>OY723401.1:4622494-7506421 GCA_963210345.1 Inga oerstediana
TGCCTCCAATGAAGAAGAGAAAGAAGAATAAGAAGAGAAAGTTATCTCCAACATGTAATTAACACTTTATCCCTGGTAGGACAAGCCCATTCCAGCATATATAATACATAACCTCTTCTTCCTTATTATCTCAAGGAAAGTTGGACTGATCGAAAATAAGTGATCAATAACTAATAGATATAAATACACATAACACACATGGGGAGGAGGAGGGGAAAGGAGTTTACGTTGGTGAGAAGAACAATCCAACAGATATCACATTTCCTGCCAACACAAGGTAAACACAGAATTAGAATGACCATTCAATTAGGCACAAAAACAGTAGGCGACTACCTCTTATCAATGACAAATAGGAAATTCAAAAGAAAATTATTTAATATTTAGTATATTATCCAGTAACAAAGAGAGATTATGGAATATTTATATTCAGGATTAAAGCTAGAGAAATTCAAGTAGCGCACGGAAGATTATCAGTGAAAAATGCATATCAAAAGAGTTTATACTTCCGATCAAACTACCATGGTGTTTCAGAGCCATCTCATAGTATCAGAGCCTATTTCAAGTTCTCTGGTACCTCCAATTAGAGTCGGTAATACGGGCCTAACCCGCGGGCTCGCAGGTTGGGACAGGGTTAGGGTTGGGAAAATCCCGACCAGCAAAAGTGAGGGCCGTACAGACCCTCGGGCTGATGCTTGCCAGCCTGCTGGTTGACGGGTTGGCCCGCAAAATTTTTTTTACATATAATAATTTCACAACATTTATAAGTTGTCCACTTCTATCTTGGTACCTCCTAATTCAAAGAGAAAAAATCTTAGCATCTTCCCTTCTTTTTTAAACAAAATTATTATATTTTGGTTGTTTGAAGATGGATTTATATTTTGTTTATAAACTTTGGCAGTTTTGATAACTTTATCTCTTGAATTATGAATTATGTTTTTAAATTTTTATAAGAGGAATGATTGATGCTAGGAAGGTAAATTTAATAACTCATATATATGTGTCTCGTATTTTCGACCCTCTTTAAAAAAAGAATTTTTTTTTTTCAAAAAAAGTATGCTGGCCCCGCCCGCACACTGCGAGTTATGGTTGGCAAAATGGCAACCAGCAAAAGTACGAGCCACATAGGCCCTTACCGTGCGATCCGCTGGTTGGTGCGGGTTGGAGGCTCCAATGAAGGAGAGAAAGAGAAAGAAGAGGGAAAAAGTCTAATACCTTAATTTTGACATGGTATCAAAACCTATTGCATGGTATGAGTGTGTGAAAAGATAAAAAAAAGAAAAAGTCTGATACCATAATTTTAAACATGATATTTCCAATGAATAAGAAGAAAATAAGCAACAGAAAAAAGTCTCCCCTCCTTCTCATCAAAAGTAGATCGAACAGTGGAAAAATATACATCATAACAATAAACGCGTGGCTCAGAATACCAAGGATCTACATCATATGGCTCAGAATACTATATGGTATTAGATCCTATTCCATGGTATCATAGCCTAAAGAGAAAGAAGAAGATTGATACCATAATTCTAACATGGTGTCAGAGTCTATCCTAGGTTATCTGACACCCCTAACGAAGAAGAAGAAGAGAAGAGGAGAGGAGGAAAAAAGTCTCCCTCCCTTCTCGCTTTAATAGACGGAAAAACCTACATTGAATAAGAGAAAGAAGAAGAAGAAAAAAGTCTTCCTCTCTTCTCACCCATAATCTAGTAGTGCTGAAATATATATCATAACATTGAGCATATGGCTCAGAATACCATATGGTATTAGAGCCATTATTCTAACATGGCATCAGCGCCTATATCAGGCAAAAAGACAAAAAAGAATATGGAATGAATTAATAATGGCACAAAAATTTGGAAGTCATGAGAATCACATACAAGACTATATTCGTCTACTGTAAATTTTTTAGTCTCGGAGATTGAGTATAAATTATGATATGATTGGATATATAAAAATCCTAGTGCTTCTCTTTGTTTTTTAAAATTGAAAAGGCTATATGTTTACCTGGCTTGAGTATTTTGACAAGGAGTATGTTTTCTCCTGGCACACATTTGTTTTGTTTTCTCCCTCTTCTCTTTATAACATATTTATATTTTCTTCCTATGCTCATCCCCTCACTGTTTTTTTTTTGCCCGGACATTCCCTCATTGCTTTTGTTGTGCCATAACAATTATATACATTAAGCAAAACATTCTGAAACATTTTTATAAACTATACAATAATAAGACAGTGTCATCGGCAACAAAAATAAATTCTATATTATGCCTTAATGTGGACCTATAAATAATAACTCACTATAATGACATTAAATTCCAGCTTATAAAAAAGTGAACAAGATTAAATGAAACCTCTATCCTCTATATACCACTGCTCTAGTCGCTTTAACTAGTTGTTAAGTTAGGACCTAGACATTTTAAATAGAATGATACATGGTTCAAGCACAACACAAAGCAACATTGACATTTCAGGCCAGCCATGACTTTACCACCATGCATGACGTTAAAGAGAAGTAAGATGACCACAAGCATCCAATGCACTAGAAGTAGTGAGAAAGTCGTTGACATATGCAGCTATTGACTACTAAGGCTAGGATATGGGTAACCTTTTAGGGTATAGAAAAAACAAATAACGACTAAAACTTTGAAGCCTAGGAAAATCTACACCACTTGTCATGGATAAGGTAATAGAACCCAGACCCGGTCCGGATTTTTTTTATTATTTTTTTAAATTTTTTCTTTAGAATTTTATATTAATAAGCCTAAAATCTTCAATTTTTCACCGATTTAGTCCCGGGTTAACTCCGGTCTGATCCATTAACTCTTGACCCAATACCCTGATAGGTTCAGTGACCAGTCCGGGTTTAATTACCTTGGTCATGGATGAGAACCCAGACAATTTATTCACTGCTTAAAAAGGCGACTCACCGTTATGGAAATTCATCCCAGAACTAAAGGAGGTGGTTGAAGTGGGAATGAAATAGGCCATTTAAAATGGCCAAATGACTATCTTTTTTAATGATTACTGGTTGTATGCTGATAAAAAATTAAAAGATCTTTGTACCAGACAACTGATAAAGGCTGAAAAGGGAAAATGAAAGCAAAGTGGCCGATTGGGTTACTCAAGGCTCATGGGACTTCCAACAACTTGTTGCAATATTCCCCAGTAATGCTATCCAACGGCTAATTGCTATGCTTCCTCCAATAAATGAAGCTAGAAATGATGTTTCATATTGGAGCGTAACCCCAGATGGATATTCACTCTAAACAGTGCCTATTTCTTATTAGAAGATATTCCAAAGAATACATACAGCCTAACTTAAAAAGCTACATTGAAATGGAGAGGTGCTGGAAGGATTAGAGTATTCATGTGGACCGCTTTTAATAACAGATTGCCAACAAATGCTTGGAGGAGCAGATGGTCTTTGACTTCTTCCATTTGTTCACCTTGCAATTCCGGCGTAGAGGATGTCTTGCATAATCTTAGGGACTGCTATTATGCCAAGAACATTTGGAACTAACTTGCAAATCCAAGGTATTATCCTCAATTTTATGCTACGCCGCTTTGCGATTGGTTTGCTCCAAACCTTAGGAGAGATCTCGATCTTCATGCTGATAGCAGCTGGGATCTTATTTGGGGTTTCACTATCTGGAAGTTGTGAATATGGAGAAATAATGCTATTTTTATTATTGACTTTATAAAACCCTCTTACCTAAGGTGAGTATTCCGTTTTTTGGTTCGGTTTTTGGAAAAAATAAAAAATCGAATAAAGCCAATTTAAAAAATCGAACAGAAACTGATTAACCAAATTAACCGAGCTGAATTAACTGAAATATTTTAATTCGGTTTGGTTAATAACTGAATTTACTAATTTTTTTATTTATTATCTACAAAATAAAATAAATATAATTAATTTTAAAAAATATTATTTTTTATCCTTAAGATTAGATTTAGGGGTAAAATATATAAAATAAATTAATTAGATTTAAAATATCTATAGATTTTATCTAATATTATTGAAAATATACAACTATTTAATTATAAAAACAATGTTTATCAAATAATATATATTAAATATAAATATATTATAGATATTTTGGTTTTAACCAAAATATTTTTCTAATAACCGAACACCAAATTTTAGAATAATAAAAGCCAAAATTTTACCGAAAACCGAATTAACCGAACCAAAAAACCGAATTGAGTTCGGTTCGGTTTTCGGTTTCGGTTCTAATTTGCTCACCCGTACTCCTACCCACTAGCTGTTATTAATCATTCATGGAGGAACTTTGTTGTTTGCCAAGAGTTCTCAGATCTATTTACAGACGATCGTTTGGAATTAATTTCCCCTAATGTTTAATTTTCCATTTAATTTTCGAGCATGGCCCTCTCTTTGTAACAGAGAGAAAGAGAGAGAGAGAGAGAGAGAGAGAGAGAACTCAGGCATGCAGAATCACACTATTGGGGCATAAATGACTAAAATGAGCTCCAAGGATGTGCAAAAGATTAAAAACAAAGATAGAAAAGGAAGCCATGGCCGATTTTTCAATACTTATAGCCATCATTGTATTACCCGAATCCAGCTTGTCTCCTCTACCTTTAACATTCGCTACCATTCTTTTCTTTAAAACGACGTCATTTTACTAAAAACTGAAATTTGGGCAATTTATTTGTAACAAATGCTTCAACGGTGATGATAAGCAAATAATTTAAACGACGTCGTTTTGATTATTGCATCCGACCTGCCGAATTTCCTAATCAATCTCAACCATATATGTAAAATCATGTTAAAGTGTCCTTTTTTTTACTTGCCTCAACAGTACTGCATTCACGCGCGCTTCATCTCTTTCCTTCTCCAATGTCCATTTGCCCGGGAAAATCAAAAGACTTGGTGGGAAAACTTCTTTGAGAGGAGGAACCACAAGGGAGCTAAAGAATTGTCTTTAATCAAAGGTTGATGAGTAAAAAACTGTCTTTAATCAAATACCCAAAATTTTCTTGATGTTTTATATTTACTTTTTGCATTTATGATTTTTATAATCTGTGTTCATAATCTTCAAAGTAAAGGAGGCTGAATATTATGTTTTTGTTATGTATGTATATATGCCTATTCCTATTTATAAATAATTTTTTTTGTTTGGTTTGTAGGTGTTTTTTGATGTCTTTGTTCAATATGTTTATTTGCATGAAAGTTACTGTACCATGTATGTGTAAAAAAAATTTTATATGCGTGTGCACGCTCTGGTTAAGATATAGATGTGACGGAGTAAATAAATACATGCTAGTTAATGTGAGGGAGTAGTATAATTTGTAAAGGTGGGTGGTTTGCCATGAGATCACATTTTTTATGTCTTAGTAGCTCTGAGTTTGTGTTTATATTGGGTATATATTTTTTGATTTTGCAAGTGGCTTATATGATGGATATAAATTTAACTCCTAGGCTTGATCTTGAATTTAACGATATAGAAGAAGCATATGAATTATAGAGGTCATATGGTAGAAGCACTAGTTTTGGTGTTCGAAAATAAAGCTTCAACAAGAGTAAAAAAGATAAGTCAAAGTATTCCTCTTATCTATATGTTTGTTCTAAAGAACGGGTGAGAAAACTAGACATTTGAGATGTGAAAACAAAGAAGCCTAGAGATGAGATAAGAACAGGATGCAAAGCTAGAATGAGAGTTAAATTAGTAAAGGGGAGATACAAAATAAGTGAAGTTTTCCTAGATCATAATTATCCTCTTCAGCCTCCTGAAACTATTCATTTGTTCGCATCATATCGAGGATTATCATTAGCTCAATGTTATAAATTAGAAAATGCTGAAAAAGTGAGGATTAGTCAAAAATCAGCATTCAATTTGCAGAGTCAATATGCTGGAGGTTGAACCAATTTAGGATATACAAGAAGTGATGTAAAAATTATCTTAATTCAAGAAGGCAACGAGCCATGAAATATTGTGAAGTTGGATGTATATTTCAATATTTTGAGCAACAATTAGCAAAAAATCCATCTTTTTTTCATGCTCACCAAATGGACTCAGAGGAGCAGGTGACAAATATATTATGGGCTGATGCACTCATGTTAGTTGACTATGGTTGTTTTAGAGAAGTCATTTCACTTGATACAAATTATTGCACAAACCGTAACCATAGACTTCTTGCAATTTTTTCTGGCTTCAACCATTACAAAAAAGGGGTGATATTTGGAGTGACATTGTTATAGGATGAGACTGTTGAGAGCTTCAAATGGCTCTGAGACTTTTTTGTGCGCACACAAAAATGTAAGGCCGCCAACCATTTTTACCGATCAAGATGTTGCTATGTCAAGGGCATTACAAGAAGTGATGCAAGGTGTAAAGCATGCCCTTTGCACTTGGCATATTTCTAAAAATGCAATGAAGCATCTTCCAAACTCAATGGTTAGGGATTTTAATCACTGCATGTATCATTGTTGGGATAAAGCTGAGTTTGAAGAAGCTTGTCAGGCATTATTGTCAAAGCAAGATATGACAGAAAATTTGTGGTTGATGTCCATGTATCAAATAAAAGAGAAATGGGCAGCGTGCTATATGAAAGACTCAAAGACACTTGGCATAAGAAGCACACAAATTAGTGAAAGTGTCAATGCATCTGTCAAAAGTTGCACCCATGTTAAACTAGATATCAATCGATTCCTCTAACGATTTGAACAAGTTCTGGAGGATAAGCGCTATAACGAATTGAAAAGTGATTTTGATACACTAGATAAGTTGTCAAGGTTGATATTGCAGAGTTCAAGTATGCTTTGTCAGCTTTCTGATATATATACTCGACCTATTTTTGACTTATTCCAGCACCAATGTGATCTTCGTGACGCTACATGTATAAAAGATAGGAAAGAAAGAAAGATCACCATAGATGAGGATGGTAGTGCCATTGTGTTTGATTATGTGATTATAATGGATGGTAGTGAACAGGAGCATAGTTTGACATTTGATCCTTCAACAGAGACAATTACCTGCAGTTGCAAGAAGTTTGAAAGAGTGGGTATATTATGTTGTCATGCATTAAGAGTATTGAATGAACGTGATGTCAAATTACTCCCCGATAGATATATATTAAAGAGGTGGACAAGAGAAGCACGATGTGATGTGGTGTATAATATCAAGCGAAAACAAATTGAAGTTAATCCTAAACTACAAAGGTCAAATCGATATAAACAATTATGCCCCTTGCTTGTTAAATTAACAAATAATGCATCAGAAAGTTCAGAGGCATTCTCACTTATTTATGAAGCTGTTCTGGAACTAAGTAAAAAAGTGATTGAGCTTCACATAAAATACCCATCACATGATGGTAAGGGTGATGAGAATGGTATAGGGAACCATGATGGCAATAATGATGGAGGCAAAGTTGTTGGATTTAAAAAGAGATATGGTAGAAAGATAAGCAAACGGATAAAGAGTTGTGTTGAACTCGGTCCAAGAAGAAGGGGAATGAAAACTTCTAAAAATCTTCCTCAAGCTTTACAGGTATTCTTTTGATTGGTTTAATTTTGTTACATGTGATTATTATATACTTATTTTATGTCTTTTCAAATGTGTTTTAAGGGCACCATAATCAACTTCAACAATATGAGACAACAACTCAAGTTCCGCATAATAATATGATGTTGGGTGACTCTCAATCAAGTTAAATGACTTTTACAAATTTATTGATGGTATGTCATATAGCATCCTCAATTACTTTGTTTATAGAATACATGTGTATATTTAGACATTCTTTTATTTCTTGATCATATGCAACAATTGACTACGACATTACATCACTTGGACCTCTGGAATTCAGCCAAATATATAATACTGGTAAGCAAGAAGAAAAATGATAATGGCAAAAAACAATTTAGTCACTTTTATTAAAATATAAAATTTCTTACATAGCATTGAGTGCACTAAAAAATGGTTTGAAACAACAAAATAGACAAGTCATTGCAGCAAGTGTTAACTGAAAAAATAACTCAGAACAGTAAAAATAACTCAAAACAGTTTTTAAGATTGATGCAAATGTTTGGCTTGGTTGAGCAATGGTTATATTGCGCAATTAGTAACAGCAAGAATAACTCAGAATAGCCAAGTCATAGCAGCAAATGTTAACTGAAAAAATAACTCAGAACAGTAAAAATAACTTAGAACAGTTTTTAAGATTGATGTAAATGTTTGGCTTGGTTGAGTAATGGTTATATTGAGCAATTAGTAACAGCAAAAATAACTCAGAACAGCCAAGTCATAGCAGCAAATGTTAACTGAAAAAATTGTCATACAAAATTCAAATTCTAAAGCCTGGAAAATGCAAGAAGTAACCAATTTACCAGAACTCAGTCTATAGGTCAGATTCAATGGACAATATTAATGTAAAACAGTAAATAAGAACAAGTAAATGCAATCATCATGGATCAAAAACAGATAAGAAGAGACCTAGGATTTAATTGAAAACTTTGTCCAGAATTTAGTTATATGCAGAGACAAGTAAAATACAAAATTCAAATTCTAGCACCTGGAAAGTGGTCGATTGACCAACAACTCAGTCACACAATATGAATGTAATACAGTAAATAAGTACAAGGCAATCATCATGGATCAAGAACAGATAAGAAGAGACCTAAAATTTAATTGAAAAAATTTTATAGGGCACTGCAGCAATATATCATAAAATTAGGAGTTATTTTCTTGTTTCTCAGTGACGATTTAATGACCAGAAACACATCCTAAGCTATTGCACAAAATAAAGATTAAAGACATGGAGGCTTACAACAAAAACTACAAGGCTGGATGATTTCCAAACAATCTCAAGCTATTACAAAAAATAAAACTTGGCATCTTCCCTCATAAGTTGTTCCCATCCATGAAATTGCCATCAGCTTGAATTTTTTTTTTTTTCAAAAAACAAGGAAAGTCTCTTCATGTACCATGCAAAATACAAACTCCAAAGTTATAACTCCTTTAAATGATTACGTTGGTTTGAATGCTTCGAAATATATGACTTGAAAGAGATACAACAAAGCTACCTTTAACAACACGTTGATCACTCGACAAAGGATTTTTTATGGGAGATCGTACATAGGCATATGCTCGTCCGCCACTTGATTTGTGGACACCTCCACCTAATGAAGCAGGAAAACAAGCGCTGATGGTTAGCAAACTTTAACAAAAAACCCACCTCCATTAGTAGCAAAAAAAGAACAAGTATAGGACAAAAGCCAATCCAAATAGAAAACCAAAATAAACAAGAACAAATACTTCACTCACAAAAGTGTAAGGTTCTTCAAATTTCCAAAAGTTTTTGGAATTATCCTCGTTAAACTGCTTGCACAAAGAAATCTGCAGTTTCACACAAACATTCAAGTTTCAGAAAATTATAATGAAATGACTTTTATATTATGTAGCCCCAATTAAAATCAATTAACAATTTGCAAGAAGGGAAGATGTTGATGTGAGAA
The DNA here is from genome assembly GCA_963210345.1 of Inga oerstediana. Taxonomy (NCBI): domain Eukaryota; kingdom Viridiplantae; phylum Streptophyta; class Magnoliopsida; order Fabales; family Fabaceae; genus Inga; species Inga oerstediana. The sequence continues at coordinate 4,631,964 of OY723401.1, forward strand.
AGGTAGACGTTGATGTACCTTGTTCGAAAAAAGACACCAATTCGATATATCCTGTTCAATCGGCAAGAAAGGAAGACGTTGATATGAGGCAATATCTTCTTCCTCTTCAATCGGAAAGAGACGATACTTTTATCCTCTTTAATCGACAAGAGAGAGCAAGATTTCATAACAGATTAGAGCTCCTTTAGGTGCTTAAGCTATTCGACCAGATTTATGGCTTGATTTCTGCAAACGAAGAGTAAACTGTCCTTACAACTAGTGGTGGGAATGCGGGCTGGCCCGCGGGTTGTGACAGGGCGGGACGGCTTTTGCAGCCCGCTCGCCCGCCAATTTTTTTTTTTAAATTTCACGTTTTTTTAAAAAATTTTACTTTCTTTCTCTTTCACCCTCTCATATCACACTTCTTTTCTTTTATATATTTATGTTATGAAGTCAATTTTATTCTTACTTTCCTTTTTTTTCATCTATTCACTCACAAAAATATATAAATATATCTTTTTTAAATTTAATAATAGTAGAATAAATAAATATAATATGAAAATAAGTGTCAGATAAAAAATATGAGGAATTAATTAAACACATTATCAAAGGAAATAAGATCAGGAAGATACACTAAATGCATGTGACAAAAAACTAAAAAAAATTACGCGGGTCAGCCCGTTTTTAAACGGGCCTCCATTTCGGCGGCCTGAACCCATTTATATTTGGCGGGCTGGTGGGTCCGACCCAAATTACCAGCTCTACTCACAACCAACGGATACAATTAAACAAGCATGGACGGCTGATATCAGTGAACCCTCTTTAGTTTCACTACGTGAGGTCGCCAATTATCTGTTCATTTTTTCTGTCATTTAACTTCTTATTTATATGTTTTATCATTTTATAAAAAAAAATATTTCAGTTTCACACACAAATCTTGATATCATTAATACATTATTTATTGAAATTTATATCACACAGAAGACCATGTCCCAGTTCTACGCCAGAACTGAAGCGAACTTAAAAGCGAAGTGGGTGGGTCGTCAAATCTCCAGTGTTCGATTTCTATACCCCCGAGGCCATGAGTGAAGGTTCCGAGGAAGGCATGAAGAAAGGGGAACCGAAAGCAAAAGCAGCAGAAGAAGCCCAACAAATGAATAAGGATTCGCTAGCCAAAGACGAAGACGACTCAGTGCAGAAGAATAAAGATCCCATACTCCCCGATACATCACCTTTCCCCACACACCAGTCTCCTCCTCTTCGTAGCCGCAAATCCCCATCGCCGCCGGTCCATTCTTCTTCAGAATCACTGATTTCCGAGGGTCACTGCTCCCCCACTCCCACCCTCGACAAACGCTTCTCTCCTCCGCAGCAAAACTCGCCGCCCCACTCCTCGCCGGATTCATCGATTTCCTCTGATCTCTGCTCCGTCGCTGATGGAACTCCTCCGGTGGAAGACCATCGTTTTCCCCCGAAGCCACCGGAAAAGCCTGCATCGCCGGTTGTGGTTACTAATCGGTTTCAGGTGGAGCCGAAGGTAGTGACCAAGGTGGATCCGGGAGCCCAAGAGGGTGTCGTGGGTGTCAATGATGTCGAAGAAGTCAAAGGCACAGGCGCCGCCGCCACCGCCTCCGGGAACGATAATCGGCGATTAAGGCCCGATGTATACGGTTTGTTGAGGTCAAAGAAAGAGAGCAAGTTGAACAAGGCTTTGTTGGGGCTTAGGATCGCTGCTTCTGTTCTCTGCTTGGCCTCTTTCTCTGTTTTGACTGCTGATAGGGAAAAGGGTTGGGCTCTGGACTCATTCTACGTGTACAAGGAATTCAGGTTCTTTGCTAATCAAATCTCAAGATGAGTTAATTTTTCTGATCAAATGAACAAATTGTTTCTGTTCCTGTCGTATAATTCAAGCTTTAGGTTTATTTTTAGTAACGAGTTGCCAGCATGGTACATATTCAAGAGTTATTTTCATTAAAAATTTCTAGCTCTGATTTTCTTTAATCAATGTACGATTGCAGGTATAATTTTTCAGTTAATGTAATAGGATTTGTTTATTCTGGGTTGCAAGTAATTGGTCTGGTCAACTACTTCATCACCGGAAAATACTTATTGCAGCATCGTCTAAGGGGTTTCTTCAATTTTTCCATGGATCAGGTAAGACAGTCCTCTCTTTCTGAGTTCTGTTTTTTTCGCAAAAAGTAAACCCTATTGGATTTCGGTATCTGCAATGCATAATCTGTAGCATTGATTGTGGCACTGATTCACGTACCTGAAAAATAATACTACTTGTACCAGAGGCAAAAGTTTATGCATTAGAGTAATACAGACTGCGACTGTGATTGTAAATTAAATAGCTTCTGCTCAACTTTTGGACGCCTTTCTATTACTGCCTCCCCTGGTTTATATTTTGCCTTTTGCTTTCTTAAAGTTGTTTTTATTGCCTTTTCTTTTCTTAAAGTTGTTCGTTCTAATGCTGGTTCTAAAGTGAAAGACTATGTTTTAGTTGAGCATTATGGCCTTTCAGATATATGTTATTTACTTCAGAAACTTTTAGTAACAATTGGGGTCCCATGCACTTCATTGAATAAGAGGAACAAATATTATTCACAGCTTCATATCATCTGCGACTTGTAAATAGTGCAACTTATTAGAGTATTTATATTTTATATTGATATTGGCATTGATAATTTATTTTGTTTGTTTTATATAATAGATTAAGGGATACTAAATTGTGGTTCCCAATTCCAACTCTATTTTATATCCATGAGCAACGACGACAGTAGATGATGCCCTGTTACTCCTTATAGGAATAAAAGTAACCTTAATAACAAATTGAAAGGAGTAACTTGTTAGCCTTCTGGTGCATGAAACTAATGCATTACAGTAATAGAAAGTTTTAGACTTTTCGTCATGCTAAATGTTCTTCCTGTAATATGCAGTCTGAAAAGCTATATTTTCCTGAATCTGATGCTTCTAAAGCTTGCAAGCTGCTGAAGTGGTTGTTTGCATTGCAGATCTTGACTTATCTTCTAATGTCGGCATCATCAACGGCTGCCACAAGAGCTTATGACTGGGAATCAAACTGGGGCGAAGACGTGTTCCCAGAGATGGCTAATGCATCAGCGGGCTTGTCCTTTGTTGCATTTGTGACTTTTGCCTTAATCTCTCTGGTCTCTGGTTACATCCTTTGCAAGTTCAGGTAGTTTATATTTCCAAATGAGTGCCCTTTACACACACTTCTGTATTATGATGGATGGAGTTTTCACCTTTCCCAATTGTTCAATGTCCCCAAGTTCCAGAAAGAAGTTTCGTTTCTGAAGAGACGTATTGCTTTTTCTAGCTTTGTACAGAAAGAGAGACATATACTTAAATGTTCATATCTATTTTATAGAATAGATTGTTTACAACCTGTTGACTTAATATCTTTTATCCACCCACAGATACACGTTTGTTTCCCGCAAATAATTTTTTCATCGGTTGAAAAGGAGAGAAAAATTTAAATATAACATATATGATCAGGTTGGATCTTATTAATTAATATTATAGTTTTTTGCCAACTAATTAATTTTATAGTTAAATAGCTGTATGATACAAATTTTAAGATGGTTTATATTATTTATAATTATATATAATATTACTTATAATTGTTATTGTTATAAATTTTATACTTTATATTGATGTTGATTGATGGGGTAAATGGGCTAGGAAGTGATTATGCATCACAATAAGTGAAGCCCATGTTGAACTTTCTATCCTGGGGCTTGGCCCTATAAATGGGGCACTACGATATTCACCAAAATATATAAAAAAGAAAATGAACAAGCCAGTGATTGTTAGTGAACATTAATACATTAAACACAGAGATAAAAACCACTCCTCGAGTTGAAAGTCATAGAAGCATATTAAATTCACTTTTAACATTTTTAAGATTATGTTTGGATGAGAAGAAAATTAAGGAAGTAAAAATATTAGGAGGGTTTAAGTATTCTGGGAAGTTTTCTTTCATAGAATCCCGGCATCCACATTTCCCTCTCACTTTTCTAGTTTTTTCCTCTTTATCCAAACATAGGATAAGTATTCCTAAATAAAATTAATGATAACTATCAAGTGGGACCTTGAAAGCAAAGGGGATGGGGCCTGGTCCATTATTTCCGGGCTGTTACTGTCACGTTCCAATAGGAACCATTGTTTATAATTTGGGTAAAATGGAGGGTCCATTGCCAAGAAGAAGAGGACCACCGAAAGTGATGGCGAGCGACTTTAAATCACATCCACTGAAAAAGCCAATGGCTACAAAGCAATAATCGTAAGCGCGATTGATAATCCTTGCCTGATATCAATCGCTTGGAAAATGGGGAATGTTGAGGACTTTGGGTGTTGAGCATACAAAGAAGAAATATGTACATGTTGCAGAAAAAAATATTTTGTTTATGGTGCAATAGGTGAGAATCGAGATTCAAAATACTCTGTATATATACTTACTGTACATGAAGTCATGATGATGGTAATATGACGATCACCAACATGGGAGAGTGAAGGTCACAAAAGTGTCAATAATGACTTGAATATTTAGAACCAAGTAATTTTTTTTTTTTGAATTGATACTGGAGTACATTAATCCAACTAGGGATTAAAAACAAGAACAACTTCTAACAGAAGCCCCACTAAAAATCTCTCATAAACTACCGCCTACCAAAAGAGCAGGAGGTGGGTGATTAAATAAGACAAAATTCTCTCTACTACTATGAGCAGTCCTAGCTAAAAGATCCGCCTCAACATTATGCTCTCTAGAGAAGTGGTTAATCAGGACGCACCAATCTCTGGATAACCAAAACCTAGCCTCTTCGATAACCTCCTTAAAGGGATGGAGTACATCACAACCCCTCATGAGAAGCTGAATGGCTTCAATACAATCAGTAAATAGTTCAATATTCTTTAGATTTCTATTCCAGCAAATTTGAAGACCCTGGATGATTGCGATAATTTCAGCAACAACCGGAGGAACCTGTATAAGTTTACCCATGAATCCACAAATCCACTCTCCATGTTCGCCTCTAATGACACCAGCGCTTGCACTTTGACCCGACTGTAGAACAGAACCGTCTGTTTCAAGTGTATTAAACCCTGGCCTCCTTAATTGTTGACTTCTATCTCCTCTATCAGCCTGAGTATAGAATTTGCACTGACTACTTAAATCCATATCCCAACTTGCACGAAAAAAGCTAGAGTAGGCATTTGTATAGTCAGCTTCAACATCATCTCCAAACAGCTTCCTGCATCTGCTCACCCAGATATCCCAGCAAACGTATCCAAACAGAGTTGCCCATCTGATTTTCTTGGTGAAGTCCCTTCCCGCTTCATGTCTGAGGTTCCATTCAATCCACTCCATTCCCTGTAAATTAATGAAATTATTCCACATTGTAGGTTTGATTATGGATACCCACCTATCACGAGCATTGTCACAATCCCTCAAGAGATGCATCAGGTTCTCATCCTGTTCACAAAGAAACGGACAAGATGCAGTTTCCGATAGTCCCCTCCTCACTCTAAGATCTGCTGTATGCACCCTTCCATGTGCCACAAGCCACATGAAAGATTTAATCTTCTCTGGGATATTCCATCTCCATAGTAATCTCCAAAAGGTTGTATTAGAACTGGAAGGACCTGCAGAAAGAAATTGGTAGGCAGAACTAACTGAAAAACAACCATTAGAAGAAGGTTTCCAGTAATACTTATCTGTTCCTCTGCTATCCCCAGGGGGTTGAGCACATGTGATTTGTTGGACCACGTAAGGGCTAAACCATATCCCCAGTTTATACATATCCCATTCACCTTCGGGATTAACATAATGACGGACTGTTTCAGTCCTATCTATAAAAGCCTCCCATCCCGGAACCAGCTCGATCAAAGGTTGATTCATTTGCGACCAGTTGTCATTCCAAAAAGATGTTGAAGCCCCATTACTGACCCGAACTCCCACTCCTCTGTGGAATTTATCCCAAACCGAGCAGATACCTCTCCATGTTGCGGACATATTACTTCGAGCCACTGGACCATTAATCTGGTCCCACCTGTACTTCTCTCTCAGAACACGAACCCACAGTTTGTTTGTATTATTCATCACATGCCAGCAAAGTTTCATAATGAAAGCCTCATTCTGTTTACACAAATCCCGAATACCTAGACCACCCTCTTTTTTATCCCTTGTAATCTGATCCCAGGCAATAAGATGAAGCTTTTTCTGGTCATCCTGCTCATCCCAAAGAACTTTTCTGCTTTTTCTCTCCATTTCCTGTAAGACTCCTTTAGGAATTAGCAAAGTCTGCATCTGAAAAGAAGGCAAAGCTGAAAGAACGGATTTGATAAGAGTGATCCTGCCCGCAAAGCTCAAACATCCTTTTTTCCAACCCGAAATCTTTTTAAGAGTTCTCTCCAGAAGAGGCATGAAAGTGAACTTGGACATTCTTTTATGAATAAGAGGAATGCCAAGGTATTTCCCCAAATCCCCAGTCAAGCAAACCCCCATCTTCTGACTAAGATCATAGGCCCTAGAAAAGTTTACCTTCCTTGAAAAGCACACCCTGGTCTTGTCCTTGTTCATTTTCTGACCCGATATATTACAAAACATCTGCAAACAATCTATCATAACCTCCGTCTGGCTATCCGAGGCCTCTCCAAATAAAATTAGATCATCCGCAAAGAACAAATGAGAAATGTTAGGGCCATTTCTACTAAGCTTAATCGGAACCCATTCTCCTGCATCAATAGCATCTTGGATAATGTGACTCAGACGCTCCATACACAGAGTGAAGATATAAGGAGACAAAGGATCGCCTTGTCTTATTCCACGGGATGATTTAAAACTTTTAGTGGCTTCCCCATTCCATAAGATTTGAAAAGACGGACTCGAAATGCAAGCCATAATAATCTGACAGATTTTACCATCCACACCTACAGATCTAAGGGTATCATAAATAAAAGGCCATTCAAGACGGTCGTAAGCCTTCTCCAGATCCACCTTAACCGCCATCCAACCCTTCCTCCCAGCTTTAGTCTTCATGGAATGGATCACTTCTTGGGCAACGATAATATTATCTGTGCTTTGACGCCCCGCAATAAAGCTGCACTGATGGTCACCCACTACCTTCCCCATGATGTCACGAAGCCGATGACTCAAGATTTTTGTGATGATTTTGTAACTCACATTGCAGAGAGAGATAGGGCTGAAATCTCTAATAGTCTCCGGATTTTCAACTTTAGGAATTAGGACAATGTTGGTGTTGTTTATGTCTTTTATACGCTCAGGTTCTTGAAAAACACCCATAACTAAATCATTAATATGCACTTCAAGGGTGGACCAATATTCTTGGTAGAAGACAGCTTGAAGTCCATCCGGTCCTGGCGCCTTAAAAGCCCCCAGATCAAAGGTAGCCTTTTTGATTTCCTCCCTAGACAGATCCGCATTAATCTTAGCAAGGTCAGTAGAAAATAAAGCCGGAAACCAATTCTGCGTGTCAATAGGGTTGAAACTAGTCAATTCACTTTTGAAAAGATCTTTATAATAGTTGATAGCCATACTGCTCAGGAAAACTTGATCAAAGTTCCAAGTTCCATCATTATTTTTGAGCCCGTCAATCCTATTCCGCCTTCTTCTTATCATAGCAGTTGTATGAAAAAACTTGCTGTTTTTATCGCCCCATTTCAACCAATTGCACCTAGACTTCTGGTACCACAAAAGCTCCTCCTGGGCAAGGACTTTATTATACTCCTTCCAAAGTTCATTCTCAGTTTGAATAAGATGTTGGTTATCCCGTCTTGCCCTCGCTCTTTCAATTCCCTCAATTCTTTGAATAATTCTCCTCTTCTTTCCATTCAAGTTACCCATATTCCTTGCATTCCACTCGTGGGCTTCTAACGAGAAATTTTTAACTTTATCATTCCAACTACCCCTACACCAAGATTGACTGACCAAATCCCCAAAACCGTCTTCCAGAAACCAGGCAGCCTGACAACGAAATGAAGGTTTTCCACGGCAAGGAGATTGAGAGGGGGAAGGTATAACTAGGATTGGTCGATGATCAGAACCAAACCTACTCAAATGATAAGTTTTTGTAAGGGGTTGTAATAGATTCCACTCACTGTTCATGAATGCCCAGTCAATTTTTTCTTTGAGAGTCCCACGCTCCCACGTGAACCTCTCACCCACGATGTTCCTCTCAATAAGGTGAGCCCTAGAAATGCAGTCTTGAAACTGACGCATTGAGCTTAAATTTGGACTCGACCCGCCTCTTTTATCATCACTGTAGAGATAGGCATTGAAATCACCCACCACCAGCCATGGAATAGCTATCCTATAACTCATATTGGTAATTTCATCCCAGAGTGGTTGACGAAGAATGCAAGTTGGCTCAGCATAAATACAGGAGAGAACAAATTCGGTAGCCTCGTTATTCACCACCACCTTAACATGAATAGCTTGGGTTGAAGAAGAAATATACTCTATCAAAAGATCTTCAATATTCCACAACACCCAAATCCCTCCAGCATATCCCGTCGCTTCTAACCTTAACCAGGTATTAAAACCCAACCTTCTAATAATTTTATTTGCCTTAATCCCACTAACTCGGGTCTCAGTGAGAATCAGAATCTTGACATCTTTATCCCGAATCATGTCTTTGATCTTTCTGGGGAAATATTTGGAACACGCTCCCCTACAATTCCAAGCTAATATATTTGTATTAATCATAAAAAACAAGGTAAGAGAAATGAACCTGAAAGCTACGGCTTAATGCCTCGACCCCGTTTGCTCCATGGTTGCGTCGTCAACCAAGTGTCGATCTTCTTCTAAAATTCCTTGATTCAGAACTGCTCCCACATTGGTTATCTCAATTTGGTTGGCATCCATGTTAGCTTCTCCCGTGAAAACACAACGACCGCACAATCAAATCAACGGTCTTATCTACATCTAGTGCATGTAAGAATATAAAGTTAAAAAAGGCCTCTTTAATTAATACTCCTATATCATATATATTAAAATAAAATCAACTAATGTTTTCAAGTTTCAACTCTTCGCCGCTAGTGTAATAATCGATCTACTATCAATAGTAACAACTAACAACTCACCCAACACATGTATGCTTTATAAATTGAATATTTCTGCACAACCAAGGCACTTTTGGTCGAATTATTACATTTAAAAATGTTCTTTTTTATTTACTTTATTTTTTGCCAGAATAAGTTTTTCTTTAGGGAAAATTACATTTAAATACCACTTCAATTTTCAAAACCCCATTAAAACTTGCAAAGGACAGATAAGGGATGTGGTAGGAATCTGAGTTTTAAATGTTTGAGATACGTAACGAAATTGCTCATTCTTTTCAATCATCTTCCCCCTCTGACTTTCTCCCCCCTCTCTTTCCCCGCTGACAAGAAAACATAATAAGTAAATAATATTGCAGCATGTTCGGAATGATCGCTGTGTGTCTGTTGTGTTTTGGTTTTGTTAGGGCCTCACTTGAGTGCACTGAAATCTCAATCGAATGCATCTTCATATTTCCACTTCTTCTTCAGCTTTTGAGTAGCACTTCCATGGGAATTAGCAAGACTGCATTTTCACACTTGCGAGTGTATTGACCTCTCACTTGAGTATACCATGTCTTACTCGAGTGTATGTGTATTTTGTACTATGAAATTGAGCATTTAGATAACACTTGCAGCATTTTTAGCAAGAGTGTGATTTCTCACTTGCAAGTGTGAGTAATTTTAGTGCAGATATATCACTCGAGTGCACCAGTGTATTTGAACTTCAGGCTTCGCTTTTGGTTAGCACTTGCACCAAGTTTTGCAAGAGCGAGATTTTGCACTTGAGAGTATTGAGGTGTTCACTCGAGTGCATGGGTTCTCACTCGAGTGCATCCGTATATCCTCACTTCTTGACAGACTTTTGCTTAGCACTTGCACCAATATTTGAGAAAGTGAGTTTTCTCACTCATGAGTGTTGCACCGTCACTTGAGTGCAAAAGACTTCACTCGAGCATACTTCCCATTCTCAGGTTCTTCTTTACTCTCGGACAACACTCCCTATGTCACACTCGCAGGACTTGAGTGAGCTTGAGGCTCTCACTCGAGTGTTGAGCTAGTGCTTGAGTGCAATGGCCATTTTTTGTCTTTAACTTTGCTCATTGTCAAGCACTTATAAGAGTGTGCCTTTATGCTCAAGTGCAAACCTTGTTTGTCACTCAAGTATAATGCCTCTCACTCGAGTGTTGCAGAATAATCTTTGAAGTCAGTAGCTCTCTGTAAAACACTTCTAGACCAATATTTCCTGGACTCGAGAACTCCTCCCCGACTATACTTCCTTCGCACTCATCCTGTTCTTGACTTATCGGCGGCAACTTTGATTCCAACGAAATCTCGCCTTTCTATATGGGCCACAAGACTACTCACTATTTGAGCATCAAGTTCAAAGGTCAAAACTTGATTTCCCTAGCACCGATCAGACTTCATAATATAATAAGCAAAAGAGCTCCGGGGTTTATGACCTCAATGTGAAGCTACATCTCAGGATTCAATTCAAGTTGGGCATGTTCAAGATCAGAAAGTTCAAGCCCAAGATTCATTATGATCTCAAGGTTCTTTTTTTTTTGCCATGTGATCTCAATGTTCTAAATAACTGCATCTTCATGTTTTCAAAAGTTCCAAATGTTCACTTTATATGTATTGTAATTGATGTCATACAGAGTCTAATTTTTTGTAAATGCCGATACTGTATTTGTTATTACTATTTTTGTTAATGGTGACAATTTATCATGAGTAATGTATATGAAAAGGACATGTTCTCTGTGGTGGATAACTTGTATGTGTTAAATATACGTGAAATGAGTAATGTTCACGTACCATTTGACCATTTGCATGAAAATTGTTGTCATAAACATTTCTGGTTTTTTGTCAACGCTATCACTAAACTTGTTATTATCATTACTAAACTTGTCAATACAATTAACAAAATTAGTCAACACATTTACTTATGTTGTCAGTACATAACGATTTTGTCAACGTCATTACAATTTTTGTCAAAATCATTAATGTTTTAGTCAATCTCATTACTCAATTGGTTATAACTCAAAACTCTTAGCCAATTATTTCACATATTTTGTCAGTACCTATTGTTTTATCAAAACCATTACAATTTTCGTTAAAACCATTAATATTTTAGTAATTCCATTACTCAATTGGTCATAGCCTAAAATTCTTGGCCAATCTTTTCACACATTTTGTTAGTACTTATTGATTTTTTCTTACCTATTACGAATTTTGTCAAAGTCATTACTGTTTTAGTCGTTTTCATTGCTCAATTGTCTTAAGTGAGTCTTAAGGGCATTTTGGTCTTTAAGTCAAAACATAAAAAACCCAGATTCTCACCCTGTCTCTTCTTTGCCATTTGCAAGTTTAATGGGTTTTAGAAGTTGAAGTGGTATTTAAATGTCATTTTTCCTATTTTTTTTCCTCCAATGAGTAAATATCGAAAACTTTAATTATACTCATATAACAATAAGGCTATCCATATGATGTTAACAAATTAATAAAATCATATAATTTGAGAAACTAAGGTCACTAACTCCTAGTCTTTGATTCCATTGTTGCGGACTGGAAAATTTCAGAAAACACGTACCAAACAAGTGAGCTTGTTGGGATTGGGCAGGGGTGGGTGATGTATCTTTCCTATTATTTTTAATTTTGAGAATTTTTGTAAATATGTTTTTTATGATTTTTTTTATCATTAGATTCTATATAAATTATAAAATGAGTGATATTTTAATATTTTATGAATAAAAAATAGAATTATTTTTAATTTTTTAATAATTTCATGTAAAATCTAATAATCTAAAAAAATTATAAAAGTTACATTTAAAAATATTCTTAGGACGAAGAAGCCGGAAAAGTTCATCACCCACCCCCTACCCGTTGGGACCAAGGCACGTTTATTGAAAGGAAATGATGATTTGAAATTAATTCTCACTTGCCCACAAATGATGGCTAGGTTCAGACTTCAGACTGGTTGTGATCGTGGGAACCGGCTTGGACGGTGCTTTTTCTTTATGGAAGTCGATTAACATCTCAACTATTCGTATTTATAATATATTAAATCTGAATTATTAATATCTTAATCTCACGGCTTAAAAAAAACACCGTCCTTTTCTCTAGGATGCAGGCTGAATCCGTGATCGTCACTATCTGCCTCTGCCTCATCTGTGTGCGCGAGAAGGCTCTATAATCATGGTGTTTACTTCACGATTAACAATTAATTAATTTGAAATCTTTTCGATAAATAAGCAAAGCGCGCTTCTCACGTTCCCCCACTCACCTTCAGTTCTTCTGTACTTGTAGAGGATCTGTTTGATTCTCTGCCATTTCACTCCTTATCGCCGTTCTCTTCCTTCGATCCATATGGCTGCTGCTTCTATTCCCACGATTCCGTCTCACATCAAAGCTTGGGTCTATTCTGAATATGGCAACTCATCTGATGTTCTCCGCTTGGACCCTCATTTTGCTATACCCCAACTCAAGGAAGATCAGGTTCTCCTCAAGGTCGCCGCCGCTTCCCTTAATCCCATTGACTACAAGAGGATGGGTGGCTTTTTCAAGGACACTGACTCTCCTTTACCTGTAAGCCTCTCATTCCCCTCTTTCTTATCACCTTGATCGATCGTCATTTGTTTGGAGCGAAGGGTAAAATAAAATAATAGGGGATTCTATGCGATGTTGACAATTTGTTTATTATTCTTGATATGTTGATTTCCTAGTAGATAAAGAGAATCTGAAAACAGTGCATTGATCGGTTTATTTATTATTCTAAATTGATTGATTTCATCTTTTCGTTGTTGTGGGTGTGATGTGTGCAGACTGCTCCTGGATATGATGTTGCTGGTGTAGTGGTAAAAGTAGGAAGTGAAGTGAAGAAATTTAAGGTTGGGGATGAAGTATATGGTGACATTAATGAGAAAGCTTTGGATCATCCAAAGGTGGTTGGGTCTTTGGCCGAGTATACTGCTGTGGAGGAGAAACTTTTGGCCCACAAACCTCCAAATCTGAGCTTTCTTGAGGCTGCTAGCTTTCCTTTGGCCATGGAGACTGCTTATGAAGGGCTCGAGAATGCCGGCTTTTCGGCCGGAAAATCCATCCTTGTTCTTGGAGGTGCTGGTGGTGTTGGAACCTTTGTTATCCAGGTACACCATTTTGTTGATACGCCAACATGTTAAACAAGATGATTACTGAATACTGATTGAGAGCTAATGTTTATAATATGCTATATTTTGTTTGACACAGCTTGCCAAGCATGTTTATGGTGCATCGAAAATAGCAGCAACTTCCAGCACTAGAAAATTGGAATTGTTGAGGGACTTGGGTGCTGACTTGCCTATTGACTATACAAAGGAGAAATATGAGGATCTGCCAGAAAAGTTTGATGTAGTTTTTGATGCAGTGGGTCAGATTTTGAGCTTACATATATAAATAGTAAAATTCATTATAGATGAGGAATATATTTGATTTGTGAAGACGTTAATGAATATTGTAGATATAATGAGGCTTATATTTTTTTGCTAATGTCACAAACAGGAGAGACCGAACGGGCATTCAAGGCTATTAAGGAAGGAGGCAAAGTGGTAACAATAGTGCCTCCTGGATTTCCACTGGCAATCTTGTTTTTTCTGACTTCAGATGGGGCTAACTTAGAGAAGTTAAGGCCATACGTTGAGAGTGGGAAGGTGAAGCCAATACTGGATCCTAAGAGTCCGTTTCCATTTTCCAAGACGAAGGAAGCATTTGCCCACCTTGAAACTAATAGAGCCACTGGAAAAATAGTAGTCTACCCTATCCCGTGAACAAATCGGTAATAAGTTGCCCTTTGTTCAAGGTGGACGATACAAACTGGTAGTAGATATAATATCTTCGTGATGTGGTTGCAGTGGTTCATTACTAAAAACCACTCCTCGAGTTGAAAATCATAGAAGCATATTAAATTCACTTTTAACATTTTTAAGATTATGTTTGGATGAGAAGAAAATTAAGGAAGTAAAAATATTAGGAGGGTTTAAGTATTCTGGGAAGCTTTCTTTCATGGTATCCCGGCATCCACATTTCCCTCTCACTTTTCTAGTTTTGTCCTCTTCATCCAAACATAGGATAAGTATTCCTGAATAAAAGGGGATGGGGCCTGGTCCATTATTGCCGGGCTGTTACTGTCACGTTCCAATAGGAACCATTGTTTATAATTTGGGTAAAATGGAGGGTCCATTGCCAAGAAGAAGAGGACCACCGAAAGCGATGGCGAGCGACTTTAAATCACATCCACCGAAAAAGCCAATGGCTACAAAGCAATAATCGTAAGCACGATTGATAATCCTTGCCTGATATCAATCGCTTGGAAAATGGGGAATGTTGAGGATTTTGGGTGTTGAGCGTACAAAGAAGAAATATGTACATGTTGTAGAAAAAAATATTTTGTTTATGGTGCAATAGGTGAGAATCGAGATTCAAAATACTGTGTGTATATACTTCCTGTACATGAAGTCATGATGATGGTAATATGACGATCACCAACAGGGGAGAGTGAAGGTCACAAAAGTGTCAATAATGATTTGAATATTTAGAACCAGAGCTAGTAATATTTTGAAAACACAACGACCCACAATCAAATCAACGGTCTTATCTACATCTAGTGCATGTAAGAATATAAAGTTAAAAAAGGCCTCTTTAATTAATACTCCTATATCATATATATTAAAATAAAATCAACTAATGTTTTCAAGTTTCAACTCTTCGCCGTTAGTGTAATAATCGATCTACTATCAATTGTAACAACTAACAACTCACCCAACTATGCTTTATAAACTAGCACTAAATCCCCCGCGCGTTGCGCGGGGAACATTGTCTACCTAGCATAATTTAAACATCAACGAAAGTCAACCATAAATGATAACTTCATTACTAAACAACATCTAAGAATTCAACAATAGCCGTACAAGGAATTATAACATTCCACAATATCCTCTACTAATATCAGCATACATGTACCATTACAATAGAACTAAATTGAACTATGTCATGCACAACTTATATGTCATTAACCAACATCTAGAAGTTCAAATCAACAACCCAAATTCCTAAATACCTCCTTGTAGACAACATTTTTTGTAGTGCCACCTTTATCTGCATCATTTGGAGGGACATATATCTTCAATCCACTCATGCTTTTAACCCTAGACAGTGCAACATATAATTGACCATGTGTAAACACAGGCTTTGATAAATATAACCCAACATTACGAAGAGATTGACCTTGACTTTTGTTGATTGTCATTGCAAAGCTGAGGATTATTGGAAATTGTCTCCTCCGCATATGGAATGGCCATCTACTTTCAGAAGGATTCATGTCCATCCTATGGATTAACACATTCTTATTGGGATTTGATCCATTCAATGTGAATGCCTCAATAACGTTCCTTCCAAGCTTTGATATGCGTAGCCTTGTACCATTGCATAACCCTGAGGATTGGTCTATATTCCGTAAGAGCATAATCGGAGCTCCAACCTTCAATGTAAGTTTGTGTGGTGGCAATCCAGAGCTATTAATTGTATGCAGGAATTCAGGGGTGTATAGATTGTCAAAGCTATCACTATCCTCAGTAGATTTACAAACAGAGTCACAACTAAGGAAATCATGATGTTGTCCTGGCAACAAACTGCACATGTAGTCATTAATTTAGCTCACCATCTCTATGGTTGGTGCAAGTATTGCTCGATCATTAAAGTAGGCATTGCTGCCTAAATTTTCTTCGAAGTTGCTGTAGGTAGCGGATACAATTGAATGTATTGGATTTGTGGAAGGGGGCACCAATAAATCTTGAAGGATCTCAATATCTACAATACAATCTTTGGATGAACCTAACTTACCATCACCAACGTCTAGAAGCCATTTGCTAAACCATGCTACTTTCAAAATCGCTTCTTCTGTTTGGCCTTGCTTTAACCTCATATTTTTTGTTAGGTGGAAGATGGTGCAATGGTCCCATAAAGGAGAGGAGCTGATGCATGCATTAACAATAGTGGCTCTAGAACCTTTGGGCAACACTGGAAGAATTTGACGGAAGTCGCCACCCATAAGAATGCATTTGCCACCAAATAGCATTTCAGAGTGCATAACATCCCTTAGCGTGCGGTCAAATGCCTCAATGCAATATCGCTGGACCATTGGAGCTTCATCCCATATGATTAGCTTTGTGTTGATGAGCAAGTTTGCAAGTGCAGAGTTCTGTTTGATTGAGCACATAGAATACTCGTTAATTTGAATTGGTATCGCAAAGCGTGAATGTGCTGTTCTACCCGAAGGGAGTAAAGTTGCTGCAATGCCACTTGATGCAACGGTCAATACAATATCTCCTCTAGCACGAAGAGTTGATGTTAGTGCATTCCACAAGAATGTTTTCCCTGTGCCACCATAACCATGCACAAAGAAGAAGCCTGTTGCAGTAGTATTTAATGTTAACATGACCTTATCAAAGATTGACCTCTGTTCATGATTAAGGGCACTTGTGAGTGATATTGATTGTTGATGAAGTACATCTTTGTCATAGCTCATCTCCTGTAGGATTAGATTGTTTGTGACATCAAGAAATGCTTCTGTGGTAGGTAATGGAAGGCTAGGATAGTCTTGTAGTCTCTTCCCATTCAATCTCAGCACCTGATCAATCTCTGTAAGTGCAGCATCCTCCTTCTTAGAATCTAAAATATTTAAACCTATAGGGAGCACAGAAAAAACAAAATGTTAGAATACTTGGTTGGAGAAGGTAAACAAAAGATCTAATAATAAAGTATAGTTGTTTGTCTTACTTGTATATTGTGGATGATTGCGTGATATATAGAGTAGATCCTCAGACAAAATATTAGCACATTGGTTCCACACGGTGTCAGGGTGATGCAAGCAATTTGATAGAAGCATGCTAACAAAAAGCTTCCTTAAAGCAATGCCAGTGGCCCAAGTTGATGCTTCTTTGATAGCATTTATATATTCTTGATCATCATCTAATAGACCCAGAGCATCACATGCAGCTCGGAATGATTCATGAATAACTCCATCAACTGTCTTTAGGTCATCAAATGATTTTGGCCCTGTCACTTTTGTAAGTAAAATACGTAGGTAGTACAATTCACCTGAGTTGGGTGATGCATTTGCGATCCTACCTACTGAGAATCCTTTCTTCCATCTCTGCCATAGCCTTTTATCCCTCTTATAGACATAGTGATGCGGAAACTCTGCATATGTAAGTCCAGCAGCAAAATCATCTTCTTTATTCTTTTTCATCCATGACAAGAATTGTGATTCACATACTCGTGGCTTGTACAACAACTCAGACACATCATCAGTATTAGAATATATAATGAATTGTTGATTGGGTAAGTGGAAACTTAACCTTTCAACTGATGGAGACCTATAGTGTATTGGAAAGCCAAATATTCTCCATGATCCTTCACAAGCAGATATGTACCTACAGTTGTAATATTGTTGGATCTCATCAAGTAAGACATCACCATTTTGTTTGTTGGTGTTGTCAAAAATTCCAGCCACAACTCTATCATTGCTTTTGCTAATGTACTTGAATAAGTACTTAATTGCAGTAGACTAATTGCATCTCTCAACATTAATATGAGCTTGAAACATCTTAAGAAGTATAGGATTGTATGGCACAATAAAACGATTATCCAATTCTATCCCTTTAACTTCAATTGTTCTACCATTATCCCTTCGCCTATATGTAGGGTAACCATCTTCATCAACAGTTGTGTGATAATTAAACCTTTTTGGAAAATGCTTGGTACATTTTTTATCTGTCATGCATGGTGATTTAGGGTTGTTGGAACCACATGGACCATGAATCATAAATTTCTTGACCAACTCATATAGAATGGGTGATGATTCTTTGTCTGGAATTTCTGCAGTGATAAACTTGTCGATAGCATCTGGAGATGAAATCTTGTCATGTGGATCTAGAAAAAGTAGTATATGAGCATGTGGAAGACCACGCTTTTGGAATTCTATGGTGTAGACCTCTGGAAAACAAATTTGCAGACATAAGATTAACAGAGAAATAAAGTAAAATGTAGGGTCATAAAGTATAGGATCTAAGTATACCTGCACGTATTGTCCCGAATATATTCTTTTCTCTGAGTGTCTTCATAAGTCTCTGTAATTTAAGCCTAAAAATTCGGGAAAGCATATCAGGCCTGTCTGAAGGGTTTACTGAGTATTCTTTACAGAATCTCTTGATCTCTGGCCATGCAGGATTGTAAGTAAAAGTGAGGAAGATATCTGGATATCCAGCCCATCGACATATGGCCATTGCATCTTGGTAGTTTTGAAGCATATACCTAGCTCCTCCTGTGAATGTGGCCGGCAATATTATTCGTTTTCCAGTTTCAGAGGCATTTGTTTCACCTCTAATAACTGCATCAGATAGACCTTGGTACAAATCAACCCGTAGTTCGTTTTGGTGGGTTCGAATCCAATGTAATCTTTGGGCTTCAAGCATTGTGTATCCATCAACTATGAATTGTTGAAGTAATCTACCTGAATGAAGGAGCATTGAAATTTCAGCCTCTCTTGTCATCAACCTAAAGGCAAAAAATTCCCTAATGCTTAGCATCTTCCTGGTCTTTGTTGTTGATAGTGTTTCCTCTCGATGCTGGATATCATCTCTGTAACCATCTTCGCCAAAAGGGAATAGAATAGGATATTGTAGTGGTAAATATGAAGGATGCAGTTCATTGATGCGTTTGGGATAACCTGATTGTTTTTGTACAATGATATCTCTGACATTGAAAGACATGTCTATGTCACCAACAACTAATGCTGCGACTTCAGAAGCAGTTGGGACATTATATATCCAGCCATCATGGTGTCTGCTGCTCAGCAACCATAGCTTCATGTCATTGTTGCCTTGGTTCTTAACGTTTGATGAAGCAAAACGATATTGTTTCACAAAAGGATTAACATCATCAAGTACTCTCTTTATGTCTGCAACGATCTCAGCATCAATTGTACAATCTTTCTCATGTTTGCTGTTAAGAGTTAAAAGGTCAGTATTGTACCAAGGCAAGACACAAGAAGATGAATACTTGAAAATAAGTTGAGTACATTAATAAATTACCTGACTGCCTCAATTCTGTTCCTAACTTCATTTTCTGTATCATAAATATATAGTTGAGAGTAGACTGGCCGTGCACCTTCCGGGGGTAATAGGCTACCAATTCTATGGTAGTTCATTCCAGAAAGTACAAAGGAATATGGTCCCTTGCCGGAGTTCTTCGAGTGATCAATTTTACCACCCATTGAAGTGAAAGAAAACATGTTGTTATATTGCCTTATGTTATCATGGAAATTTCTTGATTTGGTGCAACTCTTGTCATAGAACAATCTATATAGTGTATTTGGTGGTGCTTCATAACCGGTAGTTGGACCTTTCCTTGGAGGCAGCACATCGTGAATGTATGTGCAATCCTCTTTTTGGTGTCTTTTTTAGCTCTTTCATTATACCAGAATAATGCACCACAGTATTTGCATGCATGTATAGGATCCCCTTCATCTAAATAATCTAACATAGGATAATAGTATATGAAGGGTGTGAGTTAAGATTTGAAGATTGGACATGATTAATGGATGAAGTAGGGAAAAAAGTGATACCTTCAGATTCAGTAGTCTTGTATCCACAAGTACCCATATAGCTGTCGTTTTCAACAACTGGTGAAGCTTGTAAACAATTTAAGATACCTGCATAATAGAATTATTTGACATACATGAGTGACTGTTTAATGTATGGTTTCAAAATGGTTGACATATACAACCAAGTAAGTCCGTAAAAAAGGAACTAACATACCTAGATCTTCATCTGAAATAGAGGAGGCATCATCATTTTCATTGCTTTCATTGAAGTCCAAATCAAATTCAATGTCTTCATAATTCACTCCTTGGACTGTATATGAAACAATGGCATTTATACGGAACGATCAAACTTAAATGTGACAATGGCACCCTATATGCAAGTAAAAGGTTTAATGTATATATTTTTTTCTGTACCTATTTTCATGGCATCTGAATTGTTCCTGTCTGCTATCATTTTTTTGGCTGTAGTCTTGTACCTTTGTGAGGTCTTCAAATCTGAAGCTTTAAACTGGGCTATGGAACTAATTGCCTTTCTTTTTTGTCCTTGCTCGTTGGGGTTTTCTAATAGTTTTTGTTTATAGTAAGAAATAACCAATGAGTTTGATTAATGGTTATGGGAAGTAAATATATTCTATTAATCTCTTTGTAAACAGTAAAAGATATGAGTTTGTAAACTCGCAGTGTCAATAATGACTTGAATATTTAGAACCAGAGCTAGTAATATTTTGAAAACACAACGACCGCACAATCAAATCAACGGTCTTATCTACATCTAGTGCATGTAAGAATATAAAGTTAAAAAAGGCCTATTTAATTAATACTCCTATATCATATATATTAAAATAAAATCAACTAATGTTTTCAAGTTTCAACTCTTCGCCGCTAGTGTAATAATCGATCTACTATCAATTGTAACAACTAACAACTCACCCAACTATGCTTTATAAATTGAATATTTCTGCACAACCAAGGCACTTTTGGTCGAATTATTACATTTAAAAATGTTCTTTTTTATTTACTTTATTTTTTGCCAGAATAAGTTTTTCTTTGGGGAAAATTACATTTAAATACCACTTCAATTTTCAAAACCCATTAAAACTTGCAAAGGACATATAAGGGATGTGGTAGGAATCTGGGTTTTAAATGTTTGAGATACATAACGAAATTGCTCATTCTTTTCAATCATCTTCCCCCTCTGACTTCTCCCCCCTCTCTCTTTCCCCGCTGACAAGAAAACATAATAAGTAAATAACATTGCAGCATGTTCGGAATGATCGCTGTGTGTTTGTTGTGTTTTGGTTTTGTCAGGGGCTCACTTGAGTGCACTGAAATCTCACTCGAATGCATCTTCATATTTCCACTTCTTCTTCAGCTTTTGAGTAGCACTTCCAAGGGAATTAACAAGACTTCATTTTTACACTTGTGAGTGTATTAACCTCTCACTTGAGTGTATCATGTCTCACTTGAGTGCATGTGTATTTTGTACTATGAAATTGAGCCTTTAGATAACACTTGCAACATTTTTAGCAAGAGTGTGATTTCTCACTTGCAAGTGTGAGTAATTTTCACTTGAGTGCAGATATATCACTCGAGTGCACTAGCGTATTTGAACTTCAGGCTTCGCTTTTGGTTAGCACTTGCACCAAGTTTTGCAAGAGTGAGATTTTGCACTTGAGAGTATTGAGGTGTTCACTCGAGTGCATCAGTATATCCTCACTTCTTGACAGACTTTTGCTTAGCACTTGCACCAATATTTGAGAAAGTGATTTTCTCACTCATGAGTGTTGCACCATTACTTGAGTGCAAAAGACTTCACTCGAGCACACTTCCCATTCTCAGGTTCTTCTTTACTCTCGGACAACACTACCTATGTCACACTAGCAGGACTCGAGTGAGCTTGAGACTCTCACTCGAGTGTCGAGTGTTGAGCTAGTGCTTGAGTGCAACCGCCATTTTCTGTCTTTGACTTTGCTCATTGTCAAGTACTTACAAGAGTGTGCCTTTATGCTCGAGTGCAAACCTTGTTGTCACTTAAGTACAATGCCTCTCACTCGAGTGTTGCAGAAAAATCTCTGAAGCCAATAGCTCTCTGTAAAACACTTCTAGACCAACATTTCCTGGACTCGAGAACTCCTCCCTGACCATACTTCCTTCGCACTCATCCTGTTCTTGACTCATTGGTGGCAACTTTGATTCCAACAAAATCTCGCCTTTTTATATGGGCCACAAGACTACTCACTATTTGAGCATTAAGTTCAAAGGTCAAAACTTGATTTCCTTGGCACAGATCAGACTTCATAATTAGGGGTGGAAACAGGCTAAGTCGCCTGACAGGAGCTTGCGGCCTGGCTTGTTAGAGGCCTAGTCAGGCCTGGCTTGTCAGGCTAAAAGGCCAGGCCAAGGCCATTCTGAAAGCCTGTTTATCTTAACAGGCCAAGCCAAAGCTTGTTGACAGGCCTATCAGGCCGGCCTGAGCCTGTTAAGGTTTTATAAAAAAAAATATGGAAGTACACATATTTACAATCCTACCACTCCCCTATCCCTAATTCCTTAACCCTAATCCTTGTTCCCTCATTTTCACAGTTTCGAAGTCGCACACTCGCACCCAGAATCTGTCGGCTCTCAACTCCCATCGGTCAGCCATCGCAAGTCACATCCCTCATCGCGACGGCCATCAGTCCGCCACCGCCGTCCGGCGAGTTGCAACCCTCCTCTCTTCGTCTTCTCTCAGCTTGCCTGTCGAAGATCTGTTCTTCCAGTCAAAGATCGGTCCTCTCTCCGTCGTGTCTCGATCCGCCGTCGAGGATCGGCCCTTCTTGCAACACTCCTCTCTTTGTCATCTCTCAATCGCAGCCTCAAAGCTCAGTCGTGGAAGTTGGTAAGCTCTGCTTCTCTTTACTGATGCACATCTTCTCTTTCTCTATTTTCATGTTTTGGTTTATCTTAAAGCTTATTTTCCTTTTTTGATTAGCCTTTCAAAAGATGCATCAAGATCGGGAGGGTTGCTCTGATCAACTATGGTGAAGATTATGGGAAGCTAGTGGTCATTGTTGATGCCATTGACCAGAACAGAGTATGCGTTATTTTCAATTCTTTTCTCCAAGTTTGTTCCTCTAGCAATTGTCTTGGAATTTCTCGTTGTTTTGCTGATTTAAATGTGGAAGCATTAAATTGAAATTGAATTCATAGTTGGTTCCCATTCTTTTCCACAGTGGAACTCAACATTCAAAATGTGTTTCGCTTTCTCCGTGATTGGTATTCTGAGATTTTTTTTCTTTATCCAGAGAACTTTCTATCTTCGTTGTGTTGACGGACTCTGTCCGATTGTCTATGATAAGCTCTCTTAGGGTGTGCTTAGATTGAGAATAAAGAGGAGAAAGAACATGAAATCTTTATTTTGATTTTTTTTATTTAGATTTAGATTTAAACGTTTTAATTCACAATATAATTCGATTGTGGGGTGTGATTGAGTGAAGAAAAATGTTTATTTAAAATCAAAATGAACAAAAATGCTCTGGACAGGCCTCCTTAACAGGCCACAAGGCAGGCTCAGGCCGGTTTATGCCTTAACAGGCATGGCTTGGCCTGTTTCCACCCCTATTCATAATATAATAAGCAAAAGAGCTCCAGGGTTTATGACCTCAATGTGAAGCTGGATCACAGGATTCAATTCAAGTTGGGCGTGTTCAAGACCGGAAAGTTCAAGCCCAAGATTCATTATGATGTCAAGGTTCTTTTTTTTTCCCATGTGATCTCAAGGTTCTAAATAACTGCATCTTCATGTTTTCAAAAGTTCCAAATGTTCGCTTTATATGTATTGTAATTGATGTCATACAGAGTCTGATTTTTTGTAAATGCCGATACTGTATTTATTATTACTATTTTTGTTAATGATGACAATTTATCATGAGTAATGTATATGAGAAGGACATGTTCTCTATGGTGGATAATTTGTATGTGTTAAATATACGTGAAATGAGTAATGTTCACATACCATTTGACTATTTGCATGATAATTGTTGTCATAAACATTTCTGGTTTTTTGTCAACGCTATCACTAAACTTGTTATTATCATTACTAAACTTGTCAATACAATTAACAAAATTAGTCAACACATTTACTTATGTTGTCAGTACATAACGATTTTGTCAACGTCATTACAATTTTTGTCAAAATCATTAATGTTTTAGTCAATCTCATTACTCAATTGGTTATAACTCAAAACTCTTAGCCAATTATTTCACATATTTTGTCAGTACCTATTGTTTTATCAAAACCATTACAATTTTCGTTAAAACCATTAATATTTTAGTAATTCCATTACTCAATTGGTCATAGCCTAAAATTCTTGGCCAATCTTTTCACACATTTTGTTAGTACTTATTGATTTTTTCTTACCTATTACGAATTTTGTCAAAGTCATTACTGTTTTAGTCGTTTTCATTGCTCAATTGTCTTAAGTGAGTCTTAAGGGCATTTTGGTCTTTAAGTCAAAACATAAAAAACCCAGATTCTCACCCTGTCTCTTCTTTGCCATTTGCAAGTTTAATGGGTTTTAGAAGTTGAAGTGGTATTTAAATGTCATTTTTCCTATTTTTTTTCCTCCAATGAGTAAATATCGAAAACTTTAATTATACTCATATAACAATAAGGCTATCCATATGATGTTAACAAATTAATAAAATCATATAATTTGAGAAACTAAGGTCACTAACTCCTAGTCTTTGATTCCATTGTTGCGGACTGGAAAATTTCAGAAAACACGTACCAAACAAGTGAGCTTGTTGGGATTGGGCAGGGGTGGGTGATGTATCTTTCCTATTATTTTTAATTTTGAGAATTTTTGTAAATATGTTTTTTATGATTTTTTTTATCATTAGATTCTATATAAATTATAAAATGAGTGATATTTTAATATTTTATGAATAAAAAATAGAATTATTTTTAATTTTTTAATAATTTCATGTAAAATATG
This sequence comes from Inga oerstediana, assembly GCA_963210345.1. Lineage (NCBI taxonomy): Eukaryota > Viridiplantae > Streptophyta > Magnoliopsida > Fabales > Fabaceae > Inga > Inga oerstediana. The sequence goes on from OY723401.1 coordinate 4,656,636, forward strand.
ATCCAAAAAATCATAAAAAACATATTTAAAAATATTGTTAGAACGAAGAAGCTGGAAAAGTTCATCACCCACCCCCTACCCGTTGGGACCAAGGCACGTTTATTGAAAGGAAATGATGATTTGAAATTAATTCTCACTTGCCCACAAATGATGGCTAGGTTCAGACTTCAGACTAGTTGTGATCGTGGGAACCGGCTTGGACGGTGCTTTTTCTTTATGGAAGTCGATTAAGATCTCAATTATTCGTATTTATAATATATTAAATCTGAATTATTAATATCTTAATCTCACGGCTTAAAAAAAACACCGTCCTTCTCTCTAGGATGCAGGCTGAATCCGTGATCGTCACTATCTGCCTCTGCCTCTGCCTCTGCCTCTGCCTCATCTGTGTGCGCGAGAAGGCTCTATAATCATGGTGTTTACTTCACGATTAACAACAATTAATTAATTTGAAATCTTTTCGATAAATAAGCAAAGCGCGCTTCTCACGTTCCCCCACTCACCTTCAGTTCTTCTGTACTTGTAGAGAGGATCTGTTTGATTCTCTGCCATTTCACTCCTTATCGCCGTTCTCTTCCTTCGATCCATATGGCTGCTGCTTCTATTCCCACGATTCCGTCTCACATCAAAGCTTGGGTCTATTCTGAATATGGCAACTCATCTGATGTTCTCCGCTTGGACCCTCATTTTGCTATACCCCAACTCAACGAAGATCAGGTTCTCCTCAAGGTCGCCGCCGCTTCCCTTAATCCCATTGACTACAAGAGGATGGGTGGCTTTTTCAAGGACACTGACTCTCCTTTACCTGTAAGCCTCTCATTCCCCTCTTTCTTATCACCTTGATCGATCGTCATTTGTTTGGAGCGAAGGGTAAAATAAAATAATAGGGGATTCTATGCGATGTTGGCAATTTGTTTTTTATTCTTGATATGTGGATTTCCCAGTAGATAGAGAGAATCTGAAAACAGTGCATTGATCTGTTTATTTATTATTCTAAATTGATTGATTTCACCTTTCGTTGTTGTGGGTGTGATGTGTGCAGACTGCTCCTGGATATGATGTTGCTGGTGTAGTGGTAAAAGTAGGAAGTGAAGTGAAGAAATTTAAGGTTGGGGATGAAGTATATGGTGACATTAATGAGAATGGTCTGGATCATCCAAAGGTGCTTGGGTCTTTGGCTGAGTATACTGCTGTGGAAGAGAAACTTTTGGCCCACAAACCTCCAAATCTGAGCTTTCTTGAGGCTGCTAGCTTTCCTTTGGCCATGGAGACTGCCTATGAAGGGCTCGAGCGTGCCGGCTTTTCCGCCGGAAAATCCATCCTTGTTCTTGGAGGTGCTGGTGGTGTTGGAACCTTTGTTATCCAGGTACACCATTTTGTTGATACGCCAACATGTTAAACAAGATGATTACTGAATACTGATTGAGAACTAATGTTGATAATATGCTATATTTTGTTTGCCGCAGCTTGCCAAGCATGTTTATGGTGCATCGAAAATAGCAGCAACTTCCAGCACTAGAAAATTGGAATTGTTGAGGGACTTGGGTGCTGACTTGCTTATTGACTATACAAAGGAGAAATATGAGGATCTGCCAGAAAAGTTCGATGTAGTTTTTGATGCAGTGGGTCAGATTTTGAGCTTACATATATAAATAGTAAAATTCATTATAGATGAGGAATGAATTTGATTTGTGAAGACGTTAATGAATATTGTAGATATAATGAGGCTTATATTTTTTTGCTAATGTCACAAACAGGAGAGACTGAACGGGCATTCAAGGCTATGAAGGAAGGAGGCAAAGTGGTAACAATAGTGCCTCCTGGATTTCCACCGGCAATCTTGTTTATACTGACTTCAGATGGGGCTAACTTAGAGAAGTTAAGACCATACGTTGAGAGTGGGAAGGTGAAGCCAATACTGGATCCTAAGAGTCCGTTTCCATTTTCCAAGACGAAGGAAGCATTTGCCCACCTTGAAACTAATAGAGCCACTGGAAAAATAGTAGTCTACCCTATCCCATGAACAAATCGGTAAGAAGTTGCCCTTTGTTCAAGGTGGACGATACAAGCTGGTAGTAGATATAATATCTTCGTGATGTGGTTGCAGTGGTTCATTACTAAGCATCTTTATGTGTGCTTCATGGTTGGAATATTGCATCTCTGTATAAGTGGTTTTATCGGGGTATGATATTGTTACGATACACAACCCCCTTTATATGATTTAGTCAGTGAATGTGACATCTTTAATGGAATAACAGAATTTGGCAAGGTTATGTAATTTTGTCACTTTTGTGTTGGTGTGTGACTTGCGAAGTTAGAATTTGAGAAGAACGGGTCTGGATGCATCGTGATTCACTTTCGCTTTGTATACATGTTTAGACACTCACCATGCACGGGTTTCTAAGCTCGAAGCAGAATGATTGTTGGTCATGGACATAAAAAAAGAAGAGTGAACGGATCAGAGTCTCCTCTATTTAATATATATCTTGTACTATGACATTGGTGATATTATAAACATACACAACATAGCAGTGTTGGATTTGTCTCTGTATCTCACTTTGTCTTGTTGATTTAGGGTTACTGGTACGCAGAAAGAATGGCTCTTCAAATATCTGACTCTCTTCCATTTCTCTCTGCATTGCGTTGTTTCCCAATACATTAATGTCACCCGTCATGGCTGAGGTTGTGTACTCTGAATACGGGAAATCAAGCGAGGTTCTCAAATTCGATCCAAACTTTTTGTCGCTTCAACTTAAAGTGTATATTTAGATTAACAATAGAAACTTTTTTTCAGTGTGATTTATGATGTACAAAATAAGTGGGTGAGGTGAGTTGTCTCGATTTACGTGAATGTACTTTTTTATTTTCTAATATTAACTCAAACCAACACAAATATGATCAAGTGAGGATTTGATGGGGGAAGTGGTGAGATTGGGCAGCCAAGTGACGAAGTATATAGTTTTGCAAGTTAAAAGCTAATTTTATCCCAGAAGTTGTCACATAGGAGCAAGTTTGTTCTGTAAGTGTCAAATTTGGATCAATTTTGTTCTAACCATTATCCCAGTTAAGTTTGAGTTTAACTGTTAGTTGATCAAATATATTGAGATGCAGTTCATGTGTCGTCCATTTCATTTTTATTAAGGTACAAATTTACTTCATTTGAGAACTTTCAGGGTAGCATTGCTTCTCAGTAAAATTTTTTGGGCAAATTTGTATTTTAATAAAAATTATATGGATGGTGTGTGAATTGTTAGCTCAGCATATTTGATCAACTAATAGTTAAACTTAATTGAGATAATAATCAGGGTAAAATTGTTCTAACTTTGACAAGTAAAATTACCCCTCAAAGGCAAAATTTTTTTCCGTACCACTTTCGGAACAAACTCGACCTTTTAACCCTATCTTTGCCTGACGTGGGACCAGTCAAATTCCCCGGCCTCATTGCTTGCGTCAACACTCCAGCAATCAATATATCAACATATTGTATATACCCCGCTGCCGCCTCTGTTTTTTCTTGATCCACATATGGACACATACATAACGAGGGAAGAAAAATAATCTCCTCCTCTGAACACAGCATGATTGGCCCTTCCCCAACTGCTTTCCATTGATTCATATATAAACATAAGGGTGGGGGGTGGGTTACCATTTTTATGCATTTAGCAGTTATCCCAAATAAAATACTTCCCAATGATAGTGTCATTGAACCTTTCAAAAATGTTCTCCTACTTAAATGCCTCTGTCATACCACTTCGTCTGGCTCTCTTCAACAAAATATAAAACAGAATCACGGATATGGCAGATAAATTAATTTGTCCTGTTAAGTTAATTAGCAAGCTAGTGCAGTCAAAACCCGATGGATGATCAAAACAATATTAAAGGCCGACCCATGTTTAATACAATATTCAAATAATGAAACCGCCAGGTAATGGCAAATGCAAAGTGACACAGCAAGAAACCTCACTGTAAAAGCGACACGATTCGTATCTTTCATATGAACCGTCAGAGCCTATAAAACTTAGTGACCATCCACTCATTACTCTGCACTAGCTTTCAGTGAAAAGTGAAGATTAGTAATCTGCAATATGGCATCTGATTCAAGTACTACTTCAGTGCCAACTCATACCAGAGCCTGGTTCTACACAGAACATGGGAAGCCAACTGAGATTTTGAAGATACATGGTGCCTGGCCTATTCCTGAACTGAGGCAAGACCAGGTCCTCATCAAGGTCGTTGCTGCTTCCCTTCCCGTTGACTACTGGAGGATGCTCGCTTGGTTCACCCAAACCGACCCCCTCAGACCTATAATATATATATATATATTCATTCAGATCACTCACTTTCATGATCTCTCCTGCTAATATGATTTCTTGATTCAAGTAATTGTTTATTTGAGATGTTCAATTTCAATGCTTGTTTTGGTTGTCCTTACTATTAGACTGTTCCTGGATTTGACGTGGCTGGCGTGGTGGTGAAACTGGGAAGCGAAGTGACTAAGTTTAAGGTTGGGAATGAAGTGTACGGTGATATCAACGAGGAAGGATTATTAAACCTCAAAATACTTGGTGCTCTCTCAGAGTATACTGTTGCAGAAGAGAAACTTTTGGCTCGCAAGCTACCTTCTCTGAGCTTTGTGGAAGCTGCTAGCATTCCTTTAGCCATGCAAACTGCTCATTAAGGACTTGAAAGATCCGGATTTTCTGCAGGCAAATCCGTCCTTGTTCTTGGAGGTTCCAGTGGAGTTGGCAACTATGTGATTCAGGTCTTAATTCCATGAATGTTTTTATGGTCCTATAAATCAATCATACGCAGATCAGGCTGGTTAATAGATTGATATTCGTTAATTGGTTGGTAGCTTGCAAAGCATGTTTATGGAGCATCCAGGATAGCAGCTACAGCAAGCACTGGGAAACTGAGGTCCTTGAGGGAGTTGGGGGTTGACTTGCCCATTGATTACACAAAAGACAATTTTGAAGACCTTCCCGAAATGTTTGATGTAGTGCATGATGCAGTAGGTCAGACATCTATATAAATGTCAAAGCAATTAATACATGTGTTTGTTGTATTATGGGTCATATGATGGGAACTAATTAACCTAACACTAATGATATAACTGTTTCAAACAGGAGAGGAGAAAGCGGTGAAGGCGGTGAAAGAAGGTGGGAAAGTGGTGACGAGAATACCTCCAGGTTATGAAGATGCTCTATTGTTCGTACTGACGTCGAAGGGGTCAGTCCTGGAGAAGCTAAGACCATATTTGGAGAGTGGGAAGTTGAAGGCAGTATTGGACCTTAAAACCCCGATGCCATTTTCTGAACTGAAAGAAGCATATTCGTATTTGGAAGCTGGCAAAGCTACAGGAAAAGTAGTAATCTATCCCATCCCCTAAAAGCTCCTATCTCAACACTCATGTATATGTCGTTTGCTAATAAATCTGTCACACATGGATGGTGGAAATGGTCCTGCAAGGCTGTAACACACTAAGCCTGGCCTTCGTCTCTTGTCTTTCGGACTTTAGCAGTTTAAGTGTTATATCTTTGATCTGTCCGGGTTTCGGCTGTATGGATTTTATAACCACAGATATATATATGCGCAAGTGTACGCAAGATGAAAGGGAAACTTCTCACTCAAAGTCAAAATGGACGAAGTAGGATGGGAAATGTCACTGTGGATCTTGCCCATTAATTTAAGGCACCAGAATCTTGGCCCAACAAAGTTTGGATCATGTTTTGGCCCAGATAAAAACTAAGCCCAAGTTATATTTCTGATAGACAAAACATTGTTCTTAACCCACTTAATTAAAACTTTCCCCTAAAGTCATTTTTCCATGCATACATGATTAAAGACTTAAAGTATAACCAATCAGGTTGAGTGCCTGTTTTATTTTAGCTTTTCAAAAATATTTTTATCATATAAGAAAAATTTTATCTCAACTTAAAGAAAAAGATTTCTAAAACTACAGTTTGATTGTACCCGAACAAGCAATAAGTCAAGCAGAAAATATGAGTTCCCCAGCTGGGGATCAGTTCTTTCAAAGGAGTTTTAACATTGACTCAAACTCAAGCAAGGGGAAGTACGTGTTTCACTACTATAAAAAGGGGTTTTAATGTTCCTATTTTGGCACTTTTAACGTTCAAAAATTGGGAGACGTCTATGTAGGGGGCGTAGTATGTTTTAAGAAAAAACGTCCTAAAAAAATGGGACGTCTAAAGTGAGACTTTAGACGTCCCAATTCTCAATTTGGGACGTCTAAAGTCTTCCATGGGGGACTTTAGACGTCCCAATTCTTAATTTTGGACATTAAAATGTTTTATTTTTTTTAAATGATTATTTATATTCTTCATTACCCAACAAATTAAAATTGCAAAAACAGAATTGAAGATGGATTCATAAACCACAAAATGTCCTTTACGAAATGGTAAGGATATCTAGCACTGCAATCTTTTACTATATATATATATATGTATAATAACAACAACTCATACAACCTAATATCATATATGTATAACAACAACTAGAAAGTGTCAAAATATTTGTCACCACACAACTACAAACTAATTGTTGTTCATTTCATCAAAATAAATATACATATGTATTTTCCTCGATTTCAAAGCTCCAAACGTATAAAATAAAAACATTATTAGTATTGCATAACTATTAACAACTAGTTTATGATTCTAGCAAGAAAAAAAAAACAATCAAGGGAAAAACACTCCAATAATTAGAATCATGTAAATAAATTGAAAACATTATAATAATTTCACATTGCAAGTTTAACTTAATTCTTCATGTAAATTTATATTTAAAAAAAACAAACCTGATGAAAGCAGGGGAGAGGGCAGCCAACGGTGTTTATGTGTTTCCAAGGTGGAGAGAAGACATTGGAGGAGTTGTGTATGCACAGTGGAGAGGAGAGGTATTCCGGAGGCTGAAAGCAACGAAGAGAGTGGGAGGTGTACGCCGGAGGGTGGAGGGGGCAAAAAAGGTGGAGAAGGTGTACGCCGGAGGGTGAGAGCAAAGAAGGTGTTATGAGAATGGAAGGAGGTGGAGGAAAAGGGAATGAAGAAAATGAAGAGAGGAAGAAGATTGAGGAAGATGAAGTCACGAGAATGAAAGAAAAAAGGGAAGAGAAGTCATGGGGATGAGAAAGATGGAAAAAGAGGGATGAGTTTCTCACATGGGAATGAAGAAAAGGGAAGAAAAGTCTCACGCATGTCAGAATTTTTGACATAACTTTAGGAGTCCCAAAAAAATTTGGGACTCCTAAAGTGTGATTTTAGGCTTCTCAAATCCCATTTGGGAGGTTTAAAGTATAAACTTTAGACGTCCCAAATGGGATTTGGGACGCCTAAAGTTTTACTTTAGGAGTCCCAAATTTTTTGGGACGTCTAAACTCTGCTTTAGGCGTCCCAAATTTAAATTTGGGACGTCTAAGGGTTTTCCTATGTACACATAATTACGAAAAAACCACCGTTTTCCTTTTTAACCACCTAATTTTGAAATTGGGACATTCATTGGGGTGATTATATCATAATTATGTAGTAGTGAAATTTGGAGCATCAAAGGTAGCAGATACGTACATGCAGCACAGGGAAGCTGGAACTGCTCAGGAAGTTGGAGGCTGATACGGCGATTGATTGCACCAAAGAGAACTTCGAGGACCTCCCAAGTATGTGGTGCGGGGGTTCCCATCGAAGGAATTGAGAAGGATACAATTCCCCCAAATGCATGCGGTTGCTCTTGTCAGAGAAAGGTAGTAGTGCTACTTAATATTTATGATTTGTTATGTTATATACTAAAGACACTATAATTGTGTATAGTTTTCAGTGCTCATCACAGTGATAAGCAGCATGATAATTATCTGCACTAGTTGTCCAAATATAATTTTGACTTTCATATTTAAAATTTTAACTGATGATTTATAAATAATAAAATCATTTTTAATTTGAAAAATTGATTATAGTTAATAGATTATCTTTAATTTAAATTTTGTATCTCTTACAATATTCTTTTAAACCTCACTGCCTTTGCCAATAACTTTTCAACTTTACGATGTATTTGATAGTATACCCAATCCTGGATATAAAATGTAGTTAATTAAATTGGGCAAATCTCAAAGTTGAATTTTTAATGTTAAAGTGGATATATATAGGGCGAGGAGAAGAAAAGAAAGGATATGATGGACAAGGACTAGGAGATGCTATATTCACTAGTACAAAATAGTTCTTTTAGACCGTAACATTTAGACCGGTTATTATGGATAAGGTCTAAAAAATATGACTGGTGATATTTTTATAATTATAAAAAAACATTTAAGACCGGTTTTTAAAATATACGATCTAAAAAATATTATTTAGACCGGTTATCCAAACAACCGATCTAAAAAGCTTCATCTGCAACAGCCTAATTAATTTAAAACTCTAACATTTATATCACTCGAGTCTTTCTCAAAAACTTTTGATGGGTTACTTTTGTATCTTTTGCTTGCTAGTCATGACTTACTCCTACATATGTATAATTCTTTAAACTGGAGGCTGGATCTCTTTTGAATAGTTCATTTGTTCAATGCTTCACAGTTATGAAACATGTTCAAAACTGTCTATCTGCAGAAACTCCTCAGGACCTTTGTGTAGTTAAATAATGTTTAAACTTTAATTGCAAGATTGATATATTTTTTATTAATTATTATCAATTTTTTATCTTATGAGTTGTTGTTTTTCATATTTAGTTACGATTGTCATAGCTTACTTAATGCGAGGAGAAGAAAAGAAAGGATATGATGGACAAGGACTAGGAGATGCTATATTCACTAGTACAAAATAGTTCTTTTAGACCGTAACATTTAGACCGGTTATTGTGGATAAGGTCTAAAAAATATGACTGGTGATATTTTTGTAATTATAAAAAACATTTAAGACCGGTTTTTAAAATATACGATCTAAAAAATATTATTTAGACCGGTTATCCAAACAACCGATCTAAAAAGCTTCATCTGCAACAGCCTAATTAATTTAAAACTCTAACATTTATATCACTCGAGTCTTTCTCAAAAACTTTTGATGGGTTACTTTTGTATCTTTTGCTTGCTAGTCATGACTTACTCCTACATATGTATAATTCTTTAAACTGGAGGCTGGATCTCTTTTGAATAGTTCATCTGTTCAATGCTTCACAGTTATGAAACATGTTCAAAACTGTCTATCTGCAGAAACTCCTCAGGACCTTTGTGTAGTTAAATAATGTTTAAACTTTAATTGCAAGATTGATATATTTTTTATTAATTATTATCAATTTTTTATCTTATGAGTTGTTGTTTTTCATATTTAGTTACGATTGTCATAGCTTACTTAAAATTAGATGATAGTAAAAAAAATAGGGCACCTTTTTTTTTTGGATTGGGATGATTTTAAAATCTTTCCAATCCAAAAAAAAAAGTCCTATTTATTTTTTTTTTTAAAAATGTCAATTTTTAGACCGGTTATTCTAATAACCGGTCTTAAAAGTCTTGAAAAAAAGTTTTTAGACCAGGTTTTAAACATCCGTTCTAAAAAGTTTGGACTTTTTAAACCTGGTCTTCGAGAAACCAGTCTAGAAAAATGATTTTTAAGACCGGTTAAAAAATAATAGACTTTTTAGACCGGCTGTATCAAGACCTCATCCAAAACCGGTCTAAAAAGTCATTTTTAACAGGTCTAAAATGTCATTTTTTCACTAGTGATTTGTAAAGCTGAAGGGCGTGGAAAAAGAATGTATCACTCTGATTCTATTTATAAGTTTTTTTTTGAGTAAAAAATTTGATCTTATTTATAAGTTTAGTTTCAGTGTAGTAAATGATATTTTTTGATAATTTTGTCCCTATTTATTATACTAATGTAGAAATAATTTAAAGATAGATAGAAAATAAAGAGTTGAAAAGTATATATTCACAAATGAGGATATAGTTAGAAATTTACCCCATAATCATTGAGTTAACTACCTCTCTTCAATATGTGAGATTTAGTTAAAATGGATTTATAAATGAAAAAAGAGTGTTATTTGTAAAGGTAGAAGCGCTGCCAATGGCCTAAACAGACGATTCCTGTCCGTAGTCATTGACTAGTGCTGCATTTGGGCTTGGGCGTTGAACCATGTTTGTTTCTTCTGACCACAAATACTTTAATTTGAAGCTGTCTGAACATTCGCAGTGATGTATGCATATTCCATTCTATATATTTGTGTGCACATATATTCTAATTATGGGGTCCTTAATAAACTTGTTCAATCACAATCTGACTCGTGGCTGAAGTTGTAGAAGGCTTGTTTAGTCACTCTCTAAGTCGTACGTCAACAACATATAACATAAGTCACTGCCCTATTATTCTCCGACAAACACCGCAGCTGCCATTCTCACCCCCAGGATTATATATATTAATGTTCCTCTCTCTCCGAGTCCTGAGGGAGCTAAGGCATTATGATATAAACGACCATTAATAATTAGTAAAGTCACTCATATATAAAGGGACAAGGGATCGGGACGATGACGCATATACAGGCGAGGGTCCAAAAGTTGATGTTAAGCTTTGTTGCTTTTGTGGAGCTGCATGAATGACCAGAAGTTAATAACACGTGAAAGCTAAGTATATAGGTGCAGGGGAATTTGGGTGGGGTGGAGATAAGAAGAATCCTAAACTAAAGTGGCACAACAGGAAAAGGGAACAGAATGTAGTGCTGGAGACGACCGAATTAAACTAGCTACAGCTGGGGGGTGTCTTTGGCAATCAGAGATGGATATGTTAAAGGAGGGGTGAGTATATATAAAGTGTGAATTGGGGAATGGAGATAAGGGAATACGGGAACTTAGGAGGCTTCCCTGATTGGAGGGGTTGACTTGGGAATGAGAATAATAATAATGTCAGCAATTGCCTTTTGACCCTGTGGACTGTGGCCTGCACACCCATCCTAGACTCCTCATTTCTTCTCCACTCTCCAACCTCCCCCACTAAGCTCCTATCCCACCCAATATTCCCCCTCCCCCACCCAACCCCAAAATCAATTATTATTATTAATTCTTTCAATTAAGTGGAATCATAATACTCCCTCTAGTCCTTATTATATGACATCTTTAAAAAGTAAATTTTGATCTCAAATACTTTTTCTGATTTTATTTATAAGAGCCTGATAACTAAATTATATGATTCTATTTTTATCGTTCTATTGGTCCCATAGTGGGGTTCTCATGAAAACATCATTTCTTAGTTTTTCTTATATGATATATGAGAATTTAAATTTTAGACTATTTATTCAAATTTCATTCCACAGTCCGCACTTAACACTATCAAATAGAGCCTCAACATGCCGTCATTGGTTTATGTCTGACAAATTGACAATGTACCGTGTGATGACTGACGAGAGGAGCAAATATCTAAAGTGAACTTCTAATCAGAGTGGGCTGCAGAAAAATTGACGAAACAAAAAGGGTTTTAAGTTAAATTATGGGGTTGACGCGAGGACATTGTTAAATTTACTTTTGAAACAGTTTTAACAGTTGAAGTTATAAGTTTGTTCTTTAATTTAGATATCTTGTTTCAATTATGTATAAAATATTATCTGTAGTTTTAGGTTTTTTTTTTAATTAAAAAGCTAAATATACATATTAGTTCTAGACAAATACGCGCCATATATGATTGCTGCGTAAGTACGAGATATTGAATTTAAATTCCATGTCAATGAAAAAGAAACTTGTGATCATTACTATTTTAATTTGTTAATGATATATAGGACCACCAATATATTTATTTTAGAAAGTGATTAGCATATCTGCTGTGATACTTGGGTGGATCGATGTAAGAAACTTATTGACGAGCAAATCACCACAAACAACACAAACGCGCATGATAACCTTTTCAGGGCAAGTTGGGATAGGGAATCAAGAGCAAATTGCAAATTTTACACTAACCAGGACAGTGCAGGAAGGAGCAGCCGAGGTCATTAGCAGGGTTTTATCACCCTAGCGGTGGATGCTTCAGTTTTGGAGTATGGGAGAAGCGGTTGTTAGGGCACTATCAGTGGAGAAGATTGTCAATGGATATGTGGATTCATATGTAAACTTACAACAGTTTCCCCGACGATAACAGAAATCATTGCGGTTATCCAAGATCTTCAGATATGTTGGAAGAACCATCCCAAACTGTTGACTAGAACTAAAATATTATTAGTAGTTTTAGGTTTTTTTTTAATTAAAAAGCTTAATATACATATTAGTTATAGTCAAATACGCACCATATATGATTGCTGCGTAAGTACGATATGTTCCCTAAAAATATGACTGGCTAATACTTAGCTAAATGATCATCCTAAACCTGGCATCCTCTAAAACAGGATGTGTGTCATAATATCTTATTATCGGATTGTATGGAGCAAGTTATGGATGTATAAATAGTTTAGAACTTGATATTAAAATAATAGTTTATGACACATAATATCAATTTTTGTATCCTTGACCACACACTACCTTCATATGAGGAGGTACTATTTGGTGAAGGATAGTAGGTTGGAGTTTGTTTCACCTTATTTGTATTTGTTCTTTTTGAGTTATTAATGGATTTCAGTTTTCACATTACTACAGAATCATGATATAACCACCCCAATTTTAAAATTGGGTGGTTAAAAAGGAAGGCGGTGACATTTTCGTAATTATTTGTATGTAGAGAAACCTTTAGACGTCCTAAATTTGAATTTGGGACACCTAAAGTGTTTCATGGTGCTAAATTTTTCACATTTTTTTAAGCGCCAGAAACTGGGTTTAGACATCCCAAATGATATTCGGGACGCCTAAAGTCTTACTTTAAGCGTCCAAATGGATTTGGGACGTCTAAACTTATCTTTAGGCGTTCCAAACTCATCTTTAAACAAGAAGAAGAAGATTCAAGCAAGGCACACACTATTGTGATGCCCTCCACCTCCTTCCTTCCATTGTGACACACGCAGGCTCCCCCCTGGTTAGTTTTTTTTTTTAAAATATGAGTTTACTTGAATTAAATTTAAATTTGCAATGTGAAATTATTTTATATGATTTTAGTTATTGGAGTAATTTTACCTTGTGACTGAATTTTGTTTGTGTTTTCTGGCCAGAACCATAGAATCGTTGTTAGCTAGTAGTTATGCAATAATATATTGTTTGATATATTTGGAGCTTGAAAATGTTTGTTTTATATGTTTGGAGCTTGGAAATTGAGAGGGAAAAAACGTATGTATATTATTATAAATAAATGGAGCTATTGATTGATTTTGATGAAATGAACAACAATTCAACATAGTAATTTTTGTTTGTTTAAATAGGTTGGTTTTATTTTTTATTTTTAGATTAGATTAGTATGATTATTATTAGTGTAGTGGTGAAAATCTTATTTTAAGATAAAGGGATTAATAAGATAAAGACATTGATCATTAATAAATATATAATTGATTATTAAGAAACACAATATACTTAATAAATAGATTGAAATATATTCTATTAATCCTTCTCTTCAAATTATTATAAGTTCTTTATGTCCTAGACTAGAAAAAAAATTGAATATTTATTTGAAATTCTATATTATTTTTTATATTCATAGGAGAATTATATTATCAATAGCTAAGAATACAAAGTTAATAACTAAGATAGGGTTGGTTGAAATTTTGGGATGTCTTACTTTTAAGGGGAAATGTTGTCGAAATTTTGTTGAAAAAAGTGAAAAAAGACAATCTCATCCTATATCGTTGACAATTGTACTAAACGTGTGAGTGTTATTGGGAATGTCTTACGTGGTAATAAAATGGATCACAGTTGGATGAATGCTTTGAGAACTAGTGAACAATATGAGAAACGGGTGGAAGAATTTATTGAATTCGCTAAAAAGAATACTCCAGCAAAAAATAGGAAGTATTTTTGTTCTTGTGTGAACTGTTTAAATGAGAGTTGACGGGATGTTGATGTCATAAAGGATCACCTACTTTGTGATGGAATAAATCTGCGATACACAAGGTGGATATGGCATGGTGAGGAAGTAACGGATTGTCCGTCGTACAAGAAGGAAGATGTGGATGTCATAGATGAAGATAGAATGGAGAAAATGATGCACGATGCTAAGGTAGAATCCTTTGCGCAGTCGCAGGAGTATGACAACCTGCGAAGTGATGTAGAGACACCATTGTATCTTGGGAGTAAGTACACGCGGCTGACGGGAACATTGTATTTGGTTAACTTAAAAGCAACTTGTGGGTGGACCGATAGTAATTTCATATTGTTGCTTGAACTCTTATGTGATATGTTTCCAGAGGATAATGTACTTCCAAATCGTATATATGAGGCCAAGAAAATCTTGTCTACGATGGATATGGAGTATAAAAAGATACATGCTTGCCCTAATGACTGCGTACTATACAGAAATGAGTATGGAGGTTTTAGTGAGTGTCCTAAGTGTAAAACTGCATGATATAAAGTGAAAAAAGATTGTGGTTATGGTGATGTGACAACTAAAAGGCAACCTTTAAAGGTTATGTGGTATCTTCCAATAATACCACGTTTTAAATGTTTGTCTGTGACTGCAACAAAAGTGAAGAAGTTGAGATGACACTCTGATGAGAGAATATCTGATGAGAAATATCTTCGGCACCCAGCTGACTCTCTACAATGGCAAAAAATAGATGAAATGTTCCCTCAATTTGGCAGCGAGCCGAGAAACCTTCGGCTTGGGCTTTGTACAGATGGCATCAATTTATATGAAACTCTTACTAGCACACATAGTGCGTGGCCGGTTCTCCTTGTAATATCAACTTACCTCCCTGGCTATATATGAAACGTAAGTATATGATGCTTTCTATGATGATTTCTGGACCAAAACAGCCAAGGAACGATATTGATGTCTACTTGGTGCCTTTGATTGAGGACTTGAAGAAGTTGTGGGAGGAAGGCGTAGATGTGTTTGATGCTTATAAGAAGGAGTCCTTCAAGCTACGTGCAATGATTTTCACAATGATAAACGACTTCCTTGCGCATGGAAACTTGTCAGGGTACAACGTGAAGGGTTATAAAACATGCCCAATATGTGAAGCAGACACACACTTACCATTAACTAAAGCATGAAAGAAAAATGTTTACCTTGGCCACAAGAAGTTTCTTCATCGGTTCCACCCATATCGTAGACTAAGAAAGTGTTTTAACCGCTTACCGGAGCATGGAATGGCTCCAAAGGTATTAACCGGAGAGGAAGTTTAAAGTCGATTGGAACGTATCAATGTCACTCTTGGTAAGAATTAGAGGACTGCGGGTGAGAAGAACATATGGAAGAAGAAATTCATTTTCTTTGATCTTCCATATTGGCGTTCGCTTGACGTGAGACATAGTATTGATGTGATGCATGTAGAGAAGAACATTTGTAATAGCCTTATCAATGCGCTTTTGCACATACCAGGGAAGACTAAGGATGAGATTAGTGAGAGATTAGACCTTGTTGATATGGGAATAAGAGAACGGTTACATCCACAACTAAGAGATGATAGTAGGAAGGCATACATGGAGCCTAACAACAATTTGTTTTTTGATGTTCTAAAAGGATGACGAAGATGCGAGGAAATAGCCCTACTTAGCACGGCTGCAACAGATCTATAAGGGCATTAAACAGGTTGAGTTGAAGATGCCTCAAGGGATTGTGGGCCTTACATTTGAGTATCCCTACACGATTGATAATACAGATCTCAAGCAGTTTATCAGGTTGGAGGAGATAGGTGCAGGATGGGTGAAATTTACAATTCGGTAAGTTTTTTTTTTTTTTTCAATTTTCCCATAGAATTCATTTAGTGGTTTTTTTATTTCATACATTCAATAATCCATTCCTTATTTTAATTCTATTATAGCATCTTTCACGGCTACTATACAAACATGGAAAGACGTGATTAGTGTGGATTCTTATGCCTTACGAATACGACAGGGGATATCAATACTGTGGCGTATAGAACTCACTATGTCGGCTATGCAATGGGAGAGACCAAACTTCGTTATTATCTAGCACCCATTGTTCAACGGTTCGTATTTTTATTTTATCAATTTAAGATGTTTAATAAATAATTGTCTTATCATCTGACTTCATTTTAATCTGTACATGTTGTTATAGTTACCACTGGAGTTTGTGTGTTATATGTCCTCACCGTAACGTAGTCTATTGGTTTGATCCTTTGCGTAAAAGGCCAGACAAAGATACAAAATTTGTCTTCGACACGTAAGTTATTCTGTTTGTATTTTATTGACTCTTAAAAAAAATGAATAGTTCTAATTTCTGTTGATTTTGATTTTCATGACAGTGCTTGTCAAACATATAGAGTCCTAGGCGGGTCACGCGAGGATACAGTTATTAAAAACCCAAAGTGATTTTATCTGATAGTAAGTAGTTTCGATTCTAATTGTTTCATTGACGGTCGTTTTAGACATACCTTTATTGATTTTAACAACCAATTAGCTTTGATTTAAAATGCCCTCGACAACTTGACAACACTGAATACGGATGTTATGTTATACTTTATATGTATAACATCACTCAAAGTGGAATTACTAGTGATTTTGAAAAGGTAATCGCTTCTTCATTCTCAAATGATAATATTTTTGGTGTTCTAATTGAAATGCTAATTAATTCATTTGCTTGATTCATTTCATCAAAGCTTATTTTCTAATTTTCAGATTTTTGATAATGGAGATGCCTACCTATGTGAAGACTTTAATTTGATTAGAGATCTTTTGACTGAACATCTTCTTCAACATATATAGCAGTAAACTTTTTTATTTATATCAGCTTGCAGTGGTGTGATGACAGCGTTTTTGACACTTTTTGGTTGTTATTGTACATATATATAGTAGTAGGTTGTTTGAGTTGTTATTGTATGTATATATAGTAAAGATTGTAGTACTAGATATCCTTACCATTTTGTAACAGACTTATGTTTAAATCCCTTTTTATAGTAGTGTCATTTAAAAAAAAAAAGGTGTACTCCATTGCCCGGACGTGTGTTTCCGTCCGTAGTCAGGGTCCTCACACTTTTGTGTAGGTGAATGGTTATATTAACATATCATGCATCGTCGTCAGTGCATATATATATATATAGACTTGGCAAAAAAATAAATAAATATATATATATATATATATATATAGAGAGGGAGAGAGAGAGAGAGAGTTATTGCTCATTAATTTGGCACTCGTCATCCGGACTCTACATGGAACGAGTAGTAAACATGAAATGCATCATTAATTATATTAAACAATCAAATCATATTGTTATTATTGTTTATTGATTTGTCTTACATATCCCATGCATCGTAGATCACTTCTTCAGACGTAATATAATTGTATATAATGAAACCTAGTATTGGGTGATTCCTATACCAGTGCAGTGCAAGCTGCTTCATAGTCCCATAATATATATCTAAAGATAACTAACTAATAAACATGTTTAATGTCCATTACTTGGCTATATATTTTGTTAATTTTGTTTATTCCGTGGCTAATATATAGAAATAGAATGTAATGTTGTTTGGTGGTGTGGATCGAATGGAGGCAGAACTAGATGGAATCGAGGCACCAGCAGTAATAGTCAGCCCTGGAGATTGCAAGCATTTGATCTGGGCTCATTCTCTCTAACTCTCTTTGCCTCCATGACGCGAAGTTGTTCTTATTTTGAGGATCTGAAGCCAAAGGGTGTTCCTCTTTCTTGTGTGCTTGGGACCTCATCCTCATGTACAGCCTCATCGTTGCCACACAATCCTCATATGGATCCTGTATCCCCGTCTGGATCTCATACCTGCATATATTTCAACTCAACCTTCATTATCTTATCTTCACGTACACGTACACAAAGGGTTCATCAAAGAGGTTAATCTTTTATTATTAAATATACTTGCCCAAGATATGCTTGTGTCAAGTACTTGAGTGAGTTGCTCAGCTTGCTTGTCTTCATCAGTGGAGGGTATTTCTCAGTGTCCCTGTTGTTGGCATTAAACATTTGGTCAAATTATGAATTTGAAGTTAGTCAATATTATTTAATTAATTAACAATCCTGTAATAAATTGAATCACCTGATCATTTCTGACCGATATTCCACTTGGAGAGACTCGAGGTCATGATCTAGCCCGTGACCTACAAGAATCCTGGCTCTCCCACACTTGGGTCGAATCTTCCACATGGGTTCTCCGTTGCAGAGGAAGTCTTGAATCTTCCTCTGCACTTGCCTCATCATCATTGCGTCCCTCAAGTATTCTGGTCGAATCCCTGTTGTCTCATACCTGTCACAGTTTTAGCCGCCTAGTTTTATTAGCACTTCGGCTATATATGATTAGAAATTTCAAATCTTATAAAGCTTTGAATCCTAGGTATGCCGAACCTGTAGTTGGTGACAGGAATTGGAGGCTTCACGTAAGAATGGAATAAGATGTTTTCGTGCTCATCAATTATGCAGACTCTCGCACAGAGATCAAGAGAGCCGTCACTGCCACCTCCCACCATTTTGCAAGCAAGTGCAACTACTTGCGGCCCGTTCCCAATAGTCAAGTTATCACGAATCCCCAGGTTTGCAAAACGTCCAATCAGTCCCTACAATTAAAAGGGTAAAAAATTGCAGAAAAAGTGAATAGCTAATTAAGAATAAATTGCAAATTCAGCATACTGAGTGAGGGATTAATTGGTACCGTATTTGCAGAAAGTTGGCATCTTTCTTGGTGGATCCTTCGAGAGTTAGGGCTATCAAGGACCTTCAAGCAAAACCTGCATCCTCGGTTTGCAAAAATATCTCTGCACTCCTGCTTTGGTAATGGACCTGCAATAGCCGGCGATTTTTAGTCTCACAAACTATACTTTCTCAAACAAATTAAGAATAGTCTTTTGGTAGAAAAATAGACAGTTGAAGAAGATTAATTACCGATAAGGTGTTCCCTTAGAGACTCAAATGATCTGCAGTGTTTGCCACAAATGCCACAGGTGGGTTCGTGAACCGAATGATACGAGATCCTCATGTGTTCCACTAAGTGCTCCAACTTGTTGAACTGCCTGAAGCACGCGGCACACTTGTTCCTGTCACACAGCCAATCAATACTTCGTTAGTGCTTAATGATTTTTCTGATATGTGCTAAACTCTGTGTGTATTTGTGCAGCATGCAAGTGCATTTCAGCGTTAGAGTGAGAGAAGAACGAACCTGTGAGTTTCTGGGTACTCGATTCTGCTGTCCATATTTTTTGTTTGCAATGAAATCTATATTGCTCAAGAAAGGCGTAGATAAGTAAATCTCTGAAAGCTAGGGAGGACTTGAGGTTAGGGAAAAGAGTTGAGTAGTATTTATAAGAGGAGGGAGATGGCAGAATCGCTCCAAGTTGCATATACCAATCAACGATTCGTCTAGGCAGGCATTTCCACGCATTAATCTGGCTTTGTCCTTTTGTTCTTCCCTACCCCTTTTTTACCTGATAGTCGGGCTTGTCTTATTCATGCTTATCAGACGTGGACCGGACCGCCAAACCTGGTAGTATACCAGTCCGTGACCTTGTCCGATCTGATTTTTTATTTAATTTAAAAAAAAAATTAATTTTTTTTATTTTTTTTTATAATTTTATATTAATAATATCCTAAAATCTTCCATTTCTTACAGGTTTAGTCCCGGTTAGCTCCAATTTGACTCCGGACCCAGCCGATTCAGCGACCAGTCCGGATTTGATTACCTTGATATTATTAGTAGCTGGCTTTGAACATTCGTTATGATCCATATATATTCCACATCATGGGGTCCATTAATTCTTTCCATCAGAATATCTTCTCTCGCTGTTTTCTCTGACCTTTGCTAGCCCACTTGGCTTTACCTTGCATTTCATGGTTGATGCTCAGTCTAACTTTGTCTGTGTGATACATATATAGCTAGGCCTCGGATCGAGCAAAATCGTGGTGATTTGATTTGTCTGGCACATACATTCTCTTCTTCTGTCGTCCCACGCCAGAATTTGACCATGCCCTCTCACACGCATGGGGATAGCGGTATTAGAATTAATTTTATATGCATCATGATATACAATCATAATAATTAGCCTTTCTTCCTTATGTTATGATGATCTTTGACTTGGAGAAGCGTCCAAAGGCACGTAATGTTTATACCTTCAACAAGATTATTGTGATTCTAAGATTCTCTGCCTTAGTGCTTATTATGTGATGGCTAATGATGTGTCGGTGCCTTTCACTCTCCATTAGTTGCATCAACCGCTGACTGGTAACATGATGCGCAACTACGCACGCACTGGAACTCCCAACAGCTTCGGATCTGCAGAAATCCTAAATGCGTCCAGGGAAAGAAAACTGATGAGATAGCAAGTTGGAGAATGAAAAGCTGAGAGTATAGTTTCTTAACGACGATATGATGAAGATTAATAGTGAAGGTTTGGGCTTTTTTTTTTTTTTGGGGGGGGGGGGGGGTTGGTTTTGGAAGATGCGTGGAAGTGGAGAGATAAGGTCATAAGGTCTTTACTTATCGTATTGGTATTGTGGTGTAGGGTGGGAGAGGCATCAATTTTTGTCTCCAAGCTTGGCGTAATTAAAGCATGCTCCTCTCCCTCACTCTCACAGAGAACATGCTTTAATTTAGGGGTTGACTTGGAGAAAATTTCAGGAGGATCTTCTTTTGACAAATTAAAGGAGGTCCTGAATCCAGAATAGATTCGTCATTTATCCAATGGGAACCACCTGCAGAGAAAGCTGTCATCCCTTGGAATCTCTTTTCCTTCATCATGTATTAATACCCTAGCCCCCCACATTATAACTTTAAATTTGTACACCGATTCCTTTGTCCATAGGAGGGTGAAATATAATTCGACAACAAATTAAAGGCTTGCACCTATTAATATGGTAAAATATGTGAGATAAGTCACCCTATATATTGATCATGTGATGAAAAGATAATTAAGTTGAATTGAATTGGGTAGTTAGATATAGTAGAAGAGAAGAGCAATTAATTAATATTATTGTTAGGGAATTAAGAAAGTTGGTAAAGAGGGAGTTGCGTTGAGGCCGGGTGTGGACCAGAGCGATATATGGTCAAAATTCAAAAAGGAAATCCATTCACCCACAGGTGAAAAAGTGTTTTGAGTCTTCAACGAACATAAAGAGATGGTCCTCCAGCTCCCTCCCCATACCAATTTCATTTTCACCAATCACACAGCAAATAATATCTAACAAATATACAACCTTCAATTTTGACCCTCGCTCCTTCATATGTATTATGGATACTACTCGTTATATCAAACTCTAAGATGTAAAACCCCTAGGCCCATGTGTAATCCGAGTTGAGTTCAATATATATGCGCACATGCACAGAATGGGGAAGTGTGTTCAATTATTTGTAGACTACACGAATTAAAACAAAGAGAAGCTCCTATCATATATGCTTTTGCATACACCTCATCACATACACGTAGTCGTGTGCGCGCATATATATTGATGGTCAAAGTTAAGCTGGCGTATGTATGAATATAATGATGCCATTCACAAAACTCCAAAGTCCACATGGCCCCAAAAAGACTATAAGAAAACGAAGGGAACCTTTTAAGTCCAAAAGACTGAAGCCCCAATCTCTGACCAACGAATATGTACGTGACTGCCGCTTGTTATTAATATTGGGTGTAGCTAGCTTAGATAATGCCGGCCTGTACATGGCGCAACTGTTCGGGTCACATATATGGATCTCAATTAAGCTTTTTACATAAACTTGTGATCATTATCCACCATTCAGAATATGTTGACTTTGCCAGCGCAGACAGAAAAAGATCGATCGCAAACAGAATCATGATGTCTCCCATGATTAATTGTAAGAAGCAGCTTTTTTTTTTTCCCGGGAGAAAGACGAGGACAAGTAAATAACATGCATGCAAGAAGAAACACACCAACTTATGTGCCATTGTGCCCCACAAATTAGTTTGGGAAAATAATTTTAAATTTTCAAGAAAGGAATCTAAATGTACAAAAAGGTCACTCGCTCGAAGTACATGTATAAAATATAAATAGCTCAAAGTTCCAAGTCCTCTATGTGCAAATATGTTTAGCTAGCCCGCCTAAACAAAGCCCTTGGCAGGAAACTGGTTTGGTTAGGAATTAGGCTTGTATATAAACATGATTTTGCAAAGGTCCCCAACACTTGTCGGAACAGATCCTGAATCCCATAAGTATCTATCCATTCAGTTATTTATTTATTATTACCCAACTACTCTATAATGTGAATGTGTCTAGTTTCATGGATTGCTTACATATTAGACAACAAAAAGAAAGAGAGATGTAGGATGACCTTGGATAGGTAACTTGGTTTGGATCAGTATATATAACAAGGTAAGATGCAGTAGTGATGAAGAGTAAGAATGAAGGGATATGAATGGAGGAATGTGTATATACATTATACAGTAACCAAATGGCTCAGTGCAAGACGTGTTGGATAGCCAAGTGATACATTATTACACAGTGGATCTCAATTAAATGAGTGGGTTGGTGAAGACGACAGCGTATCAGCTGTTTAAAATGACCCCTCTCCTTCCTTTACACTTCCGTCCCTTTTTTTTTAATAAAATTCTTTACTTCACTTTTAACATGGACACTCAATCTATATATATTATTCCATACACCACCGCCAAAAAAAAAAAAAAAAAAAAGATTGCCCTCTTTTCTCTCTTTCTTCAAATCCCAACGTCCGTCCGTCCATATTCCTCCTTTGCTTACTACTTTCACTCTCCCAATATTCCTTCATCTTTGGAACTCTTCCAAAAGCTTCCCTCCCCAAACACTATACACCCCCTTTTCTCTATTCTACTTCATACCAAATTCACAAGCCTACAAAAAACTGTTATATACTATTATATTAATTTTTAATAGTTGAGATTTACTATGGTAGATTTCTATTATAATGTTATTCTTTACCTATTATTAGATTTTAATTATTAAAAGTTAATCTAATGATAAATATATTCAATGGAGAGTAAATAGAGAGAGAAATCAATGGAGACACCCTTCTTCCCATAAAACTATATATTTACCAACTCTTCATATAGATTCTTTAAATCTCTTTAATTAAAATGACAATTTTGTGATTGCCATTCAGCCCCCCAAAAACAAAAAAACAAAAAACTTGTGCTGAATGGACCCTTGTCCCCAATGTCCTAAGTCCTGACCACCACATTAAGGACTCATTGGCGGCGCTTTATATATTGATATACATATATGGCTACGTACCAATCACCCTATATCATCATCACAACAAATCCAAATCTTGTGCATTTTTATTATATGGGATCAGCTCACCAGTCCAGATCACTGAATTAAATGTTTCCTAATCCAATTAACTTAATCATTCATTTCTCATCCCTTTTTGTTTGCTTTGACTCCACACGATCCTTTTTTTTAAATAAAATAATAATATGCTGGAATGTATAAAAAATATTTGGTGATGCCGCGTGCCTACCTTGTTCCAATTAAGGCATGACTTAACTTTTGTTCTGTGTGGTGTACATGTTAGGGAACAAATGCATTATATATGTCGTTAGGTTATTCTTTGCTTGGACTTGTGTACCTACAACGCACACACTTTCCCAATTTTTGCTTCTAATTATCCTAAACCAAATGTAAAACTTATTCCTTGTTTTATTATTTCAATATCAAACCCTACATTCTTAATCTGTTTTTGCCAACCTAGTAAACTTATCTTTGTCATTTTCATCCCATAGGCTGGGTCGCCAGTTTTGGTCTCACTCATTTTCACCATTTTTTTCCTGGCCAAAACTCACTATCAGCATCAGCCTTCGCGATTATTATATCAATTCCTGCCTCCATTGATTTCATATATCAAAATCTATTGAATTCATAATTTCCCAAATCCCTGGCAAACCTATTAACACGCCTTCAGACAAAATTCGTAGTTTTTATTCTACTTGTAATATATCAAAATAAACATGCGCGCCAAATCAAAAAAGTACGTAAAAATATATAATAGGGTAAATTTGATTTGTTTGCATTTTACAGCCCGTAACACTCGTAGGTACTCAATCAAAGACGGCATGATTTTTAAAAGGCGGCAAGTTAAATATAATAATTATTCTCTTTTTTCCATTAGCACATCATGAATTATGAAGGGGAATATAACACTTTGGAGTGTGGGCCCAGCCAGCTCTGGGATGGACCCCGCCAGGATAAGAAGAAAAAATCTCATTATAGCTGGATGTGATCCACGTGTACACGAAACCCAACCAATTGTAACATTCCACCCAATATCGTTTGGCACGTGGCAGATTTGTGTTCAGCCTTCATCACCATCGACAAAGCACACAGTCACCGGATCATTGCCTGCTGTTCTTTTCGCGTCCAAAAGCCGCCAATCCCGCCACCCCATGTCTATTACTACGGTTTAACACTTTAACTGCAACGGAATTTCCCCAACACGTTCAGATATATAAAAATGAAAAATGCATACATGGATAAATAAATGATGCATTATTATACTATTAATGAATGAAAATGAATAATAGAGCGGTTGAAAGGAAGGAATAGAGTGGGAGAGAGGTCGTCGTCTTGGCTTGCTTCAACTTTCCTACTCTCTGCAACCTTTCGCTCTCGTATTCTCTTTCCCAATAAAATTTTATCCCCATTCTGCCCTTGCCTACCTCACCGCTTTTCCATCTTCCTCTTCGTTCCACCTCCTACTGATATAAATGCATACAAACCCAATACAGCTATTGACCCATCATCCTCTTATCTCCTCATAACACGCTAGTTGCTTCGAGCTTTGGTTTTCAGTTTTTCTGAGTCTTTACAGGTGACACCCTGTTAATCATCTCTTCCTTGTCTGCTTCTTTTCTTATTCTGCTTCTCTTTTCCTTCTTAAATGCAATGAGGTATTGCTTATACATTGATTTCTGGTATTTCATGAACATGTTTCTGACTGTCATTACTGTTTGAGGTCGGGTTATGTATCGTTGGCTCACTGGATTCGCACATTGCCTTTCGGTTGTTCTGAAATTAATCATCGAATTTGAATAAATGGCCGAATTTTTGGTTGACCTTGAATGAATGATCGAGTTTGATGAATGCTTTATTTGTAAAGTCACTCTGCGGGATTTGAGATTGGTGTGATGTTGGCATTAACTGTTCTGGGAAGAATTCGTGTCACGCGTGGAATGGAATATATGGTTGCTTTTGCTTTTTATTTTCTCCTTTTCTTTTCATTTTTTTTTTTTACCTGTTTCCGGCTGGATATATATTTTTATTTTACTTGGATTAGATTCCTTTTAGTTCTCTATAATTTTGTAGCAGTCCGATTTATTATTAATTTGGCCTTTTGTCGGTGAAGCGGAAATAGGCTGTTTTTCTTGTTATAGAAGCTGATAGGCGTATACCTAATCTATGATTGAGGCCACAGCCATTGATGACATTGCATTATGTGTTATGTAGTTTTACGCGGTGTTTGGTTCATATTTTCATAATTTGAAGTATCCGAACCATATTTCTTGGTTTTAGGTACGTTGCTGATCATACTGTACGATGCCTGGATTAGCCATGCATGAATTCGAGGTGAATAGTACAGAAGACGAACGTAATGGGAATTACGATCCTGAAAAGGAATATTATAACCCGCAAGGATCACCAAGAAGTCCATTAAGTCCAAGGAGTATTCAGAGTGACTCAATTGATCTGGCCATCGATGGGGTGGTGGGCACCTCCATAGAGCAACTGTATCACAATGTGTGTGAAATGCAGAGCTCTGATCAGTCACCCTCCAGAGCTAGCTTTTACTCATATGGTGAAGAATCCAGGATTGATTCAGAACTACGCCATCTCGTTGGAAATATCACAGACTCAGAGATCACGAAGGAGGTGGTCACCGAGAGTAAAGAAAACTATAATATTGTTGGGTCAACTCCAGAGAAAGATGCTGTGTCAAACGGTAAGAAGTCTACAAAGACAGACAAGAACCAACCAGAAAGTCCAGGGGTTGTTGAAGGGTCAGCTAGGTCAACTTTTAGAAGCAAAAATTTACGTGAGAAGCCACCTATTGACAAGAGGAATGAGAAGAGTCCCAGAAAACCAAACTCTTATTACAACATGAGGAAGCAAAGGAACCTCGGTACACTTGGCGTAAAGTTACAGGACGGGGTCGAGGATCGTGTTGCTGCTGCTGGGTTAGATAACCCAGACCTTGGACCATTTTTACTCAAGCAAACAAGAGGTATGATCTCTTCAGGTGAGAATCCCCAGAAGGCTCTTGATTTGGCTCTTCGGGCTGTGAGATCATTTGAGATGTGTGCAAATGGGAAGCCTAATCTAGAAATGGTCATGTGCTTGCACGTCTTGGCAACAATATACTGCAATCTGGGGAAATACAATGAGGCCGTTCCTGTTCTTGAACGATCCATTGATATTCCTGTTTTAGAGGATGGCCAAGAGCATGCACTAGCTAAGTTTGCAGGGTGCATGCAATTGGGTGACACTTACGCAATGATGGGGCAGATTGAGAACTCAATACTTCTATACACAGCAGGTCTAGAAATCCAAAGGCAAGTCTTGGGGGAAACAGACCCAAGATTTGGTGAGACATGTCGTTATGTGGCTGAGGCGCATGTTCAAGCACTACAGTTTGATGAGGCTGAGAAGCTTTGTCAGATGGCTCTTGACATTCACAGGGGAAATGGTTCTCCTGCTTCTCCTGAAGAAGCAGCAGATAGGAGACTCATGGGACTTATCTGCGACTCAAAGGGTAATTTTGAATCTGCTCTTGAGCATTATGTTTTAGCAAGCATGGCCATGGCGGCTAATGATCAAGATGTAGAAGTGGCTTCCGTTGATTGCAGCATTGGTGATGCCTATTTGTCTTTGGCACGTTATGATGAGGCAATATTTTCCTATCAGAAAGCCCTCACAGTGTTCAAGTCAGCGAAAGGAGAGAATCACCCAACAGTTGCTTCAGTTTATGTCAGGCTAGCTGACTTATACAACAAAATAGGGAAGTTCAAGGAATCAAAGTCTTACTGTGAAAATGCACTTAGAATTTTTGGAAAGCCTAATCCAGGGTTCCCATCTGAAGAGATTGCAAGTGGCTTGATCGATGTTGCAGCCATCTATCAGTCAATGAATGATGTGGAGCAAGGTCTGAAGTTACTCGAAAAGGCCTTGAAGATGTACGGTAACTCCCCAGGTCAGCAAAGCACTATTGCAGGAATTGAGGCCCAAATGGGGGTGATGTATTATATGATGGGAAACTATTCTGATTCTTACAACGTTTTCAAAAGTGCTATTGACAAATTCCGTGCCAGTGGAGAGAAGAAATCTGCTTTGTTTGGGATTGCCTTAAACCAAACGGGTCTGGCCTGCGTGCAGCGTTATGCAATAAATGAAGCAGCAGATTTGTTTGAGGAGGCCAAAGGTATTCTGGAAAAAGAATATGGTCCTTATCACCCTGACACTTTAGGGGTTTATAGTAATCTAGCAGGCACTTACGATGCAATGGGCAGGTACTATGTTTGTGGTCCCTAGTCCTTTTTAATCCCTGTAGTTCTGGTATGAAAG
This sequence comes from Inga oerstediana, assembly GCA_963210345.1. Lineage (NCBI taxonomy): Eukaryota > Viridiplantae > Streptophyta > Magnoliopsida > Fabales > Fabaceae > Inga > Inga oerstediana. Next base: position 4,684,209 of record OY723401.1, read on the forward strand.
TAACCAGTTTATCTTAGAGTTCTAATACTTGGTTTTTGTTATATTTGATGATTTGCAGAGTGGATGATGCCATTGGAATTTTGGAATATGTTGTGAGCATGAGAGAAGAGAAGCTTGGAACAGCAAATCCTGATGTGGATGATGAGAAGCGTAGGTTGGCAGAGCTGTTGAAAGAAGCAGGCAGGGCTCGGAACACAAAATCTAGAAGATCCCTTGAAACTCTCCTTGATGTCAACTCTCAAATTATAGAAAATAATGGCATCAAGGTTACATAAAGTCTTGCATGTATATATCACACGGCGACATTAGTTGGTGTGCTTTGTGTTATCATTGTTTGAAAATATGAATAAAACAATAAAAAGTAGTAAAAAAGAAGAAAAAGAAAAGGCGGGAACATGTTCCATTCCACTTCCCAATAGTTTATCATGTTATTGCTCAAAGATCTCTGGAGAAGTTGCTTTTGTAAATCTATTTTCTATAGAACAGAGGAGAGCTCTCATTCGCTCAATATCTTCCTTTTCTACTCAATTTATGATTGTTGAAACGTCAATTTTCAAAGTGAACAAACGGATGATCAAACTTAATTATCGCTGCAGGTACACCAAATGTCCTATTAGAAAATTTAGTTGCTTCTTGCCGTATTTGAGATATAGCCATATGTTTTCAAACGTTCCTGGTCCGATCATTGATATTACAAATATGGCAACCAAACATATATTGACGTCATACCATAAAACACACGAGTTTATTCTATTTCTTTTGCCATTAGTGAAAAAAGGAACGTGCTTTAAATCTTACGACTTTTTTCATGCCTGCAACTCTCAACTCCTCCTTTCTAGAATGATCAACGAGAAAATGAGAATTACATAATGCTCTTATCAATCGAATTATGGTGAGGAGTTAGAAGCATGCCTTCCCAATTGGAACTGGAGGATCAGAGAAGGAACCACTGAGAATGCGTTTAGCTATCCAAAGGTTTGCTGCTTGAGAGTAGTGTATGCCGTCCCAACTAACATGTTGAGATGGATTCTTGCACGGATTCCCATAAACTGTTCCATTCACTTTGACTTTCGTCCCACAAAAAACATAGTAACCATAGTAACTTCCACAGCAGAACAACATTGGACTCACAAAACCTGTCAAAAAGCAAAGCATGCAAGTTAGGTTCTGTACTTTGCTATCAATATACTGAAGTCTTAATCTGTGTGGGTTTGACTTGAAAACTTGTGCGCCACCTTGTTTCTTTGCGCCGCTGATTAGTTGGTATTTGGCTGAATACACATCAACGTATGTGAATTTTGCAAGGGGAAGATTTCTCTTGAGCTCAAGCACTTGTTTCTTAAGCTGCCTGTTAAATTCCTGAGCGATCTCATTCTGACTTTTGACACACCCATTTGCATCCAGATTAGTGAGGTTACCTTGCTTTGACTTGTAATATATGATACTGTAGGGCAAGCACCCGATTGGGCCTGTGTTGTGCATCCAGAAGATTCTAGCCCCTTCATTGTACAGTTCCTAAAACATCAGATCAGACATTACAACTCTTAGTTTTCAGAACAGAGTCGCCATCCATTTGGTTACTCATAAATGCCAATGTTGATTACCTGCACTGCTTGGTATAAGGCGTCTAAGATATCAGGAATTGATGATCGAACTTGCTCCTCTGAAGTGTAGTTAAAACCCAAATATAGATCGTTCTGTCCAGCATCAAAGGTATATAGGGCTCTAGAGAATTCGCCAGGTCTTGGAAGACTGCTTTTAAAAGGTTGTTCTGTCCCTGGAATATTGTAGTTTTGTTTCTCATTGTCAAACACAACTTTAGTCCAAAGAGAATAATCTAGTTGGAAACTATTATAGATTATTATGATGTGCTTATGAGATATCTACAGACTGCACATGCTTTTAGAGTAAAGAAAACATAAGGAAAGGAAAATCCAGAGATGAAGAGTAAAGAAACTAACTATTGCCTGAAAGCTGATTGTACAGAACGTTGACACGATACTTAAACTGTTTGAACTGATCTATCTGAATCCCCAAATGAAATGGACTATACCCGCCACGACGAATCGAAGCACCTCCTACTGCAAAGTTTGCACCATGCCGGTAATTCGACCCGAGTGAGTTCAAATACGCACTCAAGTACGGAAGCTTCAATTCTTCAGCTGCATAGGTTCGTTAATGAAACATGCATAAGAAACTACTATCACTCACATCCTAACACTCACTTAGAAATGGCCACAGTGACCCCGTTAAAGAGGAAAAAAATGTGTTGAATCAGGAGTGTGAAGGAGAAACAGAGCATGCTCTGCTTTGGCACTCACTGATAAAATCAATAATAAGTCGACCATCGCAACCCCTTCCTGATAGACTTCCGAAGAAGCTTTCGCCGTTAGGAGGATGAACTCCAGTGAAAGCTGCAGATCCGGCTCCAGTGTCTGAATTTGAGTCCCCAAAGTTGTAAATTGCTGGAAACCCACAAGTTTTAGATACACTACCTCCCCAAACTCCACATGACAATCCCAGAACTAAACACCCAATTATGTGAATCTTTATACTTGAGTTCATATTTGGTTCCTCTTCTTCCCTCCTGTTACTAAGTGGTGGTGTATCACTGAATAATACTACCTCGGTACTAAATATAGGATAAAATTTATAGTATAAATTATACTATAAATTTTATCTTATATTTAAAACGGGGAATAAGGTTTACATAGAAAAACTCAGAGAACGTTCGGTGCCGTGAACAAACAGAAAAGAACAAGAAAGTCTCGAAAGTCTGTTTGCCATCAATGCTGTTCCTTGGATCATACACACGAGACAAATTTTGTGAAAGCCAAGTCTGGAGACCAATATGGCAACTGTCAAAATGATCACGTGCGCTACAGCCAAGAGTTCTTAAATTGGATTAAAGTCACTCTATCACTTGAGCGCTTTTGAAATGAAAAGACAAATAAACTTCAATCAACTGGATGCCGTAAAGGTTAATAATCCAACCCAACCCAACTTGAGTACGTAGCCAATACGTAGTTCAAGGTTTACTTAGCTTGAAGGCTGTTTATTTATTACACTTTCTTTTTTCACATAGTTTCTTGACGAGTTCAACCATTTTGTTCACATCAGATATTAAAAATTTCAGCTCTATATACAACAAATGAGCATTATATGAACGGTAGGTAACACAGACCTTGTACAGAAAGCTAAAAAGGAAAGGCGAATATTGCTCTATCAAGAATTCATTACGCCCGGGGTCTACCTTTTTCCTCCTAATGGAAAGATATATTTGTGAGTAAAGCTATATGGTCACTGATGATTCGAACCAACCCCAATGGAGTAGCCAGCAAGGACATAAAACTAGTAAAGAATAACTTAATTATAAAAACTTACAATAATATAATTTAAACTTATGCATAAAAGGGAATTTCTTTTATTACATAGTAGCAAGGGAAATTAATAGGAGTTTGGTGCAAATTTGATGCAATTTTACTTTGGCAAGATGTGAAGTTGATAATAATATATATTTTTTGACGAGAGAATTAAATGATGAATATACAATCGAGGAGTATAATAAGTATGGGATCAGACCCAACCCAGAACGCACATGATTACTTGTATGCTTTACTTGACTATAGATTAAGCACCCGACCCCCAACCTTGGTGAACTATACATTCCCGTCATCATCAGGGGAAAAAAGAGAGAATAATACTACTCCTCCTAACCTAAATGTAGAACTTAGTCTATGCACTATAAACTAGGTCTTACATTTATGACTAGAGAAGTATATAATCCTCTTATTGTAAAATACGTGACTAACACCTCCAAAACAATTGAATTGGGGTAAGACTCAGAAGCAGGCCTTCCCAATTGGAACTGGAGGCTCAGAGAAGGAACCACTGAGAATGCGTTTAGCAACCCAGAAGCTTGCTGCTTGGGAGTAGTGTGTACCGTCCCAGATAACATGTTGAGATGGACTCTTGCACGGCTTCCCATAAACTGTTCCATTTACTTTGACTTGTGTCCCACAATTAAGACTTCCACAGCAGGACAACAATGGACTCACAAAACTTGCCACCAAGCCAAGTATACCAGTTAGGTTCTGCATTTTGACTTCAATCTCACTTAAAATGTGTCGGTTTTGGCGTCAAAAATTGTGGATCACCTTGTTTCTTTGTGTCGCTGATTAGTTGGTATTTGGCCGAATACATATCACCGTAAGTAAATTTGGCAAGAGGCAGTTTTGTCATGAGGTCAAACATTTGTTCCTTAAGCTGTCTGTTGAATTCCTGAAAGATCTCAATATCTCATTATGGGATTTGATACACCCATTTGCATCTAGGTTGCCCTGGTTTGGCTTGTAATATATGATACTGTTAGGCAAGCTCCCACTGGAGCTTGTGTTATGGATCCAGAAGATTCTAGCCCCTTCACTATACAGTTGCTGAAACACCAGCCATTACAAGTATTAGTACTTATTAGAACAGAGTCACCATCCAATTAGTTATTTTCATAATCGCGAATGTTGATCACCTACCTGCACAGTTTGGTAAAAGGTTCCTAAGATATTAGGATTTGATGAACGAACTTGATCCTCTGAGCCGTGTTGAAAACCATAACCAAGGTCGTTTTGTCCAATATCAAAGGTGTATAGGGCTTTAGAGAATTCGTCAGGTCTTGGAAGACCGCTATTAAAAGGTGGTTCTGTCCCTGTAATATTGTAGCATCATTTTTCGTAGTCAAATACAACTTTAGTACAAAGATAATAATCCAGATGGAAACTATTATAAATTATCATGATGTGCTTCGGAGATATCAACAGATTGCACATGTACCGTCAAAACAAAGAACATTTTAAGGAAATCCAGAGATGAAGAGTAAATACACATGAACTAGTGGATCTTGGCTTCAATGGGTTTAAATACACATGGTGTAACAAGAGAGAAGGACAAGACACAATTCGAGAAAGACTGGACCGGGCTTTTGGCAACATCCAGCTACAAGAGGCTTTCCCAAACCTACAGGTTTTTAATATTGACCCCTTGGGGTCTGATCATCACCTCCTGCTAGTTAATATGTTCCTCCATAGTCAATGGAGACCTCGTCCATTTAGGTTTGAATCTATCTGGTCCACTCACTCTAATTTCATGGATGTAGTTCATCATGGATGGCAGCATAACTTAGTAAGCCTCTCCTCATCTCTTATTTCTTTCCTACATTGATTAACCTCTTGTAGGAAAGAGCTAATGAAATGGAGTAAAAAAGTCTTCCCTAATAATCGGAAGTTGATTGAACAATTGAAAGTTCAACTTGCCTTACTTACACAAGCTAGTGTTAGTACTCAAAATACCCATATGATAGCAGAGATTACAGCCAAGATTGAAAGTGCTTTTGAAAGGGAGGAACAGTATTAGTGGTAGAGGTCGTGAATTGATTGGTTGAAGGCAAGGGATAAGAACTCGCGTTTCTTTCACCTCTCAACAATCCAACACCGACAATACAATTGCATTCTTAGACTAAAAAATGACTCAGGTAGCTGGATGACAGAAACAGGTGACATAAATGTTGCAATCTCTCTATTCTACCAAACATTATTTCAAAGCTCTGGCCACCGAGCTATGTCTGATGCTCTTGAGTTTGTTGATCAAACAATTACACCAGAGATGAATAACCAACTATTACTTCCGATCACAAGAGAAGAGATTCGATTAGCTGCCTTTAGCTTGGGAAGTTCAAAAGCACCAGGACCAGATGGCTTCTCAGGTAAATTCTATCAATCTGTATGGATGGAAATTGGAGACAGTGTGCGCTCCATGGTTTTGGATTTTTTCTCTGGTAATCTAGAACTGCATGGCATCAATGATACAAATATCATTTTGATCCCCAAGGTTGATAAAGCAGAACATGTATCCCAATTTAGGCCAATTGGATTATGCAATTACTCTTATAAAATTATCTCCAAAATAATTGCAAACCGAATGAGGCCATTATTAGATGCTTGTATCTCACACAATCAAAGTGCCTTTGTGCCTGGGAGGTTATTCATGATAATATTATTATTGCCCATGAAGTGTATCATTATTTGAGGCGCAAGAAGACCGGCAAGAAATTTGAATTTGCTTTAAAAATAGATATGAGTAAAGCTTATGACAGAGTAGAATGGGATTTTTTGGAGTTAACATTATTGAAATTTGGCTTCTGTGAAAATTGGGTTAAACTTATTATGAAGTGTGTTACTTCTGCCACCTTTAATTTATGTGTATCAGGTGAAAAGGTTGACTCAATTACTCCAGGAAGAGGCTTACGACAGGGGGACCCCCTCTCTCCTTATCTCTGTATACTAATAGCTGAGGTACTGAGTAATATGATTAAGAAGAGTATGCTGCATGGGGGACTTAAGGGTGTTAAACTGAGCAATTCCTGTCCTGAACTCTCACATATCTTCTTTGCTGATGATGCACTGTTCTTCATAAATGCTAGTGAAGCTAACTATGAGAAACTAGCATCTATATTGCACTTGTATTGTGTCGCATCTGGCCAAGCAACAAATCTAGACAAATCCAGTGTTTTCTTCTCCAAAAATACCCCAACTGAGGTTAAAGCAAAAGTGGGGCAGATTCTTGGCGTTCAAGATACTAGTGATCCTGGGAGATATCTGGGTATATCTAGCATTTGGGGGAAGACTAAACATCAGGCCCTTGCTTATGTTCATGAACGGGTAAGACAGAAAATTCAAGGCTGGAGCAAAAATACCCTCTCATATGCAAGTAGGGAAGTTATGATAAAATCAGTGATAAATGCCATACCAATATATCCCATGAATTGTTTTCGATTCCCCATTAAATCATGCAAAGAATTGAATAGCTTAATCTCCAATTTCTGGTGGGAGGGTAATGGAGCTGGCGGTAAGACTCATTGGAAAGCTTGGGATTCACTTACTACTGCAAAGATGAATGGTGGAATGGGATTCAAGGATTTTGTTACAATGAATGAAGCTCTCCTTGGCAAAACAGCTTGGCGCCTCTTCAACAAACCAGATGATTTATGGGCCCGGGTGCTTAAAAGCATTTACTTTCCAGATGGGAATTTTATTGATGCTGAAAAAGGTTATAAGGCCTCTTGGTGCTAGTCCAGTATAATAGATGGGAAAGATTTCCTCAAAAAAGAACTTTTCTGGGATATTAGTACAGGGACATCTATTAGAATCTGGGGTGATAGCTGGGTGCCTAATGTAACCTTTCCTGATAAGGATGTAAACTCTCTGAATTATTTCATGATGCATGAAAAGGTAAGTGATCTCATCATTGATGGCGTATGGAATCTTTCTCCAATTATTGACCTAGTGCCTCAACATGTTCGAGCAGCTATTTTAGATATTCTCATTCCTTCTAATAGGACCCAGGATAAATTAATATGGACAGGGGCTCCAAATGGTGACTATACTGTTAAATTGGGATACATGCAAGCACAGAAAAGGAGGGAGGTTCCCAAAGAAACACCTAGCTCGTCTTATGAGATGACACCGAAGGACTGGAAATTTATTTGGAAGCTTTCTACAATACCGCGCATTCAAAACTTTATCTGGAGAATTCTCAACAATGCCATTGCAACGAATGAAGCTCTTTTTAAAAGAAAGAGATCCCCATCACCATGGTGCCCGGTCTGTGAAATGGAAATAGAAACTCTTGAGCACCTCTTCTTCTTTTGTTCTTGGACCAGATGCATCTGGTTTGGGAGTAGCATTGGTTGTAGATTGGATAACTCCCAGATCTCAAGCTTTAAGAAATGGTGGCTGACCATAGCAGATAGCAAGTCTGGATTGGATGAGCAAGCTATCTCCCATATTTGTTGGATCTTATAGCTTATATGGAAACAGAGGAATAATAAGATGTTCAACCATGTTATTCCTGACCCAGTCATTGTAATTGAGATGGCAGCTCAGTGCAACAATGAATTCTGGAATGCATATAACAGTTGCTCTTTGGCACCGGATGTAACTACAGAACCTCGAATTCCTTAGGTACCCCCAGTACCAGGAACCTTCAAAATCAACTGTGACAGAGCTTTTAAATCCTCTACTGATCCTGCTTATATAGGCATTATATGCCGAGACCATTTTGGGGATTTTCAATGGGGTTTCGTGGATAAAGTCAAATCTATTTCAGCCTTCATGACAGAAGCTCTAGTATTGCAACGTGCATTGATGTTAGCCATGGACTTAGGACATGAGAAGGTAGTCTTTGAAACTGATTCCCTATTCCTGCATAATAGTGTGTCTTTACAACATCCTACTCTATATGAATAGAGATGCAGAGGTATTGTTCAGGAGATCTTGCATCTGTTAGCATCAAAAGTTGGGTTCTCTCTTAGTTTTTCTCCAAGGTTAGGAAATGCTGCAGCTGACCATCTAGCAGCAGAGGCTTGTAAGGAAGTGTGCCCTTCGGGGTGGGTACAACAACCATCACTCTCTTTGACCATCATTCTCACTTCTGATGCTCCAGAGATCCATGCAACGTCTGAAAATACCTCAGCTTCAGACCATAGAACGGGTGTTGGTTAATTTCTTTTTTCATTTTTATCCATTGTGTGTTCCGCTTTTGATGTATTTGTTTAATTTGTTCTCTCTCTCTCTCTTTGGATATTGGTTTGTACTGGATGATATTGCTCTTCTTTAGCTGGAAATCAATATTCATTTGACAAAAAAAAATAAGACTAACTGTTGCATGAAAGCTGATACTCCGGTCCTAATTATAAGATAAAGTTGACTTTTTTGGAGAAATAGGAAACCAATTAAATCACTTTAGAATATTTTTATTTTTATTTTTTTCTTCAAACTAATTAATTTGACTAATAAACTGATATATAATCTAAAGATACCCAAAAATATAAATACTTTAAAATGATTTAATTAACTTCCTTAATTTCTCTAAAAAAAATCAAATTTATCATACACTAATAATTAGTACCGGAGGTAGTAGTACAGAACATTGGCACCATACTTGAACTGTTTGAATTGAGCTATCTGAACCCCCAAATCAAATGGACTAAACCCGCCAGGATGAATCGATGCACATCCTACTGCAAAGTTTGCGCCATGCCGGTAATTCGAGCCAAGTGAGTTCAAATACGCACTCAAGTATGGCAGCTTCAGTTCTTCAGCCGCATAGGTTAGTCAACGAAACACACATAAGAAATGTACTTGTAGCTAATCTATATCATCAACCACCCTATACCAGATCACATAGAAAGGGCCAGGACACCCCCATTAAAGAAAGGCGAAAACTTGAGGAAAGACAAAAATAAAAGGGGCTGAATTAAGAGTGTGAAGGAGAAACAGAGCATGCTCTGCTTTAGTGCTTACTGAGAAAATCAATAATAAGTCGACCATCGCAAAGCCTTCCTGGTAGATTTCCAAAGAAGCTTTCGCCACAAGGAGGATGAACTCCTGCGAATATTGCATATCCAGTTCCACTGTCAGAATTTGAGTCCCCAGAGTTATAAATTGCAGGAAATCCACAAGTTTTAGAACCATAATCACCACCCCACACCTTACATGCTAAACCCACAACTAAACACCCAATAATATGAATCAATGCGCTAGAATTCATGGTTGATTTGTTCCTCTTAGAAAATGGCTTTGGATCACTGAATGGATTTATACAAGTAAAACTCGAAAGAGTTCGACACTCAATACTAAAGTAAATTTGCTTTCTTGATTGGCCAAATTTTTCATAGTGGTTCGGTCCCTTGTATTAAATTTTTAATGAAGTATGTATATTAGGTTGATCTTTCCATCAAAATGACTTAAGTCAATTTGATGGGATCTACCATTAGGTTATATACCTTCATTCTAATATTTGTGTAATCAATATGGGACTATTCTTTATGTATTCCAATATTCTCCCTACTTCCTTTTTTCTTCTTCTTCTTCTTCTTCTTTTTTTTTTTTGGCCTGGGCTTGTACTTTTTTTTTAAGTCTCAGAGGCCTCAGGTTCACAATATATATTTTTTCAATATTCTTCTTCTTCTTCTTTCTTCTTCCTCTTTTTTTGTTTTTTGTTTTTTTGGTCCCATTAATCGGATGGCTCTGATACCATATTAAATTTTTAATGAAGTATGTATATTAGGTTGATCTTTCCATCAAAATGACTTAAGTCAATTTGATGGGATCTACCATTAGGTTATATACCTTCATTCTAATATTTGTGTAATTAATATGGGACTATTCTTTATGTATTCCAATAGCGTGCCCCAACAGAGCAAAACAAAATTAGGACTCCATATTTTAATATTGACTTAAAAATATCTTTGCCGTGAATGTCGTCTTTGGATAAGACATTTATTGGAGATAAATTTTCATATTTGGACGATACTTTACTACTACAAACAGTTCTTAATTTGAACAACTCGATGATCGCATGTTTGTGTTTTTCAAACTAAAAGCCAATAAAGTTTAGTTTTACTCGAAGGAAGAGGAAAACATAGTTTATCCGCTTCCCTTTTTTACATGTACTTTTATTTTTTCTGGCCGGCTTTTTTTATATACTCTTAATTTTTTTTTGGCCTGCTTTTTTCACGCGCATCATTTTTTTTTATAGAAAAAGAGAAAGTATGGTTCTACGGACTCTACTCTTCTAATTCAGTATAAATGTATTGGTTCATAACATCTTTCACGTGCAGACGTTTAACTTCAGATGGAACACTCATCATTGATTATGATTATTGACAAGTTCCACCATTTTATTGACATCAGATTTTAAAAATTGCAGCTTCATATTTTGGGGGCATTGTATAAACTTGTACATAAAATCAAAATGAATGGCGAATACCGTCTATAAAGAATTCATTACCCATGGCATCCCCTTCAATTGATCATAACCCACAGTTAATTCATTAAATGTATCTTAAATTAATTTTTTTATAATTTTACCTGTATTAAATGAGGTCTTAAAAAAAACCAAAAATAGAAAAAATCATATTTAAATATTAATTATATAGATAAAATTAACAAATAAGTATCAATTGTTATTGTGAATTAAATAATTCTTTTAAAAGTGACTAATACTAGGGATAAAAGGAGTTACTGTTCTTCTTTTTTTTTTTTTTGGTTGAACAGAGACCATATAAAGCAATGGTCATCAATGATACCAACCAAAGCGGGCGGAGCAGCAAGCAAGCATACAAAACTAGTAAAGAATAAATTAATAGTGTAAACTTATAAAAGGGCGTTTAATTTGGGATTGGTAAGACTCAGAAGCAGGCCTTCCCAATTGGAACTGGAGGATCAGATAAGGAACCACTGAGAATGCGTTTAGCGACCCAGAGGTTTGCTGCTTGAGAGTAGTGTATGCCGTCCCAACTAACATGTTGAGATGGATTCTTGCATGGATACCCATAAACTGTTCCATTCACTTTGACTTGCGTCCCACAATTAACATGGTAACCATAGTAACTTCCACAGCAGAACAACAATGGACTCACAAAACCTGCCACCAAGCGAAATATACAAGTTAGGTTCTGCACTTTGCTGTCAATCTTACTTAACATGGGTTGGTTTTGGCGTCAAAACTTGTGGATCACCTTGTTTCTTTGCGTCGCTGATTAGTTGGTATTTGGCTGAATACACATCAACGTATGTGAATTTAGCAAGAGGCAGTTTTTTCCTGAGCCCAAACAATTGTTCCTTAAGCTGTCTGTTGAATTCCATGGCGACCTCATTCTGGGGTTTGACACACCCGTTTGCATCCAGGTTGCCCTGTTTTGACTGGTAATATATGAAACTGTAAGGCAAGCACCCGATCGGGCCTGTGTTGTGGATCCAGAAGAGTCTAGCCCCTTCATTGTACAATTGCTATAACATCAGACATTACAAATGTTAGTACAAAGAACAGAGTCACCATCCAATTAGTTATTATTCTCATGATTGCTAATGTTGATTACCTGCACAGCTTGGTAGAAGGTTCCTAAGATATTAGGAATTGATGAACGAACTTGATCCTCTGAGCCGTGTTGAAAACCATAACCAAGATCGTTTTGTCCAATATCAAAGGTGTATAGGGCTTTAGAGAATTCGTCAGGTCTTGGAAGTCCGCTTTTAACAGGCGGTTCTGTCCCTGGAATATTGTAGCATTATTCGTCATTATCAAATCAACTTTAGTCCAAAGGGAATAATCTAGTTGCAACCTCAAGTCCTTGATATGAGATCCACTTTGTGTGGAGGTAGTATTATAGAATCTCATGATGTGCTTATGAGATATCTACAGATTGCAGATGCTTTTAGAGTAAAGAATACACAAGGAAATCCAGAGATGAAGACTAAAGAAACTAACTGTTGCCTGAGAGCTGATTGTACATAACATTGGCGCGATACTTAAACTGTTTGAATTGAGCTATCTGAAGCTCCAGATCAAATGGACTAAACCCGCCAGGACGAATCGATGAACCCCCTACTGCAAAGTTTGCACCATTCCGGTAGTTCGACCCAAGTGAGTTCAAATATGCACTCAAGTATGGCAGCTTCAGTTCTTCAGCTGCATAGGTTCGTCAACGAAACATACATAAGAAATGTATCTATAGATCCATATTACCAACCATCCAATACCCGCTTACAAAGAAGGGGCCAGAACGCTCCCATTAAATGAAGGCGAAAACTTGAGTAAAGAAAACAAAAATTAAAACGCCGAATTAAGAGTGTGAAGAAGAAACAGAGCATGCTCTGCTTTAGTGCTTACTGAGAAAATCAATAATAAGTCGACCATCGCAAGCCCTTCCTGATAGACTTTCGAAGAAGCTTTCGCCATTAGGAGGATGAACTCCAGTGAATGCTGCAGATGAGGCTCCAGTGTCTGAATTTGAGTCCCCAAAGTTGTAAATGGCAGGAAGCCCACAACTTTTAGAACCATAATCACCACCCCACACTCCACATGCCAAGCCCAGAACTAAACACCCAATAATATGAATCAGTGTGCTACAATTCATGGTTGGTGCCTCCTTCTTCCGAATTGGCAGCGGTGATGACTGATTGTGTTTATATAAGAAAAAATGGGAAGCTGTCGGTACTGAATACTATAGTAAATTTGCTTTTTTTATGGGCGAAATTTTCATTGAAGGTCGGTCCCGTGCCCCGACGGAGCAGAACAAAAATAAGACAGCAAATTTTAATGTTGACTAAAAAATACCTTTGCCGTGAAAATCGTGCCTTGGATCATGTGAGGCTAATTAAAAAACCTGGACCGTAGTTTGCTAAAGCGAATAGTTTTTAATTTCAATAACTCCGTTAGTATAAGACTTTCTTAAAAATGAAAAACAAATAAACTCTGATAAAAAATGGTAAGATACTTTGATGAATGATCAATGATGAGTGTGCAGTAAAGGTTAATAACCCAACCCACTACGAAGCCTAAAGGAAGTTTATTTTTACTTGAAGGAAACGGCAAGCATACTGTGCATCCAGAAATCGCAGCTTCATATTTTGATTGCGGTACAGAAACTTCTATATACAAATAATGATCATTACATGAATGACAACTGTTGGCAAAAAAAAAAAATTTACATGAATGACAACAGAAAACTTGTACAGAAAGTTAAAATGAATGGCGAATGCCCCCTATCTAGAATTCATTACGAATGGGGGCCACTTTATTTGATGGAAAGATGTATATTTTTGTATGTACAAGGGACAACATAAAGCAATGGTTATCGATGATACCAACCAACGCCTGTGGAGTAGATAGCAAGAATACAAAACTAGTAAAGAATAAATTTATAATGTAAACTCAGAGATAAAAGGGCACAATCTTATCTCTACTACGCTCAGCTTTTCTTTATTATCACATAATGACATATAATACAAATTTTACTAGCAAATAGTTCATCACTTTTAACAAATTTTGGAATTGGAATTCTTCTGCCAAGGATGGCTTAGCGCTTTAGGTTTGAATGAATTACATAAAACCCATTTCTCTGCGTAAGGAGGTCGTTTTTTGAATGAGAAGTGATAGTGAGCAAAAATAGCAGTCACTGGTTGTACCATAATGAACCTCCTCTTCCCAGTTGTTTTCGTAGCTATTATTTGCAGTTCTTCACTTGCTAACTATTGATGAGTTCGTTGGGTTAAGTTAACAGAAAAATCCACAGGTCTTGTATCCATAATCATTTGGAAGTCAATGATTCATACATTTTATTCTGGCAGTGCCTTGGTATGTGAATGAAAAAGCAACAAAGGTATGACTCTTCCTCCTGTTTTGATTCTAGTTCTACCACTTAATCAAATTCACAACTTATTATCAATAGGGACCGGGATTGCAACCCGCAAATTTGTTGCAAAGGCTGCTAGGTCCGTTTTTCTTCCAACGTGTCAGATGAAATTGCTCACTTTAGCATATGATGATGAAGCATGACAGTTGCACACAGCATACCTTATTTTCAGCTATCTATACTTGCCAGAAACATTCACTATTCTCTGTGGCTAGCCTTCAGATGGTGGCGGTAACCTTGTCTGACCCGCTGTTCCTTATATCCTGGATGTCAAAGCTATCTATCTTGAAGGTATTCTGCAGAAGCAGTATTATAAAACAATTAGATTGATGATAGCATATCAGAATTAAAATAAAAGCATACAATTAAAATTCTTAAGATCATCTCAATTACTAATTGTTCGACGGACAAGGTACATCCAGAAAGGCAAGTTCTGGAAAATTAAAACGTCGCAAAAGTTTTAAACCTTTTTTGGTGTTGATCCTGCTTAATTTTTGAGTTCCCTATACATAATAGATGCTGATGTCTCAGCACAGGCAAGCTCTACTTACTGATACATGGACTTCTTGTGTAGTTGTAGGGAACTCCACGAACTCTTTACTGCAAGTGAACTTGGGAAAATAATAGTTGGTAGTCTCTCACTTTCTTCAAGATGAGGAAAATCAGTTGTGTAATGTAACCCACGGCTCTCATGCCTAGAAAGGGCACTGCTGACCACCAGCTTAGCACAACAAAAAAGGTTTCTCATTTCACAGGTCTCAGGCCCCACCATAGTTGGTTTCCACCCATGCTGAAATAAGTAACCCTCCCATTTGGCTTCTAATTCAGCAATTTTTTGCTTTGCAGTTTCTAGTCTCATGGTGGACCGAATTATTCCTACATAATTCCACATAATAGATTGCAGTTCTCTCCTCACTTCCCATGTTATCGCTGATATTTTGTCAATGACATTACTTCCAAGTGACATAGGCACAGTGGGTCTAGGCCACAAATTTGAAGCAGTCAGATCAAGGTTGGAACTCTTCATGCAATCAACAGATGGATGTACTGCTCTACGAGCAAAAACTAGTGCCTCAAGCAATGAGTTGCTAGCAAGTCTATTGGCTCCATGCAGGCCTGTGCATGCTACCTCACCAGCCACATACAGACCTTGCACATTTGTCTCCCCTTGGAGCCCAGCCCGTACTCCACCACACATATAATGAGCAGCTGGAACCACTGGGATTGGATAACGAGTTATGTCCAAGCCATGTTGGAGACACACAGAAGCAATGTTGGGAAAATGGGAGAGAATTTCCTCCTTGGGCTTGTGACTAATGTCAAGTAGCACATACTTTTCATCACGCTTTTTAAGCTGATCATCTATGCTTCTTGCTACCACATCCCTGGGGGCAAGCTCTGCTCTCTCGTCATACGAGGGCATGAACCTTTCCATGCCTAAATTATACAGGATGCCCCCTTGACCCCTGACAGCTTCAGATATCAGAAATGCATTGTCCCTAGACTTGATTGGTTTGAGAGGGAGCCCTTCATCAGCTAAGGCAGTAGGGTGAAATTGTACAAACCTGAGCCATTCGTACAGAGAAACTACAATATCAAAATACTAGACATTTAAGTCCTCACCCACATGCAACCAGGGATGAAGTATGTAAGCTTAGAATAAAATAAAGTCAACTTTATAGCTTATTCGCGGAAAGAAAAGAGTCATCAATAAAGGATAATTGGTCTAACACATTCTTTAATTGATCTGCTGCATTGAAAAGCACTTGAAACGTTGGTGCAATTATGCATCGAAATGCATTTAATTCTATACCTTCTAAAGTACAGCAAGTTTGTCACAGCGGTACGGTATTCATGATCAATTTTACTATTTTTTCATTTTGGCTGTTCTAACACATTGACAAAATAGTAAAAGAAAAACATTCACATTTCTGAAAAGGATCTACTTACTCCATGTTGGAAATCACAGCTTGGGCTCGGTAAGCCATAGCCATCCCATCTCCAGTGGCTACCTGTAACAATCACTAAGAGAGTCATATTAAGATGCAACTAAGACTAGGCACAACTGCAGCATGATCATTCTGAATATGGTCAAGATACAAAGATGAAATCAATTCAGGTAGTGGATTTTCCCCCAAAAAAAAATTCAGGTTTTGGAGAAAGAGTACTACCAGGGGATTTGTAGTTGTAGGATAGATATGACCAGCCCCACCGGATGCAAGTAAAGTCACCTTTGAAATAAATCTTACCACCTAAAAGCTAAAAAGGTGAAAAATTTAAAAATTGGAATCAAAGCTGGCAACAAGTTTGCCGTCAAAGAAATACAGATAACAGTTTTTCCCACCTGTAACGTTTCAGTATTGAAAGTGTCAAAACCAAGACAAACTATATCAGATCCATCCTGCAACATCAGCAATGTGTTTTTGTAAGTGAATGCGTCCAGCAATTCAAATGCTCTGGTATCAAATTTGGATGGTCAAAATTGGAGAAGGCCAAAACCCAAGAGAACTTGTAAACTTTCAATAATTTCACAATGCAGGCTACAAGAAGACAAAACATGACATGTAACTTTGCACTAGGGAAAAAAATCTTCAGAGACCCAAACCTGACAAGTGAGCAAATCTATAGCAAAGTGGTGTTTGAAGACAAAAATATTAGGATCATTAATAACTTTCTTCAGTAAAGCCCGTTCAATCTCTTTTCCAGTCATATCAGCAGCATGAACGACTCTACAATGCGAATGGCCTCCTTCCCTCGTTAGATGCAAGTTGCCATCTTCACCATGATCAAATGATGCGCCCATGGCAATCAGTTCCCGAACTCTATCAGGTCCTTCAGTACAGACAACCTAAAAGATAAAGTCAAAGTGCACAAAAAGCTGAATAAATTAGGGAAAGAGATTAGCAATTTTACAACTATTATCTACACGTACAAGAGCAACACTTGCACGTTCCTTCAAGAGATATCTTTCAATGAGACTGGAAAGAGAATATTTCTAGCATGTTCAAGAGATATCGGTCAACAAGAAATTGGCGATTCACCAGATCTTAGTATTTAGGTCTAATGTTAGAGGACAGAGGTCAGAGTTTAGGGACGAATGACACAAGGTTAAGTTTATAATTCTAGAGCATACTCTGACAGTCTCCTCATCGCAAAGATATGCCCCAGCCACTATGGTGTCCTTCATGTGACTCTCCACTGAATCTGAAGAGCATAGGACAGCACTAACACCACCTTGAGCATAATTCGTATTACATTCATGAGGTTCAGCCTTTGTGACCACTGCAACAGTTCCATGTTTTGCAACTTCAAGTGCATAGCGAAGGCCAGCAATTCCACTTCCAATCACAGCAAAGTCAAAATACTTGGCGGAACCATCTTTGTTGTAGGAGGAGATGACTGATTTGACAGGTTTCCAATTCTTATAAAGTGGAGATACAGTAAGTTTGCATCGGTTTTTCCACGGGAAACTGTGTGCTCCTTTTGACCTGAAATATTAAGACACAAAAACAATTAAAAATCATTAATTCAGCAAAGATTATCATATAGCAGCAGAGCAAAGTTCCATTTTCAAAATTTCAAATCACGAAGTTATCTCAAATACTTCACAATAAAACTATAATATGACGATGCGTTTATAGACGCGTTAAACAAGCAATTCAGATTCATATGAGTCTAGCTGCAAACAATGATAATTAACCTAAATTATCGTTATTCCTGGACCAACATCTTGACTACATACCAAGGAAGCTCCTTTTGCAAATAGCTCTTGATCGGTACATCAGAGACCGTACAAGCCCTTCTACAATTTCGCCCCTTGAAGTCTGTGGATATGTAGTGTAGTTGGCCACTCCCGCCGGCCATACTAGTTGTCATTGCAATCCCTCTGTTAAAAACATTATTTAAAAAAGGGGCATAAGATAATAAAAAACGGAAATTTTCCTGACAAGAAACTTCACTTGCACTCTCTGATTTCTCTGAAATTAATCAATCATCGGAGTGGGCTGTTGTTAAGTTGTTCTTAACAATAGTAGGAATCAAGTTGAGTTAACCACAGGCAAAATGTTATCTATAAATCAGCATTTTATGAATAAGATAATGCTTTTTAAAACAGATTTAAAATCCATTCTTTTTACCTTCCCAGGTGGGAGAGATGGAAGAGGAAATAAGTAACGAGCAAAATTCAATTATTTACCCGGATAATAAGGCTTATTCAAATTTCAGAAGCAATACAGAACAAGGAAAAAGCGGTTCAAGCTAAGAAGATAAACGACATACGAAAGAAGCTGGAATAGATTAGAGAAATTGAAAGTTGGCTACAGCAGAATTATTCTCCTACGAAGCACACGGATGGACAGAGCAGAGAAAGACAGTCACAATAATGATTGCTTTTTATTCCAGCCCCAACCAATACACACACTTGACATATCCACAGTCAGGGAATCGAACAAAGGAACGCGAAAAGCTTGAAATGTTACCCACCAAAAGTTCCAACGGCCAAAAAGAGACACCGAAGTTCAATTTGCAGAGACCCTCGACAAAGAGTGACGATACCAATGAAACGTGAATCTGGGTCGCGTAGCTTCGCAGAAAATGAATCGAACCCAATGAAGAAAAAAGGTAAAAATATTCCACGAGGCCGTCGTCGAAGAAATAAAATATGAATTGGTCTTCCCCCTTCAACCAGGAAACGAAGGGGCAATAAGAATAAATATTAGTAATATAGACGACGGGAAGACCGAGAATGGAAAACAATGATGCCCCTGCACATTCCCTTCCCGTACCTATTCAGATTTCGAAGGGATTCGCGCCACTATTGTTTCCTGGTCGTAATCCTTTTCGTTAATCCGAAAATTTAAACGGCTCACTGGTTTTCCTACCCTGTCTTTACGGTCTACTCGAATTTTGACCTTGTAATTTGCATTATTACGAAATACGGAAGTTATTGAGGCGAGAGCGAGATACATAATTTCGAATATGGAAGAGGAAAAAAATAAAAACAAAAATAAAAGAAGAAAAAAAAAGGATAAATAAATACCGTTTAAATTTTAAAATCCTAAATAAATGATTTCCAGAAAATCTGAATTTTTAGTTGCTATTATTTTTTTTATTAATTATATTATTTTTATTGTCAATAAAACTAATTTTAAATTTTAAATGATATTTAAATATTTTTTCTCCAGGAAAAAAATGTGTGATTGCATTTATTCCATGAATCTATGTTACAGGTCTAAAATAAAATCTATATCAGACGTAATTTAAAATTAGTTAGTTGAGACAAGTAGTTGAAAGAAAATTTGGGTGCCTGATAATCATGTTTTAGGACGGCAATAATAATTATGTATAGGTTTTATTAAAGCCAAATAACGCTCAAGTGCTGGTAATTTTTTGTATGACCATTTAATATTAGATGCGATATTGATAATAGAAGTTGGCAGATAAATAGAGAATTTTTATGAAGATATTCTTTCTGCAGCAGAGACTAATTTTAATGTCTTGGTATACTGCCATGTTTAAATTTGGTGCTGCGCATACAAGGGCAATGAAAAATCATGAACCACTTGCTTACTATTCACGTCAACGTGTGTGAAAACTTGATAGAATATGATTTGGATCATGAATTAGGGTTTGATAAGATTTGATTAAAGAATTTGCGAGATGAGTATAAGGAACCAAACGTTGATTTTGTCAAGCAGCAAAGAAATTGGGCATAAATACGTGGAAGAGAGTGAGAGGGAGAGAATATATAGGAAAAAGAAGGGAAAGTTGGGGCCAAAAGGTTGGGCGTTTTTCTTGACTTGGTGGGTCCGATGAGGAACGACCATTCTGGTGGAAAGTGGTGTGGAGCTATCCACGAAATATGACTGACTCCCTTTCACTCGTGGGGAGGAAGACAACTTTAATTTGCCAACTTCCATTGGCTGTGCTAAGGGCTGTTCGGGACCGGAAATACTATTCCTCGTCCCAATTCCGAAAAAATGTTTAAAAAGGAGTTTTATTTCTAATCCAGAAAATTTTCTGATCTCAAAAATCGGAAAATTTTTAGGATCAAGATAAGAAATTTTCTGATTCTGGATTTCTTTTTAAAAAAATCTCTATATTGAATTTTTTATTCTGTCTCATTTAGTCTAATACAAATATATAATTTGTCTAATATTATTGTTCTAAATAAGTCTATTACAAATATATAATTAGTCCAATACATGCTTAAAGTTGTTGATGTAGCTGCAAAAAGAACAAAGACAAGAATAAAAAATTAGAATTATTTAATAAATAATAAACGAAATTAACTATATAAACTAAAAGAATATATATTACCTTAATAGTGTTTGAAATTTTCACATTTTATTTTACATTTAATTTTGTTTCCTTAAATATTTTTAAAAAAATTACATATATAATGGGAAAATTCCAAAAAACTACATTTGAAATATAAAAAGAACAAATCAGTACATTGAAAATGGGAAAAGACGGATCAAGCGGGTGTCAGACGATGTGAGGAATCTGTCCTTTTGAAATCCCAACTAAATGACGAAAATGCCCTTCAGCACTTCATCCCCACTTCAGAATAACAACATGATCCTCGTAATTAACAACTCCGGATTCGATATTAACAACTTCAATTCTTCTTTTACAATTAACAAGTTTCAGGGTCAATAACAACACCTATAACGTAATTAAAAACTTTAGATTCGATATTAACAACGCCAATATCTTCTTTCACGATTAACAAGTTTAGGGTCAATAATAACACCTATCTCTTAATTAACAACTCCGAATTCGACATTAACAACTCCAATTTCTTCTTTCACACTAAACAAGTTTCAGGGCCAATAACAACATCTATCTCTTAATTAACAACTCCAGATTCAACATTAACAACTCCAATTTCTTCTTTCACACTAAACAAGCTTCAAGGCCAATAACAACTATTTTCTCTTTATTAGCAACATCGTATTCTACATTAACAACTCCACTTCGGAATAACAACACCCGTCTCTTAATTAACAACTCCTAATTCGATATTAACAACTCCAATTTCTTCTTTCACACTTTATAAGTTTTAGGGCCAATAACAACACTCATCTCTTAATTAACGACTCCGGATTTAATACTAACAACTCCAATTTTTCTTTCACACTTAACAAGTTTTAGGGCCAATAACAACACTCATATCTTAATTAACAACTCGGGATTCGAAATTAACAACTTCAATTTCTTCTTTCATGCTTAATAAGTTTCAGGGCCAATAACAACACCCATATCTTAATTAACAACCCGGGATTCGAAATTAACAACTCCAATTTCTTCTTTCACAATTAACAAGTTTTAGAGCCAATAATAACACCTATCTCACCATTAACAACTCCAAATTCGTCATTAACAACTCCTATGTTGTCATTGCGACTGAGGGCTGAAGGGCATTTTCGTCATTTGGCCGAGATTTCAAAATGACAAATTCCTCACACCGTCTAACACCCACCTGATCCGTCTTTTCTCATTTTTCAATATACTGATTTATCCTTTATATATTTTCATTGTAATTTTTTAGAATTTTCCCATATATATATATTCGAGATCGGGAAGTCTCATTCCCAATTCCGATCCTGAAATCACATTCTCAATCTCTAAATTAAATCTCGTCCTGATTTACTCGAGATGGGGAAGGGAAATTGATAAGCACCCTAACAAACTGTGCTATTGTTGGAAGAGAAAGTCCATGTGTGGTCACAAGTCACGAGCAAATTTTATTTTAATTAAAAGGGCAAGCCAAATCAAATCCAAAAATAATTTGCTTTAAACTTTGCCCATATATTAAAGTATGGAGAAATATGGGGTTAAAATACAAAAATATCTATTAACTTATACCCAATAGTTAAAAATATCCATAAATTATTTTTGGGCATAAAAATACTCAAAAATCTTAACAGACATGTCAGGCAAAAGTTGTTTCTTTTGTTTTTGTGAACACATGCATCCTTGGAGAGTCCATGTTCCCGGTGCCGTGATGCATACGTGAATCAAGCCAGCCCTCCTCGTGTGACATTATCTTGCTTTAATATTCGTATTGGAGGATCGTGAGGGGTTATATAGGCATGGGCCTCAAATGTTAGGCCCACAGGCTTGTTTGGAATTCATCTATACATCTTACAGGAGGATCGTCTAAAAACACTGCTTCCTATTCCTATGCTGACGATGGCCTTCATCTACAAGCCAGCCAGCATGATAAATTGAATTTCTTTATCAAACCCCACTCGCTGAGGTTCATTGAAAGGCTTGCACATTAGATTTCCCATGTTAAAAAAGAAAAGATATATATATATATATATATATACAGGTATGTTTATTAGTTTTTATATTTCGTCCAATTAGCATTCAAAACGGCCTCAGGCGCTGCGTGCACCATCCAACAATGTGTGCATAATTTTATTGTGGCGACTCTGGCCCAGTTCTACAACGAAACGCTTACTGCTCGGCCTTCCCTGTCTCCATAAGCCCAGTCTCCCACTGCCTCCGAAAATCTTGCCATCACGCCTTCATTTCCTTCCCGTCTTCACCTAAGCACTAACCCCGAGTCTATATTCTTCAAGCGTAGTTTGATAATTTAATGAGTACTTATCAATTACTTCCTCTTATGCTAATTATAAGATAATATTTAAGAGTTGATGTTAATCCTAATTATAAGATAAAGTTCTAATTTTTATCAATTTCTTCTCAAAATACACCCTATTGATACTTTCTTAATAATAATTAAACACATTAATAATTTAATAAGGGTAGATTAAAAGTTGTTGAAGGAAATTGACGACACCGGATTATATGAGAGCTTGGACAAGCCGTGTGTGAAGTAGGAGAGATATAAGAAAAAACAAAGAATCAATATAATTGGATACCATTTTAAATTTTAAATAAGGATATTTTATAAAAATCAATATGATTAACTAATTTAATCATTATTCTTAATTTCTTTAAAATTAAGTAAATATATTATATAATTAGGATAGGAGGAGTACTAGTTAATTACGTGATAATATTATTATCGTGGGAAGTGAAACTCCACCACACACTTTGAGGGCCCAAAAAACAAAAAAGCACTCCGGCACACGCTAGTCCAAACAATCCATTTACAGAGCTGACAGCTTGTGCTGTCCAGACAGAAATGGCGACTGCTACTTCAACGGTGGTTTCCACATTGTTCCACCGCACTCTCCCTCCGAAGAAGCCTTCGCCTTATCTTCCCAAATCCCTTCGTCTCCATTCCCACACGACCATTCTCACTCGTTTCTCCTTCATCTCTCTTATTCGCCCTTCTCCCCTTCTCAACTCTTGCCGGCCACCAACCAATACCCCCACTTGTTTTCTCAAACTTTGCAGCGTTAAAACTTCCCTTTCTTCCGCTTTGGATTCTCTTCTCATTCTCTTCACTTCCGCGGCTTTATCGTCCGCCCTGTTTTTTGCCGATGTTGACCCTGCCTCTGCCTTCGTGGCCACTACACCCAGGAAATTGCAGACCGATGAGCTCGCCACTGTGCGTCTCTTTCAAGAGAACACCCCCTCTGTCGTGAACATAACCAACCTAGCCGTCAGGTGGGCCTAATTGCTATAAGAATTCACCTTTCTAAAAATCTGTTGTCGTATTTTTTTTTTTCCGAAGAAAAAAAAATCTGGATTATAATGTTTCTAATGAGTGGGCATGGTGTGGCTTTAGGCAGGATGCGTTTACGTTGGACGTGTTGGAGGTTCCGCAGGGTTCTGGGTCTGGCTTTGTTTGGGACAAAGAGGGTCATGTTGTGACCAATTATCACGTCATCCGCGGTGCTTCTGATATCAGGTTGGCAAATTATGAATCTTTTCATGAATCTAATCAGCATCACTTGAAGCCCTGCACTCAACTATCGCTTTTGTTTCTTAAAGATAAGATCCGCTGATCCGGCCCTAATATGTGTGGCCTTGAGCTTATAGATTGTAAGTTATGCAGCCAAGAGTGTGCATATACTGCATTAAAACGTTTGGCTAAGCAACAAATTAGGGGTTCAAAAAGGTGTATATTTAGCAACTTCTTCAGTGGTTGATTTGCATTTAGTTAGGTTGGTCATATGTTGGATTTCTTGAAGTTGAACCCTCTGATCAGAAAATTTAGAACTAGGTTGTAGATCCACATGTTAAGATGGTTCATAATGCACCCGTAAATTTTCTTCTGTTGAAATTATGCTAGTTATGTGCAGGGTCACTCTTGCTGACCAGTCAACGTATGATGCAAAAGTTGTGGGCTTTGATCAAGACAAAGATGTTGCCGTCCTGCGTGTTGATGCGCCAAAAGATAAACTCAGACCCATACCTATTGGTATTTCTGCTGACCTACTTGTTGGTCAGAAGGTTTTTGCTATTGGAAACCCGGTGAGAGCTAATCACATTTTCCTACAGAATTATTCATGCGGTTTAAATGCATATGATTGATTGAATTGTTGTTCTCCAATTATGCTTATGATCAATTATATGGTTCATATATCAGAAGGAAATAGAAGAAAATCTTATGAAAAGTGATAACCTGTGATGGTTGTTGCTATATGGTTCATTCACTTCATTGTACATTTGACCTTATAATTGGGAAGCAGCTAAGGAAAAGGACCGTCCTTTTCCCTTTCAACTCTGTCGGATGGAGATCTCAACGGTCCAGATTTAATATATTTTTATAATATATTAAATCTGGACTGTTGAGATCTCCATCCGACATCTCTGAGAGGGCAAAGGACTAAAGCCGATCCTTATAATTGATGCCTTTCTTTATAATTGACTAAATAATCACCCAATGTGATATTTCATCTTTGTGCAGTTTGGACTTGACCATACCCTTACAACCGGCGTAATCAGGTATAACACCAATAATTAATGTAATTAATTAATCACTCGGGTCTATTTAGGTGTTGTAAAACTAAAATTGCTGCAGTGGACTCTTCTTTTATTCACTTGTGTGCTCTTCAGTTCTATTAAACCTAATTGCAAATTTTATTTTATAAGCACCAAGGGGTTTAAACTTCATAAATAAATATATAATGTCTTGTTGCTTTTGCTAATCTTTTCATCCCTCTTTTGTATTGATTGTGTTACTAATCCATTCATTGTTGATAGTGGACTTCGTCGAGAAATTAGTTCTGCTGCTACTGGTCGTCCAATTCAAGATGTTATACAAACGGATGCTGCAATTAATCCTGGTAACAGTGGAGGGCCACTCTTGGATAGTTCCGGAAACCTTATTGGGATAAATACAGCTATATATTCTCCATCAGGCGCATCTTCGGGTGTTGGATTTTCTATTCCAGTGGATACTGTGAGCTCTTACTTAGATCTGTTATTATATAATAGGGCATATGGCTCTGTTTACTTGTGCTCTGATATGCATGCTTCTTATATTTCATATTCAGGTAAATGGCATTGTTGATCAGTTGGTGAGGTTTGGAAAGGTCACAAGACCTATTTTGGGAATCAAGTTTGCACCTGATCAATCTGTGGAGCAGCTGGGTGTTAGTGGTGTTCTTGTCTTAGATGCTCCTGCCAATGGCCCAGCCGGGAAAGCAGTATGCTTATTCCTACATTATTCCTCATTTCTTATGTATTATTGAATGTGATTCTACTTACCGTCACACCTTCAAGTGCTTCACAGCTTGATTTGCATTTGAGTTGTAGGACTTATGCTGACAGAGCTCAGCAAAATTTCTGTTTTGCAGGGCTTGCTGCCAACAAAACGTGATTCATATGGGAGGCTCGTTTTAGGTGACATCATAACATCTGTGAATGGTACAAAGGTTACTAATGGAAGCGATTTGTACAGAATTCTTGACCAGTGTAAAGTGGGTGATACGGTATGTCTTTAATGTGTTTCCTCCTTTGACCTCGTAGATATTTTCATGGGATTATGCGTATATCAAGTGCCTGTTTAAGTTAGCATTCAAGAAGCACGTTCATATAAGTTGAGATAAAACTCCTCTCACATATTTATTTTGTATACCATAAATCACGTTGAAAAAGCAGCTTCTACCGCTAACCTAAATAAGCACCAAGTTTTGTAACCGTAAAAAAATCAAATAGTCTATCTGAATCTAAACATGTATAGTAGACAGTACAAGTTAATTCTAGGTGCAGCTGGTTTTTTCTGTCAAGTTGGTGGGGATGTAGTATATACTGGGGGGATAATTGTTGATGGTGGTTGACATCAGGTGACGGTGGAGGTCTTGCGAGGTGACCACAAGGAGAAGATCCCTGTTGTTCTTGAGCCAAAGCCTGATGAATCATAAGGGTCACGTATATACATTCCGCATGCCAGGGAATGCAGCAATTTTATCTGTATATTCTTGGGTTGTTTCCTGACAAAAGCTCCAACTGTACATATGGATTCTGGCAGAACTAAATCATCCTTACGTTTTGATTTTTTTGGGAAAAAAAAGTGTGAGAACTGACGACATCTATGTTGAAGAGTTTTTCCCCTATTATTATTGAAATTGAAAGGGGAAAAAAAAGCAACAAGGGGAAGGGAGATTAAGCAATTTGTGCTGACTGGTGGTGGTTCTGATCTATTTATTTTCCTGGATATGCGTTTCTTTCCGGCTAGGCA
This sequence comes from Inga oerstediana, assembly GCA_963210345.1. Taxonomy (NCBI): domain Eukaryota; kingdom Viridiplantae; phylum Streptophyta; class Magnoliopsida; order Fabales; family Fabaceae; genus Inga; species Inga oerstediana. The sequence goes on from OY723401.1 coordinate 4,711,067, forward strand.
CACGTATCCTCCTATTGGAGGAAATTTGTTTGAGGCACGGGAACTAAATATGGGTACCTCTCCTAATGGGGATTCAAATGTTGGTTTAACAACATTTGTATGGGACATTTTGGGGTTGGGTGAGTCTAAGGGTGTGTTTGGTTTGAGGAGAGAGCAGGATGGTGAAATTATAATTTTGGATAAAAGAAATCCAAAATTTACTTCCTTATTTTTTAAAATTTTGGGTTCTTATCCAAAATTTACTCTTTCATTCCTTTTAAAGTTTAAACTCTTTTTCAAAATTTAAATACCTTCAACCCAAACTGGTAATTTACATACCCTTCCCACCCTCCCCTCAAATCAAACACACCCTACTGGGTTCAGGCCCACTCAGAGGCTAAGAATTGGGCGAGACGGGTCCTAATTGCAACAGAAGGGGCAAATGAGTAATGTGATTGTTATTTGTTAGTTTGTTAGGGGAGACAAACGGGTTGGAAGAATAATGGACCACAAAATAAAAAATTGGACGAATAATGAACCATAATATTAGCATTAAAAACTGGACTACGCCTATCTATTCAACAGAAAAACCGATGCCAGGTATGATTCGGAATTAAGGACGAATAATATGACCGATGAACAGATCCAATCTTTGTTTTCCTTTATGTTTTAAATGAGCAAATAGAGAAGAAATATGTATATAGATTATAAAATTGCAAATCACAGAACAGGTAAATACATTATATTCTTGCCTTTTCCCTATTTCATTTCTCATAATTATTTTACTTCAACCATTAAATTCTCAGACGACGTGTGGGAGGTCTCAAATTTGATCTTGCTTATAACTTCAACCATTAGTGTCTACCCCTCTATGTTTTTTTCCTTTTTAAGGATGGAAAAGAATTGTCTCATCGTTCAAGTCTCTCGTTAACTTGCACAGCTTGAGCCTGTATCAATAAATTTGATCTTCCTTCGCTTTCCACTGACTCTGAAACGTTAGTCGTTAGCCCAAAAGGCTTGAGTAGGTTCTGTATTCTGTTTTTGGTTACCCTTTTGATGCCTCAGCCCTCATGCTTAGTCTTGTCTCTCATGAACGTTTCCGCATTCTAATGAAATTGAAGGGAGTTGGGGATGTGGCCAAATACTGAAAATCCAACTCATAAATTTTTTTTTTTTGAAAAAAAAGGGAGTATTTTCTACATAAAGCCAGTTCAAACTGTATATGAAGAAGGAAGGCAGTAGCACTCTTCATAGCGGACACGACCTCTAATATAGCTTCCAATGCAGAATCGTGGCCACATCTTTTACCTAAACACACAAGACAAAAATGCAGTAGGGACTTCATTAGACTTCTCTCCCCATCAATTATGTTTTCATGCACAAAAAGCAACTTTTTAAAAAATGGAGAATCTCCATCTTCTTTTATTAATTACAAAACAAGGGCCTGTAGTTACACAGTACAACAACACAACAACTTAGTTAGGGAACTTGAATGAGGAGGACACGTTGGCATGTAGTATGTATTAATAATGGTTGGTTTCATACGGAGAAGGCAGAAGAAAGGCCAAACTGAAGGCCCCACAGCTCAAATGATCCCTTCACAAAGTCATAGTATCCGCCTTTCAGTGCCAATGTCTTGTTCACCAGCCCCTCCCTCACAAATGGATATGTCAGCAGATTCCCAAGTGAAACATTCACAGCTTCCTGCAAGCAAAATCACACCCAAAATGATTATTTGCAAAATCACCCCCATCTCTTTTGCTTATTTGCAAACAAACCCAGAAACATTATTATGTGTCTCACTCTGACCTTCTCACAGTGTGTGCAGAGCTCAGGGAAAGGCGCGCCTCCATGTACTGCCTTGACTCTTGCCTTTGCAGGCAAACCAATCTTCACCCAGTCCTCTATGAAGTCAGTACTGCACATCACCCCTCACACATTTAATATATATAACTGTCAATAATGTGTGTGGTAGATTTGTTCATTTCAAACAAAATTGTACTTACGTGGGAACGGCTCCATTGTCCGGGATAGACATGAGCCCCTTGATACCACCACAAGCACTGTGACCAATCACCACAATGTTGGACACCTGTTCCAAGATTACGTTGTTATTTTGGAGAGTTTGGAGAAAACCCATCTGATGGTTTTGAGTCTTGCTTGGGAATATTTATGTACCTTGAGGTGCAGAACAGCGTACTCAATGGCAGCCCCAACTCCAGAATATCTGGTCTGTTGCAGCACAGTAAGAAGAGAGTTTAAGTTTTAGGCAGGTGTTGTCACACTCCAAAGGAGATGAGACTTACAAAAGCATTAATGGTGTTATTGTGGAGGGACCTGATCATATGGTGGGACCAAGTTAGCAACATTTCTGACCACAAAAGCCTCCCCTGGTTGGAAGTCTAGCATGTGAGATGGGCACACCCTCGAGTCTGAGCAAGCAAATACCATGAACTGCAAGTGAACCATGAAATAAGACACAGTCAAGCTTCAAGAAAACAGATTTTGTTCAGAAAAATTCATGGCTAGCTAGTAAGGTAATAAATACCTTGGGGCTCTGTCCTTTGGCAAGTTCACCGTACAGAGCAGGGTTCTTCCTGTGGAAGACAGAAACAATAAGAAGAGCTACAGGTGAAAGAAACACAACTTGAAAACGTAATCATTGATTGACGTGATGACTAACTCATATTTCTCTCTCTTGAAGTGAATAAAGCCAGCCTTGATCCTCTCGACAGCCTCAGAGGATGCGATGCCTTCAGATGTTGGTGTCCCCAGCTGAGCTGTTACCTGGTCCACTCTCGCTTCTGCTGTGGTTTGCAACTCACCCTTCACACTACAACATCAAACAATTACATATAAATGAAATTGCAGGTACAGTAGTTATTCTACTTTAGGTTTACTTGTAAGAGAGAATACGCGCCATTACTTGAGCAGTTTCTCGAGTTCTTCAATGGTTTCATCGGTCTGTTGCCGGAAAAAAAAAAAGAGTTGAATGAGAAATAGAATGATTTCATATAAAGACATGCATGCATGTTCGACAACATTAAATAACTAAAGGCTTCTCCGTTTATGGTACATGGAAATGGAGAGTTGCGTCAAGTTTCCTCTAAAGATACAAAGACGGAAAAATGATGTTGAGTTGACTTTTTTAAACCGACCATTTTGTCCATGTCTTGGAAGAGATTGAGTTTAATTACTAAAATGAAAAAAGAATTGAAGAGTGTGATGCTGAGTAGTGATGACTCAAACAAGGGGATTGAACAAAGCAGTAAGACACACGAGTCACCCAAACAAAAAAGTGGTCCACGTGAAAACTCTCATCAAGTGCATGAAGCTTAAAAGAAGGAAATAGAATTCTAATGGAAGGTGCTAACGTCTCAAGTTTAAATCTGTATGAATGTAAAAGATGTCTTCGGGAGAGAGTTACCCCAATCGACCAGACAATGTTTGAATCTAACCTAGGTAGATTGTGATATTAAGAAAAAGAGAGAGAAGGAAAGAGAGGAATACCAAAGTGGGGATGAGGGGACTGGGAGAAGCTAAGACAGGCCTGTTTTGGATGAGAGAAGGGATTGACGAAGAAGAAGATGAAGACGAAGAAGGAGAAGGAGGAGTGGCAAGCCTTGCAGAGATGGTGGTGGGACGTAATGTGGGAGTGGTTAGAGAAGTTTTGGACGTAGAGAAAGAAGAGAGGCAGCAGCCGTTGATGGAAGCAGTGGACATTGTGCCTGCAATTACAACTGATATGCAACTCCAAAGCTCTACAAAATGGAGCCTTACATATAAGAAACTTCTATTACCTCCCTACCAATACGTGGAGAGGCTTTTGAATTGAATTGAGATAATGAAAGCGAAAGCTATTCAAACCTCTGCTTCATTCTCTATATCCTTCAAGATCAGGTCTCAAACCTTTACCACAGATCCATTCCTACTCATGTAAATATATGGATATTATTATTCACCCATCTCGATTTCCATCTCCATCTTCCCGTGCCAATGTAGATATTGTTATTGTTCATTATAATGTTGTCTTGTTGTTACTTGAAGCCTTTTTGTGCCCAATAACGGTTCGCCACGTTGCTCTCCTTCTAGCCACTTGTGCCCCATCTCATTCCAACCACTGCTCTCCACTCTTATGCACCCTACTACCGTCTCATAATGTGTTCCTTTCCTGTTGATACCATCTATAGATTTAACACTCAATTCCCAACTTTAATGTAATAAAACATCGAACCACATAGCATTTGTGTGCTGCAGATGGAAGCATGAGTAATGTCACTCTACTGATATCTAGCAATACCAGCAACCGATTAGTCTGGTTTGTAAGAATGTAGACCAATAATGGGGAAACCTTATTATCACCAAGTAATTATCGTGGCTCATATCGAAGGCACAAGCACGAGACCATTGGTTAAACTGTAACAACCCACAGTTAATTGAACAAAGTATTTGATGATATATAACGACCATTCACAATTAAAATAGTTTTTTTCCAAGAGAAAATGTTAAGGGCCTATTAGATATGTACGTGTGGATATGTGATGGGAGTGTGAAGAGTGGTGGAGCTGCAGATAACTCCCTATCCTTCAGCCATAGAATTTGTTTGCGGTTCTCTCTCTGAATTGCTCCTCGCATTCTTTCTCCCTCCTGTTTCTATCAAATCACATAATATCCACACGGATTAGACTGTTATTCACTATTATTATAGTCATGTTTCTAATTAAAACGTAATGAACTTGCAAGATTCAAAAACATATAATATTATTATTATTTACAAAACCACGCATCCGGGTTGTTTTAACTTATTGTTAAGAAAGTGATTTTTCTTAACAGAAATAAAAAGGACGAACGGCTTCTTTGGTCTTGTACATCATGTGTGTTGTCGGGCTTTATATAACAGAGCTTCGCCAGAACACAACGTAGTCTCAAACACCTCACACATGTACTATTTAACCCCCACGTCTCGTGTTTTGTCTCAGCTACAAGAAATGAAGAATGCAAATACAAAGTAACAAGGACTAGCTAATTCTTCTCTCGAGACACTAATTAAAGCAATTAATAAACTCCTCTTAATCAGATTTATTCCATACACAGAGATTATACATCGACTACAAAAAGAACACGGTTTTGTGGCAGCTAAAATAGGTCTTGTAGCAGTTCTGACAGCGCTACTTAGTGAGCCATGGGCATGAAAGACACAGAGGACATTTGCACTAAACAAAACTTACGATAAAGAAGGTTTTCTGAGAGAAAGTGAAAGATTACCAGAAAAGGGGAAGATGAAGCAATGGACATGGCAGTGAAGTTTTGAGGTCATTGCGACCAAAGATGAAGTGACCTTCACAGACAGCACTGAAGAAGTGTGTGTGTGTTCACCAGATTTGGCGGTTAATTAATTGTGTACAAAAGGGAAGCGTAAGTGTGAATCGATGTCGACATTTTAGATATACTGTGAACAAATTATGTCAACATATATTGTTTGTCTGTGCTTGCAATTATAACGCTTTGTTATTTGAACAAGGAATATGGTGTAAAGTGTCTGCGCAGATAGAAAACACTTGAGTAAGGCATGACAACATTGTGGCTGACGTTACTGTAATTAATTAAATTTGTGTTTCTCTAAACTCGCCTTTAATGTGTTGCTCTCAATTTGTCTCACATAGTAAGCATCTGAGTTTATTCCCCAGCGACTGAACAGAAGAATGGATTGTGATGTATTTGTTGTCAAAATATTTATTTTATTGCCATCATACCATTATTTCTAATATAAAAGTTATATCATTTATCTGTGTGTGAGATAGCAAATGCATCTAACTTTTAGTAAGTTTTTTTACAGGCCCTCCTCCGTAGACCCAATGTTTGTTGGTTATTATTTATGGGCTTTTTCCTACCCATAGCCCACTCTGTCAAATGTCATTAAGGAACTAGGGGAAAATTATTATGTTTGTTTTAACGATCAAATTGTTTATAAACTGTTTTTCACATAAATTGATATACAACTTCTCTCACATATTTATCTCGTATACCATAAATTATGATTAAAAAATTATTTTTAAACATTCCAATCGCTAATCTAAACAAGCACTATATTCTTACAAAGAACCCAAGAGTTAATATTTCAAATGCGTCTATATATATATTTTGACCAGTAATATATATATACACACACACACCAATGAAATACACACACATATAGATAAATTTAGTATTATTATGCCCTTACTCATACCTTTCACCGTTTAATTCTGACTCGTCAACCAAAAACACTTCTATCTCTCAGAAAGTATTAATAAGCAAAGTCTAGAGTCCCAAATACTTACTCTATATTTTTACGGAAAGCACGTTAATTTCTCTTTGCCAATTTTTTAGTAGGCTATTATTTTTTTAGCCTCACGCCTCTTCCAAAATATCTTTTTAATATGGTAGGATTCAAACTCGATTCTCTCATATATTATGATCTAGCCGATTTACCACTAAACTAATTAACTAAGTACTCTTATCCAAAAACATTATTTTACTTCAAGAATGAAATAGGAAAAATAATATTAAATGTTATTTTGAAATTGAGAACTGGATATGAAATGAATTATTGTTCTTCTCGCAGAACAAATATAATGAAGTAGATGCGGAGTAGGGGTGAAAATAAGTTAAGTTAGATTTCTGCTAAAAAGTACTAGGCCTATAATGAAAATCTAAAATTTGGGTCTAAATCTGTATATAGGTTTTTTTCTAAGGCTTGATTGAGTCTTCAAAACGTCTGATAAGACCTTATGCTTTTTTAAATGCCTACTTACAATACAAACCTTTAAATGGGCTTAAAGCATATGCCTCTTATTTCAAATATAATCCATTAAGCCTGTGGAACATATATGTAGTATGTGTAGTTATAAAGTTTATGTAGTTATAGTTTTTATATAGGCATGTGATAGGCACGTGTTAGTTAGGCTGATGGTTCTCTCCATCATATTATATAAAAAGTCATCGTGTACAGAAGCACAGACCACTTGATCAATAAAAGAATTTTTTCTCTCGATATTGGTTCTGTGGGATTCGTTGGCTGGCGCTTATCATGGCATCAGAGCCAACGGTTGCTTAGGCGATCCACGTGCCGCTGATCAAACGAGTCTCTGCATCAAAGGCCGTGCGACCTCCTTTTTTCATCTCGACTCAACCCGAAAATGGCAGAAAAATCCCTTACTGATCCAGCGAATTTGCCTTACACGCATCCTCTGTTTTTGCATCCATCGGAGACCCAAGGATCGTCAATCGTATCGCAAGTGCTCACCGGATCAGAGAACTACACGCTTTGGAGCCGCGCAATGCGGATCGCATTGAAAGGGAAGCACAAGCTAGGGTTCGTCGACGGATCTTGCAAGAAAGATGATCAGCCGACGGAATTGAAGGACCAGTGGGAGCGTTGTAACGCTGTGGTGCTTTCTTGGTTGCTAAATTCCATCTCCAAAGATCTGGCGAACGGCATCGTGTTTTATGAAGAAGCGCACCGCGTCTGGAGTGATTTGAAGGAGTTGTTCGACAAAAAGACCGGATCTAGGATCTTTGCTCTTCACAGAGAAATCAATCTTTTGAGGCAAGGTTCCCTTTCTGTTTCTCAATACTTTTCCAAACTTAAAGAACTCTGGGAAGAACAGTCGGTGCTTGTGCATATTCCTTCGTGCAAGTGCGGTACGTCGACGGCTTATATGGACGTGATGCAGCAACAACGATTGCTGCAATTCTTGTTGGGGTTGAACGAGTCCTATGGTCCAGCTCGTAGCCAAATCTTGATAATGATACCTCTACCCACCGTCGGCCAAGCCTATGGGATGATCTTGGAAGACGAAGCGCAACGATCAATTGCGAGTCAGGAGCGATCATCCCCTATAGAAGGGATAGCGATGGCAGTGAGGGGGAGAGGACGTGCAAGAGGGCGTGGACGTGGGGACCCGAATGCTGAATGTTTACACTGCTTGAAGAAGGGCCATGTAAAGGAGAATTGTTTTCAGTTGATTGGATTTCCTCCTAACTTTAGAGGAGGCAGAGGCCGCGCAAACAGAGATGCTGGTGCTTCTCCAATGCCAAGGGAAATTATACCCGATGAAAATGTGCTCACTTATACCACAACGGCTGCAGCACCCACCTTTACACAAGAACAATATGAGAAATTGCTGGAGCTCCTCAAGAAAGACTCAGAACCATCCATTCATGCCCTAGCGGGTACAGGTTTGGCTGTTCCTTCTAATTATTTGCATTCCTTTTCTTACTGGGTAATTGATTCTGGGGCCACAACTCACATGGTCAGTAGTATGAGTTTGCTAGATAATTATAGAATCTACGATGGACCCATAAAATCAATTAGATTACCTGATGGAAAAAGAGTGCCAGTAACTCATATAGGGAGTGCTAGGATAACTGAGCATCTTATAGTACATGGAGTCTTATATGCACCATTGCTTGAGTTCAATCTGTTGTCAGTCGCACGGTTGACAGGGGAGCACAAATGTATGGTTTCTTTTTTTCCTGATTTATGTGTCTTGCAGGGCCTACAGGATGGCAAGATGATGGTGACTGGTAGGATCATTGAGGGTTTATATGTTCTAAAGAATTTAGCATCTTGTAATATGATTAATTCAATTGTACGTACACAGAAAAGCATGAGTGTAACTGATTTGTGCACTTGGCACAGTAGGCTTGGGCATGCCCCCTTTTCTGTCATGAAGTATCTTGGTTTTGTTAGTGATGATAAAACGATCATGAATAATAAATGTGAGGTCTGTATTCAATCTAAACAGACCAAGTTTCCGTTCACACCAAGTTGTATTAAATCTTCACGATGTTTTGAGTTATTACACCTTGATGTGTGGGGTCCATATAGGACTCCAACACATCAAGGATATCAGTATTTTTTAACCATCGTTGATGATTTCTCTCGTGCTACTTGGACCTTGTTGATGCGAACTAAAACTGAAGTTGCTGGCTGTGTGAAACAGTTTATTGCTTATGTTCACACACAATATTCTGTTAGTGTTAAGACTATTAGATCAGATAATGGGACAGAATTTACCAATAGTAATTTGAAGTCATATTTACAAGATAAGGGAATAGTGCATCAAACATCTTGTCCATATACTCCTGAGCAAAATGGGGTAGTTGAACGGAAGCATAGAACAATTGTCCAGGTGGCTCGAGGTTTGATTTTGCAATCAGGGGTGCCAATTAAATATTGGGGGGAATGTGTCAAAATGGCTACATATATAGTTAATAGACTTCCCTCTCGCATACTAGGATATAAGGCCCCTTATGAAATTGTACATGGAGTTTCCCCTGATATAAGTAATTTAAAGATTTTTGGCTCTCTGGCTTTTGCTACAGATTTAAAAGGAACTGATAAATTGCAGGCAAAGTCTATCCCTTGTGTTTTTCTTGGGTTCCCTGATAATCAGAAAGGGTTCCTGCTGCTTGATTTAAAGAACAATGTGATATTCACCAGCAGACATGTAAGTTTCCTTGAAACCAAATTTCCTTTTAAAAATACTGACTTGCTTGGTTCCAATGAGAGTCACAGGGATTTGAAAGACATGTTTTGGTTCGAAAATGAGGGACACCAGCATGCAGATCCCTTAAACCAGAGCATGGGCACTCAGCAATCCACACTTGCAGACAGGGAAGCCATGACCGATCCAACATCTAACCTACAGCCCATCTCCTCCATTAATGCTGAAGGTATTAATGATGAAGGGGCCAGAAGGACAACTAGGGACAGGCACCCTCCAATATGGGCACAGGATTATGTTTGCTCTTTAATCACATCAAAACCAGAACCTCGGTGTCTCTACAGCATTCACAACTACCTCTCTTACAGTAATGTTTCTCCAACTCATATGTGTTTCTTAACTGCTTTAGATTCTGTCCATGAGCCTGAGTGTTATAGAGAGGCTGTAAAGGATCATAGGTGGATAGAGGCCATGAACAATAAAATTCAGGCTTTAGAACGCAATAATACATGGACTTTGGTACCTTTACCCCAAGGTAAGAGAGCCATAGGGTGTAAATGGGTATACAAGGTTAAATTTCAATCTGATGGTAGCATAGAAAAATTTAAAGCTAGGTTGGTTGCAAAAGGATATAATCAAAGAGAAGGGATCGATTACCATGAGACCTTCTCCCCTGTTGTTAAAATGTTGACTGTGAGACTTGTTTTGAAATTGGCAGCAATGAATAATTGGGTTTTACATCAAATGGATGTTTGTAATGCCTTTTTACAGGGAGATTTAGAAGAAGAGGTATATATGAAAGTTCCCCAAGGTTTTGACACTAAGGGGGAGCACATGGTATGCCGGTTGAATAAGTCCTTATATGGACTCAAACAGGCCTCTAGACAGTGGAATCACAAGCTGTCTGAGGCATTGATTCAGGGAGGATTCAAACAGAGTGAATATGATCACTCCCTCTTTATTAGAACTTGTGATGATGGTGTTGTGTTATTGCTTGCATATGTTGATGATTTATTAATAACTGGGAGTAGTAAGAGTGGCATTGAATTTACAAAATCTTTTCTGCATCATTCTTTTCAAATTAAAGACCTTGGGCTTATGAAATATTTTCTTGGTATAGAAGTTGCTCGATCCAATAAAGGAATTCTATTGTGTCAAAGGAAATATGTCTTGGATATTTTGGCAGCAACAGGTTTGAGTGGTTGTCGTCCACTCGGGGTGCCTCTGGTGCAGCATCAGAAATTGACAGCATTTGAAAAAAAAAAATAATGCAGACGAGCTGTTGCCCAATCCAGAACAATATAGAGCACTTGTGGGTAAGCTACTTTACCTTACTATGACTAGACCTGATATATCCTTTTGTGTGCAGAGTCTCAGCCAGTTCATGCATATGCCAACAAAGGAGCATATGGCTGCTGCTTTAAATGTTGTGCGCTACTTAAAAGGGGAACCAGGACTTGGGGTGTTCTTGAGTGCAGATGGAAACATGGACTTGGAGTGTTATTGTGATTCCGACTGGGCATCTTGTGCCACTACACGGCGTTCGGTTACTGGGTATTTATTGAAGTTTGGGGGGTCCCTTGTCATGTGGAAAGCAAAGAAGCAAGGGACTGTTTCTAAGAGCTCAGCAGAAGCAGAATATCGGGCTATGAGCATGGCAGTCTCTGAGGTTGTCTGGACACTTGGCATGATCCGCGAACTTCATATCAGCCATCCATATCCAGTGAAGGTATACTGTGACAATATGGCAGCAATACATATTGCCTCCAATCCTGTTTTCCATGAACGGACAAAGCACATCGAAGTCGATTGTCACTTTGTTCGGGAGAAGCTCAAGCGGAAAGTCATTACTCTACACCACGTGAAGTCAGAAAATCAAGAAGCTGACTTACTTACTAAGCCTGTGGGAAAAGATATCCAATTGAAACTACTGTGCAAGTTAGGTGTTGTAAATATTTTCCAACTCCCAACTTGAGGGGGAGTGTGGAACATATATGTAGTATGTGTAGTTATAAAGTTTATGTAGTTATAGTTTTTATATAGGCATGTGATAGGCACGTGTTAGTTAGGCTGATGGTTCTCTCCATCATATTATATAAAAAGTCATCGTGTACAGAAGCACAGACCACTTGATCAATAAAAGAATTTTTTCTCTCGATATTGGTTCTGTGGGATTCGCTGGCTGGCGCTTATCAAAGCCTATTTAAAAACTTATGTTATGACAAACGGGGCTGGGTCTAACGGAAGGGCTTAATCCCTCATAGCTTGAAGAACTAAGGTTCGGATTTTCACTGAGAGATATGTCTACATTTAGTGCCGACAATGTCTCAAATAATATCGTCTCCAATAAGAAGATACCCATACTTAACAAAAAAAAGATTATGCCATGACTGAAATGTTCAATATCCATTTTTCACGTGCAATGTAAAATTTTAGTAAGGAAAAGAAAAGAGCACATGGTGGCAATAGTTGTCTAAATAAACATGAATAAGAAAAACTAATTATTAGTTAACTGAAGAGATAGATTTTTAAAAATCAATTAAGTATATAGAATTGGATTTTACCTCTTGCGCTTTTCTGCATAGATTAAGACATACTCCTCCTATTGGGATCATTATATTTCGTTTAGGCATCAGTAAAATAAACTTTTTGTAATTATAATGTTTCAGTAAGCAACATAAATCGCAGGAGATGGAGTGAGCCAACACTACCAATTCAAGCAATTGAAGAAAAGGGAAGTAGATGTGAGCGAATGATAAATGAAAGGATTGAACTCATATAAATAATGGGATGTAAAACTTTAAATTAAGACTAAGTAAGTAATTTTATAAATAATTCATAAAATCAATTTAGATTATATTATATATGTTATACATAATAATACAAATTTTTTTATCAAAAAAGCTAAATAGGCTAGACCTATAAGCTTGTAAGTGAGGCTTCATAAAGATATGCCTAGCCTATTTATTTGTTAGGTTTAGCAAAAGGGAATAGTCCCTTACAACATAGCAAACTAATGTTCGAATCCCTGTTAAAAAATGTGCCCACATTTAGTGTCTGGTAATGCCTTAAATAAAACTGCCTTTAATAGGAGGACACCTATGTTTGCCTAAAAAAAAGGCCTCACAATAGAACCGAGCCTAGACATAGTCTATTTAAGGATACATATGCTTAGAAGAAGAAAAAAGCCTCACAACAGGACTGAGCCTTAGGTGTGCTCATGGGCAGGGTTAGGCCCTTGCCCGACCCTACCCCGAAGGATTATCGGGCTGCAAATGCCTAGCCCTACCCGATAGAAGCACTAACATTTTTCAGGTAAGGCAATAATGGATTGGGCAGGGTGGACTTCCCTGCTCTAATGGTGACACCCTGTCACACCCTATGTGAAAAAAAAAGCAGCTTCAATCATACTTGATAAATAATATTGTAAACATCAAATGTATTCCATAATCCTACACTTTAGGATATTTTAAAATAAGTCTACAATTTAAATCTTGAAATTAAAAAAACTATCATATGTCTTAACAAATAGTCAAGTATCCATACCTACAGAATTAAATAACATCCATAATGCATTAAATACAAGACATTAAAAAATTATAATTAAAGCCTCGTACTCATCCAAAACTCCTGGTTGCATATGGAATTGTCAAATTGTCAAAAGGACATTAATATTTCTTTGTGAAAACCCAAAAGAACAATAGCCTCAAAATACCACGTTTTACCGTTAGCAAACAACAAATCTTAAGATTCTGTGCATATATGAGAAATAAACTTTAACAAAGACTAGGATGTGCTACAATGGAAGAGATTTTGTGCTTAGGATTCGATTTCAAATTTTAATCAGACCCAAATTAACATTAAAAATGTTGTGTCCGTTATTTTACGAAAGAAAATAATTACCTCAGGAATCGGGCTTTTGGGTGATCCTCAGTTAGCGGACAACATGAAGTGTGTGTTTGAAACAGCGATAGGAAAAATAGAGTTTCTCAATTTAATTTTTGGTAATTTTATTTTTGGTAAAAACTCGATTGTGTAATGTGATTTATGTTTGGAACAGCAATTGTATAAATGACTTTTGCAAAAGTAAAACTTGTTTGGATTGATTTAAGCACAAGTGACTTTTATGATAATAGTAAGAGAGAGTGGGTGAAAAAATATTTTAAAGGGTTAAAAATACCAAAAAGTAGTTTAAAATAATTTTTGGAACTGAAAAAGTACATTAAAGATAAAATTGCAATCATCTAATAACACATTGGGTACAGTTGAAAAAATATTTTAAGGGTTAAAAGTAAAAAATAATAGTTGAAATTAATTTTTATAGTAAAAAAAGTACATTAAGGGTAAAATTACAATCAGTCTGATATCACAGGACACAACTGAAAAAATATTTTAACCATTCCCATTCTCCCTAAAAGCTAGGAAATAGAGCTTGTGGCAAAAGCTATTAAAGTGAGATTAAGCTCAATTGCTTATTTTATTCACCAAACACTCATTTTTTTAAAGCTCAATTATTAATTAGTATTTTGGGGGCAATTGAACTTTTGGGGGGTCCAAACGCTCCCCCAAACACAACCTAAGAGAGTCGCCGAAATGATCGGCTGGAAGGGGTGAGGCAACTCAAGCAAGGAACAACAGGAGAACGAGCTCAAGCGAGAGTAAGAAAAAGAATGAAAGGAGAGACCGAGAGATTTCGCGGCCAGGGCCGATAGATAGGAAAGGGGGAGAATTCGGTCTGAGATATTTTTTTTTTGGTTATGAGAATATTTGAAAACATATATTATAATATAAAATATTATATAAAACATATTTATATAAATTATATATACATACCGGATAGGGTCAAACGGGCAAGGCCACATACCTTTATTGATACCGGCCTTGTCCACAAAAATGCCCAGCCCCACAATATCCACATTTTTTTAGGCTTACTTTTTTTGTATTGGGTTGGGTGACTTTTTGACGGGCTCTAGTCGTGCACCAGAATTTCATGAACACCCCTACTAAACCTAAATATAAGTATAATATATTTATTTTTAAAAACTTCAATCACTATATCAATTTCAAACGAGCATTAAATAAATTAGCCTAAACTTAAAGTATGTTAAGTAATGGAACTAGTCAGGAGTCTAGTTTATTTATGCCCCGAAGGCGAGGGAGTTCCTTATATAACTGACATTTTTTTTTGGGTCAAATTATATAACTAACATTTCGATCCAAGGAGTTATACGGCGCGTAGACCGAAAAGAAAGAACCAAAGCATCTGCGTTAGTCGAGATGTCCACATACCCTATACACTATACAGATGCATGTATCCCTCACTCTGAGTTGACATTCAACCAACCTCCGAGGAGGTGTTTTTTATTGTTTGACCTCTGCCATGAGTTAACAAGACAAATTTCCGATTGTACAAATAATTACTGGAAAGTTAAAATATTTTGTGGGCGACGGAAAATAAAAATATAAGTGCTTTAATTCGAAACTTACATTTTAAGGTTAAAAAAATCTAAAATTACATACAAATACCTGCAAAATTAAGTGTCAATTTATTTTAACCTTTTAAAAATGATTTTGTGGTATTCAAGAAAAATATATAAGAATGAGTTTGCCTCAACTAACTCAAAGAAAAGTAGTTAAAAAAGCTTCTTTTTTTTTTTTTGTGCTTCCCAGATTTCTTATTTTAAAAGCAATTTCTGTTTTTGAATTACTTTCCTTATTTGTTTTTTTAATCAATTTTCTTAATTTTTTTTCTTTCCCTCCGTCCTCTTTTTGTTCTTTTTGCTATATCCTCTTATTAGTGGTAACCTTCATTTTTTATTCTTTATTTGATAAGGTTATTTTTTTTCAAATAATTATGCGAACAAATTTTTTTATTTTTTAAAAAAAATTATAAAAACATAAAATCAAAAAAACCAAACAAGCCAACATTTTATCTGAATTTCTTGACCTTTGACCCTACAAATTTTTCTCGATTTCTTAAGTGCGCTCAAGAACAAAACTTACGAATACCTCTCAACTAGAACGGGACCTCCAGGCCACCTACTTCCGGCACCGAAGGGCCACCTTTGCGGTAATGGACACAAAATTATCAAGAATCCTGAACATCCATCAGAATCCATGTTTGCTTTTCGTATGATTCCGTATCAACACATTCCAGATTATACCGAATAATTTAGGATTCACCAACATCCATAGCAGAAGATCAAAAACAAAAGAAAAACCTAACTTAATCTATATTCAAATCTGATAACCCAAAAGTTTCAGAATGGAGTAAAGGGCTTGCCGAAGCCATGGACGTTTGCAAAGAACCCAACCAAGTCCTGTCTGTAAGGCAGATAAGACTTTCTCCTGTCCACCTTCTTCATCTCTCTGTTTCTCACGTAGAATGCCTCGTGAGCCGACACCTTCTTCTCGGCGTCGCCTGAATTCCCCGGCCCCTTCGCCTTCTGCTTTCCGACGACTTTGCTTGACTGTCTGCTTCCGGAGCTCCATTGCTCTTTCGAATTCTCCGTTTTCACCTCCTTCCTTTTCATCGATGCGGACGGCGTCAGGAACACGAACGACTCCTTACCGTCGCTGTTGCTCCGCCGAAGCAAATCCAGGAGCTTCCATTTCCTCGACGACGACGACGACGTTCCCGTGGAATTGCTCTTCTCACATATGCTAGGCAAGGCCTGGGCTGATTTGGGAGTCCAAACACAGTACGTCCCCGGCGGAATGGATTCCAAATCATCCGCATCCGATGAGGAGGACGAAGGCGGATCACGATCGTCGGCACGCGCTTGATCCTCATCCCGAATCAACAGCTCCCTCAACGAAAGTTGAAGAGCGAGCGCATCCTCCTCAGCTTTGGAGCCACGGCGGGGGCCAGTCTCATCATCCGTCAAGAGGTCCCGATCAAAGAGAGGGTAAACAGGGCCCACACGGCCGTCGAAAAAAACCTCATCGGCAGCCTTTCGAAAGGTGACGAATTCGAAATCGCTAGAGTCAGCGGCGGGGTCGTCATGGGGGGGAAACTGCTCGCGGGCAACTTGATCGGCGATGTCAACAAGTTTATCGGTGGAGTAGCTGTTGAAGCTGGGACAGAAGAAGGAATCTGGAGGGTCTTGTTGATTGTGCATAGCTGTACTGTGCTATGTGAGATTGACGAGTGAAGGGGAATGTGAAAAGGGGGAGGCGAAGGAAGTCGTATTTATAAGAGAAGAGAAAAAGGCGTGAAAATCAGTTTAAGGAAAGGGCATTGAAATAATGGCTGATCAAAGCTAATTGTTTAATTTCTTTCTGTGTGGCTTCACACGTTTCTACGCACTCACCCTCGTTAACATGACTAGCAGCGTGATCCCTAAGTTTTACTTTAATTATAGGGCTAGTGGCAGATATTTTTTTTTGCTTAAGTTCTGATTGAAATTGAAATAATCAAATTTGCCTGCAGATTGGCTTTAAATCTTGGGGACACAATCTCTTTCATGATTTCCTAAGGAAAGGGCAAATTAATAACGAGAGCAATTAAATATTAAATAGTAAATCTAAAAGAATTACTAAAAAGAGGGAAGCTAAAAAAGAAAATAAATAAATAAATCTAAACATATCTTTCACGCTTTGATTTGGGAGTTGGGACGCCCTGGAAGGAGTGGAATGTGGAAAGTAAGCTTTTAATAGTTCATGGATTGGGGCGCAGGTCATATTTTCGGCTGAAAAAATAATATTAATATTAACCTTTTTTATGAAGTTAAATTAAATGATGTATTTATGCACAAACACGTACTGTTTGATTATTTGAGGGCATGCACAAATTTTTCTTTTTTTGAAATAAAGGGAAATGAGAATGGTGAGGTAATTAGAGGAGGACAGATAGAAAGTGTGAAATAAATGATATGGGGCATACAGTGGAGGTCCCAGTATAATTCCTAGCGGTGGCAGGTTGCGGAGATGAGAAATACTAGTTATTTAACAAATTTCTGAATATTAATAAAATCTAGATAAAATTGATAAATATTTTAGGGCAAAGGAGCAAAAATGCCCATGATCATTTGCAAAAGGAGCAACAGGCACCATGTAAAAAATTTTGGTTCAGAAATGCCTATGTACATAACAAAATGGATCATAAATGCCCATGATCAAAAATTGTGGTGTCGATGCTGGATGAACAGACCGATTCGGAGTGATTTCTGGATTTTGAGGTGATTTTTGGCCCTTAGAGTAAAATCAGACTGAAACACTACTTTATTTTGATTGAGAAAGTGAGCTTCTGGATATTTTTCTTCATACTTCGCAACTTGAAAGAAGCCTCTCATTCCATGGGTAACATAGGAAGTAGCAGCGCTAACGGCCGTCAGAGAAGCAAGAGCAGACAGAGTCATCCGCCGCCACTGCCGGCGGTTAGGCCGCGGCCAGAAATCACTCCGAATCGGTCTGTTCATCCAGCATCGACACCTCAATTTTTTATCATGGGCATTTATGATCCATTTTGTTATGTATATAGGCATTTCTGAACCAAAATTTTTTACATGGTGCCTGTTGCTCCTTTTGCAAATGATCATGGGCATTTTTGCTCCTTTGCCCAATATTTTATATTTAGAATCAAAATATCAACTTCCTAGCCCCTATAAGGGTTGAGAACAAAGTTATGGAACCCAGACCGGAAACCAGCGAACTGGTCTGTTTCCCGATTCGGTCCGGGTTCAATTTTTTTTTTAAAAAAAATTATATTTTTATTTTAGAATTTCATACTTTAAATCTAAAATTTTTAATTTTTTATCGTTTTGGTCCTGATTTTGCTCCAATTTGACCCAATTTAACCCACTAACCCTTAATCTGATACCAGACTGATTCAATACCCGATTCAAATTTTAATAGCTTGTAATATACATTGTGTGTGCTGCTGAGTAGTGACTGTACATGAAGGGGAATGAATGTGGTACGTGAATGGGTTATTGTCGTAATGAAGGTAGAGTACGGAAGGGCGGCCGGAAAGGGGGGTGGACGCGGGAGGCTGTGAGCATTCAATGCCGGGAATGAAGCCATTTGAGAATATTCCTTCTCGCAGGCATGACCTTAACCGCATCGGAAAACTCCTATTTATGTTGCATGCTCTCAGGAAGACGTATAATTAATTTGAACTCTATAATCCTAATTGATTAAAGGACTCATGAAATTGTTTTTAAGAAAAAAACATGAATTTCTTAACCTAGGTTACATGAGTTTTTTATTTTTTTTCAAATAATCATAATCGGGTACGAAGAAAAAAAAGGGCTAATTATTAAAGGCTTGTTTTTTTTTTTTGGAACATAAAATGGTGAGATTTTCTAAAGGCCAGGGATGAACCTACATTATAAAGGTTGCGATACAAAAGTCCCACTGATGTTGAAAAACATAAATTCATAGTCATATTGTGGCACGGTTAACTGAATTATATATATTTAACTAAGAAATCTAAAAATTAATTATGGAGGGGCATCACATGAATTGTAAATTATTTATCGAATATTGTCATCATCTTATCAATTCTTTATAACAAACTTGATTTGAGATTTTATAATTTCAAAAAAAATTTTTTTATCATTTTTCCTTTTTTATTCAAGACAGAATAATATCATTTTGTGTTGAATTAAAAAAAAATCATTCAGTGTATGAAAAATATTATTCATTGGCCAAAAAACTCGGATTTGGACCATTCCAACCATACTTAAATTTCCACACACCCATCTCTTTATATACTCAATGTCATCTGCCCACTTGATTTAACTATATGTAAAATTACTAATGGCGACATTAAACGAGAGCAAATTAAACAATGAAGCACACGAATAATTTTTTTGTTCGACAGTTTCTATATAAAGAACAAAGCAGGTGTTTTTGCTCTGACCGTCAAACGAAAAAAAAAAAAAAAAAAGTCAATGGTACAGAATAATAATAAAAGGGAAGACTGCAGTAGCGGGAAAATGATACGTAGAGATAAGATACGGTATAGGATTAAGCATCAGGAAGTAGCAGTGAAATAGAAGCAATAATTCGGGCAAAAAAAGAAAAAAGAAATAGAAGAAATAATAGTAGTAATTGTATGAATTTAATTTAATTAGGTAAGGGATGGAGAAAGATAGAGGGGGGTGGTCAGAATATAGATCATGGTTAAAGGTGAGGAGTTCCCATTTAACGGTGGAATTAATGAACTCTGCTCGGATTAGTTGAATGAGGCTGCTTCTTCTAGAAACCATGGTGGTTCACTAAACCCCCTAATCGTGGCTGCTCCAAAAAAAAACACACACACACACACAATCGCAGACCTTCCAGAAGTGCACGTTCGTCCGCCACTGAAACAGAGAACCCCCAAGCACGCCTCACCCCTTCATGGATTCATCTGCTTTAATTAATTTTCTTCTAGTTATCAACATCATATATGAAAACAAAAGGAGATCCCCTCATAAGCGTTTTTCTCATACTCCCTCGTAAACTCATCAAGATCGTTGGTTTTTTTTTTAATCCTGATCATTCATTTGTTTAATTTTAAAACATAATTATTATTAGATTATTCGGATTGACCTAATTTAATATATAAAAAGTTTAATATACTATTGTTCACCTATTCACCCCTCACGAAGAAATTCCAATTATATATATAAGAGAAGCAGGGAATTGAAGTGGGGAGAGGGTCTATCGAAATTACCAAGCAACCTTGGATTTAGAAATATTTACATATTTTATGAACGTTACTCATTTGTACCATTAACTAATTAAAATATAATAACTTATTTTATTTTAATCTTATAGGCAGATGAATCATATGAAGAAATTTAAATTTTATGATTTTAAAAAATATAAATTTCTTAATTTAGAAAAATAGAAAACACAATTTCCTCCCATCATCCCTTAAATCATAAAATATGAATTTATTTATATGATTCATCTATCATATACTATTAAAATAAAATAAATTGTTATATTTTAATTAATAGATGAGGTAGTGTTATTAGAACATTTAGTATTTCTCCACGGATTTTGCACACCTAATGGCTGACGCAATCATAGTTTTGTTGTTGGGGTTTAATTTTATTTGTCGGTCCGTATTTTCTAATAACTTGCAATCGCTTTGTCTTTACGGTCTCTTTCCATACTATAAAACAACAAATTACTACTCAGTACGCATCATTTCACATTTATTCAAGGTATTAAAACATGAACCGGGTATTGAATAGGTTGGGGTACTGAGTTAAGGGTTAGTAGGTCAGATCGGGATCAAACCGGAGTTAAACCAGGATCAAACCGGTGAGAAATTGAAGATTTTAAGCTTATTAATATGAAATTCTAAAAAAAAAATTAAAAAAAATTTTAAAAAGTTGAAACCCGGACCGAACGGGGAACTGGATCGGTCCACTGGCGGGCTCACCTGTTTTTGGGCTGGACCAGCCAGTCCGATCCGGCTTCAAGAAGTCTGCATTTATTGTCGTTTCCCCCCTTCTCTAACGTCTTACTAATAGTAACGTCTTACTAATAGTTACTATTATAAATCTAATTTTGTGGTTTTACTTGTTCAGGTGCCAACGTAACCTGATCTTACCAGAAGTTGAACTCCTCTCTGTTCCACTCTCACGCGCGTACATACATACATATCCATACGTCAGTTCCACCAGACTTTAAGCCATTATATATTATAATTGTTGTGTTGATCAATTCTCCCGGCCAAATTAAAATTACCAAATTTTAAACGCTATTATCACTTTCCCAATATTGTTTAGTTACGTGATTTATCTCTAAAATAAAAGTAGAATAATTCCATGTGAAGTAGTTTGAGGCATGACAGTGTATGTACACTCGAACAAACCTTATATACGGTGAATATCAACTTTGGCTTGTAAGTGCATGTAGGTGAAGAGAGTAGTTGGGGAAAAAACATGTAACGGTAGTATTATTTTGTGGGCGCGAGGAATTAAAATCGCGTTCGTTCAAGATGTGTTTCTTGAGAGGCGTTTGAAATTAATTTGTAGAAACACGGGGGTTGAATAACACATAAATAATTTATATGTAAACTTTGATTTCCGTTAGTGTTGGAGTCGAGCCATAATAAGGCCACAAAAACGTGGGTTTCTGGAGTCGTTTGTCACCTGATGGTATGGTGTTCCTGGAACGTTGAAAATTAACCACTTCCAAAATACCAAACAATAAGACCTTATCAAGTACAGTAACCGCAAAGAGGCAACTACCAAATTAATTTCTACGAATTCATGCTCTTCCGTTAAAAACATGTGCAATGTGTAACACATTATCCATCCACGTGATACTTCACACACGTACCTTTCCCATTAATTTCCTTAATTAGTGCCTTTTAAAAGAGTTTAATTAACTTAAATCCACCAACTTTACCGGAGTTGGCTTCTCTCCCACCCACTCCCTCTTCACCCCCTATCCTATAGCCTTTTGATCACATTTGAATGGTTTTACTTTCATATTTTATAAGATAGTTTTTTATTTAATCACTTATCACAGTGCGCGCAGAATAATTAGATAAGGTTTCGCAATTTGAATATATTTATTAATTTTTTCAGGATTTCATATTTTAATTATAATGTTGTGGAATGCTAGTTTTTAACTATTCAAAATTTGGTTCAGGGAATGAGGTTGAGAGCATAGAGAAGAATAAATGAAGAGAAGCTAATCGACATGTTTGGGTAACTCTGAAACTATGGTTTTAAAAGTCATTTTTTATAAACTAAGACAAAACTCTTCTTACATATTTATCTTATAAATTGTAAAAGTTATTCTACTAAAGTTAATTCAAACACAAACTGACCTGTTTGAGAAAGCGGTGGAAAAGTCTGTTTACGCAAGTTGAGACAAAACTCCTCTCATAAATTTATCGGTATATAACAAATTCCCTTAGAAAAGCAGCTTCTACCACTAATCCAAACAGGCACTTAGTGTGATATGTGCTTGAATTAGCTTTTGAAGAATAACTTTACGATTTATGAAGTAAGTATGTGAGATGAATTTTATTTTGATTTGCAAAAATTAACTTATGAAACTATGGTTTTAGAGTTACCCATACACTTTATAAGTCTAACTTTACCTGACCCGCCCCCTGAACAATCATATCCACACGTTGGGAGGGGGGGGGGGGGGGACTATGCCACAAGGCATAGCATCTCCACTATGTTTTCAACGTTCATCCATGAATTTAATATTATACAGTGCTCACCTGCCTTTCATTAGAATGGTCCCTCATCTTTTCCACTTACTCTTTATGTATATGAATTAGTTGTGAATTATGACATCGTCTTCGAGTTGAAGAATTATATTAATATTACCCTTCCTGTCAAACATATAGAATATAGTTGATTGATATAGTTTGATCTTAAATATAGTATTCTGATTCATTCTATCTTCCTCTCCTAATATTTTTTTTTTTTATCACACTGCTCTTATTAATTTCATAAAAAAAATTTTCTACTTCTGCTGTCCTCCAGATTTAATGTGCTCACTAAAAGAGGGGTGTTTCAGGGAAATATGGAAAAGAGTGTTTCCAATCTCCATTAACCCTTCTTGACACTTAATTTTCTTATTATTGGATTGGATTTTAATGATTGAGATTTATTCTGTAAAAATATTGTTATCATTTAATATTTAATATTATAATAATATTTTTAATATAATATAAAATCTCAACCATTAAAGACAATCCAATAGTTGGAAAATTAAGGGCAGAGAAAGTGAATAGAAGGATTAGTGGAAACACTATTTTCCCAAAAATGATGTGATTTTTATATTATAATGACAAATTATATAATCACCTTAACGATTTTATTTTATTTTATTGAATTAATTAAACTAATTTTTATAGCTAAGTTCGGACTGCTTATCATTTAATTGTCGCCCAGGCAGATCACGATCCATTAAGCAATTAGTAATATAGAAGAACACGTAATGTTCGGGGGCGGGGAATGTGAATATTTAACACTAAAAGTCAAAAGTTCACGATCTCCATGTATCAAAATTCACGAACAAAAATGCTGAATTTTCAGTGCGAACAAACTATACCTAATAATCATTTCTTCCTATTTTGTTTGGATTTATTATCGCATAAAACAATATCAAAAGACACACATTTACCCAAAAATATTTGGTTTAGCGGTGAGTAGGAGTGGAAATAGGCTAGGCTAGGCTAAGCTTTGCCTAAATAGGCCTAGGCCTGCAACAGAGATTCAAAGCCTGAGCCTGAGCCTGGGCCTGAGCGTGTATGTAGGCTTTCTTTTAGGCCTAAGCCTGGGCCTTCAAAAGGCCTGACAAGGCCTGAAGCCTGTTTAAAGGCCTACTTAAATAATGTAGGCTTTTAAATAACCTTTAAAGCCAATGCCTCTAAATTTACATATAACCCTTCACAGTGGAGGGTGCAAATTGGGGGAGAGTAAGTGAGTTAGTGTTGTCATCTCGAGCGATCGAAGAGAAGAAAGGCAAGAGTGAATGATTTATGTGAAAGTAATGGTTGAGTATAATGACGACGGGATGTGAAATTTAGAATTAAGGTTAAGTTAGTAAATTTATAAATAATTTATAAAATTATTTAGATTATGTTATATATACTTATGTAATATTATACATTAAAAAAAGCTAAATAGGCTAGGCCTGTAGGCCTATAGGCTAGGCTTTATGAAAATAGGTCTGGCCTGTTTATCTAAATAGGCCTAACAATATGCCTGAGCTTGAGCCTGGCCTATTTATTAAATAAGCTAGGTTAGGCTTTATATAGGCTAGGCCGTAGGCCCCTATTAAGGGCTTGGCCTATTTCCATCCCTAGCGGTGAGCGACCTAGACTATGAAATTGGGGAAGTTTGAATCCCACTACTTTGTTCAAAAACACCCATGGGGAGATGCATCTTAATCTGGATTAGTCAATTCTTCGAATGTTTAATAATAAAATTTATGAAAAAACGCTGGATATTAGAAGTCACAAAGGTTCTTTTTTTTTCCCCCCCAACAGGTGGCACAAAGGGTTATCAAAGACCCACATTTTCATCCACAGCACGACTTTCTTCCAAGTACTGACCAAAGAGGAAAAGAATATACTGGATCGGTCTTTATTTTCACACGTTCAAGGGCCTACCTAACCTTGCAGCTTAGAAAAATTTGACTACGATGTTTCACACCTATACATGTCAAGAACTTGAGGCCACTCTTTAGGATTAGCCAAAAATCACCAAATTTAGGCGTAAATGTGATTGGGGGTTTCTGCGCTTCATTTTCAAATTAAAGGACTTTCTGTTGAACACGACCTTGACTTGTTTATACATATTAGTATTACTTGAGGAATAATGAAAAGTGACTTTTGAAATACACTCTAAATCAAGTTTCTTCTTTCATTTCTTTCATCCCCCTTCTTTGCCTCGAATGCAGTTGATAGAATAAAATTAATTATTCCGTGGGAGCTAAGTCTATTCTCCTTCCGGCCTTTAATATAAAGTATATTTACCTAATTTGATTAGATTAAGGAAGTTAGTTAAATTAACATGACATGTGTTTTTCAAAACACTCCAGTTATCTTTCTTAATTAATTCTTTCATTCTCTCTTCTCATTGATTATTGTAGATGGAGAATCAAATGAGGAAAATATTGACAATTATAAAAAATATATCTTATATTTATGACTAATATTAACTCATCAAATATATTTTATATTAAGGATAAGAGGGAGAGAGTAACTGACTTTGTTTATGATTTATTTTAATATATAGATTGATCTGATGTTGATTTTGTAAGAAAAAACAAGATTGTCCCCGGGGCCTGGGGGATTAGAAATATTATATTACTGGCTGCTTCCACACTGCTCGCAAATTGTAGTGCCCAAACAATCAAACATATTCTATTCAGATTTATTCAGCGGCCCCCTCGTTTTGTGGAATATATAATCTATCTATCTATTTATCTATAATCATGCTTATGCTTATCCTTCGCATTAGTGGGTAAGCCGTAAGCGAGTTAATCACACTAATTACCATTTATTCAACCATTTCAATTCCATTTTTTGCAAATATCGTTTATGAGTACGTAATGTGCGTAGTTTTGATTTACACATTAATCGCACCCTTCATAATTAAGAATATATAAAGTGTTAGCATGGATCTCTTCTTGTCAAATCTCACATCACATAAATTTTGAGACAATTAGACTTTGGGTGTGCTGGCCTCAAAAAAAGCGTTTTAAGTCCATGTTTCATCGAGACCTAAAGCTTTATGAATAGCACAGGTTGTATATATGCACAAATAAATTTAACACAATGATATATTGGTAATTTGATATTGATGGTTGAGGGAGGCTGAGTTACGCAGCTAATTAAGATGAACACGAAAGCAGCTCTCAAACAATATTTGCCTTAAACAAAAAGTAATCCTGATGAAATTTAGACGCAACATTTTGCAGATCTTATAAATTACATAGCTATGCTATTGAAACTGAGCCAATGGCTTCAACCAGAGCGTTTCAGATGTGTGAATGTCCAGTGAAACCGGTCTGCGCCCTCGCAAAGAAGCAATGTGATTAATTTCAGGTAACCAAGTTGTAATGTCATAATATAATGTATTACTAATTCATGTTCTTAATATAAAATATAGTTGATTAATTTAGAGAGATTAAGAAAGTTAAATAAAAACATGGGTCTCTGGAGTTAGTTTTAAAAACAGCTGATACAACTATATGGAGCTTATAATCACGAATAGGGAACCTATGAGTAAAAGGAGATAGTCTACTACTTGTTGAGTCATTTGCACGCATATAACCTGATTCATGCAATCATGACATGCTAGTGAATACTTTTCCTGCTAAATGCACAAAGCCATTATGACTGTAAGTTAAATAAAGTTGCAACTGTATTTACATTCATATGTAAACGAGGATATTAAAATATCTATATATATACACAAAACAGAGACAGAGCTATCGTGATTAATGGAAGCAATTTAAGGAGTAGTTGAAGGAATAGTTAACAAATTCCACCACCGAATGGCTTCTTCAACAATATCATGCCACCGTATTAATCTATATTCACAACGACTTCTAACACTCCCCCTTAAGTTGGAGCATATATATTGATCATGCCCAACTTATTACAAAGATATTTAACCCGCGTCTCATGTAAGGCTTTTGTCAAACAATCTACAAGTTGGTCGTCGGATCGAATGTGCTCTGTAGATACAATATTTTCTTTGATCTTATCACGAATAAAATAACAGTCAATCTCAATATTGTTTCTTCGTTCATGGAACACAAAGTTCGATGCTATATGAAGTGCTGTTTTATTGTCACACCATAGTTTTGCAGGCAATGTCGTGGTGATGCCAATTTCCTTCAAGAGTTGAAATAACCACACAATTTCTCATACTGACTGTGACATGGCTCTGTATTCCTCTTCTTCACTTGATTTTGATACAACTCCTTGCTTCTTACTTCTCTAAGATAACAAATTTCCACCAACAAACACACAGAAACACTCAATTTTAGTATACCTATAATCTATATAAAGAATATCAAGACTTGGATAACCTTTCAAATAATGCAAGATATGTTCTAAAGCTTCTCATTGTGCCACCATTGGTGATGCCATAAATTGGTTGAGCCTATTGACTGAGAAGGTTATATCATGACGAGTTACTGTTAGATAATTCAGCTTCCCAATGAGTTTTCTATATCTCTCGGGGAATGGAAACGACTTCAATTTCTCTCGATCAATCTTTTTCTTTAAATCATCAGGAAGTTTATCAAACATACTAGCATCAAGATCTAGGAAGAGATTCGAAATCATGGGAATGCTGCTTGACGCAACTCTAAGCTTTTCAGTCTCTTTTAAGAGATCGAGAACATACTTCATTTGAGTCAAAAGAATATCTTTCTTGCTTCTCAAAACTTCAATACCAAGAAAGTACCTTAAAGACCCTAAATCTTTTGTCTGGAAATGAGAATTCAGGAAGACTTTAAGTTCTGAGATTATAGAAATGTTACTCCCTGTAATCGCGATGTCATCAATATATACTACTAGAAGAATCATACCTGCATCAGATTGCTGGTAGAATACAAAGTGATCACATTTGCTTTGACTTAATCCAAGCTTCTTGACTACATCATAGAATTTATCAAACCAGGCACGAGGACTTTGCTTTATACCATACAACGACTTCTGGCGGTAGCACACTTTCCTATTCTCCCCCTGAGCAACGAACCCAGGTAGTTGCTCCATACAAACTTCTTCAAGGAGGTCATCATTCAAAAAATCATTCTTAACATCTAACTGATCCAAATCCCAATGAAATGTGACAGCCAAAGAGATAAAAAGACGAATGGAGGTGAGCTTAGCCATAAGAGAGAAAGTCTTGGAATAATCAATACCATAGGTTTGTCCATACCCTTTTGCAATGAGTAGAGCTTTTAATCGTTCCAAGGAACTATCAGCTTTAGTTTTAACAATAAACACCCATTTACAACCAATGGCCTTCTTTCCAGGAGAGAGATCAACAAGAGTCCAAGTACCAGTCTTGTCAAGGGCCAAAATTTCATCTTCCATCGTGGCACGCCAATCGGGTGAGTCAGAGCTTGATGAAGGGTAGTAGGGGTAGAGATGGAATCAATGGTGGCAACAAGGGATAAGGAAATAGGGGATAAAGTCTGGTAAGATACAAAAAATGAGATACGATAGGTACAATCAGCATATCTTTTGGGAGGACAACGAGGACGGGTACCTTTTCATAGGGCAATGGGCAGGTTATCAGAGGTAGCAACAGGAGAAATTAGAATAGGTGATTCAGTTATAGCAAATGGAGGATCGATGGAAACAAAGGCAGGAACAAGAAACGCATCAACGGAATCAATCGGCAAAGCAGGAATTGGTGAAGGCGAAACATTGGCAACATCAGCATCATTAATGATATCAGGTTTTGGAATAGCAGCATGTACTGGTGAGAGAGGGACAGGATAAACCAGGATATCATCAGGTTCATTCATGACAAAGGGAGACTCAGAGACAGTCGAAGCCTGGAAGAAAGGAGAGGACTCATGAAATATGTAATATCAGTAGACACAAGATAATGATGGAGATCAGAAGAGTAACATCGATAACCTTTCTGAATTCGAGAATAGCCAAGAAAAACACATATTAAGAATATGGATAACGGGTTAGCATATGAGGTATATGATGAAAACAAATGATGATTACTTGTCATGTGGTTGGTTGCACCAGAATCAATAACCCACTTTGTTGAAGTAGTAGTAAGACCAGAAGATAGAGTACTTGTAGCTAGGGCTCCTGCAAGTGAAGATCTAGAATAAGATGGAATAGGTGTCTGGACAATATGAGCAAGGTCACGCTGTTGATTATGTTGCTGTTTATTTTGCAATTTTCGACAATTTTTTTTAATGTGACCAGGTTCTTTGTAATAATTGCAGATAATACTGCCAGAATTTATTGTCGAAGAACTAGTGCTTTGTTTATGCCCATAATTCCTAGATTCAAAGGGACCACGCCCAGCTAGAGCACTTGCATTTGTATCAACAGAAGAATGAATCAAACTATCAGCGTGAAGAACCCGTGAGAAAATGTCTTCAAGAAAAGGAAGCTCTTGACTAGACAAAATTTAAGAATGAATAGTTTTATAAGACGGGTTGAGAGCTTCAAGGAAACTTATGATAGCCTGAAGTTTCAAATTCTTGATACGAGTCGACAGATCTGCTTGTAGAGAAATGAGTACTTTCATTTCCTCATACATCATCTTGAAGTCAAAGAAGAAATTTTTCAATGTACGACCTTACTGTTGAGAACGATAAAAACCTTTACAGACTTCATGAACTCGAGTAATATTTCCTTTTCCAAAAAACATAAATTCAAGATAATTCATGATTTCTTTGACAGTGTTATAATGGCTAATAGAAGATAGAATCCGTGGTTCAATAGAATTTCGGATTTGAAACAGAAGTCAGGCATCCACTCTTTACCAAGTTAAAAGTTTTGTTTCGTCACCAGAAGGAAGATCCTCAGTTAAAAGAGTTTCCATTTCTATGCCTAAAATATATACTCTAACAGTTTTGTTCCAACCACTATAATTTATCTAGTTCAACTGTGAAGCAGTAATCTTAGCAGACATAGGTAACATATCAGAGTTCTTTGAGTCTGCCATTGATGATGCTTAAAGAACAATCAATCAAGATACAAGTTGAGTAGTAAAAGATAGTCACATGGATAATGCTCACAAAATAGCAAAGTGTTACAGATTGTCCAACAATCAGGAGTGGCAAAGTATCATGAACCAATCAGCAAAGGACAAAGTCTCACAAAATACCATAGATTACCAGACAATCAGGAGTAATCAACAAAGATATGTGGTGTCACAAAAGAAACAAGGGACCCATAGAGACAGAAATACTAAATAAAAAAACAACAGAATCATAGGCAAATTGCAACTTGGAGAACATTGAAGCAAAGGTGAAGAACAAGGCTTAAAATTCAAACGTGGTCGGATGACCACACAACTTCAGGGGTAGATAGAGCATGAAGAGTCGATTAGGATATAAGAATCGCCGTCGCAAAAGGAGACTGGAGCCACCGTCACACGCCGTAAGTGGATCTAGGTGGCGGAGCTAACTGTGGCTCGTATGTCATCACCGGAGGTAGGACGAGGACCGGATTTCAGGGACAGATCGATCTGATGATGGTGAATACAATGATGGGGCGCGTGTGGTTAAGAAGCACACCAGTGATGGAGATTTGAAGGCTCAACGGAAAAGGAAGGTTTAGCCAGAAAATATGGAAGCTTGACCGAAAAGCTATGAAAACAAATTTGAAAGCTTTGATACCATGTAAGTTAAATGAACTTGCAACTATATTTACATTCATATGTAAACAAGAGGATTACAAGATCTATATATACACAAAATAGAGATAGAGCGATCGTGATTAATGGAAGCAATTCAATGAGTGGTTGAAGGAATAGTCAACAAATTCCACTACCGAATTGCTTTTTAAACAATATCATGTCACTGTATTAATCTATATTCACAACAACTTCTAACAATAACTATCATTGCTGCTATGTCAGAAGCTGCTTTATCTGATGTCTTAGCTTGAACAGAGAAATTTACATGATATTCTTAATCTACAACTGGAGTAGCTGTATTACAAATTGCTAAGAACAATTCTGTATTAAGTGATCCGGATAGGGTTCATTAGCCAATTTCTCATTCATTTATCGTTCATCATTAAAGTTGAAACCCTTAATAATTATCTTTTTTTCTTGTAATCTGTTGCCTGAATGCAATTAACATCCTATAAATGTGACTAAAAAATATAACATCCTATAAATAAATGTGTGTAGCATAGAATATGTTAAAAGAATTAGGTGTGTGGAGAGTAGGTATTCCTTGCCCTTGTAAGGATCCACAAATAATCAGTTAGGATTTTTCATTAAGATCCTCACATTTGACCATTACCCATAACCTTTGAAAGGAATTTAATCATGAGGATGAGATGTCGCCTCCAAAGCATGCTTTAATTCTAGGTTAAATCCTCCATCAAAATTCACTGTCTCCACAAAGCAACCTCCATCCTCAGAGCATAACGAAAGCAGAGCAAGATCAGCAGCAAAATATTTAATCAATTTCCAGTGGACACTTTAATCTTAAACAAAAACCCTCCTGTTGAGGACAATTGATTTCTTAAGGCAACAAGGGGATATGAAAAATACACATTGTTTGACTATCTAGTTAATTGTTAATCCACGTCGCTTTCTTGGGCCAGATGGTGTCAAGCAAGCTCTCTGTACTATACTCGCAAGTGTATCATGTTCCAAGCTATAACCTTTAACACTAAACTGCCCTGTTTAGTTAGTTGGTACAAACCCATCTGATTTATTAACATAGCCCCCAACCATTGATGTCAGTCCACCCTCACACCATATACTTTCATGTATGCCTTCACAGTTAAGCATCAACCGTTTTTTCCCTTAATTAGCACTGCAACTCATCTTATGCTATGGACGGGAGGTAGGAATAATTTGATGATTATCCATTTACAGATAATTAGCTGATAATATGAATAGTACTGATGATGATGATAATTAAGATAATCTTCTGATTTCAAAGTTGAGTCCGTATTTCATCTCTCTATTAATAGCTTGGAAAATGAAACAACAATATCCTAATTAATTCAAACATTGTCGACAGTACTCTGAAGCAATTTTTTTTTTGGTGCATAAATTTTAGGAAAGGAGTTAGGTTCACCCACGATCCAAGGATAGGGCTCCAAGTTGGAATGCCTCCCCCAGCGCTTCGACTAGACCACAATTAAGTGGACTTCCCCGGGATCAAATACTCTCCCATTGGTGAGAGTGTCTAACCCCTTTTCTACAGCTGGGAAAACGGGCCGGCCCGGCCCTGGGTGACGAGCTCGGGCCTAAACGGGCTGGTCCGTTTAGGCTCGAGTACCAAAAAAAGTACACCAAAAGTGAGACTCGGCCCGTTTATGTAAAGCCCGCTTAAACGGGCCGATCCGTTTAGGCTCAAGTACAAAAAAAGTACACCAAAAGTGAGACTCGGCCTGTTTAACATTTTTCTTTCTTCATTTTTTTTGCCATGACTTTTTTCCCCTTATTCTTCTAAAAACTAAAATACCTAATTTAAAACATAAATATTATCCAAGTTTAATAAAACACAAATACTGAGACTTAAATCCAAACCATAATTAATGTCCAAAACTAATCAAACAAGTCCACAATCACAATTAAGAAAGTCTAAAAGTTTCAAATATTAGTAATAATAGAATACCTTATTTGGATTTTGGCGTACACATACAAAAAAAGGAAAAAGAAAATCAAAGAAAAGAAGCTTCAAACGAGGAATGAGTGAGTGTGAGAGCGTTTTTGATATGAGGGTTATGTTAGGTTAACTCTGCCCCTGACTACTGCTTGTTACCCTGTGTCTAGTTAAAAAAAAAAAGTTAAACGGGCATAAAAGGGCCGGCCCTTTTAGACCCGCCTCCTTTTTTTCGTCTTAAATTATAAGACCGACCCTTAACGGACTCGGCCAAATTTCACGGCTCTACCCTTCGCTAGCTGAACTCGAGGCCGAGGGGTTCCTCTAAAGCAATTTGTTGTACCTACAATTCTACAGATACTAATCTTGGACCGGGGTGGCCTATTAGGAGACATTGCCCTGAGACTCTTAGTCCACATAACACGTGTTGCGGGCTGAAACGAATGAGAAGATGGTCTGACAGATATTTTCAAGGCCCAACCCAGATTCAAATACTTTTTTTTTTTTTGTCGGAAAGATTCAAATGCATTGGGTACATGAAACGTAAGGATCGAAATAAGGCGGGTCCCTGAATTTCCTTACTCCGGTCCTAATTATAAGATAAAGTTAATTTTTTTTGAAGAAATTAAGAAAGTCAATTAAATTATTTTAGAGTGTTTATATTTTTAGTATTCTTATATTATATATTAGTTTATTAGTCAAATTAATTAGTTTGGAGAAAAAAAAAAAAAAAAATACTCTAGATTAATTTAATTGACTTCCTTAATTTCTCCAAAAAAATCAACTTTATTTTATAATTAGGACCAGAGAGGGAGTATCATGTATGTAGCATATTGTTTACTTAATGTTATGTGGGATGTAACCAGAGATAAGTTGGAAGAAACAAAGTGTTAGAAACTGGCACTGGTTCTGGTTGGATGGCCAGCACAGCAGATGCAATATTTTTGAAACACAGAACGCGGCAACATCCTATCCATCGGGCACGAGACGATGCATTTTGAAGCCATAGTTTATAATAATACTACTAGTTGTTGTTGTTTTAAATTATTGGTATTCTGAGTTTCTGACCAACAACTTGTTATATTTCACGAGATTTCACTCACAGCACGAGGGCTAGCGGAATGTATTATCCCACTGCAGTTTCCATATCAGTTTTTTTTTTTGGTGGAGCTTGCTATGAACGTAGCATTTGAAGTTTTGAGCCCAAGTCTTCTTCTGTAAGGAAAAAAAAAATGATACAATTCGGAAATAAATTAGAGACATTGTGAGATTTATTTCACGTGGTGGAGTAGAACATTTCTTTTATCGATTTTATGAATGTAAAAGGTAAACCACGTAAGTTTATATTTAGAACGCTTGGGAGGGCGTTGGGATAAAATAAAATAAAAATAAAAAAAAAGAAGGAAAAATCCCTATAAAATATCCTTGAAATAGGGAAATCCTTAATCAGTACATTGAAATCAAAAAATCCGGATTAATCACTCATTAGTGTGGATGAACAGTGCGTGCGGCACCAAAAGACAATTTTGCCCTTCAGCCCTCATTATTGCTACTTCACGTGATTCTTAATTAACAACTCCAAATTCTTGATTAACAACTCCGTATTCTTGTTTCACAACTTCCTCATTTAAGTTACAAGGCTAATAACAACACCTCTTTTTTTTATTAACAACACTTCCTCTTAATTAACAACTTTGTATTCTTGATTAACAACTCCATTTCATCTTTTTACTTCCACAATAACAACACCGGTGTTGTTATTAATAACACCATATTCTACATTAACAACTTTCATTTCTTATTTTACAACTTCGTAGTTTAAGTTTCAGGGCCAATAACAACACCTATTAACAACATCGTATTTTACATTAACAACACTATATTTTTGAGATGCGAATATGTGGAAGAATAAAACAGAGTTGTTAATCAAGAATTCAGATTTGCCAATAACAAGACTAGTGTTGTTATTGTGAAAGTAAAAAGATGAAACTGGAGTTGTTAATCAAGAATACGGAGTTGTTAATTAAGAATCCGGAGTTGTTAATTAAGAAGCGCGTGTTGTTATTTTTGAAGTAGCGGGAATGAGGACTGAAGGGAAAAATCGTCTTTTAGCGCCACCCCTGACTGTTCATCCGTACTGACGCATGACTGATCCGAATTTTTTGATTTCAATATATTGATTTGGGATTTTCCTAT
Organism: Inga oerstediana; assembly: GCA_963210345.1. NCBI lineage: Eukaryota > Viridiplantae > Streptophyta > Magnoliopsida > Fabales > Fabaceae > Inga > Inga oerstediana. The sequence goes on from OY723401.1 coordinate 4,745,506, forward strand.
TTCAAGAGTATTTTATAGGGATTTTCCAAAAAAAAAAAAAAACTCAATTGCCTCCTAAAAGCAACAAAAAGGCCAGTTACCACAAATTACCTTCATTTGGGTTAACGTCTTGTTTTGCTGTGCGTATCAAAAAAGAGCAGCTTCCCGGTAGAGTTAGTAAAATGGGTTGAGCCTAGCCAACAAAATTTGATAGGCTCGAGCTGGCATTTGCAGCTTGCCCTGCGGGCTAAGCGGGCTAGCCGGATTAATTTTTTTTCTTCTTACAAAATAAATTCAAATACCTTGATGACCTGATCGTCTTTCCTTTGATGCCGTGTTCAACTACTTCCTCATATTTTTTATTTGATTTTTTATTTTCATATTATATTTATTTATTCTACTATTATTAAATTTAAAAGAGATGTGTTTATATGATTTTGTGATGTAAGGAAATGAATAAAAAAGAAAAGTAAGAATGAAATTGACTTCCTCACACAAATGTATAAAAAAAAGAAGTATGATATAAGTAGGTGAAATAGAAAGAGAATGATAATTTTTAAAAAAAATCGACGAGTTGGCAAGCTCGGGCTAGTAAAATGCCTACCTGCAACTCGCAGGCCAACCTGAATTGCCAGCACTACTTCTCGATGAAGCTGAAAATATGGAGCTTTTAATTGGTAAAAAAGTTGCTTCTGGCCAGAGTACACAACAAGATTTTTTTTTTTTTGTAGTGAGCGAGACTCAAGCAAGAATCACCTTAACAGATTCATGCTATTAATATTTATAGGTAGTGTTTATCACAATATATAATTGAACATTTTTTATTTTATCAAATTTTATTTATATTTTTTTACTTCAATTATTATAATATATATAAATAATATTTATATACAGTATTCATTAAGATCTATGCCATTTTTAGTGTTTTTTCATCTAAATGAATTTTTCAAACACTAATCTATCCAAACAAGTTTAAGGTTAGAAACTAAATCACTTTTACCACCGGGATTTTTCAAACACTAATCCATCAAAATAAGTTTAAGGTTAGAAACTAAGTCACTTTTATCACCGCCAATCCAAACACAAATCATATTTATAATATGACTTTTATCCTATAAAAAAAAAACTACTACTCCATCATTAATTCAAATAGGCCCGAAATCTGATAAATTGGTTTGGGAAACTTTTTTCTCTTGGTAAACAGTTGTCACAGTCTCTAAAATCTAGGTTTGGTGCAGGCCAGAAAAAGTTTGATGGCCGAAAAAGAGATAATAAAACGGCACAGGAGCGAGCGTTTTGAAGATGCCTGGGCGAATGCGAAGGGAAAGGGGAGAAATCGGGGATATAATCCATGAGACTCGGCCGCGCCGATATATTCACCTACTCGCGAAGAAATCTCTTTGCGGGACCCACTCCCCCCATCTTCATCACACTTTGCTTCCTCTCTCTCACACCCTCCCCTTCTCATTATAATTTTTCCTTCCCCAATTTTTTTTCCATTCCCAACGACGACAGCTCTTTCTCACGCTAAAAAGGATTTTTCCCCTTTTATTTCCGGCACACCCCCTCGATTTTAGTTCTTCCTCCCTCTCCAATTCCTCTATTTGCAGGGAAATAAAAATTGCCGCAGATTCGATCTCTGTACCTAAAACTCTGGACTGTTTGGTATAGAAAGACGATCACAGAGATAGATATATATACAGAGAGAGGGAGAGAGTTAAAATCATCTGGAGCTTTACAACCATCATCTTCGGGTCGTCCTGCTGGTCGTGGCCTTCTCTAGTATTCATAGTTCAGCTCAAGTCGGTAGTTTATGAGAAATTGAGACATTTGAACTCCGGCTGAATCGGGTATCATTTTGTCGGGGTTTTTTTCCCAGACCGATTCAGATTCAGTCCTGGTTCAAGTGAAGATTTCTGGCTGGCTAAACCCTAGGTCAGTATTCTTTAGCATCAATCTGAAGTTTCAATTTTACAGCTTTCACTTCCAATCGTTGAAGTGGCGGTATTGCCCAATTCGGTTTAAGAACGCTGGATGAGGAAAAGATATGTTCTCTTGCGAGTGGATTCGTACTCCATTAATTCTTTGGGTTTATTGATGGAATTGATATCCCACTTTATCGATACATTTCGTTCGAATTTCTAAATTCCGATTTAGTAAATGTAGGTGATTGTTCTATAACTATATAGCATTTCCATACTAATCATTATTGTATTCCATTGCGAATGTCTCTACTAATCCTCTTCTCTCATATTTTTAATATGTATATTCAACTGATCAAATTTCTTGCGAAGTGTGTCTGCCGTTCTCTTGTTTGTGGAAAATATTGTTGATTGATTTGATGCCCTCTGCACCTGCCTGTTCATTTGATATGCCGATTTGATTCTTTGGTTTGCAGTGTCAGCTCAATTTGGTATATCAAGTTGTCTTATTAGTAGATGCAGATATGCTCGATTGAACTAACTAATATTAATCACTATTTCGTGCAGGTATGAGGTTTCGATAATATTGGAGTTTATAGGAAATCTTGTCTGGTGAAAAATAAAAACTCTGTATCAAGTTGTCGATGCACTTTCTTGCATGTTTTAAAGAACGAAGAAATGCTACATAATTTGGAGATACAACACATTGATTTGATGCTTACCTCTACAGTATGCAAGATATGCACGTTAAGTGGAACATCTAGAAGTAGAGAGAGTTTGGATGTTATGGTATAAGAAGAAAAATGGAGCATGTCTCAGAAAAAAGATTTCCTCTCAACGCAAAAGATTACAAGTTATATGAAGAAGTTGGTGAAGGTGTTAGTGCCACTGTGCATAGGGCACTCTGCGTGCCTCTCAACAAAATAGTTGCCATCAAGGTTCTTGATCTCGAAAAGTGCAATAATGATCTGGTATGCCGGCTAATCTATTATGCAGCATGCTTTTTTTTTTTCTGGTTTCTGGTGCGTGATTATTTTTACCTGTTTTTCACATGTTCATTTTTTTTTTAAACTAAAAGAATACTTTTGATTATTTTTTGTCTCTCAACGTCTAAAATTTTCACTTGTTATTTGTAATGAAGTTGGCGTTTGTTACTTTTTCCCAGAGTGGCCTGGATTAGGTTCTTTAACTGAGAGGCTTCTTTCATTAATTTCAGTTCTTTTGATTATTTTCAAAATTTTATGATTTTTTTAACTTCTGATCCGTGTATACAGAATTTCTATATTATTTTTACATTTTTCTTTTGCTATCTATTCACTTACATTGTGTTCCTGCATGCTAGGATATTAGGATTTGATGGCTTATTTGAATGTTAGATGATGGTTTCATCAAAATTCCAGTTGATGCTAACTTGTGCATTTGTGCCTGTGTGCTTTGCTTGTGCTTGTGCATGCACTTTGTTGATTTGCTTAGAGAATTCCATGACATGGTTTCTTTTCATTGCATTAATGAAAAGTATAGAAGGTTAACTTCAAGCATTAGTTGCTTGTTTGATGCTGAATTACATGTGTTTGCAGTTATGTCCATGCATGTGCTTAGAGTCCTCTGCTCTGAAACTGATTACGTTCGATGGAATGCAATATTCTTGTAAATTATGCAGGATGGCATCAGGAGAGAGGTACAAACAATGAGCTTGATTGATCATCCAAATCTTTTACAGGCATATTGTTCTTTCACTGCTGGACACAACCTTTGGGTTGTGATGCCCTACATGGCTGGGGGATCCTGCCTACATATAATGAAATCTGACTATCCTGAGGGATTTGAAGAGCCTGTTATTGCTACTTTATTGCGGGAGGTTCTCAGAGCTCTTGTCTATCTTCATGCACATGGACACATTCATAGAGATGTAAAGGTAGTGCACTGCATCCTGCCTAATATTTCTCCTCTACCTCCCCCACCTCTTCTTTGTAAGGATATAAAGCTGCTGGACTTTAAAAATGGAGCATAAAAGAGAACCCAATGTCCCTATCATAGAGCATTTTCATTTCCCTAGTTTTTTTAAAATAATTGGCAGGATTGTTTTATTTTCTTAGTAAATAGCAGGACTTCTTGGCCCAAAAAAAAAAATAGCAGGACTGGTTTTAAACCTGAGTAAATATGTGGGTTGACAACGATTGTGGCATTAAAAAATTGTATATTCAATTTGCTTTATAGTACTGTCGAATCATAGATAACTACTTGGTGCTTTGTGTGATCAATTATGAAGGCAGACAAGGTACTCACTTTTCCGATTTTGCAAAGTTAGTTTCTATGCTTAGGAAGTTGACTTGCTGATTTATGGCAACAAAATTTTATACCTTTTCATGAGCAAAAATATCCACGTGTCCTGCAAATTTTGTATTTGGGGTATTTTCTTTTTCCATCTTACAAACTTCTAAAGGACACGCAGGCTGGGAATATTTTGATTGAGTCTGACGGTATGGTCAAATTAGCTGACTTTGGGGTGTCAGCATGTATGTTTGACGCTGGAGATAGGCAACGTTCAAGAAATACTTTTGTTGGAACTCCCTGCTGGTATTATATACTTCCCTTTGGGGCACCTACATTATAGTATATCGAATGTGATCTTGCAGCTGTCATCATGTCTATTTAAGATTTTTTAATCTTGTGTACTTTTCACAGGATGGCTCCAGAAGTTATGCAACAATTACATGGATATGACTTCAAGTGAGTAACTTAATCCCCCCATATTCATCACTTGCGTCTTCATCTTTTGTTTTAATTTTTTTTTTTCTGCGTAAACAGGGCAGACATTTGGTCATTTGGTATAACAGCACTTGAACTTGCTCATGGCCATGCGCCATTTTCCAAGTATCCACCAATGAAAGTAATATGCTTGTCTTCTGAATTTACTTGCATGTGTGAACTGTCAGAACTTATAAACTTATTGCCTGAGTGATCTTTCATTTGATCTCTTGCCCCTTTGTTTGGCGATGCAGGTTTTGCTTATGACATTACAGAATGCTCCTCCGGGGCTTGACTATGAAAGAGACAAGAGATTTTCTAAGGTATGCAACATTCATGTGACTCTTTGAAGTACTTTTTTTTTTTAATCATGAGCTGCTCTTCCTTTATATGCAGTCTTTCAAAGAGATGGTAGGAACCTGCTTAGTCAAGGACCCAAAGAAACGGCCAACGTCAGAAAAACTTTTAAAACACCCTTTCTTCAAACATGCACGCTCCTATGAATACCTAACTCGAACTATTCTAGATGGCCTTGCACCTCTAGGAGATCGTTTTAGGATATTGAAGGTTTGCTGTTTATTTCCAACTTCTCCTTCTGTTCTGTTTAGGAGTGCGTTCTTTTTACCACAATTCCTCTGACTTCCATGTCTTTTCCAGGCAAAAGAGGCTGATTTATTGGTGCAGAATAAGGCTCTTTATGAGGATAAAGAACAACTATCGCAGGTAAGTTTATTGAATTTATTTGTAGCATATGTATTCTTTGTAGGTTTAAATTTTAGATTGTCATATTCTGAGTTTAGCCTTGTCCTCCTAAAAGTGAACGCATTGTGCTCTTACAGATTGTGCTGTTTTTGTTAACTTTGGAAACAGATATGCACATCCTGTGAAGATTCCTGACTGTTTTCTTGTAATTAAGCTTTTTGTTTCTCCATTAGGGACAGGGTTATGATTGTGCGCCTCTTTTACTGTTCTACTCGTTTCTAGCATCCTTGTCAGATATGCAGAGGGATGGGGCAGCTTAGAAGAGATGAATAATTGTTTGGCAGATTTCATATAAAATGGTTGTTTGATAAATAGTTGATGAGACCAAGAATTGTGAGTGTAGGTTGTTTAGCCCTAGTTGCCTTCTCTTGTAGGAGTTTTTCCCCCTGAAGTGAGTTTATATAAATATTTAGCTATATGTCGAATACATATCTTGCGTGTCAAAGAAGATTATAAACATCCAACTGGAGGATTTTAAAAAATTGTCATTTAAACTTCTGCAGAAAGAATATATTCGAGGAATCAGTGCCTGGAATTTCAATCTTGAGGACTTAAAAAATCAAGCTGCTCTTGTAAGTTTCAACTTCCTACTGTCTGGTTTTAGTTTTTAAAACTAGGAGGAAAATGTAGGCGTTATAATTGATCATAATGTAACCAGCCATGCATTGCCTACAGATTCAAGATGATGACATGCCAAATGCGGAAGAGCCAGATATGGATAAGAAGGTAAAAAACAAATCTAATGATAATGGGGTTCCTGCTGAAGGGTCAGCGGCAGTAACAACTAACAATTCAGATGCTAAACCCACATTGGATAAGGAGGTGCATTATTGTCCTAGAAAAGTCTACTATTATATTTATCATTCTGAAACCTTTATCTTTGAGCTGTAAAGTCTAAATCTTATCTTTGAAGTATGCTATTTGCATGGATTCATTCTTAAATTGGAATTCGCTTTACATGTTATTTCAGGATGGGCTCAGTGATCTTCAGGATTTGGAGAGTTCACTTGCTTCATTTCCAATTAAACCTCTTGAAGCACTTAAGTATGCCTATTTCCTTTTCTTTTTTATTTTGCATGTGTGCAGTAATGTGGAAGCATTGGGTTCAATCTGACATATTCAAGTATTATTGTGCTTTATATATGGTGCTCAATACAATTTACCAACCTGTAGTTTAGCCAATTTGAATTTTAATACACAATAATTCAAACCATGAAATCAAGACATTTTCATTTGAGAACATTGAAATATAAAACCTTAAATTGCAAACCACGTGAACTGAAAAAATACTGTTGCTGAGGAAGAAAACTCCATGCTTGGTGTTCTGCCTTGTGATTAGGTTATCATGAATTATGGCTTGCAATGCCCTTTGAACTTTATATTTGCTTATTGTTTCCTTCTAACGAGAGTAATGGGTTGAAAGATGTATGATGCATTTTAATATGATAGACCACTGAAGAGAAATGCGCATTAAATTATTAAAAGAAAAATTGTATCTAGAGTACATTTTTTATTTCTCATTCCATAAGCCAGAATGAACATCATGCGTTGAACATTTTGATTAGTTTAGCAATGCAGTTTCATTCAGAATTTTTTTTATTTTTTTGTGTGTGAATCATGCAGAGGTTGTTTTGACATTTGCGAGAATGATGCAAATAATACTAGTCAGAGGGATTTGGACCAGGATTATGGAAGAAACGAGAATGGAAGTTCTGGGCTTAGTTCAGTGCCACAAAATGCTTTAACTGAGCATAAAAAGTTTTTGAGTGGTTCCTTGGTACCTGATAAAAAGGTTGTTACTGATGGGGACAGGTAACTTTTACAGCCTTGTATGCGGAGTTTATCGCATCTCTTTTACAAAAGTATTTTGTCTTACATCATCTGGATCCATTTACTAAAACCTTTGTAGTCTGTAGAGATATTTGCCCGGTAATCAATGCTTTTTCTCTTTTTTGGCTTTAAAGACTTGAGGCTAAAATAATGTCTCATACTTGTATCCATTGATGAACAGAGAACTATGGAGAGAGATAAACCGTCACTCCTCTCTCATAATTCACTTATTTGTGAGACTGAGAATTGTGATTTAGAAAACAAAGATAATTGTTTCTTTTCTCTATTAACTAACCTCGTATTGTAGAAGATATATGTATGCTGAGAATTTGTGGACATTTAATCTTTCTGTGGAGAGCTTGATGTGTTTTGATTGGTGAGAATTGAGATAATTTCATCACCTCATAGCTGTACTTTGTTGCTGCATATTCATGCAATATTACTGTGCTTATTTCTCATGATTTTCCCATCTTAAAAGGGATTATTTGCAAGCAAAGTATAATTCTGATCGGAATCATAGTGGTCCTTTGTTATATCGTCAGAAGAGAGACAGCAACAATAACCTTGCATCCGGTATGTCTATCTTTGTGGCTACGGTTACAATAATACAGTTTGTAAATCTTTTTTTTTTTTTTTGGGTGCCTAGCTAGAATTGTACTTGTCAATTCAGAAAATTAACGCATCAAAACATGGCTACGTGAAGTTTTTATTCTTTTTGTCTTTACGCAGTTGATGATGCATCAGAAGGAGCAGTTATCCAGCGCAAAGGACGGTTTAAGGTTACCTCGGCAGATCTCAGTCCTAAGGTGTGTACTGCTTTGTCAATCATCCCTTCTTTTTTTAGCATGAAGCAATTCAACACTAATTCACATATGAAGGCCACTGATAACCAGTGTAAAATTTTCATAAAAATGTATTGAACAATGATGAATTGAGGTACTTGTGCTCATAGCGCATACAGGCATTTACAATGTTATATTTCATTATTCTCAAACCCAAATGCATGAAGTATAAGTTTCATGGTCATGTCTTGCTTAGGTTGTGGTTCCTATAGTCACCATACTAAACTGCAATATGTGAAATATGAAGAAATGTTGAAAAATTTTATTTAGATAAAAGCTTTTCTAAGCTTTACTCTTTTTATAAAGCAGTGCCTATGGCTGGGGCATCAAGATACTTATCACCAATCTTCTAAGAAATTTGGGCAAATTAAATACTAAAAACCCACTTGCGACTTATGATGGCTTAATACGAGGGCAGGTTGGATTAATATGATAACTTATTTTGCCCCCATAAGTTATACAACTCAGTTTGCTATTATTCATAATGAGTATGGAACCAGGTGATTAATGTTTTAGGGAAGGGCCTTGTAACAATGGCTGTTTCTTTTGCTCACTCAGGGTTCTTCCCTTCAAACTGCACTTTTGGCCCAGTTTCTCATTTAGGTCTTTTTTGATACTTGACTTCATTAAATACTAAGGATGGAACTTAGGTGATATATGTTTTAGGCAATGGCTTTGTAACCATTGCCATTTCTTTGACTCATTCAGGGTCCTGCAAATAGCGCTTTTGGCCTGGTTTCTGGAGGTTCTATTGGTCTCCCAAATCAGAACTCTACAGTTGCTTCTATTCTTCCATCACTGCAGTTCATTTTGCAACAGAACAGCATGCAAAGGGTATGTTTCTCCTGCATGCCTTCGTTTATCTGGATGACATAACTAGGCTAAACTTATCTTATTTCCCATAAATTTTTTGACAGGAAGAAATTATTAAATTAATAAAGTATGTGGAGCAATCTTGTGGTAACGTCTTTCATCTTTTAACCTTTATCTTTTAGCCTAGATGATATGGATGTTCTGATTTGATTTTGATTTGTTACTAAATTTTTCACTTTCCACAGGCAAGAATACTGAATCAGCAGAGGCAGGGATACTTGATCTTTTGCAGGTAAATAACTGCCCTCATGCTCTTGAACTTACAAAACCGCCTCGTCATGTTGTCTTATGCATAAAATATGTGCCTAATTGTACATTGACTTGAGCAATAATAGTGTAATCTTACAGATATTTTAGAGCATTACTTGGATGGTTTGTTGTTATTTTTGCTCTATGATATGATATAATTATATCAAGCATTTGAAGACAATCTTTGCTTGTTGAAAATAAAGGTTTTGTTCATTTGTTTGCTCAATCACTCTAGCATTCTAACGAGAACGCAATCAATTCATTGGAGATCCTGTAATTTAAGCACCCTAAGTTGATTATTCTCTTTATTTATATCCAGCATTCCAAGACATCCTTAACTTGCTGAAAGTAAAGATTTTGTCTGTTATTCGCTCAACTCCTGTGTGTGCAAACTTCAGGTACCACCTGCAACAAATAGAGAGAGAGAGCTGCATGCGCAGGTGATTCAATTACAACAGAGGTATGTTGATCTTTCTAAGGTGGACTTTGGTTGGCTTATATCCTAATTTCTCAATTTCTTAGGAACCTGTGTATATAACACACACACACACACACACACACAGAGATTTCCTAATGCCAAAGTTCTCGTAAGATTAAGATATTTACTGATCATATGCTCCCTAAAATAATGTTTTTAATTCGCAATATTTTTTATTTAAATGTCAAGTAAATCTAATTATTAACTCTTATCTCAGTATTGGGAGTCTTTTTGAGGAAGTGCAAAGACAAAAAATGAAAAATGCCCAGGTAAGAAGTCAATTTTAGTATTCCCATTTTCCTCGCATTTCTTCCTGTTATCATGCCAATCTTGATTATGCTACTGGAGATATGGCTGGGCATCTTTGGGGGTATCTCACCTTTTGTTATATTTGCAGTTAGAGAAGCAGTTGAACTCTATGGCCAACAGAGTGGAAGAGTGAATAGAAAGTTTATGAGCCTTTTTAATGGTTCGACAGATCATCACCGGCGACCCTTTTTCACTTGCAACATTTCTCCGAGGATGGATGTGGGGCACTTCTCTCCTGTATTTTAGTGTACCATCACTATGTATAAACTTTGTGTTAATGCGGACACCAATTTTGTTATTTTCAGACAATATTTCTTGAGTCACTTGTGTAAAATGTAATTTATTGACCTGATAATGTAATTAAAACATGCTCCTCTCCCTGAATATCTGCCTCTCTGAGTACTTATAAAATTCTGCTGTCAATTTTCTCCCAAGTTCGCCCTAAGCAATAAAAATATAAAATACACTCTTCTTCTATCTCATGCTTAAAAAGCTGGGGATACCAGTCAACCGAAAAAAGAAAAAGCTAAGAAGCTACGGCCTCACCGCCAGTGATTTGTGGGGGATTGTTATTTTCTTTTATTTCTTGATTTGGTAAAGGTTTTCTTTTTTTTAGGCTTCGATTGTAAAAGGTTGTTGCCTTTCTTAGTAAGTGTGTTTCCCGGAATGTGAATCTATGTTCTCGCCTTTTCAAAAATGAAGCAACTTCACACCTCATTTAACAGCTTGTACTATCATTTTCTATCCTTAAAACAATAGTGAACACGTGGCTAACTTGCATAGAATGTACATGTACTACCTTCCAATCCGTACTACGAGATCCATTTAATCTGAGCTGCCAAGTGGTGGATTTCTTATAAAGGATAAGTAGTAGTATATTCCTTTGCTCCCATTACCTACAATCGATAGTGTTGCCTTTCCTTTTCCAGTTTGCATTGGATCCCCTCAATCAAAAGCAAAACAAATAATTTAAAAGCGAGAGAATTATAACAGATAATTAAAAAGCGAGAGAATTATGTCTAAGAACCAAATTTATAAATCTTTTATTTTTAGGGCTTTTAAGGGTAAATACTTATTATTCCACTTAAAACTTTGTGGTTTGACCGATAAAGTGTGGATATCTAGTTATAAATTTACATTATGTGAACATAAAATACCCGTAAATTTGACTGATAAATTTACATTATGAGTGACAAAATTGAGACCTTTCTTAATAATTTATGAATTTCGTTCATCAGAATAATTCTCCCTAAAGAAGTTTTTGCTTAATATATAAACATCAAAAGTTGAATGATAATTCTAGAATAAGAATTTCGAGTGTTCTCTATGTTAAACTCCAAGCGAGGATAGAAAAATTTACAAATCAAAACAGAAAATGTACACTCAGTAATAATCTGAAGTAACAAGTTAAAATCGGTTACTGAACCTTGAAAAGTGGCCAAGTGATTAATGAACTCCTATACGACTTTCGTATGCTTATATCGGAATGAGAGGCGCGTTGGGTTGAAAGGAAGCTCTTGAGACCTGATCGTTCAATTAGACAGTCGAGCAGCAACTTACTACCAGAGGCGATTGTCAATCACAACAGAAACAATGGCCTTCAGCGTCACCTGCGAAAAAATTGAAAGATGAGATTCTCTGCATATTTTTGTTTCAAAAAAGGACGCATAGAGCAGTGAAAAATACCGTAGAATGGTCTTTAAGACCAAGAGAGAGCACTAATGGCTTAGAAGAGCCACAGGAACTGCAAAACAAGAATTGCAAAGTGAATACTGTTATGCAAAACAAGAAACCCAGACGACGAAAAAAACACACACACATTCATGTGTAAGTTGTAAATTTTAATGTTGAACACACAAGAGTCAGAATGATGTGTATTATTAGCTTAATAAAAACAGTTTGAAGTATACCAACCTCATGTGTTGAATTAGCTGACGCGCACACGCCTCTAACATTTGCTGCATCATAGCAATCAGAGAAGATCAAGTACAACCTTCATATAAAGAAAAGGAAAATAATTTCATAGGTTGGCTTACCTCATCCCGTTTGCCAAAAATAACAGACACATTGAATGTTGGATTAATTGACATCCCTTCTTCCTTTCTGGTAGAGGAAAAAAAATGCGTGAACGTTCGATTTTACCAGAAGAAACCTTTCTGGAAGCCTACGAAGGCTCCAGGAGTCCATCTGGAAACATATTAAGTTCATAAGTTCAACCAAAGATGAAAAACCATGAGGTGTATCTACTAATGTACAACTGATGGTGATAGAGGAATATGATAGATTTGGCAATGTTCAATCACCTACAAATTACTTAGTCTATTGTCAAAGAATTTTTTTTGGGCTTAAAAAGCATATACAAGAAATAATTTAAGGCAATGATATTGCACAAGACTCGAACTGACCTAGCATGCAGTATTGTCCCCATGGTTCCTATTTGAGTAGCAATAACCTGATACATAGCCAAAAGTTAGAATTGTACTCATTGAAACATGCAAAGTGTCTGTTCCATTCAGCACTCACCAGAAAACGATCTTCATAACTTGAAATTAGTATCTCTGTTTTGTTTCCCTTACAAGTAAACAAATTCTAGTACTAGTACATAGCTATAAATTATATAAATAGGAAATGAAAGATATTACGACATCAGTGAAAGGCAGCCCTGGAAATCCTAAGTTCAGTTACAGTTTTGCACGCACAAGCAAACAAATCAGATTAATACTTTATAGCAAGAAGCCCTCTTACATTGTAATATAATCCTTTGGTGTCTAGTTCAATCATGATGTCGAATTTTAAGTTCCACTACACACTACATACATTATCCTTTGAGAATTGGGATTAAAAAAAATTAGATGATCAACCAAAAAGAAATGGAAATACCTCCCTTTAAATCATTCCTTACGGAAAATAAGATGCTATGGGAATCCACTAGATTACTAATGCAGTTTTGGGGGATTCGTTCCTCTAGAGGGCAGGGTTCACTCAAGAAAACACAATGCCCATGGACAGTAAACAATGGGAAAGAACAATTGTTTTTCTCAACTATTGTGTTAATAGATAAATATTGGCAGGCCATAGACAGCGGGGAAAACTAACAATAACACATGCAAATTCAAGTACTGCTTATGGAGCAAGTTGCAGTGATGGGACAAAAGAAAAATGCCGGTAGTGGAATAGACAAAAACAGAAACAGCTTATGGGCAAGAAGGATACTTCAGTAGAACCCAGCACAAAGGCATCTTCATTGCCTACTAATCCAAAATTCTATCATCTTTTTGATATTAACATGGTAAACATCCCATGATTTGCCAGAGGAGAAATGATTAGAAGAAAAAAAGTACCTCAATTGGGAGGGACAAATGCTTGTGGGGAACAGGAAATGACGGGAGGAAAGTGGCGCCAAGACTCATCGCCGGAGAAGGAGAGTCAGTAACGGGAAGCAAAATTTGAACGTTGAGAAGTCACAGTTGCCGGCAAAGAATTAACTTTTAAATTGAAGCGCGGAGCTTTGTATAGTTTGTGACACCGACGCAGCCCCTGCCCCTCGCCCCAATTACCAAAGCCCAAATAGAACAAAGAGTAAGTCAACAAGTAATAGTATTTGGTTTCGTTTTATCACGCTACGGTAACATTTTATAAAAGTGGCATTAATATTTTTAAAAATATAAAATTAACAGGCAAACATTATTGTGGGCTTTAAATATTGTGAGGTCGTCGAAGGCCACCACTCGCAGAGTCGCAGCTTGGAACCCCTTCTCTCCTTTTCTTATCAACTGTTATCTTTTTCTCTATTTTTTAATTATTAGATCAATATTTAAATTGCTCAGATTTAATATTTCATAAAAATTATTTAAAAAATAATTAATTAAATACAAATTACAAAATTTTGATACGAATAATCCAATACTACAATAAAAAAATAAAAACAATAGTTTACATAAAAATAAATCTGAAGTGTTCAAATGTTTATTATATGGTTAATAAAAGAAGAGGATAAAAAGAGAAAAATGAGAGGTTTCAAGCAGCGATTATTGGTGCTACATAGAGGGCTTTCTGAACTGGAAATGGGACGCTGGGCCTGAACATGAAAGTCCAAATTCATCATCTATATATCATTATGATAATTTTTTAAAAAATAAATTAAACTTATTGTCATTAATCTATATATCCTTATTATATAAGTTAAAATTTAAAAATAGCACCCCTGATTTTAAACAATAAAATGCAAGCCCAGGATGATTCTACGCCTGCTGTTGAGATTGTATAAAAATTGTACAGTAATATTGAGTTTTGACTAGGAGACTGGTGTGCGTTTGGAAGAGCTTATTTTTGGGCAATAAGTGCTTATAATTCGTGATTCACGGTATACGAGGTAAGTATGTGAGAGGAGTTTTTTCTCGGCTTGCGTAATAAGGGCTTATTTCTCAAATAAGCCCTTATTTAAGCTCTCCCAAACACACACCGTATAGTTTACGCTTGAAATTGCTACAAAAACAGTTTACTGAACATTAAAATAATTCAAACAAATTGCATTTATCACTTTTTATCCAACGCAATTATCACTTTTAAATAAATAACGAATGAAAAGTTACGTCATTTCATAGCTGAACCCAGAGTAAATATACAAGCTGTCTCGATTAAATGAAGTTGAGAGTAATTAAGCGAGGCTATGAGAGTAGCAAAAGATGAAAACAAACATTAAAATAACTTGTTTATCAGATATTGCTCGTGCGTTTACAGTTTACACACAATATCGGTTTTCGTTTTTAAAGTAGAAATAGTCTAACATTCATAAATAAATTATATTAATTTTTAAAAAATAAATAAATACCACTTGAACTTTAAAATCCTAAATTAGTAATTTTTCAAAAATTTAAGTTATCCATAGTTATACTTTTTTTGGTCAATCACATTACTCCTATTGTTAACAAAATTAATTGAAGATTTTAGAGTTCAAGTGGTACTTATTTATGTTTTCCCTAAAATTTTTCCTGAAAACCTCTTGTCTTTCCATTTTTTGTTGGTCCTCTATCGTGAGGGAATTATTTTGATAATTGTTGATGAACACTGGGGAACGGATGTAAGAATGGTAGGTCAGTCACGTGGTCACCTACTACGCCCAAGGCCCCGGGGTTTGTTTAGCACGTGTTACCTACTTTAGTAGCCATGTAAGCTTAAAAATTCATACTGCTATATTTGCTTTAAAAAAACAAAAACAGATAGATGTTACTATAAATATTAGTATAACAAGACACATTCAAGTATATACTATAAATAATAGGTAATATCTCGATTATTGACCGACTATAATATCCTTTGATTTCTGCTCAACATACGTCATCATCAACTGTCATTTTCCTCTTGATGTTATCTTATACTGCCGCCGGTTCCTATTATAAAACCAAATTAATTTTTTTTAAATAAATTAAAAAATTATTTTAAAATAATTATATTTATTATTTTCTTTTAAATTAATTTTTCTAGCTTATAAACTGATATATAATCTAATAATATATAACACATATTATAATTAAATAAATTCTTTAGCTTCTTTAATCTCTTAAAAAAAACTAACTTTAAGACCGAAGGTAGTATTATCCTCTTCATCACTTCTCTAAATCTCTTCTCACGTGTTGTATAATTTAACTGAACTATCAGATATTGAACATTGGGATTATATGTGGATTTTTTATAATGAATAATGAAGGGGTAGATGTGTAATTTCATCGTCGCACTCTTCTTTTTCAATTTTCAGCCATAAAGTCATTGCAGCAGACAAGTTAATATAATAGCAGGAGTTTTGGCAATATATATATATATATATATATATATAATAGCAGGAGTATTGTTTTCCATGTGTGGTCAAAGGCAAACACACTTTAAGTTTAAACACACAAATATAAATTAAAAAAAAAAAAGATAGAGAAGGAGATAAGAAGATATCATTTGAATTTTAAAATTCCAAATCAATTTAGTTACCTATAAAATATGATAAGTTAACTTATTTTAGTAAGAAATCACTTATTTAAAATTTTAGAGTTAAAGTGATATTTTCTTGTATTTTTTTCGTTACTTGTGAAATTGCCTGGTTAGAACGGATTGAGTTTTGATGAAATCTGGACCGTCCAATAGGAATTGGATGGTATAGATTTATTTTTTTTCTATTTTTTATTTTTTAAAAAATTATTTTAATAGGTACAAAATCTAAACTTAAATAGTCTCTTAATTAACATTTTTTCAAAAAATATTTTTTTATTAAAAAATCACTAATTTTTTTTAAAAAAATCAAATCTAAACGAGCTCTAAAGATAGGCACCGAAACTGGATCCGGATAGGACTTTCTCCTTTACTCTTCCTCTCCTTTTTTTTTCTTTATCATTATTTGATTAAAAATTTTGACGACTTAGATTTAATATTTTATAAAATATTATTATAAATTTATTTAAAAGGTTGAAATTTTAAAGGGAGAACCAACCTCCCCCAAGTTTCTCTCTCAATCTCTCCATGTGCGCTTCCTAAAAAATGCAAGGGCCCATTTCTTAGTCAAGTCTCTTAGTATATGTTTGGGTAAACCTTAGATCATGATTTCAAAAACTCTTTTCGGTAAATCGAAATAAAACTCCTCTCACATACTTATCTCATAAATTATAAAAGTTATTCTTCAAAAACTAATCCAAACATACACTCACCCTGCCTCCCTCCCCACCTACGAAACTTGATTTTGTCATTCCATCATTTTGTTTAATGAAAAATGCCCAAAGTATTTAGGAATGCCGTAGTAAATGTAATTATAAAAATAAGTAAGAGTTGGTTATAATATCTCTCAAATAGTAAAAGAAAACAATAAATTGCTAGTTTCCAATAGTACTGCCGCCACTATTATCCTTGTAAGTAATAAATTAAATTCCAGCTTCCTGTTCAAATACTCCTAACAAATCCCTATTACTAATTATTAAAGGATTCTTGGCGTGAAAGAAAATGGAAGTTACGATGGTCATAACCTTTTTCAATGAGGGGGGAAGAGAAAGGGAAATTACTTACTCCATTAGAGTTTGACCCCAAAGGGGCAAAAAAATAAAAACTCGATTCGGGACTCGGAAGGCTGAATGGACGAACATCAAGTAAGCACGATCCATGACATAAATAAGATTGAATTATGTAAAATCTCTCCAAATTTATCTTATACTCGTATGTAAATAATTTTCACTATCTTCAAAAGCAGATAACAAATCTCTACAATAAACTCCTAAATGCGTGAAAATAATCTCAAACCTTGCATTTTATATACACTCTTTTAACTTTATTCTTACAAGCACACAAACCCTTCAAATTTGAGCTCTTCTTTTTTTTGATACATAAAGATGGAAACTCTAAAAAACTCAGGCTACATCAGTAGGAATACAATGATCCAGCTCTAAAATAGCTGATAACTCAGGCGTGGAATACAAAATCGGGTGAAACCCCGTTACACATGAAATTGCCTTTTTCGCAAGGAAGTCGGCAACCCTATTTGCGTTTCTTGGAACGAACCTCAAATCTATCCTCCATCTTAAAAGGGGTTCAACACGAGGACTTCCCAGGAGGTCACCCATCCTAGTACTACTCTCGCCGAAGCACGCTTAACTGCGGAGTTCTGATGGGATCCGGTGCATTAGTGCTGGTATGATCGAACCCCTTCAAATTTGAGCTCTACGTGCCATGCAGATAAATTAATTAAAATTTTAATTTATTTGCAGATAAATAATAACTAATACTCCCTCATGTCCTATGCACATATTGGGAGTTGATATTGATCCAAAGTAAAAGATATACTTATCAAACTTTTCTTAATTTATCCATATTTATGTTTCCTTAATAATAATCAGTAAAGAGAAAGAAGATCATGGTATTTTAAAAAATATATGTTATACTAATTAATTTTTTTAATCTCATCAAATTAAATAAACATGCCTTATATTTATATTTAGAAGAAAACAGGCGGTATTGCTGATAGCTGTTCACTTATTCTGCCTACATCCCTTTCTTTTCAAATCCCTCCGCAGCTTACTCTCAATTAAATAAGGGAGAATTACACTAAGGTCCCAAGAAAGAAGAGAAATAAAAAAATGATCCCATGGAGTTGTTAATACAAGCTCCTGGAGTTGTTAACGAGTTGTCAATACATATTCCTGGAGTTGTTAATGGGACCATTTTTTCATTTTGTAATCTATAAGGATCATTCCTTATTTTTTTCCTTCCATGGGAGCTCATTGTAATTCTCCCATTAAATAATGGTTGATTTTTTTTTTTGGTCAAATAAATAATGGTTGATTGATACTTTACCTGAAGCAATTTCTAAATGTGGAAGGGGAAAAAGGGGAGGAAGAATGAAGAGGGCAGGTTCATACATGCTTGCGCGTCACGTTTCTTGAAACCAGCTGCCCTTCTTTGACCCCGTCAACCCCCTCCCCCTCTCCTTCTCCCTTTCATTTCCTCCCCCCACTCATTCAGTTCTTATATATTCTCTCTCATACAAGATTTAATTGATTTTAAAAAAAAAATCAAAGAAAGTAAATAAATTATTTTAGAATAATTAAATTTATCTTTTTTTATACCAAATTTATTCACCTTATCTTTAAATTGATACTGCCCATAGTACTAAATATAATATTAAGTTAATTTTTTTTAAAAGAGATTAATGAAATTAAACAAGTTAATTAGTTATATAATATGTTGTGTATGATTAGATTATATATCAGTTTACAAATCAAATATATTAGTTTAGAGAAAAAACAATAAATATAAATACTTTAAAATAATTTAATTAGCTTTTTTAATCTCCTAAAAAAATCTTTATATTTAGAACTTGCTGTAGTATATAATCAAATTATTCATAACATATGTTATGATTAATTAACTTCATTAATTTTGTTTTAAAAAAAATTAGATGTGTTTTATATTAAAGATTAGAGAAGAATATTCATTATTCACACAGATGTATAATGCCCTTATGCTTGCAAGTTGCAACGGCTAAGTCAAACTTGTATGCATTATACATTATCATTCTCCTATTCAGTATTCAGCCACAGCCACGTGACAGTAGGCCTTCACTTGTATACTGCCCCAGTCTTTACTCTTTCCTCATGCTTTGCCTTAAAAGTTAAAACTAGCCAGCTGGCCAGTTCAGCACATGCATGTAACTGCGAAACCCCAATTCGTCCCAAATGTTTGGTCATCCTCCTTCCTTTCTTTCGGCCACGGGGCCTCTTATGTCTCATTATCTCATGCTCTTTGCTCTTTGTAATGTTTTCAATATTTTAATTATCACGTTGTATATAAAAATTAGAGGCCTTTTGATATTTTTTTCACGACGGAACATTGTGATTTGTAGTTTTTTTTTTTTTACTATTTTTAAAGAGCTATTCGGCAATTTTGTCTCATTTTTCTCAGTTTCCATACTGCCCAATCATTGCAAAGTCCAATCATAATATTGGAATCAATCAATATCGTGATATTTTAGATATTTTTTTTATTCTTGATTATGTTCCTTTCAAGACACATGCGGACACAATTTTCTGCATCTTTGCATTAGAAAATACTGTCTTTAACTTCATAGCAATATCATGTACAATTTTTACACAACTATGTAACTTCATGATTTAATTATACATTTTTCATATATTTTCTAGCAAAATAACTTGAAATCAGGTGCTGTAGAACAAGGAATGGTAGAGTGCGCGTGATTTTAATTCTTATTTAAATTGCGTTAGGCGTATATACATATATGCCATCTTGCATATATATAATTCTATTTTATTTCAAATTCTTCCATGGACGTTTTCCCCCTCGGGCATCGGTCAGTAACTTGGATTATTATAGCATTACAGGGCACGTGAATATCACGTCAAAGGTCAACCCTTTCTATTATTTCTGAACAGAATTTTGTATTTTAATTAGGAGGATGGATTCTTTTTACATTGGTAAAGTGTTTGAAGATAAGTCTCACTGTTTATAAAGTTTCTCTCTACTATACATTTTGTATTTCATATCATATACTCCTATAATCTTAAATATAAGACAAGTTAAATTTTTTAGAGAAATTAAGAAATCTAATTAATTTATTTTAGAGTATTTATATTTTCATTTTTTTCTCTAAACTAATCAGTTTAACTAATAAACTAATATATACTATGATTAAATAACTTATTTAGCTTCCTCAATTTTGTCTTATATTTAGAACCGAAGAGATTACTAATTAATTACAGGTGGTCTGTACAGACATGCAAACCCATCCATAGCCACGGCCTTGCTTATTTGTTTTACCCCAACGGAAACCAAAATCAATATTCTGTCCTTAATATAAGATTTTATTGATTTTTTTGAGAGATTAATGAAGTCCAATAAATTATTTTAGAGTATTTATATTTATTTTTTTTCTATCAAATTAATTTATATAATTTATAAATTGGTATATAATCAAATGATATACAGCATATATCATAATTAACTAATTTATTTAATTTTCTTAACTATTAAAAAAAGAATCAACTGAATCTTATATTATTTAACACAGGAGGAGCACTAAATTAAATTCCAGCCTTTTACTCCTAACAAATCCCCAAAAAAGGATTCTTGGCGTGAAAGAAAATAGAAGTTACGTACAATGATTATAACCTTTTTGAATGAGGGAGGAACGGAAAGGGAATTTGATTACTCCATTAGAGACCCGGAAGGCTGAATGGACGGACATCAAGCAAGCACGATATATAAATAATTTTCATTATCTTCAAAAGCAGATAACAAATCCCAATAAACTACTTAATGTGTGAAAATAATCCCAAATCATTCATTTTATATATACTCTCTTTTTTTTATCAAAAGGAATTTCTATTGAAATACCAGGATGAAATAATGTTTTAGGGTTAACATAACAAAGCGGTATAAATCAAATAAGTGCAGAGAATAAATAACAATAATACAATAACAAAGTCCCAGCAATCCTGATTCTACTCTTGGGCAAAAGCATTCTCTGATGCATGTCTGGCCTGCTCCACATCCGAAGTCAGAATAGATAACAAAGGGAGTGGTGGTTCTTCAACCCACCCCATGGGGCACACAACCTTACAAGCTTCAACTGCTAAGTAGTCAGCTGCAACATTACCCAAACGAGGGGTGAATGTCAAGGAGAACCCAACTTTGGATGAGAGTAGACTAATAATGTCTTGGATTATACTTCTGCTTCGCCAATCATAGAGATCCGGTAGTTGAGATAGCACACAATTATGCAAAGATTGACAATCAGTCTCAAAGATAACCTTGTCATGGCCTAGATCAATAGCTAACAATAGTGCTCATTTCAGTGCCAAAGCCTCTGTCATAAATGCCGAAATGGACTTGATTTTGTCTACAAAACCCCATACATAGTGTCCAGCTTTATCCCTACAAATTATTCCCACTGCCGCTCGTTCTGGCATTGTGTGGAAAGAGCCATCAGAGTTTATTTTAAGAAAGCCATCTGGGGGTGCTTGCCAGACATGTACAATGTTATGTGATCTAGGCATCTGTGTTTGAACTCTAGTATCCCCTTCTAGTGCAGCAAAGAATTCCAAATTAGACCTATGTGAAGCTTCTATTATAGCTAGTGGGTTCGGGCTCATATGATTAAAAACCACATCATTGCGTTGTTTCCAAATGTACCAGAGTATCCAGCATAATAACGCAATTTCAAAATCATCCAAATCTGATTTTGCATCATTGATATTTATCCACCAGTTATCAAAGTTCCATACCTGTGGCTCATCGGGCTTCACTCCCAGACTGCACCCAAACCACACACATCTAGTCCATGGACAATGAAAAAACAAGTGCTCAATTGATTCAGGAGCCATCATACAACATATCGGATTAGGAGCTCGTTTCCGCTTCAATAGTGCCTCATTTGTTGCCACAAATTTGGAAAGGATCCTCCATATGAAATGTTGAACCCGGGGGATGACTTTGATTTTCCAGATGAATTTCCAAACTTGAGCAGAGATAATGCTCGATGTTCCTGGAAGAAAATTTTGGCCGATGTTTGTGCTGGTCTCATTTTTGTAGCCAAGTTTCACTGTATATTCTCCATTAATTGCTGGGATCCATACTAACTTATCCCTTAACCCATTTGTAGGTATAGGAATATTAGTAATGGCAGTGATAACATGTTCAGGAAGATACTCACGAACTTGATCTAATTGCCAACGACTATCAGATATAAGGTCACAAACTCGACCATGCTTTACAATATACTCATGGCAGTCTAAAGGTTTCTCAGGGGGAGATATATTTGGAATCCATGGGTCACCCCAAATTCTGATTGATGTGCCATCTCCAACGTCCCAGAGTAAATCTTTAAGTAGCATATCTCGGCCCTCTATGATACTCGACCAACACCAAGACGCCTTATACCCCTTTTTTGTATCCGCAAACTCACCACTGGGAAAGTAAATACTTTTTAGAACTATAGGATATAGCCCATAATTCATTAGGTTTCTTCAAAAGACGCCAAGCAGTTTTAGCAAGTAAAGCATCATTCATTACCCCAAAATCCTTGAAACCCATACCCCCATTCTGCTTTGAAGTTGTCATTTTATCCCAAGCTCTCCAATGAGTTTTGCCATTGCCCGCATTTCCACTCCACTAGAAGTTAGCCACAATGCTATTAAGTTCCTTACAAGTCTTCAGGGGGAACTTGAAGCAATGCATAGGGTAGATAGGAATAGCATTAATAATAGATTTGATCATAACCTC
Source organism: Inga oerstediana (assembly GCA_963210345.1). Classification (NCBI taxonomy): domain Eukaryota; kingdom Viridiplantae; phylum Streptophyta; class Magnoliopsida; order Fabales; family Fabaceae; genus Inga; species Inga oerstediana. The sequence goes on from OY723401.1 coordinate 4,768,263, forward strand.
CCTTCCTGCAAAAGATAGAGTTGAAGCACACCATCCCTCCACCTTTCTGCGCACCCTCTCTCGAATGTAAGATAGGGCCTGGTGTTTTGTTTTCCCCCAAATGCTTGGAATACCAAGATATCTTCCAGGATCATCAGTTGCTTGGATGCCCAAGATCTGGCCTACTCGAAGTTTCACATCTTCCGGTGTATTTTTGGAGAAGAAGATACTGGACTTATCCAAGTTGGCTACCTGGCCCGATGCATTACAATAGATATTTAGGATTTTTGAGAGCATCCTACAATTCCCCTCATTGGCATTCATGAAGAACAATGCATCATCAGCGAATAAACTATGCGATAGTTCTAAGCAAGAGTTACTGAGTTTGATACCCTTAAGTTCACAGTCCTGCAGACATTTATTAATCATCATAGATAAAACCTCTGCTGTCAAGATGAACAAGTAAGGCGAAAGAGGGTCGCCTTGCCGGAGTCCACGTCTTGGGATAACTGATCCAACACTTTCCCCTGAGACACAGATATTCATTTTAACAGATGTAACACAATTCATCACCAGTCTGACCCAAGTCTCACAAAATCCAAATTTCAACAGAATCAATTCAAGGAAATCCCATTCAATCCTATCATAAGCCTTACTCATATCCATTTTCAGGGCAAATTCATATTTCTTTCCAAGCTGTTTTCTACGGAGATAATGGTATACCTCATGTGCAATAATTATATTATCATGTATCAGACGTCCGGGAACAAAAGCACTTTGATTCTGAGAAATGCAATTATCAAGCAATGGCCTCATCCGATTGGCTATAATTTTAGAGATTATTTTGTATGAAAAATTACATAAGCCAATTGGACGAAAATGAGAGACATGTTCTGGTTTTGACAACTTTGGTATTAGAGTAATATTCGTACCATTTATAGCATGTAGAGAAGAGTTCCCAGCAAAGAAGTTGATCACCATTGTGCAGACTGTGTCACTAATCTCTGACCAGGCTGATTGATAGAATTTCCCGGAGAAACCATCAGGTCCAGGGGCTTTTGTGCTCCCTAGATCAAAAGCTGCAGCCTTAATTTCTTCATGGGTCACCGGCACTAGTAAGCTTTGGTTCATCGGTTCTGTGACTCTATTGTCGACATAACCCAGCACCTCTTCAAAGGATCTCTGCCCTGTAGATGAAAAAAGTTGCTGAAAGTACTGAGTTATATTTTGAAATATTTCCTCCCTATCGGCCAGCCATACCCCAGAGTCATCTTTGAGTCGAAGAATATTATTGTAATTTCTACGTTTTATGGTTGAAAGATGAAAGAATCTCGAATTTTTATCCCCAGCTTTCAACCAATCCACTCGAGACCGCTGCCACCAGTATTGCTCCTCTAGATCAAAGGCCTTCTCAATAGCCGCTGCAAGCTCAGCACACCTCCTAATTGTATCCTGATTAATATCTCCCTGAGATAGAGTAGCCAGCTCGGCTTTAAGTGTGTTGATCAAACTCTTATTGTTTGGGTATTCTTTTTTGCTCCAATTAATTAGCTCCTTCCTGCATGAAAAAAGTTTTGAGAGAAAAGTCTCAAGAGGAGATTCAGTATTTACCGTGGAATGGAGCCATCCTCTAATGATAACTCGAGAGTAATCTGGATGTCTAGTCCAAATAGCTTCAAATCTGAATTTTTTTGAGCGACAAGGTGATTTATAACAGCAGTCCACTAACAGTAAGTGGTGGTCAGAACCCATCGGGTCAATATGAAATACTTGCAACAGAGGAAAGTCTTCTCTGAGAAGGACATTACCAAGTGCTCGATCTAAGCGTTCACGTATAGTGTCACAGCCTTCACGTTTATTACACCAAGTGAAGCTAAAGCCATTAAAGCCCAAATCCATCAACAAGCAATCATCAATAAAGGCTTGAAAATTTACAATTTTCCTCCAGGCTCTTGGATTGCCTCCGCTTTTCTCTTCTTGAGCTGCAATGTCATTAAAGTCACCAACACAAAGCCAAGATTGACTTATACCTGTTGCAATTCTCACAATTTCACGCCAACATAGTTTCCTCTCATCTTCACTCACTGGGCCATAAACAAATGTTATATACGATGGAGCATCAAAAGAATTGGTAGTGACACTGGTATGAATTATATTGGCAGAAGAAAATAAGATATTGACAATAACATCATCTCTCCACCATAGGGACAAACCTCCGCTTCTTCCATATGGGTCTATAGTCCACTTCTCTGAAAATCCACATTTCTTCCTAGCCTTCTTCACAGTTCTTTTTTTTTTGTTTCCATAAGAAATACAATTTGGGGCTTATTCCGGTTACATTCCTCCTTAAGGTTTTTAACTGTCAAGGCTGCCCCGAGTCCTTGACAGTTCCAGGATAGGAGTTTCATTGCGAACCAGTGGTTGGTCCCATCCAACCACCGGCGTTTTGACAAGAAGAAGAGGAATTAGTAGCAGTAGAGCTACCAATATTTGCATACCAGCTCTCAGGAAAATCAATATCCAACACCGCATGATTCTGGGTAGCAGGCTGTGGCGTGACTCCCTTTTGTCCACTTCTGATGTGTTGCTTTAGACTTTTGACACTTCTTCAAACCCCTCTTCGAACACCCACTCCAGTCTCCTTGCGAGGTTGTTCTTGTTCTGGGATTTCCTCTACAAAATTCAGTCGCCTACGCCTTGTAATTTCAGTGGGGCTCACTTCAAAAATGAGAGGTCTCTTTAAAGAAATACTTTGTAGTCCCACCGTAACTGCAGACATAGGTGAAAGCCCACTAAAGGGCACAATAGCTGTAGACTTCACCTCACTTACGCTTGGATTATCTACTTTGGATTCCAAATGAGCACCTTGGCCCACTAAAGTTGGTAGACAAGGTTTAGTGGGAGTATTATGGCTATGGCCCACCTCAAACATTTCATCCTCTTTATGTTTTTGCCTACGAAACTACGTTCCTCCTTGCCTTCCATTCTTCTTGCTATCTAACTTAGCTTTGGGCCCCACTTGTATCAATTCATTTGACTTCATAATTGATTCCACTCCAGTATCTTGAATAGTAACTGTATTATTTTGAATAACTAATGCCCTTTCTTTATTTTCGCTTCCTGGAGTAATTTGCGGCACTAACTTAGGCTTTCCTGAGATAGTCAAAAAGCTCTTTGAGGGGGATTCCGATTGACTTGTTGATCGTGGGGGTCGCCGGCCGATCAACTCAGCCTCCATCCATTCTGAGTCATGGATCACTATCACCTCCTCCTTTCCTCGAACATATGGAGTGCTCAGCCAAGGACCATACTCCCGATCACTATCATCAGTATTCTCACCTTCCCTGACTTCCTTGCACCCTCGAAAATCATGACCAATACGTCCACATTTGTAACAGAGATTTTGGAGTCGCTCGTAACGGACTGAGACCCACACTGGATCTTTATTCTCACGAGGTACCCAAAACCCAGGTACTAGTGGCTCGTCAAGATTAATCCGGATTCTAGCTCTGATAAAACTTCTGGTCAACTTTCCATTCACTTCTGGGTCTTCATACATCAACACCTCGCCGATTGCATTTGCCAATGTAATAACATTCATGCGATTAAAAGCCCCTACGGGTAATCCATGGAACTGAACCCAGAACGGAGAAGTATTAAAATTTACTTCTTTAATAACCATATAATCATCCCATGGTTGTAAGCTCAGTAAGTGGCCCTGGATGGACCACGGTTGCCCCTTAACAATACGTTCGTAGTCCTCTTTCTTCACAAATCTAAACAAGAAGATGAGTTGATTTTTATCCATGTCATGAATTTCAACCTCCTCACCCATCTGCTACCCTTTCTTTATCATGGAGAGTACTGTTGGTTTGTTCAGATTTTTGCTTGTCAGAATTTTGCCCACCAGTGCTCCTCCAATCAGCTTATCCTTTTTTTCTAACTTCAAAACCACCTCTTTTGCTTTCCTTCGACTTCCCGAACTTTCCGCCATACCTTCAACACCGACAAACACACACACTCCAACCCTCACACCACTAACACTCGGAACACATTCAAACACTCACAACACAGTGGTCGTTCAGTAGCAATAACTCCTACCACTCACGGACTTCCACCAAATACAGAATAGACAGGAGAATCGTTGAGCAAAGAACAACGACGAGCAATTAAGATTCAACCACTTCTTAGAGGACCTCACCACTCTCACGGAGGAGATGAAGGAAACTCACACGGTGGAGGTGAAAGGAACTCTCACAGCGGAGAGAGAGATGCTCTCACGGAGAGAAAAGAACATTTATATATGCTCTTTTAACTTTATTCTTATAAGCACACTACCCCTTCAAACATTGTCACGTTGAGCTACCTGTGCCCCATATGAAGATATGCAGATAGATTAATTAAAAATTTAATTTATTTACAGATAAATAATAGTAATAAATAACCCTCTCCCTGTCCTTAATATAAAATATATTTAGGAAGTTCATTGTGATCCTAAATATAAGACATACTCTCTTCATCTCTAAATATATGCTTCAGATAACCAATTTACGGTCATCAAAAGGAAACGGTTAAAGTTTGTTAACGAGATCAAATATGTATTTTTCAATTTCACCCTTGTTTGTAAAGAAGATAAGTGTGAAAGAGACAATAAATGTAACAAATAAAGTCAAATAGTAGAGTTGAAAAAAAGTGCAATAAATAATTTGACAAACCTAAAATTAGGGTTGAGCAATAGGCTATATGGGTCGCCCAATGGTCTGCCCGCAACCTACCCATTTATTGTTTAATGGGCATGGATTAGTCCATGCTCGACAAAAACCCGTTCATGCCCATGACAAATGGGCTGGGTTTAACCCCTGTGGGTTGGAATGTACATGAGTTGTCCGTTAGTACATCTTTTCCAAAAACTGCATTTTTATCTTATTGTTTTGTTATTACTAATTTTTCAATATAAATTACTAAAATCACTAATAATTATTAAAGCACCATAATCCTCAAATTCCTCACGAGATAATTTATTTAATAATTTAATTAATCATTAATTAATAGTTAATGAAATAGTTAGAGTAAGAGCAATTTATAATATTATATATAAAATTACAACTTGTATATAAAAGCTCTGTATCATAATCATGATTCTTATTTATGAAACATGATCATAATATATAATCATGAGATATATATAATTATATCATTTAACTCACTTGGAACGTTCTTTAGAATTACACTGTCTCTTGTACTTAAATAAATATTATATATAGCGGCAAAAAAAATATTTATACTTAAATAAATATTATACACACATGCACACATAATGGGCGGGCATGGGTGGCCTGAGGGTGTGCCGTGGCCCATCCTGTTTAGTGCACATGCTTGCCCAATTAAGCCCGCCCATTATGGGCCTTTATTGGGTTGGCCAAAATGGGCAATATTTCACTGAGTCACGGGCTCAGCGCTACCTAAAATGAAGCCTATATTTAGAGGTAGAGGGAGTATCTGTTCTTTTATCGATTCCGCCTGTAACCTCATGATGTTAGTGCTTACCCCCTTAATTTTTTTTTTTAAAAAAGAGGGAGTATTTTTTATATTTACTAATATTTTCGTAATTTATCCCTACTAATATTCTCTCAATAATAATTAATAAAGAGAAAAAAAATAAGAGAATTAATAAAGAAGATTATAATATTTTATAAAATATATAGCATATTAATAAATTTAACTAATTTTTTTAATTTCATCAAATTAACTAAGTATGTTTTATATTAATTAGGGTAAAGGTGCAAAAATTAAACATAAGCTTTTATCAAAAGTGCACCAAATACCAAATATTTTTTGGAAGTGCAAAAGTACTCATCAACTTGTAAAATTGGAGCAAAAATCATAGTACCGTTAAAGTTAAAGGAGGCTAACATCCGTTTATTACAACTTGAAAGGACCAAAATGTCCCCCACCCCCAACCTCTCTCATAAGGCAGAACCTCTAATTCATCCTCTCAACTCTAAAAAATTCATCATCAACAATCATCAATCAGAAAATGAATAAAGTATACAAAAAAAAAATCAGGTTGGCAGAAAAAAGAAAAAAATGACAAGATTGAGATCAAGTTAGCATGACTTTCAATGTACCATAAGCACACCTAAGGCCACTAAGCTTCAATTTCGTCTTCATTGAGGGAAGATTGTGCTTCAACGTTCCTTACCATCGTTCTACTCTGCTTTCGCCATAATATTGAAGGCCATAGTCCTAGCGTCATCTTCTTTGTTTGCTTCTTTTAGGGTTATCATAGGTTGCTGGGCCCTCCTTTATCTACTCAAATTACCATCCTCTACCTCTAATGCCAAGATCACTTCATCTTCCTCTAAATCAAAACTGGGGGGCGCTTCTCAAAAGATGTGGCTTTGAGTTTCTTGATCCTCTTCCCTGTCCAATTCTTCTCCGCCATTGTTGAAGCCTCGCTGTGAACTGACTCAACCCAAGGAAAGAGTGAAATTCCAGATCTAACACCACCGCCAAAAATAAGTAGGTGATAAAGCTGTGCACAAATAGATATGATAAAAACATTGAATGAATGGAGGAAACAATCAAAGAAGAACCTGAGATTAACAGATGTAATAGTCATCACCGAAGTTGAAGACTGAAGTACGAGTGTTGGTTTCGCTGTAGGCACAAAGATTAGGACTGAAACATGACTGTCATTGGGGGAGGACGCTGCCGTCTCGAGCATTTGAGAAGGGAACATGGAGATGAAAAGAGGGAGGGAGGGGAGTCAATCAATCAAGGGCAACTAAGAAAATTAAAAAAGTTAGACGTTTTATTTTTTAAAATAATATGGGTCCCACAAACAGAGTTAGTCTCTTTTAACGATGCTGTGAATTTTACTCCAATTTTATAAGTTTATAGATATTTTTATACTTTAAAAAAATATTTAATATTGAATATATTTTTGATAAAAACTTATACGTAAAAATATGCCTTTACTCAATTAATTATTATTTGTAAAGTGGAGACTTGAAAGTGAGGGAGAATGTCGTGCTAGCAGTTGAGCACAAGCCCCGGCCCCGGCGTTGGTAGGTAGACACGCGGCCATCCTACCCCTCACATATACATCACTCCTTTCTTTTCAAATCCCTCCGCAGCTTCCTTTTATTTAATTATTTTTTTGCCATCATCCTTTTATTTAATTAAATTATAGGGACCCGCGTGATAATTGATTTTCTATTATCAAAAAGCACGAGTAAACGGTAAAAAGCGGAGGAAGAATGCGGAGGGCATGTAATTACAATTAACAAGAAAATAAAGGGAAGAGGGCACGTGCATGTCACGTTTCTTAGCAAAATGTTCAGCGCTCGTTTGGAATATCTTATTTTTAGGTAATAAGTGCTTATAATTCGTGATTCACGGTATACGAAGTAAATATGTGAGAGGAGTTTTATCTCGACTTACGTAATAAGAATTTATTTTCTAAATATAAGCTCTTCCAAACACACACTTAATCAGTCTCCTTATTTCTTTCAGGCATGGGGCCTCTTATCCCTCATCATCTCATGCTCTTTGTAAGGTCTCTCCGCCTTTGAATGTTTTCAATTTTTTAATTATCACATTCTACTTAAAAATTAGAGATTTTCTTATATTTTTTGTGATTTGTAAATTTTTTACTATTTTTAAAAGCTGCTCTGCAATTCTTTCTAATTTTGGTCAGTGTCCATGCTTCCCCACCACTGCAAAGTCCAATCATAGTATTTCAATCAATCAGTGCCTTTTAGATTATCTCATAGAATATAGTTTTTATGATTTAAGAGATAAATATGTGAACAAAATTTTATCTTGACTTACAGAAAATGATTTTTGAAACTACGGTTTTAGTTGTTTTCAAACACTCATTCAATCTCATTTCATAAGTGAGATTTTAGAGATTTTGTTTGGTTAATATCAATTGTATCAATAAAGTTTTTTTTTAAAGGAGTGTCTAGCATAAATAAATTTTAAAAGAGGCAAAAATATCAATAAATAATTTAAAATGGTGAAAATACAGTCTCTAACTTAATACCAGTATTATGTATAATTTTTACACAATTTTGTAGCTTCATAATTTAATTATATATTTTTGGGTTTGGTCTCTGAAGTTTGATCCAATTTTGGTTTTGATTCTTCAAGTTTAAAATCGGTGGTTTTGGTTCCTGAAGTTTGACCCTTGGTTCCTCAAATTTGAAATTTTTGGTTTTGTCCCTCAAGTTTACTCCATTTATAACTGTTGGTCCCTCAAATTTGAAAAGGACTTGGTGAAAAATCGAACCAAACCCGGAAAAAATTAATTCCTTTTCAAACTTGAGGGACCAAAACAAAAAATTTCAAACTTAAGGGGTCAAGGATCAAACTTCAGGGGCTAAAACCACCGATTTTAAACTTAAGGGACTAAAACCAAAATTAAATCAAATTTAGGGATTAAAAGTTATATTAATCCTATATTTTTCATACATGTTCGAACAAAATAACTTGAAATCAGGGGCTATGAAACAAGGAATAGTAGAGTGCACGTGATTTTAATTCTCCTCTAAATTGCGTTAGGCCTATATACATATATGCCATATTGCGCATATATATATATATATAAAATTGTATTTTATTACAAATTGTTCTATGGATGTTTTTCCCCTCGCGAATGGGTTAGTAACTTGGATTATTATACACGTGAATATCACGTTAAGGGTATGGTGTTAAGGGTATGGTTGGTTTGAGGGAGGGTTTATACTCCCGTCCTCTTATTTAGCAACAACAGAATTTAAAGAGGGGAGGAGAAATTTCCCCTCCAAATCCTTCCCCCTCAAATTGGAGGGATTTAAAGGGAAATGGTGATATTTTATTATGTGAAGACTATTATATATACCTTTATTTATTTTTAACTGTTCCTCCCTCATTATTATAATATTTATAATTACTCTATTTTTATTAAAATTATAATTATATTTTAAAATTTTAATTATGATTAAATTTATTTATTCTTAATAATTATATTTTATTAAACATTCTACTATGTATGAAAAAGTAAGATTAAATGAGGGTAAAGTTATCCAAGTAAAAATATTTTTCCTCCCCTCCCATTCTCAATTAAATAAGGTAATATTAAAATTCCTTCCCCTCCTCTTTTATTAATCCAAACAAAATAATATTAAAATCATTTCCCTCCATTAAAATCCCTCTATCTCCGCCCCTCCGTTAAACCAAACAGACCCTAAAGGTCAGGCCTTTCTCTTATTTCTGAACAGAATTTTGTATTTTAATTAGGTGGATGGATTCTTTTTCCATTTAAGTGTTTGAAAATGAGTCTCACTATTTATAAAGTTATTTTCTACTATAAATTTTGTATTTCATATCATATAATAATTAATTACAGGTGGCGTGTACAGACACGCAGACGCATCCATACCCACAGCTTTGTTTATTTGTTTTCCCCCAGCAGAAGCCAAAATTAATACAAGCAGACATATAATAAATATACGTTGATTTTTTTTAAAATATCATTTTTTATCATAATTATTTTTAGATAAAAATTGTTTAATATGTGTAATTAATAAGAATATTTTAAAAAATTATAAATTTAAGGAAAAAATATATTAGGATTTTTTCTTTTAATATCGAATCTAATATTGAACTAATTTTTATAAGTAGGAATACATAGGAGTGACAAATAAAAGTTTGTTGGTCCAAAAGAAAACCCCCAAAAAAGGTTAAACTTAAAACAGAAGCCGCCAGAGGGCACAGGGCCAGATAAAGCAAAAATGAAAACGAAAAAACCGAAAACAGGAAAACAGAACAGAGTAAAAAGGAATTAAGACCAGCACCTAGTGGTGCAACGGTCATGGAGTTGGCCTTAAGCCACTCATTCCCCTCCCCTACTCATGCCTATGTAATAAAAAAAAAGGAATTAAAAACAAAAAACAAAAGAGCCAGTAACAAATTAAATGTGTGTTCGGATTAGCTTTTAAAGAATAGCTTCTGGAGAAAAAATAAAGAAATAAATTTTAAAGAATAAATTATGAAGAGAATAGATTATGGGAAAAAAATGATTTTGATAAAATGAGAGTGTTTGGATGTTTTGATCAGAATAACTTTTTTTTATGGTCAAATGACTAAAAAGAATATTAACTTTTGTGATAATTACATATAAAGGATAAGATTATATTTTAAGTATTATTTAACATTAAATTGCATAATAAATACAAAAAATGAAATAAATTTGTCAAAAAAATTTAAAATTATAACATTTGTCAATTATGTTATATAAAAAAATAGATGCAAAAATTTTAAAATTATAACATCAGTCAATTATGTAGTAAATTACAAAATTAGATCAAACATACATACCGAATGCATACACTATATTAATTTTCATCTCCTTTCATAACCCGGGTTAACTTTTGTCAAACACACTGTATTATTCTTCATTAAATTCTTATGAATATTTTTTATTTTTGCAAATGTGTCCGTGTCTTTAAATTCTTTTTTTTTTTTGCCACTCCTACCTAGTCTCTCAAGATATATATATATAAGTATATTAAAAAAATGTTAAAATAAGAAATCTTTTCTACATAGTAAGGATTTCAAATAATCTATTACAAAACACTAAAGTACAAATTTAGAATAGGTGTCAATAATAGAGTAAGTCAAAATATGGATACAATAACATTTAACATATTGTCAATAAAAGAATACGTAAAAATACAAAAACAATACATGACTAATGCTCTTGCTTATAATAAATGATTTGATCTCTTATCGAATCATAAAGAGAAGCCATGTTAGATGAAGATGCAAGTGATAAAGGTATTGTTGAAGAGTTTATAGCGTCATGGCCATCGACATCAAACAAAGTATCATCTCGTTTATGATGCCGGAAGTCAGGATCAGAAATAGATGTTCTTATGATGAAATTGTATACAACTATCGTCGCACAGACAATTCTAACATATGTGGGAAAGCTATAGCTACGCATTTTCTGTAAAATTTCAAACTTGTTCTTCCAAACCTCGAATGTTCTTTCTATTGTGCACCTAAGACTTGAATGCAAGTAATTGAATGTCTCATTGTCATTTTCAAACCTAGATGACCTCTGAAAGTCAGGGAGATGGTAACGCTCGCATCTGTATGGTCCCAGATATCCAATTGGGGTAGGGTAGCCGACATCCACCAAATAATATTTATTTGCATGAAAGAATAAGCTTAATGCCAATACATGTCTGTGTGGTTAAAAATAATTAAATTGTACAAAGTATAAGAATACCTGTAGGCGGATGTGGAAAATTTATTGACGGAGTTGTCAGGGCATGATGAAATATGTGAGAATCATGCGCCGTACCTTCCTATGCAGTCAGTACAAACCACTATCATATTTTGCAATGTAAATCCTTTTCTTCCAATATATTTTGTTTTCTCCCTTGCTTTGACCTTACATGGAATATGTGTGCCATCCATTGCACCAATAGCATTTTTTAAAAAAGACCAACTAACCTTTGCATCGCACAATAATAGAAGTGCAGGCCGCACAAGCCCGTACCGCGTGGCCTACTGGTTGGTGTGGGCCAGCCCGCGGGTATTCCCAGATCTACTGGAAGCATTGAATTTAGACGCAAACCATACATTGAAATCCATACACTCGCTTAAAATTATTCATTTTAATTTACCCTCATCTCAGTTTTACTATCAAATTAAAATTAGAGAAAAAACAAAAATATCACTTAAACTTTAAAATTTTAAATTGGTTTTATTGACTATAAGGATAATGAGATTAATAAAAAGAGTATAGTAATAATTAACAACTCAGTTTTTTAGGAAGTCACTAATTTAGAATTTTGAAGTTCAATTGATAATATTTTATTTTTTTTCTCTATAATAAATTGACACTACTGTTTATGACATTCCAAAAAAGAATAGGTAAACTCGGGAGGCCATGTTTCCCAATGCCTTTTTCAAAAGATACTTTACATGTCTGAGATAATTTATTTTTTATTTATAAGTATTTTTTAATCGTGATTTATGATTAAATTTTTTAATATTTAAAAGTCATATGGTTCCTTTTTTTTTTTTTTAATATTCCCACAGCTTCCATGAGAATATTTTGAGGTAAAATTGGGTCTTAACACCTCTCTCTCTCTCTAACACACACACACACAATGCATTAATGCATTACTCCCTCCAATTCTAATTATAAGATAAAGTTGACTTTTTTAGAGAAATTAAGGAGGCCAATTAAATTATTTTAGAATATTTTCTTTTTTACTTTTTTTCTAAACTAATTAATTTAATTAATAAATTAAAATATAATCTAAGGATACTAAAAATATAAATATTTTAGAATAATTTAATTGATTTCTTTAATTTTTCATAAAAAATTAATTTTATCTTATAATTAGGATAGGAGGAATAATAAGAGTCTTTCCACACAGTCATGCGAGTTTACCCGCAAATCAGACCTTGACCTTCAAATGCTGACAGGACGCATGGGAGCGGAGTCCATCTATAAAACACTGAGCAATCTTCATAAACTGCGCCTGCACCATACCCATCTCTATCTGCCTCTCCTCTTCTTCGTCTTCCTCAACCTCATACTCGATTCTCTTCTCTAGATTCCGATCTCGCCTTTGATCAGTCATCAGCCGCATCGCTTGCAAATGGGTCTGTTACCGACGGTGGAGAACTGGGAGGCCGAGGTGGAGGAGTTCCGCCGCACAGTGGTGGCGTGTGCCGCCTTGCACCGGAGGAAGGACGATGAGGGATTGCCCAAAAGCCCTCTCCCTTTGGACGTCGACGATGGGGATGAAGGAACCATGGTGTGTGTTACCAGCGGCGTTTCCTATTTGGGCATGGCTTTAGCCAATCAGCTTTTGCTTCAGGGGTACTCTGTTCGGATCACCGTCCACAACTCAGGTAATTCATTTTTTCTTCTTTTCGTTGGATTCAATTCCCTCCCAACATTCATCAGATTCCCAGTTATAAATTTCTAGCGACTTAATTTCTTAATGTCGAAATCCTCTCTTCATTTTTCTTCTTTGGGGATGCGGTGTTAACTCAACATGCACAAGTATGACTGAGACTAACTGGTGGTTTGATGGTATTGAACAAACAGAATCCGAATCTAAAATAGATTTAACTCGCAGTTTTGATCGTGAAAATGACAGGCAAGAGAATACAATATGTAAGCTTGGTAGTTAGGTTAGGTTTTTGTTGATGTCAAATATGGTTGAAACTGGAGAACCTGAAATCCCTGAGCCAAATGAATGTCACTGGTTCTGGGCAGGTATGGGAAAAAGAAAGGGTACCCATAAATGTCAACACTCAATTCCTAATCTCTTCCAGCCGGTTCATCTAGCCGCCCCACTTTCTGAAGAAAAGTTTGAAAAAAAAGAAAAGTTACCAGCAGCGTTAAATTTAGTCATGAATTTGATAAAGAAAATATGCAAGAGGAAGTGTCAGCGCGGACATTAATGTTTGAATGCCGAAACATGTGGGTTTATTACCGGTTTTAGTTGAAAGTTCCAAATCAATGCTTACTGGGTTGGGTAGCTGAAACAAACTCCGCGATTAGAACTGTCCACACGGAAACACTGGAAAATTATGCATGGTGGGTTGGCAGGCACAGGATTGAAGCCTTTTAATTTTCCCCACAATAAGCTTCTTCTTCTTTTAAAGTTCGAATAGAAAATTAGAAATTCGAAACACTTTTTTACCCCTTTCTTAATTTTCTTATTAGAGATAAGTGTCTTTAAGTGGAGCACGCACGGTGGTTAGAGGTCAAGCGTCAGTCATAACTGTACCAATAGTTATAGAAAAGAAACAAGGTTGAATTGAATGCTTGAAAAGAGGGAGGGTACAAATTGGAAGGAGGAGAAAGAGTCTACGTGTAGGGAATGAATTAAATATGCGATCCTTGTCACTCGCTCTGCGTGGTTAATGTTGGAATCAATCAATTTCGTCCGCCGTATTAAATAAAAAGAAGCATTTCGGTAAAGACTTGTCTGCTACTACTACCACATACGGAAAAAGATGAGAAAGAGAGAATGAAAAAATGATTGAAGTGAATGTGAATGGATGCAGATGACATGGAGAAGCTGAGGGAGATGGAGAGAACAAGAGAAGACAAGTTGCAGGTGGTGATGGCCAACCTCTCAGATATTGAGAGCCTGCGCTATGCTTTTGAGGGCTGTCGTGGCGTCTTCCACACCTCTGCATTTACCGACCCTGCAGGCCTCTCTGGCTACACTGTAATTCCCTAACCTGTCTCTCTTTTTCATTCTTATTTTTTGTTAATGTCTCAATGTTCATACCACAACGCTTGGCTATTTCTTGCCTGAGGTGGCAAAACCACTACGTGCAGGTCAACAAAAAGTCATACCCCATTTTGTTCTTATTATCACGCTACATCTGAATGTTGTCTTTAGCTAAATTCATTAAATTATAACACGAATACACGATCATCTGCGTGGGGGGGTGATGTGCAGAAATCAATGGCAGAGATAGAAGTAAGGGCGACTCAGAGTGTGATGGAGGCATGCGCAGCAACAGGTAGCGTAAAGAAATGCGTGTTCACATCTTCACTATCTGCATGTTTATGGAAAGAGCAACACAATGGCAGTGTCATTAACCACGCCTCCTGGAGCTCTGAATCACTCTGCATTCAAAACAAGGTATAATTCAAAATGTGTCCCCTTTCTTGCTCCCCCCGATGCCTAATGCTTGTTTGTGTATTTGAAATATGACAGCTGTGGTATGCATTGGGGAAGACGAGGGCAGAGAAGAGGGCTTGGAAAATAGCTCAAGACAAGGGTTTGAAACTCACCACCATATGTCCCGCCCTCATTACTGGGCCCGAATTTTGCCGCAGAAATCCAACCGCAACCATCGCTTATCTCAAAGGTACCTTCCCCCGCTAACCAAATACCATACCCCTTTGTTTGAGCCTTTTTCTTGAAATAACCCTTCACGTTGTGTGTGCAGGGGCCCAAGACCTGTATTCCCATGGATTGCTGGCTACTGTGAACGTAGTCAAAGTGGCCGAAGCTCATGTTTGTGTTTATAAGGCCATGGACAGAACCGCTGCCGGCAGATACATTTGCTTTGATAAAGTGATTGACAGCCCATGTGAGGCACACAAGCTGGCCCAGCAGACTGGCATGCCTAACCACAAGATCTGCGGCAATAACGCCGACACCCACTCCAATAGAATTACACTCTCCAATCACAAACTCTGCAGCCTCATGTCTAGGCCACTCACTTGTTCCAGCCCGTATTAGATTCATTCCTCTTTCCCTCTCGCCCATCTTTTGTTCCTTACGCCTTCCTTTTTATAGTCATGTTAGATAAGTGGAGGGGCCATAGAAAAGCCCAGCGGCCAACGTTCTTCAGCTGTATAATTTCATTCATTTATAATCCTTATTGGTGTTGTTCCAAATAATCCTTATTGGTCATTCAACTTTGCTATTGATCCATCTTTTGTTTCTGCCCAATGGATCGCTACGACAAGTGACACACAACGAATGCAACAAAACATTTCATTTTGGAAAAGCATATAGAAAAACCATTAGCGGTTAACTTGAAAGATATGATAATAAGTCTGCAAACACGCTACAATTTCCACCGAACCATCACAATCACAAGTCAACAAAAATTGGGCACATTTGTATTCCAAGACTCACATGGACGGAAGAGGGTCGTAAGCTTACAGCACGAGTTTTTCCATATTTGACATGAATTAGTTGTTTAAACTATAACTTATTCCCAAACAGAGCAGTAATTTGCTTCTGGTACACTCAATCAAGTTTTTGTGAGGCCCAAATTGAATCCCATACATAATTTAATAAAACATTTGAGTACATTTGAGTTCCAATTAATCCACATTAACTTGAGCGAAATTTACAAACATCTTATCTCATAGGCCAGGGGTTGGAATGATGCTTTCCAAATTAGAAGAGATCTCAATAAACGACTAATATTTCCTAAAGAAGAAACATTATCTATACAATGAAACAACATATTGAGATGCTTTGTAGTGTCAATAAAATACTGAGGGAAAGGGCAGTCTGAAAGACACGTTAGCAATCCAATGAACCAAAAATAAACCAGTTCTACACGGTTTGGAAACACTCTACCCACTTCTTCTCACAACTTGCAGAGAAGCCGTAGCCCTAAGAGTGAACATTAACTGAGAATGTCGATTGAATTTTCTCCACACTCAATACTATTTAAAATCAACTTAAAGTATAAAGTACTACTGAACTTCGTAAGATAGAATGGGCCAGGGGTTGGAATGTCCAAGCCTATGCCTACAACTCATCCCACGCAGCCAGCGACGGAGGCTCAAGGTTGATTTGAATATGACGAATCCAGCATTGTACATAGTTACACTTCGTATAAGTCTACGAGAGAAGCAAATTTGGGTTAAACAATCCGACGACCTGCTATATTACATTGATGGGTTTAACTCTATACTTTACCCCTCCCCCCATCATTTGAGATATACACATACTGCCACCAATGCAGAAAATTCTGCGTTAACACTACTTGTTAGAATGAATTCCAAGGGAAAAAAATAGCCATGTTGAATCATTTTCGAAAACTCCTTTGTTCGGAAAAGAAACAAACTTATTGGCTAATAATATACTCCCTCCGGTCCTAATTATAGGACATATTTACCTAACTTTGGAGAAATTAAAGATAGTAGTTAAATTAGTTAATTTTATTGATTTTCCAAAAATGCCTTTATTTAATAGGAGAGATTTAGAAATATTACATGAGTCTAACATGAGGCAATCCAACCATTATCTAAAGCAATGTGGGTATTTTGGGAACAAATTGACAAAAATTAAAATTTTTTCCTATAATTATGACCAAGATCAACTTCCAGATGTTGTCCTATAATTAGGACCGGAGGGAGTATGTCCTTTGTCCATGCTGATAACAAATCTAGGTTCGCATGTTTAATGAAGATTGTCCTATAAATCAAAAAAAGGGATAAAACCAAAGACGAGGCCTCAGAGATCTTGGTGGAATAGAATCATCAGATGGGTGATGCCCATCAAGAGTAGCAAATATTTTCTAACATCACAGGCCAAACAAGTCAATCATCTATAAACCGCCTAAAATATTAAATGAAATATTCAAACATTGTAAACAATGCAAATTAATACACATATGATGTTGTCAGAAGTAGCTGGTTGTGATATCATGTATTAACAATATCAGTGGGAATCCGTCTGATTTTTTCATCATTCAACACCATAGGTATGATTTCCATAAGCAATACAAACACTTGAAAGACTCGATCCAAAGTATTGGAAAATGTATGGCACACCAACAGCATATTAGATGAGCCAACAAAATCAATGAGAATTCATCAACTTTTTCTGAACCTTAAACACGTCATATTCAAAACCTAGAAAAACTAATGAGATAAATTATATTCAAATTAAGGGCAATTACAAGAAACGAGATTATTCACAGAATAATAATGTTCCTGCCTTGTCACCGAAAAACCCTATTGAAAAAAAAAAAAAGGCACTCGGAGCTTAAGGCAGACGACATATACATAATCATATATATGTGCATAAGAAATTCAATATAGCCTAACGATAGATTCCTTGAACCAAAAACAGGACCAAAGAATTGCAATATTAGGCGAAATCCTATTATTTAAGGGAAAAAACTAGATAACTCAGGCCATCAGAAATGAAACTAAGTCGGATGAAAATAAGGCTCAGAGAGTTGCTATCTGTGCTCAAAGAAGAGCCTTTTATTTTAAAAAGACTCAACTCATACAAGAGGTGTCAGAATTAAGCAATGTTCATCTTCGCCCTGTTCAGAATAAGTAACAAGACAGTAGAGAATTCGCTGTGGATCTAGGGAAATCGAAGTAGAATACCAGCGATTTGGAAGGATGAGAGGAAGAAGCTGAGCTATTGTAAAGAAAGCACGAATCATTAAATAGGCTGTTCATTTAGGGTTTTGGATGCGATCGCCTTGTAGAGAGCGCTGCTCTGTGGTTAACTAATATTAGGGACTTAGGGTTTTGAGGGCAACCAATGGGAACTTATAACCTTTTACGATGGGCTTTTTCGTGCGGCCCTCTTTCAGCCTGCGAATGGAAAGGGCAATCTGCTTCGTTTATTTGGGCCTGGGCCTGGGCCGAACACCCTGCAATTTCTCAAATCCTACTTATTACTAGAATATGAATTAGGGCCCATTTGGTATGATGGAATTGATTTTGATGAATATAGAAATGGAGATAGATATAGAAATGGATATGGAGATGGATATGAAAATGAGATTTAAAGGTACGTTTGGTATGTCATGGAAATGAGACTACATTTTTATTTGAAAAGACCAAAATACCCATATTTTTTTTTTTTTTAAAAAGGCCCTTTCCCCTGCCAAAACTTCCGACCACACACAAAGATTCATACTATACCTTAGACAATCAAAACCATGAACAAGAGCTCAGAGGAGCCACAAAAATCACGAGAATATAGGAAGTACAAATCACAAATGCCAAACACAAATCACACATAAATCGATAAACAAAGTTGCAGATCTAGTTGGAGCCGACACCGATCTTGTCGTCGATCTTATGTGGTTGAAGAGTTCCTCAATGGAGGTTGGGGGAAAAGATGAAGAAGACGAAGTCGAAGAAGGTTGATGGTGGGTGCGGTGGGTGGAGAAGAAGGTCGATGGTGAGTCGGGAAGAAGGTCGCCGACGGTGGCGGAGAAGAAGGCTGCTGGTGGGTGGGGAAGAAGGTCACTGGTGTGTGGGGAAGAAGGTCACAGTTGCCGGCTATGGAGGTCATTGCCGCCAGTGAAGATGAATGGTGGTGCGATGGCGTCCTGATGGAAAAAAACGAGAGGGGCAAAAATGAGTTTTTTGAGTTGGAATTGACAAATCTGAGGTTTTGACATGGAAATCATTTCCACCAGTTTTGATGGAATTAGCCTCCACATGGAAATCAATTCCATGCTCTTGGATTTGTACCAAACAGGATAAAAGCATGGAATTGGTTTCCAATTCCATTTCCATGAGGCCAATTCCAGCGTACCAAACGGGACCTTAATCAGTAGCTTATTTACTAACGGTTGGATCTAACGGAAGAGACTAATAATAACTCATAACGTGGCTAATTAAGATTTGAATTTCAATTGGGAAAAATATTCATATTTAGTGTATAACAGTGTTTCAAATAGAAAGATGCCTACACATGAAAAAGCATAGAATTAATCAATAGCATTGGACAAGGGATCATGGGATAATTACATTCAAGTTTAAAGGAAGAGGAGAAATGAAAAAATAATCCCTATAAATTGCAAAATGAAAAATTGGTTCCATAGAGTTGTCAATACAGGCTCCTAGAGTTGTTAATGAGTTGTCAATACAGGCTCATGGAGTTGTTAATGGGACCATTTTTTCATTTTGCAATCTACATGGGCCATTTTTTCATTTTTTTTCTTCCATGGGACCTAAATATAATTCTCCCAAGATCATTTGTTTTAAAATCTATTTTCTAGAACACTGAGTATAACTTATTATGATTTTTTAAGAACGAGCAGGAGCTACCCGTGCGTTGCACGGAGAGTTTTTACATACAGATAAATTCTCTGTCCATTTTGTACTTTATCAGTTAGACTCATTTGTTATGTGTATAAATAAGAACAATTACATAATTTTGAATAATATTGTTTATTACAATAGTTCATTTAAACAATGAAAGTACACATAAGATTGAACAGAGAAAAAATGTTCCAATGGTGGCATACACATAGGAACGTCATTACAATCTAACAACCTACATAGCTTTGCAATAGCATTATAAAGCCAAAAATAAGAAACAGAGAAAAATGACCTGCTAAAAACCTTTCGTGAGCGACAAAGCCACCATCAGAAATAAACCATTCATTGCAATCTAACAACCAACAAAACAACGTGGGACTACGCATGAAATGAACAATGTCCACCTAAGTGATAGCCCTTAGTCAAGTAAATCAGCTGAGTATACATGCAGACAGATTTCCATAAATTTATCATAAGAAACTGATCATATTAAACTGTAAAGAAAAGGAGCAACTTTCACTTGAACTCAAAACTACAATTTCAAAAAGCTTGAGGAGGGCAGCTAAGCCAAATGGCCACTCAAACACTACTACATAAGTTGAAGCATATTGTGTGGATGCTTGTACTTGCATCATATTAAGCATTATTTATTCCATTAGCACAGCCAAAATGCAGATACACTTTTTCAACTTCAGTTTATCATTAAATGCCGTTGGGATAAGTATCTAAATGGATGAGAAAAAGTTAATGGATGTATATATAGAATGCTAAAACCAGCAGAA
The DNA here is from genome assembly GCA_963210345.1 of Inga oerstediana. NCBI lineage: Eukaryota > Viridiplantae > Streptophyta > Magnoliopsida > Fabales > Fabaceae > Inga > Inga oerstediana. The sequence continues at coordinate 4,788,612 of OY723401.1, forward strand.
CCAAGAAGCAGACTGTACAAAATAAAAGATAATATATCGTTCTGCTTCATAAACAACACGCAACCCAAGAGCACCAATGCTCCAAATGAACAGAACAGTAAATAAAGAAGAAAATGAGACTTGCAAACAGTAACAGCATTTTACAGAAAAAAAAGGCCTTTTATGAACAACACCATAGAGAGAATACAAAAAAGGTAGAACCTTAAGAACATGCTTAAATTTTCAGAAATTCCTTGAGGAAATGCTCTTTTTAATGAATGAACATGTCATTTTCTGCTTACAGCATTAAGGAAACATAAATTGAAGAAATATGAATACGGCAAAGTATGAATGGCCCAAAAAAATTGTGGAACAACTACCTGCCAGTTTTTGGACATCACAATTAGACAATGAAAATATGTCAAAAGCTTGTCCTATTGGAACACCTATTTCAACATCCTCTTTTTGCAGCTGAAAGTGAAAATTGTAATTAGATTATCAGCAAGTAATGCAATGTAAAAAAAATATCAAAATCACACTAATCGAGGCATTCGATTATTAGAAAGTGAAAATTGATTATATGCAAGTAACACCCAACTGATTTCACTTGTACAGAACACCTGGATGCAGTATAGGGTTTCGTTTTATGGGATGCACATAAGTTTATTACTTTGTTAGGCAGCAGACGTTTTAAAAATTGTAACAATGGTCAGAACTGTTCATTAGTCAAAAATAAATGACAACTGATGTAAAAAAAGAGATGCTATAAATGTTCATACCAACTACAGCATGGAGCTACTGCACCACCTACTTCCATAACCATAATCTGAGGAGGTACACCTAAATGATAGATATTAGCTACAGCACCACCTACTTCCCTAGCCATAATGTTGAGAAGGTACACCAAAAGGATAGATATCATAGCTTGTGCTGCACTGGACTAAAATAAAGGAAAAAATCTTTATTAGTATCCATAGAATGACAGGCAATAAAGATATGCTCAGTTAAACCATGAAGAATTACCTACTACCCAGAACGATGAATAAAAATAACTGCTCTTCATTCAATCTACTTTATCCTTGCTAATTGGTATTGGTCATGTTAAGATGAATAAATTCATGTAATATAAAGTATTTAAACACAAATGGAAATACTTCATCTAATAAAAAGATAACTTATTTTATCTGCGACAACAGAGAACAAACTTGAACCCTAAACAAACAAACAAACAAACAAATAGAGTTATATTCATTTTCCAGATAGAGAACACATTTCCTAACCACAAAGAAATGGCGTGACGCTTTCATAAATGACTACTAATATAAAAAAAAATATACTGTAACTATTCATACCTACTACAGCATGGAGCTACTGCACCACCTACTTCTATAGGCATAATCTAAGGAGGTACACCAAAATGATAGATATTAGCTACTTACCCACCTATTTCCATAGCCATAATGCTGAGAAGGCACACCAAAATGATAGATATGATAGCTTGTGCTGCATTGGACACAGATCAAAGAAAAAATCTTGATTAGTACGCATAGAATGACAAGCATTAAAGATATGCTCAGTTAAAACATGAAGAATTACCTACTCCCCTGAAATATAAGTAAAGAAGGTGTGAAGAAGCCTATATGCAATAAATACAAGTGACACAAATGTGTGAGGATAGTGTTGATTTTACAAGATAGAGATTGAGGAAGAAAGGGACAAATAGGGACTAACAGTGTAGTTCTGCATTCTTTGGAAAATAGCGCTGCTAGTCAAGACAGAACTAATAATGACGCTCAATCCAAACGCATCGGTTGCATCGGCAACTGCTATACCAATATCAGCCTTCTTCAAAGCAGTAGCATCATTGACACCATCACCAATCATTCCACAAATGTGCCTCCTCTCTTGCAACTTATTCACAATTTCATATTTGTGCTCTATAAATAACAGTAGTAATGAGATAAATATATATAAAGGTCAGGATCAGGACTAGCAAAATTAGTTAAGAGCAAGTAGAAACAAAAATTTGTTTAAAAAGAGAATGAACCTGGAAATACTCCAGCAAATCCATCTACCTTCTCAATCAATTCCTCAACAGGAAGTGATGCAACATTTTCATCTTTATGTTGACCAAGCAAGGAAGAAGATGGGTACATATTTGTTCCCATCCCAAGTCTCCTTCCAGTTTCTTTTGCTATGGCTAATTGATCACCTAGAGGTCAAAAAGCTAAAATAAAAGATATCCGATTAAGAAAAAGCATGGTGATATAAATGCATAATCCTGCATTATTACAAAAGATTACTCACCTGTAATCATCTTCACATTACTCCAAGATTAAGAGCTCTTCCAATGGTTTCAGCACTGTCATGCCTATGAGGGTCAAACAGTGACAACAATCCCACAAACTGCCATAGACCACCGTTGCTTTCCTTCGTTCATATCTTCGATATGTATTTCAAAAAATGTCAACCGGTCCCTCCTTAATCTGAGCTCGAGTAAAAAAAGGAGGACATCGCTGGCACATTTTCTTTGAAAAATCATAACAAACATATCACATAAGGTAAAGGAAGAAGGGGAGAGAACGAAAACAAAGGAAAAAATGCAACAAGAGTACAAACCTCTTTTAGCATTGAGAAGCTGAGAAGAAAACGGACTCCAAAACTGCACCGCTGGCGGTAGCTACGAGAATGGGGCCTAATTTCGGTGAAAAAACACAGATGTCTCTCCCTAACTATTGCGTCGGCGAAGAAGAAGAAATTTGATGGGGAGAAATTTCTGAAACCCCTAGGGTTTCAGATATGAGACACCATGAGAGATGAGAAAGGGAAGGAGGATGAAAAGAAAGAGGAAAGGCGTGCCACAGGAAACGAAAAAGCGGCAAAAGGAGAGGGGTGAAACTTGAAACCCTTGGAGAGAGAAAGGAAGAAGAAATATATATTAACAAAAAGAGGAAGAAGAAATTTCTTTTTTTTCAAGGATACCGACGAAAGTGTAAAACCGAAAAAGAAAAAAATTTGAAATTCAAACACTCATCATCAAGCCAAGATGGAGCCGGGACTGCTCATCGGCTAACTGGCTTGTGAACAGTACTTCCACATCTCTGTAAAAAAGAACAGAATTTTATTATATATTGATGATGCTCGAAATACCTGGCCAAAATAATGAAAAGGACGTAAAATAATATAAAAATTTCGAAGACAAGGACAATTTGGTAATTCGAACTACACGGGTTAAAGAAATCTGATTGTCAAAATCCAAATAAAGTTGCATAGACGTTCGATGCAAAATCAATCACCTTTGACTTCGAACAACAGTGATCATATTAACCATTGTGGAGAAATGACATGGGTTCCTTGAGGATCTATTAAATTTCCCAAAGCTCCTTTATCTTCTTTAAAACGAAAACGTGTAAATCTGTGAGTCAAAGATTACTGGCCACCCTTTTCTATCATGCCACAAAACGTGTCATCCTACCTTTATTTTCCTGCCGAAAGTTTGATTAAATCAAACACATGACTTTAATCATGAAAAAGCAACCGAACCTGCACTTTCCAACTTCCTGAATCTCTCTTTTGAACACCCCCTTATCCTAATCTGATTCCAATCCCTGTCCTCTCATCTGATCCATGAAACAAAATCTTGAACCCACTCTCTCTGATCTGTCAACAAAGAGTGCAAAGCGCATGCGTATAGACAATGACATGAATCAATTTAATCCACACATATATATATATAAACAAACGAAAAGATCGAAAGTCGAAACAGTTGGGATGAGAAGGACGATGAACAGGACAGTGAACAGTGTTAGTGGTAGACCCCTCTGGTGTCCTGTTAAAAGCAATGAAAGCAAAAGGGCGGGTGCACGTGCACACTGCCTCTCACGTGCCTGCTGATTGCTCAGAGTCAGTGGAAAAAGAGCTATGGAAGATAGCAACATTTCCCCATGTTCCCTCCGATCGAGACTCGTCAACGGACAGACACATCTTCGCCTCTCTCTCACTTACTCGCAGTTTTTCCATACATACACTAGTCCCCTGAGCTCTAATTAAATAAAACAAATTAAAGTTGGGGTCTGGCTATTAATTTACTGCTATTAATATAGCTTTACTGATTACCATACAATAGTTTATAAGGCGCAGAAAGAGATTCTTCTCAGTGGGGTAATACTAAATCATCTTGGGGCTATTTCAGATGGGTCTTTCTCATCAGATCCAGTTTGTCAAGCCATCACTCTCAGAACCAACACTTCTGGTTTACTCTCAACTCCTACAACTACACAACCTCTTCTTCCTGCTGACAGGTAATTCTGTTTTCTGTTCTGTTCCTTCTCAATTCTCATGCTGCAGTTTTTTAGTCAATGATGCATTATGCCCTGCATTTTCTTCCTCCAAATCTCCCCATTGAGATATGGATCTACACCTCTACAATCTTCTGCATTCTCTGTAGAAGGCTTTCGTTGCAATAATGTAGTATTTATATCAGCATTTGAATTGATCGTTCAGTGGGCTAATAGGATGTTAAGAGCTTTCATTGCAATTATACAACCTCTGTGCATGTTAGCTCAAAGCAAACCAGGGTACAAAAGCATTTAACAGAAATGATGGATAAGGATAGAGCTAAGTTTAGGGGAGGTACAAGACATGTTTTGGCAGCTCAAACACCTTTTTTTTTTACATGGTTGATATTGTTGAGCAAAGGGACAAAATAATGTGGGTGAGGTTGAATAGGACAAGGATGAGGGCATGTGTGGGAGAGTGCAGTGTAAAGAAGGAGGTCATTGAGGTAGGGCACAAGGGAGGGGGGGTTAGGTGTTAGTGGTTGATGCAGATCCCACCGCATGCAAGCAGTGATATGTAGGATGTGCGCATAGTGCCACCATAATGCCAATGCCATTATTCTCAGACTCAATCATGTGCTTTTGGTTAAACACAGCCACCTCGCTCTGTTCTTGCATCTATGCGTTTCCTATTTCTGAAGATGGTGGCGTAAACTGTGTGTTGCAAACTCTGGCTGAGAATTAAATGCTCCTTTGGAAATATTGTGAGATTGGTAATTTAACCACAGTTGGGCAGCAGTACTAGTACCATATAAACTTTGGTACACCCTTTTTCTTTTTTACTGGTGCATGTCTTGGAGAATGAGCTCATTGCTTTATTAATTTCTTTTCAATTTCAATTGGTTTCAAAGAAGGAAAATGCCATGTCAATAAGCAAAGATGCGTTTGTGAAGAAGTGATCGAGTTGCTTGGTTCTTTAATTTTTTTTTTAATTCATGGTTCAAACTTTAAATTTCCTTTGGTCAAAGTAGATCTTATAGGATTGAGATTCTTAATCTATGTTGAAGTTTACACAAGCAGTGCATGTTAGTCTGAGCTGGATGCTCTGGTGACAGAGTTATTTACTAGTTTTTCTCATCCTTAAACATCGTCTTGAACCAGCAGTCACTGTTTATTTCATCCCTGTTTCTCACATATAGAATAATCCCACGTGAATCCAGTATCTTCTTGCCAATTACAGCCTTTGTCATGTTTAGAAAAACCACTCTTAAAAAGACTTCAAATTTTTTAATCGTTCTGTTGTAGTTTCATAGGCAGAATCTCTCTCACCCCTTCAGATTCCCATCTTAAAATATTCCATTTTGATAGTGATTTAGTGAGCGATGTTTCTAAGAACTTGGCGATCCGTAGGATCCCCCTTATCTCTTCTTGTCATTTCCATCTCACAAGTATCAATCTGGAGACGAACAACTCATTTTCCTTTCTTCTTTTTGCTAATCACTACCTAAACATGAGAGTAATTACACCGTTCCCTTCTTTTCCTTTAGTTTTTGTGGGTTTCACATCACAATAGAGAAAGCCATTGTAGGAAAGTTAGGACCAACAAAAATAGCCGTGGGAGTGAAGTTGAAATAACTGACAAATGACAAGAGGCCTGTACAGTGACAGGGCACTAAATTAGGAACAAGACGTCGAGTGACCATTCTGTTTTTGCCAAATCACTTTCTAATGAAATTTCATTTTCATAAAATAAATTTGGCTATATTCTTTTGTGTGTGTCGTGGGCCTCAGTTGCCATTTCCAAGTAGGGGTGTTCAAATCCCGGGACGGGACCGGGAATACCCATTCCCGGTTCCCGTCCCGGGATTTCCCGGGACTGGGATCTCATTCCCGGTCCCGGTCCCGGGAAATTCCCGGGACAACCGGGACCGGGAATTCCCGGGACCGGGATCGGGAATTCCCGGGACCGGGATCGGGAATTCCCGGTCTTAATAATATAATTATATTAGTTAAATTTTTTTATAATCTAGTGTTTAAAGTAATTATTTAACACCTAATAAGGTTATAAAAATCACATAAATTGAGTTAGAATTGAAAAATAACATATTATTATCACATTCATCATTTTTGTTATTATCTTTATACATTATATAGTTAGGATTTGTATCACGATATATACAATTTAACTCTAACTAAATATGTGATATACATTTTATCAAATGATAACTTAATTTATGGGGTAAAAAATACAAAGATAAAATAATAACATATTTTTTAAGGAAAAAAGAAAAAAAGAAAGAAAAAAAAACCGGGACCGGGAATTCCCGGGATCACAAGGTGTGATCCCGGTCCCGGGTTTTTACATCCCGGTCCCGGGTTTTCCCGGTCCCGGTCCCGGCCGGGACGAGAAATTCCCGGGATAAAATATCCGGGACCGGGCCGGGACAACCGGGGCCGGGATACTTTGAACACCCCTATTTCCAAGCTCTTTCTTTTTCATTTTGAGGCAATAACACGTTGCCTCTCTGGGTCATCCTTACCTAAATATCCACCATCACCTCGTTTTTACCATTCCACCCCTCACACTTCCGTCTGATCGCCCTTATACTCGCATGGCATTTCTGTCTTTTCATTCAGTTGTGAATACGTTTCCTTCTTTCTATGTGCAACAAACATACCGGAGTGGTCTCAGGCCAACCTCCACAGTCATGGGTGTGACCACTAATCACGTGAAGGGGTGGTCAATATTTTTAAAGTAGGTTACAGTAACAGTATTGATATCATGACTTTAAAAACGTTACGTGTTTATTTCAGGTTACTTGGAAATGTCAATATTTTTTTTTGTGACTGGTAGTTTTGGTCTGCGTCAACTTAATTTTTGGCAAACCAGGCAATATAATAAGAGCATAGGTAATAATCACATTATAATTATAATTTATAGATGTTTGAAAGAAATTATTATAAATTTTAAGTATATTTGGTTTGACTTTCTGGTTAATTAAAGAGTTAAAATTCTACCAATTAATATTATATACTTAATAATTATTCTTTACCAGCCATAGTTTGGTTGAAAAGCAGCAATGCATGCCAAACGTGTCTAATCTTAAATGTGTGATAGGAGAACAGGTTTAGTTAGGAATTAGGATAAGCTTACTATTACCCTGTTCTGAAGAGAAGGCCAATTTCTTTTTTCTTTTTTTCCTTTACCATAAGAGAAGACCAATTTCTATTGTCTAAAAATGATAATCCTTGTGTCTTAATTTATTATTAAATCGTTTGCTTTTGAGGGAACTGAAACTGAATGACAAGCGGGAGACTTGTAAAATTCACATCGTTGTACAAGAGTTTCATAATTTAAATTCTGCAGTCCCTCAAAATTTAGGATTCACAATGTTACAGAATACACACATGATATACATATAGTAAAAAAATATTTTAATTATTACTCACTCCGGTCCTAATTATAAGATAAAGTTGATTTTTTTGAAGAAATTAAGGAAGCCAATTAAATCACTTTAGAGTATTTATATTTTTAGTATATTTGGATTATATATTAGTTTATTAATCAAATTACTTAGTTTGAAGAAAAAAAATATAAATATAAATATTCTAAAGTGATTTAATTGACTTCCTTAATTTTTCCAAAAAAACAACTTTATCTTATAATTAAGATCAGATGGAGTATATTCTAACTATTTTATAATTATAATTTAACCTATTTTATCTCAACTTATGCATCACTTTACATATAACCTTTTTTTTGGTGAATTTTTTACATATGACTTTATTTCAGCATTCAAAACATTTATTCCACCCCCTCGTAATTCCACAAGATTTGGTAAAAATATTATAAATCTATAGCATCTAGTCTTATAAACGGTCAATGAGCTAATCAAGTCAAGGGAGACGCATAATTCTACATGGCTGTAAATGTAAAGTGCCATTCCACTCAAATAGTCAAATGGCTAAATCAACACGAAGAGCACCAACCATTACCAGTCTCTGACCTTCTTATGCTGTGTCCGTCGAGGCGGATTAAAGCGCGTGAGTGTAGCACACACTCTCCCCCTCTCCCTCTAAAGAACATGATTCTGCCTTTTTTTGTGCCCTTCTCTAAATTAGTGTTGTAGTGCTGTTACGCAGTACAAATTGACTACTGGTTTTACCAAGATTAAAATGCATGGAAACTCTGATCTTATCATCTACAATACGTATAACTGGGAGAGTTTGGGTGTTAAGTTTGAAGTTGCTGATCTCTTCTTTTTCATTTTGGGACAGGTCTCTGAATTCAAACGAAACTGTTCCCGTAAATCACATGGAAGATCAGCGTCCTCGATCTTTGCGTAAAGAACCGTCGCAGGAGACCTCTCCGGCTGGGCCTACCTCCAGGAGGAGCAAGGGCAGGTTCGCCGACGTCGACGACAGCGGAGATCTCATAGAGTGCTCCGGCAAGTATTGCCGATCATGCACCGCCGGGATGATAGCAGACTGTGTGGCCCTCTGCTGCTGCCCCTGCGCGGTGCTCCACTGCTTCGCTCTGGCGTTCGTCAAAGCTCCGTGGATGGCGGGGAGGAGGTGCTTAGGTCTTTGGAGGAAGAAGAAGAAGACGAAGAGGATAGAAGACGACGTCGCGTTGGAGAGGAACCACAGAGAAGTGAACACGAGAAGTGGTTGGGTGGAAGAAAGCATGCTACAAATTGTTTCTGGGGATATGACTTTTGAATCCGAGAAGGTTTGGAAAGAAATGTATGAGATAGGGCATTTTGGTTTCTTTCACAGGAATTCCAATTGAATTCACTACTTATGTTAGTGCCATTTCCATATTTCAGCTTTTAACCCAGAACCATTGAAAATAACAATGAAAAAAATCAGTATTTCGAATTCACAGCTGGTGAATGTAATTCCTCATTCGACGAGCAAAGACAATATGGTCTCCAATCTCTCTGTCTCTCCGCTAATCTCTACGATGATCGTTTGTACATTGAATTCAAGAGCGCCGTCCTTTACCAGTAGAAACGTGTGCATTCGTCTCGTCCGAACACTCTGTTGTTTTCTGTGTATCGCTGATATACACCTAACCTGCAAAAATCTCTAGCGCCAGAATAATGTCTCCTTGTGAATGACAGAGAGATTCGCGTCAAATGCGAGTGCAATTTGCTCTCTCCTAAATGCGTATTTGTGAAATCATTAGAATTAAATTAGTGGAGTTGTGAGGGTTGTGTTAAAGAAAGATTAAACGAAAGCATAAGCACATGCATTATTGAATGGAGAAGGGAGGTGCATGATGAGACAGAAAGAAAAAGGGTGAGCTGGAGGAGCAGCGTAAAAACGAGAAGAAAAGACATGGGAAGGCAGAGAGAGAAGGGCGAGGGTTGGACCGTATTTAGGAGTGGCTATGAGTTGTAGGGTGTAAGTGTCAGGTAGTGGCGAGAAAGCAAAATCAGATGACCCACGTGTGAGCGTGGAGTCAAGCAGGCATCTTGTCAAACTGATGTAACACGCCACCTCATCTTACTGGGGCCTCTCTTCTTTTCATTACTCCCGAGTAGCCTAGCCCAATATCTATTTCATGGGCTTGGGCTCTACGCTATTTTCATCCCATCGTTCACTAATTGAGAATTAAGTCCCAAAGTCATCCCTGCATGTTTTTATGGGATCAAAGAGTAACCAATGGACTAAACAAAAAGTCTGGTGCAGTTGAAAGATGGTTGACTTTCTTAAAAATCTATTTGGTTAATATTATCTCGTTTAAATTAATTAGGGTGGAAGAAATGAGAGATTTTAATGTTATCTTTTTTTTGGTTATGAAGAAATGGAAAAAGATAATATTTTTATATGGACAACTTTACCTTTATTTTAGTTAAGTTATTTTTTCAAAATTTTAAAAAATGTTTAATAAACTATAATTATAAATAAATATTATAATTATAATATATATTTATAGAATATGTATATAGAGAATAATAAAAAACAATTTTCTAAGAATATGGGTAGGGTTCTACTTGCGTCTTGCGCTGCCCCATCACACTTCTTCTTTATCTTCACTTGCCGTGAACGCTTCAGCCTCAACATCTATCTGCATTCACCAGCGACTTCCCCCATTCACCATCAACAAAGGTTTTGAAGACAATCAAACAAGCAGTGGCTGGATGAATTTGCAGCATCGTGCCATTGCAGGAGAAGATCTGTGCCCGCTCGAAGGTACATCACACAGCGACGAAACCCTAACAAAGGGAAGAAAAATCACACAGCGGCAAAACTCGATATGAAAAAGTGATCTATTAAATATGATTGGCTAAAATTACAAGTGTCACAAATGATTATTAAGTTTGCTACGTGCCATCTTTCAAAATTTAATTATGGAGTTAAAGTCTTCAATCAAGTGGCTAGCCATTATTCATGAAACTAGTTAGAAAAAGGAGAAAGTACAGGAGACACATGTTTTCATGACTTGTATGGGACGCAATGGTTTGGCATGGTATGCAACCAAAAAGTGCCGCTAAACGTTATTGTCGCTTTCTCTTTTCCTTGATTTGTTTACTGTCGTTTTACGCTCAAGTTTTGAATGGCAATTTTGGTATTTCATTGAGCTAAGAGATAGATTCATGGGCAATTCATTTCACAAGCTAAACGATGAACGATGACCCATCATTCACGTCGTTTTGGTCCAAAAAAAAAAAAAAAAAAGGGGGAAATTACACTCAAGTTTTAAGAAAAAAAAGAAATAAAAAAATGATCCATGAAAATTGCACAATGAAAAAAAAAAATTATATGAAATTGTTAATACAGGCTCTTAGAGTTATTAACGAATTGTCAATATAAATTCCTGTACATGTTAATGAGACTATTTTTTCATTTTGTAATTTTTAAGGATTATTTTTTTATTTATTTTCCTTTTTCGGGTCTAAGGATAATTCTCCCAAAAAAAACTAATATCGGACCCGGATACGAAATAAAATAGAAAGTTGTAGAAAAACAGCGTATCAAAGAGGTGGGAACCGGAACAGACGGCATCAAAATCGGAAGCGCGAACTCAGTGAGTTGAAGCAATGGCAGAGATTGAGCCGACCCGGATCTTGATGGGAGTGAATGAGTCGACCATCAAGGGGTATCCAAACCCTTCTATTAGCAGCAAAGGAGCTTTCGAGTGGACTATCAACAAGATCATTCGCTCCAACACTACTGGTTTCAAACTTTTCTTCCTCCACGTTCAGGTTCCTGATGAGGACGGTGCGATTTCTCCCTTTCCTGCTCTTCGTGTGTGTTTTGCGAGTCCATGAATTTTTTTTTTTTAGGCTGGGTGCCTTTTGATCAGTTTTGTTGAATCTGCTAATCGGATTGTTTCTTCGTTTTTACTGCTTGGAAATTATTTGCTTGAAATGTACCTATATGCAATGACTGGCATAATCATTATACCCTGTCGCTGTCTTATTCCGTCGAATTTGCATTAGTAATATTCATTTGGTTTCTGAGAAAATGGAGGAAAGAGGAAGGGAGGGGAGCGGACGGAAGGGACGGAGGTTTATTCCCATTATTTGTTTGGGTGGGTCCGGGATGGTCAAGGCAATGAATCTGTTTAAGCGCGAGTGCTACTGCAGTTTTTTAGTGGACTGTAGCCTGAAGGTGACTTTGACCTAAACAGAGTAAAACCTAGATTTGAATTGTTTTACTCTCTATCAAGTATCAAGTATCAAGAAAGATCAGATAATTATAGGTATAGCTAGTTATATTTTTGTTTCTTAACAAAAAAATTTATATATGTAAAATAATTTTGAAAGATTCAATCACGTGATGCTGATTTTTTTGGGTAAAACTTACGAATTTCTCATGTTACTATTGGGGAACTTAGAAGGTAAAAATACAAAATATACTCAAGTTTTATCCTTAGAAGGACTTGGAAATCTCTTAAAGGGATCCTGCTTTGTAGTGGGGAAATTGTTTTTTAGAGGAGAGTCAGTTCATACTTATGTAGATTAAGATGGCTAGCTGCATAAATAGTTTCCCATGGAATTATAACCATTCTTGAACGAAACCATGAACAAACCAGTGTTAATTGTTTTTAATTCGTTTTCATTGGAAATTCTGATTGATATTTTTGGACTATCCAATTCTTAGCAACATGTTGCTTTTATGCTTTCCACATTTCACTGTTGCCTATGTGGTGAATAAGGAAGGATTTGAATTCTGTCAACGCTGCAGAATGTGGCCTAGAACTGTTTGTTTGTTTTTTTTTTTTCAAGGAAAAACTGCTAGTATGACATCTAGGAGGTTATTTAATGTGTTATAGTTGATGATTGATCTGTCTATTCTTCAACTAGAACGCAATTCATGTATTAATGAGAATGGACTTGGTTAACATCTGCTGCTGTTAAGCAACCAGAACATGCCTATAGAAGGTCTCAGTCTGATGCTAGAAGGGCCAACTTAGTTCATATCTTGGATTGTACTCTTGTTCTCAGTTACTTTGTACATCCATCTCAGTTTTTCTGTATCTTATATCCATCTCTCTTGCAGGAGAACTGACCACAATATGGGCAGACTTCATTTGCTTTTTGTTTAAGTAAATTTTGATGTTATTCTATATTCTTCGTAGAACAATTATTTTCTGTCATTTTAAATTTTTTGTAAATATCTTTTCCTTTTGGGGTGAAAGTTTGCCTTTCCTCATGCTATGCCGGTGATTATGCTATATATAGTGTGAAATTAAGACGAATCTATCGCCCAATTTTTATATTCTGTGATGCTAATAAAAGGACCTAAAACCTGATGGTGGTATCTTAACTTATTTTTGCCAGGTTTTGATGACATGGACAGTATCTACGCATCACCTGATGATTTTAAAAGCATGAAGCAAAGAGATAGGACTAGAGGACTTCATCTACTGGAATACTTTGTCAATAGATGTCATCAAATTGGGGTAATATTATCCGATGAGTTGAATTCTCTTGGTGTGAAATTGGTCTGACAATAAGTTTTCTCCTACGTTTATATATATTTTCTTGACATGCTCACTTTGGTTTATTTCTAATTGTAGGTGAGCTGTGAGGCATGGATCAGACACGGAGATCCTAAAGAAGTAATCTGTCACGAGGTGACTCGAGTACGGCCAGATTTTCTGGTTGTGGGCAACCGAGGTCTTGGCCCGTTCCAGAGGTATGCACATGCTTCATTATTAATTGAAGTTAGAATTGGGCGAGTTTTAAGACTGGGATAAAATGGCTTTGTTCTGTTCTTTGGTATTTAAAATCTGCTTAAATCTCATGTTATCTATTTTATTTTCCCAATATATTTTAATGATTAATAAATTCTTGGGAATGTGGTCTGCAGGGTGTTTGTGGGCACTGTCAGTGAATTTTGTGTGAAGCATGCTGAATGCCCTGTCATTACTATTAAACGCAGGGCCGATGAAACCCCTCAGGACCCAGTTGATGACTGATGCCACTTCAGGTGCTCTGGAATCTGGAAGGCCTTGCTTCCCAATTATTATTCTGTCGCTGTAGGTCTGTCATCGGAGATTATCAATGTTGAAGTAAAGAGAAAATGAATGCCATTAAGATTTGTTTACGTAGATGTTCTATATAGGACGATGAGCAGGATCCGAGCTTTCTTCTTCTTGCTTATCCTCCTATTACTTTCATGTGTATTAGAGGTGGTGATGCTATGTGGCTCGCGGGTTGCGGGCTATGACGGGGCGTAGCCCGCCCCCTTCTTGTGCTGGCAACCATTTAGGCGGCCCGTCAGTCCGTCAACTTTTTTTTATTTTACTCCTTTTTTTTTTTTAATTTTTACTCTCTTTCTCTCTCACCCTTTCATATCACACTTCTTTTCTTTTATATATTTGTGTTATGAAGTCAATTTTATTTTTATTTTTCTTTTTTTTCATCTATTCACATCACAAAAATATATAAACACATCTCTTTTAAATTTAATAATAGTATAATAAATAAATATAATATAAAAATAAGTGTTAAATAAAAAGTATGTAAAATTAATTAAATACATCATCAAAATAAAGGAGATAAGGGAGATTAAGGGCATTTGAGAGAAAACTAAAAAAAAATTAAATAAAGTATGTCAGCCCGCGGGCTAAAGCACGAATTCAAACGGCCACCATTTTATAGTTCTGATTTCTTGAGACTTGCACCCTGGTGTCGGTTTCAGTTGGAAATATGCGTGCTAAGATTGGAAAATACATTTTCCACTGGTTTACATGTTGAAATGGTGGATAGGGTTTAGATTTTCCAGGGAAAGTAGTAAGATGCACTGCTCATACACTGGTGTGGGTTTCAGTTGGAAATATATAAGTGTCTTTAGATTAGTTTTTGAAGAATAGTTTATAGAGAAAAAGTCAGGTTATCTAACCCAGATCGGCCGAACCGGACAGGAAATCGGCGACCTATGCATTAAATTGGTCCAGTTTGGTGACCCGGTCTGGGTCAATTTTTTTATTTTTTTAAAATCTTTTTTTTTAAAAAAATTTCTTTAGAATTTCATATTATAAGCCTAAAATATTCTATTTCTCACAGGTTTTGTCCCAGTTTAACTTCGGTCTGACTCACTAACCCTTAACCCAGTACCTCGACCAGTTCACTGACCGGTCTGAGTTTAATTACCTTGAGAAAAAAAATGATAAAAGTGACTTTAGAGAATAGATTCTGAGCAAAATAGATTTTGAAGAAAAAAGTGATTTTTGATAAAATGATAATGTTTGGGTATTATTATTAGAATCACTTTTTAATTGTCAAACTACTACATTATCTTTTATGATAAGATGATATTTTATATATTTTTAACATCTATATTTCATAAGAAAGGTCATTCATGCATTATGTGTCCTCACTCCTAAGAAAGCACTTGTTATTTTTGAAGAAAAATTTTGTGGTCTGTTGGATTTCTTTCAGCCCCTCGTTATTTAGTTTTTAAAATGTAGAGGCTAAAATTGGATGATGGTCGTCAGCTCCAAAATATTTATACATCCCTGGTGAAGCCATTTCAATATCCATCGCTTACTCTCACACAAAGACTTTATGCAGCACACATTCATCCATGGTGGGCTAATAACGTGTTTCTATCAACTATCAACTATCTCCTCATTTTTAAAATATTGAATGCTTGGAGTCAGCGTACAACTCTGGTGCTTTTCTATTTATATAATTCATCCTTACACAAGAAATAATTGGTGATGCACTGGAGATCAAGGGTAAAGAATGAAACCAGCAAGAACATTTGTTTTCTTAGGCTCTTCTGATTGTCCAGCTGACCTGATCAAAAAAGAACAGAGTCCTCAAAATTCATTCTGGACGCACTGGATTCCTCATATTAATGACGCTGGAATTCTGCTTATTTTGTGGAGTTTATTCTTGATGAATAAGACTCTTGTTAATTTACGACTTTCATGGTCCAACTTACATCATTTGCAATGATTTTGAAATAAAGTTTCCAAACACCGCAAAACTCTGGAGAATTCCGTTTTTTGGCCAAACCATAGTTTTGTCATTCAAAATCATGGTTTTGAGACAAGCCTTTTTATCTTACGGTTGAGCACTGGTGGGATAAGTGGATAACATAAATTGTCTGTCTCCTCTACCCTTTCATCCAAAGCAATAATTCCTTTTCTCTCTCCTCTACCCTGTCATAATTACTGTCTTTTTCTTCCTCCTCTACGGCCAAATGATTTTTTTATTATATCATTTATTAATATATGTATATACATGTTTGATCTATTTTTTTTATGTTCTAGAATTGATTAATGTTATAATTTTAAATTTTTTGATAAATTATTTTATTTTTGGTATTTATTATGAAATTTAATGTTAAATAATACTTAAAATATAAGTTTATCCTTTACATGTAATTATCATAAAAGTTATTCTCTTTTTTAGTAATTTGACCATTATAATATGCAAACACTATCATCTTATCAAAATCAATTTTTCCCATAATCTATTTTGTTTATAATTTATTCTTTAAAATTACTTTTATCATTTTTTCTCCAAAAACTAATCCAAACACACTCCAAATGTGATCTAAGAGGTCATGAAGGTGTATAGAACAAATCCTTCCTATTGCTTGGATTGCAATTTGCGTAGAGGACCACGATGGATGTCTGTATAATATTTGTTATATAATATGTGTATATATAATTGTTATAACCATTATTTAAAACACATAAGATGATGAGATTTATTTTTATTTTTAAATTATTGTTATTTTTTTATTTTATTCTTGGCACAAGATAAGATGGATGGTCTTTTTTTGGGTCCGGGAACAAAGACGAGAATGTCCAACTGGCAAAACCAAGTTCTTTCTGGCTTTTTAAAATTATTTCTATCTCATGATATTATTTGTTTTTAAAGAAAAATCGGTTACATCTTGTAATGAAAAATGGTTACATGTAACTTCAGAAATTTTTTCTGCTGATAAAAAAACTATCTAAAATGAAAGCAGAATTTTAATTTTCAAAAAGTGAAAACATCCTAATTCAAAATCATTATTCATCGCTGTGTACGTCTCCGCTTCTCATTTCTGATTTTCTACTCATTTTCCACCCACCAAGTAACCCAAAAAGATATTAATCCCATAGGAAAATTTCTTACCCAGCTCCTCCGTCAAATTAGAATTGCTGTTCGTAATACTTCCCGTCTTCATGAAACCGGCCAAGATAAAATTAACAAGCCACCGTTCGAGAATAGAGGCACTTCATAATAAGTACATAACCCCGAATGATTTACACAATTATAGTTTATACTCCTTCAAGCCTTTAATATAAAACATATTTAATTAATTTATTTGGATTTAAGAAATTAGTTAATTAATGTAACGTATATTTTCTAAAACACTCTAATCATCTTCCTTAATTCCCTTCCTTCCCCTCCTTTTTTATTATCGTTAAGGATCAAAATTAACATTTTAAATGTCATATATTGAAGACCACCGAAGGGAGTATTAAAGGATTCTTACTTAGCAGTAAGAAACGAGTAACGAGCAGTTAACACAAAACTCACTTATTCCGTTTCTGAAATCAAAATATCAAGAGGTTACATAAAGCCACAACCAAATCCATACGTATTGGTCTGGCCAGAAAAGATACGGGATGAAGAGATATCGTGAGCCATGGCAAAAACAACAGGGAAAATTTCTTATTTCTTTCCTAAAGGGAAAAGGCAGGTATCCAAGAACTGATTTTCTCTATTTTCCCAATCCAATCACGACGAATTTCCTTGACCCAACAATATATATTAAAAAGATCATAATGAAGAAAAAAACAAAAGACAGAAAACACTATAATAAAAGAACTTCAGTTTTAATCCTCACACGTTCTTTTTAGGCAACTATGATATCAGACGGGGAAAAAACGCTGTTGATCTCTATACAGATTATGCATGCAACAAGTAAAATAACTAGACCAGAAACTGACGACCCATCTATGCCAAATAATTTTAGTGTACAGCTATTACGCATACAAGTTGATCCTCAGATAACATAGAGCACTAAAAGCAAATGACATATTATTACTAAACCTACCCTAATCAGCTACACTACTAAAACAAGTCTCTCGAGTCTTTTTCTAAGATGAAGATTCAGTCATTTTTTTCACACTCTCCAAGAGCCCTTTAATGTCGCTCTCTATTTTTTTCTTTAGCACATCTGATGGCATACCTTCCAGTCCTTCGAGCATTTTGCTCATAGCCTCAAGCTTCTGCTTTATGAAGTTCAAGTTGGATATTTCAATAATAGGTGACCGTGAAGCAGATGGCTTGGCTGTTGTCCTGTCCTTCTTTCTAGCAGAAGAAGCTTTGGTCTTTGGTTTTCCACCATGTTCCCCTGGCTTGGATCCAACTTGATGATGGCCGACCTCAAATTTCACATCAGAAGATCCGAAGGGGCTCACATTTTTTGAATGATTAAAGGCCACTTCGGCATCAGAAGTTTTCATGAAGCATACTCGAGCAGTGTAACTAGTACAGAATACATCTGTTTCTGATTCATTCAGAGCTCCAAACTGACTATACAACTTTATAAGCTCAGATTTTGAAGGGAGAGAAGATCCCGGTCCAAATGACAGAACAAGTGCTGCAGCTGAAACATTTTTGTCACCGCCCTTTTTGCCTGACTTTTTATTTTCAGCAACCGGAACAAGTGCTGCAGCTGAAACATTTTTGTCGCCCCTCTTTTTGCCTGACTTTTTATTTTCAGCAACTGGCTTTTCTTTTGGCGCATCAGAAACAGTATCCATCTTCTTCCTTCTCTTCCTCTTCTGAGAGTCATAATTAGGTGACCTTTGATCGGTTACCTTTGGGGATTTCCTTGAGGTCTCAGCTTCAGCTTCAGATTCTGGATTCTTTCTCTTCCTGCCAGGTTGACGTTTGTTGCACAACGTGAAGAAGGAGCCCTGGCGATACATTGAGCTTCTGAAAACAGAAACAAAGCCCACAATCTTATCAGAAAAAATAAAATCCTTGGGAACTTTTGGATTTAAGGCAGCAGAACGGATTCCAGATATGACTTCTCCAGGAGAAGCCTGTATTTTCTTCAGATCAATAATCTCGTTCTTCTCTTCCGGTGTTTGGGCATTTAATTTATCTGTAAGATCATGATCTATGGAAGGTTCCTTAGCAACATTCTCTTGAATTGCAGCAGGTTCTTTGGGCATAGTCTCTTGAATTGCCTGACTGTCGTTCTTCAAAGGAGTGGGGGTTCGTAAGAGCTCACCAGCAGCTCTGGTGATCTTCTCTGATATTGGAGCTTTGCTGGAATCATTGACCGATGTTGTTTCTTTGTCACCCTTCCTCTGGCCTCTACTTGGAGTTGTGAAAGGAGGTGACAAGTACTTGCTTTTCTTTCTTTCTCTTAACAAAAAACCCTTATCAATTTGTCCCTTCCCTTCTTTCCTGTTCAAGTTCTCTTCTCTTGTTACAGGGGCTCCATCAGATTCCGTTTTACTTTGAAGACTATTATTACCCATATTCTGTTTCTTCTTTTTCAAATGTGATAATGTATCCTCGTTGGTGGTTTGATTTCCCCCACTGCCACCATTCTTACTACTTGGTACATTTTGATCATTAGATGGGGGTGACATTTGCATCTTCTGCACTTGGGTAGTTGTCATGGTGTCCTCAAGGCTTTTCCTCTTCTTTCTACCAGATGACCCTGTTATTTTGCCAGGGTTAACTACTTCATTTTCTACCCCCTCGTCAACTTTGGTATGAAGATCATTGTCCTCTCTTATAATTTCAGCAATGCTTTTCTGTTTCCTTCTATGATGCAATCTAGTAACTGAAGAATGATTTGCTTCACCACGTTTTGGACTCACTGGCAATGAATATTCCTCATCAGAGGGTCCTTGGACTGTTGTCTCTTTGCGATTGCCCTTAGCTAAAGTTTCATCACTTCTATTGTCTTCAAGTCCAGGAACAGGCTGGGGCGCATGATAATTAGGCAACTTATAACCTCCTCTAGACAGATAAAAGGCTGAGAGACGAGCCTTTAGTATTTCCAGCTCAAGAACACTACTGATAGCAATGACCTCTGCAATCTTTTTCACTTGAGAAAGCAACTCAACTGGGTCAAAAAGAACAGTCGCGAATTTCTCTATACCATTTTCAGGTACGAGAACTCCATCCTTAATTCCGGAGTTCTTTGCCAAAAGGGAAGCAACTTCAGCCTTACTTTTCCTAGCAACAAATGAATTTGTCATCTTCAAATCTAAAAGCCTACCAATCTCCATCACAGCATCTTGTACAGCATTCACAAAAGCTTTGGAATTACTCTGTTTCACCATATCTTCAAAGTTATCCTCAAAAGGCTTTAACTGAGATGGATGACACCAAGCAAAGGTCCAGTCTCCGAAGTAAGCCACAAGGAGTCTATTCTTTTGCCTCAACTTCAAAGCATAATCTGATGCATCAGAAGGATCATAAATCCGGCCAGGCCACCAAGGATGACTCTTAATTTTCCCCCAGACAAAATCACCAACAGAAAATCCATAGTCATCATCGCTGGCGTCTGCTTCTTCTGAATCCTTGTTCTCACTAGTCTCCACAATCGGAACCTCTATTGTCACAACTTTTTCGTTATTTTCTTTACTTTCTCTTTTCTTCCTCCTGTTTGATCTTTTTTCAACACCAACCACTATCGAACCATCCCCGGCTGAAGAATGAGCAGCTCGTGTTCTTCTCTCAGTATAAGTATGGTTAGAGTTTAGCTTGTCAGCACTGTCACTCCCACCACGACGAGAAAAACTTACATTTCTACCACTTTCCCGCATTTTCAACAGCGAAGAGACCCCATTCATCTCAGAATCACCCAAACCTTGACAATCATTTGGGTTGGAGATATCTATCTCTCGGCCTCTCTGAATCGGAGTTTTTGCTGCGACGGCCCTGCTCTTGACCACTTCTTCCTCACCATCACCCAAACCTCCATTTCCATTACTTGAGAACCTAACACCAATTTCTCGACTCCCTTCTTTTGAACCTACAAGAGCTTCCTTAAGGGTCTTGCTCTCAGACTCTGAACCTCGAGGCTTATCATTTGCAGGCGCAAGGGATGAGCCCTCCATCGAGGTCTTGGATCGAGTCTCAACCGTGCCCATAAAGAAAAACTCTTGCCCAAGAAAATCAACCTATTGCGAAGGAAAGCATTTAGAACATGTAAGAATCAACATATTCTAGGGTTTGGGTTTAAGGGCGTGAGCTAACAAATTGGGATTCAAAAATATTACTCGCTAATGGAAGATCAAAGGAAATCACATGAAAAAGAAACTAATAACAATAATTTAATTAAGCAAAACGAATAAAAAGGAAAGCAGTATAATGGAAAAGGAGGCGGGGGTACCTGAAGAACAAAAGCTAGGGTTCCCGAGTAGCCTTGAAGCGATGATTGAAAATATACAAACTCAAGAACTGATCAGAGGAAGAAAGAAACAAAAAGAAAGCAGGAGATGAAAGAAGGGCGAATCCAAAACTGAGTGCTTCATAAATAACCGGAAAGGATAGAATCAGAGGGAGTGTTGAAGGAGCGAGAGAAAGAGGCGCATATTCTGGAGTGTGGGGACGAAAATCTCAAGGGGAGCGTGAGATGCCATGCCAAGAAAGCGAACGTCTATGACACTTAATAACTTATTACAGGACGTAGCTGAGTCAGTGAGTCGGTGGACATTCTTGGTCTAAGTCCTTGATCGGACGGTCCCTACTCCCTAATGCCTCGGGCTTTCCTTGTAATCGAAGCTTCGCAGTTTTGGACACTCAACACTTACTCTCGCGACTACGCTTGTGCCCTACTCACTCGCCCTATGTTTGTGCCGCGTATTTTGTCCCCTCATTTCTCTGTTATCCGCCTTCCTTTGTTGCTCGTGGGATGCTGCTCACTCCCTTGCAAAATTGCTGCTATTTTGATTTTAAATATAAGATAAAATTGATTTTTTAAAAATATTAAAAAAATTAATTAAATTATTTTAAAATAGTTATATTTATTTTTTTTTTCAGATTATTTTACCTGACTTATAAATTGATATTTAATCTAAGGATAAATAATATATGATATGATTAAATAACTGATTTACTTTCATTAATCCCTCCAAAAAAAATTAACTATATCTTATATTTAGGATCGGATGTAGTAGTAAATACTAATAAGGAGGTAAATTGCTAATTGCCCTATAGAAACATAAGATAATGAACTGTCGTTAATATTGAACATAGAAAGACAAAGATGCCCTTAGTTTAGAAAGCTTGGACAAAACGAATATAAGCAGGAGAAAATGATTAATTGCTTATCATAGTGGCTTGTTCAACTCTTGTGTTCGGCGGTGTATGGCGATGTGCGTTGTCCGTTGCAACCGTCGATCACCGTGGAGTCCATCGTAGGTCCGATGGAGTAGTAAAAGCTAGGGAGTTGAGTTGTTTGAAGCCCTTATTTCAATTTTTGGTGGAGGTGAAGATTTATATATTGGTTGTGGACCTCAGTTTTGTTCATTGTTGTGTGTGTGAGTAGGGAAATAATAAATATAATTGAGGCTTCGTTAGGTATTCTGAGTTTGGACATTATTGTGAAGTTTTTTATTTTGAATGAGTAGGGATTTGTATATTGGGTATTGCTGATTGCTTGTTGCTGGAAGTAATAATGATGCAACGGAGATTCGTATGTCATGGCCTTTCATTTTCTCTTCTTTATGCATTGGATCTTGCACATGTGCAAACAACCTACCCTTTGCATTATATCTTTACAAACATTATTGTACAACCAATATTTCATACCCAACATAAGTGATCATAATAATGTAAAACATTATGACAACATATAGTGGTAATATAAAGACATTCACATTATGTCATATATACTAATTCTTTTATAAAGAGTGAGCACAACACATGGTGCTACTATATATATATATATATATACACACACACACAATTTTGACATTTACAATTACACCACAAAATAAAACAGATGGTACCCAATAACAACAAAAAATAAACAAATTGGGTGAACATTAACAAAATGCATAAACCATTGCATTGAGCCCCTAATTCAAAACTACATGAAGGGCCAAAAAACGATGTAAACATTAAGTCATTCAAAATCTAATTAACTCATCAATGATGCAAGGGCATTGGTATGCTTGAAGAACACGGAGTCAACATGGATTTAGGTTATTGCACCTGTATTGATATACATGTGAGAGATAGTTTGCACATAAGGGTAGATCCTCTACACATCATGAAAGAGCGTTGGCACATGTGGAAGATAATTTGTATACATGGGAATGATCACATGGGGACACGTATTGCACAGAAGGAACAACCTTTGCACATCATATAGCTCTTGATCCTTCTGCACACAGGTGGCAGATCCAGTATACATAATGGAAGATCCTTTGCACATATCATGGATGATCCTTAGGCACACATGAAAGGTCCTTTGCATGTTATGCAAGATACATTGCACATGTGCAAAATCCAATACACAATGGACGATGCACACCGTCGAATATGAGAGCTGAACAAGGCACTGTGGTAAACAATTAATCCTTTTCTTCTGCCTATATTCATTTTGTTTAAACTTTTCAAACTAAAGGTATTTTTGTTTTTCTATGTTCAATACTAATGACAATTCAGTACCATATGTTTATAGGTGACAATTAGCAATTAACTTCCTTATTAGGTATTTACTAGCAATTCCCCCCTCAATGGTTAAGCCTCTAAATGTAAGATTTTTTTTTTAAGTTTAGCTTAATGATAAATATTTTTTTTTTGTATTTTGTCCCCAATTAATATTATATTACATACATTTTTTTTCTCTCTTTCTCACCCATTCATCAATATGGGCATTTTTGGGAAAAAAATAATTTGTCTACGTAATTATTACATTTAACTACTTTTAATTGTTTTTTAGAATATTATGATTTGGTTGAAAGTTTTTTATATATAAGGACGGAGGGAGAATTATCATTTATCAAAATATTTTCACTCAGGGGTAAAGCACTGTTTCAATGTGGGTTGCGAGAGCGGTATCAAATTGAGACAAACTCTGAATACTAGATATAACCTCAAAATAATAGGGGTCAAGATCGATCAGCGAGACGATAGGGGATAAGCTTCATCGTCGGGAAGGAAACAGCCCGGATCACCAGCTAAGGCCCCTAAATGACCACTTAGTGATAAAGGAGGTAGGGGTGCAGAGATAGCCATGAGGTTTTCCTAGAAGCAGCCACCCCTGAAAGAGTATGTAATAGCTCATTGATCGAGCGCTCTTGAACCGAAGATGAACGGGGCTAAGCGATCTGCCGAATTTTCCTACATTTTATTCACAAATTTTTTAAAGTATTTTTTAGAAAATTAGAAGAAAAAAATCCTGATTAAAAAAATTACTAGCAAGAAGGATCTAAACCTTTATATGTATAAAATTTATGAAGTACCGGTATTTTAATCTATAGAAAATTAGAAATTAAATGTTTCGTATGTATGAAATTTTTAAGAAGGACTTTTCCCCAATTTTTATATTTTTATTGGATTGTAACGTAATTTCAAAAATTTATCACAATCCTATTCAGTTGTTATACTTATAGTTAGATTAAAAATTAATTTTAAAATATCCATCGAAAAAAAAAACTTAATTTTAAAAGAATTTACAAAAATTCCAGAAAAATACATTTAAAAATGGGAAAAAACAAATTGGTGTTGCGATATAAAATCTCATGTCAGAACTGAAGTAGGAATCTAGAACTTTCAATTTTGACAAAATGACTAAATTACCCTTAGTTCAGTTGTAAAACATGAAAGTGAAGTCGTTAATGTAAAATCCGGTATTGTTAATATTAATACATATGTTGTTATTGACTCCTGAAACTTATGCCCTTAAAATCACCTTAGTTTTTGGGATATGAAGTTATAAAACATGAAAATGAAGCTGTTAATGTAAAATCCGATGTTGTTAATATAGATATAGATATTGTTATTGATCCCTGAAACTTGTGCCCTTAAAATTATCCTTGGTTTTGGAATATGAAATTGTGAAACAATAAAGTAAAATTGTTAATGTAAAATATGATATTGTTAATATATATACATATGTTGTTATTTATCCCTGAAGCTTGTGCCCTCAAAACTATCCATGGTTTTTTATATATGAAGTTGTAAAATATAAAAGTAAAGTCGTTAATGTGAAATATGATGTTGTTAATATAGATACAAATGTTGTTATTGACTCCTGAAACTTATGAATTGAACTATGAGCATTTTTGTTAGAACTGGAAATCCCAGATTCATGCTTCAATTCCAATTTAGGATTTGATAAATTCGCAACGTCATTTTGTCTTTTCTATTTTTAATTATATTTTTCTGGAATTTTCCTAAAGATTTTTTAATTTTTTCAAAAAATGTAAAAAACAATAAGTTAGATAAACTAAAATTAGAAGAGCAAGTCAAACTTCAAAAATTGACTTGTAGTCGATTTAAAATTGCAGAAATTTTTTTTCCTCAGATTCAACTTTCCTTAACATTTTTCTTTCCCTTCCTTTTTGTCCATGAATCCATGCTTAAAACAGAATTTACCTAAATTATCAGTCATGTAAAATACATGCATGGATATTTTATTAATATTCTGTAAACTTCGAAACTTAGATTCAGGTAGGGTTGGGAATCAGAGTTGGCTCCTGATAAGTCAGGGCTTAAAAGGGTCGACCCTTTTAGGCTTGGGGTAAGAAAAATTACAGTTTTTCAAGACCCGGCCCGAGAACATGTGGGCCAGGGCATGTCCGCAGGGCCGGAAAGTTTTTTTTACAATATTTAACTATCTTTCATATATTTTTTCCCCAGAGAGATATAATTAGTAAATAACAATGATTAAAGTTCTAATTTAACACATAAATGTTGTCAACATTAAGGTTTAAATAACATGTCTCATACAACAAACAAACATAGTTACTAATGTATAATCAAAGGTAAAATCATATCCATATATAGCTCACATAAAGGTCAAAACATAAGAAGACAATAAGCTAAACACTCTAATTTTTAAGTAATATGAGTATGACGACTATCATTTTCATCTTTTTCGCCACTATCATCAATTTTAAGGACATTTGATTGTGCTTCACTTTGAGTAGTAGACTCAATTAGTCAAATAGTCACAATCTTTATCAAAAATCATATTCCATCAGGCAAAACAGTAAACAATATGATTTTATTCTAAATAGGCAGAAAAATATACTAAAAAACCATACTCAAAAATCATAATATGATTCAATTAGGCAAAAAAGTATACTCAAAAATCATACTCTATATAATATGAGGATAGAATGACATATAGATTAAAAAAGACAACACTGTTTCTCTTTCTAAGAAAAAAAATAAATTCTAAGATAAAAAGAGTTGGAGCACGGGTTGCACGGCTGGGGTGACTCGCGATGCCCTGAACGAGCAGCGGGAAGCTTTCCGTGTTAAATTGATATCAAATGAAATGAGTTTGAGACTACAATTGAAAGTCTAGATGGATATTTATTATCAAATTCTAAGATAAAAAGAGTTTGTTGTATATGAGTCAAAATTTATGCATAGGTGTTTTATAGTAATATAATTTAGTCTGAGTAAATCTGTCTAAAACCAGTTTTTATGCAGTTAATTAAAAGAAGCTATGAGAGATCAATTTTTTTTTTAAAAAAAAAGACTAGAAAGATGAAATTTCACTGAAAAAACTTACAAAAATCAATACTTCTCTCTCTCTCTATCGTGTTTTCAGGAAACAACACTTCTTTCTGGGGACAGGAAAAACTATGTTGTAATGAGAATGAAAAACTAGAACTATTGCGCGCGTCCCTAGTAAGAAAACAAACATCATAGTGCAATCAAGCAAAAAGAGTCAAGAATGTCTTTTAAAAAGCAACGTAACAAGCAACAGTAACAAGGCAATTGGCAGTTATGCTGGATGAGAGAAAAAAAATTGCAACCATTATTACTGGAGAAGAGAACGCATACTCACTCACGGGGACATTTTCTAACAAATATATTTTCAATTGGAACACTTGCTATTCTGCGAAATAAAGAGGACAAAAAATCTTGACAGCTAGGTAGAAAGCAAGAGGATAAGGACGAGGCGATGAAGTAAATCATTTTCAGATATTATTTAAAATCGAATCTCTTTCAACCCTTCACAGTCTTTTTCACGGTCAGCTATCAAATATTGATAATTTTTTCACACGTTACCTAAATATATCCATACACACGAAGCATGAAGAGGGACTGGTTAATTGAAAATTAATTAGTTAGGCGTGCCTTTGGTGCTCCACCCAGTTTCATATGAGTACTCAATACTCAATTTTATTTATTTCAATTTTCAATGTCAACAATCTATAAGGAAACAAAGAACATGACACCAGTATATTCCCCGTTAATCTCATCCTAGCCCAAGGATGCTCAACCTAGTAGTGGATTAACTAAATTACAAAGTGAGCGAACTGAGTTTGTATCTCAAAAAGACATTTAAAGAGAGGCATATACTGATAGCAAAGCCACCGGTTGGCCCAACCTCAACCTTAGCACTATAGCCTAGCTTCCTGGATTTCTGCATTTTCCAAACACAAAAGAAAACCATATTGTGACGTGTTCGAAGGTTTTGATGAAGAATGATGGGGAGGCTAATGGATTGTGCTGTTGAGCAGACTGGCTGAATGAATGGAGAACAAATCAGGTGTTTATTGAGGTTTTGTCTCCTACATATGAGAGAAGGCAGCTGGTCCGGGTGGTCCAATGTTGGAATTGACAAGAGCCTCTCATATCAGCAGCTTTGAGGGCATGATGTGGCTAATAAATTGTCTAGTTATGGTGTCAACGTCACATGGCCAATAGATCACAGAAAAATGCCAGAGCAATAAACGACATAATTCACGGGGCATGGGCCATATATTTCATCAATATGCTTAATTAGGCCCTTTCTAAAATAACAATAAAAAAAAAAAACTGTCGAATTAAGTTTGGTTTGGTTTCATCATGTACCGAGGCAGGTATCAACCATCTGGAGATGTCCAGAGGACGTTGAGATAATTAGCTACTGTAACGGTCCAACGCGAAGGAGTTTGGATTCATTGAAAATGATATAGGAAGAGTAGGTGTTGTTCAGCTTTTGTTACCGAGCAACTGCACAGAGCTTAGAGAAGGAGAGGATTATCAACAAGTGGTAAACGACCTCACCTCATAAAGAGAAAAACACAAATTTAAATTCCATCAAACACATTTATTGAAAAAAGTGAAAACCTTTTACTTTCTAAATTTTGAAAAATGAAATCTTAGTCAAATATAAAAAGGTAGGAGGAGGAGGTTGTGTCATTATCAATATCAGAGACTTTGTATGTTGCAGTAACTTCATCAGTTTGCTGAACGGCTGATTCTGTCTTTTTTCTCTCATCCCGTCGAGATTATCAAAGGCAAATTATAAGGAGCTTGGGATTTGATAAAGAATTATGACTTGGGTTCACACCGTAGAATAAAACCATTTAGGTCACAAAGCCCATGGATCCAAACTGAGCCTGCTCCATATTGCTAGGGCTTGTTTAAGAGACAAGAACAAACAAGATATCCAAACTTACTAGACGTACGGTTTTGATCTACTGCTCAAGAGAGGGCTTGAGCAATGCAAATACTAAGAAAGAGTAGGAGAAACAAAGCCCAAAACAATAAACACACCCAGGTGTAACACCCATGTTTTGAAAGCATATAGATGGCATAAGTGTAGTAATATCTTTCAAAAGGAGATTAGTAATCTTTTGTAAACAGTGAAAGTCCTAATTTCAAGCAGAGTGTGGAGCTATACTTGAATGGGTTTTCAAAAAAATTTTCAAAAATCATTTTCAGATTGGGTCTCATATTATTTTATGATTTATTTTAAACCATCCATTTTAGGTTCATTTCTTCATATCAGAGTGTTGACTAATAAGTTCTCTGTTAAAACCCAAGCTACTATGTTTAATTAACGGCCCTAGGTGGACAGCTGTCCACTACTGGTACGAATGTCGTTGTGCGTTCGCTTATATACAGGTGCTTATATACATGTCAGTACGAGACTGACCACACTTAATTACAAATTACATACAATCTCCAAAATAGATAACTAACAGAAAATTAAATTCTAAGTCCTTTGCTTCATTCGCCCGTGTTTACCTTCTTGCCTGAGGAACTACTTACCCGAGCTGAAAATTTGTTTTGGAAAAATAGGGTGAGATTCAATGAATCTCAGTAGTAACAGATATCATTCATATAAAATGCATATATATCATGACATGTCAACCAAAGTTACAGTACAATCAACATATTCAACATTCAGAGATAAATTCACAATATGCAGAAAGCATAAAGTTACCAATTCAAGGACAACCGTCCCTTGCTACAGCGCTGGGAAATTCTACTGGGCCTTAGCTCTTCTCATCTGAATGTTTTAAATTCACAATGGTACAAACATGCATATAACATATCGCATAGTATGTGAGGGATAAGTTACTACCTGACAATTTTTCCAAATCTTGATCTTGATTGACGTGCTTTGAACGTCCTGGGCAAGTGTCAAGTTCTATAAATTATAATTTACGGGCAATGAGTTATTTCTTAGTCCAACTCTTCATAAATTATTCTCTTATGTTGGTTATCATTAGGGTCACTACATTAGGCCCAATATGAAGCTAATGAGTTCAAGCTACTCCAAATGCTTAACTTAACTCTTAAATGTCCAATTTTATTACAAAAACATTTTGCTTTGAATTTTCGCACAATTACCAAAAGTTGGCAGTTTTTTCACTGAATTTTGAAAAATCATAACTAATTCTAGAAAAATCAAATTGGGGTGATCCAAAATTCTATATAACCCTTATTAAGTCTATTTTAAGGGAAAAATACTTTCAGTAGCTGTCTGACTGTGGACACTTCCCAGTTTTTCTTTTTCTCCCTGCTGCCAGAAAATCTGACCAGTTTTAATGGTCTACTTCAAACATTCATAACTCCTAGTATACTTATCGAAATCCTTCATAATACCTATCAAATTAAAGGTCTATAAGTGTACTTTAATTCTGGAAAGTCTCATCATCAACAGATAAAGTTTGGACAGTGAAAGTTTCACCACAACAAAAATGCCAGACAAAAACGCACACTGGCAACTTTGTTGCACAAACAAACTTAATTTCCAATTTTTGAATCTTTAAACCAGTCTGTCAAAAATTATAACCAGAGCCTATTCCCACACAATTTTTCGTGTAAAATCCAATGGAAAACTCAAAAATACCAAACTCAAATTATTTCTACCAGATTTAGCCCTCAACCGAAATATGCCTCCCAAAACAACAAAAATTCCACTTTGTGATTTTAACAACCAACAAGTCTAATACTTCTCCAAACATCATATGTCACCTTATATATATATGATTAAAACATCTTTCTTCTTCAAAAACACCCCTTGAATGAAATACATGGGTGGTTCAAGAGCTAAGAAAAACTCAATGAAATCACAAAATATTCGGTTTAAAAGAAAGCTTACGCTTACCTCTTTGCGTTTCTACAAGTGGTTCGGTATTCCGACGGCACTCCGGTAGACTAATTGGCACAAAACACCTCAGATGAGAAATCTAAGACCATATAATTGAAGCTTATAGTGAGTAGAGGAAGTTTCCTGAAGGACTTACTGGACAATAACAGTGATTCAAAGTTGAAATCGACTCCGGTAGTCAAGAAAACTCACTATTTACTCCTCCTTCTCTCTTCTTGTGTTCTTAAGCTTAAGAAATCTGATTCCTCTTTCTCTTTCCATGCTTGCACGAAATTTTGCCATTTAATTAGGTATGGATGGTTGTGATTTAATCATATAAAATGATCTCATCTTATCTTGCCACGTGTCACAAGTTTAAGGCTTAAGAGTGCCACATGTCATGCAACCATTGGTCTTCCACTTTTCTCTTTCTTCGGTGGGTCATAAATGGTTAGGGGAAGGGGAGGCCTGACAATTTCCCCGGACTCCTGGGTTCGGTGCTCGACTCATAAAGTAAGTGACCCGCCCGGAGACCGGTGAATTCCCCGGACTCAGACGCTAGATGGCGTACTCCGGAGATGACAACATGAAAGGCTTAAAGTGGGTGTAATGATGAGGGACGCATGTCATCCCCTCATTTGGCCAACACAAAAACATGTTTTTACTTTAGCATAATTTCGGGACACTTGTCATTTCCTTATTTGGCCAACACGAAAGATGTGTCATCATGAGTCATAATGAGCTGTCATTACATACTTTACTAAAGTTCTTTTTAATAAAGTTGCTCCATCGGTGCATTACCCGGAATTCCACGTGGGACCACGGCACACATATCGAGGCGTGTCACGAATGCCCGAATTCTTTCGATCTCCCAACTGACGCCCCTGAACCCTGCAGCCACCGACGAATTTTGCTCCGACTTCTTATACTTGTATTTTTACAATATTGACTTCTCAATTTCCGTAAATGACACAATAGACATCTAGGAATTCTGAAAGTAACTCTACCTTTAATTTGTAAATACCAATATTTATTTTATTCCATTATTTCCATATTTACACGTTTTTAGTATTGCAAAATTTGGTATATTACACCAGGCCCCAAACGCAATCAGGGATCTACGAGAAAACAGTATAAAGAACACTTGAGAAGAGCAAGACCATTTGGGAATATGTGAAGAGAAGAGCCTCACTCTCATCAAGTTCTCAAGAAATCTCATTTCTAAGGATCGTTCACCACCCAGTTCAGTCTATCAAACGACAATCACCAGGGAAAATGTCAGAAGTTCCAACCAAAAAGCATGAACCTGTTCAAACCTGTGTCGTTGAAAAATAGAAGTCAGGATATACCTGTGTTCGAATATAGACGAAGGGAATAACTTACACCATTGTTGCATCACTATTTTCTAGCCTAATAACAGGGTCTGAGAGATCATTGATTTATTATGTAGCTCAACTAATACAAACCATAGTACTCGGCAAGCAGTTCAAAATTAGGTTCTTTTTTTTTTTTCCTTGAATAAATATTGCAGTCCATTCATTCACACAGAAAGATATACAAAACACCAAGTCTAGTTTCCTTCATCAACCTCCATCTCACCTCATACATAGAAGGCGGTGGATAATTAGGTTCTTTAAATGCATGAAATAGTTAGATGAACTTTCTTGACTCAGTCACAAATGAATCTGAATCAAAACCATTGACATTTCCAAGAAATTCATCAGCACCAAACATTTTCATGTTTCACTGAACTCGAGAGCTTAAGATCATTCATTCTCAGTTAAAGCTACCAGCAAAATAAACGTCTCTCATCATAACAGGGCTTCTCCCCTAAAGGAGCCCTTGCACTTGCTGCAGATAAGTAAATTGAGAAACTATGATTCAAATCTCATTAAGAAATCATTAATTCCCAAAACAGAGATATCACAACGTGCGCAAACAGATGAACTTCTTGAAATATAACACTCGTTGGCTCTCCATGAGTATAGCTGAGTTATAATACTCTCCTCCGCTACTTAATATAAAATATATTTAGGGAATTAATTTTGATCTTAAATATAAGACATGATTAGGGTGTTTTAGCATGTCATATTAACTAATTTCTTTAATCTAATTAAAATATGGCTATTAACACTGCATGGAGTATCTAGTGTTTCCACAAACGAATCAGTGACCAAGCACAATCAAAATGGTAATTTACAGCAACAACTGCAGATGGAAACAGAAAAATTCAACGTTCAAGTTACTCACCCAACTTTGATTGAAACAGACAGCATAAATATAAGAGCTGCAAACCCATGAGATTAGAATGTGATTCATAAATGGAACTTCTCGATTACAACTGACGTGAAATTCAAGCAGAAACAATCACATTACACTGTACTCAACTAAGAAACAGCTATAAAACTACATTAAAAAGGGAAAAATTGAAGATCAAATTTAACAAACCATCCTGCGCGGACTCTAAGGTTTAAGCGATGGAAACCTTTGCTCCAGCCTCTTCGAGCTGTTTCTTGGCATCCTCAGCCTCGTCCTTTGAAACTCCTTCCTTGAACTTCTTCGGCAACCCTTCAATCAAGTCCTTAGCTTCCTTCAAAGCCAGGCTCGTCAAGGCTCTAACGGCCTTGATAACAGCA
Source organism: Inga oerstediana (assembly GCA_963210345.1). Taxonomy (NCBI): domain Eukaryota; kingdom Viridiplantae; phylum Streptophyta; class Magnoliopsida; order Fabales; family Fabaceae; genus Inga; species Inga oerstediana. The sequence continues at coordinate 4,821,508 of OY723401.1, forward strand.
ATCCTCGCGTTACTGGGGACGTCCTCGATGACGACGTCGAACTCAGTCTTCTCCTCGGCGGCTGCAGGGGCTGCGTCGGCGGGGGCACCGGGGGCAGCAGCAACAGCGGCGGGGGCAAAGGCGGCAGCGGAGACCCCGAGTTTGTCTTGGAGGTAGTCGACGAGGATTTTGGCCTCCTCCAGGGTGAGGTTGGAGATATCAGCGCCGAGCTTCTCGATCTTCTCGGAGGCGGCAACGGCGGCGAGGGGGCGGAGATGGGTGGCCCGATGGGTAAGATTGGGATTGGGAGAGAAGGGGAATTGGAGGGAGGGTTTGAAGAAGGTGGAAGAGTGGGAAGGACAAGAGGAAGGGGTTGGTGTGGAGCAAGATGGGGAACGAAGAGTAAGAGTGGATAGAGTGGTTGTCATTGCGAATTAGCTTTCTGCTTCTTACTCTTCTCTGCCTGTCCTGAGAGAGAGGGATAAGAGGCAAAGTCGACAGTCGAACGAGAGAGCAAGAGAGGATAAGGAAAGACACGAAGGAAAATGGGTGTGGGTGCTTATAGCTACGTCTGTACTCGCGCTCTATATTGACACAAGTGCCCTTGCAAAATACTCACAATTATAAAACCACAGTCGTTTCATTCCAACCCCTTCGCTCCCTAATTAGGGCATTTCCCTCGACAGCAACAGTGCAGAGCTTTTCTATCTTTCCGTTTTTTTTTTGTTTTAAAATCCTTTCCTTTCTCTGTTTTTTTTGGGTTGGTAGCATACTAATATTGTATTATTCCAAGGGTCGAATCCTCAAGGCCAGAACCCAGAATCATACCACCGTGCCCCTTCCTTGTGAGGACTCTGATTTTGGTCTGTGTAGTAAACTTGTTAGGAAAAATTGATTCCGAAGAAAACAGTTACGAGACAGATGATTCTGGGAAGAAATGCTCAACCTTCGGAGGCGGCATCTGCATTTTCTCTTGGGCATACAGTTAGTTACAACGATGATTCTTCTTACAAAGGCAGATTTTCGGTTTAAAGCATCTAGAGTCGGTAAATTCAACTTTGCTTCCTTGTTTCTTGACTAGGGCTATTACAGTTACTGGCAGAGAAAACATAGGATTACCGCAGGCCTTAAAAGGAGAAGGATTCTATAGGCAACGGATGGACCTGGGACAGTGACCATTAATTTTTTTGGTGATACAACAGTGATTATTTTGCGAAGAGGAATGGGCATCCGGCATTAATATTATATATGCACGTATATAAATATTTCCCTTTTGGCACAAGGACCATGATAAGAGGTGAAGAATTGTGGTGGATTAAGTGATCAGGTACAATGAAGCAATCCTATAGATTCTAAGCCTAGAGATATTACAACTTAGCCTCTCCGTCTCCGTGTCAGAAATCTCACCATCTTCGACGCCTTCTTCCGTAAAAATATGCAATCGCAGCTATTGATGCAGCAAAAATAACTCCGGCGGTAGCATGCCAAGCATAGAGTGGTTTTTCCAGTAGAAGGCCAGGAGGAGCACCAACATCAACAGGTGAAGAGGATACAGGTGGTTTCTCACTAACTGCTACAGCAAATCCCAAACCCTGCCTCTCCAACTTAGACAAGTCTTCAACTTCAGGCTTTAGCTTGGTGGCCTTGGCTATGGCTTCATACTCTTCTTTGGTTCCACCTTCAAGGAATGACCCAACAAGCTGGCCCTTGCTCACCCAGTACGCTCCAAATGCACCGCCTGACATATCTCCATAATACACCACATCTCCAACATTATCCCCATAAAATTGCCAAGACAAGGAGAAAACTCTTGAGTAGAAAAAAGGCAGGTAATCGAATTCCCCTGTTTTGTCCAGTTCCATAATGGCAGCAACAACATGTCTTGCAGACTTTCGAGCTGAATCTACGTGCTCAAGCCTACGAGTTTCCCCAAATAGTTTGACAGGAAAAGATGCAACATCTCCTATTGCATAGACGGAACTATTGCTTGACTGCAATCTTCCATTTACTTTGATCCCGCCCTTCTCCAAAGTAAGCTGGCCTTCAAATAGACCCGTATTTGGGCGTATTCCAATTCCCACCACAACCATGTCTGTGGATAGCTTGCTTCCATCTCGTAGATTAACGGCTATAACCTGTTCAAAAAATCCACAAGATAATTGTTGAGGGTCATTTTAAGGGCAGGCTCATTTAGTTTTTCTAATATCTTTGATGGACCCTCCAACACATTAAAGATTTTTATGCTTCAAGTATTGTTAAAACGAGAGCCAACCGCCCTTGCGCTAAAATTTAGATTTAAGATGGTGCAGGGTGACAGATTGAACTCTAGACTTTGGTGACAGGTAACCAATACTAATGTGTCATCATTTACTCATTTTCTTAAGAAAACCTATTACTTCTATCAATAGTTGTTTGATTCAAGTCTGATGAACCAAGGAGATCTTACCTCCGACTGATAAACAAGAGGCCAGTTCCTCCTGGTTCAGAGGTTACATAATCATTCTAAGCACCAACTTTCTCAAACTGGAAATTAGAAAAAAAGTTCGGCCCAGTTTCAGTTTTCCGTAATATTACAGAAAAATAGTGAAGAAAATTACCTTCCCATTGGAGTCAAAATCAAACGATGACAGCACAGTTCCCTTGATGAAGTTCACACCTTTTGATTTGTAATAATCTTCATAGAAGTTTGCAATCTTTGGAGTGAACAAACGACCCACTGTAGAATCAACACCACATCTAAGTCATGCATAGCATGTAATCTTGCAATTACAGGGGCAAAAGGTTTCCAGCAGCATCATGTTTAAACTCATGATGCATGCAAACTGACATAAACAGGAATTGACAAACAGAACATTGTTGAAATGTCAGTGCTTACTGAAATGTGCTTCAGGGAAGACCATGGTCACGTTTATTTTATTGATCACTAGAGATGCAGCGCACTCCATGCCTATGTACCCACCGCCAATGACAACAGCGTTTCCCCCAGTACAGGATTGCATAACACTAACCAACCTATTTGCATCGGCCAAGTCTCGTAAATAGCAAACATTTTCAGCATCTGATCCGCTCACTCCAAATTCTTCAAGCTTTAACGCCTGCACTTGACATTGCAAACAAACTTAATATTCTTCGGAATATATTTTAATAACAAAGAAAGAACAGAATCTAATGTAGCACCTCTGTTATTTATTCTGAATTAATTCAACATTAACATTAAATCCGGTCATTGAAATGAAGAAGCTATTCCTTATGTCTATTAGAACAAAAGATGTTCCCCAATCCTTCCCTTATGTATTTCTTCTTGGGGGCAGTGATGATGATGACCTGTGTGTGTAAAATTGCCTACACATATTCCCTCTTGCTCTTTCGAAAACCATCACATGCAAGCACTAGGTTAACATGATGTACTGGTAAAAAGAATTAGGCGACTAAGAGACTAGTTTCAATACCCGAGCACCTGTAGCAATGATGAGAAACTTGTAACTTATGGTCTCTCCAGCTACTGTTAATAATGTCTTACGCTTCACGTCAGCAGACTTGACTCGTGTTCCAAGAACTAATTCAATACCTGGCAAGGAATAGAAGCGGTGAGAAGTAGGTATTCAGGGAGGAATATCCTTAGTCTACAAAATTTATGTTTTTCAAAAAAAATAAAAATGACTAGCCGAAGAAAAGGGTTAGAAATTTTAAAAAGAAAACCACCATATAGTGGTATTCATTAGCCAGGCCTAGTCCATGAAGATCAATAGCAAAAAAAGAAACTCATCAGGTAGTACATTTAATTCGGGTTCTTGTTTCTTTTTGACTTGTGAATTGTGATATTCATTTAATTATTTCAGTAGAACATATGAATTCTCTTATGCAGTCTCTTATCGTGATTTGAATGGACACAATGCAGTCTCCTGGAATAGACTACGCCCTCAATCCTAGCACCAATCAACTAATAATTGTTATGGCCTATTGAGTTGTAGCTTCTGAAGTATGCTGCATTATGAGAGGTGCAAATCAATATATCAATATAAATGATAAAATCTATAACAAACTACAAACCACATTATTCACAGGACACAACTCGAGTAAAGTATGAAAAACATGTTTTGTTAGTCTAAGTTAGGTGCCATGGACATAAAAGTACACAACAGAAAATTTTGCTGCTGTAGTCTGGATGAAAAAATATATAATCATACAAGCTAATTTATTCAAAGAATAAAATAATCAGTCACTGCTTTTATGCATTGGTTTCTACAATCCATAGCCATCAAATATACTATTATCAACTCACTGATTTTCCGACACCTTCAAAAATTTAACATAAAAGCTAAGTGAAAATTGTGGTCAACTTCTCATGTTACTAATCATAATCCACTATTTATATATTGATACATCCCGCGTCTGGGGGTGCCGATTGGTCTTGGCCAGGTAGCACCCAAAAAGTCGACAAAGGCTGGGGCCCTGTGTTTATTCTGGGTTAAAAGAATTGGGTGCGCCTCTGATACTACCTTAAGCTTTTAGCATGATGTGACTAAAGTTTGGTATCAGAGCCTGCATGAGTTTGCTTTTTACGGAAGTGAGATTCAAACCCAGGCTCTGATACTAAACCTTAAGAAGGAAGATCCAACCATCATTCTAAAAACTTATGCCGGTAGCAGCTTAAGCTTTTACTCACTTACAAAGAACATATTCAGAATATAGTCTGTCAAAAAGTATCAAAAGGTAAATAGGAAGAAAGCTTGCTAAATTACAATTTAAAAAATAAGAAATTGATATGAGAAAATCATTAGTTCATTACCATGTTCCTTATACCATTTTGGAGTCAGCCTTTCTCCATTTGCACCAACACAAGTATGAAATGCAGGAAGCCGTGTAGGGGCTGTACATTTGAACAGCATTTCAGAAACTATTTAACACCTAAGAAACTATTTATCACCTAATCTAATAGAGTAAATGGAAAAAGAAAATACGATGAAAGAAAACAAGAAGTACAGCTATCTATCATCCTCAAAACATAGAGAATTCAATTTTATGGGGCAACATCTTGGATTGACAAACACAATTCAAATTAGAATAATTACATTATTGAAAAGAACGGAGCAACAGGATGCCAAAATGAGGTGCCCATGAATTCAACTCATTATTAGACCTACTTAAAAACTATTTGATGTTTGATGTCTACACAGGGTATCAAAACCAATATACAGTTCCCAAAAAGAAAGAGCACTCTGACAATGAAATCCCCTGCGCAGTTGCAGTATGAAAAACTTGATAGATAAATAGAGAATTTTTAGAAAATAACCGGTTTTAAAGTTTGCAAAGTTCATATGATGCTCAAAGAGGCTATAAAAAATGCAAGAATGCGTTAATCGATTTATGAAGGGACAAACAGACCACGTTGCAAAGGAGTATCGAATATAAAGTGTACAGAGTACTTATAAGTTTGGTCCAGGGGACCTGTTATATCCATTAGTATCCGGGATAAGTATATGTCTTCCTTTGCTCACACGAAGCATGTAATGTATTTAAGGAAATTTCACAAATCAAAGTTCGCAGCTGATAAGTTGTCATGGGAAGAATTATATATACCTTCTGGGAGTAAGAATCCTTTGCTTAATGCAGGTCTCTCGTAAGGAGCAACCTGAAACACATGTGGGAATTTATATATTTCTGAATATAAAGAAGATATTCACTTATTTCCAGAGAAAAAATGAATAGGTTTAGAGCAAATTATAATATGTGCAACAACAATGAAGAACCAACGCCAAAAAAAATATAGGAACAGATATGAAGTAATTAGCTCCAAGGTAAAACATAATGCTACATTATAGTTGTGTTAACCAAAGCCGCGAACTAAAAGATAGAATTGCCATGGACATATCCACCATAAAGTTAGTGAAAAAGCTTTAAACAAAGGCTTAATTGGGACTCTTGAGCACGAGGAATTAGGGGAAAATATGAAGGAGACGGACAAGTGCCAGAAAAGACACGAGCGCAGCATAGCAAGCATAGCCAGAAAGTACATCTTACCGGTTCTTCAGAAATTATGCAGAGTTCACCCTGGGAAACTCCTCTCTTAACGAACTCAAGAGCAGCATAGCCAGCAGCGACCCCTCCTCCGAGAATCACATAAACAAAGGCTCTTCCCATCTCTCTCCTGAAATTATCTGGATTTCAAAGGCACAGAATTTTCGGGAGCTCTTCGACACTCCCACAAAACTTGAAATCAATAATTTTTTAATTCATTTTATGTGAATGAGAGGCCGATGACGATGATGAAGACGACAACGACGTCGAGTAGGAGATGATGAAGCATTCTTTTTTTTCTTTTTTCAACGCAGGGCCAATCAAGATGCAGGACACGCCCGGTGGATACGCAGAATCGAGACCGCTGATCCCAAATCCCGTAATGACGTAGGACATCGCCGAGCGTGGGGGTCACGTTAAGGTGTTGCCATGTGGGACCCGCAGCAACTGAAAGAAACAAATCAGAGACGTGCAAGTGGAGGCAGAGGCGATCGAACGGGTTGTTGTTCGGATCTGTGGGCGATGATGAGATCAGATAGATTGAAGATCAACTTGAAGGGAAAAGATTTGTGGATGAGGCTTCTGTATCCGCCACAAAAATAAGGAAATTAAAATGTTTTCCACAAAAATGAAGAATTTGTATAAAATTAATTAGAAATTATCATTAAGTTAAAACAAATTATTTTATTATATATTTATCATTTGCGATTAAATTTTAAAAAATAATTATTTTTCCTTTCAAGAATAAGTATTACTAATTATTAAATATTTAGCTTTTACAATCACATGGAAAAAATTAAAATATAATCAAGACGATTTTAAGAATTGTAGGTGCCCCGCAAAAAATAAATTACATTTTATTTTGATATATCATCCAAAAATATTTGGTACTTGATAGAATATAATCATATAACAATATCATGATAGTGAGATAAAGTTTGTCGTCCTGGTATTGTATTTTTAATATGTTACCCTATTTTATAATAAAAGTGTGAATTTACTATTTTTTTAGATTTTTAAAAAATTGTCACCTTCAATCCTCAAGATCTAGTTTGTAACGCAGCTGAATAAATAATAATCATCATATTTTTTTTTTAAACGGATAGAGCTGTAAGCTCATAACTCCACAAGCCCTTAGTTACACCGTTGTGCTATATCTCGAGAGCTGACCTGCTGCCATAACTCAACCAAAAAGCCATTTAAGAGGCTTTCTTATAGGAAAGCTAAAACTCCTTTTCTGTCCCAATTCCCGCTATTATACGACTTCAAAAACCTGTTGTAACAACTAGATCCATCAAGTCAGAAATTCTGTATTCATTGCCTCGTCCATCATAGCTTTTTCAAACGCAATGAAAATGTGAGGAGCGATAATGTTAGGAATTTTGAGTTTACCCTGATGATTATTTGCTCTGGTACAACGCATTACAGAGTTTCTCATGCCAAACTAGGTGGCAAATTAAGAATGAAGAACTGCACATTCAAGTTTGATATAAAACTAGTTCAAATAAAGGCCCCCCGAAGCTCAGATGGAAGAATGCGCATAAACTGATACGTCCAGCCAAAAAATGAAAGCCATATATATGCAGCATCCTTGATTAACATGCTTGTGAAATGGATCTCATTAAATTCAAGTATTAAATAATTTAGCATGACACAAACATGGCTTAAATTTCTCCATAAAAATGTTACCTGTGTACCTTTCTTGATAGCCAAACAAGTAAAGTAAATTTTCCCAATTTTGAAGGCATAGCATCCCTCTGTAACTCCATTCTTATACTGCTGTAACTCCGAATTCTTCCAAACCAAAGTTTGATACTGTCCATAGTTAGTATCGGCTGTCATACCATTGTGCCTCGAACAGTTTGCAATGAATCACAACTGAACGGTTTTCTTCATCTTCTCATGCTCTTTGCTTTACTGTTCATCATTAAAAAGGAGTAGCGATGCAAGCTAGTAGTTATTCTTAACTAATACAATAGCGGTAACTAATAGTTTTTTCTAACACTATGTGCAGACCTAGCAGGATATTAAAACAACTGCTGCAGACAATAGTCATAATCTTGCAGTCTTGCTCCAACTTTGATCAGAGTAATTTGAGCCATTTGCAAGCAAATACCAGCATAAAACCAGTGTTATTCCTATACTAGCGGTACAGATTGGATTGGCTTCTGAAGGGCTGTTGAAACTTTGATGCTATTTGAATTTTCACAATTAAGACTCATCATCTAAATCATAATTCAACCAATTTGCCCCATCACCAAAATAGACCACAATTAACGATAAATTCCATGAGTAAATATATTCTTTTTTGAAGTTAAGAATTGCATCAAGTAATCCAACGCCAACCAATTTGCCCCATCACCAAAATAGACCGCAAAATGATGGCTTTTTGTCCATCATTTTACTTTTAAGAAATTAACTTTCATATGTTAGTATTTGAAAAAATTTGTCATCATTTAAGAAACAACTTGATGTGCCAAGGAGATCATGATCAAAGCTTCCTCCATGGATAAGCAGAAATGATCATAGAGAAGGAAAAAAAAAAACTAGTTAAATTTTCATCAGGCAAGTAATATTATATTATTCTAAGCAGAATAGAAACCCCAACCCCAAAAAGAAAAGAAAAGACGCAGATCAAGTTCTCCCACTGAAACGTCTCAAGGGTCTGTCGTGATTTTAAACTGCAGGATAGGTGAAGTGTCCATGGACTGTTCTTCCTCTACTAATTTCTCCCACACGGCACGGATAGTTACGTTGCTAAGAATTTTCCAAGCCTCAATTATTCGGGTACGCCCAGGCTGCAAGATATCTCCAGACGTTGATTTCAAAACAAAATTGTATTGGATTGATTTCCCAGCAGGCACATCCTGCATGTTTAGAAAGGATATATATATAGACATCAGCAACTAACTAAAAATTATTTTCTGTTAGATTATTGAGTTCTACCCACCATCTCAGCAAACCACCATTGACGCTCGTGACCAGGTCATTGGGAGTGCATTTGAGGGATCCCAAGCACCAATCATTGGATCATCACCCACTACGAGTAACTGTTCGCCTGGTATGTAATCTTTTTTTTCCACCAGCAATTGAATCCGAACAACCTTTGTTTTCTCCGCACAACAACCCATATATTTATTGTCTTCAAAATTTGAAGGAAAATACGTAAAAGGTAATTAATTGTGACCCACCGATTTGCTGTGTTTCAAAGTCCTCCGGCAAAAACTATTGGAAGCATGAGAAAACAATGAAAGAAAGGAAGAAAACCGCATCAATTCTGGGAACGAAAGAGACCTGGTGTTTGGATGGCACTGGGGAAATACCCTTATTTTGAACCAGCTGAAGCATCCGAAAGTCGCCGACTCTATCATTGGAGGAGGGAAATTCAACACTGTATGAGAAACAAAAGGCAGAAACAAGCCTTGGGGGAGAAGATCCAAGGCCATGAAAATAGGCCTTGGGGCAACAACTCCTCACCGCCGACATTACTCGCTGGGTGAACGGCTTGCAGTGCGTGGCTTTCTTGTTTTGTTGCGAAGCGATACTGGAAGGTCAATTTTTTTTTTTTTTTTGATAGACATACAATAACGGAAAAAACAACAACAAAACAAGTAACAAAACAACAAAACTACAATTAACCCATATCTAAAAATATCTTAGATGGAATACATACCGGTGGTTCACGAAACCAGACGAGCCCTGCAGCTAATCCCAGTGCTTCTTTAGCTAAAATATCCGCCACATTATTGGATCTGCGGCCACACCATTCCATTGATACATCCCAGCTTCTATCCAACATTTCCTGAATCTGTCCGAGTAACTGAGCTTCCATGTGATCTTCCTCCCAGCCACCCATTATCAGTTCCAAAGCCTCCAAACAGTCTGACTCTATCACTATTTGTCGCTTCCCCAAATCCCAAGCCATCTTAAGCCCTATCATTACTGCCCACACCTCAGCATGGAGGCTAGATCCTCGTCCCAAACCATACATGAAGCCGGTCAGCAATTTGCCTTCATGATCCCTCACGATCCCTCCACATCTCGCACGATCCCCTCCCGAATTACACGCGCCATCCACATTTACTTTAACCCAACCAACATATGGAGGTTTCCATAATGTACTCTCTCCTGTCTCAACAAGGGATTTACATAACTTCATATCAGCCCATCTTGTTTGAGCTCTAACTTGATATATCAACTGGTTGGCTGCCAAGGTCTGACCTTGAAATACTCCCGAGTTTCTATTTAGCCAGAGCTGCCTACAGAAGATTGCAAACCATACCGGCCAACTCACCCCTTCATAATCTTTTCTCTGTACTAAATTCCATCGAATCCATGAGCTTATATCCGTAAACTCATAAAACTTGGTACTCTGTGCCGGAGAATCTGAAGTCTTCGTCCAATAACCCCTTGCTAGCCTGCAGTCACGAAGAACATGTAACACACTTTCAGGCACCGCTGCACACATAAAACAATCCTGCTGTACTTGCATTCCACACCCTGCCCTCCATGAATTCGTCATCAATCTTCCGCGAGCTGCCATCCACAGAAATGTTTTACACCTTTGTGGAGTACGCAGTTTCCATATTCTTCTCCATAACCCACGATGAGGTGAATGTTGCTCCCCCGCCACTAGTCCATATGCTGATTTAATAGTAAACTCCCCACTATTCGAGACCCGCCATATGGGTATATCATCCTCAGATCCTCGAGCAGACGGTATGACCCTCCGTAAGGCATGAATCACCGAGAACGGTAAGAAAGAATCAAACTTCGCCCAATCCCACCCACCTGACGAAGTGACATATGTACACACTGGATCTGCTAGCATGCCATCCGGAATATCTCTAACACAATACCTCAGAAGACTATCATAATGCGGAAGCCATGGGTCTGTCCAAAAACGTACTCGATCACCCTTTCCAATCCGCCATCCCACACCTTCCTGCACCCGTTCCCAAACCTGCCTTATCCCCTTCCATGCTTGAGAGCCACTCCTCACTTTCTTTATGACTAGCAAAATATCTTCCTCACATTTATATTTCTCCCGCATAAACTTCACCCATAAGGTATCCCGCCGCTTCACAAGGCCCCACCCTAACTTCATCATAAAAGCTTCGTTCTGTTTACGTGCATGACGTAGTCCCAAGCCTCCTGCATCCTTCGGCTTACATACTTCATCCCATGTGACCATTGATGGCTTTCTACTCGTACCAGAACTTCCCCACAGAAAACCCCTACACTTCTTGTCAATTTCGTCGCAGGTGGCTGATGGTAACCATGCTGATTGCATGGCGTAGCTCAGGATTGTTGAAACAACTGAAGATACAAGAGTATGACGGGCAGCCATTGACAAGGTATTCGCCTTCCATCCCTTCAAACGATCTTCCATCTTATTGACTAGATACTGGTAAGTGTGCTTTGACACCCTATCATGATGTACAGGGATACCCAGATATTTACCAAGATCCGCTGTTGGTGTAAATTCTAGAAAAGCACTGATCTCCGACCTTCTGGTATGACAGACGTTCCTTGAGAAGAAGATCCTGGACTTGGCTCCATTCACTCTTTCTCCTAATGCAGCACAAAAATCATCTAAGCATGCTTTAATAATTGCTGCTTGATCAAGAGAAGCCTCAGCAAACAATAATAGATCATCAGCAAAAAATAAATGTGAAATTGCCACCCCATACTTCTTTAACCTGAACGGAATCCAATTCTTTGCATTCACCTCCGCTTGAATAAGATGGGCCAATTTTTCCATAACTAGTACAAACAGGTATGGAGAAATAGGGTCACCTTGCCGAACACCACGGGACGGATTGAAAGTTGGTCCCGGCTTGCCATTCCACATAACCTGCATTTTGGGGGTAGTAAGGCAGGCAGAAATTAAATCTATAATTTGAGACGGGAATTGTAATTCATGTAATCGTGCCACCACAAACTCCCAACGCACACGATCATACGCTTTCTCAAGATCAATTTTCAAAGCCATAAATCCCTGTTTCTTCTTTATCGTCTTCATCGAGTGCACAATTTCCTGAGCGAGGATAATATTATCAGAGCTCTGTCTCCCAGGCACAAAGCTACACTGATTTGGTGAAATAATCTGTGGCATAACCCGCTTCATCCTGGTCGCTAAGATTTTTGTAACCACCTTATAAATAACATTACACAAGCTAATAGGTCGAAAATCCCGTATGCTCTGTGGGATCTCAATCTTGGGGATCAAAACGATGTAAGTCCCATTAACCCTCCTAACTTCATTAGGTCTACAAAATATATCCTGCACCATCTTCACCACCATCCCCCTTACGATATTCCATTGGTTCTGAAAAAACAACGGATTCAAGCCATCTGGACCAGGGGCTTTAAGGGGGCCCATGCTAAATATTGCTTGTTGCACTTCTTGTTCCGTAACCATTGCCCCCATCATTTGTAACAAACTCTCAGAGATCAACGGATATGTGCCACCAAAATTAACTTCTCCATTCTGATTTTGTTCCTCCGTATAGAGATTCTGAAAAAAATTCGTTCCTTCCCGTTTAAGTTCTTCCTCACTGTAGATCCATACCCCATCATCATTCTTAAGCGCTTCCACTTGCTTCCTCCTTTGACGACTATTCGTAACTGTATGGAAATACTTCGTATTTTTATCCCCATGTGTATACCAGTTACATCGGGAATGCTGCAACCACATTAATTCCTCCTGAACCAAACACTGTTCTAGCTCTTCCCACACCAACTTCCGTTCATTGTCCCCTTCTAGTCTTTCATTTAATTTTTCCAATGTATGAAGAAATCGAGCTTTCCTGTAATTAATATTCCCAAAACTCTTCTGATTCCATTCTATTACCTTTGCCTTGAACCCTGCAATATTTTCCTCCCAAGATCTGGTTAACCTCCACGTATTCTCCACCACAGAAGAAAAGGAATCATCTATAACCCATGGCGCGAAAAACCGGAATGGCTTCTGTTGCCTACCTCTAGGTCCTCTCACCCATCTCAATAGAAGCGGGCAATGATCAGACTTATATTGTGGAAGGTGCAACAAAGATACGTTGGGAAACATATCAAACTATTGCTTCGTTGCTATAACCCTATCAATTCTGCTAGCCGATCCATTCCTCCTCCATGTAAACTTAGGTCCTTGAAAACCCATTTCTTCCATCCCACTTTCCCTCAACCATTGAGCAAATAAATTGTCATGGCGACTTGGTACTCGTGATACCAACCTTCTATCCTCATCCCTTAAAGTCGCATTGAAATCACCACCCACACACCATTTCGTCACGCCACTCACCCGGATTAAATTAAGCTGCCGCCATAGTTCTCGACGTTTTAAGTAGTTCGGATGTCCATACACCACCGATAAATCCCAGCTCAAATCCTTCCCTTCATTAAAGACCCCATGCAGAACCTGTGAATCTTTAAAAGTAACCTTAAAATCAACATTATTATTCCAAAGACACCATATTCCACCACTGAACCCGTTTGCCTCGACTACCTCCATATTCTCCATTCCCAAGCGTCTGCCAAGTACTCGTGCCTTCTCTCCCTTCTGTCTTGGTTCAAGAAGAGCTAAAAAATCAAATTTATAAATCCTCTTTAACTCAGAGATCAATCCTACAAACAATTTGCTCCCAGTACCACGAGAGTTCCAAATTAATATATTATATTCCATAAAAAAACATTGATAAAGAATTTAAGCCCCACTACTGCTCCTTAGAACCAGACTTCACCACATCACTCATCTCTGTATCACCCAACTCATGCAAAATAGAAGTGTGACTTACACAAAACTTAGCGTCACTGCCTTCTCCAGGATCCCATTGATTAGTAGCCCCCATATTATCATCATTCTTCCCTTTTTGTATATTCATATTCCCATGCTCCTTTTCTCGATTTTTCATTGCGATATCAAATAATGGCAGCACATTCCTATTAACTATTTTCGGTTCAGCGGACACAGGCCGAGACTTGCCTTGCACTTCGGTCTTGACCCCACCACTCAACTCCAAATTATTCCTCTTCACCAACCCCAGCCTTGCTTTAGCCTCCATGATAAGACCCATATTAGCTGGCCCCTCCACTTTGTTAACTTTCGCACATGGCGCAATCGGTGCTGAATTAACAATCATCTGCTTGGTCCCACTACAACTTTGAATCTGCCCTTCTTTGATAGGATCCGATGCTTCTTGCGGTTTCTCCACAATTCTAGCCTTTCTTTCCTCCTTCTTTGCACCTTGATTTGTTACCTCCTTTAACGGCTCTCTCTCCCCCAAAGTCCTTGCTGTCCGTAAATCACTCACCAAATCTTCCTTAATCAGCGCATCAAAGCGAGAACCTCGCCTTTCCGAAGCAGAGGAACGCCGTTCACCTGAAGCAGAGCGTGTTCGTTCGTCCCTCTGTCCAGCTAACCCAGCAATAGCGTTCTGTCGATAATATCTTCTTGGTCGCTGGACTAAAGTCCAGCTATCAAAACCCACCCCTTCTATGTCCTTAGTCCCGCTACTTTCTCCATTCCCAGTTACACTCCTACCTCCAACCCCGACATTCGACTGATGTCGTTCTTCATTTTTACCAGCATTCTCACTCGACTTACTACCCACAACGGGCTCATTAGGATATTGATCGGCCTCTTTTTGCATACACTGTTGAACGTCATGCCCATATCGACCGCATTTAAAATAAATACAATGTATACCTTCATACTGAACACGGGTGACTCTGCCGTTAATCAAAATGAAAGGCCTCAAAGGAGCAGCAAGATTCAATTCCACGCATATCCGAGCAAACCTTCCCTTCTTCCTTTTCAGCGTGGCCACATCAACCTTGATCACTTTTCCAATCTGCGAACCTAAAACAAACAGCGCTTCTTTATCATAGTAATCTAACGAAAGTTTAGCAAAACGAATCCACGCAGCAATCTTGGTCACCTCCGCTTCATCTGGATCAAAGTCTTGTTTCCATGGTTGCACCGAAACATAGTGATCAAATAATAGCCATGGACCACCGGTGAGTGCGAGATCATAATCTCTTCTATCCTTGAATTGCACCACGAAGAAACCAGCACCCACATCAATTGGTTCAACGTCCCCGTTCTTGGCCCAGAACTGTTGGATTTTTTTTGCAAAATAAACTGGATCAACCATGCGCCCCATAAGCTTTACTATCAGTGCACTTTGCCACTGCTTAGCCAACCTGTCCCTTTCTTCCAGCGAAAAAATCACATTCGGACCCAATGCAGTCATCTCTACCTTAATACGGTCCTTCCACCCATCCCCATTCCACCAGTCATCTTCCTCTTCTGTATCACACCGCTCCTGTAATACTGCTTCTTTAAAAGACCTCCATTTGGTCTCTGCATGAGTCTCTGTTACCTCCCCAGCTCTATCGGTGTTGATCTCGCCAATAATATGGTCTTCCTTCTCTGCGTCATGCATCCATTCTTCATCCCTGGACACCAGTTGATATCCTCCTGTGAAGCCACTATCACCCGGGTTAATCTTTTTCCTGCTACGATTCAGAGCATCACGCTCCTCCGTCGTCGGCGCCAGAGGACCTCTTTCTCGACTCCTTTCTCTCTCTCGCTCACTCATTGATCTCAACGGCTAATTCTATTTCTGGAAGGCCACTTTAGTTGAGGTGATACCCTAAGAAATAATCAACATTATATATTCATAATGTAATTATAATAAACCAGAATTGATAATAAAATATTATAGAACTAATTACAATTAATAAAATTTTCTATTGCCAAAAATAAATGTGAACTAATTATAGAATATTAATAAAAAAAATTAAAATTAAAACTAAAATATGCGATAATAAATGCGAAAGATTCATCTTTAAACAAAATAATAACAATGGGTTCCTCGGTTAGTGATAGATTAGGATGACCACTTGTCCATAAAGAAAATGGATGGATGGTTCGATTTACTGTTTTTTTAAATCATTATTATAATATTTTTGAATAATCCAACACGTGATATTTATTTATTTATTTATTTTTGAGTAAAAAATGATATATTTATTTATATTTATAATGATAATTTTATAAAATATTAAATATAAGCCATGGATTTTTTTTTTAATTCCATGACTTGATATCAGACTCTGAAAAGTGAGGAAGAAAGAAGAAAATTAGAGCACCCCAACCCCAAATTGATTGCATTTTTTTAATTCACCTCAAACTTGCTTATGCTAGGCTAAGGTGTGTTATGCATCCTGAAGTATTTTTTTAGATGTAATGTTCTAAAGTATTTTGTGGTACACCCAAAACCTTGAAGTATTTTGTGAAAGTTTAGATAATATAGTGTATTGGACACATTTGGAAAAATTACTTTACGCCCTGTTTGGTTGGAGGGGATGTGATAAAAAATGAACCTCTCGCCTTGTTTGATATGAAAAATTGGAAAGGAGATGCCTCAAAGAAGGGGCCCCAAATCCCTCCTATACCCTCATTTTTGTTCTTTCTAAATTTGGGGGTTTTAGAGGGGATGGAAAATGAGTCCCTCTCCTTCCATCCCCTCCATTTAAACCAAATAGGTTAGGGTTTTGGATGCAAAAAAAAAAAAAAGCTTTTGGCATTGGACGCAAAAGAAAAAAATGCTTCAAGATGTTAGGTTCATCACAAAATACTTTAGAACACTATATGCACCTAGGAAAATATTTAAGGGTGCTGAATGCAACTTAACCCTGCCTCTATTAGTGTCGGTGGGAAGTTTAAGGGGTTGTTTGGCACGAGGGATTTGAAGGGGAGGGAAAATTTTCATGATTTGGATTTTAAAAATTAAAGAAGTGTGATTAAAATTTTTTAATTAATTTTTCTTACTCTTTTATTTAACATCTTATCTTTATTAAAATTTTATAGTTCTACTTTCCAAATTTTTTTAAATATAACTCATAAAAATCTTCCCTCCACTCCCTTTCCCTCTTGCCAAACTGACCCTATAGCCTTGTTCAGTGCGTAGTGCTAGGGGGTAAGGACTGGGATTGAACCAGTGATTGATTTAGAATATATCGTTTGGTATGAGGGATAACGGATAACCAGAGATTGGGAGTACAACGAAAGTGGGATTGCTGTAAAGCTACCTCCCCTTGCTATCGCGTTTTCAATCCCAAGACTGCAAAATTGTAGGGACAAAAATATCTTTGATTAAAATATTTTAATGACAAAAATAACCCTCTTGATTTTAATCTAACTCTTTCATTTTCTTCTTTTATTGTGTTAAGGTCAAGTTTTTCATCCCAAAATTAGACTCTCGTTGAATCTCTTGCCCTAGATGCTTCTTTGTATTTTTTTTTTGTAAAAAAAGTTTAGGTGGGTTCGGCACCAGTCATCCCATCAAGGTCAGGACACGACCCCAGGGCTCATCGAGCACTTACAAGGAATTTATGAGATTGCCTATCAAAGAAGCCCTCACAACGGTAGCAGGAATCGAACTTGCATCCTTTAGGGATCCAAATCCGGTCCTTGCCATATGTGCCAACTCTCATGGGCTGCTTCTGTGTTTTTGAAATAACAGCTGGGCTCACATTGATTGGGCTTGGGACCATTTGAAGCCCGGTAGTGTCTGAGCATCGACTTTTGAGTTGAGAAACCCTGCTGTCATATTTGTACTTGGTTCAGTTTACTTGCTTATCTCCTTTCTGTGAGAAGTTTGTGCGGCTAATTAACTTGAGTTGGCGGTTATTGGTTCTTGTCGATCTCCGAGAAGAAACAGAGAGGCTCATTCTAGATCAGCACATCCTTGCCAAGATCCCAACTTTGTCGTTCCTTTTTAGCGCCTAAGAACGCCTCATCCACCGAACACCAACCCACCTTCGCTACATATCCAATCACCCATCCTCCTCCATATCGCATCATCCCCTATGTGCCCCATCCCTCTATCCGCAACACTCTAACGATCATACTTACAGGTGAGTTCTCAGAAACACTTTTTCCTTCCTTCTCTTTCTTTGTTTTTTGCTGTAAAGTTATGCTCTTTTTAGGTGTTTTCGATTTGGCCGCTCATGTTTCTCCTTGATCTGCGCTCATAGGTTTATTCACGCAATGAAACTTTTTTTCTAGATTTTTGTTTCTATTGTCGGCAACAGAAGATCGAAGATCATAATATCATGATACTGTAGATTTTTGTTTCTATCCTCTCCCATGTTGTTTACATCCTTTACCCCTATGTTTTCCTTTGCAAGAATATATTATAATTTTTTCTTAAAAATAAATAAATTTCAACCTCTCAAAGTTTGAAAGAGAGCCATTACTATTATTATAGAGTAGATTTTCTTCACATTTTTCATAATGTTAAATCCAATCCCTGTAAGGGGAAAAGAAGGCTAAAGGAGGTGATTGTGGAGAGCCCAAACCCTAATATTCTTCCCTCCACATCTCCTCTCATCCAATTCTATTAAAAATATTATAATAATATCTTTCAATTTATACAATTAGATATACGCACACCCATCAGCATATTTTCAAAAACAAACCAGTCTTTATCTTTATAAAATCGTTCGTAACTGAATCTTTATCGTTTCAATTTTTTTTATTTTCCTAGTCAAAATTACTGGAAGGAGCCCTAACGAATATTATTTGTTAGGGTGAATTACTGGAAGGAAGTTCAAGAATGCTGAACTACTTTCTACCTTTAGTTTTCTTATTCTTCGTTACTCCTCAGTCTTCCATATGTTTATCAGTTTTAATTACCTGGGCCTTTAGAAGGCAGGACTAAAATTTCAACAGGCAGGGATACAAAAGCAACCACACTCTCAAAAGGCAACCAACAACCAACCACTTAGTCCACAAGGTAGTCTCAAACGGCAAAAAAAAAAATGCAGGAATTGAGAAACAGGAAGCATAAGAGCTCAAATCCAGAAACAGGAACTCAAATCCAAAGGAAGCAAAGAAAACCACAGCATCCAGAAACCGGCAGGAAACAAGAAGCGAAACCATAGCTTCAAGCCAAGTCTAGAAAGTCTCCTCAAGCCAACCCCATAGAGGTCTTCCACATATTGCTCTTCTCCTTTAGCTGTCTGTGATACACAGAGCCTTGAATCCTTAGCTGTGAAGGCAAGTCTCATCTTCATGATTTCGAAAAAGAGCCAGCTAGTCCTTCCCCGAAGCTCAAAACATGTAACTTCGATGTTTGAAATTGCATAACCATATCTAGCGCATAAGTCCTCCTAAAGTAAAATCTTGACTATAGCTCTAATCAGCATTCTCCAAACAGTTTTTAAAGAAATAGCCCCTCACCTAATTTCGAAGTCAGGCTAAACATATCATATATGATCCACAAACAAATGGAAATAACGAATTTCATTACATGGTCGTTGAACGATAAAGAAGTAACCCCTTACCTAATTTCTAGACGTATGAGGAAAATCTATCATCACTTAACTCAAGATAACAGTAAACTGCAGCGATGGACGCACAGCCAGGAAAATCTAATCTATCATCACTATAATAAACGGTACAGATGAGCGCACGGCTAATCAATTGTTATTATGATCATCGATAAATTTCACCGAACTTCTCTAATCATTTACTCAATTGAAATGTCTCCCTTAATTTCTAAAATGTCGCAACAAACCCTTCTCAACCTTCATTATTATTAGTCAATGCGCTCGTTGTCATTCAAGCCATTTTTACTAATATCTTTGAAATTGCATAACCTACTTTAGCGCACAAGTCCTCCTAAAGTAAAATCTTGACTCTAGCTCTAATCGGCATTCTCCAAACAGTTTTTAAAGAAGTAGCCCCTCACCTAATTTCGAAGTCAGGCTAAACATATCATATATGATGCACAAACGAATGGAAATAACGAATTTCATTATGTGGTTGTTGAACAATAAAGAAGTAGCCCCTCACCTAATTTATGGACGTATGAGGAAAATCTATCATCACTTAACTCAACATAACAGTAGACTGCAGTGATGGACGCACAGCCAGGAAAATCTAATCTATCATCACTATAATAAACGGTACAGATGAGCGCACGGCTAATCAATTGTTATTATGATCATCGATAAATTTCACCGAACTTCTCTAATCATTTACTCAATTGAAATGTCTCCCTTAATTTCTAAAATGTCGCAACAAACCCTTCCCAACCTTCATTATCATTAGTCAATGCGCTTGTTTTCATTCAAGCCATTTTTGCTAATATCTTTTAAATTGCAGAACCATATCTAGCGGACAAGTCATCGTAAAGTAAAATCTTGACTATAGCTCTAAGCCGCATTCTCCGAACAGTTTTCAAAGAAGTAGCCCCTCACCTAATTTCGAAGTCAGGCTAAACATATCACATATGATGCACAAATGAATGGAAATAACGAATTTCATTATGTGGTCATTGAACAATAAAGAAGTAACCCCTCACCTAATTTCTGGACGTATGAGGAAAATCTATCATCACTTAACTCAACATAACAGTAGACTGCAGTGATGGACGCACAGCCAGGAAAATCTAATCTATCATCACTATAATAAACGGTACAGATGAACGCACGGCGGATGAATTATTATTATTATTATCATCAAGAAATTTCACCGAACTTCTCTAATCATTCACTTAATTGAAATGCCTCCCCTAATTTCTAAAATGTCGCAACAAACCCTTCCCAACCTTCATTATCATTAGTCAATGCGCTTGTTTTCATTCAAGCCATTTTTGCTAATATCTTTGAAATTGCACAACCAACTTTAGCGCACAAGTCCTCCTAAAGTAAAATCTTGACTATAGCTCTAACCAGCATTCTCCAAACAGTTTTCAAAGAAGTAGCCCCTCACCTAATTTTGAAGTCAGGCTAAACATATCACATATGATGCACAAACGAATGGAAATAACGAATTTCATTATGTGGTCGTTGAACAATAAAGAAGTAACCCCTCACCTAATTTATGGACGTATGAGGAAAATCTATCATTACTTAACTCAAGATAACACAGTAAACTGCAGTGATAGACACACAGCCATGAAAATATAATCTATCATCACTGTAATAAACGGTATAGATGAACGCACGGCGAATGAATTATTATTATTATTTTCGAGAAATTTCACCGAACTTCTCTAATCATTTACTCAATTGAAATGCCTCCCCTAATTTCTAAAATGTCGCAACAAACCCTTCCCAACCTTCATTATTATTAGTCAATGCGCTTGTTTTCATTCAAGCCATTTTCGCTAATATCTTTGAAATTGCACAACCAACTCTAGCGCACAAGTCCTCCTAAAGTAAAATCTTGACTATAGCTCTAACCAGCATTCTCCAAACAGTTTTCAAAGAAGTAGCCCCTCACCTAATTTCGAAGTCAAGCTAAACATATCATATATGATGCACAAACGAATGGAAATAACGAATTTCATTATGTGGTCGTTGAACAATAAAGAAGTAGCCCCTCGCCTAATTTATGGACGTATATGGAAAATCTATCATCACTTAACTCAAGATAAGTGTAAACTGCAGCGATGGACGCACAACCAGGAAAATCTAATCTATCATCATTGTTATAAACGGTACAAATGAACGCACGGCGGATGAATTATTATTATTATCATCGAGAAATTTCACCGAACTTCTCTAATCATTTACCCAATTGAAATGTTCCCCCTAATTAATAAAAAGCCGCAACAAACCCTTCCCAACCTCCATTTATTAGTCACAATGCCGTCGTTTTCTTTCGCGCCATTTTTGCTAATATCTTTGAAATTGCATAACTATATCTAGCACACTAGTCCTTCTAAAGTAAAATCTTGACTATAGCTCTATTCAGTATTCTCCAAACAGTTTTCAAACTCACCTGGCCCTGATCTTTGCCAAGGGCTGTGATAAGGAGAATGACTCTGCGCCCACTCATTCTTAAGGCTGCTCTACGTCCGGCCAGTGGAGTATTGTTGAGGCAGATACGTCCAGGCATGATAGCCACCATTGCAGTTCAGTCTAGGGTTAGGTTTTTTATGGAAAATGAATGCACTTTAACTTCACCGTCTCTACCCCTCGCTCTAATTATGTAGGACGATGAAAAATCGGTGCCCGTTGAGCCCAATTGTATAGCTTTCGTTTAATTTTTTCTACTCGAATATTATGTAGGGAAAAAGATAGAAAAATACCATTTGAACTTCAAAATCCCGCTGACAAGAATGATAATGGGATTGACAAGAATGGTAATGAGATTGACAACGTAAATCTTTGTCAAAGGATTAATTTGGGATTTTGAAATTCAAGTGGTATTTTTCTGTCTTTTTCCCTATTATGTATTTAGAACCAAAAAAATAATTCTAGATAAAATATGTCAGCAAAGTTAAATATTAAACCAATCGCTGGCCTTGAGCTCTTTCATAGTTCTCTTGTACTCAAAAACTTCGTTTTATTTTATATATGAAAAAAGAATCATTTAGTTTGAGCATTTTTATCTAAAATAGGTATTCTATGTACGGCAGAGTTTAGTAGATTAAGATTTTTAACATTGCGTCTCCGCTTAATGTTATTTTATCGTTTTATTAGTCTTTTTACTCCTTCTCTTTCTCATGTTTACATTTTAAAGTTCTAATTTCTAAATTTATATTCTTATTCTAGTAATATTGTCTACCTACTAGTTGAAGTAAGCATACTCTCTGTTTTGTTGTTGAATAAATTATCTGTAGCCCGATTGTTTAACATTTTTTAGGAATTGAAATTATTTTAAAAACAATACTAATTTTAGTGTTAGAAAATAAATACCCGTGAGTGTATGGGTTTAATTATGCTGATCCGTTTTTAACTATTAATGCTTTGGAAGCGTTATTTCTTACATTTTAGTGCTACTTGCAAAATTACTACGTTTTCACTCATTTACGGTTATTGTGTGTCAATTTGAACATGTCAGGAGCTTGTACTTTTTGAATCGAATAAAAACTAAGATTATTAAATTCAGATCACTCACTAAATCAATTGTGATATTAGGTTAAGGGATAGTGAATCAAATCAAAGTCAAACTAGTGAAAAAATAAAGATTTTGAAGTTATCAATAAGAAATCCTAAAGAAAATAGGAAAAAAATTGATTTTTTTAAAAAAGTGAATCGGCTTGAATCCCGAACTGACCGCTTTATCAATCGATTTGTCAATTTTCGTGCCGCACCAGTCTAGTCTTGATTTAATAACACTAATATCTAAATGTGTATTTGAAACAACGGTGATAAAAATAACTTTTGCTAACTTAAGGTTCTAGTAAAAATTGTCTAATGTGGTTGATGTTTAGATTAACGATAGCATAAATGGATTTTTTTGAAATTGAAAATTGTTTGGATTTACGGTGGTATAAGTGCCTTTTATGATACTTTAAATAGAAATAAAAAGGTAAATGATAAAAAAATAAAAATAGTTAATTTATTTTTAAAAATTGTTTAAAATATTGAAATACTTAATCAGATATATTTAATTGATTCAAATTCATGTAAGCTAAATCATACAAGTGCAAAATTTGTTGGGAAAAAGACAAAAAAAAAATTTTCAAATTGTAAAATTTCAAATAAGGTATTTCCTAAAAAATGAGTTGTGAATTGCTTATTAAATTTCGTTATTCCTTTATCAACTCTTAGTAACAAACATGATTTGGAAATTTACAAATTCAAAAAAAAAAAATTCTATCTTTTTCCCAATTTGTTCACTCAAAAATCTAATAGTAACTAGCACCTAATATATTTATATTCAAATAATATTTCTAGTATATTTACAAACCATAAATCTAAGATATTGGAGGGACTATCTCAACAAATGGTACTTTTTTTTTTAATAAGAAACTGAATATCATTAATCAAATACGGGACTAATACAAGGAACAACAAAACAACTCAAGCGTAATCATCCTTCATCACCAACCGCCTCTCGAAAGGAAGGTGGTGGGTGATCAAGGATAACAAAAGTTTCACTAACAGAATGCACATTCTTGGCAAGGTAGTCATCTAACAAATTCTGTTCCCTAGGAATGTGACGGATAAGAATCTGCCAATTCCTAGATATCCATAGCCTGGCATCGTCAATGACATCTTTAAAGGGGTAAGAACCATCGCATCCTAGAGTAAGCAGATTAATGGCCTCAAGACAATCAGTAAGGACCAAAATCTTTGTGAAATTTCGGTTTCAGCAAATTTGAAGTCCTTGAATGATTGCAAAGATCTCAGCAACCACCGCAGGCACTCGTGTAAAGCTTGCTTATGTAGCCACAAATCCAACTTCCATCATCCTCCTTAACGACCCTAGCACATCCACTCTGTCCAGATTCTAAGACCGAGCCATCAGTTTCCAAAGTGATAAATCCCAGCTGTCTCTGAACAACTCCTCCTCCTACATTCACCGAGTAGTTATAGAACTGGCAGTTGGAAGATAACTCCATGTCCCAAGTGGCCGGAAGAAACTAGCATCGGCATTATGGAACTCAATGTCCGAGTTGTCCCCAAAGAGCTTCCTGCAACGAGCCACCCAGATGTCCCAACACACATAGCCAAAGAGTGTAGCCCAGTTAATCTTCTTCGTGAAATTCCTGCCCGCTTCATGATTCAGATTCCATTTGATCCATTCTATACCATGTAAAGATGAAAAAGTATTCCACAGGACAGGGTTGACTATGGAAATCCATCGTTCACAAGTATTAATACAATCCCTTAAGAGGTACATGATATCTTCCTCCTGGGAGCACTCAAACGGACAGCTTGCTTGGTCAGTTAAACTTCTACGTGCCCTGAGTTGCGCTGTATGGGCTCTTCCATGAGCGACAAGCCATATAAAAGTTTTTATCTTCTCAGGTATCGACCATCTCCACAGCTTCCTCCAAAATAAATCTTCAGAACTATGAACACTTGCAAAAAGAAAATGATATGCAGAGTTAACAGAGAAAGTACCATCAGAAGAGGGTTTCCAGAAAAACTTATCTTCTCCTCTGTTTGAACAGGGTGGATGAGCACATAGAATACGTGTAATAGTCTCACGTTGAAACCATCTTCCTAGCTTAACAGTATCCCATATGCCCCAGGGCAGCATATAATCCTGAACTTTTTCCGTACCATCCACAAAAGCCTCTAAGCCAGGAATTAACTCAATCAGAGGCCTATTTAATTCTGACCAGTTGTCATACCAAAAAGAAGCCAAAGCTCCGTCCCCAATTTGGACTCCCACCCCGCTTTTGAATTAATCCCAAACAATACAAATTCCTTTCCAAGTGAAAGATGAGCTCCTTTGATTTATAGGTCCATTCGTCTGGTCCCATCGGTATTTAGCTTTAAAAACCTTGACTCATAGCGTATCCTTATTGTTCAGTAGCATCCAAAAAAGTTTCATGATAAAGACTTCATTTTGTTTACGCAAGTCACGAACCCCAAGCCCGCCGCTCCTCTTATCTTTGGTAACTTGGTCCCAGGAGATGAGATGTAGTTTTTTCTGATCCTCATTCTCACCCTACAGAAAGTCCCTGCTTTTCTTCTCAAGATCCCGTAAAACTCCTTTAAGAAGTAATATTGTTTGCATATGATAAGAAGGCAAAGCAGATAGTACTGCTTTAATAAGAATGACTCTGCCCTCAAGATTTAAACAACCTCTCTTCCACCCTGATAGTATTTTTTAGGTTTTTTCTAAAATGGGAGTAAAGGTAAGCTTGGAGACTCTTTTATGAAGCAAAGGGATCCCAAGATACTTTCCTAAGTCCCCAGTTAGACGAACACCCATACTTCTGCTAAGATTATATGCTCTTGAGCCATTCATGTTCCTTGAGAAACAAACTCTGGTCTTATCTCTGTTCATTTTCTGTCCAGAAGCGCTACAGAAAAGTTGAATGCAATGAAGCATCTCCTCTGCCTGACTATCGGAGGCTTCCCCGAAAAGAATGAGATCATCAGCAAAGAACAGATGAGAGATATTTGGACCTTCTCTATTAAGGCGAATCGGCTTCCACAAACCATTGTTAACAGCATCCCGGATTATCTGGTTGAGCCTTTCCATACATAAGGTGAAGATATAAGGTGAGAGGGGATCCCCCTGTCTCATGCCCCGAGATGCACTAAAAGGTATGAGAGGCTTCTCCATTCCATATAACCTAAAATGAGGGACTTGAGATACAAGCCATAATAAGAGCACAAATTTGACCGTCAAAGCCAATAGCCTTCAGGGTGTCTTCTATGAAAGACCATTCTAGACGATCAAAGGCCTTTTCAAGATCCACTTTAACTGACATCCACCCCTTCCTACCAGTCTTTTTCTTCATTGAATGAATAATCTCCTGAGTTACAATTATGTTATTACTACTCTGCCTGCCAGCAATAAAACTGTATTGGTGGTCTCCCACATGTTTACCCATTATATCCCGAAGACGGCTACTCAAAATCTTGGTAATGATCTTGTAACTGTCATTGCAAAGAGAGATCGGTCTGAAGTCCGATATTGTTTCTATAATTTCTTTTTTTGGAATGAGAACAATGGTGGTATTATTTATAGCTTTCACCCCATTAGGATTTCTAAAGGCTTCAGAGACCAAGTCAACAATATGATCCCCAATAATCGACCAATACTCTTGATAAAAAACCGCATGTAGCCCATCAGGACCTGGCGCCTTAAAAGCACCAAGGGCAAAGGTCGCAGATTTGATTTCTTCCTTGGTAACATCAGCATGGATTCTATTATACTCAGTGTCACTTAACTGAGGAAATCGCGTATGAGTTACTATAGGATTGGGATGAGCATTCTCACTACGAAAGAGGTGAGTGGTGTAGTTCATAGCGATTTGTTTCAGCTCACGTTGGTCAAAAGTCCAAACACCATCAGTCCTTCTAAGACCATCAATTATGTTCTTCCGTCTACGGATAACGGCTGCAGTGTGGAAAAATTTGCTATTTTTATCCCCCCACTTCAACCAATTACAACGAGATTTCTGGTACCAAATGAGTTCTTCTTGAGCAAGGATTTTCGAATATTGCTTCCACAACTCATTTTCTGTTTGAATAAGGTGTTAACTATCACGTCTTGACCTTACTTTTTCAATGCCCTCAATCCTTTGAAGGATGTTCCTCTTTTTATTACTCAGGTTACCCACCTTCCTCTTATTCCAAACACATGCTTCCTTGGAAAAAGTATTAACTTTATCATTCCATATGCCTCTGTCCCATGTATTCTTCACCAAGTCAGCAAATCCATCTTCAATAAACTAGGCGGCATGGCGATGAAAGGATGATTTTGGTCTGTGAGATTCTGAAGGCGCAGATTTCAACAAGATTGGCCTATGATCGGAACCAAATTTACTCAAGTGGTACACCTTAGTGAGAGGATGTAACCTATTCCAATCGGAATTCATGAAGGCCCAATCAATCCTTTCTTTAAGTGACCCCCGCTCCCAAGTGAATATGTCACCAACCATTTCCATTTCAATGAGTTGAGTGTGAGTAATGCAATCTTGAAAATGCTTCATTGAATGAACATTTAGACTGGATCCACCTTTTTTATCTTCATTATAAAGGTAGGCATTAAAATCCCCAATCACAATCCAAGGAAGATTAACTGTTTCACTGAAATCATTAATCTCCTCCCATAGAGTTTGTCAAAACATATGATTAGGCTCAGCATAGATACCAGAGAAAATAAAATTTGAATTTTCATTAGCAACCACCACTTTAACATGGATAGCTTGAGTGGAGGAAGAGATATAATGCAGCGAAATTTCTTCAACATTCCATAAAATCCAGATACCTCCTGCATACCCAGTGGCTTCCAATCGAAGCCAAGTATTAAAACCCAAATTCCTGATAATTTTATCAGCCTTATGACCACTAACACGAGTTTCTGTGAGAATGAGAATCTTAATGTCTTTGCCATGAATCACATCTCTAACCCTTCTAGGAAACGATCTTAAGGCAGCACCTTTACAATTCCAAGACAAAATATTTATGGGAATCATAATAAACAGATAAGGAAAAGAAAAGAACCTGGAATACTCGCGCTACTAGCAAGTATCAGATAATTCCATGATGCCATCCACACCATAATCACGTACGTTGTCATTGTTATTGGGTTCCTGCCAAGATTGTGAAGCTGGTTCTTTAACATTATGGATTAGAACGTCAGTTTGTATGTCTGGAGAAACCGACATGCTTGTATGGATACTGGAAATATGATCACTTCCTGGTTGAACTGCAGCGACCATCTGTTTAGGAGCATCTAAATGTTTAGGTCCATTAGAATCCATCACAATACTGGCTCCCATATTATCTGCATTTTCTAAAAGATGTTTTAAGTTGATAGGTCCATTATGAGATAAAGACCCAAAAACGAGATTATAGCTTCTTCCACTGTGCTTGCGTTTGAATTGTGAATTTTGGACTTTCACATTAATGTTCCTCTTGCTTTTTTCTTTATTCATAGCTGGATCATTTTCATTGGAGTCTTTCGGCCCTTCTGGAGTTTTTTCAGTTTGGTTTTCTGGCCCAACTTCCATATCACACGACATATGGCCCATGGATTCAAGCCCATCGGTTCCCTTCAATTTTTGCCTATCAGATTCAATATTCTAGGATGCACTACCCCCAGCATTGTCTGACAAACCCAATCCTATAAGGGCTGCTTTATCCTTCTGTGTTGACTTCATGAGCCTCTTCCCTGTGACCTTCCCTTTCATATCATTCTCTCTCACAGCTGCTGCAGATTTACTGTAGCTAGGTTCCCCATTTTTGAACATAGATATAAGATTTCCTATCCGTTGGTTGTGATCCACTTCACCGCCAGCTGAAGGCTTTCGATCAGTTTCTTTTCTTTTCCAATGAAGCTCCACCCCTTCCTTCTAGCAGTCTTAGGTTGCTCACCAAAAATGACCTCTGGAGCTGTTTGTTGCAGGGCCTCGAAACGTGAGCCAGACCCTCTGTCGCCACCCCTTAGACTTGATCGGACAGGAGGAGACGTTTTCAACTGCTACTTCCTTTCCAAATCTAAGACAGGATGGCGTGTTCTGACTCTAGATTTTGCTTGCACCCATGCTCTGTACTCCTCCTCCACGGTTATACCAGGTACAGACATCAGAGGTAGCTTCTCTTCTGTTGGCTTTTTGTTCACATTTGCCGGTGATTTTTTCGGTGATGACTGAACATTCGTTAATGTCAAACTGTGAGGATCGGCTGAACAGGTTTCCATTGTGTGTCCATATAGACCACATTTAAAGCATATAACACTCAATCCCTCATATTCCACCGTGTAGACATGATTACGCAATATGAATCGAGATTGTAATTTCTGGTTTAGGTCAACCTCCACACTAACTCGGGCATACTTCCCCTTTCCACAGCATTTTTATTATTTTCCTGGTAAGCCAAGGTATTCATATCCACTTTGAGAGTACGGCCTATCAAATTCCTTATCTCAAACATACATTCCTCAGAGTACATATGCATTGGGAGAGTGGAAATTCTAATCCAAACTGCTACTTTTCTAACTTTGTTGGAATAGGGATTAAAATTCGGATTCTATCTCTGAATTGCAAGGTAGTCACCTTGTATCAGCCACGGCCCATCAAAGAGGAGTCTGGAGCGTAATGATTTATCCACTGACCTAAAAATGAAATAGTTGTTAGGGAGGTCAATGATTTCAAAGTTTTCAGATCTGAGAAGCCATTTAATTCGGTCTCTCATCATATGGAGATTTGGCCTCTTCCCTAACATTGTCAAAATTAAAGCTTCTTTCCATGGTCTGCACAATTCTTTTAATTTCTCATTTGATATGTTCAATGAAGGAATTGAGCCCAGAGCAATCCTCTGTTCTTCTGTCAAGATTGGAGCCAAAGCCTCTTCCTTTTGAAGCCATTCATTCATCTGTTATTTGAAATCTTTATCTAAGCTTTTCTCTTCTTCCCCCAAAAGTTTTGATTTATACGAAATCTGGCTTTTGAGGGTCTACTTCACATTCCTTTTATGCCGGTCCACACTATTTGCATCACTCTGTTTCAACGCTTCCTCCATTTCAATATCAGTGTTCTTCATTCCTTGCGTCTTAGAGTTATCTTTCCTGATTTCTGCTACATTCATCGGCATTATCTTGATATTTCTCCCTAACAACTCATCTTCTTCATTTGTTTTCCCATCCCCTTCGTCGGAAAAGCTGTTATTGACCGTCGAATGGCCTGCAGACGCGCTGTTTCTCTCACTAACTTTCTCACTCATTTTCTCGCCTTCGTAAACCAACAAATGGTACTTTAAATAACTTGAATTGATTAAATAATTGTTTAATATTGGAAGCTCATAGAAGCATGCTTCTCTATATTCAAGCATAATGTATTGAACTAGCCGACGGCATGCTCCATCAACTTTGAGACCCACACCTCAGCACTAAAACTATGAAGGGCCTTGCATGCATAGATCAGTCAACTTAAAAATGAAAAGATTACGAATAAGAGGCCAAAAATTGAAGAAGGAAAATGGCGAGAAAATATGCCGGGTGCGGCGAGCAAATCGCCAAGAATGAAGGAGGAAAGAAAAATAGAAATTGGTAAGATGCACTCGATGAAGAAGAAAGATAAGAGCTTCAAGGAAAAAGTGGCTTTTTCCAACTGTGATAAGCTTAAAAGGGAAAAATGACTTTTTTCCTAAAAACTCAATTGACAAAAAGCTAAACCAAACACTGCTAATAAATCAAAATGGGCCAATCTAGCTTTTGGGTCTTGAATCACGCATTTGGAGGGTGAAAAAGTTATCCCAAACACACCCTGAATCATTTAATGTACAAGTGATGTTTTGCGTTTGACCCACCTTTACTTAATGTATGCACTCTTTATTCGGGGCTTAATCTTGATTCTAAATGTGGAATCGCAGTCCAATTTAGTTTTAAATCTGTGAATGGGCTTATCCCAAAATATAACCTTCATTTTAGTTTTGTCAAAGCATTTATTGCTTTTTTTTTTTCCAACTTTATCCATTGATTGTAATTTTTGCACTTATTGTTTCTCTCACTTATGCTCTTTACAAATAAGTAGCCCAACTCAAAAAATATTAATATTCTAGAGAGGAGAGGAAGAGGAGTTGAACATAAAGAAACGAAAGCAATGAAGAGTTTAAAAAGACAACACAGATGAAGATTTTGAGGAGACGTTTAGTTGGAAAGTTTACTTTGGAAGTTAAATAAACTTTGAAATATTTAATACTGGGTATAAAGAAATAATGGTATATAGAAGAATATTTACACCGGATGTATAAGTGTCTAGACTAACAAGAATTTAAATTTTTTAATTTTCTTGATATTTAATACTTATGGACACCGCATTAAGTTACAACCGGTCTAGAAAATATTATTTAGATCGTGTGAATGCATGACCGATGTTAAATTATATCAACATTTACAAAAATTCCACTAGTTGTACTTTTTAAACCGTCTCCGCCTATAGAGGTCTAGATGTGACAATCTTATAGGACTTTTTTGTAGGGTTTGACTACCGTCCTCTGCTCTTACCGTTTTCTTTCTATAATCTTCCCCTTCATTACTCATCCCAGCCTTTAATTTGAGATTTGAGTGGTTAGATTTAATGTTTTATAAAAATATGAATAAAATATCGAATTATTAAAAAAATAAATAAATTTAAAAATTGTTAAATTTTAGTTATGATGATTTAAAACTGCAATAAAAAATATTTAAAAAGAATATTTTTATAAAACACTGCATTTGAATCATTCAAATTTCAATCTAAAGATTGAGATGAGTAGTGGGAGGAAATAAGAGCGGAAGAGAACGATAAGAGAAGAAGACGCTAGTCAATCCCTTTTTTCTAGTAATGTTCATATCCACCATTGTTGATTGTAGGGGTTCCATGCACGTTCTTTCGTTCCAAGCTCCTCTCTCTGTTTCTCTCTCTCTCTCTCATCTACCTCTTAGGCCCAACTTATCTTTTTTTTTATATATTTATTTTTGCTAAGTATATGTATCCTTTTATTGGAAGCAATCCTATACAAAATACTGTTGGGCAATCAATGTAGATACCTCTCCTAATGAGGGGTCAAATGTTAATTCACTACATTGTAAGGGACTAATCGCTTCCCATTAAACCCAACCTCCATTGTTCGTGTTCTTTATTTCTGGACGAAGCCTTGGAGAAATTTGATTTCTGTTTTGTTAAAAATCTTAGAATTGAAGGCCCACTTTTTACTTTATTTTTTGGGCCAACTTTCTAGCCGATCAATGCTGCCCAGTAAATACAAGAAGAATAAATCCCGTCTACATCCAGAACTACTTGCTATCAACCCCATAAGCCGATGAAAATGGGGGCCCACTAAGCCCAATGTATTATTTTCGTTTAATGTTTTCTGTCTTGAAGATTATGTACTCCCTCCTATTCTTAATATAAGATATATTTATCTAATTTAATTAGATTAAATATATTAGTTAAGTTAGTTAAATATGACATGTATTTTCTTAAACAATCTAATCATCTTCCTTAATTTCCTCAATCCTTGTCCTCCTTGATTGTTGTTAATCAATAGGGGTAAACTAGAAAAAGATTGACAAGTATGAAAATAATTTCTTATATTTAAGATCAAGATTAACACTTAAATATATCTTATATTAAAGACCGAAGGAGTATTATTTAGAAGAAAAAAAATCAATCAATATAAGGTCTATAAAAAATAAAATCTTGTATTATCTACAACTCATGACCAAACTGGCTTTGAAGTTTGTCCTTGTAAAAGCGCGCATAATTAGGTATTTATTGCCATTAACTTATTTACTTAATTTTTTTAATCTACTCAAATTAATTAAATATCTTTTACATTAAAGACCAAACAGATAATTAACTATACTTGCACACTCCCACCAGAACAATGGAAAACTAATGATGAAAGTGTTATTTCCTCTACTCCTCTATCTAAATTATAATTATAAGTCTTTTATATAAGATTGTTGTGTTTTAAAATACAAGTTCCACTCAGAAGTCGGGGGTTATGTATCCCAACTGACCCCAAACACTTTCCTAGATTTTCTTAACAAACCTGATACTGAGGGTTCAAACTCTTGTTGTGGTTATAATAGCTGAGTGAGTTATGAAAGAAAAAAATCATCTATTTATAATATATAGATCATTAAACTTTTATTTTCTTGATTTACCCTTATCAACTACTCTAAATAAGCATAATGGTGGGAAGTATTATTATTTTTGGACAAATTCGATTACCTAACCTATTTTCTGTCTTATTACTCAACGTTGTAGAGTTCGTTAAAGGAGTACTATAAGGGCTACTTTAGCCCTGAATTTGCCGTGCCACCTTCCCAAATGCCATGGGACATCATGATTTTATTCATTGTTTTCGAGTCCCCGTAAAAAGCCCAATCACGCATTTAAAAAAAAAACAGTGCACATGGCTATGGCTTGAAAAACCTTTTTCCCCCAATGAAATGATTAAAAAAATACGAAGAATCTGATGCCCACAATATATCCAATTTACAATACATAGAGATAATGTTGATTCTTCTTCCTTTCAATGTAAAGTGTTCATTTTCTCAGGGAAGAAAAAACAGAGAGAAGACATTTTGTCAAACGAGCCATGAATCATGATAAAGTAATAAATAGTATATTAAATAATACTTGAAAGACTGATTATCATAGTTTCAATCACCGCCTCCACCCTGTATATGTAAATTGTTATGCATCACTCTCATCAAACGAATCATTTTTCTTTTCTCGTGTTTGTTTTGAGTACTTGTTTGTTCTATTGTTCCCTTTGGAAATCACACTTCTGAAAATATATTACTCCCTCCCGTCCTAATTATAAGATAAGTTGACTTTTTTTTGGAGAAATTAAGGAAGCCAATTAACTTACTTTAGAGTGTTTATATTTATGTTATTTTTAAATTATATATTAGTTTATTAATCAAATTAATTAGTTTAGAAAAAAAATATAAATATAAACACTCTAAAGTAATTTAATTGACTTCCTTAATTTCTCTAAAAAAGTCAACTTTATCTTATAATTAGGATCGGAGGGAGTATAACAACAACAGCAGCAGCAGCGATATACAGTAACAATCAGCCCATCACGTACACAGATCATCAAGTAATAACGAAAACTAACTAAATTCAGAGACAAGGGTAAAAAATCTGCTAGGAAGAGAATAGGGAGAAGCGATAGCATATAGTAATGATTGAAGGAGTAGTAAATAAGAAGGGGCCCACGAAGCATTATATAAATATAAATATGTATATTCAAAATGCACACGTTTTTTCCATTTAGTGGCCGACCTCCCACGTGGTCTATCTTTATCTATCACACGCAAGTAATGGTCGATCGGAATTCGATTCTGTGTCACACAAAACATGTGACCAAATACAACGAGCGGCTCACAAGCGTGGTGAGGCTTTTGTGTGGGGCCCTCTAAGAGAGGAAGATCCTCGAGGACCGTACGAGGTGTTGGTGGGGCCCTTCGGGAAGAGAGAGGCCACAAAAGCAGAGTGTGCTAGTTTCCTATAATAAGCCATAACAGAACCACAAGACAAGCCTCTTCCGTCACCTGCTTCCTCCTTTGATTGTAAATTTTGTATTTATTGTTTCTCTCACTTATGCTCTTTATAAATAAGTATCCCAACACATAAAATATTAATATTCTAGAGAAAAGAGGAAGAGGAGCCGAACATAAAAAAACGAAAGCAATGAAAAGTTTAAAAAGACAACACATATGAAGACTTTGAGGAGACGTGTAGTTGGAAAGTTTATTTTGGAAGTTAAATAAACTTTGAAATATTTAATATTGGGTATAAAGAAATAATGGTATCTAGAAAAATATTTACACCGGATGTATAAGTGTTCGGCCTAACAAGAATTTAAATTTTTTAATTTTCTTGATATTTAATACTTATGGACACCGCATTAAGTTACAACTGGTCTAGAAAATATTACTTAGATTGTGTGAATGCATGATCGATGTTAAATTATATCAACATTTACAAAAATGCCACCGGTTGTACTTTCTAAACCGTCTCCGCCTATAGAAGTCTAGATGTGACAATCTTATAGGACTTTTTTGTAGGGTTTGACTAGCGTCCTCTGCTCTTATCATTTTTTTTCTATAATATTCCCCTTCATTACTCATCTCAGCCTTTAATTTGATATTTGAGTGGTTTAGAATTAATATTTTATAAAAATATTAATAAAATATCGAATTATTAAAAAAATAAATAAATTTAAAAACTGTTAGATTTTTGTTATGATGATTTAAAACTACAATAAAAAATATTTAAAAAGACTATTTTTATAAAACACTAAATTTGAATCATTCAAATTTCAATCTAAAGATTGAGATGAATAGTGAGGAAACAAGAGGGGAAGATAACGATAAGAGAAGAGGACGCTAGTCAATCCCTTTTTTCTAGTAATGTTCATGTCCACCATTGTTGATTGCAGGGGTTCCATACACGTTCTTTCGTTCCAAGCTCCTCTCTCTCTCTCTCATCTACCTCTTAGGCCCAACCTATCTTTTTTTTAATTTATTTTTTCTAAGTATATGTATCCTTTTATTGAAAGCAATCCTATATAAAATACTGTTGGACAATCAATATGAGTACCTCTCCCAAAAAAATGTTAAATCTTGATTCATCACGTTATAAGGAATTAGTTATAAGGAATTAGTTGCTTCCCCTTAAACCCAACCTCCGTTGTTCGTGCTCTTTATTTCTGGATGAAGCCTTGGAGTAATTTGATTTCTGTTTTGTTAAAAATCTTAGAATTGAAGGCCCACTTTTTACTTTATTTTTTGGGCCAACTTTCTAGCCGATCAATGCGGTCCCAGTAAATACAAGAAGAAAAAATCCCGTCTACATCCAGAACTACTTGCTATCAACCCAAAAGCCGATGAAAATGGGGGCCCACTAAGCCCAATGTATTATTTTCGTTTAATGTTTTCTGTCTTGAAGATTATGTACTCCCTCCTATTCTTAATATAAGATATATTTATCTAATTTAATTAGATTAAAAATATTAGCTAAGTTAGTTAATATGACATATATTTTATAAAACAATCTAATCATCTTCCTTAATTTCCTCAATCGTTGTCCTCCTTGATTGTTGTTCATCAATAGGGGTAAATTATAAAAAGATTGATAAGTATGAAAATAATGTCTTATATTTAATATCAAGATCAATCCTTAAATATATCTTATGTTAAATACCGGAGTAGTATTATTTAGAAAAAAAAATCAATCAATATAAGGTATATAAAAAATAAAATCTGGCATTATCTACAACTCATGACCAAACTGGCTTTGAAGTTTGTCCTTGTAAAAGCGCGCATAATTAGGTATTTATTACCATTAACTTATTTACTTAATTTTTTTAATCTACTCAAATTAATTAAATATCTTTTACATTAAAGACCAAACAAATAATTAACTATACTTGCACACTCCCACCAGAACAATGGAAAACTAATGATGAAAGTGTTATTTCCTCTACTCCTCTATCTATATTATAATTATAAGTCTTTTATATAAGATTGTTGTGTCTTAAAATACAAGTTCCACTCAGAAGTCGGGGGCTATGTATCCCAACTGACCCCGAACACTTTCCTAGATTTTCTTAACAAACGTGATACTGAGGGTTCAAACTCTTGTTGCGGTTATAATAGCTGAGTGAGTTATGAAAGAAAAAAATCATCTACTTATAATATATAGATCATTAAACTTTTATTTTCTTGATTAATAAGCATAATGGTGGGAAGTATTATTATTTTTGGACAAATTCGATTACCTAACCTATTTTCTGTCTTATTACTCAACGTTGTAGAGTTCGTTAAAGGAGTACTGTAAGTGCTACTTGAGCCCTGAATTTGCCGTGCGACCTTCCCAAATGCCATGGGACATCATGATTTTATTCATTGTTTTCGAGTCCCCGTAAAAAGCTCAATCACGCATTTTTTTTTTTAAAAAAAAAACAGTGCACATGGCTATGGCTTGAAAAACTTTTTCCCCCCAATGAAATGATTAAAAAAATACGAAGAATCTGATGCCCACAATATATCCAATTTATAATACATAGAGATAATGTTGATCCTTCTTCCTTTCAATGTAAAGTGTTCATTTTGTCAGGGAAGAAAAAACAGAGAGAAGACATTTTGTCAAACGAGCCATGAATCATGATAAAGTAATAAATATTAGATGATACTAGAAAGACTGATGATTATCATATTTTTAATCACCGCCTCCACCCCTGTATATGTTCATTGTTATGCATCACTCTAATCAAACGAATCATTTTTCTTTCTCGTGTTTGTTTTTAGTACTTGTTTGTTCTATTGTTCCCTTAGGAAATCACTCTTCTGAAAATATATAAAGCTGTCTCCCATCTTCCCCAAGGATAACTAGTGTGGAAAGTTTTCGGGCAATAAGGTGCATGTTATAATAATAATAATACTGATATACATTAATAATCAGCCCATCACGGACACAGATCATAAAGTAATAACGAAAACTAACTAAATTCAGAGACAAGGGGGAAAAATCTGCGAGGAGGAGAAGAGGGAGAAGCGATAGCACATAGGAATGATTGAAGGAGTAGTAAATAAGAAGGGGCCCACGAAGCATTATATAAATATAAATATGTATATTCAAAATGCACACGTTTTTTCCATTTAGTGGCCGACCTCCCACGTGGTTTTTCCTTATCCATCACATGCAAGTAATGGTCGATCGGAATTCGATTCTGTGTCACACAAAACATGTGACCAAATACAACGAGCGGCTCACAAGCGTGGTGAGGCTTTTGTGTGGGGCGCTCTAAGAGAGGAACTGAGGAAGATCCTCGAGGACCGTACGAGTGTTGGTGGGGCCCTTCGGGAAGAGAGAGGCCACAAAAGCAGAGTGTGCTAGTTTCCTATAATAGGCCATAACAGAACCACAAGACAAGCCTCTTCCGTCACTCTCTTCCTCCTTTGTCTGTATAAGCTCTTCACTCTAAAGTTGAAGTTCGGTACACTCCTTCTTCAATGCTCCTCCTCTATTATATTATTACATGTCGTCACCCTCACCTAACTCCCCCCCTCACTAAATGACAATACATATATATATATATATATATCTCACTCTTATTATAAAATTAATATATTTATATACTATAGCGCGCCCTTCAACTGTGTGCTGTTAACGTACAGAAGAGAGAAAAGATATCTTGTTACTGGCTCCGATTTTAAATATAAGACATAATTGAATTTTTTGTAGGAGATCAAGGAAGCTAAATAAGTTATTTAATTATATCATATGTTATGTATTCTTAGATTATATATCAGTTTATAAGTTATGTAAAATAGTTTGGAGAAAATATGATAAATATAAATATTTTAAAGTAATTTAATTAGTTTCATTAATCTCTCTAAAAAATCAACTTTATCTTATATTTAAGATCAAAGAAAGTATTATATATGGGCATGAGGAACATGTGAAGGTGGGCTTCATCGTATTGGTAGCTTAATTTCAGGATATATGAGAGTTTTGAGGTATATATGATGATATATGTAGGCTGTAGCTGATAATGTGTGGGGTAGGGCCACGTGTCAAGTAAGTTGTGGTTTGAGTTAGGCAGGGTGTATGGGCAAATCTCTTTGTCTTTAAATGCAAGTTGATCATCATGCACGTCCATGCATTGCTGGCTTGTCATTCCTTTTATTATATGAAAAAGGAAAGAGAGGACTAGTTCAAATTAACGTATCCCCCACGTTTTTTTTATTTCTCAAACTATTAACCTCACAAACACGTTAGGCACGTTTCATTAAAGTATCTTCCCCCATGAGCGTTTTCTAGCCACATGTTTTGGCTGACCTCATCAGTGATAGATCACTCCTCTCTATGTCTAATTAATTAAACACCCTAAACTGGCTGCCTACATATTATATAAGAACGATGATTAATTGCCTAGAAGCATATCACTCCACTCACACACACACACACACACACATATGAGACAGAAATAATCATTGAGACAATGAAAAGATTTGCTATATTAAGTAACTGCCATGCACGGAGAATATACAAACCAGCTCATGGTTAATGGTTCTCATTTCTCAAACTCGCATCATCCCATTTTTGCTATGTAAAGAGAAAGATAATATGCAGATAATAAGAATATAAGTTCCTATTAATTATACAAGCCATACCGATCGATATGCAGTTCTTAAAACATATATATGGTAGGAAAAACGCCAAGCTTACGTAGTCACGTACGAACCCGACTACATATACATAGAAGCCTAATAAAATAAAGACAATGCTGAGAAAGAGATATTTTTTTTAATATATATATATATTATTTATTATGTTTATAATAATTAATTAGTTTAATCAATCGCCGTTAAGTATTTGCATATTAGACCAGAGATCCTCCATGCTCCAGTAGTTAATGGAGGACTGATCCAGTACGGTGGGGAAGGGATGGGTCGGGAAGGGCTGATGGTCAACGAGAGCCGCTTGATGATTAAAGGAGGAGGGAGAGTAGGTATCCATCGGCTGAGAATCAGCCATGGTGTTGGACACGTGGCTGCTGCTGGCTTGCTGATGATCTGCCGTCTCAGAACTTAGCTGCACGTGTTGTTGATGTTGCTGCGACTGGGAGCAGCTACTCTCAGCCTGCTTAATGTGCTTCTGAATCCTAGTCCTCCAATAGTTCTTAATCTCATTATCAGTTCTTCCTGGTAGATGCTTCGCAAT
This sequence comes from Inga oerstediana, assembly GCA_963210345.1. Lineage (NCBI taxonomy): Eukaryota > Viridiplantae > Streptophyta > Magnoliopsida > Fabales > Fabaceae > Inga > Inga oerstediana. The sequence continues at coordinate 4,861,179 of OY723401.1, forward strand.
CTTTGACCACCTGCATTATTATTTCAATTTAATTTAGTGAGCCATTATATCTATTTATTTATTTATATTCACGGAAAGTGACAGATAACTGGATATATTTATTATATAAATATTCAGTTTCTTTTCTTTGGAATAGTATTAGTAGAATATTCTAGACTTGTACCGTCGGCTGAAGCTGAACCAAGAAAAAATTAAACATATGGTGATACATGTTTTGAATATTACAGCAATGATTTGATTTATTATCAGTGTCTATATGTAGGGAGCTGATGAGGGACAATTAAAGTAAAACGTGAACTAGTAGAGAACCTTTTGATCATATATGCAGCAAAAAAATTAGTCTAGAAAATTACTTTAAGTGTGTGGTAGAGAGCATGTTCCCTGGCTGAGATTAAAAGAGAGAGAAGGAGTGTCCAGAGTGAGATATATAAAAAGACAACAGAGTTTGAGCTGTGAGATGCAATTGAAGAAGTCCCCTTTGGTACTTAGGGGCTCTCCGTTTGATCATCGATCAAAGTTATCTCATATTTCTCAACACTAAGCTACTACAGAGAAAACTATGCCCCAATCCAAACACTGCTTTAATTTCCTTCCCCACTCTCTGATCTCTCTCTCTCTCTCTCTCTCTCTACAGTACCTTTCTCACTTCCCTATGCGAGCTTTGTTGTTTCAGTCGCGAAAAGTTGTGTTTTTGAAATGAGATTCTCTAACCCTAGCATCAGAGAAGTGTACGTGTACAAAGGATATATAGAGTGCTTAGTATCTGCTATATCCGTAAGTACCCTAGCCTTAAGTGGAGGGCTCTCTCTATTTATAAGGAGACCAAGCGTCTTGGCAACAAGGGCCAGAATAATGGTTTGTGAGTCAATTTAATTAATTATTCCTCTAATTTTCTTTTTCATTATATATCTGAATGAGAAAGGCTATAATTGTCATGTGACCCACTTCTGTTAGTTCAGCCTAAAATGGAAATTTCTCTTGTCCAATCTATTTCTGATTCTTATTTACAACGCACATATAGAATATCCCAGTCCTTCAAAATATCCATCTGATGATGTGTCTAAATTAACAGCTTTCTAATTCCAGCAGCTTTAATAATAATAATCAATAACAAAATAATACTTCTACTTAGCATATATAGCTAGAGTTTTTATTGAAAGATCTAACTAACTTCTTTTTTCCTATATCTGTATCTATATATCCTCTCAGTATCTTGCCCCTCTTGTGCTATATATGCAGTCTATATATATATATATATATATCCTCCTTCTGTAAACATTCTGCTTTATATTTTACCATATCAATGATTCTTCATCAGTTAGATGAAACGATGAAAACAATATTGGTTTCTAGGGTCCCTTATTTTTTTTTACCTGAAACCTCTCTCTCTCTCTACGTTTCTCTTTCTGCCGTACGCCCATTATTGCAAACACTTGGGTTTCAAAAGTCAAATTCTGCAACAGCTGATAGCAGCGGATCTTTATCTTAGAAGAAAATGAAGAACTTAGCTTGCATTATTTGAACTGTGTATCGGATATCAAAAAGTGCTGGAGGAAAAAATTCAGAAACAGAAGAGAAGGAAAGATATCTAACATTAACAAGGCCCTTTTAATTCAGTTTGTTGATCCAATAACTCTCAAGCAATTTTGAGGGTTTCTTTCACTTGAAGGTCCACAGTACAGCATATATGTTCCACCCTCATCGTATCATAACTTGGAGAGAGAGAGAGAGAGAGTAGTGAATGCAAAAGGAAAGTAATAACATGGAGCCTTTAAAGGAAAAACCCTCAAGTTCCTTCTTTTTTCTAAGGAAAATTTGAAAACCCTACTGTTCTTGCATATACGTATATGTGGACGAAATCAATCACTACTGATGAATAGCTCTAAAAACTCAGAATCATCATATCATCCCAAAAAAAAAAAAACTCAGAAACAAATATCTGTCATAGTGAACGTATTTGGACAATATTTTAAGTTCTACAAAACCAGAAACCCCCCCACCTCCCCAACTTCCCATGTGTTGGTAAATATTTTCTTGGCTACAATTCCATCCTCAAATTAAACACTCTCTCTTTTCCCTTTTCAACAGCCCTCAAAAACCTCCTTCACTACACAAAACAGGAATTGGGAGGGAGAGACCAACTTGTTTCCTCCTTCATTATACGAAACAGAAGGCTAATTAAACCATGATATTTAATTAATTTTCTTGGTTTCCAACAAAATCATTAACTAGCTTCTGCATCAAGGTAATATGCACTAAAGACCTACGAATATGTGTGTGTGTGTGTGTATATATAAATATATGGTAAATTCATCACCTGTTTCCCCACTTTGCATGAAGCTCCATGATCAAAAGCTGTTCCTCTGGTGTAATATTCCCTCTTCTAACATCAGGACGAAGATAATTTAGCCACCGGAGCCGACAACTCTTTCCGGTACGCTTAAGACCTGCAAAAACAACATGAAAATCATCATTGGCGTTTAAGTAGAGGAGAAAAAAAGGAAAGTAGAGTACTAATTAAAACATGTAAAAAAAAAAGATATAAACACGGAGATACTACACACACACATACCAGCAGCTTTAGCCAAGGAGTTCCAGACACCTTCACCATGATTTGCTATATAGTTGATCAAGATCAAGTCTTCTTCCATGGTCCAAGGCCCTTTTCTCACTTCTGGGTCCTGAGATGATGATGATGAATTGTACGGTTTCTTGTCCATTATGATGATCTGATGGGGTGTGTGTTTGTATGTGTACGAGGGAGGGAGAGAGAGAGAGAGAGAAGAGAGGAAGAAGAAGAAGAAAGTTGAAGAGGGACATTGAGATCATATTGGGGGGTGGGGAGGGTTTAAATAGAGAGCGAGAAATAATATATGATATAATTTATTAATTGTCATAAAAATTTTGAATTAGTGCTTCAGATTGTTTCTTAATTAGTACCTAACTATGTGTATAATCATCTTCATGCATGACTATATAGACACATACATATATAAATATATAAATATATATATATTCTGTGAGGTGATGAGGTGGTCGAATAGTAATATAATGTGTCTCTACGTTTTCGCTTGAGTTATGTAGAGCACATGCACTATATGTCTGCAGATATATACTTTTGTCGAAAGGAGAAATGAGATCAAATATCTCAAGCTTCAGTAGTTTTCGATCACAATTACAAGGGGGGGAAAGTTAAAACCAAGGGTGGTAAAAAATATCTATATCCAGATTCTTTAGATTTTTTGCCTAGTAAAAATAAAAAAAAAAATATGTGAGGGCGACGACAAAATATAATAATGTAAAGAGCATCCTGCGAAAACGAAAATATGAAAATTATCTGTATATATATCTTCTAGAATGAAAATTATCTGCACATGCACTATATGTAAAGGACTTGGTTTTTTTTTCTGGGTCGGGTCGGGTTTTTTAATTGGGTTGCCAAGTCCTTTTCAAACTTAAGGGACCAAAACCAAAATCGGGTGAAATTTCAGGGACCAAAACCACCGATTTCAAACTTCAGGGACCAAAACCAAAATCGGGTGAAACTTCAAGGACCAAAACCACAGATTTCAAACTTGAGGGACCAAAACCAAAATTGGATCAAACTTCAAAGACCAAAAGTTATATTAACCCATAATTTTATTTTCTTTCCCCCCTTTTTATTGCCTTCCTTTTTCTCTTTTCTGAAAATACTTCATAAATTCATTTTATGAATATAGATGACCATACTAATAACAATTAAAATAATCCTCATAATTTAAGAAGGCGTTGGCAATATATTTATGTACTTTCCAAACACTCACTGGAACATGATTATACTGCACTAATGTTAAACTTAAAAATACTAATGTTTTTTTTTAAAATTTTAAAGGCTCGACTCATTTTTATTTGAACCCTCAAATTCTGTTAATACTAAAAAGACAATTTTTCATTTAAGACATGATTCATTTTTATTCGAACCCCTGATTGTATATTCAGGACATAATCACACTAGTCCAAATTCCCAAAATGGCATTATATAGTAAGCAAAAAATTCTAAGGGCTTGAAAAAAAAAACAACAAATTATAAGTAACTGTGATTAATAAAATGCTCCCACCGGCCGGCCTTATTTACAAGAATATTCATGTCTGTTTTGTTTTTGACTTTTTCATACTTTTCGGCCATCTCTCGCCCAATTAACTATATCGATCAATTAAAGGGTTATTTTGAAAAGTTGTTAACAATTTTTATATTCAACTAATTTTAAGTAACTTCCTTTATCCCATCTAAGTTATTTATATGGTCTTAAAAAATGGTTTGGAGAAGTATGTGCTTACCAATCTAAAGTGAGGTGCGTGCGTGTGTAGTAAACAATGTTAAATTTGCAGTTACCAGGTGGTTTAGGACTTGGTTTCGGCAAAGCTTGCAACTTGAACATTATAACATAAAAGGTAAATTGCTTTTTTCTTCTCAGATCATGTTTAAATTATACAACATATTATCTTTCATATATATATATATATATATATATATAAAGAATATTCTGCGTTTTGAAATCATCATGATTCATAAGTTACACTTTATATTTTCAGCTTAAATTTGTATATGAAATAAAATGTTAACTGCAAAATTGACCTGTATAAAAAATGTTGATTTGTTGAAAAAAAAAACAAGATGAATTTATAATTCTTAATACAACATATATACTGGCTACAACAAAAGTTTAAAAACACGTTTCCACAAGAGACCCTTTTATTAAAAAATGGCTACTATTTTCTCGGACTTTTTAATCATGTTGTGATTCTAGAATAATTTCTTACAATTAAAAGGTGATTGCGTAATTTAATTCTCCTTTATTTTGGGAGGATTCGCTTACACTTTAGCATCACTTATGCTTTGATGCCAAACTTGTCCTGAGATTTTCTTTTCTTGTTCACGAAGAAACTTTTATTATTTAGAAAGGAATATATATATGTATGTATGTATTTATGATAAAAATTATAATAAATAATATTGTTTATAATATAGCTTATTTTTCAAGCCATGCAACCTTACAACGCATGATCATGAGGAAATGTATAAACTTTTTAATGACCATATATACTTGATTTATTGTCACGAAAATGCTGTATGATGATATAATGGGCATCATGTAGCATGTGGCTAATGGGTAATGAGTATCATCATTTCAACATCATGCAAAGCCCTTAACGTTTTCTAATGGGAGTTGAGTCTAACAGAAGGGGTTAGTTCCTTACAACTTAAAAAATCAAGATTTGAATACCTGCTGGAAGATTATATGCCCACATTTAATTTAGTGTCAGATAATACCTCGAACAGAATTACTTCCAATAAAAGGATATATGTGCTTAACAAAAAAACGTCCTTAATGTGCACTTAATTCTTTTATTAATCATGTTCTAATTGGAAAACTCACTTTAATGTTCTGATATTCAAAATGAAAATCAATGGTTGTCAACATATATTATCAATAAATTATAAAGAGAGTGCATTCATCAAATTAAATTTATCTACACGTAATTAAAATATGCGTCTAAGCAATATAATCAATATAACACACACACACACACATAAGCCCTCTGATAAATCATGCTAATCTTTATTTATGGAAATTACACCTTATTTATTAGTTTAGCACACGCACATACATACCTTCACTACTCTCAGACTTGTGAAGTTGCAAGTTCACTTTTTAAATTTACTGTTTTTATATTTATAACCTATAAAATTGTGTCACCACGCTTTTAAATCCATGCTAGCTACAAACTTTATTAGACTTGCAAATTTCATGTAGCATTCAAATTAAATGACTCTATGAAATTATATTGATACTTTCACATATTAGGGGTCATGTAGAAGACATCTCTATTTTTTTTCCTTAGAATTACCACTAGTACTGCTTAGCTTTCAATTCGTCTTTGACCATCAAGTGAAACGTGAATAACCCGTCCTCTCCCCTTTAAAACAAGGGCACTTCTGGTTCTTTCCTAAGTTTACCGTTTTAACCGAATTGAGCTAGTTAAGCTTGTATGTGTATTGGGCAGAATTCAATTTACAGAATGCGTTTTGAGTATGAGAAATTGTGAATTTAGTTTTAATGATATGATACTTTCTCACTTGCTGAACTTGCATTTGGACATTTTATCGTTTACTTTATAAAATATTGCTTTTCATCCCCCAAAAAAAATCAATGATTTAAAATATATCTAAACCAAATCATTGTCAATTTTTATTATTTATTAATAAAGATAAACTCTTCTAAATTTGCAATATGAGCTTACTGTATGCATTTACATTATTGTTACGATTTTGCTTAATCTCACTGATTTGACAACCTTGCACATATTTATGTTGATTTCTCTCAGTTTTTAACTATCTGTTTTTTTTAAGAAAAAATGAATCACACAATTAATATCTCCGTAAAAAAAGCTTACAAGCAATTGTTGGGTGAACGCATGAACTTTTATTTGTTAGAACACGGGACGAATGAATAAAAATAAGGGAGAATGACAGAAAAATACCATTTGAACTTCAAAATCCTGCTGACAAGAATGGTAATGGGATTGACAAGAATAGTAATGGGATTGACAATGCAAATCTTTGTCAACGGACTAATTGGGGTTTTTGAAGTTCAAGTGGTATTTTTTTGTCATCCTCCCTAAAAATAAACATTTTTGCCATCCAGAATTTCGAATCATGGCACTTATTTTGAACTTCATTTAACCCTTTATTCAAAGTTTGAGACTAAAAAAAGGAAAGAAAAATGATGATATCATCAATGGCGATATTGACGAAAAGGACTTGACATGAACTAAAACAAAATATCTTGTTTAAGTCATGTGAATTAGCAAAAATCATATTGGAGATCAGCTTCTTCCCATGTTGGATGCCCTGAAATGATTTGATCTAAAATAAAGAGAAAAATAAATACATAATGGTTGGTTCTATTTTATGGGACTCGTGTCACAAGCAGTAGAGCTTGCTATGAATGGATAGTACAAAATGTCGTGTGATTAGTCCTCACCCAAGAAAAAAGCTCGACCTGATTAATTAGAGTGAAAATTATTACATACTCTCGTATCACACACCTTAACTTGATTCTCTCGAATCTCGACCAAATGAACACACTAATTAAGTTTGTGTAAAGAAATAAAAAGTACTAAACACTTGCGCTTCTTGAAATATGTTTATAATTGTTAATAATTAATATGTTGATATTCAATATGTCAATGCTGGTTGTGGGCCGGAGTAAAATCATGATGTAATTAAGAATGAGGAAAACCGTGAGATTAAAAGACACATAGTATATAGTATATAAAGTTTATACTTCCTCTTGTTCTTAATATAAGACATATATATTTACCTAATTTGATTAAATTAAAGAAGTTAGTTGTTGATTTAATATATGACATGCATTTTCTAAAACACCTCATTCATCTTCCTTCATTCCATCTCTTCCTTAATTATTGTTGAGTGAATACCAATAAGAGTAAATTAGTAAAAGAATTACAAAGATGAAAACTAAATATATCTTATATTTATAATCAAAATCTACTTCTCGTATTCTTATATTAAGGACAAGGGGTATATTTTAAGGAAAAACAAGTCTAAAAAGCCAAATGCATTCACTAAAATATCTCTCAAGTGAGCAGCGTACAATGAAAGGTTCTAGAGAGAAAAAAAAGATAACAATGTTCAAGGTGCTCATTTATTGTGGAACTTTGAGTATATTCCTTTTTTGGAATTTCATAATTTTGTATGGCAGAAATTCATAATACTTAATTACTTATACAGTATTTATATTTTAAAAAAAACTCAAGGAGTTGTGACTGTCAGGAATCCCCTTAATTTTTCCCCCTTTTGCAATCATTCATCCAATGGAAAAACTCATCATATGTTCATCATATTCACAAAGGTCGAACTCACGGTCTTCTTTCCACCCGGGGTTGTGGGATCTGTTGACTTTGTGAATTAATGAGGAGGGGAAGGATATAATAATATTTTTCAGTAAGAGGAGAGGATTAAGTGTCTATTTATTTTAATTTTTTAAAAACGTTTTTACAATTTATAAAATAAATATTGAGAGAATTTTATTTACCTTACAGAAAATAATTTCTAAAACAATGGGTTAGAAGTTTCCCAAACAAACACCAAGAAGAGGTGGTTTATATTAAAAACTCAAACAACTAATAACTAATTAATAATGCGTTACAGGGACACGTTCCTAAATCCTAAACAAGAATTTTACACTCATCACATCATCATCCTCCTTAAATTTCCAAACCTATGGACATTCACACATCACTTAAACTCGCATAATTTCACTTCTACTCTTGGAAACCCATGTTCATATATGTGTGTATTGCGTCCTTATCCCTTTGACGTCCCTACAGTCCCACTCCACCTCTACAGCGCGTGGTCTCACATTTCCTTATCATTTTTCACTGGGCAAATAAAATTAAACTTCAGTATATATAATTTAATTACAAGAACTGTCTCTTTGTTTGAATATTTTTTCTCGAATATATAATAAATATGGAAATATTATTCCAAGTTAAACATTGCTCTTAGGGAATAGAAAAAGTTAAAAATATCTTCCACAATCATGACGAGAGATCAAAATAATTAATAATAGAATGAACGATAGAGTGAAGCATTCTATACTTCACAAGAATGTTATACTTAATTATTATGAATAACATGATTTGTACTTTAAACCCCCCAGAATGCATGAAAAAGTTTACTAAGGAAGAGAACAGTACAAATACAAAAAGAATATCATTCTTCTTTTTTGATTTGATACTGGAGTACATTAATCAAATTAGGGATTAATACAAGAACAACCTCCAACAGAGGCCCACTAAAGAATATCATTCTGACACACACACATATATTGGGTGAAAATCATTCTGATATTTTATTATCACATGTGGAATCCTTAATTACAAGTGGTGTGAGGAGGACAGTGACGAGATCGCGTGAGGTGAACAGGGAGCTAAAAGTGGAAACTTGAGTTGGAAATGGTAATGTTTACTTTTCCAAAAGAGGAAAATCCAACACACAGGCAGTGAGATTAAGGGGTTAAAGTGCAACGTTGCATGATCACTTGAGATTAGTGGCTAGAAAATTAGGAGGAGGTCGGGTTTATGTTTAAAATCTTTGAACCCTCCCATGTGAAGCACAAGATATCTATGAAAGATATCACTTAATAAAACAGATACTTTCATCTTAATTTTCTTTTCTTTTTGTTTATTATTTTTAATCCCATTCTATATCATCACTATTTATTTGTGTACGCGTCTTATAAGGGCAGAACCATTATGAGCATTAGGTACGCTTTTTAATTATCTGTATAAATTGTTGTTTACTCAAATATTAGCAAGTTTAAAGCAAGATTGGTACTTGACATGAAGATATTAAGTTTTAAAACGTGCACCAGATTTCTTTGTCTGTGACTGCATGTCAATGCTCATCCACTATTCTTGTTATGGGCCTCGTTCGGCACAAAAATCTCAAGTGTCTAGAATAATCTAATGTGATATTCCATTAAAGATTAATAGCTACTTTAAGATCTTTTTGCCAATAATAGGTACAGTTATATCTAAAAATACATATATAGTAATAATTAGAAGGACCTAGTGCTACGAGTCCTTGCTTATCCGCCACTCTGCGGTTACGGGGCCTCGTTAGGCATAAAAATCTCAAATGTCTAGAATGATCTAATCTACTAGTGTTATATATATATATATATATATATATATATATATATATATTATATAACAAAAAACAGAGAGAAATGCATCAATTAATATATTAATGTAATGTAGTTCAAAATGATTTCAACATGTAGAGACACTTTGGTCAGGTAGGATTTACAGTTTTTGCATACACCTTCTACCTCAATGCCATTCGTTAACTATCCTTTTGGAACTCTGTATATAGATAAATGCCGTCACGATTAAGTAGGATAACATTGGTCTCAACGTTATCACAATTAAGTATGACAAAATTGGTCTTGACACCATCTACATAGGTTAAATCTGATAGGAGAGGTTATTCCGTTATAATGTGGTGAACCAATAATCGAATTCCAACCAAAAGAAGTATCCATTTAATATTTGATAGTACCTTAAACAAAACTACCTGCAATAAAGGATGAAGTGATCTTATCTTAAGCACTTTATTTTATTTTGTTATTATCCATTTTCTACCATATCTTTGCTGTTTAAATTAGTCTCAAGTGGCTTCAAGTATTTTAATTCTGAATGAAAAAGAATGAGAAATTTTTAGAATAAACATATTTGGAGCATTATGGATTGTCATACTCATATTAGCACTTGCATGGGACATCCACGAAAAGGGATTATTATTTGACGAGGTTCACCTAACTAGAATACTAGTGTTTAATGTATCAAAAAAAAAAAAAAAGAATACTAGTGTTTAGACCAATTCTTTTTATATATATTGGCTTAGTCAAATTTACAATTTTTGTAAACGTGTGCTGAAAACGAAAGTCGTTCGTGTATTAAACAGGCATAGAAAAGGTAATATTTGACCTAAGATAATTATAAAATCATAAATTTTGGTTGCTAAATTATAAACAACTGTACTCATTCTTTGCAAAACATGATCATAAATATTTGACTGTAAATGGAAATGAAATTTCCAGAGAGATACTAGGAAGTTGTAACGCAATGACTAGCAAATAGCAATACTTAAACATGACTCCACAGAAATATTCACTGACTGCCGAGCTGACAAAATGACCACAGACAAGCCCTCTGCCAAAGGAGGCTGCAACAGTGTTCCGGTTACAGCTAAAAAGTATTAGCTAATATAGGGAATCATACACAAACCCGACTTGCATTTAAGATGAGGTAAATTCTAACAAACATCTGGCTATTACAACGTTCACTAATAAAAGGAAGCATCCTCTTCGAGAACCACCAAATTTGCATGGAATGACGAGACGGCAACCAAAATTTTAACAGCTTCATGCCTAGGAAAAGGAACAAGCAGATTAGTCAACCAAATATAAGAACAATGTACATAAAGATCTTTGTTGGGAATTAAATTTTTCAAAGATAGCAATACAGATGCAATAAGCTCCATAAACATAATATTTTGCCTTAAAAATTGGTGACAAGCCTACAAAGTTGTTCCAAAACCAACTCAGAAAGATAGGTAGCAGAGGTTTCTTTCAGAAATTGCATTATAAAAGCAGAAAAGGAACATCCCACAAAATTACCCAATTTTCTGCATATCCCCATACTCTCACCGCCCAGCGTTTTCAACCATTTACCACAACTTCCTTTGGAAGCTCCTTTCCACACCAATACGTATCCCTGACACCCCCCCCCCCCCCAAAAAAACAACAACAACACGCACCCCAAAAAAAGCAGGGTTCTTCAACAAACAGCTTCCAGCCATGCCCCTGCAGTCCTTTCCGCATTTATTGTAAATGGAGGCCCCTCATTTAAATTGGATAGATTATATTCATACATTTGAAGGAGAAGTAACATAAAAGAATGTAGGGTCCATTTATTATTACAATCATCATCTCCTCTTTTCTATCTCACTCTCAACCTAAATGTATTATATGCATTCACTTTCATGAGTATAAGGAACATGAATCGATATCCCCCCTGCTTAGAGTTTCATCTTGCCCTCAATGTGAGAAGTAGAAATTGTCAGGTGGTTTCTTTTCATTCAGAATTTGCCCTCCATTCCATCTAATTTATCATCACCATCTGCTAGCACTAAAAAAATTCTCATAATAACAGAAGCACAGCTCACGTTCTCGCTTCTAAACTACCTCTGCATCTGTCAGTCCTCAGCAGAATTTGCTTTTTTCTAAAGAAGATAACGTAGATGATGATGCAATTTTATTTCAAAACCCCTTATGCTGATCATTGAGCTTAAATTGGCTAGCTCTGTCATTTTTAGCTAGCAAAAGAAATCGATACTAGGACTTATTGTCACCTCCTAAATATGGACTTATTGTCATCCAGACCTCTGCATTGATATCCTCTCCATTATCACTTAGAATTGCTCCCATAAGCCTCTCATCAGGCTTCATTCAAGGAAGCTGAGAGAAGTTTAAACTTTTCCATGTTTCTGGTGACAACAATGACAAGTGCTTCCAGGTTAGAAGCCAGGGGACCATCATTCCCCATTTCCTTGAGATGGTTGAAACCTGTCCAACAGTTACCCTTTAAAATCCTTTTCCATATGTATTGCGTTTTGAGCCTCAAGCAAAAGGATGGCAATTTGGGTGTGGGTATTTTGAGACCTAATGAAATCCAATCAAAATAAGCATACAATATCCCAATCCTAGCTATAACTTCACCCAGAAACTTGCACCCACACCAAACAGCATAATTCCAGTACCTAACCCCCTAAATTATTCTCCAAAAGGATTCTACTGCCCATCCCGCTTCTAAATTTTCCCAAATCAGGGGACCCATCATATGCCCCACAGCTTGTGCTTTGTTAAACAAAAAACAGGATAATTACAGCTGGTCTCTAACATCATGCCAAAACCATTTAAACCCTGAATTGTGTTACGACCTTGTTACTTACCTTGCTAGCAATGTTGTTGGAAAGCCAGTCCAAACCCTCATAGAGACCCTCTCCAGAAGTCGCACAAGTACTCTGGATGTACCTGAAACAGATTAAACCATTGGCATAAAATAACATCATATATCTTTCTTTGGGAAGTTCACTCTCCAGAAGTTGCACGGCTATATTTCATAGGTTGCTTCAAAAGTTAATATAATCTAACCAGTGGCGTTGGCGGAGGGAATGAAGTCCAAGCTTGTCAGTTATTTCTGCAGCATTCATTGCATTGGGGAGATCTTGTTTGTTGGCAAAAACAAGCAAAACGGCATCTCTAAGTTCATCCTGAAGTAACAATTAGATTCACAAAACAACATTATGCCTTTTGCATCCCACAAACCAATATTCACAGAAACTCATCCGTTAAACAATTCAAAACTTAAAGAGCACTTTGATTAAAGGATCAGCAGGTATCATCCAAGTACACAGAATGAGTAAACAACAAAAAAGATAAGCAGCAATCAAGCACAAAGCTAATTAGAACTGACATCAAACAACAAATCTTGGTTATGAATTGGTACTCCAACTACCACAAAATCAACCATTCAGAGCCATGCCAGCTACCCACATATCACCATATGATCTTTTTTTCTTTTCTCTTTTTTTTTTGGGGGGGGGGGGGGGTGTTCCCACCATATGATGCACCAACGCATGGAAATAACAAGTTTCATAATTTCAAAATATGCGGTCATTGAACAAGAAAATGCCCCTCACCCAATTTCTTCACGTACCGGCTTCTGAGGAAAACCTATCATCACTGGACAATAGATAACAATAAACTCTAGAGATGAACCCACAACAGAGTGAATTATTATAAAGAGAAATTTCACCAACTTCTCTAATCATGTACTCAATTGAAGCGTCCCCCCTAATTTTGCAATTAACCCTTCCCAACCTCCATTTATCAGTCACAATGCCCTCATTTTCATCTTCCCCCAACATATTACCGTCATTTTAGCTATATCTTTGAAATTGCATAACCATATCTAGCACACAAGTCCTTCTAAATTACATTCATGATCGTATCAATCCTGATTGACACCAGGCAACACAATCGCACTTCAGATCACATGTTTTTTCATCTGAATAAAATTAAGCTCCAAACAGTATTCAAATTCAAAATTATAAGTCAATAATTAGCTAGAATATCAGTACAAACAAATGAAAGTACTGAAAATAACGCCCAAACAAACACAGGAATGCACACAAAGACCACCTTACTCTAGCTTTTAAGAGGTCAAAGCCTCTCCCACAACACTCAGTCTTGCTAAACCCTCACTCCCCAATATATATTCAACCAATAGCATGTATAAAATTACATACCTCATTCAACATCCGGTGTAACTCATCCCTTGCCTCAACTACTCGATCTCTATCATTGCTATCAACCACAAAAATAAGACCCTGGGTGTTCTGGAAGTAGTGCCTCCACAGTGGACGAATCTGTATGTATAAAGTAATATAATTCAACACGGGTTGCTAAGTCAAGACTATTTCTTCCTTTTAAGATATTTATTCGTTCAGTCAAAAACAGCAAAACACTGACCATGCACACTAGAGACATCCCCTGATCCCCAGACCCACGTTCCCAAACATCAAAAGTTTGTTTTCACCTTGTTCAAACCATGGTAAGAAACAGAAATTTCACCCCGACATGACACAAAATAGATAAACTCAGTAGGGATCCCATAAGCTTAAACAAAGTCAAGACATGGAAGATGCACTTCAAGATATTAAAAAATAATTGCTATGCATGATTTCTACTTGCTTCTCAGACTATCACTCTATATGAACAAGCGAGCGCAAGGGAGTGGAGAAGAGCAGCTGTACCTTGTCCTGACCACCAACGTCCCATACAGTGAAGCTGATGTTCTTGTACTCCACAGTCTCAACATTAAATCCTGCAGGAAAATAATATGGCCCTCTTTTCAGATCAGTACTGTGAGGAGGGATCTAAAGTAAGCGCAATTAGAAATATCATAATTCCTAAGTCTTGTAAAAAAACTGATTCGGAAATAGCAACAAACCATTATTACATATCAGGTTATTTCCAAAGGAGCCTACCCTTTTAATTATTAATAAGAGCAATGTTGAGTGTGATCATTCAAAAAGAAAGAAAGATTACTCATGAGTATTAGAGCTCACCAATGGTAGGGATGGTGGTGACGATCTCGCCAAGCTTGAGCTTATACAGGATTGTAGTCTTACCAGCAGCATCAAGACCCACCATCAGAATCCGCATTTCCTTCTTGGCAAAAAGCCTGCTGAAGAGCTTGGTGAACGTCAACCCCATTTTGACTCCTGAAGTAGCTAGATGGAGATCACTCGACGCTGATCGTACAGTAAAAAATAGAGAGGAAAAATTTCATTAGACCTCCAAAATTTCGCTGCTCTGTCGTAATATAAATGATGATCAGATCGCATACATGCGTTTAGGTGCAATCGGATTAACACATGTACCAAGAAGTATACAAATAATGATAATAATCATAAGAAGAACTAAGAAATATAAAATCTAAGCCCCCAAACAAGCAGATCGTCAATCGTAAAGCAGATCTTACAGCAAAAATAAACGAAGAATATGAATATCGATTAAATTTGAGGATGCTATAATGTTCTTGATAAGTCTTGATAGTGATTATATTTAATAGATTAAAAGTGTTAACCCACAGAGAACGATGCAGATCTAAGGCAGAAACACACAGGAAAATTGATTAAGGAGTAAAAAGCACAATAAAATTTCAAAGATCATGGGAAAGGATGATTGGCTACCTCTCGAAGTTTACGAGGAGGATCAGAGGAGCGTCGAGAGCGAACCGCGATTCTTTGAAGAGCGAGAATTTTTTCCCTCGCCCGCAGCGCAATATGATAATTGGTTCGTCCAGTTGATCTGTATAAAATCACCCTGAAACGCCGTCGTATAAGAGCTCGGATTTAAAGTGTGTTTGAAATAGCTTAAAGGGGTGTTTGTGATAGCGTTTTGAACAGTCAAAACGAACTTATTACGCAAGTCGAGAAAAAACTTCTCTCACATACTTACCTCGTATACCGTGAATCACGAATTATAAGCACGTTTTGGACAAAAATAAGCTCTTCCAAACGAGCACTAAATTTGAGAAATAAGCCCTAATTACGCAAGCCGAGAAAAAACTCCTCTCACATGTATACCGTGAATCACGAATTATAAGCACTTATTGCCCAAAAATAAGCTCTTCCAAACGAGCACTTAATTGAGACATAAACGCGTGGTCTAAGTCTAAGGGCACGTTTGGTATAATGGAATTGGAGGATGTGGAATTGGAATTGGATCTTAATTTCATGTCTAGGTTTGTTTGGTATGATGGAATTGGAATTTTTTCCAATTCCATGTGGAAGTCAAATCACCTAAATTCCATCAAGTTGGCTTCCACCCAAAAATCTCAGATTTACAATTCCATATACCTATTTTTGACCTTACTCTTTCAATATTTTCTATCATCATCACCATCATGCTCGACCTCCATTTGCTTGTCTTCCTTCTGCCTTTCACATCGCCGCCTCTCGAGCACAACTCACCCTAGGCCCAAACCACCGTCTGCGAGTAAGGCGCAGATCCTCCTTCAGAGACCTCCACCGCCGGCAAGTTGCAAACGATGGCAAGGACAAGTGGCAACGCTTTTCTGGAATGAGAAACACCTACCATAAAAAAGCTTGTGACTTTTGATATGGAATTTCGAGCTTCAGATCTGCAAATCTGGGTTGTGGGAGCACTAGATTTAGTCGCAACCTTCACTGACGTTGTTCACTCGCCTTCTCTGTATCTTCCTTCATTTTCTATGGCGGTGCCCCTTCAAGATTAAGCCTTAATGTCCAATAGCAAGAAAGAAGGAGAAATGTATTTAAAATGGAGGAAGAAGAGAAGGAGCGGCTGGAGATTTGGAGTCTGAACAGTGAGGAAGAAGGAGAGGGAAGAGAGAAAACGATCCTGGGTGGTGTTTTTTTCAAAGATGAAATGGGGTGTGCTTTTTGGGAACGTTTTTGTCTTTTATTTAAGAGAGTATTTTGGTCTTTTGGCTTAAAAATTAAGTCTTATTTCCATGTCATACCAAATATATTTTTAAAGCTTATTTCCATCTCCATATCCATTTCCATCAAAATCAATTCCATCGTACCAAACGTGCCCTAAGTGTGTTTGGATTAATTTTTTGAAAATAACTTTAATAATTTATGAGGTAAGTATGTGAGAGGAGTCTTGTCACGATTTACAGAAAAGGGCTTTTAAAACAGCGATTTGGGGGTTACCCAAACTCGATCAAGATCAATAATCGAGGTGCCTATGCTTATGGGAAAAAAATAAAGGGTAAATGACAGTCCCAATTAAATTAAAAAAAATAATATTATAAAACTTTCATAGTTTATCAATAACAAGTGAAAGAGTAACCATTAATAAATGGATGAGCTACTTCTATTAACAAGTTTTAAAACTTTTCTAATATTATTTTTTTTATTGGAACCTTAATATCATTTTCTCAAAAAAGAAATAATTAAGGTACCTTGATTACCTGTATCATATTCAATTGTCAGGCACCCATGCGATAGAGTTTCCAATCAACCTTGGATATTTGAATTTCTTTTTCATTACTACATGTTTAATGGCAAAATGTAGATAGATTGTTGGTCAAATTTTGTTTTCAACCAAGTTCATGATCTCGTGTTGGCCTTAGCGATGGTGTGCCCCCTTATCCGAAATGTATAGGCTATATTTAGTGTGTTAGTTTTTATCCTAAATGTAAAATTCGAATTAATTTATTTATCTTGTAAATAAACACACACTATAATGTTATGCAGGGAAATCTTGCACATGTCAGGTCACATTTTTTTTATTTATGGCTAGAAAACAGGGCTAAACAATGCCCAACTACATTGCACTAGCACTACTCGTGGGAAAGTAACACCCCCCCTTATCATTATACAAATTATATAACACCCTCTAAGGTGGATTCAGAAAAAACATTCCCACCTTTTCTTGCTCAAAACTCATGTTAGCTAGAGTATCTGCACAAAAACTACCTTCTTTGTACACGTGTCTGACTTGAACCTACCTGAAACTATTTAACAAATTACAGATCGGTTTAAGCAAACTTGAGTTAATCACCTCACCTTCCAATAATCTATTTAGCAATTGGATTGTTGTGGTAGAATCTGATTCAACAATGATATTATGTGCATTGAGCCTCTGAGCTAGCCTCAAACCTGTTTCAAATGCCTAAAGCTCAACTCTAATCGCAGAGCAAACTCCTCATTTGAGCACAAAACCTCCTTTCTACTTGCCCTCTTCATCCCTTACTAAGCCTCCACATCCTACCAGCTTCCTACTTCCTCTTGCAGCCCCATCCACATTCAACTTGAGGCAACCTTCTCTGGCTCTTCTTTCTTCCTTGTCCATCAAAAATACGTACAGTTCATAAAATCTCTTTAACATACCTCAGATAGCATTAGCCAGGTCATGTGGCATAACAAAACCTTCTTCGAACATGTTCTTATTCCTTCCAGTTCCACAACATCTAGCGAGTTATCCCAAAAGTCGTTGCCTGTAAACAGTTTTTACAAGACAAAATCACCCATTATTTACCTCTTAAAGATAAGAATTCTAAAACATTCATCAACCCTCCTAGCCCTATCCTCACGTCCCTTTCCAACGTGCAATTTTTTAGCACATGAATTATGTCTTCTATTTCATTTATACATCTATAACGTAGGGCTGAACCCCCACCATCTTGCTTCTGCTTTCTATAATCAACAATCTTCCATTCATAGTTAGCCACAAAAAAATCTGAACTTTTTTTTGTCTTTTCCATTTCCAAACCCTATTCTAGCAAACTCTTTGACAGTCCATTCTTCCCTCATAATCTTGTACATCTCAGCAACAACATAATTATATTTCAGATTAGTTCCCCGCTTAATTACATCACTTCCAAACACCTTATTTGGTGGTGGAACAACACATACTAGCCTCCATCCTTCCTTTGAAATCATCCCACACGGATTGTTCTTGTCCCATTCACCTTCCGAACTAACCATCTTCTTCACAATACATTTTAGTTCCTCTTCGCAATACATTTTAGTTCCTCTTCGCTCACTTGGACAATGCTTTTTTCAATCAATTTCTTCCCGTCTTCCACCCATACAGCCCCCTAAAAATTAATCTTGCTCCTATCTCCTGCTTCCTATCAAATATTAATTGTTAAAAAATATCATATTCTTGCTTGGTTCTTCCAAACCTTAGAATCCCCATTATTCGCTATACATCCCTTGCTTAAATCCTTATTTCTCAAGTGCTTCCCCCTTAACACCACATAGTACAATATTCTATCAAGTTTTGTCAAAATATTCCACTATACTCTTCCTATGAGAGCATCATTCATAGTGCCACAACACTTAAGCCCATGACCACCCTTCTCCTTTGGTGTGTACAAGAGCTCCCAGATTACTACATGCATCTTCCTTTTACCATCACCATCATTCCATATAAATTTTGTTTGCAACCTTTGTAGTCGTTTCCTTACACCCTCTGGGATATGTGAGTATTGCATATGGCACACAACTATTTGATTAGTCACGAACTGAACTAGTGTAAAACGTCTGGCTAGAAAGGGGGTTTGTTTCTTCCATCCAACTAGCTTATTCTGCATTTTATCTATTAAAAACTGAAATTTTGCCCTTGTGCTTCCTTCTTGAGTAAAAAACACACCTAAATATCTTCCTAGATCATCCATTTTCTTAAATCTTGACAAACTGCATATGTCATTTTGCAATCCATGACCTACATTTTTTTAGAAGTAGATGCTTGTTTTTTATGCATTGATTTTCTATCCTGACATGGCCCCAAATTCCTTTAGTACTTCCAGCACATTGTTCATGTAATCCATATCTACCTCACAAAAAAGTAAAAGGTCGTCGACGAACATTAGATGAGACACCAGGATACCTCTCATTCCTAATCTTAATGGCATCCATTTTCTGTTGTTCACATAATCCACGATCATATGGGATATTTTCTCTATCCCTACGACAAGTAGGTATGGAAATGAGGGGTCCCCTTATCTCAATCCCCTTGATGGTTCAAACGCATCCCTCTTCACTCAAGTGCGTATAACCGCCATCTTTGAGGACTTGATACACTCCATAATCACCCTTATAGCTTGCTTCTCCAAACCTACTTCCTCCAAGACACTCCTAATAAAACCTCCAAGACATTATATCATACACCTTCTATAATCGGTTTTAATTGCCATAAATCCTCTCTTGCCTTGCATTATACTCATTGAATGCACCATTTCCTTGGCAATGATAATATTATCATGAATATTCCTTTTTGGAACAAAGCTAGTTTGGAAAGGGGAGATTGATTTATCCATGAGTGGTTTCAGCCTATTCACAATTATCTTAATTAACCCCCTATACAATACATTGCACAGAACAATGGGAATAACTATGCACCATTTTAGGTTGCTCTATCTTGGGGATAAGTACCAGTAAAGTATCTTTTACCTCCCTTACTGTCTCTTGGTTCTTTAAGCCTCCATAATCCAGCATATTACTTCATCACCAACTATCTCCCAGTTATGTTGATAAAATGCAACTAGGAATCCATCTTCTCCGAGCGCTTTGAAACCCCCTATCTGGAAAAAAGCTCTCTTAATCTCCTCTCTTGAAATTGGCTTATTTACTCTATCCATCTCACTTCTATTTACCTCCCCCCATCTCTGTTGAGTTAGGCACCATTTCCAATCTGCCACTTTCTCCTTCAGAAAAAGAGTCTTAATAAAATATAAAAAGTAAATATATTTTGAGCAGTTAGGGATTATTTTCACTTAAAAAAGGGCTAGATCATGGTTAATTATCCATAATACAAAAGGCACCAATGTTTATGAAATGGCACATGTAGTTTGGGGAAGGATGGTTTTATAATAGCTTAAAAAAAGGAGGGAATGATAGAACTATAAATTCCATTTACATATTTGATCATGGTAAATTTAATGAAAAGGCATGATTGCTTGGTGATATGTTAATGACTTTGATTTTTGTTACAACTATTCATTGTCTGGCTCTAGTATGAAGTTAGGTACCAATATCTATTCATTGTGATACTTAATATATTCCTACAAGGGCTTATAGTCAAGTTTATAATGGAAAGTCGTAACGTATTGGTCTAATATATAGTTATATGAAAATTTTGGTTTTGAATGGAGTAATTTTTATTAGTTATATAATATCTGAATTAATCTTGCAAATATTTTGACAAAATGTCTAACAAGGGATTTGGTGTAAAAAAATCAAAAGGGATGGGACTGAAGCCCTATTAACTTTGATAACTAATAATGGAAACCCAACTCACACTTGACCATCATATCAAGCTCTAGTTTAACGGTGAAAGTACGATATTAGAGTGATTACAAGTACTTGATTTTTAATAAATCATAGGTTGGAAAGTACTTAATAACCATGAGACTATAAGGGGTAGGTTAAGCCTCAAATTGGCTCTTAATAAACTTGTAAGCATATATTTGCTGGAGCATTTATCATGGTGATGCTCTAGACGAAATCTACATATATGAGAATAAAGTGAGGCCGCTTCTAAGAGTCAAAGGACTTTACTTTGAAAAATTCTCATGAAAAAGATATGGACACAAGGCCACAAACAAACAGAACATTTAAAGTAGCATATAATAGCCCAAAATCCCATGCGTAATTCGCGCACACCTATTCATATGGGATCATTGGCTTAAAGCTTGATCTACCATATTATTTCGAATAGGTGAAACGATGTCATACTTAGGTAAATGTTCAAATCCTCAAGATACCTTTATTGACAATATAAGATTTTCAAAGTAATAAAAGTTTGTGATCATTTTAAAATGGTGGGGGGTTGTTGAAATATTTTAAAATTAAGAGATGTGTTTTTTGTAAAGTTATGTTCATTAAATTAAGGAATTTATATGAAGGGTTGTGTAAGGAATTACAACACTAAAGGTCACTAAAGTCATGTCCTTATAGTCTCTAAAGACATGTATGAAAAGGTGTAGTAACTACTACTTGACAGAAGATTGTGTTAGTTTTTAAGAAAACCCTACGTACTATAAAGGTGTAGCTTTTTATGGAAGAGTGATTTTAAATAACCATTGATTATTGAAGTTATGTTGGTTCATGAGAGTTCATGAATCTAATATGTAGTTATGACTTTTAATTGAAGATATATTGCTTCAATAGATACTACTTCATGATCTATAAATACCCTGCACTATTACTTAATTTGTGACAGACAGTACAAATCATATAAAAAATCACACAACAACAAAAGATTAAACTCATTGCCTTTGTCCTAGAGTGCAAATAGAGATAAAGTCAAATCATGACTCTGCAAAAGCCATTATTGTCTTAGCTTGAGTGCTGAGAGTGCAATCCATACTCTAGGGTCTTTACTGTACTGTGCAAGAAATTCACCCATCAAACTAAGTTGCACTCTATTAGATTGGAATAGGTGGGGGCGAATTAAGCCTAAAGGAAAGTGTTGCCCACGCTTTGAAGACATTGTACCATACTTTATTCTCCATCTCTTATTATTGTACTCCTCATAGATCTAGTCCCTCCAACAATGACAATATTCAAATAAGCAGAGTATGTTTTATGAATTAGCATTTATATTGCGTTGGATCCAAAGATGCTATACCTGTGCCATTGGGTTGATTGATTTAGTACTTGTTTAAATCGGAAGTAGAAACTACCTTTTTCAATGTAGTTTGGGTTTATAATATAAGTATGCGAGAAAAATTTTATCTCAATTTATATGAATCAACTTTTTCAATGCTAATTCAAACATAGCCTTAAAAGCTAACATAATAGTAGTACTATATAATAAGAGAAAAAGCTGAAACTTGAAACCAAGTAGCAATGTATCCTCGAGACATCATATCAAAATAGTAACAAGTACTTTATCCTATCTGTGTTGCTGGCAACTACTGCCTTGATATTTTTTTTTTGGTTGAAATATGCATATGGCATTATGACATAGGGAAAAAACTGTTACAGATAGTTCCTTAGACCAAAACAAAACAGCAACAAACAACAACATTAAAATGGAAAAAAGGAGAAGAGAAGGAAACATCAAATTAGCCAACACCCAATCTCGGCTCTGATGAGGGAGGATCATTTGTTGAAGCACTGATCTCTGATGCATCCGAGGCTAGAATCAGAGACAAAGAAAGTGGTGGCGCGAACACCCACCCCGTAGGGCTTACTCCCTTATAAGCATCAGCTGCAAGATTGTCAGCTGCAAGATTACCTAGTCTAGGAGTAAATGATAGAGAAAACCCAGCATGAGATGCAAGAAGATTAATGACATCTTGTACAGTTCCTTGACTTTTCCATTCATAGGGTTCAGGTTGTTGCAAGTCCATAGATTTATTGAGAAGTTGACAATCTGTTTCGAATACAACCTTGTCAAGAGCTAAGTTAACCGCTAGCATCAGTGCTCGCCTCAAGGCAAGGGCCTCTGTCATGAAGGCTGATATGGACTTGATTTTGTCTATGAAGCCCCATTGGAAACTACCAAACTCGTTCCTGCAAATTATGCCCAAAGCAACAGATTCAAAGATTGATTTAAATGCTCCGTCGCAGTTAATTTTAAGATACCCTGTATCAGGAGGTTTCCATCCTACTCTCAGAGCATTATAGGTAGGGGTCAATCTGTAGTTGCTCATCTTTGTCCTTGTCACAAGCTACCCAAAAATCACGGTTAGCCTTTTTTGCTAATTCAATAACAGTAATTGGGTCTGGGATAGTGAAGTGAAATATTTTATTGTTCCTTTGCTTCCAAATGTACCATAATGTCCAGCATATTAGAGAAATATTCATTTCAGAAAAGCCATTATTCTCATGACTTAAACTCATCCACCAGGTGCTGACATTGTAAATAGCAAGAAGATCAATTCTAGCACCAAGATTACTTCCAAACCACACACACCTTGTCCATGGACACCTGAAGAACAGATGTTCCAGAGTTTCCTCTGCTTCTTCACATATTGGACATATTTTTGTGAGAGAGTGCTTACGACGAAAGAGAGCTTCCTTTGTGGCCACTGAGCCTGTTAGAATGTGCCATATGAACTGTTGGACTCGGGGAACCGTCTTAAGCTTCCACAGCTGTTGCCATTCTGAGGATGGAATAATGCTCGAAGACCCTGCCTTATCTCTAATTAGTTTATTAGACTCTTTCTCCTTTTTATAACTCTTCTTGATTGTGAATTTACCATCTACAGTTGGTGACCAGACAAGCTTGTCATTTAAACCATTCACTGGTATTGGGATAGATGCAATAACAGCTTGTATTTCACTAGGCATAAGTTCTCGGATTGGCGTTAAGTTCCATGCTCCATTAACAATTAGGTCACTGACTCAGCCCTGTTGCACAATATAATCTTGGTTGTTTCTAGGCTTTACAGGGAAATTAACATTAGGCACCCAATTGATTCCCCAAATACAAATGTCCCTTCCATTGCTAAGATCTTTCTTCAGAAGTTCTCTTCCTTTAATATTATTGGACCAACACCAAGAGGCTCTGTGGCCCTTCTTTACATTAATGAAGTCATCTCTGGGAAAGTCGATACTCTTTAAGACTCTTACCCATAACTCATCTGAGCTATTAAGTAGTCTCCATGTTGTTTTAGCAAGTATGGAATTGTTCGTAATCACAAAATCCCTGAATCCCATCCCACCATTAGCTTTAGCTTCAGTAAGAAAATCCCAAAATTTCCAATGAACATTTCCCCCTTCAACCTGTCCGCCCCACCAGTAATTTGAGATGAGTCTGTTTAATTCCTTGCAAAGTTTACTAGGGAATTTTAAAAAATTCATAGGATAAATTGGGATAACGTTCACCACTGATTTAATCAAAACTTCACGTCCTGCATGAGAAAGAGTGAACTTACTCCACCCACCGATCTTAGTTCTGACCCGCTCCCTTATATATGATAAAGCTTGATACTTTGTTTTGCCCCAGAGACTAGGAATGCCCAGATATTTCCCTGGATCCTCTACTGCCTGGATACCCAAAATCTGACCAGCTTTGTTTCTAATTTCAGTTGATATTCAATTCACATGGGAAGTGTATGTTCATATGACGAGAAAAAACAAATAAATATTGAATTGAAAAAAATGATATTTTGTTTTAAAGATTAAAAATATAAATATATTTTAAAATAAATTATTAATATAAAATTATGAAAAGTGCAATTCATATTAGATTTCATGTTTATAAAGAAATATATATATATATATATATATTTTACCAAAAAGAAACACAACCTTACTTTGTTATTTAATTTAAAAATCAGAAAGTTGTGAAATACTATTATATTGTGCTAGTTTGTTTTAGTTTTTTAGAAGTACTTTTATGATTTATAAAATAAATATGTGAGAGGAGTTTTATCTTAGCTCGTAGAAAAAAACCTTTAAAACCATGGTTTGAGTTTTTCAAACATGGAAATTGTTTGAGTATTATATAAACAATACATTAGTTTAGATTTTAGGGAAAAATAACACTAATGGTATAATTTATTATAAAAATCATAGGTCAAAATAATTTTTTTTATATGTTTTGCAAACATTTTTTTATAATCATATCTCTATGTAACCAATACTGTTTAGGTTACCACTTATTCTGATGGATATTTATAAATAGACTTGGATATGCATAAATATTGGTGGTGAGTTTACATTAGAGGCGCCCCACGGAGGGCTCGACCCGTTCAATCCAGAAAAGAGAAGACACTCATTGACACAAACAACGGACACAGAGCGGGTGTACTAAATGCCAGTAGTAATTAACTAACAGCGTCTGGTTTCCCCAAAGATGTAAGCTTTTTTCTTTGCTTATGTTACATGGTCGACTTATCACTAATAGCTTGAAGCAACGAATGTCCCTTCATCCTAACGGCCGTTGCGACCGTTGTCAAGAGTTCATGGAAGATGAAATTCATGCAATTAGAGATTGCAAGGACATTAGGAACATCTGGGAGAAAGTCATTCACCCATCGGTCTATGACAGGTTCTTCTCGGGTAATATTCATACCTGGTTCTAGGCGAATATGAAACATTCTTATGGGCTTGATATGGAATAATGGAAATATCTCTTTGTGATAATATGCTGGCTCATTTGGAGGGATCGTAATGAGAGGATTCACTCTTGTCCGAGCATGGATCTCAATCAAATTAATGCTAAGGCTAGGGCAATCCTAGGAAGCTTTATGGAAGCTACGAATAGGATTAAATATACGAAGCTTGCAAACAATCAAGTTGAAGCCTTTACAATTCACAATGTGGAAAGTTATACTATTGTAGAGGTCAATGGAGCTTATTCTCCGTGCCAAGGAAAATGTGCATGTGGAGGAATTATTATTGACTGTAATGGAAGTATATTGGAAGGTTTTCGTCTAAGGCTTGAGAATGGTGAATCTCTTGAAGTAGAAATTTGGGATTGCTTATTGGGCTTGAAGAGAGCATGGGAGGGAGGTCATAGACTGGTTCGATTGAGAAGCGATTCTCAGGAAGTGATTCATCTTCTTCTGAATGATATTTCTGACCTTCACGAAGATTGGTCTCTCATCATGGAAGCGAAATAAATGCTACGACGCGATTGGGTTGTGATGATAGAATATATTGAGAGAAATTTGAATACTAGAGCTGATTTAATTGTCAAGACAGCTTTGAACGACTACCCTAATTTGACCATTATGGGCCCTGACACATTGACTAGTGTTATGGAGCTATCTTAGTTTTGTGTTTATTTTTTAATTTTGTTTTATGCTTTCTTTTGTATCCAAAAAAAAAAACTAACAGCGTCTGGTTAGTGTTTATGATTTGAAGCACAAAACACAGAAGAGTTTGTACGAGACGACTGTGGAGGCAGCGAGAGAGATGTCAGAGTTGAAAAGACATAAAGAGAGAGAGAACCACACCCCAACCTCAATTCCAACACCTCACTCCCATGTGTCCAACAGTGCGGACGTCGAATGTCACTCTTAACTCGTTTCAATAAAATTTGTTTGGTTCCGCCCTCGGCTCTCTCCATTCTCAGAGCACCGTCTCTCCCAGGAAAG
Source organism: Inga oerstediana (assembly GCA_963210345.1). Lineage (NCBI taxonomy): Eukaryota > Viridiplantae > Streptophyta > Magnoliopsida > Fabales > Fabaceae > Inga > Inga oerstediana. Next base: position 4,887,933 of record OY723401.1, read on the forward strand.
GTCTCTCTTGGTCAAATCCCTGATCAGAAGTCTCTGATACTCCCCCGCACACACTCCCACGCTCTTTTTTTTTTCCCCACACTGCTAAAAGAGGGATAGCATTTAATTTGATTTCAGAACAAAAAGTTCATCATCTCATCTCTCTAGCTGGACGGGAAAGTATTCTCAGGTAGCGGGGGATCCACAGCTTCTTAGGTACGGTTGCTTCAATAGCTCATTTAATTCAAATGCCGACCTGATTTGTAACAATGCCCCTATTTTCCTGCACTTTCTCGCCAGTCAAACACATCTAGCTCTGTGGTGCCGTGTCAAGGCTTCTTTTGTGGTTTTATGAGAGAACTAAACAACCCTGTTTCGAAAGTCTCAAGTAATGCAATTGAGCTGAAAGTCGTTATTTGCTTTTGCTGCAGCAGCTAGTTATTTTGCATCTGAGAGGTCTTTTCTGAGGTTACCCGCTATAATTTTTGCTACTCGGACACGCTGCTGCTAACTCTGTTTCTTTTTCCCTTTTATCTGAATATTTGAATATCGTTGAAGTTTTTACTTGTTATACTTCGCTCATGATCCTCGTGGGGCAAGTTCTCATAAGGTTTTCAGGTGTTAGCTTCAGCACTTCATTTAGAAGTCTGTTGCACTTTTGCTGTCTGTATCCGGAAACAAAATTAAGTATTCTACGAAGGTTTGTCCTAATAACCATGAAGCAGTGAGGATTGAGGCCTGGAAACATTTCAAATGATCAAACTTAGCTGAATGTGGGGCTGGGTATGTTTGGATGGGGGACATTTTTTTTTTGGGGGGGGGGGGTGTGGGGGGGCGATGGAAGTGAAGGTTGATTGAAACCTTGCCCTTCTTTGGCAGTTATTATTAAGGAGGGGAGGGTAATGAAAGAAAGACAAATAACCTTCCAAAATCCTACAAACCTGTTCTTCCTTTATAGTTTTGGGTTCCTCTGATCTGGGGATTTTGGATGAGACAGTTTTCTCTAACAAGGGGCACAGAAGTGACCATATAACCATCACTTCTTTTTTATTTGGGTTTCTTTTCTTCCATTCTCTACTTAATCTCCAAACATATTCTTGCTCCAACGTTGAATGAAGAAATCAGTACTTATGTGTTGCTAGTTACTTCATTATTGATTTGCATTCCAGTTTGATTGCAAGTTTATATTTCATTTTTAGCTTAGTGAGAGTTCTTCATGTCTTTGTCGTGCTTGGTGATGATTCTTCTAGGAAGTCAAATTATATGATCTGCTATATATTTGGTAATTCTTACAGTTTTACAAGGTCTGATGGAATGCTTTCTTTTCCATTCTGCAGGTTATGGTGCTGATATACACTGCCAATATAAAGGTTTTGATAAACTGAGAGTCTAAAAGGTCTGATTCTAGGATAGTTGAGCTTGTATGGCTTCGGCTGTTGGAATGCCTGGTGGTGATTCCATGATGGTCGATAAACTCCCTGAGGAGATCAATGAAATGAAGATCAAGGACGAAAAGGTATTAGAGGCCCTGTTTTCTAGATAACTCCACATTGATTTTGTCTTTTACATTAGTTTTTTCTTTTCTAAAATGTGAATTTTCTCTGTCTAATAACTCCTCTGTGATAGGAAATGGAGACAGCAATGGTAGATGGAAATGGAACTGAAACTGGCCACATCATTGTGACTACTATTGGTGGTCGAAATGGTCAACCCAAACAGGTAGATTTCTGTGAGGATGTAATTATAATTAGATTGGTTCTCAAGTGAAGTAATGGAACTTTATTTTTTATTAGATCTATTTATATAGCTCTCTTGAAGTTAAAGCAGAAGACAGGGAGATACTCTCATTTAATGGAAAACTGAAATTTTTTCTTCATTTATTTCTTGGAATTTGACTTTTTTTCTTGCTAACGAGGAAAAAATTAAAAATTAATGATAAACACCGAAGTGTTATAACACGAGGCTTATTGCTTATTATTATGTACAATCGTCGTCTTTCACAGATCTGGAGAATGATTCTTGCTGTTTGAAATGTTAGAAAAGCCTGATTCACATTATGTGACATGATGTGATATGCATTTTATCTTCCATATTGACAACTTATTTAAATTTTGATTTGTGAAATTCATCATTTATTCCATCCTACTCACTGTAACTTTGGTGCTATGATCTGCAGACCATAAGTTACATGGCTGAGCGTGTTGTTGGACAAGGCTCATTTGGTATCGTGTTTCAGGTGGAATTTTTCCAATAATTTGTAATTTTGGTTAATTCTGACTAGACATCCGTTTTTAGGGAGTATGATATTGATTCTGGAGATTTTTTTTTTTTTTGGGTTTTTATAGGCCAAGTGTCTTGAAACTGGAGAAACAGTGGCAATCAAGAAGGTCTTGCAGGATAAAAGATACAAAAACCGTGAATTGCAAACAATGCGCCTTCTTGATCATCCTAATGTTGTGTCACTCAAACATTGCTTCTTTTCCACCACAGATAAGGATGAACTATATCTCAATTTGGTACTTGAGTATGTACCTGAGACTGTATATCGTGTGGTAAAGCACTATAGCAAGGCAAATCAGCGGATGCCCTTGATTTATGTTAAACTCTACACATATCAGGTTATCATCATTTTCATGCAAAATATTTCTAGTATGCTTGGTTTTACTTCATCCAGAGAGCCCTATGTATCATGTTTCATTATTTGTAAAGAGGATCCCTTGAGGTGAGAAATTAGATAAGATTGTTCTCCAGTGAGGGAATTTTATATGATATAGTCTTTTAAATATTACAATTCCCCCACTAACTAATCACTTCATGTCATTGAATTGCTTTGATCTTTAAAGGATTTTACTTTCATGTTGCTAAGCTTTTTTGTCACAATTCCTTGGGTAAAGCGTCTGTGATGGCTAGTTATCTTTGTTTTGGTATGCACTTACATACATGGTGACAAGATCACAGGAACCTCCATTTGCTGTAGCTGATAATCTTCTAAACTTTTTATGCATGAACATTGTTATGACATCTTCAATGTAAATGACAGATTTGCAGAGCTTTGGCTTATATTCATGGATGTGTTGGTGTGTGCCACAGGGATATTAAACCTCAGAACCTACTGGTTTGTGTCAATGCCATGGGTATTTTTAGCTTTATGGTTAGGTGATTAGGTACCAATTTAGTCTCTTCTTGCAGGTTAATCCTCACACTCATCAGGTCAAGCTTTGTGATTTTGGAAGTGCAAAAGTTCTGGTAATGTCTCACTTTTGTCTGGATATTCTAATTTCAAACTGAATGTGGTCCTTGGCAGCTATTATGAATTCTAAATCTATTAGTTCATGTTGGCTGCTTTTGCATGCATACGATCTATTAGGTGGCTGAGAATCTTTGATATTTTATTATTGGGTATGCATATCTCAAGTTAATTCATTAGCTTACAATTGATATGTCTGGGTCGCCAATAGATAAATTATAGGCATTGTAGGGTTGCCAGAAATGATTTGGCTTACAACTTGGTGGGAATTTTGCTCTTTACATACTCCTTTTTTGGCAATATCGGAGCATTTATGTCCTTATTGGTCCTTGGGTACGTGCACACAAATCAAATCATAACTTCCTCGAGAGAAGTTCTTAATTATCTTCACAATCCAATTTCCATTTTGGCTGTAGTTTAATTGATGCATCAACTTCTGGCTCTTGTTACCATTTGTTTGCATTTCTGCTGCATCAAGAAAATGAGAAACAGAAAAAGAAATTTGGGGTGCAGGAGAAGAAGAAATCTGATATAGCCTTTCTCTTCACTGTTCACCTGGTGGCTCAGCCTTCTCGTTAACACATATAGTTGCCTCCTGATATGATAATTTTGGAACAGGTCAAAGGTGAACCCAATATATCATATATTTGCTCTCGTTACTACCGAGCCCCTGAACTCATTTTTGGGGCAACCGAATATACAACTGCAATTGATATGTGGTCTGTGGGTTGTGTCCTGGCTGAGCTGCTCCTAGGACAGGTTTGATACACAACAAACGAATTTCATCCGTTGTCTTGGTAGTTCCTTTTGCATTTTTAAGTAATTGGTGTCAGGGTGCTTACAAGTTTTTGGTCACCTTTGGCCATCTTGAATTTGTAGCCTCTGTTCCCCGGGGAAAGTGGTGTTGATCAGCTTGTTGAGATTATCAAGGTAAGTTCATCTGTGGCCTTATTTGTGAACCGACCTAGAGTATCCAAGGCAACGGCAGTTTCAAAGAAACTCTATATGCTGGCTTCTCTAAAGGGTGGAGACTGACTAAATATTTCATGTTAAAGGTGCTTGGGACGCCAACTCGTGAGGAGATAAAATGCATGAACCCAAACTATACTGAGTTTAAGTTTCCTCAAATCAAGGCGCATCCTTGGCATAAGGTGACTTCATTGGCTGGCATGCTTAGGTTTTATTCTGCAATAATAATAATAATGCTTTTATTAATAACTGCATTATTCTGACAATGTTGTGCTTTTGAAATAGATATTTCATAAGCGTATGCCCCCAGAAGCAGTAGATCTTGTTTCCAGACTCCTCCAGTACTCACCAAATTTACGATGCACTGCTGTATGTAATTTTATTCATTCATCCAGAAAGTCTGAATCAAACTTGCTTTTCTTTCCTTCCTTTTTTTGGATGGTGGGTATTACTCCCTTCGGTTCTAATTATAAGATAAAATTGACTTTTTTGGAGAAATTAAGGAAGCCAATTAAATTACTTTAGAGTATTTTTATTTTTATTTTTTCTTCAAACTAATTAATTTGACTAATAAATTAATATATAATCTAAGGATACTAAAAATATAAACATTCTAAAGTAATTTAATTGGCTTCATTAATTTCTCCAAAAAAGTCAACTTTGTCTTATAATTAGGACTGGAGGGAGTAGCATTTAGTGCTTGATCACTTGTTTCTTTTATGTTAGGATGTTCAATTGCTTGTGTGGTTGTAGATATGAAATTGAAAGGAATGGAGGGAGAGGAGTGAAAACCATTGATGCATCTACTTTTCAGATACATTATCAATTTTCCTCTTCTCCCCTTCATGATTTTGCCAACTCAAAATATTGTTCTTTTTAAGTGAAGGTTCACGAATATTGCTATTACAGCATCTAAAATGCCCCCTTGCTGGAAAGCCTTATGTACTTGAATTTTGGACAAAGAAGACTTGTAAGCCTTGTGCTGAGATTTCATTCCAGGACAATTATTGGGGGCAGCAAGGATCAAATTCTTAATCATCTGAAGTGCTGGAATCATTGAATTCTTCTATAATTTATTATCTTTGCAAAATAACCAAGCTATTTTTTTTCTTGACAGTTGGAGGCTTGCGTCCACCCATTTTTTGATGAACTTCGTGATCCTAATACACGTCTCCCCCACGGCCGCCCTTTACCTCCCCTCTTCAACTTTAAACCTCATGGTAGTTGTCTGCTCGCAGCACCCTCTTTTTTTCTGGTTCAACCATAATGAGAATACATTTTTAACGCCTTGCCTTTTGGATTAAACCACGTTTGCAGAGCTAAAAGGAGCAACCTTGGAGCTTATATGCAAACTTGTTCCAGAACATGCTAGGAAGCAGTGTCCTTCGCTTAACTTCTGAGACTGCAATAGCTATGCTGACTGATGTGGATAAACTATGTTGTATCATGTTTGTGCCGCATGTTTTAATGTTTTATAATGTAAACAAGGACTGCTACTGCATTATCATCAGATACACGTCTGTTGCTTCTGGTTTTTATATTTAGACACTTTATCGTAATCTTGAAATGTGTTGCTTGAGATCATGCAGGACTCTTTTCTTTATATCGCCCGTTGCATGCTTTTTCTTCCCAAAATCAGTGTCCTGTGAGTGCTTGTTTTTTTTTTAAAAAATTATTCTAAATCCTTGGGTTAAGGTGTAAATTTATCAATAAAGTTTTGTCTGAAGAGCGTCTGGTATAAATATGTTTTAGAAGGGGTAAAAATACTAATGAACAATTAAAAATGGTGCATCCAATACAAAATCATTAAATTTGATTTAACGCTGTTAGGGGTTTTCTTCTCTTATAATTTAATGCCGTTAGGTCAAATTTAACGGTTTTGTATTGAAGATATTTTTTATTTGTTTATTAGTATGTTTGCTCATTCTAAAACATATTAATACCAAACATTTATCCGATAAAATTTCGTTGGTAAATTTGCATCTTAATACTAAATCCTTTTCATAGAGTTTCCATGCCTCCTCTTGTGGGGTGACTCCTAAAATCTGCGAGAATTTATTTCACAAGCCGGGATGGAGTCTACTTGTCAATTTGTCATGTTGAATGGCTTCACCCAGATTTGTAACTGGGCAGATACGATACACGCATGACTATAACTCTCTATGAATTTTTGTTTTAATTCTAAAAGTAATTATTGTGTAGCCAACTCAAGTATTTGTGACGAAGGACAAGGCTTAACTAATAATTAAATATTTTCACGGTCATTCCTTTACTGGGTGAATTCCTTTTCTTTCTCAAGCCGAAATGTGATTCTGAATTTTGCTTTCTATGTTTGGGGTCTTATTTAGCTTTTAATTGCCTTCATATGTTTCTATATAAAACTATTTGATTAATTTTAAATCAATATAAAACTTTATCTCCCCTTCCCTCCTTAATTGCTACAGTAATTTTCTTATTGTCATTAAAAGCTCTCTCTCTCTCTCTCTTTGCCCGCATTTTCATTAATAGTTCCAAGTGTTGGGCATTGTATTAATATAAGGTAAATTTGAAAGTTTTGATTTGATCATAAATATAAGGTTGTTTTTCCCCCTTTTGTTTCCTGTGTTAATTATTTCTTTTCAATAATAACTATATTTATTTTATTGAGACATTTTTTTTACTGCACATTAAATTTTGATTATTAAACGATTCGAAGTATCACAAATTCTTTATCTTATAAAAAAAATAACCATTTTAATTATTTTTAAATTTAAATATCTGTCGTGCTTAATTTAAAAAAATGATAAATATCATCTTATAGCACTACCTTCCTAAATGTATAACTTGATTTTTAGTGTAATTTACACTATAAACTAAGTCATACATTTATGGTAAAACGTATATTTTTTCAACGACCCTTCAATGTCCAGTGCATTTTTCTAAACCTTTTTTTTGGGAGCACGCGCTTTTTCTAAACTTAAAGAGAAATGCTCGTTTGGTTCAATCTCATTGCATGTCTGCAATGATAATCATGATTGCATTATCAAGAGAAGAGTGTTTGGTTACTTTTTAAAATGGTAATGGGGTTTACCATGGTAACGATGATTACCAAAAAATTGGTAATCCTTATTTATACCTCCCCCTATGAATCCTCATTATCATCCCATTACATGGTTAAAAAAGTTCCATTTACCCTTTAGTTTCACATATCTTTGTTTCACTTATCTTATTTCACTTAGCATATCATGACACAACCGCCACCACCTCCTCCTCCTCCTCCACCGTTGTCACCTCCACCCGATGTCACCTCCTCCTCCGCCACCCCCGCCGCAACCACTTCCTCCTCCTCCTCCACTGCTTTGCCGCCACCCTCATCATTGCCGCTGCCTCCACTACTTCCTCCTCCACCCACCGCAGCCACTACTTCCTCCTTTGCCACTACCACTACCGCCTCCATGACCTCCTCCTCCTCCTCCACCTGCCGCCGCCACCTACTCCTTTGCCACCCCCACCGTTGCCGTCGCCGCCACTGCCTCCTCCTCCACCACCCCTACCGCCACTACCTCCTCCTCCTCCTCCACTACCACCTCCCCCACCTCAACCTATGAATCTTAACTATTTTTCTACAAAGATTATATTAAGGGTAAAATAGATTTTACGTGATATATTAATTTTAACTAATTATTAAAATAATAACTCATTGCACCTTGCTTAAAAATCAAACCCAACACTAACATTATAATTAATATTGTATTGCATTACTATTGTATCACACTGCACTGCAGGATATAATGGAATCGAACCAAATGGACCCCAAGTTAATTGGTTTTAAATGTTCGTACTGCAATATCGCCTACAGGGAGATAAGATTAGAAAAAGAAAGAGATGCCCATGCGCATATATTACTTCAACAGGAATACATTTCCTATTATTTCTCTCTTTCTTTCCAACTTTATTGGTATCAAAATGAAGGCCGGGGTGACAACAAATTTTATGTTTTGTTTCTTTTTGTTTCGTAAAATTAGAAAAGTAACTAAGAACAGAGTAAATATATAAATAAAACAAATTAATTTTCTGTTCTTTTGCTGTATCAGTATAAATATTTTTTCAAAATAATAATTTAAACATATTTTGTCAGTTTCCACAGAATTGTTTTAAGAACATAAACATGAATAGAACCGAACAACTCAAAATATCTTAAGGAAGGGAAAATTTCACTCCGCTCCCACTGCACATATTTAATATCAAAGAGCCCAAAATTTTCTAAAACTTCGATGTACTTATAAGATTAGACTGAAATTAAATATTTTTTGGATGAAAAGGCATCGGGAGAATGATAGAAAAAGAATATTGAAAGTGTAAAATCTCAAATCAAGTTTATTAACAAGAATTGATAAAATAATGACGAGATTTGATAAACAATTCACAACTCATTTTATAAGAAATACCTAATTGAGATATTACAATTTTAAAGTTCCTTTTCAGTCATTTTCTCAAAGACATTTATGCATTGTCTTGTACACGGCACATATTTAACTTATAAAATAAGGACATAATTATCTTTTCACTTATAAATTTTAATTTTAGTTTAACCTTAGAGATACAGTGAAATTAAAAAAATTCTGGGAATATTTGGTACTATATGGTTACAAAGGGTTGCATTGAAATTTTTCGTTTGAATCTTTTTCCTCTCACCTCACGTGACTCTACTTTGTGACTAAGCTAATAAATTTCTATTTTCGTTGGTTAAAAAAAATAAAAAATAAATTTCTATTTTCATTCATCCAATCGCTTCCATAGAGAGTGGATTGTAGTCGCTTTTCCCACCGTTCATTTTCTCTAGACTCTTTTTATACTCTGAACAAATAGTAGGTATTCTCTGAGCCACGGAACGCCAAAATTTGTGCACTAAACACTAATCCTAGGGCCTCGATTAAGCTTGGGAAACCGTACAAATTCTGAAATCTTTGACCAGAATTCGAACACCATATATTTTTTTTTATCGGCACGAACACCATATTTTAACTGCTGTAATTTGTTTCCCTTAGTGAATGTGGTCCCACTTCAAAACGGGACGGCAGGATTTAGAATCGACGCGCCAAGAGAAAACGCCCGACTGCGAAAATGCGGGATTCCGATTCCGGACCTTACAGAGTTTCCAGTCTGGCTATTTGGGGTTGAACAAGCCTCGTCACTCTCCACCCCGCCCCATAAACCAATGATGCATTCACTTCTTTCTCTCTGTTCTGGTTGAATTTCCTCAACGTGCGTGCTCTTAGGTTAGATTTATTTTGTTATTTTGCTCATGAAGCTACTTGATTGAATTTTGTCCTCAAAGAGCTTTTTTTCCCATGTTTTCGATTGGAGCAGGAGTGAACTTTCATTACTGGAAGGAGATCTCGTGTTGGAGGGTTGTCGTATATTTTTAATTGCAGGGGCGGAGTTTTCTCTGGTGCCGTTTTTTTAATATACTCTAAATTACATGATGTATTGTATTGATCACTATGTTTACTAATTGTACATTTTCACCAGTCTGATTGAAACGAAGAATTCACATTTTGATTTATTCCTTATAAATCTTTAAATGCATGTCAGCATGCTTTGTATGATTCAAAGCTTTTTCCGAAGTATATGTTTCTAGGGCTTGTTTATCCCGAGGGAGTTGGCTGTAAAAATAACCTAAAGGATTATTATGCTTTTAATTGAGTTGTGTGGGTGCAAAACAAACTTGGATTCTCCACTCTCTCTACTAACCCCTCTCTTCAAGTTCAAGGTTCAAATTTTCTTGTGGGAAGCTTCAAGTGCTCAATTACTAATTTTTTTTTGTTGAAATATTAAATTTTTATTGTCCCAATAGTTGTGTGGATGGCCTTCAAGACCGAGGAGTAGAGAGGACTAGAGAGATGATGGCTGGATAAATCGCATTGGTGCATAATTGAGGTCGTCCGTCGAGCTTGGTGAATGAGGCTGTTCTGATTTCTACTCTACTCCTTCCCGAACCCTGGGACCTCTCTTCTGCTTTGTTTTGTAAATTAGAGGGACATGCACTAATGGCCTGCGAGCGATCAGTTATATTGCAGCCAGAGAGTCGCTGTGGAGTTGGACATGTCTGAATTCTTCGCTCCCGCTGGCCGTTGGTTGGACTCCCGTTAATATACCCCAAATTCATGCTATTGTGCAGAGTGTGTACCCAACAGACCTTCCAAAACACACAAGCCATTCTACTTTATTATTGTGAATTACCCCCAACATTTTTCTCGAGCACACACGCATTTTGGACAGCCCCTCCCCAGGTGGTAAAGATTTGCGTTCATGCATCTCTTGCTCCAGCTTCTGCTTCTATTTTTCACTTTTCTTCTTTGACCATGAAATCATTGTCACTAGTGCTGATACATATGACTATGCTATTTGCTGTCTTGTATTGTGAAGACACACTTTGTCACCAGTGCAACACTTTCAGAGGAAGAAGCTTCTACTGGGGCGGCAATGAACTGGGTTTTAAAGGAGGGGACATGATCGGGAGTTTTATATTGTAGAAGGGTTTTCAATCTGATTGGTTTTGAATTTTTTTTTTTGGGTGTGTATTGTGCATTTGTTTTGAGACACAAACCTGGTTTTGTTCTTCATGTATTGCGTATCTGTTGAGACGTGATTGATATTGATTTGCGCATCTGTTCCATGTTTGTATGATTTTGTTGAACCTGGTTTTGTTCTTGTTGAATCTGAGTTTGGTTTGATTTACTGGTTGGATTTGATTTTGGTTGGGGAAGAAGAAAAGATGATGAATTTGAGAGAGGGCCGAAAGTTCTTGGCTTGAGGGGCATTTAGGACTCTTCACTTTAATATCTATTTACTTAATATAAATAAAATTTCTATTAACAACCTATTGTTAATAGCATCCCAACAAGATCATAGTGATTGGCATTTTTAATCTTCTCCTTTCATTCCATTCCTTTTTATGTTAGATGCAAGAACTTTGGAATCTCTTTCCTTTTTTTTTCCTTACTGCAACCAATGTATATATGATAATGGATTGCTTTATCTGGCTCTAATATTTTTTTTCCCATTCTTTGACAGATTACTTGAACTGGTGTTGAGAGACTGAAGATGGTATGTTCTACTTGCTGATTTCAAAGTATATCCATACATAAGTACTTTTTGTTGCATTCTAAGTCTTAATATTACTGAATCCAACTGTATTGCGCATTCAGAGACTGATCTTGTGGATTCTTTTTCAAATCCACTCTATCTTGTGCTTTCTGTTTTTTCCCTCAATTATTGCATATAGTTTTGCAACTTTGGTATCTACTTTCCTTTTAATGTATGCTGATTTTGCAGGATGGAGATAATTCTGGTTTGGAGAGTGACAATTATGACTGGAATACTGAAGATGAGTTAGAAATTGAAAATTTTCATTCTTCGTCTTCAAATTTAACTGTTCCTAATGGAGATGCCAATTCTGGGTCTGGGGAAGTAAGTTTTTTCTTCTCTCTCTCTCTGTTTTTTTTTTTTTGTGTTTTTGGGGAGGGGCTTTATTGATATGAAAAACAAAGACTTCGCCTCTTGCTCCCTCCCTTTCTGCTCGGGTGCCCTTAATATATAAGGTTACATTATTTCTAGGCTAAAGTAGGATGCTGCAGGGTGCATTACTGTACTTTTTTGTGCCAGTATCTTTCTTTTGCTACTGCGGTTAAATTTATGAATGATCTATACCGATTGCACAAGCAGAGTATTCAATTGTTTTTTCCAAAATATGTCTTGTAGTACAGGACCTTTCTTTGCACTGTTGACGTAAAATTACGCGTGTCTGTGATGTTTATTTGATGCCTGATTTCTGGACTTTCTTGCTACTCACAAGAATCTATAAACTTGATGCATGGACTCCCCCTCATTCCCTTTTCTTTACCCTTGAAGGCAAGCTCATCTCCAGGTTCATCAAATTCCAAGATGTTCGATCACTTTGTTCGAATGGGCTTTTCTGAAAAATTGGTTTCAAAAGCAATTCGGGAACATGGTAAAAACCCTATTTTACTCAGGCATGGGTTTTAGGTATATCATTGAGATTGACAAGTAATCTTTTTATCATGAACATCCAGGTGAAGGAAATGCAGATTTACTTCTTGAAACAATTCTCACATTGTCGGTGAGTTGATATTTTCCTCTATTGATTAATACAATTCCTAGCTTGTTTCTTCTTTGTGCCAACTTTTATCAAGTTATACCCTGCTATTTTCATCCTCTCTTTATATATCTCATCTCATCCCTCCTAAATTTAGAAATTGTTCTATGTTGTATCTGTGAATATTTTAAATAAAATCTACTTATTTATATTTGTGCATACTCAAATACATATTTATATTTAGGTTAATGGGGGATAGTTGAGTAAAAAAAATGCACTGAAATTTATATTTTGAAAATAGAGGGTAAATTTGTATAATTAACCTACACTGTCTTAATATTTTGTGGTTTGTTTATTCTCATTAAGTGAGTGTTTGGAAACCACTAAAACCGTGGTTTCAAAAGCCCTTTTTCTGCAAGCTGAGACAAAACTCCTCTCACATACTTACCTCGTAAATCGTAAAAGCTATTCTCCATAAGCTAATCTAAATGCACACTAAGATGATAGCTTTTTCATCTATTCAGTCTTTCCATATTTTCCTTTCATTCGATTATTTTATTTATGATTCACTTATATGCAAGCTCCTATTTCGTGGGTTACTATACTAAAATATAAGGGCGTGCTTGGTACATTTCCCTCTTCATTTAGGCTTATAGGCTATGTTCGGTAGAAGGGAGGGGTTTTTAAGGGAGAGGGAGGAGGAAGCCTAACTTTGTTTGTTATAGATTGGGAAGGGAGAGGAAGTGTTATTGACTCAAAAGAAAACCAGGAAAGGACCTAAATACTCAAACCCCGGTTTACAAAAGAAATGCAAAGAACTAAAAGCACCTCCACCATTAACCCTCTATCGCCGCATCTCATCTTCTTCGTCATTCTTCTTTTTTCTTCATTCTTCGTCTACTTCCAGATTGGTGATGACAATGTCGAAGACAAGTGGCAACAACTACTTCCAATGCTATCTTAGCTGTGTTTTGTATGAATGCTAGAACTGGTTTGACCGTGAACCGGCCTATGGTCTGGGGGGATGAATTGGTCAAAAATGGGAACAAAATGGTTTTCCTTTTTCAAAAAAAAAAAAAAAAAAAAAACTATAACCCAAAACTATAGGCCCGTTTGGTATGATGGAATTTGAGGGTGTAGTAATGGAAATGAAATGAAATTGGGAGAAATGTTCATTTGGTACACCTAAGAGAGTATGGAATTGATTTCCATGTGATTCCATCAAAATTGATGGAGTTGGTTTACATCATATAACCCCAAGATTTAGAAATCCAACCCACATAATTCATTTTTACCCCTTCCTTCTCCCCTACCACCGGCAATCTTTGATGGCATTGATCTTAAGACAAAATCACAGATCTTCAGACGAACCTGCAGATCTTTAGATGGAGATCATGATTTGAAGAACAGACAGTGGCATGATCTTCAATATCTTCTCCCAGTGATTATGAATTTATAGGTTCTTGATCATCATCTTCTTTGTCCGGCGATGATGACTGTGATGATTTCTGCAACAGTCTTCAGGCTGTGTGATTTTGCATCCATCAATGGTGTCACTGCATCCAGCGTCGATGACCGGATTCGTTGATTCTGAGTGGTTGGTGTAGAATCCGGCAATGATGATTTTGATTTCTTAATAGTCGAGGGAAGCTGGTACTGGTTCTTATTGAGGAAATGTGAAGGGCACTGTGGTCTTTTAATGCAAAAAAATACATATTTTAATTAAAAATTATGTCTCATTTCTATGACATACCAAAGACACATTTAAACCCCATATCCATATTTCCATCAAAATCAATTCTAGCGTCATAAACTGACCGTATGTTATTTTGTATTATTATTTGTCTTCTGGTTGGTATTTCTTTAGTAATACATATATTTGGTAAAATCTCAAACTCCCCTGTGAGTATAGAGTTTCCTTCATATTTTTTATGGAAGGTGCTCTCCCTTGTTTAAGGGAGAGTGCTCTCCCTAGGGGAAGTGACTCCCATGCACCAAACAAAAGAAAATAAGGTCTCCCTCATCCTCTTCCTTCCCTACTTCACATTTTCACTCTTCCAAACATGGCCCTAAGGTATTTAGATGCATGTGTCCAAGGAATGGTTATGTAGATTTTAATGCCTGACTTGATATAGTTAGAACTATATTTAAGCAATCACCAAGCATGATCTGTGTGGTGCCGGTGCTGATGCTTGTCTCTCTCTGTTATCCCCCCTTCATGGTAGAATACGGTCAGTTCTTGAAAACAAAATAGTCTGCCATAGTTCACTTTTTTTTGAGCTATGTATTTTCTCTCAACCGAATGGCTTAATTGTCTATAGCTTTATACATTCACCTCCCCTTTTCTCCACTTCCCCTTCTTTTTGGTACTCTCTTGATCACTGGCATTTTAAAAATATGATTTGTTTATTTCATACATTTCACTGGTGTGCATAAACACATGTTTGTCTTAGCATTTATTTTTACTAATTTACAGACTCTGGATAGTTCTCCTCAAAACGACAAGGAAATCGAATCAGATTTTCGCTCTTCAGATGTTGAAGGGAGCTCCTTTGATGATGACTCAGATATAGATAGTTTCTCAGATGATGAGGTGGGTTTTGCTTTTCTCAGCTTTTTGTATTCAAAATACTTGTCAGTTCACTGATCTTCTTTAGCATGTTAACTTTGTGTAACTTCAAGTTTGTATATCTAGGTGGTTCTTTTTTCTTCTAAAAGATGATGGTTGTATATACTTTTTAAGCATTAGTCAAATTAAGATTTATATTGTTACATTGAACATCTTGGTAGCTGGTAAGATATCTTTTCCCCTAGTTCACGGTGGGGAGAGGAGCAAAAATAGTTCTTCTTTTGCATGCTTTCTTTTATTCATACTACACGCATCTTTTGGACATTAGATATTTGGCAATGGATTGGAGCAATCTTTAGCTGTAGATCTTATATTTGAAATTATGTCTTGCAGGAAATTCCCAAACCTGTATCTGAGAACAATGTTAAATTGAAGGCCTTAGTGAAGATGGGGTACAAGGTTCAGGAGGCTTCAGTTGCCATGGAAAGATGTGGTGTGTATCAGGTTTCAATCTTGATTTGATATAGGTGTTGGCTAGTCATTTTGTCCCAAGAATCTACACATACTTATGTTTGACTGCATAAATTAGGTTTAAAAGATTTAAATGTTTAGTAAACTCTTAATTTTCCATTTTCTTGGCCATATTCTTTTTTTGAATTGCTGCAGGTGTGAACGCCTCACTTGCAGAAATGACAGATTTTTTGTGCGCTGCTCAGATGGCCAAGGCTGCAGATGCCCTCATGGCCCCTGAAGAGAAGGTAGTATCTTGGCATCTTGAGAATTGGCATGATCAAAATGAATTTCAAGCCTACCCCTCACTAATTTGTTTCCTTATTCATTATGATAACTCACCATCTATTATGTTAGTTTTGTTTTATCTTATATGTCAGGATTGATAATTAGTAGCTTTAACTTTTTTCACAGCCACGATGCAGTGACCATACTAATAAAAACAAGCGCAGATATTATGAATGCGAGGTTTTGGGAAGGAAAAAGCCAAGGGATATTGAAAAGAAAACTTTTGATGAAGATGATGAGATGCTGCATCTTCCAAACCCAATGATAGGTTTTGGGGTTCCTACGGATGAGTCATTCTCTATAACACGGAGAACACTTCCTGAGGCTGCTGTTGGACCTCCTTACTTTTATTATGAGAATGTTGCACTTGCACCTAAAGGGGTTTGGCAAACAATATCTAGATTCTTGTACGACATTGAACCTGAGTTTGTGGATTCGAAGTATTTCTGTGCTGCTGCCAGGAAAAGGGGCTATGTTCACAATCTCCCCATCCAAAACAGATATCCTCTTCTCCCCCTTCCACCACACACAATTAATGAGGCATTCCCACTAACAAAAAAATGGTGGCCCTCTTGGGACCCCAGAACCCAACTTAATTGTTTGCAAACTGCTTATGCCAGCGCAAAACTAACAGAGAGGATTAGGAAAGCTGTAGAAAACTACGAAGGGACTCCACCCCTGCATGTTCAGAACTATGTTCTTCATGAATGTCGGAAATGGAATCTAGTTTGGGTGGGAAGGAACAAGGTTGCCCCACTGGAGCCTGATGAGGTGGAAATGCTTTTGGGTTTCCCTAGGAATCACACTAGGGGAGGTGGAATTAGTAGGACTGACAGATATAAGTCACTCGGCAATTCGTTCCAGGTATGCAAGTTTTATCTTTTGTGCTAACTCTGGATCCATTAGTAGCATCCCTCAATTCATATCCTGACCGATCATGGAGAAAAGAGTTGTTTTAAATTATAGCTATCTACAATTTCCCCCTGTATTTTCACTTTGCTAAGATGAAACTTGTGAGACTTGTAGAAAGTTATATGCCCATTCAGCATTTATTTCTACTTTCTCCATAACCTTGAGTAGTCTTTCTGGTTCTCGGGGTGATTTAGGGTGATGTGTTCTTGTGTTATTTTCAGGTTGACACCGTGGCATATCACCTGTCGGCTCTTAAAGACTTGTACCCCAATGGCATCAATCTTCTCTCTCTGTTTTCCGGAATCGGTGGTGCAGAAGTAGCCCTTTATCGGCTTGGCATTCCTCTTAAGAATGTTGTTTCAGTTGAGAAATCAGAGGTAAATAGGAGCATAGTCAGAAGCTGGTGGGATCAAACAAACCAGAAAGGAAAATTATATGACTTGGCTGATGTACAGCGGCTAGATGGTGCCCGGTTGGAGTCCTATATGCAGCTTTTTGGGGGTTTTGATCTTGTTGTTGGTGGCAGTCCTTGTAATAACCTAGCTGGTAGCAATAGGGTTAGCCGAGATGGTCTCGAGGGCAAAGATTCAGCTCTCTTCTATGATTACTTTCGTATTCTAGACTTGGTCAAAAATATAATGGCGAAAGGTCACTGACTTTTGTCAACAGATCACCTCTGTTTGGGTCACTGACTTTTATCAAAAGATCATCTCAATGTGTGTAATTGGACTAATTTGGATCATCCTATTCAAACTGGAAACCTGATGCATCTCTCACCCACCCCATCCTCCCTTTTTTTTTTATTTTTATCTTTTGCAAGAGAACTGAAGGACTTGCTAATAAATTATTTACATTCATAGTTCTCAGTCTACTATTTCGTCATACTCCTAGGCTCTTGGAGTCAACTTTCTGAATCAAACTGCAGTTAACATGCCAATAGCAAATAAATTGGCCCTTTGTGTATAGTAGTGGCTATTTTTGCGAGGAAGTAATATTTGTTGCAGCAGACAGGTGTTTCGTATCAGATTTTATTCAATCGACATGTTATTTAGGGTTGAATAGAGAATCAAGTTTAAAATCTAAAAATAGCATGGCTTGTAGGATCAAAGAGAAAGTGCTTTCATGGTAGAGGCCGATTATTTTAGGAAAGATTAAAGAATAAGAGGGCAATAATTAAAAGGATAAATCTTTATTAGATTATGAAATTAGAATCTAACCTCATAATATAATAAAGAAAAGAGTAAATCCTTAATAGAAAGATAAGCCAAAATATATAATTCATCGGACTACTAAAGCCGAAGGAGAATCACCAATATAAAAAATTACTTCTCTAAATAGTTTTCCATGCATTTCAGACTTACTTCTACATGAATTGAGACTCCATACTTATACATAAAAAAAAAAAATAATCACTTCCTAAAAATACTCCTAAATTTATCCCATTAATCCACTATGCAAATAATGGAAGTAAATACGTAAATAAATATTATTTTAATCTGCAATTAACTAACCCACTAATCCTACACTTAAGAACCACTAATAAACAAGAAAATATCCTAAATAAAATAAACAATATCTAAAATTATATTAATAAATATTTATTATTAAAATCTCTAACTTTCCACAACTTCCATTATCTCACGGTAATTAGGTACTCTATCATTTCATCATGACTTTTCCATGAATACATAAGAATGCAAATGTGTGTGTGTGTGTATAGCAATTGAATTAATAATAATTTTCACTTCCTTTTAATAAAAGTACAACATCTATTGTAATTAGTTCAAATGGTTTCCGGCTGTGGAAAAAATTTCCATCAGAGACTAGCGCAATCTGATTTTGGATCCGTTGAGGTCTCTGGCTTAATTTTTAGAACCTAGGGGTAAATTTATCATTAAAAAAAGAGAGCAGCTGAATTTTTTTTTTTTGGTGTGAAGAATCAAGTGGTTCAGATACGAGAGATGTTGATCCAAAGAGATTGTTCTGCTTCATAGATTTAACCAGCCAAAGAGAAAGAACGTATGCATGTAAAAGTGTGTGTATAAAGTTTCAGCAAGTTGAGTTGTAATACATTGATAGAGTCAGTGAGTTTTTTTAATTCTAAAACTCTAAAAAAAATAACATATAGGAGAAGGCTTTTTTTTTTTTTTTTAAAAAAATATACACATATTAAATTACATATTCAGATGGAGGTTCTATGAGAGCGTGAGGTATTTGATATGTGTATGTTAGTGACGGCTACGATGCCATGATTCCATGGATGAAATAAAAGTTATTTCTTTTTGATTCTGAGTATCATTATTAATATTATTTTTTGTTACAATTATGTGTGTGTATTTTCAAAAAGGGAAAATGAACGTATGGTATAGTTAAAATATTTTACAAGTGACAGAAAAAGATAGAACTAATACATGAGTTGGTAAAAATGATAAAAAAACGATGGATATGCAATGAAAATATCAAAAAAGTAAGAGGAAACAAGGAGCCATATTATTATTGTTATATTTTTGGGCCAAATATTATTATTGTTAGGGTAAATATAATCTTTATTCCCTCAGGTTTACACTCAGTTTGGTTTTATTCTCTCAAGAGGTAAAATAATTCATATTTTTATTTCATTATAAGGATTAATGTTTTAAATAGAATGAAATTTAAAGGATTAAAATCTCTTTTTTAAAATTTAGGGAATCAAAATCAAAATGAGGATAAATTTGAGAAATTAAAGATTACATTAATTAATAGTACCGTTTACTATTTAGATTCATATTTAGAATTTAGGTTAGATTTAGATTTTTTTTTTAAAGTCAAGAGAGCAACTGGCCCACTAGACCTAACCAGGGTCAAATGCAGGGCCGGGTAACCGGGTTACACGGGCCACCGATGCTCAATGCCTTTCGGAATGGCGACGACTAATATCTGTTAATTTCTATAAATAGCCACCCGTCTCCCTCCTCCTTGGCTCTACGCTTCCCACCTTTTCGAAGCGTGGCCTTCCTCTCTCATCGATCGACCTTCCCTAAATCTGAACCCTTCACCCCGATCCTGCTTCCCGTTAAAATTGCCAGTTCGCAGAGATTTTACGACTCCTTCCCGCTTCCTTAAGGACATTCAACTCACTTGTCAGGTACCATTTTTTTAATCTATTTTTCTTCTTCTTACATTTCATTGAGAGTTGTGTGATCCCTCAGATCTGAATGTCAGTTTATGGCTAGCTTAAGCATTACCATCGCTCCTAACCATGACAGAGGAGAATGAAATTTAGGGTTTACATGTTTGCCTTTTTGGCGTTTGTGTTGTTGTTCGCTTGGTTCATGGCCACGTGTTTGTGCTACATGCAGTAGCTTGCTTCATTTTTTTAGAGTTACTGTGAATTTGCCTCGAGATTTGGATTCTGGAGGTGCGATTTATGTCATCGCTTTAGGTTGAAAGTTTACCTAATGCGTGGGGTTTCCGATGTTCTGTTTCTATTGCCGTTTTGGTTTGTAGCTGCAACGATGACATGGTTCGCAGATTTTGTTTTGATTTTTGGTGTTAATAAAACGTCTAAATGAGATGAATTGATATTTAATGACACATATTGGATATCCTTTAGCATGTTTCTTATGAAAACTCCGTTGACTGGATTAGTGGTTTCCGGGCGTGTTCTATGTAGAGTTGAGTCGTGAAATAATGGATATTATGTCTCTTATTTGTTTTCATGAAAATCCTAACTATATGAACTTGGACTATTATTCGAAGATCATTAGTAAATTGATATAACTTATGCAAAATTATCTTTGAGGTTGGTTTATTCGGACTATATTGCCAGTTCCCTTGCAATGGCTGCTACTGCAACGGCCTCTTCTGTGGGTCCAAGATATGCACCGCATGACCCAACACTTCCTAAACCATGGCGGGGACTTGTTGACGGTAAGACTGGTTATCTCTACTTTTGGAATCCTGAGACTAATGTCACCCAATATGAGAGGCCTACAAACTCAGCTCCCCAGCCAAAGTCTTCTTCAGTGCCCAGTTCTTCAGTCCAGGTCCAACAGTCATCACAAGGAACTCGTAGGGACCACAGTCCTGATTTTCATGATAGGTACGGTAGAGACAACGTTGGTGGATCAAATTCTGAAGCTGGATCTAGGAATCATCAGGTTTATTCTCCACTGTCTTTAACTCTTCACTTTGCGTTGTCCTTCATTCATGTAGTTCTACAAAAATCTTGTCTTCTATTTACATTTTACAAGTTTCAAAAAGCTTATTATGAATTTGCCTGTCAATTTATGGACTGACTTTTATTAGCAATTGCATTTATGTACGTAAAAAATTATTTATAATGATTCTGTTTTACAATGAGATATGTAAGGAGTAATTTGATCCTTTCATTTTCCTTGTTGGGTTCTAATTCTATCCTTAGCTATTTAATCATAGAATGTGGTGATGGTGGGGTGTATAAAGGGCACAGGGAAGGAGAAGCAATTATGCTTATGCATCAATGTTCCTCCATCCCCGTTTTTTGTTGGGGCTAATTTTACATATCTCTTATTTTGAATTAGAATCCAAAAGGTGGGAGTCTTAGTTCTCATAATGTTCCAAACGGAATGCACATGACCGGCAATGTTAGCTCTTCTATCAAAATCCATGGATTATCAGATGCAGAAGTTGGATTAACTCCAGAGTCTTATCGACGTCGCCATGAAATAACTGTGTCTGTGAGTATAAACTATAGCTGTACCTCACTACGTTATGTTCTCTATTTAAAGAATTATGTAAACCGGAATGGATTTTACACGTGGCTACCGATGTTTAGAAAAGTTTTTTGAATAATCATTATATTATTTTGCCCTAATCATGTAACTATGTGTCGTTGTTTGTACTATGTTGACAGGGGGATAATGTTCCTCCGCCTTTCACATCCTTCGGCTCTACTGGTTTTCCATCAGAGATTCTCAGAGAGGTATCAGCTTCTGTTTTTCAGTCTTCTGCCATCCTTTTTTTTAGATTGACAGTTAGAGGGATAGATAAGTTTTTTGAGTTATATGACCTGAGTGATTCTTCAGCAGCACTCTGATTCCTGGAGATCAATTAAGTTTCAGGCTCATGATAAGTTTTTTGCCATCTTTACTTTTTTTTTGTCGTAGGTGCGATATTTGCTCCTGGGGAGGAGCTAATGTCGTACGCTGTGGTGCCCTAATTTGTGGGGCTAGCAATTAGTTTGGAGCGCCCTTGTATGGTGGACCAAATTTTTGGAAGGGCTTTCCGAATCATCCAAGTTCGTGGCTGGGACTGCTGTTGGTCATGATTCAGTCTGCCACTTTGTCTGAACGGAAGAAGAGGCCTCCTCATGCGCTAGCTTGCTGTGCAAGCATTGGTGGTTTGCATATGGGGGATGATACTTCTTCCGACACTTACCACTCCTCTATAAGTACCAAAAGAAAACCAATCTCCTGGATTTTCCTTTTTCCAGGTACACAATGCTGGGTTCTCTGCCCCAACACCCATTCAGGCACAATCATGGCCCATTGCTCTTCAAAGTAGAGATATAGTTGCTATTGCCAAAACAGGCTCTGGGAAAACCCTGGGATATTTAATTCCAGGATTCATCCATCTCAAACGTGTTGGCAATGACTCCAGATTGGGCCCCACTGTACTGGTACTGTCACCAACAAGGGAGCTGGCAACACAGATACAAGATGAAGCTGTGAAGTTTGCAAAGTCATCCAGAATTTCTTGTGCAGTAAGTTGCTTGGTTATTTTAGTGTGTTTCTATTTATGGTGCTTTAATGCATTTGCATGGAAACCATAGAAAATGATTATTATGAACCTTCAGAAATTTGAGATTATGAAATAAGCTTCAAGCTCCAAACGTCATTGTTAAATGGATTGCAGAATGAACAGGGCTCACATATATTTGTTTCTCCTTATATTCTTCACACCTGGGATGTGCTTTCATGTTGGGATAGTTTGCCCTGCAAGCATGATAAAAAACCCAACTTTAGTTTTGTTGTTGAAATACCTGGAGTTGATTGGATCCTCATTCCTCACTGTCATATTTTTTTCCTTGTGTTTTCTTGATAGTGTTTGTATGGGGGAGCACCAAAGGGTCCTCAATTGAGAGACATAGACCGAGGAGCAGATATTGTGGTTGCCACTCCTGGCCGCTTGAATGATATTCTTGAGATGAGGAGAATTAGTCTTCATCAGGTCTCATACCTTGTACTAGATGAGGCTGACCGCATGCTAGATATGGGTTTTGAACCTCAAATCAGGAAGATTGTGAAGGAAGTGCCTGCACGGCGGCAAACCCTCATGTTTACTGCAACATGGCCTAAGGAGGTTAGGAAAATTGCAGCTGATCTGCTGGTCAATCCTGTTCAGGTTAACATTGGCAATGTCGATGAGCTTGTTGCTAACAAGTCCATTACGCAGGTCTGTATTCAACTCTTATTTGATGCCATTTGGATCTTGGTTTCGTTGAATTGCATGTTAATGTCTTTTAATTGCTATTAAATGCTGTGTAGGTAATAAATGTTAATGGTGGTTTTTTTGACAGCATATAGAAGTATTGGCACCAGTGGAGAAACACAGACGATTGGAGCAAATATTGCGGTCACAGGATCCAGGATCAAAAGTAATTGTTTTTTGTTCTACCAAGAAGATGTGTGATCAGCTTGCACGTAATCTTACACGTCAGTTTGGGGCTGCTGCCATTCATGGGGATAAATCCCAGTCTGAGAGGGATCATGTGTTGAACCAATTTCGAACTGGGAGATCTCCTGTGCTTGTAGCAACTGATGTTGCAGCTCGAGGATTGGACATTAAAGATATTAGGTTGTTTGCTATGTTTTATTGTGTCTATTATCCTGAGGGCACAGTAGGTTTTTCCCACTGACCAGTTTACTGGCCTTGAGGGTGAATTTTGAAAAAGCATATACTTTATCACTTCTGATATTGACAATCAATTTGGTTCAGGGTCGTTGTCAATTATGACTTCCCTACTGGTGTGGAGGATTATGTCCATAGGATTGGAAGGACAGGGAGGGCAGGAGCCACTGGCTTGGCATACACGTTTTTTGGAGACCACGATGCTAAACATGCTTCAGATCTCGTCAAAATCTTGGAAGGTGCAAGTCAGCGAGTCCCACCAGAACTCCGTGACTTGGTATCACGTGGTGGTGGGATGAACAGATCCAGGCGATGGGGTTCTGGTGGTTCTGGTGGTCGTGGGGGACGCAGCGATTATGGATCTGGATATGGGGGACAGGGTGGCGATTCCGGATATGGGGGAAGGGGTGGATTGGGAGCCACTCCTGGTGGCAGAGGTGGGGGCCGTGGATTTGACCATGATTACCAGAGGTAAGTTTACTGTGTTGTTACTTATGTTGTCTTCAAATTGAAAGTTGTCTTTATTTTATATTGAAATTTCAGTAATTGGTTTTCTTCAGAGAGATATTGTAGTTTTTGGTTCTTTGAAGTTATGGATGAGGACATGTTTTGTGGTGTAGGAATGATCGTACTTCCTATGGACAAGATGCGGATACCCATGAGAAGTATGATAAAGGAAGGAGCCGTAGCAGGAGCCCTGATGGGGGTAGAAACATCCACCGTGATCGTAGCCGCAGTCGAAGTCCCAACAGGCATGAAAGGGCCGCGCCACCTTCCCAAGGTTTTAGTTTTCACCAGGCAATGATGGAACGTAAAGGGGGCAGTGATCATGACAAAAGCTTTGATCACAATAGAAACCGAAGTCGCAGCCCTGTTAAGCATGATAGGGCACCATCCGGCCGTGAACGTTCCCCAGTCTCTAGTTTTCATGAGATGATGATAAAACGTGGTCAATCAAGGCACACATTTAGTACTTACCGGACCAGTTCACCATCGTCCCCCAGTGGTGGTGTGTCAGACAGAAATCCCCGATCTCCTAGAAATAAGTTGGACGATGGGAGATATGGTGGGGCTAATTCTTCCTACCTTGGAGAAGAGGAGGAAGGAATGATTCGTCAAGATGATGATGCTGTATATGGGGTTGCGGATTAGAATTGCTGCAATTCCCATCTTTGCTGGGTTACACGTTTGGGGATTATTTTGGTCTACCTACCTATTTTTTTGTAGTTGAGGTAGGGGGGAGTTCAGGCAAATGTATTTTTTGAGTGGATGGAGATGAAAGCGTGGAAATAGCAAAACTTGAACCTAGTAACAAAACGTTTGGTCCTTTATCTGGTAAAATCCTGATTCTTATATATATAGCCCAAGATTTATTGTTTCCGGACAGATGGTATTAATATGAGTTTTAAAGTGTAAGAAATATTGTGGGACAACTGATTTTATTTTCCACGGTTACATCGTTCGGAATATACTAGTCTTCCTGAGGATGTTAAAGCAGGGGATTTTTGTATTTGTTATGTACTACCTCCAGCCCTAATTGTAGTATAGCTTGGAGGAGTAATTAATTGTCAACCGGCGATCTTTTTGTGTCGAAGACGACCTGGCGAAGCAACAGTCAATGTCAGGGGATCGGGAAATCCAGAAGGTGAGAACGTTTGTTACAATTTTTGAGAAGTCGGGTCCTTTTTAAAATTACTTTTACAGTTATAACAAGATATTGTGATGTAAAACAAAGAAGGGGCAGGGGAAGGGGAAGAGAGAGACAAGAAAGAGAGAAAACATGAAGGGAATGAGAGAAGAGGCAGGGAGGGAAAAGCGAGAGAGGGATGCTAATCAATTCAAAAGTTTGCGTACAAATTAAACCCTAAAAGGTTAAAACTACTTGTACTACTACTAATAATAGTAATAAAAGTTTTAAATAATAGAAAATAATGATAAATAAAATTACCCTAATAATAATGATAAAATAAGAAACTATTACGTTATTGCTTCACCATACTCTCCATCCCATATTTGGTCAAAAAATATTCTCCATGAGTTCGTTCGTTTGGGAAAAAAAGTAATTTCAAATTTTTTTTTGCCAATAATTTCAATTTACTATTAGAAGAAGGGTGTTGCCGTGTTGGTAGTTGTATAGAAAGGACTTTGAATTAAATACAAACTGTACACAATTAAACGCACTGTTAGTGCTCGATTTTTTATTTCCTGAAAAAGCGAGAACGGGCCTAGCCTGAACTACACAAGATGACCCATTATCAATAATCCTTTACAAAATATTCTATCCAGGCTTAAATGTGGAACTTTTTTTAAGGTCTTGTTTTGGTTCTTAGTATAAAACCCAATTCCTTTTTTTGTTGTCAAACTTAACTTTTTTCTTAATATAAAATATCTCTATTTAATGCCCCCATCTTTTTTCCGAACTTAATGGTAACTAATAAATGTAATTTATTGCCTAAAGTCAATAATTTATAGTCTAAAGAGAGGGGTTTTTTTTTTTGGATTACAATGACAAGAGTCTAAGAGACTCTTGAGGCCACGCGGGCCGAAAAAGAAAAAGAAACATAATACAACCTAGAAAAGTTTTCCAAGTCCGAGAAACAGTCTCAGCAGATATCTGCTAACAAGTGAGGTAAGCAGAAATCTGGTGGATGATGCAAAAAAGACAATTCGTTATTCGAGTCCAGAGCCCGTTTTGCCAAAACATCGGCACATTTAAGGCCTTCTCTATGGCAGTGGTGAATCTCTAGATCCCAATCCCTGTAGATTTCATTCCTGACTTCCTCCAATTCATCTTGAAGCGGGTGAAACTGACCATGAATATGCAACAACAGTTGAACAGCTTGCAAAGAGTCCGTGAACAGTTTGATCTTTCTAAAGTTCCTGAGTTTGCAAGTCTGTAGGCCAATACGAATAGCTTGAATTTCCGATGCTGTTGAGCCAAGAGTGAATCCCGTATTCTGCTGGAATCCGCAAATCCAATTTCCAGAGCTGTCTCGTAACACTCCTCCGACTGCTGAATTCCTGTGCTCATCTACCGCAGCGTCTACGTCGATTCGAATATATCCTTCTGGTGGAGCTCTCCAAACTTCCAAGTACCTCTCTGGAACTGAAAATATCTTGTGTTTGAAGCGGCCATCCTCTATGCCTTCATATAGGAAATGAAGTCCTCTGTGCAGCAGTTGTTGCGGACGTAAGGAGATTCCTTCGAAAACTTTGCTGCATCTATTCTTCCAAATTTGCCAGCATATTGAACAGAAGACTCTCATCCAGGGCCACTGTGAATACTTGCGAGCCCCCGGTGAGTGTCGCATGTTCCATTTGATCCAAACCTGCAAATTGCCAGAGAAAAATACAGAGTGATAAATGGGGTTAGTACAAGAAAACCACACAGAACTAGCAAGCTCACAATCTCTCAAAATGTGTATCGCTGTTTCTTCACACACACACTCAAAAGGACACTCAGGGTTTGACCTCCCATCTCTCTTGGCGCGAATGGCATTTGTGGGAATTCTCTCCTGGAACAATTGCCACATAAAGAATTTTACTTTCTCCGGAATAGGCCATCTCCAGATACTTTGCCAAAACGAATCCGCTGGCTCCGAGAGCGACGAATAAATCATAGAATAAGCTGATTTGACACTAAAGTTACCATCAGAAGATTCCCTCCACCAGAATGAATCATTACCAGTCAAGGAAGGAGGAGGGACTTTTTTAATCCTTTCGATCACCCAGCTCGGCAAGAACATGTTCCATTTTTGGAGATTCCATCTCTCGTCCAGACTAACAAATTGCTTTACCACTTCCTCAGGATTTAAAAGCTCATGATTCTTATCCACATAAGCGATAAGTGGCTGATCAAGACTTGTCCATATATCCCACCAAGCATTTGTTGACTGACCGCTTCTGAGCTTTTTTCCAATTGCTTTTCTGAAAGAATCCCAAACGGATGAAATAGCGCTCCAGACAGCAGAGTGGTTCTTTTTCTTTTCAACTCTAGGAATTTCATTATCCCCGCATCCATATTTTGCTTTGAGAACTTTCACCCAGAGGGCGTCAGGTCTAGTAATGAGATTCCAGCATAGCTTCATAATGAGAGCTTTGTTTTGGCTGGAAAGGTCTTTGACACCTAGGCCACCATCCTTTTTGTCTAATTTAATTTTATCCCAAGAAATGAGATGCATTTTCTTGCTGTCTTGGCCCTGGTTCCAGAAAAAATTCCTATTTAATTTCTCGAGGTCTTGAAGAATCCCTTTTGGAAGCAGAGTAGTTTGCATCTGATAGAATGACAGCGTAGAGAGGACAGAGTTGATCAGGACGGTTCTCCCTGCCATATTCAAAAGATTTCCTTTCCAGGAGGATAGCTTCTTGTGCACTTTAGATACCAGAGGGGCGAAGGTCAGTTTGGTAACTCTTTTGTGAAGTAAAGGGACACCTAAGTACTTGCCCAGATCCCCAGAAATACTAATACCCAGGATTCGACCCAACTGCTGAGCTCTATGGAATTGAACATTCCTGGAAGCAAAGATTTTTGATTTCTGGAGATTAATCTTGTGACCAGAAACTCTACAGAAAAAACCCATCAGGTCTCTAATCTTTTCCATTTGGCTAGATGTAGCTTCACAGAAAAGAAGGAGATCATCTGCGAAGAAAAGGTGGGAAAGAAGCGGGCACGATTGGGTTATCCTAAGAGGTTTCCAACTTCTCTCTTCTACAGCCCTATTTATCAACTGACTCAATCTTTCCATACAAAGAATAAAAAGATAGGGGCTCAAAGGGTCACCTTGTCTCACACCTCTAGAGGGTTTGAACGGAGGAGAGAGAGATCCATTCCATATCACACTCATTGTTGGAGATGAGACGCACAACATCAATAACTTCACAAAATGATCACTAAGGCCCAGACTGCGAAGATTGAACTGCAGGAAATTCCAGTCGAGCCTGTCGAAGGCTTTTTCCATATCCACCTTAATGGCAACAAACCCTTTCTTCTTTCTAGTCGTTCTCATCGTGTGGATCGCTTCTTGTGCCAGAATTATGTTATCACAGCTCTGCCTGCCCCTAATGAAACTGCATTGGGTGGGATGAATCAGAAAGTCCATCACAGATCTCATTCTGTTAGCCAGAAGCTTGCTAAGAATTTTGTAGCTAACATTACAAAGAGATATGGGTCTGAATTCCTTAATAGACGCGGGGTTATCAACCTTAGGGATCAGCGTGATGTGGGTTTGATTGATATCTTCAACCCTGCTAGGGTCACTGAAAATGGAGAGAATCAGATCGCAGATCTTGGGACCCACAATGTTCCATTGAGTTTGGAAAAAATGGGGTTGAAGGCCGTCAGGACCAGGCGCTTTGAAAGCACCCATCTCAAAAGCAGCATTTTTGATTTCAACCGCGGACACGTCCTTCTGAAGATGAGCCAGCTGGGCGTCATCCAGAGACAGGAAGTCACTTTGCCAGTCAGATACATTCTGAACCTCATTATCCGCTGAGTAAAGATCTTGGAAGTAATTAAGGGCTAACGTTTTTAGCTCTTCTTGATCAGTAATCCAGTTTCCCTGAGCATCTTGAAGCGAGTCAATTTTGCTTTTCTTTCTTTTGACCACCGTGGAAGAGTGGAAAAAGCTTGTATTTTTGTCTCCATATTTTAGCCACTTGCACCTTGACTTTTGGAACCAAAGTAACTCTTCTTGGTTCACAACCTTAATGTACTCCTTCCATAACTTTGCTTCCAGCCTTAGTAAACCCGGATGAGAGCGAGCAGAGATTTTCCGGTCAACCCCCTCCAAGCGCTTGATAAGAGTTTTTTTCTTTTTGGTGAGGCTACCAATCTCATTTATGTTCCACTGAGAGGCCCTACTCTGGAAATCATTGCAACCGGACGACCAGTCATTATTGAGCCAAGCAGCATTTACTAAATCAGGGAAGTCTTCTTTGAGGCACCAGGCCGCTTGATATTTAAAACGATTTATGTGATGAGTGGCTTGCCCACTTCCGGCAGAGATCACCATGACACGATGGTCAGATTTATATCTAAGCTGGTGGAAATTTTTATGAAAAGGGTAAGCCATTTCCCAGCTAAGATTGCAAAAAGCCCAATCAAGTCTTTCCTTTATATCTTGTCTGGTCCAAGTAAATTTGTCCCCAACAACAGGTAATTCCAAAAAATCACAGTCC
The DNA here is from genome assembly GCA_963210345.1 of Inga oerstediana. NCBI lineage: Eukaryota > Viridiplantae > Streptophyta > Magnoliopsida > Fabales > Fabaceae > Inga > Inga oerstediana. The sequence continues at coordinate 4,917,552 of OY723401.1, forward strand.
TGAACGCAATTCCTGAAAGGGGCCAGAGATCGATTTTGGACAGCAGCGCCTCCAAACTTGTCAGAAGGGTTTAGAAAAGAGTTGAAATCGCCTAAGACAAGCCAAGCCTCAGATATAGTCCCAGCCAAATCCCTGAGCGATGACCAAAGCTCTTGCCTATAACTCCACCTAGGGTCACCGTAAACAAAGGTAACGCAGAAACTATTTCTGGATTTTTTGTCAGTCAAACGGCAATGAATGAGCTGATTTGAAGAGGAAAGATACTCAATAGAAAACTCAGAGTCATTCCACAGTATCCAAATTCCCCCCGCAAAACCCGTTGCCTCAACTCTCATCCAGTTATTGAAACCCAACTTACGAACCACAACATCAGCTTTACGACCACTAACTCTGGTTTCCAAAAGACACATGACCGAGATGGTATACTTAGAAACAATATCACGGAGGATACGGGGAAAGGACTTACTACAAGCCCCTCTACAATTCCAACAGGAAATAATCATGGAAAACCATAAAAAAAAACAAACCAACATGCAAAGAGAGGGGTTTTGATGGCACCCAAACCCCTCTCTTTGTGGATCCGCATTACATGCTCAGCGTAGATGAGTCTGGGAGCTTATCCCATAAGATGATGTCGTTTTGTTTCTTTTTTTCCAGCAAACCAATGTTATTTTACGTGATGAGCTCATAAGCTTATGGATGAGCTGAATAGATAATATGAATGGCTCTTTGTAAAAAGGTCACAAATTCTAAGTTTTCTAACATGTGATTGTATGCGCTTGGGTATTTGTATGTGTGCATTAAATTTGATCCTTTTTTTTTTTTTTGAAAACATGCAATTAATGAAATGCAAAGGTAAGTTTTAAAAATGGAATTATTATTCGATCTTTTGAAACATTGATTGTAAATAATTAATATAGCCAGCTACTTCTTTATGTGAATTAGATATAAAAAAAAATCCCATGTTGAATGAAAGAGTACAAGGTTGATAAAATTAAATTGCAATAATAGTTTGGAACTCTTTTTCTTATGAATTCTCTTACAATTTTACACCTCTCTCTCTCTCTCTCTCTCTCTCAATTGTTCTCTTTTGGCAGTATACGAAGATTTGCAAAAGGATGTATGTTAAATAAATCCTAATCCTTCTTGTTAATTTCTTGGCATGAAATGTTTATCCTTATTTCAACTACGTTTTATGAATTCTAAATCATGTCATTTAAGTTGTATGTATGGATATATTAATATTTCTTATAATTATTACTTACATTACACACACTAATTAATGTTAACCCTCATTTCTTCAAATAACAATTACGTAAGACGCGGTTTGAACTGCATATAGTAAGTTGAAAAGGTATTCAAATACTGCCCAACTAAGCGCACCATGGACCGAAAAAAAGAAAAGGTATTCAAATACTAGTATATTTTTTTCGCCGCAAGGTATTCAAATATTTCAATGCTTATAATTTACTACACACTATATACACATATATACTCAAAGTTATTAAACCCGGATCAGTCATTGAACCAGTCTGGATAGTGGGTCAAGGGCTAGTGGATCATATTGGAATCAAACCGGGGCTAAACCGGTGAGGAAATAAACTTGAACGATAATATTTTTTTGAATAGTTTTAGAATTTGATAATTGTTTACCATCAAATGATAATATTATTGAGTGATTCTTTTTGCATGAGAAAGTAGACATCTCAAACTTTTCATAGAGTTTTAATTTTTAATTTTTAAAAATATGTAAAATTATATATAAATTTTTGAAATCAGGAGAATTTAAATAAATATTAAACCGTTGAACTAGTCAAACCGAACTAATTAAATGGCTGATTCAACAGTTTTCGTGATCAAACCGACTTTAATAACATGGCATATGCTACTCCTCCTGTTCTAAATATATAAATTAGTTTATAGTATAATTTATACTACAAATTAAATTCTCTAAGATAAGTAGTCCTTAGAGAACAGTGTGATCGTCCATATAATGACTTGTGCGTTATAGTGAAAGAAATAACTACCTACGGAAAAAAAACACGCGATACTCACGTCATTCATAGTAACACCAACTGAACTATTTTTTTAATAGTTAGTTCGACACATTCTTAAAATGTATAGTGTTTGTTTTGAAGCTTATACTTTAATCAGTCCGAGAAATATAGAATTATAATGGCTTGTTCACAGAATAAAAACATGGGAGGAATGCTTTCACTCACGAGGCATTGGAGTTTTAGAAATGTTTAACGTTATCCAATTGATAATTGTAAATATATTACTGGTATTGATTTGTATACTCATAATTTATTATCATGTTTGATTATTGGCTAAATTATATAAAACCTCCGTGAACTTTGGGGCAGCTACATATAACCCCCTGATATTTCGACGTTTAAATTTAACTCCCCTAAACTTTAGTTTTTTTAATTTGGACCCTCTGCCGTTAACATGCTATTATCTTTTTTATAGAATTTGCTATGTCAAATTAATAGAAGACACTTCATCACATCTTACATGGCATTCTATTAAGCTTAGAGTGTGTAAAACCCTCTTGAACTTTAGTCTAATTGTATATAACCTCCTCGACATTTTAGACTTTAAATTTAACCCCCTTAAAGTTTTATTTTTTTTAATATTAAACCTCTACCTTTACTTTTTTATCTAATTCTTATCAGAGCGAGCTCATTACTGTCAAATTATTCTATCGGCTTCTTCATATATTAAAATAGCATTTTTATAATTTTATTGTCTTAATTTATAATTTTAATAAATTCATTAATTTTTGTTTGCTATATATCATTTGTTAATTATAATAGTATTTGTTGCTCGGAGAAAAATAAAAAAATAATATTTTTTCAAAGTTCTCATTAACAAGAAACATAAGGATAGAAATTCAACAAAAAAATTAACAATTACTATTTTAAATAAAAAATATTATATATAGCAAACAAAAATTAATGAATTTATTAATATTATAAATTAAAACAATAAAATTGTAAAAGTACTATTTTAATATATGAAGAAGCCGATAGAATAATTTGACAGTAATGAGCTTGTTTTGCTAAGAATTAGATAAAAAAAATAAAGGTAGGGGTTTAATATTTAAAAAAAAAAACTTCTAGGAGATTAAGTTTAAAGTTTAAAATATCGAGGGGGTTATAGTTTGTGTTTGAGATAACGGTAGGAAAAATGAATTATTTTGATTCTGACTTATTAAAAATGACTTTATAGAAAAGTCAGTTTGTATAATATGATTTATGTTTGGATGAAGGATTAAATAAGTGCTTTTATATAAGTCAAAACTTATTTGGATTGAGGATTGCATAAATGCTTTTTTAAAAGTCAAAATTTGTTTGGATTGACGATTACATAAGTGTTTTCGTATTAATTATAAGAAAACAAAATATTTAATATTATAAACAAGCGAAAAAATTGAAGTTAGAAAATGTCACGCCAAAAATTGAAGTTAGAAAATGTGATGTCAAAATAGAAGATCGTTTGCACACTGGGATTCCATTTGGCAATTAAGTTCCCACTGAAATATTTGTTTGCAATTCTCCCTTTATATTTTGAATAGGAAGGGAATAGTATTTATTGTTAAATAAAGTTGGCATATTTTTCACTCTGTCTTTCTCGTTCTTTATCTCTTTCATTCTTCCTTCTCTCTACCATCACCACCTCCTCCGATCCTTTGTTCTTTTCTTGGTTTCTTCGGTGGCCTTGGTCTCGTCACTACCATCGCTCTTGTCATTAGGAAGAATAAAGTGCCGTATTTGAAGCATGACATTTATTATAATGCATTATTGTTCAGAATAAATTGTCGTAGTAAGTAAAAAAGGATCTTGTTAAGAATTAATTATCCACTATATTCTTCTTATTTCACAAAAAAAAATTATTTCAAATATGAAGTTTGCTGATTATTCACTTGATTAATTTTATTTTCTCCTACTTCCAAAACAACAAAATCCTTCACCCAGTTGCTTGTTAACAACTTTCTTTGCATTGTAGTTTCTGTTTGCATCAAAAGCTCTCTCATCTCTCTTTGTACTATGATGAATTTTGGACTTTGGATCAATTTATATTATTATGTTTAAATTTTGTTTTCATTTCTGTAATCCATTTTTACTAATGTTCTTATATTTAGGTTGATAAAAATCTTTCATTCCTCAATGATTTCCCTATAAAGGGGTGCTCAGCCATACATTATATTCTTGAGGATGTGCGAGCTGGAATGGGGAAGATGAGCAACTTCATACTCAACCATCATATCATGGAGTGAGATAAAAAAATATTTAAAAACAAAAGGACTTTGGCTGACGCTTGCAATGCAAGTTCCGGCCAAGGTGTTGGTAGCATCCTTTCGCCAATGCTTCTTACGCAAGCGCCAGCCAAGACTCTTGCTTGAAAAGCACCGACCAAGGCTGTAGGCCTTAGCCGGCGCTTCCCGACACCTTCAATACAAGCGCCGGCCAACTGGACCTTGGCCTGCGCTTGGGTGGCAAGGGCCGGCCAAGGTGCCTTTGCTTGCTCATGCGACAAGGCCACTGTGTGGCCTTGTCGCATGCCTGCCAAGGCTAGCATTGGCAGGTGCGCAAGGCCACAGTGAAGGCCTTGCTTCACAAGCAAGGCCTTCACTGTGGCCTTGCATATTATATTTGTTAGAGTACTTGGCCAGCTTTATATGGAGAGAGTTCAGAGCTGAGCAAGGAGTGAGAGATCGGAGACAGAGTTAATTGAGAAACCATAGAAGGCGAGCTTCATCACCTTCATTCATGCACCCAAGCTTATTAGTTAAGGCAATCCATAAGCTCCACTGAAAAGTCGAAGTTAATTAAGGCAAGCTTCATCACCTTCTTTCTTCATTTAATTTATATTGTTTTGGCATTGTTTTAGTATGTTTTCTTTGATTTAATTTGCCAATTAATGTTTTCCCTTAGAATTATTTCATTAGGGGGTTTTAGATTATTTTTTTGTATTTGAACTTATTTTCTTTTTTTTTCGTTAATAACAAGAAGCCAAGAACCTGCAGGTAATTTCACTGTTCGGTTATATATGTATATATATGTATCACGCTTCATTTCTTCACTTTTATGTGAATAATTAATTTCTCTTTCACGTGAATAATCTGAATTTATCACTATTCATTATATTTGTCTTACGTTATCATAATAATAATAATAATGTAATATCACTATTAATTTGTCTTATTTCATATCAATATTTTTTGGTCAAACTTACTTTAGATTATATGTTTGAAAAAGTACTGGACAATTTAGTTTTTATAAGGATGCCGTATTTATTTTTTTTTATATATATTGATGGATTCTATAACGCTTTTAAACAAAGCGCTGGAGCTTTATTATGCCTTATGCAGCGCTTAAAGTAAAAGCATCGTACAAGGTGACACTTTGACCGATGCTTATAAAGAAAGCGCCGTACAAGGTGATTTAAATTTTCCTTCCTCGCCATTTTCCCAGCCATTATTGTTTTTCTTGCGTGTCCTCCAACTCTCCGTTTCCCAAAACTAATTGGTCCACCATATTATCTACGTTCTATCCCCACTTACCTTTCCTTATCCATTGTCTCCACTCCCTCCTCTCTTTGATGGCGGGAATCAGAAGCTTTATTGGTCTCCACTTTTTGATTTTCTCGTCTCCTTGTGCCCATTTCTTCAAATATTTTTTGTCACCGTACTTCAGTTACGGTACAAAGCTTGCTCACACACATTCTTTGGTTTGTCTGAACCTTCTATAAAAAGTTTCTCAGCTCGTAAGTTTGTTTAGATATAAGTTTAAGACCATATGTTTTCTCTTTTTTTGTTTGTTAAAATCTATAATAAATCTTATATGTATGTTCATCATTTTTTTTTCAGGTTTTTAGTTGAAATTTCAACTGTCTTCTTAAAGTCTTAAAGCTTGGTCTCCGTTTGTTTCCTGTCTCAGCCTACAGAAGTTTCTAGCTTGTAAGTCTTTATGTATTTTTTCTTACAGAAGCTTAAGTTATACATTTTTTATTCCATTTTAAATTTGGGTGCCTGAAGATTTGTCATCAATTTAGAATAGTTGATTGCCTAAAAATTTCTTATGTGTCCTGTAACGACCCCTCTTAATTACCATATAATTAATTTCCAAACCAAGTAAGATATTAAATATCACATAATACAACATATTAGGGGGTTCCGTCCACAGTACAAATCCCAATATGCAGCGTAAAACCAAAAAGACCCTTAAGTTTGGCAATATACATTATACTCATATAACCAAACGAAACATACGATTGATATCAAATCAAGTCTCGTTTGCCTTCCCCTTGGTAACACCACCTGGACCCTCACCTGAAAAAAATTTAAAATATTGATAGGGTGAGTCATACGGACTCCGTAACCACAATTCCACTTTAACAAATATGCAGGGAATGATTATAATATAATTAAGCGGGCAAAATTATATATCCATATAACATAAGGTTCAATCTTCCAAAAACATTATTATTTCAAGAAAACCATTCAATATGCATAAAACTCCCTCAACCATCCTTATAACCTCCTTAACCGCTGACAGAACCCATGAGCTATAACATATAATAGGATTAGTCTCTTTGACAAGACTGCACCAAGCTCTCCAATAATGAGGTGTAACCCGGCCAAAGGCAACAGAACTCATATCGGATCATGGGTTCCCTTTCCGTCACAATGGAAAGGTGTCACCTACCCTTGAGCTGACCCTTAACCCGGCCAAAGGAAAGGGTGATACCAAGGGTCCTGAATGCCAAAGCCATCCACTGTGCACACGGTGGTGGCTATACCACGTGGTATAAAAGAATCAAACCTCCTCAATCACAACACCACATCCACATCTCAACATCACAATCTTCAATATCAATAATTTATTCATATATTTTATTTAATGCCATACCTCATCAATCATTCAAATAAATCATTTATGCCCACTTAACTAAAAATTACTAAAAACATGATTAATACTATCATTGTACATTTTTCATATATAAATTACTAACATATTTATAGCAGTTAAAAATACCAACATACGTATATAATCATTTCAACAAGCATACATGATAAATTGGAAAGTGGTTACCTCAAATTCTTGACACAACTAAACTTGAGAATTTAACTCCAACAAACCAAAATCAAATTCACTCTACAATAAATATATATATTTACATGTTAATATAATTTATAATAATTGTTAACTATTACAAAATAGCAAATAATAATCCCCATAATTAACTCAAATTTCTTAAAAATAACAACAATTTATCTATTCCTCAAATTCCTTTTTAAATCAAAATTTCTTAACTCTATTTCACAATAAAATATTTAATAACCATAATTCTCTAACTATAATATCAAATCATATTTTATAATTTCACATAATTCAAAATCTGCAAAACTAAACCGATTAAAATTTCAATAATACTTCCAATAACTCAAATAAATTGTTTATTCCAAATTTAATCGGTCAAAAACGTTTTTAAAGCACAATTTATTATTTATTTAAGAAGAAATTAATTATAAAATCATACAATAATCAAATGGTAAATCTAAACCGATTAAAATCAGCTATTATTTATTCTCTACATATCTATAACCATCTTTTGTAAAAACTCAAATTCTCCCAAAATCCTAACCCCAAATTTCTCGTTAATCAATATAATATTACTATCAATACGAAGATCAATACGTAGAACAACTTTTATGAAGGAAGTTTATTAAGAAAACGTAATTTTAAGTACCAAAATTAACTGCTAAAATCAGAACCTTACCTGTTAAAATTTCGTTCGCTCCGCTCGCCTGCTCGTGAAGCGTAATGAAAATGATGAAGGGAAAGGGTATTAATAATACCCTCCCTCACGTTTTTCCTTCCAGCGGGCCCCATGTGTTTTTTTTATTTTATTTATTTTATCAAGCGGGTCCCACATGTTTTTTTTTTCTTTCTTTTCTTTTCCCCTACCGACAGTTTTTTTTTTTATAATATTACATGTCCTACCAATCATTAAAAGAGTGTTGAACCAGAGCGTTAAATATTATTGAACTATGTAATATTCCTTTGATTTATTTTGTTGTGAGCTGTGGTAAATTATTATGATGTTGCTTGATTAATTGGTTGATTTAATACTTGAAAAACTTAAAATTTGAGGACGTTGTGCTGTTGATTTTTTTAAATAAATGGTAGAACATAAAAGTAATTAGTAACTATAAGAGGCAAACAACTAACCAGTTTAAAAAATATGGTTAAGGTAGATGGATCAAAAGTGGATGTCATCTTATCAATGCTTAGGGGAATATATAGATAGGGTGAAAGAGTTTATTAGATTTGCAAGCGAGCATACAAATGATCCTAACAAAATCTTATGTCATTGCTTATGTTGTTGTTATAGAAAATGGATTAGTCCACCTGACTTGCTAGATCATTTAGTGTGTCATAGAATTGATTAATCATATACACGATGGAAAAGGCACAATGAGATGGATGATTCATGTAGTCATCGGATGAATACCATAATCAGTCTTTCGAATGAGTTTATTGAAGCATGTGTGATGATGAGGACGATGGTCTTCAAGAAATGCTAAATGCGGTCGAATGGGTGCTTCATGATTGTCTTCAAGAATTTGAGGAGTTAAAAGGTGATGCAGAGAAACCATTATATGTAGGTAGTACTAAATATACAAGATTGCTAACAGTATTAAAATTGTATAACTTTAAAGCGTGATATGGATTGAGTGATTCGGGTTTCAATGTACTGCTTGAAGTTGTGCAAGATATGCTCCCAGAAGAAAATGTACTTCCTACCAAGACATATGAGGCAAAGCGAATACTTTGCTCTACAACTAGCATGGGTTATGAGAAGATACATGCATGCCCTAACGATTGTAATTATTTCAAAAGTAGTTTGCAACGTTAGAGAAGTTCCCTAAATGCAATGCATCTTGATATAGGAAGAAGAAAGGAAAAATTCCACCGAAGGTCGTATGGTATTTTCTTATTGTTCCTAGATTCAAGCGACTATACAGTAACACAGAGATAGCTAAGCTGTTAACGTGGCATATTGATGAAAGGGTTGAAGACACGAACCTTAGGCACTCTACATACACCTTTCAATGGAAAAAGTTAATCATGACCACCCTGACTTCAGGAATGAAGCAAGGAACCTATGCCTTGCACATTCAATTGATGAAATCAATCCTCATAGGGTTCAGAGTAGTACACACATTACGTAGCCGGTGATATTGATGAGTTATAATCTTCCTTCATACTTGATCATGAAACATAAGTTTATGATGTTGTCCATGTAAATTTCTAAGCCAAGGCAACCTGGGAATGATATAGATATATACTTAGCTCTTTTAATTGATGACTTGAAGCTGCTTTAGGAGGAAGGTGTTAGTGTGTATATGGGCACATGGAAGAAAGTTTCACTTTGAAAGCCATGTTGTTTGACACAATAAATGATTTCTCTTCTTATGGTAATTTGTCCGGATATAGCGTCAAAAGATATTGTGCATGCCCTATATGTGAAGATGACACTCATTCAGTGTGACTCGATTATTGTAAGAAAAATGTCTACATAGGACATCAAAAATTCTTACCATCGAAATATCGTTGGAGGAAGTGTGGAAAAAGGCTTTCAATGATAATTCAAAAGAAGGTAGCCCATCGAAGATATTGACCAGTGCTCATATTTTTGAGAAGGTTAAACACTTAGATAACAATTTTGGTAAGCCTTTTACAAAACAAATCGGGACAAACTGTTGGAAGAAGTCTAGTTTTTTTTAGTTTCCATATTGAAAGTCCTTATATGTGAGATAATTTCTTGATGTGATGCACATAGAAAAAAATATATGTGATAGTTTAATTGGCAAGCTGCTAAATATGCTAGGGAAAAGTAAGGACAGTGTGAATGCTAGGTTGGATTTGGTTAACCTGGGAATTAGAGAAGAGTTGGCACCGGTTTAGTATGAGCACCGCACTTATCTACCTCCAGTGGCTTACACTCTGTCGAGGAAAGAGAAACAATTATTTTGGGAGTTTCTCGAAGGCATCAAAGTTCCAAAGGGTTATTCTTCAAATATAAAGAATCTTGTATCAGTGAAAGAGTTGAAGAAGCTAAAGAACCTTAAATCTCATGATTTTCATGTGCTAATGCAGAATTTTGTACTGGTTGATATACGATCAATCTTACCCAAAAAAGTAAGGAATTATATAACTAAACTTTGCATGTTCTTCAAGTTGATTTGTAGTAAAGTGGTTGATTCAACAAAGTTATAAGATTTGCAAATGCGTATTATTTGTACTCTGTGTAAACTTGAAATGTATTTTTCACCTTCATTTTTTGACATTATGGTCAATCTAACAGTACACTTGGTGAAAGAAGTTCAATTGTGAGGCCCAGTATACCTAAGATGGATGTACCCGAATGAACGATTTATGAAAATTTTAAAATGGTATGTGAAAAATAGATGTCGACCAGAGGGGTGTATAGCTGAGTATTACATGGTTGAAGAAGCAAGGGACTTCTGTACTGATTTTTTGTCAAATGTTGACCTTATAGGGATCTCAAAATCTCGTCATGATGGGCGAACATCAGGGAAAAGAACAAGTGGGAAGGATGTAATTAGGATATTAGTGACTGAATGGGAGCAAGCTCACTTATATGTGCTACATAATATTGATGATGTTGAACCATATGTTGAAGAACATAAGGACGCTCTTTGATTGGTACATGGTAAGAGGAATAAAAATTTGTTAAAAAAAAGAGCAAAACCGATATTTTCCAACTTGGTTAAAAAGGCGCATTAATGATGATATGGAGAGAAATCCTGATTCAATTTCTGAAAACTTAAGATGACTATCGAATGGACCAAGCTTAAATGTATTATCTTATAATGGTTATGCAATCAATGATTACACATTCTACACATAAGAACATGATACAATGAGCACGATGCAGAATAGTGGAGTAACACTTGTTACTAATTCTTGGAACAGATCTTGTGCCAAAGACGTACACCTTATCTACACAACAATGTCATACTTTGGTGTCATTGAACGAATATAAGAGTTAGATTACACAATATTGAGGGTCTATGTCTTCAGATGTAAGTGGGTTAACAACAACAGTAGATTGCGGACAGATAAATTAAGGTTTGTTCCAGTGGATCTTTCTAAAGTTTGGTATAAAGATGATCCTTTTATTTTAGCATCACAAGCAGAACAAGTGTTTTTCATTCCTGATCCTGCTAAGAAGAACGGGTCCATTGTACTTCCATCAAATAAAAATCATCAAGAACAAGTTGATGCTAAAAGTAATAAGTATTTGAATATCCTTGATGATGATCTTTCCTTTGATATGTTGTAGTCAAAATATATTGATATAGATGAAGATGACCCCTCATACATGAGACATGATCATGGAGAGGGGACTTGGTTTTTAAATCAAACAAGAGGAAAAGATGATATTGAGTGTTTTCATTTTTTGCCTCGTATGTTTTATTACATGTATTCATATATATTAGTTTAATTTACTTTCATTTTCATGTTTGTGACTATATGCTGATGTTTTGTTTGGTTTTTTTAACTTGTAGAAAAATGGATCCACAAAATGGAGATGAAGTTCCCCGGGATGAAAATATTAATCAGGCAGCATTTGAGGCCCATGTAGCTTGAGTCGCGACCGTAATGTCCAAATTGATCAAACTGAGTGAAACCATTAGGTTAGATCTGCAATAGAATGAAAAGGGAAATCCAGTCAAACTAAATGCTAGCTCATTCATTAATTACCTTAGGACTACTGTCAGAGAAAGAGTCCTCATTACAGTTTTTTGGAGACAGGGAAAGAAAAATTATTCTGATATCATCTTTGGTTCCGTTAAGGTTAAATATTATTTATTTTATTATTTTGGTTGTTTTGTTTCATGAAATTATAATATAACATGTGTGTTTTTTTCTTACAGTCTTATTTCTTGATCGATGAAGATAAAAACAAATATGTGATGCGAAAATGTGGTAAACTTTTGAGGGGTTTTTGTTCCTTTCTTGTCAAATTCTACTTACGGGACAACAATGATAATATCAATCATTCACCGCCAGAGATGTACGATGGAATAATAACTCAAGAGCAGTGGAATGAGTTTGTGAGCACACATACTACTGTGAAATTTGTGGTAATATATTATTAGTCTTTACGAAGTACATATAATGTATTTGTAATTAATATTTACTAATGTAAATCATTTATATGTAAACAGGAAAGAAGTTAGCAAAATAGTGTAAATACGTCCAACATGCAATACTCGTATATGAAAGGATCAATATCGTATGCAATATTAGAGCAACAATTAGTAAGAACTAATCACTATTTCATATGAATATAATTTCTATGATTAATTTTTAACTACAACTAACTTTGATTTGCAGATAGAAGACTCTCATTCTGATGTCACATATATACCATGACAAGATTTGTGGCTAGTCGGCTACACAAATAAAAAGGGTGACATCCCCAGCAAACAAGATAGAAAAGTAGCGTAATATTGTGTAAGTCATTGATTATACATATAATAAAGATTTACCTTTACTTAAATTATTCTTTTTTATAATAACTACTATTGTTGCAATTATTTTTGTGATAGAGTACAATGACGCAAGAGCAACTAGAGTTACTGGATTACGTTGGTTGTGACGATTTGCTTAGCAAAGCTCTTGGAGCTCCTGAGTATACTGGTTGTGTTTGGGGTACTGGTTTTACAGTAACCCAAACATCTTACTTTGGATCCCAAAAGCAACCCAACAAAAATGACTTCTTGCAACTAAACGAGGAGGTTGCTAGCTACCAGCAGCAGATGAGTGTACACACATGTTTACTAGAAGAGTATTGAAGGCTCAACTTGATGCCTTACTACAGTATAGGCCAGCATCTAGTCCAGTATGTGACAACACAAGTGCAGGGGATAGTTGCCCGTCCACCCTTAAAGTCCCCATTCCTTTAGTAATAATTTCCTTTATAGTCACCTTTTTATTACGTTATACATTAGTGTACCTGAATATATTAATTATGTGTTTTATAGGGCGAATAGGAGTGCAGGTTACATGCTGATAAGTCTTCCAGGCACACAGTTGCTATAGGTGTGGCCTACAACACACAGACAATGATTACTTTATAATTCACCATTGCCTCCAAACACACTCCGAGTAAGGGTTGATGTATGCATAAACGATGGCGCCCTCTTATCAATCCCTTCTCAGAATGAACAGACAATGGTTAGAGAAGTTGTCGGTAGTTATGTTGCATAGCAAATAAGTCTGATTGAATCATATCAAAAAGTAGTTAATTACAATTCTTTCTACTTTTTTACGTACTTCCATCTACAACTATATGATTTAATTTCATGATTTTTATAGGTTGCTACTTGCTAGTCGGCATAAAGGAAAAAGAATTGAAGGGCATGGGAAAAACTCAAATTGTTTAGCAACCCAACAGAAGTCACAACCCTCAACCAGCAACAGATGCAACAGACAATGGGCTCATATCACCAACAATTGGTATCATTGGTAGCATATTTGAGTTGCCAATGAGGTCAGGAAATACCTTTCAATGGCGAAATCTATCACAGAGTGATAAATGATCATATCGATAGTAGTGTACTGAACGATGTGATTACTCATGGATGGGTTAGTGCATTGGCCATCAACATGTGGATTAGGTACTTTATCATTATCGTCTATCACTCTTGTTATTCATCATTTAATTTTATTTTTGGTTTTAATGGCATTGTTTGTTTTCTATAAAGACACTTGTATCATGATCTATTAGTGGGAACATCAATCGTGCATAGATTTGTATTTGTCAACCCACACCTCCTTGGCCAGCAAAAGGGGAGTGATTTGGAAGGGCAATCTAATGATTTTAAGGATATCTTCATGCTGAGAGCAAACCCAAATATGTTCTTTATTTTGTCAGACAATCCGGGGTAAGTTATTTGTGACAATATTTTAATAACGTATGTTTTTTTATTTTTTCACTTTTACCATAACATTATTGTCGAAGTAAAATTTTTCAAAATATTTTGTGTTACATTGGATTTTGCTTGTTATCTATCCAGCGTTCACTAGAAGCCCTCGTATTTATTATGTGGATCCTCTAGTGGCTGGTTATCCAAAGAATCGGCTTAATATGATGTTTATAGTCAATAAGTAAGTGTATGGGTGTGTGTGTAAATATTTTCGTGTGTGATTATTGAATAACCAAAACTAATCAATCACTACTTGTTTTATAAGTGCATTGACTGCTTACCGAAGCAACGTTGGATTGAGCTATCCTACACATAAAGACCCAATCAAAGCCTATATTTGGAGAAAGATTGCGGTGCTTATATATGAATTTACTCAGATTTGTCGTTCAAAATTTTTTCTTCAAAAATTGACTTTACTATTTTCTTGTATTGTTGCAGTGCCCATTCAGCCAAACGAAAATGATTGAGGTTATTACATTATGAAATTTATGAAAGATTAAGTTACTCATTATCATCTAAATTATATCCCTACAAAAGTAAGTTCAATTCTTTTACTTTCAGTTCATATTGTGTATTAAATTTAATTGACAAATGTCTAAGTTAATTGATTTTTAATGATTTTAATTTGTTCTATGGATCAATTTTATGTAGTATTATGAAGATCAACGTTATGACCAATTGACTGAAGAACAAATGAATGAATCATTAAGGAATGGTGTGAATATATGATTAGGCAATTAGCTAAGTACATACTTTATGTTGTTTCTTGCTTATTCTTATATGTGTTGTTTATTCTATAAATTAGTTGTATATTACAATTTGTTATTACTTTGTAATCCAATGCATACAATTAATACTCATTTTATTTATTAGTTATGTGTTGTTTCTCATTTTGTTTTGCTTTGTTTATTTCATTCTGTCTATCTTTTTTTTCCTCTCGATTTGAATTGCCATGGATGTGATGAATTGCGTTCAGGAAAAGAAAACAATTACATAAAATAATGTTAAAAAAAAAATTTCCACCTTTTATGGCGCTTCTCTAAAGAAGCGTCGTAGGATAATATAATCTCCTATGTCACTTCATCTTGAAGCGCAAGAGGAGGTATGGTGCCTCCTCTGGCGCGCCTCAAGATGAAGCACCGTAAGAGGTCATATGGCCCCCTCCGACGCTTCATGCTAAAGCGCCGTAGGAGGCTCCTATGGTTCCTACAGCTCCTACGACGCTTCAACATGAAGCTGAAGCGTTGGAGGAGGCTTCCTCTAGCACTTTTCGAACTTCAATTTAAATAAAGGAAAAAACTGTAAGCTACAGCGCTTTCAGAAAGTCAAGAAGCACCATAGCTTGCTTTTGCAATGTTGAAACCTATGACGTCTGGTAAGCGCCGTAGTATTCATATATATAAGCACCGTTTATCAGCTTTTTTTGTAGTGGTGTATGAATATAGATGCAAGGAGGCCGTTATTAACGTAATTTTTTTTTTTAAAGAATATGATAAATAAACTTTATTCTATTATTTTATTTTCAAAACATCTCTTTTTATTTTGTATTCATTCCCTCAGGCATATATATAAGTTATAGTTAATAAATTATGCATATAAAAACTAATGTTCATAATTGAAAAAAAAAACTATAAGAATGTAATAAAAAAGTTACAATGACCTGTTAAAAATTTTGTGAAATTGTAAAAACTGACTATTAAATTTTTTAATATATATATATGTATCTGTATAGAATAAAAGAAGTTGCGGGAAAGGCAATTCCACTTATTGATTTCGAAAGAAAATAATCTCTAGCTGATATATTATTGAAAAATAAAATAAAATTGAAAAGGGGTTTAGAAATAAAGGAAGATTGAATCAGTTAGATATTCAATTGATTGGCTTTATTTGATTATTTCTCATTCCCAGAGTGACAAACAGGCATGACGTGTGGGAAAGATTTCTCTGCTGGACTCAACAAATTCGCCTAAAACGACAAAGTTTATTGTTACGAATTTCACGGCCGATTTGACGGAATTACCCCTACCGCATCATGCCCCACCTGTGCTTTGAATAAAGCCATTTTGTTGTCGCCTCATTTCCATCTTTGCAACAGACTCTTTCACGTTTCCCTCCTCTCCTCGCCACTCTCTCCCTCCTACTTTCCACAAATTTGAATTTTTGTTTCCTTCCCATAAATTAACATTTTGGAGGAAAAAAGTTTTAAAATTTTCCTTACATTTTATTTAATCTGATATATGGAAACTAAGTCCAGATCACATGTTTGGGGTGATTCTCCTAATAATTGTTTGGCTATGTTATGAACTTTTTCAATCTAATTAATTTAGTCAATTAGTACGACCTCTATCTTTTTATACTCCCTCCGGTCCTAATTATAGAACATATTTACCTAACTTTGGAGAAATTAAGAATAGTAGTTAAATTAGTTAATCTTATTTATTTTCCAAAAATGCCCTAACTTTGGAGTATTAATTGGAGCACTTCTTGTATCTGAGGAAATTGTAGTTAAGGACCTCAGAACTCATTGTTTGATTAATAAAGTCAGATTTGATCATTTCATTACAAAGATTGAGAATTAATTTATCTAGCTAGTGTGCTTGAGAGCCAAGAAAAAACCACAAACAACGTGTATTAATCTCTATTTCAAAGACTATCAAAAGGCGTTAACTTAAAGTTTCTCAGGGTTTCAAAATTATTTTATTAAAAAAAACAAAAAAAAAACAGTAGAATTGAGGTGTATGCGACATTAATGAGTTGTAAGTATTACTCACTTTATAGAATACATAGGTGTATTATAAAATTGTTATTGTGTTTTATTATTATTGAGAAAGTATTAATGGGGGGTATTTGGGGAAGAAATTGATAAAAATTAAAACTTTATCTTATAATTAGGACCAAGATCAACTCATAAATGTTGTCCTATAATTAGGACCGGAGGGAGTAGTATGTTTCGAAACATGTTCATATGTCTCAAAAACTCCGTTTGAAGAGAATTAGAAGCATAGGCTTCTTCAACCGTGTTTGGAGGCATGTAAGCACACCCCAAACACGTACCAAGGTGATAGTGATAATAAAACATTTTTTTTATATACATTAAATTCTCTTTGATAGAGTAAAATAATGGCGACAACAACTTTCATATATGAAAATTTATTTATAGAGATGGCGGATGTGAATAGAAGTTTATAATTTAAAATTTTCTGATATAAAAAAAATATCGGTCATGAAATCACATCAACAGGCATGACATATGAGATAAAAATATCTTATTGGCCAAAAAAAAAAAGAGATAAAAATATCTTACAAATATTGAAAGAAAAATTTTGAAACAACATTTGTACGGCTTACAATTGATAACAAAATACTGAGTCTGGTTGCTAAGTATCTTATCAAATAGGTTATTCATTTGTCTTAAATATAGAACTGTTTAAATTTTGCGAGTTGTGTTATATCGGGCTCTAATGTGCGCGGGTTAATATTTACAATAGTCCGTTTGGTTCGATTACATGAGAAAGGATTACATGTAATCCGGATGTAATAGAGTGATTATAACGTTTGGTTACACTTATGTAATGTAAATAGGATTACATTTTGTAATCGTGATTACATCATTTGATGTAATCAGGATTACACTGCTATGACTGATGAATGAGGATGCAGACATCCTGTAATCAAGTGAAAATGACACTATTGCCATCATAATTTTTTAAATTGATCAAAGTGTCCACCCATAAATACTGTTAAATATTAAATAATTTTATTTATCACCAGTAAATATTAAAAAGTAATTAATAATATAGAAACTTAAGAAATATTCCCCATTAAAAATTAAAAAATTATATTCCACATTTAAAAAAATATTAAAACATGTCATTAAATAATATTTTCATCATTAAATATTAAAAAAATTAACATGAACCCAGCCTATACACTGAATAATATTTTCATAATTAAATATTAAAAAATTACCATGAACCCAATGTGTATATTGCACAAAATTAAAAAATTATCATAGACCCAATGTGTACATTATTATATATGTAGACAGGGGTAATTTTGTCCCTTGCTATATTATTCTCATGTATTTCTCATTTTCAATGTAATCCAACCAAACATTGTTATGTATATATATCACATTTCTCTAATGACGAACCAAACAAATTATGTAATCATCATTACATTACATTCCATTACATTGCATTACATTACCTTCAATTCCGTGAACCAAACGGGCACTTACAGTATGGATACTATCTCACACCTCCATCTTAATCACAAGGCAGTAGTATCACATGCCGTCCACGTGTCCTCAGTCATATAAAATTTCACTGCATTTTTTAAGTTAACCACGTATCTTTTCAGAATAATGATTAAATTAGTTATGCATCTAATGTCGATTAATCAAATTCGAATATTGTCACCAATAACCAAAATAGTTTTTCTAATACGATTTCTCTCCTTTAATTGCAAGCTTTGAATCTACAGCCTTGAAATATCATTTATTCGACCCAAACATCACGGTATTCTTTTCACACAACAATTCATATTTAATATATTGCCGGTTATATTTGAGTATTGTTAAACTCGATTAAGTTGGTATAACTCTCTCGAGCTTGATATCTTTTTTTTTTCAAATGTAATGTTTAATCTTCAATTTTCTTTTAAGAGAATCAGATACCTTACAGTTAACTAACTCTGGTTAAGTTTCATGTGAATTGAAGAAAATTGTAAGAGAGAAGAGTATGAAATTAATGGTAAATGAGAAAATTGAAATAAAATCTCCCCATTCACCAAAGATAAGATCCCCATTTCACCCCAGGCCAGGGAGTGCTGAAGCTCAACAGTCACACCAACTGTGAGTCTGATCCGTAGGATTATGGCCATCTTGACACGTGTCACATAAATCTCACCCTCAAATTTTCACCCCAAACCCCACTGGAGTCCATAAATACCCTCCACCTACAAGAGCTTTCTCCTCACCATTTCTCTCACAGTCCCTCTCTTTCTCTCTCTTATTCACTGAGCTTATTCCTTCTTCCTCAACCTGCCCTGCATGGATTTTGAGCCAAACTTCTATGAAAGCTTCTCTCTGCTTTCTGGGCTTTTCCCAGAAAATCCCCCAAAATCTCAACCACTATCACTCGCAATGCCACATGATCAACCTCCTCCTTCTTCCCACAATAATCCGCCAGCACTGTTTCCCACCGACCAAAATCTCCACCACCACCACCATTTCCAACACTACCCTCACCATCAGCTGGATCTGAACGGGTCAGACCCTAACCCGATCTTCCTGAAGCAGGCTCCATATCCTTACTCTTATCCTTTCGGTTCAGCGCACCCAAACGAGCCCTTCAAAGTCGACGCCTTGCATGGCGGTCGGGCCTTCTGGGATTTCTCGCACAAGCTTTCTCTTCCATCCGATCAGGCCCTGACCCCACAGATGGGCCCACTATACCATCCAGCTTATGGATCATCACCATTGAAGCCTAAGCCTCATCATCAGGACGAACTTCTTTTGTTCCTCCCTGAGAATAATAATGATCAAAATAATCGCTGGCAAGACGAAGCTCGTGCTGATCATAACGATGACAGGAAGATGAAGAAGCAGCAGATGCACAAAGGTGGTATTATCAAGAATACAACCATCATCAAAGGCCAGTGGACACCAGAAGAAGACAGGTATATGCATAAAGGTTACACATTTTTTTAATTGCTTGTATTGTTTTCCCATCTTTCATGTATCTGTTTGATTAAATCCCTTTCTTGTTGGCAGAATGTTGGTGCAATTGGTGGAGAGGTTTGGAATGAAAAAATGGTCACAAGTCGCCAAGACTTTGAATGGAAGGGTGGGAAAGCAGTGTAGAGAGAGGTGGCACAACCATCTGCGTCCGGACATCAGGGTTATTCCTCCTCATCCAACTTTTTATCACATACATACATTCGTATTACATACATGTACACGTATATCTATAAACACCCTTTTTTCTGCAGAATTTTTTTTCCATAGCAGACATTATAAGACATGAAGAATATATAATTAATGAAATGCATATATGTGACTAATATATGGAAATTTATTGATTAGTTGAAAGTTTATAACGGAAACTTGACCCGTGTTTTGAAAGGTATGGTATAATACGATACGTCCTGTCTTATATATTATTCTTATTCTGATGAAGAGCTCTCGGAAGCATGAAATATGTGAATACATGCCTGCATATATGATTGCAATATATATCTGTTGAGTTTGGCTTCATAACGAGTCTGATCGATCATGTGATGAAGAGTATCAATATTAATTGTGCTTTCAGCAATGTTTTCCTTTGTATTTAATAATACATAAATGTTTTATGAAAAGCCGAAAGTTGAAACCGCGTAACAAAGTTTGTAAAACAAACTGTTTAAATGCCTAGTTATAATACATGCTCACACACGTCACTCTATATATTGGCCGGTTTGAGCTTTCAACATTTTGCATTGTTCCAGAATATCTCCAAAAGTACTTAACTAAGAGGTTTGATTGCATGGGGTCTTAAATCTACCACCACTTGTTGTGTGTGTGTCTCTCTCTCTTGATTTAAAGTTGCAAACGAAAACCATTCCACGCGCCTTGTGTTGTGTATGTGAAATGAACACGTTAACATGAAGTTGAGTGGAGTAAAATTTCATTGAAGTCAGAGTGATATAATTAATTACTAATAACAGTTTCAACCAAAACTAATATGAATGCAGAAGGAGGCATGGACGGAGGAAGAAGACATCATTCTGATCGAAGCTCACAAGGAAGTCGGCAACAAGTGGGCGGAAATCGCTCGTCGGCTTCCGGGAAGGACGGAAAACACCATCAAGAACCACTGGAACGCCACAAAGCGCCGCCAAAACGCCAAGAAACACAGAAACAGAGCATCCACATCGAGGCCTTCACTTCTTCAGGAATACATCAAGCAAGTCACCGCATGCCAAGGAACCTCAAGGCAGTTTCAGATCAAACAAGAACGAGCCGACGACGGCGACGAGCTGGCGTACTATAACAACAATCGCATGATGAACAACGTGAGAGTTCGCTACGAAAGCGCCTCGGATGATGATGACGACAGCAGCTCCGGTGATTGGGAGGTTGAGATGTATGAGGCGGGGGAGGAAGAGGAAGAGAAGGCGGCGTATGATAATGAGAATGATAATGGCGGAGAAGAGGAGGTGGTGGCGGCGGAGATAAACGGGTTTGTGGGAGAGGATGGGATGAAGAAAGAGATGGATCTGATGGAGATGATTTGTGGGCCCAGGAAGTACTGAAATTAGTAATATTCTGTGTCTCTGTCGTTATCTTTTTTCCCTTTTTTAGTTATTATGGGTGACGTCTTCTTGTCTGTTTGTAGTTGTCCGTTGTGACTATTTTAATCTTATAATCATTAGTATTATTATGTTTAAGCAAAAAACAAATCATTAGTAATATGATGAGAGAGAGAGAGAATGTGAGCGAAGCCGAGAAAGAGAGAGGGATAGATCTCAATGGGTCTAAGTGAGGGTAACTACCGGAAACAGCCACGTGACCGGCCGATGGAAGTTCAGGGCACTCCCGATGTAGTTACCAGTTTCGTTCCAAGCACAACTGGGATGGAGGGGAATGGGTCAGTAGTGCCTGAAACTGGTGGTTTGAGTCAGAAGCCGAAGAAGGAAAATGGTGCGATGAGTATGATAAAGGAAGGGGAGCAAAATAATGGTACCAAAGAGAGTGTCTCCTGTTGAAGGTTCTTTCTCAGGAAAGGAATCACTTGTCAGAAGATAGGAGGACTAGATGCAGGAAGGGAGCACTGTCCCTCAACAGGTTCAGGTGATTTTACCGTCGTACAGAGAAATCTTAAAACCAAAAATGGTTACCGATCAAGAAAAAGCCAAGAATGGTAAAACTAAGAAACGCTGGGATGGAACTCTCTATCTCAGCGGAGAGACAGAGATGCTTAAAGGCGTTACTGTGCAAGACTCTCCTATGGGTCCGCTAATTGAATTTTCAAAAGAGGAGAAGAAAAAATTGGAAGAAAGCTGTCTAATGATACCAGAAAAAAGTCAATGGCGGCGGAAACCTAGCAAGTACCTCGAGATACACTCTTTTGACAGTAGACGAAGAAAAAGATGATTCAGAAAAGACAAAGGCCGACGAACGTATCCCCTTGCAAGAGATATCCAATGTTGATAAGAAAAAGGATCGAAGGAAGAAAAACTTAGGCCAATCAAAAACTAGGAAAGATATGTCAGAAGTTCAAAAAGTAGGGAAGAGAAATTTGAAGAAAGGGTAGGCACAAGGCGTGATAATAAGGAGGGCTAAAAAGAAGAAGCAAAAGAGGCAGTTAGAAGGAAAGAGAAAGAGAAAAGTATGCGCATGATAAATATAAATTTGGAAAAAAGAAAAAAAAATTTGAAATTATAAAACCATATATCAAAATTGTTACTAAGAGTTGATAAAAGATAACGAAACCTAATAAGTAATTTACAACTCATTTTTTAAAAAATATCAGATTTAAAATTTTATAATTTTAAAGTTTTTTTTTCTGTCTCTTTCCTTATATATTTTATAATTAAATAGGTATAGATTTTAAGACATGATTTATTAAATTTATTGATATTTTATACCTATTTGATTATCTTTATATATTTTATATTTTTTAATTAAGTTGAGGATAAAAAGAAATTTTAATATAAAATCTATTTATTATGTAGGAGATATTATAAGAAAGAAGAGATAACGAGGAATCAAATAAAAAAATAGAAAAGGGAGCCGAAGCTAATCACCAATCAAAATTACTGTACTATATATATATATATATAGTATTGAAAGAGAAGAGACAAAAGGCGTGGAGCTGGCACCAATAGGATTATGGTTAATCAAAGGGATAAAGACGTGGACCTCAGGTGAAGAGAGGACAAAGTCAAGTGTTGTGATCTATGGAGAGATTACGGATGCGCACATAATATCTCTCTGAAGCAAAAGGAGATTTGGATAAAGAGGTGTGCCGCCAAGAGAGGAAAAAAACAGGAACCTCAGAGATATTATATAGAGAAGGAAGACAAGAGGTTCCGGGCAGATGGGGACAGCTGAGACTCGAGCGGGAATATAACGAAGAATTAGTCATTTATGGAAATTATACCGAAAATGGCATCCATCAGAGAAACATGAATAAACATCAGAGATGCGGATTGAACGGCAACGTCCTGAAGAGGATGAAACCTTTGTCTTTTTGCTAAATATAAAAATTAAATGGTGAAATTAAGACGTACAGTCATGTTCTGAAGAGGTCATGGAAGATGTTGTATTTTAGTTTGTAGAATTTCTTTTTGCCTGAGTACTTTATTTGTAGTACTATTGATTTAATTTTGTGTTTCATCAATTTCAAAAATTTCTATTTCTTTTGTTTTGTTTTTTTATGAAAAAAATGTATTTAAATACCACTTATGTTTCAAAATTTTAAGTCAATGATTTCTAAAGAGTTCGAGTTGTCTATTATATTCTTTCTGTCAGTCTCATTACTCTTATTATCAATAAAATCAATTTAAGATTTTAAAGTTTAAGTGGTATTTAAATGTCTCTTTCTTTTCTTTTCTTTCCTTTTGGGCCAGATATTATGCTCTGCCACATTGACATCCTAATCCTCTTTTCTTTCTTTCTTTTGTAAGATGGCAAAACTGATTTTTTTTTTTTAAAGCTTCTTAAGTTTATACTCTTTCGGTCTTTGATATAAGATATATTTAGAGAGTTGATATTTTTTCTAAATATAATACTTAGTTTTCATATTTGTTAATATTTTTATAATTTACCTCTATTCATGCTTCTTCAACAATAATTAAGTAGGAGAGAGAATATGAAAATTAAAGAAGAAGACTAGAATGTCTTAGAAAATACATGACATATTAAATAACTCAACTAATTTTTTTAATTAATCAAATTAAATAAATATACTATGTAGGAATAAAACTTAATCACACACTTGCCGTTTGCTTTTTTTTTCTTTTCTTTTCTTTTTTTTTAGTGACCATTTGCTCGTGGTCGCGTGACTGCGTGAGCAATACCCATACTTCTAGAAGGCTTCATGCCCGTGTCAATAAACTACTTTTTCAAAACAAATCCAAAACGGCGGAGAGCATTATCTGGTCTGTCTGCTCTTCAGTGAATCATTCAGTAAACGAAGCAGAACTCTTAAGCAAGGTTCATGAATTTGGATGGAGTATTGAAACAATTGAGGCATTAGATTAAAAGTTAATGGGTCAAATCAGAGTCAAGTCGGAGCTAACCCGAGACAAAACCGATAAAAAATTAAAGATTTTAGAATTATTAATATAAAATTTTAGAAAAAATAATAACAATAAAAAAAAAAGTGAACTGGACTGATTCGCCGGCCGGTCCAGCCCATGTTTATAAACCATGCTCTTAAGTTATTTTTGGTCCATTCAACTGTCATTGATCCAGCTAATTTCCCGACTCTAATATCTTGTACTATGCACCTATTGTACACATGGTTTAGTTAATATATTCATCTTTCACTAAAAAAAAAAAATCTATTTTTTCGGTCATTAATATATGACCTAATTGAGAAGTTGATTTTAATGTTAAGGGACTGTTTGGTATAAGGGGAGAGAACTGAAAGGGCTTTGAAAAATAAAAATTTTATGAGTTGAATTTAAAAAAATTAAAAATGTGGGGATATAAAACTTCAATGAAGAGAAATTATACTATAAAAGAATATGAAAATTTTTTTAAAAACTTTTAATCCAACTCCTCTAACTTTATTAAATTCAACTTATAAAAATTTTTTTTCCTCTCCCCTTCCTTCCGAATCCCCCCGCCAAACAAACTCTAAGTGTAAGGCCCAAGGGAGTATTGGTTAATTATAAGAAATTCAACTATGGATTTTTTTTTAATCATTTTTCTTTACATTATACGTGATTGGTATGGTCAACAAATCTTGATAGCGGAAGATTGTGGGGGTGTTTGTAATAGCGTTTTGAACAGTCAAAACGCACTTATTACGCAAGCCGAGAAAAAACTCCTCTCACATACTTACCTCGTATACCGTGAATCACGAATTATAAGCACGTTTTGGACAAAAATAAGCTCTTCCAAACAAACACCGTAGAATTTAACTTTGGCCCCGCGATAAAATGAAGAATCAGTTACAGACAGAGTCAAGTGCTGTCCCACGAGTCAAACAGTTATGGCAATGCTACAAGTTTCCACGCCTCAACACCAATTTGTGGCAAATCACATTATTTTAAGCCACAAGCTTCACTCTTCATTAGTTGTCTTATTCTAGGTATTGTCGCGTGTACTAAATTGTAGACAAATATAATAATAAAAATTTCAAAATTTAATTTATCACGTTAGTGAATAGTCATATCTAATAGACTCAACCTTCTTGTGGGTTAAGGCTCTTTCTATCTTTCATTTAATGTGTAATTTATCCTTTTTAAATGACATTTAATTTATATTCTCTGCCTATATAATTTATTTTTAAACACACAGTTTTATACCTTTTGCTATATGAAGTGGTGCTTCTATTAGAAAGTCCGCATGCTTTCAATGAATTTGAGTTTCCTCGGTTACTGCTGATGGATAAAGTTTACGGACAGGTAATGAAACCAATGAGAGAGTGATTGATAAGGAAAATAAATAATTATTCTTTGCATGAGTACATCTTATGAACATATTTTCAATCAAATTAAATGGAGTCAATAATAATAATTAATATCAAAGTGTAGATTAAAATATAATTCAATTTATTAAAAAGGAAAATCCAGGATTCATATGCTCGAGAAAGTGGCTCATTATGTTGGCGGGGTCTAAATTTCATAAACCTAATAATGTGGTCAAAAGCAGATGGACTTTTTCCTTAAATGTGACCATGCGCTTTATTTATTTCTATATATACTTCTTTTCTGTTTATATGCTAATTTCTCTTTGACTGAAGTGAAGTGCTGACGATAACGTCCACATCCACATGAAAATTCCTTCATAGTCTTGTGTTTATAATTAGAATAGTAATGTGGGTCTTTTATCTTGTGCAAAATCAAATGCCCTGCTGTAAAAGGAAAAATAATATTCAATGTGTGATGAAAAAGTTTTATCAAAAAACAAATTTTGTTATGGTTGTCGCATTAAAAAGAAGAAGAAGAAGAAAAAAAAGAACACACGCATCATTGAAGGAAATATAAAAAATGAGTAATTATGAAGTAAATTAGTTTAACGAACTTTAACCAAATTTATTTTTATGTCGTCACGTGTAAAGATAAATATGGGTGTCTTGCATTTGAGGGCCGAGAGAGTAAATATTGAAATATGGAAGGCTTACAGTTTATTTTTTTCCCTTGAACAAGCTTATAAAATTAATTTTAATTTAGTGGCAACATTGATATACGATGGATCCCACTGAACATGCATGTGTGCACTATTTTATTTTTGTCAGAAATATAGAAACTATTAATTCAATAAAGGGAAAACGGGTAATGAGAGATTGATGAAGCTAGTTTAGTGCTCGTTTGGAATAGCTTATTTTTGGGTAATAAATGTTTATAAATCGTTATTCACGATATACGAGGTAAGTATGTGAAACGAGTTTTATCTTGGCTTACGTAATAAGAACTTATTATCCAAAAATAAATGATACCAAACACACACTAAGTTGAGGAAGTTCAGCTACGCAGTCAAAGGGTCATGGCTTTAGATATTTCCTCCAGTTTTGAATTTTCAATTTTCAGCTACTAAGATTATTTATTTATGATACTCATGGTGATGAGCACTGAAATTGGTTCTCCCTGATTTCTCTAACACACGTAGAAAAAACAGAGAGAGAGAGAGAGAGAGAGGATCACTCCCCACATCCTCTCTTCTATTATACCCAGCGTCTCATCTCATGTCTTGTTTCTAAACTTTATTCTTCCAAAAAAAAAAAAAAAATACTCAAGTTTGGCGATGCAAGTGATGGAATTATGCTATTCATTTTAATTTGATCAATTATCAATATATCCCCAAAGCACTTTAGACTAGAATTAATGCATTTTTTTCCCAACAAACATTCAATTATATTAAAATGCTGACTACAAATTTAGAAGAAGAAAAGATAAATTGATTGGGAAAAAACAAAAAAAACAAGAAATGAACAAGCCATAATAGTTCAAAAAAGCTAGAAAAACAAAATAAAATAACAAGGCAACATCATTCAAAATCAGACAAGAAGAACTGAACATCCTTCGCCAATAAAGCTTGCAGCAATGTTGGAGGTCAAGATACCTAATTCAAATGACAAGACCCATTCAATGAAACTTTAACTACCCAATCCGCCATTAAATTTGCTTTACTGGAATCTATTCACAAGAGTGATTCCTAAGAAAATCCCTTGAGACCACAATATCTTCAAGGATAACATCACATCTACATTAAGGTGAAGCACTTTGTTGATTCCCTCGGTTGACTAGTTCAAATCATCAAATATCACGGGGGGGAAATAAAAGTATAAACTTTTCTTTAATTAATAAATAAGTCGAGCGGGCGGAATTGCAGTGTATGATTAATCATTATACTTGAAACGCCAAATATAACAAGTATAGAGAGGCAGCTTTCAATTGCTACACAGAAGTAGTAAGCTTTTGAGCCTAATAAAAAAAAACCGTAAACCAAGTTGATGTACAAGTTCATGGTGGCGATCCAAGGCTTCAAAATTTGCATTCAATCATGAAGAAGCTTCTTCCCATGCTGTGTTCAAGAGTGAACAAGCAAGTCCCAACTACATATGCAATTCCCAAACCACTGAAGCATCATCATCATCTTTGTCTGCAATGCGTCACTCAACTTTTCTCTCTGGCTCTTATTCTATGCCTCCTTTGGCTTTATCCGCTTCGCCCTCGAATATAAGGACACGCCCGCAAGTGCCACAGCAGTTCCTGCACTCACACGGTCACACCCATCAACACAAACGCATTACCAACTGTCTGCCTTACCAATTCTTCTTACTCTTGTTTTCTTACTATTATGGTCTCAAAAATATCCTCACAAGTTTTTTTTCTACATTACACCTTCACATCTATGGACACAAGTCCTCTGTTGTGGACAGCATGTAGCTGCCACTTACTAAAATGGGAGGAGATCATGATGGCTATTTTCCTATCATGCATTCACACACAAGCTTTTGTGAGGAACTAGAGACTTACCGAGGGTGTTGACCAGCGAGACGGGGGTTTGAAAGAAGATAATCGAGGACACTATGACGACCACTCGCTTCACACAATTCCCGACCGAGTGAGTCACTGGGGATACCATCTGTAATATCCCATAAGAAACCTGCCACCAACAAAGTTTCAAAAAAATGCATCACTGAATCAGGGCATATGAAATTACACCTAAAAACCAAAACATAAAGCACCACTACCCGCATGCGCATGGTTGTGTGTCAACACACAATATATAATATGATCATATTTTTTTAGTATCAAGTAGTTTCTGGAAATACAGTCCTGTTGGAGGTTGCTATGGGATCAAGGGAGAAAACCTAGATCTATGTTGTATAATGATGCAATTTTTCAGGATCAAAGGAAATTTGACATCTAATTAAAGCCTAGCAGCTATCAAGAACAAATATTTTCTTCGGTTTTTTAGTAAGAAACCAAGCAGTATCCCCTAGCCGATAACTAGAAACTAATCCCCCCAAGATGTAGAGATCACCAAAGTGGGTCATGCTTCTCCCAACCAAACATTTTCCATGCACATGGCCTGGTTTGAATCCAGGACATCATGTCTAAGGGAGCCAGCCATTTACCAATTGTACAAGCTTTGTCGGTGGGAACAAATATTTTTTGTTCCTAAATGGATTTGGGAACTTTTCTGAGACCGTAACACCAAAAAATTAAGTGCAAAGTAGTCTCTCCTGGAACGGAATAGATAGAGTTGTAAAACCAAAACGCAATGCTCAGCAAGTGATAGTGAAAAGTGCAGGAAAACTCAAGACTCAAGATCTTATAGAATAAACTCAATAGATCCATAAACCAAGACATTTATGAAGGGCCTCACCTGTTGGTACGCATGGAAGCAGAACCCAGTCAGCAGCAATCTCAAACACAGCTCTCTAATATTCAATCCTTGGCTTGCCTGGAACAGATTGAACACAATACCATGTCATTTGGAAAGTAGTCTTCCTCAAACCTTAATTTCTTGGAAGGGAAAAGTGAAAAACAGTGGCATTGAACGGAAAATCAAGTTGCTCTTACAGCAGATTGCAGGAATGAAGGTGCAAACTTGAATCCTTCCATAGAAATGGCAAATGGGATTGACAGAATGAAGGAAATTATCGATATGACTGAGTAGAGGTTTATGTTGTCCAAGCTTTCCTGACGAGCAAATTCTGGTTATTAGCCATATTCTAAGAGAATACTGTAAAACAGCTCCATGATAAGCTCATTAACATCATGAATTTGGGGCCCCCAAAAAAATCATGAATGGCAATAACAAAATCATTCTGGAAATAGCACCAAAGAAGCAAAAGAGATTAAATGCTTCTAGGCTAAACAGATTGGGAAGTGTTTTACCTCTTCATTGACCATAAGTTTTTTGCTCAATACATTCCGTGATTGGTTGATTAGGTTAGATGCCATGGCACTACCGAAACCAATCCTGTTTCAAGATGAAACATGATAATCAAGATTTACCACTTGAATAATTTTTTATTTAATTATTCTCATCCAACATTCTCCATAATGAAACCTCCAGCATATAAAAAGTTTAGTTGGACCATTTACCAATTGAAAGAGACTTCAGTCATTGATGCCAGTGCCACTCCACCAATTATTGGCACAAGGGAAGAAACCACCCATAAAGTAGGTTGCTGCATGAATAGAGGACTAGAATAAGCGTCAGCTGATTAAAAAATAAAATTTCCAATAATTTATACAAGAATGAGAGGTCCGAATGCATCAGCATCAACTGTTGTAGCACGTAATGCAAAGAAGCACACAACTACGATTTTGCATGAATATCAGTGGAAATATATAATAATGCTGTAAATATAACTTATAATGGTACATAGAGCCAATTACCAAATAGCTCAAACCATATGGGAAAAAGTTTATAACTAATTTTGTGGTCGTATCCATTTATAAAAAATAACCTAACAATTCATGAGAAATTCAAAATTATGATATGTTACATGTAAAGTGGAAGAGGGTGCATAAGCACCTGTAAATAGCATATATAACTAAAAAGACTAAGACAAGTGAGTGTAGAGAATACTATGAGGACAAACAATAACACAAATAATTTTATTCTGAAGCGTCTCGAAACACTTGATAACATTGTCCATTCATTACAACTCTATTCACTCCATAGACATAATGATCTGCAGAGAAGTGTGAACCACTAAGTGTTAAGTGTTCAGAATTGAAAAAACCATAGCACTTCTTTTCAGAATTATTCCTAATTCATTCATCCATGGCCCCAATTTGTAAAGTAGAACTCCCAACACAACGCATAGAGAGGAGAAAGCCAGATGAGTGCCCTAGTGAAAAGGCAGAAGAAACAGAATGAAAGCATTCGTGTCCCACAGTAATTTTTCATGGCAAGACTAGGCACAACTCATTCTGACACGTCAAGTATAAGCACAAAGTGCTCTGTGCTATCAAAGCATCAGGGAAAACACAAGTAGGAAACAAATATTCACCAAACATTACCTCCCGAAGAAAAAGAGAAGAAAGAACAACTGTGAAGAGAGGCTCCAGAGCTTTGATTGTGTGAGTGAAAGATACAGCAACCTTTCCAAAGCTAATGTTAGTCAAAAGGTTACCTATTGTGTGAGCCACAGCCAGCGGAAAGATTGCTGCAAACTGAGAATAAAGATGTAATTGTACATGACTAAGAGTAAGCAGTATGGAAGCAAAGTAATTCCCACTGGGAAGACAAATCCATTCTCATTCAAGTACCTGTGAACGACTAATCTCCGGTTTGGGGTAGAGATTAAGAGTCCAGATGAAAGTAACCATCAGCGTAGTGTAACCAAACTGAAATGCAGTCACTGTCGCTGGGAATGGATAGACTTTTAGAACCTAATAAACAATCAGCGCATTGTCATTGAGAACAAGAGAAATAGTGAAGCGAGTAACCATAATTCCTTTCAAGAACTAATGCGTGCATGGATTTAAAATTTCGAGATTTAGAGTCCAAACTAGCTTCAACGTTCCCCCTCCCCCGAATCAGAAGATTTTAATTCATGATCTGCCCCAATAATTGCGAATGTGAAATCAAAATAAACCAGAAACTGAGGTTCTGTTCATAGCATAGAGTATCTGAAGACTCCACACCAGAGAGGAAACCCAGACATAATGAAGGAGAAGCTTAAATCAGACGGCAAAAAATAAAACGAGGAAGATGAAGTACCTGTTTGTTGTAGATGTTGAAGTAGATGTTCAAAACATACCAAATTCCGAACATGGCCGCAAGCTGCAGAGTCCGAATCAGAGTATTGGGTTTGCTGGGCTCATCAGTATTAGCTTCAGGAACCAAAGCAGCGGCGACCTTAAAGGTAACATTTTTTCGACTTGGAACGAGGAATGGAGCTGATTGTTGAGCTCCAACACACAAATAAGAAGGTGGGAAAGAGGCTTTCCCACCTGAAAGTCCATACAGAGAATGGGAATTGGTGATGGCTACAGAAGACAATGCGTGCGAAAGTTGAGGGAGCTTAGTTATGGGGTTTCGAGACCAAGGTGATGTACTTG
Source organism: Inga oerstediana (assembly GCA_963210345.1). Classification (NCBI taxonomy): domain Eukaryota; kingdom Viridiplantae; phylum Streptophyta; class Magnoliopsida; order Fabales; family Fabaceae; genus Inga; species Inga oerstediana. Next base: position 4,949,335 of record OY723401.1, read on the forward strand.
GAGTAATAGAAGAAAGTGACACCGAAATATTCAGCATTTTTTTGGGTTCAGCGATACCAATGAGGAAAGGGAAGCACAGAGAAAGAAAACATAAATCACTGCATGAGGAATGAAGACGAGCAGCTGCGAGAATCAGAAAGCAAAGAGCAAAACGACATCGTTGATCCTCCGAGCAACTCCACCCAAAACGAAGGATGAAACCAAGCAGAGGCACATAAGAAAAAAAAATGAAATACTCCGCAAAGCAGCTCAACGTTTTCTTTTATTGTAATGGGGTGACAATGACCTTAAAAAATAAAAATTACAAAAAAGAACTAAATCAAATTCTTCTATAAAAAAGGTATGCTCAACGTTTTCTTTTTTTGGAATGGGGTGACAATGACCTTAAAAAATAAAAATTACAAAAAAGAACTAAATCAAATTCTTCTATAAAAAAGGTATTTACGAATTGCATCGTAATTAATTCAGAAGATGAAATTATTTTATTGTTCCCACTGAATAAAAAAAGAAAGGAATAACATATGTCTTTTTTGATAAATGGCTATACTTATTTTAACAACTACATGAGCTATTTTAATAAGTTCATTTTTTTCTTTAGAGAAATTTTAAAATTTCAGAACTTAATGTCCCTATTTTGATAAGTGATATGTCTTTTTTGATAAGTACTTATGCCTATTTTGACAACTGAATGAGCTATTTTGACACATTTATTTTCCTCCTTTGATAAGTTTTGAAATTTCAAAACTAAATGTGCTAATTTTAACAAGTTAATTTTCCTTTCTAGACAAATTTTGAAATTTCAGAACTAAATGTGTGAATTTTGACAAATACTTATGCCTTTTTTTGATAAATGCTTATACTTATTTTGACAACTACATGAACTATTTTGACAAGTTCATTTTTCCTTATGGTAAGTGCAAGATGCATAAAGGAAGACATAATCTATGAGAAGTTTCGAATAATCATATCATCTATAATTAAAAAAAAATAATGAAATTTGTTTGAAGTTTGAAGTTACCCTTAAAATTTCAATACTTCTTCAAAAAGAAAATGAATATATCAAAATAGCTCATCTAATTGTTAAAACAGATATAAGCATTTGTCAAAAATGACATACACTATTCTTTTTTTTTTTTATTTAATGGAGATAACAAAATAATTTCATATTTTGAATTAATAATAATATAATTTTTAGACTCTTTTTATGGTGGGAATTTAGTTTAAGACTTTTTTATAATTTTTTGTAATTCCCCCCGTTTTTTTTGACCGGATGCTCGACGTTTATTATTGGCAAACCTCCGACTGAGAATTCACGTTTTTCAGTAGCGAATGCGAAATAGCGACCTCCCGTGGTTATCCATATCCATATTCTGCAGTCAAAATCTTGAATATGCATGACATATATACATAATATATTCTTCAGTATTAAATATAAGATAAATTAATTTTTTTAAAAAAGATTAAAAAAATTAATTAAATTACTTTAGAATATTTATATTTCTTATTTTATTCTTAAATTAATTAATTTAACTAATAAACTGATATATAATCTAAAATATATAACATATGAAATATTCAAATAATTTATTTAATTCTTTTAATTTTTTCAAAATAATTCAACTTTATTTTATGTTTAGTACTCCTATTAAACCTAATAAACCAGGTTGATATGCCATTTCCGCGCAATTGTTGGTCAACATGGAATCCGATGGTGGCAAAAAAACAAACAAACATGAAATCCGAGCTGTAAATAAAATAGTGTTAATGTTCAGTGTGTTTGTTTTACCAATTTGGGTGCAATCGGTCGATTTATGGGTCCAATCGGAAGAAATCAGTGGTGCATCCAAAATGTAATGTTTGTTTCAATGTTTGCGTTTCAGTCAAAATAAGCTGAAGGCTGTGATTGGTATAAGTCAGGAAATTAAACTTATTTCTACTTAAAGGCCCAAATGACCGTTGGCTTCTATTTTGAGGAGTATTTTCATATCTTTGGGAATTAATAAGGTACTCAAAATCACTTCTAATCATAAAACTTTTTTTATGAAAAATGTTTTAAATAATTTTCTCTTTCTTCAAATAGTAATTTTCTGCTAATTAGAAAACATTTTAGGATAAGAATTTAGGCAACTTTTGAGTTTTGTCAATATATGACTGTAGAAATGTAGAGAATAATTAATAATTAATTTTAATCAGTTTAGATTTATTATTTAGTTGTTTTATGATTTTATAATCTATTTTTTTTATAAACATGTCATAAATTAGTTTCTATATGGTGGTTTTTTCAATTAAATTTAGTTTAAATAATTTATTTGGATTATTGGAGGTATTATTGATATTTTAATCGGTTTATTTTGTTAGATTTTGACCTATATGAAAATATAAGTTAGGATTTAATATTTAAATTAGAGTTTGATATAATTTATAAAATTTAAGCTTGAGGTGCACAATAGAAAAAAATTTTGGAGTGTACCAATTTAAATTAGAGTTTGATGTAATTTTATTTGAAATTATACCATTGTCAAGTTTTCAAAGTTAATTTTTGAAAAAATTGTGAAAAAATCCCTCCGGTTGTAGATATCTTCTCAGGTCCCATTTGGCAATTAAGTTGTCAATGAAGTCCTTTTTCACAATTATTCCTTCATTTTTCATAATTTTTACAATTTTTTCTCTTAAATAATACAAAAATCACTTATGCAAAAGCCAAACCAAACATCATTCACTTTTACATAAGTTATTTATCCAATCGCCAATCCAAACACTCATCATTTTATCCAATCTAACTTTTTTCCAATTTTAAGATTTCATAAGTCTAAGTAAAAATAAGTCACTTATCCAATCACCAATCCAAACACACTTATTATTCGTGGTGAGCAGCAACGTCAATCATTTTTAAGTTAATTTTTTTATGTATAGAAGTCAGATTACTGTATTTATTATTGTTTGAAATGAAAATTGAAATTGAGTGGACCTAAAAAATTTGCATTATTTATTTATTTTTTATGTTGATGTTGATATGACTATTAATTTAAAATGACGTAAACTATAATATATGAAATATTATTTGGTATTTTGACTATAAATGTAATGTTTGTTTCAATGTTTACGTTTCAGTCAAAATAATCTGAAGGCTGTGATTGATATAAGTCAGGAAATTAAACTTATTTCTACTTAAAGGCCCAAATGACCGTTGGTTTCTATTTTGAGGAGTATTTTTATATCTTTGGGAATTAATAAGGTACTCAAAATCACTTCTAATCATAAAACTTCTTTTATGAAAAATGTTTTAAATAATTTTCTCTTTCTTCAAATAGTAATTTTCTGCTAATTAGAAAACATTTTAGGATAAGAATTTAGGCAACTTTTGAGTTTTGTCAATATATGACTGTAGAAATGTAGAGAATAATTAATAATTAATTTTAATCAGTTTAGATTTATTATTTAGTTGTTTTATGATTTTATAATCTATTTTTTTTATAAACATGTCATAAATTAGTTTCTATATGGTGGTTTTTTCAATTAAATTTAGTTTAAATAATTTATTTGGATTATTGGAGGTATTATTGATATTTTAATCGGTTTATTTTGTTAGATTTTGACCTATATGAAAATATAAGTTAGGATTTAATATTTAAATTAGAGTTTGATATAATTTATAAAATTTAAGCTTGAGGTGCACAATAGAAAAAAATTTTGGAGTGTACCAATTTAAATTAGAGTTTGATGTAATTTTATTTGAAATTATACCATTGTCAAGTTTTCAAAGTTAATTTTTGAAAAAATTGTGAAAAAATCCCTCCGGTTGTAGATATCTTCTCAGGTCCCATTTGGCAATTAAGTTGTCAATGAAGTCCTTTTTCACAATTATTCCTTCATTTTTCATAATTTTTACAATTTTTTCTCTTAAATAATACAAAAATCACTTATGCAAAAGCCAAACCAAACATCATTCACTTTTACATAAGTTATTTATCCAATCGCCAATCCAAACACTCATCATTTTAACCAATCTAACTTTTTTCCAATTTTAAGATTTCATAAGTCTAAGTAAAAATAAGTCACTTATCCAATCACCAATCCAAACACACTTATTATTCGTGGTGAGCAGCAACGTCAATCATTTTTAAGTTAATTTTTTTATGTATAGAAGTCAGATTACTGTATTTATTATTGTTTGAAATGAAAATTGAAATTGAGTGGACCTAAAAAATTTGCATTATTTATTTATTTTTTATGTTGATGTTGATATGACTATTAATTTAAAATGACTTAAACTATAATATATGAAATATTATTTGGTATTTTGACTATAAATATAAGGTTTGTTTCAATGTTTACGTTTCAGTCAAAATAATCTGAAGGCTGTGATTGATATAAGTCAGGAAATTAAACTTATTTCTACTTAAAGGCCCAAATGACCGTTGGTTTCTATTTTGAGGAGTATTTTCATATCTTTGGGAATTAATAAGGTACTCAAAATCACTTATAATCATAAAACTTCTTTTATGAAAAATGTTTTAAATAATTTTCTCTTTCTTCAAATAGTAATTTTCTGCTAATTAGAAAACATTTTAGGATAAGAATTTAGGCAACTTTTGAGTTTTGTCAATATATGACTGTAGAAATGTAGAGAATAATTAATAATTAATTTTAATCAGTTTAGATTTATTATTTAGTTGTTTTATGATTTTATAATCTATTTCTTTTACAAACATGTCATAAATTAGTTTCTATATGGTGTTTTTTTCAATTAAATTTAGTTTAAATAATTTATTTGGATTATTGGAGGTATTATTGAGATTTTAATCGGTTTATTTTGTTAGATTTTGACCTATATGAAAATATAAGTTAGGATTTAATATTTAAATTAGAGTTTGATATAATTTATAAAATTTAAGCTTGAGGTGCACAATAGAAAAAAATTTTGGAGTGTACCAATTTAAATTAGAGTTTGATGTAATTTTATTTGAAATTATACCATTGCCAAGTTTTCAAAGTTAATTTTTGAAAAAATTGTGAAAAAATCCCTCCGGTTGTAGATATCTTCTCAGGTCCCATTTGGCAATTAAGTTGTCAATGAAGTCCTTTTTCACAATTATTCCTTCATTTTTCATAATTTTTACAATTTTTTCTCTTAAATAATACAAAAATCACTTATGCAAAAGCCAAACCAAACATCATTCACTTTTATATAAGTTATTTATCCAATCGCCAATCCAAACACTCATCATTTTACCCAATCTAACTTTTTTCCAATTTTAAGATTTCATAAGTCTAAGTAAAAATAAGTCACTTATCCAATCACCAATCCAAACACACTTATTATTCGTGGTGAGCAACAACGTCAATCATTTTTAAGTTAATTTTTTTATGTATAGAAGTCAGATTACTGTATTTATTATTGTTTGAAATGAAAATTGAAATTGAGTGGACCTAAAAAATTTGCATTATTTATTTATTTTTTATGTTGATGTTGATATGACTATTAATTTAAAATGACGTAAACTATAATATATGAAATATTATTTGGTATTTTGACTGGGCAACCCCAAAGATGGGGCTGAGCTTTTGAGAAGGGGGGATGGCTGGTTCTCAGCCGTTATCTCTCTATTCCATTCACATTGCATTTGACTTTTATATATATAAAAAAAAAACAGATAATACTGCTACAAGAACATTCTTAGCAAAATATATATACATACATGAAATCTTGGGTACATTATTAAATCACTTGTCATTTTTTAAAGTTGTAGTTATAAAGATATTTATGAATTTGTATTTTTAAAGAGTAACATTTTGAGGTATTTTGATAATAATTTAAACGTGAGAAAAAATCTAAATTATTTAAACCTTATTTTGCTAACATTTAAAATTTTCAACCTAGTTTTATCAAAAAGGGCACAAGCGCTTGGACCCATGCATAATACAAAATAATATATGTGATCCGCGCTGTCCACGCTTGTAAGTGTATGGGAATAAATATGTAATAGATTATTTGGTGCGATGGGTGCATTAGCCGAGTCACATATAAAAAGTTAAAAACGGTATTGTTGTAGGCCGAGTCATGTATAAAATGTTGAAAACGGTATTGTTGTAGGCCGAGTCATGTATAAAAATGTTGAAAACGGTATTGTTGTAGGCCGAGTCATGTATAAAAATGTTGAAAACGGTATTGTTGTAGGCCGAGTCATATATAAAAAGTTAAAAACGGTATTGTTGTAGGCCGAGTCATGTATGAAATGTTGAAAACGGTATTGTTGTAGGCCGAGTCATGTATGAAAATGTTGAAAACGGTATTGTTGTAGGCCGAGAAGTTTGAAAACGGTATTGTTGTACGCCGAGTCATATATAAAAAGTTAAAAACGGTATTGTTGTAGGCCTCCGCTTTTTTTTCCTCTGTTTCATATTGGTAAGATATTTTTTGGAGTGTTTGGATATTTCAAAATATAGTCGGCAGAAAAGTTCAAAATATAAGAATACCTTGAGGAAAAAAATACTACCTCCGGTCCTAATTATAAGATAAAGTTGATTTTTTTTAGAGAAATTAAGGAAGCTAAATAAGTTACTTAATCATATCATATGTTATGTATCCTTAGATTGTATATTAATTTATTAGTCAAACTAATTAGTTTGAAGAAAAAAATAAAAAAAAAATACTCTAAAGTAATTTAATTAGCTTTCTTAATTTCTCCAAAAAAGTTAACTTTATCTTATAATTAGGACTGGAGGGAGTAATATTCAATTGATGATTCTGTTCTAAAATTACGCACAATGATAATGTGATAAATAAATGCGAGTTTGGGTTAGGATTATATCAACCTTACGATATTCGTAAAAAATTACGCGTGCTTTATGAAGAAATTTGAGATCTCCAATTGCATTCAATGAACTTTCTTGATATGTGCAATTCGGCACCAATATGTTTCTATAAGCATGCGCAGGATGAATCTCGTCTGAGATGAGCATATCTCCCATCAAAAATTTAAATATGGATCTGCCCGTATTTGGAGAGACTGGCTCTTTTTTGCAGACTCGGCCTGTTGGTCTCATATATTTTTCTATTCATTTTTTCCCACACTATTAAACAAGGGTGAGTATCTTTGGAAAAAAAATACATTTTGATGAATAGGAACTTTAATTACTACAAAATGATGATAAGGGAAGTTTTACTTTTGGGAGAACATTTTGTGCACATCGCTTTATGAGCACAAATGTTCTCATCATCTTTCTTATATTAATTTTAGATTGTTTAGATTTAATTTAATTTTGATATTTTAAATAAATTTTTATTTTAATATATGTTAAATTTAAAATAAATATAATCTTATAATTATCACTTTTTATAAAAATTAATTTATTATTTAAATTTAAATAGTTGGGGTGTCATCAAATCATGAGTTGCTTTTATTTAAAGCCTAACTAGCCTATTTATTCCATCGCCTCTAGCTCTTTCTCAGCTAAACACATAGCAATTAGAGATAGAAACACGAGCGAGTAAAAAGTTTTCAGTATAGCAAGAATATAACACATTATCAAAAAAAAACATCATGAACGCCTAACGCCAATGAGGCTTGCAGCTGTAGAGGTTGAGAAACCCAATCTAGAGAGTAAAACCATCCAATGAAGCTCTCGCAATCAATCCAACTTTCAAATCTGTTTCGACGGGAGTCCATATGCAAGAATGGTTCCTGATTAAATTCCTTGAGATAAGAGAATTCTCAAGGAGGGCAACAAATATATTAAACACAAAGAAAACACTATCTGTGCATCACAACTCTAGCCCAATGATGAACAATGTGGCCATACCCATAGAACATGCACATGTTCAGCCTAAAAATGAACAATTTTAACAAGCACATATCTAGCCAATAAAGAACATAGTATACAGACTCACTGAACAAATTTAGGTTGATGATTCTAAAATGATAATCTAATAACCATGCATTACAATTCAAACCAACACAATAACAAGCCTCCCTCCGAAATTAACTAGAGGTATTTTTGCGCTTTTAAAAAAAGTTTATAGGTATTCTTGTCCCTTAACTTTTTTTTAGATAGAGGTATTTTGGTAATTTTTCACATGACTTAATAGCCGTTAGTTATTTTTAATAGAAGTGTCACCTTTACCCCCCTTTTAAAAGTTCATGGTTACTTCTGTATCCCAAAAAAATTTATGGTGACAGATGTACTTTTGAGAAAAGTTTATGGGTATTCTTGCCCATTAACCCTTAAAAAAAATACATGTCTTACGTATCTATTACTTTTAACTACTTTAACAAATAATTTGTATTGATTGATTTAGATAATTGTTGAGTATAAAAGAAAAAAACAAGAGAGAGTATTGTTTTAGCGGTACTAGTGTTGCTGAATAGGAACTTTAATTACTGCAAAATGATGATAAGGGAAGATTTTGTTTATTGGGATTACATTATGTGCTCATCAAAATGTCCTCACAGTCTCTCTACACCATAATATTAATTTTTTACAATTCAGATTTAATTTAATTTTGATATTTTTAATAAATTTCTATTTTAATATAAATAAAATTTAAAATAAAAATAATTTTATAACTATCACTTATAAAAAAAGTTAGTTTATGCATCATGCACAAAAAGTCTAGGGGGACACCGGAGGTGTAAACAAAAAAAAAAGTCTGGGGAAGTACAGTGAATTGTCAAGAGATAAAATTACCTAATGTCCAATAACAATTAAGGAATATGTAATGAACAATGCTAATAACAATATATTTATACCCCTAACTTATTATTAGAACTTCTTGATAATGATGTTTATTTTTTGAGACCTTATTGTGATTCCCCAAAGTCTTTGCCTATTTAATTTAGACATTGACTCACAACACCGTGTTATTCCATCTGTGTTGCTCAAGTTTAGGAGGGTGATTTTTGGATTTGGCTTATGGTTCCATAAGCTCATTTCGTTAAAAGCTCTCATGTGGAGCTTTTTCAATCTGACTTGTGACACAACTTGAGCTAGAATTGGGAAAGTGGGAAAGAGAGAGGAAAAAGGAGAAGGATGATGTGAGAGAAAGAGAGAGAGAAATAGAAAAAATATTTATATGTATAACTAATTTATATTCCTTTCAGTCATAAATATAAGACAAATTTATCTTTTTAGAGATATTAAACAAGCTAATTAAATTACTTTAAAATATTTATATTTAATTTTTCCAAACTATTTTGCCTAATGTTATGTAACCCGGACCGGCCGGTCCGGCCCAGAAACCGGCGAACCGCTCGGTAAACCGGTCTGATCCGGGTTACAATTTAAAAAAAAAAATTAAATTTTTCCTTTAGAATTTCATACTATAAATCTAAAATTTTCAATTTCTCACCGGTTTAGGTCCGTTTTGGCCCCGGTCTGACCCACTGACCCTTAACTCAGTACCCCGACCGGTTCAATACCCCGTCCGGGTTTTAATACCTTGATTTTGCCCAACTTAATGTACTTTTCCAGCTCCAAAAATTACTTTAAAATATTTTTTTGTGCTTTTAACTCTTTAAAATAATTTTTCAGCTGTACCTAATATAAAGAGATTGACTATAATATTACCTTTAATGTATTTTTTTAGTAGTAAAGAACATCCAAAACTTAGAATACTGATTTGTTGATTTCCACCAACTCTAAAATATTTTTCCAGTAGCACCTAACATTTTAAAGTAATTTTTAAATACTTACTTGATTTTTAAATATTTTTCCATCCACCATCTCTTACCATTATTATAAAAGTCACTGATGCTTAAGCTAATCCAAACAAGTTTTACTTTTATAAAAATCATTTATACAGTCGCCAATCAAAAAATAAATCATATTACATAATATGATTTTTATCAAAAGTAAGATTGTAAAAAATCAAATTAAAAAAAATCTTTTTTATAATCGTTATTCCAAACATATAGAGCCCGTTTGGTTCAACCCCATTGTATGCCAGCAATGATAATCATGATTGCATTACTAAGGGAAGAGTGTTTAGTTGCTCTTTAGCATGGTGATAGGGTTTACCATGGTAATGATGATTACCAAAAAATTGGTAATAAACATTCATACCTCCCCTATGAATCCTCATTACCATCCCATTGCATAGTTAAAAAAGTATAATTTACCCTTTAGTTTCACGTATCTATTTCACTTATCTTATTTCATTTGCAACAACCGTCCCCTATCGTCACTGCCACCTCCTCTTCCTCCGCCATCGCCGCCACTACCACCACCTCCTCCTCTTCCACTAGCAGTCGCCGCCACCGCCACTTCCTTCTTCTCCCCCACCAGCCGCCGCCGCCACCGCTACCTCCTCCTCCTTCTCTACCCACCGCCGCCACCTCCTCCTCCACCACCCCCTGCAATCGCCGCCGCCACCTTCTCCACCACCCCCCGCAATCGCCGCCGCCACCTCCTCCTCCGTCCACCCCCACAGCCGCCACAACCTCCTCTTCCTCCGCCAGCCCTCGCAGCCGCCACGATCTCCTTCACCCACCGCCGCCGCCGCCACCTCCTCCTCTGCCACCTGTCGCCTCCGCCACGACCTCTTCCTCTTCTACCACCCCCCGCTATCGCCACCTCCACCACCCCCACTGTTGCCTTTGCCACTATGTCCTCCTCTACCCGTCGTCGTAGCCACCGCCATCACCTCCTCCTTCTCTACCCATTGCCACCACCTCCCCCTCCACCACCCCCCGCAATCGTCGCCACCACCTCCTCCTCATCCTCCACCCGTTGCTGCCGCCACGACTTCCTCCTTTGCCACACCCCACCGCCGCCACAACCTCCTCCTCCTCTGCTACCCCTTGACTCCGCCACGATCTCCTCCACCCACCTCCTCCTCCGCCACCCCCTGCCTCCACCATGACCTCCTCCTCCTCTACCACCCCCGCCGCCACCTCCTCCCCCACCCGGCACCCCCACTATTACCTCTGCCACTACATCCTCCTCTACCCCCGCTGCTGACTCCTATCGCCACTGTCACTACCTCCTCCTCTTCCACCACCGCCCCCACCCCCACCTTTGTTGACGTCATTACCGCCAGCACCACTAACTCCTCCCCCACTGTCGCCGCGGCCACTCGCCCGCCGCCACCACCACCTCTTCCTCCTCCATCTCTGCCACTGTCGACTCTTAACTATTTTTTCTATAAATATTATATTAATGGTAAAATAGACTTTATGCAATATATTAATTTTAAATAATTATTAAAATATTAACTCATTGCACCATTCTTAAAAATCAAACAAAACACCACCCCTGTAATTAATATTGCATTGCATTACCATTGCATTGGGCTACACTGCATTACAGGGTGTAATGGGATCGAACCAAACGGGCCCATAATTTATTATTTAAATTTAAACGGTTAGAATTTTATCGAGGCTTTACCAAACTAGCATATTTATTCCCTCGCATCTAGCTATTTTTTAGTTGGAAACATCCATGATGTCCTTGTCTATGGGTCATTATTATCACGTGACTCAGAGCATTTCTTAAATAACTTACGTAATTAACACATGGGTGTTTTCATCGGGAGACGTGTCTCCATTGATTTCACTCTCTATTTATAAATAAATTTTTATTGGTTGAGATTTATTATGACAGTTTTTTTTATAATATCATTCTTTATATATTATTAAATTTCAACCATTTAAAGTTGATCTAATGGTAGATACACTCAATAAAGAGTAAATAGAGAGGGAAATCAATGGAGACATCTCTCTCCCGTTTTCATCAGACTTGTTAATCAACTCAAGAGCTGGAAATACAGGCCAACCCGAGGGCGTGGCTCGTACTTTTTAGGGCTAGCAAAATACCAACTTAACCCGTAGTGTGCTAGTTGTTGGCCAGTCTGTGAGCCCGTATTTTTCTTTAAAAACAATTTCTATTTTTTAAAGACGGCTTAATGTACAAGACACATATACGAGTAAGTAAATTTATCTTTCTAGCATCAATCATTCCTCTTATAAAAATTTAAAAACATAATTCATAATTCAAGAGATAAAGTTATCAAATTTGTCAAAGTTTATAAACAAAAAACATAAAATCATCCTCAAGCAACCAAAATATAATATTTTTGTTTAAAGAAGAAAGGAAGAGGCTAAGATTTTTTCTCTTCGGATTGGGAGGTATCAAGATGAGAGTGAACAACTTATAAGTTTTTTGAAATTATTATAAAAAAAATTGTGGGCCAAACCGGCCAACCCACGGGCCACAAGCCCGCATTTTTACGGGTTGGGATAACCCTAGTCCCTGCCCCAATCGCAAGCTTGCGGGTTGGGCCCGTATTACCAGCTAACTGTTAGGACCAGTGGGGTCAACGACCCAAGCCATGAAAGAAGATAGCCCATCACCTGAATTGGATCTAATTAGCAATAAGCCAAGTGTGGCTATTTTTTTCATTTATTATTTTTCTTTGTCAAAATTTTTTTTATTTATTAGCATAATAAATAATTGTCTTCATATACTTTTGCATAAAAAATATAAATATTTAAAATTATAATATTTAATATATTGATTTAATGAATCAATTTAAATATAAAAATTAAAAGACATGAAGAATAAAGAAGTCTTTACTATTTCATAATATATATATTGATAAAAAATCCTATAAAATTCTTATAAAAACAATTATATAAAATAAATTAATATTTTGAAGCAAAGTTGTTTTCCAATTGATTAGTTATTATAAATAAAAATACTTGTTAAGAAGGAAAATTATTTTTTCACTTAACAGAACTGCGCAGGGTGCGGTCATCGGAAAAATAATATTTTATTAAAAGAAGAGTCTGCAAGTAAAAAAAAATAATTGAAACATGGCAAGTTTTAGTGAGCCTAGAGTCAATGACAAGTAAGGGTGGAAACAGGCCAGGCCTATTAAGGCACAAACTGGCATTAACCTGGCCTGTGGCCTGTTAGAGGCCAATTTTTAGGCCTAGGCCTGGCCTGTACACAAACCTGGCCTGACCTAAAGCCTGTTAAGGAGGCCTCAATTTTTAAAATTTTTAAGCAAATTGACAGGCCTATAGGCCACACTGCAAAACAGGCCAACACGTAACATGCCAACATTTATATAAATTACTACCAATGATTCAAAATACAATTTACAGAATAGAGAGGGAAGGGAACTTTTACAGAATAAAGATGAAGTGAAACATATTGGTGGTCAAATATTAGAATTTAAACCATGACAAACTAAGCTTTTAGCATGATAGATCCAAGTTCTATAAAGAAAAAGTTCTGAATACATACCCAGAATACCAATTATGATTAAAGTTGATGGAGATAAAGACAAGCCAACCAACAATGACACAAGAAAAGGGAACATTGGCACAAGTGGACCTTCTCACATTCACATTAAATCTTCAGAATAATTTCTCCCTCTCATTCGAATACCTTGAAAAAAATTAATCAAATGTATAATATTAATGCAATTGTACATGCATGTGGATGATTTTACAGAACTATCAATTAGACAGCCAGTTAGAAGTAAAATCCATTGCAGAAAGTTGGCAAGCCACTGAAATACACTAAGCACATTATGTGCGTAAATAAAGTAGCATGTTCTTTACCCAAAAAAAAAAGTAGCATGTTAAAGGGATCAACATATTAGCTTCCAAAGTAGAATAAGAAATTTCTTATACTTGTAACCATATGATATTCTTTATAAGGCAGTACTTAAAATAAAAGTTCCTATTATATCAATCAAGCAATTTTATTTTAAGCAGTACTTTAAATTAAAGTTCCTATTATACAGAGCACACAAGCAATTTTCAGCCCATGAAAAGCAATTTAGTTAATCACTACACATGTAGTTTAATTAGCACTCTAACACACTTAAAGAAATAATGAAGAACAGTAATGAGTGGTTAGAATTCACATAAGAAGTGCCAATTTTTTTTTCCAGGAAATCCTAAGGAAACAATTCACTGAGTGCAACTCAAGAATCTTTAAAACTTCTAAAACTGATCACAAAACTTCTGCAAGAGAATAATTGGTTCCAAGACTTTATCAATACAATAGCAAGTGCCCAAGACAGTTTAACCGAGTCCAATTTAATCCTTTGAGTTCAAAAATTCTTTAAGCCATGCAACAGACTTGTTTAAAACAGATTTGGGTGTTCAGAGCTCAATTGTTTTTTAAAGAAATTTCAATTCATAGCAGCAGCCAAAGGTTTGAAAATGTAACACCAATAAACACAGGTCATACCCCTAACAACATCAATTGCGCTTATGAGTTATGACAGTAATTATTACCCACAGTGTAACAACAACTAATTGCACATAAATGCTAATTACACAAGTATGCGACACCAAGCAATTATATGGCAAGAGTGATCTGTTTCACACAAATCACAGCAGAATTTTAAAGTTTCAGCAACTATACTTCTCAATTTTTTTTGAATCAATCTCAGGCAGAATTATAGTAGTGAATCCTTAATAATGACAACAATGCTAGACACAATCTCACTTAAGTAACTCAGATTCAACTTCACTACCAAGAACAACAGCAAGTTCCAGATGTCACATAGCTGAACCCAAATGATGATATAGTAATGGTGCTATCAAATTCTCAATAATAACCATAAAATTTCAATGATCTAGTTGTAAACAAATTCCCAAGAATCACTAGTAAGAATTACATGAGCTCAATATAGCATGAACTTTCCACAAGAATTTCTCATAGAAAATTCATCAATGATAGTATAAGAATACTGGTAGCAAGTAATGTATACTTCAATGGCGTAATTGCTAAATATATAGGCAGAAGCAGAAATGCAAAATATTCACATTACAAGCATCATTAACTGTATATGTAGTAATTTCAAACTCCTAGTACTTGTTAACCATATGAAACACCTTATAACCATAATATCTCTCCTAAAATCAAAGACCTGACAATCAGTAACATTAAGCAGCTAAAGAAAACAAACCAATAAACAATCAGGAAAAAAAACCAAAAGTGGAGAGGACAGAGAGCACACTTACACGATTGAAGACCTAAGGGAGTAAGATGAGACGGCAGAGTAAATCACGAGACCACAACGACCGAGTAAAATCAAGATTAAGATGTGACTAATGAGCCATCGACTTTGAGGGGTAGAGGGATTGAAACTGTGACAAAGCAAAATCAAGATTCAAGAGTGAGAGATAATGGCGTCGGCGAATTTGCTACTGGGCATGTGTGCGCGAGTGTGAGAGTTTGAAAACTAACCAGAGTCCAAAGAAGCAAATCGAACTAGAACCAAAATAGAAGCAAACAAATCGAAAGAGTGGACTTACCAGAGATGGAGATCTGCTTGCCGCTGCTTACCCACCTAGGGCGGCCAACAGTCCGACGGAGAGTGGAGAGGATGACGACTCTCTAAAGGAGAGGATGGAGAGAGGAGTGGCAAATGACGATTCGCCGTCGGAGGTTCAGGTTAGGAAGGAGAGGACGGACTGACAGAGAGAGGAGCGGCGAATGACGTCGGAGGTTCAGGTTAGGGCTTGACGAGCTATTGGGTTTAGCAAAGGCAGAGCGATCGGGAGACGAGAGACTTAGAGATGGAGAGTGATAGGGATTACTTAGTGACTTGGGAGGGATTGAGGAGGGTGTATTACATTTTTACCCTCACAACTTTTTTTTAAGAATCTTAGAGCCCGTTTGGATTAGTGGTGGAGAAGTGGCTTTTTTTTCCAGCTGACTTTTAAAAAAGTAAGGTAGGATTAAAAGTGAAAATGTAAATGTGATTTGTGTTTGGATTAGCGGTGGCAGAAGTGACTTTTTTTTCTAACGTTAAACCTGTTTGGATCAGAGTTTGAAAAGCCCGTTTAGATGCAAAATGACTGAAAAGGGCATGGATGCTATTGAATATTACATACATATGATGTAACAATATTTTGATTTTTGCAAGTGTGTCTGTGTAAGAATATCTTGATTTTTACATATGATATTTCATGATTAATTTGGGATTTTTAATGTATTTTCTGGGACATTGTTGCATGATTAAGTACAAATTTTAACTAGGAATATTTGTATTGAATTAATTGTAATAAAGGGTAAATTGGTCATAATTTGTTAATTATTAGTACAAATGATTTTTTTCTTGAACTTTTGATGCTACTTGTGCTTAAACTTGCATTGTAAGTGTTTGAAAGAAAATTGGAGATTTTGGAGGGTCAAGATTATTATGTTGATGTCTGGGGAAAATTACAGAAAAGTCCCCAGATTGTTGTGAAAATTACAAAGAATGAAGGAAAAGGGCCAGAGAAAAGTACATAAAAGTACCCCCAGAATTTCAGAATTTTCAGTTCAAACCATCAACGTTTCAAAAGTTTCATCTAAGTCCCTCCAGAGAAGTTTCCATTTTTTCACTGAAGTCCCTGGTCAAAACGCACGTTTTGACCAGGGTTACTATTCATTTTCTTCTTCAGCCAGACGGACCCGAGAGTGCAGGCAGGCCTAAGACGCAGAGCAAGTTGAGAGTTGTTATTACATATCTGATTCCATTGGACCGGACTTATATGTTCATTGTGGATATAGGATCTGGACACGGTGTCTTCACCATCGTATGTGATCATCACCATCACCATGTCTTCCCTCCTCTGTTTTCATCTCGCCGGATGTTTGACCGTGTCTTTTCCCTCCATGAATTTATATTTCTAATTTTGTAAATCCGTCAATGCTCCGACATGGACGTATGTGCGTGATGCGAAATCCATGGCTACGACTCCTACGAGTTCGTCGTCGATATGCCTGGCTTGAAATATGGAACTGAGGACCCTGCTCGAACTACGGAACTAAGGACAGAATGCTCCCTAACGGTCTTCTTTTACTGTCACTGTCTCTCACCGCGCGGAAGAAGAAAAAGCAAGGTCGGTGGGCTTCTCTACAACGTAGCTTTTTTCCTTTAAGCTCGGTGGACTCCGACGCTAACCCAAACACTGCAATTTGGCCCCACTGCACTTTTTTTATCTGGCCGCGCGTTTGGAAAGCCGGGACGCTTTCCCAAACAGGCCCTTAACAGGTTGGTTTGATAGTCCTAAAAGGCCTACTAATAGGTCTAGGCCTGTCCTGTTAAATAAAACAGGCCTTGACCTGACCTTTTAGCCTAACAGGCCAGGCCTTGTCAGGCCAGAAATAGGTTAGGATGCAGGCCCTTAACAGGCAGCCTGACCTGTTTCCACCCCTAAAGACAAGGCATTGAAATCGATGGCGTAGTTAGAGGTAGAAAATGGTTAGTGGAGGTTGTGCTTTATCTAAATAGGTCTGGGCCTGTCACAGACATTTAAAACCTGAGCCTGTATATAGACTTTTTTTAGGCCTGTGCCTAAGCTTTCAAAAAGCCTGTTTAAAAATCTACTTAAAATATAAGCCTTTAAATAACTTTTAAAATCTATACATCAAAATTCACATATAATCGCCTTCACGTTTATTTAAAATATTACATTATGTCTTAAAAACTTGATATCCATTCTCATCTTAATATAAAGACTTAGCAAGGAAAAGAAAATAATCTCTAGTCACAACAATTGTTCGAGCAAATATGAATGAAAAAAACTAATGTATGATGACTAATAAGACATGTTTTCAAAAATCGATCAAGTATAACAAATAACATGTAAAATTAGACTTTATGTCTTTTATTGTTCCCACATAAATTGGGACAAACTCCTCCTACTAAGATTATATTTTTTCATTTGGTACTAAAATAAACTCATACAAATTATTATGTTTTAGTGGATGGCACAAATTAAGGAAGAGGAAGGGAGTTAGTATTGTCATCTTGAACTATTGGAGAGAAGAGAGGTGGGGGTTAATGATTGATGCAAAAATAAGGGTTGAAAGTAATAACAATGAAATGTGAAACTTAAAATTAAAATTAAGTTGGTAAATTTATAAATAATTTATACAATTATTTAGATAACATTATATATTCTTATATTATAGTATAAATTTAAAAAGTTAAATAGGCCAAACCTGTAGGTTTGTAAGCTATGCCTTATGAAAATAGGTTTAACCTGTTTATCTAAATAGACTTAACAATAAACTTAACCCTCAACCTAAACCTAATCTAGTTACTAAATAGGCTAAATTTGATTTTTGGGTTAAGGTGCAAAAATGCACAAGAGCTTTTAGCAAAGGTGCAACCAACACCAAATGCTTTTTTTTGGGTGCAAAAGTGCCCACGTGGTTATAAAAATGGGGCAAAAGTCACAGTTGGTGTTAGATGGGAAACACTGACTGTTAACTCCTCTTTGCTGACTAACTTTGTTGATGTGGCACGTGATTGGGCTGCTGACTGTGCTGATGACTGGGATTAATGAGAAAAGTCAGGTAAAGCGTGGCAAAAACGCAGTGCAAGGAAAAATTATATACTGGGTTTATTAAGGTAAGTCATTTGAACACCTGGGTCGGAAAGCTTCGACGGAGGCAAAATTCCAAGCGCGAGCAACAATCTTGAAGGAATTCGAGGGAGAGGGTTGCGAAATCAGTTCCGACGACGACGGAATGGCAGCATCTTCGACTTCGACAACGGGGAGATGCAGAAGAAGGGTTGTTTTGATGAGGCAGCCGAGTCGCGAGGAGGAGTACGAGGGTCCGACGAGACTGTGCCATCACGGCTTTGTTGCTCCACAGTGGACGTCGTGGACTGAAGGCAACCCAGGTAGGCGATTCTACGGCTGCCGGAATTACTACCAGGTGAAAAATGATACCAAATATTGAATCTTCTATAGTGTTTGTTTGTGTTAGGAATGGGTTTTATGTGGTGAACTTAATGCTTGTTACTCAGCGTAGTCTGGATCGGATTCCTTTGTCAATGTTAAAAGGTTTGTCTAAAAGCTAAGAATTTTTTAAAGGTTGGAAAGTTTGCTCTGTGATTAATCATAGCACTGTGAGTACGTTGCATTTTCGGCGCCTAAATCCAGCAATCAAATTGATTAATTTGGTGTTGGATGATGGAGTTTTAGAAGGCATCCCCACGATCTTAATCATAATTAAATCCTTAATGACCAAACCAGAAGAATGTTATAGCAAACAAATAAAGCAAGGCGTGGTATTGTCTAATTTATAATCATATATTGGCATTGGATGTAATGGCACGCAGCTTCCCTGTCAGTTCTTTGCAATGAGAAGAATGTGATTATGTTTTTCTTTAGAGTAGCTTTCCCCCTTCAAACTTTAATTAAAATTAATTTTTCCAAAAAGTCATGGGAAAATATCTGAGGCACTTAAGTCAGTGGATATGTGATTTGGTGTCGCCAATATAATGAAGTAATTGGTGTGGGAGAATAAGAGTGAGTAAATTAGGATCCGACAAGTACTTTGCCAATATATATTACTTCTTCTGTTATTTGTGTTAGTTGTGCAGTTATTTAGAACACAAAGTTCCCATCACTGATATGATATTGCTTGTTAACAGGATGGGGGTTGTGGTTTTTTTGCCTGGCACGATGGTGAATTTGGGGGAAGGGCAAATGAAGTGATAAAAGATTTACTGAATGACATAGACAAGCTATATGATGAAAGAAGACAACTTCAAAGAGGGAGATATGCTGAGAAGTTATATGAAGAGCTTGTTTTAATCCATGGTAAGGTGACCAAGTTGAAAGCCTCATATGGGAATAAAGAAAGAGACCTACGGAGAGCGGAGATAAAGTTCAAAATTGCAATGGTTATATTGATTATCACTTGGGTGTGGTTGGTTTTACCTTGTAAGCCCATTGTATAGGGTGAATTGTGATTGAATGTGAAAAAAGACAAAAAATTACTAAGCAAGGTTGAATGTATTATTTAATGTATTAAAAAAAATCTTTTAAATTGTAATGTTAGTGGGGGGAAGGAAAAATACCTTTCTTTCTTTTTGGATATAAATGTTAAATGCAGAATCAGAATTAGATTGCGTATTATAATGTATAAGGATATGGCTGTTCAAAGCAAAACAAGGAAAATTGACCATTCTATATAATGTATAAATGCAAACACAGGAGAAAAGTCAATATTTTTTAAATATCAAAAACCCCAACCAACAAGGCAAGGAATGAAAATCCAAAACACAAAAAGATTTTATTATTAAGAAATTCACCAACTATCTTCCCCCATTCTCTCTGTCTATCAAGAAAAACTTTATCTGACATCAAAGGAACCATTATGTGAAATAGAAAATTCTGCCACAGCATCATCCACAAAAAGCAAGCTAAGAACAGACAGCCCACCCCTCAATTGTCACAAGACTGACCTCACAGTAAGATGTAAAACTCAAGACCGATGGATGCCTGCCTGAGAGAAAACCCGAGCAGTAATGAATGAGCTAATAGAGCAGACTACTTTCAGCACAATTGGACAAAGAAGAAGCATATAACAATGAAACTAGAATATGTTCAGCCCAATTAAAATTGTTTTGAACCAAAACAGATGTGCACTTACTCTAACCTCCAAAAGAACAGCGAATAAATCCAGTGGCATGACTCAAGACATTCAACAATATGAAAGAAAAATCAGCTGGACAACTCACCTCAATTGGTGGCATAAACCTGGGCCACTGTCATGTACATGTTAACAAAAGGTACATAATATGTCATGTTAAAGACTCACCAACATACATATTAACAAAAGGTGTTTGAGTTTCACCCAGACATGTACTCAAAATATGGCATTTACAAGTGCCAAGAAAACATAAAAAACTATATATATGTCTTCTTTGATTTGTCTTTGGTCTTTAGAATTTGACTCTGTCTCTGTGCTAAGAGTTGTCTTATTGTGACACATGGTTGCCCCAACCATTGTAAACCGCGTGGTTGAAATGGTAAGTCTGTCACTTGAGGCTCAAATTGAATCAACCTCGAACCTTCTGGTGCACTAGAGGTTGCAGCCCTTGACATTCTAAATTCCTTTTCATTGGGAATAGGGAATTTTGTTTGCGGGTCTTCATAATGATGCATATATTCTTGTGCTGTCCCTTCTTCAAGCACCACCTCAGATGAGAGGCCTGGCTGCAAAATGAGAAGGAAACAAATCCATATTGAGCCCGTGACATAGTTGCATGTAAGGATAAAAAAAATAGCAAGAGAGTCATAGTTGCATGTAAGGATAAACTGACATTGTAAACAGTACGGCCAGTGCTTTGTTCATATTGTACATCAAACCTATATTGAGCCCGTGACATATAGGAGCACCTATTTGCTGCAGATTTTCGTTGGGATGAAGTAGTGGGCGCAGGTGCTGTTTGAGAAATCTGGGTGGGTTGGGATGGTTGTGGGGGCTAAACACTTTTGGTTTTTGTGTTATTTTGAGGCCTACTGGCTGAAGGACCCTGAAGAAGGTAAAACAAAACAAAACAAAGATAAACCATAATTTATGGAATATGCAAGGTTGCCAAGATCAGTACCGCAAAAGAAAAGAAGTGACAAATATGTCTCAAGAAAATTCCCAGTGAGGTAGTGGTAAGAATCAGCCTATCCACGTTTGGCATTACTGAAACACTTTCCTACTAATCATTAACCAACTGAAACTAAAACATATTCCTAATAACCAACACACCCACTCCTACTTACTAACTGCCTATCCACTTTCGGCACTACTGCACAGTTGGTAAGAATCAATAACCAACTGAAACATTTTCCTAATAACCAACACACCCACTCCTACTTGCTAACTGCCTATCCACGTTCGGCACTACTGCACAGTTACTACCTAATATTAATAACCAACTGAAACATTTTCCTACTAATCATTTATATTTCCATAGTCACATACAAATTGGCAGACATTAAATGGTCAATTAAAATCACAGTTTCCTCTTCCAATTTATATTTTGTGCAATGTAAGAATAAAAGATCAGAGTATCAAAAGATCAAATGACTTACCTCTTGACAAGTGGATTTGTTATGTCTCTCTTTATTGCACACACTACATTTGTGAATCTTACCGTGCCTAGTTAATTGTTGCTGTTATGGTTGAGGTGCATTGGATGGAGTTGGCGCACTTCCAAGGGTAAACTTCTTCCTTATTCTGTCTGCTTCCTCAATTCTTTTTCTCTTCTTTTGAGGCCTTCCAGGTAAGTTTGAAGTTGGAGGTGGCAGCATTGGCAGGAAAGTTTTAGTGTCCCAAAATTTTTTCCACCTTATAGGTTGTAGCTTATTTCTATAGCTAGCTAGATAGGTGTCCTTGTGATAATAATGTGAGATATGAGATTTTGGATTTACTTTAGCATGATACATTGCGCAAATGGCATGTTGACAAGGGATTCCTGTCAAATCCCATGCCCTACATGTACATATAGACCTAGACAGCTGAACAGATGTCTATTTTGCCCCTCAACAACCTCATATCCCTGATCCCCATTAAAGAATACTCTACAATTAACTGCAAGGTATCTATTAGCCTCAAAGAGCTCAATACATTTTGGACTATAACCTCCACTCCAATTCCTAACATTTACCTCACTCTCTGCCCATTTTGTCATCATCCTAAGTCTAATTCCATCAAACATTCTTATGACTGGAAGAAACCTATACTCATCGATCCACGCATTAAAAGACTCACTCAAGTTGTTGTCCACAACCCAAGACTTGCATCTAGTAGAGAAATAGGCTCTTACCCATGCATGTACATTATATGTCATGGCATCTGCGGTAGCTTCTTTTCTCAATGAACCAAGTGCATTTAGATTGTCTTTAAACTCCTCCTCAAATGTACTCCATGCACAAGAGAAAAATTTTTCTTTCAACTCATTCCCTCTCCATTTCTTGCTCCAATTGGCATAAATATGTCATGCACAAAGTCTGTGCTCAGCTCTTGGTAGTACCTCACTGACAGCATTAACCAAGCCCTAACACAAACAAACAAAAATGAGAGTAGACAATACATGTCACAATACAGAATCTACACAATGATATATATATATATATATAACAGAATCAACAGGGAATTCAAAATGTGTAGAAGTAATGCAACAGCTAACTTGCAAGCTATTTATGAATTGTGATAAGGGAGAGTGATAAACTTTATTAAGAGTCCAGGATGACTCCAAACCGAATTCATAGAAGCACCAAAACACAACTAACCACATGAATCAAATTGATACATATATTAAAGTAGATTAAGTCTTTAAATAAAAAAGAACTATATGTAAGAGAGATGTGAGATTGTCCTTAAATAAAAAAGAACTATTAAGTCTTTAAATAAGCAAGAACTATATCTAGATGTATTTTCTTTTATAAATTAGTTAGTTGCCTTGTGCAACTATCCCACTATTGTGTATTTCATGTTCAAATTTGGGTGCATATTCAGTTTCCTAATCTATAATCTAGGTATGTTTACATAGTACTATTACAATTTGGGTGTATTTCTTGTAAGTAACAAAAGATTGAGAAAGCAAAACTTTAATCGTGCAGGAAATTCAAAGAAAAATATTATCTAACACGAGCAATTTACCTTTTACATATCGAACATGAGGGTTACATACTCCCCATTACCTAGATCTAGAGAGCTACGAATCCATTCTAGGAACCAAGTCCAGTGAAGTTCATTTTCCTTTTCAACTAACCCAAACGCAAGCGGATACAATGAATCGTTTCCATCGAAACCCACTGCTGTAAGCAAAATTCCCCTTGATTCCCCTTTCAAGAATGTGCCATCCACCCCAATTGAAGGCCTACATCCTCCTTTCCACCCAACCTACAAACCCATTAAAGAATGTACATGATTGTTAGCAAAAACAGATTAAACTTTCAAGTTAATTGTCAAATGAAATCTTTAAACACAAGTGCAAGTTCAATTTACTTTCGAAGCATTAAAACACAAGTACATTCTTTTGAAAACCCTTTTTCCATGTTCTAAAGCTTCTGTGCTCAACTCAACACTTACATCTGAATCAGGGTTTGATATTTTCAATTCATTGCAATAGGCTTCTAAGTTGGTAAATTCATCTTTGAAACTACCCTCCATCTCTTTCATGATCTTCCTTTCCACCCAACCTACAAACCCATTAAAGAATGTACATGATTGTTAGCAAAAACAGATTAAACTTTCAAGTTAATTGTCAAATGAAATCTTTAAACACAAGTGCAAGTTCAATTTACTTTCGAAGCATTAAAACACAAGTACATTCTTTTGAAAACCCTTCTTCCATATTCTAAAGCTTCTGTGCTCAACTCAACACTTACATCTGAATCAGGGTTTGATATTTTCAATTCATTGCAATAGGCTTCTAAGTTGGTAAATTCATCTTTGAAACTACCCTCCATCTCTTTCATAATCTTCCTTTTCGCTCTCTTACATTTATGTATACTAACATTCACTTTTAAATCCCTCTGCACCTCCTTCTTCATATCAGTTGCCTTGAATTTAGGCGCTTCTTGTACTTTCTCCTTGAAGGACTCTGCCAACCACATGGTTGAAGCTCTTGGGTTGTCATACACACGAGCACAATTATGCTCATCATATAAAGACTTAACTTGAAACCCTATACTTAACCCATACGTTGATGTATATAGTGAAAATGGGCATCCATCTTCACATATCACTTTTATGGTCTTCTTATCACTTCTTGCTATTTTTAAGTTCACTCCACGACTTATTGCATACTTATCTACAGCCCTCTTTAACTCTTTTTTGTCCCCGTATGTCATTCCCACTGTAAAAAAGGGCCTAGTATTTGAGGCTTCGACCTCTTGAAGAGCTGTCACCTCTTATGCAGGCTCATGGTCTAATTTAGGCTCCAATTCCTCATCATCATCACTAATCCCACTGTCCACATTCAACTCCCCAATTTCGAAATCATCAAACACACTCTCATCTGAATCGCTAACCGAACTTTGCCCCAAATAGGATGCACCATCACTAGCATTATCATCATCTAACCTATTATCATCACTGTCATCTCCCTCTATACTTGTCAACATTTGTTTCCCTTTGTAAATTCCACTATCATAACCATCTTCCCCTTCCTCACCCAAGTATTCAATGTCATCAAAATCATCTAACACTTCCAGATCGTCAATGACATCTTGCTCAACCACAGAGCTATGCCTACCCCTTAAACGTGCCTTACTCTCTTCCCAACCCTTCTTTTCCAATTCATAAACCTCACAAGCTTTTGTTACTGACCTGTCACCATTTCCTTCGATGCTCTCTTCTTCTATTCTCACTTTTTCCTTCTTGTCCGATTTCATCGTCACTACATACAATGCAATCAGTTAATTAAATCACAGCCCTAAATGCTTTACACACATCAAAACAAAAGATTAGGTGTCCCAAATGCTACTTACCCAGGACTTCTTTACTCAATTATTTGCCCCAAAACGAAGCCTTAAACTCACGTTCGTATCGCCTTCGTCGCTGCTCCCACTCGGTCGTCGCTGCTCCCACTCAGTCGTCTGCCTCCGATTCGTTCACGATTGACAAAGGCGCTTCAAATTTTGGCTCCGTTGAAGCTTTCCGCCACAGGTGCTTGAGGGCTTCGATAGTTTGTGACTTTGTGTTTCTCATTTGTTTCACAATACCCACATGCTGCGTTTTTGGCCCAATGGTTGCTGTTGCACTGCGTTTTTGCCACGTTTTACCTGACTTTTCTCATTAATCCCAGTCACCAGCACAGTCAGCAGCCCTGTCACGTGCCACATCAATAAAGTTAGTCAGCAAAGAGGAGTTAACGGTCAGCGTTTCCCATCTAACACCAACTGTGACTTTTGCCCCATTTTTATAACCACGGGGGCACTTTTATACTAAAAAAAACATTTGGTGTTAGTTGCACCTTTTACTGAAAGCTCTTATACATTTTTACACATTAACCTTTTTATATAGACTAGGTCATAAGCCTCAACCTGACTTATTTCCATAGCTAGAATGACTGAAACGGGAAGACAGCACCAGTGCACCACAAGATCACCAGAGTCTGCTCCAAGCGAACGTGGTACGTGGAAATACCAGCGTGAGCCAAGCACGAATATAGTCAAAATTCTTTGTTCTTTATTCCACTCTTCATGGATATAGCCATCGGTATTTGTTTTCGCAAAATTTACCCCAAATTGAAGCAATTCATCATTCCGGTTCCTTAGCCGGACGGTAAGGTCGCAGGGAAGACGAAGCCAGGAGTCGCTGCTTCTCATTCTTCTATCTGCTACAGGTCAAAAGCTTGATTCCTATTTTTCCCCCATTTCCGGTCGGCGATCACTCTGTCATTGGCGCCAACGTGTTCGTGTTGTTTGGTTGTTCCCACCGCTTCCACAGTTCATAAATTTCTATCAGGTTTTCACCCGCGTTTAAATTGATTGGGGCGCATTGAAATTTTGGATTGTTTCTTCTTCCAGCGATTTTTTGAATTCGAGGTTACCTGTTGATTGAGTTTGTTGACGCTGGAGGAAAATCAGCTTTTGGTTGCCCTGGGGCTGTATCCTAGAATGTTTGGAATAATAGACGCACCATTAATAAGATTCAGAACCTTTTTGGATGTAAATATAGCCGCTTCTTCCCCATTCTTTTCATTTGGGATGCACAATCATTAACTGAGTATGCTTTAATTGGGGACTTTCATTTGGAGTTGCATAATCGAGAAAGTATATCAATCAATTGCCAGACAAAAATACTGAACGGGTATTTGCACACAAAGTCCTGTCTGCAATTGTGTTGTCATCTTACAATCTACTACATTCATTCTTGGAAGCATAATACTCTTTAGAATTCCTTCATTCATTATTTAGGATCTGCATACTTAGTTACTTACTATCAGCCTGAAAGAGAACCATATTATTGGACTGTCATTATTCTATATTTATCATGAAATGTGCTTTGGGTGCGTAGGTTCTGCTAATTCTTAGTTGCAGTGTCCGGAGCATTTCTTTCTTTTGGCTGAGTAAAGTTTAATATTATTTTAATACAAGGCCACGGTTCTCCTTGCAGGAGGATGCAGCTGGAGAATACCACAGATACAACCAACCTTAGTTATTGGTTAAACTGGAGGGTCTTACTGTGTGCAGTTTCAGTTTTGCTGCCTATGATTATTGCATTGTTGATCATATGGAAGCGTGAAGGTTCAAAGCATTTGACTGCTAGAAAAGGAGAAAACCTGCAAGACAGGAACCGGAGCAATGAAACATGGAAACCATGCATAAAAGAAATTCACCCTGTCTGTTTGCTAGTTTATCGGATTGCTGCATTCTTTTTGGTTTTAGCGTCGTTAGTGGCTAAAACTCTATCCAATGGCATTTCCATGTATTTATACTACACTCAGTAAGTCGTTCTGAAATATTGATTATGCATTATGATTGAAGTCAAAATTCACTTATGATGTTTTTCACATTCTTCTCGCTTTGGAAAATATGTTTTCTATTTCTACCCAAACTTGACGCTAACTTTTGTTCATGGATGTTATGGATTTCTTGCAGTTGGACCTTTACTCTAGTCACCATTTATTTTGGGGTACACCTCGAACATTCTTCTTACAAGTTTTTAGTTGAATCAGAAACAAAGTTGACCTTTGATCAATATGTATTGCATACAATTGGATTATTATTCATGATACTAGGGCAAAAGCTTTCACAGAAAGCATAATTTCTGAAGTCTTCACATGTTTGAATCTCACAGTTTCTACTTTTTTGTAGTGTGCATCTATGCTCTCTGCGTATGGGTGTCATCAGTTTCAAAAATCAAGAAGCGACACCTTTAATTTTAGTTTTGCTGGAACAGATGCAGAGCAAGGGTCAAGCACACCTCTCTTGCATCAGAATTCTACAAATCCGTCACATGAAAGTCGAGTTATAGTCATTTTGAGTTATATTACTGAAGTTCTATTCCAGGTAGCTTGATTGCTTTGCTTTCCCTCATATTTGCTTGCTATTTTATTTTGCCTGTGCCTGTACTTCCTATACATTTTACTTTCAAGTGTGGCCTCATCTTTATCCTTTCTTCCATATCTTTGATTTTTTCTCTTTTCATCTGCCCTTTTTTATGAGTTAGATCATAGATGTATGCTTTTGCGTAGCTTGTTCAATTTGTGTGCTTAATTTTCTAAAATCACGCTCTCACAATCCAATTGCGTACATTTATTTTTCTGTCTTTAACTATATCTCTAAACAGACAAATGCAGGTGCAGTGATGATTACAGATAGCATATATTGGTGTGTTATATTCCCATTTCTTACCATCAAGGATTACGATTTAAGTTTTGTGAGTACCTAGCCTTAAAAAGTTCCTTTACTCTTACATTTCCCTTGCTCTTGGTTTGCAGTAGTGATTAATTGTTTGTTTTTCCAAGAGCTTCATAAAGAATGTAACAGGTTTTGGAAAATAGAAAAGCTACAAACATAATAATTTCTTTTCAAGCCTTTTGGGGATAAAGATACTTGCAGTCAAATGTAGCATGACGGTATATATGTATAAAATGAAGCATACACAGCCTAACAAAAAGGAACAATCGTCACATATAAAATAGTTAAGTAATACTATTTTTCTTATAGCATCAAGCAGGTACCCATTATTCTCCATTTTCAAGATTTGTGTGATCATTTTGTTAATTCCTTAGTTCCTTTAATGGTTCAATCTGACCAATCTT
Source organism: Inga oerstediana (assembly GCA_963210345.1). NCBI lineage: Eukaryota > Viridiplantae > Streptophyta > Magnoliopsida > Fabales > Fabaceae > Inga > Inga oerstediana. The sequence continues at coordinate 4,977,866 of OY723401.1, forward strand.
CTCTTGTGTAGATGACAGTGAACATGCATACAACCAATGTTGTTTTGCTTCTTGGAGACACAGCTTTAAATTGCCTGGTGAATATTTTCAAAGCCTTTTCTCTCCTTGTTTGGTGTAATTGAGCAAGGCTGTTGCTAAGTTAGTGAACCTACACCTTTCAGCAACTACCCTGGTTTCGGATCTCTTTCTTTGTGCTATGGACTGGTGCTTTCGTCATTTTTCAGTGGATTCTTCATGCTTTTGAGTCAATTTGGTAACCTTCACTATCTTTCTGCGTGTCAGAACCTCAACACTCATTTAGGTATCTAAGAACATATTAACAATTTTCTTGCTGCAGGTGGCCATATCCTTTTCTTGATTTGTCATCACGCTACGCTCCATTATGGTATGGGATCTCACCCGTTTCATCAACATTTGGATATTATCAATTCGAATGATATAACATTACTAAGTGCAAAGCAAGGTTATATTACCTCTAGATACACAGCTGACAGCCAGAGTTCCCTTTTGATTCAATATCTTAACATCTCAGTGGTACTTTTGGGAGAAAAGGGTACCGCCCTATCATTCAGGTTTATTGTGAATGGCGATGCACATTTTTTTCTTTAAAAAAAAGTCGTGGGTGAAAACTTTGATTAGAATCAATGATGGATTAACGTGAACAAAGGAACATTGTCCAACACAATTTCGAGTTTCTCTACTTTCCTTCTGTGTTATAATCTTTAAAATGTCTAATCCTATTGGTTTCTGGTGAATGGCAGGTACTTTGTGATGGCACTGATGCATATTCCATGCTATGGCTTGTTTTTTCTCATTGTTGATATGAAACATTATTTTCTGTCAAAATGGTTCCCTTCCTCTCATCAATGCTAAGGATTGAGATTTTGAGGTTCTTACTAAGTTGAGCGCCTACAAAAGCACCTGCAAACAGAATTCAGCTTTTCTCACTGCAGAGTGCATGGATGGGCTCTTATGCATACTCTTTATACAACAAAGGATCATATATAATCAAACCAATAGCCACAATTCAGTCATTATAATACTTGAAGCTTCCAAGAACTGAATGTAACGCTTCTAACAGAACAACTGCTTGTTAAAACAGACATTAAACCTGTACATAATCTGCGGGAGCCAATTGGAGGAACCGCTTTTGTTTTTTCCCCCAAGACTACTTCTCTTCCTTTACCCTGTTGTGTCCAAGGTCGCTGGTGTTCTTGCTTGTTCTCTGTAGATGACTTGGTGATAATTTCCTCATTCATCTGGATCTTGTGTACTTTGTTCAGCCATCAAATTCTCTCCATAATGATATATAATAGTTGCCATTAGATTGGAACAAACTAGGATGAACATGAATATTTTGAGAATTTGGAAAATATATAATGTTGAGAAAATTATTACCCCCAATATTTGGGGAGCTAAGCTAGCCGTACATTGATTTTTTTTTTTTTTTGGCTGTGGAAGATATTGTGCCATTGATATTAGGGTTAGGGTTAAGGTATAAAAATACTTATGAACTTTATCAAAAATGCGTCCAACATCATATACTTTTTGGAAGTGTAAAAATAATTACGAACATTCAAACTTGGAGTAAAAATGCCTATTAAATGCCCATTAATACCGTTACATATGCATATATAAAAATAGTGTGGGCTTACCATAAAAAGTAATGATATTAAGTTATATTGAATGAACTTGGTATTTTTGCTCAAATTTTAAATGTTTATTAGTATTTTTACACCTTCAAAAAGTATATAGTATTAAATGCATATTTGGTAAAAATTTATGGATATTTATACACCTTATCCTTTTACTAAAATTCCAGTCGTCCAGCTTTTCATGAGAGCCTGTTGGCGCCCAGCTTGCTTTGAACTCGCACGGATGACAGTTTACACTCATGCTTTGCTTCTCAATCATAGAATGGATGCAATTAAATATGTGATTTAATCGATTAATAAAGTATTTAATTAAGTCATACATATAGGCCCTGTTTGGTATGAAGTATTTGGGGGTAAGGATTGGGATTGGATCAGGAATTGGACCATAATACATCGTTTGGTTTGAAGGACTATGGATCCCTAGGGATTGGGAGTACCACGAAAGTGGGATTGCTGCAAAGCCACCTCCCCCTGGTATTGCGTTTTCAACCCTGGTATTGCAAATTTTAGAGACAAAAATACCCCTATTTATAATATTTTCTTTACAAAAATACCCTCTATTAATCTTACCCTAAATTATAACTCAACTTTTATTTCATCTTTCATCATCTCTCCCGTGGTTGTTCTTCTCTGGCCGTCGGAATCACCACTGGTGGAGAATAGCCGCTACTGCTGTCGTTGGACCCGTTGCATAATACGAATTTCCGGTGATATTCCAGGTATGTGTGCTTGCTCATGATTTTCTTTGGATAATTTCTGTACTTGCGCGAGTGCTATAAGGCCATGTTTCCTCTACTTGCAACTTCGCAGTTCCATTAAACGGCCCCCAATTCCAATTTATTTTCATAGAAGAAGCCAATCTTGCAAACGCGCACACGAGTTTCGTTGGCTCCATTTACACAAGTTAATAATTATTAGATACAATCTTAACAAAGTAGAACACTCCCAGAAGCTTTTGCTATGCTATTCATAGATCTTACAAATCCAAGACGAAAATCTCAAACCCAACAGCACTTTGCGAGATGAATGATTATATAAAGTTATACATGGTCTGCAATCTGGTTTGGGATTTAGGATAGGGTATTTAAGTCTTTTTATAATTAATACATATTTATTAAATAAGATTAGTAAAATCATTCCCTCCAATTAACACCTCATACCAAACATATTTTTAAAACATTAATCACAATCCCAATCCTAATCCCTATCCCAATCCATCAAAATTCAATACCATTTACCAAACAAGGCCATAAACTTTTGATACAAGCAACCCTTGTTTTCCTCACAAGATAAACAAGCCCGTTAAAAATGCTTCGGGGGATTGATTGAAACCTAAAATTTGATAGCTCAGGTTTTAGGTCAGAAAAGGGGATTCGTAAAGGGTAACACTTTCTATTTTCATAAATGACTGTTTCATTTAAATCAAGCAAGGGAGCAAGAGTTTCAAGCTAAGGTGTTGAATCAAAACCCCTTTCCAACTGAGTTTGGAAACACGTTTTGGGGGTAAATAAGTCCTTATTACGCAAGACGAGATAAAACTCCTCTCACATGTTTACCTCGTATACCGTGAATCACGATTTATAAACACTTATTGCCTAAAAATAACCTATTCCAAACGAGCACTATATCTTTTTTTACCCACAAAAAGTGCATAAATAGCTTCTAAAATTAGTGCAAATTCTTCGAAGGATCAACCTGAAACGTGATAATCATAATTTTAATTATGAGACTTCCTGTTTATTGCTAAGGATAACTCGGGGACAAGATTGCCTTCGGTTTTTACTTCTTTCAGCAGTGATCTCATCCACACTTGCCAGAGTTTAAATATAAATAGTAAGTACGATATTCCAACGGCTACAATAAGGAAAACAAATTCCAGAGTTTCAAGGGTTACATATAACCCAAAGCCTGAGACAGTTGAGCCTGTTCTTTATTATACTAGTTAACCAATCAACCACATAACAGCTACTGTGGTCCTTTCAAGTAGAAGCGGCGGCGGCAAGAGCCCCAGCCGAAGTCAACAACGGTACCAGCTTCCCTTGATCATGCAATGCAGTCGTGGCTTCATAAAAGCAGCAAGTTGACATTAACAGGCATATGAAATGAAATTTATATTATGAAACTTGTGTTTACTTGAGTTAGGATCTTCTGAAATCAATGTCAGAGGATGTTTGAGGAGAAAAAGATAGGGATGTGAGTCTTTACACCTGCCTTTCTTTCATCCTCTTTCTTAGAACTTCCTTTAAAATGCCTTAAAGGATCTGTTACAGAGTTTATCTTGAAGGAAGAAAAGGAAAATTTAAATCTTACCATCACAGCCACCGATGTGGTTTCCTCCAATAAACACATTCGGCACTGTTCGTTGACCTGTCCACTCAGCTAATGCAGATTGAATCTCACTTCCATCACCTGCACCATGCCAGCATGCCCCACCATTCTTGTGAGCCAATTACCAGAAGTGCAAATAAAATAGCGGATAAAAAGGACAGCGGGTTTGAGGACTGAGGTAAAGTAAGTCAGCATTACAATACACAACTTGGCAACACCTAGCTAGTTGAACGCACAATATACCCAAGCAATATTTATGGTAAAAAGCAATGCTGAAAGTCACCTTCCCAAGGCAAGTTAAAATACTTCTAACAAAAAGAAGGATTAATACAGTTTACCCATCCTTCACAGTTTCAAGGTGCTAGGGCCACAAACGTGCAGATAATATCCAGGTGCAACCAATTTTATGGTAACATGCCGAATCAAAAATTTTCTTTTAGGGGTTTAATTTTGCATCTCTAAATCCTCTCAATGGCTCCTTCTAGAGCAGACAGTGAGATCACTGAAATTCAAGAACTATCTAGTATATTACTATTAAACAATATCATTACATGCAACACAAATTATAGTAGTATGCCATAAAATTGAATTTCAATTAAAATACATTGAGTTCTTAATGCAATTAAGACAGAACAAGAAGTAGGCACCGTGTATATCTTCAACTTCTTACAACAGAGTTCTCTCTCGGATTCTAAATCATAAATCCACACATTGTCAAACAGGTATGCACATGCATAAAAACCATGATTACATGTATCTGTAGTTCCTCAGAACCAAGCTGGTTTTTCATGAACTAATTTCTTCAATGGAGAACTACTATACAGATTTTGGAAAAAGGTGTGCAAACAGAAGCACAAAAATAAACCGTATTTGATACTTTGTGGTCCTTGCCGAATGAATATCACAGGCATTAAATGAATAGACAGAATGCATTTCAGCATCAACAGAAAGACAATAAATGCTTGAAAACATCGTGAATATTGGAAAAGTTTGTAATGTTAGCGAGATGCAATATCTAATATTGGAGAGAAAATGAAATCGATAAGATGGTTAGGTAAGTTAATTAACGAGAATCCTTCTTTCAGAGCTCAGTATAATTGATTTGAATGGCTTGAACTTGGACTTGAGGCTTGAGAGATAAGGATTCATGAATCATTTGAAAGACAGGACTTTTGAAATGATTCATGAATATATAGAGGTATGAATATTCACGTGAAATTGTGTCCTACAGGTTCGAAAGGTATCTTTCAAAGTATAAATTCCAGTTCCCAGGAGGCTTTGTTATGTTGAGAAACCACTATTCGTGATCCCACTGATCACCCCTTAAAGGAAAATGATTATTCACGCCTCAGAGCCTACTCTCTTCTTATCATACTGCATAATACTGAATCAACTGAAACATACCGACCGGAATCATGCTTTAAAAAAAACAATAGATTACATAACGAAAGAAAACAGGAATCAAGCCAAAGGGAGAAAAAATAGATGGCCGCGGGCAAATAAAACAGCAGTGCTTACTTTCAGAATTAAGCTCAATGACCTTATAATTGGCTCCCAGTTGAGTCAAAAGCTTCTTCACATCAACGCAGAAAGGACAATACGATTTGCTGCAACACAACCAATCCCAGAAATCCATTAAGAGTCACCATATCCACACACACATACACACAGTCTCGTGTATTGGAGAAAGTGACAGAGAGAAACCTGAAAACGACGACGGGATTGGACGAAACGATCTCCTTGGCTTTGGGCAGTGCTGCCATGTTTTCGCCTGTTGTCCCGATCGAAACCCTTTCTTCTTTTCTTGTCGCCAGACGCCCGGAACCGTACAGCGATAATAAGATTTTTTTCGTGACCACGGATATTTATGCAGCTCCAGCCGGGTTCGATTTCTCTAACTATCCGTTTTTTCATAATTCTCTCGTACTCTTTAAATTATGTTCGTTCGATAAGCCACATCATCAGGTATCACTTATTCGATTTTTCTTCCTTCTTCTCGATCAACAGTTTAGATAGGTTTTTTTTTTTTTTCAATCAACGATCCAAATAGACCCACGAGACATGATGAGAAAATGATACGATAAGAGCATCAGCTTCCGCTGCCATCCACTTGCCTCATTATTATTGTTCCCAACCCTTGTGCTTTGTTTGTCTCCGTCAACATCAATCAAAAAGAATATTTAATTGGTTAGCGGAAAAAAATAAGAATATTTATCAAAATCAACCCCAAAACGAATCATACTTTTTACACTTAAATATAATAATAATAATAGGGAAAATTACATATAAATATTTATGGGGTAAATTAATTATCAAATGGTATCATGGAAAATCGATTATACTTTAATAGAAGATATGTTATACACAACAGAAAATTATTTATACGTTTAAATTACAGTTGGTAATATGGCCGGCCCATTTAGGCCCAACTTCAAAAAAGTGTCCTATTTTTTAGGCCCGACCCGTTTAACAAAAATCCGCAGGCTGGCCCACGAGCTTTAGGCTCTTTTGTCGGTTTTTTTAAACGTCATTAAAAACTAAAATACCTAATTTAAAATAAAAATGTTATTAAATCTAACTTAAAACATCAAAAATTATCCATGTTTAATAAAACACAAACATTAAGTTTAAAATGTCAAAAACTAATGTCCATAACCACAATCAAATAAATAATTAGATAAATTTATAATAATAAACTAAATACAAAACAATATTTCGAAAAGGTTAACATTAGATAAGCTTAAGAATTGCAATTTATTTCAAGTTATAAACTCTGTTTGGTAATAAAAATATTGAAGATAAAGTGGTGAAGAATAAAAGAATTTGTTGTGCCAGGAAAAAAAGATAATCCTCTCAAATTAAAGTCATATACATATCACATATGATCGTATGGTACAATAATATACAATTTTTTTAAAAAATTAAACGGGCCGGTTTGTTTAGGCCCACCCCCAAAAAAGTGCCCTAAATCATAAGGCCGACCCGATTTCCCAGCTCTAATTTAAATGGAAGATTTGTACACACACGGAAGAGTATTTGCATACAACGGAAGATCTCTTACATACACTGAAGATGGTTTGCACGCTTGGTAGCATTTAGCAATTAATTTACCAAAAAAGTATTTATTCCCAATTCTCCCAATATAATATACACATTTTAGCAAATCAAATTTGGAAGCATTGTGAAAAAATACCTCAGTGGAAACTTAATTGACAAATGGAACAATTATATGTAAACGATCTTCCAGGTGTACAGAATATCTTTCCCTATGTACAATATTTTTTCCTATGCGTGAGCAAAACATCTTTCCCTGTATGTAGAAGATTTTTCCCCATGTACACAATATTTTCCCTCATATGCAGACAATTTTCTCATGTCTCATTTGACAATTAATTTACCAATGAAGTCTCTTTTCACAATTCTCCCAACAAATTTATTCATTTGACATAAAAATATGAATAGTCACAATTTAATTAACGCATAAGAAACAATATTTAATTGAAAATGATTCCAACTTACATAACTATATATTTTTAAGTTTCAACTTGGACGTGAAAAATGATACACAAAGGTGCCTAAACATGAATTTTAGTCCATTACTGTTTAAGTTTTAAAATATGAATTTTAATTTACACAAAGGTGCCTAAACATGTTGCAAGTTAGTATAATTTTTAGGAAAAATAATTAATACTACATGTGATTCTTAATATAAGCACTAGTTGACTGTTTTTGGATATATTAAGGAAGTCAATAAAGTTAGCTCAAAATATTTTTATTTCTTTTTTTATTTTCCAGCAAAATATTTGTATTTCAATAAAAGGCCTGTAACCTAATGATATGAATGCTCCCTTGTAAGTAAAAAGTAACAGGTTCGATCTCACCTCTAACTTAGGCTGTTAGGACCAACCTTGAGTCTGAAAAAAATGTATTTGCATTTCTGATTTTCATTTAAATTAATTTGCTTGAGTTATAAATTTATGTATAATAAATATTTTATTTAATTTTTATAACCTCTAAAAAAACTAATTGGCTCTTATATTAAGTGGCACAGGGGAGTCATTAATAATCTAAAGCTCATAATAAACGGATCAGACAATCCAAACACCTAACGTCAAAAGATGAGGAAATCTCTTACGGAATTTCAATCGTGCTAAGTGGAGGGTTGAGTTTCTCTCATTATCCTCTTTCTCATTTTCTTCTCATAATCTCATATTCATTATTAGATTAAAATAATATATAGTTCAAATTCAATCTTTTATAAAATTATTTTTATAAACATAAATAAATAAATTTAAACTCTTAAAATATAATCTATACCATTCATAATTGCAATCCATAAAAAATAAATAAATTTTAATTTATAAAATATAATAATAATAATTTTATAAAATATTAAATCTAAACTATCCATTTCATGATCTAATGGTAGAGATGAGATGATGAGAAAATAATGAGAAATATGACAATGAGAGTATCTCTTCCGCTAAGTGGATGACGGCGAATTAAATCATTCGTGACGCTAGCCCAACAGAATTAAATCATACGTCAAATATGGGAGGGATGGTGATTCGGTCACAAAAATTATGGGGTGGTGATGCTAAAATGAATGGTAATCAGTGTGTTTGTGTTACCGATTTGGGTCCAATCAGGAGAAACCAGCGGTGCATTCAAAAATATAATGTTTCAATGTTTATGTTTCAGTCAAAATAACCTAAAGGCTGCGATCGAGATAAGTCAAGGAATGAAACTTATTTTTACGTAAAGGCCTAAATGACCGTTGGCTTATGTTTTGGGGAGTATTTTCATATCTTTAGAGATTAATGAGGTACTCAAAATCACTTATAATTATAAAACTTTTTTTATGAAAAATGTTCTAAATAATGTTCTTTTTCTTCGGATGGTAATCTTCTGCTAATTAGAGAACACTTTGGAATAATAATTTAGGCAACTTTTAAGTTTTGTCCATATATAACTATAGAAATGTAGAGAATAATTAATTTTAATCATTTTAGATTTATTATTTAATTTTTTTATGATTTTATAATCAATTTCTTTTATAAACAAGTCTTAAATTAGTTTCTATATGATGTTTTTTCCAATTAAATTTAGTTTAAATAATTTATTTGGATTATTGGAGGTATTATTGAGGTTTTAATCGGTTTATTTTGTTAGATTTTGACCTATGTGAAAATATGAGTTAGGATTTAATATTTAAATTAGAGTTTGATATAATTTATTAAATTTAAGCTTGAGGTGCACAATAGAAAAAACTTTTGGAGTGTACCAATTTAAATTAAAGTTTGATATAATTTTATTTAAAATTGTACCATTGCCAAATTTTCAAAATTATTTTTTGAAAAAATTATGAAAAAATCCCTCCGTATGTAGATATCTTCCCAGACTCCATTGGCAATTAAGTTGCCAATGAAGTCTTTTTTCACAATTATCCCTTCATTTTTTCATTTTTCATAATTTTTACAATTTTTTCTTTTAAATAATACAAAAGCCACTTATCCAAAAGCCAAACCAAACATCATTCACTTTTACATAAGTTACTTATCCAATCACCAATCCAAACACTCATCATTTTATCCAATATAACTTTTTTCCAATTTTAAGATTCCATAAATCTAAGTAAAAATAAGTCATTTATCCAATCGTCAATCCAAACATATCTAATATCATTGTGAACGTTGACGAACTCCCAAATCTTTTAGGTTGTGTTTGGTTTGAGGAGAGGGCAGAGAGGGGGTTAAATTACTTTTTTAGGTTAGAGGTATTAAAATTTTGGGCGGGAATTCAAAATTTAAAAGAATGAGAGGGTAAATTTTGGGTTTCTCTTATCTAAAATTGTAATTTACCACCCCTCCCCTCCCTTATGTGTTTGGTTTGAGGGGAGGGTGGGGAGGGAATTGGAGGGTGGGTAAATTATCTTTTTGGGTTGAAGATATTTAAATTTTAGGAGGGAACCCAAAATTTAAAAGGAATGAGAGAGTAAATTTTGGGTTGGAACTCGAAACTTAAAAAATGATAGGGTAAATTTTAAATTTTTTTTATCTAAAATTATAATTTCATCACCCCACCTTCCCCCCATACCAAACACACCCTTAGATTTAAAAGTGTAGCCATAAGCTCTGACCTTACTCATGGACGCCATTTTTTGGGGACCATATTTGGACCCCAATTTTAAGAACTTTGGCCATGGAAATAATCAAAATATCAATGAAGTATAAGTGCTTTTAGGTTTTCAGGTGTGAACCATGGTTGATAATTCACTTCTTCCGGATCTATTTATAAGAGTTCAATAATCAAATTACACGGTTTAAGAAAGTGGTTAAAATTAATTAAAAATATTATGTATATGGGGCAATTAAGAGAGAGAAATAGAGTAATTATAAGTATCACCAATCATTTAATTAATGCAATATATATAATTAATGAAGGGCACAAATGAAAAAAAAACTCATTAAATGTTAAGATAACTCTTATTAGGCTCTTATAAAAAGAACTAGGACAATTTAAATCTTAGATTCTTATAAAAAGAACTAGAGGGAGTAACAAGTTTTGGTTGGCAACACTATTAGGCTGTGGGCCAATAGAATATAGTGTTTTTGTATGGAGATGCTTATTATAAGTGTGTTTGCGCAACCAATACAAAATTCCTCTCATACACTTATTTGTTGCGTTGTAGATCATGATTGAGAACTTGCTTTTAAAAGTTTAAATCATTGTTCTAAACATGCACATGTTATATACACCTCTCATTTTATTGTATTCTGTTTGGGCACTTTGTGATGGAACACTACGACAGATTTGTCTATATTTAATAGTTTTTTTTATCAATATTTAACGGTTTTAAATATCTGAGCGTCAAATATTTATATATAATGGTTTTTAACTATTAAATACTTGGCACTATAATTTATAGTTTTTTAAAATACAACCGTTACGTATAAGGCACTATATTTGATGGTTGTAAGTCAATGAATGTTAAAATAGCTACATATATTTAACAGTTTTTTAATAACAACTATGATATATTTTGTACAATACTTAACGGCTAAAATGATGAATGATAAAGTATTTGTCATTAAATGAAGACATTTATTTGACGCTTATATGGAAAAAGCGTTATATATGTATAATATTTGATGGTTATTGGTAAATAACTGTTAAATTTGTGTGACAACGTTTTTTTTTTTAAATTGGGGGCTCACTTTCAGTCAGATCTCTGTAAAATAACCTACAGAAACAACATATATATAATAAACATCCAAACAGATTCAATTTTGATTGGATGTATCTAAATATATATACACAAAATAACCAATTCCAACCAATATGTGCCAACAGATTAAAACAAATCATCAAATTCTATCTCTAGTTCTATACAATAATTATGAATACATTATAGGTAAGGGAATATACATATGATCAAATGTTCCTTTTTTTCCCCTAGTCTTAGTAACTTTAATGTTTTTTTTAGTTACAATTGTTTCCTTTAATTTGTGAAGCAACTTTCCTTACTTGGATATCTAAAATCTTTCACTATGGTCATGTCTAGTGCATAAAACATCTTCCTCATTAAATTGTGTTTCAAGTGATGACCCTTGGAAAGGATCATCCTCACTGAATTCACCTCCTAACTTCTCATTTATTATGTTTGATAACAAAACAATAGACCATTCTTTACTAGCAGGATCAAGAATATATAACACCTGCTTAGTTTGAGAAGCCAAAATGAAAGGCTCTTCTTTATACTCTTGCTTGTTTAAATTCAGTTTTATCAACCCTAACTCATTTACTTTCAAAGTATCATTATTGTCAATTCACTTACACCCAAAAACCAAAACATGAAACCCTACGCAATCTAACTCTCAAATGTTCTCAACCACGCCAAAGTATGACACATTAGCATAGATATGATTTTTATCATTTGCACTTGATACATGTATGGTATTAGCAATAACAGTTACCCCCACTCTTTTGCATTTTGATTCGGGAATCTTACTTTTTAGTGTATAAGGTGTATCCATTGGTGACATAGCTTGAGAAAGAAAGCACATGTTTGTTCAAACCACATGCCAAGAACATTACTGTCCCCAGAACTGGATTATGATCAACATTGTACTTGTCATCCACATGCTACTTCAACCATACTGTAAACTGTTTATCATGTTCTTTGGCATACCAACTCTGTACTCTATTGGGTTTTCCTTCCTAAGCTCATCCATATGAATACCTACGTACTCGTCAATCTCTTCGGAGTTGTGAAGTGCGTATAGATTTGCTTACTTCTGTTGTTGGTCTGAGATAGCGATAACTTTCTTTCCCATCAACCATTATCCATATGTCCTTCCTTTATGTCAAGACACTGGAAGGCCAATATCACATGCATCTTTCAAGTAATCGATACAAAATTCAACTGCCTCTTCACAAATGTACTGTTGAACGATGCAACCCTCTGCCCGGCTCTGATTTTTCACATACCCTTTCAGGTCATTCTTACACTGAACTAGGCACATCTATCTCATATAGATTAGGCCACACAGTTATACCTCTCTAACCAAGTGAATAGTTAGATACACCATTATGTAAGAGAAAGCTAGAGAAAAAAGCATCTCCAGCTCACACAATGTAGTCACGATTCGGGTCTGTAACCTCGGAAATTTCTTTGGGTCAATCACCCTACTGCACAATGACTTAAAGAAGAAATAGAGCTTCGTGATCGTAGCTCACACCTTATCAAGTAAAATACCTTATATTGCTACCGTAATAAAGTTTTCCATCAACATATGGCAATTGTGTGATTTCAGACCCTTTAGCTTTAAATCCTTCATTGACACAAGGTTGCTAATATTTGATGAGTAACCTTTTAGCACTTTCACTAAAGCATAAAACTCATAAAAACTTCTTTTTCTCTTATTTAGATAGCATGAAAGCCACTGGGCAAAGAAATGTACGAGATCACTCTCCTCTGATGCCAATTCCTCCCTTATTCCCATCTCAACTATATATAGTCTTGCATTTATACCATCATTCATCTTCCTAGGAATATGGAGTAATATTTCAAAAAGACTCTCACACATTTTTCTCAACGTGCATGACATCAAGAAAATGTCTAAATTTAAGGGAGCTCCAATATAGCAAATCGAAGAAAATAGACATTTTCTTCTACCCGCTCGTCTCAACATATTTTCCAAATAGCTTCCCAAATTTACAATCCATCTGTTCTATTTTTTTTTTCAAAAACCTCCTTACAAGTCAAAGGTCCAAGTGTCATCCTTTTATCTGATTCCCTATTGAAGTATTTTCTTATAAGGTGATGCGAATGACCCTTTTACAACCATTTGTGATGTCCTATACATGAATTCTTCATACCATGCCTCAACCCGATTAACTGTGTACCCTCTTCATAAATCGGGCATCCAAGCTAGCCTTTAATATTGTACATTGACAAATTACCACAAGCAGTAAAGTCATTGATTGTGCCAAACAGCATACCTTCATATTGAATGTTTCTGGTGAACATCATATGCAACTTCCCCTTTGTCCCTCAACTTCTTTAAGTTTTCAATTAGTGGCGCAAGGTATATATCTATGTCATTCCCTAGTTGCCTTATCCTTGATATTAGAATTAACAGTACAATATGCTTCCGTTCCATCAAGAGCCATGGAGGGAGGTTATATATAAGCAACGTAACTGGTCATGTAATGTGAATCCCAAGTGGGTTCATCCCATCAGTAGCCAATGCTAGGCGGAGGTTTTTTGTTTCTTCAGTAGATTTGGGATACTCAAAGTCAAATTTATTCCCTTCTGTAGAGTCTGCAGGATGTTGAAGCATGCCTTCTTGAATCCTTTCATCTACACATCACCTTAAATTTTTTACATCAATTGCATTGATATACAAGTGTCTAAATCTATATATAATTGGGAAATACCATAATGCATTCTTTGAATTCTTCCTATTCGCTTGGTAGCGTGAGGAAAAACATAGATGACACTCATTTAATGATTCATATTCTTTTCTGAATAGAATACAATCGATGGGGCAAGAATGTATCTTTTCATAACTCAAGCCAATGGTACACATAATTTGTTTTGCTTCATAGGTCTTGGTTGACATATTGTTTCTCAATGGTAGCATTTTTCTCAAAAACACGAGGAATTTTGTGAAGCCTGAGTCACTCAACCTATATTATGCTTTCCAATTATACAAGTTCAACACTGCAAATGATAGTATGAACTCAGTACAATTCTCATACAAAGGTTTCTCTATATTGCTCTTTATCCTCTCAAACGTTTTTAGGCACTAACTGAATTCTATTTCAATTGCGTTAGCCATATCTTGAAGACGATTAGCCTCAAATGTACTTGTGTCGAAGTTAAGTGATTCATACCTTTCAACATTTAGGCGACCAACACTACTGCCCACATCCTTCTCCCCATATTTTGTCTAACAGGTATAAGTTTGATCAATTTTATACATCACTAAGTGCGACTCACAAATGTCTGGATCAACATGCTTCACAATGCCACACTTGACGCAAGGACAAATAATGAAATTGCGATCGTCAGCATTATTACGAATCACGTACCTTATGGAATTCTCCACCCCATCCCAGTGTTCCTTGAATAGACTATTGACAGATATCTATTCTTTATTTGCAATCTCTATCTAGAGCATATATAAAAAAACAATATTTTTATATACTCTTTACCCAAATCAATACTAATAAATAACAAATTTAGTAACAACAAACACTTAAAATTAGTGGCAAAACTCTATGCATATACAAAATCATTCAAAAAAACTATCTTTGCATACTCTTTACACAAATTAATACTAACAAATAACAACTCCAGTAATAAGAAACATTAAAAATTAGTGGCAAGACCCTATACACATACAAAATCACTTAAAAAACAATCTTTACATACTCCTTACATAAATCAACACTAACAAATAACAACTTTAGCAACAAGAAAAACTTAAAATCAATGACAAAACCCTGTACACATACAAAATCACTCAAAAAACAATATTTACACACTCTTTATTCAAATCAATATCAAAAAAATGAGCTGAAAAACCACTAATAAAAGAAACTCAACTAAACTCACCTTTAGCAAGAAGAAAAGAGTTCAAACACCGAACTCACAAACCTGTACACCACTCGTAGAAGCACCCACAAACCCAGAAAAACTCCAAAGCCCACAAAACCACGAATGGTGAATGATGAAGGAGAGCTATGGTAGAGGAGAAGGGAGCAAAGCCACCAAGGGAGCAACGGAGGAAAGCGAAATGGTGATGGAGGAGTCAGAATGGAGTCGTCGGAGGTGCAGAAGTGAGCTCTCTATAACGTTGTAAATTTCAAATGTTAAACGAAAATGGGTATAGGAGGAGTTTTTAAAAGAGTATATTTCACGGTTGTTATTAAAGAACCATTAAATATATTATATTTGACTGTTGTTTGTGAAGAACTGTCAAATAAACAACCGTCAAATAAAATATATCATTCTTTCCCAAAAAAAACCAAACTAATATATAAATTTGGACTATAGAACCATTTAATATTTTCCGTATACTTAATCGTTGTTTTAAAAAATTGTTACATATGTCATTCCTGAGACTTTGCCTCTGCATGTTGAATGATTTCTGTAAAACTGTTAAGTATGATGTGTCAAATATAGACAAATCTATAGTGGTGGATGCATGTTTTCATTGACTTGAAAGCTCTAGTGTCACCTGAATAAGAAACAAATCAATTAAGATTCTGGAAAATAATGCTCCTTCTATCCTTAATATATGACATATTTGAGGAGTTAATTTGAGTCCTAAATACAAGACTTAACTTTTATATTTGTTAATGTTTTTCTAATTTATCCCTATTGATGCTTCCTTAACCATAATCAAAGAGGAAAGGGAATGAAGATATTAATAAAGATGACTATGATGCTTTAGAAAATATATGTCATATTAACTAACTTCTTTAATTTAATCAAATTAAATAAATATATCATATATTAAGGATCATAGGAAGTATATCTTTTCAAGAGTCTGTGCTAGAGTGCTTCATTTATACTCATAAATTTTGACTTTTAATGGGTGTTTGGCTAATTTGCTTTGAAACTACAGCCTGGATAAAAAAATGCTCTGCCCTCCAACCCAAACACACATGAAGGGAGCACCTTATCCATTTTGGCACCATTTGACTACTTCTACTTTGACCTCAATTAATTGTAATTAGTTATGCCTGATTTAATTACAATGTTCAGTCAATTTAAACATGATATAATTGTATGTGCCGATTATGCGAGGGATGGTCTGAATCCACTCCACTTCCCCATGCAACCTCGAGCAACTACTGTTTGGCTAGCATGAAGAAATCTTTTGTCATTCTCTTATGTTAGCACCAACGCATGTTGTTAAAAGCAAGTTTATGTTTAATTTAATTGTAAAATAATGATTTTTTTAACTAACTGGTATTTATCATGGTGAATGAGGTTTTGAACGCCTAAACATAGAGTACTAAAAGTTCATATGGCAAGCGTAGAAAACAATTTTAGAAGAGCTTTTCAATTGGGTCCAATAACATATAAATATATTATTTATAAATTATACGTGGCAGATTATAGATACGTCCATAGCATAATGTGTTTTTAATATCTTAACTAGAGCCGGTAAAATGGGTCCAACCCGAGAGCCTGCGGGTTGGGATAGGGTTAGAGTTGAAAAAATCTCAACCCGTGAAAGTGCTGGCCGTACAAGCCCGCACCGCATGGCCCGCGGGCTGATGCGGGCTAGCCTGCGGGATGGCCCGCAAATTTTTTTTTTTTTTTTACATATAATAATTTCACAATATTTATAAGTTGTCAACTCCTATCTTGATATTTCCCAATTCAAAGAGAAAAAAATCTTAACCTCTTCCTTTCTTTTTTAAACAAAATTATTATATTTTGGTTGTTTGAGGATTAGTTTATATTTTGCTTATAAACTTTGACAAATTTAATAACTTTATTTCTTAAATTGTGAATTATGTTTTTAAATTTTTATAAGAGGAATGATTGATGTTAGAAAAATAAATTTAATAATTCATATATGTATGTCTTATATTTTCGACTACCTTAAAAAAAGAATTTTTTTTTTTTAAAAAAATGCGGGCCCACAACCCACACACTGTGGATTAGGATTGACAAAATACCAACTCACAGAAGTGTGGGCTGCATGGGCCCTATCCGCTGGTTGTTACGGGTCAGCCTGCAACCCGTGGGCTGATCTGTTTTTTCAGCTCTAATCTTAATCCACACTCACTACTACTACTACTATTTTTATTTTCTTCAGCCCTTCTCTTGCGGGATCCGAGCACCCAAATGAGATTTATGACTCTTCGGTCTGTAAAAAATGAATAAATAAAATGGAATAAAGGGAAAGGAAACAAGTGGCTCACAAAGGTAAGAAGCGGCCCGGCCCGGCCCGGCCCAGCGGCAGACATGAGAGAGTTTAATTCCCACGACCTGGCGCTAAAACGTTTAAGTGTAAAACCCTAAACCCTACTAGAATCCAACGACCAATCTTCTCAGCAAAAACTCACTTTCTCCTCTCGCTTCCCTTAGCTTTCTTTCCATGGCTTACGTGAGAAGCAGGGCCAACCCACTCCTCACCACCCTCCCTCACTTCCTCACATGGCGAACTTTTGGGTTCCGCACTGTCTGCTGTGGACGCCTAGGCTTTTCTACTCAATCCCAGCTCTATCCTGACCCTCCGGTAGCTGGAACTAAGGTCCTGGACGTCTTTAAAGAAGAATTTGAACTAGGATCGCGGTTGATCACGCTTGAAACTGGCAAGATTGCTCGATTTGCCAATGGTGCTGCTGTATTGGGTATGGGGGAGACCAAGGTTTTGTCAACAGTTACCTCGGCAAAAGGAGATACTGGTCGTGATTTCTTACCCCTCACTGTACGTTGACACACTCATTTACGAGTTTCACTTCCATCATTAATAACCGTCAACCTTTCCACAGAACCGGGGTACTGTATTAACAATGTAAACATGGAAAGAAAAATGCCATAGTGAATACGCCTGCTTTAATTAGATTTTTAATTTCATCATGAGAGTGTGATTATTCTGAAATGCGGTGATTTTGGGAGTGGGATTCTTTGTTTCAAAGTCATAATTGTATCGCCAGAAAATAACAATGCCATCTCTAACATATTTGAGGATACAACAGGAACATTCCGGCTCTAATATATTTGATAAAAAAATATAAAAAACTGTTTACTTGGATAGAATACAAAGATCACCGTCTGGAATGAATGGCACTTGCAGCATGACATATCATCTAAGTCTCTCTACGTAAATACTTAGTCCTTATATATTTTTAGCTATGCATCATTGCGTTCCATTTTTGAATGAATAGGAATCTGGCGCCTTTCTTGGTATCCTTTCTACTTGTATGTATTGGAAATCGCTTGCTCCTTTGTCTCCATCTTATTTCTGTCCATGTTGGGGGAGACGCAACGTGGATCATTGTGTTGATGCTTAACACTTTTCACTTCTTATTAGGTTGATTATCAAGAAAAGCAGTTTGCCCAAGGCTTAATTCCAAGTACGTACATGCGGAGGGAAGGTGCCCCAAAGGAACGTGAACTTTTGTGTGGTCGCATTATTGATCGACCAATTCGACCATTATTTCCTGCTGGATTTTATCATGAAGTTCAGGTATTTTGCTGTTGATTAATCAATTCTTGTTTGTTCACATTACATCCATTTACTCTCCACTAAAGTAATCTATTTTCTCCTAGGCAATGGCAAGTGTTCTTTCTTCTGATGGAAATCAAGATCCAGATGTACTGGCAGCTAATGCTACATCTGCTGCTCTTATGTTATCAGATATTCCTTGGGGCGGTCCCATAGGAGTGGTTCGTATTGGGAGAATAGGTGGGCAATTTGTTGTAAATCCAACCATGGATGAGGTAGCTTTTAACATCTATTTTGTCTTTGGTTATTTACAGATTTAAATTAAATTGTTGGTAAAACATCCCTTGTTATGTTGCCATTGTCAACTTCTATGCAGCATTATGCTGGTTCTTATTGGTTTTTTTCAATGAAAATGTTTTGTGCTGTTGTAAATGCAATCAGATTAAGGGGCTCGTGTCCATAGGCCTGCATAATCGCTCACATATCCTCATAAACTGAATAGATAGAAGACTAAAACAAACAAGAAAAACCCATTTGGTCAGCAAAGCTTGCCAATTTCAATGCATATCCAACAAAAAAGACCCTCAAGAATAGCCATAAGCTGTGCATTTCACAGAAGTCAAAAGTACCACTTTATTCCTCTGAAGGGGCATCTGCCAAATTATGCTTGAAACTTATGGCTTTCCTCCTCCATATTTTCTAAATAACAGCATAATTACACACTTGAGAAGAGCTTTGCCCTTGGTAATCCTCCTAAAAAAGTTTGCATATCTTTAAGTGCTCCAATTCTCTGTACAAACTGGATGCAATAAGAGAAACACGTTTTACAAACACTGGGAAAGAAAACTGTCTCATCTGCAAGCTCTTTTTATTCAGGACGTTAGGAAGGAATGTAATTTGTGGCATTTTAAATAAGTATACTTGATTGATTGTTTCAATACCTTTGCCATTCTCTGACTGGCTCTCTTGTGTTACTGCAGCTAAATCTAAGTGATCTAAATTTGGTGTATGCCTGTACAAGGGACAAAACTTTGATGATTGACGTTCAAGCTCGTGAGATATCTGAAAAAGATCTAGAAGCTGGATTAAGGCTGGCTCATCCTGAGGTGGCTCCAAAACTTTTTATTTGCCTGTCTCCTTTTTGTGATTGAAAGTTATTGAGATCTGTTTCCGTAATTGTTCAGGCAGTTAAGTATATTGAGCCTCAAATCAGACTAGCTGCTAAAGCCGGTAAATCTAAGAAGGAATACAGATTGTCTATGCTGTCAGACAGTACACTGGAGAAAGTCAGAAACATGGCCGAAGCACCTATTGAAGCTGTTTTCACTGATCCTAATTATGGAAAGGTGTTATTACGCACTCCCCTTTTCTTCTCTCGTGGTGCTTTTCATGTACTGGAAGTTATTTTTATTACTCTATTGCTATGTTTATGATTTGTTTTTTTATTTACATCCAGTTTGAACGTGGAGAGGCACTAGATAAGATCACACAAGACGTAAGAAGAGTCCTTGAAGAAGAATGTGATGAAGAAAGCTTAAAAGTTTTGTCAAAGGCAGTGGACACAGTGAGGAAGAAGGTATGAACACCTTAGACAAGCTAAAATACATCATAACTCCCTTTTAGTAAGTTTATTACATTTTATACACGCAGTCTGTGCCTATACATTGGCTCTCGCTCTCAGCCGTATTATGTGCTTATTGTTTTTTGTGTTGCTGAGACTTTGTTCTGTATTATTTATTACTGCCTCCTAAGTTACATAGAAAGCATGGATGCTTCGGATTTTAGAACGGCTGGTGTACTAGCATGAGATAGCAATTGGATACCAACATGTTATGGACAAAGCTAGATGCATATGTCAGAAGTACTTACCAATTTTTTTATCCTGTATTGCCACTTCTGACATTACGGGGATATGGCTAAGCTGTTGTTTAGTGTTGGGCATGATATGGCTTAACAACTGGCATTACAATTCGCTTAAGCCACAATGAAAAGATTGATACTTGATACCTATTTTGACAAAACCATTAATAAATCCTTCCACATATTCTTGCCTTCTTGACTAGTGTCCATGGAAAAGTGTAGCTTTCTGGTTTATAGGCCATTTAGTTCATGGGCTCGAATCATTTTGGTCTGTGACACAAGTGTGTTTATATTAAGCAGTTTTCAAACAATCAATTAATTTAATAAAAACAGTTTAAGTAGTATTGAAAAAGGGACATGAAAAAAATTCACTCCATCAAAAAATTAGTTGTATTAATAATTAGTAATTTATCTCTAAATCTTTCATTTTTTTGGTCATTTAATGCTCAATTATTAAAATTTGGTTTATATGTAGCTATTATATTGAATTTTATATGTACTACCTTATTGGTATGTCACCTTTAGTTACTTGTTGATTTACATATTCATAAAATATAGGTTGTTCGAAGAAGAATTATTGCAGAAGGATTTAGAGTTGATGGGCGACAGCTTGATGAAGTTAGGCCTTTGTATTGTGAAGCCGGAATTTTACCTATTTTGCATGGATCTGCACTTTTTTCTCGTGGAGACACACAGGTGTTAATTATATTTGATAGGTTTTGAATTCTCTAATTTTTGTGCCCTTTTTTTGGCAAGGAATGTAGTAGACTGGGTGGTTAGTTTCTACAACTTTGATCAGGAAGGTGGGGGGGTGATGAAAGGAGGTTGTCTCAAGTTATTGTTTTGCTTGTAATCTCTTTTGATTTATTGATCAGTATTTCAATTAAAACAAGTTCTGTCATTTTTATTATTGGGTCACGCCATAATTTGTTGGTTTTAATTCTGAGTTATCTGTGGAACAGGTCCTTTGCACAGTAACTCTTGGAGCACCTTCAGATGCTCAACGCTTGGATTCTTTAGTGGGTCCTCCGACAAAGCGATTTATGCTTCATTACAGTTTTCCACCCTTCTGTACAAATGAAGTTGGCAAACGTACTGGTCTGAACAGGCGAGAGGTTGGGCATGGTAAAGAAGTTGCATTTAAATTTTTGTTACAAATTCAATTAATGAATACGTCTGCAACATAGACCTCCACTTTTGTTGGCAAATTGGCAAGATCTCATTGTAGCTTTTTGTATAATTTTTTCCTTTAATTTTTAATGAAGGGAGAATTCGTTGAACTAAGTAGAGAATACTACCTTCAAGAACAGAAGACAAAATATTCTTTAACTCGAGTGGGCCTTCCATTTCCTTTGGAGATCCCCAAGGGACACCCTTCTGAAAAAACTATTAGCTGAAATCCACATATAGGACACAAATTCCTAGACAAGAATTGGTGAAAGATAATGATATATGATTAACTTACTTTCTGTATATTCATAATACCCAACTGAAGATTCTTATATTATTGATGATGCTACTATATGCCATTCCCATAACGTCCTCTTGGTAAGATATAAATATATTGGCCCTAGGAATCTTGGATTTCATATTTTGAAATCTAATTGGATCGGCAACTCAGGATCCTAGTGCATAAGTTTTTGCTGTTGATGACGAAGTAATAAATCCATGAAGAGTGGTTTTCTTTTTTGCCTCATATAGATTGTGGCTATAGTTCTGTCCTAGCTTTATTGGTGGTTTTAGGCTTTTAGCTGCCTATCCGGTGTTCTGGGATGCAATGTGGCAGATATAAGAAAGGGGGGGGGGGGGAGAGCACTATAGGATATATCTGATTATGTGAGTCATCCTTTGTTGGTGTTGGTCTAAGGTATCGGCTTATTGGGTAACATGAGAGAGTATATCAAAACTATTCGTAAGCCTAGCCTTTGCCTAACAGATTAAGCTTTTTAGTTGAATTGGTCCTTGACATGGTCAGATGTTCTGTTACATTTATCATATGTTGCCTTCTCACTGTATTGCAGGAACTCTTGCTGAGAAAGCTCTTCTTGCTGTATTGCCTCCTGAAGATGATTTTCCATATGCTGTTCGAGTCAACTCAGAAGTCATGGCTTCGGATGGTTCAACGTCAATGGCAACAGTCTGTGGAGGTACTCTGTCAATCCAAAGGGTTGTAGCATAAGTGATTCCGATTTAAATGATTAATTCAGGTTCTGATCTTCACTAGTGTTATCATTTATGTTTGTACATTTCTTGCTGATGAAGGTTGAATTGGTACCTAATCATGACATGTTCATGACTTTTGTTAAAGATGCTTAATATGAGTTATATTGAGGAACTTGTGGGAGGCAATTGCTGTGATTGACTGTTGGAAAATTTTATCTTCAGCTGTAGTAAGAAAACAATCTATGTTGGAATGTTTGTGCATATGCTCCTGGTGTGTGCCACAATTTGGTTCACTGCGCATTTGGATAATATGAATAGTGGTGTTCATATTTGAGAACCACTTATGTCAGGATTGTATCTTCCATGCACTTTGAAAAATTTAAACTATTCCACTGTTCTGAAGGTTAAGCCACGAACTATTCAACCACATAGTACTATCAATTGGCAAAAGATCCTTCGTTGTGTGGATGTTTTCATGGACCATTTCAACTCCAATGTTTAAGCTTTTAAGTGAAGATTGAAAGCTCATGATTAGTTTTTGTTCTAATCTGACAGTTTTTGTGACTATTAGAGACGTATAGTATATCTAATATCTATTGTTTACTTTATTTGGATTTTGAATTGAATTGATGCTCATGATACTCATCTGACATATTCGCTTTCTCTATTGTAGGTAGTATGGCCCTAATGGATGCTGGCATTCCAGTTCGTGAACATGTTGCTGGTGTTTCTGTGGGTCTTGTCACTGAACTTGATCCGATCAGTGGCGAAGTAACAGATTATCGTATATTGACTGATATTTTGGTATTTTCCATGACTCGTTGAGTTTCTTTTGTTTCAGCTGCTTGTCTTAGCTAGATTGAAGTATACCTTTTTCTAGTTTTCCCCCTTTTCTTTCTTTCTTTTTTGGTCAAGTGCTCACTACCCATTAAGGTAGTATATGATTCATTAATTATGTTTTTACAGTTACATCTAGTTATCTGCTCATTTAAGATGTCATAATTTAAAGATTTTATGATCTGTCAACATTTGTCATCCTTCCACATATTTAATTTTCTTAAAACAAGTGTTCGGTAGGTCAAAGGCCAGCGTTGATGTAAATTTATATTGTGATTTTTGGAGAAAATAAATTTGATATATATGAAGATCTTCCTAATTTTGCTCTGGTCTCTTAATTATAACTTTCAGATATTGTTTTGTTGGTTGCATAGTTGTATAATTAACATCAGCTTCAAATTTTATCCTTTATCTATTCCCCTTTACGAATAGGGGTTTGTGTGTATTTTTTTAAGTGGAAGAAAATGTTGAAAAAAGAAAGTATTGCTCTTTTGGAAGAATATTAAATTTCATATTTTCCAAGGGCTTGGAAGATCACTTGGGTGACATTGACTTCAAGATTGCTGGAACTCGAAAGGGAGTTACAGCCATTCAGTTGGATATGAAACCTGCTGGAATTCCTCTAGGTATCATATGTGAATGTTTGGAACCTGCTCGTAAAGCTCGTTCTCAGATCATTGACCACATGAATCAGGAGATTAATGCACCTCACACTCAGACTGATAGAAACTCTCCACGACTAGGTTTGACTTCTTTTCCTCTCCTTTTTTGGCATTTTTTTAGTTATGTTTCCTAATCATGTATGGTACCTTCCAAGCTTGAAATGTATTATTGTTGTTGCAGCGACCTTAAAATACAGCAATGATGCTCTTCGCAACCTAATTGGGCCACTGGGTGCTGTTAAGAGTAAAATTGAAGAGGAAACAGGTTCATTCAACTTTGAACTGTAACAAAGTTCTTCCAACATGTTTTTAGTAATTTTACTTCTAAATTACTTTTTGTGGTTCATATTTCTTGTTGACGGTTACTCTATAATCCAAGACTTAGGAGTTCGTGTATCACATTTCTTTCACTTGCATAATCAGGCCTTCTTCATATCTTTTGTATTATTTATTTCAGCTGTTCAATGTGGTTCTGTTAGCATATCCTTAGACTTCCCATATAAAATGACCTTTGTTCAGTGCTCTTAATAACCCACCCGTGTTTTTATTCAAAGTTATCCCACTAGTGACTTATTGGTTTTGTCTGGTTCTTGAAAATGTTGAATTGTTTTGACGTCTATAAAAGATATTATCTTCATTTTGTGGGTGATTCAAACGTATAATGACTAAGTTCCTTTCAAGGTTCATAGGAAAATTCCTTATTCTTTTTGCGTATCAACATGCCAATGCTTTGCATAAGAAGTTTTTTTCATGATGGATTGTTTAACTTTTGTCCCCTTTTTTTGGAGCAGAGAAAATTAGAGCACTAAGTTATCAGTGAATGCCTACTGACAGTATTGCTTACTGTAATCAGGTGCAAGGCTGTCTGTAGGAGATGGAACACTTACAATAATTGCTAAGAATCAATCCGTAATGGATAAAGTTCTGGAAAAGGTAGTCCTTTCATTCATTTGAGCTAATACAAACATGTATCAGTTCTGTAAGGTTTGGTCAGGAACAGACATACTGATAAGATACAGCAATTATGTTGGCTTCAATTATTTTATATTTCTGAATATTTGTCCAGCTGCACAGTTGCATACCCTAAAAACGCACCTTCTTGTTTCTCAGATTGACTTGTTAGTTGGTCGTGAGATTGAAGTTGGAGGCATCTACAAAGGTGTTGTAACCTCTGTCAAAGAATATGGAGCATTTGTGGAGTTCAATGGTGGGCAGCAGGGCCTTCTCCATATTTCTGAGTTGTCACATAAGCCGGTACATGTGGCTTTAAGTATTTTACTTGCTATTGTTTAAGATATTAATAAAAATAAACTATCAGGCGGGCTTTCATGCATTGCATGAAATCTGAAGAATGAGTTGCATTGTTCGCAATTTGTGTGTCATGAACGGTGTGACATGTCATAGATTTTATATTTTAGGGTCTGATGAATAAGTCACTTGCTAAAAATTCGATATTCATATTAATGATGCTTGGACAATCTCCATGATTAATGACATTGATATTAATTTTATGTTACATTTTTCATGATTAAGCTGTCAGGAGTTCAGTTATCCCACTCGACTCTTAAATTATGTTTTAATTCAAAGCATCTCAGGAATATGCTTTGTTGTCTACAAAATTATCCTTGGGCAATTTACTAACAATTTAAGTTTCTGGAATGAAATGGTTTTTGGCATTTATCCTTAAGCACCATATTATCGTTTAGATTATACTATAATTGCCATCAGAGAACGTGGGATATGCATTTTTATATGTTGGCCTTCAGAATTCATCCTCTAACGACTCTCTGCACACCCTTCATTAGGTTTCACGGGTTTCAGACGTGGTATCTTTTGGCCAGCAGCTTTCTTTGATGTGCATAGGCCAGGATGTTCGTGGCAACATTAAATTATCCCTCAAAGCAACTCTGCCTCGTCCTGAAGGAATGGAATCTGACAATGTGGCTGAAGAATCTGTCCTGGACACAAAAGAGACACGCAACATTTGGGCCCCAGTTGGGAATGAGTATGCTACTCAAGAAGAGCAACATTCTTCTGAATTGGCCACTGGCAAGCATGAGGTGGGTGAGACAAAACCATCAATTTTAATACGTAGTGCTGCAGAGTGTGATGAGGAGGAAAAGTCTTTGAATCAATCTTCAAAGAGGAACCTCAAATCTGGTAATGGGTCTCAGCTCGGCCGCAAGTCAAAATCTATTCGGTCTCATGATGCAGTTCATTCTGCACCAATCACATCATCTCATCTGGCTCAGGGTGTGATTGATTCTCTATCATCTCTTTCCATTCCCTTTCCCCATGAGAAATCTAAGAAGTCCAAACCATCAGTGCTGAATGAAGCTGTAGATAAGGCTGTAACACCAAAAGCGATGAAGCTTGGAACAAAAGTTACTGCTAAAGTTGATCAAATTCGTGCACATGGTCTGGTTTTGGATTTGGGGGGAGGACTCCGAGGAATGTATAGGTTTGAGGTACGAGTCTTGATTTTATTTTCTCACAGTCACACACACTAGTGCTCAGTGTTACTTCTAAAATTTACTTAAACATGATTGTCCTTGTTTCTACCTCTCGTTAGGCGTTAAATTCTTTTTTCCAGTGCTGTTGCTGGAAACAAGCTAGCCAGCTTTTCATGTTACTTTGTTTTCTAAGAAAAAATCAGGCTTTATGTCATGATATTTTGATATCTCTAAGTTTACATAAGTTAGTCCTTGTGAATCCTAATTTTTAAAATCTACTCAGCGTATTTTACTGGCACCAAATTATATTGTCCTATCCTCCTCCTCCTCCTCTCATTGACAGTTTGTTCTTTCCCATTATCTTAATTGCATGTGCAACATGAACTAATCAATTCATTTATCGAATCGTCCTTGTCTTGTCAAGCAGAAAGATGGCCAAAGGGACTATGAGATAGGTGACAAGCTACGGGTTGTGTGCTCTGGTTTTTCTAGCAAGGGAATTCCCGTGATGTCTTCAGTGGATGATGAATAACTTGTGATTTTAACACCGCGAGAAAGGAGCGGAACACAATCATACTGCAAAGATGATGTCTTCAAGGATGTGTTTGCAACAGTGAATTAAATTTTCATTGATGGGCCGAAAGAAGTGCCTTGAGCGCATTCAATTCAGAGGCTATGAGCTGGGTAAATTTTTGGGCTGCTGGGCTTATAGGCTTCTGATTGATAATACATAACAAGCTATTGGGATAAAGGGTCTTGGAGACGCCTTATGGCACTTGATCACCATTTCCTATTAGACAGTGGATGGTGTCCATCTTTGTGATTTGTAGGCATTTAGTCGTTATTGATCCATATTGTTTATCATGGTTCCCGGACCCGGACCGGACCGGCCGGTCTGGACCGGAAACCGCCGAACCGGTCACTAGACCGGTCCGGGTCCCAAATTAAAAAAATTTTTTTTTTTTAACTTTTTCCTTTAGAATTTCATACTATAAGCCTAAAATTTTTAATTACTCACCGGTTTGGTCCCGGTTTGACCCACTGACCCTTAACCCAGTACCCCGACCGGTTCAATACCCGGTCCGGGTTTTAATACCTTGTTGTTTATCTAGTGTTCTTTGAGGCAAGGACAGGACAAATTACCTTTGTACGAGCATATGAGGTATTATTGATAAACTTGTGTTGTAGGCAAAACTTAGTCAATGGCGGACAGATATCCCAACCATCCAAAACCAGAATTTTGGCTGTTCAACATTCTTTAGTTTTCTTTCGTCTTCTCCCTCAGTGGTTTCCAAGAGCAAGACAAGAGCATCTGTGTTGTACTTGGGATGGCACCGGTCCTTGAGCTCTGCACATTAACCGAAGCTTGCACCGTCGATTTCCTAGAGTAGGATAGGTAGATTCTGTTTATTTCAATTGGAGATTAATAGCTGTTCAAGACACATTGTTGGAAGGTGAGTGAATGTGTAAAATTTATTGGAAGTTGCATCATTTGAAGCCTGGAATAACATTATAGTTCAGACTCTGCATTGCTTGGGTTTACATCTAATTCATCTTATAGTCATTTGTATTGGGTCCTAACCTGTCTATAGAGGTCTGTTATACTCAATCTGAATTCTTGTTACGATGTTCCTTTTTTGCCATTCACTGGCCAAAAAACAAACTTTGTCAACTACAAATAGTTCAACAATAAAGTCCGTTTCTTTGTTGTTTTTCCAAGTATTTGCCAATATTGCCAGTACAGACTGGTAATGTTCTTAATCACCTTCCATTACAATTGGTGGTGGGGAAAAATCAAATGAAAACCTTGAACTTACCATTCTAGTTGCAGTCCAAAAGTAACCTCTCTCAAACAAGAAACTGATTTCAATGGAACATGAAGTTGAAAGAATCCACATTCCCTACTCACCAAAAGATGAGCAGGGAATGCTCGTTCCCAGAATGAGGGTTTTTTTTTTTTAAAAAAAAAGTTTATTAATTTTTTTTTTTGTTTGAGTTAAGTTATATTTAATAGTCCAAAGTATTTTTTTAGTAAACCAATACAAGGTAATTAAATCCGGACCGGTCAACGAACCGGTTGGGGTACTGGGTCAAGGGTTAGTGGATCAGATTGGAGTCAAACCGGAGCTAAACCTGGACCAAACCGGTGAGAAATAGAATATTTTAGGCTTATAGTATGAAATTCTAAAGGAAATTTTTTTTAAAAAAAAAAAATTTAAAAAAAAATAAAAAAGTTGACTCGGACCGGGTCACCGAACCGGACCGGTTTAGTGCCCGGGTCGCTGGTTTCCGGGCCAGTTCGGCCGCTCCGGTCCGGGTTAGAGAACCTGGCCAATATCTTAGGTTAATTAATTCTTAGTGCATCCAACACCACAGTTTTTTTTTTCAGTTTGTGAGCACTACTGGAAAAATACTCCAAGATGCTGGATGTCCTAAAAATCAATTAATTTAGAATATTCGGTGTTGCTGAAAATTATTTCAGGATATTTATTGGGTGCTATTGGAAAAAAATTTAGGATACAGGGTGGTATTAGAAAAATATTTCTGGATGCTGGATATACTAGAAAGTAATTAATTTGGAAAACCTGGAGCCAAAAATATTTTAAGGTGCAGAGTCCAAATAAATAAGAATACATAAATAATAAAAAATAAAACGGTCCCTCACCCCAAAACGGCAACATTTTGGGGGATGAGCATGCCTGCATGCGCCAAGCAGGCATGGGCACCCAAGTCGAAAATTGTAACAGCCAGAGTTGCACTGTTAGCGAAACTAAGGGCTTGTTTGGTCTAAGGGGAGGGGAGGAAAAGTGGATGAAGAGAAAATTTTTTTTAGTTAGATTTAAAAAAATTAAAGAAGTGGAGTTAAAAATTTTTAATTAATTTTTCTTACTCTTTTATCTTATATATTTTCTTTATTAAAATTTTATTACCCTACTTCTTCAATCTTTTAAAATTCAACTCATAAATTTTTTTTCTCATTTCCCTTCCCCTCCAAATCCCTCACACCAAACAAACCCTTAAGAATACACTAAAGTTGAAACTTTTTGCTGCTCTTTTGGGCTTTTCGGTTTCAAAATGTTGGTAGTCTTCAAAACGTAGTGTGAAAGTGAAAGTCATGGCCATGCTCTATCCCTGCCTTGCCATAATTGCAGGCCGTTAGCGAATCATAATATTGTATTATACATTAGTATTAGGATTAGAGTAGAATCGACGTCTCCCTTATGCATAAAGATCGAATTGTACTAAATGTAATATGTCAAAAGAATTATTTTTTAGGGCAGATCAGCCTCTATCAGATGTATCTGATACAGGCAATCCTGCTCTAAAGGAATATTCTGACACAAGTGGCCATTTTTTTAAAGGAATATTTTTGGACATGTTGCATTTAGTACGATACGATCGATATACATATGGGATATTTGATACAGACAGCCCTACTCTAAAGGAATATTCTGATACAAGTGATCATTTTTTTAAAAGAATATTTTTGGACATGTCAAATTTAGTACAATATGTTCAATACACGTATGAGAGATATTCATTCTACTCTAATCCCAATATATAATATAATATTATGATTCTCTAACACAGGCTCAACACGTGGTCACACCGTCACTCCGAGGGAACGAGGTAGGAGGAGTTAGGCCAATGGCTATTTTATTTTAGCATAGAAAGGCCAAATATAACTTCTTGACAAGGGCATTAACCATTTCTAGCATACGTATAAGAGGATTACATGTCTCTAGAATACCTATATTAGTAGAAAAGGTAGACATATTTGGGGTAATTGAGCTTGAAATTGTCAGTGGAGTTACAAACAGAAAATACGAGTCTGTTGAATCCTTTGAAACTCTTGTGGCTCGAGTAATTTTTACACCTTTGCCAAAAGCGTTGGTTTAAATTGAGGCAAGTGAAGTGATTTTAGGTAAGTATGGCAATTTAGAAGCATAGTACTCAAATCTGGACTGGAAACCGACCGATAAATTAGTCCGGTTTGGAAACCGGTTCGGTTCTTGTAAAAAAAAATTGAGTTTTTAAAATTTTTCTTTATAATTTTATATTAATAACCCTAAACTTTTCAATTTCTCATTAGTTTGACCCCCGGTTAGTTCTGATCTGACCCACTTATCCTTAATCTAATATCCCGGTCGGTTCAGTGACCGGTTCGGATATACTTATGTTTAGAAGTGTGGTCCGGGAGAAGATTGTGTCTGGCGTTTTCCCCTTCGGCCGTGCTTCTTGGGCATGAAGACATCTCCAAATGAACACTGCATCAGAAAATATGGATCAAAGCATGGAGGCTACAGATAATGAAGTGAATGCAATAGGTATCTTGGTGGGGACCCAGAGTTCGGTGACCAAACAACTTGGGCAAATTAAAGGATGCAATATTGCCACCACCTTCCAAATCTATATTTGCCATTTCTAGCTCGCCATGGCATTAAAATATATTTAATTCATGGAGGCCCTATGAGTTTTACAGCTGTTTGATTTTGTTAAATTCTCAGTCTCCTCGTGTTGCTCTTCTCTTCTGATCTGATTTTTACTACAGTTAAGAGCCACTGTGCAATGCAATGTCGAAACACATAAAATATGAAACATGATTGTTTTTTAGATTTGAAAAGAATATTTCTGCCATGGATGCCTCGTGGCAAGCTTTTCCTTTGTCTATTTTTGTCAGTGGTATACAGAGTATGTAAGATTTGAGTATTTGGACGAATACCAAACAATAATGGTTACTTTCGAATCGGAATCCAGGAATGTTGGAGATGTCATAATTAACTTTACATGAATAATTAAAAGACTTTCGTGTGCAGCTAACAATAAGTGTTGACTTTAACATCGATTATTTACTTCATTTTATTGAAGTCTAGCACAAGTAGTGCATGTTTGTTTAAGCTTTTTGTACAGTAAATAAGCTCTTATTACGCAAGCCGAGAAAAAACTCCTCTCACAGGGTGTGTTTGGGATAGCGGTAGGAAAAATGACTTATATAATTTGGGTTTATTAAAAATGACTTAATAAATAAGTCAATATTTGTAATGTGATTTATGTTTGGATGAGCGGTTGAATAAGTGATTTTTCATAAATGAAAATGTGTTTGGATTAGCGATTGAATAAGTGATTTTTCATAAGTGAAAATGTGTTTGGATTAGCGATTGTATAAGTGCGTTTTTAAAAATAAAAACTTGAAGGGTATTTATATATTCTTAAAAAGGCCAAATTAGAAAGCATGATCCCAAAACAGCTATGCAAGGTGGTGTGTGATCAAATAATTAGCATATATCCTCACCAAACCACACCCCTTTTTAAGAATCAAAATTATATCAGCTGGACGGTGACGGTGATCTATTCTTCGTCTCCCTTAAGCAATGGCCCCACCCACACTCATAATGTCCCAACACACCACACATTTCAATTCCCTTCTACATTCTCAACTATATATATATAGAGGTGCCATGTCAGCATCTACGATGGAATGAGCAGAAAAAAGAGAAGTTACACCTTTAGCTTTTATGTATCTTACCACCCTGGCATTCCCTCTTCTTTTGTACTCCCTTTTGTAACTTCCTTTTCCCTCTGCTTTCTTTCTTTCTCTCTTTCTGGACTCTCTCATTGATACAACACCATATCACCTTTCCTTTCATTTCCTTAACCAACTCTCTCTCTCTCTGACTTGAATCTGTATCTATCAGTTCTTCTTCTTCTTCAAGTCATCACGCTCTCTGCAGATATCTTTCATGATCAACAAAACTTAGTAGCATCATGGTAATGAGCTTCTTCTTCTGATTTTGAGCTCAATTTCACTTTTGGGGTCTCTGATCGTTACTGATGCTTTTTTTTCTTGCTTTCTTGTGGTTCAGGGAACTCCAGTGAATATAATCGTTGGATCACATGTGTGGGTTGAGGATCCTGAGATTGCTTGGACTGATGGTGAGGTCACAGAAATCAATGGCAGCGACGCCACCATCCTTACTTCAGATGGAAAAACTGTAACCTTCTTTCATATCTGTTATATCAAACACCACACAACACTTCATTCTTGTTCATTTATATAGTATGAATGTCGATATCTTGGGCCTTTCAGAGCTTTCTGTTGCTGAAAGTTGCTCATTGTCCAGTTTTAGCAATATAGCATCACAACTTCGGATCCGAAATCTCGATATAATTCCCCTTCTATGGTTATAAGATGAATCTAGTTGAATCATGGATTTATAGCAGGGACATTTCAAGTTGTCATCCTACAGAACAGAATTGAACCTAGAGAGGGAGCTGCGAATGGGATCTCTGAGACGGAAGACGGAGACAAGAGATCTACACGGCGGAGACACCTAGAGAGGGAAGACACGCGACGCAGATGGAACGGCCAACCTCCGTGGCCGTCGACACAGGAACAGTGATCGGAGCTGCGACAGGGACGAATGCAGAGACCATGTGCGAAGATTCTTGTTCTTTTTGAGCCAGACGCTAGCAGGTTTGGTGAAGGGGAAAAAGGAGACCGAAGCAGATATTGGGCAATTAATAGCCAACGGTCAAAAC
Organism: Inga oerstediana; assembly: GCA_963210345.1. Taxonomy (NCBI): domain Eukaryota; kingdom Viridiplantae; phylum Streptophyta; class Magnoliopsida; order Fabales; family Fabaceae; genus Inga; species Inga oerstediana. Next base: position 5,011,066 of record OY723401.1, read on the forward strand.
GTGTTACAATAAGGAGGGTGTTGAAGCTTTTTGAATTTGGGCTTATTTTAACCCAAAACCCAATTCAAATAATACAAACTAAACACTCAAAATTTTATCACAAATATTTAACGGGCTTTTTAACTCAAAACGGGCTTATTGGGGCAATTTAAGCCCAACCAAACACACTAACATACTTATCTCGTATACTGTGAATCACGAATTATAAGCATTTATTGCCCAAAAATAAGCTATTCCAAACACACACGTAGTCCACTAATTCAACAGAGTATAGAAGTGAGGAAAGCAAGGCTTTTGTTTGCCAGTGAGAGTTGGGGGAGTATGGAGAAGACTTTTTCATTATCAACCAACCGTTGATTAAGGTGATAAATAGCCACACCTGTGAATCAATGTTCCTGAATCCGGACTGGACCGGCAGGTCCGGCCAGGAAACCGGCGAATCGGCCGGTAAACCGGTCCTGGTTCACATTTAAATTTTTTTTTTTAATTTTTTTTTTAGAATTTTATACTATAAGTCTAAAATTTTTAATTTCTCATCGGTTTGGTCCCAGTTTAGCTCCGATTTGGCCCTGATTTGACCTATTGACTCTTAACCCAATATCCCGACTGGTTCAATGCTTGATCCGAGTTTTAATACCTGTGAATATGAAAGTACAGGACCGCCGCCGCGGTACTGTTACTGGGAAAGGCGTTTTGCCGTGTCGGCGGGTTGCGTTTCCATTAACATTATTGTAGTAATCGCGATTTACGAATACTTCATGAGAACGCGACCCCTGTTTGAGGATGATGCGCTCACTTCTGTATCTCTAAGTCAAGGTGGGCCCCATCCCACTTCCTTTGACAACAATATTTGTTCCTTAAAACTTAGAAAAAGGAAAATAAATTAAATTTCCTCGAATCAAATCGTTCTTTCAAATTTAAGCTTGACCTCATTCTTATCCCATGCCCCTTTTGTGCCGTCGAGAACTCTTTTCTTTTTTTATAATAATTGATATTGATATTAGTTTCCTATATTCCATTCATGAGAAGAAAGTTTAGCCAATCCATATCCATATGGTGTAATATTAATTAGAAAATATCAGCTAGTTACTAGTAGTATAGGACTATTATACTTTGAATGAAAAATATATAGGACGAGATAATAGAAATCTGATGGGATAAAAAATAAGCATAATAGTACATATTTGTTTGGAAGTATTTATAATAACAGCTTCCATGACTGAGTGTATTACACTATGAATAAGATTTTATACTAAAGATTAGAGATAATAAATGAGATTTATATTAATGATCTGAGTAGATAAGTAAAATGTTAATTATATTAAGGGTTGGATGGATGCAGCAAGAAGGTAAGAGCTTATACATCTTACCACTGTAACCTAGCAATCCCACCACACATGTAAGAACGTAGTGTATTTAGCTCGACCTGCAATTAAGAAGATGATTATAAATTAATTAGATGGCTATTGATGAGATGTAAGCATCATGCACAGAGCACAGAGGCTAGCTAGTTATGCTTACTTTTAGTGATATGGGCAATGCAGAAACAGAGAGGTGACCTCGCGACCCCACCGACCAATGCACAGATGCATGAAAGCGAAGCCTAACCAAATTCAAAAAGATCAAACTTGGCAATATCCAACCTCTTCCCTTCCCTCCTTTCCCCCCACAAAATCAATCCCCTCTTTCTCACTTGCTTGTCACTCTCCCTCCCCTTCTTCGCCATGAAACCTTCTTCATGCCTTCTCTTCATTCGCATCTCTCTCCTCTTTCTCTCCCTCCCTCCCTCCCTCCTCTCCGATCCTCGAATCTCCCAAGCCGGCCTCTTTTGCGGCACCTCCAAAGCCCCTCTCTCTTCCCATTACATCCCCATCTTCGTCCAAGAAATGCAGTCTCTCTCTCAAACCATCACCTCTCAGGATTGGGCTTCTCACTCTCTCAACCTCTCTTCCCTCCCAATCTTCGGCTTCGCTCAGTGCTTCCATGACCTCTCCCACACCGATTGCCTCCTCTGCTACGCCGCCAGCCGCACCAAGCTCCCTCGCTGTCTCCCCTCTCTCTCCGCCCGCATCTACCTCGATGGCTGCTTCCTTCGTTACGATAACTACAGTTTCTACTCCGAAGCCATTGATCCCGTTCGGGACACTCTGAACTGTAGCTCCAGATATGGTGTGGCAGAGGATGAAGGCGGCGAGAGGAGGGAATTTGAGAAGAATGTCGGCGAGGTGATTGATAATTTGGTTACGGTTTCTGTGGGAGAGGAGTTAGGGTTTGGTGTGGCAGAGGTTGGGGGAGTTTATGCTTTGGCTCAGTGTTGGAAGACACTGCGGAGCAATGAATGTGGAATTTGCTTGAGGAAAGCAGCGAGGGAGGTGAGAGGGTGCTTGCCTAACAGGGAAGGAAGGGCATTGAATGCTGGTTGCTATTTGAGGTACTCAACTCACAAGTTCTACAACCAAGCAGGTCAAGAGGAAAAGGATCAAAAGAGTAAGTTCGTTTGCGTTGTTCAAACTCATGGAACTAGTATGACTCACATTCCTTTAAAATCTTCTTGGCTTCCAATTTCAATTTGTTTTATAGAACTGGGTATGGATTTTTTCCTTCTGTATTTCCAGTTCATATGCCAATGGCCTGAGTTAACCTTTTGACTTTTAGGGTCATTTAGGAAGGGAGCCATTATAGCAACAGTGTTATCTGTGGCTGCAGTTGCGTTGCTGTTTCTCTCCGCCTTTTATGTAATCTTCTCAAGATCATCAAAGATGAATAAAGGTACTATTTTACGAAAGCATGACAGCAATCGTACAAGACTTAGATCAATTAAATAATTTATTTTCTGAGGCTGTGCCTTTTTGTTTTGGAATTGTTTAATTCCCCTCATTGGTCACCCAGGGAGCAATCATCTTGGTCAGATTTCCATTTCCATAAACAAGTCAAGTTTGAATTTCAAATATGAAACTCTGGAGAAGGCCACAGATTATTTCAACCCTTCAAGAAAAATTGGGCAAGGAGGGGCTGGCTCTGTGTTCAAAGGGACTCTCCCAAACGGCAAAGTCGTGGCTGTCAAGAGATTAGTGTATAATACAAGGCAATGGGTTGACGAGTTCTTTAACGAAGTGAATTTGATCACCGGAATTGATCACAAGAACCTCGTCAAACTCCTGGGTTGTAGCATTGAAGGCCCCGAAAGCCTCCTCGTCTACGAGTACCAACCCAACAAGAGCTTGGATCAATTCATTTTTGGTAATTTTCGTTTTCTTTTATTATCCTTTTCCCAATCAAAGCTTTGCAGAAAACAAAAGGAATCAATTGGTTCACTTGTTAATATAATTCCAGAAACATGACATGACGTCCTCTTACTCTGTTTTGCAGAAAAGAGCAAAAGTCAGATTCTCAATTGGAAGCAGCGTTTTGATATAATACTTGGAATAGCAGAGGGGCTTGCGTATCTTCATGCAGGATCTAAAATAAGAATAATCCACAGAGACATTAAAAGTAGCAACATTCTTCTGGACGAGAATCTCACTCCTAAGATTGCCGACTTCGGCCTCGCCCGCTGTTTTGCCGCCGACAAAACGCATCTCAGCACCGGAATCGCCGGAACACTGTGAGTCCGTCTGCTTATCAATTTTTGTTTTTTTGAATGAAACCATTCTAGGGTTTATATCAAATTTTTAAAACTGAAGAAACCATTCTAGGGTTTATACCATAATTGACTCGATTTTTTTTTTTTTTTAATTTCTTGAACAGAGGATACATGGCACCTGAGTATCTTGTTCGAGGCCAACTAACAGACAAAGCAGATGTTTATAGCTATGGAGTGCTTGTCCTGGAAATTTTATGTGGCAGAAGGAACAATGTCTTCAGAGAAGATTCTGGTTCCCTTCTACAAACAGTAAGATCCTTCTCGGCTACTTGATTCAGCACCTTTAGTTTGAACAATGTGAGAAAAAAAAAATCTCTGGATTTGTTCGCAGATTTGGAAACTCTATCGATCAAATCGATTGCATGAAGCTGTGGATCCATGCTTAGGAGATGAATTTCCAGCAGCAGAGCTATCACGGGTGCTTCAAATAGGCCTGCTCTGCACACAAGCTTCTGCTTCCCTGAGGCCAACCATGGAAGAAGTTGTTGAGCTGTTAAGTAACTCAGATGTGGATGTTTGTGTACCAAATCAACCGCCTTTTTTGAGTACTGGCGCTGGGTTGCTAAACTCACAGAGCTCCATTAGGTCTTACAGCACAAACAGTTTTGTTTCAAATGCATTGAAGAAGATTGGGATGTCCGAAGCATCATCATCGGAGACCTTCAGCACTCGCAGCTCCGAGGGACCATCAAGAAATGAAGAACCGATAAACCAATCTTGATTCTTTAACACGGTGCAGCTTCAGGGTCTTGGGAGGTAGTGGTGCGTTGGTTATTATCAAATTTTCACTCTGCATATATATATGCTGGAAATTAGTAGAGGACAAATGTGATTCTTTTATGTGAACAAGAATAAATAAATAAAACTAATAAAAAAAAAGAGAGATAAGAATCCTCTTCCGTCAGGGAGATAATATTTGAACAAGAGCGATTCACCAACCGCCAAAATTAGAGCAAAATAGGGTAATTAGCATCCTCTTCTTTTCATTGTCACCCTAACCTTTCCAAGTGGCTGTGTTAATTTACTTATTAAGCTGTAAATATTTCTTTTGATTATTGATATGCTGCAATTTTTTGTTTGTTTTATGCACAGATTATTTTTTGCAACCCACCCCCCCCCCCCCCAAAAAAAACTCGCGCACACACACATCAATATATTGTGATACCATAGTCTTGGAAACAATTTTGTTACATTGATCAAGTGTTTGAACATTAGTAGTTGAGATTTTCTTAAAAAAGAATTGCAAACATGAACTCTATGTAAGCTAGTTTTAATGGGAGAACCAGATTGTTAACTATAAAATGCTGGCCAAAAAAAAAAAAAAGATTGTTAACTGTAAAATTTCTCTAAAAATGGATCTAAATTTAATGATATGAAGGATTGATAAAAAATGAGATGGGGGTTGAGCTTGTCATTTTCAGATTGATAAAAAAGGGTTTTCAACATCAAAGAACTGTGTTTGGCCAAAAAAACATCAAAGAACTGTAAGCCTTAACAAAAATAAATTTGCTCAGCTATGAATTCAAATTTGAAGTGAATAATAAATCTATGACATCTTTATTGGTGATCTAACGGCCTCTTTGAGAAGCCCCTTATTACTATGGTTTTAGAACCACTATATTAGATAGATAAACCTAGTTTGGTGAGAATTAAAATGTGAGTTTGCATGCAGGTTTTTTTTTTTGGTCAAAGAGTTTGCGTGCAGGTTTGAGCTGAGTAGCAATGTAAATATTGATAGACTTATGATGATATATAGGATTTTGTATATAATTTAGAAAAATTATAACTAGGGATTAAATCAGTACTTTTTTATGTATTTCAGACCTTCAGTATTAAAACCCACGCTCTCTCATCGGCTTTTAGCATTTATTAAGGGTGGTTCCCACGTGTCATAGAAGTGGGTGGAGGAATAATCAAGATCAGCATTGTATTGTTGATATGTTCCAGTGGGGCAACGCCACGCCAACCTCCAAGCTGTTTCCTCTTTCAATGATCTAAACGTCATTCCATCTACTTTGCCGCCCTATAATTAACTTCTAGAATATAGAACTTGTTCTTTCTTGAGTATCTAAAATAAAACGTGTGTTTGATTTGAGGGAGGGAAGGAGAGGGAGGGGAGGCGAGAAAGTCAAAATTATAATATTGGATAAAAAAAATTTAAAATTTATTTTCTTATTTTTTTAAATTTTAGGTTCTCACCCAAAATTTAAACATTTTTAACCTAAAAAGATAATTTAACTTCTCTCTTCTCCTCTCTCTCTCCTATCCTCCCCTTCAACCAAACACACTCTTAACAGTGGAATAGCGTTTTTTTTATTATTATTGTAAAGTATAATAGTTTTTAGTTTTTACTGTACATGTACAGTAAATTTTATTTAGATCTGCAATAAAAAAACTAGCTTGGTGACCCCATTTTATATTGAATTTTATGGCAAAAAGAACTTAAATGCCCTCCGGTCCCGGTTACGCACAAGGTACAAACCCGCACGAGATGGCGCCAAACATAAAGTCTAACAGCTAAAATTCGTTGGCAAAAAAAAAAAAAAAGAGGCTCAAATTCAAACTCTCTTACTCTTGCTACTTGTTCTCGTTTTCTCTTGTGCAGGCCCGTTTACCATGATATTGATGGTTGAAGCGAAGATATGATGAAGATAATCCTCCAAAAACTATCAGCGTTATAGTATTTGCGTTGCCAAAACAACGCACAAAACATATAATGAGATGGTTCAAGTTCCCACTAAAATTTACTCTCGTCATAGTCACTCCTTTCAGCGTGTGGAGCCGTCGACGATAACCAGTCTTGCTGTTACTAACTGATCTCGCAGCCCTTAGTAAGAAGCTAGTCCGATCAGTCAAAGTCCAAAAATAATGAAAAAATCAGAGAAAGGAAAATACGCTCCTGAACACAGGACTTGAACCCACGTCCTTCGTTCTGCCTGCTGTCTCCAAAAAACCGCACTGTCTTCTTGTTTCACATAAACTTGACTTCTCTGCTTCTGATCCTATAGAAGAGCAGTGCTTCTTCCTACTACTTTGTGCAAAGCTGCTTGCATCTGGCGGGCGCTTGTTGTCCTTCAACACTGTACTTGCTCCATCTTTGCCCCTATAACCTTCAGATTTGTGATGTTCCACCTCAGTGCCATATTGGAAACCAGATGCATGTTTTTCCGCTTCAACTAATTCCATGTATGAAGTTTGTACGTTCTCTTTGCCAATGTTTGAGACATTAGTGTCCATTTCCGTATCAGAAGCAGCATTTAAGGAATCAAAATGGTTGTGTGTGAATAATTCCTTTTTCTGGATAATTGATTCCATGCAATCCAAATTACTAATCAATGGAAAATCCTTAGATTTTCTTCGTATATGGTCAAAAATTGTTTGGTCGGTTGACGTTTCGTATGTGCTTGATTCAGGTTCAGTGAGGAAAACACCTTCAACCAAAAAATCATACGATAAAACCTTTAAAGCAAAAGATGATAATTAAATCATATAATAGTTACATGCGCACCTGTTTCCACTGCATCACCAGTGGCATTTGAGCTCCCAACTGTGTTATAATCGATTAAATCCAAAAATAGGCTCCCATCATCGTCTTCTGCCTCTCTGAGCCCCACAGGAAAATTAACCTTGGTTTGTGGCGATATGTTGAGTCTTTCTGTCTCATCATCCAGAACAATTACCTCATGGGGGAGTGCAGGCCTCTTCTCTCGGGCACGCTTTCTTGCCAGAAGAAGGACCTCTGGTGATGGGAGGCGAATATTATCATATGCAGACAGGAGAGAAAAATTTTTGGCCTTCTCGCGTATGTGGTCAAATACTGTCTTCTCATTGATGATTTTGCATTCATCCTCTTCAACCTCAGGCGCACACCCACCTTCCAGAAGTAATTAGGAGGTGAAAATGGGAAGAACTTTCTCAGGTTACATAAAGCCAATAGAAAAAATAATCTCTGAATAAGTGGTACCTTCTCCGAACTCTTCAATTAGAAGGTCAAAATTTGGACTGTAACAGGAGATAATTAGGAATAAGTTATGCCCAAAAGGAATTAAGAAAAGAAGGCATCACAGATATCTCAAAGGAAGACGACAGACATGGAATGTGTTTCATCCTTAGACTTCAAAATGCACAGCTCTTCCATTGGCATTTGAGGTGCGACAATGTTGTCATCTTCAATAACATGCACCTCTGCAGGCGAAGGTAAAGCAGGGAGCTTTCTATTTCGTTGTAATTGCACATTTGAATTACTCTCTTGGAACACGGAAAGATTGTGGTGGACATCAATACCAACTACACAAAAAGAAACAAAAAATGGCCATGACTCCACAATCTAAAGAAAACAGATCTGATATCATTCATAATTTAAATATAAGGTGGACACTACTTACTATATTCTTCATGTATAAAATTAGCTCTGATCATCTGTTTACCATGAGAGATTGGGACAAGTATTGTAGCACTATAAGGGCTGCAATATGAAAGAAAATTCTTGGCCTCTAAATTTGAAGGAAAATAAAGTACAGTTATGACGTATGAGCCACTTTCTAAATTTTCAGTTGTATCATTATCCACTAAGAAAAATATCGTTAATGATTGTGACTTGAAAGCCAAAAATATTTCAGCCGAAGTCAACTCGCTGCTGCATTTTTTGGTTGAAATAACTTTGCAATTTTTTTACCCATTATTCTAAAATACATTTCATGCAGGGTGATAAGTAGTTTGAATACTGCACAGGAAGCTGCAAATTTTTCATACTCTTCTTTGGAAGCATAGAGGCCTGGGATGCCGGGAACACTAAAGAAGCCCCCCAAAAAAAAGGGGAAGTCAGAGATTCAGTTCATATACCTGGTGAATTGATCCACCCTGCGGCAACAAGTAAGTGAGAGTTCAAAATGTATCCAGATGAGAAAAACCAATGAGCACAAGGTAGTTTGGCAGTGTTGAAGAGTCAGTACTCAGCACCATCAGAGAGAATGTTTGCAAGAAAGCATTTTAATATAGTGCAAATTAGCTTATCAATGTGTGTGTGTGCATGGTTTAAATTATCTAGCCATAGAAAATGACTCATATGTCATCACCTTATTTTTTCATGAAAGAGAATAACGTTGCCTTCCTCCACACCAATGATCTGTAAGAGAGAAGTGTTAGCAAATGCACTAAACGTTATCACAAGATTTTTTAAAAAGAAAATTCAAGATTACACACCATATCAGCATAATGCCTTTTAACTGACTGGACTGACTCGGACATTCTAGTCAGTGTTATCACTAGTTTGCACTTTCCTTGTTTATGCCTCTCAATTTCCTCAAGCTTCATATCAATTTTTGGAGGTAGCGATAGTAGAGAATCCTTTATATGGTTCCCAAATGGGTATTTTCGACCAGTTACTATCTCTATTCTCCTAGGATCAGCTTCAGCTAGTGCCTCAAATGATTTGATGCCCATTGAATGCAGTGACTGGAAGGACATGGAAATAAGCAGCATTCAATTAAAGGATACGTAGTAAATAAGGATTTGCAATCATATTTATATTACCTTCGCTGTAACCATGCCAATTCCAGGTAATTGTTTCAACAAATATGGACTGTCATCCCAAAGTCTCTGGTCAAGTGATTTGGCTAGAAGGGAAGAATTCACAGCTCCTTTGTAATTCTTTTTGTAAATAAAATAATCTTTCATGCATTTAGCAATTCTACATCCATTTGAGCATATAGAATTCATGTCCTGTAGCACCGAGTTCGTTTAATCACTAAGATATAAGTTGATATGCTTCGCAAAATAGAGGTTACCATACTGCACCTGAATTAGGGATAGATCATGAACCGAGGGATCACCAGTTAAGCAGTCATTTGCCAAAATATAAATTTTTTCTTCTCTTGTTTGAATGCGCTTTTTCTTTTTCCCCTTGTCTCCGAGGATGTGAAACCGAAGCCGGCCATCTTTGTCAGCATTGATCTCATTCAAGATCTTCTTTTCATTGCGTCTAAGTTGGATCCCTTCAATTTTCAGTACAGAATTTGTCAGTACTCGAATTGATAACTTGTGTTTTAGTATTATATCATAATATCAGATTATCACAACTATACTCGTACAAGAAATTTCCTCAGCAAGGCAAATAACACGAAGGGCATCTTCTAAAGTGCAGTTTTCAGGGGTTCGCATTATCTGTTTCATAGTGTCAAATCTCAAATAGTACTTCGTCATCAACCTTCCAGGCTCTAAAAGAAAGGAAAAAGGAACAAAATCAGAAACCAACGATATTTTAATCTTTTATAAATATACAGAAGGAATAAGTCTTATTACAGGTCGAAGATACATGCCTAATGGCCTCAAGAGAAAACCATCTTCATCAATCCAGACCATTTGATGCTGTGATAATTCATTAACTTTTTTAACACATATTTCTGAAATAAAATAGTTTCAAGAATTAATCAAGGCAAATGTCAAGAGAAAGATATACATTAAGTCAGAAAATTCACAGAAAACAACCAGGTGATGGCAATTTTACCCTGTACATGCTTCTCCAAACGATCCCCGAAAATTCCATTTTTAACTGCATATCTTTTTGGGTTCTGCTTGTGAAGGAAATGCAATTATCAAATAGGATAAGATAAATTTACTAGAAATTCTTGATCACATACCCTTCTCATTCTCACATACAAGTACGAACATTTCATCCATTCAATTGCTTTTGTGATATCAGATACCGTCAGTTGAACAATTTCAGCGGTCAAATGCTCCGTCACACATGAGAACAATCTGCGGTAAGCAAACATTAACCAGCTAATCAGAACGACTGCTCAAGGATTACAAAAAAATATGCAGCGGTGAAGGACGCAATCCGTTCTGCAACTTAAAGAGTCATAGTCATACTGTGATTCCACCATTTCACAGCCACTCAAGAGATTTTCGTACAGATGGACCTGTAATGTAACGGAAAATAAGAAGGCATGTTTTGTAAGAATTAAGAATTCAAGCTTCCAAATCAAAGAACAAAGAAACAGTACAAACAAGCTTCATGCAAACTGACATCAAGCACTACAGAAAAGTGCGCGCATGCGTGTATGTGAGAGAGAGAGAGAGGAGGAGGAGGAAGTATCACCGTTTCTCGTCTTGTCATGATTATAACCATGCCTGTATCATCAAATGGTGGTCGGCCTGCCCTGCCGCACATCTACACCATAAAAAGGTCAAGCAATTTTTCCCTTCAAGCTAAACTGAAGAAACGGAAGACGATACAAATATCTCGAACTAGTGTTATTCGTCAAGTTTGTGTGCCACTTTGATCTTGTCTATGAAATTTGTCCTACGGAAGCCACTTCCTCAATTCAATATATCCATCGTTGCGAAGTCCTTAGCCATTTGCAAGATTGTCCATAGAAAAAGTGAAATTATCAGAAGGCGTATCAAGAAGCACACCTGCAGTATTGTGGAGCGGTCGTATTCCATGTAGAGACCTTTTTCTTTGTTGCTGTAAAGAATTGAAATTTCGATGAATTAATTGCAAAAGATTTCTAGATATCCTATGACGACATGCATTAAAAGGAAAAAAGTTACTATACAAGTGCTGTGTCGATTTTATAACCACTGTATGTGCTGGGAGATTGATTCCATGGGCAAGTGTATTTGTAGTGCAAAGTACTTGAATGTCACCCTTCAGAAAAAGGCCTTCTACAAGATTCCGATCCTTTAGGCAAAGCCCGCCATTGTGAAAACCAACTACAAGCAAAAGCCACTTCAAAATTAGTCGCACAGACACCAATGCAGACTACCAATCACATGCCCAATCGTTCTCGTGGCTTCGAAGAAAGCCCTGCATTTTTCACAAAACAAGACAAAGTTTATTTGCATACCACCATAATGGATATATGACTGCATCTGCTTGTCACTGCATGATAGAGAAGCTTCCCTCAGTCGATCCTGCTGTTCTTTGTTCTTAATGAATGGATTTGAGTGACCAAAAGTCATGGCTATTTGAGAGAGTCGCTGAGCTGCTTCTTGTGCTCCTTTTCTTGTTGAACAAAATATAAGTGCAGATTTCCCTCTGGAGTATTGCATGAGAATATCTGAAATCAGGTATATTTATGAAATGATGAATTCTCCAAATACGGATTTGTCCGGCAGAGAGAATATGAAACTGTTAAATGGTTGGCTCAAATCTCTCTGCTTACCAAAAATATAGTTTTGAAGGCGCTGCATGGTGACAAAACAATAAAATCAGACATTATGATTAGCTTAGTTGATCAGATCGCTTCTCTATCAGTATTCTTTAAAAAAAGGCATGAAGCTGACCTTCTCAAATAGAAAGTCATTTTTGGCCGGGGCATAGCCTGCAGAAATGTAGTGGTAGAATCATGAGAGATGATACCAAACATTTATATATGCATATATAACTGCCAGAATTATAACTTATAAATATGAATCCATATATGCCAAAAAAAATAATAATAAAGACAACTTACTGCTGCGATCTCCTTTTCCAGTGAAATGCTTGTCTCCCCATCGTATAAATTACAAATGGAGTTTAAATCATAGAAACTTTACACGAGTTTTCTTAAAATTACAATAATCATCCCTTTTTTTACGAACTTACATACACCATGAAATAATAAGTTACTCTAAGTTTAGTCTAACACAGGGTGGTTGGATAAAAAAAAAATTGAACAAAAGGCGTCTTTTTTTAATTTATATTTTTACAGTTGGAGGATTTAAACCCTTCATCTCTACCTACATCCATCCTACCCTTGCCATTTGTTCAATTTTACAAAGACTATATTTTAGCAAAAGATTATACTTCAAATTAAAAAAGTGTAAATTAAACAAAATTTAGAAGAGGTATGCATAATGTACTCATATAAATAGAAGGAACAGAAGTCAAGACTTCTGGGTTAGTTTTTGGAAACATACCAAACACCTTAGTTGTCAACTTTACAGGCCTCATTTCTTCTCCAAACCTGTGAACATTCAAGCGCTAACTAATATTTCTCTGGGTGTAACTTTAGGCGCTATAGCACATGCTCAACCAATTGATGTAGAGGTTTAGAACTACCTCTTGATCCCCTGGACGGGAACCACAAGCCACTCGGCTGCATTAGCACAAATATGGCATGAGGATCTTCCCATGTATTATGATGTGCATAACTCTTCTGATAACATTAACTAAAATAAAAATTACCTAGATCCTCAATGTTTGGAATTGTAGCAGAGACAGCTAGGAAGCGAACTTGAGCAAGAGGATTTGATTTCAATTTAGGATTGCAAGCAACCATTTTTATTCTACTAACAATTGCTTCCAGAGCAGCTCCTCGTGGATCATTCAACAAATGAACTTCATCAATAAGTAGCAGTGCGATGTCACTGAAAAAGCTCAAGCCGCCATCTTTTATACCATATCGTGATACTGCATCAAATTTCTATCCATAGGAAAAAATGATATAGTTTAACCATCTACAGTAAAGCAATAAACCAACCCATTGCTTGTGCATTTGTGTTTCTGTATCTGCAGGTACCTCAATCAAAAGTAATGCATAGGCAAGAAGAGAATCGCCTAAGCTTTTAGCCAATGAGAAAATGATTTATCTCACAACAAAGTCATCCCCGTGAAGGCTAACTCTTAATTTAAATATTTTTAAAAATCTGCTGCTGATCCAATGCAGTTCTTAGAAGGTTAAATTAAAGTAGGCGCCTCTAACTTCATAACTCAAGATGATATCCATTTTATATGACATGGGAAAAGATGATATCCAATGTAATTCTAAGAAGGTTAAATTAAAGTAGGTGCCTCAAACTTCAAAGATGAAGTTTCTTATACCATTATTTTCACATAGCTTGTATTTGCATACTGACCTCGGGAGTTGTCAGAATAATATCCGCTTCTTGTATATTCCTTAAATTGTAAGATTCATTGTCACCTGTCAGCTCCAGACACTTGATTCCCAAGTACCCAAACCTTTGATTCCAATCCCGAAGCTTCTCCTGTACTAAAGCCTTGGAAGGGGCTATATAGATCTTGACACCATATTTGAAAATCATAATAGGAATAGTTAGCAACTCAACATATTCGTCAAGGAGAGATTCATTTAATCTAAAAAGTTGACTCAAGGAGAACAAGAACCGAGCTCAAAAAAATCTTAGTTTCTGAGCGTGGAGTTAAATGTACTCTTTTAAAAAGGAGTGATAGGAGAAAGGCATGGCAGCTGATGCCACTGGTTAAAGGACTTACTGTTTTGAGAGTTCCATTTACATGTATAAATCTCTCCTCTGCAGAAATGGACCTAGAGAGAAGCCTCAAAATGCAAAGCTCAAAGAGTACTGTTTTACCACTTCCAGTTGGCGCAGAGATTACCATGTTTATATCGGAGTGGAAACAGATAGAAAAGCATTCACTCTGGAGTGAATTAAAATATCTGCACGTACAGCTTAAACTCATCGGCTGATTAAGAAAGCTAATCTTCTGAAAGCATATATGTATAGATGCAGATTATTTTCTGCACGAGCACCACTAGAGGTTTTATATTGTACTTGCCAATTTAAAATTGTATGTTATATCAGAGATAAGTGATGAAAGATAATCATCTTTGTTTAAAAACTACATGTGATAATTGAATTACAAATTTGATAGGAGCTTATGCTTACTACAACTCTAAGAATAGCCAACTTTATTCCATGCTTTAACTTGGTAGATGTTCCCAAGGAAAATATAGTACCTGAAACTAAAAGTTGGGCGAAAAGGTACGGGTAAATCTGACACAGACTTCAATGAGTATGTATCCATAATCAGAACTACACAACAAAAATTAACAAGAAGGTATCAATTCTCGAGTACAGACTTCATCGTGACTGAGGTAAATTGATCAATCTTAGATCAAAAAGAGACGTCACAAAAGGTGATCATGATCTCACATCCAGAGGAATGAAACTGAATGCAGTCATGGTCATTGCAGATAAGAACTGGTTATGATTCTAGTTATTTTCGCCAAATAATGAGGATGAAACGTCTAAGGCAACAGTTAAAAACAGAGAGTGAGAGTGAGAGGGAGGGAGAGGAGGAGGAAGCTAGATCAGTTATAAAACACTAGAATCAGGTCATCAACAAAATCCAAGAAGCTCCACGGTAAAGAAGTAAGGGAGATTCATCAAACAGTTTCAAGGTCAAATTGAAATGGAAAATTTAAAACAAAGCAAGAAATGGTGCGACGGCGTCCGACACAGGGTTGAAAACCACGCGGGGAAAAGATAAGCCAGATTGTTCAAATCAATCACACCGGATTTTGGAAGAAGACAAGGCATTAGGGTTCCGACCTTCCGAAGAACAACCACGCCGGACTGACAACGGTGGACGGCGTCCAACGGCAAGCTTGGCTAGGCGCGGAATGCTTGTTCGCGGAAGACGAAAAATGGGCGGGAAATCCTTCTACCACGACCAACTGCTGAGTTCAGTTTCAATATTTTTTTTCGGTGACAGTTCCGTTTCAATATTAATTACGTAGTACATAAAATAAGTCATATAATACGCCTCACTTTTTTTTAGCCGATTGCACACCTCACTCTTACTCCCTCGTATTCTGAAGGGAAAATTGTTAGTAAATATCAATATTTTGAAATTTGGATTGGTTACTGAATCGGTTGGGGTATTGGGTTAAGAGTCAGTGGATCAGATCGGAGTCAAACCGAGGCTAAATCGGGGTTAGACTAGTTAGGAAGGGGAGATTTTAGAATTATTTATATGAAATTTTGAATAAAATATTAAAAAAATTAAAAAAAAAAAAAAAACCAGTCAAACTGCGTGAAAATCGATCGAATCGGGGTTAATTGCTAGATCGGACCGGTCAGACCACCGGTCAGAGCTTGAGAACACTAGTAAATACCAAATAGGAAAGTTAATTGCTAATTGTCACCTAGAAACATAGGGTACTAAACTATCATTAGTATTGAACATAAAAAGACAAAATGCCCATAGTTTGGAACGCTTAGACAAAACGAATATAAGCAAAAGAAAAAGATTAATTGCTTATCACAATGGCTTGTTTAGCTCTTATGTTCGGCGGTGTGCGGTGGTGTGCATTGTTCGTTGCGTTCGTCGATCATCGTGGAGTCCGCCAATGGTCCAATGGAGTAGTAAAAGCTGGGGAGGTGAGTTGTCTGAAGCCCTTCTTCATATTTCAATTTTTGGTGGAGGTGATGATTTGTATATTAGTTGTGGATCTTAGTTTTGTCCAATGTTGTGTGTGTGAGTAAGGAAATAGTAAATATAATTGTGGCTTCGTTAGATATTCTGAGTTTGGCCATTATTGTAAATTTTTTTGTTTTTAGTGAGTGGCGATTTGTGTCTTGTGTATTGCGTATTAGGTATTGCTGCCTGATTGTTGCTGAAAGCAATAATGCTGCAATGTATATTCACATGTGATAGCATTTCGTTTTCTTTTCTTTGTGCATTGGATCTTGCACATGTACAATGTATCTTGCATGACGTGCAAAGGACCTTTCGTGTATGCCCAATGATCATCCACTATATGTGCAAAGGATTTTCCATGATGTGCTAAGGATCTTCCATTGTGTGTAATAGATTTGCCACCTGTGTGCAGAAAGATCAAAAGCTATATGATGTGCAAAGGATTTTTTGTTGTATGCAGTGGATCATCGACCTGTGCAATGTAGCTTCTACGATGTGCAAAGGTTGTTCCTTCTCTGCAATACGTGTCCCCCATGTGACCATTCCCATGTGTGCAAAGGATCTTCTACATGTGCCAACGCTCTTTCATGATGTGCAAAGGATCTACCCTTATGTGCAATATATCTTCTACATGGATCATCCGCGATATGTGCAAAGGACCTTCCATCTGTGCCAAGTGTCTTCCATTATGTTGAAAATTTCTTCATTGTGTGCAATGTTTTGCAATACATCTTCCGTGTGTGGACAGCCTCTTCCTTTATGTTCATAAATTATTCCCTCAGTGCAATACACCTTCCATTATGTTTGTAATTTCTTCCTTGTATGCAATATGTGTCCCCCATGTGACCATTCCCATGTGTGCCAAGGCTCTTTCCATGTGTGCAGACAATCTTTAATGATGTGTAAAGGATCTTCTATGATATTCAAATGATCTTCCACATGTGCAAATGATCTACACATGTGTTGCAATAACCGTCCTCTGGTGAATCCTTTACCACTTGCAATTGTTTTCATGTCGACCACAACTTTATTGTCCGTGTTAATTGCAATTTAACTTACTAAATATTTTTTTGTTGAAAACATCTTCCCCATGTGTAAAGGATATTGCCATATGTGTAATAATTCTTCCATGCGTACAACTGATCTTCCCTGATATGAAAATAATATGCCCTTTGCATTATATCTTTACAATCATTCTTGTACACCCAATATTTCACACCCAACATAAGTGACCATAATAATGCAAAATATGGTGGTAATATAAAGATGTTCACATTGTGTCATATATACTAGTTCTTTTAGAAAGAGTGAGCACAACATATGGTACTACTATATAAATACAAGTTTGACATTTTCAATTACACCACAAAATAAAGCACATGGTACCCAATTACAACAAAATATAAACAAATTGGGTGAGTATTAACAAAATGCATAAACCATTGCATTGAGCCCATAATTCAAAATTACATGACGAGCCAGAAAACGATATAAACATTAAGGGTATGTTTGGTTGGAGGGGAGGGGCGGAAAAATGAGCCCCTCCCCTCATTTGATTTGAAATTTTGGAGGGGAAGGGAGCAAAAATCTGACTCCCTCACCCCTCCCTTCCTGTTATTTTGCTCCCCTCCAAATTGGGGTTTTTTGGAGGGGAGCCAAATTTTGTGACCAATTTACCCCTATATTTTTGTAGTATTTCCAATTTGGTTCACAGGTTTTACTGTGCTCCTCCCTCTAGTCTTTCTGATAGGTTGCTCATGGGAATGATGAGGAGAGAATGATGGGGAGGCGGCGAGTCTCTTCTTTAGCTTGACGGAAGTCACCGACGGCGAGGCGGCGATAGAGTTAGAGGAGATAGGGGGAAAGGGGAACAGTGCTGGAAGAAAAGGAGAGAGGCAGTAGAGTCGAAGGTTTTAGGGCGGAGAGAATGGACGTGGAATGGTACCCGTCCATTATTCTTGTCATTAGTTCCTGGATCTGTAACCTTCTCTCTTCCATTGTGGCAACTATTCCTAATTAATTGTTTTATTTCTTCTAGTTCCACATTCCTTCGTGGCTAGTGAATCTTTTTTTTTTTGTTCTTTATGATTTTTTGGACCTAATTTGTTCTTTTCGATGGATATTTGCTGTTTTAATTTTTTCAAATATGTTATTTTATATATTATATATTAAAGCTAGAGGAGAGACAATAGTGGAAGAACATTAGAAAACAAAGATTTTGTGCTTGTGTTTTGAGTTGGCCAACTTCTTTCTAGATAAGTGAATTTTCATAAATTATATAATTTATATTGAAGTGTAAACTAATTTAAATAATTTATATAAGTAAAAATATATAAACTAATATATAAGGATAAAATGGTATATTAGATACTATCTCCTCTCCTATCCCCAGATCCCCTCTTGAATCAAACAAATGATCATTAATAAACATTCCTCTTCCTTCTCCTCCAACCAAACCAAACAAGGTAACCTCTCATCATTTCCTCCCCTCCATCCCCTCCCCTTCCATCCTCTGTCGTCGAACCTTTGGTTCAACAAAGGGGAAGGGAGGGGAGGGGAAGGCAAGGGAGGGATTATAATATCACCTTGTTTGGGTTGAACAGAAGGGAGGGGAGGAGAGAGATTTTAATGTTTCCTTGTTTGGTTTAGGAGGGGAGCGGAGGGAAATTATTTTCACATTGACAATTTTACCTTTATGTTATAAATGATTTTTTTCAAACTCTATTAAATTTATAATAAAGTTTAAATATAAATAAAATTTTTATATCCTAAAATATAATCAAACACCCTATCGTTTACCAAAATAAGGAGTTCCTCTTATTATATTCCTACTGTATCTAATCTTTCTATTAATTGTGTTTTTAAGTAGTCATTTGCAACAAGGATATTATATGAATATATCTTATTATTTTTATGCAGATTTGATGTATTTCTTATTCACCATCTTAGGTATACTATAACTACTAATGGTTTGTAATGCACATTTTTTTTTACTTGAAAACCTTGCACCTTTTTTGCGTCCTTGCCAATGCACCCTTTGTTTATACTATAAATTTCCTACTTGATGCACCATTTTTTACTTGAAAAAAATTGCTTCTATTTGCCCCTACCTTTGTAAATATAGACCCAAAATCATAATCTAAAATACACACACAATTAGAATATAATGAAATGCAAGCCAATAAAACCAAACTCCATGTCATTTATAAAAAATAAGGAGTTCATCAAATTATAATCTTCCTAATGCCATCATATAGAGCATGTCAATTGCCTTTGAAGCTCATGTCTATCATTATATAATATAGCCGGCGACCTGTAGTTTCAGAGCAGAACAAAGGCGCTACAAAACTTCAAAGAAGACCATCGTTTTCTCCACTTTCAAGCTCGCCTTGTCACCTTCCATTACCTTCTTCAGTGTTGCACGATTCCTCTTCATTCAACCACGTTTCAGCATGCTTTCAGCTTCCTTTGTTGTCTTCTTCCATTATCATTTGCCACCCATCCATTTCCATCTTTAATTTCAATTGTCCGGTGATGGTTTATGGCTGTAGTTTTGTTGGAAAAAAATGGACTTGCATCTTGATGTTATTTCCATGAATTGCAGTACATACGCAAGAAAAATCATAACCCATCGTCATCTCCAGCAAGAAAAAAAGTAGGGAATCAAACCATGTGGCCCACACAAGAAAAAAGTTATAAGCATTCTCAATTATGAAGTCAAAAAAGTATATCTAAAGCAAAAGGATAAAAACATGTGGCCAATGCAAGATTAGTAAAAGGACAAAAACTTCGAGCAAAAAAAAAGTAGAAGGACAAAAGCATTCTCAACCGTGGACTGAATGATTCCCGTGCTGAGATTGCATTTGTGAGAATAGGAGAAGGACAAAAACAGAGGAGAAGGACGAACAAAAAGAGATGAAATAGACGAACTTGAAGGAAGGAAGAGACCCAAAGTTTCAACCAAATCAAATCATCGAAAATGGAGGAAGACATCGACAACAAGAACAAGGAAGAGACTACAAGCAAAAGAGAAGGTTTTACCGGAAGATGCTCTTGTTCGACCGTGCTCTCCCTGTTATCGTCCTCTCCCTTATCGTCCGTTTTCACTCTTGGATTGCTCTTCTCTCCTAGATGACACAAGCAGCGGCCGAATATGGGTTTGGTGCACCGAGAATGAATATGATTGAGGGCGTTTCTGGGTTATCATAAAATTATAATAGGTATTATTGTCCAATCAATAAATTTTTTTTAAAATCCCTCCAAATCCCCCTGATTTGGGGCGGAGGAGGTTTTGAGGAGATAGGGGGAAAATTTTAAAAAAAATCCCCCTCCCCTCCTAAATTTCTGGCATTTCCAATTAAGGGATGGGGAGCAAATTCCCTCCCTTCCCTTCCAATCCCCTCAAACCAGACAGACCCTAAGTCATTCAAAATTTAATTAACTCACCAATGATGTAAAGACATTGGTATATTTTAAGAACACGAGGTCAATATGGATTTGGGTTCTTGCACCTGCATTAGTATACATGTGGAAGATAGTTTGCACATAAGGGTAAATCCTTTACACATCATGGAAGAGCGTTGGCACATGTGGAAGATTCTTTGAACACATGCGAATGGTCACATGGGGGACACGTATTATAGAGAAGGAACAACCTTTGCATATCATTGAAGCTACATTGCACAGGTCGATGATCCATTGCACACAACGGAAGATCCTTTGCACATCATAGAAGATCCTTTACACATCATATGGCTCTTGATCCTTCTGCACACAGGTGGCAAATCCATTACACACAATGGAAGATCCTTGTACATCATGAAAGATCCTTTGCACATATTGTGGATGATCTTTGGGCACACACGGAAGGTCCTTTGCACGTCATGTAAGATACATTGCACATGTGCAAGATCTTATGCACAAAGAAAAGAAAACAAAAGGCTATCACATGTGAATCTACATTGCAGCATTATTACTTCCAGCAACAATCAGGTAGCAATACCCAATATACAAATCCCCACTCACTAAAAACAAAAAACTTCACAATAATGCCCAAACTCAGAATATCTAACGAATGCACAATTATATTTACTATTTCCTTTCTCACACATACAACAATGAACAAAATTGAGATTCATAACCAATATACAAATCATCACCTCCATCAGAAATTGAAATATGAAAAAGGGTTTTAGACAACTTACCTCCCTAGCTTTTACTACTCCATCGGGCCTCCAACGGACTCCACAGTGATCAACGGCTACAACGGACGACACACACCACCACATACCGCCGAACATGAGAGTTAAACAAGTCATTGTGATAAGCAATTAATCCTTTTCTTCTGCCTCTATTCAATTTGTCTAAAATTTCCAAACTAAGGGCATTTTTGTCTTTCTATTTTTAATACTAATGACAGTCCAGTATCCTATGTTTCTTGGTGGCAATTAGCAATTAACTTTCCTATTTGGTATTTACTAGCAATTTTCCCTATTCTTATTCTCAATCTATATTTATTAATTATTTTCTAGTTTACTCATGTTAATTTATGTCCTCTTGACAATAATAAAGTATGAGAGACAATAAAAAATTAGGAAAGATGATTGAGGTATTCTAAAAAGAAAATATATGTTATGTTAATTAACATAACTAATTTTTTTAATCTAATTCAATAAAATAAATATCTTGTTAAAGTACAAAGGAGTATAAGGCCATGTTTGGTATGATGGAATTAGGGGTGATGGAAATGGAATTGAGGATCAATTCCATCATGATGCTTGTTTGGTATGATGGAATTGGAAAATTTTCCAATTCCATGTGGAAGCCAAATAGGCTCAATTCCACCCAATTAATTTCATCAAGATACCTAAGATTTACAATTCCATGTGATCATTTCCATCTATTACCCTCAACTACCTTCAACAAAAATAAAAAATAAAAAATTGAAGGACATTTTGGTATTTTTATATAAAAATTAGATCTCATTTCCATGACATACCAAA
This sequence comes from Inga oerstediana, assembly GCA_963210345.1. NCBI lineage: Eukaryota > Viridiplantae > Streptophyta > Magnoliopsida > Fabales > Fabaceae > Inga > Inga oerstediana. Next base: position 5,032,880 of record OY723401.1, read on the forward strand.
CATACTTTTAATCCCCATTTCTATTTTCATTTCCATCCAAATCAATTCCAACGTACGAAACAGTCCTAAAAACACGTGAAAATGCTTTTCTTGAGGACCAAGGGAGCATAAAAAAAGACTTTTTGACTTCTCAGTCAGCGGCCTCTTTTAACAAGATACCAGACACCATAGACTTTCTTTCATAGTGGAAGTGTCACAAGGCCAAATCTCGGAAGCCAAAAGATTTCACCGGTGAATGGAAGAGGCTTCAGCTTCATCGCTCTGCAGTGACGTTCCAAATCTTTTGTCATCTTTCGTCGATACCTTTGTTGACTTCTCAGTCAGCGGCCTCTTCCTCTTGCCGCCGCCGCCGATAGAGAATCCTACCATCGCTTCTGCTAGTGAGCCTTCTTCTCCTCGTTCACGTTTTCTCCCTGCGTTGCAGACCCGCCTGCCCTCACCGGACCGTCTAATTGCCATTGGTGACCTCCATGGTGATCTTGAGAAATCCAAACAGGCCTTCCGAATTGCCAGCCTCATAGATGAGTCCGATCGTTGGATTGGAGGCCCCGCCACCGTGGTCCAGCTCGGGGACGTGCTCAACCGGGGAGGCGAAGAGCTTAAGATCCTCTACTTCCTCGAGAAATTGAAGCGCGAGGCAACAAGAGGTGGTGGCACCATCATTACCATGAATGGGAACCACGAGATTATGAACGTGGAGGGCGATTTCAGGTCCGTCTCGCGGCCTGGTTTGGATGAATTCAAGGTATGGGCGCATTGGTTTTGTTTAGGGAACAAGATGAAGAGTCTTTGTCGAGGGTTGGAGAAGCCCAAAGATCCTTTTGAAGGGATTCCCTCTATTTTTCGCGGCGTGAATGAAGATTTCTTCGACGGCTTTAAAGCCAGGATTGCTGCATTGCGGCCTAACGGTCCAATTTCGAGCCGGTTTTTGTCGCAGAATCTGACTGTATTGATTGTTGGAGATTCAATCTTCGTTCATGGGGGCGTATTTCCCCAACATGTTACTCATGGATTGGAGCGGATTAACGAAGAAGTGAGGGATTGGACTAATGGGTTGTCTGACAAATAAATTAACATACAATCTAATAATATACAGCATATGCTATGATTAAGTTATTTATTAAGCTTCCCTAATCTCTCCAAAATAAGTCATCTGGATCTTATGTGTGTGCTTGGCAAACCTCCAAACCATGGTTTGCGAAACCCGAGACAAAACTCCTCTCACACACTTACCTCGTAAGTCGTAAAAGCTATTAAAAAAAGATAATCCAAAAACACACAACTGAAAGGAGTATAATATAATATAACATTACACACAAGTATTTTAGGGATATCATATCATATATATTATAATTAAGTAATTTATTTCATTTCTTTATTATCTCTAAATTAGATAAATATGTCTTACATTTATTGGCTAAACAGCCTAATATTTTCTCATGCTCTTACTATAAGACCCAATTGATTTTTTTTAGAAATTAAAGAAGCTAAATAAATTACTTAAAAGTATTTATATTTATCCTTGATCTCCAAACTAACTTAACTAACTTATAAACTGATATGTAATCTAATTATTCATGATATGTACTAACTTATTTAACCTCAAATAAAAGTTTATCAGGCCTTATGTGGGAGGAGGTATCTTTTTATACTTAAAAAGTTTTTTGAATTCAAGTCGTTCACATGAATAAAACTTTGAAACGAGACCTCTTCACTGATTTTCCTAATAACATGGACGTGCACCATATGATACAATAGTGAATGCATATTCACTTTTCACCACTCTGTCCCGCTTCATTTTATTTTAATGAACTGTTTTTCTTCAATTTTAAAGCGCGAGCAAAAAAAGTTTCATGAGCGCTGATTTTTTAACCGCCAAAGCGTTTTTTTATTGATAAAAGGGTAAATCTATCAATGATGTTTTAAGAAAATAGTATCTGGTACAATTATTTCTTAGAAGAGGCAAAAATACCAATGAACAATTAAAAAGTGGCATCCACCACAAAAATCGTTAATCCGTACTAACGCCGTTACGGGTTTTTTTCTCTTATGATTTAACACCGTTAGTACGGATTTAACGGTTTTTGTGATGGATGCCCCTTTTTAATTATTCATTAGTATTTTTATTTATTCTAAAAAATAATTATGTCAAATGCTCTTTTCTTAAAACATCATTGATAAATTTAGCCCTTAACACATTATATTATAAAAAGAGGAACAACAATTATCTTCCACTATCTCCATGCAATGTTGCTCACTCTCCCCTTCCGGCCCGCTCTTGGTTTCCTTCCACCGGTCTATTTCCCACCATTAACTATTTGGTTTTGCTTTTGCTCAAAAAAAAAAAAATTTGGCTTTGATATTTTGTCTGTAATCCGATTTCGTCTCCCTCCTTAATTCCTCGAGGAAAATGCTCAAAAACAAGAAAAAAGAAAAAGAAAACCATATTCCTGTCTGAACTTTTCACTGTATAGACCTTAATCCATCCTTTCTTAGTTCTCTCATGAAGATATTGCAACCCAGCTTAGGCTCTGTTTCACTTCTGGGATATTCTATAATTAAATAAAGGATAAAAGAAAACGCTAGTGTCGATTATCGAACAAGGTAAATAAAAAATAAAAAACGCCACAGGGCGCTGAAACAAAAACAATTTGCAAAAGCATGTATAGTCTGTTTTTTTATGGTAAGAGGAAAAAGAAGGCTGACTAGTCCACTGGGGCGGACAGCGATATATTTGACAGAATGGTTCTTTCCTCTGAATCCGAAAGGGCTTGAGCACATTGTAGAAGAAGCCCGAGAAATTTCCCAGGTTCATATTGTTGCGGAAGCGAGATATATAGAACGTAACCAATAATATTAAAAAATCATAAACTAGAAACAGAGTATCTAGACGTAATTTAATAATATAATAAATCATAATTACTATATCTAATAACAGCTAATAAATAATAAATAAGACAACAATAAGGGAAATACCAAAATCTAATTTCACTCTAAATAATTTATAAGTGAAATATTATAAGAAAAGAGGAGATACAAAATGCCTTATAGAAGAAAATAGAGAAGTTGAGGGGTGAAGAGAAAGGAAGGGAGGGGGCTCCCTTTTATAGTATGAAGCCCCCCTTCATCAATATAATCCCACCGATGTGGGACTATTTTTTCACAAGCAACAAATCTCTACCTTAAAAAAATTCTCACATTCTCAGTTTCTTCTAATTACAAATTCTATTTACAATTCAACAATCAATGTTCAACAATGTTGATCAAATCCGAACAATGTTGAAATTTGACGAAGGTCACCACCTTTGTCAGCATATCAGCAGGATTCTCACTCGTCCGTATCTTCTGTATCATGACTCCACCTTCTTCTAAAATTTCTCGTACGAAGTGATATCGAACATCAATGTGCTTCGTTCTTGCATGGTAAACTTGGTTTTTTGCTAATTGAATAGCACTTTGGCTATCACAAAATACTATGATGTCTTCTTGACCAATACCAAGTTCTTCTAGCAATCCTTGAAGCCAAATTTCCTCCTTCACAGCCTCTGTAATTGTCATGTACTCTGCCTCTGTGGTAGACAAAGCACTGTTGACTGTAAAGTCGACTTCCAATTAACTGGTGCTTTTACAAGAGTAAACACATAACCAGTAGTTGATCTTCGTTTGTCCAAATCACCTGCAAAATCTGAGTCACAATACCCAACTAAAGATCGGTCATCTTCCTGCTCAAAAACCAAACCAACATCCACAGTATTACATATATACCATAGAATCCATTTCACAGCTTGCCAATGTTCCTTTCCTGGATCATGCATATACCCACTCACAACTCCAACAGCTTGTGAAATGTCAGGTCTCGTACAAATCATTGCATACATCAAGCTACCAACAGCATTTGCGTATGGTACCCTTGACATATACTCTCGTTCATCTTCATCCTTTGGCGACATATCAGCACTAAGCTTAAAATGAGGGGCAAGTGGAGTGCTAACCGGCTTCGTTCTCTCATCCATGCTAAATTGATTTAGCACTCTCTTCAAATACTCCTTCTGAGATAAAAAGAGTTTCTTTGATTGTCTATCTCTTGTTATCTCCATGCCGAGAATCTTCTTTGCCTCTCCTAAGTCCTTCATCTCAAATTCCCCTTTTAGTTGAACCTTCAGCTTCTCAATTTCTGCCTGATTTTTTGAAGCTATCAACATATCATCAATATATAAGAGGAGATATATAAAGGATCCATCTTCAAGCTTTCGCAAATAAACACAATGATCGTATCTGCTTCTTTTGTACTTATGCCACAACATAAACTTGTCAAATCGTTTATACCATTGTCTCGAAGATTGTTTCAATCTGTATAACGATTTTTCAAGTTTACACACCATATTCTCCTTTCCAGCAACTTTGAATCCTTCCGGCTGAGTCATGTAGATTTCCTCTTCCAAGTCTCCGTTTAGAAATGTAGTTTTAATATCCATCTGAACTAGTTCCAAATCCAACTGTGCTACCAAAGCCAACAAAATTCTAATGGAGGAATGTTTCACAACTGGAGAAAATACCTCATTGTAATCAATTCCCTCCTTATGAGCATAGCCTTTAGCTACCAATCTTGCTTTGTAGCGTACATCACCTTGGTTAGGAAATCCTTCTTTCTTTGCATATACCCATTTGCAACCAATTGCCTTCTTACCCTTCGGGAGTTTGGCCAATTTTCACGTACCGTTCTGATGAAGGGACTGCATTTCTTCATTCATGGCATTCCTCCACTTATTCTTCTTTGAGCTCTGAATAGCCTACTTGTAAGTTGAAGGAATATCATCAGCCGTAATTGAGGTTGCACAAGCCACCATGTCCTCGAAACGAGTAGGCTTTCTTATTGTTCGTTTTGGCTTGCTGGTTGCTATTGATTCACGTTGCTGTTGAGGTTCATGAGTTGAAACCTCCCTTTCAACTGGCTCTTCATCTGTTACAGGAAAGTCTTCTTTTATTTCCCCGTCTGTACCTTGTACTGGGAAAATCAACTTTCCTTCAAACTCCACTGCCTTGAAACACCATCACTTTGCTTGATATCTTCAGCTGCTACCTTTCTCACCATGGCAGATTCATTAAAGGTAACATCCCTACTGAATACAATCTTCTTTGTCTCTGGACACCATAAAAGATATCCTTTGACTTCAGAAGTGATTCCCAAAAAAATGGCTTTCTTTACTCTCGGATCCAATTTTGATTCTTTCACATGGTAATATGCAGTTGAACCAAATACATGTAAAGAATCATAATCTGTAGCAGGTTTTTCATACCACTGTTCCAATGGTGTCTTACCACCAATAGTAGAAGATGGTAGACGATTAATGAGGTGGCTCGCTTATGTAATTACCTCAGCCCAAAATTCTTTGCCCAAGCCAGCATTGGATAACATACGCCGAACCTTCTCCAGCAAAGTCCGGTTCATGTGTTCTGCCACTCCATTCTGTTGTGGTGTATGCCTGACGGTGAAGTGTCTGACGATGCCATCTTCCTTACAAATCTTCTGGAAAGGATCATTTCTGTATTCTCCTCCGTTATCTGTACGAAGACATTTGATCCTCCTGCCTGTTTGTGTTTCTATCATCACCTTCCATTTGAGAAAGATTCCCAACACTTCATCCTTGGTCTTCATTGTATACACCCAGACTCTTCGGGAAAAATCATCAACAAAGGTTACAAAATAATGTTTTCCTCCTATTGATGGTGTTTTGGAAGGACCCCAAACATCAGAGTAAACATAATCCAAAATACCTTTTGTATTATGGATAGCTGTTCCGAACTTAACCCTTGTCTGCTTCCCCTTTACACAGTGCTCACAAAAATCCAAACTGCAATGTTTTAATCCTTTTAACAACCTTTGATCTGATAGAGTTTTTAAGGATTTACCTCCAGCATGTCCCAAACGCATGTGCCACAACCTAGTTGCTTCTACTTCCTTCTCATCACTGGATGTCACTGCTGCTGTTCCAATAACCGTACTACCTTGATAATGGTATGTGTTATTGTTCTTCCGTATACCCTTCATTACCACCAGTGCACCGGAAAGTATCTTCATTACTCCACTTTCTATGGTGATTTTGAATCCCTTTAAGTCCAAAGTTCCCCAGAAATGAGATTTTTCTTCAAATATGGTACATATCGAACATCAGTCAATGTTCTAATCAGTCCATCATGGTTCCTCAAACGAATTGAACCAATGCCATATGCGGTAAGTGAAGTGTTGTCTGCTGTGTGGACAACTCCACATCCTCCTTCTTGGAAATCAGTGAACCAGTCTCGGTTGGGACACATATGATGGCTGCAAGCTGAGTCTAACAACCATATGCCTGACGATTTTGACGACGTCATTGTAGATAGTGAAAAATCTGAATTTTCATCATCACAGTCAGCTACATTTGAATCCATAGCAGCCTTCTCATTGTTGTGTTTGGATTTGTTCTTCAATTTTTGATAATCCTTCTTCCAGTGGCCTTTTTCTCGACAAAAGGCACATTCATCTTTACTGGGTCTGGATCTCGATTTGGATCTCCCTTTCCTTGATCTCGACTGATTTTCAGTACGTCCTCTTGTGACTAATGCCTCTGCTTCTCTGCTTCTTTATTTCTCTTTCTTTCTTTGTTCATAGCTGTATAGCGCAGAACAAACGTCTCTAAGAGATACTTCCTCTTTGTCATGAAGTAGAGTAGTCTCTAGGTGCTCGTACTCATCGGGAAGTGATCCCAACAACATCAAAGCCAGATTTTCATCTTCAAAGGGTACATCCAGATTCTACAAATCTGTTACTAACTTATTGAAGCTGGTAATATGATCATTCATTGTGGTACCAGGTACATAGGTGAAGCGAAACAATCTTTTCTTCATATGAAGTTTATTCTGAGTGCTTTTCTTCAAAAATTTGTCCTCCAGTGCCTTCCACAGTCTATATCCAGAAGTTTCCTTTGTGTATGGATACTTCTGTTCTCTTGAAAGGAACGATCGAATGGTACCACAAGCAACACGATTGATCCTCCTCCAATCTTCCTCCCCATGCTATCTGATTTTCTCTCTTCAATAGCAAATTCTAGTGATTGTTACAAAAGGACATCAAAAACTTCGCTCTGCCACATCCCAAAATGTCCAGATCCGTCAAATATTTCAACTGCAACCTTCGCATTTGACACAATTCTTGCCGTAAGTGAAGATGTCAACGACGATTTTTCGACATTTGATGTGGATTCTTCAATTTTCTTGTCCGCCATTTCTGCTCCAGATACTATTTAATAGCTGTCAATAAAAAATCCCAAAGTAATTCTTTTCTGATGTGGAAGTTCAGATTACACTGCAACCACAGAGCATACTCAGACAGAACCTTGGCTCTGATACCAATTGTTGCGGAAGTGAGATATATAGAGCATAACCAATTATACTAAAAAATCGCAAACTAGAAACAGAGTCTCTAGACGTAATTTAATAATATAATAAATCACAACTACTATATCTAATAACAACTAATAAATAATAAATAGGACAACAATAAGGAAAATACCAGAATCTAATTTCACTCTAAATAATTTATAAATGAAATACTATAAGAAAAGAGGAGATACAAAATATCTTATAAAAAAAAAAAGATAAATTAAGGGGTGAAGAGAAAGGAAGGGAGGGGGCTCCCTTTTATATAGCATCAAGCCCCCCTTCATTACTTGTAAACTGCTATTAGCAAGGCCAACTTCGGAAGCCAAAAAATTTCTCCAGTGAATGGAGGGGGCCTCAGCTTCATCGCTCTGCAATCACGTTCCAAATATCTTGTCATCTTTCATCGATACCTTTGTTGACTTCTCAGTCAGCGGCCTCTTCCTCTTACCGCCGCCGCCGATAGAAAATCCTACCCTCGCTTCCGCTAGTGAGCCTTCTTCTCCTCTTTCACGTTTTCTCCCTGCGTTGCAGACCCACCTGCCCTCACCGGACCGTCTAATTGCCATTGGTGACCTCCATGGCGATCTTGAGAAATCCAAACAGGCTTTCCGACTCGCCAGCCTCATAGATGAGTCCGATCGTTGGATTGGAGGCTCCGCCACCGTGGTCCAGGTCGGGGATGTGCTCGACCGGGGAGGCGAAGAGCTTAAGATCCTCTATTTCCTCGAGAAATTGAAGCGCGAGGCAGCGAGAAGTGGTGGCACCATCATTACCATGAATGGGAACCACGAGATTATGAACGTGGAGGGCGATTTCAGATACGTCACCCGTCCTGGTTTGGATGAATTCAAGGTATGGGCGGATTGGTTTTGTTTAGGGAACAAGATGAGGAGTCTTTGTCGAGGGTTGGAGAAGCCCAAAGATCCTTTTGAAGGGATTCCCTCTGCTTTTCGCGGCGTGAAGGAAGTGTTCTTCGACGGCTTTAAAGCCAGGATTGCTGCATTGCGGCCTAACGGTCCTATTTCGAGCCGGTTTTTGTCGCAGAATCTGACTGTATTGGTTGTTGGGGATTCAATCTTCGTTCATGGGGGCTTATTGCCCCAACATGTTACTCATGGTTTGGAGCGGATTAACAAAGAAGTGAGGGATTGGATTAACGGGTTGTCGGGGAGACGTTCACCTGCTTATTGCCGGGGGAGGAATGGTTTAGTTTGGTCGAGGAAATTTTCTGATGAGTTGGCTAAAAATTGCGATTGTTCCACTCTTGAGCATGTTCTCTCCACCATTCCTGGTGCAAAGAGGATGATCATGGGCCACACAATCCAAGATATTGGAATTAATGGTGTATGTGAAAACAAAGCTATTCGGATTGATGTGGGCATGTCAAAAGGTTGTATAAATGGTCTGCCTGAAGTGTTGGAGATTGATGGGAAAAGGTCAGGACTGCGGATATTGACATCAAATCCTTTGTATCAGAACACCAATTCTTCAAGATTGGATATGGAGAAAGAAGGCGGCCTTGGGTTTTTGCTTCCAGAAAATCGACCAAAGCACGTGGAAGTTAAGGCTTACTAACATACTATAATGGGGTCATTAGAAATGAAGATGGAAGATGGGTGTGGCTACGTGTGCAAACTTATGCAGTTCCGCCGGTTATTGCAGAAGTTATCGTCATCATTCAGGGACTCCAAATCTGCTGGAATAGAAAATTTAGAAGCATTATTCTTTGCACCGACTGTATTGAAGCTGTGAATTTACTCACTAGGGGTTGTGATCATACACACCCCTTTAGAGAAGTCATTGAGGAAGCTAGGTTATGGATGTCTAGAGATTGACAAGTTCTTATTAGACATATATCTAGGATCAAAATACGCAGGCTGATTATTTAGCTAAACTATCTCATACTAGGCTTGATAATTTTATCATCTTTGATCACCCACCACCTCCTTTATTGGTAGGCGGTGGTTGATTTTAAAGACTTCTAGGTTTCCTCTTCTTGTGGGGAGCTTTGTTGTATTATTTGATGATTTATGAATTCCAGTTTTAATTCAAAAAAAAAAAAAAACATACTATAATTTTTATTTGATTTTTCTCAGCTTTAGGCTTTTCCTTTGGTGGCAATTCCATGGGGTGAAGAGTTGAAGATGGGTTGCAGATTTCAAAATTAATCATATCTGCAGTCCAGAGGCTTCCCGGGGGGGGATATCAATGAAGGAGGAGATATGGTGTAACAAGATTAAAGTATGTTTGCCTGCAATGATAACTCAGAAACTCCCCCTAATAATACTGCATTGCTACCTCTGGAATTTTACTTTGAAGGTATTCTTTGCTTCTCTTCTTCAATCTCGTTGAACATTATTTCAATTGATAAAAGCTTTTGGCTGTTGGTGTATCATTTTTTGTATCAATATGGTGTCAGACTAAATTTTCTGTCAACTGTCGTAGTTAATTGCAAGAATTAGTTGTTTCAGAAGAGGAAGCATGCAACATTTAGTTTTATCTTTCCCCGCTATTGCTTTTCTTATTGATTATTGGTTTGACCTGATATCACAAGATTGATTTCAAACATTAACCTTCTCTTGAAGACAAGCTATACAGCAAATGTAAATGGTTATCGTGGATGCAATTCTAATCACATGATATGAGCATTATTGATATTGCATAACTGCCTGAACCGTTTCCTGAAAAGCTTTATTGGCTTCATAGAAAAAGGTATTTGAACAAAAACTACCTTAGCTAGTCAGCGAGAGAATCTTTTATGAGTTATCAACTAATCTCTACCTGTACCTAAAAAATTTAGGTTTGAATTGAAGAATTCTTTCTTCAATGACAATCAAATTGTCTGTGGCCTTTGTATGTTTGATCATAGTACTTAAATTGTCAAGATTCTAATTAGAAGTTTGAAACTCGTAAACAAAGTCTAGGGGTCACTTCCTTGAGTTAATCGTTGAAACTGAACAATTTTCGAGTATTTTGGTTGTGCATATTTTTCTGGAAAAAATCCTTGCTAAAAGGAAATTAATCAGGAATCACTTTTGTTTGTGAATTCTCAAGGTCAGGGAAGTGAATTTGGTGGCTGACTGGGTTGATAAAACTTCATTGAATGCGTCAGCCCTAGTGATTGGATTTTGAGACGTCGGTTGCACTTGCAGCAGCTATTGTTGCAGGATCATGAAGGAATTAGTTTAGATATTGGATAATTTTAATCTCTGTCGGTCATTAGTTGTTTTTATAACGTGATTTTCCATATATGATATAAGTATGTAAGAGGAGTTTTGTATCGATTTGCGTGAACGTATTTTTCAAACGCTAACTCAAGTAGGCCCTAAGTTAGTTTAAGAACTTTTCTATAGTTTAAATATAAGAAAAAGTTGATTTTTTTGTTGTGAGATTAAAAAAACTAAATAAGTTAATTAATCATTAGAGTATATATTAATTTAATAGTTAGGAAAAATAGTTTGGAGAAAAAATAATAAATATAAATATTTTAAAATAATTTAATTAACTTTCTTAATATTTCTAAAAAAAATTAATTCTATTCTATATTTAGGAGTTTGAGTTCTATTCTGTTGATGGTGTATTGGTTTTTCTGTTAATGATAGTTCCTACTTTTGATAGCGAAAAAGGAAGAAAGTAAATTCATGTAGACTAGCTTCATTTTGGGGAAAAGATTACGAATTTTTAAAGTTCCTCTTTACAGGTGGATCCAATTCAAGGATTTAAATGACTCAAAGGGGGAACTAGTTAAATAGATTATTATAACAAATTTTCTTCATGCCTGTTACTCTGTCAACTACATACCCTGATGAAGTGCTAGTTGAGCAGCAGAGTGGGAAGGAGGCTTGTGGATTCCACAATGCTTTTGTTTTATATAATATATATATACACTCCCCACAATGCTTATTTAAACCCCGCCAAAGGATGATGCTAGGTCAGATGAAGAGCTAATCATCTCACAAACCAAACCCACACATTAATTGATGACAAGGTACATGATTTATCATTTGCATTCAGAAAAATTATTATTTAGAATATAAAATAAATATAATATTTTAAAAAAATCAATTGTGTGAAGAAATATATCAAATTTATAATAACCAACTACCACTCTGGTCCTATTTATAAATCATTTTTTATCGAAAAATTTTATCTTATTTATAAGTTCAGTTTCTGTGTAGTAAATGAGATTGTGACAATTTTGTCCTTATTTATTGTACCAATAAAGAAATAATTTAAAGATAAATAGAGAAGAAAGAGTTGAAAAATACATATTCATAAACGAGAGCATAGTTGGAAATTTACTCCATAATCATTGAGTTAATCAGTTCTCTTTGGTATGTGAGATTTAGTTAAAAGAGATTTATAAATAGGACTAGAGTGGTACAATGGTTTTTTAAGTTTTTCTTGAACACCTCTTTCCCACATAGAAACAGAAAAATACAAAGGCCTTGGAAACCATCTTGAAATCTTAGTGCTTGTTTGGAGTTATTTATCATAAGCATGGTAGTGCAAGTTGAGACAAAACTCTTTTTAGGCTAAATTTTACAAAATCCTCTTGAATTTGTATATAATCTCCCTAACATTTTAAAGTTTCAATTCAACCCTTTAAACTTTCATTTTTTAACTATTAACCCCTGCCGTTAAGCGATCATTATCTTTCTAACGGAAAATGCTACGTCAAATTATGAAATGACACGTGGCATCCTACGTGGCATATTGTGTAAATTACTAATTTCATAAAACCCCTATAAAATTTGAACAGTTGCAGAGAATCCCCTGAACTATGAACAATTGCAAAGAACCCTCATGAACTTTGATAAGTTACAAATAACCCCCTAACATTTCAAAATTTATATTTGACTCCCCTAAAATTTTGATTTATAATATTAAACCACGTGCAATAATTTTTTATCATTTTCATAAATTTATCAATATTTTTGCTATCATTTATCAATTAAAATACTATTAGTTCTTTTATATATGACAACAACAAGAATAATAATATTTAGAAAAATATAAAAGTACACGTTGAACCTTTGATTCATGAAAATATATGCAATACTAATAAAAAAAAATAACATAGGCATAACCTATCCTCTAACATAAATATAATTTTAAACTATCAATGCTCAATCATCCCAATAATATATTAAACATAAATGATAACATTTTTACCCTATCAATACTTAATTATCCTAAGAAAATAAGTAAATGTTATACAAATGATAACATTTTTATTTTTATATTTTTTAAATATTCTTCTTCTAATTTTTCTGTTTTTGCCATACCAAAAAACTATTTTAATTGATAAATGATAGTAAAAAACTTAATAAATTTATTAAAATGATAAAAGTAACAACGCGAGGTTTAATATTACAAATCAAAATTTTAAGGGAGTCAAATTTAAATTTTAAAATATTAAGGGAATTATTTGTAACTGATCAAAGTTTAGGGGATTATCTGTAATTGTTTAAAGTGCATGTGGTTTTATGAAATTAGTAATTTATATAGGATGTCATGTAGGATGCCACATGTCATTTTATAATCTGACGTGACAATTTTCGTTAAAAAAATAACAATTATTTAACAGCAGGGGGTTAATATTTAAAAAATAAAAGATCGGAGGGTTAATTTTAAATTTTAAAATATTAAAAGGTTATATGTAACTTTAAATTTTAAAATATTAAAAGATTATATGTAACTGACTTAAAATTTAAAAGAATTTTATATAATTTAACCTTCTTTTTATACATAAGTTTAGTCGTGTTCAAAACAGGCCTTCGGTCACTTAACAGCTTGCTCAATTTTCACATCGACCCCATGTAAGCGAGTGACACTGACAATGACGGTATGTGAGTGGTGAAGAAATTAATGTGAAAGACAATGATAGTACAATATTTATCTTAGTGATGAAGGAATTAATTTAAAATATTGATTTTATTTGTCGGTATTAGGAACTCGACTCCTTCTTCGTGGGGATATGAATTTTGTGGAATGAATTTTTCAGCTTTTGGAGGAAGAAAAAAAAATAAAAATAGAAAAAATTCTTATAAAATACCTTTAAAATAAGTAAATCCTAAGTCAGTATGGTGAAATTTGAAAATTTCAGGTCAGTACTGTGTCAGTACGGGAGAGAAATATGAGATTTTGAAATTTCGGCCAAAAGACGCCTTTGCCCTTCAGTTTTATCTCTTTCCACTTCGAAATAACAACACTGGCATATTAATTAAAAACACCGTATTCTACATTAATAACACCAAAATCCCACAAAGAATCCATATTTCCCTGCGCTTCACCTTCGTTTTGAGCACTTCATTCAATTCTTCCTCATCTCAGTTGCAAATCATATAGTTGATTCAAATCTCCTTGAGGAACCCACAAAAGATCCGCTGCAATCTTGTGATTATAGCTCCATCAATCTCACCCACCGCCCAACGAGGTCTCACCCATGACCATCGATCAATTCCAAATTTGACTACCACCCAACACCTCCCTCCCAGCAACCGGCGTCAATTTTCAATCGTCTCCTCCCACCACCAAAAACGCCCATCGACATTCTCCTAAGAGAATCTCCTACTCCCATCCGCCCTACGACGGAAAAGTGACACTGACAAGTGCATCTCGCCTATAAGAAGAAAGTGAAGTTGTTAATATAGAATACGGTGTTGTTAATAAAGAGAAAGGAGTTGTTATTGGTCCTGAAACTTGTTAACTGTGAAAAAAAATGGAGTTGTTAATGTATAATACAATATTGTTAATAAAGAGATATGTTTTATTATTGGCCCTGAAACTTGTTAATTGTGAAAGAAGAGAGTTGTTAATGTAGAATGTGGTGTTGTTAAGAAAGAGAGAGTTGTTGTTATTGGTCCTAAACTTATTAATTGTGAAAGAATAAAGTCGAGTTGTTAATGTAGAATATGATGTTGTTAAAAAAGAGATAGATGTTATTATTGGCTTTAGAACTTGTTAATTGTGAAAGAAGAAATGTGGAATTGTTAATGTAGAATACGGTGTTGTTAATTAAGAGTGAGGTGTTGTTATTTCGAGTTGAGAGGGGGGACAGCTGAAGGGCAAATTCGTCTTTTCACCGAGATTTCAAAATCTCATATTCCTCCTCTATACTGACACAACACTGACATGAGATTTTCGAATTTCACCACACTAATTTAGGATTTACCAATTTTAAAGATATTTTATAAGGATTTTCCAAAAAAATACATTAAGTTTAGAATGTATGCATGGGGTAGGAGCAACCTTTTGATCTCCAAACTTGCTTCTTTTCAGTAATTTTCAGATTTTATTTCTATATTTATTCTTTCTTTTTAAACCACCACTTATTATTTATTTGATGATGACTCTAAGATGTGCGTTGACACCTGGAATCTTTTATCCGGAGGGATAAAAACGAGAGTGGGTTTCTTCCAAGGTATTAAAATCTGGATCGGGAATTGAACTAATCGGGGTATTGGGTTAAGGGTCAGTGGGTCAGATTGGGGCCAAACCGGTGAAAAATTAAAAATTTTAGACTTATAGTATAAAATTCTAAAAAAAAATTAAATTTTTTTTTAAATAGTAATCCGGACCGGACCAATTTACCGGCCGGTCTGGTCCGGTCCGGGTTACATAACCCTAGTTTCTTCAAAGCATTCTCACACTCACCAGTCAACACCACTCTGATTTTTTTTATAACTTCCGTCTACATAATTCTCACATACTACAAAAAAAAAAAAGAGTTAATTTATTAACTATGACATAAATAAATACATTTTTTTAATTTTAGCTTCAGCTATAAATAATATTCTCAGCCCTCTATCACTTTTCTGTCCTTCCTATATGAATTAACTCATTTTTCATTACATACGATTGGGGCAAAATTATAATAATATCATTGATTACTTTTTTAGATGGATTTATAATAAGAACCAAGATTTATTTCAAACTAGGCTTATAAAAAAAAGACCAGAGTAGCATTTGGGAATTGGGATATTAGGAGCTGGAACAAAAATTTCTTTTGGTGAACAACGGCAAAAAAAAAAAAAACGTGCACATGCTGGTATACATGGGCGTCATGCACTATTCAAGTTGCCTACTTGGCCGGTTGGCCCCTCTCAATATTTATTTATTTTTTGGTGTGACCCTCTCAATATTTATTACTCTATTTTTTTTTTTGGCCAGAATATTTATTACTCTATTCAATAAGCAACATTGGCAGGGCGGTAGGCAACTTCTGTTATAATTTATTTATTGTAAAAAATAAACCGTTTATTTATTACTCTTCTCCCGCCTCTTCATGGGTCCCACCTGCGACCTCGTCGGGCACCGCATATCCTCCGGCACTCTCTCCCTCCTCACAGCACCTGTGATCCTCGGAACCGCTTTCGTGTCCACACCTCAGTCCTTCATCAGCATTCGCTTCCTTGTCGGCTTCTCTCTCGCCAACTTCGTGTCCAACCAGTTCTGGATGACCTCCATCTTCGCCCCCTCCATAGTAGGCCTAGCAAACGGACTTGCCGCCGGGTGGGCCAACGTGGGTTCGGGTGTGACCCAACTAGTCATGCCTCTTCTCTACTCTCTCATCATCAACGTACCGTCTTCCATGGCTTGGAGGCTTGTGTTTGTTGTTCCCTCAATTTTCCACGCAATCACAGGAATACCGATCTTGGCTTTCGGGCAAAACCTTCCTTCGGGGAGATACGTGCGTACCAAGCACAGAAGTCTGAAGGAGAGAACGTGTTCGAAATTGTATTGGAGGGCTTGTCCAATTACAGAGGGTGGGTTGTGTTGGAATATCTAAACATGAAGAGATCCGTTTTGTTTCTTGTAAAGTCATGTTTTAAATTAAGTATTGAGTAAGGAGTTATAACATAAAAAGTCATCAATGTTATATGTGTTAAATTTTTAGAGATACATGTGAAGGGTTATAATTAGAGATGTGACAACCACTACTTGAAGAAAAATTGTGTTGCGTCTATAATAAAACTCTACATAATATAAATGTATAACTCTTCATATATCTGTTCATGAATCAACATATAAGATTCATGACTTTAACAAAATGTTACGACTTTTAATTGAAGAGTTGTTGCTTCAAGATACATTACTTTATGACCTATAAATACCTAATATCATCAGTCATTCTAACATATCAGAAATCACACAACAATAGATCAAACTCATTATCTTTGTCTTTGAGCGGACACAAAAATAAAGTCATTGTCAGAAATCACACAACAATAGATCAAACTCATTATCTTTGTCTTTGAGTGGACACAAAAATAAAGTCATTGTTGTCTTACTTGAGTATTTGGAGTTCAATCCATACTTAAGGGTCTTCGTTGTATCCTGCACAAATTCACCTGTCTTGCAACAAATTCACCTGTCTTACAGCAAATTCACTTGTCTTGCAGCAAATTCACCTATGAATCCAATTTACACCTTATAAGATAGGTATAGATAGCGAAGAATTAATACTAAAGGAAAATGGTGTCTATGCCTCGTAGACATTATGCACTACTTTCTTCTTCTTATACTCTTCAAAGACCCAGCCCCTTCGATAGGTTTTTGGTCTAGTTTATGGGTTATCTCCTTGGGTGGAAATAACTACGGACAACAACATAGCACAGTACTTTTATGATAGGTTTAACTGGAATATCGAAGTGGCGAGGAGCATTGCGGCGAGTTTTGGGGTGGCGAATTTGTTTTCACGGCCTATGGGAGGAGTGATTTCTGATGGGTTGGGGAGGAGGTTTGGCATGAGAGGCAGATTGTGGGGTCTGTGGGGGGTCCAAACGATGGCCGGACTTCTTTGTATTTTACTTTCTCTGGAGTTCTATCCTTGTCATGTCATCATGTGTGCCTTCTCTGTATTCGTTCAAGCAGCTGGTGGCCTCGCATCTGGTGTCGTCCCTTTTATTTCCAAGAGGTTAGTTCACTATCTCTTTATTCATAGTTATTGAGCTTCAAGACAAATTCCCATTCCTTTTTTTTTTTTGGCAACAGACAAATTCCCATTCTAGAGCATATGCAAATGACATTAGGTATATACTCATTAAATTGCTTTATAATTCAAATTAAAGTTGTTAATTTTGAAAAAGATAAATAAATAATGTTCAGAAAAAATTAGTGAAAAATCTGTGTTTAACCCGATCTGATTTTATAGATCAAAAAGTACCGGTTAACAGGTACAATTCAGATCCTTGTCGATAAAATTTTCAAATACGGACTATTTTGACTGATTTTCAAGTGAGTCAGTTGAGTGTGGGACTTTCATTCTTAGATGGTAGGAACACAATTTCCTAACTATGATATGAAAAAAAAGGAAAGATGCCCAAGTGGCCACGGCTTTCCAGTTTTAAAAAGGTTCTCATTTGAAAAATAAAAATGTATGCGTCTCATTGTGCAGATCGCTGGAAGTAATTTCAGAGATGACGGGGAGTGGAGGAACTATAGGGGCCGTGGTGACTCAAACACTGTTGTTCTCAGGGGCGCACTTGTCAAAGCAAACAAGCATATCTCTAACGGGCATTATGATGGTATTGTGCACTGTACCACTGAGCTTTTTGTATTTCCCTCAATGGGGAGGTATGTTCTGTGGACCTTCATCAGATCCCGATTCACCTGAACACAATTATCACCGGCTTTATTAAGGATGATTCCAATGGGTTCCTGGTGTCACATACGCTTTCGGCATGAAGCTGAAGATGAAGAACATGCAATCAGTTTTTATATTTCTAGAAAAAGCAAACATTTGCAAAGTGATAATGAAGCATTTTACTGGACAAACTGGACAACATTCTGATACAAGACTGCCAGAGAGATATTTCATAAAATTATTCAAAGGATTAATTCCACTTGGCACTTGGGCATCAGTTGCAGAGATTTATCAAATATGCAATGAAAAGTAAGAGAAAAAGGAAAAAATGGGGGGAAAAAGAGGTCACCGACAAACATTTGCTGCTTCCACAGGGAAAAGGATATTCTGAAGCATGCTAACCGAAGGCACAATAAAATTCGAGTTTCTTTTACATGACTTCATGCAAATTCAGACTGCCAAATACCGAATAAATTTTTATATTCAAAAGGATGACTACAGCATGACATTATTCTCAGATCTTATTTACTTTTTCCTTCTCTCAGATCAGCATTTTATAACTTGAGGGGGAAAGTTATGCGAACAACAGTAACAAAGTCTCCCTAGTCATTAAATCCATCAGAAGCCAACGAAACGGCTACTTCTGGAAATAACTGCAAGCTTAATGCTTCTTAAGAAAAACTATACTTATTCAGCCTAATCCATTCCACATTAAGTGCAACTTCCCATTAACCACCATAATTTCCAACCCAAGCAAACTTCTGTGTCAGTTTAATGATTGAGCAAAAGCTTCAAAATTAACGAGTATTTTAACATAAAATGAGGGATTGCTAAATATTAGGAAAAAGATTAGGTAGGCAGAGTAACAGAATTATTCAAGCAGAAAGGAAAAATGATGATTTTTCATATCAATAGATTAAATGGGAAGGGGGATTAGAAGACCGTTTCAAGGCAACAAGTTCAACAGGTCATTTTCACAATCCAGAAGCCAAAATAACAAGCTCATCAATGTTAAGTAAAAGGAGCCATAAATTTAACTTAGCCGGTTACCTTGTTAAGCAAGCATATCTCTAATTAAAGAAAATGCCTCCTAAGATGCGCGGCATAGCCCACCAGTTACCAAGAACTCCGACCAAAGCGAAATTCTGATTCCTGACTTCAATATTGGCCAGACAGAGAAGCTTATAATCCTGAACTTGAACTTTGCTGGCGTATAGTGACTGCAAAGTAAAGAATCACCAGAAATCAAATTTAAGGCAATAGACTCACCCAACAAACAGATAGGTAAAGTACTTAAGTGGCGGGGTCTTTCTCCCTTACAGACTAATTTTTAAGAGTGAGTTCCCCAGTCCTGTTTAGGTCTCCGCCAGTCAGTAAAGTGCCAGAAAAATTACTTGTGGTCACTGTTACAAGACTCCACCATAACACTCTGAAGAGTTGATATCATAGGTGGCTGCACCCTGTGGTGGTCACTCTATCCACCATGTCACACTCTCAGTATACTGGTTTTTCAGGATGGATTCCCCACGTTTACTTAGGCTTTCATCCCAATTACAATATCGTGTTACAAATGAAAATGTTTAAATACACAAGAGATGGCTGCCCACCTTAAATTTATGCAATGAAGGCTCTTCACGCATACATTGTTGGCAAAACTGCAATAAGAGCATTTGTCTTGAAATATAATAAAGCAATATCATATAGGCACTGTTGAAATTGAACATTTAGTCAAAATACAAGAGAGCAATATCATCTAGGTTAAGAATGAGAAGAGAGAAATTTTTTAAAACATCGTGGAAAATAAAAATGAAATTCAAGTGTGTCCCAATGTACTAAAATGAAGGAAACCTAGTCCAATAGAATAATGACCTTGAAGGGAGGGGCCACATAAGACGACAAAGTAAATTATACAGTAAAAGTTTCTCTAGAAGTTAATGAGGCAATTAGAAGAATTTTTTCAGACCTCATCAACGAAAATATAAACAGAGTAAGGATCGGGCTTTGTGCTGAGCAGGAACAAAGTAACTTTTACAACTAGCAGCACGATCGGATCATTCAAGTTTGCCAACACTGTAAGAAAGAGACAGACAGGAACCCAAAATCTCCTAGCAAACTTCCACAGATGGTGCTGATGTCCTTCCTCCTCTGAAAGGTCCAGTGAGTCTTCATAAGGGTCATCCACTAAAGCATCCTGAGCTACTTGTCAGAAAAGGGGTACTGAAAGTTAGTAAGGGTGAGCTTCAAACAAGAGATGGGAAAGGAGGGAGTTATTTTTAAGATAGAAAAAAAGTTAGTCATAGCAACAATCAGATATCGATCTCACCATCCATAGCATAAGCAATAACTGAACCATATGCAATTGACACACCTAAAATGATTCCGCTGCTGAATTTACTTCCTGAAATATTACCAAAAACCCCAAGTGACAAAAAAGGATAATGATTAGCAAGAGTTTAGTGCATATTTAAATTCCTAGTAGAATAAATCTCATCCTGGTATTACTTCAAACAAAAAAATGTTGATTTCCAAGCACACTTGGAACCGTGTTACATAGATAATAAGCAAAGAAGGTTAATTATGACTTGCTGATCCCTCATAAACCATCTTTTTGGGGAGAAAGGAAGCTTCGCATATTTAATTATGAATGACATCATATTAGTACGTGTCAGCTTGAAGCAGAAATTGCCCTATAGCATGGATTACGACTGGAAGCATATTTAAAAGGATAATAAAGAAACAGCACCTCTAACTAATGGATAGAACCTATTTGTGCCATGATATGATGATCAATCTACACATCAATAGTAATCTTCTCACAGTCTTCTTACGTTTAGGTGCCGCCCCCTCCCTTAAAAATTCTTATATTTTCCTCCAAGGCACCTCTTCAAATTGCATTCTAGCAATTATCGTCAATGGATTAGCTCTTAAAACTTTTCTATGCTACATTGTCAATCCATTATTGCCTCATCATCTTCCATCTTAATTAGAGATTTTCAGTGTTCGTAGCTTGTACACAGGCAAAGAGGGAAAACTGACAGAAATGATATAAAGTTGACACTTAATTTACATCGGGATATACATTTAAAACAGTATCCTAAACTGAACAGGAAGAGTTGAAGTTTAACCCTCTAAATTCTCATCAGAAGATTTCGAAAGCTTCAAAATCGAAATATAGACCCACAAACAAGCGAGTTCATAGAGCAATTGACAACGGAAGCAAGAAAAGCAAGGGGAAAATTTATATGAAAAAAGAAACAACAGAAAATCAGGCAAAACAAGACACCACGGTTACTCACCGCAGAAATAGACATTTCTTAGATACTTTCTAGTTATATTTACATCGGATTTGAATATGGAGGCACGTCCGCAAACTGAGCGTTCTACGCTCTTCAGAAATGATTTTGCGACATCGAATTTCCCATAATCTGAAGCAATGAAAGCCCAAAAGTAAAGCAACAATAGAGGAACGATTAGAACTAAGCGAAACATAATTGGCGAAATATAAGTTAAGAAGAAAAACGTACTGAACCGCTTCAGAAGAGAAAATGATGAGCTGTGAGATGAGATTGAAGTAAAAGAATGCTTGATTGGATGAAGAAATTTGGTAGAGTAGGCCATGCCTTTGTGCAGGAGTGTCATCGCCTCTCAGTCTCTTATTACTCCGCCACTTCGCTCATAATACCGTTCCCCCGCAGCAAAGCGGGCCCTGCTCTCGACACTCAAGTCGTTTTGTTTTGTTGCTCACATGAACATCTAAAAACCGCGGGTTATCAAGTGTAGCTGGGTATTGGTAACCTCACTTCGCCACTTAATCAGAAGTCTCGAATTTGAGTCCTGAGAATGCAGTTTATCCTTTAATCAGTACTTTACCCTTAAATGGAGATCTCCGGTGCGGATCTGAATTAGTCTGGGCTCGTTGAGTTTCCCGTAATATAGGAGTTGGCCTAGAATACCGGATTAAAAACTCACAAAAAAAAAAAACGAGGGTTATTTTTGGGAAATTACTACCAGGTATAGCCACCCAAAAATTTCATAACAGTCAATGAGAAGTTTAAGTGAAAAATTGACAATAAGCTTATACTCTCTTTTTCATTAGAACTTTTAATATCTTTTGGGTGGGTGTTTGGTTAATATTGAAATTGCGGTTTTAAAAATTCTTTTATCACATATTTATCTTGTAAATAGTAAAAAACAATTTTTTAAAACCTAATCTAAATATACAATATGTAAGACTTTAAAACTGCCTAGTAATTCTCCTTTTCCCCTCTATTTTTTCATGCACTCGTCCTGGACTTCCTCGGGTTCATCCACGACCCCATACAGATATGTCGTGTAATAAGTCACTTAATGATTTGATCAGGCACTTATTTGAGGCACTGGGACTATACCATGCTCCGTTGGCTTATATTATAATAAATATAATTTTATATACAAATTTTGATTTAATAAATAATCATAATTCTAATAAATAATATAAAATAAAAATATATTAATATAACTCTGGTATAAATTTTTAAAATTAATAACTTTGCATCAGCTTGTAATCCTTGTATTCATTTAAAAAACGTATCAAGAAAAAAAAAAAGGAATGGGACTGTAAATATTCCCAAGCACTTTTGAAATAGTGATTTTATAGCGACATGGATAGAAGATTCAAAGCAAAATATCTTCATTTGCGCTTTTATTTATTTTATATCTAGCGAGAGATATTTTTTTTCAAAGGATATCCCTGAGAATTCTTCGCTGCGCCGATTGACGAGAACACGAGTCATGTCAGTTGTGGTAGTCTCGACTTGCTGCCTCCTGCCTTGTTCAAAGCCTTCTTCTCACGGTCATGGCTATCTCAATTTCCATAACTCCATGTCAAGGTACTCTTTTTTAACACAGGTTTCTTAGCAGCTAACAGCTACCTGGTTCATTAGCAAGTAGACCCGCTGTAAAGAATTGATTTTTGATCTATATCTCTTTAAAAATGCTACTAGTTACTCACATGTTCAAACTGCATGATCTGATTTGTTTTTGACTTAAAAACCCTTCTGAAGATGGAGGCAGAATGGGACTGTAATCAGATGCTGTAACAGAAGGGCCTGGGAAAAGCCACGAGCTCAACAGAACTATTATGAGTTGCTTGGAGTTTCTGTTGAGTCCAATGCCCAGGAGATCAAAGAAGCTTATCGGAAGCTGCAAAAGAAATATCATCCAGATATCACTGGCCAAAAGGTCCCTCCCCTGAATCTTCATTAACTTTTTACTCATTTTCCTTAGTTTTTTATTACAGCGACTCATGAGAAGCATGATAAGTTCAATATTCAGGGTCATCAGCACACACTGTTGCTGAATAAGGCTTATAAAGTGTTGATGTCAGAGGATCAAAGAAGGAAGTACGATGAATCGATCGGTCAGATGAGAGTGAGATTTGGAGAAAACAACTCTCCCTTGGGTTACAGTACATGGAATGGACCTTTGAGGCCACTTGCTTTATTTGTCGATGAGAATGCATGCATAGGTCATCACTCATCCCTATAATGAATACTTGAATAGGCTTTCAAAGTTCCATCCACTGCTTAATGTGTGTATATATCAATCTCCATTAGTCAAAAGAAAAAGTTAATGTTTAACTGTTTGTCGCCAGGATGCGGAGAGTGCGCGCATTTTGCAAGTAATACATTCACAATGGACGAGGCTCTTGGATCTGCGAGGGTAAAAGTTCAATACGGAGATGATGACCAAAATATTGAGGTATGCCAACTTTCACAAAAAACTACCCTCCACCAACAAGGTTGAATATAGTGAAATGAGTTAGTCTCTCGTAAAGTAGCAAATCAAGATTCAAATTCTTATAGGGAGATGTGCCTACATTTAGTATCCGACATCATCTCAAACATAATTACCACCGATAAGAGGATACCTGTGTTTATCAAATGAAAAAACTACCCTCGACTCCTGCATATTTGGTTTGATAATCTATGTATTACACAAAACCTGCGACAAAGATTTAGTGTTCAGTACTTATGAACAATATTGCTTCCAATAAATTAAAAAAGCGCGCACACGCACACGCACACATTGATTTATTTAGGTATCTACAATGACACAAGAAATTTGTAGGTGTCGGTTGAGTCATGCCCAGTCAACTGCATCCACCGGGTGGACACGGAAGAGTTGCCAGTGCTAGAGTTCCTGATTCAGCCTCAACCAAAGAAAGGGTATGGTGTATATGGCGGTGGTTGGGAAAGGCCTGCAAATGTCTTCAGCGCAGCTAAGGCTTTCAGTAAACAACTAAAGAGAAAGGAAGAAGCCGGATACGGTCAACGCTCAGGCAGATGACCCTTGCACCTGTAATGAAACTCTTTTCATGTGGCATTTATTTATGTACTGATAAAGATTGTTGTTGCCACAATGCAGGTGAAACAACTGTTGAAGAAAGCCCAGCACAAGCTCAAGCTAGAGCTCAAGCAAGTGCGGAGATAAATATGGGGGGCTTATTTAAACTATGGAAGTGGGTGAAGGAAACAATTGGCATAAATGATTCATAGAGATGAATTATGCTGAGTCTCATGACAGAAATGTGAAAAATCATGAACAGCCAAACATAGATGTGTGTGTATATATTTAAAGAAATCTGGTGGAGGTGTTGCTTATTATACAATCTCAACCACACGTCGCATGAGGGCCCAACTTTTCTTTATACAGAATTCCCAGCTCCGTTTCAAAAGCATGGATGTGCAAAAGGAAGCTTATGAGCATTCATAATTCATAACCATTAATTTCACACGCGAAAGTAAATTGTGATTATTCAACCCATAAATGTTACTAAAAATCAATGACATTCACAAGACTGGACCCATTAGATCTCAGCTCCAACAACAGCAGCTAATGATAGAAGAATGAGTCAGCAGTCAGCACGAACACGACCTCCCTCAGAATCAAGGCTACAGAAAGTTGCACTTGTTTTGTGCAATCCATGTCTTAGTTCATACATTCCTTCGACTTTCAGATTCATCAGCCTTCACCTTGAACATACGATACAAGCAGTTCATAAATTAATACAGCCTGCATTTGCCAGTTCCAGCACAAACTGAACACTCATCCACATCTCCAGCTACATGCCTTAAGCAATGCTTGATCCTATCATCTACAACATCCTGCAGCAAAATATCATCAAAGTTTAAAATTACAGACATAATGCAACATAGATCCGTTTTTAAGTGATAAACCCTCTACACTTTGAAATCTAAGTTTCCGGAAACTGTTCTCTCAAGATGGTTCAACCAAGCCAGACTATAGAACAGTTAAACCAACCCATTCAAGGACCAAGCTATAACTAATGGTGAAAAATCAGAGAATTCTTACCACAAGTAACTGGTGAAGTCCAAGGGGCGCTGTTATAATATATGACACACCTGGGTGACCCTTCGCTGCTTCTGCGGTTAAGGAAGGAATATCCTGTGAAATAAGGCAAAGCATACCAATATTATTACCGTTGTTTTTTGGGAGGGGGGACTCTAATGATGTCACAATAGAAGCAGGACAGGATTAACGCAGACCAACCTGAAGCCAATGCCTACCAGGAAAGAGGAAAAAAGGACTAACAATAATCCGGCATGCACCTTGTTCAATGCAAGATTCAAAGGCATCTGCTATTGATGGTTCTGCCAGTTCCTGATCATTTATTAGAAGGATCAAGATAAGTCTCACAGTTACAAGGGCTTAATATGTGTGGCTCAAAGCACTAAGAATTTTCTTGTAAAATATATTGCATATAGCAACTGTAACTTATTCTGGAAGCACAGTTTCTAGCAGGAGGCTTGTAAAAGATAAACTTAGGCTAACTCTTGCTCCTTCAAGATACAAAAATGAAAGAGTGAGTTATCCACAATATGAAGAAGAGATTCCCAAAACTCGAGCTGAAATTAAAGCATCTGCTGTCCTTCAACATTCGTGTTGCTTATTTTTTTCTCCTGTCTTTCTCGAATTAACAGAAGAAAACAACAATAATAAATGACAGAAAACTACCATGTGAGCAGGCTCCACAATCTCGTATCCAGTTTTATGTTTAAACATCTCCACAAATTCATCTGACATTCAAATTATGACAAGACTTAGGCATCAAATTAAAGCTTTTTCAAGAACATAAC
This sequence comes from Inga oerstediana, assembly GCA_963210345.1. Taxonomy (NCBI): domain Eukaryota; kingdom Viridiplantae; phylum Streptophyta; class Magnoliopsida; order Fabales; family Fabaceae; genus Inga; species Inga oerstediana. Next base: position 5,059,028 of record OY723401.1, read on the forward strand.
ACAACCAATTTCGCAACACCTAAAATTAAAACCTAGAATTCTAAATGTCAGATTTAGAATAACAGTGGTAGCAAACAACACAAACTCAGATAAGCTTACGAAGCATTAAATTGGATTCTTTGCGACGTGACCCGTGATCCACAATAACCACTCCGTCCCCATGACCAACGCTTCCAGAGGTTTCTCTAAAGCCTCTGTTTTGAGCGCTCAAACACAAAAATCTGCCCATATTTCCAGTCTTTGAGGAACAACCGAGCGAATTTGGAATTTTGAACGGTGACCATTTAGCAGTTCTTCCGGTTTCAATGGGAGAAAACCTTGAACATGATGAAGAGCAATGGAAATGAGATGATTCATTGCCAACGAGAATAACAAGATAGTCAAAGTGTTGATTGCAAAAATTTTTGATGGAAAACGAACGGGATCATCAAACAATGAATTTGAAGGAGCAAGGTAAGAAGTACCTCGTGATTGTGTGCGAAGGGACCGAGAGAAGCTCGAGTGCCATCCTCCAATTTTGAGGGCTAAACTCGATTTGGATGCACAAGAGACGAAACGAAAACTTTGGCCCAAAAAAGAAACGATAGGAATACGATTGATTGATTAAATATAAATTTTTCTTTTATTTGATCAAGATGTCTATCAAGAAATGTTGGTCTCGATTAGTGATTAGTGATGAGTGATTAGTGATTAGTGATTAGTGATTGAAATATTTAAAAACAGTTTTTCAATTGTGTGATTTACAGTATACGAAATAAGTATGTAAGAGGAGTTTTTCAATCGTGATTTACAGTATACGAGGTAAATATGTGAAAAGAGTTATGTCTCGTTTTATGTAAAAAACAGCTTATAAACAATCTGATCCCTAAAACAAATATGCCATTTCGCATTTGAATTTTTATGAAGCGATAACTTATTGATTTTTATTTTAATGGTATGCTTTTATTGATTAAATATAATTTAATGCGCATTTATGAATTTAAGAGTTCATCTTGCAAAACCACATCATTTTACGTTTTTTTTCCCCTACGAAAACCATATCATCTTGCGATATGAGCCCATAAATTCATGGATGAGTTGAATAGGTAACGAAGACTCCCCCCCTTCAATCTTCAATCTGGCTTGGGTAAGGGGAAAAATAATTCTGTCCCCACTTGATAAGAAAATATGTAACACTACTATAAAAAAGTAAAGCTGTGGCGCTTATAATTGTATTAGCTGTGGCGCTAGCGAAATGCCACATATCTGGACGCTACTAAAAAAAGCTGTGGCGCTTGGAAGCGCCACAGATTTGTAATTTTTTTTTTTTAAAATAACCTCCTGGGCCACAGGAGGTCCACCCTCCTGGGGCGCCTGGCCGAGGCATGCCTCCTGTGGCGCCTGCCTGGCCAGGCGCCACAGGAGGTGTTTTTTTTTTTTAATTTTTCGTATTGGTTTTTTTTTAGCATATTTTTTCCTCATATTTTTTGGGTTCTTCGTATTGGTTTTTTTTTAGCATATTTTTTCCTCATATATATCTCCCATGCATATATAATTATAGTCTGTAAGGTTTAATAAGAACAATAATAGATAACTTTAAAATGATACCAACAAATGATTGATTAGCTAAAGTAGTACTGAAAATTGTTATACAATATACTGTAAACCTAGTTGAATGAAATATAATACAACAAATTCAACTTCAACAAACATGCGTGACACAACAATTGGCAATTAGAAACAACACAAAATAGACCAACTAGTGAATTTAATAGTATATATAGCTACCAAGAGATTTGCCTAAACACATATTCACACCATTCCTCGATCACTTCATTAACCTGATAGTCTGTCAAAGCATCACAACGTTGATCTTCATAATACTACAGATATATACAATCAGACACAAGTTAGAACGAATTAAAATCAGTAAAACATAATTGTCAGGCACTAATTCAATTTCATTACAACACAATATGAAGTGCAACTAAATGACTTACTTTTTGAGGAATAAATGGTTGATCATGCATAATAACATCCTTCATAAATTTCATGATATAGTACCCACAATCATTGTCATTAGGTTGGAAAGGGCACTGCAAAAATATAATGCAATATTTAACTCTGTTCATGAATAAAAAGTGTTTACTAACAAAGTCTAAGTAAAGTCAAATATCAATACCTGTATCTTCTTCCAAGGATAGCTAAGGCGGGGGTCAGTAGCTTTAGAATAGTTTAACGAGATAGACGACCGATACACAGTCAATGTGCTAACAAAAGAAACATAAAATGATTACTTTTGGTTATTCAATCACGTTCGCAAATATTTATACATAGGCACGTATACTTACCTACTGATCAATAGCATCATATCAAAACGGTCTTGTGGAAGACCATTTTTTAGAGGATCCACATAATAAATGCGAGGGCCTGAAGGTTCCGCTGGATTGATAACGATCAATATCCAATGGCGCCTAAAATATATTTTAAAATTTTTTTTTGAACAATCATGTTATGATAGAAGTTAAACAATAAAAATAAAAATTGTACCAATAATAACTTACCCCGTATTATACGGCACTAAAAATAATGTATTTGCTGTCGCTTTCTTGCTAAAGTAATCTTTCAGCTCATTAGACTGCGCAGTTACATCTACTTTACCCTCATGATGACCAACGAGAAAAGGGTTGACAAATGCGAATTGGACCCTGTGTGTATCCATTAAAACGTCCTGGTCCAAATGTCTGGTATAAAACATACAGTGTCATGAGAAACAAAAGAAATGGAACGAGATATATTAATAACAGTGATAAACGATGATAGTGAAGTACTTTATCCAGATGTTGATAGCCGAAGCACTAACCCAATTACGAGCACATATGTCCTGCACGACCTCGGCAGTAACATAATCAACTAGACCACCAACATTGTAGATATGTCTTGGAATACGTAATTGCACTACTCCCTCACCGATCAATTGTGGTGCAATCAATATTAATTGATCGAGAAATGAGGTCTGTCTTCTTCTGCTCTGTTGGCTAGCCGATGCTTTTGACTTGGGTTGTGTTGTTGAAGACTTTGAAATCTTACCCTGCGCAAATCAGAAAATTAAATCACAGTTTGAGATGAAAGTTCGAAGGAAAAGTGTAGGGAATTTTGAATGAACAACCTTTTCACATGGCTCGATAAGACCTATTGACCAAGCAACATAGCCACCTATAACATCTGCCACCTTATTTTGCTCATCCCGAGACGGGATCGGTAAGAGGGCGTCTTCGTTCGTGCAGACGTCAACCCTCACCCGGAGTTAATGACTCAATTAACGAATTATTCAATTTATTATCCTGATTTCAATTTTTCCTATTTTCATTGGGTTTAGATGGGATTTTCTCTATTATAGTTTAATAAGATAATACAAAAAATTATTTTCTTACCTCTACAAAATAGCACTAACACAAATATATCTTAAATACGTGAAATAATATTAAATAAATGATTTTGATTTTTGGAAAAAAAATAATTTGAAGAAGTTTTAAAAGAAATAGCAGTATTATTAAAAGTTAATTTGATTATCTAATTTCAAGTCACTTGTATATTAATTACTGTCGTTCAAATTTATGGTTATATATAACATATAAATTCAATTCTTTCATTGTTCTTGTAACTTGTTGCATTAATTTCTTAGAACTGGTGAGAGCTAAAACACAGTACACACACGCCTACAATGGGGATCGGATAAGTCTCTAGTAATGGGAATATATATGTACACACACGCCTACAATACACACACGCCTACAAACAACACACACATTTGTATATTATATATATATATATATATAGGTGTTGTGTAAAGAGCAAAGAAACAAAACTAGAGATGGTCCCACAGAAAAAGAAAAATCTGTCGAGAGAGAGAGAGAGAGAGAGAGAGAGAGAGCGCATGGGCATTACTTGTCTTCTCCTCAATAATTTTATTTACATTATTTATTTTGTTCCTGTGTTGATCGGATGAAATTACATACTATGTACATGTCTATTTCTAATTTGGTTTATGTACTAGTATAATAACACCATGCATGAAGAAGATGACTATATATGACATATAAATATACAAGCATGCGTGTCATAACAGGGAAAATAAAAGCATCGCAAGCATGCCATAAAAAAAAACAGCAGAACAACCTGAAAAAAAAAATTAATAAAAACAAAACGCAAGTTGAACTTACAGGTTGATCAGTGCAGTGGAGTGGGGGACCACGTAATTGCCGTTGGTGACGCAATCTTCAGTGAGGAAAGGAAGAAATTTGAGCTACCAAATAGAGTGGGGACCAAAAAGTTGTAGACAATACAAAGAAAAGGGAATAATAGGGACAGGAGTGGGGTTGGCAGTTGGGAAAAAACAAAGACGTATGCTTGTGTGAGTGTAGTTTTAAGAAGTGAAGATAAGAAAATGGAAGGAAGGGGAGAGCACGCACAGATAGATGAAAGTGAAAATGAGAGAGGGAATGATTAAGGATAGAGAAAAAGGTAAAGAAAGAGAAGGGGGTGTCGGCGGGAAAGGAAAGTGATTGGGGGGAGGGAGGCGGGAAACAAAAGGATAAGGGGGTGGGGCGGGATGGGTTTTGATTGGTGGGGAAGGGATAGAAAATCCAATTTTTTTTTTTTAAAAAAGGGTCAGGGGTGGCGCTTGACCAAGCAGGTGCCACCCCTGACAAAAAATTTTTTTTTTTTAAAAGGATTAGGGGTGGCGCCTGATCAGGCAGGCGCCACCCCTGACAAAAATTTTTTTTTTAAAAAAGGATCAGGGGTGGCGCCTGACCAGGCAGGCGCCACCCCTGACAAATTTTTTTTTTTTAAAAAAAGGGTCAGGGGTGGCGCCTGCCTGGTCAGGCGCCACACCTGACTCAGAAGCTAGTGTGGCGCCTGGCGTGTCAGGCGCCACAGCTGGTACCAACTGGTCAAGTGTGGCGCCTGCCTGGCCAGGCGCCACACTTAACCATACCAGCTGTGGCGCCTACCCTTCCAGGCGCCACAGCTGGTAAAAAAAAAAAATATAAAATATAAAAAAAATAATAAATGAGCAGCTGTGGCACTTCATTAAGGAAGGGCCACAATATGTGCGCCACCTTTCAACCTTTTTGTAGTAGTGTAAATAGCAGTAAAAAATAGGGAAAATTATTGTGAGGTCCTAGAGACTATAAAAATTATAAAAAAGTTCCAAATCAAATTCCCCTATAAAAAAGGTCTCTAGAGATTGCATTGTGATTAATTTAAAATGTGCAATTATTTTGTTGCCCCCACTGAATAAAAAAAGAAAGGAACAACATATGCCTTTTTCGACAAGTGTTTCTGCCTATTTTGACAACTGAATGAGCTATTTTGACAAGTTCATTTCCCTCTCTAGAGAAGTTTTAAAATTTCAAGGATAACTTTGAATTTTAAATAAATTTCATTACTTTCTTTTCCAATTAACAGTGATTTTCCCAAAAAAATATGTCTCCAGCTGGTGAAAGAAAATCTTCAAGCAGGTGAAAAAAGAAAAACTGTCTCCCGCCAAACCTCACCATGGAAGAGCCAAATTCTTAACCAAATATATCTGCTTGGTGACTTCACAATGCAGATTCTTTTCAGTGATATATTAAATCTTGACCTCACTGTTATCTCTTTATGGTTGTCCTGTCACCCTGAAGTTGGAGAAAGTCCATCATCAGCCCTGTTTCCTCCTCACTAAGAAGCATTATGTATGAACCATGCATGATAGAGGCTTCTGGAAAGTGATGTTGGGGCAAGTTAATTTCATGCTTGGTGTTTTATGAGAAACGAAAAGTTCGGAAAGAACTACTAGATATGGACCATGTTGCTGCTGGATATCTATAGGTCAACTTAACCGATTTATTTTTGTAATGATTTTTTGCGTCCAATTAAAACGTGATTAAAAAGATATACGTACTTTTTTTTCTTGCCATAAAAAAGATAGTACGTACTGCTATATTATAATATACACAATTATATTGATGGTATATATAAGAAAATATCAATAGCATAAAAGATAAAATACCAAAGTATTATTATTCCAAGCCCCAAAAGATCATGAACAATACAATGAATAAATTACATATATAGAATCATATATAAACTCTTTATTCTTCTCATGCTATATAATGCGTCGGCCTACTAAACTCAAATCCATAATATCACTCAAAACTTCAAAAGCTATATATATATATATATATATATATATATATCAGTGACAGCTTAGAACTACTTTTCAAGATAATTGATTATCTTCTCGTCCACTTGAAATGCCTTAGCAAGAACTGCAGGAGAGATAGGAGGATTTGACCCAAATACATTGTTGGCAATGGTGACAAGTCCTGGATTTTGGCTGCTAAGACCAGAAATAGCAACCGCGTTTGTTTTACCCACGTTGAGTTGGAGATGAATGAGACCAATTGGGAACACAAACACGTCTCCCTTGTTGAGTACTTTGGTGAAGAGACGATTTTCAGGGTTGGACGTGACAAAACCAACATGAAGAGTACCCTCCAAGACTGTGAGTATCTCAGTTTCTCGAGGGTGAGTGTGAGGAGGGTTTAAACCCTTTGGAGCAAAGTGTTGTAAATATAAGCATATGTGTGTGGGTGTGTCAAAAAAACTAGTTTCACATTGCTTGGGAACAAGAGAGTATAAGCCTATATATATTATCATATTATCATGGGCTTGTAAAGAAGCATAGAGGAGTGGTGGGCTCACGGGCACAACAACAACCCACCAAAAGACAAATGCAGTGGAAATCCGGTGATTCCCCCCCTTGGGTGCGAGTAAATACGTGGTACTAGCACTTTTTGTGAAAATATTTTGCTCCCCGGAAATATTATTTTAGATAATAATAATATATTTGGGCTTGCCGAAAAGTCACTATATTTTGGGGTTTGAAGTTTGTAACCTTTTGCCAGTGGTCACGAAATAACTCTATAGGACAGTGTCCTTAGACGCAACTCAGATCATTCGTTTCTTCGTTCTTCCAGGTTGCTCGTGACCGTCTACAATCTATAGAGTTATTGACCAGTATAGAGAACGACATTGTTAACAACATTCTTGAGACTCAAGATGTTGCTAATTCCTGTACAATAGCGGTACCATTTTCAATGCCGCTTCCCAGACCTTTTCCTGACACATCCAATATTGACATTTTTTATGGAAAGAATTTGAGGCGATGGCAAGAACGAGTTTTTTCTATTCTCGATATGCATGGGGTGGTTGCTACTCTTGATCAACCAAAGCCTTCATTAAAATCTGACCAGGCCACGAAGAATTCTTGGACAATATATGAAAATAAGGTTTGCAGGCACACCCTCATAAGTACTCTTCCTAATGATTTGATCAATGTTTACTGTGTATACAAAGAGGTACAAAAGATTTGGGAGTCACTTATTCTAAAATACACTGCTGAGGACGCCAGAAAAAAAATTGTTGTGGGGAATTTCTATCGACAGAAAATGGTTGAGGATAAAGATATCAAACTACAGATCAACGAGTATCATAAACTGTTAGAAGAACTCCAGGCTGAAAAGATCAATTTGCCAATGAATTTGTAACAGGAGTCCTAATTGAAAAGCTACCAGAAACATGGAATGATTATAAGCAACAATTAAAGCATAAGCAGAAGTAGTTGTTGCTGTCAGATATGATTATGCACATTATTATTGAAGATACAAATAGAAAGCAATCCAAGCATCAAAGGGGAAGCAAATGACTGCAAAAGCGAATTTAGTGGAAGCAAAGCCGCACAACAAGAGGTATGAATCTAAACACTAGCACAAAAAGAATTTTGATTACAAGCCCAATGATTCTAACCCCAAATTCAAGAAGAAAGGAAATTGTTATTTATATGGCAAGCCAGGTCCCTTTGTTGCTTAGTGTAGGAAAAAGGTAAAAATTGAAAAACAAAAAAGAGATGAAAATCCTCCAAAGCCAAATGTAAATTTGGTTGTAAGAGATGAAAATAGTGATGATGAAGTTATTGTTGTTATGTTCTCTCAAGCCTTATTGGTATCTGATGTGAAGAAATGGGTAGTAGACTTTGGAGCCACCAAGCATATATGTGCAAATAGGGAGATATTTGCCTCCTTCAAGAAGGAGAAGACCATATTTATTTGATTGATTTACAAACTGCTAAAGTTCAAGGGAAAGGAAAAGTGGTGCTAAAACTCACATCAAGAAATACATTAGCACTAAATGATGTTTTGTATGTCCCTGGACTTAGAGCAAATTTGATATTTGTGGCTCTATTAGGAAAATTTGGGATTAAGGTGTCATTCAAATATAATAAGATTATTATGAAAAAGAACAATGTTCTAATAGGAAAGGGTTATTGTAATCAGGGCCTTTTTGTACTAAGTGTTGATGAAAATAATGATAATACATCCTCTTCTGCTTACTTGATTGATTTCTTTGATTTATGGCATGCTAGACTAGGACATATACATAGATCTTATATAAAGAGGTCGTTGCATCTTGGGATAATTTCTGGGATTAATATTAATGATATTGATAAATGTGAAGTATGTGTAGAAACAAAACAAACGAGAAAAACACATTGTTACTCAAAGAGAAACTTAACTATTGTCTTTAATACACACTAACTTAGGAGATTTAAAATAAATTGAGACAAAAGGTGGAAAGAGATATTACATTACTTTTATTGATGATTTCTCAAGATATACAAGAGTATATTTACTTAGAAATAAAGATGAGTCCTTTGAAAAGTTCCTTTTATATAAGGTAGAGGTAGAAAATCAACTAAATAAAAAGATAAAAAGGATTAGGCCAGATAGAAGAGGGTAATACTTATTACTTAATGATTTTTGTGAAAAGGAAGGAATAATCCATGAAGTAACTCTCCCATACTCACTTGAATCTAATGGTACTGCCAAAAGGAAAAATAAAACCCTAAAGGAAATGATGAATGGTTTATTTGTGAGTTCTGCTGCGCCTAATAACTTGTGAGGGGAAGCCTTATTGTCTGCATGTTTCCTACAAAATAGAATACTTCATAGGAAAAAAGAAGAAGACACCATATGAGTTATGGAAAGGTTTTATATCAAACTTGAAATCTTTGAAAGTGTGGGAGTGTCTAGCAAAAGTGTTATTACCTGATCATAAAAGGAAAAAGATAGGTTCTGAAACTGCTGATTGAATGCTTATTAGTTATGCTTAACAGAGTCCTGCATATCATTTTCTTGTTTTGAAAAGTGATATTTTAGAACACAATATGATTATTAAAACTAAAGATGTAGAATTTTTTGAAAGTATTTTTCCTTTAAAAGTTGAGCATATTCTTAGGAGAGTTGAACACTTTTCTAAACAAAATTCAAATGAAGATGTGGTTGAAAATTTACGGAGAAGTAAAAGACAAAGAAAAGAAACATCTTTTGGAGATGATTTTTATACATACTTAGTACAAGATGAACCTAAGAATTTTTATGAAGATGTTTCTTCTCTGGATGCAAAGTTTTGGAAAGAAACTATTAAAGCTGAGATAGATTCTTTGAATAAAAACAAAACTTGGGTTTTAGTAGACTTGCCTCTAAGAGCAAAACCTATTGGTTGTAAATGAATGTTTAGGAAAAAATACTTTCCTGATGGGTCTATAGACAAATATGAAGCTAGATTAGTTGTTAAAGGCTTTATCTAGAAGGAAAATATCGATTATTTTGATATATTTTCACCTGTAACCAGGATTTCCTCTGTTAGAGTTCTAATTGCCTTAGCATCAATTCATAATCTTGTAATTCACCAAATGGAGGTCAAAACAACATTTCTAAATGGTGACTTAGAAGATAAAATTTATATGGTTCAACTTGAAGGATGTATTGTTCCTGGGCAAGAAAACAAGGTTTGCAAATTAGTTAAGTCATTATATATATGGTTTGAAACAAGTACCCAAACAGTGGCATGAGAAATTAGATCAAGTTTCAATAAACGGTGGTTCCTCTACTATTGAAGTAGAAAGATGTGTTTATATAAAAGTTGTGAATAATGAATGTGTGATTATTTGCTTATATGTGGATGATATGCTTATATTTAGTAATGGTTTAAATGTTGTGCTTCAAACAAAAAGTTTCCTTACTTCAAACTTTGATATGAAAGATTTTGGAGAAGCAAAGGCAATATTGGGTGTAAAAATTATAAAGAATGAACATGGTATTCAACTTTCTCAAAAACATTATGTTGAAAAGATTCTGAGAAGGTTTGGACAATTTGATAAAGAACCTTTAAGCACTCCTTTTGATGGTAGTGTATATTTGATAAAACACGAAGGACATCCAATAGCTCAATCTAAATATGCACAAATCATTGGAAGTTTGTTGCATTTGATGAATTACACTAAGCCAGACATAGCATATGCTGTGTGTAGATTAAGCAGGTATACTCACTGCCCAGGCAATAAACATTGGGAAGCTCTCATAAGTTTATTACGATACTTGAGAGGTACCATGAAATATGGTATATAATATAGTGGATTTCTTGCTGTATTAGAAGGATACAGTGATGCTAACTGGATATTGGATTCAAATGAAACAAATCCACTAGTGGCTAAGTCTTTATTCTTGGTGGCGGTGCGATCACATGCAAATCAACCAAGCAAAACATTATAACATCGTCCTCAAGGGACTCTGAATTGTTGCTATGGAGTTGGTTGGTACTACTGAGGTTGAGTAATTGAAAAACTTCTTAGCGAATATCCCTCTTGGTGACAAACCAACATTGTCAGCATCATTACTGTGATAATCAAGCCACAATAGCAACGGCTAAGAATAAAACCTTCAATGGTAAAAGTAAACATATACAATTGAGACATAATATTATAAGGCAGCTGCTAAAGGATAGTGTTATCTCAATCGATTATGTAAAGTCAGAAATGAACTTAGCGGATCTGTTAACAAAACCCTTTGGGAGGAAAATAATTGTTGAAATGTCAAGAGGAATGAAACTAAAGCCAACTACTAATTGATAGTGATGACAACCTAACCTTTGTGATTGGTAATCCCATGAAGAAGGTTCAATAGGTAAGAACAAGCCGTTCGTCAGTTTTGATTAGCACAAATATTTTACATTCCTTCCTATGACACTTTGAATGTGCTAGATTGTATTATTGTAGGTTGAGCAAAATTTTTAATGATTTCATAGTTCAAGGAGACAGTGTGCATAGTACATGTACACTTACATGAAATTACCTCTATGAATGTGGAGTGTGGCCGCTCTCATGAGATCGTGGCAAAATCTCTAGAGCATTTATTACACAACAGGCACGTGCATGGCCTCCATAACACGCAAAACCGTCATTACCAATGGAAATGTTAGGATATAATCTAACTTTTAATGCCTCTTTGTATCAGATTTTTCTTAACACACCTCCCTAGGACCTTGTTTAAGCTTTCAAGACATGTATCAAAAGAATTACTATATACTGTGAAATCATCCATGAAAACCTCCATGGATGACCCCAAAAACTCACTAAAGATAGACATCATAGCCTTTTGGAAAGTCCCAGGAGCATTACACAACCGAAATGGCATTCGCCTATAGGCAAAGGTTCCAAACGGGCATGTAAAAATTGTCTTCTCTTGGTCCTGGGTGCTATAGGAATCTAAAAATATCCTGAAGAATCATCAAGAAAACAATAATTTGTTTTTCCAGCCAACCGTTCTAACATTTGATCAACAAATGGCAATGGAAAATGATCTTTTCTAGTGGAGTCATTCAATTTCCTGAAATCTATACATACCCTCCATGAATTCTGAATCCTAGTTGGTATGAGCTCATTTTTTTCATTTTCAATTACTGTTATTCCACTCTTCTTGGGCACAACATGAACAGGGCTGGCCCATTCACTGTCTGAAATTGGAAAAATAATGCCAGCTCCTAATAGCTTTTAGACCTCTTTCTTAACTACATCTAGTATCAAAGGATTTAACCTTCTTTGGGGTTGTCTAATAAGCTTAGCATCATCATTTAACAAAATTTTGTGTGTGCAAATAGAAGGACTAATTCCAGGTATGTCAGGCAAGGTTCAACCAATAACATCTTTATGTTTCTTTAAAACAACAATTAACTTTTCCTCTTCAATTTCAGATAATGAATTAGATATTATAACAGGAAATTTATTATTTTCAACCAAATAAACATATTTCAAAGTGGAAGGTAAGGGTTTGAGTTCCAAATCTGGAGGTTGTAGGACTGAAGGAATTAGCTTCTTTAACTCCAATGCTCCCAAGAATGGTTCTGCCTGCAATGAGTCTTCATTTGTCCTGCCATGAAAAGATTCATCTAGTGAATTATTTAGAATAGAAATTTTAGCATTTAATTGATTGAAATTAGAATCAAATAGTCCCTGATCAAATTCTGTCAAGCTGAATGCTTCACTTCCTTGATTTCTAGACTGATTCTCCAAAGAAAGTCGCTCAATTTCTGCCTAAATTGTTCAGGACCTGAAAGAAACTTAGAAAATAGATTATACAAATGCTGAATGGATTTAAATGAGCCACAATTATTCTTTTATTTATCAAAACAATAGGGGTGTGGCAATTTCAGCTTAAATTCCTCAGCCACATCATGGCTAAGAACTAGATTCCCTTGTTTAATTATGTTAGTTTCAGCAGTTACATTTTCTAAAACACAGAAATCCTCATCTAAAATTTTAGCTGCATCAAATTCTTTACAAGAGTCTCTAAATTCCTTCCATTCAACTTGTGCTATGGCTTCTGCCTCTACAAATTCAGATAGAAATTCCCTGCCACAACTAGCTCTTGACAAAACAGAACTAGTATCATCAAAAGAGAGTGAACTATTCAAAGAAAAAGACTCAAGTATGGGAAGTGAGCTGTCAACCGAAAATTGATTAACACTACACACATCATCACTATTATCAAAAAAAGTGAAAATAGAATAGGAAGAAGAAGAATTGATTTCTAGAAAATAGGAGTCAGCTAGCATGTTATTTATTTTTGCATCATACAAAGAAAACTCATATTCAACAACAGATTCATCAATAAAAACATCAATAGCACTCAATCCAAGCAATGAGTAATCTTCATATGGATGCTTCATTGCTTCATATACATTAAAACTAATAACATGCTCTCCTACTTCCATGGTAATACACCCATCTTTCAAGCTTATGACTGTTTTAGCTATTCTAACGAATGACCTTCCTAAAATTAATGGTCTTTCTAAACATGAATCATATGACATATCAAGAACATAGAAATCTACAGGAAATACCAAATCCTTAACCTTTACCAAGATATCTTCTAACAGCCCATAAGGTTTCCTAGTTGTTCTATCAGCTAGTTGAATAATCATGCTAGTTGGCTTTAAAGAATCAATGCCTAGAGTAGTATAAATGGACATAGGCATCACATTAATTGCTGCACCTAAATCAAGTAGTGCACTAGGAATATTCAACTTACCAATAGTACAAGGTACTGTAAATGATCCAGGATCAGCACACTTAATTGGTAAATGAGGCTTAAAAAGAGCTGAAATATTAGAACTCATTTGTACCAATTCATTGGGCTTACATTTTCTCTTGTTAGTGCATAAATCCTTCAAAAATTTCATGTGTTTAGGCATGCATTTTAGAAAATCCAGCAAAGGTACATTAATATCTAGCTTACCAAATAGTTGTAAAGCCTCTTTTTCCCATTGTTCATTAGAAGTTTTTTTACTAAGCAAAAATGAGTGTGGAAAAGGTAAATCAGAAATTTTTACCTCCCTATTTTTATGGACACCAAGCTTAACTCTAGACTGCTTCCCTTGCTCTTCTTGTTCAGCTTTTACTGTAGGTTCTATGGTAATTGAGCATTTTTTATCAACAGCAACATCTAGGCATACTCCACCATTTTCTTCTTCTTGAGTTACTTTCCCATTGTGTTTTTCCAGCAACTTCCTTTCCATTTTACTCTCAGATTTCTTTGCAACAATAATTTCCTCATATTCTCCATCACTTCCTTCATCATCAAGATGAGCAAAAATCTGACCAGAACAGCTTCCACTATCTTTTTCAGCAAATCTAACTTGTTTCCCAACTTGTTTTCCACTCCTTAGAGTGATTGCATTAAGTGGCTTTGGGTTAATTACTGTATTTGATGGTAGAGTACCTCTTATCTTTGTTTGAACATCATTTCAAGTGTCAGCAATCTTAGTGACAAAGCTATTGAGGTTTGCTGACTTAGTTTCCCACTGCTCAAACTTACTCTCAATAGCAGCAAATTTAGAAGTGTTTGCTGCATTGGTGTGATCAATCTTTAAACTTATATCCTCTATCACCTTAAGAAGCTTAGACATATTATTATCATGTTTTGAAGATGAAGCTTCTTGCATGGGGACCATATCCCTAGATGATTCTGCTGCATGTATCCTTCCATCAATCCGGTTCTGATTTTGATAATTATTAGGCCTATCTTCTCCTTCCCTCCACCTAAAGTTAGGATGCTCCTGCCATCCTTCATTACATGTAATAGAGAAAGGATTTTTTTGTGGAAACTGATTTGGCCGATTAGGATACATAGCAGCCACTTCTTCATAATATGTAGGACATGTGTCACTAGTGTGCATAGGGGAAGCACAAAATTCACAAGAAGGACCCACCAAAGCTTGAGAAGTGCCTAAAGAATGACAAGCTTTGGAATTTCTGTCAGTTTCTAACTTTTCAAGCCTCTTATCCATCTTGGCCAGCAACAGAACCAGCATATCTTGGGAAGTATTAGTTGCCAAAACCTCACCAATACTTGAGGAATCCCTTGTATAAAATTGTTGGTTGCTGTTAGCTATAGTCTCTAGCAATTCCCAACCTCTATTAGGTGTCAAAGAAAAGATGGATCCATTTGCAGCAGCATCGATACTAATCTTGTAAGAAGGCAATAAACCTTCATAGAAATATTGAACAAGATTGGTCTTGCTGCATTGATGATTAGGGTGGCGATTAAGGAGAGTGACATATCTTGTCCAATACTCATATAGAGATTCTTGGTCCCTTTGAGCAATTCCATATATAGGTTTCTTTAGCTTTGAAGTTCGTGAGGCTGGAAAATATTTATCTAGAAAGGCTTTTTTCAGCTGCTCCCAAGTGAGGGTAGCATAATGTTGAAGCAGATTATATAACCATTCTTTAGCTCCTCCCTCTAATGAGAAATGGAAAACTCGCATAAGCACATCTTCCAAACTAGCATTCGGTGGTTTCATGGTTGAACAAACTGGGTATAAGCTATCCAAATGCTGATATGCTTCATTTCTTGCAAGTCCATAAAATTTTGGTAAAGCACTAATGAAAGCACCTTTAATTTCAAAATTAGTTGCATCAGCATAAAATCCTTTAGGAGCACAATGAACAGAAGCATCATTAATATCTCTCATACTCCTAGTATCATCATCATTATTCACATTATGAGCAACCATAATAAAATGAGTATCCCAAAATTCTCCCTCAACATATTCAGATTCACAATCAAATTTACTCAAATCAACACCCAATGCAGAAGTAGAATTGTGTGCAGATTGTTCCAAGTGTGCAGCAATTTGTTTCTCAGCCTTCTTAGATTTCTTTAGTTCTCTTATGGTCTTATTCAAATCTGGATCATACAGTAGATTATCCCCTTTTCTGGTCATAAAACTCAGCAAAGTTCCAATTCAGATGCTCACAGCAGCAAACAGAGACTGGTTCTAGCGGTTTTTTTTAGATAGAACAAAGAAATCCTAATGAAGCAAAGTCATGAAAAAAAAATACAGAGTTGACTCAAACAAGTTAACTAGCACCCAAACAACTGAAATTCAAGGAAATTAAACTCCTCGGCAATGACGCCAATTTGATTAACTCTGTCATGTGAGTTTTATCAAAATACTAGGACACTAAATATGCAATATAGTAGTGCAACCTAGGTCGATTCTCTTGAGGAGCTAGAAATCCTTAAATCTCAATTGTAAAAGCACTTAAAAAAATTAAAAGAATGAGTTTGTATTGCTGAATCATTGGTGGTCATATACCATATTTCCTACTATAGAAACGAAATGACAGAAAACAGAGAGATCTGAAATAGAGTATCACAAATGGAAAGCCTTCCCTAACCTTTATTGCCACTAATTGAATGAATTAATCCAAAAGAAGTTCAGATTCTGACTTCAAAAATTAGCAGAGAATGAAATCGCTTAAAACTCCTAAATGAACATTAAACAACATTAATTGTAGATTAATCAACTCGGTAATAACAATTGGTTCGAACGAATCAAGAATCACCACCGAATCTACTTTGAATCAGAGAGTATTAAACACCTAAGCAATTAACATCCTGACAATTATGATTTAACAATCACAGTGAAGTTCAAAATCTGAAAATCATCGACTAAGATCCACAATCTCTAAACAGAACAAAATGAATCCTAATCTAGATACAATGATTGAATCAACTCCCTTGTAGACCAATGACTCAGGCTTGGCTTCTCTCTTAGGGAAGAATAAAAGTCTAGCTGCTCATGAACTTGGCACCGGCTTCAACGAACTGAGAAAATGCTTCGGTCATTGCTAGATCTTCAAGAAAATTCCTCAGAAGAAACAAAGGTGATGAGATGCGAAAGTGAGAGAGGCGGAGTGTGCGAAGCTTTGTGTGGTGAATATCCGAGAGATTTTTTTGATTAGCCACACAGTGAAGTCACAGAGTAGTCGAAGCCCTTTTCTCCTTTCGAAAAATAAAATCCTCTTGTTCCCAGCTCTTCTTGTTCGTTTTGTTTCTTTTCCAAAATCAGACTTTATCGCTGGGCCCACCAAGTATTTTTTTTCAACGAATTAGCTTGCTTTTAAATCATCTTTGAAAAGTCTTCCCTTTTGCCATGTCCACGTGTCAAGTCAAAGCTCCTTCTTTTATTGATGTGCTCCAGCTATTCAGTCCTCTTTTGGATAGTTACTCTATTTATCCCTACACTTAGCCAAAAAAATCAAGCAGTATCCATGTTCACGTATTATAACAAATTACATATTTTTAGCCCATGAAAATGCTCTAATCAACAATAAAATTCATAGAAAGTGTGGTAATAAAATGAACTTATCACTCTGATACACACCAAGATTTGTTTTTGTTTGCCAAGACACACCAAGATTTGTTAGTTCATAGAAGCAGGCTTCACTAGCGTTTCTGTGTATCAAGTATTATTGGTCTAGGTCTGGTTCATAGTTCTAAGGACCACCAGATACAATAGTTATATCCTGTGGGTAATACAGCAAGTTTCTTTGACACATGTGGGGGATTATTGTAGATATATGCATATGTGTGTGGGCGTGCCAAAGAAACATGTCCCACATTGCTTGGGAACAAGAGAGTATAAGCATATATATATATATATATCATCGTATTATCATGGGCTTGTAAAGAGGCCTAGAGGAGTGGTGGGCTCGAGTGCACAACAACGGGCCACAAAAAAGCAAACGTAGTGGAAATGTGGTGATTTCCCCCCTGCGCATGAGTAAACATGTGGTATTGGTACTTTTTGTGAAAATATTTTGCTCCCCAGAAATATTATTTTAGATAATAATAATAATAATATATTGGGCTTGCCAAAAAGTCGCTATATTTTGGGGTTGGAAGTTTGTAACCCTTCATGATCAGAAGTTGTCAACTATTGGGCACTTCCCCGAAAGTTCTCTCCATTATCAGAGTATAGGCCTGTCTTTTCTGATGGTGTTTATTTGGTCTTGAGAGACGTGTTGTTCGGACTATCTTACGTTTGTTGGCTATCCGTGGACCGTGCCTATAAAAAGGGCATAGACAAAGTGATCAGAATACCATCTTCTGATCTCTCCTTCTGTGCATAATTTTTTTCACTGTGATTACAATTACTTTCTGCTAGTTCTATTGCCTTGACTTGTTTCAAGAAGGGCTTGTTTAATCCTGGGGAGTGTCGCTTCCTCTCTGTTGGTGGTCGCGAAATAACTCTATAGAACGGTGTCTTCGGATGCTACTCAGATCATCCGTTTCTTCGTTTTTCCAAATTGCTCGTGACCGTCTACACAAAGTCCAAACGAACCAATGATATGCCCAAAGTATTGAGTCCCAAGATTTTAGTAACATCAACAACAGTGACACTTGAGCCAAATGGACCAGACGTGTCTCCTTTCTAGAGTCCATAGAAGAAATCGTTGGCATTAGTAAGTTTGGGATCCTTACAGAACTTCCCATTCACAAAAACTGTGGAGAGAAAAGAAGAAAAATAAGAACTAAGAACATTAATATGCTTAACCAGATTGGAGCTTATGTAGCATTCAAAAGAGAGTAAAAGTTAAATGTACATACCACCACCAGTGGTTTTAGTGTCGTTGATAAATATATATTTTATAATTAAATAGATACAAATTCTAGGACACAATTGATTAAATTTAGTGATATTTTGTACCTATTTAATTATCTTTTATATATTTTCTATCTTTTAATTAAGTTTAGGATAACAAGAAATTTTGATATAAAATCTATCATATTTTATTGTGCAGGAGATATGATACGATGTAAGAGATAAAAAGGAATCAAATAATAATAAAAAAAAGGCGTGGAGCTTCAGCTGCCAACAAGTTGAATGCATAAAAAATATCGGTCCCAAGTGAGGAAAAGATAATAGACATGTTTGTTTTGACATTGAGATTGTTTATAAGTTTGTTTTTCACATAAATCGAGACAAAACTCATTTCACATACTTACCTCATATACCGTTAATCACGATTTAAACGCTACTTTTAAGCATTTCAATCGTTGTTCCAAACGAGCACAATACTAATATGAGGTGCAGATTTGGCGAAGATATCTCATATTTTTGAGAAAGTTGGATAGAGACGTGGAGCCCACAACAAAACCATCCCTAAATTATATCTATAAAAAGGAAGCAAACGCAGAGTTGAATGAGGTAGAACAAAACAACAACAGAGACGTGGAGGAGAATTGAAATGAGAGAGATCAAGAACGTCAAACCAGAGGGAGGAGGCGTTCTGACGACAGCAAGAATAGGAGCTTCAGATCAAGATAGCATATCTTAGAATTGCGACCTTTCTATTCTTCCATCTATTTCTCTTGAATCTGAGTTTGAATTTAATATTTCTGTTATAGATTTTATTATAGCCATGTGTAACTAATTTTCTTTTTAGACCTACAGTGGCTATGAATTGATTCTTGGATTAGAGCTTGTTTTGAACCATTAAATTATGCTTAATATTTTCTTGTTTACTTAATCTTGTTATATCTTGTCTATTTAGTACTTGATCACCACTAAATATGAAACTGGAAAATTTTGATTACACTTGGGAAAGGAATCTTAATTGGACTATAGGATTAAGTAATGTAGTATTGGAATTTATTCTAATTTGCTAACAAGATAGGAATATACCTATTAGACCCATATAGTCATATTAGAGTGAAATTGAAAATTTATTGCCTCTAGAATAGATTATTAGGAATAATAATTTTAATTTGAGAGAGGAATATAAGTGATTGAGAGATATTTATATCTATTAAGACTCTAGATTAACAAGTTAACATTAAATGAATTTATTTGGGTAGTTACATGCTCTAAAACTTGAAGAAAGGATTAGCCGCTCTAGGTTATTTTTCTTAATTAACATCTTTCAAACACTAGTTTGCTATTTCTCTTTTCTTATCTTTAAATTTCTAATTAATCTCACTATCTTTGATTTTCTCAACTTAAATAAACATAGGAAATTTAATGCCTAGTAAGTAATTATTTTTGAGTCTATGTGGAATGACATTGATTTACCAATTTACTAGTTTACGGCCAGTATTGCGGTGCCTACTTAAAATTTGGTAGCATCAGTCGTTGATAGCAACACAAAATTCTTGAAGAGGGCTGGGATCAAAAGCGAAGGCAACAGAAGAAGCAAGAGCCAAGAGGGCAATAAGAGCCAAGTGAGCAGCTTTCATGTTTTTCTATACATGTTCCTTTCAGAAACTCTCCAAACTCTTTTAGTTCAGTTTGTGTATATTTGCGTTCAAGGGAGGGATGAGATTGTTTGCATGGGGAAGTATGCGTGTTTATTAGGGAGGGTCATTGACTTGGTCAACTTTTTAAGACAATACAAACTTGATCTCACGAAGCACGTGAAGACTTGGCAAATTTTAATATTTTATTTGTATGGAAAGCGAATTGTTCTTCGAACGAACAATTACTTGCCACTTGAAAATTAGAACTTGTCTTATCTCTCATTGGCCACTGTGTCAAACTTAACCATTACACCTAATATCGCTGATCTAGTCCATTAATTGGGTGTATTGCGACTTCGACCATTCGGATACTCGTGTCTCTCCACGTTGGGTAAACTACTACATTGATTTACTACTGTATAGCAAACTATGAATCGGTTCATAACTTTGACCAGAAGCATTCCAAATTTGGCCACATATTTTTATTAATTTGATAAAATGGGAATGCGGCTATATCATGTTTTTTATGGTTCCGGATCATTTTTTTTTTGTTCGAAATGGTTCCGGATGATTCATATGCCTAGGTTGTAGAAGAAAAGTATGAATTGGTTGGGAAAATATCATTAATAAGCGAAGTGTACAGTTCCAAATGTTAATACCGGAGCCAAGAAACGTAACATTCTCAAGGAAAAAAGATAATTTCATATTCACATCTTTGTCAGCTAAGTACCTTGACTGATGTACATAATAGAAAAGTGATGTTGAGTGCAAGTCAACTTCTTGGTGGGTGTTTTATGAGAGAAGGACAAAAGTTCATAATGAACCACTAGCTATATATGAACCATGTTGCCTAGCGGCTAGATATGGGTCATCTTATTATGTTGACTCATTTATTTCTATAATGAATTTTTGGGTCTTCGAGAATGACCAGTTATATGAGCGCGTAAGTTTAAGCGAGGTCAATTTAAATTAACTTCAAAATAAAACAATTATACAAATCTGTCGAGACGCTTCTCCTCTTCTTTGGAGTAGTACGTGGGCACCGGTAAATTTTCTCACGCGTCCAATTAAAACGTGATTAAAAAATATTGTACTGATATTTTTTTTTTGAGTAAAAAAAATATTGTACTGATATATTATTGACGGTATATATATAAAAAATAATTAACATAAAAGATAAAACACCAAAGTATTATTATTCCAAGTCCCGAAAGACGAACAATGCAATGAATATATTACATAGAATCATGAACTCTTGATAACTTTATTCTTCTGATAACTATAATGCGTCAGCCCATGCCAAACTCAAATCCATAATATTGTTTCCAAACTTATTCAAAAGCTATATATATATATATATATCAGTACGTAACAGCTTAGAATTGCTTTTCAAGATAGTTGATTATCTTCGCGTCCACTTGAAATGCCTTAGCAAGAACTTCAGGAGAGATAGGAGGATTTGAGCCGAACACATTTTTGGCGATGGTGATAAGCCCCGGATTTTGGCTGCTAAGACCAGAAATGGCAACCGCATTTGTTCTACCCACATTGAGCTGGAAGTGAATGAGACCGATAGGGAACACAAACACATCTCCCTTGTTTAGTACTTTGGTGAAGAGACGATTCTCAGGGTTGGATGTGACAAAACCAACATGAAGAGTACCCTCCAAGACTACGAGAATCTCAGTGGCTCGAGGGTGCGTGTGAGGAGGGTTCAAACCCTTTGGAGCAAAGTCTAAACGAGCCAAAGATATACCCAAAGTATTGAGTCCCAAGATTTTAGTAACATCAACAACAGTGACATTGGAGCCAAGTGGACCAGACGTGTCTCCTCCCTTGAGTCCAGAGAAGAAGAAATCGTTTGCATTGGCAAGTTTGGGATCTTTGCAGAATTTTCCATTCACAAACACTGCAGAGAAAAACAGAAAATAGGAACTAAGAATATATTAACATGCCTGCTTCATCAGATTGGAGTTTGTTTCGCATTCAAAAGAGAGAAAAAGTAAAAGGCACATACCACCACCTGTGGTCTTAGTATCGTTGATAGCAACACAGAAGTCTTGAAGAGGGCTGGGATCAAAAGCGAAGGCACTAGAAAATGCCAGAGCCAAGATGGCAGTAAGGGCCAAGTGAGAAGCTTTCATGTTTTCTATATGCCTTTCGATCAGAAACTCTCCAAACTCTTTAGTTCTGTAATTTCGTGTATGTTTGCGTTCAAGGGAGGATGAGATTGTTTGCATGGTAAACTATGCTTATTTATAAGGCAGAGTCATTGATTTGGTCAATTTTTTGAGACCATACTTGATCTCACGAAGCAGGTAAAGACTCGGTAAATTTTAAGTGAGAGTTAGTATTTTATTTGTATGGAAAGCGACTTGTTCCTCAAACGATTACTTGCAACTTAAAAATTAGAACTTGTCTTATCTCTCATTGGCCACTGTGTCAAACTTAATCAATACACGTAATATCGCTGATCTAGTCCATTAATTGGGTGTATTGTGACTTCAATCATTCGGATACTCGTGTCTCTCCACGTTCGGTAAACTGCTACATTGATTTACTACTGTATAGCAAACTATGAATTGGTTCATAACTTTGACCAGAAGCATTCCAAATTTGGCCCCAAAAAAACCATGAAATCACAAAATTGAAAATATATAGAAAGTGGATATGTATATAAACAAAAGAAAATATATAGAAAGTGGAAATTAAGACAGATACCATATATACGATAGTGACATGCATCAATGCTAATCATACACTCTCACTATTATGTTGAAAGTAAATCTGTAATTAATTACGTTAAAATAAAATTACAATTTTTTCCTAAATTGTGTATATATTTACTATCAGTGAGATTTATCCAAAACTGGCCGTTTTATGTCGAAAAGAAAATAAGCTACCATTTCACTTAGTGGGTCTCACTTTGAAGCTTATTTTCAATATATATTCATGCTATTGAGTATTAATAATTTAATACTATTGTAAGAATTTCGGGCGTATTAGGAATTTGACTAACTCACTGAAATACCTACATGAAACTGGAGCACTGATATAAATCTCGATCACATTACACAGCAAATATACTATAAACAGAAAAAGAAGGAGAGAATAATATTTAGAGGGAGTGAAAAACCATATATTTTATGTGTATTATCCCACAAAGCCCTTAAACCCTTATGCGCGCGCAGAGTTCCCCATATCTCTTCCTCAACTGATGTATCTCTTCTTTATGAGGGGATATATCCTATTGGTTTAATCATTTAAATTAGAATAATTGGGGAATATCACAAACATTGCCTCAAAATTTTCTATTATTTGTAATTTAAATTCAATGCAATTGGGTTTGGGTCTTAACCCACTAAGGTGGATTAGCTATATTTCAACGACTACTTTTGTAAAAAAAATAAAAATTAATTAATTATACTTTTATTTACATTTTGTCACATGATTTATGATATTTGATGAAAACTCTATAATGCAATCGGAATGTTAACACTATATTCGGCATCAATGTGCTGTAATTTTTAATCGAGTTGTGTCAACAATATATATAAAGAAAGGAATAAGAAATGGTAACAAGAAAACATAGATCTTTTCACATTTTTTTAGGTTAAATTAAATTTATGTGAGATATTATTTTATTCCTTTAAGTTTATAAAGCCTTTTCATTCTAACACTGTTAATATTATTAACAGAAAATGTCAAGGAAGCAAGCCTAGGTGCTGACTGTACAATGATAACAAAGCATTCCTAAATTTTAACAATTTAATATAATATTTTTATATTTAAAAATTAGGATTAACCTCTATTCTCTTTCCCTCATCGGCCTCTCTACACTGGATGCACATCTTCTGAAATGAGGATTCACCCCTGCCCATTCTTCCATACCTCCTCCACTTGTAGCAACTGACCAGAAAATATATAGGTAGTGTTCCATTGTTGCTCTATCATCAGAAAAAAGTGCCCTTTTTCAAACCCTCCAAAGTGAAGAACATGGCTCATAGGTATAGACCCGCTTCACTCGCCGCCTCCAACCCATCCCACACTACCAAGAATATCCGACAGAGGTATCCTCAAGAGGCCATGGGGTTGCTAAGCTGTCGAGATTCGCCATCGTCGCTGCCAGCCAACATGAGATTTGTAGGTTTGATCGGCCTGTTGCGGAGTTCTACTCTCCGTCGCCAATGGTGGCGCCCCCAGTGACTCTGATTCACGGAGTTCCTCTCCGTTGAAGGTTGCCTGAATCTGGCCGCGTTTTGAAATCTGATGATTTTTCAATAGTTTTGATAGTAATTACAGTTTTTAATTTACACAGATTTTAAATTTAAATTAAAAATTAGTATATTGGCAGTTGAGACAGCACTTTAATTTGTTGAATCAGCATTTTTTTTAGTAACATGAACGGTGTTAGAATAAAAAGATTAACTTAAAAGTACATTTTACAAATTTAAGGGACTAACATGATAACTCATGTAAATTTAATTAAAGAACTAAAAGTGTATTTTTGCCCTTTTTTGTTTATTTCTTTTTTATCTTATGCATGGTTAATTCATTGACGAAAAAGCATAATAAAGATTGACAAAATAATCAAGTCTTTGTGAGATGATGCTGTGCGTATAGAAATTCGATCAATTTGTAAGTGTGAAGGTAATAGTCTGTGCAATACATGCATACATATTAATCAAAATTAGAACTGAGACGTTTGAACTTTGAACTAACATAGGATTTGTATAGTGATGTAAGGCCCTGATAGATCTATTTGGGTCTCGAGTTCGAGTTCCAAAGGAAACACTCATGTTAGGAGAGATAGGCACGAACCCCGAACCGAACATCGAATGATAATATCAAAAAAACAACTGAAACGTTTGGCCACTGAGTACTATTTGTCCACCTTCGGTTTTCATAAATGAGAATTAAATTTCTGTTGAAGTAGAGTTCCTTGGTAGGAATATAAAATGCAAGTATATTATTGCCAAATGTATAAAGTTAATTTTTTGAGATCAATAGAAGTTTATCCCTCACTCATTGCTTATGGCTTGGTTGAAATGTACTGTGTTCATCGATATTTTTCAGCATATACATGTAAAGGCGTAACTTATAATGCGCGTATATATCGCTTTTTTTATTCCAATATGAAAAATAAAATACAAAGATCCATACATTATTATCATAGAAAAACTCAATCAGGAACAAATCATTTCAAACTAAATAAACGATAATAGTTTTCAATCTATTAGTGCTTCTGAATAGCATCAATTATTTTGTTATCCACTTGAAAAGCCTTGGCGAGAACTTCATCAGAAATAGGAGGGTTTGATTTGAACACAGCATTCGCAATAGTGATGACTCCAGGGTTCTGACTGCTCAAACCAGCAATGGCAACTGCATTTTTGTGACCCACGTTGAGTTGGAAGTGAATCAAACCAATTGGGAACACAAACACATCTCCCTTATACAGTACTTTGGTAAATAGCTTATTCTCGGGGTTGGATGTAACAAAACCCACAAGAAGAGTACCCTCCACAACAACAAGAATTTCAGTGCCACGAGGATGAGTGTGTGGAGGGTTCAAGCCTTTAGGGGCAAAGTCAATACGAGCCAATGATATGCCCAAAGTATTAAGTCCTGGTATTTCAGTTACAGCAACAGGAGTCACCGCTGAGCCAAGTGGACCAGATGTGTCTCCTTGTTTAAGTCCGCCATAGAAAAAATCATTGGCATTGACAAGTTTAGGGTCTTTGCAGAACTTTCCGTTCACAAAAACTGCACATAAATATATAAAGGAAAGATCAATGTTGATGAATATATATGAATGCATGTCATAGTCAAAATGGAATTGGAAGTGAAGAAACGGAAAGCTGATAATATGATATTATGTACATACCACCACCAGTCTTGGTTTCGTTGATGGCAACGCAGAAATCTTGAAGTGGGCTAGGATCAAAGGCAGAGACAGCAGAAGATGAGAGAGCCAAAAAGGCAATGAGGATCAAGTAACAGGTTTTCATGTTTTCTCTTGTGATATTATAGCAACTCTACTTGCTTGTTTCTGTATATAATTTGCTGCTTTGTGAGGGATGGAGATCGTTGCATGGTGACTGTGTGCATTTATAAGCACGAGCCTTGATCTGGTCTTTTATTTACTTACCCGAAGACGAACAAGACCGAGTTTTTGTTTAGATTTTTTAACGAGAAATAAAGAATATTTTATTAATGAAATATCTTTACCAAGCACTTGAAGAAAATAGTTGGAACGTTTCAAGTTGTTTTCTTAATTAATTTCTTTTCGAGGACAAATTACGTACGCACGCACTTGTCAAAGCGTGAACAGTGGAATGCCGAATGGGTTGATATTGTCGCAAGGTCTTAACCTACTACTTCAGGTTATGTCAACCATTTGATTTGAATACGTCGCCCTATTAATTACTTCCTCCTGTCCTAATTATAAGATAAAGTTAATTTTTTTAGAGAAATTAAGGAAGCCAATTAAATTACTTTAGAGTATTTATATTTTTAGTATCCTTAGATTATATATTAATTTATTAGTCAAATTAATTAGTTTGGAGAAAAAAATAAAAATAAAAATACTCTAAAGTAATTTAATTGACTTCCTTAATTTTTCTAAAAAAATTAACTTTATTTTATAATTAGTACCGGAGGGAATATTTCTTTAACCAAGGGGGACCAAAAAGCCCACATGTTTTATTAATTTGAGAAGATGGGAATGCGGCTATATCATATTAGCGTTATATATGGCCGGTTTCGGATAATTCATATGCCAAGTTTGTTGAAGAAAAATATGAATTGGTTTGGTAAATATACTCAATGAGAAGAGTTTCAAATGTAAATATATACCGTAATCAAGAAATATTTTTTGAGGGAAAGACCAATTCATATTCACGTCTTTGTTAGCTAATAAGTGCCTTAATAGTTACAAGTCTTCAAATTTCTTTTTTTTTATTGAAAAAAAAAAGCAGCCAAAGTTCACTTGCTAGCTTACGGTTACAAAGAAGTGTCTACTTGCATATCAAAGGCTATATATATATATATATCCCAAGCACTCAGTAATTTTTTTTTTTAAAAAAATAAAATAGAAGTCAGATTTTTTTTTTAAAAAAAGACAATACTTGCTGTAGCGCTTGCGTCAGTCAGATTTTTTTTACTAAGTCAGTTTTTTTTTTTTTACTTGCTGCTTCAGTAAGTATTATTTAATTTATTTTAAAAAATAAAATACAAGCTAAAGCACTCCAGATTCTATTTTCTGTAGTAGTGAAGATAAAAATTAATTCTACTTTTATTTATAATTTTTCACATAATTTACAATATTTGATGAAAACTATATAATGTAATCGTAATTTTAACAGTATATTCGGCATCAATGTCTGCTGTAATTTTAAAACGACTTACGTCAACAATATATCTAAAGAAATTAAAGAATAAGAAATGATGAGATCTTTTCACTTTTTTTTCTTATTTCTTTTTTTATCATGCATGGTTAATCTATTCACGAAAACTATAATGAATATTGCATCTAGGCAAGGTCTTGTCCTTACCATTTGAATTTGAATGTCACTCTTTTAATTACTTCTTTAATCAAGGGGCCAAAAGGCCCACACATTTTTATTAATTTGACAAAATGGGAATGCGGCTACATCATATTATATATGGTTCCCGATAAATTTCTTTTGTTCGAAATGGTTCCCGCTGGATGATTCATAAGCCAAGTTTGCAGAAGAAAAGTATGAATTGGTTGGGAAAATATAATTAATAAGAAGAGTACAGCTTCAAATGTTAATAGCGTAGCTAGCCAATAAAAATTCTTCAGGAGAAGATCATTTCATATTCACATCTTTGTCAGCTAAGCACCTTGATCGATGTACATAAGGAAAGTGATGTTAAGTGCAAGTTAACTTCATGCTGGGTGTTTTATGAGAGTCGCATGAAAATTAAAGAACCACTAACTATGAACCATGTTGCTTTGCTGCTGGATATATATGGGTCATCTTATTACGGTGACTAATTTATTTTTATAATGATTTTTTGGGTCTTCGATAATGATCACCAGTTATGTGTGCGTAAGTGTAACCAAGGTCAACTCAAATTCACTTCAAACTAAAACAATCATACAAAGCTGTCGAGACGCATCTCTCCTCTTCTTCTCACGCGTCCAATTAAAACGTGATTAAAAAGATAGTATTGCTATATTATACTACCTCTGTATCCAATTGATTTTTCTTGGAGAGATTAAGGAAATTAAATAAATTACTTTAAAGTGTTTATATTCAATGTTTTTCTCCAAATTAATTTGTAAGTTTTATAAACTGATATATAATTTAATAATACATAATATTTCATATAATTAAGTAGTAATTTATCTTATTTAATCTCTCCAAAAAATTCAACTAAGTCTTATATTTAGGATCAGAAGGAGTAATATACACAATTGATGTTATATCTGTAAGAAGACAATTAACATAAAAGATAAAATACCAAAGTAGTATTATTATTATTCCAAGTCCGGAATGATGAACAATGCAATGAATATATTACATAGAATCATGAACTATTTATAACTTTATTCTTCTGATAACTATAATGCGTCAGCCCATGCCAAACTCAAATCCATAATATCGTTTCCAAACTTATTCAAAAGCTATATATATATATATATATATGTATGTATCAGTACGTAACAGCTTAGAATTGCTTTTCAAGATAGTTGATTATCTTCGCGTCCACTTGAAATGCCTTAGCAAGAACTTCAGGAGAGATAGGAGGATTTGAGCCGAACACATTTTTGGCAATGGTGATAAGCCCCGGATTTTGGCTGCTAAGACCAGAAATGGCAACCGCATTTGTTCTACCCACATTGAGCTGGAAGTGAATGAGACCGATAGGGAACACAAACACATCTCCCTTGTTTAGTACTTTGGTGAAGAGACGATTCTCAGGGTTGGATGTGACAAAACCAACATGAAGAGTACCCTCCAGGACTACGAGTATCTCAGTGGCTCGAGGGTGAGTGTGAGGAGGGTTCAAACCCTTTGGAGCAAAGTCTAAACGAGCCAAAGATATACCCAAAGTATTGAGTCCCAAGATTTTAGTAACATCAACAACAGTGACATTGGAACCAAGTGGACCAGACTTGTCTCCTCCATTGAGTCCAGAGAAGAAGAAATCGTTTGCATTGGCAAGTTTGGGATCTTTGCAGAATTTTCCATTCACAAACACTGCAGAGAAAAACAGAAAATAAGAACTAAGAATATATTAACATGCTTTCTTCATCAGATTGGAGTTTGTTTCGCATTCAAAAGAGAGAAAAAGTAAAAGGCACATACCAGCACCTGTGGTCTTAGTATCGTTGATAGCAACACAGAAGTCTTGAAGAGGGCTGGGATCAAAAGCGAAGGCACTAGAAAATGCCAGAGCCAAGATGGCAGTAAGGGCCAAGTGAGAAGCTTTCATGTTTTCTATTTGCCTTTCGATCAGAAACTCTCCAAACTCTTTAGTTCTGTAATTTCGTGTATGTTTGCGTTCAAGGGAGGGATGAGATTGTTTGCATGGTAAACTATGCTTATTTATAAGGAAGAGTCATTGATTTGGTCAATTTTTTGAGACCATACTTGATCGCGCGAAGCAGGTAAAGACTCGGTAAATTTTAAGTGAGAGTTAGTATTTTATTTGATTGAAAAGCGACTTGTTCCTCAAACGATTACTGGCAACTTAAAAATTAGAACTTGTCTTATCTCTCATTGGCCACTGTGTCAAACTTAATCAATACACCTAATTGGGTGTATTGTAACTTCGATCATTCGGATACTCGTGTCTCTCCACGTTAGGTAAACTACTGCATTGATTTACCACTTGTTGAAAGTGTCTGTATAAGAAGCCCATTGGGCTAGCTAATTAGGCCTCGGTTAGTCCAGTTTAAAAAAAATGTATCGGTAGTGTAGATAAGGATTATTAGTGTGTGTATATAAGGCTTTGTATCATAGACTTAAACTAACTAATTGCGGTGTAATACAGTATTCTATGGTTTTTTTCAGAGATTTCATTCACTTACATGGCATCAGAGCCTTGGATCCTCTGAAATTTGCTGTCACCACCCCATATCCGACCCGTCCGACCCTTCTGTGTTTTTTTACCTCTCTCTCTGTTCGTGACTGAATCCCTAATTCCTCTTTTCTCTCCACTGCGTTATCGCGTCTCATGGTCGACGCACAAAAAATCTTCCAGCAGCGAGATCGTTCCCGGTGGACTTGGCTTCAACGACCCACTTTATCTGCACTCGTCGGACACTCAGGGAGCAACCATCATTCCCCAAGTCCTCACCGGCAGCGAGAATTATTCAATTTGGTCAAGAGCTATGAAGATTGCTCTCAGAGGTAAGCATAAATTGGGTTTCGTCGACGGTTCTTGTCGAAAAGAATCTCAACAAAAGCATTTCCATGACCAATGGGAAAGATGCAATGCTGTAGTTCTTTCTTGGATTCTCCATTCCATCTCTAAAGAACTCGCCAACGGGATTGTCTTTTGTGAGGATGCATATCTTGTGTGGACTAACCTCAAAGAAAGGTTCGATAAGATCACTGGTTCACGCATATTCGCCCTCCACCGTGAAATTGGATCTCTGAAGCAAGGGTCCATGCGAGTATCAAGCTATTTTTCGAGACTCAAAGAACTATGGGAAGAACAATCTTCCCTGGTGCCTATACCGTCATGCCGATGTGCAACTTCCAGAACGTACTCTGATATGATTCAACAGCAAAAGCTACTCCAATTTCTCATGGGACTAAACAAGTCTCACTGTCAGGCAAGAAGCCAAATTCTTTTAATGGTTCCTCTTCCTTCCCTTAATCAAGCCTATGCGATGATCTCAGAAGATGAGGCCCAAAGATCTCTTACTGGTGGTTCTGAACCCTCTCCTATTGAAGGCATAGCCATGGTAGCTCGTGGCCTCGGGAGAGGCAGGGGACGCGGAAGAGGCACCCCCCTTAATGTGGATACTGTAACAAAAAGGTCATGTCAAGGAGCAGTGCTATGAACTTGTTGGTTATCCCTCCGATTTCAAAGGGACTAAAACCAAGTCTGGCCAACAACAAGACTCTCCAGCTAAGGCACTTAATTCTGTCCGTGATTCTGAGAATGCTACTTGTGTGGCTAACATCATCACTCCAAGCTTCACTCAAGCACAATATGATCAGTTGTTGGAGATGATGTGCAAGGATACTGAGCTAAATGCTCACGCCCTCACTGGTACTGCTTTACTACTTTCTTTTTCCACTCATAACAAACACACCCACTGGGTCATTGATTCTGGGGCCACAACCCACTTGATTAGTGATTTATCTTTATTTGACTGTTATGCGCCATATAAGGGTCCTACTAAGACAATTAAGATACCAAATGGAAACCACATGCATATTACACATGTAGGACGAGTTAAGTTTTCTAATGATTTTATATTAGAAAATGTGCACTAAGCCCCTAATCTGAAATTTAACTTGATATCTGTCCCTAGGATCACTAAAGACCAGCAATGTGTTGTTATGTTTTATCCTAACCAGTGTTTGATGCAGGACCTTCAGGGTGGCAGAATGAAAGCAACTGGTAAGCTCGTTAATGGGCTTTATATACTGCAGCATATTAGAAATTTTGATTCTGCCAATTGTGCTAGTAATGTCACTAGGATACCTTGTAACAACGATGTATGGTTGCTACACAAGAGATTAGGGCACACACCACCCTCTATAATGAAGCATCTTGACATTGTCTCTGATAAATCTGTTTCAATGAATAAAGTGTGAGATTTGCATTCAATCCAAACAAACGAAATTACCTTTTTCTTCTAGTTGCATTAAAACTACATCTTGCTTTGATTTGCTTCATATGGATGTCTGGGGCCCCTATAAAACCCCCACACACCAAGGTCACCATTATTTTCTCGCCATAGTTGATGACTACTCACGAGCCACCTGGATCTATTTAATGCGGGCTAAAACAGAAACTATACTACATATTAAGACTTTTATGTCATATGTTTTTACTCAGTTTCATAAAATAGTTAAGAAAGTCCGGAGTAATAATGGGACCGAATTTGTTAATCACCAACTTTAGGATTTTTTTGAGGTAAAGGGTATCATCCATGAAACATCCTGTGCATATACCCCTGAACAAAATGGTATAGCAGAA
The DNA here is from genome assembly GCA_963210345.1 of Inga oerstediana. NCBI lineage: Eukaryota > Viridiplantae > Streptophyta > Magnoliopsida > Fabales > Fabaceae > Inga > Inga oerstediana. Next base: position 5,091,172 of record OY723401.1, read on the forward strand.
TGAAAACATAGGACTTTACTTCAGGTTTCCAGGAGATTGATGTTGGAGTCTCATGTACCTATTGCCTACTGGGGGAATGTGTGAAAACTGCCTCTTATTTGCTTAACCGAATCCCCTCTAAGGTGCTAGGTCATAAGACTCCATTTGAAATGGTCTATGGGTATTCCCCTGATTATTCTCATTTAAAGGTGTTTAGTTCATTAGCTTTTGCCACTGACTTGAATTCTAATGATAAATTTGCTCCTAGATCAATACCATGCGCTTTCCTTGGATATCTACCTAACTAGAAAGGATAAATGCTCTTGAATCTTGAAACAAAACGAATCTTTGTAAGCCGACATGTGTCATTTCTGGAGGACAGATTTCCTTTCAAGGATAGCCTAGGCATTGATCAAGGGGGAGTGTGGAATAAAGCAATTCAAGATATGTTTCTTTTTGAACCTTTACAACAAGTAGTAATTCAGAAGGATAATTAAGGGTAGTACACAGAACCTAGACTCTGATAAGTTAGACTATCACGCTAGTAGGATACCTGAAATACCTTGTCCAGCTGAACACATATCTGCTGACCCTCCTGAACCAACCATTACTGATGAGAATCACATGCTTGAACAACCAAATCTGGAACTTAACACAAATAGGCCTAGTAGAGAGCAAAGGCCCCTATATAGGCCAAAGACTATATGTGTTATGCATCTGTATCACATCTACATTCTAATGCATCTCATACTGCTGGCTCAATTAAAAGAACACGATGTCGTTATCCTATAGGGCAGCATCTTTCTTATGCACACATCTCTTCTGCCCTCACATGTTTTCTTTCATGTATTGATTCTATAAATGAACCTAATTCTTATGAAGAAGCAATTAAAGACAAACACTGGATAGAGGCTATGAAATTAGAAATAGATGCATTAGAAAGTAATAATACTTGGGAGTTAGTGCCCTTACCTAAAGGAAAGAAAACAATAGGCTGTAAATGGATGTATAAAGTGAAATATAAACCGGATGGTAGTGTAGATAAATACAAGACTAGATTAGTAGCCAAAGGCTACACACAAAGAGAAGGAATTGATTATCATGAGACATTTTCTCCTGTGGTTAAAATGACCACTGTACGCATTATTCTCAAAATTGCTGTGATTAATAATTGGAACATATTCCAAATGGATGTACACAATGCCTTCTTGCAAGGTGATTTGCATGAAGAAGTGTACATGTCAATGCCACAAGGATTTGAAGGTAAGGGGGAGAAGATGGTATGTAAGTTAAGAAAATCTTTATATGGACTTAAACAAGCATCTAGACAATAGAACCGAAAGCTTACAAAGGCTTTGGTCTGAGCTGGCTTTACTCAAAGTAGGCATGATTATTCCATGTTCATTAAAAATTATGATGCTGATATGATAATTATATTGGTGTATGTTGATGATCTTTTGATAACAGGAAGTTCAGAAGATAAAATAAAGGAAGTAAAGCTATTTCTTCACTTAACTTTTAGGATAAGGGACTTAGGAATAATGAAATATTTTTTGGGAATTGAAATGGCCAGATCTGAAAAGGGTATTATGCTAACCCAAAGGAAATATACTCTAGATTTGTTGAATGATGCAGGTCTTAGTGGATGCAAACCACTTACAATACCAATGGATCAAAGTCTAAAGTTGAAGGCCTATGAGAAGGGAAGAGATAGCCGAGAGGATTTGATTAAAAATCCTAAAAGATACAGAAGATTGGTAGGACGGCTGATTTATCTGACAGTAACAAGGCCTGACATCTCTTATTCTGAGTAGGTGTTGAGCCAGTTTATGCATAATTCGATGAAAACACATATGTCAGCTGCTGTTGGGATCCTGAGATACTTGAAGCAATGTCCAGGGCTTGGTGTTTTGATAAGCACCGAAGGAGACCTTACTTTGAAGGCCTTTTGTGACTCAGATTGGGCTGCCTGCAAAACAACATAAAGGTCCGTGTCAGGTTATCTTCTCAAATTGGGAGGTTCACTTGTCATGTGGAAGTCCAAGAAACAAAACACTGTCTCAAGATCTTCAGCAAAAGCTGAATACTGCTCCTTGGGCTCAACTGTATCAGAAATTGTGTGGGTGACTAGTTCATTAACAGATCTGGGAATACACCAACCTAGACTTATAGAGATTCAATATGACAGCTGTGCAGCAATATATATCGCATCAAATCCAGTGTTCTATGAGAGAACAAAGCATATTGAAGTTGATTTGCATTTTGTAAGGGATAAATTGCAAGATGGACTGATTAGTTTGAGGCATGTGAAAAGTAGTGAGCAAGAGGCTGACATTTTCACAAAGGCAATAGGAAAAGAGATTCTGCATAAAATGCTTAGCAAGTTAGGAGCTTTAGATATCTTTCACCCCAAACTTGAGGGGGAGTGTTGAAAGTGTCTTTATAAGAAGCCCATTGGGCTAGCCAATTAGGCTTCGGTTAGTCCAGTTTAAAAAAATGTATCTGTAATGTAGATAAGGATTATTAGTGTGTGTATACAAGGCTGTGTATCATAGACTTAAACTAACTGATTGCGGTGTAATACAGTATTCTATGGTTTTATTCAATATTCAGAGATTTCATTTACTTACACTACTGTATAGCAAACTATGAATTGGTTCATAACTTTAACCAGAAGCATTCCAAATTTAGCCCCAAAAAAACCATGAAAACGCAAAATTAAAAATATATAGAAAGTGGATATGTATAGAAACAAAAGAAAATATATAGAAACTGGAAATTAAGAAGTAACATGCATCAATGCTAATCATACACTGTCACTCTTATGTTCTCGTTATTTTCGAAATATGATATGTATCCTAATTATGTTGAAAGTAAATCTGTAATTAATTACGTTAAAATAAAATTACAATTTTTGCCTAAATTTTATATATATATATATATATATGTATATGTATATGTATTTATTGTCAGTGGAATTTATCCAAAACTGGATGTTTTATGTCGAAAGGAAAATAAGCTGCCATTTCACCTATTGGTTCTCACTTTGAAGCTTATTTTTGATATATATTCATGCTGTTGAGTATTAATAATTTAGTACTGTTAGAGATATTGGGCACTCGCATGAAGGCAGGGGAACAAGGAGACCATACTACTCATCCTACAATTCTTTGAGTGTATTGAAATAGCTTGTGGGAGTAAGGGCCCCTTGCCTAAAGGAGGAAACAGATTTGTGCAGTGAATAAATTTTTGAGCCATCAACCTTATTAAACCTCTCTTGTAAATCACACCATACATGCTGAGCACTGTCAGATAAAACCATCCCAGTTGCAATTTCCTTATCGACGGAGTTAATCAGCCATGAGAAGACCACAACGCTACACCTATCCCAGTGATCAACCAATTTGGGATCCGAATCACGTTTAAGAGTTCTATCAATAAATCCCAATTTATTCTTTCCACGGAGGGCCAATTTCATAGAACGACTCCAGACAGTGTAATTATGTGAGCTAGTTAAAATTTGAGGAACGAGACTCACCGATTGAATATCTGATGGATGAAGATAAAGAGGATGAGAGGAGTCGACTATTGTAACCGGAGAAGACATGGTATTTTCTTGATGAAGGAGAAAGGAAAAATCAGAATCTCTAAAGAGACGAATATAGATTCTATGGCAATATGAGGATCGGTGCTACACAGGGGCGGAGACACATGATTCAAATTGATCCTTCACAACTTCACGGTGGACAGTCATGGATAGCGTTCCGTGAACACAGATGGACAGAATCGGAGATGGTGTCGGCGCGACTAGAACAGAAACTCCCAGTGACAACAACGGCGTCGTTGGCTTCTGGTCAAAGTACCACGATTTTGACAACAATAAATCTTGACATAGATCGGTAGCACTTGCTAAGCGATCTCAGTGATCCTGCAGAATTTGGTGATCAAGATCTACATATTCCTCTTCTTTTTGTGACCTGTGACAAGCTTTGTGTCTGCAAATATAGATGGAACGAGCAAGACGAATTGGAGACTTCGATCTCTTGTTATCATCGAATGACGTGGCGAGATGTAATTGGAGCCACTTGCTTTGCCATTGAACAAGTATGTTCAATGTTGATTGAGCCCGTGGTGGCAAAACAAGAACAGGCAAGAATGGGCTTGTACAGGATGCCAAGATTCCTTTTGGGCTTCAGGGATTAACCTGTAAGCTCTGATACCATGATAACTATTAAACATAGGCCAGGTAATTAAACAACAAGATCAAGAAGGATTGATCCCCTTATCTCTTATTTTTACACCAACAGAGTAGTTCACCAAACAAAAGAAAAACAACAAACTTATACATGTGGGCTAAGTCCATTAAGTCATAACCAATAATGCAAAAGCCCAATACTAATACAGCCCAATATCTCTAACAAGTACTACTATAAGAATTTCGGGCGTATTAGGAATCTGACTAGCATGTTGAAATACACACATGAAACTAGAGCACTGATACGAACCCCGAACACGATACATAGTAAATACACCATAGACAAAAGATGAAGGAGAGAATAATATTTAAAGGAAGTGAATAAACGTTAACATATATTGTATGTATATTATCCCACAAAGCCCTTGAACCCTTGTGCAATCACATATATATAGAGTTCCACATGTCTCTTTTGGGCTATCGATTTGAGACAAGCCAAATGGGCTTTTGGGTTGTCACTGCGCTTTTTTTGGGAGTTACCGTGTTCCCAAACAGACCCTCAACGTAGTAGTTTGCCGAACGTGGAGAGACACGAATATCCGAATGATCGAAGTTACAATACACCCCATTAATGGACTAGATCAGCGATCTTAGGTGTATTGATTAAGTTTGACACAGTGGCCAATGAGAGATAAGACAAGTTCTAATTTTTAAGTTGCAAGTAATCGTCTGAGGAACAAGTCGCTTTCCATACAAATAAAATACTAACTCTCACTTAAAATTTACCGAGTCTTTACCTGCTTCGTGCGATCAAGTATGGTCTCAAAAAATTGACCAAATCAATAAATCTTCCTTATAAATAAGCATAGTTTACCATACAAACAATCTCATCCCTCCCTTGAACGCAATCATACACAAAACTACAGAACTAAAGAGTTTGGAGAGTTTCTGATCGAAAGGCAAATAGAAAACATGAAAGCTTCTCACTTGGCCCTTACTGCCATCTTGGCTCTGGCATTTTCTAGTGCCTTCGCTTTTGATCCCAGCCCTCTTCAAGACTTCTGTGTTGCTATCAACGATACTAAGACCACAGGTGCTGGTATGTGCCTTTTACTTTTTCTCTCTTTTGAATGCGAAACAAACTCCAATCTGATGAAGCAAGCATGTTAATATATTCTTAGTTCTTATTTTCTGTTTTTCTCTGCAGTGTTTGTGAATGGAAAATTCTGCAAAGATCCCAAACTTGCCAATGCAAACGATTTCTTCTTCTCTGGACTCAATGGAGGAGACACGTCTGGTCCACTTGGCTCCAATGTCACTGTTGTTGATGTTACTAAAATCTTGGGACTCAATACTTTGGGTATATCTTTGGCTCGTTTAGACTTTGCTCCAAAGGGTTTGAACCCTCCTCACACGCACCCTCGAGCCACTGAGATTCTCGTAGTCTTGGAGGGTACTCTTCATGTTGGTTTTGTCACATCCAACCCTGAGAATCGTCTCTTCACCAAAGTACTAAACAAGGGAGATGTGTTTGTGTTCCCTATCGGTCTCATTCACTTCCAGCTCAATGTGGGTAGAACAAATGCGGTTGCCATTTCTGGTCTTAGCAGCCAAAATCCGGGGCTTATCACCATCGCCAAAAATGTGTTCGGCTCAAATCCTCCTATCTCTCCTGAAGTTCTTGCTAAGGCATTTCAAGTGGACGCGAAGATAATCAACTATCTTGAAAAGCAATTCTAAGCTGTTACGTACTGATATATATATATATATATATATATATAGCTTTTGAATAAGTTTGGAAACGATATTATGGATTTGAGTTTGGTATGCAGGCTGACGCAGTGTAGTTATCAGAAGAATAAAGTTATAAAGAGTTCATGATTCTATGTGATATATTCATTGCATTGTTCATCATTCCGGACTTGGAATAATAATAATAATAATACCACTTCGGTATTTTATCTTTTATGTTAATTATTACATATATAACATCAATTGTGTGTATTACTCCCAATGATCTTAAATATATGACCCAGTTGACTTTTTTAGAGAGATCAAGAAAGAAAAATAAATTACTTAATCATATGAAATGTTATGTATTAATAGATTCATTTTATACTTCTACCAATTAACTCTGCTTCAACAGAAATTTAGTTCTTATTTATGAGAACCGAGGGTAAACAAATAGTCTGTGATCAGACGTGTCACTTTTAGTTTTGGTTATTACTATATATTTATGTATATATTGGGTAGACTGAAATTTAGCATTTTAACTTGTGTGCTACTCTCTCCAGTCCTTAATATAAGGTATATTTATAGAGTTGATTTTGATCATAAATATAAGACATAATTTTTATATTTGTCAATCTTTTTCTAATTTACCTCTATAGATGCTTGCTCAACAATAATCAAGAAGAGTAGAAAATGAGGAAATTAAAGAAGATGATTAAGGTGTTTTTTTTAAAAAAAAGTCATCTTAACTATTGCCAATGCTGTGTTCAAATCAAACCCTCCCATTTCTGATGATGCTCGCGCTAAGGCCTTTCAAGTAGACAACAAAATAATGGACGTTATTTAGAAGCAGCTATAGATATAAAATTAATATCATTGATTTGATTTGTGGGTTTGCCTGTCATAATAATGTATGGATCTTTTTATCTCATTTTCGTATTGGAAGAAAATAAGCGATATATATATAAGTTACGTCTTTACATGGACGTTGAAAAATATCCATGAACACATTACATTGCAACCAAGCCATAAGCAACGTGACATTGAGGGCCGAAGTTCTACTTATGTCAACAAATCAACCCTATTCATTTAGCAAGAAGATACTAGCTAGCCTTTTATACTTCTACCGAGTAAGATCAACGGAAATTTAGTTCTGATTTATAATATATATGTATTGTGCTTAGAGTGAAATATAATTTAGCATTTTATATATCTTGCTTTTGATCATACTTTTACCTTCACGATATTGATCAAACTTCTACACACACAGCATCATATTCTGGGAATCTTCATTATATTAAATATTGATCACATTTTTTCATGTCACCATTTCTTGTTAATTTCTTTAGATATATTGTTGGTGCCACTCGCATTCAAAAATAACAACATACTCATTAGATAAAGGGTTTAGGAAAAATGATAAATACAGAGGACAAAATGAATTGAGATTTTATATTTATAATCAAGACCTCCCTTCCCCATGAGCTCTTTTATTAAGGACCAGAAGTAGTTTATATATAATGCGCTACCATTTGTTCTTCATGTCTCATGCACCACAGATGGTTTCCAATTTAATGATGATACTTAAGAAAATAGAAGAAAATAATACTACTACTTTCTAATAATTTGAGGGTATAAGGGTCTGTTTGGCAAAGCGGTGGGCAGCCCCCACCCCATGTTTCTCCAAAAAAAAGCACAGTGGCCAAATTTCAATCATTTGGCAAAGCGTTCATTTTCCCTGTGCTTCTCGTGCCACCGTTGCTTTTTTTTTTAAAGCTGATCGAAGGAGCTTCTTGTGTCACTGCGCTTCTCGTCTCTCTGTTCCTTCACCGTTGGAAGCATTCATACGGTCATAATAATAAGTCTCACCAAACCAAACTCCATGACCGTTGGGCACTCATGCACAAAGGCGATATCTAAGCTTCTTTTTTCGTCCGAATTAGAACTTCCGGTGGCGCATTTCAAAGAGCTCCGTCCAGGATTCCTTTGGTGGTCTGAGGTTGCGTCTCGTCGGCATCTCACGGTGATCTGAGGTTTGGTGTTTCATGGCTTGCCTTTGGTGGTTTGGTGGTTTGCGTCTCACGTTGTGGAAGAAGACGCTATGCTCTGTTTTGCTGATTCATTCCGCTGGTTCTAGTGTTCTAAGGAAGGAAGGAGAAGAACTTTGGTCAATTAGGAATTGACCAAGGACTTTAATGAAAATTTTAAAAGATCTCAAAGAGGGATTATAGTGAAAATTTTGAAATATTTGTAGGGTGAACTGTAATTTATGAAACATTTGGGTAGCTTTCTGTGATTTTCCCGATCCCTTTTCTTCATTCACTTATAATTTTCAGGGTCATCTTCTATACTTTTCTCTAATCCTCAAAATATTAATTCTATTAAATGAGTCATCAACTACTCAGCGATCTATAATATAAGAGCTTTAATTAAAGATGAAAGATAACAAGTTACAATTAATTCATTAAATATGTTATAAATTTATCCATTTTTAATTAAGTATTTTCCTGTATTTTTATTTTTTTTTTTCAATAATAATTTATTTTTTTTATCAAATTTTATTTATATTTTTCAACTTTAATTATCATAATATATACAAATAATATATATATGTAGTATTCAATAAGATTCATGCCATTTTTAGTCATTTTATTTTACATCTAAACGGGCTTTTCAAACTCTAATCCAAACAAGTTCAAGGTTAAAAAAAATATCACTTTTGCCACCGCTAATCTAAACACGAATCACATTTACATTTTCACTTTTTTCCTACCTTACTTTTCCACAAGTCAGGTGGTAAAAAAAGTCACTTCTCCACCGTTAATCCAAACAGGCACTAAAACTTCACGCTGAGTGGGATTTGTTTTTAACTGATTTAGTTTGAATACAGATTGATAGTAAATCAGTATAGAAACTAGATAGTTCCCAAAAAAAAAGTCTCTTTGGTGATAATCTCTACATGTTTTTTTTATTACTTCTCTATTTCATATATAATATTTATTTGTACTTAATTTGTTTCTTAAAAAAATTATCAGGATCTTCACTTTATTTATATCTTTATTTACCACTTTTATATTTAATAATTTTAATTTGTGTACTAAAACAACTCGTTAGAAACAACTTAAAATTCATTAGCACAACGTATCATATATAATAGAATTATGTATTACTGAATGCTTGGGATATATATATATATATATATATATATCTAACCTTTGATATGCAAGTAGACACTTCTTAGTAACCGTAAGCTAGCAAGTGAGCTTTGGCTGCTTTTTTTTTTTTTTCAATTAAAAAAAAAAGAAATTAGAAGGCTTATGACAATTAAGGAACTTTTTCCCTAACAAAAATGTGAATATGAAATGGTCTTTTCTTCAAAAAATGTTTCTTGATTACGGTATATATTTACATTTGGAACTCTTCGCGTTAAGTATATTTACCAAACCAATTCATACTTTTCTGCAACAAACTTGGCATATGAATTATCCGAAACCGGCCATATATAACTCTATTATGATATAGCCGCATCCCCATTTTATCAAATTAATAAAATATGTGGGCCTTTTGGTCCCCCCTTGATTAAAGAAATAATTAATAGGGAGACATATTCAAATCCAAATGGTCCACATAACCTTACGTATGGTAGGTTGACCTTGTTACAATACCTCCGTTTAGGAAAGCGTCCAGTGGCACTGTGCTTAAACAAAAAAAAGGAGCTTCTATTCTGGTGTCACTGCATGCGCTTCAACAAAAAAAGGAGCTTCTAATAGAAGCTCATCTAAGGTACTTTCTCGGTGTTGAGAAGCTACTTTCGTGTATTTTTTTTCAATAGTAATTTCATCTTTTTTATTTTATCAAATTTTTTAAATATGTTTTTACTTCAATTATCACAATATATACAACTAATATATATATATATATATAGTATTCAATAAGATTCATGCCATTTTCAGTCATTTCCCATCTAAACTGTCTTTTCAAACACTAATCCAAATAAGTTTAAAGTTAGAAAAAAAAAATCACTTCTGCTACCGCCAATCCAAACATAAATCACATCACAATCTGATTTTTTTTCTATCTGACTTTTCCAAAAGCCGATCTATAAAAACAGCTCATTTTCCACCAGTGATCCAAACAGGCACTTACTACTTATAACAAACTATGAATTCGCTCATAACTTTGACCAGAAGCATTCCAAATTTTGCCCCCAAAAAACCATGAAAACAAAAAATTGAAAATATATAGAAAGTGGATATGTGTATAAACAAAAGAAAATATATAGAAAGTGGAAATTAAGAAGTAACATGCGTCAATGCTAATCATACACTGTCACTATTTTGTACACGTTATTTTCGAAATATGATATGTATCCTAATTATGTTGAAAGTAATTCTGTAATTAATTACGTTAAAATAAAAGTACAATTTTTTCCTAAATTATATATATAAATATATATATATATATATATTTACTATCAGTGGAATTTATCCAATACTGGACGTTTTATGTCGAAAAGAAAATAAGCTGCCATTTCACTTATTGGTTCTCACTTTGAAGCTTATTTTCAATATATATTCATGCTATTGAGTATTAATAATTTAGTATGCTGCTGTAAGAATTTTGGGCGTATTAGGAATCCGACTAACATGCTGAAGTAACCACATGTAGGGGTGGAAACAGGCCAAGCTTTTGCCTTAACAGGCCTAGCCTGTTAAGACAAAAACTGGCTTGAGCCTGGCCTGTGGCCTGTTAAATGCCAATTTTTAGGCCTGGGCCTGACCTGTTCACAGGTCTGGCCTGGCCTGAAGCCTGTCAAGGAGGCCTGAATTTTTAAAATTTTTTAAACAAACCGACAGGCCACATTGCAAAACAAGCTAATAGGCCACAGGGCGAAAACAGGCTAAAACTTATAGGCTTAGGCGAAATTATCTTTTAACCCTTATCTGATTTTTTTTAAAAAAACATTTTTACAGGCTCAGGCCAGCCTGACAGGCCTGGCCTATTAAGCAAAACAGGCTTTTTTTTTTTTTGCCTTGGTCTGGCCTTTTTAGCCTGACAGGCCAGACCAAAACAGGCTAATTACAGGCCAGGCTACAGGCCCCTGACAGGCCGCCTGGTCTATTTCCACCCCTAACCACATGAAACTAAAACACTGATGTGAACCCCAATCACGTTATATAGCAAATACACCATAGACGGAAGAAGAAGGAGAGAATCATATTTAGAGGAAGTGAATAAACATATATTTTATGTATATTATATCCCGCAAAGCCCTTGAACCCTTATGCACTCACATATATATAGAGTTCCCTATGTCTCTTCCTCAATTGATGTATCCCTTCTTTATGACTGGGATATATTCTATCGGTTTAATCATTCAAATTAGAATGATTGGGGAATATCACAAACATCCTCCCAAATTTTTCTGTTGTTTATAATTTAAACCCAATGCAATTGGTTGTGGGCCCTAACTCACTAAAGGTGGACTAGATATATTTCAACAACTGCTTTTGTAAAAAAATAAAAATTAATTAATTATACTTTTATTTACATTTGGTCACATGATTTACCATATTTGATGAAAACTCTATAATGCAATCGTTATGTTAACACTATATTCGGCATCAATGTGCTGTAATTTTTAATCGAGTTGTGTCAACAATATATTTAGAATAAGAAATGATAGCGCGAAAACATAGATCTGTTCACCTTTTTTTTATTTCTTTTTAATCTCATGCATGGGTAATTCATTGACGAAAAGTATAATAAAGATTGATAAAATAATCAAGTTTTTGTGAGATGATGCTGTGCGTATAGAAATTCGATCAATTTGTAAGTGTGAAGGTAATAGTCTGTGCAATACATGCATACATATTAATCAGAATTAGAACTAATTCGTTTGAACCAACATAGGGTTGGTAAAATGGTGTAAGGCCCTGATAGATCCCTTTAATCTTGAGTTCGACTCCCAGAGTAGACAGTCGTATTAGGAGAGATGGGCACGAACCCCAAACCGGACATCGAATGATAACATCAAAAAGACAACCGAAACGTTTGGTCCCTGAGTACTATTTGTCCACCTTCGCTTTTCATAAATAAAAACTAAATTTCTGTTGAAGCAGAGTTCCTTGGTAGGAATATAAAATGCAAGTATCTTATTGCCAAATGTATAAAGTTAATTTGTTGAGATCAACAGAAGTTTAGCCCTCACTCATTGCTTATGGCTTGGTAGAAATGTACTGTGTTCATCGATATTTTTCAGCATATACATGTAAAGGCGTAACTTATAATGCACGTATATTTCGCTTATTTTATTCCAATATGAAAAATAAAATTCAAAGATCCATGTATTATTATAATAGAAAAACTCAATCAGGAACAAATCATTTCAAACTAAATAAAAGATATTAATTTTCAATCTATAAGTGCTTCTGAATAGCATCAATTATTTTGTTATCCACTTGAAAAGCCTTGGCGAGAACTTCATCAGAAATAGGAGGGTTTGATTTGAACACAGCATTCGCAATAGTGATGACTCCAGGGTTCTGACTGCTCAAACCAGCAATGGCAACTGCATTTTTGTCACCCACGTTGAGTTGGAAGTGAATCAAACCAATTGGGAACACAAACACATCTCCCTTATACAGTACTTTGGTAAATAGCTTATTCTCGGGGTTGGATGTAACAAAACCCACAAGAAGAGTACCCTCAACAACAACAAGAATTTCAGTGCCACGAGGATGAGTGTGTGGAGGGTTCAAGCCTTTAGGGGCAAAGTCAATACGAGCCAATGATATGCCCAAAGTATTAAGTCCTGGTATTTCAGTTACAGCAACAGGAGTTACCGCTGAGCCAAGTGGACCATATGTGTCTCCTTGTTTAAGTCCGCCATAGAAGAAATCATTGGCATTGACAAGTTTAGGGTCTTTGCAGAACTTTCCATTGACAAAAACTGCACATAAATATATAAAGGAAAGATCAATGTTGATGAATATATATGAATGCATGTCATAGTCAAAATGGAATTGGAAGTGAAGAAACGGAAAGCTGATAATATGATATTATGTACATACCACCACCAGTCTTGGTTTCGTTGATGGCAACGCAGAAATCTTGAAGTGGGCTAGGATCAAAGGCAGAGACAGCAGAAGATGAGAGAGCCAAGAAGGCAATGAGGATCATGTAACAGGTTTTCATGTTTTCTCTTCTGATATTATATTAACTGTTGCGTGCTTCTGTATAATTCGCTGTTTGTGAGGGGTGAGATCGTTGCACAGCAACGATGTGTATTTATAAGCACCAGAGTTTGATCTGATCTTTTTTTCGGAAAAAAAAAATATATATTTACACGAAGATGAACAAGACCGAGTTTTTGTTTAGATTTCTTGACGAGAATGAATATTTTATTAATGAAATGTTATCTTTACCAAGCGCGTGAAAATAGTTGGAATTTTTCTCGCTGTTTTCTTAATTCCTTCGCGAGAATAAACTGCGCCATTTGTCAAAGCATGAATAGTTAAATACTGAATGGCTGATGACAAGGTCTTAACCTAGGTAATGCTTTTCAGCCGTTTGAATTTGAGTATGTGTTCTTGACTAATTAATGTGTATTAAAAAATTAGTTAAATTAATTATTTATAATAAATGTGTTGATTTATCTGATTCTTATATTTAGGACGGGTAATATTTCTTTAACAAGGGACCATGAGGCTCACATATTTTGTTAATTTGATAAAATGGGAGTGCGCCTGACAATTCTTGCCAAGGCTGTTGAAGAAAATGTAACTAATAAGAGTTCCAAGTATTAACAACACCGTTACACCGTAACCAAGAAACATTCTTAACAAGGAAAAGACCAGTTCATATTCACATCTTTGCCAACTAATCAGTACCTCAATTTCTATAAGTCATCTTTCTTTGTTTTTTTCCAACAAATAACCTTTCTTTTTTTATTTTTAAAAATGTAGCCGAAGTAAAATCCCTCTCTATAGTGATTTTACTATAAATCTAGATAATCACTTAAGAAATTAAAAAACCCTCTCGGCGTGAAGTTTTATGCCCTTAAATTATTAAAAAGTATCATTTTCTTTTATTTTCTTAAGTATCATTTATCAAATTGGAAACCCATCTTTGATGATGATAGACTTCTCAAAAAAAAAAAAAAAAACAAAAGAAAGAGAGCGATATATAATACTCCCTCCGGTCCTTAATAAGACTCAATTACCTATTTTTGGATTGATTAAGGAAACAAATAAGTTACTTAATCATATCATATATTGTATATTATTAGATTATATATTTGTTTATAAGTCAAACAAATTAGTTAGAAGGAAAAAAATAAAAATAAAAATTATTTAAAATAATTTAATTAGCTTCATTAATTTTTCTAGAAAAATCAACCGCGTTTTATATTTAAGACTGAAGATCGTAATAAAATGCATTGTTTGCTAGGTGTGCATCCCTTTCTGAAGGGGTCATATGTCCACAGAACTACTGCATCCTGATATATTAAATTCTGAGTTGCAATATACTATAGTGGATCTCACGATTACTTCAGGAACTTTTGTTGTTAAAAACAAGGTTAGTCTAATGAACTAATAATATAGTAAACTTCAAGGAAAGGCTGGGGAAAAGATTGTGTGGCATGACATTAGCACCAGCAATCAAACAACAACTACAAAGCCCCATCTTACTAGATGGGATCAACTACAAGGATTGCACGCCATCCATCGTGCTTTATCAAAAACCTGGTACAAAATGTAATTAATTAACTGAGCCTTGAATTTGTTGAACATAGACAAAAGTTAACAGGACATTGCTGGAGAGTTGTTTATGAAGGCGATCAACTAACCCCTACATTCCTTCAGTGAAAATACCTTCATGTTTCTACTTCTTTTTCTATCTAAATTCCAAAATTCCAGACGATTCTCTTGCCTTTTAGCATCCCCTCAAACATATTCTGTGCATATGAGATTTTCAAAGCACTCTTATTATTAATTGAAGGGTCCCAAAAAAACAGGATATGATGTACCTACCTAGACCAAGAGACAGAAGAAACTCGCTTTCAACGTAGAGACAACTACGTACAGCAAGTTTTCTGCATCGATGTCTAGTCACGTACGGCTTGGGTCTTAGGGAGAATGTCTGGAAATCAAACGGTGCAGTCAGCAGAGAAATTTACATTGGGACTTTTTTTATATTTTTTTTGGCCTTGGGAGCTGAGTGAGATTTTCCCTAATTAATAAGCACAACAACCTGTTTGGTCCCTGCATAAACACACACACATATATAAGGAAATGTACTAAACATAGATGGGCCCATATAATACTATTGTTTTATTCTCTCTTCCTCACTCTCATTCTCTCAAATCTCTCTCATTTCTAAATCTTCCCACGGCACATAACAGCTTCCTTTAACGACTGTATGTCTATATACGAGAGATACCATGTTACTTGTTAGTGTACCAAACGTTCTTTCATCCTTTCTCAATGAAGCTAGCTAGACGAATATATAAATTAATAGGGTTAATTTGTAGAGATCAATAGAACGTTGGCCCTCAATGTTGCGGTGCTCATTGCTTGGTTGCAATGTACCGTGCTCATTGATGTGTTTTTCAACATGCATATAAAGGCATTCATAACTTAATGTGCGTGTATATCGCTTATTTTATTCCAATATATGAAAATAAGATACAAAGATCCATGCATACATTATTATGACAGGCAAACCCACAAACAAATCATTACAGACTCAAATCAATGATATTAATTTGCTATCTATAGCTGCTTCTGAATAATGTCAATTATTTTGTTATCCACTTGAAAGGCTTTGGCGAGAACAAAATCAGAAATCGGAGGGCTTGATTTGAACACAGCATTGGCAATAGTGATGACTCCAGGATTTTGACTGCTCAAACTAGCAATGGCAACAGCATTTTTGTCACCCACATTGAGTTGGAAGTGAATCAAACCAATTGGGAACACAAACACATCTCCCTTATACAGTACTTTGGTAAATAGCTTGTTCTCAGGGTTGGATGTAACAAAACCCACAAGAAGAGTACCCTCCAAAACTACAAGGATCTCAGTGCCACGTGGATGAATGTGTGGAGGGTTCAAGCCTTTGGGGGCAAAGTCTACACGAGCCAATGATATGCCCAGAGTATTAAGCCCTGGTATTTCGGTTACAGCAACAGGAGTCACCGCTGAGCCAAGTGGACCAGACGTGTCTCCTTGTTTCAGTCTGCCATAGAAGAAATCATTCGCATTGACAAGTTTAGGGTCTTTGCAGAACTTTCCATTCACAAAAACTGCACATATATATATATATAAAGGAAAGATCAGATAATGTTGATATGAATGCGTCTCATAATGGAAATGGAATTGGAAGAAGTTGGAAAAAGAGAAATAAAGCTGCAGATAATACATACCACCACCAGTCTTGGTTTCGTTGATGGCAACACAGAAGTCTTGAAGAGGGCTGGGATCAAAAGCGAAGGCAGCAGAAGAAGCAAGAGCCAAGAGGGCAACAAGAGCTAAGTGAGCAGCTTTCATGTTTTCTATGTGCGTGCCTTTCAGAAACTCTCCAAACACTTTTAGTTCAGTTTGTGTATATTTGCTTTCAAGGGAGGGATGAGATTGTTTGCATGGTGAGCTATGCGTATTTATAAGGAAGAGTCATTGACTTGGTCAACCTTTTAAGACCATGCTTGATCACACGAAGCAGGTAAAAGACTTTGTATGGAAAAGGAATTGTTCTTTTCAAACGATTACCTGCAACTTAAAAATTAGACCTTGTCATATCTCTCATTGGCCATTGTGTCAAACTTAATTAATACACCTAATATCGCTGAACTAGTCCACTGGGTGCATTATAACTTCGATCATTCGGATACTTTCCATGTTTGGCTAACCACTTCATTGATTTACTGAATAGCAAACTATGAATTTGTTTATAACTTTTGACCCAGAAGCATTATTCCAAATTTAGCCCAGAAAAAACCATGAAAACACAAAGTTGAAAATATATAGAAAGTGGAAAATGAAGATAGATGCTATATGTAGGCTCTCCCTCCTGTCCTTAGCACCTAATTGGGGAGTTGATGTTAGTCTTTAACATAAGACCTATTTTTTATATTTATCATTTTTTTCTCTAATTTACCTCTCTATTGATGCCCCCTCAACAATAATCAAGTTAGAGAAAGATGAAGATATAATTAAGGAAGATGATTAGAGTATTTTGAAAAAAAAAATCATCAAATTAAATAAATATGTCTTATATTAAGGATCGAAAGAAGTAACATGTATCAATCTTAATTATACATTGTTACTATTATAAGTACATATCATTAGCGAATTTAAATATGTATCCTAATAACGTTGAAAATAAATTTGTAATTAAATATGCTAAATTAAAATTAGGATTTTTTTTTCCGTAAATTATATATATGTATATTTACTATCAGTGGAATTTACCCCAAACTGGACATTTTAGGTCTAAAAGAAAATAAGATGTCATTTCACTTAGTGGTTCTCACTTTGAAGCTTATTTTCGGTATTAATTCATGCTATTTATATTAATAATTTAATTCTATACTTTTGTAATGGCAAGATAAAAATTAATTAATTATACTTTTATTTATATGTTGTTACATAATTTACAGTATTTGATGAATACCATATAATTTAATCGTATATGCCAACACTACTCGGCATCAATATGTGCTGTGATTTTTAGGAATAAGAAATGTTATGACGAAAACAGACGATCTTTTCACTTTTTTATTTATTTCTTTTTATTCCATGCATGGTTAATTTATTGACGAAAACTATGATGAAGATTGACAAAATAATCAAGTCTTGTGAGATAATGATGCTGTGCGTAAAGAAATTCGACCAGTTGTACGTGAAGGTAAAAGGATGACCAGAGCAAGATGGAAGCACAATCTACCAAACCTATTATTTGTACTTCTCTGACCTTTAATATAAAACATATTTATTAAATTTTATTATATCAAAGAATATAGTTAGGTTAATTACGATATTTTTTTTCTAAAACATCCTAATCATATTCTTTAATTTCCTCATTCCCTCTCCTCCTTGATTATTATTATATAAGCATCCATAAGAGTAAATGAGAAAAATATTGACAAATATGAAAATTATGTCTTATATTTTGGATTAAGATCGACTCCCTAAATATATCTTATATTAAGGACCGGAGGGAGTAACGCACAAGTTAAAATGCTAAATTTCAGTCTACCCTATATATACATATCTAGTGACCAAAATTAGAACTGAGACGTTTGATCACAAACTATTTGTTCACCCTCGGTTTTCATAATAAGAACTAAATTTCTGTTGAAGCAGAGTTACTTGGTAGAAGTATAAAATGCTCGTATCTTCTTATATTGCGACATGTATGCAGCTAATTTGTTGAGAGCAATAGAACTTTAGCCCTCACTCATTGCTTATGGTTTGGCTTGGAATGTACTGCGATCATTGATATTTTTCAACATATATACATATATATGTAAAGGCGTAACTTAATGTGCGCATGCATCGCTTATTTTATTCCAATAAGAAAAATCAGATACAAGGAACCATACATTTTATGATAGGCAAAGCCACAAACAAATGATTATAAACTCAAATCAATGATATTAATTAATTTTCTATCTATAAGTGCTTTTGAATAGCATCAATTATTTTGTTATCCACTTGAAAGGCCTTGGCGAGAACTTGATCAGAAATTGGAGGATTTGATTTGAACACGGCATTGGCAATGGTGATGACTCCTGGATTCTGACTGCTCAAACTAGCAATGGCCACTGCATTTTTGTGACCCACGTTGAGTTGGAAGTGAATCAAACCAATTGGGAACACAAACACATCTCCCTTATACAGTACTTTGGTAAATAGCTTATTCTCTGGGTTGGATGTCACAAAACCCACAAGAAGAGTACCCTCCAAAACTACAAGGATCTCAGTGCCACGTGGATGAATGTGTGGAGGGTTCAAGCCTTTGGGGGCAAAGTCTATACGAGCCAATGATATGCCCAGAGTATTAAGGCCTGGTATTTCTTTTACGGCAACTGGACTCACTGCTGAGCCAAGTGAACCAGATGTGTCTCCTTGTTTAAGTCCGCCATAGAAAAAATCATTGGCATTGACAAGTTTAGGGTCTTTGCAAAACTTTCCATTTACAAAAACTGCAAACAAATATACAAAGGAAAGATTAATAATGTTGATATCAATGCATCTCATAATGGAAATTGAATTGGAAGAAGTTGGAAAAAAAGAAAGCCGCAGATAATATATACATACCACCACCAGTCTTGGTTTCGTTGATGGCAACACAGAAATCTTGAAGTGGACTAGGATCAAAGGCAGAGACAGCAGAAGATGAGAGAGCCAAGAAGGCGATGAGGATCAAGTAACAGGTTTTCATGTTTTCTCTTGTGATATTATATCAACTCTACTTGCTTGTTTCTGTATATAATTTGCTGCTTTGTGAGGGATGGAGATCGTTGCATGGTGACTCTGTGTATTTATACGCAGGAGCCTTTGATCTGGTCTTTTATTTACTTACCCGAAGATGAACAAGACCAAGTTTTTGTTTAGATTTTTTAACGAGAAATAAAGAATATTTTATTAATGAAATATCCTTATCAAGCACTTGATGACAATAGCTGGAACTTTTCAAGTTTTTTTCTTAATTAATTCCTTCTCGAGAACAAATTACATACGCACGCACTTGTCAAAGCCGAATAGGTCTTAACCTACTACGTAAGGTAATGTCGACCATTTGGATTTGAATATGTCTCCCTATTAATTATTTCTTTAATCAAGGGGGACAAAAAGGCCCACATATTTTATTAATTTGATAAAATGGGAATGCGGCTATATCATATTAGAGTTATATATGGCCGGTTCCGGATAATTCCTATGCCAAGTTTGTTGAAGAAAAGTATGAATTGGCTTGGTAAATATACTTAATGAGAAGAGTTCCAAATGTAAATATATACCGTAATCAAGAAACATTTTTTCAGGAAAAGACCATTTCATATTCACATCTTTGTTGGTTAATAAGTGCCTTAATTGTTATAAGTCTTCTAATTTCTTTTTTTAATTGAAAAACAAAAGCGGCCAAAGCTCACTGGCTAGCTTACGGTTACAAAGAAGTGTCTACTTGCATATCAAAGGCTAGATATATATATATATATATATATAAATATCTCCCAAGCACTCAGTAATACATAATTCTATTATATATGATACTTTGTGCTAAATGAATTTTAAGTTGTTTCTAACGAGTTGTTTTAGTACACAAATTAAAATTATTAAATATAAAAGTGGTAAATAAAGATATAAATAAAGTGAAGATCCTGATAATTTTTTTAAGAAACAAATTAAAGACAAATAAATATTATGAAACGGAGAGAAGTAATAAAAAAAACATGTAGAGACTATCACTAAAGAGACTTTTTTTTTTGGGGAACTATCTAGTTTCTATACTGATTTTCTATCAATTTGTATTCAAACTAAATCAGTAAAAAACAAATCCCTCTCAGCGTGAAGTTTTATACCCTCAAATTATTAGAAAGTAGTAGTATCATTTTCTTCTATTTTATTAAGTATCATCATTAAATTGGAAACCATCTTTGGTGCATGAGACATGAAGAACAAATGGAAACGCACCATTTAAAATATTACCTCCGGTTTCTAATATAAGAACTCATGGGGGGTTTTGAATTTGATTCTAAATATAAAATCTCAATTCATTTTGCACTCTATATTTATCATTTTTCCAAAACCCTTTATCTAATGAGTATGTTGTTATTTTTGAATGCGAGTTGCACCAACAATATATCTAAAGAAATTCACAAGAATAAGTGACATACATGAAAAGATGTGATCAATATTCAATATAATGAAGATTCCCAGAATATGATGCTGTGTGTGTAGAAGTTTGATCAATAAGGTAAAAGTATTATCAAAAGCAAGATATATAAAATGCTAAATTATATTTCACTCTACGCACAAAACATATATTATAAATCAGAACTAAATTTCCGTTGATCTAGGGGTTACTCGGTAGAAGTATAAAAGGCTAGCTAGTATCTTCTTGCTAAATGAATAGGGTTAATTTGTTGAGATCAGTAGAACTTTGGCCCTCAAAGTCACGTTGCTTATGGCTTGATTGCAATGTAACGTGTTCATGGATATTTTTCAACGTCCATGTAAAGGCGTAACTTATATAATCCGCGTATATATATCGCTTATTTTATTCCAATACGAAAAATGACATAAAAAGATCCATACATTATTATGACAGGTAAACCCACAAACAAATCATTACAAACTCAAATCAATGATATTAATTTTATATCTATAGTTGCTTCTGAATAACGTCAATTATTTTGTTATTCACTTGAAAGGCCTTGGCGAGAGCATCATCCGAAATGGGAGGTTTTGATTTGAACACATAATTGGCAATAGCGAAGATGACATTTTTTTTTCTAAACGCCTTAGCCATCTTCTTTAATTTCCTCATTTTGTCCCCTTCCTGATTATTGTTAACCTCCCCTCCATGATTATTGTTGAGCAAACATTCATAGAGGTAAATTAAGAAAAGATTAACAAATATGAAAATTATGTCTTATATTTAGGATCGAAATCAACTCCCTAGATTAACACTTTGACCCAAATTGAAAACTTTCAATAGCAAGAGTTTCTCTCTATTGGGATACGTGCCTACAAGAGTTTCTCTCCGATGGTTGACCCAGGTGGCCGGGCTACGCCGCCGGTCAGAGTGTTGGATTCAAGTGTGAATGCGGGAAGAGGGAGATTTACGAGAAAGGAAGGGATTGGCAGCAAGGCAGGGGAGGCCAAGTTGCGCAAGCCTGATAGTAAATCAGAAGAACAAATGCAGAAGGAAAGGAAAGTTAACAATGAAGAAGGTGCAGGGGAAGATAAAAGACAACATGTTGAGCAAGGGGAAGGTGCAGGGGAAGATAAAGGACAACATGTTGAGCAAGGGGAAGAGAAGCAAATGCAGAGTGTGAAGATAGCTAAGGTCTTAAGCCAGGGGACCTCATACAAAGATTCTCTACTTCGGTTCAAGGGATCAGAGTATAACGGAATAGCGCATGGGGATTCGTGTATGGAGGAGGAGGCATTGCTATCATATATAATGGACCAGGAATGGGAACTACCCGAGCCTTCAGAGGAGTTAAAGAAACTCATGGAGGTGTATCCCACTATGCATATGTCTCAAGAGGAATATAACAGATGGGCGCGTCCGTGGAACAAATCACTGATTATTACAATCCTGGGTTCAAGAATTAACTTCCATAGGCTGAAAGATCATTTGGGGTGAATTTGGCAAACCAACAACTTTGACTTAATAGACTTACCCAATAATTATTATGTGGTGAGATTGAAGGATCCTGAAAATTGGGGTAGACAGTACAAGAAAATCCTCTTTGAAGGGCCATGGACGATTGCTCAGCATACCATCCTCGTGCAAAGATGGTCCCCACATTTTGATCCATTTCAGAATCCTCTGGGAAGAGTTGCAACATGGATTAGAATTCCAAATGTTCCACTTCTGTGCTATAATAGAGAATGTATGAGGAGGCTTGGGGACACAATTGGGAAGACTCTAAAGGTAGATATGCATACCATCGAGAATTTGGAGGATGACGAAGCCATTATACACAGGGGTCAGTATGCTAGGATTTGCGTTGAGCTCGATCTGCAGAAGAAATTGGTGCCTAGGATTATCTCAGCTTCGGCTTTATTTAATATTGAATATGAAGGTTTGGGATTAATCTGTTTCACATGCGGAAGGTATGGTCACCGGAAGGATCAATGTCAGTGGAAAATTAACCAAGAAACAAAAAGCAAGGTGGCTAGCTTGCACGATGATGCTGCTCCGGCGATCAAGCCGTTCGTGAAAAAGATCCTGCCAACAAAGGAAGAGCAATTCGGTCCTTAGATGCTCATCCAGAGACCAAGCTCCTCACGGTTTCTTAGAAGGATCGAGAATAGGGACAGAGTGGTTGACATGAAACTGTATGGGACCTCAGGGGGTATGGCGGATATCAGAATGACGCAGTCCAGGTTTGCTGTTCTTGATGGGACGGAGGCTAAAGAGGGGTTGCTTCCCAAGCAAAGTTTGAATCTTAATCATGAGGAAGGGAAGAGGACTGCGTGGTTGGTGTCTGGAGGTGCAGAGTTAAGGGCTCGAGATTCTCAAAGTAAGAAACCTGTGGTTAGAGATAGTCAGTTAATTGGGAAAAAGGGGAGTTCTTGTGGGAGGTAGAAAATGGGCTGAGGTGTCTCTCAAGTCAAAGCACATGAATAGCAAAGGAATTGGGGAGCCTAAGAATATCTTGTTGGGCCCAAAAGACGTTAGTAGGTTGGTGGAGGACAAGGGTTCTAAGTCCAGCAAGAATATTCCACAAAGGGCTCACAAGGTAATAAGAGGAAGTTTAGAAGGAAGTGGGCCTCCAGACCCGATATGCAGTCCCAACACCACCGAAAGGCCAGCCCATTTGGTAGAAAATGAAGGCTCAGGTCCGTTGATTCCAGTTTGTCTAGCCAAGAAGCAGGGGACTTCCGAAGGGGCAGAAAACGTAAACACTGAACTGGGGATGTTGGGTTCTATGATGGAAAATCACGGCTTGAAGGAGCAAGGCGCGGAGAGTCAATCTATCTCACATTTGGAGGTGGTTGTTATGATGGAGGAAAAGCCACCAGATAAGTAATTTCTTGTTCTCCCCTTTTCTTTGTTTTTTTTGTGGATTTATGATAGTCTCTTGTTGGAATTGTGGGGGGGCGGGAGGCAGAGCTTTTCATCGGGTGTTTAAAGAGATTGTTAAAAAATATGCTATTAACGTGATGGGTGTGGTTGAACCTAGAATCAGTGGGGACAGAGCAGATAGAGTTAATAGGAAAATGGGGTTCTCGGATTGGTTGAGAACTGAAGCTACAGGGTATGCAGGGGGTATTTGGGTCACTACTACAAAAAGATTGAAAGGTGGCGCACATTTTGTGGCACTTCTTTAGCTGCCCCTTTTTTTTATGTAATTTTTTTTAATTTTTGGGACCAGTTGTAGCGCCTGGTCCACCAGGCGCCACAGCTGGTGGGGACAATTGTGGCGCCTGCCAAGGCAGGCGCCACAATTGGCCAGCTGTGGCGCCTGGTGGACCAGGCGCCACAGCTGGTCCTACCTAAGGGTGGGGTGGCGCCTGCCTTGGCAGACGCCACAATTGGGTCCTAAAAATAAAAAAAAAATTAAATAGAAAAAAAAGGGGCAGCTGTGGCACTTCTTTAAAGAAGTGACACAATTGGCTGAATATGAATTTTCAACTCTCCCGCCAATCATATTTCCCTCCTTTAACTTTACTTTTTATCTTTTCCCTCCCTTTTTCCTTTTTATTCCCTCTTCCTTAGCTCACGTTGACGCCTCTCCCCTGTAAAAGATATCATTTTCTCTTGCACAACAAAAACACACACTCATCTTCTTCATTAAATTTTCTTGTCCCTTTTTCCATTTTGTTTCGTCTGTCCCCACTTTTGTTCCTAATTGTTCCCTTTTCTTCATACTCTCTGTCTCTCTTCCTCTTTTGAACCCCACTCCAGTTGATCCCTACTCCACTCCACAGCTCACATTTGCTCATCCTCGTCACTCAAGCTAACGTCGCCAACGTAAGAAGAAGATTGTTTCATTCTAGCTTGCTTTGTTTAAATTTTTTTTAGTACAGTCAAGATAAACCGTAATATAACGTTTTCCTTTTTTGCTTTGTTTAAATTTTTTGGCCGACAAGCTTGCGTTTTTTAGTAATCTTTTAATTTACTTAATCAGTTGTTGATGTACTAAGTTCACATATCAAGTTCTTGTATTGTGATATTTTTTATGTTAGCTTTGGAGAGTATTAATGTAAGAACATTATTGTTGAGGAAATGACAATAAATATATTGTTGTGTAAGAAAATTATTGTTAGGGAACTTGAATTTTAAATGTGAAAATTATATATATATATATATATATATAATGTTGAAATATAAAATAGAAAGATTGACAATTTGAGAGATGATAAACATGAAAGCAACTCATTTTATATAAAGCTTCACAATCAGGAAGCATAAAAAAGGGCCACAGGAAAGAAAAGAAAAGAAAAAGAAAAAGAAAAAGCAAAAGCAAAAAAAAAAGGCCTCCTGTGGCGCCTGGCTGGCCAGGCGCCACAGGAGGGATGCCTCCTGTGGCGCCTGGTTGGTCAGGCGCCACAGGAGGCTATTTAAAAAAAAATTTAAATAGCTGTAGCGCTTCCAAGCGTCACAGCTATTTTTAGTAGCGTCCAGATATGTGGCACTTCTCTAGCGCCACAGTTAATACAATTATAAGCGCCACAGCTTTAGTTTTTTGTAGTAGTGGGTGTTATGGAACAAAGATAATTTTCATATTGAATAACTGTATTCAAATACTCAAATGGTGCATTGTAAAATTTCTGATAAGAATGGTAGCGAAACGATGCTTGTGACCTTTGTGTATGGTGATACTAGTATTGTGAAGAGAAAGGATCTTTGGTCAGCCCTATGTGCAGTTAAACAAGATGTAAATATGCCCTGGTTGGTCCTAGGTGATTTTAACGCCTTTATTAATCCAGGGGACAAGCAGGGGGGTGCTGCACCCATTAATACCTCTATGTTTGATTTTAGAAATTCCGTAGAAGAGTGCAATTTGATTTAAATTCCTGTAGTAGGAGACAGATATACTTGGGAAAAAATAGGGGTGAAGGAGAGACTGGATTGGGCTTTTTGCAATTTTGACTGGGAGATTCAAAATCCTCAAGCCAAAGCATATCATAAACTCAAGTTCAAGTCGGATCATCGTGTGGTTGTGGTGGGAGATTTATCAGCCAGCCCGTGTTGTAGCCGGGGGAGAAGATTCCAATATCAAGCCGCGTGGTGCGTTGAAGAGGGGTTTGGTGACGTGGTGAAGGCGGCTTGGCTCGGGAAAGATTGGATTCAAGGTCAAGAGCAATTCAAAATAGAGGCATCTGTTTGGAATGATAATGTGGTAGGGAATGTCATGAAGAAGAAAAGGGAAATCATAAGAAGGTTGGAAGGTATTGATCGTGCCAGGTGTTGTCAGGGAAATCAGAATGGGCTTCTCAGACTTGAAAAACAACTGTGGGACAGATATCATAAATTAGTTATACAGGAAGAATTAATCTGTTTTCAGAAGACAAGATGTAAGTGGCTTAGTGGAGGGGATCGCAACTCGAAGTATTTTCATGCCAATACAGTCGCGAGGAAGAAAAGAAGTAAAATTGAGGCCCTCCAAGATGAATCGGGGCTTTGGGTTACTGATGAAGGTCAGTTGAGGAACATGGCTCTTGAGTACTATCGCACCCTCTTTACGGCAGAGAATACGTCTGCTCCTTTTTCCCCTTGGAGGGCCAACTTTCCTTCCCTTGACCCCAATTAGTTACAGCTTCTCCAGAGAAATGTCTCTCCGGTGGAGATTAAGAATGCAGCTTTTGAGATGGAAGCGTTTAAAGCACCGGGGCCGGATGGCTTGAACCCACATTTTTTCCAAACGCAATGGGAGGTGGTTGGCCAGAAGATATGTGATCTGGTTGCCAGAATATTTGCCAGCCCTGAGAGGGTCCAAGAAATCAACCAGACCAACATTGTCTTGATCCCTAAAATTATCAGCCTTTATCGTTGAAGGATTTTAGGCCTATCTCGTTGTGCAACGTGAGCTTCAAAATTGTAAGCAAGGTAATTGCCAACCGTTTTAAAAGTGTAATGGATCATCTGGTAAAGGAGAATCAGTGCAGCTTCATAGCAGGTAGACAAGGGGTAGATAACATAATTATTGCTCAAGAGGCAATTCACTCTATGAGATGTAAGAGAGGAAGGAAGGGGTACATTGCTCTGAAGGTAGACATGGAAAAGGCGTACGACATACTTGACTGGCGCTTCTTGGAATTCACCTTGCATAGTCTTGGTTTATGTGGGGAGTTTGTTAGGCTAATTATGTGTTGTGTCTCAACTTCTTCCCTGAGGGTGATATGGAACGACTCTACTTCTGAGGCATTCAAACCATCAAGAGGGGTGAGACAAGGGGACCCACTGAGCCCATATTTGTTTGTCCTTTGTATGGAGTTGCTGGGTTAATTAATCCACCAGGAGGTTGAATTGGGGAATTGGTGTCCGATCAAATTATCTTCCTCTGGACCAAACATTTCTCATCTTTTCTTTGCAGATGACTTGATTTTATTTTGTGAGGCCACATATGAACAAATGGATGTGATTAAGAGAGTTATGGAATTGTTATGCAGGGTATCGGGTCACAGGATTAATCTGAATAAGTCTGAATTGTTTGTCTCCAAAAATGTTCATTTCAACAGGGCTTATGAGATGAGTCAGGCTGTGGGGATTGGGTTGACAGCGGATCTGGGGAAATATTTGGGAGTTCCGTTATTGCATAAGCGTATTTCAAAGAGCTCCGTCCAGGATTCCTTTGGTGGTCTGAGGTTGCGTCTCGTTGGCATCTCACGGTGATCTGAGGTTTGGTGTTTCATGGCTTGGCTTTGGTGGTTCGGTGGTTTGCATCTCATGTCGTGGAAGAAGACGCTATGCTCTGTTTTGCTGATTCATTCCGCTGGTTCTAGTGTTCCAAGGAAGGAAGGAGAAGAACTTTGGTCAATTAGGAATTGACCAAGGACTTTAATGAAAATTTTAAAAGATCTCAAAGAGGGATTATAGTGAAAATTTTGAAATATTTGTAGGGTGAACTGTAATTTATGAAACATTTGGGTAGCTTTCTGTGATTTTCCCGATCCCTTTTCTTCATTCACTTATAATTTTCAGGGTCATCTTCTATACTTTTCTCTAATCCTCAAAATATTAATTCTATTAAATGAGTCATCAACTACTCAGCGATCTATAATATAAGAGCTTTAATTAAAGATGAAAGATAACAAGTTACAATTAATTCATTAAATATGTTATAAATTTATCCATTTTTAATTAAGTATTTTCCTGTATTTTTTTTTTTTTTTTTCAATAATAATTTATTTTTTTTATCAAATTTTATTTATATTTTTCAACTTTAATTATCATAATATATACAAATAATATATATATGTAGTATTCAATAAGATTCATGCCATTTTTAGTCATTTTATTTTACATCTAAACGGGCTTTTCAAACTCTAATCCAAACAAGTTCAAGGTTAAAAAAAATATCACTTTTGCCACCGCTAATCTAAACACGAATCACATTTACATTTTCACTTTTTTCCTACCTTACTTTTCCACAAGTCAGGTGGTAAAAAAAGTCACTTCTCCACCGTTAATCCAAACAGGCACTAAAACTTCACGCTGAGTGGGATTTGTTTTTAACTGATTTAGTTTGAATACAGATTGATAGTAAATCAGTATAGAAACTAGATAGTTCCCAAAAAAAAAGTCTCTTTGGTGATAATCTCTACATGTTTTTTTTATTACTTCTCTATTTCATATATAATATTTATTTGTACTTAATTTGTTTCTTAAAAAAATTATCAGGATCTTCACTTTATTTATATCTTTATTTACCACTTTTATATTTAATAATTTTAATTTGTGTACTAAAACAACTCGTTAGAAACAACTTAAAATTCATTAGCACAACGTATCATATATAATAGAATTATGTATTACTGAATGCTTGGGATATATATATATATATATATATATATATATATCTAACCTTTGATATGCAAGTAGACACTTCTTAGTAACCGTAAGCTAGCAAGTGAGCTTTGGCAGCTTTTTTTTTCAATTAAAAAAAAAAGAAATTAGAAGGCTTATGACAATTAAGGCACTTTTTCCCTAACAAAAATGTGAATATGAAATGGTCTTTTCCTCAAAAAATGTTTCTTGATTACGGTATATATTTACATTTGGAACTCTTTTCGTTAAGTATATTTACCAAACCAATTCATACTTTTCTTCAACAAACTTGGCATATGAATTATCGGAAACCGGCCATATATAACTCTATTATGATATAGCCGCATTCCCATTTTATCAAATGAATAAAATATGTGGGCCTTTTGGTCCCCCTTGATTAAAGAAATAATTAATAGGGAGACATATTCAAATCCAAATGGTCCAGATAACCTTACGTATGGTAGGTTAAGACCTTGTTACAATACCTCCGTTTAGGAAAGCGTCCAGTGGCACTGTGCTTAAACAAAAAAAAAAAGGAGCTTCTATTCTGGTGTCACTGCACTTCAACAAAAAAAGGAGCTTCTAATAGAAGCTCATCTAAGGTACTTTCTCGGTGTTGAGAAGCTACTTTCGTGTATTTTTTTTTTAATAATAATTTCATCTTTTTTATTTTATCAAATTTTTTAAATATGGTTTTACTTCAATTATCACAATATATACAACTAATATATATATATATATAGTATTCAATAAAATTCATGCCATTTTCAGTCATTTCCCATTTAAACTGTCTTTTCAAACATTAATCCAAATAAGTTTAAAGTTAGAAAAAAAAAAAATCACTTCTGCTACCGCCAATCCAAACACAAATCACATCACAACTTGATTTTTTTTCTATCTGATTTTTCCAAAAACCCATATATAAAAACAGCTCATTTTCCACTACTGATCCAAACAGGCACTTACTACTTATAACAAACTATGAATTTGCTCATACCTTTGACCAGAAGCATTCCAAATTTTGCCCCAAAAAAACCATGAAAACAAAAAATTGAAAATATATAGAAAGTGGATGTGTATAAACAAAAGAAAATATATAGAAAGTGGAAATTAAGAAGTAACATGCGTCAATGCTAATCATACACTGTCACTATTTTGTACACGTTATTTTCGAAATATGATATGTATCCTAATTATGTTGAAAGTAATTCTGTAATTAATTGCGTTAAAATAAAAGTACAATTTTTTCCTAAATTATATATATATATATATATATTTACTATCAGTGGAATTTATCCAATACTGGACGTTTTATGTCGAAAAGAAAATAAGCTGCCATTTCACTTATTGATTCTCACTTTGAAGCTTATTTTCAATATATATTCATGCTATTGAGTATTAATAATTTAGTATACTACTGTAAGAATTTTGAGCGTATTAGGAATCCGACTAACATGCTGAAGTAACCACATGTAGGGGTGGAAACAGGCCAGGTCAGGCCAGGCTTTTGCCTTAACAGGTCTGGCCTGTTAAGACACAAACTGGCCTGTGGCCTGTTAAAGGCCAATTTTTAGGCCTGGGCCTGGCCTGTTCACAGGCCTGGCCTGGCTTGAAGCCTGAAGCCTGTTAAGGAGGCCTGAATTTTTAAAATTTTTTAAACAAACCGACAGGCCTACAGGCCACATTGCAAAACAGGCTAAAACTTACAGGCTCAGGCGAAATTATCTTTTAACCCTTATCTGATTTTTTTAAAAAAATATTTTTACAGGCTCAGGCCGGCCTAACAGGCCTGTCAATAGGCCTTGGCCTGGCCTATTAAGCAAAACAGGCTTTTGTTTTTGCCTTGGCCTGGCCTTTTAGCCTGACAGGCCAGACCTGAACAGGCCAATTATAGGCCAGGCTACAGGCCCCTGACAGGCCGCCTGGCCTATTTCCACCCCTAACCACATGAAACTAAAGCACTGATGTGAACCCTAATCACGTTATATAGCAAATACACCAGACGGAAGAAGAAGGAAAGAATCATATTTAGAGGAAGTGAATAAACATATATTTTATGTATATTATATCCCGCAAAGCCCTTGAACCCTTATGCACTCACATGTATATAGAGTTCCCTATGTCTCTTCCTCAATTGATGTATCCCTTCTTTATGACCGGATATATATTCTATCGGTTTAATCATTCAAATTAGAATGATTGGGGAATATCACAAACATCCTCCCAAATTTTTCTATTGTTTATAATTTAAACCCAATGCAATTGGTTGTGGGCCCTAACCCACTAAAGGTGGACTAGATATATTTCAACAACTGCTTTTGCAAAAAAAAAAAAAAATTAATTAATTATACTTTTATTTACATTTTGTCACATGATTTACCATATTTGATGAAAACTCTATAATGCAATCGTCATGTTAACACTATATTCGGCATCAATGTGCTGTAATTTTTAATCGAGTTGTGTCAACAATATATTTAGAATAAGAAATGATAGCGCGAAAACATAGATCTGTTCACCTTTTTTTTTTATTTCTTTTTAATCTCATGCATGGGTAATTCATTGACGAAAAGTATAATAAAGATTGATAAAATAATCAAGTCTTTGTGAGATGATGCTGTGCGTATAGAAATTCGATCAATTTGTAAGTGTGAAGGTAATAGTCTGTGCAATACATGCATACATATTAATCAGAATTAGAACTAAGATGTTTGAACCAACATAGGGTTGGTATAGTGCTGTAAGGCCCTGATAGATCCCTTTAGTCTCGAGTTCGAGTCTCAGAATAGACACTCGTATTAGGAGAGATAGGCACGAACTCCAAACCGGACATCCAATGATAATATCAAAAAAACAACCGAAACGTTTGGTCCCTGAGTACTATTTGTCCACCTTCGCTTTTCATAAATAAGAACTAAATTTCTGTTGAAGCAGAGTTCCTTGGTAGGAATATAAAATGCAAGTATCTTATTGCCAAATGTATCAAGTTAATTTGTTGAGATCAACAGAAGTTTAGCCCTCACTCATTGCTTATGGCTTGGTAGAAATGTACTGTGTTCATCGATATTTTTCAGCATGTACATGTAAAGGCGTAACTTATAATGCACGTATATATCGCTTATTTTATTCCAATATGAAAAATAAAATACAAAGATCCATACATTATTATAATAGAAAAACTCAATCAGGAACAAATCATTTCAAACTAAATAAACGATATTAATTTTCAATCTATAACTGCTTCTGAATAGCATCAATTATTTTGTTATCCACTTGAAAAGCCTTGGCGAGAACTTCATCAGAAATAGGAGGGTTTGATTTGAACACAGCATTCGCAATAGTGATGACTCCAGGGTTCTGACTGCTCAAACCAGCAATGGCAACTGCATTTTTGTCACCCACGTTGAGTTGGAAGTGAATCAAACCAATTGGGAACACAAACACATCTCCCTTATACAGTACTTTGGTAAATAGCTTATTCTCGGGGTTGGATGTAACAAAACCCACAAGAAGAGTACCCTCCACAACAACAAGAATTTCAGTGCCACGAGGATGAGTGTGTGGAGGGTTCAAGCCTTTAGGGGCAAAGTCAATACGAGCCAATGATATGCCCAAAGTATTAAGTCCTGGTATTTCAGTTACAGCAACAGGAGTTACGTACCGCTGAGCCAAGTGGACCAGATGTGTCTCCTTGTTTAAGTCCGCCATAGAAGAAATCATTGGCATTGACAAGTTTAGGGTCTTTGCAGAACTTTCCATTCACAAAAACTGCACATAAATATATAAAGGAAAGATCAATGTTGATGAATATATATGAATGCATGTCATAGTCAAAATGGAATTGGAAGTGAAGAAACGGAAAGCTGATAATATGATATTATGTACATACCACCACCAGTCTTGGTTTCGTTGATGGCAACGCAGAAATCTTGAAGTGGGCTAGGATCAAAGGCAGAGACAGCAGAAGATGAGAGAGCCAAGAAGGCAATGAGGATCATGTGACAGGTTTTCATGTTTTCTCTTCTGATATTATATTAACTGTTGCGTGCTTCTGTATAATTCGCTGTTTGTGAGGGATGAGATCGTTGCACAGCAACGATGTGTATTTATAAGCACCAGAGTTTGATCTGATCTTTTTTTCGGAAAAAAAAAATATATATTTACACGAAGATGAACAAGACCGAGTTTTTGTTTAGATTTCTTGACGAGAATGAATATTTTATTAATGAAATGTTATCTTTAACAAGCGCGTGAAAATAGTTGGAATTTTTCTCGCTGTTTTCTTAATTCCTTCGCGAGAACAAACTGCGCCATTTGTCAAAGCATGAATAGTTAAATACTGAATGGCTGATGACAAGGTCTTAACCTAGGTAATGCTTTTCAGCCGTTTGAATTTGAGTATGTGTTCTTGACTAATTAATGTGTATTAAAAAATTAGTTAAATTAATTATTTATAATAAATGTGTTGATTTATCTGACTCTTATATTTAATTAGAACGGGTAATATTTCTTTAACAAGGGACCATGAGGCTCACATATTTTATTAATTTGATAAAATGGGAGGGGCCTGACAATTGTTGCCAAGGCTATTGAAGAAAATGTAACTAATAAGAGTTCCGAATATTAACAACACCGTTACACGGTAACCAAGAAACAATATTCTTAACAAGGAAAAGACCAGTTCATATTCACATCTTTGCCAACTAATCAGTACCTCAATTTCTATAAGTCATCTTTCTTTGTTTTTTTCCAACAAATAACCTTTCTTTTTTTACTTTAAAAAATGTAGCCGAAGTAAAATCCCTCTCTATAGTGATTTTACTATAAATCTAGATAATCACTTAAGAAATTAAAAATCCCTCTCGGCGTGAAGTTTTATGCCCTTAAATTATTAAAAAGTATCATTTTCTTTTATTTTCTTAAGTATCATTTATCAAATTGGAAACCCATCTTTGATGATGATAGACTTCTCAAAAAAAACAAAAAAACAAAAGAAAGAGAGCGATATATAATACTCCCTCCGGTCCTTAATAAGACTCAATTACCTATTTTTGGATTGATTAAGGAAACAAATAAGTTACTTAATCATATCATATATTGTATATTATTAGATTATATATTTGTTTATAAGTCAAACAAATTAGTTAGAAGGAAAAAAATAAAAATAAAAATTATTTAAAATAATTTAATTAGCTTCATTAATTTTTCTAGAAAAATCAACCGCGTTTTATATTTAAGACTGAAGATCGTAATAAAATGCATTGTTTGCTAGGTGTGCATCCCTTTCTGAAGGGGTCATATATCCACAGAACTACTGCATCCTGATATATTAAATTCTGAGTTGCAATATACTATAGTGGATCTCACGATTACTTCAGGAACTTTTGTTGTTAAAAACAAGGTTAGTCTAATGAACTAATAATATAGTAAACTTCAAGGAAAGGCTGGGGAAAAGATTGTGTGGCATGACATTAGCACCAGCAATCAAACAACAACTACAAAGCCCCATCTTACTAGATGGGATCAACTACAAGGATTGCACGCCATCCATCGTGCTTTATCAAAAACCTGGTACAAAATGTAATTAATTAACTGAGCCTTGAATTTGTTGAACATAGACAAAAGTTAACAGGACATTGCTGGAGAGTTGTTTATGAAGGCGATCAACTAACCCCTACATTCCTTCAGTGAAAATACCTTCATGTTTCTACTTCTTTTTCTATCTAAATTCCAAAATTCCAGACGATTCTCTTGCCTTTTAGCATCCCCTCAAACATATTCTGTGCATATGAGATTTTCAAAGCACTCTTATTATTAATTGAAGGGTCCCAAAAAAACAGGATATGATGTACCTACCTAGACCAAGAGACAGAAGAAACTCGCTTTCAACGTAGAGACAACTACGTACAGCAAGTTTTCTGCATCGATGTCTAGTCACGTACGGCTTGGGTCTTAGGGAGAATGTCTGGAAATCAAACGGTGCAGTCAGCAGAGAAATTTACATTGGGACTTTTTTTATATTTTTTTTGGCCTTGGGAGCTGAGTGAGATTTTCCCTAATTAATAAGCACAACAACCTGTTTGGTCCCTGCATAAACACACACACATATATAAGGAAATGTACTAAACATAGATGGGCCCATATAATACTATTGTTTTATTCTCTCTTCCTCACTCTCATTCTCTCAAATCTCTCTCATTTCTAAATCTTCCCACGGCACATAACAGCTTCCTTTAACGACTGTATGTCTATATACGAGAGATACCAGTTGTTACTTGTTAATGTACCAAATTAAACGTTCTTTCATCCTTTCTCAATGGAGCTAGCTAGACGAATATATAAATTAATAGGGTTAATTTGTAGAGATCAATAGAACGTTGGCCCTCAATGTTGCGGTGCTCATTGCTTGGTTGCCATGTACCGTGCTCATTGATGTGTTTTTCAACATGCATATAAAGGCATACATAACTTAATGTGCGTGTATATCGCTTATTTTATTCCAATATATGAAAATAAGATACAAAGATCCATGCATACATTATTATGACAGGCAAACCCACAAACAAATCATTACAAACTCAAATCAATGATATTAATTTGCTATCTATAGCTGCTTCTGAATAATGTCAATTATTTTGTTATCCACTTGAAAGGCTTTGGCGAGAACAAAATCAGAAATCGGAGGGCTTGATTTGAACACAGCATTGGCAATAGTGATGACTCCAGGATTTTGACTGCTCAAACTAGCAATGGCAACAGCATTTTTGTCACCCACATTGAGTTGGAAGTGAATCAAACCAATTGGGAACACAAACACATCTCCCTTATACAGTACTTTGGTAAATAGCTTGTTCTCAGGGTTGGATGTAACAAAACCCACAAGAAGAGTACCCTCCAAAACTACAAGGATCTCAGTGCCACGTGGATGAATGTGTGGAGGGTTCAAGCCTTTGGGGGCAAAGTCTATACGAGCCAATGATATGCCCAGAGTATTAAGTCCTGGTATTTCAGTTACAGCAACAGGAGTCACCGCTGAGCCAAGTGGACCAGACGTGTCTCCTTGTTTCAGTCCGCCATAGAAGAAATCATTCGCATTGACAAGTTTAGGGTCTTTGCAGAACTTTCCATTCACAAAAACTGCACATATATATATAAAGGAAAGATCAGATAATGTTGATATGAATGCGTCTCATAATGGAAATGGAATTGGAAGAAGTTGGAAAAAGAGAAATAAAGCTGCAGATAATACATACCACCACCAGTCTTGGTTTCGTTGATGGCAACACAGAAGTCTTGAAGAGGGCTGGGATCAAAAGCGAAGGCAGCAGAAGAAGCAAGAGCCAAGAGGGCAACAAGAGCTAAGTGAGCAGCTTTCATGTTTTCTATGTGCGTGCCTTTCAGAAACTCTCCAAACACTTTTAGTTCAGTTTGGTATATTTGCTTTCAAGGGAGGGATGAGATTGTTTGCATGGTGAACTATGCGTATTTATAAGGAAGAGTCATTGACTTGGTCAACCTTTTAAGACCATGCTTGATCACACGAAGCAGGTAAAAGACTTTGTATGGAAAAGGAATTGTTCTTTTCAAACGATTACCTGCAACTTAAAAATTAGACCTTGTCATATCTCTCATTGGCCACTGTGTCAAACTTAATTAATACACCTAATATCGCTGAACTAGTCCACTGGGTGTATTATAACTTCGATCATTCGGATACTTTCCATGTTTGGCTAACCACTTCATTGATTTACTGAATAGCAAACTATGAATTTGTTTATAACTTTTGACCCAGAAGCATTATTCCAAATTTAGCCCAGAAAAAACCACGAAAACACAAAGTTGAAAATATATAGAAAGTGGAAAATGAAGATAGATGCTATATGTAGGCTCTCCCTCCTGTCCTTAGCACCTAATTGGGGAGTTGATGTTAGTCTTTAACATAAGACCTATTTTTTATATTTATCATTTTTTTTCTAATTTACCTCTCTATTGATGCCCCCTCAACAATAATCAAGTTAGAGAAAAATGAAGATATAATTAAGGAAGATGATTAGGGTATTTTGAAAAAAAAAAATATCATCAAATTAAATAAATATGTCTTATATTAAGGATCGAAAGAAGTAACATGTATCAATCTTAATTATACAGTGTTACTATTATAAGTACATATCATTAGCGAATTTAAATATGTATCCTAATAACGTTGAAAATAAATTTGTAATTAAATATGCTAAATTAAAATTAGGATTTTTTTTTCCGTAAATTATATATATGTATATTTACTATCAGTGGAATTTACCCCAAACTGGACATTTTAGGTCGAAAAGAAAATAAGATGTCATTTCACTTAGTGGTTCTCACTTTGAAGCTTATTTTCGGTATTAATTCATGCTATTTATATTAATAATTTAATTCTATACTTTTGTAATGGCAAGATAAAAATTAATTAATTATACTTTTATTTATATTTTGTTACATAATTTACAGTATTTGATGAATACCATATAATTTAATCGTATATGCCAACACTACTCG
The DNA here is from genome assembly GCA_963210345.1 of Inga oerstediana. Taxonomy (NCBI): domain Eukaryota; kingdom Viridiplantae; phylum Streptophyta; class Magnoliopsida; order Fabales; family Fabaceae; genus Inga; species Inga oerstediana. Next base: position 5,128,349 of record OY723401.1, read on the forward strand.
GCATCAATATGTGCTGTGATTTTTAGGAATAAGAAATGTTATGACGAAAACAGACGATCTTTTCACTTTTTTATTTATTTCTTTTTATTCCATGCATGGTTAATTTATTGACGAAAACTATGATGAAGATTGACAAAATAATCAAGTCTTGTGAGATAATGATGCTGTGCGTAAAGAAATTCGACCAGTTGTACGTGAAGGTAAAAGGATGACCAGAGCAAGATGGACGCACAATCTACCAAACCTATTATTTGTACTTCTCTAACCTTTAATATAAAACATATTTATTAAATTTTATTATATCAAAGAATATAGTTAGGTTAATTACGATATTTTTTTTCTAAAATATCCTAATCATATTCTTTAATTTCCTCATTCCCTCTCCTCCTTGATTATTATTATATAAGCATCCATAAGAGTAAATGAGAAAAATATTGACAAATATGAAAATTATGTCTTATATTTTGGATTAAGATCGACTCCCTAAATATATCTTATATTAAGGACCGGAGGGAGTAACGCACAAGTTAAAATGCTAAATTTCAGTCTACCCTATATATACATATCTAGTGACCAAAATTAGAACTGAGACGTTTGATCACAAACTATTTGTTCACCCTCGGTTTTCATAATAAGAACTAAATTTCTGTTGAAGCAGAGTTACTTGGTAGAAGTATAAAATGCTCGTATCTTCTTATATTGCGACATGTATGCAGCTAATTTGTTGAGAGCAATAGAACTTTAGCCCTCACTCATTGCTTATGGTTTGGCTTGGAATGTACTGCGATCATTGATATTTTTCAACATATATACATATATATGTAAAGGCGTAACTTAATGTGCGCATGCATCGCTTATTTTATTCCAATAAGAAAAATCAGATACAAGGAACCATACATTTTATGATAGGCAAAGCCACAAACAAATGATTATAAACTCAAATCAATGATATTAATTAATTTTCTATCTATAAGTGCTTTTGAATAGCATCAATTATTTTGTTATCCACTTGAAAGGCCTTGGCGAGAACTTGATCAGAAATTGGAGGATTTGATTTGAACACGGCATTGGCAATGGTGATGACTCCTGGATTCTGACTGCTCAAACTAGCAATGGCCACTGCATTTTTGTGACCCACGTTGAGTTGGAAGTGAATCAAACCAATTGGGAACACAAACACATCTCCCTTATACAGTACTTTGGTAAATAGCTTATTCTCTGGGTTCGATGTCACAAAACCCACAAGAAGAGTACCCTCCAAAACTACAAGGATCTCAGTGCCACGTGGATGAATGTGTGGAGGGTTCAAGCCTTTGGGGGCAAAGTCTATACGAGCCAATGATATGCCCAGAGTATTAAGGCCTGGTATTTCTTTTACGGCAACTGGACTCACTGCTGAGCCAAGTGAACCAGATGTGTCTCCTTGTTTAAGTCCGCCATAGAAAAAATCATTGGCATTGACAAGTTTAGGGTCTTTGCAAAACTTTCCATTTACAAAAACTGCAAACAAATATACAAAGGAAAGATTAATAATGTTGATATCAATGCATCTCATAATGGAAATTGAATTGGAAGAAGTTGGAAAAAAAGAAAGCCGCAGATAATATATACATACCACCACCAGTCTTGGTTTCGTTGATGGCAACACAGAAATCTTGAAGTGGACTAGGATCAAAGGCAGAGACAGCAGAAGATGAGAGAGCCAAGAAGGCGATGAGGATCAAGTAACAGGTTTTCATGTTTTCTCTTGTGATATTATATCAACTCTACTTGCTTGTTTCTGTATATAATTTGCTGCTTTGTGAGGGATGGAGATCGTTGCATGGTGACTCTGTGTATTTATACGCAGGAGCCTTTGATCTGGTCTTTTATTTACTTACCCGAAGATGAACAAGACCAAGTTTTTGTTTAGATTTTTTAACGAGAAATAAAGAATATTTTATTAATGAAATATCCTTATCAAGCACTTGATGACAATAGCTGGAACTTTTCAAGTTTTTTTCTTAATTAATTCCTTCTCGAGAACAAATTACATACGCACGCACTTGTCAAAGCCGAATAGGTCTTAACCTACTACGTAAGGTAATGTCGACCATTTGGATTTGAATATGTCTCCCTATTAATTATTTCTTTAATCAAGGGGGACAAAAAGGCCCACATATTTTATTAATTTGATAAAATGGGAATGCGGCTATATCATATTAGAGTTATATATGGCCGGTTCCGGATAATTCCTATGCCAAGTTTGTTGAAGAAAAGTATGAATTGGCTTGGTAAATATACTTAATGAGAAGAGTTCCAAATGTAAATATATACCGTAATCAAGAAACATTTTTTCAGGAAAAGACCATTTCATATTCACATCTTTGTTGGTTAATAAGTGCCTTAATTGTTATAAGTCTTCTAATTTCTTTTTTTAATTGAAAAACAAAAGCGGCCAAAGCTCACTGGCTAGCTTACGGTTACAAAGAAGTGTCTACTTGCATATCAAAGGCTAGATATATATATATATATATATATAAATATCTCCCAAGCACTCAGTAATACATAATTCTATTATATATGATACTTTGTGCTAAATGAATTTTAAGTTGTTTCTAACGAGTTGTTTTAGTACACAAATTAAAATTATTAAATATAAAAGTGGTAAATAAAGATATAAATAAAGTGAAGATCCTGATAATTTTTTTAAGAAACAAATTAAAGACAAATAAATATTATGAAACGGAGAGAAGTAATAAAAAAAACATGTAGAGACTATCACTAAAGAGACTTTTTTTTTTGGGGAACTATCTAGTTTCTATACTGATTTACTATCAATTTGTATTCAAACTAAATCAGTAAAAAACAAATCCCTCTCAGCGTGAAGTTTTATACCCTCAAATTATTAGAAAGTAGTAGTATCATTTTCTTCTATTTTATTAAGTATCATCATTAAATTGGAAACCATCTTTGGTGCATGAGACATGAAGAACAAATGGAAACGCACCATTTAAAATATTACCTCCGGTTTCTAATATAAGAACTCATGGGGGGTTTTGAATTTGATTCTAAATATAAAATCTCAATTCATTTTGCACTCTATATTTATCATTTTTCCAAAACCCTTTATCTAATGAGTATGTTGTTATTTTTGAATGCGAGTTGCACCAACAATATATCTAAAGAAATTCACAAGAATAAGTGACATACATGAAAAGATGTGATCAATATTCAATATAATGAAGATTCCCAGAATATGATGCTGTGTGTGTAGAAGTTTGATCAATAAGGTAAAAGTATTATCAAAAGCAAGATATATAAAATGCTAAATTATATTTCACTCTACGCACAAAACATATATTATAAATCAGAACTAAATTTCCGTTGATCTAGGGGTTACTCGGTAGAAGTATAAAAGGCTAGCTAGTATCTTCTTGCTAAATGAATAGGGTTAATTTGTTGAGATCAGTAGAACTTTGGCCCTCAAAGTCACGTTGCTTATGGCTTGATTGCAATGTAACGTGTTCATGGATATTTTTCAACGTCCATGTAAAGGCGTAACTTATATAATCCGCGTATATATATCGCTTATTTTATTCCAATACGAAAAATGACATAAAAAGATCCATACATTATTATGACAGGTAAACCCACAAACAAATCATTACAAACTCAAATCAATGATATTAATTTTATATCTATAGTTGCTTCTGAATAACGTCAATTATTTTGTTATTCACTTGAAAGGCCTTGGCGAGAGCATCATCAGAAATGGGAGGTTTTGATTTGAACACATAATTGGCAATAGCGAAGATGACATTTTTTTTTCTAAACGCCTTAGCCATCTTCTTTAATTTCCTCATTTTGTCCCCTTCCTGATTATTGTTAACCTCCCCTCCATGATTATTGTTGAGCAAACATTCATAGAGGTAAATTAAGAAAAGATTAACAAATATGAAAATTATGTCTTATATTTAGGATCGAAATCAACTCCCTAGATTAACACTTTGACCCAAATTGAAAACTTTCAATAGCAAGAGTTTCTCTCTATTGGGATACGTGCCTACAAGAGTTTCTCTCCGATGGTTGACCCAGGTGGCCGGGCTACGCCGCCGGTCAGAGTGTTGGATTCAAGTGTGAATGCGGGAAGAGGGAGATTTACGAGAAAGGAAGGGATTGGCAGCAAGGCAGGGGAGGCCAAGTTGCGCAAGCCTGATAGTAAATCAGAAGAACAAATGCAGAAGGAAAGGAAAGTTAACAATGAAGAAGGTGCAGGGGAAGATAAAAGACAACATGTTGAGCAAGGGGAAGGTGCAGGGGAAGATAAAGGACAACATGTTGAGCAAGGGGAAGAGAAGCAAATGCAGAGTGTGAAGATAGCTAAGGTCTTAAGCCAGGGGACCTCATACAAAGATTCTCTACTTCGGTTCAAGGGATCAGAGTATAACGGAATAGCGCATGGGGATTCGTGTATGGAGGAGGAGGCATTGCTATCATATATAATGGACCAGGAATGGGAACTACCCGAGCCTTCAGAGGAGTTAAAGAAACTCATGGAGGTGTATCCCACTATGCATATGTCTCAAGAGGAATATAACAGATGGGCGTGTCCGTGGAACAAATCACTGATTATTACAATCCTGGGTTCAAGAATTAACTTCCATAGGCTGAAAGATCATTTGGGGTGAATTTGGCAAACCAACAACTTTGACTTAATAGACTTACCCAATAATTATTACGTGGTGAGATTGAAGGATCCTGAAAATTGGGGTAGACAGTACAAGAAAATCCTCTTTGAAGGGCCATGGACGATTGCTCAGCATACCATCCTCGTGCAAAGATGGTCCCCACATTTTGATCCATTTCAGAATCCTCTGGGAAGAGTTGCAACATGGATTAGAATTCCAAATGTTCCACTTCTGTGCTATAATAGAGAATGTATGAGGAGGCTTGGGGACACAATTGGGAAGACTCTAAAGGTAGATATGCATACCATCGAGAATTTGGAGGATGACGAAGCCATTATACACAGGGGTCAGTATGCTAGGATTTGCGTTGAGCTCGATCTGCAGAAGAAATTGGTGCCTAGGATTATCTCAGCTTCGGCTTTATTTAATATTGAATATGAAGGTTTGGGATTAATCTGTTTCACATGCGGAAGGTATGGTCACCGGAAGGATCAATGTCAGTGGAAAATTAACCAAGAAACAAAAAGCAAGGTGGCTAGCTTGCACGATGATGCTGCTCCGGCGATCAAGCCGTTCGTGAAAAAGATCCTGCCAACAAAGGAAGAGCAATTCGGTCCTTAGATGCTCATCCAGAGACCAAGCTCCTCACGGTTTCTGAGAAGGATCGAGAATAGGGACAGAGTGGTTGACATGAAACTGTATGGGACCTCAGGGGGTATGGCGGATATCAGAATGACGCAGTCCAGGTTTGCTGTTCTTGATGGGACGGAGGCTAAAGAGGGGTTGCTTCCCAAGCAAAGTTTGAATCTTAATCATGAGGAAGGGAAGAGGACTGCGTGGTTGGTGTCTGGAGGTGCAGAGTTAAGGGCTCGAGATTCTCAAAGTAAGAAACCTGTGGTTAGAGATAGTCAGTTAATTGGGAAAAAGGGGAGTTCTTGTGGGAGGTAGAAAATGGGCTGAGGTGTCTCTCAAGTCAAAGCACATGAATAGCAAAGGAATTGGGGAGCCTAAGAATATCTTGTTGGGCCCAAAAGACGTTAGTAGGTTGGTGGAGGACAAGGGTTCTAAGTCCAGCAAGAATATTCCACAAAGGGCTCACAAGGTAATAAGAGGAAGTTTAGAAGGAAGTGGGCCTCCAGACCCGATATGCAGTCCCAACACCACCGAAAGGCCAGCCCATTTGGTAGAAAATGAAGGCTCAGGTCCGTTGATTCCAGTTTGTCTAGCCAAGAAGCAGGGGACTTCCGAAGGGGCAGAAAACGTAAACACTGAACTGGGGATGTTGGGTTCTATGATGGAAAATCACGGCTTGAAGGAGCAAGGCGCGGAGAGTCAATCTATCTCACATTTGGAGGTGGTTGTTATGATGGAGGAAAAGCCACCAGATAAGTAATTTCTTGTTCTCCCCTTTTCTTTGTTTTTTTTGTGGATTTATGATAGTCTCTTGTTGGAATTGTGGGGGGGCGGGAGGCAGAGCTTTTCATCGGGTGTTTAAAGAGATTGTTAAAAAATATGCTATTAACGTGATGGGTGTGGTTGAACCTAGAATCAGTGGGGACAGAGCAGATAGAGTTAATAGGAAAATGGGGTTCTCGGATTGGTTGAGAACTGAAGCTACAGGGTATGCAGGGGGTATTTGGGTCACTACTACAAAAAGATTGAAAGGTGGCGCACATTTTGTGGCACTTCTTTAGCTGCCCCTTTTTTTTATGTAATTTTTTTTAATTTTTGGGACCAGTTGTGGCGCCTGGTCCACCAGGCGCCACAGCTGGTGGGGACAATTGTGGCGCCTGCCAAGGCAGGCGCCACAATTGGCCAGCTGTGGCGCCTGGTGGACCAGGCGCCACAGCTGGTCCTACCTAAGGGTGGGGTGGCGCCTGCCTTGGCAGACGCCACAATTGGGTCCTAAAAATAAAAAAAAATTAAATAGAAAAAAAAGGGGCAGCTGTGGCACTTCTTTAAAGAAGTGACACAATTGGCTGAATATGAATTTTCAACTCTCCCGCCAATCATATTTCCCTCCTTTAACTTTACTTTTTATCTTTTCCCTCCCTTTTTCCTTTTTATTCCCTCTTCCTTAGCTCACGTTGACGCCTCTCCCCTGTAAAAGATATCATTTTCTCTTGCACAACAAAAACACACACTCGTCTTCTTCATTAAATTTTCTTGTCCCTTTTTCCATTTTGTTTCGTCTGTCCCCACTTTTGTTCCTAATTGTTCCCTTTTCTTCATACTCTCTGTCTCTCTTCCTCTTTTGAACCCCACTCCAGTTGATCCCTACTCCACTCCACAGCTCACATTTGCTCATCCTCGTCACTCAAGCTAACGTCGCCAACGTAAGAAGAAGATTGTTTCATTCTAGCTTGCTTTGTTTAAATTTTTTTTAGTACAGTCAAGATAAACCGTAATATAACGTTTTCCTTTTTTGCTTTGTTTAAATTTTTTGGCCGACAAGCTTGCGTTTTTTAGTAATCTTTTAATTTACTTAATCAGTTGTTGATGTACTAAGTTCACATATCAAGTTCTTGTATTGTGATATTTTTTATGTTAGCTTTGGAGAGTATTAATGTAAGAACATTATTGTTGAGGAAATGACAATAAATATATTGTTGTGTAAGAAAATTATTGTTAGGGAACTTGAATTTTAAATGTGAAAATTATATATATATATATATATATATATATAATGTTGAAATATAAAATAGAAAGATTGACAATTTGAGAGATGATAAACATGAAAGCAACTCATTTTATATAAAGCTTCACAATCAGGAAGCATAAAAAAGGGCCACAGGAAAGAAAAGAAAAGAAAAAGAAAAAGAAAAAGCAAAAGCAAAAAAAAAAGGCCTCCTGTGGCGCCTGGCTGGCCAGGCGCCACAGGAGGGATGCCTCCTGTGGCGCCTGGTTGGTCAGGCGCCACAGGAGGCTATTTAAAAAAAAATTTAAATAGCTGTAGCGCTTCCAAGCGTCACAGCTATTTTTAGTAGCGTCCAGATATGTGGCACTTCTCTAGCGCCACAGTTAATACAATTATAAGCGCCACAGCTTTAGTTTTTTGTAGTAGTGGGTGTTATGGAACAAAGATAATTTTCATATTGAATAACTGTATTCAAATACTCAAATGGTGCATTGTAAAATTTCTGATAAGAATGGTAGCGAAACGATGCTTGTGACCTTTGTGTATGGTGATACTAGTATTGTGAAGAGAAAGGATCTTTGGTCAGCCCTATGTGCAGTTAAACAAGATGTAAATATGCCCTGGTTGGTCCTAGGTGATTTTAACGCCTTTATTAATCCAGGGGACAAGCAGGGGGGTGCTGCACCCATTAATACCTCTATGTTTGATTTTAGAAATTCCGTAGAAGAGTGCAATTTGATTTAAATTCCTGTAGTAGGAGACAGATATACTTGGGAAAAAATAGGGGTGAAGGAGAGACTGGATTGGGCTTTTTGCAATTTTGACTGGGAGATTCAAAATCCTCAAGCCAAAGCATATCATAAACTCAAGTTCAAGTCGGATCATCGTGTGGTTGTGGTGGGAGATTTATCAGCCAGCCCGTGTTGTAGCCGGGGGAGAAGATTCCAATATCAAGCCGCGTGGTGCGTTGAAGAGGGGTTTGGTGACGTGGTGAAGGCGGCTTGGCTCGGGAAAGATTGGATTCAAGGTCAAGAGCAATTCAAAATAGAGGCATCTGTTTGGAATGATAATGTGGTAGGGAATGTCATGAAGAAGAAAAGGGAAATCATAAGAAGGTTGGAAGGTATTGATCGTGCCAGGTGTTGTCAGGGAAATCAGAATGGGCTTCTCAGACTTGAAAAACAACTGTGGGACAGATATCATAAATTAGTTATACAGGAAGAATTAATCTGTTTTCAGAAGACAAGATGTAAGTGGCTTAGTGGAGGGGATCGCAACTCGAAGTATTTTCATGCCAATACAGTCGCGAGGAAGAAAAGAAGTAAAATTGAGGCCCTCCAAGATGAATCGGGGCTTTGGGTTACTGATGAAGGTCAGTTGAGGAACATGGCTCTTGAGTACTATCGCACCCTCTTTACGGCAGAGAATACGTCTGCTCCTTTTTCCCCTTGGAGGGCCAACTTTCCTTCCCTTGACCCCAATCAGTTACAGCTTCTCCAGAGAAATGTCTCTCCGGTAGATATTAAGAATGCAGCTTTTGAGATGGAAGCGTTTAAAGCACCGGGGCCGGATGGCTTGAACCCATATTTTTTCCAAACGCAATGGGAGGTGGTTGGCCAGAAGATATGTGATCTGGTTGCCAGAATATTTGCCAGCCCTGAGAGGGTCCAAGAAATCAACCAGACCAACATTGTCTTGATCCCTAAAATTATCAGCCTTTATCGTTGAAGGATTTTAGGCCTATCTCGTTGTGCAACGTGAGCTTCAAAATTGTAAGCAAGGTAATTGCCAACCGTTTTAAAAGTGTAATGGATCATCTGGTAAAGGAGAATCAGTGCAGCTTCATAGCAGGCAGACAAGGGGTAGATAACATAATTATTGCTCAAGAGGCAATTCACTCTATGAGATGTAAGAGAGGAAGGAAGGGGTACATTGCTCTGAAGGTAGACATGGAAAAGGCGTATGACAGACTTGACTGGCGCTTCTTGGAATTCACGCTGCATAGTCTTGGTTTATGTGGGGAGTTTGTTAGGCTAATTATGTGTTGTGTCTCAACTTCTTCCCTGAGGGTGATATGGAACGGCTCTACTTCTGAGGCATTCAAACCATCAAGAGGGGTGAGACAAGGGGACCCGTTGAGCCCATATTTGTTTGTCCTTTGTATGGAGTTGCTAGGTTAATTAATCCACCAGGAGGTTGAATTGGGGAATTGGTGTCCGATCAAATTATCTTCCTCTGGACCAAACATTTCTCATCTTTTCTTTGCAGATGACTTGATTTTATTTTGTGAGGCCACATATGAACAAATGGATGTGATTAAGAGAGTTATGTAATTGTTCTGCAGGGTATCGGGTCACAGGATTAATCTGAATAAGTCTAAATTGTTTGTCTCCAAAAATGTTCATTTCAACAGGGCTTATGAGATGAGTCAGGCTGTGGGGATTGGGTTGACAGCGGATCTGGGGAAATATTTGGGAGTTTCGTTATTGCATAAGCGTATGGTTAAGTTGATGTTCGCTCCTTTAATGGATAAGGTGAGGGTGAAGTTGTCAAGCTGGAGAGGAAGATTTCTTAGTATGGCGGGAAGGACGATGTTAATTAAGTCAGTGCTATCAGCAATTCCACAGTACCAGATGCGGTCAACTCTGATTCCGAAAGGGGTGCTTTCTTTGATTGAAAAGTTGAGTACAGATTTCTTCTGGAATCAACACGAAGGGTCCAATAAATTACATTTGTTATCATGGGACGTCCTAAAAAGAAGGAAGTCTGAAGGAGGCTTGGGAATCAAAGACTTACAATCACAGAACAAAGCTTTTCTCATGAAGTTGTGTTGGAGAATGATAACTCAACCGGAAGCTCTATGGGTGAAATGTTTGAGAACGAAATACTCATGTGGTTTTAATTCTCTTCCTAATGTTAAGAGATGGTGCAATCAGTTTGCGGTATGGAGTGGCATAGTGGCAGTCTGGGAAGCTTTTAAGAGGGGAATTGGGAGGAAGCTAAGAAGCGGTCAAAACACTAAGGCGTGGAAAGAACATTGGACTCCTTTGGAAAGCCCCCTAGAGTATTACATTGTGAGAAATGAACACTTAGTGGATATGGAAGCACAAGTGCGTTCATTCGTCACCCCGACTGGTCAATGGGACAAAGCCAAATGGGAGAGCTTTCTTCCAAGTTGGGTGGTGGAGAGAATCTTGAGGGTCAATCCTCCGTCGGATGCAGGAGAGGATGTAATCTGTTAGAGGAATGCTGCGGATGGGATGTTTAGTGTGAGATCAGCTTATGATTTGATTTATCATCAGCAGGAGCACAGAAGACAATCTCACTGGCGGATTTTATGGCACTGGGAAATGCCGGAAAGAGTTAAGCTCTTTATGTGGCAAGCATTCCATGAGAGACTACCTACGAATGAGATCAGAGCGAGATTTAGTACGAGTGTCCTAAATGTTTGTCCCTTTGAGTGTGAGAGTGAAGAGAGCATCCTCCATATTTTGAGAGACTGTGAGCAAGCTAAAAAAGTGTGGTTTTCCATAACTAACCATATATATTATACTATGTTTTTCTCTGGTAATTTGCAGAATTGGCTCATATGGAACCTTCAGTCTGGACCGGGTAACAAGCGGGTGGAGAGGTGGCCATGGCACAGAGTCTTCACTTCCATATGTTGGCTTTTGTGGAAAAATTGTTGCAGACAGGCATTTGAAGGTGCAGCAGACAGCGCAAAGGAAATAATCTACAAGTGCATGAATCTTCTTTCGGAAGCCGTGGTGCAAGGCAGATTTACACACCAAACCTTCCAGGTGCCGGAGAGGGGGACTGGCAATTGGCAACCACCAGAACCGGGGTTTGTAAGTGTTGATGTGGACGGATCCAGGGAGCTTGATAGTCATGCAGCTTGTGGTGGTGTTATTCGGGATCATGATGGTAATTGGATACGTGGATTTCAACAGAAGTTAGGATTCAATTTCCCAACTGCTACGGAAATCCATGCAATCCATAGTGGACTACAACTTTGTAAGCAGTTAGGGTTCAACAAGATTAGGCTTTTCTCAGACTCCCTACAAGCTATTCAGCTCTTATTCACTCGGTGTGGAACAGATCATCCATTGCATGATGTCATTTTGGATACTAGATCCCTTATTTACAGAGACTGGGACGTTCAAATATCTCATACATATAGGGAAAACCTCAAATGTGCTGATTATCTAGCAAGAAAGGCTCATGTGAGCAATCAGGAATACAGGGAGATAAGAGTGTCTCCAACAGAATGTTTTGATCTTTTTGCCATGGAACGTGGGATGTCATGGCAGCACCAGGGTGTACTACCTAGTCATATGGGTGTTTAATTTTTCAAGCATCGCTTGCCTTTGTATTCAAAAAAATCAACTCCCTAGATATATCTTATATTAAGGACCGGAGGGAGTAGCACACAAGTTAAAATGCTAAATTTCAGTCTGCCCAATATATACATAAATATATAGTAACCAAAATTTGAACTGAGACGTTTGATCACAGACTATTTGTTCACCCTTGGTTTTCATAAATAAGAAGAACTAAATTTCTGTTGAAGCAGAGTTACTTGGTAGAAGTATAAAATGAATCTAATAATACACAACATTTTATATAATTAAGTAGTTTACTTATCTTCTTTAATCTCTTCAAAAAAGTCAACTGAGTCTTATATTTAGAACTGGAGAGAGTAATGTACACAATTGACGTTATATATGTAAGAAAATAATTAACACAAAAGATAAAATACCAAAGTAGTAGTAGTAGTAGTATTTCAAGTCCCGAATGATGAACAATGCAATGAATATATTACATAGAATCATGAACTCTTTATAACTTTATTCTTCTGATTACTATAATGCGTCAGCCTACATACCAAACTCAAATCCATAATATCGTTTCCAAACTTATTCGAAAGCTATATATATGTATGTATATAAATATATCAGTACGTAAAAGTAGCTTAGAATTGCTTTTCAAGATAGTTGATTATCTTCTCGTCCACTTGAAATGCCTTAGCAAGAACTTCAGTAGAGATAGGAGGATTTGAGCCGAACACATTTTTGGCGATGGTGATAAGTCCCGGATTTTGGCTGCTAAGACCAGAAATGGCAACCGCATTTGTTCTACCCACGTTGAGCTGGAAGTGAATGAGACCGATTGGGAACACAAACACATCTCCCTTGTTTAGTACTTTGGTGAAGAGACGATTCTCAGGGTTGGATGTGACAAAACCAACATGAAGAGTACCCTCCAGGACTACGAGAATCTCAGTGGCTCGAGGGTGAGTGTGAGGAGGGTTCAAACCCTTTGGAGCAAAGTCTAAACGAGCCAAAGATATACCCAAAGTATTTAGTCCTAGGATTTTAGTGACATCAACAACAGTGACATTTGAGCCAAGTGGACCAGACGTGTCTCCTCCATTGAGTCCAGAGAAGAAGAAATCGTTTGCATTGACAAGCTTGGGATCTTTGCAGAATTTTCCATTCACAAACACTGCAGAGAAAAAAGGAAAATAAGAACTAAGAATATAATAATATGCTTGATTAATCACACTGGAGTTTATTTAGTATATTCAAGAGAGAGAAAAGTAAAATGCACGTACCACCACCAGTGGTCTTAGTGTCGTTGATAGCAACACAAAAGTCTTGAAGAGGGCTGGGATCAAAAGCGAAGGCACCGGAAGAAGCAAGAGCCAAGAGGGCTATAAGAGCAAATTGAGCGGTTTTCATGTTTTCTATGTGCCTTTCAGAAACTCTCCAAACTCTTTAGTTCAGTTTGTGTATATTTGCGTTCAAGGGAGAGATGAGATTGTTTGCATGGTGAACTATGCGTATTTATAAGGAAGAGTCATTGATTTGGTCAACTTTTTGAGACCATACTTGATCCCGAGAAGCAGGTAAAGACTTGGTAAGTTTTAAGTTGGTAGTTAGTATTTTATTTGTATGGAAAGCGAATTGTTCTTTTCAAACGATTACTTGCAACTTAAATATTAGAACTTGTCTTATCTCTCATTGGCCACTGTGTCAAACTTAATTAATACATCTAATATCGCTGATCTAGCTAGCTAGTCCGCTGGGTGTGTATTGTATGGTCTTGTTTCTCCACGTTCGTCAAACCACTTCATTGATTTACTGAACAGCAAACTATGAATTGGTTTATAATTTTGACTAGAAGCATTCCAATATGGCCCAGAAAATTAAACCCATGAAAACACATGATTGAAAATATATAGAAAATGGAAATTAAGATAGATACCATGTAAGTAACATGCATGATGCATCAATCCTAATCATACTACGTACAGTTACTGTTGTATGTACATATCATTGGCGAAATTTGATGTATCATAACAATGTTGAAATTTTTTATTAATTACGCTAAAGTAAAATTAAATTTTTCTCGTAAATTATATATATATATATTCTATTAATGGAATTTATCCTAACTGGACATTTTATATCGAAAAGAAAATAAGATGTCATTTCACTTATTGGTTCTCACTTTGAAGCCTATTTTCGGTATTCATGCTATTGAGTATTAATAATTTAATACTACTTTTGTAACGCCACGAAAATTAATTCTGCCTTTATTTTTATTTTGTCACATAATTTACAACATTTGATGAAAACTTGTAATGTAAAACTCTCTCTGATTCTTAATATAAGATTCAATTGACTTTTTTTGATAGATTAAAAAAGTTAAACAAATTGGTCAATCATAGCATATGTCGTGTATCATTTGATTATATATTAACTTATAAGTAAGATAAATTAGTTTGGTATAAAAAGGTTAAATATAAACACTTTAAAATAATTTATTTTGCTTCATTAATCTTTAAAAAAAAGTTAATTTAGTCTTATATTAACCACTTGAGCTAGCAGTAATTTTAACACTCTATTCGGCATCAATGTGTGCTGTGATTTTTAATCGAGTTGTGTCAACAATATATGTCTAAAGAAAGGAATAAGAAAAATGATGCCATCTTTTCACCTTTTTTATTTATTTCTTTTTTTATAATCATGCGTGGTTAATTTATTCAAGAAAACTATAATGAAGATAGACAAATTAAACTAGCCTTGTAAGTGATGCAATATATGTGTCTAGAATTTCGATCAAATGTCCGTGAAGGTAAAAGTATGACCTAAGCAAGATGGACGCACAATAATCTACCCAATCTATTGTCAGTAGCACACAAGTTGATCTTATCAAAAAATAAAGTAACCAAAATTAGAACTGAGACGTTTGATCACAAACTATATGTTCACCTTAAGTTGTTTTCATAAATCAGATGTTGAAGCAGAGTTACTTGGCTTGGTAGAAGTATAAAATTCTTCTAGTATGTAGTATCTTCTCGCAAAATGTATATACTCCCTCCGGGATCCTAAATATAAAACAGAGTTGACTTTTTTTTGGAGAGATTAAGGAAGCTAAATAAGTTACTTAATCATATCATATGTTGTATATTCTTAGATTATATATTATTTTATTTGTCAAACTAATTAATTTGGAGAAAAAAATAAAAAAATAAATACTCTAAAGTAATTTAAATATATAGCTTCCTTAATTTCTCTAAAAAATTCAACTTTATCTTATATTTAGGACTGGAGGGAGTATACATTTAATTTGTTGAGATCAATAGAACTTTAGCCCTCACTAATTGCTTATGGTTTGGTTGAAATAATGTGCTGTGTTCAATGATATTTTTCAACATGCATGTAAAGGCATAGCTTATAATGCGAGTAAATATCGGTTATTTTATTCCAATATGAAAAGTAAGATACAAAGATCCATACCCAGAAACTTATAATCGCTTATTGTATTTCATTGATTTTTTTCAACATGCATGTAAAGACATAACTTATAATGCTAGTATATATCGCTTATTGTATTCAAATATGAAAAGGAAGATACAAAGATCCATACCCAGAAACAAATAATTATAAACTCAAATCAATGATATTAAGTTTTTTTTATCTATAACTGCTTTTGAATAGCATCAATTATTTTGTTGTCCACTTGAAAGGCCTTGGCGAGAACTTGATCAGAAATAGGAGGGTTGGATCAAAAGTATGATACTGTGTGTGTAGAAGTTTGATCAATATCGTGAAGGTAAAAGTATGATCAAAAGCAAGATATATAAAATGATAAATTATATTTCACTCCACACACAATACATATATTATGAATCAGAACTAAATTTCCGTTGATCTAGGGGTTACTCGGTCGAAGTATAAAAGGCTAGTTAGTATCTTCTTGCTAAATTAATTGGGCATAATACAAATGCAAGGTTTTTTTTTTTAGCCAAGGGAAAAAGATAATGAAATTAATATTTTATTAGGCTATTTTTAGGAAAAAAATCAATCACTTTGGACGGATAGTTACAGGAACACATTTTTAAAGAAATCTTAAAATTATTTCATTTAAAAATAAAAAAAGAAAGTAGAATCTCTCACTTGATAGAATATATAAGCGTGTTACTATTAAATTAATTATTGTGGAGGAAGTATTAGTAGGGGTGATTTAGGAAAAATAATGACAAAAATTGCTCAAAATTATTTTATTAAAAAAATAATTAAAAAATAAACAGTAAAATTGATGTGTATGTGGTATTAATGAGTTGCAAGCATTACTCACTTTATAGAACACATAGGTGTATTATTAAATTATTATTATTGAGAAAGTATCAATGCGAGGGAGTTTGGGAATAAATTGATAAAAATTAGAATTTCATCTTATAATTAGGATCAAGATCAACTCCTAAATATTATCTTATAATTAGGACCGGAGGGAATAATAGGGTTAATTCGTTGAGAGCAGCAGAACTTTGGCCCTCAATGTTACGTTGCTTATGGTTTGGTTGAAATAATGTACTGTGTTCATTGATATTTTTCAACATGCATGTAAAGGCGTAACTTATAATGCGAGTGTATATCGCGTATTTTATTTCAACATGAAAAATGAGATACAAAGATTCATACCCAGAAACAAATCATTACAAACTCAAATCAATTACATTAAATGTTTTTATCTATAACTGCTTTTGAATAGCATCAATTATTTTGTTGTCCACTTGAAAGGCCTTGGCGAGAACCTGATCAGAAATTGGAGGGTTGGATTTGAACACAGCATTGGCAATGGTAATGACTCCTGGGTTCTGACTGCTCAAACTAGCAATGGCAACAGCATTTTTGTCACCCACATTGAGTTGGAAGTGAATCAAACCAATTGGGAACACAAACACATCTCCCTTGTACAGTACTTTGGTAAATAGCTTATTCTCTGGGTTGGATGTAACAAAACCCACCAGAAGAGTACCCTCCAAAACCACAAGGATCTCAGTGCCACGAGGATGTGTGTGTGGAGGGTTCAAACCTTTAGGAGCAAAGTCTATACGAGCCAACGATATGCCCAGAGTGTTGAGACCTGGTATTTCTGTTACAGCAACAGGAGTCACCGCTGAGCCGAGTGGACCAGACATGTCTCCTTGTTTCAGTCCACCATAGAAGAAATCATTCGCATTGACAAGTTTAGGGTCTTTGCAGAACTTTCCATTCACAAAAACTGCACACAAATATATAAAGGAAAGATCAAATAATGTTGATATGAATGCATCTCATAATGGAAATGGAATTGGAAGAAGTTGGAAAAAGAGAAATAAAGCTGCAGATAATATATATATATATATATATATGCATACCACCACCAGTCTTGGTTTCGTTGATGGCAACACAGAAGTCTTGAAGTGGGCTGGGATCAAAGGCAGAGACAGCAGCATACGAGACAGCCAAGAAGGCAGTGAGGATCATGTAACAGGTTTTCATGTTTTCTTTTGTGATATTATATTAACTGTTCCTTGTTTCTGTATAATTTGCTGTTTGTGAGGGATGAGATCGTTGCACAGCAACGATGTGTATTTATAAGCACCAGAGTTTGATCTGATCTTTTTTTCGGGAAAAAAATATATATTTACACGAAGATGAACAAGACCGAGTTTTTGTTTAGATTTCTTGACGAGAATGAATATTTTATTAATGAAATGTCATCTTTACCAAGCGCGTGAAAATAGTTGGATTTTTTCTCGCTGTTTACTTAATTCCTTCGCGAGAACAAACTGCGCCATTTGTCAAAGCATGAATAGCTAAATACTGGATGGCTGATAACAAGGTCTTAACCTAGGTAATGCTTGTCAGCCATTTGAATTTGCCTATGTGTTCTTGACTAATTAATGGATATTAAAAAAATTAGTTAAATTAATTATATATATAATAAATATGTGTTGATTTATCTGATTTTTATATTTAAGACCGGTAGGATTTCTTTAATAAGGGGCCATGAGGCCCACATTTGTTAATTTGATAAAATGGGAGTGCGCCTGACAATTCTTGCCAAGTTTGTTGAAGAAAATGTAATTAATAAGAAGAGTTCCAAGTATTAATAACACCGTAACCAAGAAACATTCTTAACAAGGAAAAGACCAGTTCATATTCACATCTTTGCCAACTAATCAGTACCTCAATTTCTATAAGTCATCTTTCTTTGTTTTTTTCCAACAAATCATCTTTTTTTTTTTTTTTTAAATGTAGCCGAATTAAAATCCCACTCTATACTGATTTTACTATAAATCTAGATAATCACTTAAGAAATTAAAAATCCCTCTCAGCGTGAAGTTTTCCCTTAAATTATTAAAAAGTATCGTTTTCTTTTAATTTCTTAAGTATCATTTATCAAATTGGAAACCCATCTTTGATGATGATAGACTTCTCAAAAAAAAAAAGAACGAGAAAGATATATAATACTCCCTCCGATCCTTAATAAGACTCAATTAATTATTCTTAGAGAGATCAAGGAAACTAAATAAGTTACTTAATTATATCATATGTTGTATATCATTAGATTATATATCTGTTTATAAGTCAAACAAATTAGTTAAGAAAAAAAATAAAAATAAAAATTCTTTAAAGTAATTTAATTAGCTTCCTTAATTTTTCTAAAAAAATCAACTGGGTCTTATATTTAGGACCGAAGATAGTAATAAAATGCATTGTTTGCTAGGTGTGCATCCCTTTCTGAAGGGGTCATATGTCCACAGAGCTACTGCATCCTGTTATATTAAATTCTGAGTTGCAATATACTGATCTCACGATTACTTCTGGAACTTTTGTTGTTAAAAACAAGGTTATTAGTCTAATGAACTAATAATATGGTAAACTTCACGGAAATGCTGGGGAAAAGATTGTGTGGCTTGACATTAGCACCAGCAATCAAACAACAATTACAAAGCCCTATCTTACTAGATGGGATCAACTATATATATATGGATTGCACGTCATATTACTTTATCAAAAACCTGATGCAAAATGTAATCAACTGAGCCTTGAATTTGTTGAACATAGACAAAAGCTAACAGGACATTGCTGGAGAGTTGTTTATAAAGGCGATCAACTAACCCCTACATTCTTTCAGTGAAAATACCTACATGTTTCTACTTCTTTGTCTATCTAAATTCTAAAATTCCAGACGATTCTCTTGCATTTTAGCATCCCCTCAAACATATTCTGTGCATATGAGATTTTCAAAGCACTCTTATTATTAATTGAAGGGCCCAAAAAAAAACAGGATATGATGTACCTACCTAGACCAAGAGACAGAAGAAACTAGCTTTCAACGTAGAGAGTAGAGACAACTACGTCTACGTACAGCAAGTTTTCTGCATCGATGTCTAGTCACGTACGGCTTGGGTCTTAGGGAGAATGTCTGGTAATCAAACTGTGCAGTCAACAGAGGAATTTACATTGGGACTACTTTTATATTTTTTCTGGCCTTGGGAGCTGATTGAGATTTTCCCTAATTAATAAGCACAACAACCTGTTTGGTCCCTGCATAAACACACACACATATATAAGGAAATGTACTAGATATAGATGGGCCGATAATACTCTTGTTTTATTCTCTCTTCCTCACTCTCATTCTCTAAAATCTCTCTCATTTCTAAATCTTCCCACGGCACATAACAGCTTCCTTTAACGACTGTATGTCTATATACGAGAGATACCAGTTGTTACTTGTTAGTGTACCAAACGTTCTTTCATCCTTTCTCAATGAAGCTAGCTAGAAGAATATATAAATTAATGGGGTTAATTTGTTGAGATCAATAGAACTTGGGCACTCAATGTTGCGTTGCTCATGGCTTGGTTGCAATGTACCGTGCTCATTGATGTGTTTTTCAACATGCATATAAATGCATACATAACTTAATGTGCGTGTATATCGCTTATTTTATTCCAATATATGTAAATAAGATACAAAGATCCATGCATACATTATTATGACAGGAAAACCCACAAACAAATCATTACAAACTCAAATCAATGATATTAATTTGCTATCTATAGCTGCTTCTGAATAATGTCAATTATTTTGTTATCCACTTGAAAGGCTTTGGCGAGAACATAATCAGAAATCGGAGGGTTTGATTTGAACACAGCATTGGCAATAGTGATGACTCCAGGATTTTGACTGCTCAAACTAGCAATGGCAACAGCATTTTTGTCACCCACATTGAGTTGGAAGTGAATCAAACCAATTGGGAACACAAACACATCTCCCTTATACAGTACTTTGGTAAATAGCTTGTTCTCAGGGTTGGATGTAACAAAACCCACAAGAAGAGTACCCTCCAAAACTACAAGGATCTCAGTGCCACGTGGATGAATGTGTGGAGGGTTCAAGCCTTTGGGGGCAAAGTCTACACGAGCCAATGATATGCCCAGAGTATTAAGCCCTGGTATTTCGGTTACAGCAACAGGAGTCACCGCTGAGCCAAGTGGACCAGACGTGTCTCCTTGTTTCAGCCCGCCATAGAAGAAATCATTCGCATTGACAAGTTTAGGGTCTTTGCAGAACTTTCCATTCACAAAAACTGCACATATATTTATAAAGGAAAGATCAGATAATGTTGATATGAATGCGTCTCATAATGGAAATGGAATTGGAAGAAGTTGGAAAAAGAGAAATAAAGCTGCAGATAATACATACCACCACCAGTCTTGGTTTCGTTGATGGCAACACAGAAGTCTTGAAGAGGGCTGGGATCAAAAGCGAAGGCAGCAGAAGAAGCAAGAGCCAAGAGGGCAACAAGAGCTAAGTGAGCAGCTTTCATGTTTTCTATGTGCGTGCCTTTCAGAAACTCTCCAAACACTTTTAGTTCAGTTTGTGTATATTTGCTTTCAAGGGAGGGATGAGATTGTTTGCATGGTGAACTATGCGTATTTATAAGGAAGAGTCATTGACTTGGTCAACCTTTTAAGACCATGCTTGATCACACGAAGCAGGTAAAACACTTTGTATGGAAAGGGAATTGTTCTTTTCAAACGATTACCTGCAACTTAAAAATTAGACCTTGTCATATCTCTCATTGGCCACTGTGTCAAACTTAATTAATACACCTAATATCGCTGAACTAGTCCACTGGGTGTATTATAACTTCGATCATTCGGATACTTTCCATGTTTGGCTAACCACTTCATTGATTTACTGAATAGCAAACTATGAATTTGTTTATAACTTTTGACCCAGAAGCATTATTCCAAATTTAGCCCAGAAAAAACCATGAAAATACAAAGTTGAAAATATATAGAAAGTGGAAAATGAAGATAGATGCTATATGTAGGCTCTCCCTCCTATACTTAAGACCTAACTGGGGAGTTGATGTTAGTCTTTAATATAAGACCTATTTCTTATATTTATCAATCTTTTTTCTAATTTACCTCTCTATTGATGCCCCCTCAACAATAATCAAGTTAGAGAAAGATGAAGATAATTAAGGAAGATGATTACGGTATTTTGAAAAAAAAAAATATCATGAAATTAAATAAATATGTCTTATATTAAGGATTGAAAGAAGTAACATGTATCAATCTTAATTATACATTGTTACTATTACAAGTACATATCATTAGCGAATTTTAATATGTATCCTAATAAAGTTGAAAATAAATTTGTAATTAAATATGCTAAAGTAAAATAAGGATTTTTTTTCCGTAAATTATATATATGTATATTTACTATCAGTGGAATTTACCCCAAACTGGACATTTTAGGTCAAAAAGAAAATAAGATGTCATTTCACTTAGTGGTTCTCACTTTGAAGCTTATTTTCGGTATTAATTCATGCTATTTATATTAATAATTTAATTCTATACTTTTGTAATGGCAAGATAAAAATTAATTAATTATACTTTTATTTATATTTTGTTACATAATTTACAGTATTTGATGAATACCATATAATGTAATCGTATGCCAACACTACTCGGCATCAATATGAGCTGTAATTTTTAGGAATAAGAAATGTTATGACGAAAACAGACGATCTTTTCACTTTTTTATTTATTTCTTTTTATTCCATGCATGGTTAATTTATTGACGAAAACTATGATGAAGATTGACAAAATAATTAAGTCTTGTGAGATAATGACGCTGTGCGTAAAGAAATTCGACCAATTGTACGTGAAGGTAAAAGGATGACCAGAGCAAGATGGACGCACAATCTACCAAACCTATTATTTGTGCTCGTCCGGCACTTAATATAAAACATATTTATCAAATTTTATTAGATCAAAGAATTTAGTTAGGTTAATTAAGATGACATTTTTTTCTAAAACACCTTAGTCATATTCTTTAATTTCCTCATTTCCTCTCCTCCTTGATTATTGTTATATAAGCATCCATAGGGGTAAATGAGGAAAATATTGACAAATATGAAAATTATGTCTTATATTTAGGACCAATATCGATTCCCTAAATATATCTTATATTAAGGACCGCAGGGAGCAGCGCACAAGTTAAAATTCTAAATTTCAGTTTACCTTATATATACATATCTAGTGACCAAAATTAGAACTGAGACTGTTAGAATGTATAGATAAAGGGTTATTAGGCCTATAGGGCCAGAGGCCTAGTAGCATAGTTGGGCTGTGTTTAGATCACTGTAATGTTACTTTGTATGTGTATATATTGAGATCATACTATGATCAGATGTATGGATTCATTATTATTGTGGAAATAATATAGGTAAAGGGCATGTGTGTTCTCGATGCCCTGGTTTTTAAGTGCAAGAGTTCATGCTTCCAACATGGTACCAGAGCCCTGGTTGAGATTCAAGAAACCACACTACAATCCATCACCTTAGTCCATTAGGCCACCAGAAAAACAAGAACATGCCCAGGACCTATCCAGAGAGATAGCCACTCCACTGTATCAAATAATTGGGCCGGTAGTCTAAGAAAAGCCCACTGTGAAATCAAGAACAGGCGCCCCATCCAACCGGACCCACGGAGTGCCATCGCCATATCGATCTTGACTGTTTGACCCAAATAGTCACAGCAATCCGCTACGCCCTTAGGTTCAGACTCGCGATTCTCCGATTCTTGCTTTCGGACCAATTAACCCTACACAAATTCAAGGCAGTCCGTGTTCATCTACTCTGATTTCCGCCATAGCCGTGTTCCTCTAAGCTTGCTCGGCCGCGACTCTTACTTTTTTTTGTGTGGCAGATTCTTGATTTCACTTCTGCCAAGATTGCAACTGAATACTCTGAATCTCGATTTCGTGTCGCCTGGTTATGTTGCATCAACCACACCAGATGTGAATCTTGATCAATTGACTCTTTTCTACATGATTCCGATTCTGTAAACAGTATTGCAACCGATTATCTTTCCTTTCAATGGCATCGTCGAAGAATGCTGATGATAGCGTCGTTGATGGGCTCAGATTTACGCATCCTCTGTACCTCCATCCATCTGACACGCTGGGAACCTCCATCATCCCACATGTTCTAACAGGAAGCGACAACTACATCGTCTGGAGCAGAGCAATGCAAATTGCACTTCTTGGTAAGCATAAACTGGGATTTATTTATGGTTCTTTCAAGAAGGACACTCAAGATATCAATCTGCAAGCCCAGTGGGAACGTTGCAATGCTGTGGTATTATCATGGTTGTTAAATTCACTTTCAAAGGATCTCACAAGCAGTGTAATATTTTTCCAAAGTGCTCATCTCTTGTGGATTGATCTTCAAGAATGCTTCAACAAAGTCACAGGCTCGAGAATTTTTTCCTTACATAGAGAAATCAGCCTGCTTTGCCAAGGTTCCTCTTCTATTTCTACATATTACACTAAACTAAAAGAACTTTGGGAAGAACAGGCTTCGTTACTCCTTCTACCATCTTGTAACTATAGTACCTCCACTGTGTATGCCGAACGAACCCAGCAGCAAAAATTGTTGCAGTTCCTAATGGGACTTAGTGAATCATTCAGTAATGCTCAAAGCCAAATTCTATTAATGAGTCCTCTTCCCTCCGTCAACCAGGCCTTTGCAATGATTGCCGAAGATGAAGCACAGAAATTACTTGCAGACAACCCCAAGCCTGTGCCACTTGATGGCGTTGCCATGACTATTCGTGGACGAGGATGAGGCCGTGGGAGAGGGAGATTTGGTTCAGCCCCTGTTTGTGGACACTATCAAAAAAGGGGCCACACTAAAGAAGCTTGCTGGGAGTTAATTGGTTACCCGACAGATTTTAAGGGGAACAAGCCCAAGACAAATTCAGAGGCCTCTACACATCAACTTGGAACTGAAACCTCTTCTGAAAGCGACAAATCACAACAGATTGTATCTACTACCTTCACCCAAGAGCAATATAAACGTCTTTTAGATCTACTCAAACGTGATTTTGAAGGTACTGTCCATGCCCTTACTAGTACACAATCAGGTTTGCATTTGAATTGTTTAGGAGCAAAAACTCATAGTAGATGGGTGCTGGATTCGGGTGCCACAACCCATATCACTGGAAATCTATCTCTTTTTTATAGTTATAGGGTTAATGATAGTGCCATAACAACCATTAAAATACCAAATGGGGACAGGGTGATAGTTAGTCATATAGAAACAGTTAAATTATCAAATAAAATATATTTACATGATGTTTTGTGTGCTGCACAATTAAAATTTATCCTTATATCTGTTCCAAGGATAACTAGAGACCTAAAATGCATGGTAGTATTTTTTCCTGAATACTGTTTGTTGCAGGATCTTCAAAGTGGCAAGAAGAAGGGGATTGGTAAGCTAGAAGAGGGACTAAACATGTTAAAATTCTCATAGAAACCTACTGTTTTGAATGTTACTAATGTGGAAGTATGTAAGCATGATGACTTGTGGCTATTGCATAATCGTTTAGGACATGCACCACTCCCTGTTTTGAGACATTTGAGCTTTGTAAAGGATAAACATATGTCATTCAATAAAGATTGTGATATTTGCATTCAATCCAAGCAAATTAAGTCTAATGCATGCTTCGAATTGTTACATATGGATGTTTGGGGACCTTATAGGACCCCTACACACCAAGGACATCATTTCTTTCTAACTATTGTAGATGATTATTCTCGAAGCACTTGGATCTTTCTTATAAAATTTAAATCTGAAATGGGTCAATGTATACGAGATTTTCTTGCTTATATTGCTAATCAATTTTCTGCCTCTATAAAAAGAATAAGGAGTGATAATGGGACAGAATTTACCAATCATGATCTTAGAGATTACCTTGCAGGGAAAGGCATAATTCATGAGACCTCATGTCTATATACACCCGAACAAAACGAGATAGTAGAAAGAAAGAACCGTACCCTCATGCAAATTTCTAGAGGGTTAATGATACAATTAGGGGTTCCTCTCAAGTTTTTGGGGGAATGTGTTCGAATGGCTGCTCACTTAGTTAATAGAATACCAACTAAGATTCTAGGATACATTACACCATATGAAAAAGTATATGGAAAAGAGCCTAAGTATGATTATTTCCAAATATTCAGATCACTAGCTCATGCCACAAATCTAACTACCACAGATAAATTTGAGTCTCGAACCTTCCCATGTGTGTTTTTGGGCTATCCAAATAATCAAAAGGGGTATGTGCTTTTAGATCTGAAAACCCATACCATTATCATTAGTAGACATGTAACATTTGTTGAAAACAGTTTCCCATTTAGAGAACAAAGAGGGATAAACCAAAGGGAAGTTCCTCCGGAAGTGAGAGATATGTTCTTATTTGATGATGAACATATGATAGATCAATCACAACTTGAACTGCACTCACAGACTACAGGAGGAGAAGATGGCAACATTACAATACCAGTAGAGTCTAGTGAAGAACCAAATCATGACAGTCAGCATTTACACTCAAGGATTGGTAGAGAAAGAAGGCCTCCTATTTGGGCCAAAGACTATGTTTGTAGCATGATTACAAAAGATTCACATGAGAATAACAATCGCTGTCTTTATCCAATTGATAATTATATATCCTATAAGAATATATCTGCTGCTCACCTATGTTTTCTATGTCATATAGATGCAGTTGTAGAACCTAAAAGCTATCATGAAGCAATTCAGAATAATGAGTGGATCAAGGCCATGAACCTTGAAGTGGAGGCACTAGAAAATAACAAGACTTGGGAGTTAGTTTCTTTGCCCAAAGGTAAAAGGCCCATTGGTTGCAAATGGGTCTACAAGGTTAAGTATAAATCCAATGGTGAAATTGATAAGTATAAAGCTAGGCTAGTTGCTAAAGGATATAACCAACAGGAGGGCATTGATTATCATGAAAAGTTTTCTCCCGTTGTAAAAATGATTACTGTACGTATGACTTTGAAAATAGCAGCCATAAACAAATGGAATATATATCAAATGGATGTGAATAACACTTTTTCTATAGGGTGACTTAGAAGAGGAGGTTTATATTACCATACCTCAAGGTGTTCATAGCAAGGGAGAGAACCTTGTGTGTAAACTATGAAAATCACTCTATGGACTAAAGCAAGCCTCTAGGCAATGGAATTGTAAGTTGTCTATGGCATTGATAGAAGGAGGCTTCACTCAAAGTAAGCATGACTATTCACTCTTCTTTTAAACCTACAAAGATGGTGAGACTATTCTAATCCTTGTCTATGTTGATGACTTACTGATTACTGGTAGTGATGAGAGAAAAATAAGAGAGGTAAAGGATTTTCTTCATCAGAAGTTTAAAATTAGAGACCTAGGTATTATGAAATACTTTCTTGGAATAAAAATGGCTAGGTCAACTAATGGTATTGTCATCTCTCAAAGAAAGTATATTTTGGATTTATTGGCAGATTCTGGTATGAGTGGTGTAAACCGGCATGCCTCAAAACTTGAAATTAGTAGGTTATCAAGAGGGAAAGGATAAGGAATCTGATTTGTTGCGAGATCCCAAGAGATATAGGCGATTAATAGGTAGGCTAATCTACCTTACTGTCACACACCCTGATATTTATTTTTCAATGCAGGTGTTGAGCCAATTTATGCAAAAGCCATTGAAAGTGCACATGGCAGCAGCATTAAATGTGGTCCGATACCTGAAACAAAGCCCGGGAATGGGAATACTTATCAGTTCAAGGGGAGATGTGTCAATGAGCTATTATTGTGATTCGGATTAGGCATCATGTGAGATGACGAGAAGGTCTGTTTCTGGTTACTTGATCAAATTGGGAGGATCACTAGTTCATTGGAAGACAAAGAAGTAAACAACTGTATCAAAATCCTCGGCAGAAGCTGAATACCGGGCCCTTGGATCTGCCACCTCAGAAATAGTATGGATGGAAGGGCTGCTAAGGGAACTTGATTTGCAACAGGAAGGTCCAGTGCCAGTCTATTGTGATAGCAAAGCAGCGATCCATATTGTAACTAATCCAGTATTTCATGAAAGAACGAAGCATATCGAGATAGATTGTCACTTTGTTCGTGAAAAAGTGCAATCGAAATTGATTTGTTTAGAGCATGTGAAATCAGTAGATCAGCAAGCAGATTTATTGACTAAAGCTGTTACAAAAGAAGCACAGAATAACATTCTAGGTAAGTTGGGGGCAATAAATATCTTTGAAGCCATTACTTGAGGGGGAGTGTTAGAATGTATAGATAAAGGGTTATTGGGCTTATAGGGCTAGAGGCCCAGTAGCATAGTTGGGCTATGTTTAGATCACTGTATTGTTACTTTGTATGTGTATATATTGAGATCATACTATGATCAGATGTATGGATTCATTATTATTGTGGAAATAATATATGTAAAGGGCATGTGTGTTCTCGATGCCCTGATTTTCAAGTGCAAGAGTTCATGCTTCCAACAGAGACGTTTGATCACAAACTATTTGTTCACCCTCGGTTTTCATAATAAGAACTAAATTTCTGTAGTTGAAGAAGAGTTACTTGGTAGAAGTATAAAATGCTCGTATCTTCTTATATTGCGACATGTATGCAGCTAATTTGTTGAGAGCAATAGAACTTTAGCCCTCACTCATTGCTTATGGTTTGGCTTGGAATGTACTGCGATCATGGATATTTTTCAACATATATACATATGTAAAGGCGTAACATATATACATATGTAAAGGCGTAACTTAATGTGCGCATGCATCGCTTATTTTATTCCAATAAGAAAAATCAGATACAAGGAACCATACATTTTATGATAGGCAAAGCCACAAACAAATGATTATAAACTCAAATCAATGATATTAATTAATTTTCTATCTATAAGTGCTTTTGAATAGCATCAATTATTTTGTTATCCACTCGAAAGGCCTTGGCGAGAACTTGATCAGAAATTGGAGGATTTGATTTGAACACGGCATTGGCAATGGTGATGACTCCTGGATTCTGACTGCTCAAACTAGCAATGGCCACTGCATTTTTGTGACCCACGTTGAGTTGGAAGTGAATCAAACCAATTGGGAACACAAACACATCTCCCTTATACAGTACTTTGGTAAATAGCTTATTCTCTGGGTTGGATGTCACAAAACCCACAAGAAGAGTACCCTCCAAAACTACAAGGATCTCAGTGCCACGTGGATGAATGTGTGGAGGGTTCAAGCCTTTGGGGGCAAAGTCTATACGAGCCAATGATATGCCCAGAGTATTAAGGCCTGGTATTTCTTTTACGGCAACTGGACTCACTGCTGAGCCAAGTGAACCAGATGTGTCTCCTTGTTTAAGTCCGCCATAGAAAAAATCATTGGCATTGACAAGTTTAGGGTCTTTGCAAAACTTTCCATTCACAAAAACTGCAAACAAATATACAAAGGAAAGATTAATAATGTTGATATGAATGCATCTCATAATGGAAATGGAATTGGAAGAAGTTGGAAAAAAAGAAAGCTGCAGATAATATATACATACCACCACCAGTCTTGGTTTCGTTGATGGCAACACAGAAATCTTGAAGTGGACTAGGATCAAAGGCAGAGACAGCAGAAGATGAGAGAGCCAAGAAGGCGATGAGGATCAAGTAACAGGTTTTCATGTTTTCTCTTGTGATATTATAGCAACTCTACTTGCTTGTTTCTGTATATAATTTGCTGCTTTGTGAGGGATGGAGATCGTTGCATGGTGACTCTGTGTATTTATACGCAGGTGCCTTTGATCTGGTCTTTTATTTATTTACTTACCCGAAGATGAACAAGACCGAGTTTTTGTTTAGATTTTTTAACGAGAAATAAAGAATATTTTATTAATGAAATATCCTTACCAAGCACTTGATGACAATAGCTGGAACTTTTCAAGTTTTTTTCTTAATTAATTCCTTCTCGAGAACAAATTACATACGCACGCACTTGTCAAAGCGTGAACAGTTAAAAGCCGAATGGGCTGATATTGTAACAAGGTCTTAACCTACTACGTAAGGTAATGTCGACCATTTGGATTTGAATGTCTCCCTATTAATTATTTCTTTAATCAAGGGGGACAAAAAGGCCCACATATTTTATTAATTTGATAAAATGGGAATGCGGCTATATCATATTAGAGTTATATATGGCCGGTTCCGGATAATTCATATGTCAAGTTTGTTGAAGAAAAGTATGAATTGGCTTGGTAAATATACTTAATGAGAAGAGTTCCAAATGTAAATATATACCGTAATCAAGAAACATTTTTTCAGGACAAGACCATTTCATATTCACATCTTTGTTGGGTAATAAGTGCCTTAATTGTTACAAGTCTTCTAATTTCTTTTTTTTAATTGAAAAACAAAAGCGGCCAAAGCTCAGTGGCTAGCTTACGGTTACAAAGAAGTGTCTACTTGCATATCAAAGGCTAGATATATATATATATATATATATATCCCAAGCACTCAGTAATACATAATTCTATTATATATGATCCTTTGTGCTAAATGAATTTTAAGTTGTTTCTAACGAGTTGTTTTAGTACACAAATTAAAATTATTAAGTATAAAAGTGGTAAATAAAGATATAAATAAAGTGAAGATCCTGATAATTTTTTTAAGAAACAAATTAAATACAAATAAATATTATGAAACGGAGAGAAGTAATAAAAAAAACATGTAGAGACTATCACTAAAGAGACTTTTTTTTTTTTTGGGAACTATCTAGTTTCTATACTGATTTACTATCAATTTGTATTCAAACTAAATCAGTAAAAAACAAATCCCTCTCAGCGTGAAGTTTTATACCCTCAAATTATTAGAAAGTAGTAGTATCATTTTCTTCTATTTTATTAAGTATCATTGATAAATCCCAAATTTAATATATTTTATCCCACCTTGTTCATTTATTTTGGGATTATTTTAGGTTAATTTGGATTTATTAGATAATATTTGGATAGTTTGCCAATTTTAGGAAATAATATAAATCTGAATTGATTATAATATTATTGAGTTTAAATTGTTAATATTCTAATTGATATCTTGTGATTAGATAATATTTTTAAATATATGATAGATGAAGATTTTATCTAATTCTTGTAGGACAAAGAAAAGCATATTAGAAGATCTTAAGGTGCAGAATTTTTCTTAAAAACTAAAATAGAATTTGATGGTTGGATTTTATTGGGCTTCTTAAATTTTAATAAGCTCAAGCTTGGACTCCAAAATCTCTCTCTTCCCTTCATTAATTAACCTAACCACCAACAGAAAAGGAGGCACTCACAGACGCTGAAACTCCGGTCCTGGGCGGCGCCATTCATCACATCGTGACAAATTGCCTAACCCTCTTCCTCAATTCATCGCCACACATACATTCCTGTATATATTCTTCTCCTTCCACGTACACACTGTACGAATTCCACCCACCAATTCACTAATAAATTCCTCCACCAACATTAAAGTATTCTTCATCCACAACATCTATCAATCATTTTTGCCAATGGCGGTGACTAGCTTGAGGCGTGAAGAGAGGAATTCTATGGCAGCTTAAATCTTTTGGGAGACAATTTGGGAGGAGTATGGAAGAAGTTAGAGTCAGGGAGCTTACACTTGAAGACCACAAGAGAGTTTTTTTCCTTTTATCAATTTATTTCAAGACTTGAGATTGTTTAGTTTTAATTTAATTGTCAATTTGGGTTTAATCTCTTGATTGTTTAATTAGGGTGATTAATTGTTGAATTGTTTAATTAGGCAATTATGAACATAATTTCCAAAACTATCTTAAACAATTATGATTGGTTTTTAAAGGATTTAATTAACCACCACTTTTTCTATTATGAGTTTTCTAGTGGATTGGGTGTTATTAAGCTTGAGGGTTTCTCATGTTTCAATTAAGTGATTAAATTTATTAATTTCAATATTTCATCAACCTCTTTGGTCTA
Source organism: Inga oerstediana (assembly GCA_963210345.1). Lineage (NCBI taxonomy): Eukaryota > Viridiplantae > Streptophyta > Magnoliopsida > Fabales > Fabaceae > Inga > Inga oerstediana. Next base: position 5,159,346 of record OY723401.1, read on the forward strand.
ATAAATTGAATGGCTAAGAAAGCTAAATCCATGTGAATCCTAAGTTGTCCCCTTCACCATCATAAATGAACTAACCTTTGTTGATTTTCTTAGATATTAGTTTATTTCTTTTCCTTAGGATTTTAATTTCCCTCTCATAAGAAAAATTAAACCCCAAAAATTGCATGTTCATTATTTAGGTTAGTTTCATTCTCATATAGGTTTTAGAGTCTTTTGCATTTTACATTTAGATAGTGGAGTCTTACATTTTAGTTTAGGTTTATTCCATTGCATTTTTTATCACCTAATAAATTCAATTCTAGAGAAAACCCACATATTGCTCCTTGGGAGAATGACCTAAGTTGCCACTATATTACATTAGTAGGTTGTCCGAGTTATTAATTGATGGCTTTGGCGACAAAAACACGCATCAATCATCATTAAATTGGAAACCATCTTTGGTGCATGAGACATGAAGAAGAAATGGAAACGCACGATTTAAAATATTACCTCCGGTTTCTAATATAAGAACTTATGGCGGGTTTTGAATTTGATTCTAAATATAAAATTTCAATTCATTTTGCTCTCTATATTTATCATTTTTCCAAAACCCTTTATCTAATGAGTATGTTGTTATTTTTGAATGCGAGTTGCACCAACAATATATCTAAAGAAATTCACAAGAATAAGTGACATACATGAAAAGATGTGATCAATATTCAATATAATGAAGATTCCCAGAATATGATGCTGTGTGTGTAAAAGTTTGATCAATAAGGTAAAAGTATGATCAAAAGCAAGATATATAAAATGCTAAATTATATTTCACTCTACGCACAATACATATATTATAAATCAGAACTAAATTTCCGTTGATCTAGGGGTTACTCGGTAGAAGTATAAAAGGCTAGCTAGTATCTTCTTGCTAAATGAATAGGGTTAATTTGTTGAGAACAGTAGAACTTTGGCCCTCAATGTCACGTTGCTTATGGCTTGGTTGCAATGTAACGTGTTCATGGATATTTTTCAACGTCCATGTAAAGGCGTAACTTATATAATGCGCGTATATATATCGCTTATTTTATTCCAATACGTACGAAAAATGAGATAAAAAGATCCATACATTATTATGATAGTTAAACCCACAAACAAATCATTACGAACTCAAATCAATTATATTAATTTTATATCTATAGTTGCTTCTGAATAACGTCAATTATTTTGTTATTCACTTGAAAGGCCTTGGCGAGAGCATCATAAGAAATGGGAGGTCTTGATTTGAACACAGAATTGGCAATAGTGAAGATGACATTTTTTTTTCTAAACACCTTAATCATCTTTTTTAATTTCCTCATTTCCTCCCCTTCATAATTATTGTTAACCTCCCCTTCTTGATTATTGTTGAGCAAACATTCATAGGGGTAAATTAGGAAAAGATTAACAAATATGAAAATTATGTCTTATATTTAGAATCAAAATCAACTCCCTAGATATATCTTATATTAAGGACCGGAGGGAGTAGCACACAAGTTAAAATGCTAAATTTCAGTCTACCCAATATATACATAAATATATAGTAACCAAAATTAGAACTGAGACGCTTGATCACAAACTATTTGTTCACCCTCGGTTTTCATAAATAAGAAGAACTAAATTTCTGTTGAAGCAGAGTTACTTGGTAGAAGTATAAAATGAATCTAATAATACACAACATTTTATATGATTAAATAGTTTATTTATCTTCTTTAATCTCTTCAAAAAAAGTTAATTGAGTCTTATATTTAGAATTGGAGGGAGTAATATACGCAATTGATGTTATATATGTAAGAAAATAATTAACGCAAAAGATAAAATACCAAAGTAGTAGTAGTATTCCAAGTCCTGAATGATGAACAATGCAATGAATATATTACATAGAATCATGAACTCTTTATAACTTTATTCTTCTGATTACTATAATGCGTCAGCCTACATACCAAACTCAAATCCATAATATCGTTTCCAAACTTATTCGAAAGCTATATATATGTATGTATATAAATATATCAGTACGTAACAGTAGCTTAGAATTGCTTTTCAAGATAGTTGATTATCTTCTCGTCCACTTGAAATGCCTTAGCAAGAACTTCAGGAGAGATAGGAGGATTTGAGCCGAACACATTTTTGGCGATGGTGATAAGTCCCGGATTTTGGCTGCTAAGACCAGAAATGGCAACCGCATTTGTTCTACCCACATTGAGCTGGAAGTGAATGAGACCGATCGGGAACACAAACACATCTCCCTTGTTTAGTACTTTGGTGAAGAGACGATTCTCAGGGTTGGATGTGACAAAACCAACATGAAGAGTACCCTCCAGGACTACGAGAATCTCAGTGGCTCGAGGGTGAGTGTGAGGAGGGTTCAAACCCTTTGGAGCAAAGTCTAAACGAGCTAAAGATATACCCAAAGTATTTAGTCCTAGGATTTTAGTGACATCAACAACAGTGACACTTGAGCCAAGTGGACCAGACGTGTCTCCTCCATTGAGTCCGGAGAAGAAGAAATCGTTTGCATTGACAAGTTTGGGATCTTTGCAGAATTTTCCATTCACAAACACTGCAGAGAAAAAGGAAAATAAGAACTAAGAATATAATAATATGCTTGATTAATCAGATTGGAGTTTATTTAGTATATTCAAGAGAGAGAAAAGTAAAATGCACGTACCACCACCAGTGGTCTTAGTGTCGTTGATAGCAACACAAAAGTCTTGAAGAGGGCTGGGATCAAAAGCGAAGGCACCGGAAGAGGCAAGAGCCAAGAGGGCTATAAGAGCAAATTGAGCGGTTTTCATGTTTTCTATGTGCCTTTCAGAAACTCTCCAAACTCTTTTGTTCAGTTTGTGTATATTTGCGTTCAAGGGAGGGATGAGATTGTTTGCATGGTGAACTATGCGTATTTATAAGGAAGAGTCATTGATTTGGTCAACTTTTTGAGACCATACTTGATCCCACGAGAAGTAGGTAAAGACTCGGTAAGTTTTAAGTGGTAGTTAGTATTTTATTTGTATGGAAAGCGAATTGTTCTTTTCAAACGATTACTTGCAACTTAAATATTAGAACTTGTCTTATCTCTCATTGGCCACTGTGTCAAACTTAATTAATACACCTAATATCGCTGATCTAGCTAGGTGTGTATTATATGGTCTTGTCTCTCCACGTTCGGCAAACCACTTCATTGATTTACTGAACAGAAAACTATGAATTGGTTTATAATTTTGACTAGAAGCATTCCAATACGGCCCAGAAAATTAACACTATAGAAAAAATGTGATTTAGTAGCGGTTAAAAATGGGTATTAGTAGCGGTTCTAACCGCTACAAACTAGGTTAGTAGCGGTTACTCAAACCGCTACTAAATCGTACGTTGCAAGCAGTTTTGTAGCGGTTTTATAAAACCGCTACTCAATCAAAAATAACCGCTACATACTTTGTAGCGGTTCAACTTAACCGCTACAACACCCAGAGATATTTGTAGCGGTTATATAACCGCTACAAATATAAAAAATTATATTGAGAGCTAAAAAAAAAAGAATTTTTTATTTTGTAGCGATTAATAAACCGCTACAAATATAAAAAATTGAAAATTTGTTGGCGAAAAAAAAATGACATTTTTTTTATTTTGTAGCAGTTAACGAACCGCTACTAATTTTGAATTTCATGAAATTAGTAGCGGTTTTAAAAACCGCTACTAATTTCATGAAATTCAAAATTGGCGCCAAAAAATTTAAATTGAATCGTAAAAAGACGCGTTATTTAGTAGCGGTTTAATAACCGCTACAAATATTTAAAATTTTTTTAAAAAATATACAATGATTTTTTTCTGTTTTTTCAATATTATATTAAATAGTTTATTTTGTTATTATTTTATCTATTTCAATTATTTTATTATTCACTAGTTTAACTTATTAATAAATAAAAAGGAAAAATGTAATTGAATAGGATTAGTATAAAATTTATATTAATAATATTATTAAGGATAGGTAGGTAATAAGGAATTATTATGTTTTCTAATATAATATAATTGTGTATGAAAAATAGATGAAAATGAGATACAATTATGATATATCTAGAAAAAAAAATGATTAGAATAAATTTTATAGAAAGGAAAGAAGTATTCTAAAAGAAATTGAAAATCTTGTTACCATATTTGATCGTATAATTCAGCTCCTCTACTCATACGAAAAAAGTTGTAAATAAGAGGAAATGAAAGAAAGGTAAGGTGAAAAGAAATTGGGGAGTGTTTGAAATGAGTTGTGATAAGGGTATTTATAAGGTTCCACGTACTATTTGTAGCGGTTAATGTAGCGGTTATTAATTAGTAGCGGTTATTTATATTTTTGTAGCGGTTTAATATTCATAGTGCTATTTGTAGCGGTTAATGTAGCGGTTATTAATTAGTAGCGGTTATTTATATTTTTGTAGCGGTTTAATAACCGCTACAAATATTATTTTAATTTTTTTTTAAAATTTTTTTTTTTACATTTTATTTTAAAAAAATTTTTGCATTTTTTGTAAAAACAAAAGCATAATTTGAATTTGATCACTCATCATCGCCATCCCTACAGAAATTTTGTAGAAAAATTATTGTTATTGATGTATTATTAAATTTAAAAAATTTAATTCAAATGACGTGGACTTAAAAAAACTCACAGCAGTAAAGGTAAATTGTCATCGCCTTCAGGGAAGTAGTTTTCAAAATCAGCTAGCTGAAATAGCTCACTCTCGTAGACGATGTTATCTCCTTCACCCATGTCGTAAAGGTCTCTTGGCTTTAAATGAACGACCATGTGCCAATCCCTATGCCTCTCGTCCTCGACATAATAAACCTGATGTGCCTCTGAAGCTAGAATATACTGCTCATCATCTTGAGAAATACCGATATGAATCGGCTGTGAGAAATTGACTGATGTGATCCCTAGGTCGTCAGTTGTCAGTCCCCGAAAAGTAGTGGTATTTGCCCAGAAACACTTGAACAGCGTCACGGTGAAACGGCCTTGATAATTAAGCTCAACCACATCAAGAAGGTTGCCATAGTAAGGGACGCCTCCGAACTGCATGTTGGCGTCACTGCTGCTCGCATAACTCCTTGTCCCAAATGTGCCATAAACACCCGAATTCTGTGTTTGCAATCCTTGATCCCGTGAAACCGTGCAAAACTTAAAACTATTGACATTGTATGCTGTAAACCGTTTTGCATGATCAAGAGGGCCGATTGCGAGAGCTCTGAAATCTGGTGAGTGTGGGGTGTGGTCATTTAGTATTCTGCGCGCAAACCAGCTCGGGAATTCTCTGTGGACCCTCCTATCAACTTCCGAGGATGTCTGTGTACGGATCCTGAGTTGACGCTTCACATGACTTCTGAATTCCCTGCAATTAATAATGGAAAGGCGTTAGTGAAATGAAAGTGAGAAATGTTACGAAAGATATAGATCGAATAACATATGAGTGTACAATTCTTACCGTATGAAAGGTTCAACTTGAGTGCAATTAATCAAGACATGTCTATGTGCTTGGAACTTCTCAGTTGCCATTAGTTTGAAGTTCTCAGTTGCTCCAACTGGTTTACCAACACGAGGGATAAATTCTCCTGATGTCGGCGCAGGTTCCGGACAATCGTCAACACGAGGCGGGCGGTTGAAAGCCATCTCAAAATCATCAAAATACCTTGAGCAAAAATATAGCACATCATCCCCTATATAGCCTTCAGCTATAGAACCTTCTGGCCACGCCTTATTCCTCACGTAAGATTTTAATTTCCCAAGGAACCTACGAAGTACAGAAGAGAAAATTGATATAAAATGATGAAAAAGACGACTAGCAAACATTAAATACAGACAATAAATTAAAGCACATATTTAAAATGAGTACCTCTCAATCGGATACATCCAACGATATTGTACTGGTCCAGCGAGCTTTGTTTCATGAACGAGGTGGACTGTGAGGTGAACCATCACAGTAAAAAAGGACGGAGGAAAGATCATCTCCAAATAACAAAGCGTAAGAATGATTTTCGACTGCAGTTGATCGAGCTCCTCAACGATCAAAACCTTAGAACACAACTTCCGAAAGAAAGAACAAAGTTCCACCAAAACGATGGAAACATTGGGAGGAAGTGTATTCTTTATAGCCAAAGGGAATAACTGATGCATAAGAACATGTAAGTCGTGACTCTTCAGGCCAGCAACCTTTCGAGCCTACAAGTCGACACATCGAGAAATGTTGCTTGAATACCCATCAGGAACTTTTAATTTCTTCAACGTCGCGAGGAACACATCCTTGTTCGGTTTTGTGAGGGTAAACTTTGCCGATGTAAATCTGTCATGCTCATCTGGCCAAGCGTCTTCACGAACTCCCATGTCGCGTAAATCTTTCCTCGCTTGAAGGTGATCTTTTGTCTTGCCGAGTTCGTTAAGCAGCGTATACAGCACATTGTCGCAAACATTTTTTTCAATGTGCATTACATCAAGATTGTGGCGAAGTAAATTAGATCTCCAATATGGAAGCGTGAAGAAATTACTTATCTTCTTCCACTGCTGAGGCGCCAAAGTCCTGCGCGTCTTTTGGCGAGTTTGTGCTGAATCATCGCTTTTTCCAAACTCAAAGTCAACATACTCAAGCTGCTGTAAGATATCTGTACCGGACAAAGTCTAAGGTGGTCCTCTTTTCTCTGGTTTCCCATTGAAGCGATTCCGTTGCAATCTGAACTTATGCGTTCCATCAAGAAACCTCCGATGCCCCATAAAGCACCACTTTCGGCTGTGGGGAAGGCGCAATGCGTCAGAGTCAAAATTGCAAGCTGGACACGCCGACCCAGTATGCACATTCCAACCAGATAATGTGCCAAGGCTAGGAAAGTCACTAATCGTCCACATCAAGGCTGCACGCATGTTGAACAAAGTCTTACTGTAAGCGTCGTACGTCTTCAAGCCGACATTCCACAGGTCAAGCAATTCCGCAATAAGCGGTTGGAGATACACATCGATGTCATTGCCCGGTGCCTTTTTGCCTGGAATGATCATAGACATAATGAAAGAGCTTTGTTTCATACACATCCAGGGGGTAAGTTGTAGGGAACTAAGACTACCGGCCAAATACTGTAACTTGTGCTAAGATTCCTGAAAGGATTGAAACCGTCGGTCGCCAACGCTACAAGAACATTTCTGGGGTCAGTCGCAAAATCTGGAAAGTCGTTGTCAAACGTTTTCGAAGCAGCTACATCCCGCGGATGTCTTATTTTACCGTCTTCGTTTTTATCAATGGCATGCCACCTCATGTGCTCAGCAGTTTTAGACGACATAAATAATTTTTGTAGACGAGGTTTCAAAGGGAAGTACCTGAAAATCTTTGCAGGTTTCTTCTTCTGCTTTTTCTCCTTCCGAATTGTCTTGTACCTCGATGTGTGACATCTCTTACACGTCTCCCTGCTGGAATCGTCTCCCCAATACAGCATACAATCATTTAGGCACGCATCAATCTTTTGATAATTCAACCCCAACCTGTTGATAATCTTCTTGGCCTCGTAGAATGTTGTGGGAATCTCGGCGTCGGGGAATGCATCTTGTAATAAGTCGAGCAACATCGACATTCCCTTATCTGTGATCCCACACAAGCACTTGATATGATACAATTTGATCAAGAAAGATAATTTAGAATATTTGTGACAACCTTGATATAAAGGACGATCTGCCTCATCCATCAAGCTAAAAAAATCCCGAGCTGCTTCATCCCCCATAAAAGCCGGCTCAGAGCCGTGCACTTCTTCGTTGAAGTTGTCGCCTTGAAATCCAAACGCATCACGCACAGCATCATTCACAGGATCATCTTCATCTACTTGAACGCCTACTTGAGAACTTCGAGGAAGAGCATCGTCATATCTAATGCCGGCCTTCTCACAATGAACTGCCCAGAACGTATAGTCCTCAGGGAAAGGCTTCACAAGCAAATGTTCCTTCACAACATTTCGTGCATGCCACTTCTTGAACTTGCATTTCTGACACGGACAGACGATCTTGCCGTTACAGCTGGCGTGAGTGAATGCGAAATCTAAGAAACTGTTTAATCCGTACAAATATTCAGGAGAATTGCGCGGCAACCTTATCCATGATTTATCTATAGCTACAAGTGAGAGAGAAGAAAGTATAGAGAAGAAGATGAGTGAGAAGATAATGACGAATGCCTAGAACCTTATATTCTGAAATTCCAACGTTTATAATTTTATAGCGGTTCTAAAACCGTTACACTAACCGCTACAGTTATAAAATATTAGTAGCGGTTATATATATAAAACCGCTACTAATATTCAAGCCGTTACACATTGGTGGGAAATTCAAAATTTACTTGTTGAGATATAACCGCTACTAATATTCAAGCCGTTACACATTGGTGGGAAATTCAAAATTTACTTGTTGCGTATTAGTATCGGTTATATATATAAAACCGCTACTAATATTAAAGCCGTTGGACATTAAATTAAAAATAATTTTTAATTTGTAGCGGTTATACATAACATAACCGCTACAAATGTGCACAAAGGCGGCAAATTTCAAAATTCAAATGATGAGTATTTGTAGCGGTTATTATTTTAACACCGCTACTAACATATATATAGTTGTAGCGGTTATTAGTGTATAACCGCTACAAACATATATATAGTTGTAGCGGTTTCTCTTGGGAAACCGCTACAATTATATATATACATTTGTAGCGGTTATTAGTGTAGAACCGCTACAAATCTATATATTTGTAGCGGTTTTAAGTTAAAATAAAACCGCTACAAATATATATACTTTATTTTTTTAAAAATTTAGATATAAATAATTCATAAATTAAACAACGCGATCTAATAATATAAATATAATTATATAAAACACAATAAGAAAGTTCTGAAATAAAAACTCATATATATATTTACAAATGTTTAAACAAAAAAAAATGTCCTAAACTAAGGATCTGGGGGCTGATCCTAAACTAAGGAGCTGGGGGCTGATCCTCTGGTGCTCCCTCAGGTGGGGCTCCCTCAGATGCCGCTAGATCGGGCCGCTGCGCAGAGTGAACCGTACCATCGTCATCAGCAGGAGGAGGAGCAGTAGCAGGAGGAGTAGTACTCGGGACGACGTAGCGAGGGACAAGGGAACCGCTGGATGCTGCTCGTTCGGGAACAGGCGACTCCATGCTCCCTCGAGCATGTTGTTCGCGATTTCACGCCACTACGTCTGCTGAGCGTACAGCATATCAGCGTGCATCTGCAGGTGCTGCTGCTGCTGCACCTGCATCTGCTGCTGCTACTGCGCCATCTGCTGCTCCAAATCTAACCGCAGCTGGTCAATAGACTCGTCCCTCCGACGTCTGACCCCTCTAGAGCTGCCAGCCTCAGAGGCGGCGCTCCTGCCGTAGACCATGCTGGGTCTGGCGCCTATCCCCATCCCCCGCACGCGTCCGGGGTGCTCAGGCTGAGCCAGACCCGCCTTTAAAGGAGCCATCGAGTCCACTGACCCCTGTGACTCCTCAGGCTGGGTCTGTCGCAGCTCAGCCTGCGACTGCTGCATCCGCTCCTGCCATTTATGAAATAATTACTAATTAGCATTTTTCATTATTAACTTGGTTTTATAAAAAATATAATAATAAAATTACTTACAATGGCCGCCTCTGCCTGCTGAGAAGTCGCAGTCCCGTCACGGTGTCTATGTGTGATGGCGTACAGCTCCGCATAGTCCGTCTGACGATTCTCCTGCTGTGCCTTCATCTCCTGAAATAATTACAAAACAATAATTAGTATTATGAAATAATCAGCTAAAAGTAAGTGATATTTTGAAAAGTTACCAGCTCGCTGTAGGTCACAGCAAAGGTCTTCGATTCGATCCTGCTGTGTGGTAGATCGTCTGCTGCGCCCGGATCTCGATGTTCCTCTGAGAAAGCTCCTGAAAAAAAAATTAAATGTATTATAATTTAAAATTAAATACAAATTAAATTGAAATTATAATTTAATATTTAACAATTACAAAATTATATATCAAAAATCTAATAAATACATTACCTGCGCCTCAGGGCTCCTCCTGAACTGGATGAAATGCGTCCAGTCGTTCGGCGGCACGCCGTCCAGGACGCTCTCGATCAGCTGCTCCAGAGGCATCGTCCCATCCTTATCCACCTTGTGGAAGAGACGGTTCCTCCTATTCCTCCAGGCGTCGCCCATCTTGATTTAACCATAATTTTATATATTTTTAATTAATTAAATAGGGACTCTTAATGTATTTACCAGGGCATTATCGCATGATTAAGCACTCATTTTAATTAGAGGCATTTGTATTGAATTAATTGTAATAAAAGGGTAAAATGGCCATAATTATTAAATATTTATACATATGATCTCTTGAACTTTTAATACTACCTTATGCTTAATTTTTGCATTGCAGGTGCTTTGGGTCACAATTGGTGATTTTTGGAGTCTGAATTAATATTTTGAATACAAGGAAAATTATAGAAAAGGACCAGAGCAAATTACAGAAAAGTACCCATCAGCTTTTTCATAAGGAAAATTTATTGGAGAAAATTACAGAACAATACCCAAGCCACAAATTCAACATTCAGACCGACAGAAAAGCAAAATCTGGGGGGGTTTTCATTGAACTTCTGGAAGACGTAGAAATTATATGCACGCGCATATCACGGAAAGATTTGTGTTGCAGCTTGCTTTCAGACTACACCTAACATGGTTGGTGAAAGGAAATGGACAGCGGCAATCTCTCTATATATACCTCCATCTTCACCACCAGGAGGCATCCCGACTGCAGCTCTTCTTCTTCAATTTTCCGCTTCCATAATCTTTTGCCGAGGTACTACAGAACGGGGAGTTGAAGTAAGAACGAGGTCACCACTTACACCACCGACCTCTTCCCTTCATCACCACCATTCACCTTTACCAGCCTCTGCACCTTCCTTACCACCACGTTCTTCATTTTCATCACCACACCATCATCTTGCTCACAGTCCAGCAGCACCCTCATTCACACCACCATCACCTTCTGTTTTCTCCACCAAAAGCCATTGAAAACTACAAGTGCAGCACCCTCATCTCCTCTCTGTGATAGTTTAGAAAGTTTTGCATTTTCCGGCGAACTATTCTAGTTTTCCGGCCCCCACTTCCGGCGAAGCTTGATTTCTTGTGAAACATTTTCTCCTCCGTTGTGTCTTATTTTCTTCCTACCATCGTCCTTTCATCATGCAAATACCGCATCATCATTTTCCATCGGTTTTTCTGTGACTCCCGTGTTGTTTCCAATTTTCCGGTGAAGTTTTGTAGTTTTCCGGCCCCCATTTCCGGCGACCTCCCATCACTCTCTTCCTCAATTCCGGCGATCTCTTCATCATCAACCACCAGTCCGAGTTGCAGAAATTGAGGCAGCTGAAATTTTGAGTTACACCACCTGGAGCCACGAGTTTGAGGATCTGCGAATGAGAAATACGTGTTGCAGTTCGTGTTGCAATTGTTCATTGGATTAATGCATGATGACATCATCATACATATTGCAACTTTTGACTTCATACATGCACGTGGAATCTGAATCAGGGGAGTGTTGTTTTTATTTTTCTTATTCAAATATTTTGTTTGATTATTGTTGGAACAATGTGTGATTAAATTTGTGTTGTGGGATTTATATATATACTTTGCCTATGATTTAAATTAATTTGAGTGGTGTGTTTATTTATATATTTAATTAAATTATATTTTCTTTTATTTATTTTTATTTTTTTTTAACAAGAAAAGCCCAAAAAAATCAATTTTCTCTTGTTTTATTTTTACATGACATTTAGTATTACCTAGGATTCAATTAAAGGCTCCTTGAGAAAAAAGAGACGACCCGAGTATTGCATTATACTGCAATTCTTGGATTAAAAATCTTGTATTTGACCCCAAGACGCAAAGATACGGTCAAATCACATCTTCACGAGGGCGTACCTCTTCCGGTTGGCCCGGACAGCAAACTGCAGCTGAAAAAAAATTATTTAAATATCAATAATTATAAAAACCATAATTTAAAAAAATTAATTAAATAGAATTAATTACAAAAAATATTAATTAAATAGTTTTAATTACCTGAACCACCTCCTCCCAAGCCTGGTCCTTCGGCCCCCTCGGAACGTGCCTCCACGTCGGGAAGTGAAGGGGGAACCGCATCCAATTCGCTCCCAGGTCGTTCAAGAAGCGGTTGAGTAGGTGACCCCCATTGTGGATTGGCTGGTCAGTGCTCTCATTCCACGGCACTATAACTCACACGGTCCGGTCCATGCTGTTCAGACCGGCCACATCCAGCCTCCTCATCGACACATTCCCCTGCTCATCTGCACAGTTGACCGCACGTTAGATAAATTATAATTCAAAGTTAAAATTTCTAATTTAAATAAATAATTTACTAAATTAAAAAATTAATTTACTTTCGACCTGCACCTCAAACCCAGTGGACCGCGAAGACGACCCTCGTGGGTTGTTCTGCTCCCGAGCGTCCTCCTCATCGAGGAACTGCTCCATCTCCCTGAACCCAATCGGGATCTCGAACTCCTCCTCGTTGAGGAAGTCCTCAACGCTAATATCTGGCCTCTCCACCTCAGGCATCTCTGGTGCGGTCGTCGCCTGTGGGATCGTCTGTGGTGCCTGTGGGGGGATGGGCTGAGATGCCGCGGTAGCCCTGCCTGCGCGCTGCCCCCTCCCTCTGCCCCCTGCCCGGCTGCTGCCACCCCGTAAAATCGGTCTGGGGACCTCAGGGGCCTTCCCCTTATCCTGTCCTGAAGCCATATCAACTGTAAAAATTTAAAAAAAAAATTAGTCACATTATTATGCAAAATTATAATAAAAATACAAATATAAATCAAATACGTGTTATATACGTACCTCAAGTGCAAATACTGAGAAATACTGAGCAAAAGCTCCTATAGAGACGTCTGAATGCTCAAATCTCGAAGAAATCACTCAGAGAAACCTCAGGAAACAAAATGAGCAAAAGGAGAAATGAAGGACGCAGGGGTTTAAATAGGCCAGATATTAGTAGCGGTTATTAAAATAACCGCTACTGTAACTGCTACAAATAATTAAATTTGTAGCGGTTCTACAATAACCGCTACAAAAGTTCACAACGTTTGAAATTCTGTAGCGGTTATTGCCCAAAACCACTACAAATGTCGAGACTCTTGAAATTCTGTAGCGGTTATAGGGGCATAACCGCTACAAACTTCTGACCTTTGGTATTTTGTAGCGGTTCTGTTGTTGTAACCGCTACAAATAACCGCTACACTGTTATTTGTAGCGGTTTCTGTGCATTAACCGCTACAAAATCACCGCTACAAGTTTTGGCCGGAATTTCACGCCAAATTTGTAGCGGTTTTTTGTAGGAAACCGCTACAAAAAACCTTACCGCTACAAATACTATAATTTGTAGCGGTTTAATATAACCGCTACAATTGTACCGCTACAAAATACCTTTTTTTTTTGTAGTGTAAAACCATGAAAACACATGATTGAAAATATATAGGAAATGGAAATTAAGATAGATACCATGTAAGTAACATGCATGATGCATCAATCCTAGTCATACTACTTACAGTTACTGTTGTATGTACATATCATTGGCGAAATTTGATGTATCATAACAATGTTGAAATTTTTAATTAATTACGCTAAAGTAAAATTAAATTTTTCTCGTAAATATTATATATATATATATATATTCTATTAATGGAATTTATCCGAACTGGACATTTTATATCGAAAAGAAAATAAGATGTCATTTCACTTATTGGTTCTCACTTTGAAGCCTATTTTCGGTATTCATGCTATTGAGTATTAATAATTTAATACTACTTTTGTAACGCCACGAAAATTAATTCTGCCTTTATTTTTATTTTGTCACATAATTTACAACATTTGATGAAAACTTGTAATGTAAAACTCTCTCTGATTCTTAATATAAGATTCTATTGACTTTTTTTGATAGATTAAAAAAGTTAAACAAGTTGGTTAATCATAGCATATGCCGTATATCATTTGATTATATATTAGCTTATAAGTAAGATAAATTAGTTTGGTATAAAAAGGATAAATATAAACACTTTAAAATAATTTATTTTACTTCCTTAATCTTTAAAAAAAAGTTAATTTGGTCTTATATTAACGACTTGAGCTAGCAGTAATTTTAACACTATATATTCGGCATCAATGTGTGCTGTGATTTTTAATCGAGTTGTGTCAACAAAATATGTCTAAAGAAAGGAATAAGAAAAATGATGCCATCTTTTCACCTTTTTTATTTATTTCTTTTTTTATAATCATGCGTGGTTAATTTATTCAAGAAAACTATAATGAAGATAGACAAATTAAACTAGCCTTGTAAGTGATGCAATATATGTGTCTAGAATTTCGATCAAATGTCCGTGAAGGTAAAAGTATGACCTAAGCAAGATGGACGCACAATAATCTACCCAATCTATTGTCAGTAGCACACAAGTTGATCTTATCAAAAAATAAAGTAACCAAAATTAGAACTGAGACGTTTGATCACAAACTATATGTTCACCTTAAGTTGTTTTCATAAATCAGATGTTGAAGCAGAGTTACTTGGCTTGGTAGAAGTATAAAATTCTTCTAGTATGTAGTATCTTCTCACAAAATGTATATACTCCCTCCGGGATCCTAAATATAAAACAGAGTTGACTTTTTTTTAGAGAGATTAAGGAAGCTAAATAAGTTACTTAATCATATCATATGTTGTGTATTCTTAGATTATATATTATTTTATTTGTCAAACTAATTAATTTGGAGAAAAAAATAAAAAAATAAATACTCTAAAGTAATTTAATTAGCTTCCTTAGTTTCTCCAAAAAAATCAATTTTGTCTTATATTTAGGACTGGAGGGAGTATACAGTTAATTTGTTGAGATCAATAGAACTTTAGCCCTCACTAATTGCTTATGGTTTGGTTGAAATAATGTGCTGTGTTCAATGATATTTTTCAACATGCATGTAAAGGCGTAACTTATAATGCGAGTGTATATCGCGTATTTTATTTCAACATGAAAAATGAGATACAAAGATTCATACCCAGAAACAAATCATTACAAACTCAAATCAATTACATTAAATGTTTTTATCTATAACTGCTTTTGAATAGCATCAATTATTTTGTTGTCCACTTGAAAGGCCTTGGCGAGAACCTGATCAGAAATTGGAGGGTTGGATTTGAACACAGCATTGGCAATGGTAATGACTCCTGGGTTCTGACTGCTCAAACAAGCAATGGCAACCGCATTTTAACCCACATTGAGTTGGAAGTGAATCAAACCAATTGGGAACACAAACACATCTCCCTTGTATAGTACTTTGGTAAATAGCTTATTCTCTGGGTTGGATGTAACAAAACCCACAAGAAGAGTAACCTCCAAAACCACAAGGATCTCAGTGCCACGAGGACGTGTGTGTGGAGGGTTCAAGCTTTGGGGGCAAAGTCTATACGAGCCAAAGATATGCCCAGAGTGTTGAGACCTGGTATTTCTGTTACAGCAATAGGAGTCACCGCTGAGCCGAGTGGACCAGACGTGTCTCCTTGTTTCAGTCCGCCATAGAAGAAATCATTCGCATTGACAAATTTAGGGTCTTTACAGAACTTTCCATTCACAAAAACTGCACACAAATATATAAAGGAAAGATCAAATAATGTTGATATGAATGCATCTCATAATGGAAATGGAATTGGAAGAAGTTGGAAAAAGAGAAATAAAGCTGCAGATAATATATATCAAATAAGTCTTGAAGTGGGCTGGGATCAAAGGCAGAGACAGCAGCATATGAGACATCCAAGAAGGCAGTGAGGATCATATAACAGGTTTTCATGTTTTCTTTTCTGATATTATATTAACTGTTCCTTGTTTCTGTATAATTTGCTGTTTGTGAGGGATGAGATCGTTGCACAGCAACGATGTGTATTTATAAGCACCAGAGTTTGATCTGATCTTTTTTTCGGGAAAAAAATATATATTTACACGAAGATGAACAAGACCGAGTTTTTGTTTAGATTTCTTGACGAGAATGAATATTTTATTAATGAAATGTCATCTTTACCAAGCGCGTGAAAATAGTTGGATTTTTTCTCGCTGTTTACTTAATTCCTTCGCGAGAACAAACTGCGCCATTTGTCAAAGCATGAATAGCTAAATACTGGATGGCTGATAACAAGGTCTTAACCTAGGTAATGCTTGTCAGCCATTTGAATTTGCCTATGTGTTCTTGACTAATTAATGGATATTAAAAAAATTAGTTAAGTTAATTATATATAATAAATATGTGTTGATTTATCTGATTCTTATATTTAAAACCGGTAGGATTTCTTAAATAAGGGGCCATGAGGCCCACATATTTTGTTAATTTGATAAAATGGGAGTGCGCCTGACAATTCTTGCTAAGGTTGTTGAAGAAAATGTAATTAATAAGAAGAGTTCCAAGTATTAATAACACCGTAACCAAGAAACATTCTTAACAAGGAAAAGACCAGTTCATATTCACATCTTTGCCAACTAATCAGTACCTCAATTTCTATAAGTCATCTTTCTTTTTTTATTTTAAAAAATGTAGCCGAAGTAAAATCCCACTCTATACTGATTTTACTATAAATCTAGATAATCACTTAACAAATTAAAAATCCATCTCAGCGTGAAGTTTTCCCTTAAATTATTAAAAAGTATCGTTTTCTTTATTTTCTTAAGTATCATTTATCAAATTGGAAACCCATCTTTGATGATGATAGACTTCTCAAAAAAAAAAAGAACGAGAAAGATATATAATACTCCCTCCGATCCTTAATAAGACTCAATTAATTATTCTTAGAGAGATCAAGGAAACTAAATAAGTTACTTAATTATATCATATGTTGTATATCATTAGATTATATATCTATTTATAAGTCAAACAAATTAGTTAAGAAAAAAAATAAAAACAAAAATTCTTTAAAGTAATTTAATTAGCTTCATTAATTTTTCTAAAAAAATCAACTGGGTCTTATATTTAGGACTGAAGATAGTAATAAAATGCATTATTTGCTAGGTGTGCATCCCTTTCTGAAGGGGTCATATGTCCACAGAGCTACTGCATCCTGTTATATTAAATTCTGAGTTGCAATATACTGATCTCACGATTACTTCAGGAACTTTTGTTGTTAAAAACAAGGTTATTAGTCTAATGAACTAATAATATAGTAAACTTCACGGAAAGGCTGGGGAAAAGATTGTGTGGCTTGACATTAGCACCAGCAATCAAACAACAATTACAAAGCCCTATCTTACTAGATGGGATCAACTATATATATATGGATTGCACGTCATATTGCTTTATCAAAAACCTGATGCAAAATGTAATCAACTGAGCCTTGAATTTGTTGAACATAGACAAAAGCTAACAGGACATTGCTGGAGAGTTGTTTATGAAGGCGATCAACTAACCCCTACATTCTTTCAGTGAAAATACCTACATGTTTATACTTCTTTGTCTATCTAAATTCCAAAATTCCAGACGATTCTCTTGCATTTTAGCATCCCCTCAATCATATTCTGTGCATATGAGATTTTCAAAGCACTCTTATTATTAATTGAAGGGCCCAAAAAAAAACAGGATATGATAGACCAAGAGCAAACCGAAGAAACTAGCTTTCAACGTAGAGAGTAGAGACAACTACGTACAGCAAGTTTTCTGCATCGATGTCTAGTCACGTACGGCTTGGGTCTTGGGGAGAATGTCTGGTAATCAAACAGTGCAGTCAAGAGAGGAATTTATATTGGGACTTTTTTTATATTTTTTCTGGCCTCTTTGGGAGGTGAGTGAGATTTTCCCTAATTAATAAGCGCAACAATCTGTTTGGTCCCTGCATAAACACACACATATAAGGAAATGTACTAAACATAGATGGGCCCATATAATACTCTTGTTTTATTCTCTCTTCCTCACTCTTATTCTCTCAAATCTCTCTCATTTCTAAATCTTCCCACGGCACATAACAGCTTCCTTTAACAACTGTATGTCGATACACGAGATATACCAGTTGTTACTTGTTAGTGTACCAAAAGCTCTTTCATCCTTTCTCGATGAAGCTAGTTAGAAGAATATATAAATTAATGGGGTTAATTTGTTGAGATCAATAGAACTTGGGCCCTCAATGTTGCGTTGCTCATGGCTTGGTTGCAATGTACAGTGCTCATTGATGTGTTTTTCAACATGCATATAAAGGCATACATAACTTAATGTGCGTGTATATCGCTTATTTTATTCCAATATATGAAAATAAGATACAAAGATCCATGCATACATTATTATGACAGGCAAACCCACAAACAAATCATTACAAACTCAAATCAATGATATTAATTTGCTATCTATAGCTGCTTCTGAATAATGTCAATTATTTTGTTATCCACTTGAAAGGCTTTGGCGAGAACATAATCAGAAATCGGAGGGTTTGATTTGAACACAGCATTGGCAATAGTGATGACTCCAGGATTTTGACTGCTCAAACTAGCAATGGCAACAGCATTTTTGTCACCCACATTGAGTTGGAAGTGAATCAAGCCAATTGGGAACACAAACACATCTCCCTTATACAGTACTTTGGTAAATAGCTTGTTCTCAGGGTTGGATGTAACAAAACCCACAAGAAGAGTACCCTCCAAAACTACAAGGATCTCAGTGCCACGTGGATGAATGTGTGGAGGGTTCAAGCCTTTGGGGGCAAAGTCTACACGAGCCAATGATATGCCCAGAGTATTAAGCCCTGGTATTTCGGTTACAGCAACAGGAGTCACCGCTGAGCCAAGTGGGCCAGACGTGTCTCCTTGTTTCAGTCCGCCATAGAAGAAATCATTCGCATTGACAAGTTTAGGGTCTTTGCAGAACTTTCCATTTACAAAAACTGCACATAAATATATAAAGGAAAGATCAAATAATGTTGATATGAATGCATCTCATAATGGAAATGGAATTGGAAGAAGTTGGAAAAAGAGAAATAAAGCTGCAGATAATATATACATACCACCACCGGTCTTGGTTTCGTTGATGGCAACACAGAAGTCTTGAAGAGGGCTGGGATCAAAAGCGAAGGCACCAGAAGAAGCAAGAGCCAAGAGGGCAATAACAGCTAAGTGAGCAGCTTTCATGTTTTCAATGTGCCTTTCTGAAAGTTTCCAAACTCTTTAGTTCAAGGGAGGGATGAGATTGTTTGCATGTGGTAGTATGCGTATTTATAAGGATGTGTCATTGACATGGTCAACTTCTTAAGATCATACTTGATTGCACGAAGCAGGTAAAGACTTGGTAAGTTTTGAGTGGTAGTTAGTATTTTATTTGTATGGAAAGCGAATTGTTCTTTTCAAACGATTACTTGCAACTTAAAAATTAGAACTTGTCTTATCTCTCACTGGCTACTGTGTCAAACTTAACTAAATACACCTAGTATCGCTGATCTAGTCCATTAAGTAGGTGTATTATACGTGAGGTTTAGCAATCGATTGATCGATCTTGCTGGCAAAAAAAAAAAAAGGCGATAGATTGATCATTCGGATATTTGACTCTCCGCGTTCGGTAAACTACTACATTGATTTCCTGAATAGCAAACTATGAATTCGTTTATAACTTTGACCAGAAGCATATTCCAAATTTGGCCCAGAAAAAACCATGAAAGCACAAAATTTAAAATATATAGAAAGTGGAAATTAAGATAGATACCATCCATGTGAAAGTAATATGTATCAACCTTAATTAGTACATTGTTACTACTTCTTCCTGCATTTATTATAAATCACCAACTACCAATTCACATAAACTAATAAAAATAGTTAAAAGCATTAAAATTATCCTAAAATTTAAGTGATTTCCAATATTACATTATTAACTACTCTAAATTCAAATATTATATTAATCATTACTCTATCCGACTAAATATCCTTATTAAATATGAGCATACATGAAAAAATAAATTTAATGCTTCATAGAAATTTGTAAGTGCCTTATAAATATGACAAAAAATATTTATTAATTGATGTCTTATAATAAGAACCAGAGGGAGTATTACATACATATCAATGGTGAAATTTGATAAGTGTCCTAATAATGTTGAAAGCAAATTTGTAATTAATTACGCTAAAGTAAAATTATTTTTTCCATAAATTGTATATATTTACTATTAGTGGAATTTACCCCAAACTGGACAGTTTACGTCGAAAAGAAAATAAGATATCATTTCACCTAGTGGTTCTCACTTTGAAGCTTGTTTTTTATATTCATGCTATTGACTATTGAGTCTTAATAGTTTAGTACTACTTTTGTAACAAAATAAAAATTAATTAATTCTGTTTTTATTTATATTTTGTCACATAATTTACGATATTTGATGAAAACTATATAATGAAATCGTAATGTTAACACTATATTCGGAATCAATAATGTGCTGTAATTTTTAATGGGGTTGCGTCAACAAATATATCAAGAAAGGAATAAGAAATTATAACTCATGAAAACATACGATCTTTTCAATTTTTTTATTTATTTCCTCTTTATCTCATGCATGGTTAATTCATTGACGAAAACTATGACGAATATTTACAAAATAATCAAGTCTTGTGAGATGATGCTGTACTTATAGAATTTCGATCAATTTGTATGTGTGAAGGTAAAAGTATGACCAAAGCAAGATGGACGCAACAATCTACCGAACCTATTGCCCATATAGCACACAAGTTTAAACGCTAAATTTCAGTCTATCCAATACATGCATATGCAGTAATCAAAATTAGAACTGAGACCACGTCTGATCACAAACCATTATATTTGTTCACTCTCGGTTTTCATAAATCAGAACTAAATTTCTGTTGAAGCAGAGTTATTGGTATATAATGCTAGTGTACGTCTTCTTGCGAAATGTGAGTGCAGTTAATTTGTTGAGATCAATAGAACTGTAGCCCTCACTAATTGCTTATGGCTTGGTTGAAATGCACTGTATTAGTTGATATTTTTCAACATATACAAGTAAAGGCGTAACTTAATGATCGTATATATCGCTTATTTTATTCCAATATGAAAAATAAGATTCAAAGATCCATACATTATTAATTATGCAGATTTGTTAGTAGAGGGTAGTTATGTAAATATATACATTGGTTAATGACTGGTTGATTTAGTCTTGTGTATTAGTTAGTATAAATAGCCTTTGTGTATGCGATTGAGTAGTGATTTACAAAGACAGATAAGCTGTATATATTTCTGATTCAATGGAATGAGTCGAGCCCACTATTGTGTATGGGCGGGATCCAGAAAGTTCACATGGTACTAGAGCCCCAGGTTCTGACCCGATGAGGCTCCGATCCAAGACACATGAAGGAGTTCCAAGATTACAGCCCTAATCTCAGATTCGACCCAAGACCACCGCTCTCAGCCTCGATCTCTGATTCGATCAAGAAACCTCAGCCGTGGGCCGCGACGCTGAGGAGATTTCCGCCATAATCTCCGCCGCGATTCTTTCATTCAACCACCTGATCTGAGAATTGATCAACGACTTGAACCATGAGTAGCCACACAGAGACGAGTTCTGCCGCAAATCTGCAGTTCACACACCCACTTTATCTACATCCTTCTGATATGCAATCCTCTACGCTGGTGCCACACATCCTGACCGGAACGGAGAATTACACGGTGTGGAGCCATGCAATGAAAATTGCTCTCCGAGGACGACAGAAACTCAGATTCATCGATGGAGGCTGCAAGAAGGAGTCATTCGATAAATCTTTACATTATCAATGGGACCGCTGCAATGCTGTGGTTCTTTCATGGTTAATAGGATCGATATCAAAGGAGCTGTCTAATGGCATCATCTTCTTCGAGAGTGCCGATCGTGTCTGGGCAGACTTGAAAGAAAGATTTGATAAGGAGAATGGGACTCAAGTTTTCGCGTTGTATCGAGAAATTAATTCACTCCGGCAAGGAGGTATGTCCGTCTCTGTCTACTTTTCCAAACTTAGAGAATTATGGGAAGAACAATCCGTATTACTATCAATCCCGTCATGTACCTGCAAGGCTTCCAAAGTCCAGGGAGACGTGATTCAAGAATAGCGGCTTCTACAATTCTTGATGGGCTTAGACGATTCATATAGTCAAGCAAGGAGTCAAATATTGTTGATGTCTCCTCTTCCTTCGGTTAATGACGCTTATGGTATGATATTACAAGATGAAACACAACGTCTCATCATTAGAAATGAAAGAAACTCCTCTGTTGAGAATATGGCAATGATAGCCAGGTGAGGGGCCGTGGAAGAGGGAGAGGACATGGTGGAAATGGCCTGGAGTGCTCACACTGTCATAAAAAAGGGCATTCCAAGGAGACTTGCTACCAGATTGTGGGCTACCGTCCCAATTTTAAGGGCAGACAAGTAAGGGAAGCAAGACAAGGCATTAAAGATTCACCTCTACGATCTGATGTAGCAAGTGCTGCAGTGAACATGGCAGCTCCCACTTTCACCCAGTCTCAATATGATCGCATCTTGGAATTGCTGAAACGTGACGAGGAATCTACCGTTCACGCCTTGACTGGTACAGGTTTGAGTGTTCCTACTTCCTCCAAATTGCACAATAATTGGATTATTGATTCTGGTGCTACAACACATATGGTAGGCGATTTGAATCTTTTACAGGACTGTAGGAAATATAGTGGACCCATTAAAACTATTAAAATACCAGATGGAAGGCATGTTCCAGTAACTCACATAGGTAGTGCACAAATCACTGATGATATGATCTTGTATGATGTGTTGTATGCCCCACAACTTCATTTTAATCTAATAGCTGTATCAAAACTCACTAAGGAACATAATTGTATGGCCTCGTTTTTTCCTGATTTATGCATAATGCAGGGCCTTCCGGATGGGAAGATCAAGCAGATTGGTTGGGAAATTGGAGGCTTGTACATGTTTAAAGTTGACAAAAGATACTCTGTTCTGAATTCTGTTCATGTTGCTTGCAATGATAATATTTTTCATATTTCTAATAATGATACTAATGCTTGTAAGCCATCCCAAGTGGATTTATGGCATCAAAGGTTGGGTCATGCACCTACTTTTGTGATCAAATACTTGGATGTTGTAAACAATGATGCAATACATACCAATAAAGAATGTTCAATTTGTCTTCAGTCCAAACAAACCAAATTTCCTTTCACTCGTAGTTGCATTAAAACTAAAAGATGCTTTGAGCTAATCCATATGGATGTATGGGGTCCATATAGGACCCCCACACACCAAGGCTATCATTACTTCCTTACTATCGTTGATGATTTTTCAAGATCAACTTGGATATTTCTCATGAGATCCAAATCAAATGTTGTGACTTGCATTAAAAACTTCTGTGTATATGTGCTGAATCAATTCTGTGTTTCTATTAAACGTGTACGTAGTGACAATGGGACAGAGTTTACAAATACTGAATTGAAATTGTATTTCCAAGAAAAGGGAAGTATACATGAAGTAACATGTCCCTACACCCCTGAACAAAATGGGGTTGTAGAAAGGAAGCATAGAACTATCATACAAATAGCAAGAAGTTTAATCCTACAATCTGCTGTTCCCATTAGATTTTGGGGGGAATGTGTAAAGATGGCCACTCATCTTGTTAATAGAATTCCTTCTAAGCTGTTAGGATATAAAACCCCTTTCGAAATTGTATATGGAAGCAAGGCAGATCTTTCAAACTTAAAAATGTTTGGATGTGAAGCTTTTGCTACAGATCTAGTTTGTGATGATAAATTGCAGCCTAGAGCAAAATGTTGTGTGTTTTTGGGATATCCTGAGAATAGAAAGGGTTTCTTCTTACTTGACCTTAAGACTAACAAATTGTTTGTGAGTAGGCATGTGAGTTTCATAGAAAATAAGTACCCCTTTCGAGGCAGTGATCAACATAATAACCAAGAAATTAATAAGGAATTAAAGGAAATGTTTTGGTTTGATTTAGGAGATCCAGTGAGCTCCCTTGATAAGCATTGTAGAATATCAACTGGATCAGCTAACCCTAACATGCAGGAACAATTGGATGAACCTCCAGTGAATGAGGATGATCAGCCCTGTCTAGGACAAGGTGAGTCTCGGCCTACTAAGAGTAAAAGGCCTCCTATTTGGTTTAAGGACTACATCTGTTCAACACTAACAGCAGACAATTATAAAAAGGCCAGCAGAAAAGGGAAATGTGCTTACCCGATTGAACAATATATTTCTTATGATAATATTGCATCTAATCATATGTCTTTTTTGTGTAGTATTGATTCCATAGATGAACCTATCAGTTACCATGAGGCCATTAAAAATCCAGAATGGATAAAGGCCATAAAAGCTGAAATGAGTGCTCTTGAGAGCAACAAAACTTGGGAAATTGTTCCTCTTCCCAAAGATAAGAAACCCATAGGATATAAATGGGTTTATAAAATTAAATATGATTCAAATGGTAGGATAGATAAATTATAAAGCTCGATTAGTAGCAAAGGGGTATAGTCAAAAGGAAGGTGTTGATTATTATGAAACTTTTTCCCCTGTAGTAAAAATGCTTACTATCCATCTTGTTTTGAAACTTGTTGCAATTAATGGTTAGAAATTACATCAAATGGACGTGCATAATGCCTTCTTGCAAGGAGACCTCAATGAGGAAGTATATATGCAGGTTCCTCCCGGATTTGATAGAAAGGGGGAGCACATGGTGTGCAAATTAAGAAAATCCCTCTATGGCTTGAAGCAGGCTTCGAGACAATGGAACCAGAAGTTATCTCAAACATTGAGACATGGAGGTTTCACACAAAGTAAAAATGATTACTCATTGTTTACTATGCAAAATGATGATGGTATAGTTATGGTTTTAGTCTATGTGGATGATTTGCTTATAACAGGTAGTTCTGAAAAAGGGATAAATAAAACAAAAGCCCTTTTGCACACACATTTTAAAATTAAGGATTTAGAACAAATGAAATATTTTCTTAGAATTGAGGTGACTAAATCTGAAAAAGGAATTATGTTATGTCAAAGGAAATATGTTCTTGATTTGTTATGTGAAACAGGAATGAGTGGTTGTAAGCCACTTACGGTACCCTTGGCTCAAAAT
This sequence comes from Inga oerstediana, assembly GCA_963210345.1. Classification (NCBI taxonomy): domain Eukaryota; kingdom Viridiplantae; phylum Streptophyta; class Magnoliopsida; order Fabales; family Fabaceae; genus Inga; species Inga oerstediana. Next base: position 5,184,516 of record OY723401.1, read on the forward strand.
CAGAAATTAATGGCATATGAAGAGGGAAAGGACAAGAAGAAGGACTTGTATCCTTATCCAGACAGATATAGGAAAATAATTGGTAAGCTCATATACTTAACCATGACACGTCCTGACATTTCATTTTCTATGCAGACGCTTAGTCAATTTATGCAACAACCTACAAAGGCACACTATGCAGCAGCGATGGGTGTCATTCGGTACTTGAAAGGCAGTCCAGGACAAGGAATTTTGCTAAGTTCAGATGGGGAGTTGATCCTGGAATGCTACTGTGATGCTGACTGGGCTGCTTGTAGAACAACAAGGAGATCAATCACCGGGTATCTGTTGAAGTTTGGAGGTTCGTTAGTAATGTGGAAAACAAAGAAGCAGAGTACTGTTTCCAAATCTTCAGCAGAATCCGAATATAGAGCTCTCAACATGGCAACTTCTGAAATTGTTTGGGCACTTGGATTACTTCAGGATCTTGACATACAGCATGAAGTTCCTGTGAGGATCTTCTGTGACAGCAAAGCGGCAATACACATTGCTGCAAATCCGGTGTTCCATGAGCGCACTAAGCACATCGAGATTGATTGTCACCATGTAAGGGAGAAATGGGAAAAGGGATTGATTGACTTGGTACATGTAAGATCAAAAGAACAGCAAGCAGATTTGTTGACAAAAGCAGTCGGCCGAGATGTGCAGAAGTATCTGTTAAGCAAGTTGAAGGTTGATGATATATATCGTCCTCAACTTGAGGGGGAGTGTTAGTAGAGGGTAGTTATGTAAATATATACATTGGTTAATGACTGGTTGATTTAGTCTTGTGTATTAGTTAGTATAAATAGCCTCTGTGTATGCGATTGAGTAGTGATTTACAAAGACAGATAAGCTGTATATATTTTTGATTCAATGGAATGAGTTGAGCCCACTATTGTGTATGGGCTGGATCCAGAAAGTTCACAAGATTATTACAAACTCAAATCAATGGTATTAATTTTTTATCTATAATTGCTTCTGAATAGCATCAATTATTTTGTTATCCACTTGAAAAGCCTTTGCGAGAACTTCATCAGAAATAGGAGGGTTGGATTTGAACACAGCATTGGCAATAGTGATAACTCCAGGATTTTGACTGCTCAAACCAGCAATGGCAACTGCATTTTTGTCACCCGCATTGAGTTGGAAATGAATCAAACCAATGGGGAATACAAACACGTCTCCCTTATAGAGTACTTTGGTAAATAGCCGATTCTTTGGGTTGGATGTAACAAAACCCACAAGAAGAGTACCCTCCAAAACAATAAGAATTTCAGTACCACGAGGATGAGTGTGTGGAGAGTTTAAGCCTTTAGGGGCAAAGCCTATACGAGCCAATGATAGGTCTAAAGTATTGAGACTTGGTATTTCTGTTACAACAACAAGTATCACTGCTAAGCCAAGTGGACCAGATGGGTCTCCTTATTTAAGTCCACCAGATGGGTCTAAAGTATTGGGGTCTTTGCAGAACTTTCCATTCACAAAAATTGCGTGTAAATGTAATATAAAGATGGATGTTGATAAGCATGCATGCCACAATCAAAATGGGATTAGAAATGGGGAAAGAGAAAGCTGGTAATATATTATATACTTCATCTTATCCTTAATATAAGACATATTTACCTAATTTAAAGTTAGTTAATATAACATGTATTTTTTAAAACACTTTTGACTGTTGTTGGGGGCATCAATGAGGTAATTTAGGAAAAGATTGACAAATATAAAAGTTATATCTTATATTTAGGATTAAGATCAATTCTTTGAATATATCTTATATTAAAGACCGAAGGGAGTACGTACCACCACCAGTCTTGAAGTAGGCTAGGATCAAAGCCAAGGACAGCAGAAGATGAGAGAGCCAAGAAGGCGATGAGGATCAAGTAACAGGCTTTCATGTTTTCTCTTGTAATATTATAGCAACTCTACTTGCTTGTTTCTGTATAATTTGCTGATTGTGAGGGATGAGATTGTTGCATGGAAACGACATGTATTTATAATGAAGAGGGGCCAAAAGGTCCAAATATTGTAGTATTAATTTGATAAAAAGGGAATGCGGCTATATTATGATTATGATATGGTTCAGGACAATTCATGGCAAGGTTGTTGAAAGAAGCGTTCCAAATGTTACTACCGTAACGAAGAACATTATTAAGGGAGAGCCCATTTTGTGTTCACATCTCTATCAGCAACTACCCTGTAAATCTTCTTCGTCAGTAGCAGCGGGGAGCCAAACCCACTAGCATAATAGGTACACGAACCGGCAAGTTATGATACTACTCCTTGCATGATATTTTGTGCAAATTAAGTTTTATTCTCTTAAATTACTAAGTATCGTTTTCTTCTATTTTCTTAACTACTCTTCCTTACACCTTAATACAATAACTATTTAACTAGTTTGGGTAAATTAACAAAGCAACATTAATTAAGTAATGTGATTTAATCTCCTTAAAATATAACAAATATTACTTGACCTCCTTAAAATACTCCTAAATAAAATTAGATTATACATCACTTTATCAACTAATTAAATTAATTTGAAGAAAAATGATAAATATTAAAATAAAATAGATTAGGGTCTTATATAATTTATTAGATTGAAAGCCAACAAATCGATTAGTAGAATAAGACGTGGGTTAGTTACAGTAATTTTGGTCTCATCCCTCACATTGCCACACACAGATTTGCGCAAACTGAATTCCAATCTGCATGTGATCAAATGAGAACGACGAAGGTTATGAAGCCCAAGTAGTTTTAAAAAACTTCACTATCATTTATTGTGAATATACATAGTGCGATCAAAAGTCACAGATGAGTCGCAGACATGCAAAGCAAGATACCAGTTTCAAGTCTCCAAGAAAACAAATTGAGAAAGAAATAAAAGTCAAAGCATCCAATGTGTGGCACAATCCAATCATATAGCCTCCTTCCTTCCACATAAATTTTGACCCAGGAAAGAGTGGTGCTTCTATACATGTATAGATAGGTCAATTACCCTCTTGCTACCGGCCATACCAAGCCCCTGGCTGGACCTTGATATCACTTTCGTTCATAAGCTTATCCAGCACTACATTGAGGTCAACAGCTTGACCATTCTCTGTTAGCTTCCGAACTGTTGCCCTCACATGGTCTCGAGGGAATCCCATACTTGCCACTTTGTCAACCACATCATCTAAGGGAACTCGACTTCCACCTCCGCCGGATCCAGAACTGCTACTTGCCCCTGAAGCTGTAGGCAATGCATGGGGCAGCACTCGAGCAGTGGGAAGCTGTGGGTAACCACTTCCACCACTTGTAGGAGCCACAGCAGAAGGAGGCAGCTGTGGTTTTAGCCCTGAAGTGCCTCCATACTGAGGCGTTCCACCATAATGATATGGCTCAGCAGGTAGAGATGGTGCGCTATATCCAGAAGAAAAACCTGAACTAGATCTACTAGGTAGTGGTTCAAAGACATGAGATGGTGGCCCATAGAATTGCTGCGCAGGAGGTGGCCCGCTGGGTGGTGGCTGGCGGACATTAGGTGGATAACTCTGAGGAGGAATATAAGATGTATCCTCCACATGGTGACCCATTGAAGATGGCAGTTGAGGTGGGGGATTAACAGGAGAAGGTGGTGGCTGTTGTTGAGGTAGATGAGGCGCAGACTTAGGGTACTGAGGTTGAGGGTTCTGTTGATATTGTTGCTGTGGAGGTGCCCCAGGAGGAGTATGAGGCTGCTGCGACAAAGGCAATTGGTATTGCTGATTCGGGGTCTCGTGAGATTGAGGTGGTGGTTGGAAGTATGGTTCTCGCTGAGGAACAGAAGGAATTTGGCTGTGAGTAAATTGATTAGGAAGTTGAACTGGAATTGGCACAACATGTTGGGGCAGAGGCTGAGGAGGAGCATTAGGGTGAGAGACCGCAGCAACTGATTGTGGAAGATTAACAGGGGAAGGAAGCTGTTGTTGTGATTGCTGAGGAGCCGATGCAGTTTGCTGTGCAGGATCTGTAGTCACACTAGCCTGAGTTTCCGATTGTTGGTCCACCTTGGACGCTTTTAGCTTTGCCAGCTTCAGGTGAGCTTCCACCAAATCTTGCTTATCCTTTAAAACTTGTACACCCATTTGCACCTGTACATTTTTGTGGATTTTACACCAAACAAAGCAATGAAAAAAATAATAAAAATAATCCACTACTAACTTTACAAGTTTTTTTCATGAATTCATATGTATTAGAAACAGGAGAAAGAACAAATTGAGGACAAGAAATTCTCAAATCAGAAAATAAACACAAAAACAGAACCTAGGAAGCTAACAACATAAAAGAGCTGCCCAATCTCTTTGCATGTCAGAAATGCAGATTCCCTTGAAGAAAACCATGAGCCTAGCTCCAAAGGGTTGCAATTTAGACATCTACCGCACAACATATTTAGAGGTGAAGATATGCCCTTGAAAACAAGGGCATTACTCGGCAACTTAACAAACCAGGGAATCCATAACTCACAGACTGCCATAAAGTGTTGTTATCCTTCTTATTACCAAATAGTTGAAAGTCAATTTTGGTAAAATCGATCCACCCAGGGCTATCCAAAAATACAAAAGTACTTTTTCCAAGCTATGTCAGAGCAAGTTCTCATGGCTGAAACTTCGAATTTCCCAGGGAGGATAAAAAAGGGATAAGATAACCGAGCCAGGACCAGAAATAATGATCAAACATGAGCTAAATCGAAGAATACAATTACAACCCAGAAAGAAATCACCCACCATTGATTTGTCAGCAATAATACTATATACTTAGATCAAGAAAAGAGGTAGGGGAGACGCAAAATTCATATCTGCATAGTTGCTAGCAGGCCTCTCATAAAGTAAAACAAATCATGATATCGGTATTTAAAAGTATTACTACTGCTTAATGCCTTAGATACAATAATGTACAGTGATGAATAATGCTTTTTGTCTTCCTTTTATATATATAATAGATAATACAGAAAGTTAAAAGTATCATTTCTTGACACGGTAAATTGGTTAGACATTAGGAGTAATAATGAAAAGTAAAAAGTAGACCTTTTTTGCATATACAAATTTCATTTTTCTTTTCTTTCCCTTTTTGGTGAAACACGCAGAGATTATGGTAGTCAAAATTGTTAACATCCATAATACTTATCAGCACAGATTTTTCCAAAACTTGATAACGTCATGTCCTTTCCATCCACAGTAAGCATTCATTCTCATATTGAAATCAACTAAATCAAGGTCGAACTAGGAAGAGTGAAAGGGAATGATATGATATGATAAAAAAATACCTCTCTAAGAATATTCTCGAGCTGTCTCATTTTTCCATCAGTGCTCCCATGATTGTTTCCAACAGACACCTTCAACTCGTCCACAGAATTTTCAAGATGGTTGGTTCTGCTTTCTAGTTGTGTTAGCCTTGCACTGATGCCTTCCAGAACATGAAGCAAATTCTCCATATGCTTCGTCATGGTTTGATCTATCTCAGACAATATTGCAGCATCAAAAGCATTTCGATCCTTTTCTACTGTGACTTTTGCAGGTTCAAGAGAGTCCAGAGAATTATAATTCTGAGTAATGGAAGGGAAACAGCTTAATATTAAGAGAATAAACTAAATCAAGATAATGAAGCAATTATGTACAACAAGATATAATCAACGTATTATCCAAACACACAAAACCATGGCCCACTAAAAAAATGCTCTTGGCACTACAAAATGCGTGCAACAGAACTATATGAGTACGAAGCAAATTCATTCATGCTCAATAAGTAAATGGTAAATACACAAAAATACTCGCTAACCCTTCCATCATACAACATTAGAGAACCACACAAAATGAGTGGGAAACACAAGTATCTCATTAGCATTAGTTAACACAAAAAAAAAAAAAAAAAAAAAGTTTTCGAAAGTGAAGATAAAAATAACAATGGATGCCAACAAAATTGGATATGCTGAAGCGTATGAGACTAAGGATATTTTTGGATGGAGAGAAAAATGAGGGGAAAATGAGGGGGAGGGGATACTAGGAAGGAAAACTTCCAAAACTGGTAAAAAAATTTACCATTTTTGGGAGTTTTCCCTCTTAGTTTTCTTTCCCCCATAATTTTCTCTCTATCCAAACATTGGGTAAAGAGACTGCTGCCTCTTAATTGCTTCTTTCATGCAGTTGGAAATTCCTTTCTGAAAGTGACAGTTTTGATTGAACTCGTGCTTTGGTTCCCACTTTCCTATATTCAATCCAAGTATTTGAAGTCAGTCTTAGAGCTGGTAGGGGCAGGCATATCGTCATACTCTGATGACTTGGGGTCTAAGAGAACTAGGCTTGACCTTACAAAATACTAGAGATATTTATCATTCATACCAAAGAGCTCTTTGGTAGAAACCTGATAAGATGGAATAATCTGAATGTTTTTAGAATTGGGAATTAGGGTAGAAAAGAAGAGAATTAGAGGGTTGAGGAAGAAGAAATCGAGAGGAGTAGAGAGATAGAAGAGTAAGGAGAGAGAGATAATTCTGAATAGTACGGAAATTACATTTAGCAAACCAAAATCTGTCAAAACAATGGGATTAGGCCTTATTTATAAGCTAGAATGACTTTATGGCCAAACCAAACTAAACTAACTAACTAACTATCTAATTCTAACAGCTAGCTCTAACTAACTGACATTAACTAACTTTTAAGTAGCAGGCAATCAACAGAACTCATCATGCCTCATCAAATCCTTCCCCAAACACGCCTATTCCCCCACTCCATCCAAGATGAAAAAAATATGCAGCTTGCAGTGTGTGCATGCATAAGCCTATGTATATAAACACACATTCCATTGATTGTTAAAAAAAGTCCTTAAGCTCGGCATCCAGAGTATTGATCCCATATGCAACAATTATCAGCACAGCATACATCTTTGATAATTCATGTTATTTTGAAGTTTACATGCCTAAGAACCCATGGAGTCGGATGCAGATCAAGAGAGGTGCCAGACAATCCCAACCTGATCTGTAATGGAGCTACTTCATGGACCACATTTACGAAATCAAGGTGTGAAAACAATCAAAGTTATTTAAGAACTCAAATAGCCAGTCAACAAATCAATTTAAATATAGTTGGACTGCTTTTCATCACAAACAATAAACCCTTTTCGGCCACAAGAACAAATGCATACATGATACTGAAGGGACATTACCAAAAGAAGCTAGAAAAGACCATAAAGTCATGCGCACGAAAAGAATCAAGTGGCCCCATATATGAAACCTATCTAAAGACCAAAACTAAATAAGCATCAAGAAGTCATCAACAAATCGACCCAGACGTTAACTATTCTATTAAGAGGTTAGCAAAACCACCAAAAAGAAAGTAACCGCATTAAGTAATGCATTCAGTTCAGAGTATCAGCTATCAGGGACAGACACCCAAAACAAATTACCAAAGGATACAGACATTAAAGACATTATAGTCTAAAAGCAAACCGTCGAAGCCTGGCCCCAAACATCGCAATTCAGTAATAGTCACGAACGCATATACAAAAGCCTCATCTAAAGGGAAAGGATCCCTATCACCAGGAAAGAGAAAGATTGAAAGACTCGAGGACAAAAGAACTAAGACTATGAATATGAGTAAATTAGGGAAGGAGAAAGGGGGTCTTACTCTAAGGATTGGAGTGGAAAAGTTAGACTTGGAGTCAGAATTCCAAGACCTCGAAATCCCTCCCATATTAGGGTTGGAATCGTGATTGGAAGACTGAGTCGAAGCTCCGAGTGGGCGAATCGGATGGAAATCGTAACTGGGAATGATATCCTCCTTAATCCCATTGCCACCGATTTGATGGTGGCTGCCACGGGGAGCTTCACCTTCTGCGTCTGCCCCTTCTTCCTCCTTAGGATGGCTCATCAGGTCGATGAAATCCTTGCTCGAAGACGATCCTTGGGTTAGATCCATAATCTGCTTATCCATGAACGGCGTCGTATTCATGGATTCTCAGACTGCTCTTCACACGCAAAACCAGTAAAGACTATTTAATTTGGAAATTTTCTGGGCTTTTCTTCAGGGAGAAGCTAGTGTTGCTGTTTGTGTGAGATAGCCGGAAGAACCCGACAACCACGCCCCAGTGATGATGCCGACGTTAAAAAAACCAACCCAGTCTTTCAGGCCTAGAACATCAGTTCCTTGGACTCGCAGGGCTTTTGCTTGGCTTGGCTTTTTATTTAAATTTAAATATTTACGGAATTGCGAAATGTTTAACAAATTTAATTATCACTGCAAAAAACACAAATGAAAAATCCTTAAAAAAAATCACTTAAACTTTAAAATTTTAAATTAGTTTTATTAATAATAAGAGTAATGAGATTGACAAATAGAATAATAGGATTAACAATTTAAATTTTTGTCAAATAACTGATTTAAAATTTTGAAATTTAAATGATATTTTCTTAAAAATTTTCTAAAAAACAATCTAATTGTCAATATCAAATAGATGCCAATATATATTATTATATTTTTTATATAATAAAACTTATAACATTAAAAAGTTAGATTAATTTAAAAATTGGTACAAGAAAAGCATGTTTAAGTGTGGATGATCATCTTTCATCATAATAACATAACAAAATTAGATGTTTCAAAAAAAAAAATCAAAAATTCAAAAAATATGTTTTTTTTTTTTTTTGCGGGAAAAAGTTGTGAATTTAAAAGTATCACGAGTTTGTGAAATTGGCCATGATTGTGGAATGTGACTAGTATATCTCGTTATAAAGTTTATGAATACATCTTAAGTTATCCTAATTTGATTTTATATCAATATTAGTGTGAGCTTAACATTTGTGTAAAATTAAATGCTAAGATAACAAAAATGAACTTCAATCTAATATTGAGTCATACGAAAGCTAGTTAGTGTCTGTTTATTTTAACTTTTTAGAAATAATTTTATAATTTACGAAATAAGAATATGAGAGAAATTTTATCTCAAATTATAGAAAAAAACTTCTTAAATCATAATTTAAAGATTTCCCAAACAACACCTAATATCTAGTAAAAATGAAATTAGGATTTGAATCTTCATTAAAAAATATATCTCACATCTACATGTTAAAAAGAAAAAAGAAAGATATATTAACATTCAGTGTCTAATCTTATCTTAACAATTGAACATGATTGCCTTAGAACATGTGTGTATAATTAGAAAAATAATCTCAATCTTTTAGGTGAAGGAAGAGACACAAGAAAAAGCAAAAAAAAAAAATATGATGAAAGAGACGTCACGGGTGGCCCTCAAGTGGTACTATTGAAACTTTTGCCATTGATGTCTGTTAATTTTAAGCCCAATAGCATAGCCACCCCGAAAAAAAGGCCCCATAACTTAGCTTGAAAGGTTAAGGGCCAGCCATTAATAGTACAGGTATCTGTCCTATATTTCCATCTCTCTCTTTCAAAGACACTTGTAAAGTCACCAGCATCTAGCAGAAAGCATTGGTTATTCATAATGTTATGAACAAATTAGATTGTCACGAACAAGAGAATTCTGGGCAGGCTTCAATCAAGCTCGTACTGAATCTATACGAGCTTGATTGAAAAGAATATTATAACTTTGAACTCCAAATTAAGGCATGAGAGGAGGAAAAAAAGAAGAAACACAGATTTAAATAAGACGAAATAATATTAAATCAAGCAAGAGACTCACTCTGATTACAGACAATATTCAAATCACTTGTTCACTCATCAAATAAAACACTTAGACAAGGGAGATAAAAAAAAGCCCCCCTAATCAAAATCATTCTCTGTTAACAATCATCCTTGAAAACCAAACAATAACAATAATAATCAGAATCAGTATTATTTCTTCACACCCCATATTCAGAATGTGTACTGAACCAATGAGAGTCTAGAAGAACCAGGCCATGGCACTTGAATTACGACCATGCCCTCTTCGTATTCAAACCTAACTTCTTTCCCATCAATCTTGCAAGCTTCTGGCCTCTCTGAAGCAAAAACCCTCATTTCTCCGCCTCCTTTTACTCCCACTTCAGCCACACTCTGTTCCTCATTAAAAGACACAGATTGAATTGCCCCTCCGGTGTTAAGCATGTTAACCAAACCAATCGGAGCAAAATGCACAGATTTCTCAGGCAACACAGTCACCGGAGAGACAGTAATGAGCTCGAAATTGAAGGGCTCTAGGGAAATTTCAACAGCATCATCATCATCAGATGGCTTTGACAGGACAATCTTCTTGGTCTGATGGAAATACATGGCAAAGAGTTGCACTCCTTCAATGCAAACACCGAGGTTGTCGCCATTTTTCCACTCTATATCTTGAGGCTTTGTCTTCGTTGACACAGAGTGTGAAAATTCAGCAGCAGCTTTGTTGGTTCTGGTTTCAGGAAACCAGCCTCCTCCTTGACAGTTAAAAACACCAATAACCCCGGTGAACTGTTTCAACAAGAAATTAAAACTGTCAGATTCTACAAGAGACATGTTGTGAGGTTAGATAAGAGCAACATGCGACTGAGAGACTGAGACTTAACCTTATTGAGGTTCCATATCTTGAGCATGGTTTTGCCGTCATGGAGAGGATCAGAGAAGAGACAGTCTCGAGTGGGAAGGGCGTAGTGTTGGCACCTGAGGATGGAGCCATCAGGGAGGACAAGAGTCTTGAGGAGGTCGAAGTTGTGCTTGCCCACGGCGTCGCTGACATAGATGGGTCCGCCGGAGATGGCTCTTGAGGCGGCGTGGAAGTCGGCGCAGGGGTGAGTCGACTGAAACATGTCCCAGTCCGGGTGAATAAAATTACCCATCCACAAGCTGTTGTAAGCACAGTGCACCATATGGCAACCTTGCAGCCAAAACGTACCGTTTGGATCACCATAAGGATCAGTGCACCAGAAATCATCCCCTGCTCCACACAAATTAATTAATTAATTAATTACCCCAAATTATACTAATCCAAGACAAATTATACTTGTAAGGTTGGAAATGAACGTACCGACACGACCAAGAGATATGGCTTCAGTTCCAAGTAACATGAAATCGTTACAGTGTTCCATGCTAGCAATCACACCGTTGCCTCCAAAATGTTTTCTCACTGAAGCTGTGAGGGCCTTGTAATAAGCTTTAGCCAAATCAACACGTCCCCCGTATTTCTCACACACCATCTCCAGCAACTGTCAGGGGAATAAAACACTAATTAGAATCAATGAGGTTTCGTGCCGACCAAAACAGGTCAAAGTAAAAGTAAAACCAAAACCAATATATATTTGACTGGATAAGATAGATGGGCCCTACAACGTGCCGCTTCAATTTTAAGCCTCGAGAGAGTAAGGATTTGACACGAAGGGACACACTACTACTCAAAAAAAAAGTGACACCTCCACCACATAACAAGGGTAGATTTTTTTATTTTTTTGGATTAAATAATAATGAAGTTGTAAATGTGGTTAGAGACTTACATGGATGACATCGACCTTGACCCCATCAATTCCTGAGGCCTCCAGGGTTGAGTGAAGCCCTTCGTACATTTGATCGACCATATGCGGAGGGACCAGGCCCACACCATTGTTGACGATCTTGTCGACGGCCAAATCCTGCATCGTCGTTTCCAGTCCCGGCGACAGCTTGGGCTTCTCCACCACACATTCCGGCAGCCCGGGGACGTTGGGCCTGAGCCCACCCCAGTATCCACAAAGCGCGTGCCACACGTAAACGTAATCAACGGTCTTGAACTCATCTTTCAAATCCTTCACGAACGCACCCAAACCTTTTTCTCCTGAACTACCTGACCTTTTGGGACTCACGTAGTCTCTGAACTTGTAATTCTCTTCGTACTTTATGAGCCTGCATGGCATTTGCTCGCCGGCGACGGTGTGATTCATGCCTTCTTTGGTAATCAGGTCCCGGTCGTGACAGATGGACTGCCACCCATCGTCGATGAGGACGAGCCCCGGAGGACACCCACCGTCGACGAGACCCTTAACGCCGTCCCATATGCCCTGTGGGTGCACAGTAAGGTAAAATGCGTCCCACGTGCACCAACCAAACTTGTCGACGATGCCGGGGGGAGTTTTTTCGTCCAAGAGATTGAACGTGCCGAGGTGGGCCCTCACGATCTTCATCGCCTCCTTCACTAAACTGAACGGATCTTCGCCGGCATGCAGGTAAACGACACTGCGGTATGAGGCGCCCTTGACCTGAGAGGACCCGCTCTCAACGCAGACGTCGATGTTGTCTTTTTGACCTGGTTGGATCGAAGCCCGGAACTGACCCTCCAGGATGGGCAGTATGAGGACGTACGGGCGACCCGAGTCCGACTTGTCTAGTACGATTATCTGGGTCTCGGTTTCTAGGTCTCGCCCGTTGGAGCCGATCCAGTGGGTGGTCCACCAGACTTTGAACCTGAAAATACTCATGAACCTTATGTTCTTGAGTTTTCCGATGGGGACGACATGACGGCTGCTTGCTTCAGCCGCGTCGAAGCCGATGAAGCAGCCGGTGGTGGGGAGGGATTTGGTGGTGGATGTGTAGGAACAGGGAGTGGCCGTGATGTTTTCAGGGACGTCGGAGAGGACAACGTGGTCGTTGACCAGCAGGTTTGACCCCTTTATACGGAAGGGCGAAGGGTTGAAACCATTAACGTGGGTGGTGAAATTGGAGGAAGATTTGCTCAAACTAGGAGGAGCCATTGTTGTCCTGTAACGATATCAGAAAACAGAGGACTTTAAGATAGAACGAAGTTCAACAACTTAGGGTTGGAACGGGAGGGTATGATTGTATATGCAGATGAAGAAAAGATCAGAGGGATAGAGCAGGGAGTGAAGAAGGTTGAAAATAATTAGTGTGGAATTTAAGATGAAAATCAGAGAAGGTGAATGATATATAGAAATCAGGGATTTTTAGAAGATTGAGATGAGCGTGATTGGTGTTTATGTGAATCAAAAGTTGCCTGTTTTGTGGATGCTGCATTAAGAGGGTGAAGTGGGGTATTTATAGAGGGAAGGGGGGCCATGAAGAACGTGAAAACGATTGGTCTCATCAGTGGACGACTGAACCTTTTTCTTTTGCCATATTGAAAACTGTGTTTCCTATTTTATATTTTTGTTTTTTCTTTAAATGATATCTTGGGGTCTTCATACTTTGGGACGAAAATGTGAAATTGCGTAAAAAACGTTAATATTTGGTCAAGAAAGGAAGAGTAATATTAAAGTGTTTCCAAGTGGGCCCTCTAGAATAAGCTGTTGGGATCATCGGCCCGGGTGTATTTTGATTGATTTTTTTGTCTATTTATTTTTCATTTTATTTTTTATTGAGTGTATCTATCATCATATTAAATTTTCATAATTAAAATTTAATAATATGTAAAAAAATATTATTATAATAAAAATCTATATTTATAAATTTCAATCCTTAAAAATTGATTTAATAATAAATACATTTAATAAAAAATAAATAGATAAATAAATCAATAGAGATGCCCTCCCATTTGGGACACGATAAAAAAAAAAGGTTTGATGCCAAATGTAAAACTTGGTTCCTAAGTTATGGCTCTTACATCATATAAATAATTTTTTTTATCGTAATTACATTGTACATATAAATTCTAAACTCCCCCGTACATCCTAAAAAGACTTGTTTTCATTTGTTTTTAAATTTAAATTATACGATAGAGATGAAAAAGAGGGAAGGATAGAGGAGGAGAGAAGAGTGACCAGAGAAGGAGTAGAGAGAAAACTCAGAATATAATTAAAATCAATCTATTCAATAATCCAAAAACCCTAAAATCATATACAGGAATAATGAATAACTAATCCTAATTAAAATCATAAAACAATGAAGGGTTAATACAATATTCGATTAATCGAATTTTTCCTTATTTGATTCCTCAAATTTCAAACTAAAAGTTTTGATTTTTGAAATTTAATTTTATTCCATTTAAAATGTTAGTCCCTAAAACAATAAAGCTAAACAAACACTTGAACTATTTTTTCTTTTGAAGGATTAAAACCCATAATTTAAAATTTGAGAAATTAAAATCAAAATGATGTTAAATTTAAAGGATCAAATATTATATTAACTTAATAATAAAATACTAATGAATTCAAATAAACCTAAATGTCCTAAAAATATAATAATTAACTATCATTTTTCTTATAGTATATTATATCAAAAATACTTTAGAATACTCCATGCGCATGAAAATTATAGTGCGGATATACTGTAACACTGTAACCCATTTTTATGGTGTATTGTCTCCTGTCATAGTTATAAGTAACTTTTTTCTTGATTACTCAAAACGAACTGGTGGTTTTTTTTTATATATATATGCCTTTATTTATGAAAAGAGTGTAGAAGAGAGATAATAGATAAAAGGTATGAGAGATAATAAGTACTCCCTCCAGTCCTAATTATAGGACAATATTTGGGGGTTGATCTTGGTCCTAATTATAGGATAAAGTTTTAATTTTTGTCAATTTCTTTCCAAAATATCCTCATTGATACTTTCTCAATAATAATGAAACACAATAATAATTTTATAATACACCTATGTATCATATAAAGTAAGTAATAATTGCAATTCATTAATGTCACATACACCTCAATTCCACTGTTTCTTTTATTTTATAAGAATAAATGGTAAGAAAATTAATTTATACTATCAACGCAATCATCTCTATTTTTAAAAATTATAACTTTCCTTTTCTTTAATTCCACTCGAACCAAACCGGCATAACTCCATTTTAATGACAGGCAATATCACTTACTTTAGATCAAAGCAAGTGATCAACATGAACAGAACATGATTTCTTGTGTGTATTAAATAAGGGCATTTTAGGAAAATAAATAAAACTAACTAAGTTAACTACTATTATTAATTTCTCCAGAGTTAGGTAAATATATCCTATAATTATGACCGGAGGAAATATAAGATATGAGAAAGAATAAGTATTTAATAAAGGTAAATTAAGAAGAAAAAAACTTATATTTTCAAATAAAAAATAAAAATTATTTATAAAAAAAGATTAACTCTTTAATGCCACGTTTGGTAGCATGGAAATAGAAGGAGGGAAGTGGAAGTGGAAGTGGCAATGAAGCTCCCCATTTTAACCTTTTGGTATACTGGAAGCTGGTTCTTGATGGAACTCACTTCCATCAAAATTGATGGAAGTGACTTCCATCACTCAACTTATGGAAGTGACTTCCACCTCCACTTCCATACGCCAATTTCCTTCCTTACCCTTATGCCATTTCTGCTTCCTTCCATCGCCAGGAGCTCATCTCAGACGAGAACAAATGAGGTCAAGGCACATCTTCGGCGATAGCCCTCGACAGTGACACCTCAAACCATGCCCAAGCTCTCTTATTGGTAATTTTGCTTTTTGTGATTTGGGTTTCGATCTGCAAGAGGCGTAGAGCTAGGTTTTCGATATGGGGATGAGGGACGACTCTGCCATCATCTCCCCCTGGCAACGAACACGGCTCAGCCATCGTCTCCCTCCGACAACTACGAGACTCCGCCTCATCTCCCTCCTACAGCGAACGCGAATCTACCGTCGGCTCCCTCCTACAATGAACGTGATTAAGCCAACTGTTGCTTCATTGGTGAGATTATGATTTCCCCTCTTTTTGCATAGATAGATTCTTTTGTTTAGTGGGATTTTGAGACCGATTCTGATTTTATTTTGGAACGATTTTGGGATTCTTTTGCTTCACTGGTGTTTGCAAGTGATGGCTGTTTAGAAAAAGCCCTTTCTTTCTGTTTGTGTATGGCTGAAATCTATGTTTGGATTAGATTCATATGTTGTTTCAGATTGATGATTGAGTTTGGATGAATATTTTCTAGTTGATTGACAATAGAATTTTGTTGTCCTGTGAATGTGTTTTTTTTCCCAATGAACGTTGTAGGTCGTGGTTGATCAAGACAGTGGGTGGAAATTCTTTGGGTGAGGGTATTTAGGTATTTTCACATTATAAGTACATATACTAAATTAAAATAATTCTCCTCTTCCATTGTCATACCAAACATACCTTAAAACTTAATTCCACTTCTAGTTCCACTTACAACTCTACTTTTACTTCCATTAAAAACTCTTCTACCATATCAAATGGGGTATAAAAGAAAAGGTTGTTTATAAATAGGGTAAAGGTGCATCCAGCACCCTGAACTATTTTTGGAGGTGCAATCAGCACCCTAAAGTATTTAAGGGTGCAATCAGCACCCTAAACTATTTTTTGGGTGCAATCAGCACCTTAAACTATTTTTTGGGGTGCAATCAGCACCATAGAGTATTTAAGTGTGTAATCAGCACCCTAAATTATTTTTGGAGATGCAATCAGTACCCTAATGTATTATAAATGGAACAATTACACCCTTTCACTAATAGAATATTAACTCCGTTTGCTAACACACTATTTTCTTTCAGTATTTAAGGCTACAATTTTGCCTCTAATGTAGTAAAAATAAAGCAATTGCACCTCCAAAAATTTAAACTTTAGCAAACGGAGTTAGTATTCTGTTAGTGAAAGGGTGTAATAATTTGAACTTTAGTAAACGGAGTTAGTATTCTGTTAGTGAAAGGGTGTAATTGTTCCATATTTTATACATTAGGGTACTGATTGCATCTCTAAAAATAGTTTAGGGTGCTGATTGCACCCTTAAATACTTTAGGGTGCTGATTGCACCCCAAAAAATAGTTTAGGGTGCTGGATGCACCCTTAAATACTTTAGGGTGCTGATTACACCTCCAAAAATAGTTCAGGGTGCTGGATGCACCTTTACCCTTATAAATATGAATGGAGGGAGTATTAAATTGTTTCTTCCTCCCTATCTCGTACATACACGCGTCCGTTACTGGTCTCTCCTGCGGTATTCTGGCATGTGGACATGGAAACTGCTCTGATGCGCGGGGCTCGAGACTCGGTACCTCCTCGCCTCCTTCCCTCCTCCTCCTCGCTCTCAACACCGCCACGCAGCACGCTTCTTTTGCGGACCCCCCTGGTGGGATTTTTTTTTGGCTAAATGTAAGCACCCGTCTATTTTGAGATTATCTCATTTGAGGTCCTATCCAACATTATCTTTCTTTTTTTTTTTCCATCTCTATCCAACATTATCGAATATTAAAATTAAATACCTTTTTTATTGAGATTTTGAACTTTTATTTATCACGTTTAAAATAATTAATTCCTTGTATGAGAATAATAAAAGAAAAGGATAATTATATTAAATTTTCACATAAAAAAAATAAAAGAATGACCCCTGAAATTATTAATATTAAGTTGAGAGATACCTATTAACAATTTTAAGGATATTTTTTCAATTTTTTTTATAGGATTTGAATGCCCTCAAAAAACATGGGCCATCGCTTTTCGAAATTTTTTATTTCTTGTGGGCCCCATTGGATAAAATTCTCCGTCCTCCACTCCTCCTTTTAATTTTTATCATTTCTTCACCTTTTCCTTTCCTTTTTCTTTCACGCCATCATTAAAAAAAAAGGTTAATATAACTTTTGATCCCTCAAGTTTGAAATCGGTGGTTTTGGTCCCTGAAGTTTCACCCAATTTTGGTTTTGGTCCCTCAAGTTTGAAATCGGTGGTTTTGGTCCCTGAAGTTTCACCCGATTTTGGTTTTGGTCTCTCAAGTTTGAAAAGGACTTGACGACCCGTTTTTGAAACTCGACCCGACCCGGAAAAAAAACCAAGTCCTTTTCAAACTTGAGGGACCAAAACCAAAATCAGGTGAAACTTCAGGGACCAAAACCACCGATTTCAAACTTGAGGGACTAAAACCAAAATTGGGTGAAACTTCAAGGACCAAAACCACCGATTTCAAACTTGAGAAACCAAAACCAAAATTGAATCAAACTTCAGGGACCAAAAGTTATATTAACCCTTAAAAAAATCTGGGTTACTGTTTAAGTGTTTAGGGTCCGCTCATTTTTTAGGGTCCTCAGATTTGGGGAAAATGAATCTCGTAAGTCGTAAACACCGACAATCGCTACTTGTCATACTATGGCCCACTGTTCACCGACCTTCGAAATCCGGCATTTTTGCTGTCGTACGTTAGTTAAAGACCCCTGACACGTGGAGGCGCGCTAATGTGACACATTTACTAAAGGATTTTTTTTTCTGCCATTGTTTACTAAAGGAATAAACGTATAGGGCCAAACAGGATTAATTAGGTTTTAATGTTTTATTGAAGATTATGAAATTTCTCAAGATCTGTGCCTCAACTTCTACGATTTTTTTTAAACGTCAGCTGCCAAATGGTCGGAATCAAAATATAGTACTCTCTGTATTTATTATGAAGCACCGACTACTATTTCTTACCGATCAAAGAATGAAAATCAAGTTATTAAATTGATCCAAAATTAAAAAATATTTCCAGCTTTACTGCTATTTTAAAGATATGAATTTAAATGAGTCAGTAAAAGACGAGGACTTGATGGAAAAATCATAACAAATCAGTTAATTAAGAGCCGTTAGTGTCTTATGACAAAGATAAAAAATCGTTGAGAGTTTGTCTTATAATAAAAGTCAGAAGAAATAATTCTCAAAGAGGTGAATTCCTGTCGGGCCTATCAGATTGGGGCGCTAGAACTAGTCGGTTGTCGGGGGCCCATGTCTGTAAATCCGGCGTTGGTCTTCAGGTTAACGCCAGATACCTGAAAGGTGGGTGCACCGAAGGCCAAAAATGGTCCATTGCATAAACCATAAAATATATATATATATATATATATATATATAAGGCAAACAATCTGTCTTTCATGAGTGCGTGCAGGTGCAGTATATTATACCCTCTCTGGTCCTAATTATAGGACATATTCATCTAACTTTGAAAAAAATTAAGAATAGTGGTTAAATTAGTTGATCATATTTATTTTTTAAAAATATCCTTATTTAAAATGGCATCTAATTACGTCGATTCTCTATTTTTTCTTATACCTCTTCGACCTCACACACGACTTTTCCAAGCTCTCACACAATCCAGCATCATCAATCTCCACCAACAACTTCCGATCTACTCTTATTAAATTATTATCGATTATTGAGAAAGTATCAATATGGGGTATTTTGGGAAGAAATTGAAAAAAATTAGAACTTTGTCCTATAATTAGGACTAAGATCAACTCTCAAACGTTGTCATATAATAAGGACCAGAGGGAGTATATTTTAATTTTAACTCAATCTGATATTTAATTATTATTTTTAAATTCAATGAATTGTGCTGGTATATTCGTTTCTTCTTCTTTTATTCTGTACTGTTCTTTTCATAATACAAAAAACCAAACCGGACTGAACCGGCCCGTTCAATCGGTTGAACTAGTAAACGGTCAGTGGTCCGGTCTGATTTAGCCATCAGATCGTGAACCATTCAGAAATCGGTTGAACCGATGGTTTACTGGTTGGACCGGTTTCCTTTTTATTTTATATTTTTAAATTTTTCAACTATTATCTCAGGCTAGTTTTTAGGAAAAAATGAAAGGTTGAAGACCAAGATGAAGAGAAAAGTAGGTAAAAAAAGAATAAATCTAAAAAAATAAGATGAAGATGAAAATAATTATTTAAAAGGATATAATAATTATAGAAAACGATATATCATTACATAAGTATAGGCATCATAACTAATACTAATAGATTCTAAGAATTTTGTTTTTAAAGATACTCATTTTTATCTATAGAAGTTTAAAAATATATTAATATATATATTGCCACTAATAAATTATAATATTTTAACATGACCGGTTCGATCACCGATTAGACCTTGGTTGACACATTAACCCTTGAACCTGCGCCGTGATCGGTTCATTGCCCGATCCGATTTTTTATTCCTTGGATCTTTTGCATTTTAATAATATACTGCACGCTTGTAAAAAATACTCCCTCTTGTCCTAATTATAGGACAACATTTGAAAGTTGATCTTGATCCTAATTGTATGACAAAGTTCTAATTTTTGTCAATTTCTTCCCAAAATACCCCCTATTGATACTTTCTCAATAATCAATAATAATTTAATAAGAGTAGATCGGAAGTTGTTAGGGGAGATTGATGATGCCAAATTGTGTGAGAGTTTGGAGAAGTCGTGTGTGAGGTTGGAGAGGTGTAAGAAAAAATAGATAATCGACGTAATTGGATGCTATTTTAAATTTTAAATAAGAATATTTTAGGAAAATAAATATGATTAACTAATTTAACCACTATTCTTAATTTCTTCAAAGTTAGGTAAATATGTCCTATAATTAGAATCGGAGGGAGTACTAATTAACAAGTGTGTTTATGTGCGCAATGCCCCTTAATTTCGGCAGTAACACTATAATATTACTATCACTAACACTATCCTTTCATTTGGTTGACATTTACACCTAGACGAGTTTGTCAAACTCACGAGTTTAAGTAAACTCGTGATAGTGACATACACTCGTATTGTGAACTCGAATTATAAACTCGTAAGAGTTGACTTTTAACATTAAATACATATTTATATGGTATAATTAAATAATTAAAATATTAAAAATGAAAAAAATCTGATTTAAATATGTTTTAAATCCAAATAAATGAAATTAAATAAGTCAACATTCATAATTTTTCATACCTAGCAAAATAATTTATCTAAAATTCATATATAAAGTTATTGGGCATAATTAAATCGAAAAAGTTAATACAAGTTTAAAATTGAGTTAACACGATTTTATAAGTTAGAAATATAAAAACAGTAAATGTGACATGTAAATTCATGAGTTTATTTGAATTTACAGCTAATATCATTTTACCAGCAACTTGACACAACTGTGTAAGATAGAAAAATAAAAATGATAAACCCAAAAAATAAATTTGCAAGTCTGACAACAATACATTCAGCTATCCACCACTCAAGGCATGAGTCATGACGAGTGTTAACGTTTCCCTTATAATAAATTCAAAAGCACTATGTGATCTGTTCTATTCTCATAACATGTTATACATGTGTATATGTTGGTTAGTGCATGTTTGGGAAAGAACAACACCATAATTTCATAAGTTCTTTTTTGTAAGTTGAGGCAAAGCTCTTCTTACATGTTTATCTCGTCAATCATAAAAACTGTTCTCCAAAAATTAATCCAAACATACAAATGTTTCTATTATAAGACATGTTTAATCACTTCACCAGGACCGTTAAATCATTAATTTTATTTGAAAATAGAATAAATGTATGATTTTGTCAGTAATTTGAATACATTTTTTTTATTTGTATTACCTTCTCTCTTTTAGAAAAGGGATTTTAAACAGGGGTAATGAGATGTTGCAAAAATTTAATTAAACTCATTAAGTGACTTATAATAATTAGGGATTATTCGTCTCTTTTTAGAAAAGTGTTTTATGATAAGAATAGGATGAAATATAATTTGCATATCTCTTTGTATCGTAAAAGCCCATAAATCATGTTCAACAGATATTCTCTCCCTCTAATACCATCTCATGTAATTTCTCTAATAAACCCCTTATCCGCTACGCGCTTTACCCACCGACCATTTCCCCTTATTTTTATACTGTACTAAATAAAATTATGTCACTTAATCCCGTAATACTATAATAATGATTTCTGCCCCTTTGTTTGCTTCTTTTGCCCGCTGTCTCTCTGAGCCATGCCACGTGTCTTTGACTCTTTCCAACGGCTTCCAACTAACTAACTAACTACTCCTAGCCATTACCAATTCTCACTTCCCCTTCACTGCTTTGCCCCTCATATACTGCCAGTTGTAAAAGCAGCCCCACCACCACCACTTATGTACTGTATTTTTTTTAATTAATTAGGAAGAGGAGAGAAGGTTCCGGTACTTGAGGGTGGACCAATCACTACGCCACACCTGCACCAATGGGATTCTGTCTTTGCCATCTAAACTTGGGCAACGCTCCACATCTTACATTTGACTGAAATGAAAAATTATTACAAACAAATAAGAGCAAATGTGGGTCCCCTTGCTTCATTCGTGGAACAAACTGGCTGTTATTGTTTTAAATGCATTTGGAACTTGGTTGACCAACACAAAAAGTAATACTAATAGAGAGCTCGCACAATTTCTCCGCTCGTATTCTTTTTCCAAAACTGAAGACTGTTGGTCAAATAACAAAGATAAAGGGGACAATGCCCGTGTTCAACAATGGAATGATTGTTAAAAACTACACTACTCTTTCTTAACATTCAAACCTCGTTGAAATTAATGGTTTATAATCTGAATAAAAAAAATGATTGGAACCCGAAGAGAAATAACACAAGTTATGGATCATATCACTTTTTATAAATTTTAGTTCATATAATAAATATTGATGTTGATATATTGATATCGATGATTGTATGTGCATAATATGTTGAACTGGAATCAGACTAAAACCTTTGTTCCTTGGTTTAAAACCCACCTCAGATCAAAGCCGAAAAGAAAGCTGGGAACAAGCATCTCCAATTTTATTTCAATCTCTCAGTGAGCTTCGGTATCGTACACATATACACTGCATGCACTCTCCCATAACTATCTAAATCTAAATCTCAATGTACATACCAATATACTCGTCAATAATCTTCATATACTCTTATTTCATTTTGAAGTTCCTTTTCCTCCCCTTTATTAAGTACGTTCTCAGCTTGTAAATTCAGCCTCTCAATCGGCATTTCACGAGCATTTTGTGGTCATTTAACTGCTAACTCCAAGAACAGACTGTGAACACAGCATCAGGAAACAATGAGCATGTCACACTAGTTAATATTTAATGATAAAAACAATAGAAGTCAGCTGATTGTATCCCGTTTTTTTTTTTTTTATGATTCTGAAATCTATCTTGGCTTCAACCGGGGTTCAAATTTAGAACTCTCAACTTTGGAGTAGAATGATTCTGATAAAAGCTTGCTGTATCACTTTTTACCAAAAGGAAACCTCATGATGAACAAACTTACCATGTTAAGAAGCCGTAGCGCTGCAGGTCGAGTAAATTTCCTAGCAAAAAGGAAGCACGTGGAAGGTTTACCCTTGCTGCTGCACCATTCTCTCCGGTATTCAGTCTCGTAATAAATATTATCTATTTCCTGAAACATTATCAACTTTTTAAATATGTGATTCAACCAAAGTAGAATTAATATGCTATATATAATTATGTTAAAAACGATCAAATAGATTGAAGAATTGCCAGATCTATCAATCGTGTGAACTTTATTGCATCTTGCCCCCACCGCCCGTTCTTTGTTTCTCCAGGCTACTTAAAAATTGTGTTCAAAGCTTATATCACTTGCCGGTATGAAATGATCATGGCTTACGCACGCTATACTGATTCTCACCATAAATCAACACAGAGAGTTTCATCTCATTTTTAATTCAGATGTTATCGGGGTAGTGATCAAATATGGGGAATGTTTTGCAAATTAGCTATGCTAGTTTGTATGAATCACAAACTCACTAATTCTCTCTGGAGGTCATGGACATATTGAGAAGTACCAGGTGATTCACTAAGTTCTTTGGCTTCATTTTAAGACTCCTAAGGTTTGCGCTCTATCTTCACCTGTTTCACCCCAATTCAATTTCCTTATAACAAAAGCCACTATAAAAGATGAAGACCCAAATTTGAACTCACTAACTACTATATATCTATACCTACATATATGCATCTCTGAGAAGAGTGGGCTAATCATGGAAGCACAGTTGCTTCAACAGACTAATGTTAGCAGTAGAAGCAAAGGTCGCACCTTTATAAACTTTATAAGCATTGGAGTAGCATCTGAGAACTTGTATGTCACAGGATGCCAACCTCGACGCTCACGATCTTTGGAAGAGGAAAGATCCCAGGAAGTATGTGTAACTGATCTCCGTGTGATTTCTCCCTCAAGGCCTTCTGACTAGATTTCAGAAGGAAAACACCAAAAATGTTTAAGCAAAACTAACAACATGGTGGCAAATTTGAAACGAAATTCATTAGGATTAACACCATCACAATAGTCTTTCACACACAGGAAAAGCAGGAATCTTACAGCCAGTAAGGTCTGAACATAGTGTTCGTCCGGTATGCAGTTATGCTCCTTGGATGTATCAGCAGGCTGCATGAAACAATGAACTGAATCAGTACTCTTCTTTCCTACCATTTGCAATAACCAAAATGACAGCAAGTACCAGCTCATAATAAAATTATTTAATAGCACCGTGATTTATTTTGTGAAGAATAGATAAAGCACAGTTAAAAAGCTTGATTGGAACTATGGTGAAAAAAAAAAATCCTCAAGAGTTTTACATGCATAGATAGCACTTACAATGTGCTGATCCCTCCAAAATTCTGGTAGTGGTTTTTTCTGCATAATAAAATCCACATGTCAGAGAAAGGAGATATAAACTCATAAAGAAAAGAGGTTGCCAGAAGCAAGACCAAAAAGAAAAAAGAAAAGGCCCTTGTGCTTTTCAATTTCATGGATAAATTTTGGCACATCTTTTAAGTTCATAAATCATAACCTTTTTAAATCTAAAAGAATAGGCAAATTTAGAATCATACAAATAAAGAAAAAAAGGGAGAATGATAGAAAAAGAACTTTAAAATTGCAAAATCTCAAATAAGGTAGTTCTCATAAAATGAATTGTGAATTGCTTATTAAATCTCGTCATTACTTTATCAATTTTTGATAACAAACATGATTTGAGATTTTGCAATTTCAAAGTTCTTTTTTTTTGTCATTTTCCTAGGAAAAAAAATATTATGACTAGCAACACCACTTGTAAAAATAGGGACCTGGAATGAATGCCATCACCACTTACCTTGCAATACCGCTGAAACAAGGGAAAGACAGTTTCATCATTTACTACAACCTCAGCATGCTTTCTGGTTAGAACAGCCCACTGAAGGAAGATAAATAGACAGGGTTAAGATGATATTCTTTGGCTGTGGATCATAAAATATCTCATGAGTTTTGCTTTCAAGTTTCAGAAGGACCTAATAGTAACTTGAGCCTTTACCTGGGATCCTTTCCTCCAGTTATGAACAGGAATAACAGGAGCCATTTTTGGATTGTAACGACCTTCTTTCGTGTCAGCAAAGCTACTCTCACATTTGGTTGCCAAGATCATTACAATTTCGATTATCAACAAATGAAATAAATTTTATAAATGATTAATAACAAGTAATTCAGAAAATTGATGATAACATAACAAGTAATTCCATTATTTTATTTTTGCCTTTTTAAAGGCGTATAGCTCTAAGATTCATTACTGCAAAATTTTAGATTTGAGCCCTATGTGTTGTATCTAATTGAGTTGTTTGTTTCCTACAATTCACTGAAACACTGCATCTCAAGCCAGTGTCAAGGGACCATGGTAAGTACTGAACCCCATGGCGTTCCCAGCCATGGGACACATACAGGTCAAGTTTTAATATGCTATGATGTGTCTGTCTGCATCATCTTAGTCAGGACGTATCGAGAGGAACTAAAAGAGGAAGTAAAGATAGAGTTTCACTGCCACCATTATTGCACATATTATCGTCGAAGAATTCAACTTATACTCAATCATTGGATAAAGTCTATTTTTCTTCGCAGCCAGGTCATGAAGTTGCCAACATTCTTAATAAAGTCAATTAAGCTGAGAGTTTTGCTTAAACCATAACCAGATAATGTCGATATTTAAGTAGAAATTTACGTTTTGGAGCTTATGACCTTAAATAGTTTTTCATATGACCATTATAGTTTCCCAAAAATAAAATTTATTTTAGTAGAACTAGGGTTAAACTTATTCACAACTTAAGGCCTCAATATAATATGTGATGGTAATGCTCACCTGTCAACAAAACTAGTTGATGTCGACATGATGTAGTCATATATGTAGCTGAAGTTGTGCAAAGGTATACAGCTGAAATACAGCAGGGCACCAAGATCATGAATAATTTAGTAATATCAATGTCACTTCTGGCATCAACTAAATAGAACATAAGCATAAGACAAATAGAAGGAAATCATGAAATCGGCAGTATATTCAAAGTAACAAGCAATCAGAGTTGAGTCCAGTAAAGCACGTTCAAATTCGAAGTTAATAGCTGTAAACCTCACCTGTCTGAGAGAAACACAAAACGGTCATTTAAAGGATCAGTAAGTGCATTTCTGAGCAAAATACGCTCTGCTTCTATCATGGTTGCTTCTCCCCAATCTACCTGGACATAGATAACATGCACTGAGTATCAAGAGACCGGCAAGAACAGGGTGGAATTACAGCTTTAGATCACAATTAATTTCTGAAAAATTTGGGCCAACATGATAAAATTGAACAAGTTAAAGTTCAGTCAGAGAAGTATGAAAAGGCGAACTATTACTATTTACTAATGAGAAAATGTGGCAAGATTTTTTTTTTTTTTTTTTTGGGGAGGGCGGAGTGCAAAAATCGAATGCAGTGAAGCTAAAAGCATTAATGAGCACAAAAAGTCGAGAGTAGTAGCTATATCAACGTGAATACCGTGCAAAGCAAAATAAGACATGAAAAATACAAAAACAAATTCTGTTAACTTCCAGTGAGAGAAACCTGTATACTGTTATTAACTTGACGGTCCAAAAAATAATCTGATTTAGTTGTTGCTCTGTTGAATAGAAACCCAGGCCTTGAGTGGACAAAAATCGAAAATTTGCCATCTCCTCCCTGATAAAACAGCACAAATAACTTTTTAATGATGGAACCTCAATAGGTAAACCCGAAGAATTCTATACGATCACAAATGATTAACCAATATTTTTATTGCTCGTGACTTTTCAACGCACATATGGTAACTTTCTATAACTGTACATTGGGAACATCTGTGAATGATCATATATTTTCCCATTTGGCACAGAAGGAGAGAAGAAAGATCAAAGTAGACTCAAAAGTAATTTAGCCAGAACCATGAAACTGTGTGTGCGAACTGCATAAGATGAATTTAGTTCCAGAAGGAAAGGCATTCACATCATTTCTAAAGAAAGTAACTACGACAACTGAGATAAACAATTGCCCTTGCTTACATCTATATTCCGAGAAGAGCTTCAATAAAACAATGTAGATTGAGCTATTTTATCAGATTTTATTATTAAGGACTACAGTATTCAAGTTTCTATTGAAGGATGCATATGCAAACCTTTAAATCCCCTCGAAAAAAAAAACAACGGAAAAATATTTGAACTAGAAAATATGCAAGCCAATAGAGAATTAGTAGGTTGGTCATAAAACTAGTGATTTCCCAGGCACTGAAAGTGGAATGTGGAGAACTGGTGAAATATTCTTCGCAAGGGGGAAAAAACACTATGAATACATATGCATGGAAGCTCTACGGTAAATTAAAAGACTGCTTCAAACTGTTGAGTAGTCGCAATGTGTTTAAGCATCTAGTCCCCCGGAATATTAGGTCAATGTTAAAATTTGAAACCATTGCCCGTCTATAAGCAATTGTCCACGCATTAATTGATATTTGCTAAAGACTTGCTCGAATCCATAAAATCTTGAGACATACGAGAGTTGTTAAAAGTGTTAGATATTCCAAAAAAGGAAAAAGAGCTAAGTAGCTAATTAATCGTCGTGTTAACCTCCTACAGATCACAAACACAAAAGACAAATCAATGGAATAACATACCCGAAAAAATGCATCCCAAACCACCTCTAAAGGGAGCCGGTTCCGTGCTATGAAGAGAAACGCAATCTTCGGCCCGGCAACGAATTGGCGTTGCAAGGAAGTCAGCCCCGTGATTCGAGAGTACTGCGTCTGCATAAACAACAAGCTCACGAAGCAAATTCCTAGCAATAACACAACGAATAGCTTCCTCTTCCATTTGGGTTGAGATTTCTGCAGAGAAACCTTCCTCTTCATCTTGATCAACCCTTTCAGTTCGATTCCTCTCTCATTTCTACCTAATTCAACCGTAGTTCAATCACCGTAAGAAATGAAACATTGAACTTCACTTGAATCTCGTGAGAATCAAATATCGACCCAGATCCATGGGATCCAAAAAGCACATCCACTCTAAAGACTTGAGACTTCCCCTCACTGCTTAAACAAATTCCCGGGAAAATTTAATACCCAGATAGCCATCCAAACCCCAGGAGAAAAGGCAGGCTGTTTCTGAGGCAGCTGAGATGTGATGCTAGGAACAATATGCTTCAAGTTTCTCGTGAATTGTCACAATATGCGAAAGCATGTGACTCGAAAGTCAAAACAAAATAAAGAAGTGAGGAAGCTAGGCTATATAACATTAGAAAATGGAGAGAAATGGTGCGCTTGAGTCATCAGTCGAATGCAGCGAGGAAGCTTTGATTTCGATTAGAAAGTGATGCAGCCTCCCCATATATTCCAGTTAGCAGGCGTAAAAGTGACGAGTTCTTTTCTGGTTGCGTGTGATGCGAAGCAGGGGAATAAGTTATGTGCCTGGGATTAAACTTGAATGAAACTACTCTCACTTTCTGTAACCTTGTTCTTTAACCAGAAAAAAAAGAGGGCAGATCAGCAGAGCTGCAGAAGAATAGAATCCGTGTCTTCAGATAAATATGATTTGATTTTGTTGGAATGTCTTTTTGGGTTCATGAACGAAGGATTGTTCCAGACACGGAGAAGGCCTTGGTAGCCCCGGAAGATATCATTATGATTTTTTAGACAAGAAATCAAAATACGTTGCTGGAAGATTATTAGGTTGGAAGAATTACTTTCTGTTAGGCTGGCTCCCAATAATACTAAGTGTTTGTTTGGAAGAGCTTATTTTTAGACAATAAGTGCTTATAATTCGTGATTCACGGTATACGAGGTAAGTATGTGAGAGGAGTTTTTTCTCGGCTTACGTAATAAATGCGTTTTGACTATTCAAAACGCTGAAACAAACACAGCCTAAATGCTTGTTTGGATGAGCGATTGTAATAC
The DNA here is from genome assembly GCA_963210345.1 of Inga oerstediana. Classification (NCBI taxonomy): domain Eukaryota; kingdom Viridiplantae; phylum Streptophyta; class Magnoliopsida; order Fabales; family Fabaceae; genus Inga; species Inga oerstediana. The sequence continues at coordinate 5,213,367 of OY723401.1, forward strand.
TTAAAAACTGCTTTTCAATCATAATTTACAGTATACGAGATAAGTATGTGAGAGGAGTTGTGTCTCGATCTACATGAAAAGCAACTTATAAACAATTTGATCGTTAAAACAAATATGTCATAAGTACTCCCCCGATCTTAAATATAGGATATAGTTTGTAGTGTAATTTGTATTATAAACTATGTTCTATATCTATGATCGGAGGTAGTATCATATAATTATACTTTTAAAATTATTGGAGGACAAGAAAATATTTTAACAAATTATGAGACTCGTGCCTAAAAAAATACTGCTCTTGATTCAATAAAATTTAAAAAAAAAATGTTAATCTCATAGGGTAAAATAATAAGTACATATGACGGTAAGTTACATAATATGCCAGCTCTGATCCTTTATAATAATTATAGACGATATATTATATTTAGGATAGAAAGTAATACGTAGTTATTGTTGAATATTGGCATAGCAAAGTGCTTGTTTAGCTGTTTAGCGTTTAACGTGTGGGGTGGGAAAGGGTGGGTAGGGTTGAGTTAAAGAGCGAGGGGGTTTGTGATGGAGGAAGGATACCTAAAGGAGGTGGTTAGAGAGGCTAATAATTAACAGTTGGTTAGGCTGAGTGGCTTTAATAAATGGATGCTGCATTTTGGTGTTTTTGAATGCAAGCAAGTGCCAATTCATCCTCCTCTTGCAGTCTGTTGGAATTCAAGACAGACAAATTTGCCCCATACGTGTACGTGGTTCAGGTCTTTTCTTTTTCGTTGTTTGAATTGAATTGGATGCACCGAGTCATATTGCACTATTCTGGTATATTGTAATCCTCCCGTCCCTTTTTATGAGGTAAATTTTTCCTCCTATTTATAAGTTACTAATATTACATTTTCCATATTACTGGTCCAAAAAAAAATATTTCGTTTTCCATATCAATGTAGAATAACATCTTCATTTATTTTTGTATAAATTTTATTCTTACGGGGTATAGTTGAAAAGTTGTTAAAATTTAAACTAAAGTTAATGAGATTTAATATTTTTTTCTTAGTTTTAGTGGAACATGTTCGAAATATATAGCTCATAAATAATATCAAAAGACAAATATTATCCCCGGTTCTAAATGTACAACTTAGTGCTCGTTTGGAATAATTTATTTTTGGACAATAAGTGTTTATAAATTATGATTCACAATATACGAGGTAAGTATGCGAGAGGAGTTTTATTTCGGCTTGCGTAATAAGGACTTATTTTTTAAAAAAATGCTGAACCAAACAAGCCTTTAGTTTACAGTGTAAATTACATTTTAAAACAAGCCATACATTTATAATCAAGGAGTATAAGATAATAATACAATATTTCGCTAAAAATCACACAAATTTAAAGCATTTTAACCAACTAGGGACTTTATAATCTATCACAACGACAGAGGGCTCGTATTGCAAGCCCACTCATTTATCGATTAGGATAATCCTGCTTCCTGCAGAACTCATCCTTGCATACTTTTGACCCCGGATAAAATTGGCATGTTTTTTCTCGTTCGATTAATTCCCAATACATTTTGTTACTGATACGTTGAATTGATTTTTGTTCTCAATTTAATATCACTTGTTTTTTTTTATACATATTAAGTTTAAGTAGGTTTGGCATCAGTTCCCTACCAAGATTAAGGCATGGCCCAAGGACTCTTCAAGCGCTTACAAGGGACTTACAAGATCTTCTACCAACGAGGTTCCCCCATCAGTTAAAGGATTTGAACATACTCCCTCGTGATCTGAATGATAATATTTTAACCAATTGTACCAAACCTCATTGGCTTTAACATCACTTGTTACGACAGGAGAGGATATTCTCACAACACAACAAGGCCTAGCAGCCCATAAGCTCAATGGGAAAGAGAGTCCAGCAAGAACAGGCCTTGGAATAAGAAATCAGGATAACCACTCAGGGCTTGGGTTGGGCCTGTCTCGTGGGAAGCATTAAGGATTGAATTCTTCTTCTTCTTCTCCTTTTTGCCAGAGCAAGGATAGAATTCATTCATTCAGGAGTATGTGGTAGAGTGGTAAGGGCTCTTCCACCCTTAACCTTGGTCGGGGGTTCAATCCCTAGCCTTGGGTATGGAGCAGCGTTAAATCTCTTGGCCAGCTGTTCTACCCATCGAGGTACCTACAAATCAGCGGGGATTAGTCGGTTGCTCGGACAACCCGGTTCCGGGGTCCAGATCTAGCGCCAGATGCCTCTGATCAAAGATAAAAAAAAGGATAGAATTCATTCTAATGTTTGTGAACAACTAAATATAATTTGATAATGACTTCATTTCAGAATAAGGCAGGATGCGGTGGAGTCATTAGAGATCACAATAGAAATTGGGTTGTTGGTTTTACACATTCTCTTGGAATCTGCAGTGCTTATGCAGCGGAGGAATTGACCATTTTTAAGGGTGTTAGACAATGGAAATTATGGATCAAGAAAGTAATTCCTGAATCACATGTTAAGAATATAATTAAGCTGATGAATGATTGTGAAATACGGTTATGTAGTTTCTTGTTCGAACATATCAAAAGTTTGATGAGATTCTCATGGAAGTTGACAGTGCAACACATCTCAAGAGATCATAACCTTTTGACCAGTGCTTTAATAAAGAATGGTTTGATTAAATTTTTATTACTACGATGAGTGTGTGGGATCAAATCCCTTCTAGGATATTTGAAGTAATGCTTTATGTGTTTTAACATTCATTTGTATGAAAAAAACACACACACGCACACATATAATCTGACAATGGGAGATTAATAATGTGAGAACAACCAAAGCATTGTGATATTTTAGATTACGTGAAAATCATATCATCCTTCTCACTATAGTTAATGCAATTCGATTGGACAAAATATCCTCTCATTTTAAAAAATATCTAAATTTAAATTCTCATTCGACTTATTTCTAATCAAGTTGAAACAATTGGTTTTATACTTTAACTAGCACTGAGCTAAAAACCAATAATAATAATAATAATTAATTACAAGGTGAATAATTGATTAAAAATATTTATTCTGATCTGTTTGAAAAGGAAAGACATTAAATACAAATATCCAATTTAAAAAGGAAAGTAAATAAACTTGTAATAACGAGGAAAGGTTATTTTTAACTAAAGTCTGACCGCCTATGATAAATAAAGAAAATATTAAAGTATATTTTTAGTCATTTAAGTTTACATCATGCTTCAATTTAGTTCCTTAAGTTTGTAAAGTATATTTTTGATCTTTTAATGTTAACACTGTTAATTCTCACTAAGGAAAAATGTTGACTAGGTATAAAATGCTAATAAAAAATGCTGACAAATCAGTTTAAAATTTTAATTTCTAATGTAACAACTTTTTTCGCTTGACCACAAAAAGTAGTTCTCTCAACTCCTTGCAAGGGATCGAAGACCAGAGTCAGCAGAGGTCCCCTAGTACTACTTCTCCTTGCCGTCGTCTCTCTCCAACCCTCCTCCGTTCTCAACTTCCTCCTTATCATTCTCTTTGCCCACTCTCATCCCTTTGTCCTCAATCTCTGTCATCTCCCACCTTCCTTCACCTCCAAGATCAACTTGTCAACATTGATTAACCACCATCGAACCCCTCACACCAAATTGACGACCTATCACTCATCTTCCAGTGACTCAAGCTTGTTCGATGACCAACTAGATTCACTCAACAATCAATATGTGTATAAACTTTATGATTGGACCCATGAATCTTTATCCACTCCGTTGCTTGGTGTTGCTTGTTTGATTTTCTTGAAGAAATTTTCTTCATCATCGATTCATGTGGATTTAATCGATCAATTATATGAGATGGGACAAAAGTTTGGACATCTACGATTGGGATGAAGGTGAGAATCAATAAAGAGGGACACTTGGAGCTGTTTAATGGGGCATGAGATTCAAGTGACGATGGCCAAGTTCTTTCTTTGACAGAACAACGTTTCTTGGCCATCAATGAAAGGGGTTAGGGTTTAATTAAAAATAATCTTCAATTTACATATTTTAAATTAAAAAAAATTAACATGTTAGCATTTAATTGCTGAGTTAGCATTCAATTAGCCGAGTAAGCATTCTTCCGTTAACGAGAGTTAATGGTGTTAACGTTAAGGGACTAAAATTATACTTTACAGAAAAGGAACCTGTTAAAGCGTTTGGAGGGGGTTGATCGCGCAATTATAGCTCAACCATATGTTGGCTTGTACAAACTAGAATCAAAGTTGTGGCAAGAATACACAGAAGTGGTTAATTAAGAAGAGCTCCTATGGTTCCAAAAGTCAAGATGCAAGTGGCTATTGTATGGGGATAAGAACACGAGCTTTTTCCATTCCTTGGCAAGAATTAAAAGCAAGAAAAATAGAATTGAGATGCTAAAAAATGAATATGGACATTGGGTTACTGACCAAGAGGAACTTAAACACTCAGCTCTTACCTTCTTTAAAGATCTCTATTTAGTAGACCAAGACGTGCTAAATGTGTCTAATTGGCCGGTAAACTTCATCGCATTAAATGAAGCTTAGTTAGCAAATATTCAGAGAGATGTGACTGTGGTGGAAATAAAAAATGCGGCATTTCAAACGGGGGCATTCAAATCTCCTGGTCCAGATTGGTTGCAACCATATTTCTTCCGAACTCAGTGGGAGATTGTGGGATCAAGGATCTGTGAACTTATTTTTTCCATTTTCACTGATCCTAACAAGGTTAAAGATATAAACGAAACGCACATCACGTTGATTCCAAAAGTGGAAAATCCTAGTTCTTTAAAAGAGTCTCGGCTTATTTCTTTATGCAACATCAGTTATAAAATCTTATTTCTTTATGCAACGTCAGTTATAAAATCTTGAGTAAAGTGCTTGCTAATAGGATGAAGTTTGTGATGGATTTCTTGATACACCCTACTCAATGTAGCTTCATCAAGGGAAGACAAAGCTGTGAGAACATCATCCTGGCCCAGGAAGCTATCCATACCATGAAACTACTAGAAAAGGGAAAGGTTATAGCAATAAAGGTGGATATGGAGAAAGCATTTGACAGATTAACCTGGGGCTTCCTAAAATTTAATCTGCATAACCTGGGTCTAAATCAACACTTTGTGCATCTCATGATGATGTGTGTCTCGTCTCCTACAATGAGAGTTTCATGGAATGGTTCTCTATCCAAGCCTTTCCACCCATCAAGAGGGGCGAGGCAAGGAGACCCTTTGAGCCGCTATCTCTTCATCCTTTGTATGAAAAGACTAAGTCAACTGATTAACCAGGAGATAGAAGACGGTGGATAGAAACCGTTAAAGCTCAACCAGTCAGGACTGAAGCTCTCTCATCTCTTTTTTACAGATGATCTATTATTCTTTAGTGAAGCTTCTTCTAGCCAGATGGAAAAAATCAGAGATTTGATCATGTATTTTTGCAGAGTGTCAGGGCATAAAATCAGTCTTTCCAAATAAAAAATCTTTATTTCAGGAAATGTCCATTTTCATAGAGCTGTCGAGCTTGTCAAAATCTTGGGTTTTGTTGTCACTCCTGATCTGGGCAAATACTTAGGAGTTCCCTTGTTACGTAAAAGAGTCGTTAAGTTGACTTTTGCTCCACTGGTCTCAAAAGTTCATAGTAAACTTTCAACCTGGAAGGGAAAATTTATAAGTATGGCTGGCAGAACGGTGCTGATAAACTCTGTCCTCTCAACTCTCTCGTTCTATCAAATGCAAACCACCATTCTTCCTAAAGGGGTCCTTCAGGAGTTAGAGAAATTGAGTAGGAACTTCTTATAGAATCAGAGTCAGGAAGGTAAGAAAATGCATCTAATAGCATGGGAGAATATCATCAAGAAAGACAAAAAGGATGGAGGCCTTGGGATAAAAGATCTATCCAGCCAGAACGAATCACTCATTATGTAGCTATGTTGGGGCTTATTCACCAAGCCAGATGCCTTATGGGTGAAGGCTCTTAGATCAAAGTATGGCTATGGGGATAGTAGACTCCCAAGGGTTGTTAACAAAAGGAATCAATCTGCTGTGTGGAAGGCAATAATATTAGTATGGGACTAATTCAGGAAAGAAGTGGGAAGCAAACTACAAAGTGGAGATTCGACTAATGCTTGGTGGGATCTATAGACTCACCTTGATCAACTGTTTATGCACTATGTTGACAGAAACCAACACTTACTCAACCCTAAGGAAATGGTTAGCCAGTTTGTTAGAACAGACGACGAGTAAGACTTGGATAAATGGAGCATGTTCTTACCGTGGTGGGTGATTGAGGAAATCAAGCTAGTCAATCCCCCAACCTAATAGGAAATGACTTGTTTTGGTGGAGGAAATCGTCAAATGGGAACTTTAACGTCAAATCTGCTTGATCCATGATTTACCATAAGGGCACTACAATTAGCAATCTTTTCTGGCAAAGTATCTGGAGGTGGCCTATTCCGGAAAGAGTTAAATTTTTCATGTGGTAGTTGTTCTAAGAGAGAATTCCAACGAACTCGACCTGAGTTAAAAGGAGTGTGAGCAACAATATAGAGTGCCCTTTTGAGTGCAATTGTGAGGAAATAACTATTCATACTTTGAGATATTGTGAGTTTGCGAGTAGTGTTTGGATCTCTTGTGTTAACCCAACATATTACTCTGCTTTTTTCTTTGGTAATTTGCAGGTATGGCTTAAGTAGAATATGCATCACTCGCCTGGTGCTCGCAAAATTGGCCATTAGCCTTGGCAAAGGACATTTTGGTCGCTATGCTAGCTCATCTGGAAGAACAGATGCAAGAAGGCAATAGAATAAACCTATGATCATCCACAACAACTACTGTACAGAGGCCTCCATCTCTTTCATGAAGCAGTTGAAGACGGATGACTCAAACACAAAGTCTTTAGAGTTCCGGACAGAGCATCAAACAAATGGATGGGACCTCCAGATGGTTTTATTAGAGCAGACGTAGATGCCTCTTTGGATAGTCAGCGACAGTCAGCGGTAGGTGGAGTGGTTCGTGACAGTCAAGGTTCATGGATCTGTGGATTTCAGTAGAACTTAGGATTTACAGTTGGCTCAACAGCTGCTGAGATTCAAGCTATAAAGATTGGTCTTCAAATATGTCAATCCTTGAAGTTTACTAAGGTAAGACTATACACTGATTCAACGGAAGTTATTCAATTGCTATTCCAATCTCATAGTTCATTTCATCCTCTCAACTCGAAACTTGAGGACGTTAGCCATCTATCTTGATTGGGATTTAGAGATTCACCATGCACACAGGGAAGCACTAAGATGTATTGATTTTTTGGCTAAATCAGCATTAGACTTGAACAACGAGCTTCAAACGTTGCAATACCCCCTAGCTTTTTGTTCGCTTCAAATGTTAGCTGATCTCGACTAAGATTTTGTTGCTCTTGCTATTCAAGATGTTTGATGTAAGGGTCTATAATGGCCCCCAAGAGAATTCTTTCTTGTCCTTGCAATTCAAAAAAAAAAAATTATACTTTACAAATGTAAGGGACTAAAGTGAAATCTAATGCATACATAAAGGACTAAATGTATACCTTGGCCTAAAAAAAATTAAAAGTAAAGATCTTTGATTTATTCAGCCTTTGTTTCGTCCTGATAGGACCCTTTTCTTATTTTCTTGGCCAAACTAAGCATTCTTTATCTTAAAAAAGAAATTTTCAAAGTTTTCTTTAACAAAACAGGTCCTTTATTTTATAAAAATGATTTCTTATTAACAAAAAAAAAATGTGCCTTTTCAACATAGTGCAAAGGGTCATATAATGATTAAATTAATTTAATAGCACATCAAAAAAAAAAAAGATTTATTAAGTATTTAAAGATAAGAGTATATTTACGATCCTAACCCAAGGACATTGGGCTGGTCTCCCCTCCGGGCTCACGCAGCCGCACGCACTCTCTCTCCCCCCTCTCCCTCACACACTCCCCTCAGGTCGTCCGTCGTCGCTCCTCCGTTCTCTCCGTTCATCAAATTGCACGAGCCATCTCCCACTTAACCTTCTGCACTCTCAAATTCAATACCTTCATCTATCCTCTTTATTCAACCGCAATTATCTCCTCACTTTTGCCTCCCCTCGCCGCTGCCATCATCCATTCGACGGTGGACTGTGGTTTTATCACCCTTGCTTTCCCAGGTTCCCTTCCTCTTTCATTTCTCTTTATAACATTATTTTCATGCCCGTTTCATTACTTATTGTTATTTTTGAATTAATAAGACGTAGCTGTCAACAATTATTTCTCTCTCTTGGGTTACGGGCGACATGTATGGGTTTGCCTTCGGGGAGATTGATTATTATTTCCAGAACCAATAGGTCCTTGCATGGATGGTGGCCATATAGTTAGTGGGTTTATTTCTAGAGAAACCGAAAAATTTCTGTTCAGATGCATCGGCCTTAGGGTAAAAAACTGCTTGAAATCGTTGGATTGGAAATTACTCGGAATAATCAGTGTAAATTGCCAAATGGGATATGTGTTATGAATTTCTTTGCGGCTAGATTTAAATACGAGACTCATTTGTGGTTTACTAGCAATTTCGAGCTGTTGGTAGCTTCGGTCTGGACTGTATTTTGTCTTCGTTAGTTTAGATGATGAAGTTCTTCCCTCTGCAGTTCCTTCTTCTCCGTTGTCGTCATTGAAGACTCTGGGTATGTAGAGATCTGTTGCCTCCTTTTAAAGTAACTCTGAGATCATCCGGATAGGAAGTTGTTTAATTCCAATCAGAGACAACATATGATGCTATACCCTCTTCTGTTCTGTATGCATTTTATTCTCAGCATGTGCGCCTGTCTACTACCAACTTAAGCTGGAACTTCTGGCATTCTATTTTGTTTTGATTGGGTGGATGATTGGATAGTTGTATTCACAAAATATCTGATTTATAAAAGTAAGTAGAAGACTTAATACGCATTACATTCTTATTTGACGATATGATGATAATATTTGTGAGGAAATAGACAAAGAGTGTATGTATTATGTATTTATGTTGATCACATTTGAACTTTGAAGCTTTCAAGTGGGAGAGGGGTGTTAGGATTCATGGGAAATTCTGTTTGAGATATAACATACTTTAAAGTTTAATTTAAAACTATTAATATTATTGTTGTTAAAGGTAAAAGGTAGCGTAGAGTACTGTGAGATCAGGAGGTCGTCAGGGCATTATGCAGGAGTTGAAGTAATGACCTGACTGATAAAGGGCATGTTTTCCGTTTCGGAAAAATATTTTAATTTGATGTGCTATCAATGAAATGTATGCTGCCATCATTTGGATTTTTATTTTAGATCTTTAATACAGTAAAATATCTACTTGTAGCATATGGAGCTTTATGCTGGCAGTGGATCAAAATTGCAACTCCTCGGTGAAGAACATATAACTTATCAAACATGTAAAGGACATGATTTAGATTTTTTGTCTATGGCATTTTCTTATATAACCAAATTTAGATGGGTCGATAAAAATTAGATAATCATTAATGCCAACAAAGTATTTGTGAAATAGTACATACTTAATAACTAATTATTGACTGAATGTATACTTATTTAAAACTAAGTAATATCTAGTATCTTATTTGACATTAAGAGGGCATGTGAATATGAACCAATTGGGGATCAAGCTGCCAGCCTGATGTTAATGTACTGGGTCAAGTTGACCAAAAAGTGAAGAAAGGAAGAAGTCTATTTTTCGTCTAAGATGAGGGGAAACATGGATTGCTTTTATGGATCGTCATTGGTTTTCAGTGTATGGTCTTTTCTCTTAAGGGAAGTTTTTTTTTTTGTTTTGGGGGGGGGGGGCGCGGTTTGGTGGTGGAATCTCTTTTAGACATGCAAAAGAACTGGAAACCTTTATTGAGTTGAAGAGCCTTCTGTCCTCTGTTTCTGTATTGTCCCCTTCCTCTCTGATAAAATTCCTTGTCTCTATTTGTAAAAAGAAAATTTACATGGCCCAACAGTCACTTCCTTATGCATTAGTGCTCCTTTTAATTAGTTCTAATGAGAGAATGGCTTTATGGTGATCTGCTTTTTATGTTGCTTTTGACATATTTTGTTTGATCGTAATGTTTGTTGCCTTGAGTCTCCTTACCGCTTAGATATCTGACATGATGTAGATTCTCTATGGTGCTCGGCCCTAGATGTCTTCCCTGAGTTCCCTCTGATAACATTCCTTTCCTCCAAAAATGTCTTGTTTTTTCATCCATGTCCACATCTAAAGCTTCATATAACTAGGCTTTCAAGCTCGTGCTGTAGGACCTAAGTAGATGCATTAGCTGCCTTGGACAATATTAATAATTATATAGATAAATCAGGGTATTATTGTATAAAATTCCATTGAGTATTTAATTCAATAAATATCTTGTCACGTCCATCGCATTTGTTATGATTCTTAGGTTATATTTGGTATCACGATGGAAAGAGGAGGACTGTGAATCGTGAGAAACAGGACATAAATCCTTTTTGAACAATATTAGCCATTATGCCCGTAATAGTGCCTGTCTCTTTTTATTACTATTTTTGTAGGGATTGAGGATCATTTCCTTTTGCATCGTCATTTTCTTTCTGCTGTAGCTAATATGTTGTATACCTAGTACCAAACAGGTTTTTCTCTTGGAACATTAAAGGTGATTACTTGTTATTATGATTATTGATAAACAATTTAATAGATTCCAGAAATGATTATTTTGATTGTTAGGGTAAACATTAAGATAAGAAATTTAGGAGGTTGAGGACTAATTTCTTTTCTTCATTTTCAAAATGATTGTGTCAAACTAATTAAAAAAACTTTTATATGGTTTAGTGGGTTGGAATTTATCTTATTCTATATATTTGTGTTTCATGTAAAAAATTTCTAATACTATAAACTCACACCAGGTATTGAGATTTTAATCTGATCAAAAAGTTCTTTCTTTCTTTTTTTTTTTGGGAGCGTTGTCAGGTATGTTGGGAGATTTGACTGCTTTAATTCTCTTAAATGATTTTTCCTTTGATTGTTTATTTCTTGTTTTGTTTTTGGTAAATGACTCATCTTTCCCTTCTCTCTCTCTTTTCTTACTACAATGATTTTTTCATCTAAAAGATTTGAGTGAAATAGGTATCTCACACAATATAAATTTTAAGAGGCTTAATTTTCATTTGTTGTTGTGGATTTCTGCAACTGCAACGCTACCCCATGCAGTTGTTTTGACATGATGATATTTTGGCATATAGAACATAACACCAATTTTCTGACATTGTGAGTGTTCTGAATTTTATACAGGATAACAAAGCATTTGTTTAACGCAGTTGCAGTTTTGTGGGTGTTTTGAAATTTACTTTCTTTCTCCTGTATAAGAGATCTGACTCTAATCAGCATGCATAGTAATTGATTGGTAAAAGTTATACTGGCAACCTGTTCTCTTTCTTCTTGAAGCTTAGTTGTATTCTTGAGCATCGTGTTTATCAATATTGTTTTTGAGCATCGTTTTCTTTATCTTGATGCAGGTTCTTTCTATATTGCTTGGCCAATTCTAGATAAGTCAGACTATCAAATCCGGCCTGAAGTTGGAAGAGGACAAAGCAAAACTTGCTTCTTTAAGTGAATCAATGGAGATGAGAGTTTCATCTCCAAAGCCATCTCTTGCCCCATCTGATAGTGTCAGTGATCCAGAGGAAAAGGAAGTGAGTGATGAAGATGATGATGATCGGAATCATAAGCATCGGAGGCGGGAAGATCGTTCTCAATCATTGGAGAGAGATATTACAGAGCCTGTTATTAGCAGGCCATTCAGAAAGCGTAACAAAACTTTTGGGAATCGGCATTCTTTCAGGGAAAATGAAGCTCAAGCCTTTGAAATGATAAAAAGGCGCCCTGGATTGACTTCAATGCCCCGTGCACCTTTAGATATGAATCAAAGATCACGGCCAATCCAATCATTTAGTGGAGATCTTGGTGCTGGTAGGGGAAGAGGAAGAGAGCTGGGTTCTTGGAATCAGCGTGATTCTAGGTTCAGCTCAATTGATTTTGCTTCACCGATGGTGCCGCAGGGGTCCATTCCTTCAAGCCTTTATACTGGACGGGGGTTGCCAAATGTTTCAAATGCACAAAATGCATCGTGGAATGCTTTTGGTTTAATTCCAGGAGTACCCAACGGTGGCTTGGATATGCTACATCCTATTGGTTTACAAGGAACACTCAGACCGCCTATTAATTCATCAATAAATTTGAGTATTCATCGCCAAAGATGTAGAGACTTTGAGGAACGTGGTTTTTGCCTTAGAGGGGACATGTGCCCAATGGAGCATGGTGTTAATCGGATTGTTATTGAAGATGTCCAGGTACTGGTTCTCTTATACTCTTCCTAGTAATTACGAATGGTTATTTTCATAATGCTTGACAAATTCTGTTCTAGAAGGCTCTTCTTGGAGTGTTTCGTTGCATTTGTGCACTAAGGGATTGACGAACTGAAGTAAAGGAAACCCCTGCAATGGGCCATGCTAGTTTTTGAGCTATTTGTCAATATTTGTCTAGGTTGATTATTCAATGTGTCGGGCCTAATGTCAGCTATCCTTCTACCACTGATATAATATTTCTCTCTCTGTAGTTTCTACTTGTTATGCATATGTATCTGTAAATGATCAATGATTTTCCCAGGCGTGCATGAACCTTCATTAAGTGACTTGAGAATCAGTAAGGTCTAGTTTCATATTGTTACCTGTATCTTTGGTGTCAAAATGGTAGGATAAAGGTGCTTCTGAGCAATTTTGGTTTGTTGCCTATGATTTGAAACAATCATATTAGCAAAGATTATGATAATATTATTTGAGCGTTAGTTTTGTCCAGCCCCTTTGGACTATCAATCCAATTTACAGTACTTCTACGTAAACTTGCACCTCATATACATTTAGAAATTTAGTGTTCAATTAACAAAATTATTATTTACTGTGTGAATCTTATGACTTTTGTTGAGGACTTTTCCAGAAGTTGCAATTTATCAATATGTTGTGTTTCTGTTAATTTAATAGCTTAACTAACTAGTTTTTTATTCTCAATTCAGAGTCTTTCACAGTTCAACCTTCCAGTTTCGGTTCCAAGTGCACACCTTATGGGTGCACCAGCTGGATCTGGATCCTTGCATTCAATAAGTGCTTCTACCACTTCAATGAATAGCAAAGGTATACATGGCAAAGCTGGCAAGTCTGGGATAGGTGAGGACGGTTTGGCATTGGGTGGTGCATACCCGGGTCCTGGTGGCACTAGTGGAGCTGATTTTTATGATCCTGATCAGCCCCTTTGGAATGATAGTGGTCTTGAAACGTCAAGTGCTCTCCTTAACCTACAGTCATCCAAGATTGATGAAACTGAGCCCTTCTCCAGTGATGCTCCTTCTGATAGGCATAATGTGAGATTATCCAATACTCCAGATAGAGATTTTTCAATAGGAACTAGCAGAACTTTCACTTCACAGAGTGCTAGTCCATCAGTTTGGGCCAGGATTAGTGGTTCAAAAAATAGATCTGATATGAAAGAAAAGGTTAATCCTATGATGGATACCTTTCAGTACCCTGATAGTCAGTTAAAAGAAGACAATGATGAATTAAATTGTTTTCACAGCTCTTCCCAGCAAGTGAAGCAAATCATTGCAGATGATGCTGGCCCAAAATCCATGGGTTCATCTCTTAAGGCACAGACTGATATACGTAACATCCGGAAGCCATCGCATAAGGCACTACGTACTTTATTTGTGAATGGCATTCCACTGAAAAACAACAAAAGGGATGCTCTTCTCGCTCATTTTCAAAAATTTGGGGAGGTTATTGACATTCATATTCCATTGAACAGTGCGCGGGCTTTTGTCCAGTTCTCGAAGAGGGAAGAGGCTGAAGCTGCTTTGAAGGCACCTGATGCTGTAATGGGTAATCGGTTTATTAAGTTATGGTGGGCTAATCGTGATAGCATTCCTGATGACAGCATTAGCAGCAGCAATGGTGTAACTGCAACTGCCCATGGGCATTCATCTGCTTTGGTTCCTTCTCATACAGTTGTCACTGATAGGGGTAAAGATATCCGTCAAACAACTGCTTCAAGGACTGTTTCTGATGTTTCTCCAGCTCCTGAACAGCCTAAGCTTGCAACAGCAAATGGACCCAAAACTGTACCTCCATTGCAAAAGAAGCTTGAAAACTTGGAGCAGCTCAAGGAAGAATTGCGCAAGAAACAGGAAATGCTAGATCAAAAGCGGAATGAGTTCAGACGCCATCTGGACAAACTTGAGAAACAAGTAAAAACTAAAGTCTTCACACTATTTTAACTAAACATGATTGTTTGCATGCCTATAACCGCCTGTCTATCAAAGCTCTAAGGTTGCAGCATTTCATTGAAATATTTTAAGTGGTTAATCTCTGCATAAAGTTAAAATATTTCTCATGTAAAATAGTGAAGGGAACGGGGGAGGGAAAAGGAAAAGTAGACAGAAAGGAGGGAGAAAAGGAAGAACACGAGGGAGAGAGGGAACACAAATTTCTCAACTTTATTTCATTCATAAAAAGGGGGCTAGGGCTGTTTATAATACCTAGTCCTTTTTTTTTTAATTTACAAGTAAATGCCTAGTTCTATTGACTCTAAACTACTGCTATTCTAAAAGACAAGGTAAACATTATTTAAATTCAAAATAAACTAAATTTTGAACAAGACAAGACAGAGTTAGTCCTAATCCAACTAAACTTATTTAAAAGGTAACCTAAGGCATAAACAAAATAAAAGAATCGTGATGGTTGGCCCAAAAAAAAAACAGAATCCTGATAAAGATAAAATATCCCTATTTTGAATTATTAAACTGCATTTCAATCTATGTTGAGATATGCTCTGTATAGCTTGATCAGTTCATATGGAAATGTTAGTGTCATTGTTCCATTGTTTTGTTGGCCTTGTCCACTAGGCTTAATATATACCTTAGTTTTTTCTCATATTTTATTGGTTGACTTATTTAATAGGATAATAGATTTAGTTTTTTACACACACGCATTAAGTGTGTTTTTAAATATATTTTGAAAAGTCGATATTTTGGAACATCTTGTATGATTCACTGGGAAATTTTCTAGTTGAATAAAATTGAGAATTCTGTGTTCACTCCTTCGAGTTCTTCCTTTTCTCCCTCCTTTCTGTCCCCTACTCCCTCTCCCTTTCCTTTCACTCTTTTTACATCAATCACGCTGAAGGATCTCTTACAAATTATATCTTTCTGCTACTAAATTTTACTGAAGTTTCTACTATTATTGTATATAAGCATGTTAGGATGGCACTCCTTTCTGTTGTATCATTTTTCAGAGAATTACTAAAATAAATCTCTTGAGCCTTCAATTAATAGCTTAAGTGTTCAATTTGAATTGGTCGTGGACATGGTATTCAAGACCAAGTGATATAGACTATTGAGTTTGATCCTTTCAACTCATTCTATTTTTTTTTTCCTTTGGGCTAAGCATAGGTATCCTCCTAGTGGAGGCAATTCTATTTGAAGTACTGTTGGGCATTAAATGTAGGCACCCCTCCTAACGGGGATTCGAACCTTGGTTCGCCATGTTATGAGGGACTAACCTTTTCCGCTAGATCCAACCCCGTTGGGGACCCTCATTCTATTTTTTTTTTTTTTTGCCAAGACCCTCATTCTATTAATTATACTAAGTTTCAGCAACAAAAATGGTGGGCCTGTCTTTGAGTAAGCTTCAAGCTCAGATGTGCTTTTATTTGAAGGGAGTGCAATTATAGATATCAATTAAAACCAATCATGAGCCTTCATTTAACATTTTTAAATTGACTTGAATTGATTATTGACGAATCAATCCGTAACGCTTTGATCTTTTGCAGGCCACAGGACTCAAGGGTGAGGTAGTCACTGAGCAAGCTGCCAAGAGACTGAAAACAGGCGTGTCAGCTGATGTTAATTCTGGCTTTTGTATGGCATCTCCACATGCAGAGACAATAGCTGATAAGAGCAATACATTGGGAAACCCTGTATCTCAAAGTCCAAAAGCAACTGCAATAATTGCACATCAAGAATCTAAAACCTTGAAACCACCAATTCGACCGTATGCACCTGTAAATAGATACAAATTGGACAATCGTCCCACTTCATTCAAAATCATCCCCCCTTTACCAGCTGGACTAGCAAATGTAAGTCCTCTTTCTCTCTCTAGTTACAAGAATAATTAAGTCATCATATGCTTTTATATGCTTGCATGTCTTAATCTGATTCATTAGTGAGACAGATCCCCTGTTAGACGCTCACATGGTAGAACAGTATGTGGCAGATTTGACAAAAGCATTCTAACATCTTTTGTAGTTTATAATGTTAGTTGTCTTTTGGAAAATGAAAAACTGAGTTTTAAGTACTAAAAAGAATATTACAATGTACTGAACTATTGGTTAACAAGGAGAGTTGACTGTCCATAATGTTGAAGGTACATTACACATTATGCTTAATGAAATGCTAATTATTTTTAGTCTTATACATAGAAGTAGAAAAAGAATGAGTGAGGGAATCTGGATTTAGAGAAGAAATAGTGGTTAGTGTTGCTTAGACAAACTTCATGAGTTGGTCATCATCTCTTTCTCACCTCTTGTTATTCCGTTCTTTTGGGACTTAAATATGATGTATCCTAATCAGATTTCAAATGTAGACTTTTGATAATTATCTACTTTCAGCTACACATGCTCAAGAAACATGAAAATGTAGTTGAAGGATCTCCATTCTGAAATTTACCCATTAACTGATTAAGAAGTGTTAGAACCGTATATCCAAAAAAAAAAAAGGAAGGCAATAAAATAGTTTTCTGATCAATATCGCTATTTGGATCAGTGATTGCGGATGTTATTAAATTAAACAGTTCTTTTCTGGTGAAGTATAATTTAAGAGGTTTTATTATTCTTTGTATGTCTAACAACTATAATGTCTGGCATATGACAGTTAGTTTCATGTCTTATAAATATCCCACATGTCAATGGCATGAAATCATTT
The DNA here is from genome assembly GCA_963210345.1 of Inga oerstediana. NCBI lineage: Eukaryota > Viridiplantae > Streptophyta > Magnoliopsida > Fabales > Fabaceae > Inga > Inga oerstediana. The sequence continues at coordinate 5,230,347 of OY723401.1, forward strand.
GTAAGAAATATTCTATTTTTATTATAAGCTCCTCCCCCGGTCCTTGATTGGATTAGAAATTGAGGTCCTTAAATATCAGGTTCCCTCTAGAAGAAACAATGCTCCAATGCTATAGTGATTTGCTTCTATTATTTATATGGGTTAAGGGCAAAAATATCCATAAACTTTTCTCAAAAGTGCATCCACTACCATAAACTTTTTTTAGGTGCAAAAGTAACTATGAACTTTCAAGAGGGGGTAAAAGTGACACTTCCGTTAAAGTTAACTAACGGCCGTTAGCTCCAGTGTAAAAGTATCAAAATACCCCTATTAAAAAAAAAAGGTTAAGGGGTAAAAATACCCATAAACTTTTTTCGAAAGTGCATCCACCACCATAACCTTTTTTTTAGATAGGGGTATTTTGGTATTTTTGCACTGGAGTTAACGGTTGTTAGTTAGTTTTAACGGAAGTGTCACTTTTTCACCCCTTTTGAAAGTTCATAATTACTTTTGCATCCAAAAAAAGTTTTTGGTGGTGGATGCACTTTTGAGAAAAGTTTATGGGTATTTTTGCTCCTTAACCATACTTATATCTTTCGCATTTTTTTGGGGGGAGAGATCTAGAAAGAAGGGAAAGTAAGTCAAAGAAGGATTGGCTCAATCCTTTGTGTTGTTACTATTGGATGGAGGGAAGGAAAATTTCTTTAGTAGTTGAACTTCCATTTGACTCATTTTTTCCATCAATCTTTGGGACCCACTTTATTCTTAAAATGAAGGCTCTCTGTCGCCTGCAATCTGGACTGACCTGGACACTTAAACCTGAGTTTCAGCCTTGTTTTTTGGTTGTTTCTTTGTGTGACAAAGCTAGATATAATTTGGGGGGGATGGTTTTATGAGGCCTTCTGAGTTTGTGCACGGTTTTTAGCTAACCTTTAAATAGCCTCCAAACCATTTTGCCCTTTATATTTTCAAGTTCCTCCCATTTGGAAGCTTCTTGAAGGTGAGAATTTCTCCATCAAGGAGAAGGGAAATATTCATTTCACCATCTTTTTTGTTCTTTCTTTTCTCATGTATCTCTCTACTTGTGAGTTTTGATTCCTTCCATTCTTCCCTCCCAACTCCCAAACATAGTTTTAGATTTGGCCTTAGTATGACAATATTGTGAATATGGAATGTATTTGTGATCCATGAGCGAAGTGATAGATTAAGGTTATACGTTTGATTTGATGGAGTTGGCATCCCGGATGCACTAATGCCCCCATATTCGTGTGTCTGCGTTGGGCATGGGGCCACAAAATCTACCAGATGTGTTGTACAGTTGTTGCTATATAAGAAGAAAGTAGGAGAAAAAGAAAGAAAAGGTAAAGAAAACCCCAGGGGATTCGAACCTTTTCTTGATCAGTTAGAGAAGTTCTTTCCTGTTTTTTGTTTTTATATGTTTAGTTTTGATGGTTCAAGGTAAATGGTAAAACATCATAATGTTATTCTTCGAGGCTGACAGTTCGTTAATGCTTTCTTTATTTGTCTTGTAGGCTGCTGTTTTGAAGGACCACTTCTCACCATATGGGGAGATTTCTGCCATAGAGCTAGAGGATGGGGGGGACCACGATGGTAGCCAGTCAGAGGTCCGGATAAGCTTCCCTACTCGTCCGGCAGCTTGGAAGGCATTCCATAATGGCAAAAGCTGGAAGGATCATAATCTCAAATTCATGTGGCTGACACCTAGTAATTCTAGCTCTGACGGAATAGTATCTGCTTCTAAGGAGCCTCTAGCTACAGATGATCACCCAGAAGAAAAAGACCAAGTTATGCAAGAAACTAATTTATCTAGGGATAAAGAGCCTTTGGATTCTGGAGTTAAGAGTTGTTTGGAGCATACGGATGATCAGTCAGAAGAAGACCATGTCATGGCAGAATCTATTACATCAGGAGACGAAGAACCCTTAAATTCTGGAACTAAAAATAGTTCGGAGCATACGGAAACAGGTGACGATCGTCAGTGTAGTCAAACTTCTGCTGAACAATCACCTGAAGGCAATGTTTGTTGAGGATCTGCTAATAGTCAGATTTGTACAGCGAGGTAAAATGTTTAATCTTTTAAATTCCAATTTTCAGGAGCCTATTTTAACAATTTCTAAATATTCATTTTTCCATATGCTCACTTTTTTACGCTCAAGACATGTAAGAGGGATCTTTCGTTCTCTTTCGCTGCCGCCTGTATTGGGTGGTATAGTTTGAATGGTGCATCCTGTTGTTTTTGCAGCCTAGGTATTTGTAGGATCAAAGATTTGAAGTTAAAAACTCTGTTGACCACGATTGATATGTTACATAGCAGATATTGGATCTCTCTATGAAAAATATAATTAAAGCGGCTAGTTTTTGCTCCTTCGCAACTGCTGCTTGTTCACTTTAGGTATTTACCGAATATACGTGCAGTTTCTTTTCTTTTCTTCTTTTTTTCTTTTGTGGGGATATTGACAATCAGGATTTTATACGTGGAAATGATTCATTAGTTAGAATGATATCGATTTTTTGTTGAAAAAGTATTTCCATGTTGTGTTTTCATTATGCTCTCTGACTGGATCGATCTGTTCATGGGCCATTTGTTTTCATTTCGTTGCGCATTTTTCTTGTGTTGCAAAAAATAAAATTGTTTTCCTAACAAAAAATTGTATGTTCTAAAATTTATTAGCTATAGAGTGACCAACGCGGATACCATTCGGTTAGACTTCAATCTTGGAAACGCGAGGGGGTTTTTTGTTGGGCCCATACCATTCAGCAAAACAGCAGAATACTTCGATGAATGGAGAATAAAAGGGATCCAGTTTCTCCTTTACCCCAAAAGAAAAGAAGGTCATTTTCCGTTCTATGGGCCGTTGGATTAAGATCTCAATGGTCGATATTATTATAATAATAATATTTTTATAATATATTAAATCTGGACTGTTGAGATCTTGATCGCCCATAGAAAGGAAAATGACCTCCTTTACTTTTAGGACAAAGGACCAAAACCTGTCCTGAATAAAAAGAGCAAGGGTATTAAAGGCTTTGTAGCCTATAACTTGAGAGCTCCGTAAGGCTGCGGGTTTGATGACCCTTGGTGCTTTTGCCTCATTAGTTCAAAAAGAAAAAGGGGTGTTGATAAACATAAGGTATAATAGGCATGTTTGGGAGAGCTTATTTTGAGAAAATAAGCCCAATTTACGCAAGCTGAGAAAAAACTCCTCTCACATACTTACCTCGTATACCGTGAATCACGAATTATAAGCACTTATTGCCTAAAAATAAGCTTTTCCAAACGAGCACAATATCAACTTCCATAGTTTTAGGAAAACAAGTTGGAAAAATTGGGAGAGCAGTGATTAAATGAAAGGAATCAAGTCATCAAGTAACAATCGTCGAAAAAAGATCAAGTGACAGACTGCAGTTTGCAACGACCAATCAAGCGTAACGACTATACAAGTAGTTTTATTTTTGGTGCGCTCTCAGGTACAAGGTTGACGAAAAGTATCAACTTGCGTTCAAAATAATTGAGTTATTAATTATCCTTTATTGCAAAATGCAATATAACATTTCTTTTTAAAGTAAGTTAAATACATTCCAAAGAAAATGATAATTCGTACATAAAAACTCATTACCTCACATGTCAGCGTGGATATTGATGCAAGAGTTTAGGAAAGTAGAGAGGTTTACATTCAAATGCGTCAACATAACATATTTAACCCAATAAAAGAATTAATAACTCGTCCAGGTTTCATATCTGAGTCAAATGACATAATTCCTTCCCTGTTCTTCCGGCAAAGACCGTATCCATTTGTTGAAAACGCGCCACCTTTTCTTGAACTCCGAAACTTTGGGGGTGAACATTTTTGAGTGAATCCAGTGTTAATTTCTCCCATAAACAAATCCTTCTCTTGAAGATGAGCCACAGCCATAGAATTTTACTGTAATATCTCAGATGGGAATTAAATAAGAACTCGAGTACCTAAAATAGGATCTTTCCAACCTCTGATTTCTTCCAAAATAAACCAAGCTACAGTGACGGTTGGAACCCAATTCTGTACGACACACCTTTTCACCATGGTAATGACACATGTTCAGCGTAGAACAAAAGGCCCTCCAAAGCTGACGCAGAAACCCAGAGACCAACCCCAACTTCATTCTCGCTCTCTCTCTGTCTTCTTTCTATCACGTCCCCAAGGCTTTGCCCTTGGATTTCTATCAGTCAGAAAAGTTGGATAAAAATTTACAATTGACCCCAGTGACTCTGCAGTGTTTTACTGCAAGTAGTGACTCTACCTATAATAGACTCCAGTTCATCATTCAACGGTCCCGAGTGTGACCACATCAGGTGTTTCTGGTTTGGCTCTCCCCACAACTAGAAGTGGTAATATGGGTTGGAACCTTGTGGGCCGAGCCCGTCCAACCCGATAAAATGGGTGGTTTGGGTTCTATAAAACTTGAATCATATTGATGCGGTCCTTTTTGACCCGAACCCATATGGTCCCAACCCGTCACGGGTTGAACCACTGGGTTGGCGGGTTGGCTCATATTTTTTTTTTAACTAAGAGGGAAAAGGAAGAGCCATTAGCCAATAGTCCAAGTCTCCAAAACTGTAACTCCAAAGTCCAAAGTCCAACCCATTTCTCCTCAATCCCTACTTTCTTTAGCGTGCTTCAAATTGAAACACTTTTAATATTAACTAATTATTGATTATTGTTAAGTTATATTGATGACTTGTGGATTTATATTTATTTTGTTGTGTATGGACCTGTGATGAATATTTAATTTGTAATGTATTTTAATTTTGTTATGTTTAAGTGTGTAGAGAAAACAATATTATTGTATATAAAAAAATAATCTTAGTATATTATTAAAAAAATTTGAAAAAAAATATGGATTGGCCCGCCCAACCCGCCAATCCAGCGGTTATGGGTTGGGTTAGCTAAATGCCAACCCATATTGATGCGGTTCTTTTGGGACCGAACCCATATGGTCCCAACCCGTGACGGGTTGGCCCAAACCCACCGGGTCGGACCATATTACCACCTCTACCCACAACCCACATAAAGTAACCATATTTTGAAGGCCATACAAGGCATATCCCTCCACGGAGTGTTAACCCTCATGCGTCATTGATCGTTATAGTATCTGGGTACTGTGATTAGAATTTTTTTTTTTCATAATCAAATTATTAAAAAGAACATTAATTTTTATAAGAATTATATATAAATGATAAGATTATATTTTATGTATTATTTTACATTAACTTTCATAATAAATACAAGAAATGAAATAAATTTGTTTACATGTGATATTAATTCACTTAACTAATTTTCTTAATATAATCAAATTAGATAAATTTTTCTAAATGAAATAAATCGGTGTTTCTTAGATACTGCATAATAAAATTTAACGGTCCAAATATCATTAAGCTTTTTCTCAAAACTACAACACTTTTAATTTTAATGAAATTGAAATGTAAATTGAAATTAATTTTCAATTACCAATTTTAAAAAACTGAAAAATTCTAATATTCTGTAAATTAGAATTTATTTATTTATTATTGTAGTTATGAAATTTTAGGAGTTTAAATTTATTTGTTTGAATTTATAGTAATAACTTACAAAATATTAAATGTGATGAAATAAACAGCCTGAAAAAAAAAATCAGCTAAGAAAGTGAGATAAGCGTGAGAGAGAGAAGGGGGGATTAACCGATGGCAGGTGGCTCAAGTGGTTCGGCACTTGAGTCCCTTCCACAAGGTATTGGGTTTGAGACCGGTGGATGGAATCTCTGCTGGAGGGAGAGCTTTACACCTAAAGGGTCCGACCCGGTTCGAATCCGGAGTAGTCGGTTGCTTGGATTTACCTGGCCCAAAGAAAGCCAGGACCCAGAAAAAGCACCGGATACCGGATGCTTTAAGCAAGAAAAAAGAAGAAGAGGGGATTACAAAAGGAAATGACAAAGTGATTGCGTGAGGCCCACTAACACAAAAAAACAACCAGATTTTCTAAAACCATGGTTTTGGACTTCAAAACCATGGTTTTAGAGAAAAGAGGGCTTCTATATTTTTTTAGGGTGTTTGGGTAATATTTTCCCAATTCGTGGTATTCAAACACACTCTTGTCTATTCTGTCAAAATCATTTTTTTTCACAGAATCTATTCTCTAAAATCATTTTCATCACTTTTTCTTTAGAAGCTGTTCTCCAAAAATAAATCCAAACATGCTCTTAGTCAAAGAGTCAATAATGCAATGCATCTGGTAGGTGGTTTAGAAGCTGTATATGGAACTTATACCTCAAAGTTACGCTATTCTTGAAGCATGTGGCGCCCCGGCTTTGTCATGTTCTTGTTTCACAACCTTCTGCAGTCCATGGATCACATACTTAAATGTTAAACTATTCGGAGCATATCCGACATTTTGCAGCCTATCCTGAACCTCCATCAACTCGGCCAATTGACCACTCTCAGAAAAGACTTCAACAATCGCATTGTAGCTTTCATTATCATAAACTTGAAACTCCATGGCAAAGAATTTCAAAAATGACTCTGCTTTATCAACATTCTTTTCCTTGCAGAAACTGTTGATTAGCGCCCTGCATACTTCTTTATCAGGTAGAAAACCCATTTTAACCATTTCTTCCAACAACCCTTCAGCTTCCCAACTCCTGTTTTTCCTGCACAAACAGCTTATAATAGCTCTATATGCTGTGAGATTTGGCTTCATACTCTTCTCTATCATCTCAGATTTTAACACCACTGCATCATCCACATTATCAGCTATACATAGGGATTCAATAATTTGATTGTATGTGCTTTTTTCTACCACATAACCATCATGAGAGATTCTTTCTAAAAGATTTCTGGCAGCAAAAGGTCGACCTTCTTGACACAGTGCGATAACAAGATAATCAAATACATCATTAGGAATCTTAACTCTAAACCTCTGAAGCTCCACAATTAAATTCAATGCTGCAAGCAGTTTTCCATCTCTGCCATATCCTTCAACAATAAGCCTACAAGTGAAACTGTCCGGGCAAATCCCATTTCCAATCATATCATACAAAAGCGATCTAGATGCTTGCATCTTACCTTTCTTACAGTAACCAAACATGAGAGTATTATATGAAACAATGTCAGGATTCAGCCCTCTGTCAGCCATCCTATGGAAAAGTTGATGAGCTTCCCTGATCTTCCCCTCTCGGCAGAGGCCATTCATCAAGACTGTATATGTAATCAAATCAGGCATCACACCCCTCCTGTACATGATCTTATACAGATGGAATGCATCTTCCAGCCTTCCTTGCCTGCAATAGCTATTAACCAGTGTGTTATAAGTAACTAAGTCAGGTTCAAATCCTTCTTCTTCCATCTTCTCCAGGAATCCATTCACCTTGTTTGTATCTCCAATTTTGCACAAAACATGGGTCAAAATGTTGAAGGTGTGATCATTCCTGTGTATCCCAAGTCTTCCCATCTCTTCGTATATTTCCCAACAGTGACCAATATAATTAAATTTGGATAGCCCATTTAATAGACAATTGCATACTATAACACTAGGGACAAAACTAGCCTCTATGGTTTTTCTGAAAGTTCCTAAGCCCTTCTCTACCATACCCACCTTAACATAAGCCTTGGTGAGCATATCAAAGATAAGAGGACTCCAATTACAATCCTCAGTACACACAAGAAGATTCTGAAATATATCCTCATTTGGAGAAACTTCCTCAACTAAATGTATTAATTCTAACAACAGTTTCATGGTATGTGGGAACATTCGCGACCAAGTAAGTATGTGAACAATTATACAATAGTTGTGAACGGTGGGTCTGATGCCCAAGTCATTTTTAACCCAATTGAAAAAAGTGAGAGCCGAAGAGCAATCAGACTGACATCTCAGCAAAATCTTTGAAATTTCACGGGCACCCAAATGTGGAAGAATATCTTTGACATCATTCTGAAGAAGATTAAGGTGGAAACTTTTCTGTTTAAGGTGTGAACAAATGAGGCTGACTATATTGTTGGGGTTCTGGGTAGGGGCAAGAAAATTGTACAGGGGATTTGAAATGAGTTTCGACGGAGAATCCGATACAATTGATAGAGAAGACGAAGAAGAAGATGACGATGTCGACGGAAGTGTGGATGATTTTCTGAAATTTGTGTTGAAGGAAGATTCTGAAAGAATATTCCGGTGGAGTGTATGAGGTGCAGATGTAGAGTGGTTTAAAGCAACGAGGATTTTGTGAGTAGTCGAACAGATTGAAGATCGAGACATTAGGTGATTACGAGAATGACAGAACAGAGAGCGATGGAGAAGCGTACCAAGTAAGCAACAGAGAACCGTTCATAGTCTCATCATTTTGGTGACATCAAGTATCGCAGCGGGATCGATCATCGACGCTTTTCTCTTTGGACCTCCTCATTTTTCCTCCTTGCTGCGTCGTTCACGTCGGAATTTAAACCTCTTGCAACTTGGTTCAATGATGTTATTTCCATAGCGCTAACATTCTTGGCTTGTCTTCTAAATATTCTTCTAAGGCTAAGTCTAAAGCTTTAGTTTCTAATTGCTGACTTGCTTTTGAAGATTCAGATTTTGAAGACTCAGAATCGTCACTATCTTCCCTTAATTTTTCTCTTAGTTGGTCTCGGAGTTCTTGTTTTTTCTTTTCGTTTTCTATTTGTTTTCTTTTTTCTTCTCGGCTCCTTTTTCTTTCAATTTTCCTCTTCTCTTTTTCCCTTAATTGGGCTTTTAATTCTTCTATTTCTTTATCTATAGCAGATGGAACTGCTAAAGGAAAAGGAACTATATCTGTAACTGGTTTAACAGTTCTTGGATAAAAACTACTAGAAGGTGCTTGAAGTAGTTTTTCTTCTCTAAATAAAGCAGATTCAATAGAAATCTGTTCTGCTATCAAATCCAATTCTTTTTTAAGAACTTGTAATTGATTTTTTATAGGCTCTAGGTTACTAGGAATACCTTGATTTACTATTTCCATTTTTCTCAACTTTACTAGTTCTTGCTCGACTTCTGATTTTCTTTGTTTTAACTTATTAATCATTAAAAATAACGATCTTCGACTTTATTTTTATCTTTATTATTTACACTTAAAGGTGTAAATCTTAAATTTTTATTGGCTTCTAAAGATACTATAACACTACTAGTCTCATTTTGAGAACTAGGCTCTGATACCAATTTGCCGGAATTTGGTGGATCACTAATTTCTTGTCCAATTTTTAGACTTTCTAATTCACAAGAAAGGGATAAACACCCACACTTGCGTTTTCCTAGAATATGCTTTTGGAGTCTGATCATAGAAGAATCAAAATTCAAAAAACTAGGTTCTGGATTTAGATTTATCTTCTTTTGTTTTACTGCTTCCATAGCAATATAATTTTCTACTACAACTTTACTTAAAGCATTATAAGAATAATGTTTAAGTTGTACAAAATCTCTTAGGCTGAATAGTTTGAAGTTATTTATTATATAACTATCAACTCTGTCAAAAGTATTGGCAAACTCTTCTATGAATTGAATCACAGCATCATTCAATCTTAACTCGTCTATAGCATTGAATAGCTTTGGATATTTTTGACTAATTATATAGCACTCATCTGTATGATTATACAGATTAGTTTTATCTTCCTTGGCTAAAAAGATAAGCTCGAGTATTAGATCTTTAATCATGAGTATGGATTAAGGTTTCCTTATCTATATTCTATCATGCTTCGAGATTATTAATATTCAGGATTCTAACAAGGTGAGTAATTAGATCTTACCAGGCCCAACTCGTCTTCCGCTATCTTTCTCCTCTTTCTCACTTCTCCGCCTCGGCAACCTTTCGGTCGGTGAATCGCCCTAAACACGGCCTCTTGCCTTCAATGGGCACACCTCTCACAGCCGGCAGACCTTCGAGAAATTAGATATCCTTTGCGTAAACTAGTTTAACTAGGTTGATCGGAAAATACACTCACCTTCTCTCCTCTCGAGATATTAATATAGAAGCATATTGATAAGAATAAGGGATAAGGATCCCTTAGATTTTATTACTCACTCATAAGATACATTTCAGGGAAAAACAGAGTACATAGCTTGGTGTGTGCTTAACGTGCTCTGTGGAAAAAACCCTGATCGGTTTATATAGAGACTTGACTAAGAGGTAACCATGGTTTTATAACTCAACCATAGTTCCTTTACACAACCCCAGTTACATAAAGTAATCCACGGGTCTTCTTTTTCTCTGTGGCAGACAACTTTAAGTCTTTTCTCGTCCTTCGGATAATTCTTTTTAGAAAAAGTATTCAACACGTTTTTCTTTTACTTTTTCTTTTCTCTTGTCTCTTCTGCCGACGCTGGTTGACAACATAGACAGCTGTGCTGCTTTTCTTCTTTTCTTCGCATTATTGTGCAAAGATTCTCTTTTACTTTATTGCTGGCACTGATTTGATTCAGCTTTATTTTCCTTTGAAAGGCTTTTAGCTGACTGACGACACCTGTCTTCATTGGATTTTTCTTTTTGCAATATACTATTGCAGATTCCGTCACATGGTAGGTCCAGGCTCCTCCATCTTCTAACATTTCTTCTATCTCAAGAAGATAAGGAATGTATCCTGCTGCTCGTCTAAGATGAGAATAATGCTCATCAAAATCCCATTTAATATCTGGAATTGTCTTTTTTATCTTTAAATTTATTTGTTGATTCACACCAACTGTCCCGACTTGACAAATATATGGACCTGAAAATGAAAACTCTGGTGGAACAATAATAAATTTTAAGAACTTGATCTTGGCTGGTCCTATTTTATCCAACTCTTTAATAGCTGAAACAATAGGCTTGGGTAAAACACCATCAATTTGTTGATGATTTTCTATATAGGCTAATGAGAGATAACCATAATTAAACGCAAGTTTAACTATGTCTTTTGGTGCCTCACACAAGGTTAGGATTTTTGGATAGTAACTCTCATACTCGATGGCAAAGGTTTTTCTAGACTCTTGGTTATTTCCTGAGTTCATAATAGTATTCACTCGGTTATATTCCAATAAGAACTCACTTTTGGATTTGTTATTCTCGGGTAACTCTGGAAACTGTTTAGGATGAGGGGGTAATTGTTTAGTTTTCTCTACAAAGGTAAACCCTACCTGAACAGCTCTCTTTTTAGGAATTTGAACAAAATTTTGTCCAAGTAATTCTCGGGTTAACTTTTCCAATTCAGGGCTAACGACTTCCTTGACTTCACAGACTTTAGCCTCAACTACCGTCTCTGTCTTGGAACCTGAATTGTTGAGTTTTAAGGCTTGTTGCCTTTGTTCCTTGGATAATTCACTGGATTCCACTAATGGATTCTCCTCATTATCCTCTTTCTTGGAATCACCAGAATCTTGATAATTTATAGATTCTTCATCCGTTTTGGCTTTTGTTGCGGAAACTATTGCCTCCGACTTTTTCGCTTCCAGTATTCTACCAGGAAGACTTGTCTCGCTTAAACCAGAAGAACTGGCTAAGACTTTTTCAGATTCTTCGCTCAAAGGACTAGAATTCCTTATGAACTGTTTTAAATCAGTTCTGAGTTGAAGTAATATACTCCTCTGAAGTATAACTCGGCTATGAAGCTTCATGAGCTCCTCATATTTTTCTTTTTGGAGATCTAGAAGAGATTCCATCTTGGCTTCTTCCTCTTGGATCTTTTGAATTTGATCCAATAGGTCAATCATGGAATTGGTTTCCATATCGGCTAAGGAAATCTGCAAAAATAGTATGTATTCTTTTAATATTCCCTCTGGATTGATAGACAGAGTAGCGGTGAGAGATGCATAAAACGGTGTCGTTTTTTCTTTGTAGGGAGAAAGAAGTTGATCTTTCCTGTGTATTTTCATTAAGGTATTAAAAATCCAACCGATTAATGAATCAGTTAAGATAATGAGTTAAAAATTAATGAGTCATATAGGAAGTTAACTTAGGATTATACTGGTGGTAATTAAAATAATAAATTTAATTAAAATGGCCAAAAACATCATATTTTAGGTATAAAAAATTTTAATAAAAATAATATTAAAAATATTATATTAATTAACAAAAGAAATATATATAAACGTAATATCATAATAATTAATAAAGGTCCTAGAATGCTTCTCATGGAAAAGTGTGTAATATTGAGATCAAGTGATTTGAGGCAGGCTTCGAAGAACTACAAATGAGAAGGCCTACTCTATACACAACACTGTCATGTCACTGCTTACTAGGCTCTTTTCTTTCTTCCGAAATTGGGTATGTTTGTTTTAACGATCAGATTGTTTATAAATTATTTTTTACGTAGATCGAGATACAACTTCTCTCAGATACTTATCTCATATAATCGTATACCGTAAATTACGATTGAAAAGCTATTTTTAAGTATTCCAATCGTTCATCCAAACAAGCAGTCAATCTCTCTTCAATCTTCATTTTCCGGTCACTGCCTCATTTATGTATAGTTTTATTTTCTGGCTAGTCTGCGCCACAACTTGAAACCTTCAACAATAATCATTAAGGCCGGAGTTTTCTTTTTTTATGATTTGTCAAGAGTTTTCTTTCACAACAGCAAGTTTTTTATGGAATCTCTTCCTCAACCTTTTTCCTTAACTTCTTCCTCTAGTTTCTCCTTCTTGTCTCTTAAAATATCCTCTTATTCTTGGCGTTTTTGTGTTTTTCCAACGAGCAAAAAGGTGATCCGGCTAACCCACCCAACATGCGGGGTTACCCCAAGTTGCTCCGGGTTACACTGATTTTCAGCGAGTTACCCAAGTTAGATTTTCACCGAGTCTAAGCAACACTCAGACTGGACATATGTCTGGGTTGCCAGTTCCGATCCGACCCGGTCAATCAGGATTTTAATACCATGATTTTCTTTTAATCCAGATGGGATATTCAAATGAAATTATAGGGTTTTCTTTATTCTCATAACTTATATATAAATATTTAAATATATTTTAAAAATTATTGTCATAATTGTTATATGCATAAATATATATATATATATATATATATCAAATATTCAAATTATATAATATATATTAAACATTAAAAAATAGAAAATAATCTAAAATATAATAATGATATTATTTTTTCATCTATTATATTTATTTTCCTAAATTACACTTTCACTCAAAAATCATTGGCAATTTCATTTTTAATCATTATAATTCTACCATTTTAAAAATAAAAAATACATTATATTAATTTTTAATTTAAGAAAATCCATAATTTACTATTTCATTAATTGTAGTTAATTCAAGACTCTATTTTATTAGGAGAGGTGAGAATCCTTTATTCTCTAAGCCTCAAGGGGAAACCCTTAATCAAATATAAGAAAGACTCTATTCCAACATCATCAAAAGAATGCCAACAACATAAAATGTTGAAGAGAATACACAAGCAAAAAGAAGAGAAAACCTATTTATTTTTTCAGTTTAAGCACACAACAAGAGGGAAAAAAACTGCAAGATTTCATTCTATATTGGAAAATCAAGTTACAAGTGCTTTCACCCACTCTTTTCCTTCTCCCTCTCCCAAACAATGCAGGTTACATCAAATACAAATCATACAAACAAACCCAGAAGGAATATAGCCACATAAAATATCCTAGGGATCAATAACGTAAAAGCCTCTGTTGTGTTAGACCTAGAGCTTGTCTGATGTACATGAACATTGGCTATTTGGCTAAATGATTGTACAACATGCAAAATATCTACACTAAGTACTGTACCAAAAAGATTGCAGTACTGATATTTTTACAGGAAATACAACACGTAAAAATTTCCCAGAACGCCCTGATATATACGTGGCATGAAACTTGGGTACCTCTAAATGAAGGATTTGTTAGAGGATATAATTCTGGCTTGCTTTTGCTTAAACAATATCCTGGAACTTCTGTAATGTAGTTCATCATATATTAAGCAACAATCAAGCTGGCAAGCTTAAGCTGCTTATCTAATGGCAAGTGGTCCTTTAATAGCGCACACGTGTGATGCATTACTTTCAATAGCAATTTAGCCATATGATCCTCACTTTCATCAATGGGCTGGGCACTAGGCATATAGGTACCATCTGCTATCTGTGAAGCCCAGTGGAATATACGTTCTGTTGATGAATAGAGATGGGAAACAACAGATTCTGTAACAATATCCCAACTTCGGTCTGCTAAAAGAGATGTAAGGGTGACAGGAATATCATTCAGTACTGTTTGTTCATCCACAATTATTAGGGGCATATATTTGCAACAGGTAGCTGATAGCAGACCTATAAACTGCAGAACCTGTAGGATAAAGAAGGATATGCATGTCAGGGATTTAGCAAGCAACAGAAATGACTGGTTAATGTAATGACAGTTTCTGGATATAACAGCTATGATATTTTTCAGTTTTAGAATAATAGAGACTTCAATTCCCTCCCTCTACCAAATAGGCCCTTGGAAGGATTATAAAATCCATTACTAAAGACATCAATACTTAGTTCCTACCTTGGAAGGATAAGGGGACACACAGCTAATTTCAGCAGCATCAACAAGCCACTGTCTTTTGACGCTCCCTTCTGCATGGTGCAGAGCCGCCACAACTTCAATGAGCACATCCCAGTGACCTGCAAAAATGATTCTTTAGCATAAACCCGCTGTGCATTTCCAATTCAATATGCTCCCACTTTCCAGATAGCTATGAAGAAAATGAATTTACCGCAGCTGAGTTAAAAAGAGGCTAATCCCAAAAAGGATTGAAACGAGTTTCTTGACCAAAAACAATACCATCCTGCAGCTTAGTAAACTGACCTTGTAATTTGGCATGCAATATGTAAGATTTCATCTTCCCTAGCTCAAGAAATGGTAGAGAACCATTCTTCACTAGCTTTGCCTTGGCACAAATCTTTTTGCAGACTTCAACAGATTTGTCAACATCTCGTACAGACCTCTCATGTGAAACCTATAACATGTATATGAATGCGTAGGTTATAACTTACAGGGTTTAAACAGACATTTCATATATCATATGCTTGATCTCAACAGGAGGATGAAAAGTTGGAAACTTAAATGAACAAAATAACCCGTTTAAACAGTTCATGAAGTTACTAGACAGTGGAAATGATGAAATATGCTACAAAATTACAAGCACAGGAGAATTCACATTTAAGTTTATAATTAAGTGCATGCATGCATACCTTGAGGAAATCAAGCAACCAACTCTGAGGAGCTTTCCCTAGGCATCTCACAGCCTCAGACCACTCCTCTACGAATTTTTCATGCTTTGACACCATGCTTCTAGAGGAATGTAACACTGGCAACAATGAAAATAACACTTCCATGCACCTCTGAACTTGAGATATGTCAAGAGCATCCAAAGAGACTTCATCTAGGCATCGATACAGACCTTTCCAACATGATTTGCGTAACAAGCTATTTTGATAGGTATCAGAATCTTGGTATGAAATAGCAGAAAACAAATGATTACACACATCATTGAATAGTTTCTCAAGCCTGGAGGTTGAATATGCTCTTACAAGGTCGGCTAGCTGAATTAGCAGATGTGATTGCAGATGCAGTTCAAGTGTCCTGAACCTGGAAAACTCAGATAGCTCATCAAGAAAAGTTAAAAGTGAATCAAATTGATTCGCATGAGCTAGTGCGAACTGCACACATTCCTCTCTTAAAGTTCCTTGCTTATAAGAAGAATCTGCTGGCAACAGCTCAGCAACCTGGGCTTCATATCTCATACAACGCCTGATAATTGCTCCCCATTCGAAGCTTGGCAATCTGGGAGCTTTTGAAAGGCACCTCAATACAGTAACAACTGTGCTAACATGTACAATAGTACCTGCCTGAGCCGGTATGAGACATATAATGAGAAAATTAAATGAAAATATTTCCCTTAATGTAATAGTGACTAAATCTAGGATAAGATGTACAATTCTAACATGCAACAATATCTTCAAAAGAGCACATTAGGAGGATCCGAAGCAACTATCAACTAAATGTACATTTGTTGTCACTTGTCCGTAAGTCACACAAGCAAGTATATGATAGAGCATTGCAATGATGACTTCTATAAATTTGACAAAAGCAACTGCAGTCTGCGATGAAGATCATGTTGATTGCTACGCAAAAGCAGATGACTCATATCCAAACATTTAATGCAATATTAACTGCATGTAAAGGAAGAAAGACCCAAAAAAAACACTAACACAAGGCAACCACAAGATACAATTATCAAAAGAATTTCAAAACAATTCACTAAAAAACTATAGGGAAGCGCTGACCTCTTTTTTTAAATCTGTAAGCCATGAGCTAAGTTGCAAAACCACATTGTCCTCAGAAAAACTTTGAGAAACAGATTTCAAATTAGTCTCTGGTGTTTTCCTATGACCATCAACATCCAGATGTTCCTTGGATAGTAAATGATGTTGAAGAAAAGAGAGAGCCCAGGATGCAAACTGTTGTCGCTGATTATCATCAGAATTTTGTGCCAGAAGAAACATCTCTTGCACCAACGATGTCAAATATGCTTCATAGACGGAGCCTTTGAGCAGAAGGCCTGAGGAAGGAGATTCCTACGGTGCAAAAAGTAGCAAGTGAGGGTTTTGAAAATGTGACCAGAAAAAAGCTAACAACCCTGATAAGATAGATACTATCAATAGTATCAAAATACCTTCTTCTGATAATCAGCTTGCATATCCAAAATCCCAGCACCTGCTCCCATAGCATTAACCACTCCAAGCATACCACCCAAATTCACAAAAGAAGGGTAAGGATCTGAGTAGCATTTTCTGAACAGCTCCAGGATACTTTTAACGTAGACAACCTTGGTAGAATGCAACCCTTCATTCAGAATCCATGAAAGAATTGTCCCTGCTCCAAAGCAAGATGCCATCATAAAACTCTGGTGTAACATGCCAGATTTTTTCACAGTGGTTAACTCTGAAATCAACTCTTTAAGGCCACTTGCTATGTTGTCCAACTCAATCTCATCCATCAATTCCATTCTCCGGCAAAATGGCACTATTATGGGAATTGCAATACAGGATCCTACTGCTAAAGCAACCTTGGATTCTTCATTCTGGAAATTAGTGCTTTGAAGTTGTGAGTTTACATATGGAATCCATGATATTACCAAACTTTTCATTTTGAGAACAGAGTCTAGCTCTCCAGCTCTGTATACTGCACTAATGGTGAGAGCCAAACCAAGAACAAGTCCAGCAACCCCCCAGATATCTTCTTCCAAGTCTTCACAGTTATCAGAAGGAAGTTCAGATACCTCAGTATTCACAAAAAATTCAACATATGGGAAGCAGGAACATATACTGTCCAAAACATCAGAAGAAGATCGAGTGATCTGATGCATCGTTGCAGATAAAGCCCTAACTATTCTTCCTAGTAAATCAAACTCTGGAACCTTGTCCATGTCATTCTCCACACCAGAGTTGTTACCAGCTCCAGTTCGGGTGAGAAGATCCTGGCATGCCAAACCCAAGCCAATACCACATGCTCCTTTTACAAGGGAACTTTTGCTAACGAGTAGAACCTGAAAGTTCACACCATCAGTGTGGTATAAATCTCAAGAAAAAGAAAAAGGATTCTAAATCTATAGGAAACAATGAGACATGGTCAATCCATAAAAAATAAAAGTAGCACCTCAAGAAGTCCTGTGATGTTATGATATCTCTGTTTATGATCAGTTACATGGAGGCAACTTGAGATCAATCCAAGGGAAATTGCAGCAGACCATTGGCGGTGTTCATGTTCATGCTGGAGCAACCATTCCAGAAGAAACTTTGATGCTGAGGATTTCACAGTATGGTCAGAAGAAGGCAAGACCTGACAATAGCAAGAAAGGTCAGATCATAAATATCCGATGCTAATCATAAGAAAAGTTACCGCTTAAAATGGCCAACAGAGTTGACTAAATAATTGATGACCCTTTTCCAAAGCAGAAGCCCAAGTGATTATTTATAGATTTCAGTTTGCAGCGCCCACTAGGATTGGGGGATGCATAACAATATAAGATTACACTTGCTTCTGTGATCATCAATATGGAAAAAATATACTTGCCAACAAAGTTACAAGTCCAATTATTCGGCAAAGGGTCTTTACATTTTATATATCCCAGCAGCGCTGGATTTATCTGTTACATATGCTTGACATGAAAATTTGATTAACAGTCAGAAACTATAATAAACAAGTTCATATCCATGGAAAAGTTCTCACCAGACAGAGAGCACCAACAGCCAATGCAATATTTTCAGCACATCTAGGAATAGCTTCATTTGCTATAGCTATCATACTCTGCAAATATATAATAAGACAAGATGAATCAGATATGACACACAATTGTGCAGTACTTGCGGATAACTAAATACAACAGAAAAATAATAGTTTACAATTGCAAAATAAAATATTAAACCTTTAGGATAGCATTGGCAGCTTTAGAAGTTTTATCTAGAACAGCAGATTGTGCTTTAGCATTATAGGAAAAAATGTAAGCCCTCATCCAATGTCGCATGAAGCATTTCCATGATTGTAGTGCCATAAGTGCGACCAAAATATTTCTTGAGAGTTGAAGTGAACGAGCCATTTCCACAAAGGCATTTACATACTCAGAATGTGCATCTCTTCCCTGAATGCCAACAATATCAGATTAGGGGGATATTTGGTGTAAAGATTTTTAATCAACTACAAGAAATTATTTTCCCAAGCAATTCAATCCCATAATGAAAATACACCAGTAATCAATAAAAAGCGTTTGGAATAAACACTAGAAGATAAAATGGGGAAACTGAAATTCCATGGGTGTAGTTGTAATTGAGTTGTCCATATTTTGTGGAAAATCAAATGGCAAGGGAATAAAGATTCGTGTGAAACTATATTGGAAACATGGTATACTTCATTCTTGAACAATTTTAAGGAATATGCATGCCATAGGTGGCTTAGAAATGTATTGGGTAACCAAGAGAATAAATCTAATTTTTAAATATCTTACTTTCTGCCCCTGCGGCTCACTCACTTTTTTAGGAGTGAAAGACATGCACAATAAGGCAGCACCAGGTAACTCCCTAGCTTCACTTATATTCCCTGCATGAGAAATGCTTATATGTCAAAAAAATTATAAAATTAATAAATTGAAGTATCAAATTAAGTCGGTTAATTAAAATAATTTCTGACACAATTGGCAAAGGACTATTTATTATTCTTTAAATTATATTAAGGTAATCATATTCTATCAGCTGATAAGAAGAGAATTTTGCTAATAGTTTCATTCATCTATCATGGAAAGTTGAGAATTTTATTTTCTGGCATTAACCAACCAAAGGTCCACAACAAATGCTAAGATCGGTGAGAATTATCAATTTATGGCTTAAACATTCTATTTCTTTTTTCCATTCAATATCAGATCCAAAATTCATCTTAGTAATAATTTCTTGAGAAGGAACAATACAAATTGGACAGCCAATATTACAATACCTGAAGAGAAAATAACCTGAGGAAATGCATCCATCAATTTTTCAATCTTACTTCCTGTAACTCTTTTCTCCTTGATTAATCTTCGCCGATTTCTGAAGAAAATTGACAGGCTATCAAATTTAGTCATATAATCACATTTCTCAGAAAGTCAGTAAATCAACTCATTCTTCAAATCTTGTAGTACCCGACTTGACTATAGAAAATAACTCACATGTGTTCATATGTTATAATTTTGACTTGAATGTCCTCCATAACCCTGAGCACACAGGGACTCGTCTCCGAAAATAGCAACTCCAAGTTCCTCTTTTTAAAATCTGGTATACTCTTTTCAAGACATGACACCTGAAAAAGTGGTATAGCACAACATTATTGGGAAAATATGTTTATGTTACAAAACTTGTCATTGTCAATTCAAGCAGGTCATTAGAGCTACCTCGTACTGCATAAGTGCCTGTAGGGCTGAGATTCTTGGTTTTGCCCATTGTACCTTACTGCCAGCATGACTATAGCTACCAACACTCCATAGAAGTTGCAGCACACCTTTTGCCTCTTCTGAATATGCTTCAGCATCCATCGCACCCCATCTTAGTAAATGGCAAATGCTGGCACAAAAGCTGATGTGAGGCAGTATCTTCTACCAGGAAACAATCACATTCTAATATTTGGAGTGGAAGCCTTGATACAGATCAATTAAGAAAATACAGAGAAGAAATGCAGAGGTGATGGGCCAAGTATTGGTAGCTTCTGCTGGGTAACTTTATGTGAAAAAGGTGAAGAATAAGACCCAGGCATAGGAGATTTGGGTGAGGTAGCAAGAGGGACAGAAGGAGATATATCCTATGTTAACTAACTGAATCACATGAATCATGAGGAGTGTAAGCCAGTGCTTTTGTGTGTGTGTGTGTGTGTTGGGGGGGGGGGTTGTTGTTGTACATTTATGGGAGTATTGGGGTAGGCATAGGTCTGGGATGGAAGAAAGGAAGAATTCACTCCAGTCGGGATAGACTTTAGCCTGCCAAAAGCCAAAGGAATTTTGCTTTCTTGGGTTCCACAAGAGGGTCAACAAAAAAGAAGATACATCTGAAGAAAGATTTACAAATTAATATTTTCAAGATTAAAACTTTTGAAGGAATTAATCCAAAAAGCCAGAGGGTTTATTCAATTTGAGTATAACCTAACCAGACTACTATTTATTTCTTCTCAAGGGAAAAAGTTACCATCCTCAGGGCATGTTTAGTACGCTGGAAGGACTTTTGAAGAGATCTGAGTAGGAAAGTAAACAAGAATTGGTCTTAATGAACTAGAACATTTGGGCCCAAAAACGATGTTTGGTATGTAAGGGAGAGTAGATGGAATCTAATCAAATATTTGTTTGGTGTGATTCCTAATATAATAAAAGGAATCCTTAAGATGTGAAAACACAAAAATATCCCTAGAAATAAAAATTAATAAAAATTGAGAGCGCAAGAGAGAGAAGAGGAGGGAGAGGGAGGGAAGAGGGGGGAGAGGTCCTTTAGATCAATTTTTCAATAGGTCCTCAAATTTTTGTTTTCATGTAAAGCACATTACAGTTTCAGGGATGACGTGGTAGAAGCCCATCCTTCAAATTTGTGGAATCTCGATTCCTTTACAAATAGTTTTCCAATATATCAAACATGGCAAAATTATGATTCACTTTCTACTCCCACTTCCACTTCCGTGTCCAGGATTCCAGAATACACATCACTGCTAATTGTGATAGTAAAAAACATTACTTTGGGATCAAAGCTTCTGCTCAGGCATGCTTACCTTTGGCCCAGAATTGGATCAGCAAGGTAATCTTTCACATTCTTTTTTATGACAATCCAAGCAGTGTAAAAATCTGAACAAATTATCACCAAAAAAAAAAAATCTGAACAAGTAAGATACATAGTAACAACAAATAATTTAACCGTAAACAAAGAAATTGGTTCACAAAGTCAGATGAAGGCTTTAATAGCAAAATATCCTTAGGAAAGTTAAATGAAAATTACCAATTACATCAGCTTCACAAAGGTGGGCAAGGCTTTGCAAGCCAATAGATTTAATTACCAGATCTGGGCTCTCAATGCAAGACTGTTATGCAAACATAAAAGCATGATATCAGAAAAACGCATGCACCAGACAAGAAGAATCAAGAAAAAGTATATAGATATCACATACTGAAACAGACAAGACAAGGTCAACACCCCTATCAGGGTTTTTCTGGCAAACATCCCGAATGGAAACAGCTCGGCTAACACAGACAATTCTATCCGAAGCAAAATCAGCAAACCCTTTAGCAAGCAACACCCCCTATATAATAAGGATGAAGAAAAGATTAGACCAATTAGCTATAAGACTTTCCTGAAACAGCCAGTAAGAATCAGCAAGCAGCATCTAAATAGTGAATATCTTAAATTGGAGGAAATCTGTTATGGCACTTAGAATCCAAGATTTTAGGCACAAGTTAGAAGAAATAAAAAAAGTGAGAAACAAGAACATGATGCTTTATCTTGCTTAAATACAACAAGAATTCTTGTGCCTTTTCCAATATTGGCTTCCCAAGTATCAAACAAGGTTCAAATCAGGCAAATGGCTGAGCATAAATTTAAAGGCTCCACCAGCCAGCCTTAGTAGATTGAAAAAACATAAAACTTGTAATAGACAAACTTTGACATAAGCTGTTTGAGGTTCTCAATCATCAACAAAGTGCAAAGATCACAATGAAAAACTTACTTGCAAATTCGCAAAAGCTCGATCATTGACTTCCCAGGTTCTACACAGTAATCGAGTTGCTGTAGCACACAACAAACTGTATGCGCAAAAACAATCAATAAAGTTGGTTTAAATTGAAATCCAAAAATTTTAAGAGGCCTTTCGTTTTTAAAAAATAAGAGTAATAAACAGAGGAACCTAACTTGTGGCAAGAGAAAAATAGAATTAGGCATATAATAAGAGAGAACCATACTATTACATGAATTTAACATAACCTTTACTTCATAAAATAAAACAACTACAACTTGTTTGGTAGTTATACAGATCACACAAGACTCATGACATGAAACCTATTCCTCTAACATTTCAAGAAGTTGCAAATGGGCAAGGAAGCACCAAATAAAATTCTCAATTTCTACAAAACAATACCCCAGAATTATGAGCCTGAAATGAATAACATTTGCCAATATTATTTGAAGCCGTCAAGACTGACAAAAATAACACATAGCCAAGAAGAAGCATAAAAGATGGTTTCTTAATGTAATTATGGATCCCTTTTTTCAACTAAATGTGACATCAGTTCAAAGTTAAAACATGAAGATCAATGACTTTAAGTGATATTTGAAGCCCCATGCTAGATGAAGCACCATAAAACCACACTATTACTACAAAAAACCACAAGAGAAACTACCACAACAATTCAAGAAAAATAAACAAAATCTAAAAACAATATAGACAGTTCAGCGAGGACCCACCCTTCAGCATCTTTGTTAAGCATAGGCAAGATAGTTTGAACTACAAGTGGAATCATAGCAGAGTGTGAAGCAAGTGATGGCAACATTTCAAAAATTTTTAGCTACAACGGAAATGAAAGAAGAACAGAATGAATATCACAAATGAGGGAAACAAAGTAAATGACAATCCAATGAATTAAGCACCAATCCAGGATACACGGATGAGTAAGTTACCAGCATATCATGGCTCATGACATCCTTTCTTGTGAATATATTACTGTAAAACATAATTGTCAGCAGAAGGGGAACTCCCAATTTGGGATCCATAATACCAAGGGTAGCCAAAGAATCTGCAGCTGCTGCTCCCATTGATGGATGAATTAATAGAATGCCAACAACAGCGCTGAGTAACAAAGGCATTTCTACAAGCACAGACATTGAGGAAAACATCATTCCCTGCCATTTTTAATACGTTAAGCTAAACCCTATTCCCTTTATCTAAATACTATACCTGTCAAAAATACTTCCTGAGAATGAGAGAGAGGTAATGTTGATTTTCGCTGGTTAACAATTGATAAACATAACCTTCTTACTTGAGAAGCCCAATTTTTTTTACTATACATTATGATGCCTTCGTTAATGCATTCATTACTTGAGAAACCCAAAGTCATAGTCAGAAGGAAAATTCCAGATAAAGATTCTCTGCCCTGAAAAGCAAAAAGATATTTAAAGACTATCAAAATTTGTAGCTTCAATGATTTTCACCATTTTACAGTTACACATCACTGAGTTAGAAATCTATTAGAATTTAATACTAAAGCAGTTTGGCACCTCTAATTAAAGATAATGAAATACATACTTTTCAACTCGCCGAAAAAGAAAAGTTAACATCACATTGGAAACAGGAAATAAATTTTACACAACAGATACATAACCTGATACCACAGATGTCGCAAAAGTCTTGAAATAATAATTCCTGGAGTGCTGAGGTAATGAACTCCCTCAGTGGTTGGTTCATTTTGCGGTGCCACAAATATTTTAACAAGGAGCTTCTCCAACAAATAAAGCAATTCAGTAGCCAGTCCTTTCACATATTTCGAAGGAGATGACATAAGGCTTATGACAGGAAGCAAGAACAAAATTTCTTCAACTGGAACAGATTTAGTTTTGCTGATATTATTATCTGCATTAATAGTTATAAGTATAAATATACTGAAAAGTTTAGGATGCAAGAGGAGGATATAAATTCACTTGAGTTCAAGACTTTTTTAATGAATTTGTGCATAAGATAAATGCATCAACAAGAAATATTGCAAAGCAAGACCATCAGGAATCTACAATCATATAAGGAAGAGTTTAGGATCTCTACAGATGATAAGCACAAGACAATCACATAATGGTTAACAAATTGACCACCTAAGAACAAGGCATAAGCATAAGTTAACACAGATCCTCACACATCTTTACATATATAATTTGGACCGCCTAAATCAGATATGGACAGTCCATGTTTTATTATTTTTCTGATTTTAATATTTCTATTTTAAAAAATATGAACTGTTTGAATTTGATCAAAATTCAAATTAGAACCGGCTCTGTGCAGGGAATTAGGGTATACAAGCAGTCTCTTGAAAAATGCAAAAACTTTTCTATGAATATTCATGGATTACATTTCAAAACACAGATGTTGCAATTCTAAATATTCAATATTGTACTCCATCTGTTCAATTCGATGCATGAATATAATCCAAAAGTGGAATGACTACTATAAATCTTACCATTTGCATATTTCCACTTCAGGATTGTAGAAATGAGTTTCAGAATAGAAATTTGAACATGTTCAAGTTCTGATTGAACAAGGATAGTCCATAATGATACCATAGTTGATGACAAACTAGGAAGACATGTCAAACCATGATCCCGCTGTACAGAGAACAACCGTTTTGAGAGTTCAAATAAAAGCTCATTATCACCACCATGCCACTGAAGACAAGTGACCAGAGAAAGAACTGTGTCGAGGAATTCAACGGCATTTTGTTGAGCCTCGGTTAGTAGCTGCAGATTCAAATCAATAAAAGAAAATAAAGGAAACAACTTCACATTGGTAACAATTACATAGTGAAATTTAAATAACTAGAACCATACCGATCTTGTTTCAGCCAACTTTTTCAATACCACTATATATGCCTCTACTATCTGTTCCATGAAATTTACAAATCTCTTGTAGTCCTGAGAAGGTTAAAGAAAAGGTACAGTTACTTCCACATTTCTCTACAACAATGAAATCCAATGAGTAGAATTAAAGCAATGTATTCCACGATTCAGAGCTTTCTATCGCAATTAGGCTTACTTCAGAGGTCTTGTGAGGAAAATATTTGAGGCATCCCGTTAGCAGCTTAAAAACAGGCATTGACTCAGACGGATACGAGCAACAAAATGATGCCATCGAAAAAATCAGTTGCATTGTAAATGAAGAGGAGGGTGACTCAGAAGCTAATAGTCTTAACACTGAAAAGTTCAATAACGGTCTTAAAAATTCACAAACATGGATCATTCCCAATCTCTTGTTTTGCAGCATGAACAGACAGACTTGCTGCAAGAGTTCGGGTTGAACTTCCGCCCTGCATGACAGTACCTGTCACATACATCAAAACTTAAGCTTCAAGATTCCCCAGTCGAACGGTCTCAACAATTAATAACATTAGCCAAAACTGATTCCCAATGGCTAGTTCTTGCTGTTGGAGATCAACAGAAATCAAATTGAATTTCATATCGAAGACGAAGTAAGTGTTCACCTTTGCTAATCATGCAATTCTTTTTTACGTCAAATTGCTTAACAACAAAAAGAACAAGACAATCCCTCCGTTCCTTATACCTTAACAAAAGGGTGGGCCTCAGTGGAATTGAACCGCCACGAGGCATTGTTCTTCTGGAAACCAAGGCGAACAAGAAAGCCCAATCCTTTCACAAAAACTACAACAAACTTCGGGTCGGTTCCTTCAAGAGCGGATTGAAGTTCCAGCAACCCGTGAGAAATATCCACTACGGAGTCCGTCACAAGACGGCATAGCTCTCGAACGGATTGGTCTACAACAGAAGAGGAGGAGGAATTAAGGCACTGAGCAATGGCATCTCTTCCGGGTTCGGATTGAGGGTCCAGATACTTTGGCGCTGATCGCAGCTTCGAAAATATTGAAATCACGGCGAACTTTTGCAGTGACGGTTGCGGGACTCGGGTCTTTTCAAGTAAAGGAGCAAACGACTCCATGGACGACCCACACCGTGGGTTAGAACTTCAGTGTCTCCGGAGGTGAGGGAAGCCAGAGGCTCGCACACGGAGTTTCGCCTTAAAAAACTTGTTTATTGGAGTGTTATATATACTTTCTGGATTATAGTAAATTTAACCGGATCAAGTTATTTAAATCAATCACAGTAAATGTAACTTTAAAATTAATTTGTAGCCTCTGTCGATTTATAAAAAAAAAAACATTGAAGTTTTTTATATTCAATACATTAAGTTTTCTAATCATATGTCCTATTTTTTATATTTAAATTTATATTTAATTAATAATAATTTAAAAATAGAACAGATTATAATATATGACTAACAAAATGGTTATAAAGACATGTAAACATTTTCTTTAAAAAATAGAAAAAATTAATCTATTGCTCAATGGCTACTGCTTAATGTGATTTAAAGAATTAGATAATTTTATCCATCATCTTCCTTGTATATAATCAACAATCAATGTATAAACCCAGACAAAAATTAACAATTAAAAAGGCAATAAATATTATAATTATATAACAATAAATAATGAAAAGAATATTTACCCAGATGCAGGGTGTGTGTGTATACTTCTATCTTTTTCTTTCTTTTTTTTTTTTTTTCTATTGTGTATATATACTTCTTTCATTAGGTTAGACAATGGCATGGCAAAAAAAATTAGGTTAGACTATGGCCAGTTTTATATAGTGTTTGGAATAGCTTATTTTT
This sequence comes from Inga oerstediana, assembly GCA_963210345.1. Classification (NCBI taxonomy): domain Eukaryota; kingdom Viridiplantae; phylum Streptophyta; class Magnoliopsida; order Fabales; family Fabaceae; genus Inga; species Inga oerstediana. The sequence goes on from OY723401.1 coordinate 5,257,255, forward strand.
GGGTAATAAGTGTTTATAAATCGTGATTTACGGTATACGAGGTAAGTATGTGAGAGGAGTTTTATCTCGACTTATGTGATAAAGACTTATTTACCCCAAAACGTATTTTCAAACACAGCCATAGTTGATATGGAATGTATCCCGTTTTTTCTTTTTTGCCAGATTGAGTGAATTATCTTTGACTGTTTATAAACAAGGTTTTTATAAAGGAATAATACATTAGAATCCTAGGATATTGAACACTGAACGGAATCCAAGTCGCTGCGCTCTTTCCTCTCTGTTCTACTCCCTCCGCGGCGGGAACGTTAGTGGCGATTATGACGTCGCTAACGGAGCTTGACGATGACATGGTGCGCAGCATGTCAATAGGTGCAGTTTTCTCCGACTTTGTGAGTCCCTTCTTCTCTTCAAATGAAAATACAATTTTAATTAGATTTCATCAGCCGACAATCAGTGCAGTTTTAGGTTTATGACATTGATTTTAGTTAATCATGCATATTTGATTGCTTATTTGACCAAGAAAGATCGTACTGCTATTGATTAATTACGTTCTGTTGGGCCTCGCTTTCTTTGTATTAATCAGTATTAGTAATTCGACCCTTTTCTTGGCATAGCTACTGGGTTACTGTTTTTCAAGAATTTCTCGTCCCAAATGCACAATGTCTGTAGGGTTCTTGTTCTGGGTAGCTTTATGCATCTTTAATCTCTCTGTGATCACGATGCCTTCAGTTCATGTACGGCAATATCTACTATTATCGTAGCAACTTTGGAATTGGTACCCTAACCTTGTTCTTGCCCTCTTAATAGGGAATAGTGGATGACCCAAAAAATATTTCTTTGACCTGGATTTATTATTATTTGTTCAGAATGGGAAGATAAATTCAATTGATTTTCATCGCAAGGATGATTTACTTGTTACAGCCAGTGAAGACGACTCAGTGCGGCTCTACGACATTGCAAATGCTAAGTGAGTTAATCGTTGATTTGCTATTGGAAGATGTCATTACACTGTGAAATATTAATCTGTAGTCAAATAGTCCATTATGGCCGCAGAAATTGCTCATTTGCCTTAGTCTTTTGTACAATGCTCTAACTGTATGGGAGTTTGTAGTTTCACTGGTTTTGCTGTGTTCACTCACTACACACTTTTCAACCTTGCTTCTCCTATTGATAAAGGGCTTGTCGCATGAGATGAAAACTGCAGTGTCTGATGATTGTTTGGTTTTCTCAGATTGAAGTAATTTTTATCTGATTCACGCATACTATTTTGTTACTGAACATCCATGTCAAACTTCATAAAATGGTTATACTAGCTGCTGATGTGATGTGATATACGCCTACTATTGTCAACTAACTGTTTCTAAGGAGAACTGCTAAAGGATTAGGAGTTTAATCTAAATGGAACTTCTAAAGATAAATGTAGGAAATATCATAGGACTTGGACAATTATAAATTCTGACTTCCCTAGGTAAGAATAAACTTCTAATCTTTTGATCTTCCCAACTTCACACTCATGTAACTCTTTTGGCAGTCTCTTTTAACTTGAAGCGCCTGAACCTCACATCTTAACTGAAAAGTCCATTCAGATAAAAACATCTACTAACTCAACCCAAATCATGAACTTTGATTAGCTATCCGGTGCCTTATTTTGTTATGAAAGAAGTATGATTTGTATAATCACATCATTCAACATGATTTATTTAATTTTGGTTGACAAGGAATCTACAATACATGATTCATTTATATGAGTTACCTGGCTGATCCATTAATGAATATTTTTGTACTTGTATCTATGTATTCATGCATATATAAAATATTTTGTCATAAATTCCAGGCTGTTGAAGACCACTTATCATAAGAAACATGGTACTGATCGAATTTGTTTTACTCATCACCCAAGCTCTGTCATATGTTCTTCAAAGTACAATTTGGAGTCTACTGGGGGTGAGCTTTTCTATATGTAAATATGTTTTGAAATTATTTTCAGAGTCTTGTTTGAAATATGAGTGCATGCATCTACTGACTCTTTCCCCCAACTATGCTAGAATCATTGAGGTACTTATCAATGTATGATAACCGATGCCTGCGGTACTTCAAAGGCCATAAAGACAGGTTTGGACTTATTACTATTTAGTGCTTTATATGTTTTTCCCATGATATGGCTAATGCTCTTCGTCTCTCACTGTTGTCATAGAAAGGTTCTTGAAAGGTTGCAAAATGGGCAGGTTTCTATATTTATTTTACTTAAATAAAAACCTGAGGAGACCAAGTATTGTACAAAGTATCACAGCTATGCAATAGAAAATTTTGTTGAAATTACCAAAGATTGATGCATTTTTTGTTATATTGCTTGTCCTTATACAGATTCATTATTCAGTCAGACAAAAAATATATGGCGAATTAATTTGGTTGTGGATGAGATAAAAAGGTTCTAGAATTAGAGAGAGACAGAGACTTTTTATATCAGAGTTAAGCATTTCATTTGAGTTATCTTATATAATTTTTAGTTTCTTTCATTTGTTTTTTTATGCCTCTTCATGACAGTTTTATTTTTTATCGTTTTCCAATGTAGGAGTATTATATGCCAATGCTGCAGTTCATATCAGTCTCTTTATATATGCACGGTTGTAATGGTGGTTATGTTCTGTAATTTGTTTTGTAGAGTTGTTTCACTTTGCATGTCTCCAATCAATGATAGCTTCATGTCTGGTTCTCTAGACCACAGTGTCAGAATATGGGATCTCCGAGTAAATGCTTGCCAGGTTGGTTTTTTGTTTTTTGGTGTGATCAATTACTAACATTCAAGATATAATTAAAAGAATATCAAGAAAATAAAGCCAAACATACATGTAATCCAGTCTGTCTTCAGCTTCCTCCATCCTTATAAAGAGAAAAGGAGAAATAGACAACTGACCCATGAAGTATCAAAATTGCTTAACCGTGACTCATGAGCCTGATATGCTTCTCTTTTGAGCTAGGCTAAAAAGCCTGGTCTAACCTAGGATGACATTCTGCAACAATTGAGTTTGAAAAAAATGTAGATATTGCATCTGGAGATAAATTAAACAGAGAAAAGCAAAATTATGATAATGCTTACCCGTAGTTTTCAGGGAATCTTGCGTTTACGTGGTAGACCTGCTGTTGCATTTGACCAACAAGGTCTGGTTTTTGCTGTGGCAATGGAAGGGGGTGCTATCAAATTGTTTGATTCACGTTCCTATGACAAGGTTTTTACCTAAACTTTTAGTCGTTGCATTCTTTTTTGCCAAATTAATTTCACAATTATGATTTCTTGCTGATGTAGGGTCCCTTTGACACCTTTCTAGTCGGTGGTGATACAGCGGAGGTTTGTGATATCAAGTTTAGCAATGATGGCAAGTCAATGCTTCTGACTACAACAAACAACAATATTTATGTTCTTGATGCATATGCAGGAGAGAAGGTTAGATTTTTGAGTTAACTTTGTTTAGCACATACAGGTTCTTGACAGTAGTAGTATTAATTTCAAGGGTTAATATAATTGTTATAGTTTGATCGAATTTTGATTTTGATCCATGTAGTTTCAAATCGTTGGTTTTATTCCCCATAGTTTTAAAGAACCTGGTATGAGTTTAAGTATAGGGGCCAAAACTAAACCTCGTTAAAAGTATAGGAATCCATCAATAAACTCAACCCAATCTCTATGAAAATATAGGGACCGAAACCAAATTCGATCAAAATGTAAGAGCAAACAATGGGATTAACCCTAATTTCAATTGTCTTTCATCTTAAGTGAATTCAGATTCAACTTTGTGCAGGATCTTTTCCTTACTACACATCATGTTCCCCAAACACGAATTGGCTAATTGTTTTAGAATTTCCTTTGCAGCGCTGTGGATTTAGTTTAGATCCATCTCCTGGTACAAAAATAGAGGCTACATTTACACCAGATGGAAAGTATATGTTGGCAGGTATTCCATTTATTCTCTTGTTTCCTTCTTAGAGACACTCTTCCTTTCACGGCACCTCTCATCTCCTACTTAGGAGCTGATATGCACACCATTGGAATTGTGGGTTCCATCTTTGATATCTTTTCAATTTACGTATTAGTAACTTTGAATTTTGGAACTAAACTTCGTTTTTGCATGTCTTAGGCTCAGGAGGCGGAACCATTCATGCGTGGAGTATTGACATGAAAAATGAGGCAAGTGTATTTAGTTCTTTTGATTTGTTTGAAACATATTTGCTGCCCAAAAAAAAAAAATCAAAACCATAAGCCTATGATTGAAGGACCTCTGTGGAACTTGGATTTTGTTTGTTCCTCTTCATTGCTTTGTGCTGTTATATATTCTCCGGTGAGCTGTCACTCTTTGGCCAGGACATAATACGTTGACTAATTGGCCTCACGGCCATTTTGTATCATATTGTTCTGTTTGTTTCTGCGGAAAATATCATGAGACGGGTTTTTCTGAGCAGGTGGCATGTTGGAGCAGCCATATTGGTGTGGCTTCGTGCTTGAAGTGGGCCCCTCGCCGTGCCATGTTCGCTGCAGCTTCATCCGTTCTCACGTTTTGGATTCCCGACGACTCTAAACTGAAAGCCGGTGGCCAGGACGACGTCGAAGCTGGAGCTCAAACCAAGCCGCTTGGACACTAAACTCAATCACAGCTTTTTTGGTCTTAAATTCACAATTTTGGTCAGGAAACTTTCGTGCTTGTCGTATCTGAAAGCTACTGTAAAACTTGCGCTTGCTTCGTTAACTTAGCAGGGCTCGTTTTGCTTCGATAGAGAATATAATTCCTTGGTCCTTACTTACCTAATCTTCATTGAGCAAATGTTTGAACGTGTTTGCTGACACAAATGTACTTTAAGTGGCTGAGTATTTCTTATTAAATGGTTAGCCCAAGAGACATTGTGTGTGTTTGGGGGGAGCGTTTGAGCCCCCCAAACGCTGGTTTCATGGCCAAACGCCCAATGGGCAATTGGAAAAAAAAATTTGGGTGTTTGGGGATCAAAGTGGGCAATTGAGCTTGAGATTGAAAAAATAGCTTTTGGTCTAAGCTCAAATTTGGAGCTTTTGGTGATTTAGCTTTTGAGGAGAGTGAGAATGATTAAAATATTTTTTCAGTTGTGTCCAGTGTGATATCAAACTGATTGCAATTTTACCCAAAATGTACTTTTTCGGCTACCAAAATTAATTTCAACTATTTTTTGGTGCTTGTAACCCTTAAAATATTTTTTCAACTGTACTCAGTGTGTTATCAGACTGATTGAAATTTTATACTTAATGTACTTTTTCAGTTCCAAAAATTATTTTAAAATATTTTTTTGTGTTTTTAACCCTTTAAAATATTTTTCCACCCACTCTCTCTTACTATTATCACAAAAGTCATTTGTGCTTAAGTCAATCCAAACAAGTTTTATTTTTATAAAAGTCATTTATACAATCGCTGTTCCAAACATAAATCACATTACACAATCGAGCTTTTACCAAAAACAAGATTATCAAAAACTAAATAGACAAACTCTATTTTTCCCATCGCTCTTTCAAACACACCCATTATTAGACTAACCAGACCAATTGGGTAACAAAAATAACTGTTGGTGGGCAAAACTAGTCTTGGTAACGAAACAAAGGACTAGGGCAAGACTCATTGATATTGAATATAACATTAATACAAATACAGGACACAAGCATCTACAGAGTAATTAACACCCCCTCCGGACATGAACCATATCTGCCTTGCACTTAACCTAAAGACGACAAGTACACAACCGGACCATTACAATAACATAGAAAGATCACAAAAGACTCAGCGCACGAAGACGCATCATTACTCGTATTTCCAATGTGAATCCATCGAACTGGAACCACCATGCCACATTACTATATTCATGACCTCTTCACCTCCTGTGCCTTCGTCTACATCTCTTGTCCGGCTTCCTTCGTCTTCTGCCCCACCTGCCCTGCCATATCCGCCAGCCCCGCTTCGCTGAGTCCAGCAGCTCCGGCTTCGTGCCCTGCGTCAGCCTAATGTAGTTCATCACCCACGAGAACGACGACGGTACAGTCAAAGCACAAGCTCCCGAAGTCAAGAACCCGGCCACCGCCAGCCCAATGACCATGGTGGCCGGCACCAGAACAGGGCTAAAGAGGACGAACAGAGGCACGGTCACCGCCAGTCCCAGGAGTGTTCCCATCAGCTTGAAACCGGCGAGCATAATAAGCGTGCCCCCGATGGGAACGCCGGCGAGGATGGCAATTATCTGAGAGGTGGACGGATTTTTCGCCGGGAAGAGGCTGCCCTTAACACCGCCGTCATAACGGTATTGGGGGTTAAGACAGCCTTCGTAACGAGGAGTAACGCCGGTTTCATAACGGGTTGTTGTTGGGTGGACATGGATTTGTGTGGAAAAATCCGACATGGTGGCGCGTGGATGATTGTGAAGTAAAAAGAAAGAGAGAGAGAGTGTGTATTTTTAGAGAGGTGAAATGTGAGTTGAATGGGGAGAGGGACTGAGAGTTTTCTTATAATGGAAGGTGGTGAAGCAGATGGGTGACACGTATGCGGGAGAAGATGAGTAAGAGGGCTTGCATGAGGAACAAGCAGTGTGGGGATGGTTAAGATTCAAAAAATGAGTAAGTGATCAATAAAATGGGGAAAAAATCGAAACTTTAGAATCTCTTTTTGCGAACAAGGGCAGGGAGACGTAGGAAGCTTTTGCCACATTTGTACTGTCCTTCTGCAATATTGCTGTGTTGTGGGCATTTCATGCACACAGCTGCGATATTTATGTGCGTCTTTATACCGTGCTCTGCTCTCAGACATCCTCCTCTTTCTCTTTTTCTTCTTATATCACTGGGCAATTCATTAAGTTGTTTGCCCGCGAGGTCCCAAAAGAAAATAATAAAAATAGTATTTGTTCATTATCTTGAGTCTCATGTAAGGTGGTCCAGGGCCTTATAAACCATTGAGTTATCCGCTTCTAACCGCTAGATGTAATCCAAAACGTAATCAGAGAAAAACCATTGAGTTATCCGCCTTATAAACCATTGAGTTTGCCCACCGGTTTACCGGAGGTTTACTCTGATTACATCTGGATCCAACCCGCATCGCACACTTGGCTATGGTGGGAGAGTCTCCCAATGGAAATTTTCTGCATACATAAGGCTCGAATCCGAGACCTTACTTAAAAGGAATCAAGCCGCTTACCACTTGCATTTTTTATGGGCTTTTTTGGTTAGCCAGGCTGACAAAAATTATTGAATGGGCCTTTTGATTCATACACTTTCATGAATCCAGCCCAACCAAAACCCAAAAAATTTTTGTAAGACACCACAATTGTATTGGCAAAAAAAAAAAAAAAACAAAGACACCACAATTGTAAAATGAATGGAGATTGAGAGTAGCACTAAAAGGCGAGTTTGAGATAGCTTATTTTTGGATAATAAGTATTTATTATATAAGTCGAAATAAAATTTCTCTCACATACTTATCTCATATACTGTAAATCATGATTTATAAACACCGATAAATTAAAAATAAACTATCCCAAATAAGTATTGACATGCATAGGGTAGGACAGTAGTACACAGCATATCACCAAAAATAATTTGGTTCGTACGTACGTACATACACACTACTATTGCAATTGTATAATTGTCTGTCACGCCTCCGCATATGTCGTCAGGGAACTACATTCCATAACGGCTTTAAATTTTCGTAATTTTTATCATTAGCCCGTAGATATGAATGTTGTAATCCAAGAATAATCTCACAGATTTTTTTTCCCCGACGCGCGCTTATCTAGTAATCGTTTGTTCAAAAAGAAGCGTTTCAACTTAAAATTGTCATAATTAAATAAAGGGTTAAAGAATAAAACTGCCCTTAATGTCCCATTTGGTATAATGGAAGAGTTTTTGGAGAATTGGAAGTAGAAATAGAAGTATAATTGGAAGTGGAAGTGAAGATGGAAATGAGGTTTAAAAGCGTGTTTGGTATAACGGTGAAAGTGGGATATAATTTTTAATAAAAACATATATTTGTAATATGAAAATACAAAAATACCCTCCAATAAAAAAAAAACTCTTCCACCCAGAGACCATAGTCACCATCGACGACCCACATTTCACCGGAAATTGACCATCGCCGGCAACAAATCATCAACCAGAAAACAATTCATCCATGCTCAATCATCAATCTAAATAATATACAAGTCAAATCCAAACTCAAATATCATCCATCAACACATTCAAAAACTAGAGAAAAATCACAATCGAAGGAAAAAAAATCAAAATCGAAACCGCCGTCTCGTTATTGAACAAGAACCAGATTTCTTGCTCTTTGATGAACAAGAAAAAAAATTGCTAAAATTGCAGATTCACAATCGAAGGAAAAAAATTGCTAGATTTGCAACCGGCGTCTCTTGCTCTTTGATGAACAAGAACCAAAGAGAAATCAAAATCGAAAGAAAAAAAATTGGAAGGGAGATGGAACTTCTCGTTGTTGCATGGTGGTCATATTAAATTTGGGAAGATGGAGGTTCGAATGCAATCGGCGTCGCTGTTGTCTTGGCTGTTGATACGCCATCGTCGCTGCTGTTGATACCATCACCACCGATGTTGTTGTGCCATCTTCCTCACCCCCTCTGCCATCCTTGCCACCACCAGTTGCCAGGAGATAAATGTGGACGACGAAGAGGGAGGGAGCGACGGAGGTTGAAGAAGACAGTATGGGGGAGACAAAGGGCGGCGACAGTGGCAGTTGAACAAGATGTGATGGGCGTGATGGAGGTTGGCAGCAACAACGAAGGTTGATGACAACGAAGGTTGTAGAAAATGGGAGGACAGGTGGGGAATTTGGACGATTGAAGTGACAATGGAAGTCACTTCTCAGGGGTGAGTGATGGAAGTGAATTCCATCGATTTTGAAGGAAGTCACTTCCATTACACCAGACATCTAATAAGTTGGTTTCCACTTCCACTTCTTCCTCTCTAATTCCATGCTACCAAACGTGATGTAAATTTTTCTCAAAAATGCACCCACCACCATAAACAATTTTTTAGTGTAAAAGTAACCATAAACTTTTAAAAATGGGGCAAAAGTGACATTACCGTTAAAATTAATCAACGTCCATTTACTCTCGTGTAAAAGTACCAAATTACCCCTGATTAAAAAAGGGTTAATGGGCAAAAATACCCATAAACTTTTCTCAAAAGTGCACCCACTACCATAATCTGACTTCCTCTTCCTAATCTTCACCGATGCTTCCCCATCATCATCTCAACTTGGTGACTCGGTGAGAGTAGCTATGATGACGTCTTCATCTTCATTGGAGGCGGCAAGATTTCTTTATTTTTCTACTATATTCACTGAACCCAAAAGATAGGGAAGAAGAGATAAAGTCAGGTGATTGTGTGTTGAATGTTCAGTTTTTTTTTCCAATTTTTTCATTCTTTGATATATTTGTGTTAATCACGTCACTTTATCTTAATTAATATAGTAAGATTGATCACTCTGATTTAATTTGTGGCTGAATTTGATGATGAATTTCAATAATTTGGAAAGATTCAATAATATTGATGATTGTTGACGATGAAGATGGGTTTTTCAATTTTTGGTTTGGAAAAATTATGTCGGACAAGTCGAGGTGCTATTTTCCTGGATTTAGAACAATCAAAAGGTGATATTTGAACCCAGCAAGTGAACCATCACTTTTATCCCCTTTTTAAAATTTATGATTATTTTTGTACACAAAAAAGTTGATGGTAGTGGGTATACTTTTGAGAAAAGTTTATATGTATTTTTACTCCTTAATTCTTTTTTAGTTAGGGGTAATTTGATAGTTTTACATGGGAGTAAACGACTGTTAGTTAATTTTAACGGTAGTGTCACTTTTACCTCCTTTTTAAAACTTCATGATTATGACGTCTTCATCTTCATTGGAGGCGGCAAGATTTCTTTATTTTTCTACTATATTCACTGAACCCAAAAGATAGGGAAGAAGAGATAAAGTCAGGTGATTGTGTGTTGAATGTTCAGTTTTTTTTTCCAATTTTTTCATTCTTTGATATATTTGTGTTAATCACGTCACTTTATCTTAATTAATATAGTAAGATTGATCACTCTGATTTAATTTGTGGCTGAATTTGATGATGAATTTCAATAATTTGGAAAGATTCAATATTGATGATTGTTGACGATGAAGATGGATTTTTCAATTTTTGGTTTGGAAAAATTATGTCGGACAAGTCGAGGTGCTATTTTCCTGGATTTAGAACAATCAAAAGATGATATTTGAACCCAGCAAGTGAACCATCACTTTTATCCCCTTTTTAAAATTTATGATTATTTTTGTACACAAAAAAGTTGATGGTAGTGGGTATACTTTTGAGAAAAGTTTATATGTATTTTTACTCCTTAATTCTTTTTTAGTTAGGGGTAATTTGATAGTTTTACATGGGAGTAAACGACTGTTAGTTAATTTTAACGGTAGTGTCACTTTTACCTCCTTTTAAAACTTCATGATTACTTTTTAAAAAAACAATTAGTGGTGGTGAGTATACTCTTTTAAAAAAAAAAATTAAGGGTAGATTCACCCCCCTTAACCCTTAAATGAAAGCATGCCAAAATCTTCTTTGTGGTGGGGGAAGGAAGAAGGGAAAAAATAAATGGCATTAATATCGTTTGTATGGAATTAAGAATAAAGAAATAAATTTGATTTGATCCAAACTGTACCTCCGCAAATGAATTAATTTTTTGTGGGTGGGGGGAGTGGTGAAACAGGAATGGTGAATAATGTAGCATCTTGTCAGGATCAGATCATGGGACCCTTGAAAATCAAAATCATCATAAGACAAACAGTGGGATCCTAAAGAAAGTCGGCAGGATGCACAAAATACCAAAAGAATAATGAAATATATAGAGAATAAATAAGAAGAAAATTGCAGGTCAAAAAAAAACAAGAAGAAAAATGAGAGGGAGGGAGGGAAGAGGGAATAAGAATAAACCTAAGGCTATGTGCCTACGAGTTGAAGGAAAAATTGGAATGTGACTGGCACGTCAAAGGAAGACTTTAGGTAGGGGGGGCATGTGCCTGCAACCTTACTTATGGGCTTTAATCCTGAGAGTGTCTCGTCAATCACTCACAACACTCACCACGTACATCTCCTCATCCATTAATTGCCCTCTTTGGCCGGTTCGTGGTGGCCCATTCATTTCGTCATTTTCCAAATCTCCTCTCTCTCCCTCCCTCTCTAGCTATGTGTTTCTGTCAAACAGGTTAGCTTAATAAAAGAGTTAATTTATAATTATAAGATCAAAGATTTAAAACTTATCAATATAAGGATTTTATTGGTGAGCGATAAGTTATTAGTAAGCAAGTGAGCCTGCTAGTTGCATTCATTTTACGCACTTATCTGAGTGGAAGGAAACAACCTCAGCTCAACTTCATAAAATACATTCGTCACCAGAGAGCAGATTCGTTTTAGACACATTACAAGCACATATGATATAAGAGAGAGAAGGAAAAAAGGAAGAAAAATAGGGGAAGGACAAGAAAGTGCGGCGTTATATGCGCATCATGCTCATAACTTGTCTTCACTCACACACACACACACACACATATAGGCCCTGGAGATTTACAATTGTTATATTACATGTGGGTGAACAGGAGAGAGCAATATCCTTTTCATGTATTTCCTCCCTCCAATCTGAATCACTAGATGCTGTATTGTCGCCGAGAGACATGGCACACGCTCATGTTTTTGTTCAAACATAATCGCCCAAAGCAATCTTCTTCATTCAAACACCAAAACCAAAGAAATCTTGTATTATTATTATATATATATATATATATATAATATACATATAGCTAGCTAGATCCGAAGAAGAAGTGAAGTCAACAATCACAGCACTGCTCCTTCCTTGACCAGCTGCACAAATTTGTGTGGCGTATATACGAAGAAAACGAAGTAACAGAAGGGAGCTAGCGATGTTGGAGACACTCACCGTTCAATTGTTCACATTGTATTGTTATAATATAGAAAGATTGTGACTTCAACTTGCTTGTATTTTCTATTAATTGGCTATAATATATTGCATTTTTACAGCATGTAAATACAGTGCATAAGCCAGCTTATTATCTGCATTAATTAAAGTACATTATAGTAAATAATTAATTAGTTACAAGTACGTTACGTGGGTTCATGTCAACAATGCCCGTTGGGCGTGCGGGCACGCATCACAAAGTACAATATGTCAAAACCAAATAATCCAGAATGGACCAGTTACTTATATAATTGATATAACGCCTTGACGAGGATTTTCATTTGTAAGCTTGTAAAGGTACAGGTTCAGCAGCACTATATTGATGAGATACTCCACAACGTGCTATAAATATAATAATAGAGGGCTTTTACACAATAATAGTAATAATTACAAAATATATATACATGACAAGAACATATACCGGTACCTTTTTCTTGGTCGAAAATATACCGGTACCTTCACCCCATATACACACACCCCAATTAATTTGAACATACAAAGAAACCCTATATATAAATAGATGGACACAACTCGATTTAATAGGAGTTGACACTATATATGATGCACAGAGAGACAAGATTTACGAATTACGTGTTGATTAAATTGCCCCCACACCCCTTAATGATGATGGATATATATATATATATATAGTAATAATTAAGGAATAATGCAAAATAAACACCTACCCTCTTTCAAAACTCTAGTCACTTGCACATAACACTTTCAAACTTTCAAAATCAGGACATAAATTCACCAATTTTTACACTTTAGGCCCTGAAGATCAGTCGTCTTTGACTCTAGAAGCACATGGCATAGGGAACAAGGCTAATCATCTAAGGATGCCACATCAATTCCAAGACACACGTTTTTGAAAACTGAAAGATTGAAACCTACTGATCAATGATCACCCACACACATAATGCGAAATTCAAAAAGTTATTTGCAAGTGACTCAAAACTTGAAAAGGGTTTGTTCTGCAATAATAATAATAATAATAATAATTAATGATTTTAGTAATTATTCCAAGGAGAAGGATAATAATAGTCAGAAGGAGATTGTTGACCGAGAGACGTAGAACTAGAACCACCACCACCTCCTTGATTTGCAGAACCTTGACCAGGCAAATCGTCATTATTATTATTATTGCAGGTATAGCGAATGAGATCAGCATTAGTTGCATCGAGTTCTTTCTGAAGCCTAATGACTTGCCTCTGGAGCACAGAAATGGCCCCTACACACCCATACACTGGATCCTTAATCCTCGCTTCAGCTTCATAAGCTAGAGAGTTCACGGCATCCTCTCTCTGATGTGGTTGCACCTCGTTTAGCAGCTTGCTTACGTTGCTGGCTCCGAATATTTTGTGAACATTTGCAAACTTCTGAGGTTCCTCTGGTGGAAAATATGGCGCGAATATGCAGTCTGGCATGCATTTCCTCCTCAGAAACTTGCACGCTGCACATGGCGAATTTGAGTAGCTCGAAGAAGAAGCCATTATATTTCTGTGTCTCACTGCAACCTAATTAATTTATAGCCAGATAATTAAAAATCAACAATTCATTACAAAACTCATTCTTCAATCATAGTATATTAGATTCATAGTATGTACTGATTAATTATCACAAAAGCACACGTTATATAAGGTACCTCATTCTAAGTATATACGGTCATTATTTATGTATATAAAGTAATAGATATTTTTCATGCACAAAGAGAATTAGGGTTGGGGAGACAGAAAAACTTTATATATTACTTGCATTATCATTTATCAGACACAAGCTGCTTCTTTTCAAAACTGTTTTTCACTTTTTGTGCATACCTATGCAGCGACTTTCTTGACTCAGTGTGTGCCGTGTACTATTCATTGATTCTTCAGAGTATTCCCCAGAATCATTTTCTTTCTTTCTTGTTTTGGAGAGAGAGAGAGATGAAAACTAAAATTAAAAGGGAAAAGGCCAGCAGAGACAGGCTTTTTTGCTGAGTGAATGACTGATTCCTTCTCACTTTGGGTTTTATGTCTTCCTTCACTATCAATCTCTCACTTGTTTTACCTCCTAGCTAGCTAGGTCATCACTTAGCCTTTAGTTGGCCAAGACAATATTTATATATACAACTATACAAGCCTCTCATTAATTAATATCGAATGACCGATACATACATGTGTGTGTGTGTGTGTCTGTGTGAGTTTTTCAAAATTTCAACTTGTTCGACTGGAATTATTTCCAGGTTTCCGTACATTTTGAAATTATATTGAATGAGAAACAAGAAACCAGTATCAAAGCTTCAATTAAACACCAGTTGATTAGGAAAATTAACAGAAATGAAAGAATTAAACAGAAACATATATAAGAGGAATCAAAAGTATACCTTTGTTAGGTTTATGATTTGAACAGGCTATAGCTAGAGGGATACTGTAAATTGATATCCTTGTTGATGCAGGCTCTCTAGCCACTAGCTAGGTAGCTAGCAAGATGGATCTAAGCTTTAATCAAGTGTGTGATGAAGAGAATATACAGAGAGCTAGAGGGAGATTTGTTGAAGAATTAGTAATTTTGATGTGAGAGGTTGGGGCAAGCAAGAGGAAAAAACCCTAGGAGTTGGTTGGAAGACAAGATGAGAGAAACACGCAAATACAGTGATATTAGATGATGAGAGGCATCAAAGTGTTTTGGGGAGGCAAAGAGCATTTTTCATCTTGAGAGAGAAGAGAAGTAAAAGAAAGCTAAAGACCTGTATAAAAAAGATGACTAGGACTCTCTACCTTTTATAATAATTCAAACACTGTTCACCAACATTGCCCAACAATATGCACCTTCATTAATTTGTATTATTCCCTCCACTCACACATATATATACACGCATACCTGGCTCTAGTAGTGACTTCAATGTATATATGTTTATTAATTAGTTTTTATATTGTATTTGAATGCAAAACAAACCTTTTGATCTTAATTTCAACACAGAACAGTTTTTGTCTGTGTGTGCATGTTGCTTTCTCCACATTATTCGGTAGTGATCTCCAACTATATATATATATGTATATATTTACTTCCCATTCAACTAGTTATTTTTAATGCTGGTTGTAATTGTTTTATATTAGTCACCAAGTGTTTGTTTATGAAAGAGATATTCACTTGTGTACTGTTTGAGGTTGCAGAATTTATCTCTAGCTATAGTCTGCCTTATTAAAGTGAAGACATGGTTCACAATATATGAGAAATAAGAGAAAAGAAAAGACGCAAATAATCGAGCAAGAAGCTAGGTACTTTTGCTGTGGACTGATGATATACTTTATAGAATTATATAAATGTTGTAGATATATATATAGCTCGATAGTGAAAATAGGGTAACGTTCCTGCACAGAAGTACTCACAATAATGAACATATTAAAAAGCTTCTTTAACATATTCCACTAGACACACATTGTTTTCTCGTACTGTGCAAAACGTGAAGTCATAGTTCTTCACACACAAACATTATAAATCAAAACATAGACAAACAAGGACTGATGGTAACCCAAACATGAGATTCCAAGAATTTTTTTTTAAAAAAGTATTATATGTGTGCGACACACAGCACACAGCATATGTGTGTGTGTGTGTTTGTGCACTCAATTAGGTTGTTGCCCTTCGAGCGGTCCCTAGTTATTGTAGGGCACACTTGTGAGGATTCGTTCCAATAATGAAAAGATGTGATGATATCAATGCGAATCTCTGTGCTCTCAATGAAGCTTCACTGCACACTGTTCTGCTCTCAATTATTGGCTTCCATCAAATATTCCCCAGACCCCTTCATCAATAAGCTTTGATTTGAATTTGAGTATATATATTATTTATATGTACCATTCTATTAAAGAGATCTTTTAAAAAATGACACAGAAAAGTGAAGAATGTGCCAAATGCAAATGCATTATATGAGACCTAATATATATTTGGGTTCAATAACTTCCTCTTTCAAAGCTAATTAACTAGCACACAAGAAAAGGAAAATGGATGGGTACCCAATTTTGCTTCTTGTGCTCATCGCTATCAGTTTGCTTATTTGGGATTGATTGAACAAATTAAAGCAGCATGCTTTATTGCAACAATTCTTCAAAAGTGTTCATGTTATGCTTCTTTTTTACACTTTTCCATTCTTTTGCTTGTGGAAGGGGTTAGAAAAGGACCCGTAATATGACTTAACTCTGCCGAAAGGCCAAAAGGGCATTATTCAAGTTTATCCTATGGAATATAGAAATAAATCGATTTAAAAGTTTTGATACTTGATGGATTTGAGAGCTGTCTCACTTCAACTATATACTATATATATTAATAATCACTGGTCACTAGTTAATTGAATTTTATATAGTTTTCATTCGCATGGCCTCATTGTGATTGATCCCTCAACTATGTACAATTCTTTTTGATTAATTAATTTATATGTCACTTATTATTGATGCTGTTAGTTATATAAAGAACATACATGTCGGTGTGTGTATATATAAACGATTGTGGAATTAATACCCCTATTAAATAATAGATACATGAATCTACTTTTTGAATCTATCATTTTTGTATTGTACCATCTCTCCCACATTGGTCTCATAGTTTGAGAGGACGAACAAATTAAAATTGCTAAAGAGATTCTCATTATATCTCAGTAGACTTGGTAGGTTCATATGCCAAGACATTCAATGAATCTGTTTAGCATTCATTTATTATTATATTACGGTGCCAGCAATTATTCAAATATATGATCATCAGCACCTACATATACATATATGTGTGTGTTCGTGGTTGAAGGATCAGTGGTATAATGGTTAATTGAATGGGGTGTATCCCATCATGATTAAAATAATACTTCACCGGTCCTTAATACAAGACAATTTTAGAAAATTGATTTTAGTCGAAAATATAAGACATGATTTTTATATTTGTCAACATTTTCCTAATTTAACCCTAATAATACTCCCTCAATAATAGTCAAAGAGGAGAGAGAATGAGTGAATTAAAAAATATGACTAGGATGTTTTAAAAAATACATGTCATATTAACCAATTTAACTAACTTCCTTAATTTAATCAAATTAGGTAAATATGTATTTTATTAAGGACCGGAAGAATATAATTTACTACCTCCGGTCCTAAATATAGGACATAGTTTGTAGTGCAAATTGCACTACAAACTATGTCCTATATTTAGGACCGGAGGGAGTATTTAAAATACATAAAATATCCATATATAACGTTGAAGAGAATAATATTAATTAAAAAAGGTATTAATCTACAAGTCAATGAAATATTCATGCATCAACCACACATACTTAAAAAAAAAAAAAGAATTACTAAAGTATAAATCTAACCGACTGATATTTTCTTCTTTTTAACTCAAACCAACATTTTTTTGGTTCAACAATGAAACAAATTCAACTCAATCGGCCTATTGAAAAACTTTGCGACTTTGGCTTTTGAAGAAGTGGAGAGGTAGGATCAAACCAATACACACACACAAATATATATACAAATATATACAAGAGACATAAGAAAGGAGATGATTCTGAAATAATCAAATACTATATATATATATATATGCACTTAGTTTATTAGTATTTCTCGAAAGGTATGATTAATGATAATGTGGGATGGCTAGCCTCTCTTGCATGCTTGTCAGGATTATGCAAACAAATGTTTAGTGAGTTGGATTAGAAGGATCATTCAAGAAAAGTTGGAGGAATAAAAGGTAAGAGTGGTTTTTCTCTTTTCTGTGAATGAGGAATAAAATAAATCATCGAATATGGCCTTAATGATTAGAGAGGCGCAATTATTGGCTGATTTGAGAACTATTGATATATCACGCTTATTTGAATGCTTATTGAACTAAATGTCACCTCGCATGTGCATTTTCTGTGGCTAACTATGTGTTTGATTGATTCTTTTTTAATGAAAACAAAGTTAGTGATGATCAAGTCAGACCAATTATCAACCCATTTGCGTTTGTAAGTAATATTCAAGTTATAGAATACTGTTAATCAAAACAAATATTTTTTTTTATTAGACTAAGGGTTTTTCCCTTAAAGTTTAGAGGGTAATAGATTCTCAAATCTCCTAACAAGTGTGCTTTTCAAGATTCAAATTTATATTCTTCTCTCTAATCCTTTGTTATTTCAACTAACAACTTGTAACTTAGTAATAACCAAGACAAACATTTTAATATATTGCTTCAAGAGATTAAATATGATTACATGTGTATACACTATAAACACTTTTTCAAGGAAAAATAATAATTTTTCGATTTTTAATGAAAAGTGAAATCAGTTCGACAACATCCCAACCTCAAAAAATGAAATATCGTTTGTAAGTATTCTTATTAACACGTGAAGTTGCGAAATCTAGCCTCTTGGTTTTAGTGATTTCATTAACTATTTTTTTTTTTAAAAAAAGAAAGCCACTTATTACCAACTCTTCACAGAATGATTCTTTAGTTTATTGCCGCTTATTATCAACTCTTCATTGTTTATCTGTTGGAAAAAATGTTCAAACAATATATACATATTGCAGACACACCAAACCTATTCAACAAACGGTTATTTCCTCTTCAGTGTGTAACTTGTGCATTTTGTTTTGCTTTTTCCACTTTTTTTTTTTTTTTTGCCTTAATGAAACACATCTTGACCTGGCAAAACAATCACTAAAGGATTGATCATTGAAAAATTAAAACTATAAAATCACCTTTCATATATATACACTTTGTCTTCTGGACAATGGTACAATAAAAATATCTCAGCATGATCTGCTTTATCGAATTCTTTTATATGCTTTACATTTCGAATAGAATAACCTGCGAAAATTGTAATTAACAAATGCGTTAGTATCTCACCCATGTTTAGAGTAACAAACTATAGTGCACGTTAAATAATGAAGTGCACTGATTATTTAATAACCCTTTCTCAAATCATATTGCCAACTTATCTTGAAGGCATCAACAACGAATTCAAAAAGCAAATAAATTTAATTCCTTAATGTGTGAAGTAAACCGTAAAAGAGTGTTCGCAAATTCAAAGAGGACAATGAAACTTACCCAAATAGGCCGTGAGCATTCATTCAGACTTCTTGTTAGCCGGCAAAATTGAAACAAAATCCTTCCTGGATGAGTTAGTTACTGCAATTTTCATGAAACTGCTAGAAAGTAATCTCTGATAGTTCTCTTTATAGAGGATGGTGGATTCAAAACAGAAGAGGGGCTCTTTGATGCAGATTCAGGGGTTTTTCCAGATGTTACAGTGAGATCAGACATGGATAAAAATTGATTCTTTTGGTCATCGGTTTTATGAGTTTTAGGTGGTGTGATAGGCATGTCTTGGGTGATTTCATCTGCTAGTTTGTCAACATGAAAAACATTGTCAAGACCAGATTTAGAACTCCTCTCTTCATCCTTCATTAAAAGCTTTCTGCATTCTCTACTAGGCATTGCCATTATTCTCCTCCGGATGGAAGCTGGAGGCTTAGTACTTGAGAAACAACTGTTATAATCCCAAATCCGAACCTAAAATATGACATGGGGAAAACATTCAAAATGCTAAGTATTTTGAAATAGCATTAGACAAATGCCTTTTTACTGTCCTGAACTGAAAGGGATCACAATGTGCAAGAGTCTATGGTTTTGTTCAAGGATAAGTTGATATGTATAGATAATATTGTAGTGCTTACCGTGAAATCATCAGAGGAAGTTGCCAATTTACCATCCTCAGAGTGGCACCTGAAAGGCAAACAATAATAAATAACTCGGGATTCTCAGAAGGCAAAAGCGATGCTTAGTTCCAGTATTTACCAATCGACAGCAGTAACTTCCCCATCATGAGTTTTCAAAGTAATAGGTTCCTCTTGAGGCTTGTTGACCTGAATTGTAAAATTTCGGTTAAATCATACACTGATTGCGACCAATGTGAAGCTAATAATAGAAGAGTAAGAAATATAACCTGCCAAACATAGGCATTTCCATCACTTGAGCCACTAACAATGTGAGATGCATCAGGACTAATTGCGGACTGCAATTGCACAACCAAATATAAGTCAGTGCCAGGGCAGAAACCGAGTACATTAAGCTTAGGTTCAAAATTACAATTCTTACCTTCACAAAAAATGACTCTATTCGACACCCAGAAAACGATCTCACAGGCCCCTTTTCAAGCTGAAGCACATTATACAAGTATATTCTGGAAGAACCAGAAAAAGCTTATTTTTATATTTTTGCATGTTCATTTAATTTAATTTTAAATAATCAAAGATGGAAAAATGCTGTCAAAGAAATACCTGTTATCCATGCAGGATGCTGAAAGAAATACCCCACTTTGATCTTGGGACAAGCTAGATATGCCATGTAACCTTTCCTGAAACAATATTGTACGAAGACTGTCAATACTCTTATTTATAGCTTTACAACAGCAATGATAAAAATTTGCCAGAAAATCAGCCTTTTTCAAATACCCTGGTGACAGTAGGCAATATGCATGGGCTATAAATTGTTCCACCACATAACTACGTTTGAGCTAGATCGAGTATACTATAATGAATTTACCATGAAGATCAACCACATAATCTCTTGTTACGCATGAAAGGATCAGATTAGCCATGACCCATGACCTGCAAATTTTTTAATCTATAAACCTAAATACGCCAATTCCTAGCATGGTTCAAACCAACCTTTTCTGATGTCTGGAGACAAGGGCACGTCTGCGTGACAGAACTCTTCAAGTTTCTGGTATCCCAGAACTTTACAACACTGAAATAAACAAATCACATGCGAAAACCAAGCATTCATTTATTAGCATCAGAATATAACAAGAAAATGCAACGCAAACTTCAATGGATGATTTCAACTAACCGATCCACTGCCCCAGCCGTAGCTATGGAAACTTGATCCTTGAGATAGAGAACTGATGTAATGCTCATAGAAGCAGCCTGGAAATATGACTTGTTAGAAAAGTTCGTATTGAAAAATATATAGAATTTTACACCATCAGCTGCAAACCTTGCCCCTTCTGACTCGTTTTGCTTGGGATGAAAGATGTGCTCCTTTGACTTCAGCGGTTGAACTGGTGCCGCGACCACAAGTAGATAGAAGTTTGAAGAAAAAGAAACAGAAATTACAACCAAAATAAAATTTCAGATATTATCAAAGACGACTCCTGGATATTTAAAATATGAAATCAAAAGTTACCATATGCAGGGTTCCCCGCGCCTGCTTTTGGGTGTTGAGCTACATCTCAAATCCCAAAGATGAAAGGATCCATCTCTTGAACCAGAGACAATAATATCTATAAATTTACAGAAGAAACGTCAATTGTGATATATATTTTCTCGCAATGATTGAAGATCCAGTTGTAGAAAAACAGTAAAATGGATAACATAATGATATCATATATTACCAGCATTAGCTGGATGTGAACACATAGATTTTACACTTCCCCTGTGTCCCGTCAAGACTCCTATGCATTTCTTTTCTTGTACATCCCATAACTTCATCTGCAAGTACAGACCGTGAGAACATACAAGACCACATTGACTTTGAGGAAGGTTACCGGTTAGTTATTATAAAAGATTAGAGAATTAATAGGTCTTCAGAAAGTCTATATTCAACTCTAATTGATGGCATGTAAAACTGGTATGAAATATAAATTGATCTTATTTCAGTTATATCCAGTACATTAGTTAATAAACAGTGCAAAGAGAAGATACAATATCAGCACGATATGCAACTAGATAAAGTCAAGACTTTCAAGTTTCAAGCCATAATTTTCTATCACTTGAGCTGATTCTGTTTAAATTGGAAATGAGAGAAGAAAATACATTCGACAGAAAACATTGAATGCCGGGTACTCAACATGGCCTGTGAAATAGCAATTATGTCCTGGGTATGAAAAAATGACGAGTTTTTGACTCAAGGTCCATCAACTAAGAATGAACTTGGTCACAACAGGACACCAATCCAGGTACTTTCATTGAACTGAATGGCACAACAACTTACAGTTTGATCACCAGAAGCTGTGAGAATATGGGCATCTTCCTGCAAATTTGTTATGAATGTATGTTAAAAGCCTCGGAAAAAAACCATATTCCAATTTGTGTTCATTGTTTTTCTTTTGTTTAAGTGGTGACTATTAACTGCTCTTGCGTGCATGCAGAACCTTATCTCAGTCATCGATGAAGCTATTCCTCAAGCTATATAACTGATGGAACATAGTTTTTCTCTAATTTGAATTTCATACATTTTAAATTATTGCCATGACACCCCTCAATGATCAGCAGGTCAACAACAGAGAATCATCAAAAGTTGAAATGACATAGAGAGCGTATTATGAATTACCTTAATCCAACAGACGTCAAAAACAGCATTATGATGGGCAACCCAATCGCAAATCTTTGCTTTCTCTGCGATGCAAGGTGGGGTAAGGTTCATATGAGTAATTGCCCGCGAGATTCCTTATTTGTTAAAAAAATAATTTGCATCGAAACAAAAAGGAAACCTGCATTTTCTTGGTAAGATGAGGAAGAAGAAAACTTGTGGCGAGTATTAAACAGGTTTACATATCCATCCTCATCCGCCAAAGCAAGGATATGGGAGTTTTTGGCAGTCTGCGAAAATTCAGAGTTCCTCACACTATGTTACAACATTAAAAACAGAGTTTAGTACCTCGCACACGAAATCTAGCTTCAACAATGTTCAAGTACCTTGCAGAATGAGATAGCCAAAGGAGGAGTGTCGCCGCCATTGTGCTCTACAGCCATTACTCCAATTTCGCTGAAGTTAGACGTAATCCCATCCATGTAAGCCCGTTTTCGAACTGAAGATTAAACCCACCCACAAAACGGATTTCACCGATCAAAGTACAGTCTTTGATTTGGATAAAACAATAACAGATGAAGAAGATAAGGATCTAACCTCTAAAGCCATTCAGCTCTCTTGACGCTATGCTGCGAAAGATGGATTGATGTGTAGAAATGTCCATATCAGTAGAGTGAACTGAAAATGGGTAGAAGAGGGAGATTGGAGAAAGAAGAATACGTGTGAAAATATGAAAAAGGCAATTTGAAATTGTGAAGGAATTTATGGAGGGCATTTGGGCGCCACGATGTTGACCACAGATGGCGGGAACTTCAATTTGGCGTTCCCAGATTTTTCAGTTTGGACTTTGGACGGTCGTTCAATTCCCCCGGGCTAAAATTCATGAGCCCAACCCACGTCGAAAATTGAAAATAGACTGGGCTTACAATGAGCCGGGTCAGTTGTGGGCCCACTGGCAGGCATCTCTTTTACCATTTTGATTTTTTTTTTGCTCGAATACCATTTTATTTTGGTTGTTAGCATTTTGGTCCTGTATATTTTTTAGAAAATTTTTTGTTAAGTTTAAATATTCTTCTATCAGATATAACCTATTTGAGACATTGTAATGTATTACATAGTAGTTTTTTTTTTTGGTTAGATGTAACATAAAATTTAAACATTGAACTATTTGTCGGTAGTTATATTAAGGGTATTTTAGTTGTTAGTGTTAGATTTTTAGATACAAATCTCTTGACTCATAATTTCTCCAAGAATATATCAGGGTAATTACGTAATTATACAGAACTATCAGCCCATACTATTCATTGGTTAGACCGGGCCAGCGCGGTGGGCCGGCCAATCAGCCTTTAACCGCCTCATTTCCCCCAGCCTATGAAATTCACCGCCGGAGTCATAAGTGCGACGCCGATTGTGTGATACGATTCTTCTGTTGGAAGGGGACGACAACTCTGCGCTTCACTATCCCTAATCCTCGATCTCTTCTCGTTCCTACCTCTCCCGCCTTGTTGGCGCCACCATTCATTTTCGTTCCACTCACTTCTAAGCCACTACTTGCTAGGTTCATCAACACTACTCTCCTGCAAACGCCATTTTTTCGTCGGGTGCAAAACGCCTCGTTGGGAACTATACACTGTTCACATGGATTCAGCTTCTGTAATCTACTCTTTTTCTTGTCTTATTTCTTTTAGTATTTTCGTACTCATTCACCTGCTTTAAATTTTCAATTGAAATTTAAAGATTGTTAATCTTGAATTTTGCAGGATGCTGTGAAGTCAAATACTGCTGTGCTGGCATGTACCGATGATGCCGTCCTTCCTGTCAGTGCTGTGTTTGACTCGATTGGGGAAATTGTAAATGGAGGGATTGAACACCGTGATCCTCTAGTCCTCACATGTGCATCGTCTCTCAGTAATTTTCTGACTTTGATTACATATTTGTTATAATTTGGCTCTTTTAAAGATGCAGTTTCCCTCCTAATATCATATTTGCTTTTTGGTGCTTATATAATATTTTATTGGTAGCTAAGGAAACCAATTTTCTGTTTGATTTTCTTGGAAACAACAGGCAAGTTGCCAGTGGAATCTTCCTCTATGGATATTGTAATCTTAATCTGGAAATCTGTTGAGTGTCCTCCTGATCAATTGGTTCAAGAAATCCTGAGAGTGTTAAAAGTAGGTGGGTCAACTCTTATTCGCAAGCCTTCTCAGGCTGCTTTGGGTTCAGTCGATAAGGTAATAATCAGTTGTGCCTGGGAAGAATTATCTGATTAATTGTGGATTCCGAAATTTGTGGGTTTGAATTGGATTGATTTGACCATTAATTCAAAATTAAACTTGTTTTTGTAACTTGTTACATGGCTAATGATATCAAAATTAACTTGTGAATAATGCAGCTTGTTATGGATTTTATACTCTCTGTTGATATTGATTTTAAATCTTCTACGTTAAAATGATATATCTTGTGCTCATAGAGTTTGCCCTAAAAAGAGAGAGGATGAGAATGGGTTACGTGACGAAGTGATGAGGTGTGAGTTGGTTGTGAATCATGGGTTGAACCATTTAAAACTCGTGCTTTTATAATGTGTAATGTCCCAATTCATTTATTTCTAAATCTAAGTTGGGTATGGTTGGGTTATATTAAAGTTTGGGTAAGTAAAATGGCTCTGGGTTATAATTTCTGCTTTTGGCTGCAAGTGATTTCTATTTTATCTCATTTTGCAGATGATGTCTGATCTTGAGCACAAGTTACTGTTGGCAGGGTTTTCAGAAACACAAATTTTACAATTAAAACCAACTATCTCATCAGAAATCAAGCCTTCTGGGGTTAGTTTATTTTCTGCAATTTCAGTTATCTTTTTCTTCAATTTATTCAATATTCGTTTTTCTTTTTTCCCTCATGTTTCCAATGCAAGAATAGGACATAATAGAAACTTATTGCAGATAAGTTGAATTATAGGTTGTAATGATACGTATTATGGCTTAAAAATATCTAAAATACACTCAGACGTGAAACCCTATTCTACCAGGCTTATTTTTCCTACTTATGCAGTTTGGAACTTACTATTCCAACACTAAATTTGTTTTGCATTGCCAATAGGTTAAAGCAAAAAAGCCTTCATGGAAAATCGGTTCTTCTTTTGCCCTAAAAAAGGCAGTGAAGACTCCACCTAAAGTGCAAATTGATGATGATTCAGACCTTATAGATGAAGATAGTCTTTTGACTGAAGAGGATTTAAAGAAACCCCAACTGCCAACTGGTAAATAGTACTTCTCTAGTTTCAGTTGCTGACATATTGGTTTTCTTCCCTTGTACTTAGTAACATGCTCGTGCAATAGGTGATTGTGAGGTTGGAAGTACAAGAAAAGCGTGCAAAAACTGCAGTTGTGGAAGGGCTGAAGCAGAAGAGAAAGTATTGAAATTAGGGTTGACTGCAGAACAGATCAATAATCCTCAATCGGCCTGTGGCAGTGTATGTTCCTCTTCCTTTTATTTTGGGAAAGTATTCTGTTTCAGTATATGTTACCTCCAATTGCAATTTGGGGTGTCTTGTTTTCTGTGCTGTTGAAACTACCTTCTGTGCTGTTCAGAAAAGGCTCATTTTTATTTCTGTTGTTTAGGAGTATGAGATGAAAAAATTCAGTTCTGAGTCTGACTAGCGATTTGGTATTTTGACAATTCCTTGGTCGCATAGCCTATTTAGTGCAGATGATCTACATAAGCTTAGGATGGTTAAAATGAAGTAATTTTAGTTTATTTATATAATTATATGTTTGTGTGTGTGTGTGTGGTTTTCTGCAATAAGGATTCAGAAATAGCAAGTCCATGTAACATACATGGAATATTTGATGTGTTATTAATCTTTGCCTGCCTTATATTAATAGCTATTATGCAAGGTGAGCTGATTTTCTGGTTTGTTTATACAAATTGGGCTTGCAATTAATGGGTAAACTCCATGATACGAATTCTGGGAATGACTCATCCTTCATGTGTCTCACTCAAATCAATAATCTTCCTGCAGTGTGGATTAGGGGATGCTTTCAGGTGCAGCACCTGCCCTTACAAGGGTCTTCCGCCATTCAAATTGGGTGAAAAGGTACTCTTGTGACTCTCTAACCCTCTGTGAATTTCTTATGTCATTTTTTGGGTTGAGCTCGAGTCCTCTCCTGTGAATTCCGGTAAATCTGTCTGATTTCGGATTTTGCATCCTGTATTAATTTTATGCAGGTTACACTGGCCAGTAACTTCCTTGCAGCTGACATATAATTGGTATTGTGATATTTTTGGTTCCGGTAGGAATATATAACGACTGCCACTTGTGGTTGGGGAGGCTTAAGCACTTTGTTTAGGCATCATCAGTTTTATCAGTTTATATTTTGAACGTTGAGAGAGATCTTAGTTGTTTTCTCAGCATTGCAGAGCTTCAATGCTGTCCTTGCCTCTTTATGACAATCTATTTTCCAGGCCACTTGCGTTGAACCTTTTTGTTTGGCTTGTGTAGCTTTAAATTCCAGGCTCAAATATGCTGCTTGAAGAAAAGAAACTAGATTAGACAGAAAGTGGGAGGATTATGTGATGGGATAAGCATAAAGTATATTGTTGGATGGCCAGTGTTAAAAGCACACCCGTGCGGGTGGGGGTTATAGTGGGGACATATTGACAAATTAACTCTTTGGAATATTAACTCTTAGGAATAGTGATTGGAATCTTCACAAACAGTTTTTCAATTGTGATTTGTGATATACGAGATAAATATGTGAGAGGAGTTTTGTTTTGATTTATGTGAATAAGCATTTTTGAAAACCTTAAATGTGATTTCAAACAAGCACTTAAGTTGATGCGCACATCAATTCAACTTGAATCAAATTAATTCAAACAAAACCAAGCTAATAACAAGATAAAATTTGAATAGGTCCACATTTAGAACAAAAAAAAAAATGAAGGGGTTAGGGTGTGTTTGGTTTGAGGGGAGGGGTGGGGGGTAATGGTAGAGCTGGGAATCAGGGCTGGCCCGGCCCTACAGGGCCGGCCCTTGACGGGCCAGGGCCTAACAGGGCCGGCCCTAAAGGGCTCGACTAAAGGGCTCGAGGTCAGAAAAATTGCAGTTTTTCAAGGCCCGGCCCGAGAGCATCAGGGCTAGGACCCTGCCGGGAAATCCTTTTCACAATATTTAACTATTTTTTCTGCGTATTTTCCCCAAAGAGATATAATTAGTAAATAACAACAATTAAAGTTCTAATTCAATACATAAATGTTGTCAACATTAATGTTTAAATAACACGTCTCTTGCAACAAATAAACACAGTTACTAATGTATAATCAAAGGCAAAAGCATGTCCATAAATAACCCACACAAAGGCCAAAGTATAAGAAGACAAAACACTAAATACTCTAACCTCTAAACACTATGAGTATGACAACTATCATTTTCACCTTCTTCACCACTATCATTAATTTCAAGGACATTTGATTGTGTTTTACTTTAAGCAGTAGGTTCAAGTAGTCAAATAATCACAACCTCCATAAAAAATCATACCCTATCAGGCAGAATAGTATATAATATGATTTTAGTCTAAATAGGTAGAACAACATACTCAAAAATCACAATATGATTCAATAAGACAAAACAATATACTCAAAAATCATACTCCATACAATATGAGGACAGAGTGACATATAGATTCAATAAAGTAATTCAAAAATGTAACATAGTTCTTTTCCAAGTATAAAAAATAAAAAATAAACGGGCCTAAAGGGCCGGCCCGAGGCCCTCCAGGGCTGGCCCTTTTAAGCTCGAGGCCCCACAGGGCCGGCCCTTTTAGGCCCGACTTCCTTTTGAGGCTACAATTTACAAGCCCGGCCCTTGAAGGGCCAGAGCCTAAAAGGGCCGGCCCGACGGGCTCGGCCAGTTTTCCCGGCTCTAGGTAATGGGAGGGTGGGTAAATTTTTTGAGTTGAAGAAATTTAAATTTTGAGTGGGAATCTAAAATTTAAAAAGAATGAGAAAGTAAATTTTGGATGAGAATCTAAAATTTAAAAAAATGAGAAGGTAAATTTTGAGTTTCTTTTGTCTAAAATTGTAATTTTCCTACCTTCCTCTCCCTCTCCTCAATGTGGCGAACTATCCCAATTAGAAAAAATGTTCACATTTAGTATCCGATAGTACCTCGAATAGAATTATCTCAAACAGGAAGATGACTGCACTTAAAAAAAAAATTCCATTAATTATCTTTCAAATCATGTCAAGTAATTTCCTTTTGCTCATCTATCTTTTTTTTTTCTTTTACCAAGAGCTCATCTATCATTTCATTTCTGAAATTTGAGCAAGATTTCAATCGGTCCTGCAGCTACAATTTTTCCGCATCTTGTGCCACATTGATTTTTTTTTTTTTTTTTGGTCAAATTGTGCCACATTGATTGAAGATTAACGAAGGAAGGCATCTCACGTGTACCTGATTTACAGACTTTAATATCAAATCAGTCATTCAATGCACAGTCCAATAAGTATATCAGGGGAAGCTTTATCGTATCACGATCCAAGTTTTCTGCCACAATGATCTATCGTCAAACTTTTATAGAATGCACCGACCATTT
Source organism: Inga oerstediana (assembly GCA_963210345.1). Lineage (NCBI taxonomy): Eukaryota > Viridiplantae > Streptophyta > Magnoliopsida > Fabales > Fabaceae > Inga > Inga oerstediana. Next base: position 5,286,191 of record OY723401.1, read on the forward strand.
AATCTAGAAATCATCAATATCATCATCAATATCATCAATATATATATAAAACCTCTTCCCCAAAATACTGTTCACAAACCGATATCAATGTTAACCCTCTTCCCCTAATTACTGTTCACAAGCCGATCAACAAAAACATCATATTATATTCCTTCCTCGAGCTTCACTCAAGCCGTTGCACACTAAAGGAGATATTAAAGAAAAAAGGCACCCGTGTGGCCCCTTAGTCCTTCAGGGGTCACGGGATTTAGAATTCTCCCTCCTTTCAAAGTTGAATTTGAAGTTTCAAACTCCCCGCCCAAAACATCATACTTTCTTCCTTTATAACGCACCACTGACAGCGAGGAATGTTTGCTTTCAAACTGATCAATTCAAACCATCAACATAGGACGTCTGCTTTATAATCGTCGATGCCCATCACAAACGTCTTCATCCACAAAACTATTACCTCGTCACTTCATTCTTTCACCTCTATTGGGCTTTGCCTAAACCTCTTCTAATTCCTTCTTCTCTGCCTTTTTCGATAGGTCTGTTGCAATTAAATAATACATGTAGCCTCTGATGGCAAATCGCTCCTCCCACATTGAACTCAATTTTTTGTGTACATCGATGAGCAAAAGATGAGAGAAGGCAAGTGGAAAAGTTTTTGTTCTGTCTTCTTATTTAATTTACATTTCCCTTTTCCTCCTTTTAACAACAAAGAGTGAGAAATAAACTGCACAGATTTCACTTATGTAATTTTGCCTGTATATGTTTGTGGCTTTATCAGGTATGCATCTCCAATTCGGCTGGTGACAATTATGGGTTTATATGAGAAGGAGATGGTCCTACCACAGGAGACATACAGAAGAGGTTTTTTGATCTAAACTATTCTCAATCAATGCTATTGAGTTGTTTTGTGGATTGTATTGTCTCAAGGTCTATTCTTTATGTGTTTACAGGGTAAGGGATCAGGTACACTGTATTCTGAGGGGCTTCACGTAGTTCCTTATCTTTAATAAAGTAGGTGTTCCTACCTTAAGGTCCTTCTCTCAAATTCACCAGAATATTCAAGAACTCACCGGAAATGGGGGTCGGAAAACTTAACGCTCGTTGGAAAAATGCTCCAACGCTGCTTTTGATTCGATCTGGACAGTGATGATCTGGTATAGCGAACTCCGATGGTGATGAAGAAGACGCGTTGTGGCTGCGAAGGAGGGATGATGGTGACTCGAAGGAAGGATGAGTGGTGCTCTGCGGTAGTAGGGAGAAAGAAGACCGAAGTGTTGGTAGAGGTGCGTCGCCGGAGATGGTGGTTGGAGAGAGGAGGGTCGCCAGCGACCAAAGAGGAATGGAGGAAGAAGTGATGAACGACAAATGAAGATGCTGTTCGGATGATGATATGATGATTTTTAAAGGAGGAAAAAGGGAGAAGATGGTTGTTGAGATGATGATGATGATGAAGGAAGCAGAATATGGTAAGATGATGATGATAATTTCGGATGCCTTTCATAGAGTTCCACTCAGTTTTCTTTTTAAAAAAGTAGTATCATCATTGCCCACCTAAAGTTAAAAAAAGCCACCGAGATTTAAAAAAAAAAAGCCGTTAATGAATTGGTTGAAAACAGCTTTTGTAGTTTTCTTACTTTAGAACAATAATATTAATTTTTATAAGAAACCCTTGGACTATGATTTTAAAAGTTTTTTTTTATAAATTGAGATTTGTGTGTTTGAATTAGTTTTTGAGAATAGTTTTTACGATTTATAAGGTAAGTATGTAAGAGAAGTTTTATCTCTGATTACGTAAACCTCAATTTAAAACCTTAATTTAAAAAATTCTCAAACACTCGCTAAATTCCTCTAAAGTACTCAGCTTATAAATCATAAAATCACTTGGTAAATTGTAAAAACCCTTATAAGTTTTAAAAAATTAAAAGAGGCGTACACGTTAGAAGAACTTAGAAAATTGCAAAAGTTCAGTCAAAAGTGGTCATCAGTGGGGTGCAGTGGTTGTTGTTGTTGGCGAAAAAAGAAAAAAAAAACAATAGGGTGCAGTGGTGATGATGACAGAAGAACGTGGACCCTTTTCCTTACTATTCCTTTGGTCAGAACGATTCCTTTCTCTTCACTATCTGCAAAACACACATGATAGTGGAGCCCACCTTCTTTACAAAAAAAAAAATCAATATTTATAATTCAACAACAGTATTCTGTTGATATATTTAAAATTAAATACATCATGCATTGGTACCAACACAGAGTCTAGCGGTGTGAGACTATAACCACAAGGGCACACTTGAAAACTCTCCATCATCGTACGATTTCGATTAGCCAATATATTTATATGAGTAACATATTATCATGTTGTATGACTGAATTCATATTATTTTGGAGATGAAAAAGCGAGACACTTTAAAAATATGCCAACCACCTCTGTGTGAAAAATAATATTATTCCTTTTTACGGTTAAGAAAAATTAATATTGTTCTATTTTCCAATTGGTGACTGATATTTTAAGGAATAATAGTGGTAATAATTTAAACAATAATTATTTAAGTACGTAGTAGTAATAATAATTGGCTGCTTCTGATAAAAAAAATTAATAATAATAATTGGCTGCTGTTAAATTAATTCATTAGCATTTAACCGTTAACTTTCTTGCTATCATTCTCCTTCAACTTTATATATATCGAGAACATTAACTTTGTTTATCCATTTGAAAATATGGGATTTTTTTATGCATAGTCATTTATTTCCGCAAGTGGTCAACAAATATACTTTATATATCAACAAATATCACCTCTTAGTTACATTGTTTATAGTACGAGTATTATTTTTTACAAATGGGGAACTTAGTTAAACTTTCATATGAATAGCACGTAGTAGTATTTATAATTCCTTGGCAATTGCTCTATATGCTGCTGACTGTTTATATTATTTTTCTCCTCATTTTTTGAGTTTGTAAACCCTTCTCTCAATTGAGATGTGTATTCTTCGTGTATGCAAGATCCTTTCAATCTATGTACATGTATACACACATATTCTGAGTTATCTATAGCAACTTGCTGTGTCTCCGTTGGCCAAAAAAATTTGCTCTGTTTCTAATTCATAAATGATTTATTTCTTAGGCTTCATTATCTCACTGCACTCATTTAGTTACCTTCATGATTTCACCCCCAAAAAAAAAAAAAAAAGATACCTTTATGCTATATGAAAAAGCTCATTTGTTAGCCAATACGCTTATAGTTTAGTAGCAGGTCGTGAGTTCGTCTTTTTTTTTAATGGGAAATTTTTTTAAAAAAATTTTCACTAATAAACAATGTCACTTTGAAAGTTTTTAATTTAATTTTGTTTGTTAATTAATTAAATGTGTTTATTTGACGAGTTCATGTGTCATCTATTTTATTTTTTCCAAGTTAGATTTATAAATAAGAAAAATAATTAGGAAAAAAACAAACGGAGGGTTTCTATACAAGGTCATCATATATTCTTTTTCTTCTTAACTCTCAATTGAGTTGCGTTTTATTATAATTAGAATGAAATGGCTCCATATTTACAATCTCTCTAAGTGGGGAAGCACACCAATATTGTTTACAGTACAAGGAGATATTTAGGAATATTGATGCATCATCCTATTGAGTTGGACCAATTATTACTAAATTCTGTGAACATTTTGTTGTTGCTAATTAGTAAATATGAAGTGCCAATAATTAACTAAAAAATTACCTAATTATGTATTACAAAGTTGGGCCTCATTTTAAAGGAACTAGATTGCATTTACGTGAGAATTGTCTTTTTAATGGCAATAAAAATATAAAAAACTCCATATTTATAAAATTCTCGTGCAATGCAGAGGAAGCACACACTAAGCTTTATTGCATTTTCTTGATAAACATATTATGTTACTTATTCAGAAAAGTTAATTAGTTGTGGTAGGACTATGAATATCACAATGTCATTCCATGCTATTGATGTTATCAATGATATAGTGTGTTTAAAGTATTAAAGGCGATGATTTATTTTCAGGAAAATGATATAATTAAGCATTTAAATGTTTTATAAGTACAAGCACCCCGTGCAACGCACGGGAGAGCACAATCTAGTTATACTATAAGTGAACACATCAGTTAAGTCCATCAAATAGGATCGGAACCATCGGAAATTTAATAACGTCAAAAGTCATTTGCCTCTGTCACAAGATAGAAATCAAATATATCGAACATGTGCTAAGTCATTTGCTTCTGAGAAGTAATTGATTATCAATTAGCATCAGTTTTGATTCCGTTGAAACCAGAGTCAGATTGGGGAAAAAAGAAAGAAAAGCCTTGTGCCCTGTGGTGGAAAGGAAGAAAATCCAATAATGCAATATTTGTATTATATTTAATTATTTATTATGGTATGATGCTGTCATTTTTTTTTTCGTTTCTTAGCGTAAAATGTATTGTTTATTTTCTATTTTCTTTCATTTTTTATTTCATAACAAATAAACTTTTAAATATAGAATATGAGCCACGCTGAAAATAAAAATCTATCTAATTTCTGTTTTTAAAACTTGTATTATCATGATATATAATTTTTAACCTTGTTAGATTTAATGATTTAATAACTTATTATTAATGAAGTATGTATGATGAATTTTTAAAACTCCGTCGTTATTAATAAAAAAAAAAACATTAGATTTTCATGGAACTAGATATATCTCCGGTGTGTTGCATGGGGAGGGAGGTATTAATTGTGATAGCAATATGTCATGATAGTTGATAATGCCTCTCTGATTTTAGGGAAAATTGTGAAAAAATTCCTCATTGGCAACTTATTTATCAAATGGGACCTTCACATGCAAGTTATCTTCCACATGTGCAGATGATCGTTCCTGTGTGCAAAATTCTTCCCTATACGTGTGCAGAAATATTCCCTATATGTGCATAAATCTTCCCTCCGTGTGCAAATATCTTCTCTCCATGTGCAAGATATCTTCCTAGATCCCATTTAACAAATAAGTTGTCCATGAGGTCTTTTTTAACAATTATCCCTTGATTTTAACACAGAAAAAAAAAAAAAGTTAATGTGGGGTGCGAAGGAATTGCAGAAACATATATGTTGGTAGTAGGATCAATAAAAATATGTTAGAGAGGACATCAACACAAATATCAAAAAAAATATGTTAGAGAGGGTAATAAACATATGGCGTGGACACTAAATAATATAGTCATATGATTTTTTTAAAAAACAATATAATTTAAGTTCTAAAATTAGTTGTAGCCTTCTCTTATTTTTAAATGTGGGAGAAAACATAGGAGGCTTGATTAGGGGCGGCTTAACATTTTAAAATTTATAATTTAATATTTTGTCATTCTGAACAGTTACAATTCTTTTGATCCTCATCAATAAATATTAATTTTCATAAATCCTTCACTCCCCGTATGATGCATGGGACATGGGTGTGTGTGGGGTGATATTCTGATTATTCAAATGCAAACGGCATTACTTCATAGATATAAGGGTCATTGTAAAGTGTTTGTTTTTTTTTTGCTAATGAGGTTTGGCACAGTTTGTTAAGGTCTTGTCACCCCGATCGCAAGGGAGTATGTTCGAACCCTCTGACCGATGGGGAGACCTCATTGGTAGGCGATCTCGTAGATTCCTTGTAAGCGCTCGAAGAACCCTGGGGCCGTGCTCTGGCCTTGGTAGGGGACTGGTGCCGAACCTACCTAAACTTTTTTTTGTCAAAAAAAAAGTGTTTGTTTTTTTAATAAATGTTTTGTTATATTTTGTACTCGTCTATTCTCAAAAAATTTCATTTCTCCGCCACTCCTAAAAATTCTTCTTTTGGCTTAACTCATGCATAATTTTGTGCATGCTTGTCAAAACGTATCTACTATATATTTGAATGAGTCCATTGCCGTTAAACATCATTTTTAAAGCACCTATGTTGCATACTTCTGGTCAACCCACAATGTTAACATGTAATTAGGGCATTAAAAATATTTTTTAACTGCCCATTTTTAATTCGACCGATATTTACAAGATTTAAGGTTGATTAAAAAAGTTTTAACGAATAAGCATTAGTATTTGACTTCATGAAGTGAAGCATTGATATATAATTTTTTTAAAAAAATATTCATACCCGATAATTGCGAATAGACAATTTTGATTGTGTAATTATTCGCCTTATTGACCAACTATAAAGTAAACCATTTAACTTAAATATGATCACATTGATATAATTTTTAATATAATTTATTACACTAATCAGTAATCACCCAGTTTATGGTTGGACAATATTAATATAATTATTAATATCCTTATAATTCATGATTTAACGTCTAATTTCAAATTCAATTTATCCCATTTCTTATATTCAAACCCTGATATTAACAAATAATTATGGAATTTACTAACAGAGTTAATAGAAACACAATCATTTATTCAAAAAACAAACGCTCATGGAACGGTTTTTAACGATATCATTACGAGTATTATATTTATTCTTGTTGAAACTAAACAAATTATTATATTTATATTATATTAAATTTAATTGTTCAATTAATTTTCTACCATATTCAACAGAAGTGCGATAGCGAGGGAAAGAAACAACGAACAAACGAAAAACGCCGCCCTTGCCCTCTTAAACCCTAGGACCGCCTCACGCTGCAGTCCATTCTTCCTCAGGCCTACCACCCTGCATCTCCACACCCCTGGTTAACAATGGTGAAGCACTATAGACCTCCCGTAAGTACCGCTTAAAGTATCAAATTGCCACCACTAAATTTTACGCTTTTCTTTGTCAGTTCGCCGGAAATTCATCTCCGAAGTATTCCCTGCGCCTGTAACTTGCATGCACTCCGTCTGATGTGGATGCACTCTCAAAGTTTTCCCTACGTCTTTAAAGATCTAATTACTGAGCAAGACATATGTACATATCAAATTTTACATGATCATACATGCTTATTGTGGTTTTGCATTAGACGTGCAAAAACTTTGCAACATTCATTTGTTTACATATTCTTTTCATTAATAAGTGAGAGTAAGTTGAAATCTCCGCAACTGGAAAGTTTTTCTTTTTAAAAAATATTATGCTCGCCGGAAGTCTGTTATAATTCAAATGCTTTCCATTCAGAATAGGAATTATGCTTCTGATAATATAATATTTCTGTTGCTCATCTGTTGCCTTCATATTTTGTCATACACGGCAGGGGAAGAAAAAGGAGGGAAACGCTGCTAAATATGTCACCAGGTCACAGGCACTCAAGCTACTCCAGATCAGCCTACCCCTTTTCAGGTCCTTGCGCCAAGAAACATCTCTTTATCTATAATGTAGTTTAAGATTATATATATTGCTACTTGGCTATTGCTCTACTCCATCACTCAATATCAGAAAAGAAAGGAAAGGCCCAAAGGGAATGTGATGGGATTAAAAATTTCCTTGACATAGCAAATCCTTAGTGTGGTTTTAATTGTCTAGATATACCTATGTTTTTATTGTATGTCGGGTATTGATAAAGGCCTCAAAAAGAAAATTTTGGTGAAGACTCGCGACTATCCTAACATCGGCTTTACATATTTCAGGAGACTCTGCATTTTCAAAGGTATTACCCCACGGGAGCCTAAGAAAAAGTTCAAAGGAACCCACCATACTTATTACCATGTGAAGGATATTGCTTTTCTTCACCATGAACCTTTGGTTGAAATACATAGAACAATAAGAACGCATGAGAAAAAAATAAAGAAAGCAGAGGCAAAGAAAAACCTAGAACGTGCAAACAAGTTGCGGGAACAAACACCCAAAATCAGACTGGATAGGATTATAAAGGAGAGGTATGTTTGTTCTGGTTATAGATTTTTTCTGGGGGTTATAGCCATTAATGAATTTCTAAATTGATTAATCATAACTTGTAGGTATCCAAGGTTTGTCGATGCACTTGGAGAATTGGATGACTGTCTTGCAACAGTGCATCTTTTTGCAGCATTACCTGCATTAGAGAGCAAAAAGATTGATGTGGAAAGTGTCCATAAATGTCGGAGGTATATACTTGGAATATGAAAATTTTCTATTATGTTGGAAAACGGTTTTGGTCCATGTGGTAGCGTCTTTATATTGAGGATGTGGACTTGAGGAAAAGAGCTTACGCTTAAGTGTTTTTGTTGTTATTTCCTTTATGTCCTATTTATTCATCTTGCTTTAATGTCTGCTAGATTGGCACATGAATGGCAAGCTTTCATATCTCGCACTCATAAGTTGAGAAAAACTTTTGTATCCGTGAAAGGAATATACTACCAGGTATTGAGGGGGACATTTGTAAACTGTAGTGGTCATTATTCCCAAGGGTTTGTGTTATAGTTTGATTATCTTGTATGTACAGGCTCAAGTTGAGGGCCAGACAATAACATGGATTACACCACATCCATTACAGCAAGTTGTGCCTGACACTGTTGACATCACCACCATGCTAAACTTCTTGCAATTTTACGAGGTTTGTTTCATTTTCATTTCCATATTGTCTTTGTTCTTCTGCCTCATTAATATCTGCTTTATCCCAGTTAGCAAAGGTTATGCATGTGTCTACCATAATCGAACAGGCTTTTCAAATGATTAATTTCTCACTGTTTTTCTTTTTCCTTTTTGCATATGTATACGCCGCTCCTGGCCCCCGCCCCTTAATATATGTTTGTACACGACTCATTTATGTGTATTTAGCAGACTTTTGCTCTATCTTTCTAACTTCCATGATGGCTTGATGCAGACTCTCCTTGGTTTTGTGAATTTTCGCCTCTATCATTCTATAAATTTGAAATATCCCCCAATACTTGATCCTCGGTTGGAAGCTCTGGCAGCAGGTTCTTTCTCCTTAATACATAGTGAATTTTGGAAACTTTTGAATCTTTGTAGATATTTTATTTTACATGTCTCCTGATTATTTTACTTTCCCTTATTTTAAATAATGCAGATCTGTATGCATTGTCTAGATATGTTCATACCAGTGCTAGACCATCTATAACAAATTCTGAGGCTGATCATTTGGATGGATCTGATGAAGTTGAGGTCAAGGAAAATGAAGCTCAGACTGAAGATGAAAAATCCAAACTAAGGCTGGCTCAACTTCAGCATCAACTTCCTTCAAATGAACCTGGTTCACTAATGCACCTTGTTGAAGATATCTCTGGCGAAGATGAGGAGGATCAAGATACAAAGGAGTGCAAAAATCTCTTCAAAAATATGAAATTTTTCTTGAGTAGGGAGGTAAGAAAATCAAGTTCTTCCATTGGTCTTTTCTCTATTTGTTAAATTTGTTTATGACATTAGTTGGGAATTTGAGTACATTCTAGTTTCTTAATTGAGTTCCATTCATGTTGATTTTTTTATTATTTTTTAATGAAAATTGGAAGGATAAATACTCATCATTGATAGTCATGAGTGGTATCAATAGGATCTAACCAAGAAATGGTATCAAAATGTCTACATTGTTAAACTCAAAGCTAATAACGTATGGAAATGTCACCTCTTGATGAATAATAGGGTGAGCAGTTGAGCACAACCTCTAATAAGTTTTAAATTGCTGTTAGGACTTCTTTGTGGTAGTTTCTTTGTATATCATCAAATTTATATATGGAAATTTAATGATTTTTTCTCCAGAAGAAATTGACATCTGTGAGAAACATTGAAGGTGTTCGCTTAATAGTCTGGTATAATTTCCCATCACTAGTGCATGCTGCTGTTGAACTTGTAAGATTGAAGACTCAGCAGATGATACAGTGACTTTATATGTGGCAACATTAACAATTTTAAAGCATTGTAACGGAGAAACCTAGCTAACAAATTAAAATTTGAAGCTATCAAATAGATTATGGATGAAGGATGGCATGTATCTTAGCAACGTTTTCTTAATCCTCACTGATGCTGCATTTTTTCTGAGAATGACTGGAATACATAAATTTGTGTGCACGTATACATTGTATTTACATCTGCCTTGCTATAAACATACAGGTGCCAAGAGAGTCATTGCTTTTTGTTATTCCTGCCTTTGGTGGTACTGTTTCATGGGAGGGGGAGGGAGCACCTTTTGGAGAATCCGACCAGAGCATCACTCATCAGGTTTTAAGAGAATACATCACCTTCTAGGTGACAATGATTATAACTTCATTTCAGATGCACTTAGCTATGGCTTTCATATGTGTAGGTTGTTGACAGGGAAGTACAAGGGCATATGTTCTTCTCTAGAGAATATGTTCAACCCCAGTGGATATATGATTGTGTAAATGCACGTATCATTTTGCCAACTGAGGATTATATGGTTGGAAGGTAGCTTCTGAATTACTTGCTTTTCTTCTGATTGACCTGTCCATTTTGCTAGATTAATTGCTTGGTGTTGACTGTTCTCGTTCCCTATTTTACTTCTTTTGTATGATCTAACATTTAAATTATGAAACTAGTTTTACCTGCCCTGAAATTATTTTTCTTTTCATCTATTCTTCAGTATCCAACAAGAAGTTTCTCCTTCCCCCCGTTGATAGATGTTGTTAGTTATATCTAAAAAATGAAAAGCATGCCCGACGCTAACTTTTTGACATGCCATACAGTGTACTTAAATACTTAATTTTTAAATAAATATTAAATTATAATGCATTTTTATATTTCCCTTAAAGGCTTTCCTCTCTCAATATTTACATTTTAGAAATTGCTATTTTAGGATATTTTGAGGCCAAAGAGATTAAATTGCGTGATGCCATTATCAGTATTGATGATTAATATTAAAAATGAAAAATATATTATTAGTTTAAAAAACACCTCCTTTAATGTTATTATTTTTATAGCTTGATATGCTTGACACGAATGGGAAACTTTTGGTAAATGGGATATCTAACGAGTGGTTTCATGTAGCTGACTCCATCTATGGGATAAGGTTTGTTGTTTTTAATACACTTAATTTTGTTGATTCCATATTGATTCCAATAAAATGATTGTGTGGAAAATTGATCATATAAAAATTTGCTTAGAAGTGTTTTTAATTTGGATTGATGCCATTGCCAACGGATCCTAATTCCAATGCACACCCAGAGATTATTATCTGACTCTTATGTTTTTCTTTTTACAGGATCCCTCCACCACACTTGTCACCTTTTGTTGACAATGAGGAAGAGGGAGCTTATGTTCCTGACTATGCGAAGACCATCAAAAGATTGCAGGATGCTGCAAGAAAGGAAGTCCTTCCGCTTCCAGGTGTTGGAAAGGAAGATCTGGGTGACCCTCAGAATCTACTGGTTGAAGGTATTATTGATCGAGCAGAGGCTAATGAAGCTGCTCAGAGAAAGGAAAAGGTATCCTGTTTTATAAGAATGTTTCATCAGTGTTTGAATGAGTAGAGGATTCTCATTCTTTTGCCCTTTTTTGGCCAACGATACTCATGCTTTTGCTATCTTGTAATAATCATCTTTTATCATCTTATTTATTTACTGAATCTGAATGGTTACAGATGAAGATGCTTGAGCAGCAGTACCATGATGAACTGAAAAAGGAACTTCAGGGTGCTGCATACACTCCAATGGGTTCCAATGTCGATGAGCAGACATCTGCTGGAGAAATTAAGACTGGGGAAGAATCCACTTCTAATATCAAACAAAATGTTGAAGATAGTGCGAACATGCCTTTAGTTATGATGCCTAATAAAAAGAGGAAGCTCTTAGAAGCTGTGCAGGTAAACTCTTTTGGGCTTTGTTAGGATGGAGTCTGAGTTGATTAATTTATAGCGATGTCGGTTCTCCCAATACTGTTTTTAGCATGCCACTTTTACATCTCATGCGAGATTTTATATCACATGCCGTATTTTTCTATTTAGTTGACAATAAAGAAAGTTGTTATGGAGAGGGGCTCGTATTTGCAGTACCGTAAATTCTAAACACCGTCCCTTTACCTCCCATGCTAAAAAAGCAATTTAAACTTGTCAATAGTTATAAATATAATATTATGCAATCTAAAGTAAGTTTATTCCATGGCACTGGTTCTGATTTTTCTGTTTCTTTATCTTCTTTTGATTCAGAAATCCAAAGAACGGAAGCTGGCTGCAAATGATCTTATCAAGCAGAGGAAGAAAAAACTGGAAGAATCTCAGAGATAGATAAGGGTGCTAAAATGTTTCCCCTTTTTTAAATTTTAAGGCGGGTGAAAAACCCGAGATTTGAGGCAAAATAGTTCCCACCACTGATTAATTCTCCATTCTCGCAAAATATTTATTGAGTGTGATCTGGGGTATCAGATTGATCTTAATTTTGAGGTATGGGCTCTAGTTGATCTTAGTTGTTTTCAGGTATAGGCTCTTGTCGAGCTATGCAATTTTGAGGTTGTACGGGATGAAACATTGGCACAAGTTATAATTCCCATTAAAAATGTTCCTACCTTTATTGATTCATTGCTCTGCTAATTATTTTCCTAGGACCTGATTCATCGTTTGTTATGTATCTTTCGTTGCAAATAGCTAATGAAAACATTAAAGTTGGTCGACTGCTGTTGATATGTTGGAAATTTTATTGACTAGTTGCACCACTAAAGTGGTGTGAAAATGAACTTGCAAAAACATTTCTTGTTTATTTATTTTATACAAAACGAATTTGCCTTCATACTTTTAACAGTACTTCAAAGAAGAAGAAAACAAACGAAGAAACAAATCCTTCAAACGCAAGCCTCCGCGTGCTGTCATGCGCGCCAAACCCAAACCATTTACATGTAGCAGTAGATCTGAATCAAACAATCAAACAAAACCAAGAACAAGCTCACGCAACACGGCGTATCTGTTGAGTGGTAATTTATTTTGGTGACGATGTCTTTGGATGTGAAGATTTGCCTGTAATGGCCTTCTTCACTCTGGAAATCGAATGCTTGACCTTTGACCCGACGCCTGATAGGATGTTATGAGACTTCTTGTGCTTAACTTTTTCTTCCCCGTCTTTTGGAATTTCGACCATGACGGCTGAACCAGACGGCGATGGCTCCTTTGTTTCGCTTTCATTTACCCCCTCGTCTTCTTCTCTCTCCGCTTTGGCCTCCTCACATTGTGTTGTTTCTGCATTTTGAGCTTTCGCTGCTAAGTCCGTTGCTTCATCCGAGTGTTTGGCTTTTTCGAGTTGAACTTCTGCTTTGGTCTCTCCGCCTGGCTTGTGAATGCCTTCCTCGATAACTTCATTCGTCTCTGTGTCTCTGGTCTTAGTATCTGCTTTTACAGTGGCCTTTGTTCCCACTTCTCCCAATGTGCTTTCCTCTAGCTTTTGGATTTCTCCTGTGAATTCACTTACTTGTGCTATGTCAATATGTTCTTTTTGTGAACTGTCGGCTTCTGCTTCCTGGACCTGGACATGCAATCGATAAAGAAAAAGGTTGGGTTATCTTTGGTTCCAGTTCAAATTCTCCAACTTTAAGAGAATGTTTCAAAATTGTTAAATAATATAAAAAAAAATCAGTTTCTTGAAGCTTTCGATGTTCGTAAATTAAGTCAGATGCTACAATCATTCGTGATGTTGCATTGATAGCCCAAAAGGTTACCATTTTTAGGGGTATTTTCCTGTACTCTTCAAGGAGCAAACTCATGAAAATGAATGAAAATTCCGTTGCCTGTAATTTCTTTCTGCATTGTTTATCAGTTGATCATAATTTTGCATGATGCGTGAACTTTGATCCTCCTAGCCACCTAATGTTTTTTCTTGATTAAGAAAGAGGGTAGAGAATTTTATCTGACCTTTTCACCTTGAGCCATAACTTCTGTTCTTCTGCCTGTAATTTCTGGCTCAGTGCCTCGATTTTCATAGGCTTCTGACTTCTGTATCGTGTTTTCAAAAAAGGAACTAGATTATATAAGGAGAAACTTCAGGAAAAAGAATTAATACGAGTATAACTTGGAGGTGAAAAAATCACTCTACCTCTTCATGCTGATTCTCATTAGTGACAGTTTGACATGTTATGCTGCTATTCTTGATCGGATATTCCATTGCACTTGTCTCGTCTCCTATTGTAGGAGCTTTGTCTTTGGTCTCTTGACCCATCTCTCGTCCTCCTTCTGCTCTTTCTTGGCTCTTCTTGTCGCTACCGTCTTCTGAACTGGATCTTTCCTCTTGTATGTTATCAGTATCAATGGTATCCAAGCTTGTTTTAGCTCCTTTATCAATAGTTGTTATATCATTCCTTTCAGGCATGCAAGGCAGACTCTCGGAAGTATGAGGGTCATCTTCTTTATTCGATTTTTCAGCTTTATGTTCTTTCTCGCACTCTGTTTGTAATCCTTCCTCTGATGCTTCTATGGTAGTGAATGAGAAGTCTTCATTTGCTTTTGCAGGATTCTCTGAGATTCTAGACTCTCTTTCCTCCACTAAATCCATTTCTCCACTCTGTTCTATAAACCCCGAGTTTGTTGCTGTAGCCTGAAACCAAACAAGAAAAGATTAAAAGTAAAAAAAAAAAATCAATTGAGTGGAGGATTGAGATAGGTTGGTTTAGTTTCTTGACTCAAAAGAAAATGACCTTATCAACGGTTTCATAACATGTAGACAAGGTATCAGAGTCCTTCAGATTGCTCGTTGGCTCTGGGCTTTGTTCTAGGATGTTTTCGCTTCCATTTACAATTTCAGTTGCAGCAGGGACCTGTTTCACACAAGCAGTTTTAGAAAAATTCTAAGGGAACTAAAAGAAGAAGAAAAATATACCTGAATTTCTTACATTTTCAGTACAACCACCAAGCATAGTGGCATCTGTATCTCTTGGGACACTCATATGATGTTCAGTTTCAAATTGCAAGTCCACTTCTCCCTCTATTCCACCTTGAATTTTTTCATTGGGAACATTTTCTCTAGATTCGAGAACATTGTCCTCACAGTCGCTTTTTTCCTCAGCTTGATAAATCTTTTCATCTTTTTGGTCTTCGGCCGTGAAATCAGAAGCCAATTCAATTTTCTCATTTGCATCTGCTGCTTCAACAATCTATTTCACAATAATATTAAGTGGAAGCAAAAGATGAGGAAAACAAGTGGAAGTCATAAATTCACGGGAAATATGCAAGGATTTTTAAGTAATGGGGGAAAATGATTTCTGGATATTTGCTTTGAGGTTTTTGATTGAAAATAAAAATATGACAGGCAGAAAGTTTTAACAGCCCAACAATGCATGATGATGGTTTTAAAAAAAACAAAAGTTTCTCCACGGGTCGTGTTAATTAGAAATGTTATTATGCTGTTTCTCTAGGAGAATGTTATTCCTTATTGTAAGATTTGTAAGCCTCAAACCTTTTCCGGGGGAAGCTCATCAGTAGGCTCATTTTCCAATGCAATTCCTTCTTTCTCTATAGCAACATTGGTCAAATTGCCTTCCAGAGTTGTGTCTTTGTTATCTTGTCCTTGCACATTCTCGCTATCTTCACCCGTGCTGTGTGTTGTTCCATTAGAGGCTTCTACTAAAACTTTATCCTCATTAACTGCATTAAGTTGCAAGTGTCATCATTATATGCCATATTACTATCATAAAAGATACTGTGGTTGGTATTTTGGTTAAAAACCATGTGCAAACCTTCATGTTTCAGCTGGGGACTATCGTCATTTGAACACTCTTCCGGGGTATTTACAGAGTCCAAGTCAGAAATACCTCCAGGTTTGACAAATTCATGTTCCTTTTGAGGTAATGTGTTTTCTATTGAGTGCACAAGATAAGTTTCTGCAGCTTCGTCAATGATTTCCTCTCTTGTTGATTTTGTATCCGTTGGATGAATTTTTGCATTCCCCATGGTTGATTTTTCTTCTACCAATGGTGTTGGATAATCTTGAGACATTGAAATGGTGCTAATGGACTGTTCTCTTTCCTGCTTAACCGTGGTGGTTTTATCTGTTTGCGTAACACAAGAATCCATCTTCAAATCACCTTCATTTAGCTCTTCCAAAATCTCCTCCTTTTCTGAGTTGATATTCTCTTCTCTTCCAACTATATCTATGCTGTCTGATGTGGTCTTGTCTGTTGTAATTGCTGTTTCACCCTCATTCTCAGATACTATAACTGAGCCTCTGTCATTTTCTGTTTGTCCTGTTCTGGAATTCATTAGGCCTGTTTCCTCAATCTCAACTATGACAGGCACAATTTTGGGATCATCAGTGGCAGAGTCACCTTTCTTGATGAAACTTGCTTCAGTCTCTTTCTCATACACCTTGGGTGTAGAAGAACAGTCCTCAGCATTGGTTTCTGATGCATCTGAGGATTTCAAAGCACTGAGGTCTGTGATTTCCATATTTTGCTCTGTTTGATTATCTGAGGTCAGTGGTATTTTCTCTTCTGTCGACTTTGTTGACTCAGTTTGTTCTGTGAGTTTGGATGTTGAAACTTCAACCTGCATGATGGGAAAAAATGCTTATCACATAACTCTAAGATCATATGGAATCAAAACTTCAGGTGTTAATTTGCAAACTATTAATGGTGTGACCTCATTTTCTGTTTCTTCTCCATGTGATGTTATTGTACCCTCTGTGGGGTGTTCTCTGACACTTTCATTATTATCAGCTATCTCTGATCTCTGATAAACCTGTTCAATAATTTTTTGAGAATAAACGGAGTGTTGAAATAATGGAAGTTGGTATTTTTCCTTTCCATTTACTCAAAAAAAAAAAAACATTTCTGTTATTCTAACCTCATGGGTAGACTTGATGGCATTTATATTTCCATCTTGATCAAGGGATGAATTCAAAAGGTCTTTATCATTACATCTTGGCTTCAGGTTTGATGCTGGGACATCCTGAACGGATCGGGAGTCCTGATCTTGAAGGTTGTTGTCCTTTCCCTCTGTTTGAACGTTGTTGGAAAGGAGGAGTATCTCTTCACTTTGATCTTTTGCCAAGAAGTCACCCTGTATTATAGCAATAAATTGACAAAATGGTAGAAATAAAATAATGTACCACATAAAAAGGAAATAAAACTGTGATTGTGACTTAATCTAATTTGAAAACAAAATGAAACATTGTTT
Organism: Inga oerstediana; assembly: GCA_963210345.1. Taxonomy (NCBI): domain Eukaryota; kingdom Viridiplantae; phylum Streptophyta; class Magnoliopsida; order Fabales; family Fabaceae; genus Inga; species Inga oerstediana. Next base: position 5,303,149 of record OY723401.1, read on the forward strand.
TTATTGATTATGAACTGAGTTATGTGAGATAGCATATTGAATCACAAGACAATGACAGTAAAACAGGAAGTTGAAATGTTTGTTGTTCATTTAAAGTTACCAAAAGGCAAAAGAGATTTTCTGTTGGAATGCACAAAAATCTTCTCATTGGTTAATGGTTTCCTTTCCCTGGCATGTTAGTTTTATTCTACCTTTTCCTCTAGAAGTTTGCCACTTTTGGTATTAAGATACTCTTCTTGACTTCCAGAAGTTGCTGTTTTAAGTTCAGCTGCTTCTCTCTCTACTCTAGTGACTGCTGAACTGTCTTCAGTCTTTTCGGTAAGCTCCTTCATCTCAATAGTTGACTTCTCATCTTCTACAATTTCTAATTTGAGAGCTTCATTTAGATCTGCTAAACTATCAGCCTGTTCCCTCTTCTCTCTTACTGCGTCTCCTGTATCTGATTCTGAGGTTATATTTTCAGCTTTCAGGTTAGGAGGCACAGGCTGATCTTCATCGTTATGTTTTTGAATTCCTTCATTTGAATATGCCTTCCCCTTCTCGTTATCTAAAGATGCCACCATCAAAGCACCTTCAGTGTGTGTGATTGAGGATGCTTCTGTTTCAACAAACGAGACATCTTCTCTTGCTGGGGTATTCTCTGTTGTCTTGCTCATTTCCTCTGTCCTGGGCTCTCCATATGATGGCACCATAGAGGAATCTGTAATGGCATGCACCGATTGGTCATCAGTAGTGGTTACTTCCACTTCATGGTTGATGCCTGTGATTAATTCTTTCTCCTCGATTTCATGAGATATTTGTTCTCCTTGATCAACCACTTCTTTAACCTCCATGTTCCTTTTCTCTGAGTTTGTTTCTGCCTCTTGTCTTTCAGCAATATCACCACCCCAGCAATTGGATTTTGTTTCACTTGTTACATCCATCATCTCATGGGCGCCATCAGAACCTTCAAGATGGTCTACATCTACTGGTTTGACCTCCGTCATGGCTGTGTTTTCATTCACAAGTCTTGGAAACCCAGATTCAGAATCATTCGTGCTGCTGCTGTCTTTTTCAGGCACACCTGATATAGATGAAGGGCCTTTTATTAGAGTACTGTTTTCTTCAATAGTCAAAACATGGTGGTCCTCTTTAGGTTTGGAGAAATCATCCAAAGGATTGGATATTTTTCTCTCTATGGAAGTTGTTGCTTCAATCTGCCCTTCTGATTCTGTGACTTCAACCTGTTTAGTCGCAAGTTTAGAAGTTTACAGTTAGAACCAAGAGAGGCGCAAATTAGAAATTTAGTAAAGAAATTCAGATATCATATATTATCCAACCTCTTCCTTGATTTTTGTTTGATCACATTTAACTTCTTCCGTGTACTCCTTTCTTGTCTCCATACCAACTGTTGCAGAAGATGATGTCCCAGCAGTGCTCTCTATCTCTCCTTCTGGTTTTAAAGCAGAAACTTCTGTCTCTGGTGGCTCGCTTACCTTTGTTTTTGAAAAAGGGAGGATAAAATATTGTCAGTTGGAGATTATTGCCAAAAAAAAGTTCATATATAATGCTTTTATTGTTCTTTTAAAATCAAAGCTATCTTAGTCAAATCTTTAGAGTAGTTCCGAGACTATTACATGAAGATTTTTTTGTGGTTTCTTGACTTGTTTCAGTATCAGAAGGCTTCACTTTATGATGGAGAAGTTGCACGGTAGAACAAATATTTCAAATTCATTACCTTTTATGTTATTAATCAGATCACAAAGCACTTGGTGAAATGCACCATATGATAGTATTCAAGTAAACATGCATAATAACCCTATAGCACCCTATGCATCCTTCTGTAATGTTTAAATTTATGCTGTGGCTTCAAATAACTCACGTAGAACCTTTGTATAACTGAATTTATGCATATATTGGATAGAAATGCCAAATATTTAAAATTTAAGTCCAATAAATTTCTCAATGAAGATGTTGAACTGCTAGTTATGAGGATTTGTTGCAAATACATCCTGCATCACAGGTTTACTCAGCCAATTACTGAAAAAGAATATTTGAATGTTTAAACACTAGTCACCTCCTGGCGTGATGCCTTGTTTTCCTTTCCACCATCCATATCTTTAGGTTCTTCTTCCATCTTTTCTTTCCGGGAAATTTTTTCAAATTGGGCATAGGTTTCTTCCCCATCTGTATAGGCAAGACTTTCAAAGTTTTGTCTAGAAAGTTGTGCTTTGTCTTCATCAACTTTCATGGAATATGAACGTTCATCTTGATTATCAATCGAAGCTTCTTTTGGGGTTGGGCTGCCATATTCTCCAGACAACTCTTCTTTCTTTGATGACATATCAAGGATTTCAGGATTTTCCAGAGTCTTGTTTGACTCACAAAGAATGCTCTCATCTGTTTTTCCATGCTGCAGTCCATTTAAAGCCTGAATGTTGAATCAACTTTAAGAAAAAAAGAGCAAACTAACAGCATTTAGAGTTCTAGATGCTCACCTGAATGAGCTCAGAAGGGAAGCTGGATACAGAACTTTTCCCTTCAATCTCTCTTCTTGTGTCTTCTCTTAAAATCTGAATTTTTATTTCATCATCTTGGAAGCTTTTCACTGTCTCTTCAACAGATTCTTCTATGACTTGTTTCTCACTAATATCTTGTCTGCCGTTAGTTTCAGGTGGATCAAAGGCCTGTTTCCATAAGTCAAATTTCAGAATCGGGAAAAATCATTTATGGAGAAAGTGAATGCATGGTGGTTTTGTGTGTTTTAATACATCAACATGTGTGTGATAGTGAAAATGCTTGCAGGTATTATGTATATCATAGTTTTGCATCATGGTTAAACCTCAACAGCTTTTCTGTCTTTCTCAGCATCATTTTCTGGTATGCAACTCTCATTGTTATCTATCGTTGCTGCACCATCCTTAGGACTTTCTTCCTGAATGCTGTGCTCAATCTTTTCTTCTCCAACAGATGCTGTTCTGGGTAATCTTGATAGAGCTTCATTCTCATATACACCTGCCATTGTACATGTTAGACGCTGAATCTTATCATTCATACAGATAGGTGGGTAAAGTAGTAGCTTTTAGTATTATTGTAGAGTATATTCTACAGAAGTTGTATAATTTAAAGCCAGGCCAAGCTACTGATGAAATTAAAGAGTTATTGTTTTGAGGGATTTCAAATATCATAATAATCTTTAAACTTAAAGTAACCGTAATTTCTTGAAGGATGTCGATAGAAATTCGCTAAAGACAAACAAATTGTTCAATGATTTTAAGTATACCCTCTCATTTTCGCAATCTCATTTAACTGCTTACCGGTGGTTTCTTCCATTTCTTTTGGTTCCTCCGGTATAATTTTCTCATCACCTTTGATGTCAATTTTTTCTTGAGAGATTGATTCTAGAACTCTGTCGAGTTCCTCAGTTTCCTTTGTTGATTTTATGACTGTATTTGTTGCCACCATTTCTTCTGAATACATATGCTTTATAACCAAGTTCTCTGTGCTTGATGCTTCAGAATGTTGTTCATCTTGCTTGTCATACTTGCTTGAATCTTCAAGTTTTTCTTGGTCTTCAGTTTGGGTTTCTTTGCCAATCTCATCAATGTCAAAATTACCCGAGTCTTCAACCAATGGGCCTTCTGTATTTAGACCACTTGCAATATTTTGTGGTAATATTGTTTCTTCGCTGTTGATCTTGTTGGCAGACTCAGCTAGTGGGAGACTCTGCAAAAAATTGAAGGTTGTCAGCTCAGAAGTTTGCATTTTAACAAAAAGCAAAAGTTGCAAATGTCCAAACTTTTAAATCCAATGCATGACAATATTCTACCTTCTCTGTTGAAATTAATGTTTCCCCACTATCAGGTGAAGAAGCTGGTTCATCTTTATCATGTTCTTCAAACTTTTGTACAGAGTGCGTGTTTTGTTCAATTCTCTTTTCAGCTTTTTCTCTCGCAGTTTCTTGTTCGAACTTTTCTGGTTTTAGTACTGCTTGTTCTGCAAGTTCATATTCCTGATCATTTTTCTGCAATGAGTCTCTCTTTTCCCCGTCATGTGTTTTGATTATGCTATCCTCAATGGTCTCAGTGGGTCCCGCTTGATTGATGTCCTCTTCATTTGCTTCTGTTGCATCTCTGTCTAGGTATGCTGAATCTTCTGCTCTGACCATCCTATCAACTGGAGGTACATCTTCCTCTGGCTTCACTGATTCACAGGTGTCTTTGTTTTTATCTTTGCATGCTGTATAGGAAGCCTCTTGAAGAGTTTCCACTGCTTCTATTGCAACCTGTGGACTTGCCCCATCTATTAATGTGTTGGAAGATGGGTTTTCCCTGTTATTTTCATCATTATCTCCATTTTTTGAGGCAGCCTCAGAAATAGATTCTTCAACACTATGGACACATGGAAGTTGTACAACATTTGTTGTAGAGGCATCTTCTTCCCTGTTATTTTCATGTTCTAACTTATTGCTTGACCCTATGGATTCAGGATCCTTCTGTTCACCCTCTAGTACGAATGCCATCTTGGCTTCCCTGTCCTGTATTCCAAGCAAACCCACAACTTTACACTCATGCTTAATGTGTTTGGTAGTTTCTATGCCTTCATCTTTTGTTAAAGACTCAATTACACTTTCATCTTCCTCACTTTTGCTATTGGTTGCCAATTCAAGGTTAGGAAGTGAAGCTTCACTGATCTTGCCCAAGGTAATCTCATTTGTGCTTGTAACTTGTTCATTGCATTCCAAATCAGCATCTTCCTCTCTCTTTGATTTCGTGTTTTCATTTGTTTGGGAAAGTATCATTTCTTTTCCTACACTCTCTGGGATCACTTCAAATGATGCATGTTGATCTGTGAGTACTTTAAGATTCTGATCAAGGCTGCTGCTGTCAAAAGAAGTTTCCTCTTCATGAACCATGAGATTTGAATTCTGAGCACTAGCAAGCATGGAAATTTTTGCGCTATCTCGTTCTATGTCATGGTCAGGTTCTTCTATGCTTATGTCATTGATGGCTTCAGCTTTGTCTGCCTGAAATTGCTCTGATTCAAGTATCCTTTCTGTTTGTGACTTTTCAAGGGAGGGCGATTCCGTGGAACTTTCTTCCAGTTCAGCATTCTGCAATAAAAAATTGTTAACTGAACATTAGTTTCTTCCTCCAAAAGAAGCATTTGTTTTCCTTTTTTTGGTCTGAAGAAGCGCATTTGTTGTTCAAGTATTACAATTTTGAAGTTATTGCAACAATTCAGTTGGCGAGATACCATGCTTGCTTTTTTATATGTTCTTTTTAGTTCAAATACTATTATGGAATTTATAAATGGACAAACAGAATATTCCTCTGCTATTTGATGTTTTTGTGATTTCACCTGATTGACCTCAGAAGGTAGGCCAGTGTCATAATTGTCCTCTTTAATCTCTGTGCTAGCATCTTCAGTTTTCTTTTCATTATCTTGGAACTTATGCATTGTTCCTTCAACGGATCCTTCCATCATTTGTTGATCATAAATATCTTTTCTGCCTGTGGTTTCGGATGGTTCAGATGCCTGGTTTCCATATATGCAACTTAAGAATCAAAACAAAATATTCTTGAAGTAAATAAATGTTTGTCTGTGTTTTTGCATGAATTCATAAGTGTGTGAATGTGGTGATGCATGCCGGTGTATATTTATTTTCAATCTTAAATTGTCTCAGCCCACTTAACCTGGACTTCTTTTATTTTTTCCTCGGCATCATTTTCTACTCTGTGGTTTTCATTCTTCTCTATCAATGTTGATTCACTGTCCTTAAGACTTTCGTCCATGGTGCTTTGCTCAATTCCCTCATCTCTGATCAATGTTGTTGTCAGCGATGGGGCTTGGTCCTCAGATATACCTACACATCATATGTTAGAATGTTATGATCCATACTGAGAAAGGGTTAAAATAATCCCCTTATTCTTATTTATAAGTTACCTTTAACTAATTCAAATTGGTCAGGAAAGTTAGTTGATGTTCTTAAAACAATTCATCTTTCCCAAAATACCCTTAATTAAATGCAGTAAATTCTAACATAATGTTACTCATTTCTCTCAATCCCGGTCCTTAAAATAATTACTCAACAATATCCATTCCAAGGGCACTATTGGAGGAAAAATATTACTTGTTTCAAAGATTTTGTAAAATGATTAGTAAATAGAAGTATGAAAAGTTTTTGAAGATGACTTATAAATAGGAACAAAGGGAGTATTAATTAATACTCCTCTTCAAAAGTTGTAAAATTGAATGCCACACCAAGATGCTGATGATAGTAATATGTATTTCCCAGGGATTTTAAAAAACCGTAATATTTTTCCTTAGAACTTAAAGAAGTTGTAGTTTCTAAGGGGATGAAAATTCAATTTAAACCAGGTTGGGGAGGCTAAGTCTTTTTAGCGTACTCACTTTCTTTTGCGGTTTCGCGTGACTGTTTATCAATGGCTTCCTCCATCTCTTTTGATCCCTCTGGTATGATTTTCTCATCTTTATCTATTTTCTCCTCAGAGTATGGCGATGGAAACTTCGTTATTTCTTCAATATCCTTTATTGACTCTGAGACTGTTTCTTTTTTCACTATTGGGTCCACTTGCTTTATAATCAAGTTCTCTGTGCTTTGTGTTTCAGGATGATGTTCATGTTGCTTGTTATATTCAACACAAAACTCACTTGATTCTTGATGTTCTTCTGGGGCGTCAGTTTTAGTGACAATATCGCTACTGTCTGGTCGCCCTGTTTCCTCAACCAATGGATCATTAGTATTCAAATTATTTGCAATTTGTTGCGGGGATATCCTTTCTTCATTATTGATCTCTGATATTGACTCAACTAATGAGAGACTCTGCAAAAATGGAAAGTTAGTCAATTCAGGGGTTGTACTTTAGTTAAATCATCTCAAATTACAAGATTGACATGGTTATAAAAGAATTTAAAAAAAAAAAAAATAGAACCAAGTTCTCTGGGAACAAAGTTGAAAATGCTCGAAGGGTCTAATCCAATACACAGCAACGTTCCTACCTTTTCTGTTGAAATTGATGTTTCCCTTGAGGCTTCTATTTCTGTATTTTCTAGAATCGGATGTGCCTGCTCTCCGACTTTGTGCTTTTGCTCATTTTTGTGGTTCAAGTCTTTCATTTCCTCATTGTGTGTCTCCGGATTGATTTCACTTTCCTCACTGTTATCTGGGAGTTCCGTTTGAACGATTTTCTCTTCATGTTCTCCTCTTATATCTCTATTTAGGCATGCTAAATCTTCTGCTTTGGCTGTATCATCAACTGGAGTTACATGTATCTCTTGCCTTACTGACTCACAGATGTCTTGGTTGTTATCTTGGCAGGTTGCATTGGATGCATCTTGCATGGTTTCCCCTGCTTCTATTGCAACTTGTGTATTCTCTCCATCTGCTACCAGACTGGAAGATGGATTTTCAAGCTTTTCCTTGTCAGTATCTTCATTGTTTGAGGGAGCTTCAGAAGTAGATACTTCAAAGCTATGAATATATGGACTAGGTGCAACAGTTACTGTGGAGGCATCTTCAGTACTGCTAGTCATGAGTTTAAATTCCTCACTATTTTCATGTTCTGACATATCACTTGACCTGATTGATTCTGAATCCTTCCAATCAACCTGCCGTACTTGACCTGCTTTCTCATTCTGTAATCCAGTCGAGATTATCTCTTTAAACTCATCCTCAACATGCATGGCAGTGTTGATGTCTTCATCATTTATACAAGACTTCTCAAATATGCTTGTAGTTTGTTGATTGCATTCCACATCAGCATCTTCATCTCTCTTTGATGTTGTGTTTTCATTAGTTTGGGAAGCTATCATTTCTTTTTCTGTACTTGCTGGGATTACTTCAGAAGTTGCATGTTGATCTGTGATTAATTCAAGATGTTGATCAAGGTGCTTGTCGTCTATAGAAGTCTCCTCTTCATGAACCTTGGGATTTGGTTCCTCAATGCTAATGTTTGCACCATCGTCTTCTATGTCATGGTGATGTTCTTCAATAATTTTGTCTTCAGTGGCTCCTACCTCATTTTGATGTTGTTTTTCTTTCTCAGACTTTGTCAGTATTCGGTGCTCCGAGTCACAGATATTCTCTGTTGGTGACTTGTCAAGGGAAGATGAATCTGCAGAAATTTTGGATTCTGCTGAGGAACATTCATTTGGATTGCTGTACAAGTGGGTTGCTGTTGAGTATCCTTCTTCCAGTCCAGTGTTCTGCTATAAAAAAAGTTACATGAATGAGTGTAAGTTTTTTCAGAAGCAACTTATAAAATGATTTTGGAGTAATTGAATCTATATTATGTTCTTCAGCATTCAAATACTACTTTGAAATTAATAAATTCCTAAATCAAATAGTCCTCTATCATTTGAAGTTTGAGATAATCTCTATGTTATTGTCTCACCTGAATGAACTCAGGAGGGCAGTCGGAGACATGGGTTTCCCCTTTAATCTCTTCGTGAGGCTCATCCCTCAAATTTTGAATTTGCTTTTCATTTTCTTGAAAGTCATTCAATGTTTCTTCATCTGATCCCGCTATAAGATGTTGCTCATAAATATCGTGTCCGCCTCTGGAATTGGGTAAACCAAGCACCTGTTTCCACAGATACAGCTTCAGAATCAAAACAACATATTCATGGAGAAAATAAATGTATTCTTGTATGTCCACAATAGAATAATATAGGCAGGAATGAGATTGTGAAGATGCATTCAATTAGCCATTGTTGTAGTTTATTTCATTGCATTTCACTTAACCTCAGCTGCCGTTTTGCTTTCCTCAGCTTCATCTTTTGGTCTGTGACTCTCATTGTTCTCGATCAATGTTATTTCTCCATCCTTGAGACTTTCTTCATGATAGCTCTGCTCAATTGTCTCATCTCTAGCAGATGCTAATGGGGTTAGTCTTGATGTGGCTTCATCCTCAGTTACACCTGTCATTATACATCTTTGGATGCTATCAGGGATTCAAAGAGGCGGCTAAAGTAGTAGCTTTTATTAGTTCTTCTTTCTTCTTCAATAGTTTTATAATTCAATACCACAGAAAACTGTTGATGAGAGCAAAGAAGTATTGCTTTGAGGTATTCTAAATATGTCTGCTTGTATATTTGAACTTTTTTTACCAATAGTTAAATCTGAACTTAAAGAAGTTGTAATTTCCTCAAGGATGAGGATGAAATATACTGAAGACTGAAAAAATGCAAGCTAAATATTTTTAGCATACTCACTTTCAGCTGCAAATAACTTCTTGTTGATGGCTTCTTCCCCTTCTGTCGTTTCCTCTGATATGATTTTCTCATCATCCTTGATACCTATTTCATCTTGAAAGTGTGAATCTGGAACCTTTTGAGGTTCTTCAGTATCGTTTGTTAATTTTGTTATCGTTTCAGTTGTCACCATAGCTTCTGAATCCATAGGCTTTACAACCAAGTTATCTGTACTGTGTGTTTCAGAAAGATGTTCATCTTGCTCATTACTTTCAGAGAAAAACTTGCTTGATTCTTGATGTTCTTCTCGGGCTTCAGTTTTGGGGACTTCACCAGTACTGTCTGGTTGCCCTGTTTCCCCAACCAATGGATCTGTAGAATTTAAACCAATTACAATATTTTGAGGAATGATGTTTTCTTCACTTTTGGTCTTTGTAATTGAGTCGGCTAGTGGGGAGATCTGCAAAAGATGAAGTTCATCAGTTCAGAGTTCACATTTTAATGAAATAACCTTATTGACATTCATATAAAAGATTTGTTCAAATCAAAGTCCCCTAAAACAAAAGTTGAAAATGTCCAAATTGTTTGATTTATAGGGCGAAATTCCTGCCTTTTCTATTGAAATAAATGTCTCCCCACTATCTGGTGTAGAAGTTGGTTCATCTTTCTCTCCTTTTTCTTCAAATTCTTCCACAAGGAGGGTGTTCTGTTCAACTCTCTTTTCAGTATTTTCTCTTGAAACCGCTATCTCGGTCTCCTCTGAGATAAGGGTTGCTTGTTCTCCAAGTTGGTCCTCTTGTCCATTTTTTGGTTGTGAATCTCTCTTTTCCTCATGTATTTTTTCCAAATTGATTGTGCTATCCTCAGAGATGTCAGAACTGTCTGTCTGCTCTATTTCCCCAACCAATGGATCTGTAGGATTCAAATCATTTGCTATTTTTTGAGGGGTCATGTTTTCTTCACCTTTGATCTCAGTGATTGACTCGGCTAGAGGGGGGATCTGCAGAAAAAGAATTTAGCCAATTCAAAGTTCACATTGTAATGAAATATCCTTATTGACATTCATGTAAAAGATTTGTTCAAATTTCACCAAGAAAAAAAAAAAGATTTGTTCAAATCAAGGTCCCCAAAATAAAAGCTGAAAATGTCCAAATTGTTTGATCGTAGAGCAAAATTTCTACCTTCTCTATTGAAATGGATGTCTCCCCACTATCTAGTGTAGAAGTTGGTTCATCTTTCTCTCCTTTTTCTTCAAATTCTTCCACAAGGAGGGTGTTCTGTTCAACTCTCTTTTCAGTATTTTCTCTTGAAACCGCTATCTCGGTCTCTTCTGAGATAAGGGTTGCTTGTTCTCCAAGTTGGTCCTCTTGTCCATTTTTTGGTTGTGAATCTCTCTTTTCCTCATGTATTTTTTCCAAATTGATTGTGCTATCCTCAGAGATGTCAGAACTGTCTGTCTGCTCTATTTCCCCAACCAATGGATCTGTAGGATTCAAATCATTTGCTATTTTTTGAGGGGTCATGTTTTCTTCACCTTTGATCTCAGTGATTGACTCGGCTAGAGGGGGGATCTGCAGAAAAAGAATTTAGCCAATTCAAAGTTCACATTGTAATGAAATATCCTTATTGACATTCATATAAAAGATTTGTTCAAATCAAAGTTCCCAAAATAAAAGCTGAAAATGTCCTAATTGTTTGATCATAGAGCAAAATTTATACCTTCTCTGTTGAAATGGATGTCTCCCCACTATCTGGTGTAGAAGTTGGTTCATCTTTCTCTCCTCTTTCTTCAAATTGTTCCACTGGGAGGATGTTCTGTTCAACTCTCTTTTCGGCATTTTCTCCTAAAGCTGCTACTTCAGTCTCCTCTAAGATCAGAGTCACTTGTTCTTCGAGTTGGTCTTCTTGTCCATTTTTTGCTTGTGAACCTCTCTTTTCCTTATGATGCTTTTCCAAATTGATTCTGCTATCCTTAGAGATGTCTTTGATATTATCTCTGCAGACTGTTGAGGAAGCCTCTTGCAGAGTTTCACTTTCTTCAGTTGCAACTTGTGTACTCACTCCTTCTGTAACCTGGTTGGAATATGGGTTTTCAAGCTTATCATCAACATTATCACCTATTTGTAAGGCTGCATCAAACCCAGATTCTTTAACGTTTATTGTGGAGGCTTCTTCTGTGTTGCCATTTTCGAACTTATTACTTGACCCGATTGATTCAGGATCCTTACATTCACTCCCCAGTAAAGGCAGCATATCTTCTTTCTTCTTCTGTACTCCATCCAAGCTTAGTTCTTTAACCTCATCCTCGAGATGTATGCTAGGGTCTCTGGTTTCATCTTTTGCACAAGACTTTTCAACTCTTTTGTCTTCCTCACCTTGACTATTGGTAGTCAAGTCAAGGTTAGGAAGTGGAGCTTCATTGATCAGACCCATGTTTGTCTCCGATGTGCTAGCAGGTTGTTTGATGCATTCCAAATCAGCATCTTCTTCTCCTTTGGATCTTGTGTTTTCATCTTCCTGTGAAGCTATCATCCCTTTTTGGGTACCCTCTGCGATCACTTCTGAAGATTTATATTGATCTGTCATTGGTTCTTCAGCAAATGCCTGCATTGAAACTTTTGCCCCATCTTTTTCTGTGTGATGGGTAGATTCTTCAATGAACGCTGTCTCATTGATGGCTTCAACTTTATCACCTTCTGCCTCAACATCCTTACTTACTACCCCTGTTTGATGTTGCCTTTCATCTTCAGATAACTTTGTGAATGTTAGATTCTCTATCTTGTCTGGCTGAGAATGCTCTGGTTTACATATATATTCTGTTGGTGACTTGTTACTGGTGGACATTTCCATAGAACTTTTATTCTCAGTCATTGAAAATCCTTCTCCCTGAATAGTCTTCTGCTATAAAATTAAGTGACATAAATGATCATTTGTTTCTATCTTCCACAAGTAGCATTCAATGTTGATGTATAACACTTGTAGAGTTACTATTATACACTTGAGGGGGAAACATGCTTGTTAGCTCCTTAGCTTTCAACTTATTTTTTTCAATTCATGAACGTCTAAACTGAGAATTCCTCCGCTACAATAACTGTTATAAGCTTGAAGATTGAAAACGACCTTAAAATGCTTCCAGATATTAATTTACTTGCAATTATCTTTTTATTTGAGATTAAAGGGAATGATCTTCCAAATTGTTTTTTGCATATTCATAAAGCTATCATTACTACTTGGAGAGTTGAATGATACACTTAAATATGCGAGTCATATACAAGGTCTAGTATACTTTTTAAGTCTTTGATTTTATGCTTAATAAAACAGGTCTGTCCATAGTGTGTTAAATGTTAAATAGAGCGATCTTCTTTCTCTAATCTACTCGTTAGAGCTGTCAAGTCCTTACACTTTTCAACAATCTTTCCCCTCTAATTATTTGAAGAAAAATTTTATTCAAGACATGAGTTCTTTTTTTCATATGACAAAACTTAGCAATGGCCCTTCATAATTAGCTTACTTTTATAAGGAAAGGAATGACATTACATTAATTTTCACATTGCTTTGATGAACAAATTAGCAGGACCACGGGTGCTCAAATTGAAGCTAGAAGAATTGATGCCTTTAACTGCAATATATCATAATCTCATTTCACTAATTCACTTGATGCATTTAGCTTCAGATTTGAGCTTGATTAGATGTTTTCAGGTGGGGGCAAAATTTTATAGGTTCCTATAACATACCTACCACTTCGGTACTATTTAAAAGTCCTTTTTTTGACAAAAAAATTTGGTCCTGTTTATAAGTTCTGTTTTAGTGTAGTAAATGAGATTGTGACAATTTAGCCCCTATGTATTGTACCAATAAAGAAATAATTTAAAGATAGATAGAGAAGAAAGAGTTGAAAAATACATATTCATAAATGAGGGCATAGTTGAAAATTTACCCCATAATCATTGAGTTAACTACCTTGATATGTGAGATTTAGTTAAAAAAGATTTATAAATAGAACAAGTGTGGTACGTTTCAGAAAGGACGGTCATAATAAAACTCTGAAATATGTGCATAGACCATGAACATCTTACGACACATGACGCTTAAGGAAGTAAGTCCTATGATAGATGATTTCGAGCTGATCATACATTGAAGAAGAGCGATAGATGCTTACAGTAGTTGGAGTGCCAACTTTATCAGTAGGCATCATGCAGCAGTTAAAAGTTGAACAAAAACATTACTTGGGGTAAGTTAGATGTTGCAAATATGTCAACACGATATATCTATCGTTTGATGGTTTCAGAGATCCAGAAATAGACTTTTGATGACATATGTCCAGATATGTAATCAAAATATTTACTTCAGCTACGTACATGAAATGATATATGCAGATTCTAAAAAAGCTGTGATGAGAAGGCATACCGATGCAGATTCATCTTCTGGGATATTGGCTTCAGTCGCCATTTTGCATGCCAGGTCGGTTCAATAGAAATTGTAACTGCATAAAGAAACCTTATATGGTGGATCAAAGGAGATCTCACTCTTTTACTGTTGCTGTAGTTTCTATAATTTGTGCTAGAGATTCTGGTAGCTTCAAACTGAAACTGCTCATGCCTTTAAATACTTGTTCATTATGAACCGTGGAAATAATATCTGATTTCTGATGTGGCTTGGAAATGACAGGGCACCACTTGTAATATGCTATTGTATATGAGTGAGTTGGCCAGAAATGACGTGGTCCTACTGATATATCAGTCGCATGCCATAAGTAACAATTTTTTTGGTCATTCAAAGATTATCTCTGCATTAATTGGATTCTGTGGAGACTCTCAGTTTTACTTCAACAATTGAAAACTTGACAGTGTTTAATCTTAATGTTGCTTTATCCTAGGATACGGTGGGACAAAATTGGAGTGACAGAATGAAAAAGCAGGCACAACTTTTTTATCTGATCGTGCTGGCTTTTTGTGGGGTAATGGATCAACTTCTGAATGTTATTGGCTGTCCTTGCCAAACTTTTTCAAATGATCTAATGATCATGGCTTGTCTGAGAAGCAGTATTTAACAGTAAAACTTAGGACTGACATTCTGTTTTTTCTGTGACATTTATGAAAAGAATTAGTGATCTCTAAAGTAATGATGTTGGAGAAGGCAATTTGAGAAGCATCTTGTGAGTGATTGGCTGGTGTTTTGAACAAGTCCAAGGATTATATCCTGTCAATAAGATGATGATAATGTATTTTTATTTAGTTATAAATATGATTGGTATTTATGACCAGAATATTTTGAATATTATACGGCACATGGATTCAGTGTACTGATTAATTGGCCACCCCTATAAAAGTTTAAAGTGTCCCATAGAAGCATCTCACTGGATTTGAAATTTCAAGTATGAAGACGCTGTCATCATGAATATTTCCCCTGCGGAGTATAGAGTCATTCTCTTAGAAGATTCAGTCACAAGCTTCCTTTAGCTTGATAGTGTTTGCACGTTTATTCAAGAAAATTTCAAGCATGAATGTTTGTTAACTGACAATATCAACCGAAAGGCATGCTCCTAAAGACCAAAACTTCTTATGTGGCAGGCTGTGAAACATTTGCTTTATGGGATAGTTTGTACTAAATTTTTCAATAAATTATCTTTGTAAGTGAAATAACAGATGGATTAAGATTCAAAATTAGGTGTTTGCAAAGCCTTATTTTTCACTCAAATAATGATGTTATTGCATTATAGGGGATCTGTGGGCCAACTAATAAAAAATTATCAGGTTAGTTGTGAATAACAACTAAGAAAATGATTTTAACGTATTATTCGTGCCATTTAGAAAATTTTTGTTTATTTTTTCAAACAGGGAAAAAAATTTGACTTCTCTCCATTTATAACACATGTCGACCCTTAAATCAAATTTTAAACTGTTCAAATGTAAAATTTAAAATTACAAAACAAAATTGGTCAAACTAGATTTTTTTTTAATAATGGTCTAACTAGTTGAGATGTGTAATAAAAACTAAAAAGGAAATGAGGAGAAAAGACTATATTAAGGAATAAGGACATACTCATGCATAGGATAAGAAATTAAAAAGTCAAAAATAAAATAAATAAAGAGATTCTTTTGGGATGATGGATGTGAAAGAATGAGGTAATAGATGGGTGTGATTTATTGTCGTGTAGTAATGATGTGGATGCGCATTATACAGAAAGCTGCCTAACGTTTATAAAGAAAAGTTGCATTATTAGACCGACCATCTCCTAAATTATTACCATTTTCTTCGCCGCCCAAACGTCAGTTTATTGGAATTCCTATCCCCAACTTGTTCATCTTCTCCTCTTTGGATACAAAACAAGGCTAATCCTGTTTCGCTTTTATGTTCATTTTAAATCTTACAACTCTGTTTGGATGATCAAAAGGTATTATTAAAAAAAAAAAAAAGCTTATTGTTGTGCTGATTTATAGCCTACCCACGTCATCAAATGAATATTATTTGAACTATCCGCCATGAATAATACTCTTTTAGAGTACACATTGAAACTCTTTAAAAAGAATTCAATGGTAGATTTCTTTTAACTAGTTAATCCCGATGCGCCTGCACATTGTTCTTAATTCAAAAACAAAAAAAAAATATTTAAGTTATCAAAAAAGAGATATTATCATCAAAAAATTGTATTACAATTGAACAGCACACAATGACAAGTTATGATACAGAAAATTATAATAAGTTTATGTTACTCGCTTATTATTGAGATTTGTTATTGATGATTACATTCATTTAAAACAAATCTGTTGACTAAGTACGTCCGATAATTACTACAAGTCCTGCCCCCAATATACCCGGCGAGGCACGTAAGGAAAATGAGGATATTAAATTCGTTCCAATGAGAGAAAATTAATGCAAACCACCTACAAATTCACCACGACACCACTAATAAATGTAATACTAGCAATAATGAGCAAACTGGCTTTTGTCTCCTTTGTTATATACAGAGGTTTTGCGTATTTAACGTTTGAACAGAATCTTGTCTCTCTGTTTAATTGAATATAGAAGCTTCCCGTGATGCTTATTTTGTGGATAATTTTTTATCAACTGCCTTTTTTTCCAATATGTATAAGTTGTGACTTCACTGTCGTTTTATGGAAATGCTGTTCTGTTGCAAAAGGAATTTTTCTCTTCCATTGACTCTTATCTGCTACGCGGCCTATTCCACGCGCATTTCTAATTTTTTACGATATATTTAATAATTGTTCGTATTTATTATTATTGCATGCCTACAGACTAATGGTGCCTGACGTCTAGGATTAATCAATTCGGATGGGCCCAAGAGGTCGAGAGATTTTTTTTTTTTTTTTTACCCAAACCTTCAGACAGAAATTAGTTGAACTTGATGGTTCCGTATAATATTATTTGATCGCACCTAGTATTTAACAATACACTTCCGTTAAAAACATTCTTAAATAATACTATTCTGATCTTTAATATAAGATATATTTAAAGAATTGATTATAGACTTAAATATAAGATATAGTTTTTATATTTATTAATCTTTTAATAATTTACCTTTATTGATGCTCTCCCAACAATAATTAATAATCAAACATGAGAGGGAATAAGGAAATTAAGAAAGATAATCATAGTGTTTTAGAAAATACTCCTCCGGTCCTTGATATAAAACATACTTATGTACTTAATTTGATTAGATTAAGAAAGTTGATTAAGTATGATATATATTTATTTTCTAAAACACTTCAGTCGCCTTCCTTAATCATTTCATCCCCTCTTCTCCTTGATTATTGCTAAGAGAGCATTAATATGGTTAAATTAAAAATATGACAAATATAAAACTTTGTAATGGAGTATGTCATAATTTATTATATATTTCATAACATATGATAAATATTTAAGAAAATATTAACTTTCGATTCCCAACTTTGTTAACTTCATTACTAATCTAACTCCATAACTTCAACTCAAAATACCTTGGTCTTTATAATTTTTAATTCAAAATAATACAATTCATATGATTTTTTAAGTGTGCGTTTGGTTAGTTTTTAAAAAATAGCTTTTCCGATTAACAAGATAAATATATGAAAAGAATTTTATCTTAACTTATAAAAAAATATTTTTAAAACTATGATTTCGTAATTTTCCAAACACCCTCTAACCCGTTGATGATGAGCTCCAAGATTAAATTGTTGAATCAAAGTTTAATAATTAATTAATAAAAATATATTTAAAATCATATAGGGAGAGGTGGATCCACGTGGAGATAGCCCCGTCGCAAGCCCTACATGCAAGAAGGGCGAAAATGAATGAGAGGGACGGCTGTGAGATTGAAAGGTGGCCACTTACGTATGAGATTACAATTCTTTCTTTTATTCTCTGGGTCCACAAATTCATTTTTATTTATATAAATAATTAAAATAAATTTCAATAAATTCTTATTAAACCCCGTGTTGGCAACTTATCTAAAACCCTGGCATTTATGTGGCACCTACTCTATATCAGTATATCCTTATCCCAGTCCCTCATAAATAAAATAACTTCAAATTCATTTTCAATTTTTTTTTTTAAAAAAATCGATGCCTTCCAAATTTAATACTCCTATCAATTATGTTCCTCACCAATAAAGTGGCCTGGCTCTAAATATTGTTCCAGTGTTTACTCATGAATGACAAAATTATCAATCAATGTGTATATCACAGACCAGATACTACAGTGTTAATAAATTCGAATACCACATCACACATCGTCGTATCTATTAATTTTCTTAGTTGTTTGCATATATTGCATTATTTTATCAAATATTAATTAAAATCCCCCAAAAATTAACTTAACTTTGGCGTGGTTGCTGAATTTGAACATCGCGGCGATTTAATCAAACCGGGGAAAAAATATTATTTTATATATAATACTAATAGCTTTCAATAATTGATCAAAAGTTCACAACCATACGAATAATTGAGAATATAAAATTCTTCCTAACAGTGATTAGAAAAATTCCATCATTTTTTTTTTAAAAAAACTAGGTCCAATTAGATGTATTAGGTTGTCCGTTTATAGACATGTTTATGAATTAGGTCATGGTTTATGACAGAATTTGAATTTACATTATTATTGTAAGATATGACTTGTCTCAACACCCGTTTTCATTTTGATATGCGCAGAGTAATAATGAATAAGTTCCATGGGCAAACAAAAAAATACAGTTATACTAATAATAAGTATTTGTTTACAGACAAACATTAACAAAGCAAAATTCACTAATAATTATAAATATGTGTAGAATATCCCAAAATATCCCAAGTACAGGCTAAATATAACCACCGACTATGTCTCAGGAAACGTGCCTGTCAGTTTTCCTTAACTGTGTCCTTGTCTTTTGAACCGCTGGCACCCACTGATACATTTTGATTTAGAAAAAGAGGTGAGATTCCGAAAATCCTAGTAGGAACTTACTATCGACATATAAAATGTGAAAATTAAATATGCAATGCACCATATTAGGCAAAATGAAAGTTCAATTTGATACATATGTGTACACAAGTTTCAGGGCCAAACATCGAGTTAGAACCCCTACATGTATCTCAGCCAAGTCACCAACCGCAGCTAGGATTTTCGATATATCTTGGTTGGGCACCGAACCATAACCAGGTACTCTGCCTCTAACACACATTCACATCACAAAATGCAGTACCACATACATACAATATTTCACATAGTGTATGAAGGATGATAGTCTCTGCCTCAACCCTTTTTAACATTGAGATGCTCGCCTCATGGAACGTGCCCACTCCAGGCTCCTAACTCAGTCTTAAAATACCAAATGTATAAGAAATAGGTTATAACCTATTCATGTATCATTTTAGACAATTTCATAGTGTTTATTGTGGTTATATTAGCCTATAGAGAAAATTTACCAAAATGCCCCCGGGACCTCAGGCCGGCCCCGTTGTACCCGGCCCAGTTGTACTTTTCCCAAAATTTTGATTAGAGCTATTCTAACTTATTTCCACCCAAGGAATTCATTTTCGGATTTGAAATTACTAAGTTCAATGTCAAATTATAAAATTGCCCTTGGCAATCCCTCTTTAAGAGTTTCAAGGGCGTTTCCATAATTATGCTTTCTTGGCATTTTTCCAAAAAGTGCCCAACTGTAACCCCACCTAATTTTCCCTCATGAATCCAATGGAACTATCAAATTATTGAAAATTTAATTCTAAGGCCCTCAAACAATCCTAGCCGAAATTATAGTATCATTCGGGAAAAATCGGGGTTTTACGTTTTCGGCTCCGTAAACGCGTCTCTTTCTATTCCAAACCACGTTATTAACCATCTAATTGAGTTATAAGAGCCATTTGAACTAAAATTGGACAGCATAACTCTTAGGTACACCCATTTCCAAAATTTAAAACTAATGGCCATCCGGCGAAATTTCACCAATTAATTTGCTCACAGCAGCCAGAATAGTTAATATACGAAGGTTTGGAAGTTACCTTTCGCTTCCTCTAGCTTTTCCCCAATATGGTTGAAACCCTAACCCTTCAACCACAGATTTCTGAGCCTCCCAACCTTAAAGAACAAGGAGGAGGAGTTTAGGGTCGGAGTTATACGCGTTAAAAGCTAAATCGTCGGAGAAATCGGCTTACCTTGCGAGATTTCTTCTCTCTCTCTTTCTCTAAACCCTCAACTTTCTCTCTCTATGTTGTAGGTCTGTTTGCTCGTGAAAACAGCAGCTGAATGAGAAAGATGAAGCTTATATTATAATATCTTATAATATTATAATAATTTGTTTGATTTTCCAAAATTACTAAAATCCAATTTTATGTACATAACTTACTACATTTATGTAATAATGTCATCATGTCCAACCAATATTTTCTTTTTTATGCCACATGTAGGAGGCACCTAGGGGTCCCTCCCTATGGTCTCAATTGGCTTCACAACTTGTTCAAGTTATATGTATATACGTAAAGTTCCAATTTTAGTTAAAATTGCACTTTTTGCTCAAATTTTTCATAAATTCATATTAAATTGATCAAAATATTCTAAATATATATTTTTTCTTTTATTTTCCTTAATTAATTGAAATTAAATTCAATTAATTGGGAAATAATTAATTTTATACTAAATTGGCAAAATTATGATTTTACAAGCACCCTTTTTATTCCAATTTATTTTCTTATTTTTTTTTATTTGACAATTTTCCATCTATTTTTTGACCAAATATTTTCTCTAATAATCCTTCATTTTTAGTCCTTGATATTGAGTTTTTTAAATTACCCAAATTAATTCCATAATTATTTTACCCATTTTCTCATGAAAATGAACATTTATAAAATTCATAAATTCTAAATTTATGAATATTCACCATTTTATTGAATTTTTTAAATAATTATAATATACCTGATTAATATAAAATTTGGGGTGTTACAACCTGCTTTTGGTTGTTAAACTGAATTGAACTTGGGACCCATTGAACTTTTTTGGGCTTAATTGATTAAGCTTCTCATTTAATTAACATTTTTTACTGGCTATCGCAATTGACATGTTCAGTTTTGTGTAAAACTCTGAAGTTTGAGCATTAAATATTTTAGGAAGGGTTTATTCAAGGTGAGTAACATTTTTGTTTTTTGTTTCCATTAATTAAAATATTAAATAAAGTTGCCCCACGAGTTTCGCACTTGCTCGGATGAAAGAGGAAGCCGCGAGGGGCATGGCAAAAGCAAGAAGCCAAGAAATCCAAAAACTTTGGGTTTGTTTTCAGGGTTGTTTGGTTCAGCATTTTCTTAAAAAATAAGTCTTTATTATGTAGAGATAAAATTCTTCTCACATATTTACTTCGTATACCGTAAATCACAATTTATAAGCATTTATTGCCCAAAACTAAGCTATTCCAAACGAGCACGAACATCTTACAATCCCTAATATTAATGATGAAATTAATTATATTCTATCCTCATTAAATATAAAATATAATTCACCAATTTATAGGGATTAAAATAAATAATTTATTTTTTAATTAATATATAAAAATTGAGAGACGCTTCCAAAAAAAATACCCCTACATTAATTATGATAGTTTGGATACAAAAAGAGAGACTCCCCACAAGGGGGGAAAATCCGAGTAAATATGGCTATTATAAGAAAGAAAAGTTTAAATATAAAAAATAAAAACAGAAAAGTTTTATATTTTAAGATCAATCAAAAATATTTAAGTGGATCTAATATTTATCCTGTGTTTGAAAGTTTGTCTTGTTCGTGTTTTCTCCTCCCTTTGTGGCAGGACGGAATATTAATTTTCGGGTTCGTTGCCATATATTTAGAAATGGTTGGGTCCGGATTAGTTGGAGGGCGGGCAATGAACCCAGAATACCCCCAGATACCGGATGGTTTAACCAAAAAAAAAAAAAAGAAATGGTTGGGATGTTTTTATTTTTATTTTTTTCCCCATCTTCCAGTCATCCAGTGGTTCTGGGCTGAGATAAAGCCCACAGGTGAATGATTTGGAGAGACGTGTACCAGTGACCCAACGACGTCGCATGTGATATTCGCTGGACGCTGGTTATCGTGCCCACCAGCTGCATCACTCCCTAGAACCAAAACCAAAGCTAGCCGGAATATTAAAAATAATCAGCTAAAAAAGGGGGGCACATTTGGAAATTCAAAAAATTAATAAGGCGGGAAAAAGAGCCGTTGTTGCCCAAACCGCTGAAATTTTGGCGCCAAAAACTCAAGCTCACACGGTTTGGGCTGCCCGCGAAACCCCGGGTAGCCCTCTTTTTCTGCCTTCGCTTTTACCAAATTGACGGTGTTTCGCTTCCTCCCTCTCCCTCTATATATTATTTCTCTCTTTCTTCCCCCCAAAATTTCTTCCTGTTTTCTCTCTGCAATCACTTAAACAACAAATCCTCACACCCAAAAAAAAACCAAAAAAAAAAAAATCTCTCTTTTTCTTTCTTTCTCTTGTTCCTTCGTTTCAAATCTTCCCACTCCTTTCTCTCCACAATCTTTCAAAGACCCTTTTCTCTTATTCTGTTCTTATTCCTCATATCTTCATTCTCACTCTGATTCTCAGAGGCAAGATTCATTCTTTCCAAATTCCATACTCACTTTCTTCTTCCCTTCACTTCTTCGCTTTCCTCTGTTTTTGGCTAAGTTTCATCACCAAAAAGCTGTTTCCTTTTTCTCGGCTATATTTGAAGGTTTAACATGGGTTTTTCCAAAAAGTCGTCACAGATAGAATCAGGATTAGAATCAGAGGCGAAGAAATGGTTAATTTCAGGAATTTCAGTACGGTCTCTGAAGCCCATAAACACTAGGCCGAGGGGAAAAGAGAACGAGGAAGATGACGAGGAAGCCTGCTCTACGACCCCGACGGCGAAAGAGGCAAGAATACAAGAAAAGCTGCCGTGCCCGCCGGCGCCGAGGAAGCCACGACCGTCACGGCGACACACCTTTAACGGTGTTAGAGAGTTCTTCACTCCTCCTGACTTGGAAACTGTGTTCAAACGCCGTGCTGAGAAAGCCATCTGATTTCAGTTCACTCAACTAACTACAAAACAAAGCTAGATTCAAGTTTGCCGGAGAGGAAAGAGTTCCTGAAAAAAAGAGGGTTTTGTTCTGTTTCATGTATTTTTTTCTTTCTTGTTTCCTGGCTCTGAATGCAAATTCCTCTTTGTTTGTAGTGCTACCTGGCAACGAGAACCTGTGTACAAATGAACAACAATTTGATATGTAGGGAAGCAGTATAGGGTAGTCTTTGATTTTTATTTTCTTTCCCTTTTCCTTTGTTCGTTTGATGAAAGAGTATGTGGTCTAGTTCTGTTTTTTTTTTTTTCGCTTAATGAGAAGTTTTCAATATTTCCTTTATTTTCTCAGTTTCTCTTTTCAAGTGTTCTTAGGGGTAGTTCGTTTTAGATTGTAGCTACAAGTTCTTTATTTTTCCTTATGTCTCGCCTAGTGACCAAGAGTTGTCCAATAAAACAAAAAAAGAAAGTCTTTTTAAGAAGTTGCAAAAAAAAAAAACCAAAAATTTGTGAATAGGTCAAGCATGTTTCTCATACTCTGCCAATCTTTCTTCTAATTCTATACCCCACCTCTGCTTGAACCCTACGGCGAAGGTCAAGCCCTCATAATTGATAATACTTGTGCGATTATTAAAACAGAGAAATTCTTTTGCACATTATGAGAATCCTATGCGATTCGTACTGTTTCAAGCATCAAATGGTCTTGATTAATAGAAATTAGTGGATCAGATTTTCGTGCATGTTCTTGTCAAAAGTACCAGAATCTGCAACAATTTATGCAGTAGACAGCGCATACGGTTTTGTATGACCAAAGCAAAGAGCTTACCTGATAATCTTATTAAGGGTGTAATTTATTTAATTACTATTTATTTGTGTAAGAAAAAGGGTTGTTCTAGGGATTAGGGCTCTTTTAAGAAAGCAAGCAAAGCACAACCACGTAGTAAAGTTTTTGTGGGTAAATATGAAGTCTGTCTTTGTCAGATTGTGGTCATTCTGATTCACACTTGGAGGAGCAACAGTGATTCATTCTACCGTATAGTGACGCTGTAACTAAATGGGCACCACATGAAGCACTTTTTTATTACTAGGACCCAAGAAAAAAAAATTTAAAACATGTCTTTGTATTTTTAACCTTTGACTTGATTACATGCCTCCATCCAGGAAACAACTCATCGTCTCTTCGCTTGGGAGACTTTAAAAGAAACATGTTTCTAGTTATGATTAGTGTATTAATTAAAAACCAACTAAATTTACTTGATGATTTAATAGGTGATTCAAAAATGGAATAGTTTCATCAATATTCATTAATTTCCCTTTAAAATAAAGGACAACACATCTTTCTGTCTTGTATATATAGAATCAGTGTTAGATAAATGGAACAAGTAATCGAATTCCCCAACTATCACATGCAAAGGTTTTTATCATGATCAATGAATCAGAAGAATGGAACAACATGGTTTGTTGGTGTTAGAGTTTGTAAGGAGGAAGAGGACAGAAAAGTCATTATCGAAAAAGATACACAATCTGAAGGGTATGATGTTCATTGAATGAATATTTTTGTAATTGAGCAGAGGCTCTGTATATTACTACCTCCCTCCAGTCTTATTTATAAATAATTTTTTTTTATTGTATAAAATGAACTGATAGTTAAAAGTAATAAGTGTGTCAAAAATGTTATGTTTTTTCCATATATGCCTCTATTTATGAAAAGAGTATAGGAGAGAGAATAGATAAAAAATACGAGAGATAATGAGTATTTAATAAGGATAAAATAAGAAGAAGAAAAACTTATATTTTCAGACAAAAAATGAAGGTTACTTATAAAAGAAATCAACCCTATATGAGAAAAAATTACTTATAAATAAAACCGAAAGGAGTGCGTGTGTTTGAAGGGGGAGACTGTGGGCTTGTCATTATGGAAAAGCTCCAAACAAGTCCTTCAACTTCATCAATTCACTCGTTTTGTGGGGACCTTATATGTGAATCTTGACCATCCAGTACTCCTTCAGCTTAATCATTATCGCTCAATGTATACGAGACATTTGATTTTAGTGAAGTTGGGTATATATATTATATATCTTCTCACGATATGTGACAACCGTTTATTAATTCTTTTGAAAATAATAAAGGAAATTGAACCTTCTAGGAGGTATACAAATAGGAGAGCAATGTTGAAAAAATATTTTTTGAATTGTGCGATTTTGTACAATATAAAGGCTCATCTCATCAGGTGGGGTGGATTATATGGATAGCAAGATATTATTATACTATATAAATAACTAAATCTTTGGATACTCTACCTATTTTTATGAGACTTCATACTATTTGATCAACCCTTCTTTACTATTGTTGGTATAATTCCTGCAAATGTACTGTCTAATTTGAATCACATTCAAAGACGTTGTCCTTAAGAACTATTCTGCAACCACCTGCTGATAGAAAATGGCATTCCCCTGGATAAAATAGACCATTATTCTTACAAATACAAGATTAATAGAACAGAAAAATATAAAGCAACTAACAAGCAGAGAGAATATGAGATGAAGAGATAATGTTAGAATCTTCAAAGGAGGAAGAGATTGTTCTTGATTTCTGAGGGAGATGTCTGGACCTCTTGCAGGCAATGCCTTTTATAGGCCACTCATGCACTCGAACATTGGGCAGAATTTTAAGACCATTAAACTCCCAATCAATGTGGGATTTTGTTTTAAATGTGTCCAAATCACTTCAAACGATTTTAATTTCTATCATTTTCTCTTTAATAAATACACCTCTCCTACTCTTCTGTGAGTAGGTTTAATACGGATCTTCTGTTCTTATATGACCACACATCAATCTCAATATCCTCATTTCAGCACTTTCATATTATAATTGTGTGATTTTTATAAATGTACAAAATTCATCCTATTATATTCCAATCGAAATCTCTTTTTGGTTTTTTATAAATGTTTCCATACCTGATATTATTGATTAATTCATATTCTAGTCAGGCTAATAACTCTAATTCCTAGCAATTTTTTTGAAATCAAATTTGTTTTGCAGGCAAAAAGCCATATGATCAAGTGATATATAAGTATCGGAATGCTAGCACGAAAACCATGCAATTCTGTTTTCATCGTTGGATGTCTCATGTATCAGTCGCCAATAAAGATGGATAGTCTATGGATGCATTAAATCAGCTACTAGTACTCTGGTTTTGTCACACGTTATGGACTTATTACAGGATGGAACATGCCACTTATAAAGGAGTTTCATGCCAGTAGACTGCAATGTAAAGTCATTGTCATTTGTCAATAAATAATGTCCATTTAAAATATTTACTTTCATATCTTGCAAGAAAAATTACTATCACATATTTTTGTTATACAACACAAAAATACTTAAAATTACTCTAGTGGGCCTGCATGGCTGCATCACGAGACATTCACAACACATAAGGCAACTATCTAATATCCTGAGATATTATTAATTAATTGGTAGTTATTAATTACAAATTAGCACCATCACTTACTTGCATATTTGTATCAGTTGAATTACCTTCAACTGAGTTTATACCTATAACCTTGGCTTCGCTTTTAAAGGTGCTTGTATATCATTTATATATATGCCCTAATAAGGGATAATTTAACCTCAGAGTATAAATTATGTTAAATGTATATTTGGATTAGTTTTTGGAGAATAGTTTTTAAGATTTTTGAGGTAAGTATGTGAGAGGGATTTTATATCGATTTACGGAAAAGGATTTCTGAAACAGCGTTTTCAGGCTTACCCAAACACACACTAAGTGTCAACTTGTAAGCATTCTTACTGCTTTTAAGAATAATTTGCTTGTTTGTTTAAAATATTTTATTAGAAAAGTTTAGGGCTAGTAAAAAGGATTTAATAATTTAATCTATTTTTTTCCTTTCAAATTCATTAAACTAACAACTAGCTGGGAACACAAATTATTCCCTAGCATTGAAACAAGTACTGTGACTGGACTGTTACAACGGGGCACTGATGATGTTCGAGCCCGTTAAGGTCACATCAAATTATAGGACTGTGACTTGATTGTTAATATAAATATTTCTTTGTCCTATACATCTTTTAATGAGTTAATCTCTGCGACTTCACACGCAGTTTTTAATTAAAAAAAAAAAAAAAGGGCGTTCACATACACAAGAGAAGTTTGTTTACTTTAGATGGGACCCTGTTGAATGAGGATGCAAATACGTAATAGTACCGTATATGCCCAAACATGTCATAGCTGTACAGTTATTGTAGACAGAATGTAGACTAGGGTCTAGGGTGGTCATTTATACTTGACTCCCACTTCCACCAATGAGGCCTATCAAACATGAATACAATATGACAGGGTGTACAGTATCTAAATATGAGGAAGCGGCTAGTATTGCGTTTTGGGGTTGGGACACTGACAGGAAAGTATAGGGCTATAATTGGGGGTAATCAAAGATTGGAGGGGAGGGAAGGGAAGGGAAGCCTCCATTTATTTATTTATAATTAATTATTTAAAATGGGTGCCATAATGGTGATTGGAGAGTGATGCGATATTTTTCATAAAGTAGCAGGAATCCTATGAGTGCGTGGCACAGACATCTACACGTGGGCCTCCATGGAATCCTAAGCTTCTTCCCTCACCTCCTTTTCGATTTCATCACACCCTCGCTTTTTAGGTTTTTTCTTCTTCCCTTCCCCACTCTCCCTCCTTCTACCACCATATTGATTATTATAAATTTGTAAAATATTTTTTGGTAGATCTGTGTGTATTACTTGTGGGTACTAAAAAGTCCTCCTTTTTAATAAGAAAAAAGTAGTATTTATTCAAAAGTTAAAAAACAAAGCATATTTCAGTATGTTAAAAACTTAGAAATACTCACTACTCCAGTCTTAAATATAAATTTTTAATTAATTTTAAAATTTGAAGAAATTATTTTGTGATACATTTTAAAAAATACTTTTATCATTTAATGATTAAAATTTAGTGAAATTATATCAATAAATAAGGATATCATAAAAATGCTAATATAAAGATATGGGGGAAATTAAGGAAAAAAACACTTATATATCATTTAACCTTCAAAATCTTAAATTTATTTTATTAACGGTAATAATAATGAGATTGAAAAAAAAAAAAGTATAACAATTGATAACTCAAATTTTTAAAAAATTATTGATTTAGAATTTTAAAATTTAAGTGATATTTATTTATCTTTTTAAAACATGTCTTTGTATTTTTAACCTTTGACTTGATTACATGCCTCCATCCAGGAAACAACTCATCGTCTCTTCGCTTGGGAGACTTTAAAAGAAACATGTTTCTAGTTATGATTAGTGTATTAATTAAAAACCAACTAAATTTACTTGATGATTTAATAGGTGATTCAAAAATGGAATAGTTTCATCAATATTCATTAATTTCCCTTTAAAATAAAGGACAACACATCTTTCTGTCTTGTATATATAGAATCAGTGTTAGATAAATGGAACAAGTAATCGAATTCCCCAACTATCACATGCAAAGGTTTTTATCATGATCAATGAATCAGAAGAATGGAACAACATGGTTTGTTGGTGTTAGAGTTTGTAAGGAGGAAGAGGACAGAAAAGTCATTATCGAAAAAGATACACAATCTGAAGGGTATGATGTTCATTGAATGAATATTTTTGTAATTGAGCAGAGGCTCTGTATATTACTACCTCCCTCCAGTCTTATTTATAAATAATTTTTTTTTATTGTATAAAATGAACTGATAGTTAAAAGTAATAAGTGTGTCAAAAATGTCATGTTTTTTCCATATATGCCTCTATTTATGAAAAGAGTATAGGAGAGAGAATAGATAAAAAATACGAGAGATAATGAGTATTTAATAAGGATAAAATAAGAAAAAGAAAAACTTATATTTTCAGAAAAAAAATGAAGGTTACTTATAAAAGAAATCAACCCTATATGAAAAAAAATTACTTATAAATAAAACCGAAAGGAGTGCGTGTGTTTGAAGGGGGAGACTGTGGGCTTGTCATTATGGAAAAGCTCCAAACAAGTCCTTCAACTTCATCAATTCACTCGTTTTGTGGGGACCTTATATGTGAATCTTGACCATCCAGTACTCCTTCAGCTTAATCATTATCGCTCAATGTATACGAGACATTTGATTTTAGTGAAGTTGGGTATATATATTATATATCTTCTCACGATATGTGACAACCGTTTATTAATTCTTTTGAAAATAATAAAGGAAATTGAACCTTCTAGGAGGTATACAAATAGGAGAGCAATGTTGAAAAAAT
Source organism: Inga oerstediana (assembly GCA_963210345.1). Lineage (NCBI taxonomy): Eukaryota > Viridiplantae > Streptophyta > Magnoliopsida > Fabales > Fabaceae > Inga > Inga oerstediana. Next base: position 5,332,140 of record OY723401.1, read on the forward strand.
ATTTTTTGAATTGTGCGATTTTGTACAATATAAAGGCTCATCTCATCAGGTGGGGTGGATTATATGGATAGCAAGATATTATTATACTATATAAATAACTAAATCTTTGGATACTCTACCTATTTTTATGAGACTTCATACTATTTGATCAACCCTTCTTTACTATTGTTGGTATAATTCCTGCAAATGTACTGTCTAATTTGAATCACATTCAAAGACGTTGTCCTTAAGAACTATTCTGCAACCACCTGCTGATAGAAAATGGCATTCCCCTGGATAAAATAGACCATTATTCTTACAAATACAAGATTAATAGAACAGAAAAATATAAAGCAACTAACAAGCAGAGAGAATATGAGATGAAGAGATAATGTTAGAATCTTCAAAGGAGGAAGAGATTGTTCTTGATTTCTGAGGGAGATGTCTGGACCTCTTGCAGGCAATGCCTTTTATAGGCCACTCATGCACTCGAACATTGGGCAGAATTTTAAGACCATTAAACTCCCAATCAATGTGGGATTTTGTTTTAAATGTGTCCAAATCACTTCAAACGATTTTAATTTCTATCATTTTCTCTTTAATAAATACACCTCTCCTACTCTTCTGTGAGTAGGTTTAATACGGATCTTCTGTTCTTATATGACCACACATCAATCTCAATATCCTCATTTCAGCACTTTCATATTATAATTGTGTGATTTTTATAAATGTACAAAATTCATCCTATTATATTCCAATCGAAATCTCTTTTTGGTTTTTTATAAATGTTTCCATACCTGATATTATTGATTAATTCATATTCTAGTCAGGCTAATAACTCTAATTCCTAGCAATTTTTTTGAAATCAAATTTGTTTTGCAGGCAAAAAGCCATATGATCAAGTGATATATAAGTATCGGAATGCTAGCACGAAAACCATGCAATTCTGTTTTCATCGTTGGATGTCTCATGTATCAGTCGCCAATAAAGATGGATAGTCTATGGATGCATTAAATCAGCTACTAGTACTCTGGTTTTGTCACACGTTATGGACTTATTACAGGATGGAACATGCCACTTATAAAGGAGTTTCATGCCAGTAGACTGCAATGTAAAGTCATTGTCATTTGTCAATAAATAATGTCCATTTAAAATATTTACTTTCATATCTTGCAAGAAAAATTACTATCACATATTTTTGTTATACAACACAAAAATACTTAAAATTACTCTAGTGGGCCTGCATGGCTGCATCACGAGACATTCACAACACATAAGGCAACTATCTAATATCCTGAGATATTATTAATTAATTGGTAGTTATTAATTACAAATTAGCACCATCACTTACTTGCATATTTGTATCAGTTGAATTACCTTCAACTGAGTTTATACCTATAACCTTGGCTTCGCTTTTAAAGGTGCTTGTATATCATTTATATATATGCCCTAATAAGGGATAATTTAACCTCAGAGTATAAATTATGTTAAATGTATATTTGGATTAGTTTTTGGAGAATAGTTTTTAAGATTTTTGAGGTAAGTATGTGAGAGGGATTTTATATCGATTTACGGAAAAGGATTTCTGAAACAGCGTTTTCAGGCTTACCCAAACACACACTAAGTGTCAACTTGTAAGCATTCTTACTGCTTTTAAGAATAATTTGCTTGTTTGTTTAAAATATTTTATTAGAAAAGTTTAGGGCTAGTAAAAAGGATTTAATAATTTAATCTATTTTTTTCCTTTCAAATTCATTAAACTAACAACTAGCTGGGAACACAAATTATTCCCTAGCATTGAAACAAGTACTGTGACTGGACTGTTACAACGGGGCACTGATGATGTTCGAGCCCGTTAAGGTCACATCAAATTATAGGACTGTGACTTGATTGTTAATATAAATATTTCTTTGTCCTATACATCTTTTAATGAGTTAATCTCTGCGACTTCACACGCAGTTTTTAATTAAAAAAAAAAAAAAGGGCGTTCACATACACAAGAGAAGTTTGTTTACTTTAGATGGGACCCTGTTGAATGAGGATGCAAATACGTAATAGTACCGTATATGCCCAAACATGTCATAGCTGTACAGTTATTGTAGACAGAATGTAGACTAGGGTGGTCATTTATACTTGACTCCCACTTCCACCAATGAGGCCTATCAAACATGAATACAATATGACAGGGTGTACAGTATCTAAATATGAGGAAGCGGCTAGTATTGCGTTTTGGGGTTGGGACACTGACAGGAAAGTATAGGGCTATAATTGGGGGTAATCAAAGATTGGAGGGAAGGGAAGGGAAGGGAAGCCTCCATTTATTTATTTATAATTAATTATTTAAAATGGGTGCCATAATGGTGATTGGAGAGTGATGCGATATTTTTCATAAAGTAGCAGGAATCCTATGAGTGCGTGGCACAGACATCTACACGTGGGCCTCCATGGAATCCTAAGCTTCTTCCCTCACCTCCTTTTCGATTCCATCACACCCTCGCTTTTTAGGTTTTTTCTTCTTCCCTTCCCCACTCTCCCTCCTTCTACCACCATTTGATTATTATAAATTTGTAAAATATTTTTTGGTAGATCTGTGTGTATTACTTGTGGGTACTAAAAAGTCCTCCTTTTTAATAAGAAAAAAGTAGTATTTATTCAAAAGTTAAAAAACAAAGCATATTTTAGTATGTTAAAAACTTAGAAATACTCACTATTCCAGTCTTCAATATAAAATTTTTTAACTAATTTTAAAATTTGAAGAAATTATTTTGTGATACATTTTAAAAAATAATTTTATCATTTAATGATTAAAATTTAGTGAAATTATATCAATAAATAAGGATATCATAAAAATGCTAATATAAAGATAAGGGGGGAAATTAAGGAAAAAGACACTTAAATATCATTTAACCTTTAAAATCCTAAATTTATTTTATTAACAGTAATAATAATGAGATTGAAAAAAAAGCATAACAATTGACAATTTAAAATTTTAAAAAATTATTGATTTAAAATTTTAAAATTTAAGTGATATTTATTTATCTTTCTATAAAAAAAACTAAACAGTAAACACACTACTATGTTTAGGATTGAATCAAAATTTTTGATGAGTAATGTGTGGGACTTGGGAGTTAGGATGCGGCGCGAGAAATTTTGGAAGTGAGAGAGTTTGAGGGAAGTGCCCGGGAACCGATTGCGCGTAAGAAAGCGCTGACCGAACTGCCCGTGAATGAGGAAGACGAGGGCGGGTGTTGGCGCCAAATGTAGGAAGCAGAAAACGACAACGTAGGATCCCGCAATACCCGGGCTGCGGCGGCTGTCCCTTTTCATACCATCTCATAATCTCATCTCATTCATTGCTCATCACTTGATTAGTTGTATGTAATACTCATATACTCTCTGATGATCACCGTGGCTTATTAAACTTAAAACCCGTTGGATTTGGCCCTGTATTGACCCTTTTACCCTCACCCCTTCTTTCCATCTCTACCCTTCATTCCATCTCAGCTCTCCCCCCACCACCTTCTACTTCTAGCTTTTCTAAGGTTAGATGATGTTCAATCATTATGATGTACTGTATGACCACTTTCAGTAGTACTACAATAACTATAACGAATTAAACAAATGTTATTAGTGTTTAATTCATAAGTCTTGAATTAATAAAAAAATATCCTTATTTTTTGTTATAAGTCAACGATAGACTTAATTAGGATATTCGGGAACACTCATAAAATTAGTTAAGGTAAATCAGATACTCTATTATAAAATAGTGGCCTAAAAATCAGCTCCTGTGACAAAAAAATGGGGTGAGGTGTGGGTAGAGAGGAAAATTTGAAACACTCATCGTAAATATAAAGTAGTAGACTCGAAGAATGAAACATTTGACATTTCATGAATGTCTCAAAGGCTTCTAAAAAAATCATTTATAAAAAAAAGAGCATATTTTTTTCAAAGGAAAAAGAGCTTCTTTTATGAAAACAACAAATTTACTCTAAACTGCTTTTTAGGCGCGTGTATCTTTTGCCTGTATTACATTAACTTTTTGTACAGATGACACGCATGCTTTTCTTTGTTTTGAAAGCCAGGCCAAGTTGTTCGTCATTTAGGGCTACTACCTCGGTTCGGGTCCTTAGCATAATATTTGTTTTGTTTGTTTTATTACGTGGAGTGTTTGTTAAAATCGTGTTTTGGTTTTTTTCTAAAATATCTTTTTAAATTAATTTACATTGAAACCATTAATTAATGCAAACTCCGTTACTAACAGGGACAGTTGAGAAAAACTGACAAATTAATATGACAAACAAAGTGAATTTAGTTTTATATGTAGAATAAAATCCAACCCAAATTACGAAATTATTGAAGATTAAGTTATTGTGGTGTTATTAAAAGGGAAAATAAAAGAAAATACCATTTGAATTATAAAAATACTAAAATGTCTATTAAATTAGTAAAAGGATAAATAGATAATCTAATAAGAATATGATATTTTAAAGTTTGGGTATTGATAACTTAAATATAGGTAATGATAGTTTTAGAATAACAATTAATAACTTAAGGAGCTCAAATTGTCAATCTCTATATATTCAAATTATTAATTTTTATATTCAAGTTGTCAAATCCAAATTTTAAAATTCAAAACTATCTATTTATTTTTTTGCTAATTTAGTAAATTTAGTAGACTTTATTTTTGTTTTTGTAATTCAAATACTATTTTTTTCCCGTCGTTTTCCCTCCTTAAAAATAATGATCCAAATTTGATTTAAAAAATAATGGATCGAGGACTTGTTAATTAAAAATAAGGTGGGGCCAGTGAGGTAATAAGGTGGAAAAAGCAGGGATGATATGGGTTAAGGAAGAGAAGGGAAATGAGAACATTGAACCAAAACACAAAGAGGACCCCACGCATTACGTGGCATGCCCGCACTTCCATGCATTTTCAATCCCCTCTGTTTTTGCCCTTTCAATCATTCATTTTTAATTTTGTTAAAACTTTCAATTATTTCTTATCCCGGTATAGGACAACTTCTATAAGAAATGTATGGTCTAATATATAAATCACTTTCTATTTAATTAATATTCTTTTTTTTATTTTGTTTCTGTAATTAATACCCACTTTTCAATTTTACTTCACTCATTATGTCCCCCTCTCTCTAGAATAATACTTCCAATGTAATTAAACACATTTCTCAAGAAGGGTAAGAGTGGAAAAAAGTTGTATTTTGAAACATATTAAATGATACAACTATCATTTCTTATTTTCCGTGATATAGTTAAAGTGCCTTATATTATAAACCAAAATGAGTATAATTCTGTGTTGAGGGAAAATAGAACCCCACTGTAAACTTGCTATTTATCTATTATATCTTTAAAAAGTTTGTAGGAACATTATGGTTAACGGCATCCATTCGAATCATCTCTAATTAACAATGTTACTAAAGAAATACCATTAGCAATGTTAAATTGTCTTCACCCAGACATGGTAAATGAAAGGACATGATATGGGCAACAACAATAAAACAAACATCAGTACAAAAAGTTAGAGTTACATTTTCAATTTAAGCATAATGGTGAATTTGCCACTAATTAACATTAACATTAATGATGTTGTTAAAGAAATAACAATAACGATGTTAAAGAACGGTTTTCTTCTAAGTATGGTAAATAAATTAATTAGAAAAACAATAGATTAATATAAGTTATTGTTAAAATTTAAATTGCTTTGAATACTTGCCTTGGATGAAAAAGGGCATTGATTTCTAAAAAGGATCACACTTTTAATTTAAATCTTCAAAAATGAGTTATTTTCACCAAGCCTTTTTCACATTCCATTCTATAATGCAGTGATTTACTTCACATGATCACCCACATATTATATCCAAGCCAAATTATTTGCTATTATTATAATCTCAAAATATGTCAAACATTTAGTGAGACCTTGTATACCAAATCATGACCGCAAGGACATATGAGATATTGATGCACGTGTTCTTAGTAAAGATGGTTGGACACAAAAATACTCCATCGTATACTCCTTGGAAGGTGGGCATGATTCTAGTGGATGAACAAGTTCGCCAATTGTAAACCAACTTTCACAAGACCATCACACTAAATTGTGAAAAATATACAAGGAACCACGATTGAAAGTTTTGTCACTCACAAGTGATTGATGATAGGAAGAACATGCAAGATATTGATGAAAGTTTCGTCAATATTATCTACATCGCACTGAGAAGCTAACTACATCAAAACTGGAAAAATTATAAAGGAAATCTATATAGTTCCAGCATAAGTACAAGGATATTATATTTTGGCACTTTGTGCCTTTTCCTCTAATTTGTTTCCCAAAAAACATAATAAGGTTTTCAGCTCCAAGAGAGCACATACTTGTAATTAAAATATTAAATGGCACAAACATTTATTCCCATGCTAAATGTGAAGACCACACAGAGAGGCAGAATCATTACAATAATCGCATTGGGAGAAAAATTTGAGACTACAAAAATCAATTGACCGATGATATATTCCTTTTTCCAAATTGCAAACTATAGCACCACACATTAATATATTCTACTTATGACTTAGATAGAAATAAAACTATACTGGATTCATATCAAACAATATGTACAAAACTACTAGCCTAAAATTAAAAACAAGAACACCACGGACAATCAGAATATGTGGTTCTTTTTTGACGAGCTCTTATTTATATAACTTATTTGTGATCATAATTCTTTTCATACCATTTCTTAACTGAATCATAGTAAATTGAAATTACAAATGAAATTTACAAGAGGTTGAAGCAATCAAAATGATATAACAATACCAGCATAGCAAAATCCATGCAGTGAAATAATGATGAAAATATAGTCGAAATTGAAAACACACGTCTTAGCCAAGCCAGAACAACAGTTTGGTAAAGAAGTACAATATGGCTGCTAAGATTATAAGGTTTAATGAGCTCGCATATATTAGAATTTGCATCAATAAGCAATTAGATTTCCAGCAAAAAAATCATGCCAGCCCGTGGCATCGAAAGTTGCTACATAAGTAGTTGGACCAATTGACAGGTCTTACTTCTAAAGGGATGTAATCGAAGAAGAGAAAGTTGTGGCCTTGATCATATTAATGAATGGCACAATGCATATTAACCTTTTACAACCCCATAATTTATCACTATGGTGATAATGGATTTCACTCACATACAAAACATAATGGGGCGACACTTGCGACCACAAAAAAGGAAAAAATACATCATCCAAAACTACCCGGCCATTATATTAATGGATAGATATGCAGAGCAATCTACCTTACTCCACTCAAAAAGGCTGCTACAATTTATAATTGATGGAGTCACAATGGTTGAATGTGACGGACTTGACTACGTAAGGAGACATCATAGTGGATCTATATAAAAGACCAAACAATACAACATTGAGGGGCAAAACCCTTTACAATACCAATAGGACACATATATTGTAATAATAGAACACTTATTCAAACTCATTTTTCAAAATTTACAATATACAGTACACTCCATCCCAGACAGTGGCACAGGGAGAAGACCCTAGTTCAGATAAAATTTCAAATGAATATCTTGAATTTTTAAATCCTTTTGCACATGATTGACTTTAATACTATTAGATAAGAATATTGTTTATAATTTAACATAAATTAAATTGTAAAGTTTATACTAGCATTTCTTAAGTATACTTCTCAATATATGAGTTACTTGCGGGTTAATTCAATCTAAAATATAGTACCCTAGAGAAACTAGTTTGTAACACAAATTACTTATCAAATTAGCTTGGAGAGAAATTCAAATATCAACATAGTGCTTGTTTGGAAGAGCTTATTTTTGTCCAAAACGTGTTTATAATTCGTGATTCACGGTATACGAGGTAAGTATGTGAGAGGAGTTTTTTCTCGGCTTGCGTAATAAGTGCGTTTTAACTGTTCAAAACGCTATCACAAACACCCCCATATTAATGTATATTTACGCCTAGCGCAATCCTCCACGTCAGAGAAAGATGGGGACATGACCTTTTTCTTGTCAGGAAAGATATGACCATTTTAAGGCTGGGCTTATTTAAAATGATAATTTAAATTTTTTAAAACAATTTTTTTAATTATGATTTAAAATATATGATAAATATATGAAAATGGTTCTATATCAACTTAGGATAATGTGCTTATAAATCATAATTTTAAACAAGCACTGAGCCAATCACCAGGATGGCGCGATCGTTTTGTTTTTGTTGATGGTAAAAAGGAAAACAAAGAAGAACATGAAGATATTTTGCTTTCACAAAAAACACTGAATCGTACAGCATGCACGAATTTCAGAGTAGCATATCGCCAGTAATCATGACGCTTTGAAATAAATGAATTTTAATTTCAAGTGTCAAGATAATAATCGAGAAACCCCGGTGATAATTTTAACAAGTGGGATAGTTAAAGATAACGTACGGACAAGCGAGGCTTTCTTGGTTTTCCATGTACCCTTTGCCCTATTATTTTTATTATATTTTTATAGGAAAAAATTAAGGAGAAGGACAAAGATAAGAAATATTTATTAATAAGCATTTTAAGATTTATAACTATTTTAAAAGATAAAAATTAAAAAATATATATATTTAATTACAAAATTAACTATGACCAAACTATCTACATTTTCACCAATCTCATCTTAACTATTTGATAGTTAGGACCTGTGTGGCATAGCGTTAAGGAGAAAAAAAGTCCGATAAGAGAAAAAAGCCCGGTAAACTTAAAGAAGCTCTGTTTGGATTCACGATGATATGTGCTGAGCTTTTTACCTTAACGCTGGATAATAAAGAAGCTCACTCCAGGAGCTTTTTCGGTGCGGCAGCTTACAAACGAAATTATTATTAGGCATTTATTACAAATCAGCCAATCAGTTAATGCTCAACGAACTCCACCGGTCTATCGATTTCTTATAATTATTTACACACCTCTTCTCATTTCCTCACCTACGCCTCCCTCAACGTGCATGTTCTCCGTCATCTGGTTTGTGGTTGTGGTCCTGTCGTCGGCGTTCGCTTTCGGCGTGGTGAGAGGGTGCGAAGCTCATCGCTGTCGGTTGCTCGCTTCCTGCTCCGAGCCGTCCCCTGTTCGCTGGCTTTTTACGATCTATGGCTTGTTCGTGCAGCTTGGTGGCCAGATCCGTCGGTGGGCGTTCAGATATGGATTTTCGTATGAATGTGGAAGAAAGAGAGAAATATATATATATTTCTCATGTTTCCCTGTATATGAATCTGTTCAATGGTTTGCTCTGTTTTCCTCATGTTTATTCATCTCTGCGTATGAGTTTCGATGCTGTGCTGTGGTTGCTTCATGTATGCGAATGGGTGTCCTGTGGTTTATTCATCTCTGTTGCTTCAAGACTCACTTCTCCTTTCACCTTCAGTTGCTTCATAGATTTTCAGCCTCTTGTACTCTTGAATATCAAAGTCGATCATTTAATGCGGTGAGTTATTCTCTAGTTTAATGGCGTCATTTCCCCCGAATTTGTTTCCCAATGGATTTTCTTGCCTCTTTGTCAAATGGCTTGAGATTGAGTAGCTTATTTGAGCTTTTTCCATCGGCAACTCAAAATTATCTGATCAATCAATCCAACTGAGATAATAATATTCTTCATTGCCTCTTTAAATCTGATTATGTAAGAAATGGAGAATAATTCAAATTTACCGGGCTCTCTTACTTTCCACGCCATATTTTCTTGTTCTTGAATTTCCCTATGATTATATCAGAAACTCTTCACTTTGTTGGCCTAAGATAAGAAAATTCAGTTGGTTAAAGATTTCCAAGTATGAGTTGGGAAGTAGGTCGTAGAACGCAGTTAATTTCCTTTTTCCTCATAGCAATTCTTGGAGAAAAGAATTTTGTTATTTTAGAAATTTCTATAATTTGATTTCTTCTTCTATTTGTATTGCTTCTCTTATATTTGTATTGCTTCTCTGATATCAGAGGCTTCATTTACAACTGGCAAGGAGTCCAGAAGGAATTTTACCCTTATGTGATATGCATAACTGAAGCCTCTGATATATTTTTTCAGCTTGAAGCATTTCCCTTCACTGGCAAGGAGTTTTGACTGCTACTCTTACTTGAAGTATATAAACTTCATGGATTTGTATGAATTCCCAGTATTAGCTATCCTTGTAAATCTACTTAGAACTTGGTCAATAGATCACTGACAATTGAGTTTTCTATATCAACTTCAGGCAGATTTGATGTAGCCATGGATTTTGACTGTAATCCACACATTGTGGTTGTTGATGCTTGAATGAAAATACATCCAATGATCCTTTGCAAACTAGTCAGCATCTTTCTATTGCAACTTTCTTGCCATGCTCGAATAAATAATTATGTTATGGTTCTATAATTTTATGTTTATCTGCTTGTATGTACATGTATAAGCCACCAAAAGTCACTCTGCAATCTGTTTAAGCCATTTAGCTAAGCAAAAAAGAAATTTTATCTGGTCTTTATCAAATGCTGACATTTCCTTACAATGTACAAGTTCAAAGGCATTGGATGTGTCCATTTCATATTTATGTTACAATATTAATTGAACTTTTATTATTTTACCAAATTTTATTTATATTTTTTCACTTTAATTATCACAAAAAATACAACTAATATATATATGGAGTTTTCAATAAGATTCATGCCTTTTTTAGTCATTTTCCATCTTAACGGACTTTTGAAACACCAATCCAAACACTTTTAAGGTTAGGAAAAAAGTCACTTTTTCAACCGCAATTCCAAACACAAATCACATCTACATTTTGACTTTTTTCTTATCTGACTTTTTTTAAAGTCAGTTAGCAAAAAAAGCAACTTTTCTGCCGCTAATCCAAACGGGCACTTAGTCATTAACTGATGTTTTCTCATCAATTGCGTCCTTAAATTAAATTGAATATTTTTAATGAAAATTTTCATACTTTTAAAAGAAATATATTATAATATTTTTTCATGATTTTGTTAAGTTTTTAAAAGTAATTAAAATCTAGAAAGAAATATATTTTTAATTATTTATAGATTTTAGAGGCTATTTTTTTATATTAATTTCTAATTATTTATAGATGTTAGAGGTTTTTTTTGTTGATATTATTATCCGATTTGGGGTTCGTGGCTACTCCTTCCAACACAAGTGACTTCTTTAAGATATAATAAGATCTTACATCACTAGACCAACTATATATTAATATTTTAGAGGCTATTTGAAATCAGATAACCTTCAAGATAATCTGATATCTACAAGAGAAAATATCATAAAAATATTGAGTTGCTTATAAATGTTTTTTATCAAGTCATATGGAGAGATATAATCAAATTTGATAACCAACAGTTAAATAGTTGGGATGAATTAAAAAGGTAAATTTTATAATTAAAAACTTATATTTTAATTTTTGATCCTTAAAAATAATTACAATTTTTAACATCCTTATTAATAAATATTTTATTTTCTTTATCGTTCTCCCTATTTCTCCCATTTTTATATTCTTTCTGGGTATGACGTGTTCAGTTCCTTTTCTCCGTTAAGTCGATCTTCCTCCGGCATCTGGAGCAACGACTCACCACCTGCTTATCTAAATGTTCGCAGCTCCTTATCGTCAACATCTTCATAGTCGATTCAGCCCCCATCGTCGGCCTTAGTCCCCTCACCATTAACGCACCCCTCTTTGTTCTTCCTTTGATTTAGATTCCTCAAAAATCCTATATGCCTGAAACGGAATCTTGTAATTTTTCTGTTTTGGGCTTTGGCAACTTGGGGGAAGTAGAAATTTTCTTCTAGCAAAATATTTGAATTGTAAAGGCGTGTTGGGAAGTAGAAATTTATTGATGGTGAGATAAAAAGGACCGGGAAGTCTGGGACTTGGAGATAAAACTGAGGGGAAGAGTGTTAATTGAGGTAGAGAAAAATTGCAGAAGATAAAAAATTGCCCACCATTTGCCATGTGTGACTGTGCTGGCGCCATCTAATTGGAGAGACCATAAATGAGGTGGTGCACCTGCTTCACCTAAGAATTCCTCGTTGAAAGGGGCCCAAGTGAGGGTTTAGCAAGTAAACACCAATAACGGGCTTAAGGCGTACGTTCTAGGTGGGCTTAATGCAGTTATCCAAAGGGGCTGCGATTATAAGCCCAAATAGCCAGAGTGAGGACGTGCCATATATCAAGTCACCTTTAGGCCCAAATCCACTGATTGTCATGATGATCAGGGGCCTATTGGGAAACGTACTTATCAGGAGAAATAAAAACCCTTTACGCTTTAAACTTCGAAAGAAAAACCTTTCATATTATCCCAAAAAAAAAAGCATCTTCATGCACAACAGCACAAGGACCACATATGACTCTTTAAGTTTATTAAGTTTCTTAATTCTTAATTTTAGGGATGACAATTTGTCTCTTTTTTGGGACAAAATGACAATATGTCTTTTAATGAAATGAAATAGTAAACCCAGACATTACCAAGCATATAAAATAGACGTTTTTTTTTTTTTTGGTTTATATTACAGACTACAATAGGGGTGATTCTTTCAAAATTATTGACTGCATGAATTAGGACTTAATCGGAGTTGGGGCAGGTAGATGGTGCAAGTCACGTGATCGAAGTGTTTGGTCTGAGTGTTTGAGCGCAATCTAAGACAAAACTCCTCTCACACACTTATATCGTAAATCGTAAAAATTATTCTCAAAAGCTAATCCAAACACACACTTAAGACTCTAAAATAAGCTATTTTTCTGCTTTATCTGTTACAGCACAAAATTACTGAGAATAAACAAGTCTCAACACATTGTCCCAAAAAAAAACAAGTCTCAACACACAGTAATCCAAAGGTTTGAGGGGGCGGTAAATGGAGGGGGGAAAGAGCCGGGAATTCGGGTTGAGCCCGTCGGGCCGGTCTGTTTAGGTCCGAGTTTGTTAAGGACCGGGTTTTTAATTTAAGGCGAAAAAAAGGAGGCGGGCCTTAAAGGGCCGGTCTTTTTAGACCCGTTAAATTTTTTTTTTTTAACTAGGCATAGGACAACACGCAGTGGTCAGGGGGCAGAGTTAACCTAACCTAACCCTCATATCAGAAATGCTCTCATACTTACTCACACCTCATTTAAAGCTTCTCTTCTTTGATTTTCTTTTTTCTTTTTTTGTATATGTACGCCAAAATCCAAATCATGTATTCTATTATTACTGACATTTGAAGCTTTTAGACTTGCTTAATTGTGGCTGTGGACTTGTTTGGTTAGTTTTGGAAATTAATTATGATTTGGACTTAAGTCTTAGTATTTGTATTTTATTAAACTTGGATAATATTTATGTTTTAAATTAGTTTTGATAATATTTATGTTTTAAATTAGGTATTTTAGTCTTTAGGAGAATAAAAAAAAAAAGGCATAGCAAAAAAAAAAAGATAAACGGGCTTAAAACCCACAGGCTTTTAATAAACGGGCCAGCCTCCCTTTTGATATACTCTTTTGATACTCAGGCCTAAACGAGCCGGTCTGTTTAGGTCCGAACCCATCACGGACCAACCTGTTTTCCCAGCTGTAAAAGCAAAGGAACTAGAAGTCGAAGAACTTGAAAATATCTGGGGCATAGGCGCGTAGCCTGTAAATCTGTAATGTGCCTTATGAACTGGAAATTGTGAGTGAGAGTGTGTGGGGTTAGATCTGAGTGTCAAGTGGGTTTAATGGGGGCACAGCTGTACTTGAAGGGCAACTCAGCAATCAACAGATCCCATTTAATTCACTCCTACAACTTTGCATTTAATTTCAGCACTCGCCATTCATTTCAAATTTACGATGTTATCAGAATTAAAATAGTGTAGTTAAGTTATTAATTTTATAATTTTATCTGAAAATTGAAAAAGATTTTAATTAAACCATTCTTACAATAAATTGCACTCGATAAGTTGTGGAAGTTGGAAATAATGAGATTTTAAATACAGATAATCTTAAACAATATAATTAATCGTTTGATGACTTGTAACATTGGCTATTTATATATATATATTATATATATATATATATTGGAAAAACGCCTTACAATAAGTACGGGAGCCTTAGATTTATTTTGTTTTCAGATACAGGTCTCAATCTAAAGTTTTAAACATAATTAACGCATATTTTCCGTAATACTACTCTTCAAAGAATATCAAAATTACCTACTCAAATCGTGCCCAAGGTTTTTTTTTTACAATAATTTTGTGACCCATACACAAAATTACTCAAAGCACTTCTAAAATGGGAACGTTCTTGAATAATACTCTTCGATAACATGATGACATTTAAATGAAGATAATAATAAAAAATCAAAATTCTCCCAGATTTTCGTACTTTCTCAACATTTGTATTTCGGGAAATTATGGCCTACTCATTGATTCATGATTTGTCTCTAATAAACAGACCAAAATATAATTTAGATAAATATTCCATTCACTTCTTATTCGGATTCCTTCCCACACTCCAATTCTTTCGCACCAAACCCCCCAGACGTACATAGAATGGGGAATTGATTAAACTCCTGTGCGCAAACTGATTGACCTCACAATCGTTCATGTCTTTAGACTACATTTTGGGGGTTTTTTTTTTCTAAAAATAATTCCGTATCAGATGATCATTCAGGAATCTTTACAATTTGAGGGTAGGCTTACACATCTTTACAATTTTCTCACTCCCAACACCAGAAAGAAAAAAAAAAAAAAAAAAAACAGACACCGCTCTTCAAGACCCAAACATATATTACAGAACCCACATGATGAATACAGAGTTCAGGAGAGTGAGCCTGGTTATTTGAAACTGGGAAATAGGATAAGTACTTGCCATCTTCAAATTCAACATTCACCAGACCAGTTATTAAACAACAACTTCAATAAACCTATTGGATGCCCACATTTTTGCTGCATCAGAGAGCTTGTTCTCCTCCACATTTATTCTTCTCAACTTGGGACATTTCTCAACAAACACCTCAATAGCCTCAGATTCTATCCCACCACAATTCATAATATCCACATTTTCCAGGAATTTGCAGCTCCTGAGCACAGAAACTATAGCTGCATTTGTGATTCCTTTGCATCCTCTCAGCTTCAGATCATTCAGATGAGTACAGGAAATCGACATTGAAATGAATTCCTTATCAAGCAACATCTCATTATGTGACAAGTCCAATTTCCTTAATTGCTTCAAATGCTGCCCCAAAGTTGCAAGCAACCCTGATTCTCTCTCTACCACATCGCAATTTATCAGTGCCAGTTCTTCAAGCCCAGAAGAGGCCATTGATGTCCCAAGAAGCCTCAGGCCTTCACCTGTAACGAGACAGCAATTCTGAAGCCTTAGGCTTAAAAGACCTCTGAAATTCGACGCCATGGCTGAGAGATGATCGTTGTTGAGGTCCAGAGGCAGACGAAGGTCGAGCTTCTGCAGATTGGACCGGCAATTAGAAATGAAGTGAAGCAGGCCGTCTCGGCTTCCACCATCGTAAACCAGAAGGGAATTTAGAAATTGGCAATTTCCTGCTAGATGCAAGAGAACCACATCAATCACGCTTCTACAAGTTCTAAGTTCAATTTCTTCAAGATTTTGCAGGCACTGAACAAAAGAGGAGTAGGGCCCACCGATTCCTTGGCAACTTTGGAGCCTCAATTTCTTCAGATTCTTGCAGCTCCTCCATAACCATCCCACTCCCCAGTCGTCTGTTCGTATACCTACCAAACACAGACTCTGCAACCCCAAATCTGCATCGGTTTCATCGCTCTCCCAAACCTCCAATTGATTGTTGGGATCAATTTCTTGTCCACCGGAGGACCAGGTAATCGCGAGTTCTCTCAGGGACGGAAAAGACGAAACCCACCCGAGAGAGATAGGTCTGGGGAGATTAATACAGAGAGAAGTCAACTGAGTACAGGCGGTGGAGAGAGAATTTAGAGAGGACAGGGAAACAGGGCCAGGCATGAATCTCAGAGCACGAAGCCGGGAACAGCGAGAGGAAACTAAGGCAAGGATATAGTCCGAGACTCCGGAATCGGTGGAGGAGACGGCTGCGCCGGTGGAGTCAGAGGAAAGAAAAAGAGACAGAGAGGAGAGAGAAGAGTGGTCGGAGAGGAAAGAGGCCAGCGAAGCAGTCTCAGAGAAAGGACGAAGAAGGCTTAGAGAGAGGGAGGTTCTGGAAGAACGAAAGAGGGAGAGCCAGCGCTTGGAGACGAGAGATACAGATGAAGACGAAGAAGAAGGAAGCTTCATGAAAACCTCCTGAAGGATTTCATCGCAGAGTACGTTATCCATCTCCACGTTAATTCCGATGATCGTCTTCTTCGCTCGTCTCTCCCAACTATATAAAACTGGGCCTCCTCAACTCCTCAAACGTTCTGGTTTTCTACAAAAGAGACATTTGCCGGGGAAGGCGACGCTTGCTTAGACGCAAATTTTAGGGCGTGTACGAGACGCGCTGGGTTTGGGGGATGAAAAGAAGGCAAGTCCAGTCACGCAAAATTCAGGTGATGCTTAATTTAAAAAATACGAGTATTTCATTTTCCAGTGACTTTGTTGGATAAAATATTTACTATAAATTTCAGAAAATAGAGATATTAAGAGGTTAAAACTTTAAAGAATGAGATGGAGCGGTTATGTGACAGGCGGCAGTTGTTATGCCGGCTTCGGGGTTTTGTCGTAATGGCTCATTTTTGCGGCTCAAATTTCCTCAAAAACGCGTGTGGCCTTCCAGCCTCATAACATTATCCATTTATTTCAATTTTAGGAAAAATATGAAAATAACAACACTACAGAAAAATAACCGATGAACTTTAATTTCAAAAATATTTTTTTACAACAAAAAAATTTAGGGAAAATCACTCATATTTCCCAAAGAAATAAATATTCTCAGAAAAGTCCATAAAAAAACAGAAATATCTGAAAAGTTCCTAGGGACTTTTTTAATATTATTTCTCAAAGTCAAATGACATACATGCTCATTTTCTATTATTTCTCTCTCTCATTCGTTCTGCGTTTTCGCTCTCAGATCTGACCTTTGTTTTTCAGCTCCCTGCGCTCTCTCTCTGCAGAAATGGTAGCGATGGTGAAGGCCAGAACTTTGAGGTGATGAAAGATTTGTGGGATGGGATGTAAAATAGAAGGAAGAAGAAGATGGAAGGAAGGTGGTGGGATTTTGTTTATCTCAAGCTTCCGCCATTTTTAAAGAAGGAAAGGATGAAGGTGATGATGATGATGAATAGTCCAACCCGTCCCCCTTTTCCAACCTCATTGTGCTGTGAAAATGCTGATATGGAAAAAAAATTAAATTGTTGTTAATTCGCATAGTTGTAGTTGTTAATATAACAGTAGTAGTTGTTAATATGGAAAATGAGGTTGGGTGACATAGTGTTCTATTTTTGGGAAATTAAATAGAGCGGGTGCTATGAAAACGCTGATGTGGAAAAAAATAAATTATTGTTAATTCATACAGTAGTAGTTGTTAATATAACAGTACTAGTTGTTAATACGGAAGATGAGGCTGGATGTCATAGTGCTATATTTTTGGGCAAGGAAACAGAGGAAGTGGTATGTTTGAAGTGGTGGGGTGCTATGAAAACGCTGATATGGAAAAAAAATAAATTGTTATTAATTCGTACAGTAGTAATTGCTAATACGAAAAATGAGATTGGGTGTCATAGTGCTCTGTTTTTGGGAAAGGAAATAGAGGAAGCTGTATGTTTGAAGAGGTGGGGTGCTATAAAAACGCTGATATGGAAAAAAATAAATTATTGTTAATTCGTACAGTAGTAGTTGTTAATACGAAAAATGAGGTTGGGTGTCATAGTGCTCTGCTTTTGGGAAAGGAAACAGAGGAAGTGGTATGTTTGAAGTGGTGGGGTGCTATAAAAATGCTGATATGGAAAAAAATAAATTGTTGTTAATTTGTGCAGTACTAGTTGTTAATATAACAGTAGTCGTTGTTAATACGAAAAATGAGGTTGGGTGTCATAGTGCTCTGTTTTTGGAAAAGGAAACAGACGAAGTGGTATGTTTGAAGTGGTGGGGTGCTATGAAAACATTGATATGGAAAAAAAAAGTGTTGTTAATTCGTGCAGTAGTAGTTGTTAATATAACAGTAGTTGTTGTTAATACGGAAAATGATGTTGAGTGTCATAGTGCTCTGCTTTTGGGAAAGGAAACAGAGGAAGTGGTATGTTTGAAATGGTAGGGTGCTATGAAAAACTCATATGAAAAAAATAAATTGTTGTTAATTCGTGCAGTAGTAGTTGTTAATATAATAGTAGTAGTTGTTAATACGAAAAATGAGGTTGGGTGTCATAGTGCTCTGTTTTTGGGAAAGGAAATAGCGGAAGTGGTGTGTTTGAAGTGCGAATGGTTGATTCTCATAATGGTGGGGTGCTATGAAAATGCTGATATAGAGGTTTTGAAACACACTCAATAGGTTGTGAATACACGCTTTAAGATTCGTAAACATACCATTCGTCATCCTTAACGTGAGAAAACATCATATCAGAGTGAAACGTGTGGGAGGTTGTGAAATATATTCAACAAGTTGTGAATACATGCTTTAAGAGTTGTAAACAGCACAATTGGTAATACTTAACGTGAGAAAACAAGTTGTAAAGCAGAAACGTATGCGAGGTTGTAAAACACATTGAACCTGTTGTGAAAATACGCTTTACCAGTTGTAAAAGGAACAACCGCCAGAGCACTATGAGAATCAATCATTCCTACTTCAAACACATCACTTCCACTGTTTCCTTTCCCAAAAACAGAGAGCACTATGACACCCAACCTCATTTTCCGTATTAACAACTACTACTGTTATATTAACAATTACTACTGCACAAATTAACAATAATTTATTTTTTTTTGCATATCAATATTTTCATAGCACCCCACCACTTCAAACATACCACTTCCTCTGTTTCCTTTCCCAAAAATAGATCACTATGACACCCAACCTCATTTTTCGTATTAACAACTACTACTGTTATATTAACAACTATTACTGCCCGAATTAATAACAATTTATTTTTTTCCATATCAGCTTTTTCATAGCACCCCACCACTTCAAACATACTACTTTCTCTGTTTCTTTTCCCAAAAGTAGAGCACTATGACACCCAACCTCATTTTTCATATTAACAATTATTACTGTACGAATTAACAACAATTTATTTTTTTTCCATATCAACATTTTCATAGCACCCCACCACTTCAAACATACCGCTCCCTCTGTTTTCTTTCCCAAAAGCAGAGCACTATGACACCCAACCTCATTTTCCGTATTAATAACAACTACTGTACGAATTAACAATAATTTATTTTTTTCCATATCAGCGTTTTCATAGCACCCTACCTCTTCAAACATACCGCTTCCTCTATTTCCTTTCCCAAAAACAGAGCACTATGACATCCAACTTCATTTTCGGTATTAACAACTACTACTGTACGAATTAACAACAATTTATTTTTTTACATAGCAGCGTTTTCATAGCACCCCACCACTTCAAACATACCACTTCCTCTATTTTCTTTCCAAAAAACAGAGCACTATGAGACCGAACCTCATTTTCCGTATTAACAACTACTACTGTTATATTAACAACTACAACTACACGAATTAACAACAATTTAATTTTTTTTCCATATCAGCATTTTCACAGCACAATGAGGTTGGGAAAGGGGGATGGGTTGGACTATTTATCATCATTATCACCTTCATCCCTTCCTTCTTTAAAAATGGCGGAAGCTTGAGATAAAAAAAATCCCACCACCTTCCTTCCATCTTCTTCTTCCTTCTATCTTACATCCCATCCCACAAATCTTTCATCACCTCAAAGCTTTGGCCTTCACCATTACCACCATTTATGCAGAGAGAGAGAGCGCAGGGAGCTGAAAAACAAAGGTCAGATCTGAGAGTGAAAACGTAGAATGAATGAGAGAGAAAAATAATAGAAGAGGGGCATGTATGTCATTTGACTTTAGGAAATAATATTAGAAAAGTTCTTAGGGATTTTTTAGATATTTCAGTTTTTCCAGAGATATTTCTGAGAATATTTTACTTTCTTGAGATCTAAGAGTGATTTTTCCAAAAATTTAAGTGATTTGTCAGGTTTTCTTGACTCTTAGCATGATCATGTACTTACTTTAGTCTTTATGAATCCACAATTTTATGAATTATAAGTAAGATATTTACCGGCTGAACTAATTTTTATTACCTTTTAAAAATGTTTGCAAAAAAAAAAAGTCATTTTTATAAGAAATTAAAATAAAAATAAATTACCTTGGTCTTTTTTAAAGAGCCCGATAAGATTTATCTAAATATTTAATAAGTTTTTTTCATTCTTACTTCTCATTAATTATATATATTACATTAATTAAAAATTCGATAATATTTATATTTATGTTATTCATCTCTTTTACTTGTCCCTCATAAATAAGAAAATAATTGAAAAATAAAGTTTATTTAAGACATACTTATTATTTTTAACTAATTTTAACCGTTTTCTTAAACTGCATAATTCGGTTATTGAGCTCTTATAAATAAGATCAGAAGAGTATCTCTTAAAAATGAATTTAGGAGACAAGGGTTTTTACTAAAAAAAAATTGAGTAAAATACTCTAACCTCCCCTCTGTTTTGCCTTAATTATACAGACCTCCCCTCTATTTTGGAAACTCATATAAACCTCCCTTAAACTAAAATATATGTTACACAAATCTCCCTTATAGTTTGAGATTCTATTTCCATCCACTCAAACTGTTAGTTGACCGTTAAGTTTGACTTTTAAACTTTTTTTAACCAAAATGCCCTTCTTCAGTATTAAAATTATTTATATATATATATAAGGGCTAATAAAAATTTATACAACCATAAATTTATTCTATTAGATTCTCTAACTTTATAATTTTTTTAAAAAATTTATTAATTTTGATATTATAAATTAATTTTGACTTAAAATATATATTAAACACATATTTTTATCAAATATAATAAACTATATAAGTATGAGATTGTATGTATCATTTAAATTTATAATTTAATATTTTTTTCACAAATATTTATAAACACATTTGATCAAGCATATTTTTATTTAAAATCTTACTTGAATATTTAACGTTTGTGATATTTACATTAACCAATGCTAAAATCATCAAACAGATAACTACTTGTAAAGATAAAAATATAAATTAAGGAATAGATAAAAAAAAACTCTTAAATTCTTTAAAACAACTTTAGTCAAAATGTGCAAGAAAAAATAAATTTAATTAAAAAAATATATTTTTGGAATCTTTTTAGAATATTCTTAACGGAGTTAATTGTTTGGACTTAAGTGTATGTTTTTAAAATAGAGGGGAGGTCTGTGTAATTAAGGTAAAACTGGAGGGTGGTCAGAGTATTTTACTCAAAAAAATTAGAAGCTTAATTATAAATTATACAAGTTTAAATATAAATAAATGAATTTCTGTATTTTTTTGACCTGAATAAATGAGTTTCCGTAATTTATACTTTATAGTCACATTTTTTTGTATTATTTTCAATTCGGACCAGCTTTTTATATCTTAAAACTTCATGTTACAGAAATCTAAAAAACGAGATACGATTATTAAATAACTTACCCCATAGTATCCATCAATTGTTTTTTTGGCCAGTGAGAGTATCCATTAATTTTAGCAACATAGCTTTTGGTATTTAGAAGTCATCATATTTCCAAGTAAACAGGACCAATTTTTTCTGATACATTTTTTTAGTATTAGATAAGAATCTTAATCCTTTGGTAATAAATTCAAGAGTAAAATATTCTAATCATTCATCTATTTTGTCTTAATTACATAGATCTCTCCTCTATTTTGAAAACCCGTGTAGATAACTAGACATCCCTTAAAATTAATATATATTACACAAACCTCCCTTATATTTTGATATTCTAGTTCCATCCACCCAAACTGTTAGTTGACCGTCAAGTTTGAATTTTAAACTTTTGTTTTATCAAAATGCTCCTCTTTAACATTAGAATTACTCCCTCCGGTCTTATTTATAAGCAACTTTCTCTTTGATTGCGCAAAACGAACTGGTAGTTAAAAGTAATAAATATGTCAAAAATCTCATATTTTTTTTCATATATACCCCTATTTATGAAAAGAGTATAGGAGAGAGAATAGATAAAAAGTATAAAAGATAATGAGTATAAGATATGAGAGAGAAAATCACTTATAAATAAAACCGGAGAGAGTATTTAAACATATATATATATATATCTGTGTGTGTGTGTTTGTGGGACCAAAAATTTATTCCCACCAAATTTTAATTCTGATAGATTTTTAACTTTCTAATATGTAAAAAATTTATTAATTTTGAGATTATAAATTTATAATTTTATTTTTTTCACCATATTTTTTAGTTTCTTAAATGACTACAAATATATATCAAACACATTTTTTTTCAATAACATATAATAAGCTATACAGGTTTGAGAGATTGTATAAGTTATCTAAATTTACAATTTTATACTTTTTCTACAAACCTTAAAAAAAAAAACTTATCCGAATTTTTAGAAGTCTGTGATATTTACCAGCTATTAATTAAAATTTAGGATTTAGTAGTGAGGGTAAATTAGTAAACAAATTTTATTTTTATATAATTTTAATTAAAAATTTTAGTTTTAGAATATTTTTTGAATATTCTTAATAATGGCTTAAATTTAAGTGTATGTTTTTAAAATAGAGAGAGAATCTATATAATTAAGATAAAATAGAAGAATGATTAGAGTATTTTAATCTAAACTCAAAATTAATGTCCCCGGCCCTGAGAGTTTCTTACTATACGTACCACCCTGTAAAGTCTCAAGAGCCGTTCCCCCCAAAAAATATTACTGCAGTTACACAAGCTCTGCCACACGTGTGCTGGTTTTCTTTCATGTTCGTTTAGGATAGCATATTTTTGAGTAATAAGTGCTTATAAATCATGATTTATAGTATATGAGGTAAGTATGTGAGATAAATTTTATCCCAACTTATTTAATAAGTGTTTATTCTTAAAATATAAGGTAATCCAAACATACATATAATCATACCCCCACACAACACATATTACGTTTTATGCTTTTATAGCAGTTTCTGTATGATTCCATTTAATATTCGTTCGATTTGAAACATGTGGCTCAATGCAGAGGATTTGGTTGGGGGGGCAAATGTAAATGTTGACTTCTGCCCTCATAATATGTGTAATTGAAAATTACCGCTCCCCTCTTTTCTTTTTTCCTTTCCTTCCTTCCCCCCACACAAGGCGACGGCTTCTTGATTTCTCAAACTTTTTATAGAAATAATTAACGATATTCAAATTTTATTATAGTGTGATTTGAGTGATTATATATATATTTTTTCCAATTTATTGACTCTTGAATGGACTTTTCAAATAGAAAACTTCTACTAGTATATATCCCAACAACTATAGTTTCAGAGGAAAAGACGAAGCAAGAAGTTACGGGTCAATTGTTAACGCTTTTTAATACTTAAAATTTTTTTGGGGATTATGTTCACAAACAACAAGGAAAAAAAAGAATTAGTGGAAGATCTCATTGATCGGACTCAGAGTGTGGCAGGGTATGAACAATTGGTCTAAAAAAAATCTGGGGAAATGGTCAGTCTTCGTCTTTCTAGTTTGATAATTGGTCTGAAATGAACACTTCTTTCATTG
Source organism: Inga oerstediana (assembly GCA_963210345.1). Taxonomy (NCBI): domain Eukaryota; kingdom Viridiplantae; phylum Streptophyta; class Magnoliopsida; order Fabales; family Fabaceae; genus Inga; species Inga oerstediana. The sequence continues at coordinate 5,355,826 of OY723401.1, forward strand.
ATATTATTCCTGGATATGAACATTTCATTGATCAAACTCAGAGTGTGGAAGAGTATGCCTAGGAGGGAGGTGGGTGGGATAGGAGTAAGATGGAGTTTTGGTTTCTACATCATGTAATTGATCGTATTGTGTGAGTGCATCCCCCTAATGAGGAGAGAGGAGAAGATAAAATTATTTGGAAACCATCCACTGATGGTTGTTTCTCTGTAAAATCTGCATATCGTTTTCTTATTTTAGGTACATGACAACACGAGGATAACATATGGAAGATCCTATGGAGATGTTCTTGCCCAGAGAAAATCAAAGCTTTCGTGTGGTTAGCTACTCACGGAAGAACTCATACAACAAAGCTGAGAATGCAAAGAGAATTGGAAACATCCACTGCGTGTCCTTTTGGATGCAAAATGGAAGAAGACCTCATGCATATGGTGCGAGATTGCTCAAATGTCAGGCAGTGCTGGGAAATAATGGTCAAATAGAAAAAATGGAATGTATTCTTTTCTTTACAAGGTGGAGAGTGGATCAAGTGGAATCAGACGCACGGAATTAGAAAGGACTTTACAAAGAAAGTCTCGTGGTCAAAGCTGTTCGGCTACCTTTGTTGGGATGCATGGGTTTCACGATGTAACAAACTTTTTGAGAGAAAAGACAACAGAGTGCGACTCAACGCTTATCACAGTTTCTTTAGAGCATGCTCGGATAAGGATATCCTCATAACAGGAGCTACAGAAAACAGGATCAGACTACTACAGGGGAATCAACATCAACAAGAAGGGGACTTCATCAAGATGGAAGTTGATGGCTCAGTGTTGGAGGATGGAAGGAGTGGGTGCAGAGGCTACTTTCGGGATCACAATGACAGATGGCTTAGTCGATTTAGCTGCAAATTAGTAAATGTTCATCCTGTTTTTTGCAGAAATGCTTGGATGTATTCAGGGCCTGCAATTATGTTGGTCCAAAGGGTATAGGAAGATTTACTTGTTTTCTGATTGTATAGAGGCTATAAATTATATGTTGAGAGGCTATGATAATGACCATCTATCCAAGGACATTGTGGCTGATTTTAGGTTGCTAGTTCATAGATATTGGTAGGTTATGATTGCTCACAGTTACAGAGAGCACATAATCACCGCTAATAAATTAGCTAGATACTCACATAGCATGGATGTGGTCTTTTGTTTCCTTGATCAATCTCCTATTCTCCTCCTTTTATTTGAGAGACGGACATTGATAAAGATTAGATTCCCCTTCTTAATTTAGATGTAATATGTCTTTTTTTTTTTGATACAGATGTAATATGTCTTTAACATAACGTTCTGTTACTTATCCAAAAAAAAAAAAAAGAATTAGCGGTGAAGAAATTAGTGGTGAAGTCTAAGTTCTATCACAAGTAGGAACCTAATTAGGTAGCCATCACTATCTGGTGGGGCCATTCCTCTCTTGAAGTTATATTCAGTATTCACACATGAGAGCTTAGCTGACAAAAAAGAAGAATCGATTATGTCTATTAATAAAATAAAAAGCTGCAAGAGATGGGATATTTCTCATATATTTGCTTCTGCTGCAAAATTTTGAAATCTGGGTTTGGTTTAACACAAACACATCATGTCTCAGCTACAACACAATTCTCCCTTGTTTTCCCTCTCTGTTCTTTCTTGGCATGCCTTTACTAATTTCACTGCCAGAGAAAAGGAAACAGCGAAGGGCCAGAGATGATGATGATAGCAATAATAATAATAATAAGTATTATTATTATTAAAAACAGCGGTTGATGGGGACAACTTTGACAGGCAATCCATTGAAAGCAGCATTTTAGCTGTGGGTTTTGTAATGAAAATATATTTATTGTTGCTGTAGTGTACAGTGCAAATTTAGCAGCATATATTTGTCAAATCAGAAAAAAGCAGAAAAAAGGACACCAGATTTGAGAGTGAGAGAATAAGAATCTGGCTCTGTTCTTCATGGAGGTTTTGCTTGTTATTGCTACCAAGTAGGGATCTTTGCTTTTCCTAAAGGCACAAGTTACTTAGTTGATGGTGGGGTTAGAATCATATTAGCCATTTAATTTGGAGCATATTATTGGATTATCCTGAGAACAAAAAAGATCATTGTAGAGGAAGGAAGAATAATGGCATACATCAGCAAAAAAGGAGAGTTCATGTGAGTATTTATTTTTTTAGTTTTGCTGCAGTCACGTGTGTATGCAGCAGTAATAAGAAATCTGTACCAGTCATGTGTCCATCTACATCACAACCAAAATCTACCCTCTATCTAGGGGAGTAATTCGTTCTACTTTAAAAATCTTCATTCCTCTCTTTTAAAGCTAAAACATATGTGATCCTCACTTTACTTGCAACAAGAGGACAAGGAAAAATGATGTAGAATGACAAGAGGTAGGGAGAACTCTTAAAAGGAACATCATGGTTTAGGAAAAATAAATGGCTCAAAATACATACACACTCACACTCTTGGCACTAGCACAGAGTTTCAACAATAAGAAGCTTTATCCCATTAAATAGGAATATCTTTTTTTTTTTGCCAGCCATTAAATAGGAATATCACTCTTATAAATTTAGAACAATTGAATTATCTTTTAGCACAAAAATAAATAAAATTGAAAGTAAAAGTTTAATCGAACTTTCAATGTTATATTTTAATTAAAAAATCAATAATATTAGTATGTTTATATCGGATCACATGTTTGCTTCAGAAAAATTTGTGCATAATTTCATAATAGAAGGGGATGCCGCATTTTAAACACCTTTCAGAAGATGTGGGCATATTAACCTACAAAATACTTCTCAAGCAAAAAGATGCGAAAAATACATACGCCCGAAGGAACAGGTAATATCAAGATAAAAACAAAAGAACAAACAAACAAAACAACGTCTTTATGAATTGCTTGTCAAATTGACTAATGCCACATATCAACAATGATGAAATAAGATGTGAATGCATAGTGCCCAGCATGGTAGGTGAACAAGCCCTATATAGAGGTAAGTGGCACTATTCCATGCCCAAAGGGTTTCCAACCATTCCCAAAAGTTGCCAACATTAATACCACTATACCCTTCGAATACACCCTTCAACAAAAAGTAAGTGGCGGGTGGAAACCCAATGAATCCTAAAACAAGGTTACAGGTTATCCTCATTAAAGATATCAAGTTACTAGCTTTAATGTCAAGCTTCAAAGGTCGAGCCATCAGACAAATTGGGACGATAAGTAAAGCCCCAATTTCAGCAGTAGCGAAGTTAATGACTGACGTGAGAGACAAACCAATGAAAGCCGCTGATATAGTTACCGACTTTAAGCTAGCCCATTCATTTTTCTGAGATTGAGATGCGGCAGCTTCAGAAAGTGAAGGACCTGATATCATGTAAGAAACTATCAGGCTAAAAACTGATAGCAGAATCCATACTATGAAGCTGGTTTTGGCAGTTAAATTGGCCATTTGACTTATGAAATATGGGAGTACAGAGACAACACCACCCCATAAGTGGAAGGCAAGAACCTTTCTGGCAGACTTCAGCCATTTCCAAGAATCAAAATCGATGTTCATTTTGGATGCAGAAGAGGCTTGCGAAGCAGATTTCTCTTTTGGTTGGATAGAATCAAAATAACTAGCTTCAACGTGAAGAGAAGCCGCAACTATGGGAAGTGGAGCAACAAGTAGAGCAAAAGATATCATGTAAACTCCAACAGACACAAACTTACTGGGGGATGTCAAAAGGTACAAGAAAAACGACTGGTGAAACTTCTCAAGAAGGTTGTTCACTGAACGTACAACTCCTTCTATCAGCCTGCAGCAAGTAAAAAAATTTTATCTGATTAAATTTGACCATATATTCAGTAAATCAGCAGAAATGCCCCTTCCTTTACATTAGTGATGGCAGCCAACAAAATGAGCAAGGAAGACAATGCATACCTAAAGAAGGTGCATTCATATAATTGTTTAACAGAATAACAATATGCCAGTTAATGCATAAAAAGCTAGATGCTACACCAAGAAATACAACTTTGCTTGTTAAACTATTAAACATTCGTCGTAAAAAAATTATCTCCCACAATAGCCAATAGAAAAGAATAATAATAAGTGCCCAATTAATTGTCACATTAAAAAATAGCAATAATTTTCTTTACCCTACAAGTCTTACAATCTTTAACACAACCATATAATTAATACAAGCATTTCAAATAATTTTGTAATCGCATACTTCAGCAACACTTCTAGTAAACAGAAACAGCAACAAATGTATACGACTGCATACTTTCCACCACGGATAAGGAACTCATTCCGCCTGGCCATTTTAGTGAGAGGAACTTTTGATGAAATTTCCAAAGTAATCGCATCAACTTGATAATCACGAAAGGCACCATGAGGACCAGTGGGAACACCCAAACCCTGAGAAGGAACAGTATGTTTGTTATAAAATCTTTCACAGAAGAGTGCTTTTTTTGGATGAGGAGTTAGAGGGGGAGGGGAGGGCAGTAAAGTGACAAAGCTTTAGATAGGTAACCACCTGGTAATACAATGAACTTGCAAGTGTAGCAGTGCCCTCAACATACTCAGTAGCAGGGATACCAAATTTCCACTGGGGATTCAAGCTTCTAGCAATTTGTCCTAGTGACTCAAATACAACACCCAAAGTATAAAGCCACCTATAGTTCAGTAGAGACCACATTTTCTTTACCTTTATCTGCAAACCTTGCTTATGTACTGCTAGGTAGTTTACAATATTGATGAGGTCAAGGTTTGGCATCTGTCCATTGGATGCTTCAGCATAAATATTAACAGTGTCCTCAAAATAATCACTTTGCTTTGCAACTTTAATTACAAGAGCTGCAGCCATAGTTCCAGCACGTCTGAAACGATCATATAACTTTTCCTCTTCATTAGGCTTCTGTCCATGTTTGTAAACAATATTGCTCTCACTACATGTCTCACCATTTACTATGTCGGCTCTGCTAAAAGTTGGGGCTTGATATTCTGTTAGCCAGGCAGCGACAGCAGAATACTCTCCATATTGGGAATCAGCAACAAGCCATATGATATCCTTTGCTAACCAAGTAGCCCGACCAAGCAGTGAAAACACTGAGTATGCAATTCCCAAAGAAAAAGCCTCCTCTACACCAACTTTCATTGAATTGTAAGGTGTCACCAAGACAATGGCTTCTTTGCCATCCCCACGCGGTGCTCTTATAATTCCAACTGTGTTAATTCCAAGTGATGAACAACTAATGTTTTTCCCAATATTCCCGGAATCAGGACTTGTAAAAAAGTGCAGCGGATGAAACTGGTTCAATTGAGGGTAAAACTTGTGATGTGTAACTTCAGCACCCGAGTCTGACATATACTGTGCTATAAGTCTTTGACTTTCACTGCATTGAAATACCAATTGAATCAAACTATATTTTGTATCTTTTATTTTGAATCTCTTCTGCTGACAGGTAAGAGGGGCAGTAGGAAAAGCATAATGAGCTTTTCAGTACCTATTATATTTATCTCTCAACAAGCTTCGAATCTAGAGGCATAATATTATCATTACTGTCAATGGCTGGAAATAATGTATAAATTGAACAAAAAGGAGAGATGAAGATCATAGACGAAGAGAAAGGGCTTACAATTCTGACCCCCTGGATCTCAACTTCAAATCAGTTAAGTCCTTCACCAATTTATTTGCCACTGAGGCATCATGAGTAGAGAGCATATTGTTTGCAGAACCTGGATAATAATAGTGCAACCAAATGTAATGAACAATAATAAAGAAAAAGCCCTCTAATTTAAAAGTCTGGCATTCAGAATGCTAGAAGAAACGGAATGATCCCTCTCTTTTCCAGGTATACTATCAATCCGATTCAAAATGGTACAGATCAATGAGTTTAACAAGTAAATACTCAACTTTTACCAACCAAGCAACAGACAAGTGAGATCATATGAACTTTCTGTTTCTTCATTTTCCATGAGTTTACTTGTAGCAAGGTTCAGGTAATGAATCTTGTAATGCAGCGGAGAGGCGAAGAAGAAATATAGAAAAGAGTAGTTGATCTATGAAACAACGGTCCGTAGAATTAGAATATTTCAATTTCAGATCAGCTAGCAAACAGTGGCTTTAGGTTAAGCGACAAAATGAAATGAGATATCCAGTCAAGACTCCTAAAATAAGGGATGGCTAACATCACCGTGATGGTTTTTCTAGCGGCCAAAATATTGGGCAACAATAAAACTACCACTTGAAAATAGAAATCCCACAAGCAAAAAGCCAAAAACGTACTTATGTCTAGAAACTATCTGCAAGGATGCCCCCAGGAAAAAAAAAAACTTGGGCACCACTAAAGTCTCCAAGTAAATAGAGAAGTCGCAGAAGTGAGATGAAGTAGGTGCTTTCCATGGGAAAATAGTCGAACTCTTCATATGAATGAAACAAAAACAAAATATAAAACATACAGATGAATTTGACCTGGCATGAGCGCATTCTCGGAAATATAGGTGTTCTTGGCCAGAACCGGCAGCAGCAGAAGGGCCAAAACTCCGGCCGTGAAGCAAACAATACTGGAATTGAAGACCCACCATTCCAACCATAGAATGCAGCGAATTAGCTTTATCAAAGTGAATATAAAGATCGCAAGAACTAAAAAGGGTTGAAGTGGAAGAACGAGTACCTGACAAAGAGACTGTGAGAAATCAGAAAGATCCCCAGGCGCACAATTGGACGCTGTTTTAGCTTTGGCTCAGCGATCTCGGCCATAGCTTCTGAATCCGACAAACCGAAGCACTTTGCGCAGCTCAGTGTGGATTTTCAGCTAAATCTCCCAGTCCATGGCTGAAGGGGAGAAGGGGGCATTGATCTGCTCCTTTGTTTTTTTTGTATTTTTTTCCAAAAATCATAACTGAAGAAAATCTGGGCTAGCATTGGGTTATTACAGACCGGATCTGTCAAGCCCAAAAGGTAAGAAGCCCACGAACTGAGTGGGCCAGACTAGAATCAAGATCACGAACGACGTCGTTTACTCAAGCTTGGCTCAAAGCTAGCTTACTGGCAATATGCAGCACGGCGAAAGGTGGCTTCTGATTCTGAGACTGCTGCTGTCACCCTGAAAGTCTGAAACATGCCCGCTAAGCCTTTCTACCATTTCCCGCGGAGCAAACTTGACCTTTCTTCTATTTACGGAGCGAACAGCCTCACTTGCAAAACCAAAACCCGATTTTTATTTTCCTTTAAAAGCTTGCAAAAAGCTAATTCGCGGTGCTATAAGAGGTTTGAATATAGGACTTTGAAAACTTCTTGCCAATTCTCTGTTTCAGAGAATGGCAAGTACGGCAACTTTGATTCTGGGTTACGGAAGGCGTTTTCCTTTGCCCGGTCCATTTCACCTGGTGGTAGCTGGTGGAACTTATCTGAACATAAGCAAGACGATGTTGAAGCGGCGAAGCCAATTGCGGCGCTGCTCGCTCTTCGCCGAATGTGGGTTTTAATTTCCGGCGAGAGATGGATTTTATTTGTAGCTTTTGGTTCCCTTGTCATTGCAGCCGTAAGTCTGAGTTAACCCAATTTCTTTTGAATGCATGCTTTGGTGTGAAGGTAGCTTCGGAAATAAGTGGGCTCTCTTCTCTTATGACGAAGTTCAATCGCCTAATTACACTGGTCATTGAACTTTGAACAACTCTCATTCTCAGCATATCGACTTTATGAATGAAATGTCAAAGACATGTTGTGTATACTCAAATACTAACTCCTTAGAGTTGCTTCGAGGAACTGTTTTGACTTTCGACTAACGAATAATAGTAAATATGCTGCAACTGATGGTAGAAGTAAAACGATAACTCCCTTTAACGGAAATAAAACTTATCGCATTTGCTGCATTCCACCTTCCTCATTGGCCCTTTATTCTCGCCCTATTTGTTACTCCTCCTACCCACATATTTGTCTAATTTCGATTAGAGGAAGGAAATTAGTTAAGATAGTAAATATAACGTATATTTTCTAAAACAACTTAATCATCTTCTTTAATTTTCTCATTCCCTCTCCTAATTGATTATTGTTGAGTGAGCATGATAGATATAAATTAGGAAAAGATTGACAAATATGAAAATTATATCTTATATTTAATATTTAAGACATATTTCAACTCCCAAATGTATTTTACATTAAGAACGGGAGAGAGCAATTCTCAATATTTGTTCTTCTATTGCAGGTTTCAGAGATCTCCATGCCAAGTATATTGGCTGCGTCCATATTTTCAGCACAGAGCGGTGAGATCGCGGGGTTCTACAGGAAGGCACGGTTTTTGCTTGTTCTGTGTTTCACTTCAGGCATATGCAGGTAATTCTTGTAAAGCTTAAATTGCGTTTCTGATCTTTTAAATTTGAAAAGACTGCTCATTGCATTGATCTTTTGATTTCATAAGATGCCTCTGACCAGCTTGTATACAGAATCCACTTGAACGACAAATATCATGTTTTAAGAATAATGACTGTCTCAGGCCAAAACAAAGGAGAGAGACTATTTAAATGTATAAGTGATACACTCATGCCAAGCATTTTAATGCTTAAAACGGTATTAAAATGTGATATCAAATCAAGTTATTAAAATGCAGATCATTAGGAGTTTGCATTGAATCTATCATTCTGTCTTATTACTTTATTTCCTTTATCAGTGACTATATAAATTGCAATACGTAAAAAATTAAGGTGTTGATTATTGAGTTATTTGATTTGAATTTCAGCGGCTTACGAAGTGGCTGCTTTGGAATTTTGAATGTAATCCTGGTGCGTGCTTCTTTATCATAGCCAGTTATTATAGATAATTTGTTTCAGGTTATGCAACTGAATCACTATAATATTTAATTCTAAAAAAGAGTTCCTCGTGATTCGGCTGTTGACTAATGTTACGGCGAAATGGTCATGATCTTCTTGGATCAGCTCATGCGATTTATTCAAATAAAAAATGATTTTATGTTTCCTGGATCATCATTCGGATGTGTTCTGCATTGCTTATAGTGAAACTTATCTATCTAACTGTTCTATTTCTCTTGCAGCACATTTTTATTTCTCTTCAATGCATATAACTAGCTTTCCTTAATGCATTTATCTCTAGGATTCAAGGATGTGGTACCTTCTGACGCTGTGATCTTCTTTTTGCAGGTGAAGCGTCTTCGAGAAATTCTGTATGCAGCTGTTCTTTTTCAGGTTGGTGTTTTTCAGCAGTTCTTGCAATATATTTAAATTTTATTTGAGGGTGTATTATCTGTTTCTTTTTTCCTCTGTATTTTATATTTTCTTTTTGTATGGTTTTGTCTTATTTATGATGTAGGACATATCTTATTTTGATAGAGAGCAAGTTGGTGACTTAACAAGCAGGCTTTCAGCAGATTGTCAACGACTATCTTACGTCATAGGAAATGATCTTCATTTGATATTTCGCAACACTTTACAGGTTAGTATTCTTATATCTTTACCGTAGGTTGAAAGCTAAAATTAAACTGCCTTTTCTTTCCTTTGATATTCAGGGAACAGGGGCAATAATTAATTTGGTGACTTTATCATGGCCTCTGGCATTGTCTGCCTTGGTGATTTGCTCTGTTTTATCTTCAATTTTCCTGGTTTATGGCCAGTAAGCTTCTGTGACATGACTTCTTCCTTATGTAATTTTTTCCTGAAGAATAGTATTAATTTAGTTATTGCATGACCATGATGAGGTGCCGGCAAATTGCTACAATGCACATAATACTGAAAATGTTGTTCATCTCAGTTTGGAGTTTAAGTCTTCTGTCCAAGTTAAACATTGTGTTTTGTGAGAAAGGCCAAAAAAGCTTCATGGGAACATGCATCCAAGAATATCTGGGAACAATGTTTTGCTTGGTTTGAGATGGAAATTTTTCTTCCGGGGGACATAAAAATGAAAAACAATCCACAAAGATGTTATGTGTCTTGAAAAGTTTATGGATTTGAACTACTTGAAAATGTTTTTCTCTGGCATTAAAGTTCCTTGGTAGTGCAGATTGTTTGAACATTTGTTCATTTTTTTGACACTAGGTATCAAAGAAAAGCGGCAAAGTTGACCCAAGATTTCACAGCTAGTGCTAATGAAGTATGCTTGTTATGTTGGAAGAATTGCTTCTGAGATTGTTATCGGAATTTTTCCTCAGTATTTTTTCTAATGCAGGTAGCACAGGAAACCCTTTCACTTGTAAGAACAGTCCGAGCCTATGGCACTGAAGTAGAAGAAATTGGAAGGTTCTATTTATTTTCATACTAATCATCCCTGCTGAAACATTTTGATTTGATGGTATGGGAGCAGTGAAGGATATATCTGGTGTTTTGAATTCCAGAATCCTCATCAAACTTTCATCTCACACAGAAAGGGACTCAAATCACATCGCAAGTTCATTGCACTTACATTTGACATTCTTCATGTTTGTGTACATAAAATAACGTTAAAATGAAAAAAGACGCTCAACTCAAAACTATAACAAATATGTGTTGATTTAATTATAATCATAAGGCCCCACAAACCAGCAGATCTGGTGCTCTGAAATCACTGATTAGTTGCCATTTTAACCTTGATACTGGTTATCTTGACAATGAAAGTTTACAAGTGTATCACACTGGCTTATATTTAATTACATTTGTTTTGATAATACTGATATTCATAATACCCATGCTATTTTTAATCAGGTACAAGCAATGGCTTCAGAGATTAGCATTTGTAAACACTCGAGAGAGTTTGGCTTATGGCTTTTGGAATCTGAGTTTTAACACCCTTTATCGTTCAACTCAGGTTTGACTACTGATTGCCACATCAGAAGATTTAAGCCACTTTGCATATTGCAATGAATTCAGTAATATGTCATGTTCACATCAGTTTTTTGGGATATTATTCCGTTCACATGGAAAATTAATTTCAAACTCCTTTTGCTTTATGCATGGCCTTGATGGGATGATCCTATTTGCGTTTTGATGTCTAAATATTGTTTACAGTATTTTCATGATAGCATGGTTCCGCCTGTGCTATTGTACGTTGATGCGTAAGCAAAAAAAAGTTAATATAGACATGTTCTGTATTTTGCTACAGGCACTAATTGGTTCGTGAATTGAAGGCCAGATTTGTTCATATTTATTCACATTTTAAAGCTAATGACGAGGATCAAGTGAATTAAGTTTCGGAATATGGATTTCTCTATCTTATGGAATAAGAAACGCTTTTCCAAGTTATATTTTTCACTAGAATAAGTCTTAGAACTCTTTATTGTCAAATTCTCTTTTTAATTTCAGAAATGCTGAGGACCAAATACTAGGCTTTTTAGTGTATTCATCAGCCACGTAGTTTCTTTTTTTCCCGACCAAACATCAGCCATATAGTTTCCAAGTATCTATTATGGTACTAGTTTTTTGGTATAATGATGTTCGGGTTTGTCCCTTCATGGGCTGGCCTATGATTGTTTACTCATTGTTGATTCTTTTGTCCCTCCCCAACATGGTTATTGCGTACTAAAATTGATGTGATATGCTACATGCAGGTATTTGCTGTACTGTTAGGAGGGATGTCTGTTCTCTGTTGTTGTGTAACTACAGAGCAGCTTACTAAGTATGTACTATACTGTGAATGGCTGATTTTTGCTACTTGGAGGGTGACAAATAGCTTGTCATCATTCCTGCAGTCCATTGGAGCATGTGAAAAAGTTTTTCAAATGATGGATCTTTTGCCCAGTGATCAATTTTTGTCGAAAGGCAAGTAATTGTGACTCTTTCAACCCCTTAATGAATTTATGTCTTGTTGATTGTGGTTCATAGCGTATGCAGGAGTGAAGTTGCAGAGGTTAATGGGACGTATTGAGTTTGTAAATGTATCATTTTGTTATCCGACAAGGATCATGGTATGACTTCTTGTGATGAATTTCTCTTGCTTCATTTGTTACAATAGTACTAATATTTAGGATCACTCATTCCAAATAATTATGAAAATGCTTTTGGCTACTTACCCTGCACTGAATCACTGCAGTTTTAGTGTAACTGATAATTTTGAAACACTGTGAAAAAAAAGAAGAAGATAATTTTGAAACACTGAATTATGTATAATTTTCTGAACATTTGGCCATCTGCTACCCTCATCTTTTGGAAAACATTTGATGGTTCCTTGTCATTACCTCCTTTGTGAGTGGAACCACTTGGGTAGCTGCCCCCGTTCCACCATCCCTCCAATTGTTACCATGACTAATCGTACCCTCAACTAATCACCGCATGGAATTCTACCTTCATGATCTTGGAAGCCTCCATTTGTACCTTCACCACAACTTATGTGACTGACCCCAATGCCTCCCCTATATCCACAACACATAGTCAAGATTGTTACCTTGGGACACAAGTTTTTTCACTTGTTTGTTTGAAGCAGATTAAATTTTTATTGATCTTTGATTTTATGTGACGTTTGAGCAGTTGCCTGTTCTGGACCGCTTAAACTTTTGTGTTGAACCAAATGAAATGATTGCAATAGTAAGAACTCTCTTCCTCTGTTACCTGTCTTTCCCATTTTGGCGTTGCTCAAATCTCGACCTAATTTGAGGTCCTACTTTCCCAAGGTTGGTCTTAGTGGTAGCGGAAAGAGCACAATACTCAACCTTCTACTTCGTTTATATGAGCCAAGTAAAGGTCAGGTACACGACTCAGACCTTTCAATCTTGCCATGGCAAAATGGAATCAAATTTATAATTAGATAGAAGGACCCGCATGCTTGTCGTCCATTGGATCAGTTGTCTGTTCGAAACCATTTAAACATGCATCTAACTAGTTCTATGAATTCATTGTATAAATTTACTCTGATTTTGCTCTTAGACCGATGTCTTTATTCTCTCTGTATGGGTTATTTGGAGACACAGGACGGCATTGGGATTAAAAGCAAAATTATTCCTATGGTCGCTCAATCTAATATGTATTCTATATGAACATTCTGGTTAACCGTTTCTATTTTTACAGATTTACATTGATGGGGTCCCTCTCGGAGAATTGGACATCAGGTGGCTGAGACAAAACATTGGATATATAGCACAGGTTCGGCAACTGAAACTGGAGTCGTTACTTCAGCTTAGTCAAATTCATCGTTATTGGAAAATTTTGTTTCAGACAGGAACCACATCTCTTTCGCATGGACATCAAGTCAAACATAAAATATGGTTGCCCTAGAGACACTAAACAGGAAGATATTGAACGAGCAGCAAAGCAGGCTTATGCTCATGACTTCATTTCATTGTTTCCCAACGGCTATGAAACCATTGTTGATGATAACTCACTCAGTGGGGGACAAAAGCAACGAATTGCCATTGCTAGGGCCATTCTTAGGGACCCTGTAGTTATGATACTTGATGAAGCAACCAATGCTCTAGATTCTGAGAGTGAGCATTATATCAAGGTATATTTTTGAAACTCAAGCCTCTTGAAATTTTAGTTTCCGTCTTTTTTCCCAATTTTAAACGCAGCGCTGATTAGTGATGAATTGTTTTAGGAGGTTGTATGTTCATTAAGAGGTGGACATAAAGCAAGAACCATCATTATCATAGCACATAGGTGAATAAATTCCTTGCCTAACCTGCCTCTCCTTCATCTTCCTTATAATGGTGAGTTGCATAATTGGGATTCCTACTATTCGCAGGCTTTCTACCCTAAAAGCTGCTGACAGAATCTTCGTAATGGATGATGGTCGCATCATTGAGGTGATTTTATGCTCATCTGAAGTATACTGTAAAGCAACTGTTCCAGGCACGTTTGCTGACTGTTGTTTCATCAAATCTTGTGTTCGCAGATGGGTAACCACGAAGAACTTCTGCTTAAAGATGGTCTCTACGCTAAATTGTATAAAGTTCAAACAGATATTTTGACTTAAATGGTTTGGGAAGCTCATTTGTAATTAATTGCTCTGGTCTTTGTTTACTGAATCAAAAGCTTTTGACCTCGTCTGCTCTGTTCATGGAATACCGCAGTGAGTACGCTCTGCTTCACTGTAATTCATGTCGAGCAACTAAGATGTATAATGATCACGACCCTTCCTTCCCTCTTCACTGGTGAGGCAGGCCTTTGGGTTGCTTGCTCTCTTGTGCTTTCATATCATTCTGCTTCTCCTTCCTCCTCCTCCTGCCTTCATCTTCAGCTTTCACTTCTTCAGTAGCCTTAGCCGCGCCTTGTGTGGATGAGGCCTCGTCCATTGCGTTACCTTCTTGTTCTTCAACTTGAATGCAGAGGCTTGCCATTTTTATCAGTAAGCAGCATGGCTGCATGAAGGCCTGTTTACATTACACGTGGGGAGTGTTTCCTCTTGTTTGCTGCCATGCAATCACTCTACTTGCTATCTCGCCTTGTGGCGCATATAATGATAAAATATTGCCCCATTTATAAAAACCCTTTTTTTTTTCAACATATATTCCCTACATTGTTTGAACTTCATCTTGTTTTCTGAATCATTATTTTTAATTGATAATTAAATACTACTATTATATACTTCTCTAAGAAAATTCCTGAAAAAGAACTTTTAAAAAAAATATTAAAAGACAAAAGAATACTCTCAATATTCATAGTACTAAAGAGGGATGTGGGCCTGTTTTGTCCTTTTTGAAGTTAAATGAAAATAATAGAAATGTCCCTTTATGCTTAAAGAAATAGAAAAGAAGAAATGGTCAGTTTTAAATGAAAAGTTGTTAAATTCAAATATGAACTTATTAAACCTTTATCAAGTGTATGAATTAATATATCCTTCACTTGCCATTGTTGTAAATGGTCAATTTTAAAGGGGAAGTTGTGAAATTCATTTGTGAACTTGTAAAATCCTTATCAAGAGTAAGATTAATATATCTCTGACTTATCATTGTCACATGTGGTTAATTTTAAATGGCAAGTTGTGAAGCTGAACTTGTGGGTGATGATGGAAGAAAAAGAAACAATGACATGTATCGTGGGCCAAAAACAAAGGAAACAATGATGTATATCTCATATAAGGAGATTACAATAATGAGATTTTTCCAATGTATCAAAAAAAAAAATAATGAGATTTTTCCAACAAATTATAAATCATGGGCTCTAGTCTCACAATATAAGGCTTTTGATCTCCTCCAACTTTACATGTTGTACCTGATACCACCCTTCAGCAACAATCTTAGTCATTGACACATGACACATGCTATATAGGAATATGTCAATGATCATGTTAACTCTCAGGTCTGTAGCTTAACGAAAGTAGATTTAAGGAAATAATAACTCTCTTCTTTGTTCTCTCTTCAGTTAGAATCTCACTGTAAAAAGAATAAGAAGCCAAAGAGAATCTCCAGGTGGTAAATATGGTTTATTCACTCTGCCCTTATCCTAACACGGAATAAGGTATTTATAGACTCTGGATTACAATGGGGAATAACTGAATCTTGCTAACTGACCTTACTGCACTACCTCCACTAATACACGTTGGTTTAGTGGGCCTAATAGCAGCTATCTTCACGGAACTGACTCCATAATTAAATAACTGACTCAACAAAACAATACTCAATAAAATACTTAATAAAATAATAAGACTCAACAGAATAAATTATTAAATGAACAAAGCTAACTCAATGCTCAGATGCTTTCCTATTCTTGCGCCTCTGATAAGTAACAAATGGCTTAGTGGAAGTTGTATCATTACTCCCCCCTTGGAAAAATGCCTTGTCCTCAAGGCGAAAAGTTGGGAATTGGTGTGCCAGCAAGTCATACTCCTCCCAACTCGCCTCTTCGCTTGGTCTGGAGGTCCACTTTACAAGCAGCTCCAAATTTGGGCCTTTCCAACGGTGGGACAGCACTGCTTCTGGGTTGAGTAGAAGTTCAAAATCAGCAGAAATGGGGAGGTCTGGTGGTGGATCCGTTGGGGGCTGTCCATGTGCAGGGCGAAGAAGGGAAACATGAAAAATGGGATGTATACGTGCTGAAGGTGGGAGGTCCAGTTCATAGGCCACTTGTCCAATTC
Organism: Inga oerstediana; assembly: GCA_963210345.1. NCBI lineage: Eukaryota > Viridiplantae > Streptophyta > Magnoliopsida > Fabales > Fabaceae > Inga > Inga oerstediana. The sequence goes on from OY723401.1 coordinate 5,371,801, forward strand.
TGCGCATAACTTTATAGGGGCCGAAAAACCTTGGAGATAATTTAGCAAATTTCTGATGACTGAGAGAGCGCTGTCTAAATGGTTGAATGCGCAGAAATACAGCATCCCCAGGGTTAAAAGTGAGGTCACGTCTGTGCTGATCAGTAGATGATTTCATCCTGTCTTGTGCTTTCTTAAGATTTTCCTGGAGCAATTTCAGGATGGCATCTCTAGCGGTTAATTGAGCAGCAAGTTCAGCTACCTGGGTTTCCCCTTGTACAAAAGGGTGTAGTGGTGGTGGGTCCCTGCCATATACTGCTTTGAATGGAGTGAGGTGTGTAGATGAGTGGAAGCTCGTGTTATAAGAGTATTCAGCCCAGCATAAGTATTTGCTCCATGTCTTAGGCTGTTCATGAGCGAAACACCTTAGGTAAGCTTCTAGGCAACGGTTGACAACTTCCGTTTGACCATCAGTTTGAGGGTGGTATGCAGTGCTCATCCGTAAACGAGTTTGGCTTAAGCGAAATAACTCTTGCCAAAATGCACTTAGGAAAAGTGGGTCTCGGTCAGAAATGATAGATCTGGGAATACCATGTAAGCGAATTACTTCTTCACAGAATCGAGCAGCCACTGATTTAGCTGTGTAGGGGTGGCTCAAGGGAATAAAATGGCAGTATTTACTCAAGCGATCCACCACTACCAAGATAGTATCATAATTTCCTGACTTAGGTAAGCCAACCACAAAATCGATGGAGATATCCTCCCAAATCTGTTGTGGTGCAGGGATAGGCTGTAATAATCCAGCGGGCGATAAAGTTTCATATTTGCTCTTTTGACAAGCGAAACACTGTTGGACTAGTGCTTTAACATCAGCTTTCATTTGGGGCCAGAAAACCGTACTGGTCAATCTCTTTAAAGTCTTCAAAAATCCACCATGACCCCCTGAAGGTGTGACATGTGCCTCCTCCAGGAGTTTAGACCGCAGTGAAGAACTCTTTGGGATAACTAATCGCCCATTGTAATAGAGTTTCTGTTGGACCCAAGAGTAACCCGGTCTTGAGTTGGCATCCTGCTCTAATGCAGCAATAATTGGGGCTGTAAAGGGGTCATGCCGCAATGCTTCCTCGAGGTTCATGAAATCCATCGGTAATGGCACCACTAAATGAAGGAAATCAGCATGTTGGGGTTTACGGGAGAGTGCATCAGCACCCACGTTCTCCTTGCCAGCCTTATACACAATGTGAAAATCATATGGAAGGAGTTTGAGGATGAGGCGTTGCTGATTGTTAGTGAGTGTGCGCTGGTCCAGGAGATGCCTGAGGCTATTATGATCTGTCTTAACTGTAAAATGTCGGCCCAGCAAATAGTGACGCCACTGTTGCAATGCCAAGACCAGGGCTAACAGCTCGCGATCATAGGCTGATTTATACCTATTTGAAAACGAGAAACCCTTGCTGTAGAAGGCAATGGGGTGATCCTGCTGCAATAATATGGCACCGACACCCTCCATAGAGGCATCACATTCAATGACAAATTCAGAAGTAAAGTCTGGAAGTTTGAGCACGGGGGTGGTCATTAATGCTACTTTAAGCCTCTCAAAAGCTTTTTGGGCCTGTGGAGACCAATGAAAAGCATGTTTCTTTGTGAGGTCAGTCAAAGGGCGGGCAATCATACCATAGTTTTTGACGAAGCGTCGGTAGTAGCCGGTGAGGCCTAGAAATCCTCGTAATTCAGTGACATTGGTGGGCACCGGCCAATCCCGCACTGCATCAATCTTTTCATAATGTGTTTCCACGCCGTGGGCGGAGATTCTATGACCCAGGAAGGAAACTCGAGTCTGCCCCAAGGCGCATTTCTTGAAATTTGCGTAATAATGATTTTGTTGCAGCGCCTGAAAGACTGTGCGAAGATGATCTTCGTGTTGTTGTGGTGTCCTGCTATAGATCAAGATGTCATCAAAAAAAACCAGTACAAATCTCCTCAAGTGGGGTCTAAAGAGGTCATTCATGGCAGCTTGGAAGGTTGCTGGTGCATTTGTAAGGCCAAAAGGCATGACGACATATTCGTAATGGCCACTATGAGTTCTAAAAGTAGTTTTAGGAATGTCTGCGGTTAGAACCCGGATTTGGTGGTAACCAGAACGTAGGTCGATTTTCGAAAAATAGGCAGCACCATGTAGCTCGTCCAGTAGCTCATCTATGTTTGGAATAGGATACTTATCTGGGATGGTAATTTTGTTAAGTGCCCGGTAGTCGACACACATGCGCCAGGAATCATCTTTTTTCTTGACTAGCAGGACTGGGCTTGCATATGGACTTGTGCTAGGCCGAATGAACCCTTTATGGAGTAGGTCCTCTACCTGACGCTCAATCTCATTTTTCTGAAAGTATGGGTAGCGATATGGCCTCAAATTTGGTGGAGGAGCCCCTGGGAGCAATGTTATTGCGTGCTGATAGTCCCTGAAGGGAGGAAGGGATGTTGGTTCATCAAAAATATTATTAAAGTCAGACAGTAACCTTTCTAAGTCGATAGTATTGCAACTGTTCGTGCTCAGTGTTGGGTCAGAAACCAGCATCGAATGGAGGCTTGCATTTTGGGTAGCAGCTCGTGGGATGCCCTGTAGCCTGTATCTTTTTCCATCCACCCAAAAGATTAGGAACATTTTATTCCAATTTGCTTGAATGGTGTTAAGTGATGCAAGCCATTTAATCCCCAAAACTAAATCAGATCCAACAAGGGAAAAGGGATAAAAGTCCTGTGTGATGGTCAAACCTGGTAGTTGAACTTGTACTCCCTTACACAGCCAGTTGCAGCGCACAACACTACCATCGCCAATCTGGACGCCCAAGGTTGGAATCGAGACCGTAGATAATTTTAGCTCCCTTACCAGCGATTCCGAAATGAAATTGTGCGTTGAGCCACTGTCGACTAGAAGCAAGACCGCCTGATTTTGAATTGATCCTCGCAACTTCATTGTGGCTGCCGAAGACCTACCCAGAATTGCATTAAACGATATTTCGGCCTCCTCTGGGATTTCTTCTGCTTCCGGTATGGGTTCCAGCTCCTCTGGGATAGGGTTGCCGTCGGCGTCGACCTCCATGAGGGAAAAGGAAGACGAAGTGCAGCGATGCCCAGGACGGAAAGGGTCTCCACATCGAAAACACAGGCCTTTGTCTCTTCTTTGTTGCTTCGTCACTTCCCATGTGCTTGCTTTAGTCACGTTCGAAGGTAAGAATCCGGGCGAGCTAGCGGACGATGACGCAGCGATGAACGAGTTCTTCGATTGTGGGTGCGGGTTGGACCGGGTGAAAGTACCCGAATATGAGGATTGGGTGACCCGACTTGGACCTGCAACGTTTGGGCTGGACTTAAGCCCACCTGCTGATGCTTTGCTCTTTTCAAACTCGAGGGCGAGGCTTGCTGCTCGGTAAACTGTACGTGGCTTGTGTATTCTCACCTCAGATCGCAACTCGTCTCGCAGGCCATTCAGAAACACCCCGAGTTGGCAGTGTTCTGGCCAGTTAGATACCCGAGCAACACGACGTGCCCATTCTTGGCGGTACTCCGCCACCGTGCCGGTCTGTTTAATGCTGCATAAGTGCTCGTCAGGGTTTAAATATTCTGGGGGACCAAAATGCTCCTGTAGCGATTTTACTAGCTCATCCCAGTACAACATTGATCGTTGAGAATTAGTCCAAGAGAAGAGATCCAAAGCATCACCCTCTAGGTACATCGAAGCAATATCGACCTTATCATCATCGGGTGTCTCATAGTAACGAAAGAATTTCTCGGCCTTGAGGATCCAACCCCTCGGATCGCCCCCGCTGAATTTTGGAAAGTCAATTCTGGCTTGGGGAGGATACGAGTGTCTGCGAGATATGTCAGAATCATCGTCACTATCATCAGCATAACGGCGGTTCCTGGTTGCTTTTCCATGGCGTGTAGACTGCAGCTCCAATGCGACCACTTTCTCCTTCAGTTCGTCCAGCGTTTCCAACTTGGCGGCAATTGCCGCTAACGGGTCTCCGGCAAATAGATTGTTTTCAGGGTCACCGTTGGCGCCGGAAGAGCGTGTTGTCACCATTGTGATCAGAACGAGCGCTCTGATACCAAATTGTTAACTCTCAGGTCTGTAGCTTAACGAAAGTAGATTTAAGGAAATAATAACTCTCTTCTTTGTTCTCTCTTCAGTTAGAATCTCACTGTAAAAAGAATAAGAAGCCAAAGAGAATCTCCAGGTGGTAAATATGGTTTATTCACTCTGCCCTTATCCTAACACGGAATAAGGTATTTATAGACTCTGGATTACAATGGGGAATAACTGAATCTTGCTAACTGACCTTACTGCACTACCTCCACTAATACACGTTGGTTTAGTAGGCCTAATAGCAGCTATCTTCACGGAACTGACTCCATAATTAAATAACTGACTCAACAAAACAATACTCAATAAAATACTTAATAAAATAATAAGACTCAACAGAATAAATTATTAAATGAACAAAGCTAACTCAATGCTCAGATGCTTTCCTATTCTTGCGCCTCTGATAAGTAACAAATGGCTTAGTGGAAGTTGTATCAGATCACATCATATCTTTCCTATGAACTTAAGAGTTATAACTCCCAAGACCATATTTTACTTGTCATCTTTATCTTTTTAACCATGATGACACGCTAGCTAAAAGTCATATCTTGAATCAAATCATGCATTTTAACTACCTTTCATCTTCTCAAGTTCATGTATATCATCATTGAATTCACCTAGAAGTCATTCTCCATTTGAAAACAAAATAAACTCTCTTTAAATAATGTAAACCATTTTTCCAACACCACATGCCTCTTGGGTTTCCCACTACTTCTTTTGAAATATTCTATACCACTTGATCAACCCTCCTTTGATGTAGAGAGATATGTCTATAATATCATCATGCATCTTAATTGTGTTTTTATCTCTTTTTCGTAAGCTTAAAAGTCACTAATACTAGGAACATTTTTTACCCGTTATCTTTACCTTTAATTTATGATCACATACTCCTCAAAAAGCCATGTCTCGAATCAAATCATGCATTGTAGCTATGATCTCATCTGTCATCTTCTTGAGCAAGTTCTATATTTACCTTATTTCATGTATATCATCATCAAATTCGTCTAAAAGTCCTTCTCCAATTCAAAACAAAATAAACTCGATCTAAATGATGATATACCATTTTTCCAATGCCATCCATACCATACAATCAAAACCTCTTTGCCCATCCAATCTTTCAACTCATTCAAAACCTCTTGCTCCAAATCCTCCTTTGCCACTTCAAACTCAGTCTTCACATCAAGACGCCTGCTTTGGTGTTGATTTAAAGCATTCCCCAGAGAGCTACAGTTGTCTCTCAGCTTGCATATAGAATCTACCCATGTGGCACAGCAACCCTACAAGTGAGTTAGTAAGTCAGCAATCAAAGAAATGGAGCTACGTATAGCCACCAAACAATTCATATCCATCCAGACATGAAAATTTAACGATAGTTACGAGCATATCATGACCACAAAAAGTTTTGTTATCAACTTCTCTCTCTCTCTCTCGCTCTCTTTTCCCGTTAAAACATTAAACTATAGCAACCCATACACACTGTACTTTTCCTGTCTCTAAATGAACGAAGACATGCTCGTTGAATTGGGATTTCAGTTAACTAAAATGAAAAAAAGAATACGAGATAGCTTGTTTCTCATATTTGCATTTTTCTTACATAAAGAGAATGAACTCCAGATTTAATGTGTTTTCAAATTTCGTAATACTATATTTTGATCCCAAAAAAAAAATTGTAATGCTAAGATAATTGAATATGTATTAATAATACATATGGTTGCTAGAACTTGATGCTAAGCATACTCTTGCAGGGGAAAAAAAAAGAAGAAGCAGTTACCTTACAATTCGACTCCATTGATGGGTTCATCTTTCGCTCTCTCCCTCTTGCAAAGCACAAATTAGAGATCCCCAATCACACTAGCTCTCTCGCATCGCAGATACTGCAGATTTACAATGCTTCAATTGCTCTCTCTATCAATCTCTTCCCAATCTGCTTCCACTCACAAACCCTAGATCTCTCTTTGTTCGGTTTCTGCACGCTCTCTGTAGTACTCCCAGACAGGATGCTGGTTAAAATGGCTGGCATAGAGCAAGGTTGTCAAACTCGTGAGTTTAAGTAAATTCGTGATAGTGATGTAAATTCGTATCGTGAACTTGAATTGTAAACTCGTAAGAGTTTAGTTTTATCATTAAATAGATATTATTAGTATATAATTAAATAATTAAAATATAAAAAATTGACAACAATTTGATTTAAATATATTTTAAATCCAAATAATTGAAATTAAATCTAGGGAAAATCTCATATAAAGACGGTTGAATTTCCTATATTCTAAATCAAGTTGATAAATTTAACAAATCTTAAATTAGGTCAGATGTCCTAAAACAGGATTTTTAAATTCGATGATTGTACCTTAATACCCCTAATTTATTCTCTCTAATCGTTGTACCCCTCCCATCCACAACTTCCTATTCAACACTTTTTGCATATGACTTCACATCGCAGATCACTTATTTCTCTCAGTCTCTTGGTGGAAAAAGCTTGTCTTTTGGTGGCCTTCGCATGGTGATGGAGATGGTCACCAGAAAATTCAATTGGAATTTCAAAGATGAATCCAATATTTTCTCGCAATTGATGCGCATTGGGCCAAGAGAAGAATTACCTGAATTTCCCGATGATTTATTAGAATATGGGAAGGATTTCTTGAGAAGGTGTCTGGTGAAGGATCCCAGACAAAAGATGGACGGGGGAGAAGCTTTTGGAGCATCCCTTTGTGGCCGACAAAACTATTTCATTAGACGATCTCAAAGAACTGTCGACGTCTTCGATAAGTCACTTCAATTTTTCAGACTAAGTTTCCAATACAACAACTTTAGCTCTAAATTCACCGGAATCTAATGAATGGTGCAAGTGGAAATCAAAATTTGGATCGTCGTGCCTATCCAGTACCTATTCACTGGAAGATAGGCTCTAGGAGTTGGTGACGATTCAGATGCCAAATTGGTCGAAATTTGACAAGGGTTTGTGTTGGATAGGAATAGGAATTTTTTGTAGCCAGTGGCAGAGGTTGAGGGGTCGAACAGGGAGTGGATTCTTTTATACAATTTTTGAATGTTATTATCTGGATGTAAATACCAAGTATATCAATTGATCATACTAATTTTTTCTCGCGTCACATGTGACCCTCTGTATAGAAATTTTGACAGTACCACTTCTAAGTTATTGTTCTGGTATTTTTTTTAACCATTCTATTCCCCACCAAGCCACCTTTTTGAAGCAGTATAGTAATTTTTTTGTAGCGGTCTGATTGGGTAAAAGATGATAATTTAGGTTTCAGAGCATACATCACCAACGCAGCAATTCTCTATGTCTGAAACAGAGGGATAAATAGATTCAGGAGAAGACTTTGGTTCTTGATGAGGCTACATTCCCATGGCTGTGGCTGTAGTTTGGGAGAGAAGTAATAATTATGGGAGAGAATTAAATGAAGGGCAGTAAAGTAAAATTATCAAATTTTAAAATTTTGTTTTAAGACATCTAACCTGATCTAAGATTTGTTAAATTTATCAACCCAATTTAGAATATAGATAATTCAACTGTCTTTTAAAAGGATTTTCCCTTAAATCTATCAATATTCATAATTTATCGTATTTAACAAAGAAATTTCTATAAAATTCATATATAAAGCCGTTGGATATATTCAAATTGAAAAAGTTAACGTGAGTTTAAGGGTGTGTTAACACAATTTTGTAAACTAGAAATGTAAAAACGGTAAACTCGGTGTATAAACTTGTGAATTTAACTGAGTTTATAAAGGTCACGAGTTTATCAATGATTCGACTCGATTTTATAAGTTAGAAACGTAAAAACGGTAAACTCGGAAAGTTAACTCGTGAGTTTGACAACAATGGCATAGAGAATAAGTGATGGACCCAGTTGCTAAAAAGAAAAAAGAAATTATCATCATCAATCAATTAAATTATTAAGGGTAATTTAATATTGTTCAATGATTGTCTAACATAAATATATTTTAGAAATGATAAAAATACAAATGAATAATTAAAAAAAAACATTCAATACAAAAATTGTTAATTTTGCCCTAACTGGGTTAAATTATAAAAGAATAAACCTCTAACAGCGTTAGATCAAAATTAACGGTTTTTGTGCTGAATGCTCCTTTTTAATTGTTCATTGGTATTTTTACCCTTTTTAAAATATATTTGTGCCAAAAACTCTTCAAACAGAACTTCATTAATAAATTTACCCCTTAACCCAATTATTAAATATATACTACTAAAACTTTAGCTGAATAGTAATTGGTCTTACCATGCTTAGCAACAAACGATTGGCTATAAAGAAGACCATTGAGTTATGCCATGGGTATCTTGCATGAACATTTATGATACTATCATTACTGTGCATTCACAATGTTCTGAAAACCATACCGGATGGTCGATTTGAGTCGGAAACTGGCTAGCTGGTGGTCTAACCCGGTGTGGGTTGGCGGTTGACCTTGATTTAACAGGTTTTAGATTAAAAAATTAAATTAATTCAATTTTTAATATTTTATTCAGGATTTCATATAAATAATCCTGAAATCTTTATTGATATGGCTTCCCTAGGAGTGCAGCGTTCTCCCATTCGATAGTCATCAGTAGCATTAATGAGTCTTCCCAAACTTTTCTTGAGAATCACTCAAAAGTCAAAACATCCTCCAAATTTCCATTTCAATTTCACAATTTAAATTCAAGTCCCTTGAGAATTACTCAAAATATTCTCATAAAATTTTAGATTTAAATCTGAAGGGATATCACTCTGCCCCTCTCTCTCTCATATTTGCAATTCTCGGACATAGTTTTTTCTCTACTTTCCAGTAGCAACCACTCATTCAAACCTCACATGTGAACCTATCCTTCTTCCTGATGGTCAAAATCATTTACAAACCCACTGAGATAATGATTCGACTTTGCCACAAAAATGTTCCGACAAAGCGTTTTTGAGAAAGTATCTTAGCAATATCACCCTTCATCCCTCTATTTCATACCTAGTGCCTCTCTGTGCTGTCTTCTTTGACTGTTGCTACTTCTGCTTCTTTTGATTTCTTTTTTCATTCTCGTGCGATTTTTTTCTTCGTTTAGTCTGTTATCCGTTGCTCAATAACCTAACTCTTCATCATCTTCTCAAGAATGGGCTTTGAATATGGTTTGCTACTCACCCATGCCATTGTTGGAAGAATGAACTCTTGCGCTTGAAATCAGGGCATCGAGTACACACATGCCCTTTAACTCTTTTATATCCACAATAATAAGGAATCCATATGATCTCAATATATATACATACAGAGTAACATTGCATTGTTTTAAAACAGCCCAACTATACTACTGAGCCTCTGGCACTATAGGCCCAATTGCCCTTTATCTATACATTATAACAGCCATACACTTTTCTGGCAATGATTGTGGCCTTTTGAAATCTGATAATTATTGTTGGGATTTATTTCTCTTTTTTGGTAATGACCTCTTCTATGAATCGTTTGAAGTGCTTGTGTACGAGGACTGAAAGAGCTAAATTAGGTTGTGGCCTTCTTTGAGGCCTCTCCCCTCTAATATTTCATATCAAATAAGAAATGAATTTATTTTTCATCCCCTCCCATCCTATCCCCTCCAACCAAACAGGTCCTCAGGGCTATAGTAATTGGAGCTAAACCTAATTTAGCATATATACCCATTGTTAAGTGGTCTTTCCAAAATCAAGCATAATCTATTGCATTACTGATGACTGGAAGAAGCAAGTGTGCTTTTGATTTTTGATAAGTTAGGACTTAATCTTTCAATGTTGGAATGTAAATTTTTGTGTTAATGATCAAAAGAAGAAGAAATTGAAGTGGTTAACTATATTTCGTCCAATAACAACTATATATATCATTACAATTTATGTTTCACGCCTCCATGCAATGTATGAGTAAAGGAATGCACTAATCTTTATTGATTTTTTATGGAAGTTCAGGTTTCTTTCTTCTTCTTCTTGTCCTTTTTTTTTTTTGGTAAAATTCTTCTTCTTGTCCTTTACTCATTGATTCACTCGTCTTTATTGATTTCTTCTTTTGAAAAAAAAATGACAAAATCATATAAATAATATTGCACAGTCCTGCACTTAGCATATGATGCAGGGCTTGCTTGAATTAGTGTTGCAAAACAGTATCATGTAAATCGGGATAAAATTTTTCTTATATATTTATCTTATATATAGTCAATTATGTTGGAAAAAATAATTTTTACTGCTGATCTAAATAATCACGAAAATGAATTGAAATAACCTGATATTTCAACTAAGCAGGCATCTTCCCCGATGCACAGAAACTAAGGAAGAGTTTGGTTTCTCTCATTTTGAATAATTTTAAGAACTTTATATTAAAAGAACTCCGTCTCATAAAATGCAAAAATAGTTCTTCAAGTGGAAGCAAACACGCACGGATTATAATTATGATCATATGAAATTAATTTTAGAAATTACAAAAAAAGAAAAATTCCATCAAAAATTTATATTTTTGATAAAAATAGACGATGACGGATTTTTAGATTTCATCAAAATTAAATAAGTTTTAATTATATTTTAGAAAAATCACTTGTATACAAATATAATTATAAATGGGAAAATTTCATTGAGCTTCCAAAAATGTGATATAATTTTCAGTCAATCTTCAAAACTTTTTGAAACTTCACTGCATCTCATGAGTCAAAATAAAATTAAGTTTTGTGGGTGAAAAGGTAATTATGCTTTTTTTTAGAAGAGTATTTACCAGAAAAATAAATGTATTTACAATATAAATAAAGATATTTATAAAATAAATAAAGAGATTCAAAAGAATTTATGAAATAAAAATATTTTAACCATTTATAAGATAAATATAAAATTCACAAAATAAATATAGATATTCATAAGACAATTTATAACATAAATAAAGTAAAAACATCATTATCTTTTTACCTAAGATTGAGTTTCATTTTAACCTAAAAACGTAATAAAGTTTCAGAAAGTTTTAAGGTTTACTGAAATTATGGCAATTATGGGGTTTAATAAAATTTTCCCATTATAAATGTGTATTTGTCGGCCGCATCTGATCCGCTTCGGTAGTTGCCGGCTCCCCACACATGTACGGTAGAGCAGCCTTAAATATGGGCTGGGCCGTCGTTGAGGCCCACACTTTTCCAACCCTAAGGAAAATCAGGGGATGGCCACCCAATGTCTTGACCGAGAATCACAATAGTCAAGATCACCGTATATCACATATCTTCGTCGGCCATTCTCATTGAAGACAAACAATTTTTACAAACTCACAAAAGGGTTTTGGCCAGTTCTACTAAAATCCAAACGTTACGAACGATTTCTAGGGTTACGCTGAGCTCCTTTCGCTCCGGAGAGCCCTCCTCCTCCTATCTCCGTCTCCGATTTCGAAAGCCATGGAATCACCCATTAACGACCCTGCTGTTGACGGAGAAACCAACGATGCGAGGTCTTTAGGCCACAGAGAAGAGGAGGAGGAGAAGTCTCAGCCTCTTACCGGCGACGGGGCAAGTCCCGGGTAGGTCCTTATCTCACTCGCCTCTTTATTCCTCCTGTTCCACACATGTAGGTTTCTCGTTCTCTTTGGTTTCTAAGAAAGCTTGAAACTAGAATCTGAGGGCGCTCAGCTTGTTACGGACTAGTTTCTTAAATATAGAGAACTATAGCATTGCAGGAAAGAATAACTTGATCTTTCTGCTTTAAGATGGTATCTTTTTTCCTATACCCAGGTCTATCCTTCCTGTTGTAACTTTTCTGATAGTGTTCTGAATTTCTTAGATTTGATTCTAATTACACTCAAACCCCAATTGCAGAAAGATATTTATAGGTGGTTTAGCGAGAGAAACGACAATTGGTTAGTTCTATGTCTTATCGGGTGCCAATTCCTCTTCTTGTGGAAAGTAGCGTTTGCGTATTAGTTTCTTACCACTGGGTATTGGGATTATGTTTTGTCGTGCAGCTCAATTTGTCAAGCACTTCGGTAAGTATGGCGAGATTACCGACTCTGTAATAATGAAGGACAGGAAGACTGGGCAACCACGTGGATTTGGTTTTATAACTTACGCAGATCCCTCTGTGGTTGATAAGGTCATCGAGGATACTCATGTCATCAATGGAAAACAAGTGAGCCGTGCTCCTTGATTTGACTCAGGATGTGTCTTTTCTCTTGCAGCACTGTCCGGTTTTAATTAATCTTACGTGTTCTTATAGGTGGAAATTAAACGTACTATACCCAGAGGAGCTGTTGGCTCCAAGGATTTCAGGACGAAGAAGATTTTTGTGGGTGGAATTCCCTCAACCGTGACTGAAGGTAGGCTGTCTGTGAACAGCTTGTTAATTTTATGTATGCTGAACAAGGAGGCATAGAAATAGGCAAAGGACGTGACATTGCATGTGTTTAAAATCATATCAATAGGTTAACATTTGTATTAGTAATTGTGGAATAATCAATGAATTCATTAAAAGGCACCTAAAGTATGTCTCGCATTTTACCAAGTGCAAAATGTTTTAATTTCTTGAATTCAATTTTTAAAGTGCCTTTTGTCAGCTGTCAGAATAGGGTTACTTGGCCTCTTTCTTGACATATTAGTAGTTCATATTTGATGGAAACTTAGTTTCCATTTTTGCATAAAATAATCTTCATTCTTCAGTATTTGCTTCCCCTATTGATTGATTGAGCAGCAAAAATATATTTTTGGCTCATCATTATGAACTTGATCAGTCTTTTAACATACCATTGTGGTTATACATGCTAGAATATGAAAGGACTTGATTTCTTCAATTATTTCTTTCTTCCCTCCCTTGTCGATGGTTGTTGGCTTTGTAGAGTGTGGTCATTCGGTGCCTTTGTTTGGTCAAATTTTAGTTATGCGCTTATTAGTTGTGACTAATAGCCTCTTGGTCTGGTTTGCCAATGGTTTTTTTTATTGGAGAAGAACTTATGCAATAACTAAAATTTGTGCAGATGAGTTTAGAGACTTCTTTAATCACTATGGGGAAGTCAAAGATCACCAAATAATGCGAGATCATTCCACCAATCGTTCTCGTGGCTTTGGGTTTATTACTTTTGAGACTGAGGATGCTGTTGAAGATCTCCTGGCTAAGGGGAACAAAATAGAGTTTGCCGGGGCTCAGGTAAGGACTTTTGAAGAATATGTCCTATGTTGCATTAATTGTGTTACACCCAACTTTTTTCTTTGTTTTGGGGGTAATGGTATTGACTTCTACTATTGGCCCCTAAATGTCTTTTAGCTGCTAACCTTTTTGTTTTCTGCCTGGACTTTGAGATGTTTTCCTGAAGGCATATGCTTTACTGGCTCCTTATATATGCTTATTTAAATAATTATCGCTGATTTTGCGTACTAATGTACTTCAACTTCACCAGTAATTTTACTTTTTTGGGCTGATACCTGACTTGTAAACTTAATTGGATTTATGTGGACAAGTGTATGCATCTACAACTATGATAATTTATTTACTTGGAAACTGTTTACTGAAAAGAAGAAAGCTTCTTAGAGTAGTGTAACCAATGAGCCCACCAATTGGCTAGTTGCTACAGGTAAAGTTTTGTCAATAAACCAGCTGCTGTAATGTAGGTCAGCAAGGGTATTAGGATTTAGGAATTTAGCATACCGTAAATTATGCTCTAGGGTGACAAGAGTGGAAACAGTGGAAGAGTGACTACTTGGTTATGTGAGCCCCCTGTATTGTCTGTCACAATAAATTTAAGACTACTTTCATGTCCAAAGAGCATTGCTCATGAATCACTCTTAGTAGCATTTATTTGAAAATTGGACTTGGGGAGCGTCTGGCTTAAATTTCATTGCATCAACCATATTGAACTGAGGTTAAACCCAATAGAGTATGCAGTACAGCATATTCTTTTCCAACTTTCTGTTCGGTGGCGGAACGGTTTAGCAGATATTTTTTCTGGTTTCTATTGTATCAAGTTGCCATCAACTTTTTGCTCTATCTAGTGAGCTTTCGTCTATTGTTAACGTGCTGTCCCCCCAGCTAATCAATCCTGTGACTTGAACCTCAGATATTTTTTGGGTCTAAATGTTTTATCTGTATTGGGTTGCGGCCAAGCAAATCCTCTGCATGGTTCGTAATGACTTTGAACATTTAACATTATTTTGATTAATTGGGGAACCTTGTTTCATTCATTGAATTTTTCCATTATATTCGATATGAACAATCAATGGGTATGCTAATATCGCATGTCTTTCCCTTTGTAGGTGGAAATAAAAAAGGCTGAGCCAAAGAAACCAAACCCACCACCAGCCTCCTCCAAGCGCTATAATGACTCGAGATCTTCATTTGGTGGTGGGTATGGAGATGCTTATGATGGATTTGGTAGTGGCTTTGGTGTTGGGGGATATCGATCAAGTGGTGTCTATGGTGGTAGGGGTCCTTATGGTGGCTATGGTAGTGAATTTGGTGGGTATGGAGGATATGCTGGGGCCATGGGGGCTTATAGAGGAGATCCCTCCCTTGCGTACTCTGGCCGATATGGAGGTGGATTTAGCAGAGGTTATGACCTTGGAGGATATGGTGGACCTAGCGAGGGTTATGGGGGATATGGTGGTGTTGGTTCTTCAGCTGGTGCCTATGGAAGTGGGTATGACGCTGGCTTGGGGGGTGGATATGGCGGCAGTGGCAGCAGTGGTGTTGGTGGTTCCTTTTATGGGAGTAGAGGTGGATATGGTGGTGCAGGGTCTGGTCGATACCATCCTTACGGAAGATAGGAGGTTATCAAGCGAGGATTTATAGTCTAGGACTAAATATCATGTTTAGCAGCAAAGAGAGTTTGTATTTTTGTTGTGTTTTGCTCTTCAATTTGTCAGGTTACAAAATTTCATTGGAAAAAAAAATGTTGTCCACGACATTTTCTTTGAACACCCATGATTAGAATGCTCTTTCTTGGCCAGATTTACAAGACCAAACAACCTCTTTTACCCTTGGGCCCTCTTATGATCCAGGCGGTTGTCCTCAATTTTATTCGTCATAATCATTTGTTGTATCAAGTGTAACTACTGCCTCCTATCTTATGTGTTCAAGTAATTGCTTTTCTCGAAGCAGTAATAGCACCTTCTTGCTTCACTTAATATTACCTTGTGCTGGTGGAAGAGTTTTTAGTGGAAGTGGGGATTAAAGTGTATTTGGTACAATCATGAAAGTATGATATGATTTTTAATTAATATATTCATTTTAAATATGAAATGACCAATTTACCAATAGGAAAAAAAACCTAGCCTCCTACCAAAGTAGTGCCAACCACCATCAACCTCCATAGAAAATTGGTGATGGCGATGTAGAAATTACTAGTGGCCATCTCGCTTTTATGTAGGAATATGACTACAAGAACTAGAATCATCATAAGCAAGAAATTAAACCAAATTAAGTAAGAAAATAACAAGGAGGCAAAAACTAAGACCCTAGAAAGAAATAGTTATGAACGAAATCAAAAGAACTAGAAGGCATCCTCCACTGGGTAAGAAGAGGACAGAGAACGAAACTAGAAATAAGAAGGTTCATAATCCTCTCTTGCAGATCTGGAGTCAAAGTGTTGTCTATGCCATCTTTCAAGCGACACAAATCTAAAATCAAAGTGTAAGAAAACAAAGGTTTGCTGTCATGTGTTAGAGATCTGAAACCGAAGTTCCGTCCATCGTCCTTCGCTGTCGTAGGTCTAAAGAGGAAGTAGAAGAAAAAGAAGGTTTGCTTTTGCCATCCATCGAAGCATTCGCCCTCCGCTGTTGAAGGGCTATATTGTCGTAGAAATCACGGATTAAAGAGCTAACTGTTACTACCGCGATCTTCACCTTTGCCATCTGGCGTCGCCTTTGCCTTCGTCGTCCACCGTTGCCTTCGCCATCCGCCGTTGCCGTCGTCTGCCATCCATGTCGTCATCCTTGCTCTCATCGCTAGATCTAAAGGGCAAAAGGTCATCATATTTGATTTCCATGAAACTAATCTTAGTTTCATTAGGTGGAGGCTGGAACTCCCTTCCATCATTTTTTATAAAAGTTACCTCCCTACGAAAGTGGGTTACATGGTGCCAAACGAGCAAAACGGTGGAACCCATTTCTACTTCCATTTCTCTACCTTGAGTTCCTTGCTATCAAACGGGCCTTATTCTCTATATGCTGTTCAAGTTGATTGTTTGGTCAACTTATAGGTGGAACGATAGTGTTTTATATTTGTACAATAAGTTATTTAGAGATTCTCATGTTTATTAATTTGAGGAGTTCATTAAACTGTGTTTTATTAAAGAAAGTAAAATTTTTTAGCCATGGTTCAATATTTATTTTTCAATAGTTGGCAAAAAAATAATTATTTTTCAATTAATTTAACAATTCCACATGTGCATAATTTTCCGGCTCTCTTTGGATGATCAAATTCATCCATGGGTCAGTCCTTTTCTTTCCCTATATGCATATGCTTTTAAACCTTATTAAAAAAATTCTTTTGGAGCAACGGTGAAGATTTTAATCAGTTGGTAAAAACGTTATTTACATGCATATGCTCTGAAGCCTGCCTATTTTTTACGACAATTCAACTAGATTTTCTCAAAATATCAATTATGCGCACTACTCTCCTGTTCTGCATTTTCCTTATTTCCTGTGTGATCCCACCATAGAAAAATCTTGAATTTTTCTGGCTTTGCATTCATCTCTCATGCTCTTGAGAAACCGTAGCTACAATTACACGGAAACCATTCGGACCGGGGATTGGCGTCAGACAGGTGTCGTCGAAGAACGGTCGAAGCAGCAGAAAAACTTGCAGAACCCGCAAAAAGGAAAAGATAAAAGAAAATTTGAAGGCCCCGAAGAGTTGCAATCTCAAGGATGGCAATGGCAACCTGCACTATCGGTCTCGGTCCTTACCGGAAGGTACTCATACCTGAATTTGTGGGGAGCCTTCAGTTTGTCTTGCTCTTCCGCTCCATTTTCTTCTTCGGTTCCTCGGATTGTTATTATTTTTTCAAAAAAAAATTGCAGACAAGGTCGTTTGAGGTTACGTGCAGGAAGAGAGACCGAGAAAGAGAAAAAGATAAGAATTACCCATACCAAGTTATCGAGATTACCCCTCCACCCAAGAGTCTGGGAGTTCGTTGCTTTCCCCCTGTAAGTGTCCAACTGTTCTATTTTAATTTTAATTGAATTCAAAACCTTTAATCTTGAGTAGAAAGTAAAACCATTTTGGAATTGCTGGGTATGAATTGTTTAGCTTAGACGTGAAGGGTAATTTGGGAAGGCGCACGCTCAGAATTAGGAGTTTAAACCTACTGAATTTTACCGTGGATAGTTTTGCTGTGCCAAGGGAATAGGATTATAGCAAGGGATGGTACCAAAAATGAAATTCTAGAGTATATCTATGCCCTATGAATCGTTTTATTCCAGAAATTTACTGGTGCAAGGGTTGGTAAAATGACCTTTCCCTCAACACAATCTGGGTTTAAAATATCATGCGAATTCCTTGATTGATAGAGTGCATAAACTGACATTTTGCATTATTAAGTTGGGGCGAAAAAAAGTAGATATTCGTTGAGCATCTTGACGTTTTTGAAGAAACCTAGGCTAGACCCTGAAAGATCAGAGTACATTTCTTACATCATCAAAATGCTTTGATGTTGGAGACTGTGTTAGGTATGTGTACCTTGATTGTGGGCTGGAAAATTGAGCATCATTTCTTTGGTGTTCCTAAATAAAAGAACTGGATGCACTTAAGATCACCACCCAAAGCTTATTTATGCTGATAGCATTACTCTTTGAGAATTGAAGCATAGGCTGATACTTGGTGATGATGGATGCGATTGGCTGGCAATGCTGAGGACCCATAAGGGCCAATAACTATCGTAGGTTGACTTACTAATAAGTTAATAGCAATGCTTTCCATTAATAAATACTACTGGCCTTCTCTGACCTCACATCAGCTGCTGCATGTTAGCACTCCTTGTTACAAGAGTAGAAGTTTTCCAACGCTTTTTGCTCCTTTGATAAACAAGAGTGGCTATCAAGGACAACTGAAATAGAATGCAATTGTCAAGCAGTTAATCATCTGTTTCCATGCGAGTTTCTTGATTTCACTAACAATTCCAAATACAATAAAGTACCAATAAAAGAGGTATACCGAGATAAAATTAGAGAGGTTAATGAGGAAACTGTATACAACAATAAAAGTGTGCATGGCAATAATGAATAAGGTTGCGAACTATATATAGTGGATTTGATGCTTTTTTATTTAGTGCATGTGAGCAGTTTTATTCTGTCATCATTAAGGTTTTCTATGCACACTCTGCTGTATGAATTTGATAGATCTTTGTAATATGAATTTAGAAGATTAGGGATAGCAAGAAGATTAGAGGGTTGAAGGGAAGAAGAATAGGGGGAATAAGAGAGAAGCACAGAGAGAGATAGAGAGAAGAGTTTCTGAAATAATTCTCTAGGAATGAATTACATGTCAAAAACTGTCAAATACAATGAGATTAGGCCCTTAGTTATATGCTAGAGTGACTTAATGACCAAGCCAAGCTAAAACTAACAAATATATTCCCTAACAACTAACAAACTAACTAATTTTTAACTCTTTGTTACATTTATATATCAGAATTCCCCTGGTTTTTGTACCATGGAATCATCTCTAAATGTCTCTGTTCTTAGTTATGAAGTTTTAGATCTGGGTAAGTTGCCAGTAGAAGCTAAACTGAGTTAGATTATATGAATTGGAGTATAGATCGTTGTGGAAACTAGTCGTTGAAGAGTGAGAACCATGCATAAATTGGTTCTTGTGGTGAGCCCTTGGCCTGCTTACCAGACAAGGGTTGGCTTGTTAATCGCAGTAGGCTTGTTCCTGCTTTGAGAGATATCCCTTCCTGTGAAAGGCTGCTTTAAAGGGAGAATTGCAGACCTTTGTCATGCTTTCCTGAAATGGAGCTTTTCATTTAAGTAAATTGAATGTGTTATAGATCAAGCAGATATCATGCTAATACGAAAACTTATGGCTGTGAGGGGAAGATACTCCTAGGAGGCAGATAAGCGTATAATTGAAGACATTCCACATGTTGAATCTCACTATAGCTAAAAGCAAAAAGCAAAAAGGAGAACAAATTTTTGGTATATTTAATTTAATAATGTGAAGAATAAGGTTGTGATTGATTCATTTGGATCTTGCTGTTTCCAAATCTGTATGGCAAACGTAATAAGGGAATGGTATGTGGGCCCATATGAGATTAGGACTTGAAGCAAGTTATTGCATTTAGTAGATGTGGATGTCAGTTGCCTTTAGGGTTTAGAAAACTTGGTGGTAGATTCTTTAGTTGAACTTTTTCTGCCACAATTTGTTAAAATATAATTGATCACCTGTCATGTTGTCCATAATACTTTGCTAATTCAATTATGCAAACTAGTGTTCCAACACGTGAAAATGGAAACAAAAACATGCAACCGTTTCAACTGGGCCATTCCCATTATAATGCATAATCTTATTGCTTAATTTCCTCTTGTTTTTCTTCCGAAGCAGAATTTGCAGCGTGGGGAGAGTGTAACAATAGAAGGGAATGCTTATACCATTTCAGCTGTAACACACCGGTACCAGCTTCGGAAGGGAAAATATGAACCAAGTGAGAAAAGACTTGATGTTTTGTCCACTGGGAGATACATATTGAATTTATATTTAGAAAACTTGCTAGAACAATCTTGATAAACATATATATTTACGTACCTGTCTGATAGCAAGATGTATCGTTCTGATCCAATGTTTTTGTCTTGTAAATTAAAATCTTCATACTGTTTAGTTAAATGAAAAAGGCCAAGTTCTATATTACTGTGTCCTGAACCTTGTTGGTTTCTATCTAGTTCATGAGACCAAACTAGTCGGGTTTTTTTTCCTTTTTTATCATTGCCTTGTAGTTCTGTACCCATTTGACTTAATCAGTCCCTTTGTAACGTGGTAAGTTGGGAATACATGTTTGGGTTTTTTCATGGTGTGGTACTTTACAACCCAAAGCCTGCGCCTGGGGGTACCTTTTGATTCAGAGAGGAGAAGTAACCCCCACGTGCAGCACAGGCAAGAATGGCAGGGTCCTTTTTAATGCAACTGTGGTACCTAGTCTTGTCGGGTAGGTCGCCAATAATTAAGTCAAGAGGTTAAATTCAATCCCCTTAGTGCAAAGTGCACAAACATATGGGACAGATAAGGCTGCATTAGTGGCCTAGTTGTGACTGCCGATATGTTCTTCTCTTTAAGGCTGATCCTGTTGTGTGAAGCATAAAGCTTCATTGTTCACCGTTTTCAATCAAGTCCTGTTCTCATCTGCTCATTTATTATAACCTGTATAGCTCGAGTATAGGTACAGTGCTTTCGCATGATCAAAAAACAATTTTACTTCAGAGGGTATTGTTCGGAGGAAGGATAAGGGGGAATTATTGTGAGATCTTAAGGAAATGACTTGAGTACTAAGAAATCCTAACGACAATTGAAAAGCATGCAATGATAAGTTTCAGTATAAGAAATGATAACAACTCACTTATCATTAAAACTTTTTGGTAATTAAGTCATTTCCTTAAGATCTTATAGTAATTTTCCAATAAATTTTGAGGGAATTAATGACTTTGTAAAAATTGCACTAGTGAATTTCATGCCAAACCATGGTTTTGAGGCTGAACTTTTGACAGTATGAGTCTGAAACTTTGGTTTGGATGAAAAAGTGTATTTTGGCAGCTCTCGCAAACACCCACTGGGAAGTAAAAACTAAAAAGATTGAAGTTACGGTACAGAGACAGAGTATGAAGGTAAATATGAATATGATACAGTGTAGGATGATAGAGGGAGTGCATTCTGAAAATGATGGTTGAAACATGTTTAGATGATTGTTGACATTGAAGTGGTCCCCACAATTTGCACGTTGTCTGAGGACCCACCTCACCATCCCCATTATTTCCTGTTAGGGACCCCACGTTCATTCATTCGTGTACATACATAGTACGTCTGTCTATTTTATTTATTGTGCATAATAATTCAATTCATATAGTATTAATTAAATTTAAGTACACACATGCCTAGGACGCAAAATTTTATTTCCTTCGTATCTGAGTTTCTCCTTACCTGTCAATTTTTGATAGAGAGATGACTTGTTGCGGAAAAGAAAAAAATGTGAACACTTACACTCGAGCGCATAGTGAGATTCACCTAGGCCCTCCCTTTTTCCCTGACCGGGCCTCTTTTGGTTCAATCAATAAAAAATAATTCTTTTTTCATAATGCATGAATTCATATAGGCAAGAGCACTTTCTTTCTTTCTTTTTGCAGTCTCCTCAAACAAGGCTTCATAAGTCAAAAGTTGAAAAATAACATAAAATAAAGTAAATATGTGAAATTCAATATTTTAAAATATTCAGAAAAATAAAAAGTTGAAACAGTTTATATGGAATCAATCTAAGGTTCCAAGGAGAATCACTGGCAAAAATAAACAAGCTGATGAGTGTTGATGTGAATGATTCTTAATATAAGAACAAGGTATTAAAACCCGGATCGGGTATTGAACCGGTCGGGGTAATGGGTTAAGGGTTAGTAGGTCAAACCGGGGCCAAACCGGAGCTAAATCGGGATCAAATCGGTGAGAAATTGAAAATTTTAAACTTATAATATGAAATTCTAAAGGAAAAATGTAAAAAAAAAAAAATTTAAAATGTAACCTGAACCTGACCGGTTTACCGGCCGGTTCGCCGGTTTCCAGGCCGAACTGGCCGGTCCGACCTAGTTACAAAACATTGTATAAGAATTAGGTAGAGTTTTGGGTTTGCTGCTAAATACAATAATGGTTTTACTCTATCTTCTAGATTTATAATTTTTTTTTAGAGTATCTCTATTAGTTATATATATCAAGGGGTTTTCATCTAAGAATAGTCATGATTAAAAAAGTACTAGTAATAAGTTAATTTTGAATTGAATTGGGTCAAATCATGCGGATAAAATTTTTTTGATGACATATTTTCCATGCACAATTAAATTCTAAACATCTGTTAAAGGCAGCAATTGTTGTCATATTGACTTGTTTGAACCAATAAGGCAGCGATTAGCCTATCTCTTGCAATTTTCAAAAATAGTATAGAAAATTTATAAAAGTGCAAATAATAGTAAAACAAGAGTAATATATGTAATGATGGTAAGTACTTTTTATAGAAGTATATTTTATTTTTCTTTTTTTCCTCATAACTTAAGTAGAAGTAGAATTAAAAAGATATGGGTTGATATGGGAGAGCATGGAAGCGGCGACAATTATGGCGACTACTCAACTAACACAGCTTTCTTTCTCTCACACACAGAGGTCTGGACTGCATCTGGTGGGTCCACGTGTCCCTTCTCCTTGGATACGGCGCTCCCTCATCTTCGGATCTTCCACTTCAATTGCTCAATATTACCTCTTACTTCCTATCCATCATTTTTTTGGCACTATAAAATTCACCGTATTATTCATTACTCCCTTCTCTCCTTTTTATCATTAACGATCAACGTTATTAAATTCGTATTAATCACTGAATCGGTTTGGATATTGGGTTATAAAGATAAATGGATCAGACTAAAATTAAACGGAAACTACCTCAAGGTCAAATAGATAAAAAATGGAAGATTTTAGAGTTATTAATATGAAATTCAAAAAAATAAAATAAAATAATCAATTTTTTATTTTTTAAAAAACTACAAGACCAGACTAGTTTACCGACCATTTCACAGGTTTTTGTTTTGAACCGGTCTGTTCGGTGCTAATTTAAGAATCTGGCTAACAACTACAACTTTTGGCAATTTTATTAAAACATTACAAACAGTAAAAAAAATTTACCAAAATGTTATAGGGTGGGAAGTATTTATCAAAATGTTACATTAGAAGTCGTTATTCTGAAGAATGGTTTTAGATTTTCAAAAAAATCATTTATCTAGAGAACGAGTTCAGACAATATTTTTTAAATAAAAAATTGAAATCGTTAGGGGGAAGAACGATTTTAGTGCTGTAGAACTTTTTTTATGTAAAAATTACTAGTAAATGCCCAACCATTAATTTCTCCCACTGTTTTCTCTTTCTTTACTAGTTTTAGATAAAATTATAATTGGTAACCCATCCCTTAAAATAATTTTTTTTCAAATTTTCTTTTTATTTCCTACAAAAAATCAAAAAATATGAATAGATTTTATAGAAAGATCACTACTCTTTGTCATGGTTGTTAAATTTAAAGGAAATGCATAAAATAAATTAAATACACATAATATTTATAGATATAATTTAATGCATCCAAAATCTAAACTTATTTAATCATAAAATATGCAATTATCAATTTCTATCTTCACAACATGTAATGTTATATTTAAGAATCAAAGTAAGCTTCGCATCTAGCTCTATATTCAAAACCCTAGGTAGTATATCATTTTGGGAAAATCCCTATAAAATACCACCGAAATAGGAAAATTTCGTTTCAGTGCTACGAATTCCAGAAACCCGATTCAATCCTGTGTCAGTACGGATGAACAATACAGGGGTGCCAAAAGACAATTTTTCCCTTCAGTCCTCATTCTCGCCATTTTCAGAATAACAACACGAGCCTCTTAATTAACAACTCTGGATTCTTGATTAACAACTCTGCTTTATTCTTTCATATATTCGCATCTCAAAAATATAGTGTTGTTAATGTAAAATACAATGTTGTTATTAGCCCTGAAACTTAAATTATGAAGTTGTGAAATAAGAAATGAGAGTTGTTAATGTTGAATATGGTGTTATTAATAACAAGACCGGTATTGTTATTGTGAAAGTAAAAAAGATGAAACTGAAGTTGTTAATCAAGAATACGGAGTTGTTAATTAAGAGGCTTGTGTTGTTATTTTGAAAGTGGCGAGAATGAGGGCTGAAGGGCAAAATTGTCTTTTAGCACCCCTGCACTGTTCCTCCGTACTGACACAAAACTGAATCAGGTTTTTCGAATTTGCGGCACTAAAACGGAATTTCTCGATTTTGGCAGTATTTTATAGGGATTTTCCCTATCATTTTCTTTTAATATGTTAGGTTTTGACATTGGAAATTGACAATTGCATATTTTATCATTAAATAAGTTTAGATTTTGGATATATCAGACAATATCTATAAATATTTTATTTATTTATTTTATTTTATATATTTCCTTTAAATTTAATTATCATGATAAAGAGTAGTAATCTTTCTATAAAATCTATTCATATTTTTTGATATTTTGTAGGAAATAAAAAGAAAAATCGAAAAAAAAAAATATTTTACGAGATGGGTTACCAATTGTAATTTTCTCTAAAACTAGTAAGGAAAGAGAAAAAAACTAAAGAAATTAATGGTTGGACATTTACTAGTAATCTTTACCGAAGAAAAGTTATGCGGCGCTAAAATCGTTCTTCTCTTGAACGATTTTAATTCTTATTTAAAAAAATTTGTCAAAACATGAATTCATTCTTCAGGTAAAGGGCTTTTTTTGAAAGTCTAAAATCATTCTTTAGAATAACGATTTCTAGTGTAGCATTTTAATAAATACTTCCCACCCTATAACATTTTGATAAATTTTTTTATTGTTTGTAGTGTTTTGATAAAATTGTCACAACTTTCATGCAAGTTAAAATGATGGTTAAATTTGATTAAAAGCAATAAGAATATAATATATGAATTTTTTTTTCAATTATACCTTATTTATAAAGAGGCCTTATGAGAGATAATGAGTAGAAATTTAGTGCTTGTTTGAATTGGTGGTAAAAACTGCTTTTCTGATGTGATTTATGGTGTACGATATAAGTATGTTAAAAGAGTTTTATCTCGACTTACGTGAATACGCTTCTCCAACGCTAACTCAAACAGGCCCTTAATGTAGAGAGATAGTAAGTGGAAATAAGTGATTGTTTGGATGAGCGGTAGAAGCTGTTTTTTTAACATGATTTAATGTATACGAGGTAAGCTTGTTAGAAGGGTTTTGTCTTGACTTGCGTGAACGGGCTTTTCCACCGCCAACTCAGTGCCTATTTGGATTAGCGGTAGAGAATGAATTTTTTTTTTTTTGCAGATGAGCTTTTGGAAAAGTCAAATAGAAAAAATGTCAGATTGTAAATGTGTTTGAGTTTGGATTGGCGGTGACAGAAGTGATTTTTTTTCTAACCTTAAACATGTTTGGATTAGTGTTTGAAAAGCCCGTTTAGATGAAAAATAACTAAAAATAACATGAATCTTATTGAATACTACACACACACATATATATGTATATATATTAGTTGTATATATTGTGATAATTGAATTGAAAAAATATAAATAAAATTTGATAAAATTGAAACAATATATAATATAGGGTTAAGGGGCAAAAATGTCCCGGAAGATTTCGCCTAGGGGGACTAGGTGTACGAAAGTTTTCTCAGGGACATATTCACCCTGAAAGTTTAAAAAATGGGGTAAAATAACCCTCCCGTTAGCAAATATTAACAGTCAACGTTTGTTAACCACGTATGCAGAGGTGACATGTGAAATGACCCATTTTCCAAACAATAATTACCATAATGGTTTTACAAACTCTGGTCAAATCATGGTAATCGAATACGATTTCTCATTCAAGACAGATTGGAATTTAGGGCACAAACTCGCCCACATACCCATTACAAGAAAGAATGTTACTCTGGGTATACTCAGCAACAGAAGAAATCATAACCCATGAGTCTTACAACACTGAATTCCACAGTTAAAATTCCATACCAAACAGTTCCCAACACAGTTATCCTAACGCTAAATGTGGTATTCTAGAAAACAACATGAGATGTCCTAAAATGACAATATAACAAATAATACAACATCAATACCATAAGAGACATACAGGATTATCAACGTCTATGTCTGTGGTTGCTTCTCTTGGCTTATAACTAAATTAGAGGTCTCGTCTGAAAAATATTTATAACGATGGGGTGAGACATAAAGTCTCAGTAACCAAAATCAATTTACAAAATATGCATGAAAGGATTGTAAGTCAGATAAGCGGGTTTAACTAACATAATATTAATAATAATAATAATATTCTCAATAATTAAACTTCATATAATAATATCAACAAATTTAACTATCCCCACTCATCTATCATGCTCCTCTTTATAGCTTCTGGATATGGTACAACCTATCAGTGCTAGTATACGGCCAAAGGTTAGCTAGTCACATCAAGAATATTGCCCTCTCCCATGCCACCACCAATATACTGTAACAGGGAGGTGTCTTGCTAAAACACTCAACTCAAAATCCGAGTCAGGATTGAGAGAGCCGATGGGCGCATAATTTCACCATATCTCTTCTACTCAACCCAACATATCTCATAATATAAAAACAATATATCAATATAATTCTCGAAATATTTACAAATTATCAGACCTTACACAACACTCCATCTCAAACATCATAAACATCACAACACTAATAATTTTAATAATACCTATGCTCATATATACATGTTGGAAAACACACCGCTTCACTGAATTAGGTTCATACTCAAACATACGCATAATCTTTCAAAACACATACAAGTAGTATAGATGAAAGTAAGGTTTTAAAAATACCTTTCAGTTTAAAACAAGCATATAAAATAAATTAACCCCGGTTACCTCAATTTTAAGCTTAACCTTAACTTGAGTACCAAACACGAACAATCATCGATTCCAAAAAGACTCTACATTATCAGTTTAAGTAACAATTAACCCCAATGAATAATTTACACATTTCATCTCCAATTTTCATCTACAACTGTTATCCTTAAATATTCTAACTTCGTTAAAATTCCTTAAACAACCCCTATATCATTCTCTCTCATCAGCCACTTAATTTTATAAATTAAAGTTTCACCTTTAACATATCTATTATTATAAATCATCAATACAACCTCCTAGAATAATTAAATCTCTTTTTATAATTTATATGAATATAATCTAATTATTAAACAATAGTTGAAACTCCTTGATAATTAAATCATATAAAAATCTAATTCTTAATATCAAACTATAATTTCTAATTTCTTATATCACAAAATTTACCAGACTAAACTGATTAGAATTTTAATAATACCTCTAACAAACCAAATAAATTATTTAATCCAAATTTAATCTGATAAAAACCTAATAAAGAATTATCCATAGATTAATTATATAGAAAATTCATTATAAACTTATATAGTAACCAAATAACAAAAGTAACCTGATTAAAATTAAATATTAATCCTCCTCTATATTCTTATAGCCTTATATTAACAAAACTCAAATTTGTTCAAAATCTTAATCTTAAAATTTTCTCTAATCAACACAAAATTACTATCATAAGAAAGAAAAAATTATTTATAACATTTTCATAAAAGAAGTTTTGTGATCAGAAAAGAATTTGAGTACCTTATTGATATCAAAATATATGAAAATACTCCTATCAGTATCACATCGTATGCCTTCTGCACGATCACTCCACGTAGACCATCTAGTGAAGTGAGAAGGGAGAGAAAAATAGCCCCTCCTTCTCCAATATAGGCGCCAATTGAATAATGAGGGAAGGCACTTTCGGTGAAGGTGCCTCCCTCATTTTTCAACTATTGGGGCGTTCAGTTTTCTTTTTAAATCTTAATATATATATATATATATTTATATAATTTAATTTAATTATATATTTTTTCAAATCACTACTAAATTCACATTTATCTCCAAATTATAATTATATTCTATAAATAAAAATCAGGATGTTACAACATGCATATCACTTATAGGCATGCCACCTCGCTTCTTTTTTCATCTAAGATTTTTAGATGAAAAGAATCTTTAAAAAAACTCAGTTCTCTATCTCTCAATCGAATCGCTATCCCTCTCTCATTGAGATTGCTATCCCTATCTCTCCCCTACTCATATGCTATTGTTGGAATTGAAGGAAAGGAATTGGGATGCAAAGAACAGAGGTAAGAGGTTGTAGATGAGCTGAAATTGTCGCTATAATTCTACAAGAACGAATCGATACAGCGATAGAAGATGAACTTCATCGATCTTCGACGGCGATTCGTCGCCTACCATGATGACGTCGTCGTTATCACCTTTGCCGCCAGTGATAGCCCACATTCATCCTCCTTCAACCTATTGATAAACAACCTCGTTTCTGAACTCCGACTTCCTAACCCTTCGGCCTCTCCCTTGAACTCAGCGATGGCTCTAGCTCAATTCAATCTCCGTCGCTCATCTGAAAAAAAAAGGTATGATTTGTGAAATTTGTCTAGTTCCTTATGTGGGTATGTTGAAAATTTGATCTAGGTTGTACAATTTTTGTGTGGGTATGACTTCTTGAAGATTCTTTATAGTTTATTGATTCCAATGTTATTGAGAATAATGGCAATGTAGATGATGTAGGCGTTTAGTTTTGCTCTTTGATTCCAATTCTTGTGGCTTTTTGTTTTTGGCGATTCTTTAAGTAATGGAATTAATTTATAACATTGATTATTGGTTGCTTATTGATTCATTTCCTCTGCATAGTTTTTTCCCGTTTCTCACACTTGAACTATCAAGCTAAAAAGAGCCCCCTCTCTCGTCAGCTCCCATTTTCAGATTGGATGGACTTTGAAAGAAAAAAAAACAGGGGAAGCAAGCAAGACCACCATCAATCACTCACTTATAAACGGAAGTCAAGTAGCAGTGCAAAGCACAACAAACCACAACAGAGAGATTCGGATGCCCCAACGGTCACACCCAGAAACAGCTTCTCAGCCGTCGAAAGCACATGGATTCAGTTTTTATAAGAAGCTGCTTTTTTTGTGGAAGCACAATGCCGTCGATCGCGTTCCCCAACGGGGGGATATAAGTCAACTGGGCTTTTGGCATCTAACTGGGCTTTTTTTACCCCTATCGTGTTTCCAAACAGACCCTCAAACAGGCCTTAATAGTAATTTAGAAAAATGTGAAATAACTCAAATAAGTACTCTCTTCGATTTTTTTTATAAGCAATTTTCTCTCTCTTTGAAATAATTCTTAATATAAACAACTTTTATTTTGTGTCTCAAAATTATAAACTACTTTTTCTTTTTCTACCTTTGTTAAATATATATATATTTATATTAATTATCTACTATTCACCACCAATTCTCTTTCATCTGGACATTAATTACACATTTCCACCTATGTTTTATACTTATCCTTTCTCATATGCTCTTTTCATAAATAGGGGTATATTTGAAAAAAACGTGACATTTTTCATATATTTATTATTTGTAACTAATTTTGACTATTAGTTCGTTTCACATAATTAAGAAAAAAGATTACTTATAAAAAGGACCGGAGAGGGTATAATTTATTGTAGACAGATGATAAATGGAAGAATTTCCTGGGCATATGTGATGGTAATTATTATAAAGTAATATATTCAATAAAGGTAAAAGTGGAAAGATATTTCATTTTTAGATAAAGGGGATTCGTTACTTATAAAAAGGACTATACCAAAAAAAGAGAGAATGTTACTTATAAAAGATACCGAAGGGTTTATATTTAGTACTTCTTTTGATCCTATTTATAAAAGATTGATAATTGAATAATGTGTTTTAAAAAAATAGTTAAAAATAATAAGTGAGTCTGAAATAAATCTTTTTTTTCAATTATGCCCTTATCTATAAGGGGCAAGTAAGAGAGATAGAGTAAAGGGTTAATATAACTTTTGGTCCCTGAAGTTTGATCCAATTTTGGTTTTGGTCCCTCAAGTTTGAAATCGGTGGTTTAGGTCCTTGAAATTTCACCCAATTTTGGTTTTAATCCCTCAAGTTTGAAATCGGTGGTTTTGATCCCTGAAGTTTCACCCGATTTTGGTTTTGATCCCTCAAGTTTAAAAAGGACTTGGCGACCCGTTTTTAAAACCCGACCTGACCCGGAAAAAAAAACCAAGCCCTTTTCAAACTTGAGGGACCAAAACCAAAATCGGATGAAACTTCAGGGACCAAAACCATCGATTTCAAACTTGAGGGACTAAAACCAAAATTGGGTGAAACTTCAGGGACCTAAACCACCGATTTCAAACTTGAGAGACTAAAACCAAAATTGGATCAAACTTCAGGGACCAAAAGTTATATTAACCCTAGAGTAAAATAAGTACTATCAACCTTTTAATTAATACAATATATAATCGATGAAGGGAAAAATGGAAAAAAATAATTAAATGTTCATATAACTCTTATCATATTCTTATAAAAAGAATTAAGACAGTTTAAATTTTAGACTCATACAAAAAAAAGGACTGAAATCACTGAATGGAGAATTTATAACTAAGCATCTGTCCAAGAAGGGCATTCTTTGAATTGCCCTCTGAGGGCAAATCAGCGTGAACTGAGCAACTCCTTATTTTTCTTTTGGCAACAAGGAGGAAAAAAAAAAAAAACTCATTATTTTTCTTTTAAAGCTATATTCACTCTGATTCATCCATACTTTAGCAACTTTAACTCCAAATTTTATCCCTCCTCCTTTTTCCACTCTCAATATTCCAGTTTACTTAAAATGTTCAAATCAAGTTTAATTATATTATTATTGATTAATCATCCCAATAGAATGTTTAAAATCTATATTCAAATTCACAGAAAAGTTCCATCAAAATTCAAATATACTAGTACATAAATGTTACGAATAAGAATCAACATAGAATAAAACAGTATATAAAATTACTCTAATATGTTCTGATATTTTTTTAAAAAAATCTGATGATCAGTTTATCCTACGTTGAAAAAAAAAACACTCGGCAAGAAATGTAGAAAAGAGATGCCTAATTGGAATTTTCAGTGGGAGGTGATTAAAAAAAAGGGAAATTACACTTAAATCTTAAGAAAAAAGGAAATGATAAAGTTGTCTTTTAAAATTATAAAATGAAAAATGTGTCTCTCAATATCACTCATGGAGTTATCAATGACCCGTTGGTGGAATTATTAATAAAACTATTTTTTTATTTTATAATTTTAAAAGATTATTTTTTTATTTCATTTTTTTCCTTGAGATTTTTTTTTTTTGGCCAAATCCCTTGAGACTTGAATATAATTTTCTAAAAAGAAAAAACAGGGGCCTGATTAAAGGGAGAGATTCACCAGCAGCGTAAAATAGAATGATGCGCCGGAAGTGACAGCCGGCCACGTGGTAGGAGTCAGATTCACGTGCGCGCATGTGAGGCTTTCATATTCCCGCGATTGTTGTTAATACGCGCGGTTTGTTGGCCAAAAAAAACGCGCGGTTACTTAACGGCCATGGCCCATGTGACCCCTTTTTATTACATTTGTTTTTATTATGTTGCCTTGCATTTCACAAAATTCTCGCCAAATTTTTATTATTAATTAAAAATTTTAGTATTTATCTCTAATAATTTAAAATTAGACAAAATAACAGAAAAATGATATTTGAATTTAAAAAACATCAACATATTTACTAAATTAGCAAAAGAATAAATAGATGATCTGGTAGAAATATAAAATTTTATTTTAACAACTTAAGTGTACATAATGACGACTTAAGAGTAATAATTAACAATTTGGATACATATAGTGATAATTTAGGAAGTTTAAGTTGTCAATTTCTATACTAAAGTTGTTAGTTCCTAACTTCCTATACACAAACTATCAACATTTAAATTTTAAAATATCAAATTTCTACCTGATTATTTATTTATTATTTTGCTAATTCAATAGATATTTTGAGTTTTTGTAATTTAAACAGTATTTTTCTATCAATTTCCTTTAAAATTATGAGTGCGAGAATTTCGGCCTGTCTCTTTTATTTTTGGCCAATCAAAGTACGACACCACCAAAAACGACATCGAAGCTTTTATGATTTTATCCATTGAGTTCATCGGTGACGTGCCCTGGATCATCGCCGGTGATATTTTCCGTACATTCCTATTCATGTCAATATTATCGACTCTTTATGGTACTCTTAACTCATTTTCAAATTTCGACAGTACACTGATTAATATATACAGTATATGGCAGAAACTCAAATTTTGAAAATACAAATAAATTTGATTTAAAAGAAAAAGATACTTAAATATTGTTGAACTTTAAAATATCAAATTGTTTTTATTAACAATAAAAATAATGAGATTGATAAAAAGAATTTAATAATTAATTATTCAAGTTTTTTAGAGATTATTGATTTAAGATTTTAAAATTTAAATGATAGTTATCATCTTTTTCTCTAAATTTAATCTGTTATTTTGTTAAATTATTACTCTGCTCGGTTTATTTTCTTGAGGTAAACGGAAAGACAGAGAATGATTTGGGCACGCTAGAGGGTGGACAACAAAAAACACGCAATTATTTCAGCCTTTTTCTTGCCTTGGCCATGCTTCCCTGTTCCTTTTTATTTTCCCTGGCCAAAATAAAATAAAATTTATTTCATTGATAATCGCAATCAGCTATTTACTTCTTAGCATTTTCTAATTTAATTTTTCATGAGCAATATTATGCGTTCGTTTGTAATAGCTTATGTGCTTGTTTGGAATTATTTATTTTTGGGCAATTAGTACTTATAAATCGTGATTTACGGTATATGAGATAAGTATGTGAGAGGAGTTTTATCTCGGCTTGCGTAATAAGGACTTATTTGCCCCCAAAACGTGTTTTCAAACACAGGCTATGTGCATGTTTGGTATCACGGCAGCTTAAAAAATAAGCCACTTATTACGCAAGCCGAGAAAAAACTCCTCTCACATACTTACCTCGTATACCGTGAATCACGAATTATAAGCACGTTTTGGACAAAAATAAGCCATTCCAAACGCACACATATTTAGATAATAAATGCTTATAAATCGTGATTCACGATATACGAGGCTGATTATGAAAGTTATTTTCAGATTACTCATCAATAAAATACTAACAACAGTGAGATTTGAAATCACAGCAAATTTTTAATTCTTTTTTACATCAACTGGTCATGTCTTATTTTTGGTTGCTCTGAATATTTGAAAAATTAAATATTATTTTTCCGTGATATTTATCTCTTCTCACAGCCGTTTCGTTTTGTGCAAGAGATTCTTTCTCAGTGATGCTATTTTTCGTTTGTGTTTTTTTGCGTCGATAATGATCTTAAAAAAACGGCTAATCAGGCATAAGTGAAAACGACATTGTAGATAATAGAGAATAGTAGTATGCATGCATCGCTCGACGATATCATTAAGCTTTAAATAGTTTCAATTATTATCACAATTATTTAAAAAAAACAGATATTGTCGTTGACTAATAAAATATCTATTACACACTTAAATTGCATTTGTCTAATCTCATTCTTTGGAGGCTCGGGGCTTTTATATTCAACCATAACTCAAGTCGTTTATCCGTGTCAGATTCTTGGCCCCTGACAGTCATGACCCAATATTAAATTTTTAATTATAAAAATATTTTCCAAAGTTCGGTGGAAGCAGAAATATGTGCATACTCATTGGACGCGTCAGACGTGTTATCGCTAAACCAGGGGTCAAGAAAAGTAATGCATACCAAATCTCCATGCTCATATGATTCCTATCCAACAAAACATTATTATAATAATAGTAATAATCATAATAATTACACTGAACAAAAGTATCCCTCAGCATTATCACCTCTCAAACAATATGAGATAATCCCAGGGGATAAGTTAATGTAGCGTATATCTTGTCTCAGTCAGTCAAGACGATTAAAAAACCCAAACTCTACCATCAAATACTACATATACATACACAGTAAGCTGTTATTTAAGAGGGTAAGCAGTTTTTTTCTGAAGAAAAGAATATAAGTTTGAATTCTATAAATAGTATATGTTGAGAGAAACAAAAACTATCTGCGCTATAAATTTTTCAAAGAAAACAACCTCCATTCTCGTGAGTTTAATATTGTATGTATATATATTACCCATAAACTGGGAACTAGTTTTTACATTTAAGGCTTGAGATAATATATAGATGTACAGAGCCTATGTGTCTTCACATGTATGGTCCCTTTTTATTTGGGCACCTTCCAACATGAAAGCCTAACAAGTCTGTCTATACAGGACCTCGTGGAGAACAAATGAAAACTATTCAGTGTACATGGGTATTTCATCATTGCAAAACTTTATCGTAGCTGAAGCCAATGTAAGAGATGATCATGGATCGAGGACCAAAAAATGAATATTAAAAGGAGGAAGGAGAGTCTCGTAATTGTAAATGGGGGTCGCCCCAAAGAGAAACCATTTTTTTCCCTGTATACATTGTGTTTGGATTAATTTTTAAAGAATAAATTTTATGATTTATGAGATAAGTATATAAGGAGAATCTTATCTCAATTTATTAAAATTATTTTTTAAAAATACAGTTTGAAAGTTACCCAAACACATACAGTTAAATCAGAAGACATACTTAAATGAAAAGGACAAGGAACGTCGTCCAGGGGAGAGAGAGAGTTGTGGGTTTTCTTGCAGAGGGAACATCCAAAAGATAAGGACGGCTTTTATTAACTTTGCTTCTGAAGTTGGCTTCGCCCTTCCCTCAATATCAATTCCTCCAAGACGCCCTTCCCTCGTATCACAACGAAAACTACTCACACAATACCAAGGAGAGAAAAAAAGAGAGAGAGAGAAGAAACACATATCTTTATTATTATTATTATTGCTGCTGCCTACTTCTACAGTTTGTTTTTTGTTTTTGGTCCTCCTTTTCTTCGATCGGATCTGAGGGCTCTTCTCCTTCACAGTTTCGGAAAGACATCTTCTCTCAAAGCTGTTTCACTTTCTGTCACTGGAATCTTCTCAGTACTCACACCACTTCCTCTGCCATGAACCATTTCTCACTCTGCATTACTCTTTCTCTTCTGTGACCAGGTGCTCTTTCTTGCTCTGTACTTTTGTTCCTTCCTTTATGTTTTTTTTTTAAAAATTTAATTTAATCCGAATTGTTATCACTTTGCGTCTTCCTGACTAGTAGCGAAGTGTAAAAGATAGTTGATGGAGGTTTCTTAAGAATCGAACTTTAACTTAGGTATTATTATAGTTAAATGCATCTGGCATCTAAAACAGGAACAGGCTTTAAGCAATCTTTTGGTTCTTCAAGCTATGTCCTGTTCCTTCCTTTCTTCCCTCCGTGAAGTTCATAGCAGCTAAAGAGTCACCTGGCTTTTTCAGAAACCTGTAAACGCCTCGCCCTGCCATGTGAGAGCCCTCTGATTTTTCTCGAGGTCTCTTGTCATTGTTTAGATATTTTATTTTGTCTACTATCAAGTTTTTTTGGGGGTCTCGGAACGTTTATTTTCATCTGATTTCGACTTCGTTTTCTTGTTCACAATTTTTCCACTTGGGGCCTGCCAAGCCATTGCTGTGTAATTTCCTCCGTAACATTTGTGATTCTCATCGATTTGACGGTTTTCCGGAGATTGAATCTGTGATGGCTTGATGGGTCTTTTGAAGATTCTCTCTCTTTCTGTTTTTAATTTGGGGCGTTTTGAATTTGCTTCTGGATCATTTCAATTAATGTCCTTTATGCCAACCAATATAATTATCCGGACAGATTTTTTTAATTTAAAAAAATAAAGATGAGATATACATTTTCAGTGCAGGAGATTCTGTAGATAATAGCTTTGTCTCGAAGCTTTTTAACTAAGCACACACAGTAATTCACTGCGATTCGTTGGATTTTTTTTTTTTTTTTTTTTTTGCAGCGAGAGTACGTTTTGTAGGATATGTCGATGGAGTCACCTGCCAATGGAGCCGAGTCTGTATCAGAGGTTCAGAATTCGGTTTCTGCACAAGATCTCGACCCTCCTTCAACATCTGAAACTCCAAAACCTTCTTCTCGGCCTCCCTTGAGAGCATCATCAAGAAATCTCACCGGACATCCTAATTACGGAATTCAGAGTCACCCAAATCATCCTTACAAGGAAACCAACCAAGTGCAGGATCAAGAACTACCAAATACGGCCAAGCACCATCACAATTCTAGTGGAAAACCAGGAGAAATCAGTTCAGAGAAGAATATATCAGTATCAGAACCATCTAAAGGAGTTATTGATCCAACAAAGAGTTGCCCTCAGTCGGATGTAACTTTTTGTGCAAGTCCTCAGAATAGCTTCTATTCTGCGGCTACCTATTCAGAAGCCAAACAAAGTTTCGCCAATACTGAAGCCAGTGAGTGTGTTAGTGTGGATAAGTCAGGTGAAACTGGTGAAGCGACTAATTCTTGTGACTTCAATGAGAGCAGGAAGACCAGCATCTGTAGAGGGAGTACTGGGAGTGATGTGAGTGATGAGAGTAGTACCAGTAGTTTGAGCAGTGCTTTGTATAAACCTCACAAGGCTAATGATATAAGATGGGAAGCGATTCAAGCTGTGCGAGCTCGTGATGGGGTGCTGGAGATGAGACATTTCAGGTTGTTGAAGCAATTGGGATGTGGGGACATAGGAAGTGTGCATCTTGCAGAGTTGAGCGGTACGAGGACATGTTTTGCGATGAAGATAATGAACAAAACAGAGCTGGCCAGTAGGAAGAAGCTTCTGAGGGCCCAGACAGAAAGAGAGATCTTGCAGTCTCTGGATCACCCTTTTTTGCCCACATTATATACCCATTTTGAGACAGAGACGTTCTCTTGCTTGGTAATGGAGTTTTGCCCTGGTGGGGACTTGCATGCGCTGAGGCAAAGACAGCCTAGGAAGTATTTCTCGGAGCATGCTGCCAGGTGAGCTATTCTTGTTCCTGGTTACCTCTGTACATGTTCCAAGTTTAACGACCTTCTGGCTGGTATACAAGCATGAGTCAGTGAATTTGATGTTAGATAATGCTATATTCTGGATTAATATATTAAATGACAGTAGAAAGGAACTATAGTACTTTAGGGAAATTCTCTCTGGGAATATATAGGGAAATGACCTTGTCCTGACAGTGACAGGTTTTCATGATTTACATTTTGATGACCATGTGAAGGTTTGGATTTCGTCACATACCAGAAAAATACCGTTTGTTAATGATTCTAGGATCTTCTATCCATTGGAAATCTATTTTTTTTCACTGAAGTGGTTCCTGAGCTTTTCAAGTAAGGAAGATAATTTCCCTCGTCCATTGTCTTCGCCTAAAAACTGCCATGGTTTCTCAAAGCAGGCTGAGGAATGAGAACTATTTCTTGCTTGCTATCTCTCTCTCTCGCTTCCCCTCTTTTTCTTTGGGCGCTCTTTACTTTCTCACTTATTACTTACATCCTTTCTGCTTACTTTTAGCCTTTATTTCCTCTTCACCATTTATTGTGATTATTCAGATTTCTATGAACTAAGTTTTGTGGTGTTGCAAACAGTGACCTTGTGAATTTCAATCTGGTGAATTCCATTACTAGATTCTCCTATCACACACACAGTTACTTTTGTCGATCAATTTCACAAGTTTTAGCACATATCTTTTGTCTCAATTCATCAGTTTCTGTTCTTTTTCCAGCTAGAATAATTAGTCTATGTTGGTTGTCAGCTATAACTTCTGAGATTGATTGGCTGACAAGAAGAATTTGTATGCCATCTATCACGTTGCCACTCTAATAGCTCGTTATGCTGTGTCGTCCCTCCCAAGTCTTATCGAACGAACGTGGTCAAAATATAGAAATCACAAGTAACGTGTTGAGGAGATACAGCCACATGAAAGATAATTAAGTGCTTAATATTCCATTGACTCACCTGGTATTTGCCGTACAGGTTTTATGTAGCAGAAGTTCTTCTTGCTTTGGAATACCTTCACATGCTTGGGATCATCTACAGAGACCTCAAACCAGAGAACGTGTTGGTGCGAGAAGACGGTCACATAATGCTCTCAGACTTCGACCTCTCTCTGCGTTGCGCCGTGAGTCCAACTCTTGTAAAATCCTCGAACTCAACCCTAGACGGAAGATCTTCTGGATACTGCATTCAACCAACCTGCATCGAACCGACCTGCGTGATTCAGCCAGATTGCATCCAACCCTCCTGTTTCACCCCTCGATTTCTAACAGGCAAATCCAAGAAAGACAAAAAGCCCAAACCAAAAAACGAAACGCCTCACCAGGTAACTCCTCTGCCGGAGCTCATCGCCGAACCCACAAACGCCCGTTCCATGTCCTTCGTAGGCACACACGAATACTTAGCACCCGAAATCATCAAAGGCGAAGGCCATGGAAGTGCCGTAGACTGGTGGACGTTCGGGATATTCTTGTACGAGCTTTTGTTCGGAAGAACGCCGTTCAAGGGGTCGGCGAACAGAGCGACTCTGTTCAACGTGGTTGGGCAGCCATTGAGGTTTCCAGAATCACCGACCGTTAGCTTCGCTGCTAGGGATTTGATCAGAGGATTGCTCGTGAAAGAGCCACAAAATCGTCTGGCTTATAAACGAGGAGCGACGGAGATCAAACAGCATCCATTCTTTCAGAACGTGAATTGGGCGCTGATACGGTGTGCGAACCCTCCGGAGGTTCCAAGGATGGTGGCCCTGAAAGAGATGGCGGCGGCTCAGAAAGTGCCCGGCGTTAAGGCTGCCGGTAACTATTTAGATATTGATTTCTTTTGATCCTTCAATATGTTTTTATGGTATCTGCTATGTGTTGTATTGGATTGAATTGGCGGGCAAAAAAAGTTTCTGCTCTCCCGTTTAAACGAACGCCTCATTTCTGTGCAAAAGAAATTGTGTTTGTGAATAATTGTCTCACTTCTACATTCGAAAGAAAATGTTCACTCTCCCCATCACACACATCCGTGACTGTAACCACAAGAATTCAAAGCTCAAATGATCACTTCAACTGCAATTAATCTTCGGGTAGTAATCATAGGTTCATACATTACTACCTTTATTTATACTTCTAATAAATGAGTTGTGTTGTTGATAACTTTAAATTAGGTTATATATTAATCTATTGATTTTCATGACCATTCAAGGCCTACCAAAAACCTCATTTGTTTAGATTAGAGCTGGGTATTACGTTGTCTCTAGACCAGCTTGTGATACCCGTGACTTGCACATAATTGGAATTTTTCCCATTAAAAAGTGTGGATTATTTTATAATGTATACGTATATATCATAACTCATAAGTACTGATTACTACTATTATATACGTTGATATGGTGACAAGAGGGAAGCCGAATTTAACTAGGCTTTATGTTTGGTATTTTAAATGGGGCTTGAGGAAAATCAACTACAATTATAGATTTTTTTTTTTTTTGTGAACAACTACAATTATAGATTTGGTGGCTTCTTAATACTATTGTTTTTGCTGCAATTTATCACATACTTTCATAGTTGGGCACATAGTCAAAGGCACAAGGGTCTCTCTGTATTTTTTTTTAATTTTTTTGGAAATTGTTGTAAAATATTTGGGAAAATGATATAAAGAAGTTATCCAAGAATTGGGGATCCTTTGTATCCGTCACATGTGGAAAACTTGAGGGGCAAGCGAAGAAGTGGTGATGGAGGTAAAGGGAAATGAATGAGCCTTGGTGAGAAAAGTGAATGTGGAAATTACCGTAGGCCCAAGATTTGGCCCAGACTGGGCATACCAATAAATGAAAAGAACTAAGTGGGCCAGTCTGGAAGGCCCATTGAATTGGAGCAAAGAGGCAAAAGAGGTCCCCACCCCCTTAAAGCCGTGAGGGAACTGGTCAGAATTCGTAAGAGCATGCGTCATGGACTCGTGGGGCATGCCTACTCCCCTACGAATCCACGATAAAGACCCCCTTGCCACGCGCCTCCCCCTCGCGTTTACTGTCACTTTTCTCATTCAACATTTGTAATCGTTTATTTGTTGGGCAAGTCTTTCCATTTTCAGCCTTTGTCGTGTGGCTTGGGAAATTGGGAGAAATCTCCTGTACAAATTTTTTTGGGTGAGAGACACTTAAATAGTTAAATCAGATTGCTAACTTGAGTATTAAAATTTACTACGTTATTTTCATTAGTCGCCAATAAAATTCTTAATAATGTTTTTTTTCCTAATTTTTTGGTGTGAATTAATAACTTTTCTACATTGAATTCTTCCATTTCTTTATTTTAATAATCTATTCCCAAGCTAAACGATCATATCATCACCAACAAACTGACAAGGGGAAGATATGTTCGAATCACAAGAAGCGCATGACAATGTCATGTTAATTTCTACGTTCACTCACCACCTTATTAAATATATATGAGCATAGATATGTATAGAATAAAAAAATTAATACTCCCTCCGATCCTAATTATAAGACACAGTTAATTTTTTTGGAGAAATTAGAGAAGCTAATTAAATTACTTTAGAGTATATATATTTTCATTTTTTTCTTCAA
The DNA here is from genome assembly GCA_963210345.1 of Inga oerstediana. Taxonomy (NCBI): domain Eukaryota; kingdom Viridiplantae; phylum Streptophyta; class Magnoliopsida; order Fabales; family Fabaceae; genus Inga; species Inga oerstediana. The sequence continues at coordinate 5,412,200 of OY723401.1, forward strand.
ATTAATTAGTTTGAATAATAAATTAATATATAATCTAATGATACATAACATATGATATGATTAAGTAACTTATTTAACTTCCTTAATTTCTCCAAAAAAATTAACTTTATCTTATAATTAGAACGTACTACTTCAAACTACCAAATACCTTTTAGATATGACCTAAAACACTTTCTAAAAAGGCTCTATGATAGAGATAAGACGTGCACGTGTTTTCTTATATTGTACATGTGCCTCCTGAAATAAGCCAAGTGCTATTTTCCTTTCTTTTGGCCAGGTATCATTTTCAAACAGAGCAATTTCGTGCGATTTTTGTAGACATATGGATGAAGATTATGTTTTTTTTTTTTTTTTGCCAATTGCAGACGAGGTATGGGGCCTTGTAAAAAACGTGGAGCTTTTAACGGAATCATTCGTAATATAATCAGTAATGAATGCTTGTTTATCGTAATTCTTCAGGCATTTTGACATGCAAATTCATTTGTTGAAATTTATCATTAAGTAATCCCAACGTTTAATTCTCAACCTTTAATTAGAAAAGATTCAAACAATTTCAGCGATGGAAATTAGAACTTACTGTACTTTATTTTGGCAAGAACAACAGTTTTTAAACTTGCGCGTGCAAAGCAAATCCAAATAAAAAATGAATGGGAATTTACTTCTTGGTTGGCCATCTGAGTTCAACGTCACGTTTAAATTAAATATTTATTAATAGTGGCCTTTTTTATGGAATGGACACTAATCAAACACGAACACGTACGAATTACAGAATCTTGGCCATCGGCTGAGCATTAAAAAAGAAAAGTCAAATGTGTAACAAAAAAAAGGGAGAAAGAAAGGTCATATGTTGACTCACTGGTTTGCTTGGGTAGTTGGCACCTGGCACCTAGCGCACCCTACTTACCCTCATCCTGCATTAGCCGTTAACTAATAATTGTCTTCAATTTCAATCTCACGCGCTAGCTCGCGCATTATTATTATTATTATTATTATTATTATTATTATTATTTTGGACTGAAACTCGCGCATTATTACCTGAACATAATATGTCATTATGCCGGGGAAAAACATAAACACTGATGCCACACTAGAGGTAAGCATTCGGTTTTCTATTTGATTTTCGGTAAAAGCTAAAAAATTTGAACTATCGAAATGAAGGAAATTTTGAAATCAAATCAAAACTGAAATAACAGAAATTACTCGATTCGATTTCGGTTTTTTTAATTTTTGGACTTTCATAATTGACTTAAAATATCTAAATTTTCAACTAGTAAAAATTAATACAAATTATAAAATTAAATAGTCTCATCAAGATCCAAAGAAAGATGATATAAAATAAAATATAAACAACATGTTACATATATGATCAATGTAATTTGGAGTACTAGATATTCCAATAATTGAACAAAAAATAGGAAGGTTTCTGAGAGATGCAGAATAATCATATTCAACATTACTTAATCCAAATAAAGCATAACAAAAGTTCAAAAAGATAAATATCCAATGATATATAATATATCATTATTTGCCTTACATCCGGTTTTTCGGTAGTGGCGTGCTCTTTTAATATTTTTTGTTTTTCGGTTTAAACCGATTTTTTTTTTAAAAAAAACCGAACTGAACCAAAAAATAGAACAAAAAAGAAACCAAATATACACCGAACACCAAAAAACCGAACCGAAATTGATTCAATTCGATTTGGTCTTCGGTTTCGGTTTGATTTTGCTCACCTCATGCCACTCTATTCTTATAGTAAGAGCTTATTTGGTATGAGGGGAGACTGGAGAGGAGGTAAAGTGGGTGGGGGAAAATATTTTTGAGTTAGATTTAAAAAAAAAAAGATAAAAGTGAGGTTCAAAGTTTGAAATTTATTTTTTTCACTCTCTTATCTTTCAACCTTCTTTATATTAAAATTTTGAAACATCACTTCTCCAATTTTCTTAAATCTAGCCCATAGAAATTTTCCCTCCCCTCCAAATCCCTTATACCAAATAGACCCTAAAGACTTGTTTGAGTCAGCATTTGAAAATCACATTTACCTAAACTTATTTTATATATACTTATCTCATACATCTTAACGTTAAAAAAATAACTTCTACCGCTAATTTACATAAACACCAGTAGTACTGGATCAGAGTTAACATAATCTTTGATCTCTCAAATTTACCCTCATTTTAGTTTTGGTCCATCAAATTTCAAACAAAAAGGTTTTGGCCTTTCAAGGTGCAAAAATGGTCTAAATTCTTATTTAATTATATGGACCAATGTTTTAAATAAAATAGAACTTAAGGGGACCAAAACCTCTAGTTTTAAACTTAGATATCAAAATTTAAATGATGATAAACTCGAGGGACCAAAGATTATATTAACCTGTAGAATTATTTATAAGTTTCAAGTTGTTTTTAAAGATTTTTTGGTAAAAAAAGTTATTCCTAATATTATTTTTATCAACCACACTAACTCCAACATCTTATCATCAATGGCTTGTATAAAAAAGATGGGTTAAGGTTTAAATTTGCCTCAAAAGTATTTGCTAATGAGTAGTGTTACTCCAAAAGTTTTTTTAAGTCTAATGTCACCTCAAAAGTTTTAAAACATTGCAAACTTGTCTTCATACTATTAAAAAATTGATGTTAACTCTTAACTTTTTAACGGTAAAGAATAACATTGCTCCATTTAAACACTTCCAGGATAATATTAAACCTAAAAAACTTTCAAGACAAAAATAATCCTTAATAAAAACTTCCAGAATAAATGTGCATCTTGACAAAAACAAAAACAAAAAACAAAAAAGGACTAAATATACTTTTAAAACGTGTTCTGTGTGATAAAGACGGAGGAGCATAATGTGGGCGCTGTGCTAATGAAGAATTGTTGCTCTAAAATAGTAATGTTAATTTACTTTATTCTGTTATAAAACAACTATTTGAATCATTTTGCAAAATTGTAAGACGTAGATATTCTGCTATTCAATATAAGAAGTCATGCGGGTGTAGGCATTCATTTTTCTCTTATTTCATACTAAGTAATTTCATCTTTTACTGCCCTACTTACAACTCAATTCCTGCTTATATTTACGGGTTTTATCGTCCCGGTATTTGTCACTCAACACAAATGTGACCTATATGTAAAACTATGGTATACAACAAGAGGACGTGCCATGCAATAAAATATTATAAGAAAATCCCCTCACTCTCTTTTTTTTATATCTTCTTCACACAATTTGTTTTCCCAATTGTTATACATTATAATATTCTAGAACTTGAACAAGGGGGACGATAATAACATATTCATTGAATTTCAATATTTCATCTCCCTTACCATGACTAACACACGTGATTACATCAAATAGAAGACTTGGGTCCTTTTTTAGTTAGTTGTTTTTTTGGGAGAATTACACTTAGGTCCCATTCAAGAAAAAAAATGAAAAAATGGTTCTTATAGACTGCAAAATAAAAAAATGATCCCATTAACAACTCCATGAGCCTGTATTAATAACTCATTAACAACTCCAGGAGCCTGTATTGACAACTCCATAGGACCATTTTTTTATTTTACAATCTATAGGGACCATTTTTTCATTTCTTCTATTACTTGGGACCTCAATGTAATTATCCCTTATTTTTTTCCCCTTCACATGTACTTATAACTTGAAGACAAGCCATATAACTACTTCATATCCATTTTTAAAAAGTACAGTATTTGTTTTTCTTACATTTCTCACAGGCTTAACTAAACCGTTCGGGTTATTTAATATGACTTCAAAGATTGAACTCACTGCTCGCTGAAAAAGAGCGAAAGAAAAAATGCCACGTTTCCAGAAGTTTGAGCCAACATTAGTTGATAAATAAGGGTATGTTTGTTTTAGCGATTCGATTGCTTATAAGTTACTTTTTAATAGTGATTTACGGTATACGAAGTAAGTATGTGAGAGGAGTTGTATCTCGATTTACGTAAAAAGCAACTTATAAGTTTTTATAAGCTCAAACAAACATGCTTTAAATCGTCTTACAAGGGATGATTTTGAATTGGTGAAATCAAGCTGATTTCTCTCTCCTACAAGAAAGAAGAAGAGATAGCCACCAAACGCCCAAACGCATCACCAGCGCGTGCAACGGAACCGTCGCGCTTAAATTCATTTCATCGAAGCTCCCTCGCCCGCTAAACCAACCGATGCGCACTGCGCACCTTGGACGTTTTCTTACATCAGCCTCTCGCCTCCCTTTCTCTCACGCATCAGTACCACCGACTCTATTCCCCAAACCTTCTCTATCTTTCTCTCATTCTCTGCGGTCCTTTCGGGCACAAACCCTATCTCTAGCCTCCTCCATGGCTTCTGAGAACTTCTCTACGGCTGCTGCCGATGATTCCAAACACGGATTCAGCAGGCCGGAGATGTACAAGGAGAATCTCGCCGGCACCGTCGACGCATATGACCGTCACGTGTTCGTGTGCTACAAGAACCACGAGGTTTGGCCTCCGCGCGTTGAGGCCTCTGAATCAGATCCGCTTCCGAAACTTCTGACAACAACTGTTAAATCCCGCAAGAATGATATGACCATAAAGGTTTGTGGTTCCCTCCTGTTAGTCTGGTCATTCGGCCACTTAACAGTTTTATTACTCTTTAGTTGAGTCAGCTTTGGATGATCAATGTTGATTCATCCGTTGTCTCGGTGGTTTGATTTTATTTGGCAGACTAAAATTACAATATGCGAGGCACGAGAGGAGGCTGGCTTCTTGGATGGCGACGTATTGATTTTTCCCGGAATGATCAAATATAGGTAATCCTCTGAATATTTTACGATCTTAATGCTTCTTATGATAGCTTTCGCGGAAGTTATCATTGATTAGTCACTTTCTTTTAGCGTTGAGCCTCAAGTTGTATTTGTTGACTGAAGCTGGAACTGATTTATCCATGGATTTATTGCTCGGGATTGAAGGTGATTTTTAGTGTGATAAGCCTTAGCTGAAATTTAGCTTGTTAAAGTCGAACTATCCGATCCGACTATCAGAATGTTTGTTTCCTGGGAAGTCTTAAATGTGAATATCGTACAACTGAATTTCTCTAAGTACAATTAAAGTCTTGGTGTCGTTTAAAGTAGGTTTTCTTTGAATCCTCAAAGGCATGTCTGTTTTTTAGATTCTGGCAAGAATTCAAGAAGTTAAGGAATCGAATCTTATATTAGTATGTTTTGTTATTTCTGAGGCCTTCTCTGTTTTCTTTTTCTATTGAAGGGGTTTGACGGAGTCAAACATTGATAGTTTTGTTGAGGATGTTATGGTGAATGGTAAACCATGGTCTGCTGGAGTGCAAGATGAGATCGATGGTTCATATGTGTTTGTTTGCGCTCATGCAAGTCGTGATGTTAGATGTGGTGTTTGTGGACCAGTTCTCATTGAGAAGTTTAATGAAGAAATTGAGCTTCGAGGTTTGAAGGATCAGGCATTTGTTTGGGCCTGTTCTCATGTAGGTGGGCATAAGTATGCTGGCAATGTAATCATATTCAGTCCAGGATCAGATGGAAAAATTATGGGTCACTGGTAGGCTCTCAAATCTAATATTCTCTTGTGTTGAGGAGATTAAATATTGACATTTTAACTGTAGCTCTTGATAATTGATTTCAGGTATGGTTATGTTACTCCTAATGATGTGCCTGAATTTCTGGATCATCATATTGCAAAAGGACAAGTCATACGACGCCTTTGGAGGTTAGTGCTTGTGCAATTGTGCATCTTGTATCATTTAACGCAGTTTTAATTTGAAGGATATATTTGCTTGTATAGACAAAAGGCTGGCGTAATTTTGGGGGATTTGAAAGAATTCTAGTTTTGTTAAATAGATATATGGCGTAGTGTAGTCAAAGGTACTGATGCAAGCGGCAAAGCTTTTAATGCCTATTGCTGGTTGAGTTGGGCATTTTTTCCCGGTGCCAGCCTGCCAGTGCCTTTTGTGCTTATTTGGTTTATGCAAGAAGCTACCCTCAAGCACCATGCATATGCTAGGTTTATTTTACATGGTTACGGCCCTAAACCAAGCCATTAGCTCATAACTGTTAGGCTAAGTATTTTAAACATATGAGAAACCAGAAAACCTATGCTGCCAACTTCTTGAGTTGGTGAGCATGGGGTTAGTTCACTTTATTATTATTTAGGTTGTTAGTCATTTAGAGGTTTGAAACCAAAGGGGGCAAACTAGTCTGAGCATCATACTTTGGCATTTGATTACATGATCAAGCCATCGCCATTTGATCTTCAGACCCAATTCATGAATAGCTCCCTATAGCTCTTGTTATTGCTTGTAGCCATTCATGACAGCCTACTGTGTCACATTACAGATGAGGAAGATGTAGCTCGGCTGTAGTGAGCAATAAATCCATTATAGCAGCCTCTTAGTAGAGCTTCCTGCTTGTGTGATATGGAAAACAAGAAAAATTCTACCAATGCTCCAATCCAAATCAGACAACTTGGAATTTTCTTCTTTATGATTTACTTTGCACTCGGCCACATCTGTTATGATGATACTTAGACTTTTAATCTTTGTTGTCATCTGATGCATTTAGTACTTCTATTCTTTATAAGAGTCTAATTTCTGCATAATCAGGCATCTTTATAGTAATATAATCGTAGATTGATATAAATAAATTCACAAAATTCTTCATATGCAAAGGCAGTAAACAAGCCAGGTCCAAAAAAAATCAATAAGGAGTCAAAAAAAAGTATCTGCAACTGAATTACATGTGAGTCCCCTTAATAGATGAACATGCTGTCAGTAAAAGTGACACCACTCTCTTCATTTATCTGATGCCTGGTCTCATCCATATGTTTCCTTTGTTCATTATGGTCTTGTCACATATAGTATGTGCTCTGTACAATCACCTTTTTGTCTACTATAAAAAATAATCATACATCAAAAAAATTCTTTGGTTCTTGTATTAATTAGGATATTATCTTCTTGTAATGTTTCTAAGGGTTAATTTATAGAACCAGCTGTATCTCATGCGCTTTTCTTAGTCCTTTATACAGGCGGCATACTAAATTATTTATATGCAAATTTTTGCAGGGGTCAAATGGGGCCATCTGTTGAGGAAGTTAAGGGGACAGATGACCAGAAAGTTCCCAATGGAGAGCTTACTGACAAGGGCAAGAACGAAAATGTGGCTGGTTGTTGCCAGGGTGCTAATGGGGTTTCTTGTTGCATGACTGCAAATTTTGAGAAAAACAAAGGAATTGGAGAAACCACTGAAGCGCATAAGAAGCAGGGGCACCAATCGAGTTGGAGCCGGCCCCTATTTGAAGAGCGTAATGTACACATTGCTGTTGGTGTTTTTGGAATTCTTGCAGCAGCTACAGTGGCTTACAACATATATAGGAGGTCAGGCTAAAGCACGCTCTAAATCATACATGTAGGCTGCTCGGGGTTTGTAACCCTTTTTTTTTTTTTGTAGAAACTAGATATGTTCGGTGAATGAGGAAATAATCACGTGAAACATTTCTTTATACAATCTTCTTCCGTTTGTTGGTTGAAAGCATTGTAGAAGTATACAACAGTTCTAGTGTTGAGAACGCTACACGTCTTTTGTTAACATGAGCACAACAATTTGTTCATGCTGCATTTCCCCCCTTTCGCTGGTAGCAAGCTCAAAGTGTGTTGTGTTGATTAAGCTTGAACTGAATTTCTGAGTTTATTATTCCCCCCTTTCGCTGGTAGCAAGCTCAAAGTGTGTTGTGTTGATTAAGCTTGAACTGAATTTGAGTTTATTACCTAAATTTGTTACTTTACATTCCTGATGTGAAGGCTAGCATTCCCGAGTATGTATGTATCCCTACAAAAGTCCAAGTCCGGTGACTATTAGTCTTATGACTAAAAGGCAATCCTTTCTCATCTGTGCAGGGGCTGAGCTCTCGTGTTGTGGCATTTAAATGCTACTCTGATATCCATTGGCAACCCCTCTTTTTAGGTGGAAGCGAATTTTATTGGCCAATGAGTGAAATCGTTTTTTTTTCCTGTCATTTCATCAAAAGATGACAGGGCCGCAGGTGGATACTTGATTCCCAAATAACTAAAACAAGGAAACGAATGATTGGGGCCTCTTCGGTGTTTCTCAAAGCAAGTTATGTTTTTAAAATAGAGATATGGTAGTATGTTTTGAAAACAAATTCCCAGGTGGTTCTTAAGAAATGCACAGATCTTCTGTGTTATCCTAACTAAACACCTTATTTCAAATCTATTGAAAACGCTGTTAAAAAAAAAATCTATTGAAAACGAGAGTGGCAAGAGGAAAATGAGAGTAATTCTAAAGTTGAAAAAAAAAAAAAAGGATTAATCCTAAAGTAAGCTAGTGAAAAGCAAAAGTGAAATGAGAATAATCTATTAATGACACATGAATAAATATATTGAGAGTAGGCAGAAGGCACGTAGCTACTTTGTCAGGCTCCGTTGTGACTGGCCAACTATCTTAAGCCACTGGAAAATAACGAGGCACGGCTCGTATAACATCCCATCTGATCCATACCCTGATTTTCTTCTCCACGTCAGAGCGCTTTCATTTGGAAAGATCCCGTCTTTTTTAACAACTTCCAATTTGTATCCACCCAAAGCTTGTGGGGGGAGGGACAGAACTAGATGCAAGCAACTTCTTGGGAGACGCATGATTCGATATGCTGATTGGCGCGGATTTTGATTCCAAAACATTCTTGCATTCTAATGTTTAATAATTACTTATTTCGCAAATTGATTATCCATAATAAGTTTGTTTCCCTGTTTTGCAAAATCACTTGTCAAGATATATAATAATGTGAAGCTGAATGTTCGTTCTCTCCTTTCTGACATTATCAAGAAAAGACTGATGTCAGCTCCTCTTATACAAAAAAGGAAAAAAAAAAAAAAAAAGAACGCTAGTTTATTCATTGGCCATATGTTGAGGATATCAAATCTTAACTTCAAAGACGCCTCAGAATATTATAACATGACAACATCCAACCCTCGAGGTCGAGGGTTTAGAAATCATCATCGATAGTTTTAAAAAGCTGAGCATACCAAATCAATTCACATCACCAATATCTAATTTGAATCATACCAGAACCAGAAGATGACCTAACCGATCTTTATGTACACAGAAACTGTCAAAATCACAATAGCCTAACAATATTAAGCTGGGTTATCACATCCTAACTTGAAATCTCCTCCTAAACATCATTAACAACCCAAAACAGCACAAAGAGAAAGTGATCGAACTATAAGCTTCTTCACACACATACACGTCAATGTCATGTATGCAGCTTGGCAATCATCTCCTCCACCAATCTCAAAGTACTCTCGGTCAATTCCTCACCTTCCTCATCAATCTCCTGCATTATCTGTTCTATAATCACATGATTCGTCTTCATATTCTTACCACTTGTTGAAGAACCATAATTAGAACAATCCCTCAAGAGCAACAACAATTCTCTAGCCATCCTTTTAGCTCTCTGTGTCCCATCCACACTTAACTGAAGCAAACCAGGCATCACTCCTTCTCTCAGTATCATTCCTCTGTATTTCTCTCTGCAACTCTTACATATCAGAAGCAATATTCCCACAGCATGTTCTTTCCCTATCATGGAACCTTCTTCAATTGTCTCAACCACTATTCTTATGGCTCCTCCTATACTAGAAGCCTCGCTTAATGCTCTCTCTGATGAATACACAATGTTTTCCAGCAACCCAATTGATTTCTCAGCTATCTCACTTGATTTCCCTGAGTTGTGAATCAGTTCAAGTACGGACATTGTTATACCAGAAGAGACTAGCAGAGGTGTTATCTCTTCACAGGTCGAGAGGTTGTGGAGTGTGGCTATGGCGTCTAGCTGGGATTGTGTGTTTGTGCAATTTTCATAATGGCCATTGAGAATTTGTATTAGTAATTGGATTGCCCCAGACGAAGCTATTGCTAGCTTATTAGCTTTGCAAGAAGAAAGAGTTAACATTGCAGCTATTGTTAGTTCTATCAATGGCTGGCTTTGGCATTGAAGGAGATTCAATAACACTGGTAAAGCTCCAGACTTGACGATCCGAATCTTGTTTCTGTTTTTAAAAAAAAAGGGAAATTTAGATATTTTACTGATACAATAAGTAAAGCATTTGAATGAATTCGTACGATTGAAGAAATTAACATATTCTCTTATTCTCTCTCCCTTGTGTTTTGTTACTTTACTTTTTGGTAAAGGATCATGATGAGTGGATGGTAGAATCAACTATTAACAATGCCTACCATTATTACCCAAGAACATATTCTTCAGTCCCACCAACAAAAAACAATCAGTTCATCACGGGCTACTAAAAAAGTTAAAAACTTTTTTAATACTCATACCATACAAGTTCTGGGTCTGTGAAATTCCCTGCAAAATTTCCCAAAACCATATTGTTCTGTTCAAGTCTACAACCTTGCGGGGGTAATAAGCAACCGGAAAAACTTGAACTACAGATAAAATCAAAAGTTTAAATCTTTAAGAGTTAAAAAAACAGAGGAGTGAATGAACTGAACTGAACTTACCGTTCACTGCCAAAGGCAAGACAGAGCAGAGCACAGAGAGAAGCTTTAATGGCTTCGTGGTCTTGAGAGTGAAGCATAGAAATCAGAGGAACCATTATTCCATTTTCAGCCAATTTGTGTCTCTGCTTGCTGCTTAATCTAGTGAGCTCCATTGCTGCTTCAATCTGAGCTTCTCTCTCGCCCTTCCATAGGTTTTCCACCACCTGTTTCTCCATTGATATCTCTCTGTCTTATTTCTTTTTTCTCTCCCTCTCTTTTTGTTTTGTCTCACTCTGTGTGAGGAGGGTGTGGATTTTTCTTGCTTAGAGAGTGGTAATTGTAGCAATGAGATTGGTTGCTTCAAGAGGTAACGTTAAGCTTTTTTCACAATCCGTTGTTTCAGATACAAGCAACTTCTATTCTTTTGGGTCAGCTTTTCTCTCTTTGGTGAATTTTGGGTTTCTGGGAAATATATATATAGATATATATTATCATTATTATATATATCAATCCCCTAAGAATAAAGCTTTTAACTTTCCTTATATAGAAGCAAACGTCGCTCGCTTTTTGCTAAGATTAAACGTTTCACAAGAATGTTCTACGGATTTTGTGTGTTTCTATATTTATTATTGACGATTGTGTTGGCATTTTCAATATTATTTTGATTGATGGGGCTAGATAGAAGGCTTATAGGTAGGACCTTGGAAAAAATAATATATATATATATATATATTTATGAGATTAAATCGTTCTTGTTAATCACAATCATCACATTTATTATTCTTTGCTCAGATATCCATTTTGACCCTTGATAGTGGCGCCAAATCTTGGAATTAAATGAAATAGCTTATATAACGACCACCAACGAGAAATAAAAAAATGGCCACGAAAGAATTTAGAGATTATACTTGGTAGTAGTAGGTATTCGACTTTATGTATATTATAATTTTGAACGGAACTCGTGAGATTTGTGCTTTTGCTGAAGGGCCTGGCCTTCATAATATTCGGTTTTATTAAGATGAATTCTTAATTATGTTAATTCAAAATCTATTTTGGTGTGCGCTGTGCTTCAAAATTGCTTGTATCTAAGTTTTTTTTATTGAAATTTATTAATTAAAATTTGAACCCTGTATAGTAAACTCTTTCTGCAATGAAAGTATGCCAAATACAATGAACAACAACAATAAAATAACACTACATCATGGCAATGGATTAGTTCATTGTCATTATGAAGCAAGATTAATTAACCTCAACACTTTGATTATTTAATTCAAACTAAGGAATTATTTCATAATATCTCCTTCAAATATTCATTATTACAAGACCTTCATATATATATATATGCATGTGTTATCATCCTGATTTTAGTTTTAAAATACTTATAAGATGACATCAATAACAGTCACTGGTCCACTTCAAATATTTTTACGTAGATACATACTGCGCAACTTAATTACGTGATTAAGCTAAACTAATTACTACTGGTTAATATTCGTTTTGATAATAGATAGGTGAAAGGAATCTTAGAGCTTTTGAAGTTATCTTTAGGTATAAGGTCCTCGTGTCCTTATTTCTGTAGTCTCTGTTGGAACTTGATACATGGCCTTCCCTTCTTTTTCTTGCTTCAAATTATTAAACATTTGTCCACTTAAAACGTGATATAGTTTTAAATAGTTTTCTTTTTGACACTCCTTAAATTTATCTCGTTCCTTTTTAGCCATCTTTATTTAATATATATATAACATCAGCAACGACAGTCCCATCATATTCAGACAAACAAACTTTCATTTTAAATGCATGCACGTTAAAACATATACATATACATATATATATATATATAGCTTTCGAATCAGCCACAGGACTTATAACTTGAAATTAATGACATTTTAAAACCAGGTGATTAGAACTGTGAAAAATGTGAAATTGTGGGATCATGTAAACACCAATACACACACATGTAACATGATTCAACCTTAGTAATACATGTAAAGTGTAAAGATTTCGAAAAAACTTAAATTTATCTAAGCTGTGAAATACTCAAATGTGTTGGCTGTGTCTGGTTTTGACGACACAATCATTATGATCGAGAGTACAAGTGAAGGAAAAACCCTCAACAAGTTACACGTACAGCACCAAGCTAATTAAGGGCTTTTGATGCCTTTGACTGAGCTTATTTCAATTAAATTCTGAGATTTGAGTGGGGCGATTACTTTATGCAGTTCTACATAATTATGAGAGTCAAGTAATTGGGTTTATAATTATACTGTATAATTTAATTAGATATGGTTTTAAAAATGATTTGATTAATTGACGGGCCAAAGTCATAAAACTATATATTGTACGTGTAATCAGTATTTATGGAAACTTTATACGGTTTGCCAAAAAAAAAAAAGGTCAAATCTCTTATAAGGAAAGTTCTTAAGGATTCACATTAAAGTTTTAGAATTGGTTATAATTGGGTCAAAAATTTTATAAATATGCATTTATCCTAATTGGATTACATTGATATGGGAGGTATTGCAATAATGAATCATAGAGTATATTACTATTATAATTAATTGCTTTTGGAGTTAAAAGGGAAAGGTTGAGGAATGAAGAAGTAACTTATGGATTGAAATTTAACTATTATAATTAATTGCTTTTGTCAAATTAAGGTTTTGAGCTCAAGTTATGGTTTGGATCTCAAAACTATGGTTTTGAGAAAATCTAATTTTTTTTCTTTTTTCCATATGTGGACCCCATCATCTCACTCTAAGTGGTCCTTTTTATTAATGTGGGGCCCACACCACACACTTTCTCTTCTTCTTCTTGGTTTTTTTTTTTTTTTTTTTGAATTTCACCGATTTTCTTTAATCCTTTTTTTTTTAAGAATTTTGAAAATTTTAATACTCCATTTTATTTTATAAGACCTATTTATCTAATTTTATTATATTATAAAAATTAGTTAAATTAATTAAAATTACATATAGACAAATTTATTTCATTTTTGGTATTAATTATGAAATTTAATATTAAATAATGGATTAAGATGCATCATTTTTAATGTCGTTAGGGGTTTTTCTTTCTTATAATTTAACGCCGTAAAGTTAAATTTAACAGTTTTGTTAAATTTATATCCTTAACCCTTAAATAATACATAAAATATAATTTTATTCTTTACATATAATTATCTCAAAAGTTAATGAGGGATTTTTTCACAATTTTCCCAAATCATTATTCTACTCATAATCTATTCTCCATAAACTATTCTGCTCAAAATCTATTCTTCAGAAGCTATTCTCCACTTTTTCTCCAAAATCTATTCTCCAAAAGTTAATCTAAACACACTCCAAGAACATGTTCTTATTAGCTTTTGGAGAATAGTTTCTGAAGGAAAAATGGTGAATAATTTTTGGAGAATAGATTATGGAGAGAATAGATTATGAGAAAAAAGTGATTTTGAGGTAATGAGAGTGTTTGGATGTTATAATCAAAATAGCCTTTTTCATGGTCAAATTACTAAAAAGGACATTAACTTTTGTGATAATTATATATAAAGATAAGATTATATTTTATATATTATTTAAGGGTTAAGGTCCAAATTTAACAAAACCGTTAAATTTCACTTAAGGACGATAAATTATAAGAGAAGATAACCCCTGACGGCATTAAAAATGATGCATCTTAACCCATTATTTAACATTAAGTTTCATACTTAATACAAAAAATGAAATAAATTTGTCTATATGTAATGTTAATTAATTTAACTAATCTTTCTAATATAATCAAATTAGATAAATAGGTCTTATATTAAGAATAGAAGGGGACATTAAAATTTTAAAATTAAAGAAAAACGCTGAGAGAGTACCGAGAGCACCGAAATTCAAAAAAAAGAAAGAAAGAAAAGATGAGAGAGAGTGAGTGGAGTGGGGCCCATACAAGGAAAAAGTGAAAAAAAAAATAGATTATGTCAAAACCAAGGTTTTGAATAAAAAAGGGATTATGTAGTTTTTTAGAGTGTTTGGATGATTTTTCTTTAAAACCAAGGTTTTGTCAAAAAAAAGTACTTTTGGATAAGTATTTGAACACACTCTAAATGTGTTTTTGGATTCGTTTTTTAGAATAGTTTTTACAATTTACGAGATAAATACGTGAGAGGAGTTTTTTCTTGACTTACGAAAAACAGCTTCTGAAACAAAGATTTAGATGTTTCCTAAACACTCACTAAATGACATACAGATAACAACTGCTTGAATTTGATATTATCACAATGTCTTATAGAATCACCCTTTTTTTAATAAAATAACCAAATATTTTAAAAGACTATGAGAAAATACAATACACAATACAACCTCGTACTGGAAACCAACTTAAAGGAAGACTGGGCACTATTACTACAACCACTCCATCTCATTGATGAATTAAAACCCCAAACATCTCAGGTAAAATGATACATGAAAGTTTAATCAGCATAATTTTTTGCATTTAAAACCCAATGCACCAAAAATTTGGAAATAAATAGAAAAAATTACGTAACCGAGCAAATGAGTTTATAATCTAAGTTATAGGCATCCCACCTAGGGTCATTTATTTGTGACTGTTTGTATCACTTTTAGTGCTCGTTTGGAATAACTTATTTTTGGATAACGAGCATGTGCTGCCTGTGCGTTGCACAGGGAGAGCAAGTTTGGGAACTCAACACATCAAACGTCTTTTTTAAGTAAATAACTGTTCCAAATTAGTAACCATTTGCCAACATTTTCATTAAGCATGCATAACAGAAACAAATTGGAATGGAAAACATTCTCATATGAGTAGTAGTATTTGCAAAAGGCTACACAACTTGATTGACATTACAAAAGACCTCCTTATACACGACATTTTTTGTTGTCCGCTTCCCTTCACATTCATTTTCTTCCAAAACAACCTTCAAACCGTCCATGCTTCTCACTCTAGACAATGCAACATAAAGTTGTCCATGTGTGAAAACGGGTTTTGAGAGATATAATCCGACATGCCGCAAAGATTGCCCTTGACTTTTGTTTATAGTCATGGCAAATGATAGTGTGATTGGGAATTGTCTCTTTTGCATTCGAAAAGGCCATCTTGACTCTGAAGGGTTCATGTCCATTCTGTGTATTAGCACCTTTTGGTTTGGCCTTGATCCATTCAAAGTGATTGCTTCAATGACTTTCTTCCCAATGAAAGAGACTCGAAGACGCGTTCCATTGCATAGACCGGATGCTTGATCAATATTCCTAAGCAACATAATTGGGGCACCAACTTTTAGCACAAGTTTGTGTGGTGGCAACCCAGAGGAACTTATTATGTTGAGGAATTCTGTCGTGTATAGGTTGTCAAAACTATCAGCATCTTTAGTTGACTTGCACACAGTATCACAACTTAGGAACTCAAATTCTTCACCTGGAAGCATGGAGCACATATGTTCATTGATTTTGTTAACCATCTCAATAGTTGGAGCTAGAATAGCTCTGTCATTGAAGTACTCGTTAACTGTTAGGTTGTCCATGACGTTAGTATATATTGCTTGCACTATTGCATTGACACCATCGTTGGAGTTTGGAATGAGTACTTCATCCGAGATTTCAATGTCAGCAACACCATCAATAGCTTCCCCTAAATTCCCATCGCCAACATCTAACAACCACTTTGAAAACCATTCTATTCTCTTATTAACTTTGGGATCATTAGAAGAGTTAAGTCTCATATTTCTTGTCAGCCTGAGAACCTGTTAGTCCATAACATGTTGAAATTACAATACAGGAGAACATCTGAAATATGAACGGAGATAACATAATAGATAGAAACATGACAGGCACATCTGAAATATGCAACATGGAAAAGTTGAACGACAATAGAGGAAAACAAACGGCCATAAGCTACCACAACTGAAATGCAAACTTCTTAACTACGGGAACTATAGTATAGTTCTTATAAAAAGAGTACACAACTTTTGGGGAACCCCCCCACTATCTAAGTGACACAGTATCCTGCTCGTTCCCCCACTATTTTTCTTGCTTAATGGATTTCAATAGCCTTTGTTCAGGAGAGTTCTGGGATGTAGCTTGGAGGGCATTTGGAGGTTCAGATTTATTTGTACCCCTCTTGATGTTAGTCTTCCTTTTGCCTTTAGTAGTCGGCTGGGATACACTTTGAGAAAGGTCTATGATTGTCACATCTTGAGAATCTTGAGTTGATACTCCCTCATTACAGGCAGATATCTGTGCAACAACAGCAGCGTCCACTTCAACACACCTCTCTTCAGTTGGAGTTTTCGCATCCTAAGTTCAAGGATGAAGTTGTGAATAGGCAATATAGTACAAGGTCAAAACTAAAAAAACAAATGGATGTAGGGATTAAAAACCATACCAGTCCAGGTTGTGTGTCTGATTGTGGGCAGTCCTGCAAGAGCAAATGAGGGAACATATGGTCATAATGTAGTGACAGGTTGGAATATAAATTCACAGTGGGGATAAGCTATAATATATAAATCTATAAACTTGGGAAAGATGATTTTTCACCGTTGCTGCATTAAACTCATTGAGAAGGTCTTGACAGATTGCAAATTCACAGACACTGATGCTGGAGCCTGGGAACTTTTTGTTATACTCATTCAGTTTCAATTTCAGTAAGAGCTTTAGGCCAACGGTTCTTCAACTTCCTTAGGAAACCCCAATGCACGGTTCTTCTGCATAAGATGTTGATGTGATGAGTTTGATTGAAGTTATGCAGAGTAGTGGAAGGGAAATGTCATTTACCGATGCAATGGTGAGTTTCAACTGCGATTGTGTCTTATTTAATAACTGGACCGCAAGCTTGTCCCAGAAAAGCACAGAATAGGAACCTGTTTCATCCTTAACAATATAGTGCAGCTTCATCCTAGGAACAATGAGGTAGTTTTGTGTTATGTTTAGGCGCTAGATCTACTCGTTAAGAAAAGCGAAGGTAACTAAAAAATGCTAGAAGAAACAATTACTTAGGCTCAGTTGATGTAGGTGCCTTTTTACAGACAGCACAGAACAAAGGGCTATTGGGATCATTAACATCTTTGGGTTTTGGTTTAGAAGAGCATTTAGAACAACCATCGTAGATCCAACCATGTTTGGACTCAAACTTGTGGATTTCACAGTTGATCACAAATATGCTCCCCTGCAGTAAAATCATGTCCATACAATATTAGAATAAGGAGGTAAAGGGTGGTGGATAAGTGTGAATAACGTGTAAAGATAGCCCATAGTTTTTTGGTCTTGAATTTCTGAAATGGTCAGTTTAGTCTGGCTATGAAAAGAACCTCCTCCAGAAGTTTGGCTCATCTGTGAAGGTAAGGATTGACTGAAGCTGGTAGTCATAGGCATGGCTCGAGCTTTGGCACTACAATAACCCCAAGACAAAGCAGGCATAGAGTGTTAGATGATATAAGAGGTCAAGATAAGAGTGTATATCTATAACATGTGAAAACCATATTAATCACCTCTCAATCAGATCTTGGACCTCTTTAATGGCAGGATTAAATGATGCCCTAGTAGCATTAAATGAACTGCAAATCTGTCGCCGGTCTACACAACATATAAGTGGAGAAATTGGTAGTAACAGGATTCTTTAGGGGTCATAGGATAGGCAGTGTAAGCAGTCTAATAGAATAAACTAACAATGTGAAAATGTTAAATAGTCAATTGTGTCATACGAAATTATTTTTTTACTATAACACAGTCAATTAGAAACACACATAAGATGAAGACATCCTTTAATGTATGTAAAGAAAGCGTTAAATGTAGTTATTGCTATCAGTTATGCCAAGCCTAGCAAGGTGCAACAGGATGAGAACCGGTGTGTCATTGTTTTGCATCTGAGCAAGGTATGCATCTGAGGCACAGCTATCCCAAAGAACACACTCAATGTCATTTCCCCTACAGGCAAGTAGTTATGAATGAGCAAGAAACGATGGTTATATAAATGTGACATACAGAAGCGAGAACAACAAAAATGAACCAATAGGGATGAGATCATACTCTACATCAGCAAGAACCATTCTCAGCCTATACTTGGTCTCATCATCTTTTTGAATCTCCTCCAGTGTACCAATAGAACTTACGAATGCAAGGACATCTGCATGTATAGCATTGAACAAACAGATTTTTTCCATGTTCGAGCGCAGACGGAAGGTATTCAGTTTGAAAACTCATGCCTATTTGAATGAGATAATAATGTGTAAGTAACATGAGGTGAATAATCATGTAGGTTGTAGTACCGAAAAGGTATTCAATTGTCTCGTTGTCATGCAGTTTGAGGATGTCAGATATAGACTTGAATGAGTAGGAGTAAAGTGGAAGGGGTGCGTCTTCTTCACTGATTGATATATGTGGGGTGAATGTCAGCTTAAAAGGATGAACCGTTGCTCTATACTTGTAAGAGTTTTGAGAAACAATAAAGTTTGCAAACTCATAACAATTGCCTTCAGTGATTTCGTTAGTAAACCGTGTGTGCATCCCTTTGTTAAGGACACTGGCTTGAATCTTGTTACCCTTTAATGAACATTAAGATCGGTTGGTCAGTATCAAGAGGAAATCAGTAACTTGAAAGAGGGAAGGAGATAGACTCTTACATGTAGGGATTAGAACTTACCTCAGCATCAACCAAGAGCAGGGATACACAAAATAATTGTGATGGTGCAGCCTTTTGGTAAATGTTCCATTTCCTCAGGACTCTAACCATAATGTTCCACATGTCTGATCGGTCGTGCAAGTCTTTGAGCAAAGTGTGTGACATTTTGTTGGGAAAAAGCCTGGTCTGGGCTTCTCATGGGAGTGAGTGAGGAATAGGTATAGGAGGATATTATAAGAAGAGGATGATAGAGGGTAGTGCAGGGGGGAGAGAGGACTTAGCTGAGTTGGCTTCAGGCAATTTTTTAGGCCATTGTTAAATTTAATAGGGAAGACAGTCAAACGTTAGCAGGAAATGACCAGGATGTGTGAGGATGAAGAAGTCAGACATGTTTAATTTGAAGGTTTGAAAGATTCTGATTTGACATGCCATGTACAGGTTGACCAATAGGCATCGACACAGGTAATAGGCTTTCTCATTTCTGCATGAGCATGTTATGGATGGTCAGCAATAGCCGATAAGAAAGAGTGTATGTTTTGAAAAAATGACATCTAAATCCATTATTATTAACAAATTTTAGCAGAGCGTGAGAAGACAAAAAAGCTGATACATACTGCATTGAGACGAAAAGGAAAGCATTAACTCAACAAACCTTCTGTGCAGATCATTGATGACACTCTGGATTGCTTGGACAACAGGGAATGGCAAAGTTATATAGTTAAGTGATGGATGATTTCTTATGCCCATCATGTTGATAGAACTCGGTGAATGAGTAATTAATAATCCTGGAGAATTACAGCGGTTAAGGAAACTGCATCGCAGAAAGAGATGATGTATATGCAGGTAGAGAATAACCACTGATGTCAGATTTCATTTTTTTTAGTACCTGCACTTCCATGGCTTGGAAAGGTGACCTACATAACCATGTTAGGCTAAGATATGTAAGCAGAGCGTGACCATCCATAAAAGGCTGAAACAGACTGCATTGACACTGGTATTGAGAGAGATAAGTCATAACACCTTATGTGGCAATCAATGATGTCATGCTGGATGTAGCAACCAACAGGAAATCCAAGATGATGTAGTTAAGTAACGAATTATATGTTATAATCAACACGTTGAAATCACTTTGAGAGTGAGTAATCCATATGCCCGGAGATTTACATTAAATTAAGTAAAGAGGTCATGCGGACATTATGAGCAATCGGGGGTGTTCAAAGATAACTGCACCCTTTGCTGATAGGAAAAAGCTGACTAAAGGTCGTAGGAACTATTAAATAGCACAAGAAATTTGGGTAAAAAATATTTTAGATATTATAACGATCCTCGTATTGTTATTTAGTAGCAGACACAAAAAGTAGGGATAAGCTTCATGAGCTATTTAAGGATTGTCAACTATAGCCATGCTGCTAGATATGAGGTTTTAAGAGAAACAGGAAATCCCCAATGGACAAATTGAAACACCTTCCAATGTATCTATTATAACCATTCTCCTAGTAAGCACTGCTTTGAATACGCATAAAGTAAAGGTTTTCGAAATGAGTGATTTACTCTAAAGCATGTTGAAGCAGAACGTGTGAGGACAAAAAAAGAGGCTACAGACAAAATTGAAATCAACTTTAAGCAGGTGAGTAATCTAACCTTTTGTGCAGATCAATAATGACAGCATTTAGGGCCTGGACAGGTGGAATTAGCAAGGCTGATATAAGAAAGATTGACGTGACAACAAAATGACATTACACAGTTAATATTCTAGTGATTGGAATGGCAAGAGTAACAAATATGACATAATTCAAAGGAACAGGCAGATCACAGCTGAAAAGCAAGATATAAACCATAACTAAACAACAGGCACAGTCATCAAAAACTTTGAACGCTATGCGTCGGGATGTGGCATTTAGCGTAGAGCCATTGACTGAAATGACTCAATAAGTCATGTAATTAATGCAAATTCAGGCCATATCATGAAAATGAGGATAAGAACAAAACAAGATCAGAAAAGGTAACAGAATCAGTTACCATTAAATAGTGTCAGGAAGTCCAAGGATGTAGTCGGAAGGGTCCTGCACCACATTTTAAGAGTTTAGTAATTGTGATTCGGATGTAACTGTAACGTAATGTAGCCTTTTAGGTTCTAGTTACATGGGCTTAATGTGTTGCTATTTAAGCAAATGAAAGATGGACTATTGTAGTGGAGCACTCAAGTAATTGAAATAAGATCAGTCAAAAAATGTCTGTAGCCGCAGACAGGTTTCTTGCTCAGATTACTTCTGTACTCCAAAGATGGAAAGCTATGAGGGTCCAACGTGTTAGGCTAAGATGCGGGCCGTTCGAGCTGATTGAAGAGATTGAGTGGGTTGATGAGGTCAGGAGTATGTTCATGTTTGATCCTGGCTTAAATGGTTTTGTTGAGGTAGAATATGTGTTAACCCATTACGATTCGAAGGTCATGACAAATGCAAAGAGGCCTGTTTTTGTTGGATCACATCAGTGGCATGGGAGGCGTTATTTTTTGTTCAAATGCATATACGTCATGCTGAAAGAGGAAGGATTCGTTAATCATGATTGGGATGGCATGCATATCCCAGTAAGCCGAAGGCAGTACATGAAGCATATTAAGGGTCGAACCTCTTTTTTGCGTGTCAAAATTGCTCCAGAGATGTACCAACCGTTGATCATCGAAGACTTCAGCACATTCACCTACCTGAAGGTGACGCCAATCGAAAGGCCGAGTTTGCCTGAAGGAATTCCGAATACCGAAGTACCTCAGAACCCATCTCCGCTGAGGTTGACCATTTCCGACTGTGTAGAGGCAGATCACGATCAAGATGAGGATGACCATGTGAAGTTACCAATGGCAACTGAATTAGGCTCAGAGCTAGGTTTTGTGAGTGACTGAATGCAGTGTTGGGTTCACTACTGTAGGCGTCATTGCAAATTAGGGGTCACGATTTTGGTTACTGTACTTTTTTTTAAGCTGCAATGGTTGCTGAACTTTGGTTTCGCATTGGTTACTCTGTTCTCAATTTCGTTTCTAATGACATGTTGTGGTTTCATGTTCTTTTTTGGTCAATCAGTTTCATGATATTTGTAGGCTTCAGTCCAAGTTGGACATTGATATTTGTCATAGAAACATGAATGGATGTCCACTGCTAAACTTCCTTTTGGTTTCTGAACTTTGTTTTTGCATTGGTTACTCTGTTTTTAATTTTAATTCCAATAGCATGTTGTGGTTTCATCTTTTTTTTTTGTCAAACGGTTTCATGTTATTTGTTTTCTTCAGTCCAAGATGTAGGCTGCTATTTGTCTCAAAAAAAAGAATGGATGTCCAGGGCTATACTTCCTATTTGGGCCACCTTTCACTTCTGAAGATCGACAACATATGGGCTGTTTGAAGATAACCCCCATTATCCAATTGTTTGTTTTTGGTCCATAGCTATTAGAACGGCGGACGTTTATATGTAGCTAATAATAGTCCCAACGGCAACTCTCGAAATGACGGTGCCCTTTCTTGCTGCAGAGACATTAAAAAAATGAATTGCTGTATTTTATGTGAATGCGTTGAAGCTGAACTAAATGGGAAGTAAGCAGATGAAAAATGATGGGCAGATGAAAACTTATGGAGGCATAATAACTGATGGGCAAAATCAATAAAGGTGTGATATGCTAAAAAGGTTAAGAAAGGCACCATATTTGTGTTTTGACAAACTCTGGTTAATCTCTAAACTTGACATGAGAAAACCAAAAATAAGAGGGATACTTCAGTACTCATCAACCCACTCTCTAAACTGGAAGCATCAAACTCCCATGCTGCACAACTTTTTTATAGAGCCTCTTGGTTGAATGGGCCAACATCAGATTGTGTTCCTTGTACACCTTCAAAGATTCTGTGACATTGAAAAAACATCAAAACAATAAACAACAGAGTAGGGAGTGAATGATGTGGTAAGAAACCCATTCCCTGTCTAGACTTAACGAAGTAGTGGAGGAAACTTTAGTTGGGTTACATAAATGATAAAACAACGATTCTTCCCTGGATGCACGACGCACAACTCACTCTTATTTCCAGTTTACCATGCCTAGCAACAGGAGAAAGAGAATGTAAAGTGAGACATGAAGGGAAACTTGAATAGATTTGAAAGAAAAACAGAGTAGGGAGTGAATGATGTAAAACAACATCAGTTGGTACCTACAGTGAGAGGAGACATATCTGGACATTATTTGCTTGGTATATGGAGGAGAGAAACATCAGCCAACAGCCTGAATTTAAAAAGCACGTCGAACATGGGTTATATAACAGTCACAACAGATGGTTTAGGCGGGGAGTTTGAAACTTCAAATTTACATTGAGCTCATGCGACAGATAAGGGTGAGGTCACTTTCATGAGAGACCAGCTGACTCGCAGCCCAAGATATCTGGAATTCAGCTTGTGAACAGTGAATTGTGTCTAGAGCCAATGGATAAGCCGCACAAGGAAATGGCTTGGTGGAAATATTGATAAGTGCTTATAAATCGTGATTCACGGTATACAAGGTAAGTATGTGAGAGGAGTTTTATCTTGATTTACGTAATAAGTGCTTATTTGGACAAAATAAACCCAACCAAACACTCACTTAGACAGACTCATCAGGGGCATTGAAATGTCAAACTGGCACTTAAAAACAAGTTTATTGTTTTAAAAAGGGAAGTTATTATGAGATTTATAGGAAGGAACTTAATACAATTACCAAATAAGTCTAAGTGATAAGTGAAAAGAATGTAATGACAAGTTCAAATATAAAAAATGATACTATCTCAGACTTCTTAGTAATTAAATATGTTCTTTTATGAAATCACAATAATTCCTTTTAAAAAAAAATTAGAGAAAAAGACACTTAAATACCACCTAAACTTCAAAATCCTAAATTGGTCTTGTTAACAATAAAAGTATGAGATTGAAAAAAAAGAGTAAATTTAGGTTTTTGAGAAATCACATATTTAAGATTTTGAAGTTCAATCGGTATTTAAGTATCATTTTTTCAAAAAATTAATTAGACGCCATTCATTAAAAAATAAAAAATAAAAGAAAAAAAATACTGCAACTGGCTGACTTGGGCCTGAAATGGGCCCCTTACAGAAGAACAGTACTGAGCCAGCGATTCAAATTCGCGGACGAATGAAAGCAGAGCATCCTCCCCTGCATGCAAACTGTACATGCATAAATCACGTGGTACTGCCCCAAAAGCTCCAAGCATGGCCGATTCGCCGCCGCCGACATCTTCACCGGCAACATGTCTGACACCATCGGTGCTCCCCGGAAACATTTATACAGGCTATCAAGATTCTCCAGCCGATACCGAAAACCTAACAGCACCGGGCAGCAGGAACATCCTCCTTTGTTGGAAACCGCCCCGGATCCAATCGCCGAGGAGCCTGCTCATCAAACCAATCCCCGCAGAAATCGCCGTCGCCGTAAGAGAAAATTTCCGTTGCACGCTGATCCTCAAATCCGCATCGCAATGTACGTAGCCATGGCTCATGCCGGACTCGCCTTGTCCCTCGCCGTCCTATGCGGTGGCGCCAAGCTCCTCCAGAATTATTGGCGCCCCATTCTTTGGGCCATCCTCTGCTCCATCCCTCTCCGCGAGTTTCACACTGCCCTCGTCTCCTCCTGGTCTCATTCTCTCAATCTCGGCCTCGTTCACGCTCTACTCGCCATTCCCCTCTCCGCCGTCGATGTCACCTGCTCTTCTCTAATCGATTCTCACGCCGCCCTGCTTCGCCTCCTCCGCTACCCTTCCCCTACGATCCAGAGAAAATTCGGATTCTCAAAGCTCATGCAATGGCTTATCTCTTTTGGGATTTTTATATTTCTTTACGAAAGAATTGGTTCTTTCTCTGTTCCCGCATTCTTAATCCCTTGCTCCATTGCCTATGCATCTGGTTTTGGTAAGGTCACGATGAGAAAGTTAACTTCCATTTCAAGTATAAAGTTTCGGAGTGATCATAGTTCTTTTGGTTTCAAAATTAGCAGTTGCCTAACTTCTATCATGCTTAATAGGTTGAAAACGATGGTGGGGATTGGATTAATAATGTTCATGATCGTAGGATCTGTTTTAGGTCTTGTTTTCTTTTCTTATAAAATTGCCCTGGAGGGGAAAAACGCAGTGATTTCATTGAAGGTGCATCTGCACGAGAACGATTATGCAGAGAGAATTGGTGTCAAGAAATGGATGGATGAGAACCATATACCGGAATTGATTGATTCTTATGCCAGCAAAGTTTCTGAAACTTTGCTGCAGAGCATTGACTCATTGGCAGCGTATTATAACGCCACGGAAATTGTGCATAGCGTGAGGAATTACTTAATTAGTCACTCACAAGGTTCTGCTAAGTCTAGTGTTCCTGTTCAAGCTAGCGTTAGACCAATAACTCAGAAACTTTCATATATTCAATCAAGGGTAGGAAATGGAGAGTGGAAGAAGATCTACAGTGACATTGACGGGTTATTTAGGGAATTGGCGTCTTTCATTGCCAGGGAAGGCTTGATGGGGGAGCTTAAAGCATTTCTAGTGGAGAGTTTGGATGTGTCCAAAAGATTATTAACTTGTGGTGCCAATATATTGTTGTACATGGCTATCTCTATAGTCTCGGGAGCTGCTGGGTTGGTGAATTTCATATCTGAACTAATGGTGTTCTTATGGCTTTTGTACTATCTGATGACTTCAGATTCTGGGGGAGTGATGAACCATGTTTTAGACATGGTGCCAATATCAAAATCGACCCGGGTTCGGTGTGCTCAGGTTCTTGATCATGCAGTGAGCAGCGTGTTATTGGCCACTGCTAAGCTCACATTGTTTCAAGGGTGTTTGACATACCTATTGTTTAGATTCTATCATATTCATTTTCTGTATACTTCAACATCTCTTGCCCTTATGAGTGCTATTTTACCCATCACTCCAGCTCCTTTGCTTGCAACAATACCAGCAGCTGCACAGCTAGCCATGGAAAAAAGGTACATAGAAGCGATTCTATTAACAATCATACATCAGACACTGTTGGATTATGGTACACAAGCTATCCAAGATGAGATACCTGGGCATAATGCGTATTTGACAGGGCTTAGCATACTTGGTGGCATTGCTGTTTTCCCCTCTGCTTTGGAAGTAAATCTTCTGCCCTCTTTTAATTATTGCTCCTTAATGCATAATATTTCTATAGATTTTTCAATCCAAGCCGAGTGATTAATTGCATTGTGCATGTAGGGAGCAATAATGGGTCCTCTGCTGATGACAGTCATGATCGCTTTAAAAAGGCTATATGCAGAGTTTGTCCTTGGAACTTCACGGTGATATTTGAGAACCACTTCTCTGGTTCAGTTTCTTTTTCTCCATCTCCCTTTTCCTAGTGCCACCAAGTATATGACATAGTGTTCTTTTACATATACTAGAATTGGTGTGGCTTGTAGGTTATGTCAATATAATTCAGTAACTGCATTTCTTAGCTGCAGCGATAGTTACTGATATAGAGCCAACTACTCTATCCTCTTTAGTAATTGCCTCTTCATTCACTCACAGGTGCTTTGCTTGGACATCATTGTAATGGAAAACTCCATATTAACCTCTCGCTTCTAAGATACATGTTTGTTGCCCCCATAGTTAGAGCCTGGCTGCTTGTTCAACTTCTCTGTATATAATATTGCTGAATACAGACCAGGTCAATGACGGGAACCAGTCCATTCAAAAACTTTAAAGATTCAATAAATAAATTGACAATTGGAATTGAGGAAAATTTGAAGAGAAGTGATACACATGCAAAAATCAACTGTCATTCTCATTGCATTAAAGAAGTAGCTTTGGGGGTTATCTTTTCCTTGTTACGTACGCTTTTCAGATCTTTGCTGACATCTAGTCTTTAGTACTCCCTCCGGTCCTAATTATAGGATATATTTATCTAACTTTGGAGAAATTAAGGATAGTAGTTAAATTAGTTAATTTTATTGATTTTCCAAAAATGCCCTTATTTAATAGGGGTGATTTAGGAATATTACATGAGTCTACCATGAGGCAATCAAACCATTATATAAAGCAATGGGGGTATTTTGGAAACAAATTGACAAAAATTAAAATTTTGTCCTATAATTAGGACCAAGATCAACTTCCAAATGTTGTCCTATAATTAGGACCGGAAGGAGTACTTTGTTTGGGGGCTGGGGCATAAGAACTTCCATTTGTGTTGATAATAACTGTTTTGTGAAATTATATGTTATTAATCAGTTTAATACATTAAAATGCATGCACATCAATGCCTTGCGGGGTGAGCATGGAGAGAACCTGTTTGTCTGGACTTTGATGAGAGGACATCTTTCCGGGCCACGAATTATTAATGGACTGTTTTTTGCCGTTCGAGATTGTATTACTGACATTTTTGGAGGGAGGTTGTTGGAAGCAGGTTATGTAACCCGGACCGGACTGGTCGGTCTGGCCTGGAAATCGGCGAACCGGCCGGTAAACCGGTCCGGTCCGGGTTACTATTTTAAATTTTTTATTTTTATTTTTCCTTTAGAATTTCATACTATAAATCTAAAATTTTCAATTTTTCATCGGTTTAGCTCTGGTTTGACCCACTGACCCTTAACCCAGTATCCCGACCGGTTCAATACCTGATCCGAATTTTAATACCTTGGTTGGAAGGTTCTATTTGCCCCAAATTTTCTTGGGCTTTTCGCATACCTCTGAACTAACGCAATTTCACAGTTCTACACCAAATGTGGAAGAATCATATACATGTAAGATGTAACACGCACTATCTAGAATTGACATATTGGTTAACGCAAAATGGTCTCATCATCATAAAACAAGAATATAGAGATAAAGATGCAAAGAATTGAAATTATATTTCTGGCAAAAAAATTTGAATTATATTTAAAAAAACTTACACGTGGATTGTAAGAGAAACAAATTTGGGAAACTTAGAGGCTACGATCTAGAGAAAATCATATTTAACAGAGAGGATCTTAAAATTGTAATTATTTAGAATGATCAAATATCAAAACATATATTTTAAAATACAAAATTTCCCCTATTATATTTTCTCTGACAATATATAGATTGTAATTTAGTATTTTTAAATTCATATTTTAATATTTGGTTTCACTAAATAATTATGATTTTGAAGATCCTCTCCAATAAATGTAATTTTTTCTAGGTACTTGTCTCTAATTTTCCCAGCAAATTTTACCCTTATAAATTCACAATAGGAAAATAAGGGATTCTTTCTTCGACAATATTAATATAGATAATTAATTAGTGTAGATCCTGGGCGCAGCGCAAAATTTCATGAACGGTAAACTTATTAAAGTTTATATATACATAATAACAATATTTTGAACGCTAGCAAAAAAAAAACATACTATCTCCCCCGATTCTAAATATAAGATCTAATTAGGGATATTAAAGGAGTTAATTAAATTACTTTAAAGTATTTATATTTATTATTATTTTTAAATTAATTTATCTGATTTATAAATTAAGATATAATTTAATCACACAAAATATATGACATGATTAATTAATATATTTAGTTTCATTAATCTCTCCAAAAAAATATAAACTAAATAAGTTAATTAATCTTTTTGCACATAAATAAGTTAATTAATCATATTATTTGATTATATATTGGTTTATTAGTGAGTCAAATTATTTTAATATATAAAAAATAGATATATATACTTTAAAATAATTTAATTATTTTTCTTAATCTTTAAAAAAAATCAATTAGGCGGAGGTAGAAACATATTTTATTTTATACAAGGCGGTAACACATTTTTAACAGTACATAGGCGAAGCTTTTATCGGCCTTTAGCAATAATATTATTGATGGGCCGATGTGCGTGTAGCCCAATAATTCCTATTATTGTGTAATGTCCCAACAATTGAAAGAACCCTGTTTCACTAAAAAAAACCCCACTCCTTCATCTCCGGCCTCGAAAAAAAAAAAACAACCTAGTTCTTTTTCGTAAAAGACGAAGTTGCTCTGCTCTCGAACTAGTCTCAGCTTCGGAGGAGGAGGAAGAGTTGCGGAGAATAGCAAAAGGCCAAGCTATGGCAAAGAACGAGCAAAACAAGAAGCGAAAGAGACAGAAGAAGAATCGGAAACCAACTCATCAAAATGAGGCGAAGAGGAAGGGTTTAGATATTCCTTCTGGAAAGGGAGTTGTTGACCACGATCCCAGTTCTGCTAAGCGAAGGAAATTGCAAGAACCCTCCAAGGCCTCTAGTTTTCTCGACAAGGTATGACCATCTTTTGTTCTGCTTGAATTCTCTATGTTTAACTTCATGAATGTGAAATGGCCAACAAAAAAAAAATCAGAAATATGAACCTCACATTAAGGACATGTGGTTAATCTGAATACTGCGTGGGACATGCAGATGCGGGAGAGGTTGTCTGGAGGGCATTTCAGGATGATTAACGAGAAGCTGTACACATGCTCGTATGTACTACTCAGAAATCTTGTTCACTATTATTATTGAATTATTTATTGTCTTGCCTCTTTTTAATATCATCTCTAAGACGGTTCCATCTGAGACTTGTAGCAATGTATTCTGAATTGTACGAATGTTGCGATCATACACGTATTAGATCCCCTTTTCTTGTTAAATGTAAATTTAAAGAAGAATAGAATGAGAATATCTGTTGCTCATTCTTGTCTGATTCCAGTGGTCTACTCATATTCCCTGGATTTGTTGTTCTTACCGTGATTAGTTTAACGGTCTGGTGACCTGTTCTATGTTACAGTTTCATTTATTTATTCCCAATGCTGTTGTCATGGTAAGAGTTATAAATTTTTGGCGTTTTTTTCAGGGGGAAAGAGGCGCTGAACTATTTTCAAGAAGACCCCTCACTGTTTGAACTGGTAGGTATTGTTTCCAATTACAAAACTGTTTTCGTAGAAAGTGCATATCCGAGTTTATTTTTTCATAGATTCGAGTCTGTTCAAATTAAGAGATGTTTTATGGAATAAACAAACATATACATATACACAATTATGCAATCAGCTATACGCATGCAGACATGTACAGACTAAATGGTTTTGGTCCTGATTTCACTGTTTTTTTTCCATCCTTCAAAAGGGAGAACATTTTGTGGATTAGTAGCAGATCATTGATCTGAAAATGGGATCAGTCATAGACCTTGAGAGTGTGCAATTTCAATTATTAGACTCTCCTGGTACTGAATGACCGTTCTCACAGGGATCTAAAATACATTCTAGGATGATTGAATTTCCTCAATCTGTGTTTTTGTAAGAATTGGCATACAATTAAATTTGAATATTAACCATCTTGTGAATGGCTACAGATTCCCTCCTTAGGCTTCCGTGCCTTCCTTCATTGACAAATTTAACCTTATATTACTGCACATTAATAAAATAAACTTAGTGGTAAAATGTAAGAATATGTTGCTCATCTTTTTGACAGTGTCAATTACTCCTCTATTTATCTGGTTAGCAATAGTATCATGCAGGATACAAAATGCAAATGTCACAGTGGCCCGAGCAGCCTGTCAATGTCATCATAAACTGGCTGAAAAAACAGAGCCCTTCTCTGGTTGTAGCAGATTTTGGCTGTGGTGAGAACTTACTGTTCCCAACTACAAATTATAGTTGCTTTTTGATGCCATTCGTGGTGTTCATCTGTTCACTGCTTAAATGTTTATTTCCCCTTGGTTTTCCAGGGGATGCACTCATTACAAAAAGTGTGAAGAATAAGGTCTTCTCCCTTGATCTTGTCTCCAAAGATCCTGAAGTAATTGCCTGTGACATGGCAAATGTACGTACTTCTGCTTTTAAAGGGCATTACACTTTTAATTACTTTTCTAGCATTGGTCACTAATCTTTTTAGTTGCCTTTGCTTTTTTATACATTGAACTAAACAAAATCTGAACTGACTTTTGCTTCTTTTGGCATACAATTCATAAGGTCGTTCCCAACTGTAATCTTTGAACCAAATGCTGAAAACAGTAACCTAAAATTGAGCTGTTGAATTGGTAGAATGCTATGGCAATAGTTGTTTGCTTGTTCAGGTTTAAGTTTTCATCCACAATGTCATGAAGCCCAATACTGAGATTATCTGAAATTCAATTTTCTTGGATTTGCTTTTTGTTCGCCATTTAACAACATTAAAGAAATAGTGGTGCGTTAGCATCTCCAAAGAGTACAGAAGTGGTGCTTTGCTTTCTCAACACAGTAGTATGTATGTCTTTGTTTACCCCAAAAAGAAATGTATGCTTTTAAGCTCGAATCTGTAATTTCTGTGTTGGATGATTATTGGGGTACTATACATTGAATGCTGCCGTTTGTGGTAAAATATTGAATGCAGGGTACGGGAAGGGGAACAATCCAAAAACTTTTTGTTTAAAGACTTGAAATTATGATGAGTTATGGAGTCTCTAATCTTTTCTGTGGTTACATGCAGGCACCCCTTAGCACCTCATCTGTTGACGTTTCTGTCTTCTGTCTTTCATTGATGGGGACCAATTACTCAAGTTATCTTGAAGAAGCATACAGAGTGCTTAAGCCAGGGTTTGCAACTTCTCTGCCTTAAGCTTTTATAATAGTGATGCTTTTCAAGTTAGGGTCTGACTTTTACATATTTCTTAACAGTGGCTGGCTTTTAATAGCAGAAGTAAAGAGCAGGTTTGATCCAAATACAGGAGGAGCAGAGCCAGAAAACTTTTCAGTGGCTATTTGTGAGCTTGGGTTTCAATCTGTCAAACAGGCAAGATAATTCTATTTTTAATGAACTCTATAATCTACCCTTTGCTTGTGCTGACCTTTTTAAGGAACATGCAGGACTTCTCAAATAAGGTGTTTATTTTATTTTACTTTAAGAAGAAGGTGAGTCCATTCTTCTCTACTATTTGTTATTTACAGTTTATTTTATTGATCTTCACTCCTGAAGTTAAACTTAGCTTTTCCCTTTGTCTGTAGGACAAGCAAAACTGTAGAAGGAAGGAAATTGAATGGCCTTTATTAAAACCTTGTTTGTACAAGCGTCGTTGAGATGACGCATCATACTGGTGATGCTAGTTCTTTTTATTTTGATCTTTGGACGTTTGTTTGAATATTAGTTACAGGGCATTTGGTTGGTGAGAGAAAAGTACTCATTTTTATTTATATCTGTAAATATATTTTTTCTTATATATACATTCACACACACATCTTATTTGTATTACTTGATATAACAATATAAAATGCATATATTACTTTTATTAAATGGTCTGTTACTAGAGTTCAGTAAAAAGGAGACGGACTTCATCTAGAATGGTACTCCTTCCGTCTCTACATATAAGAGCTTTTTAACCGAATCGTGAAATTTTAAAAATAGTTAAAAGTAGTTAAATGTAATAATTATATAGGAAATCTAATTTGTTTTTAAAAAATGCCCTATTTAAGTATGGTTGAGAGATAAAGTAATAATGAGAATGATGAAAGAGAATGCATATAATATAATAATTAATTGAGGGCACCATGGGAAAAAAATATATTTATTATTGAGATAAATTTAAAAGGGATCTTACATTTAAGGACGGATTTATTAAAAAAAAAATACTCTTATATATAAGGATGGAAGGAGTATTAAGAATTCTTGCTAAATAATTTTAAACTTAGTTGGGTAAATTCTTATTTGCCACCTATCTGCTGGAATCTTGATATTTAGCATCTTTGCAATTTAAACGTTGCGAACTGATCTGATATGCCTCTTGAGGTGTCAATCTTTTCTTGTCCAATTATGGGGGGCCTGGAGGATTAATTAATTTCGTATATGATGTAGTAACAATATACCTGTCAAAATCTCGCTTCTCTAAATAATAAACAAACCACATTGGCCGAAAAAATATTAATAGTAAACAAACCACGCCCCCCAATTGTAAATTTTGACCAAATAACTTTAGGGCTTGGCCCATCTTGAGATTTCCAAGTGCCTGATGGGTTGGCTTGAGCCAGAGCAGCTGTAGTAATTTAAAAGTAACCATCAGTAGAAGCGGTTAGTCATTCGAATCCCTATTGGGGAAAAATGTCCAGTGTTCACATTTAGTTCCCTAACAATGCCTTA
This sequence comes from Inga oerstediana, assembly GCA_963210345.1. Taxonomy (NCBI): domain Eukaryota; kingdom Viridiplantae; phylum Streptophyta; class Magnoliopsida; order Fabales; family Fabaceae; genus Inga; species Inga oerstediana. The sequence goes on from OY723401.1 coordinate 5,445,406, forward strand.
AATGCCTTAACAGAATTACCTCTAATAGGAGGCCGAAAAAAAATTTAAAAATGTCCCTTTTAAAAGTGACATTCAAACTTCAGATATTAAAGAATCAATTCCAAACGTGAAATGAAATTGGAAGATGTGATGATAAAAATTTGACATGATTATCATGACATCACCTTATAACATCACGAGTGTGTAGAATGATTTCGTGATGCGGCGGGGGGACTAAACCTATCTTCTAAGGCATATATGGCATCGGATAAAGTGTACTACAACCCCATACCACTAAAAAAAAACAGTACCCATTATCCATACATGACCTGCGGACCATATATAAATGGCGAGTCACTTTGATTAGAAGCAGTCGCACTAATAACCACCAGAGGTTCAGAAAGAAGAATAATTTGAATTTCAATCCAGGAGTGTTACTGTACAATTCAGCATAAAATGTACAAGAGAGTCACAAGAGAGCAGCTAATGGTGTACACTAATCAGTGTCTTCGTCTTCAGCATCTCCGGCATCTCCGGCATCATCACCAATGCCTTCAAGTAATTTATCAGCATCCTCCCCCAACTCCAGCAATCTAGCGCTAAGCCTATCCACCTTGCTCTGTTCCTGCCCTAAGCACACAAGCAGATCATTCAGCTCTCCTTCACTCTCCTTCTGTGCTTCTTCCCTTGCTTCAGCTCTTACGGCCTCTATATCAGGGAATGTTGATGACCCACCGCTCTTCAGAGCTTCCACCTCCTTCTCCAGTTGGATATTAGATTGCTCAAGGCTATTGTAGGCATCAGACAGGCTTCTCAGGTCAGATTCCATCTTTCCAGATAAGTTACGATACATGATTGCCTCAGATTCAACTTTGGCCTTTTCCGCTTGAAGGATCTCTATCCTTTGAGATGACTCCTGTAGATCTCTGCGGAGTGTTTCTAGTTGGACTCTATCTGAGCCCCCACTCACTCTTTGCTCCGACTGGGAATTTTGACCTCCACCCGTCTTAGCCAGGTCCTCGGCCAAAGTTGCATTCCGAACAAGAAGGTTCTGAAGTGGTAAAAAATGAAACAGAATTACCAAGCGCAAGTCAACACACCCATGACGTGTTCAAGTGATAAGAACTATAGATCATCTGGTATGTAGAGTTGGTTGATAAAGAATTTACTAGTGGAAACTAGACAAACAAGACTTGGTGTTACTTAATCAAACTGTGTGTTGTATATCATTAAATTATATATCAGTTTATAAGTCAAGCAAATAAGTTTAGAGAAAAATGATGAGCATAAATATTTTAAAGTAACTTATTTAGCTTCCTTCATCTCTCCAAAAAAGTCAATTAGGTCTTTATATTTAGGATCGGAGCTAGTATTGTCAAGAATAGTATTTTGTAGCATCCTTCACAGAACTGATGCTGTAACTTAGCCAAGACCACAAGTACGTTATTGAACCACACTCAGAAATCTCGCCAGCAAATCGTAATGCCATTTGAAATATGCAAATAAATGCTCCCCAAAAAAAGACAGAAATGTAGAAATAAATACCTGAATTTCAGAGCACTGCCTCTCAACAAAAGCTTTAAGCCGCTTCACATAGTCACTGTCACTTTCATTGGTTTTCTGCTCCAATTCTGCTGGAACCACTGCCACGTTGATTTTTGGATGACTATATACCTCCACAATCTGATCTCTAATATCTGCTTCCAGTCTTATGACGAGATTCACAAAATATGAATCCAAGATTGAAGAGAGAATTGGATGATCAAGATTCCCCTGTTCAGACAAATCATTCTCATCTTCATCTTGAATATCAGCCATGCTAGCAGCAGATGATCTAGTGAATGCTTTACGGGTCAGGGTTGACCCTGCGTTGATAAAGATTAAACTTCTCTGCATTTCATCAAACTTCAGAAAGTACGAACTAAGGCCAACTTTCTGGCTCACAGCATCAACTATGGCAAATGCATCCTTTCCACTCTCGCTAGACTTGTTATAGATCACACATTCACCCAAGACAACTGCTGCCAAACCCCTTATGCACACTGTCGCGGATGAACTTGATACCAACTCAAGAAGATAAGTAAGGTGGGGGCGAGCATCTAGGAAGCAATGCACTGCATTAGGGCAATCTGCTAGCCAGGTAACCAGTAATTTCAAGATTATTGCTTCAACATATGAGTTTCCTGAAGCACCAGACTTTCCATCCTTGCTTTTCATGGAAGAAGCAAGGGCCAAATATTTCACCATCCGATGCATTAATGGCTCTGAACCTCCTAAAGATGGCACAGGTGCCTCAATTTCAATTTGTAAAACCTGCAAATTGTATCATGAGATGTTGACTGTCTTTTCTGGGGCAAAAGAGGGTGGGGGGCAGAGACACATTCATATGTAGCACCATATGTTAAGGGACTCAAGGCCCAAAGAGGGTTATGACTAATAGCACGTATAGAAAAAAAGTCAAGCAGCGAAAATGACAGGAACGCTGCAAAATTCTATGCAGCATATTTACATGCATAAAGGTTCGCTTGGAGTAGGAAACCAGTCGAGGATAAAAGCTAGATGTCGCAGGAAGTTATCATGATGGCAGAACCACGCATGCTCTCATTTACTGTTTTTTTTATTTTACCCAAATCCATGTAATCGAATAGGTTCAAAATATCTAGTGAAAAACGTAAACATTTAGTATGAGGAAATGATAGTTACAATACTCCCACGGCAAAAGAAGTGCAATTAGGCTAAAACATAAAACAACCTAAGATGAAGAATTGTATACCCTTTCCTTGCACTGGAGATTGTCCTTCAATACATGAGATAGAACGCTAGCAGCTCTGCTACAAATCTGCAGTCCAAAAATGGTTAGCTAGATAGTTCTTGAGCAAACTAGAGGCCCTTAATATTTGCAACAGCACACAACAATTCTCCAGGTATCAACATGCACTAATAACAAGGAAACAACAGATACCTCAAGATCACCATCAGTTTCTCCCCAAGTAAGACCATGTAATAGCATGCTGCAAGAGAAACAACTCACAATCTTAATTTTTTATAGTCGTTTAACAAAAGACATGATTATTTGGAATAAATATAAGGACATTTTTTAAAAAGAAATATAATATTAAAGTTATTCTAGAAACATTTGAGATGAGGCTACTAATCATTTATGTTAGGTATAGGATATGTAGGAGAGCCATGAAGGAGTAGATAAGCACGATAGTGGGGATGGGCAGTCACAACAGAACACTGAAGTTGTTAGCAGCAAATTGAAAATAATGGGAGAGCTACTTCCAATCAACCATAGCTCCACTGAAGTTGTTCGATTTAATAATCGTTGTTTGATGTTTAATTAGGTCTTAGGATTATAAAATAGTTGCTCCAGGTTAATTTGCGGCAGCTTGGAATTATTTTCGTTCATTGTAAATCGGGAGATTCTCCAAGACTATTAAAAGGGGTAGAGTGAGATCGTTGCTAAATCTTTTGTAGTAGAATCTTCTTCAATAAAAATTCAGCTTGTGCTCCTACTTTAAACAATAGGCTTGATTACTGAAGCACCAAAACAAAACAAACCTTCCAAAAGACATATTGACATCTTCCTCAAGGGGAGCACGATTCATAGGGTACGGCTGTGGAATTAGTGTAGATGCCAGCATTGATTGGCCGTCAGTATTTTTCTGGTTGACACAAGTTAGATAAAAAAAGAATTAAAAAAAAAAGAATCCGAAATTAAACATGTCTTGTAAAAAAGTAATTATGGGTATAAATTATGGTTTTCTTTATAATAACAAGCACAAATTATGATTTACTAACTAATGTTTTATGTAATAAAAATATGCAAGTTTTTTAACAACTCAAGCAAAAGGGGAAGTAAATGTTAATTAAAGAAATCATAACTGGCAATGAGATATATCTTGTCAAATGGTAATAACGCCCACTATTTACAATTGCTTATTTCGTTAAGAAACAAATACGGTGAAAAATTCTTTCAAATAACCATACAGAGATGGAGTATGCGTTAGCAACCTCACAAAAGCTTTTGAAAACATAATCAGCTGCAACAAACTCTTGCACGCTAGAAGTCCGCAATATAATTCTTAGTATTGAGTTCAGAGCAGGTTCTACTTGGGGCTCCTCTCCAAGAAATTTCCTACCAAGAGCGTCAAGGTTCTTTGAATCTCCAGCAATCAGATCACCAATACATCGCATTGCCTACCAGCGGATAGAAATTTAGCAGCAAAATAAACAGGCTTCCTTCATATATCCGAAAATACAGTAATATGCCCCCACAGACTTGGCAATTCAGAACAAAGAAAAATAAATTAAAGCAACAGAACAACAAAATTAGGCAGGATTAGTGTAAGCAAAAAAGGTAAAATATTGAATCATAGGTGCCTCAAAGGCAAAGAGTACAGTCTGGAAAGAAACTGTGAAAGAGACAAAAAAAACTGAAGATTAATCCCTAGCCAATAATCATATGCAAGTGCATATATACAATATGCATGTTTGCACTACATTGCATGCACATACTGCTTGGAGAGAGAAGGGGGCGGGGGGGCAGAGGAAAGCTATCTTACCTCACAGCGAACAGCAACAGGCGCCCACTGGTTTTCAACACCTAACATTAATAAATAGTCCAATACCTTTTTCTGCCACAAAAAAAGGCATAGATATAAGCAGATAGCTATTTTATAAATCATAATGTTAGACAGAGATATTTCACAAACCTGAACTAGAGTTGTCTTGTTCGCCTGTCTATTCAAATCTTTCCCAGGATCAGTCTCAGAACCTCCCATTATCAATAGTTTAATAGTCTCCAACGCACTGAGTAAATTGATTGTCTACTGGCATGATGTTTGTATCAAAGACATAAGAGTTGCCCACAAATTTTCAGTAATAGCATATCTCACAAGGCAAAAGAAGCAAACATCTAACCTTCTGTTGAGTGAAATTACTTCCTCGCAGCTTCAAAATTGATATCAAAGAATCAAGTCCTATAGTTTCTCTTAGTAATATCTAAATCATAAAAGTTCACATCAGTATCAGAATAAAAACTTCAATAGACACTAGTAGATCATAAAATCAGCAAACCTGATTGGAGCCATTGTTACGAAGCAAATTGTTCAACAATTCAAGACAATCCTGTTCAGTAACCTATAAATGAGTACTTGACCAAAAGATTCATAAAGCTCAATCCTGTTCAGTAACCTATAAATGAGTACTTGACCAAAAGATTCATAAAGCTCTGTGCTACTCAATATAATTACAGTATAAACAATTGTGTACGAAATCTAATGTCCACAATCATAAATTGTGATTTTCAACCTCAAAGATAAAGAGACTACAAACCATACATATCTTCATAAATATGGGCAGTGGGAACATAAAATTTGTCCATAATCAAGCTTGTCAATGGATAGGTTCATAAAGAAAAAAGTTCTTTAATAATGGCCAATAAAATATGAAATGATTTCTTAAAGATTCACCAAGAAAAATGTGATATATTATACATGTGTGAGTCTGTGTAGATATCGATACATCACTAAGCTGCAAACATGAACGCTCACATGCATGTTTAATAAGCTACTGTCATCAAGTAAGCATATATCACCTGTACAACAACACCACCATCTGAACCCCCCTCCTCTTTTATGATACTGAAAATCTTCTCAAATACGCCTTCAAAGACAACAATTTTTTGAATCTCCTATAATCGCAAAATTTTGTTTAGGAATTTGGATAAGTAAATATTTTAGCACAAAATGAAACTGAAAAAGAAAAGCATAAAAACTAAAGAAAAAATTAACCATGGTAACAAACGCAGAAAGTCACCTCAGCTTCACGGATCAGGTGGGTAAGGAGTAACAAGGCTTCATTACGTATAACCTGCAAGGTAGACCTTTATCATTCTCTCAGTAACAATAAAAGCAGAGAAACAATATTCTGGTATACAATTAGCAGGTTTCAGAATTTCTCTCAAAAGGAAAATATCAAAATATCAACCACACTTATCAAAGATTTTCAAGTTTCAATAACATGTATGGTTTTGGCTGGCTTATTAGCCAGCTTATCAGAGCTCAACTAGCCCACCAAGCCCTCATAAACCATCCTATACCAGTTTGAGTCAAATTACTAAAATAGCTTATAATGCTTCTATGCTTTTATCAGTTTGAAATCAAGCTTATTGATCTGCAAAAGCTCAACACAGCTTAATGACCAACTGTTTTAATTATACTTTCGGAAATAATTTCTCATTTCCCAACTACATGTGCACTTGTTAGAGCATCAGGCCAAATTTAAGTTAATTTGAACCATGATTGTGGTAGCAGAGCTTACTATAAGCTTCTCTTTATTAAGCACTAAACTAGGTTGTTCATCCAACAAAACTGTCAAGCTTATAGCCATGATGTCTATATATCTCTTGAAAAATCAAATTCATTTTGGAAAGATCACGGGGTGCACTAGCAAGATTTCAAGACTGTACCTCACGATCCATAAGCATATCCATTAACCTAGTTATACCTCGTGGAATGGTCAATATAGCTTCCTGCAATCTGAAGAGGAAATCAACGAGCGTGTTTTTGAAGCCATAAACAGAAATGGTAGCCATATAACTGATACCTTTGAGGGAAGTTAGTCAGCAGGGCAGTTAAAAGTTGCAGCGTATAATATCTTACATAGAAGTCATCCTCTGACTGTCAACATATCCCCAAGAAAATATGGTTTTAAAAAAATATTATCACTTACATGCACAATCATATAAATCAAAATAAGCTCAGGCAAGAACACATACATGATTTTAGCAAATAAAACTTACCAACAAACTTATAAGAAGCGAAATGCTTTCTGCTTCTCTGGAAAGCAAATCACTGTTCATCAAAGCTGGCTGAACTTCATTACTTGATCCTTTTACGTGACTTATAGGAGTCAATGCAGTTACAAGAGTTTCAAGGGCACCTCGAACCTGCATAAGTATAATTGTGGTTTAACTAATTATTGAGACTTATTAAGATGAAAGATAAGAACATAACTCTAGGGGGAAAAGCAAAAGATGAAAATCCTAGGAAGAGTTAAAGATCAAAATAAAGAACCACAGAAAGAATCTAACTGAATGTTCTGTGGCAAGCAAAAATAATGTCCACAAATAATTAAGGCAAGCACAGCCAACATACTTATACACCATGGTAAATTGATGATCGAAGAACTGCAATAGTGAGCAATGAAATCTTTCAAAATATTAGAAAATGTGATAGATGAATGAAAAATTTAAACATTATACCAATCGATTCTATGAAAGATCGTATTACAGAGAAGACAGCATCCCACAGTTTAATACCAAATCTAGTTTAGCAAATTATACCGTGGATATGATAATTGAGTAGTGTTAATAAAACATTCACACAAATCACTTTTGAAAGAATTCTTTTTCCATCATTTGTCTTCTTATTGAATAACGATCTTGACAATGTGGATCCTTGAATAGCACAAACAAGACAGGAAAAACAAGACAGAAGACATAACAGACAAAAAGTTTGTCACCATTTCAATATCATCTCTCTCTTCCTTTAAGACCCCTAGCATGACAGGAAAACCTGCAAGGATGCAATAAAACATGTAGCTCAAGACAGGATAAAAACCTAGATGATGTTCTTAAGAGATGAGACGTACCCATTGCCCCAAATGCTAGCTGTGCAGAATTACTTTCTGATACAACAAGCTGGAGCTCAGTAGTAGCATTTCTCCTATCTTCTGCCAGTTTACCATTGCTGATCCGGTCAAGCAATCGTTCAATATAGCTATTAACACAAGCCAAATAGTACAAATAAGTCATAAGTACAAGGTACTCCAACAACTTAGGACAGTGCTTCAAAACTGGTTGTATGATCCATAATAGTTCGATCAGACAACATAAAATAAAAGGCAATAAAAATATTCCAAATACTCCGCAGAAAACAAGTCAATCAACCTTTGGAGGTCAAGAATGTGTTGGCAAAAATGTATTGCACCAAGAAAAATAAGAGAAAATAAGATATTGGAGAAAATTACGTGAAGTCATATGAAACTGGAACGAAAACAACAAGCACTAATATCTATATATTTGGTCAAAACATTAATGATCGCATTCATTTAAGACATGAAATGAATCTGGCAAAAAAAAAAAAAATCATCTTACCTATCTTCATTTGAAGAAGAATTCTCGTTGCCAAAAACAAGCCCAACAACCCCCTGCAACAGTACAGGTAAATGAATTTCTACATAACAAACCGAAAATAAAAGATACATTTGAATCTTTGTGGTCCAGGGTTGCTCACTACCAAATGAAAGTGCTGTGATTAGTATCTTAAGCTAGCAAATCACAATGAAATAATGAATAACCAAAACAATGACAGGAGAACAACACAAATAGTTGACAGTGATATCTTCCTTAACTCTCTAAAAGCTACACTTACTTGGCACAAACGCAGGACTAAAAATCCTGAGAATTTTTTACTATGGTTTAAAATTCCAAACTGAAGTGATAATTAATGATTGCACGCGACTCGTAAGATACTGGGAAGAGAAGGTTCGGTCATAAAATATATTAATCACATTACATGTCACAAATGCTGATTACAGTCGTTTCCTAATAATTGTAGAACAATGTCCGCATATTGAATGAAGCGACGTCAGAAGTATGAAAACATGGGTGGTTACCTTGTAGCCAGACACCAAGTCCATTTTCATAGATCAAAGACTGCTCCAGAATCCTAAAAGAAAAGAAGAAGAAGAAAAGCTAAGGAAAATTAACACAGCTCGGACCGGGGAAGAACAACAAGGCAAATTGATTGGAGCAAAACTTGTTAAACAAATAATAATCTAGCAATGCATCGGAACCCTAGAATAAGATCAAGCGCGAGATTTAGGAAACTGAGTTCAAGATTACAAGATGGAGGGAGACAGGAATCTATTGAAAACAGAACATACGGATCGAAAGGAAGATAAAAGGGACGTATTCCGATGACGATCTTTAGCGTGGCTGATTATAGTTTGTAGCGCTGGAGTTGCCAGTCTGACCGACGCGAAGCTGAATGGATGGTTTTTGTACTTCCTTTTTTTTGCCAAAGGCTTTTGTTCTTGCATTAGTCTCTACTCTCTCTAGCCTTGACAGATTACGGGGTCGTTTGGATAGTTACTTTTTTATTTATAATTGTTTATAAATTTTAATTTATAAAGTAAGAGGAGTTTTATCTCAATTCATATAATAAACACTTATTTTTAAAAAAATAAATTATTCCAAACATAACTTATATCATGTTGAGGGCACAGTACATACAGCATACTGCTTCATTGATTGCTGTGTGACATATAGGGTTTATTTGATGTGAGGGGAGGAAGGAGAAAATGGGCGAAGGGAAAAAATTTTTTAATTAAATTTATAAAAATAAGAAAAGTGGGGTTAAAAGTTTTAAATTTTTTTTATTCTTTTATTTTACTTATTCTTTATATTAAAATTTTATAACCTTATTTTTCCAATTTCCTTAAGGCCTTGTTTATTTGGAGGGGAGGGGATGAAAAATGAGCCCCTCCCCTTGTTTGGTATGAAAAATTGGAGGGAAGGGTTCCAAAGAAAGGATTCCAAATCTCTTTCATCCCCTCATTTTTGTTCCCTCTAAATTGGAGGTTTTGGAGTAATGAAAAATGAGCTCCTCCCTTTCCATCCACTCCCTTTAAACCAAACAGAGCCTAAATATAACTCATAAAAATTTTTCCTCCCCTCCCTTTCCCTCCAAATCCTTCATACAAAACACACCCCTAATATTTGATGGGAAATTGTGGGAAATATTTCTGGCTTGACAAAAATAGACTTTATTGTACAGGGCCAGACGAGTTAAGTTCTGTGCTTTCTAGCAATTAGCCCAGACTTTTCTATCCACACCAAATGACGTGGTTTGGATTAACTGGCCCAAAAACAAATATATGAGCTGGACTATCAAGTGCTCCCTCTGCTTTTTTTCAACAGGTTTGAAATTTGAATTATCTTAATCTTTTTTATAAAAATTGTCTGAATATTTAATAAATTTTTTTATTTTTCTCTCTCATTAATTATATCTATTACATTAATTAAAATATTGGTGATACTCATATTTATTTTATTTCTCCTCTTGCCCCTCATAAATAAGAACACATTTGGAAAATAGAGTTTATTTTAGATATACTTATTATTTTTAACTAAATTCAACCACTTTTTAAACAGCATAATTCTTATAAGTAAGACCGGAGGGAATATATTTCTGTTGCCGTTGTCATAACCCAAACTTAAAATATTTGGTTAATGATTCTTCCCTTTTTGAGGTTTGGACTAGTTTTCACCTGTTTCTATAAGCACATTTTCCATGATTAGAATTTGTATTCTTTTTATTGCGGGGTGAAGTCATTTACCATTTCAATCAACAACTTATTGATAAAAGTAATATTTTAAAAATAGGAAAAATCACACTAAAATCCAACCATGAAAAACAATATTTGAAAGTCTAACTTGTCAATGACAAATTGACAAGTGAAAATGAAACTATTGGCAAATTATAAGACTTTTCATATATTATTCCCCTTATTTAGAACCTTGGTGTAATTTTCCTTTAAAAATAAGAGGAGACATGTGATCAAAAAAATATAATAAATAAGAGGATACATTGATTGCAATGAGCCTGGTGATGTATAATCATATGGTAAAACTAAGCAGAATTTTTAAACCAATTTAAAGGTATGTGCTAGAGTAGCCAAAGACTTTAATGGAGACTGGATTCTTGGTTTTCAATATAAGTTGGGATTTTTACCACCGACGACAATAGAACTATTGGCTTCACTAACAAGTCTCTAAACTTATAAGCAAAAGGTGTTTCCAAAAAGTCCTTGTCTATATAGACTCAATGGGAGCTTTTCATCTAATCCTCCTGAAAGATGGTGATCATTGTCATCCACTAAGGGAAGAAATTAGTGAGATTAGAGGGTCTCTTTTCTCAGATTGAGACATAGAGCTCTCATGCATCTCGTAAGATAATTAGATGTGTAGACTATCTTATCAAAGACACCTATAATTTAAATTGAGACATACAAATTTTGTAAAGACCTCATCCGAGATGCCTCTCTATCATGTGAGAGGATCAAGGCGCCAGCCACCTTCATATTAAGTTGACACTGATTTGACCAACAAACTTCAAGTTTCTCAACTTCCCTTTTGTAACATTGAGAGAAAAGGATGAAGAGAGTGTTGGTTGAGTTTTTTTTCCCCCTCCCTCTCTTCAGGGGAAAAAACTCCTCCTGCATGTTCCTTTTTACAGCATGATAGGCTTATTCTATAAAATAAAAATAGTTTGATTCGGGGAACTGCAAAAATTAAGTTTGCTTTTTACTGCACCTGTATTCTTAAGTTTGCTGTCAACACCTTAAGAAAGATAAATTAAACTTGTCCCTCAAACCCGTGGTTTCAACCGCGAGTTTGCATATACGTCGTGACGGTCCTCGTTGTTTAACTTTATTGATCTGATCATTGGCTCGAGGAAAGTTTACACACTCACAATAAGAGAAAGGACACGTCATTTTTGGGAAGCTGTCGCTGGAAAACAAGAAAATAGCCTTTGGAAGAGTCGTCCAACAAACAAGGAATGTATCAAGACGTTTTCCAAATTATCTGAGACGTTGCAAAACTGAAGTTTTTAAATTACTATATTATTATTAGTCCATAGTGCAGACAGGAAGATAAGTCATTAGGTGTAGTTGGTGTTTTCCATTCTCTCTCCCTCTTTCCTGGTCATTCCAGCTCCATTTCTCTCTCCTACGCGCACAACGCATATATGTTTTGTTACAGGAGAAGTTGGAAAGAAAATTAAAAGAGAAGTTTTCTCCTTGTCTTCTTGTTTAGATTCACACCATACGATGATTCTCCATACAGTTGAGTTGAGAAAACCATGCAAAGCCGTTCAAAGCTCAAACCTTTTTCAAACACACGCCTTGTAAGCGGCGCCTTTTCAGACATTTTTAACTAAAAAGTAACTGAGTTTTCTGGGCAAGCTAGACAAGCCATGTATATAATAACACCGCAAAGTACTTATAAACTAATCTCAGACTGCTATTTCAATGATAATAATAGTTTTTGATGATGTAGTGACGGTGGTGTTATTTAGGTATATATTTAGGTTAATTATATTAGATTACATTGGTCGTGACTGTTCCGTCTACTTTGATATTCTCGACCCTTTGCCGTTCAAGTATGTCGCATGCAGGTGTCTTCTTGTACAGTTTGAATTTCCTCTTACGGTTTTGATGCGGCCAAGTGACGCCACAAAATCGACAAAGTCAGAAAAGGTCGGAGACATGATCGATTGTTGGTGACTTTTCTTGCCTTTAAAGCTCTTAAGTAGGAGCACAACCTTTTCTTTTCTTTTTTTTCTTGCTTTTTTTCTTAATATATTTTCTATATATGAAGATGTGTAAATCATTACTAGGCTCCTTCAATAATAAAAACACAGAAATAAACTACATAGCATTTGAAAAAATTAATATCTTTTGGAACCACAGAAGTGAGGGAAGATCACGACAGAAGAAATTGGAAATTAAAGCCAAGGAGTTATAAAGCATATCTTCAAGATTGTTTCACTGAAAGTGAAGCAGACAAATGAAACAGTCCAAAACGGTGGGTGTACTGTGCCCTAACAAGCGTTGATTAATTATACGCCATCTAAACTTCTTCGTTTTTGTTGCAGTCACAAACAAACGCTTAAAATATGATATTATTAGAAGATATCATAAAACCTTTAAAGGTTGCCTTTTAGTTATTCTATCGCCACAACCACCGTCTTTCTTCACTTTCATTACTACAAAAAACGTTTTTAACATCCCTTTTTTAGGCCTTTTAACGTCTGAAAATAAGGGGACGTCTATGTGAGCGACGTAGTAAAAAATGACAATATCGTCCGTAGATAAAAGGACGTCTAAAATCTGAACTTTAGACGTCCCCATTTTAAAGTGGGGACGTCTAAAGTGCTACTGTAGCACTTTAGACGTCCCCAGTTTAAACTGGGGACATCTAAAGTGTTTTTTTAAAAAAAAAAAATCGTTTATATTACAGATCTGGACTAAACAGTATTTAAAACCAGAAATCACAGATCATCGTCAATAAAATTACAGATCTAGTATCTGAAATCCAAAATCTACACAATAATAACTCTAAAGCTGAAATCTCATAGGCAGAAGATGAAAATAATAAGAGGAATTAGTTACAAAAAACCTATCTCCTTCTACAAAAAAACATCCAATTTGCGACGGAATCAAATTCCGTCGCAAATTCCGTCGGAAAACCGTCGGAAATTCCGTCGGAAAATTTTCCGACGGAATTTTTTCCGTCGCAAAATGTGCCACGGAATTTGCCACGGAAAATATTCCGTCGGAAATTCTGACCTTTGCCACGGAATTTCCGACGGAAAATTCCGTCGGAAATTTCCGATGGAAGTTCCGACGGAATTTTGCGACGGAATTTGATTCGGTCGGAAATTGAGAGGGAATTTGCGACGGAATTAAATTCCGTCGCAAATTCCGACGGAATTTCAGACGGAATTGAATTCCGTGGCAAATTTAAAAATTATTTTTTAATTATTTAATATTTTAAAATTTATTTAATTTAATTTAAAAAAAATTATTTTTATAAAATTTATTATTTTTAATTTAATTTTTATTATTATTTTCTAATATCTAAAATATTTTTAATTTTCAATCGTAGGTTTTGGTCCTTATAGGGGCAAAATAGTCATATAAAAAATAAAATTTATTTGTTATTAATTAATATTAGTAAATAAAATATTAGGAAATAATTACTTATTAGTTATTAATTAATGTTAATAAAAATTTAATTTTAGAAATTAAAAAAAATATGCACATAAGATTATATATATAATTGTGTGTAATAATAGAACACTAAAGCAGTCGAGCTCATCCGGTAAGGCATCGCGCGCGTACGGGCGAGGTCGTGGGTTCGAACCAAAGGATGGGCAAGTTTAGTTGCATTTCCAGGAAATATGAGGTTGCGACACGTGGCGGAGGGAGGTTGCGACACGTGGCGGAGGGAGGATGCGACACGTGGCGGATCTGGGGGTTGACGACAAGGTGGATGCCGCCGGAGATGCCACGCGCTGTCGCCGGCGATGAGGGGGCGGTGGCCGGAGTTGCCAAGTGGATTTTTAAAATTTAAAAAAAAAAAAAAAATTTGCGACGGAATTTCCGACGGAAATGAATTCCGTCGGAAGTTCCGACGGAATATTCCGTCGGAAATTGAGAGGGAATTTGCGACGGAATAAATTCCGTCTCAAATTTCCGTCTCAAATTCCGTCGCAAATTCCGTCGGAAATTGCGACGGAAATAAATTCCGTCGGAAATTCTGTCGGAAATTTCCGACGGAATCTGAATTCCGTCGAAAATTTTTTTGTGACGCTGTTATTACCTACGGAATCAATTCCGTCGCAAATTCCGTCGGAAATCAATTCCGTCGCAAATTCCGTCTCAAATTCCGTCGCAAACTCAAATTCCGTCGCAAATTCCGTCTCAAATTCCGTCGCAAATCTAGATGAACCTCATTTTCTCAGCAGGAACGTAGCCATGAAGCATATTTCAAAGTTTTGATCTACAAGAACGATAGGGAGAGATGAACCTCATTTTCTCAGCAGGAACGTAGCCATGAAGCATATTTCAGAGTTTTGATCTACAAGTCATAACAATACAAGTTAGAAGATAAAATAGAAGGGAAACCCAAAGAAAAAAGAGAAAGAGGATAAAATAACAAAAGATGGTAAGAAAGCATAACAGATCTGGCAGTGAAAAAGAGAGAGAGAAAGGAAGAAGCAAGAGTTAAAGAGCATATAAAGAAAAAGAAGAAGCAAGAGTGCGTGGCGGTAATGACTCTTCTTGTGCTTGTAGCGATGGGAAGAGAAAGATGAGTGTAAAACTAGTATAAAGCTGATAAATAAAGACTGACAGAAAAAATTTGAATTGTTTTTCACGTCCCCAATTTAATTTAGGGACGCCTAAAATTATTCAGTTTTTTTTTTTAGACATGACTTTAGACATCCCTATTTAAATTAGGGACGTCTAAAGTCAAAATTTTTTTTTTAAGGGGCGTCCCTCATATATATATGGGGATTTGGGCGTCCCTATTACCAAAATGGCGTCCCTGATGTATCAACAGGGACGCCCTTTGGCGTCCCCATATTCACATGAGGGACGTCAAAGGGCGTCCCTCAATAAAATAAAATAAAAAATTGTAAAAAGCTTTAGACAAAAATGCCACCGTCGTTATTTTTTACGTCCCTTTTTTAAAAAGGGACGTCTTTTAGGGACGTAAAATTCATATTCTGTAGTAGTATTTGTGTCATACAGTTTTACACTTAAGACACTTAGTAAAACCTTCATACTCATATATGTATAGTACACAGCCATTAAAGTAAGTATGTATCTTTTTATACTCCATACTCATCGTAGACAGGATTTTCTTGGCCTCATATATACGATTTGGAAGTACATTATCGTCTAGAAACATATCACACAATAATTCAAGCAGCAATGTGAAACTACTATCGGTCCACCCATAAGTTGCCTTTAAGTTAACCAAATGCAATATTGATGTTAGCCGTGTGTACTTACTACTAGGGTACAACGGTGTCTCTGCATCACTCCACTGGCTGTCATACTCCTGCGATTGCGTAAAGGATTGTACCTCAATATCGTGAATCATTTTCTCTATTCTATCTTCATATATGACATCCACACACTACTACAGAATTATGATATAACCACCCCAATAGACGTCCCAATTTTAAAATTGGGTGGTTAAAAAAGAAGGCGGTGGCATTTTCGTAATTATGTGTACATAGGAAAACCCTTAGACGTCTCAAATTTGAATTTGGGACGCTTAAAGTTGAGTTTAGACGTCCCAAATAAAATTTGAGACGACGCCTAAAGATTTCCACTGGCGCCAAAAAAGTAAATTAAAAAAATTTAACTTACTTTAGGCGTCCCAAACCCATTTGGGACGCCTAAAGTCACACTTTAGGAGTCCCAAAATATTTGAGACTCCTAAAGTGTGACTTTAGGCGTCCCAAATCCCATTTGGGAGATCTAAAGTAGGATGTCTAAAGTCCTGACTTTAGACGTCCTAATTCTCAATTTGGGACTTTAGACGTCCCAACTTTTTTCAGACGTATTTTCTTAAAACATACTACGCCCTCTACATAGACGTCACCTAATTTTTGGACGTTAAAAGTGCCAAAATAGGAACGTTAAAACCCCTTTTTGTAGTAGTGATATCTTCCTTCTTATATGATGGACAGTCCGTTACTTCCTCACCATATCATATCCACCTTGTGTTTCGCATATTTATTCCATCATAAAGGAGAAGATCCTTTATAACATCAGCATCCCATAGACTCTCATTTAAATAATTGACAGAAGGACAAAAATACTTCCCATTTTTAGTAGGAGCATTCTTTCTAGTGAATTCAATAAACTCTTCCATCCCTTTCTCATATTCTTCATTAATTATTAAAGCATTCATCCAACTGTAATCCATTTTTTTACCACCTAAGTCATTCCCAATAACACTCAAGTTTAACACAATTGTCAACGATATAGATATGATTGTCTTTTTTCACTTTTTTCAACAAAAAATTCGGCAAAATTTTCCCTTAAATTAAGACATCCCAAAATTTAAAAAACAAACCATTTCAATTTAATCCAAACAAAACAAACAAACTCAAGATGTAATTCAGAACAATATCAATAATTTAATCTAATAATTGTTCTTTAGGAAACTAATATGAGGTTATGATGTAAGCAATTTCTTAGCCAAATATAAGTTAGAGCATGAATTTAATTTTGTTTTATTTACTTTCTCATTAGAAACAATAATTTTTATCATGACTTCATCATATTTCTTAAGAGAGAGAATTGCAAATAGTTCATTCCTAAATAAAAAAGAATTATCCACAGGTTTTAAATTGAAATGATTAAATTAGTACAAGTTATAATTTTTCTAAACTTATAATAAATTTTAAAAATTCAATAAACCCTATCTCCGTTGCACAAGCTTGTCCTCATCTTCTTGTGGCTAACAAAGCAACCCTATCTTCACTACACTAATAATCATACTACTTTTTTTTATATATCGAGGAAACTACACTAATATTCATACTAGTATAATCTAAAAATAAATAAACCAACCATATTGTATATTATATATGAATTATGGATGCAATGAGATAATTATAAAATTTTTTATATTTATATTGATAATAAATAAATTTCATTATACTTCTTTTCTTATTTTGTATTTTGTGCAAACCTACGTGTTAGTTAGCCAATAAACACATACCAATTAGTGAAAGTTAAAGCGTGTTATAATTAAAGGCCTGAGCTTTTACAATGAGTCAATCTTGACAGATACATATGGATTTTGACTTCTTTTACTTTCATTGATATAATAAATTCTCATTAATTTAAACCAAATAGAGCTCCACGCATAAAAGAGGAAAAAATACTTTTAATTGTTGTTCATTTCATCAAAATTAATCAAGCAAAAGCTCCTTTTATTTATAATATATATATGTATTTCTCTCAATTTTCAAGCTCCAAACATATAAAACAAAAACATTAGTATTGCATAACTAACAACGAGTTTATAATTCTAGCAAAAAAAAAAAAACCAATCAAAAGGGAAAAATACTCCAGTAACTAGAATCATATAAAATAAATTAAAAGCATTATAATAATTTCACATTGCAAGTTTAGATTAACTGTTCATGTAAATTTATATTTTGTTAAAAAAAACAAACCTGATGAAAGGAGGGAGAGGGTCAGCCGACAGTGCTTATGTACCTAACCAAGGTGGAGAGATGACTTGGAGGAGGTGTATGCACGATACAGGAGGTACGTCGGAAGGTGGAGGAAAGCAAGAAGACAGTGGGGAAGGGGTGTGTGTTGACAATGGAAGGAGGTGGAGGAAAGCAAGAAGACAGTGTGGGGGGGGGGTGTCGACAATGGAAGGAGGAGGAAGAGTAAAGTGGGAAATGGGAATAAAGAGAGAAGAAGACAAAGTGGGAAATTGGAATGAAGTGACGAAAGTTGTTGGTAGAAAAGTAAAGAAGGAAGGAAGGGGGGCGCATGTCAGACACGACGTCCCAAAATTCATTTGGGATGCCTAAACCCAACTTTATGTGTCCCAAACCATTTCGGGATGTCTAAAGTTTTACTCTAGGTGTCCCAAACAAGTTTTGAGACGCCTAAAGTAAGCTAAACCCAACTTTATGCATCCCAAACCATTTTGGGGACTTTAGGCGTCCCAAAACCTATTTGAGATGCTTAAAGTAAGTCAAATTTTTTTAATTTTCAATTTTTGGCATTAGGAGGAGTCTTTCGATGTCCTAATTGAAATTTGGGACGCCTAATGTTTCGATTTTGCTGCTTCATTTTCAAAAATGCCACCGCCTCTATGGGCATGTTTGGATTGGCGTTGAGATTACTTATAAGTTGTTTTCCACGTAAATTGAAAACAAAATTTCTCTCACATACTTATCTTATATACCATAGATCACGATTGAAAAGCTACTTTTAAGCATTCCAATCGCTGTTCCAAACAAACACTATATTTTTACTTCCCTTTTTAAAAAGAAGACGTCCATAGAGATAATAATATCTACCTGTAATAGTGAGGCAAATTAGAATAATGAAAGGGGCCGGTATCTGTGATTCGATGTTGTTTAAGTTAAAGATGCTGAAATGGAAATGGTGTGAAGTGAACAAAGTGGCATTGGATTTGGATACATCCGAACCTTCTGGGAATCTATGCACTGATGGGATGAGGTTGAATAACATTACGCGGAGAATTAGTTCCATATACATGCTCATCCACACGTATCATCTTAGAATGTTTGGCTTGTCAAATCTTAATTCCGTCGAAAAATATCTAAAATTAACGAAAAGAAAACATTTGTATTAACATCGTATGAATCCTAATTTCATGTACTGAGAATAGGATTTAATCATTTCTCATCATTTATTTATGTGAGCTTGAAGGTAGATTATATGCTACAGACATTACAAGCATTCGGAGAAAAGAAACCATTACAAGCACATCTCTATATATATACACGTAGCTACACTGAACTTTATAAATTGAAAATCCCCCCTCGATGTTTGAAGATTGAATTTGAAATAGTGGCCAGAGATACCCCTCATTTATTCTTAGCATAAGAGTTGTTCTTATGTATATACTCCCTCCTGTCTAGTCATGTTTATTAAGAGACCTGTTTAGTTATGTTTACAGGAGTTGGACAAAAGTTGTTTAAATATTTAATAAGTTTTTTTATCCATTTTTACTTCTCATTAATTATGTGTATTGTATTAATTAAAAGATTGATGATACTTATATTTATTTTATTTTTATCTCTTACTTACCCTTCATAAATAAGGGCATGCTTGAAAAACAATGCTCATTTCAAACACACTAATTATTATTTTTAACAAATTTTAACCGTTTTCTTAAACTGTGTAATTCAATTATTAGGCTTTTATAAATATGAGTGGAGGGGATATAACTAACTAATTGTCAACACAACCTTGAACTAAATTCCTCGTCTAAATGTAATAGGTGGAGTTGACACCCGGACAATTAATCGTTGATAAATAATTATATATCACTCTAATTTTATTTGTAAGTCTCTTTTAACTAAATCTCACATACCAATAAGGTAGTTAATTCAATAATTATGGGATAAATTTTCAACTATGCTCTCATTTATAAATGATTATTTTTCAACTCTTTATTCTCTATCTATCTTTAAATTATTTCTTCATTGGTACAATAAATAGGAATAAAATTGTGATAATCTCATTCATTATATTGAAATTGGACTTATAAATAATACCAGATTTTTTTGATAAAAAATGACTTATAAATAAGATAAGAATGATATATACATAATATAATTTATATTTATATTTAGTCAATCCACACGCATATCCATATACACTTATCCACCATAATATTACTCTAATAATTGGTGTAAGAGCTAATTGAGTGTTGGATTTGATTCTAAATATAATACCCTAATCCACTTTATTTATCAAATTTATAATTCTTTTCTCAAAGTATCCCTCTTGATTGTACACAATAATAATCAGTTTATATACTATGGGAGTTATGATAAAAGCTTGTGTTTTAGAAAAACTAGACCATATTTGTTACAAATAACTATCTGAACTAATTTTCTTGGTATATCCAAATTAATTAGTAAATTAGCTCTTATATTAATCAGATACAATCAATATATAATTTAAAAAAAGACAAATTAAAAAAATACTACTTGAACTTCAAAATCCTGAATAAGTGATTTTCTATTAAAATGAGTTGTCAATTGCTATACTCTTATAGTTAATCTCTATACTCTTGTACGTGACAAGAAGGATTTGAGATTTTGGAGTTCAAGTGATATTTTCTTATATTTTTCCAATATAATTAGGTCTGGGCCTATATGCGGAAGATTCAACTCGACATATAGAAGAGAGGTTGGGAGATAATTATTGATTTGGACTGAGTCTGAGAGCTTGTTTGGTTCGTGGAAAATTTGGGGCTGGAAAGAGAAAATTGAATTTTCTTGCCCGGGGAAGGCATTTAATTTGTATTTTTTTAGCTAAAAATGGTTTTCCATTGGAACTAAATTTCAGCTACATAATTAAAAATGGGTTCCTACCAAAAATGGTGAAAACGAAATTTCCGGTGCCTAAGAAAACAAGCTAAAGACATAAAAGGCTCTAGATGTGACAAAGTATTTAAGAAAGTGACAAAAATGTTATTTGGCTCATTTTTTATCTTATTTTCTTCAAACTAAACAAAAAATTTTCTATTAGCCAATTTATCAAAAGAGAATGGTAACCATTGGGCCATCAAAGCCCCTTTAATATATATATATATATATGCATTATTAAATATATATATATATATATAATATAAATAAATACATAATGCATTAAAATCAGTAATGAAAATAATAAAATACATAATAGGATTGACTAAACTACTATACATATATAAATATATATATGTATGATATAAATAAAGGTACAATGATTTTAATAAAATCAGTAATGGAAATAATAAAATCCATAATAATATTGACTGAATGAGTGATATACATATGTATAATATAAATAAAGCCATAAAGGCTTTCACAAAACCAGTAATGACTTTGACAAATTTAATAATAGAAATAACAAAATGCTTAATTCAGTAATGGCTTTCACAATACCATTACACATTTTGTTATTTTCATTACTAATTTTGTTAAAGCCCTTATGCCTTTATTTATATTATATATATTGATGTGTATATATTACTCATTTAGTTAATACTATTAAGGATTTTGTTATTTTCATTATTGATTTTGTTAAATCCATGGTGGCTTCATTTATATTATATATATGTATATTACTCATTTAGTTAATACCATTACATATTTTGTCATTTCCATTGCTGATTTTGTCAAAGACGTTGTGCCTTTATTTATATCACACACACACACACACACACATATTACTCGTTTAGTCAATCCTATTACGTAATTTGTTATTTCCATTAGTGATTTTATCAAAGCCATTATACCTTTATTTATATTACACACACACACACACACACATTACTCGTTTATTAAATCCTATTACGAATTTTGTTGTTTCCATTACTAATTTTATCAAAGCCGTTATGCCTTTATTTATATTACACACACACATATTACTCGTTTAGTAAATTCTATTATGAATTTTATTATTTCCATTACTAATTTTGTTAAAGTTATTGTGTCTTTATTTATATTATGCATGTATATTTATATATGTGTAATAGTTTAGTCAATCACATTATGCATTTTATTATTTTCATTACTGATTTTGTTAAAAATACTATACCTTTAATTATATATATATATATATATATTTAATAATGCATATATGTGATAAAGAGATGGGATGGGTTCGGGCCCCTTTACCTCTTCACACATTTTTTTTTTAAATTCCAACCCTTCCCCAAAAAAGCCTCCACGCCGGAGCTCCAACAGTTGGAGGTTAGGCCTTTGGGCTGGAGCTCCAACGGGGGCATGTGAGATCCTCTCCTTAATAATATTATAATATTAACTTATCTTTAAAAATTACTCATTTCATTTTTTTTTTAAAGAAATAATGATTACCATGGTAGAAAAGAGTTCAAGTACTATTTGAAAACTCTACCATAGTAATAAAAGATTTAAGTCATTACCATGGTAGAAAAGAGTTTAAGTAACTATTTGAAAACTCTACCATGGTAATAAAAGATTTAAGTCCCTATAGTTATCATATCAAACATTTCCATTTCAAAACCAAGGTCACCCAACAGAGTACGTAGAGGAATTTAGAGTTTACAAAATATGGTCCCTAATAAGTGGCAATGTACATTCATTCAACACATAATAAACTACATGAGGCTATACAGATATATATAGAAATATATCTATGCCTCAGGAGCTCCTCCCGACATTCCAGCAAAAGAATTATCACCTGAAAAATGTTAAATTAACGGGTTGAGACAAAAGCCTCAGTAACCAGCTATCCGACTCATTACACATGCTAACATGTGTTCATGAGGTGCTAAGTGGAACAATTTATATAGCAATTTATAAGAATTCAATATCACAGTTTTATACATAAATTCTTATTACAATTCCCATTACCTCCCATCAATCCAACCGAACCGCCTTATTTCCACGCGACTAGACCCATGGGCTAAGTTACTAACCATGTGACTGGCCACTCAAAAAGCTCACCGGTCACGTCATGAGGATCGGCCAAACCCTCAGAGCACGTGCCCCGGACCATGGGTCTTTCGGTGTCGCAGCCCCTCATTGAAACTGGTGGGGCAGTCCCTCATTAAAACTGGTGGGACAATAAACAGCCAACCATCGTGCACCAATGGAGGCTATACCACGTGGTAAAATAATATACTCCATCTTATCCCAAACCCATTATCATAATAATTTATCAATAATTATTTCAATGGGATTTTCCCAAATATATACATAATTTTCTCATTTCAAATCATAAAATTCCACAAAGCTATTTTATATCAAAATATTTCACAATATAATGAAAACTTTCTCAATCACAATAAATCTTTACTCATTGGAGTAAATATCAAAATACTCACAAACAGCATATCAACACAGGTAATAAGTGGAAAGTGGTTACCTTTCGCCAAAGCAAAATTATAATCACAAGCTTCTAATCCAAGAGCTCAAATATACGCCAAAAATCAATCTACAATAATCAATTTATAAAATGGCTAAATTATAAATCATCATCCTAAAAAAATCTAAACCGATTAAAACCTCAAGAATACTTCTAATAATCCAAATAAATTATTTAACCTAAATTTAATCGGTTAAAAAGCCTAATATAGAATTATTCATAGATTAGTTATGTAAATATTTCATTATAAAATTATATGCTAATTAAGTAACAAAAGTAATTTGATTAAAATTAACTATTAATTATCCTCTACATTCCTGCAGCATCATGTTAACAAAACTCAAATTTATCCAAAATCATAATCTGAAAATTTTCTCTAATCATCATAAAATTATTACCATAAGAAAGAGAAAATTATTTAGAACATTTTCATAAAAATAATTCTAAGATAAGAAGTAATATTGAGTACCTTATCGATCTCCAAAGATATGAAAATATTCCTACTAGTGCTTCACTCTACAACTTTCTCCACACTTGAGGCGTGTGGAGTGAAGACGGGGAAGTGGGGGTATTTATAGTACTCCCTGCCCCTTGAAACTGCGGATGCCTTCCGCAGTTTCTTTTAATTGATTGTGGGCGGCCCACAATCAATGTTGAAAACTGGGGGAGGCATTCCCCCCAGTTTTCAACGTTGTGGGCGCCGTTGGCGCCCACAACTTCTTCTTTTTTTTTTGAAAAATATATATAAATATATATTATTTTATTATTTTATAATATTTATTTATTATTATTTTTAAATATATATATATACATTTTTTTATTATTATTTTTTTAAAAAAAACATATTTTAACTTAATCCCTCTTTTCGTTTTATCCAAAAATTACTATTAATTTCATAATTATTTTTAAATAAAAATTAGGATGTTACAATTCTCCCCACCTAAATAGAATTTTGTCCTCAAAATTCGATTTAAATAATGTACAAGAATACAATAATTCAAAATAAACAAGCATAATCGCAACTTTAAGCAAACAAGTTAGGAAAATCACGACGCATTCTTTCTTCAGTCTCCCAAGTCACATCTCCAGGTGTCATACCCTTCCAAAAGACTTTCACCAATCGGATAGTCTTTTTCCGCAGTTGTTTGTTTTGGACATCTAAAATCCTCTCTGGTTCTGCTATATAAGTTAAGTTTTCTCTCAACTCAACTTCCTCAGGCTTAATGACATGAGACGGATCTGGACGATACTTCTTCAATTGTGATACGTGGAATACGTTGTGCACATTAGACAAGTACGGAGGCAAGGCGATTCGATAAGCTACTGACCCAATACGCTCCAAAATCTCGTATGGTCCAATGAATCGGGGAGTCAACTTCTTTGCTTTAATAGACCTTCCAATGCCCGTTATGGGTGAAACCTTTAGGAAAACATGATCTCCTTCATTAAATTCCAATGGTCTCCTTCGACGATCCGCATAACTCTTCTGTCGGCTCTGAGCTGTCAACAATTTCTGTCGTATCATTTCAATCTTTCGCGAAGTTTGGTCCACCAAATCTGGTCCAATAATGGTTCTTTCACTCAATTCGGTCCAACACAATGGCGATCTACACCTCCGACCATATAAAGCCTCGAAAGGTGCCATTTGAATACTGGAATGGTAGCTATTATTATATGCAAATTCTGCCAATGGTAAGTGCTTGTCCCAACTATCTGAGAGCTCGATGGCGCATGCTCTCAACATGTCTTCGAGTGTCTGAATAGTCCTCTCGGTTTGACCATCTGTCTGAGGATGATAAGCGGTACTGTACTTTAACTTTGTTCCCATGGCCTCTTGCAGAGATTTCCAAAAGTTTGAAGTGAACCTTGGATCACGATCCGATATGATACTTTCTGGCACTCCATGCATACGAACAATCTCCTTAATGTACAGCTCAGCCAATTTCTCCAACGAGTAGTCCACTCTGATCGGTAGAAAGTGTGCTGACTTGGTTAATCGATCTACGATCACCCAAATAGCATTGTAAGTGTTCCGAATTTGTGGTAGACCTGTAATAAAGTCCATAGAAATGCTATCCCATTTCCATTTAGGGATATCCAGGTTCTGGAGTAGTCCTGGGGGTTTCTGGTGCTCGATCTTGACTTTTTGACACGTCAAACACTTCAAGACAAATTCGGTCACATCTCTCTTCATCTTTGGCCACCAATACTGCTGCTTCAAATCATTATACATCTTGGTGATTCCCGGATGCATAGCGTACCTGCTCCGATGAGCTTCTTCTAAAATGGTTTTCTTGATTTCATCGTTGTTGGGAACACAAATTTTCTTCTTGTATCTCAAGATATTCGTATTCCCAATATCATAATCTAAAACATTATCATGTTCTAGTTCTTCTCGAATTCTTTTTAGCTGGTCATCTGTCATCTGGGCGTCTCTCAGGTCCTGATAAAATCCATATTCACCAAGGACTGCATTTAAAGTGGCCCTTCTTGGATCTGGGACTACCTGGATATCTCTTAATCCATTTAGCCAACTTTGTTCTTCTAAGCTCATTTGAAATAAGTGTATTGACTTCCGACTTAAAGCGTCTGCAACCACGTTAGCCTTGCCAAGATGATACTTTAACTCGAAGTCATAATCCTTCAGGAATTCCATCCATCGACGTTGTCTGTTATTCAGCTCCTTCTGATCAACAAGATACTTCAGACTCTTATGGTCATTGAATACTTCGAATTGGGACCCATACAAATGATGCCTCCAAATTTTCAGAGCAAACACCACAGCTGCCAATTCTAAGTCATGAGTTGGGTAATTCACCTCATGAGGTCTCAATTGTCTAGAAGCATATGCAACGACTTTGCCTTCTTGCATCAACACGCAACCCAGCCCCTTGAAGGAAGCGTCCGTGTACACTATGTATGGACAACAAGGATCAGGAAGGGTAAGCACAGGGGCTGTAGTCAACTTCACCTTCAACTCTTGAAAAGCAGCTTCACACTTGTCAGTCCATATATACGGTCGATCTTTCTTGGTCAACTTGGTAAGAGGCATGGCAATTTGAGAGAATCCTTTAATGAATCTCCTGTAGTAGCCAGCCAATCCTAAAAAACTTCTTACTTCAGTCACTGACTTTGGGGCTTCCCATTTCAACACGGCATCTACTTTACTAGGATCAACAGCTACCCCTTCAGCTGACACTACGTGGCCAAGGAAATTCACCTCCTTAAGCCAAAACTCACACTTACTCAACTTAGCGTACAACTGGTGATCCCTCAATATACGTAATGCAATATGTAAATGCTCTCGATGCTCCTCCTCATTCTTAGAATAAATGAGAATATCGTCAATAAAGACAATAATAAATCGATCTAAGTATGGCATAAAAATGCGGTTCATATAATCCATGAAGACGGCTGGAGCATTGGTTAACCCGAAAGGCATAACCAAAAACTCATAATGCCCATAGCGAGTCCGGAAAGCAGTCTTCGAGATGTCCTCAGCCCTAACTCTAAGCTGGTGGTAACCCGATCTTAAGTCGATCTTAGAGAACACTACAGCTCCCTTGAGCTGATCTAGCAAATCATCAATCCTAGGTAATGGATATTTATTCTTAATTGTGACCTTATTCAGCTGTCTATAGTCAATGCACAGCCTCATACTTCTATCCTTTTTTTTGACAAACAACACTGGTGAACCCCAGGGAGAGACACTTGGTCGAATGAAGCCTTTCTCGAACAACTCTTCTAGTTGTTTCTTCAATTCTGCCAACTCCGATGGTGACATCCGATAAGGGGCCTTAGAAATCGGGTTTGTACTTGGCGCCAAATTGATGGTGAACTCGACCTCTCGCTCCGGAGGCAGTCCAGATATCTCTTCCGGAAATACCTCAGGATATTCTTTTACTACATTGATATGATCGATCCCAACTTCTCTATCTACATTGATAGAGAAGAAAACTATATAGGCTTGACAACCCTTTCTGATGCACTTATCCGCTCGAGCTGTTGACAACAACATCGGGACTAAAGGGGCTTCTACGGATATGGTATTCATGGCGTAAGTGGCCATCTTCTTCTTACAATGAAGTATGGCATCATTGTCCACTAGCCAATCCATACCGATAATAGCATCTATGCCTTTTAGTGGCAGACATACTAAATCCACTATAGAATCTCGGTTTTCAAACCGAAGGGTAATACCCACACAAGCATGTGCGGTCATCACAACAGCCCCGGCAGGGGTAGAAATTTTCAAGTCATATGCTAGAACAGATATAGGGAAATCATACTTCTTAGCACAATCAAAAGATATGAAAGAATGTGTAGCACCCGAGTCAAACATTGCAATAATGTCATGACCATGAAGAGAAATAGTACCTCTAATAACATTAGGGGATGCTCCTGCTTCTTCCTGAGTCATGGCATATACTCTGCCAGGAAAAGTGGGATGGCCACTTTGATTGATCTGCTGTTGCTGCTGCCCCTCGGGACAATATCGCATGGTGTGGCCAAACTTATGACACTGAAAACACTGCCAACATTGGCCAGTATGAGACCTCCCACATTTTGGGCAAGGATTATTAACGCTTGGGGCTGACATTGCCATTTCACGACGAGGTTGTTGGCTTACTCCAGCATAGCTCCTCTGACCTTGTTTCCTCGGGAAGTTACTCTGAAAATTACTCGGTTGAGATCCACTCCTTTGCCCTTGACTCTTTCTACCAAAGTTCCTTGTACTCCCAGGATGAAATCCAAATGTCTTATTTTCTCCACCCACCGGTCTAATAGTGGAGAACTTGCTTTGATTATCTTGGAGTTTGGCAGCCTCGATTTCACGCGTCATACGTGCAGCTATCCTCAAGTTGGTGCAAGTTTCCTCAAAACTCTTTATATCACGCATTGGCACAAAAGGTTTTAACTCTGGCCTGGCCCTGGTAATCAGTTGACGTGATTTCCAGTCCGGGTCATCTTTTTGTTGTAAGTAGGTCACATATCTGGATAAGTCGATGAAAGACGCAATAAACTCATCCTCGTGCATGTCATCCTGTCGAAGGGCATAAAATGCCGTTTCCTTCTCATGTCTTAATGCTGCAGGGAAGTAATGATCGAAGAACTTAGTTCTGAACTCCATCCAAGTTGTCCTTGAGTCATCTAAACCACCCGTGCTTTGCCACCATCTTTGAGCACGATCCCTTAACAGAATAATGGCCACTCTGGCCTTTTGATATTCATTACAAACAACAGCTCTAAAGATAGTCTCCAAACTCTCGATCCAAGCTTCAGCCTTCAGTGGATCTAAATCTCCATGAAACTTTTCAGGATCATGATGATGAATATCTTTCCATACCTTATTAATAGCTAATTCTTCAGGATTGGGTTGTGATGATCCCTCACCCCCAACATTCTTCCCAGGGCCTTCATAATTAGTTGAGCCGACTGGCTCGTTTTTCTGTGATGCTTCTATACTGGGCTCAGGAGCCTCATGATCTTTTGGCTTTGGAATGCTCCCCTCTTCTCTTATCTTCTTTCGAAGATCTCCCTCGAACTGTTGAAATCGTGCATCCATAGCTGTCAATAATTTATCTAAAAGAGTCTCGTTTTCCTGAGACAACTGTGGTTCAGCATTTTGTGGAAGTGGGTTAACGTTGGAGACAGTCTTTCTTGTATTAACCATTTTCTCCCCACCTAAGGAAGAAATCCTATAATAATTAGGATACAACCCATAGCAATACAAAAACACAGGGAGGTTATGTGTGAAAGAATATATTGCCACTAAAGCTCTGATACCAAGTTGTGAGATCCTCTCCTTAATAATATTATAATATTAACTTATCTTTAAAAATTACTCATTTCATTTTTTTTTAAAAGAAATAATGATTACCATGGTAGAAAAGAGTTCAAGTACTATTTGAAAACTCTACCATAGTAATAAAAGATTTAAGTCATTACCATGGTAGAAAAGAGTTTAAGTAACTATTTGAAAACTCTACCATGGTAATAAAAGATTTAAGTCCCTATAGTTATCATATCAAACATTTCCATTTCAAAACCAAGGTCACCCAACAGAGTACGTAGAGGAATTTAGAGTTTACAAAATATGGTCCCTAATAAGTGGCAATGTACATTCATTCAACACATAATAAACTACATGAGGCTATACAGATATATATAGAAATATATCTATGCCTCAGGAGCTCCTCCCGACATTCCAGCAAAAGAATTATCACCTGAAAAATGTTAAATTAACGGGGTGAGACAAAAGCCTCAGTAACCAGCTATCCGACTCATTACACATGCTAACATGTGTTCATGAGGTGCTAAGTGGAACAATTTATATAGCAATTTATAAGAATTCAATATCACAGTTTTATACATAAATTCATATTACAATTCCCATTACCTCCCATCAATCCAACCGAACCGCCTTATTTCCACACGACTAGACCCATGGGCTAAGTTACTAACCATGTGACTGGCCACTCAAAAAGCTCACCGGTCACGTCATGAGGATCGGCCAAACCCTCAGAGCACGTGCCCCGGACCATGGGTCTTTCGGTGTCGCAGCCCCTCATTGAAATTGGTGGGGCAGTCCCTCATTAAAACTGGTGGGACAATAAACAGCCAACCATCGTGCACCAATGGAGGCTATACCACGTGGTAAAATAATATACTCCATCTTATCCCAAACCCATTATCATAATAATTTATCAATAATTATTTCAATGGGATTTTCCCGAATATATACATAATTTTCTCATTTCAAATCATAAAATTCCATAAAGCTATTTTATATCAAAATATTTCACAATATAATGAAAACTTTCTCAATCACAATAAATCTTTACTCATTGGAGTAAATATCAAAATACTCACAAACAGCATATCAACACAGGTAATAAGTGGAAAGTGGTTACCTTTCGCCAAAGCAAAATTATAATCACAAGCTTCTAATCCAAGAGCTCAAATATACGCCAAAAATCAATCTACAATAATCAATTTATAAAATGGCTAAATTATAAATCATCATCCTAAAAAAATCTAAACCGATTAAAACCTCAAGAATACTTCTAATAATCCAAATAAATTATTTAACCTAAATTTAATCGGTTAAAAAGCCTAATATAGAATTATTCATAGATTAGTTATGTAAATATTTCATTATAAAATTATATGCTAATTAAGTAACAAAAGTAACTTGATTAAAATTAACTATTAATTATCCTCTACATTCCTGCAGCATCATGTTAACAAAACTCAAATTTATCCAAAATCATAATCTGAAAATTTTCTCTAATCATCATAAAATTATTACCATAAGAAAGAGAAAATTATTTAGAACATTTTCATAAAAATAATTCTAAGATAAGAAGTAATATTGAGTACCTTATCGATCTCCAAAGATATGAAAATATTCCTACTAGTGCTTCACTCTACAACTTTCTCCACACTTGAGGCGTGTGGAGTGAAGACGGGGAAGTGGGGGTATTTATAGTACTCCCTGCCCCTTGAAACTGCGGATGCCTTCCGCAGTTTCTTTTAATTGATTGTGGGCGGCCCACAATCAATGTTGAAAACTAGGGGAGGCATTCCCCCCAGTTTTCAACGTTGTGGGCGCCGTTGGCGCCCACAACTTCTTTTTTCTTTTTTTGAAAAATATATATAAATATATATTATTTTATTATTTTATAATATTTATTTATTTATTATTATTTTTAAATATATATATATATATACATTTTTTTATTATTATTTTTTTTAAAAAAAACATATTTTAACTTAATCCCTCTTTTCGTTTTATCCAAAAATTACTATTAATTTCATAATTATTTCTAAATAAAAATTAGGATGTTACAGGGCACATTTCTTTTTCTAAAATAAAAACACTTAAGGGCAAAATGGTAAACTCACCAGAACTTTAAAATCCCAATTTGATGCCTGTCACATTTATGTAGTACCAATAATTTGGGCCGGGCTAGCGGGTTGAGTCCGCCAGCCCATTTTTTAAAAAAGGGTTTGGGCTGGGATATAGAGGCCGATTTCAGTTTCAGGCTAAACGGGTTTAGCCCGGGAGTTAATCTGGCTCACGGGTTAAACGGGCTAACCCGTTTAGCCATTAAAAAAATTTACAAGTGTCTCTGGGTCACTTCACTTCTCCTTCTCACGCTCAGTCACTCTCATTCTCACTTTCTCTCTCTCTCTCTGAGTTTCAGATTCTAAAACACACACACGGCATACACAGCCGCTCTCTCACTTTCACCTTTCAGAGCAGTCACGGTCTTGGCAATCGGCACCGGACGTCGGCAAGCCATAACTCTATCCCTCTTCCTCCCCCTTTTTGGCTCTTCCTCTTTCTCTCATGGGTTCGGCTGTCCGGCGATTGGTGACCAGGGGAGCTCCATATGAAATCGAACCCTAATCATGCACATTAGCTTCCTCTCGTCTCCTCTACTCAACACAGTCGAGCTTAGCGGTGGTCGG
The DNA here is from genome assembly GCA_963210345.1 of Inga oerstediana. Taxonomy (NCBI): domain Eukaryota; kingdom Viridiplantae; phylum Streptophyta; class Magnoliopsida; order Fabales; family Fabaceae; genus Inga; species Inga oerstediana. The sequence goes on from OY723401.1 coordinate 5,477,143, forward strand.
TGGGGTTCGATTACCTCTGCGGCTCTGCCCAAGTCTTCTTCGCTCCTTGGGATCAAAGCTCGTCAGATCGATATCTCCCCTAAACACATGATATGATAATTTCAATTAGTTAACTGTATGTATAAGTCTTTAGTCTGAATTTTACCCCTTTTAACTATGATTTATTATGAAGGTTTTTGCTTGGTTTCTGTCTTGTTTGTATAATCTGGAAACTTAACCAATTTAGAAATTTCATGCCAGCTTCCAGTGTCAATGCTTGCTCCCGGCGGTTTACACTGTAAATTTTAGCATAAGATGTTAATTTTTTAATTATAAGCTAATGCCCTTGATGTCGGTCTGGCCATTCTCAGTCCAGTGTCAATCCTGCATCAGATGTTAATTTTTTTCAGTGTTAATCCATTCTCAATCGATTTGTCGGGCTAGCCCGCCAGCCCGATTAATCGGGCTCGAGCTGCATTTTCTTGAGACCGGGCTGTTATAGCCCGACCCGAATAGCCCTTAGCCCTCGTCGGACTTGGGTTGGCCCGAATTCCCAGTACTACATTTATGTCATTTTTAAGTATTAACGGACTTTTTGGGGTTTTATTAATTCACATGACATTTAAATGGCATTTCCCCCTTTTTTTTTTGCCAACAATTATTAGTGTTCTTATTTGAGTCAAATTGGTCTGTATTATTAATTTTTCAAGTCCAATTGTTTGTTTGGAATAACTTATTTTTGAGTAATAAGTGCTTATAAATCGTGATTCACAGTATACGAGGTAAGTATGTGAGAAGAATTTTATCTCGGCTTACGTAATAAGCACTTATATTCAAAAAATAAATGTTCCCAAACATGCACCAAAGCAATTAATAAACTACGAGGACTTACTTTTGGTATGAGTCTTCGATTACAAGTTAGGAAAACGCGATTGAGACTTTTGGATCGAGACTATTATAGATGAAATTCACTGTGAATGGACCAAAACAAAAAACGACGTAGCCTTTTTGTGATATTTTGATGAAAATGATTTATTTTAAAACCATCAAAATGTATATCTCAGCTGCCATGGAATCAAGTTCCCCAAAATACAGTGGAATTAACTCAACAATACCTGTATAATGTTTTTCTTTCTATATAATTGTTTGTTAATATTGAAAAGGGTCCCCTGGAACTAGGGGTGAGCAAATCTTAACCGAAACCGAAGACCGAACCGAACCGAATAGATTTCGGTTTTTCGGTTTTTGATCGGTTTATGAAATATGCATATTTCGGTTTTCGGTTTTCGGTGCGGTTTTTGTAAAATTATTTTGGTTTTAACCGAATAACCGAAGTTATACTAAACGATGTCGTTTTGTGTGTGTTTTTTTTTAAATGCTTTCAATATCTGCCTCTATCCCAAACCCAACGTCCTAACCCAATACCCAACTTTGAGCCAAAAAAAAAAACGCCCAATTCCCTCACGAAGTCACGAGTCAGTCACTCCTCACCCACCACTTCCTCTTCACTCAAACTCTCGTCTCTCAACTCTCAAGAGCTCAGAAACCCTAGCGATCCCGAGTCTCTTAGATCTGAAAAATATGGCCGTGGCTCTCGCCCTCTCGTCTCTCACTTTGCCCTCTCCGGCTCTCTGCTTTCAGCTTCGCCCTCTCAATCCCACTTCGCCCTCTCAATCCCACTTCGCTGCCTCCTAGTCTCGACTCTCCTAGTCTCCTCGTCACTCTCACTTCGCTCTCTCTTTCTCTCTTACTTCGATGTCGATCTGGCCGTCTCCGCCTCATCTCAGCTAGAAGCAAAACGTGGATCTGCCGTCGAAGCCTCCTCTATCACTTGGGTGAGTTACTTGCTCGATTTATTGGTTCTTTTTTTAGTTTCATTTCCATTTTTTGATCTGCAAAAGCGTCAATCTCACACCCTCACAACGTCGATCTGCAAAACGTCGAGAATATGTTTTTGGTGTGTTTCTGGTTTATGTGTGTTTCTGGTTCTGATATGTGTGTTTCTGGTTCTGCAAAACATCCGATTTATGTGTGTTTCTGGTTCTGATATATGTTTTTTGCAGATCACTGGCTTCGTTATTTCTGCTGCCTGAAGCATAAAAGGAAGAGGAAGCTTGTTTTTAAGGGGAGAAAAATCAGAGTATGTAAACTATCTGTGAGCTATTTCTTTAGATTCCACTTTCCGACAACCTCGTTTTGCTGTTTTGTCTTCTGCATTCACATACATGTGAGTTCTTTTTTTCCCCAGATTGGCATAAACTATCTGTGATTGTTTTGAATTCAAAAGCTTTTTCTATTTACAATAGTATTTATGGAAAAAAAATTGGTACTGGGTCTACTTTTTTTTTTGTCTTGGGTTTATATAAACTTTTCTCCAACACTCACGATTCTCTTTTGTCTTGCATTTTTATTTAAGCCTCTGTACCATTTGGTTAATGCTGTTATTTCTTTTTGAATTTATATTTAAAATCTGTTGGCAATATAAAATTTTTGTATTACTGGCTTTGTACTTTTTTGCTCTTCGTCTTAGAATGGAGCCTAAACAGCTATACCTAAAGCACTATGGAGCATTACTTAAGTTTTAAGTTTTGCTTCTAACATCTATTTATCGTTTTTTCCCTGTATTTTTAATCGAATCATCATAGCAATAAAACTCGCTTGTAATGGCTTCTTTTTCATTATCTAGTTTAGTAGTATATTCTAAGCTGTCTGACTTGTTTTTTTTGGAATCTTACACATTTTTAAATAATATTATATATTATATATGCATTAATATAATTTAATATTATACAATTCACTGGGCCTATCACAGAAACATTTTTTTAAAAATGTGTGTTTACAAATGTTGAAAGTAGCATCAGTTTCAAATGAATAAAGTAGTGTTTATTGCAATGGTTTTGATGTGTGTTTTTGGAATTTTGATGTGTGTTTCTGGTTTTTTATTTTTTTTAAACGAATGCAAGAGGGCAATGGTTCTGATGTGTGTTTACAATGGTTCTGATGTTTGAATAATTATTGTAATGGTTCTGTTTGCAATGGTTTTGATGTGTGTTTCAAATGATTATAATTAGTAATGTTTCAAATGGTTCTGTTTACAAATGTTGAAAGTAGCGTCAGTTTTAAATGAATAAAGTAGTGTTTATTGCAATGGTTTTGATGTGTGTTTTTGGAATTGTGATGTGTGGACGTGTGGTCATTATTAATTTATTATTGTACAGTTTGTTTGCAATGGTTCTGTTTGCCCTGGTTCTGATGTCACAATGGTTATTCAGTTCCTAATTGAATGGGATGTCTTTTGTAGTTCTGTGAATCTATCAATCTCCTGAGTTTTTTGTGAATCATATCTGTTCTGTTCCTAATTGAATGGGATGTCTTTTGTGGTTCTGTGATTCTGTCAATCTACCAAGCGTTTTATGAATCATATCTGTTCTGTTCCTAATTGAATGGGATGTCTTTTGTAGGTGAAATTATGGCTGAACAAGCTGCTGCTCAAGCAACTGGTGGGCATGGTGCAAATCAAAACACTGAGCCTTCACCAGTTATCACTGAAAAAAGGAAAGCTATGAAGAAAAGATCAAAAGTGTAGGACCACTTCACTAAATTTGTGAATGATGCTGGTGAGATAAGAGGTAAGTGCAACTACTGTGGAAAGGATCTTGCTTGTGATCCAAAATCTAATGGGACCACTGCACTAAATAATCATTATATGAATGTTTGTAAGCAGAGCCCCCTCCTGATGAACTTAAACAAACTCATTTAAATTTTAATGCTGAAGATGATAAATTAGGTCTTATGAATTGGAAATTTGACCAAGATAGTATTAGGAAAGGCTTGGCTTCTATGCTAATCATTGATGAATTGCCTTTTAAGTTTGTTGAGGGGGTTGGGTTTAGGAATTTCATGTTGTCTTCCCAGCCCAGATTTAAAATTCCATCAAGATGGACAATAGGCCGTGACTGTTTTAGCATGTATATTGATGAAAAAAAATGAGATTTAAAGATTATTTGCATCATAAAAAGCAAAGGGTCTGTCTTACTACTGACACTTGGACATCAATTCAAAGGATTAATTATATGTGTATTACTACTTACTTTATAGATGACACATGGTCAATGAAAAAAAGAGTTTTGAATTTCATTCCTATAGCTAGTCATAAAGGGAGGGGCATTGGAATTGAAATGGAGAAGTGTTTGCTTGAGTGGGGTATTGAACGGGTGCTTACAATCACTGTGGACAATGCTAGCTCTAATGATATTTCAATTGAATATTTGGTAGGAAACATTGTTAGGTGGGGGCAGTCAGTTATGAAATGTCAGTTTTTACATATGAGATGTGTGGCACACATAATTAATTTGATTGTTAATGAAGGGCTGAAAGAGGTAGGTCAGTCAGTTAAGAAAGTTAGAGAGGCTGTTCATTTTATTAGACAGTCACCACTTAGAATGAGAAAGTTTAAAGAGAGTTGTGTTGATGAGAAAATTCAGACCAAGCAAATGTTATGCTTAGATGCCCCTACAAGGTGGAATTCTACCTATTTGATGTTAGAGACTGCTCAAAAGTTGAGGCAGCCTTTAAGAGGTATGAGGACAAAGATACATATTTTAGATTTGATCTTGAAGAGGGGGTGCCTGAACAGGAAGATTGGAAGAATGTTAGGAGGATGACTATGGTATTGAGTCATTTTTATGATCTAACTGTGCGAATTTCTGGTTCTTTATATGTTACATCCAATAATTTCTTTCGTGAAATTTACAAGGTTTATCGTTTCTTGGATGAGTGGACTAAAAGTGATATGATTGAGTTAGCTAATGTTGCAAGTAGAATGAAGGAAAAATATGACAAGTATTGGGGAGATCCTATGAGGATCAATAAACTTCTTTATATTGCCACTATTCTTGACCCCCGATATAAGCTAGAGTGGGTGCAATTTGCTCTATGTAAAATGCATACACGTGCTGTTGGTGAACATTTGGGGGTGCTTATTAAAGAAGTCTTGATTTCTTTATATAATGAGTACAAACAAGTGTTGTCTCCATCAGCACAGCTTGAAAGAGGAGCATCTGTTGACACACAAGAAGATCTTCTTGATGATGATGACCCTAGTCTAAAAGTTAGGAAATTGCTTGATATTGAGGAGCAATTATTCATGGATAAACATCTTGGTGGAAGGACTAGTAGAACAGAAGTGGATAGATATTTAAATGAAGAAATTGAGCCCAGAAAAGATGATTTTGACATTTTAAGTTGGTGGAAGGTAAATAGTCCTAGATTCCCCATTCTTTCTCAAATAGTAAGGGATGTGTTGGCTATCCCAATTTCTACTGTTGCTTCTGAGTCTACTTTCAGCACAGGAGGAAGAGTTCTAGATTCATTTAGGAGCTCTTTAACTCCTAAAGCTGTGCAATCCCTGATTTGTGCTCAAGATTAGCTTAGGCACTCACTTAACTATGTTAAAGAAGTAGGGGATGATGATTTTCAGCAAATAGAACTTGGTAATATCTTTTACATCTATTTTCTGTCTTTATAAAAATAATAATATATTTATTATGATATTTCATGGGAAGTCTAATTTTGTGTTTTTATTGCTAGATTTTCAAAAGATTGCATTGGAGGCAACTGTTGATATATAGTAGATGCAATGCTAATATGTTTGTAAGTCATTTATCAATATCTTTGTATTATTGTAATATTTTATTTCTTTTCTTTTCATTTGATTTATGCTCCTGTTTTGGATCATTTTATGATGGCTATATATTTTGTTCAAATATTTCAGTACACAAAGGGTCAATGGATGAGTTGCTGCGGTTGATTTTGGTGTTGTGACTACACAGCAAACTTTTGTATTTGATTTGATGCTCCAGTTTAATTGGAAACATTGCTGTTAAATTTGCCATTTTTTGTATGATGATTATTGGCCAACATTGTTGTCAAACTTGGCTTTTTGATTGATGTTTGATGATTATTGGCCAACTTCTAATGCTAGCCAACATTGCTGTCAAACTCATTATATGACAGTTTACAATGAGAATTGAATTTTAATTATATCTTTTCCTTTTTAGATATTTGATTTATGGTTTGTTACTTTGTTTCTTCAATGTTAAACTCTAGCTACTGTGTTGGCAAAAAAACCCAATTTGTTACTTTGTTTCTTCAATGTTAAACTCTAGCTGTTGTGTTGGCAAAAAAGCCCAATTTGTTACTTTGTTTCTTCAATGTTAAACTCCAGCTGCTTTGTGTTAATAAAAAAGCCCAAAATGTGGACAGGCTGAACAAAAGGCTTTTTTTTAAAAGATTTTTCGCAGTTGACATAAGTGAACCAAAAAGGCCCATAAATATGGCCCAAACACCGAAAAAACCGACACACCGAACCGAAATATGTCAGTTTTTTGGTGTTCGATTTTTTTGGTATTTCGGTTTCGGTTCGGTTGTAAAAATTGATGTATTTTCGGTTTTAACTGAAGACTGAACCGAAAAATCGTTTGCACACCCCTGCCTAGAACGGAATCAAGACAAGACATTCTTGACTAATATTATATGTACTGCCACATACACATAAATTTGACAGCTAAAATATTCCTCTCCTTACCTTTTATTTTCTTAAAGACAATAGACTTTTCTACCCGAAATCATAGATTCATTATTCCACGCGTTGCCTCTGTACTGATAATGTGATTTTTTTTTCTTTTGGGTTGTGCATTCAATTTATTCCATTTACACCAGACGAGGAAAAAACTAAAAGTGCTGCCCTGTTTTGCGCACTAAAAAAAAAAAAAACCCAACGAAATCAATTTTTTTTTTGGTCGAATAACGAAGCCAAGATTTGGGTATACACCATAATACATCTTAATTGCATGTTACATGGTAATTTATAATTGAGTAGTATATAAAATAGGCATCCTCGAGAAAAATCATTCGAAACGCAGCGCCACACGGTTTTTAGAAATGAGGATAGAGTATTAAACTATTAATCGGATCGAGTCAACGACCGCGCAAGGTATCTTGTCCCGTAAATTTCTACTGTTGTTTGCACTGCCAGTCTGCCACTAAATTTAAAAGGAAAAAATGTTCGACAAAATCTAGGTGAAATGCCAATAACATCTCTTTCTTCGGCTGCATTTAGTCATTTACCATTACCAATCCAAACAAAAGCACAAGGCTCAAATCAAAACAAGTAAAGGTTATATTTGTTAATGAAAACCCATCCAGTAAAAGAAAATAAAATAAAATAAAAAGCACAGTTTTCCAATTTATGATATTTTTGGGCCAAATTTCTAATTGGAGAATTTTTAACCCAGGAGTTTTAACTTTGCGTCGTCCCTTGTAATAACGCCATCTGACCCCTGTTCAAGCCTGAAACTGTAGCTCTTAATATTTAGATTAGATTTTAGAAAATATTTTTGCAATTTATGATAGAAGTATATTAGAAGAGTTTTATCTCGACTTATACAAAAAAATATTTCTGAAATCAAGCTTTTAACATTCCCCAAACACCCATTTAATCTGCTGTCACATCTCGAGGACGTCATACATATCCTGCAATCGTAGCCGTAGAATTCCCTCCTGATCCCTGCAATTTCGACCTTAACCAGTCAAAATATTTTTCCTTCTTGGGGAGAAGCTTATATAACGGTTTAAATTTACATTTTCTATTTTCCCCCCTTCATTTTATTTTTTGAGATTGTTTAATCATCGATACAACCTACGCAGGTATGGCGTATCCCTGCACTGCTCTGTACTTAAATACCCCACGTCCTCCTGTTTTGGGATGAGGTATCCAGTGGAGGAGCGAAAAACTCACAAACGGCTATAATTGACGTTACAAAGCCGGAGAATCCGATAGATATGATTGTAACAACATAGAGGGCAGTAGACACACATATTGGCCTGGCTTTGTAGGGTTCCACCTCTATTTTCCCAGATTTTCACTGCTATTTTAGTCTCTTGGTTTGAAGGGGTTCTTGCTGCGCTGCTTTTTGCCCTATAGTTAGCCGGGATTCATTTGGGAGGAAGTTCTTGTTGTTTTCATTTTCTCAGGGAACTTCACCATGTCTGATGGGTATTCTAATTCGAAGAAGACTGATGACATCTGCGAGCATGTTTGTGGTCAGGTTCGTACGAACTTCCTTTATCAGTTGGTTTTTCAGCCTCTTTATCTATTTTCTGTTTTTTTTCCTCAGCTCCCTTGAAATTTTGGAATTCTTTTTGGTATTTCGTCAATGGCCGTCGACTTTAGTTCCCTTCGTCAATGCGAAATGGGAGCTTTAAGTTTGTTGGGTTTAATCTGTCCCAAATTTTTACTCTGTTCTTTCCTAATGTTCAGCGCGTCTCACTATCCAACTTCATATTGGCTTTTCATTTCCTTTTTGGTGATCTTTCATTCAATTTTGGAAGGAAATAATCTTTCTCCTCTTCTTTCTTTTCCCCCAATATGTATCTTGGAATGGAAAACATTGATTAATCCGTTCTGTTATGCGCTTTTGAACTTCTAGTTGATGATTAATTGGCTTCCCACATCCTCTTTTTCAAAATCCTGCACATAGTTTTAAAATGCTTATTTTTACTGGGTTGTTGAGTTTTGAATCTTAGGGATTTGAAGAGGAGGTATTGCACAGGCATTTCAGTCCTGGATTAGAGTTCTGAATGTTCCCAGGAAACAAGTAGTTGTATGTTTTGCAGTTATGGTAGTTGTGAATTGTGTTTCTGCTCAATGTGTGTATACCATTTAGAATTTCATTTTCTGACTTCCTTCAAAACATATTGTAATGAAGGTTGTGGAATCACTCCACGTTGTGGCTTTTGAAATTTGGATAGTGTCCGTCCTCTGATTGTTGTTGCATAATGCATTATGCTTAGTTAAGCATGTGAAGTGAAGTATTTTATTGCTGAGATTCCATATAGCTTAGAAAGTTTCTATTTACCACACAACAGGGTCCACGTGCAGTGTTGAGCATGTCAAGACTTCGGTGTATTTTGAGAGGGTTACATCTCAATGTTTTGCTGCTTTTATTTGTGTTCGTTCCAGCCGGCGTCTTCCTTCTCTATCTGCATGGGCAGAAAATCTCATACTTTCTGAGACCACTTTGGGAATCTCCTCCAAAGCCATTCCATGAAATTCCTCACTATTATCATGAAAATGTGTCAATGGAGACACTTTGCAGACTTCATGGTTGGGGAATTCGTGAATCCCCAAGACGAGTTTTTGATGCTGTTTTGTTCAGTAATGAAGTCGACATCCTTACCATTCGTTGGCAAGAAATGAGTCCACATGTGACTCAGTTTGTACTTCTCGAATCAAACTCTACGTTTACAGGATTGCCTAAACCGCTGGTTTTTGCCAGCAACAGGGAGAAATTTGGTTTTGCCGAGTCCCGACTGACGTACTGGGTAATTGGAGGGAGATTTAAGAAGGGTGAAAATCCTTTTGTTGAAGAAGCATATCAAAGGGTAGCCCTGGACCAGCTTCTGAGGATATCAGGCATAGAAGATGATGATCTCTTGATTATGTCCGATGTTGATGAGATTCCTAGCGCCCACACCATTGACCTCTTGAGGTGGTGTGATGACATTCCGCAAATTCTTCATCTCCAATTGAGGAATTACTTGTACTCTTTTGAGTTCTATCTAGACAACGAAAGCTGGAGAGCATCAGTCCATCGATACCAGAGGGGTAAGACTAGGTATGCTCACTTTAGACAGTCTGACGTCTTATTGTCAGATGCTGGTTGGCATTGTAGCTTTTGTTTCCCCCATATCAGTGAATTCATATTCAAGATGAAAGCATACAGCCATTATGATCGCGTGAGGTTCCCTCATTACCTAAACCCGGATAGGATTCAGGATGTGATATGCAAAGGTGCTGACCTATTTGACATGCTCCCCGAGGAGTATACGTTTAAGGAGATTATCGGGAAGATGGGGCCGATTCCTCATTCTTTCTCAGCAGTACATCTTCCGGCATATTTGTTGAATAATGCACCTAAATTCAAGTATTTGTTGCCTGGTAATTGCGTAAGGGAAAGTGGCTGAGTTTGAAACATTGTGATGTTTCCTCTGACATTGGCAATTGATAGTGTATGCAGCCAAGAGCAGCTCTATTGAATGATAATGTTCATTTAGGTTCATTCTTTAGAGATAGATTGAGAAGAAATTCCAGAATTTTAACAGGACGCTCTAATATTCATTGACTGGGGTTTTGTAACAGTCCTGTGGGATGTGAGCTTTTCAGCTGAGAGGAGCATGTTGTGACTTATGACAGATAGCATTGTGGCTTTTGACAAGCCTTTGTATCGTCCCTTTAATTGTAGCATGAGATTTCCCTAATGTTTTGTCATGGGAATCTGTATTTTCTTGGCCTGTAATACATGTATTATCTTGTTTAGTGACTCATCTGCTGATCTGCTTATGTACTTCATTTTGATCAGCAAGTTCACGTCTTCTCGTCACTTACTGTAATCTTGTATTTTTGGTCGGCAAATCATGCGGTAGCAACAAATCATGCACAATTCATATTTTATTTTATTTTGTTTTTTTAAAAATAAATGTTTCACTCATGAAGTTGAGTTTTGGAGTATTCAATGGGTGTAGTTAGACCAAACTTGAAGACTTGTGCCGTGTGGGGGTGTGGCAGCTATAAATGGAGTGAGCGAGTGTTATCCTAGTGGAGTTTCATTTGGGTTGAAGTTTTTCCATGGCTATTAGTATATATCTTTTCAAAGATATGGAGAAATCGTGAGGGTTGTGTGACTTTTGTCCATTTCATTGCACTGATTGTGGCCTGAGCAATTCTTCGTGTTGAGGATTAATTAATCATGGTCCCCACCACCAACCCCGCGATAAAAAGTCCGTGCATGCCTCTTTAAATCCCCACCATGTCATCCTTCAACACTCCACTTCATTACCCCTTTTGACTATTAAATGCTATCGCACTTAACGGTGTTTATTAGAGCCAGTCATTTTCATGTGTGTTTGGAATGGTTTATTTTTGTCCAAAACGTGCTTATAATTCGTGATTCACGGTATACGAGGTAAGTACGTGAGAGGAGTTTTTTCTCGGCTTGCGTAATAAGTGCGTTTTTCCTGTACAAAACGCTTAAACAAACAAGCCCTTCCTCACTCAGTTATGTTTACTTAGAGGCGTTTTCATTCTGTCTATCCTGTCTAAGACGGAACACTCGTGCTTTTAATTGGTGTTTGTGTCAATTTTTAATTTGTGGTCCTAGACATCTCTCTCTTGACCCACTCTGGCAAGCATCAAGGCCGAAACCTAATACAAATCACTGTTGTAGAAAAAAATGATTAAGCTCCTCCTGCTGTCCATAATTATTTTGGTCCTTAATATAATATCTCATTTGTACGCACCGCAAACAAAATCTTATATTAAATATCAGAAGTAGTAATATAAAGAAATATTAAATTAATTGAGCGCTCCAACTTCATACTTTGAAATATGAATTCACCACACGTTGATGCTCTTTTCCCGCAAGCAATTTCTCTGGTCATCACAAAATCTTTGGTGCGCTTCCTAACTTGATTCCATGAGGAAGCCTGAGGAATCGGTGCAGTGTTATTAGCCAACAGTCGGATCACCAAAACTCACTTTTTAGTTGGGGAAAGCCGCACATGAATATATGAACGTGGTGGTGGTTGAACTCACTGGATTGTTCCACATTCGTCTTCGAAAGAAAAAGATAGAATCTATAGGTATGGCCACATGTCTTAAAGTTATAAACTATGTTTTCAAACGCTACTAATTTAGAAGATTAAGTGTCTAATAAAGTATATTTATAAAGTATGTACACAATCTTATTTTTATACCGAGGGAAGAATCTATAATTGCATAAGGTACTCTGAGCTCATTCCATAAATTCATAACAGAATCCAAATTAACATATGGATTGAAAAATTCCAGATCAGCTTGACATGTGATTATCATGCAGAAGTATGCACCAAAACTTCATATTTATTAAACAAAAATCAACATCTAAGACACTTAATAAATTAGTATATTTAATAAGTGTCTAATAAATATACTTTATTAGACACTTAATCTTATAAATTAGTAGCGTCTGATAATATACTTTATAAATTTAAAAAATTAATTAATAACATCTGGAAACATACTTTATAAATTTAAGAGATTAAAACGAAACTCACTATAAATTTATAAGATCAAGTGAATACTGTGACATATATTATAACGTGTTTTAATTTATAAGACACTTTAATATATAATTTTAAAAATAATTAATTTTAATTGTTGTTTATTTAGTGCTTTTTTTTTTTTTTGATAAAGAATGAATCAAAACAACAACCCCAAGATTCCTACCCTAATCATTACAAAAATTATGATTAACAACATCTTCTATAAACAAATGCTTAGCTTCAGTGGGCTCTGTGTGAACTATAAGAAAATCAACCGCCATATTCCATGCACTCCTGGCGAAGCAATCTGCCACCCTATTTGCCTCCCGACAACAATATCGCATCTCCACTTCCCACTCACGTTCCAACATTGATTGAATTTCCAAAACTAGTGTAACATCAGGATGTTCATCATTAACCGCTTCTTGTATAAGCTCCAATACTTCGGTGCAATCACTTTCAACAATAACATTTCTAAATCCTCCTTCCCAAGCCAGTTTTATACCCCACAGGATTCCCCAGGCTTCTGCTGTGATCACAGACCCTCTTCCAATCTGAAACATAAAACCCTGAATAAATCGGCCCTGATCATCCCGTATCACTCCACCACATGTGCAGCTTCCCGATGCTTCATTCCTAGACCCATCTGTATTAACCTTAACCATCCCAGCCGATGGAGGGCACCAAACCATAGTTGATGTGCTACAGGCCTTCGGTTGTATGGAACTAGAGAAACCCCAAGACAACACTGAACTAGTACGAACTAGTAAATGCTGTTTACACCATTGATTATTGTTGAAAATACGGTCATTCCTCGCCAACCAAATGTGTCGACATAAAACAGTAAACCAAATGCGAAACTCGTATCCATACACTTTATCCCGACGACTTAAGCACCATGTTAACCAAATGTTTCTATCGGTTGAGTCAAAAAATTGATGATACCATTGACTAGGCACCAACTCTCTCCAAAGTTCTTTAACCACAGCACAATCTCTAATAGCATGTAGAATTGATTCGGTCTCGACTTCACAAAAGGGGCACATCTCCTTTGTGTGGATTCTTCGTTTAGTCCTTTCCAAATTTGTCATTAAACGGCCGTGGGCACATAACCACATGAACATTCTGTATCGTTGAGGAACTTTTAGCTTCCATATGAGCCTCCATCGGAACCAATTTTGATTATCTCCGTGACCCGCCAATCTGTTGTACGCTTCTTTTAAAGCAAATTTACCATCAGCTGCCCAACGCCAACTCGGAATATCACCACAAGCATTGCAGTTAATATTCACTTTTTGGATTGCTAACACAACCTGATTTGGTAATAAATGGCCAAACTTATTAAGATCCCATTGACCTGATGGGGTAATACAATCTGCCACCTTCCAATCTCGGATATCATTTGGTAATGGGTTAGTCATCAAGCTCTCCAATCTATCCAGATGGGGAACCCATATATCATGCCAAAAGGACACCAAAGCTCCATCTGTAATCCTCCAAAGAATACTCTCACTTACACTTTTCCAATTTTGTCTAATTCCCTTCCATATGCTTGATTCATTTCGTTTTTTTTCCACTTTCGGCACCACATCACTACCTGTCTTGTACTTTTCTCGAAGGAAACGAACCCACAATGCATCTCGTTTATGAATCAAGTTCCATCCCAGTTTATACATGTAAGCCTGGTTTTGAATCCTTGCCTTCCTTAATCCCAATCCGCCATCCTTTTTTGAGGAACAAACCAAACCCCAAGCCACCATATGAGGTTTACGATTTGTGGATATACTTCCCCAAAGAAAATTCCTACACTTCCTGTCTATCTCATCACAGGTACCTAGAGGAAGAGGCACAGACTGCATAGCATAGGATGGCATGGCTGATACCACGGACGATACAAGGGTGTGTCTTGCCGCCATAGATAACATGTTAGGCTTCCAGCTTGCTAATCTAGCATCAATCTTGTCAAGAATAAACCTGTATGAAGACTTGGTGCTACGTTCACATAAGACTGGCATTCCTAAATATTTTCCCAAATTGGAAGACTGGGAAAAATTTAAGAACTCACTAATCTCTTGGCTTCTCGTGCGTCCCACATTCTTTGAGAAATAAATCCGTGATTTTGCTGCGTTTATTTTCTGGCCGGATATCTCACAAAAATCATCCAGTACAGCTTTCACCACTCCAGCTTGATCCATATCTGCTTCTGTAAACAAAATAAGATCATCAGCGAAAAAGACATGTGAGATAGGCGTACCTTGTCTCGACAACCTAAATGGTTTTCAATCTCCGTCTTCTACAGCAGTCTGGATTAAGTGTCCCAATCTCTCCATCATAATGACAAAGAGATACGGTGAGATAGGATCGCCCTGACGAACTCCTCTAGAAGGGTGGAAAACATTTGCAGCACACCCATTCCAAAGTAGTTCCATTTACGGTGTAGATACACAAGCCTTGATCACATCACAAAGATACTTAGGAATTTTAAGCTCATTCAAACATTCGAATAGAAAACTCCATCTGACTCGATCATATGCTTTCTCCAAGTCAATCTTTATTGCCATAAATCCCTTCTTCTTCTTTATGTTCCGCATAGAGTGGATTATTTCCTGCACTAGAATAACATTATCAGTACTTTGGCGCCCCTTCACAAAACTACATTGGTTCGGGGACACAACCAATGGCATAATAGATTTAAGCCTGAAAGAAATAATCTTTGTAACAATCTTATACACTACATTACAGAGACTTATTGGGCGAAAATCTCGGAAAGATTGAGGATGATCAATTTTTGGAATAAGCACAATTAAAGTACCATTAATATGCTGGACCGATTGAGGATAAGAGAATACCCGTTTAACCAAAGATATCACCGAAGGATCGACCGTATCCCATTGGCTTTGATAAAAAAGAGGATTGAATCCGTCCGGTCCCGGAGCTTTAAGTGATCCCATATCGAATAAAGCTCGTTTAATCTCCATGTCATCAACCTGTCTTCCCAAATTGCATCTGTTCGTTGCATCAATCTCAGGGTAGGTGCACCCAAATACCAAATTCCCCTGGTGTATGCTAGTATCCGTATATAATTCTTCAAAATATTTACTGCCAATATCCCGTATTTCCTTTTCATCATAAACCCATTCCCCTGAATCTCGTTTAATAGCTAAAATCCGATTCCGTCTTCTTCGAGCATTTGCCTTTGAGTGAAAATACCTGGTATTACGGTCACCCTGGACATACCAAGTAGCCCGAGAGTATTGTAGCCACATAATTTCCTCCTGTGACAGGATTTTTTCAAGATCCTTCCACAAATCACGTTGCAAATTCTCCAAAGCCACTGATGGTCCAGTTCTAGCAATTTTGTTGTTAATCCCATCAAGACGTCTGTATATCTTGTTTTTCATATACTTCAAATTCCCGAATACCCTTTTGTTCCAATTTCTAAGTTGCTCAGTAAAAACCTCTAAAGATTCACACCAATCTTCCTTCACATTCCATTGATCCTTAACAAAACCTGAGAAATTATCATGCATAACCCAGGGAGCAAAGAATCGAAAAGGCCTCTGATTGTTTTCAACATGCGACAACTTATCAGTATTGACCAAAATAGGACAATGATCTGATTTGTATTTGGGTAAATGAATCACCGAAGCACTAGGAAACTGTACATGCCAACTGGCATCCACCAAAGCTCTATCAATCCTGCTTTGACTAGACGAATTCCCCCAAGTAAACTTAGGGCCACTGAACCCGATATCAATCAACTCAGTATCAGCAATCCATTCCTTAAAAAATTTGTCTACTCCATTTCTTTCCCGAACTTTCAAACTCCATCTATCCTCAGGACATGAAACAGCATTGAAATCACCAACCATCAACCAACCCCCTCGAACAGATTGACGAATGTCTCTTAAGGAAGACCACAGCAGTCGTCTCGAGTTTATATTAGGATTTCCATAAACCACCGTGATAGACCATTCATTATCATTTCCTGCATTAAAAATTCCGTGCACAAATTGATCACCAGCAGAGATAACTGAAAAATGACAACCAGAGTCCCAAAAAAGCCAAATACCACCACTGAAACCTCTTGCTTCAACAACGTACATATTAGGCCATCCAAGCTTCCGAGCCAATAAAGAGGCCTTTGTGCCTATCTGTCTAGGCTCCAACAGTGCAAAGAAATTTACTCCTTGTTTCTCTACAATGTCACAGATTAAACGCCGAGATGAGGCACCACCGGCACCCCTAGTATTCCATGTCATAACTATCATAAAGATAAATAATAAGGATAAAAGATTCCCGAACATGGACAAAAACTACTGGGACATAGTCCCATATTCATCTTCACCTGACTCCTTCATAACGACATTACCTTCCTCTCCCAGAAGACTTATGCGTGTTGAAGATTTAATCTCCCGACGCGCACCTGGATCGATAGGGTCAGAAGCACTGTTTTGAATAGATTTTGGGAGCTGTATTTTCTCGCCAGTAGATTTTGAAGATGTACACAGACTCCCCTTTATTGGCTGAGATTTTGAAGACCCCGCCACAACGGTTCCTCCTTTATGGATCCCCTGTGACAAATCCCCCGCATTCTGCACTTGACCACATTCTTTATTCGAACTAGAATTTCCCTGGTCAACCATTTTATTTTTAACTTGTTGATAATGATCCATTGGGCTCACCAAATCAATCTTACGACCCACCACAGTTGCTGCATTCCCAGATTTAATCTCCACTTGCTTCTTCTTACTAAATAAATGCCCACGTGATTTAATTGTATTGGTCATTAAAGATTCCTGCTTTGTAGTATCAAGAGCCGAATTATTAGGCACCATCAAAGGGACTTCATTCCTCTTTTTTTCCCTATTCTCGTCTGACAATACCGCAAATCTTGATCCTCCACCATTATATTGACTACGCAAATGTCGCCCCCCTTCCCGACTATTATTCAATTCTCCTCCAGCACCTCGTTGGACCCGCCTCCTCCTTGGTGCTACCATCCATTCACCATATGTTGTTTTTGCTGGGTTGTGATTAGTTTGTGTTGGATCAGCCGTTTGTTCTTCACATTCATTATCTGACATTTGAACACCTGAAGCCCCAGACTCTTTCTTATGTGGACAATGTTCTGACCCATGCCCATATCTCCCACATGAGAAACATATCAAATGTAGACCCTCGTAGACTATTTGTTTTTCCTTGCCATTAATCATTAATGATGGAAGCAAAAGAGAGTTCAGATCTACCTCAACACATATTCGAGCGAAACGACCCTTGGTTTGTTTCAATGTATTATTATCCACCTTAAGAACCTTTCCGACCTGACTACCGACCACATATAAGATACCCTTATCATAAAAGTCAACAGGGAATTTAGGAATACGTACCCATGCAGCGATCTTCGGCACTTCTCCAGCATCAGGATCAAACTCCGGTTTCCATGGCTGCACAGCTAAGTAATGTTCCATAAATAACCATGGTCCACCAGTCAAAGCAAACGCATAATCCTCTTCGTTGGTTAGCCGAACCAAGAAATAACCAGAGCCGATTTCTATCGTAGTTACCTCACCTCTCCGACCCCATAGTTGCTGCAACTTTCTACCAAGTTGTTCCTCACGAACCATGCGCCCTAGGAGCCTTACAATCAGGGAAGTACTCCATTTCTTTGCTAATTTTTGACGGAACTCCGGTGAAACAATGATATTTGGACCCCTTGGAGTAGACTCAACTTCAATTCTAGATTTCCATCCATCTCCACTCCACCAATCATCCTCCTCATCAGACAAATCTTCCTGCATTGGCATATCTACACATGCTTCCTTGTATGATTTTTTCTGTTGTGTAGAAGCCTCTTTCCCATCCTCTTCATTGGTCATCCAATCTTCCACCCTCGGTACCAGCGATTGGTGTCCAGAGAAATTATCCCCCTCTTCTCTAACTTTCTTACGACTCCGTAGCATAGCATCCTGTTCCTCCGAGGTCGGTGCCGGAGGCACTCTCTCACGGCTTCTATCCCGTTCCCTCACCATCATCTTATCCATCAATTTATCCGCAAAACAGAGACTAGAGCCGAATAAACCAGGACAAGAAGAGAAAAAAAAAACCCCGATCAAAACAGCAAAACCAAAGCACAAACTTCCAACACCTTCAAATATGCAATGAAGAACCTAGACCAGCTCACTCGTCGGATAGGATGGATGAAGCACCACCCAGATCCATCGGAGCAACTGTTCTCAGCTTCACTGTACACTCCTTCAGAAACAGAAGAAAACCAGAATCCACAGACAAAATAAAAAACGCCTAAACGATGGGAGACTCTCGTCGGTCTAAGCCACGCTCAGATCCTTCAAAATCAGATACAAATTCCGAGATCCCACCCTTCACCAAAACACCGTCAAACCCAGAGAAAAACAGAGCTCACCGTCTGAAGCGAAGACCGTCGACGATGGGAAATAAGCACCACACCGTTGAAGACCGAAGCGACCCACACCAGAGATCAGCTCCGGCGCCCGTCGCAGATTCCGTCGCCCGACAGCCGTTGCAGATACAACGGTCAAAAAACAGAGCACTTACACCGTCTTTGATGCCAAATTATAAAACTTGTGTCGATGACCCTTCTTTATATATCAATCAAATTACAGGCCAAGCTGCTTAAATTTTAAAGTGTCCAATTGAGGTTATTTTTATTTTTATTATTATAAATTAGACATTGATGATGATATTAATTGATTATTTGATTCTCTAACAAGTAAATTATTTAGGGTTAAATATTTTTTTTACTTGTTAGTCACTGCAAAGCAAGGTAATTAAATCCAGACCGGTCAGTGAACCGATAGGAATACTGGGTCAAGGGTTAGTGGGTCAGATCAGAGTCAATTCAGAGTTAAACCGGTGAGAAATGGAATATTTTAGGCTTATAGTATGAAATTCTAAAATTTTTTTTAAAAAAAAAAGTTAAAAAAATTTGACCCGAACCGGGTCACCAAACCGGATCGATTTAATACCCGGGTCACCGGTTTCCGGTCCAGATCAGATAACCCTGCTGCAAAGTACACACCCAATATTTGTCCTTTTTTTCAAAAAGCATTTACTCTTTTATACATATATGCATTCCCTTCGCTCTACTGACTCACTAAACCATCTCAGCTTTCACCACTTCCCTCTCTCTCTCTATTTTTGGTTGAAATGCTGTCGTCAACAAAGGATAGTTAGCGGACGGGACCCGCAGCGGAGAGAAGCCAGGTCCCTCTCCTCCCCGGAAGTAAATTATTTTCTTATACATTTATTTGGAAATTGATGTTGTCATATCTGATACTCCTCTTTTTTAATAAAAGATATTTATATATATTTTGAAGGCACTAAGGAAATTAAATAAATTATCTAATTATAATATATGTGATATTACTTTTCTAAAATATTTATATGTAATATTATATTATACATTAATTTATAAATTAAACAAATTATATTGAAGAAACACAATAAATATAAAATAGAAAAAATATTTTATATTTAGAACCAAAATTCACCTTAAACTAGACTATACATTTAGGGTTAGATAGGTATGATTTTTTTCTATTGAAATTTTGAGGCTATAGGTAGTATTAAACAAGGTTATGAAATCCGGACCAATCACTTAATCAGTCGAGGTATTGGGTCAAGGGTCAGTGGGTTAGACCGAAGTTAACCCCAAACTAAATCGGTGAAAAATTGAATATTTTAAGCTTATTAAAATGAGAATCTAAAGGAAAATATTAAAAATTTATTTTAAAAAAATACAAAAAATCTGGACCGGACCAATTGGCCTGTTCCGGTCCAGACGGGCCAATCATAAACGTGCTACCTTTCAAGTAAACAAAACACAGGTTACCTTTCACTTACATGAAGTTTTTATCAGGGTTCTTGGACCCGGACCGGACAGACCCGGAACCTGCCTAACCGGTCAGTAGACTGGTCCGGTTCCCAATTTTT
The DNA here is from genome assembly GCA_963210345.1 of Inga oerstediana. NCBI lineage: Eukaryota > Viridiplantae > Streptophyta > Magnoliopsida > Fabales > Fabaceae > Inga > Inga oerstediana. The sequence continues at coordinate 5,497,237 of OY723401.1, forward strand.
TTAAATTTTTTCCTTTAGAATTTCATACTATAAACCTAAAATCTTCAATTACTCACCGGTTTGACCCACTGACCCTTAACTCAGTACCCCGACCGGTTCAATATCCGATCCAGATTTTAATACCTTGATTTGTATGCTATAACTATTATGTGGGTCTCATCCTTAGGTTGGCGGGGAAAAACACATAAAAAAAAAAAAAAACAGTCTCATCCTTAAGGCTCGGTTGGGTTAATCTGTCTAAAATATTTGGGCCTCAACACCTACGGATTTTGCCCACAAAACTCAGGTGATACCGTGACAGCATCGCGCCCCAAAAATACTCTCTTTCCACCTTTTTGTTCTGAATGATTTGTACAAGATTAATATAAATGACCAGTTTCTCAACAAGTCGTTGTAGTATAGTGGTGAGTATTCCCGCCTGTCACGCGGGTGACCCGGGTTCGATCCCCGGCAACGGCGGTATAATCATTTTCGGATGTCTTATTCCTTTGTCTTTTTAATATCTTGCCTCAGGTACTTTTTTTCGAGACATCGGATGGCTATCCTGCCACGTAATATTCATTTGTTTCTTCATATTTTGCCGCTGACTTCTAATTTTTGTTGGTAACGGAATCGACGTGCGACCAAATTACACATCTTGACCGGAGATCTGCCGGATATATTTGTAGTATTTTGTTTAAAGTATTTTTTTTCTAATAAATTAATTTGGATCAGATTCAGAACCCCTGAGTGTAATAATAAAGCTGATCTTTAACATTTATCATTTTGACCTGGATATAAAAGCAAATCCGATCGCGATAGCCACGTTGCATAGTTAGCGAGAATGGAGGGAGACGGCGGAGATGCCGCATCTGGTAGCAATACGATCGAACACAAGGCGTATGCGAGGGTGGGTCTGCTGGGAAACCCGAGTGATGTTTACTATGGCAACACCATTTCCTTCAGCATCGCCAATTTCTGGGCCTCCGTCAGGTTGCAGCCCTCCGATGAACTCGTCATCACTCCTCATCCCACTCATGATCTCATCCACTTCAGATCTATCGATCACTTGGTAGTTGCATTTATCTTCATTTTTATGTGATGCCTCCTTTTTTTCCGCCCTGCAATTTATTGTCGTTTAATTAGCGATGTTACTGTTGATCTCTGTCTTGATTGTTCCCTGAACATATTCTGATTTGGACAAAAAGCATAATACATTCACTGGGGAGTCAACTTTTGACATTTTCTTTTGAATGTTTCTTTTTACCGCAGAAGGCGCAGTTTTGGTAATTGAGATCTCATTTATGAATTTAGTACTTCGTACGGTTTTAAAACTGACAAAGGGCCCTTTCCTATATAATGTAATTAATTATTAAGGTCATTATTTGTATACTTAAATGCATTGATCAGCTATATTCTCAGTATCGACGAAATCCATACAAGTTTATTGTTTGATTTATAGCTACCGTTTCTACTGTGTCTTATGCAAACTATCATGATTTGATGGGCATTCCAATATGCTATGCTCCCTCCTTTATGTTCAGGCGAACAGATTAAACAGTGAGGGCTTTTATGGAGGTGTACGATTGCTTATGTCAATCTGTAAAGTGTTCCACAAATATTGTAAAGACAACAAAGTACATCTTCGTGGAGGAAATTTCACTTTGTCATATGACACTAATATCCCTCGCCAGGTAAAACTTCAGACAAATGGTAATAAAAATTGCTTACTACATGATTAAGTACTTCATTAACTTCATTTACTTTCACTACGTTCTGTCCTTACTTATTTTTACCTAGCCTCCCTAAATTCTCAGTTGAATGATACAACTAAAGTGGAAAGTAATTAAACTAATAATTGATGTCTCAAAAATATAAAACTTACAGGAAAGAAGCCCACTTTTTGTCCCTGAAGCTTCATCAAGTTTTGCTTAAGCCTCCAGGAGGGCCAGAAGTGTCTAATGTGGCTCGCTGGGGTCCATGAATTTTTTGTGTACCATACAAGTAGATTTGGTTTTATTGTAGTCCCTATAGTTATTTCAATGAGGCTGATCTTTCTCTACAATTAAGCATGCTATTGACATAAACAATCAAGTGTGAGTTGACATATCACAAAATTTTGAGTACATCGGAACTTCTGAAACAACTATAGGGACTAAAACAAGTGAAATGACCCTTGGAACTAACATGAAAACACTGCACCACCAGAGGGATTGCAATGTAACCAATCTGTCTCCGTGTGGTACATATTAAAATATCATATGGATCACCTGGACCACACCAAACATTCTTTGGTGGAATTAATAGCCTTAGGCAAAATCAACAGGTTAGATCTAGTGGAAGGTTTTAGTTTATCACAACGTGGCGAATCAAGGTTTGAATCCCCACTGGAAGAGGTACCCACATTTAGTGCCCGACAGTGTCTCAAATAGGATTGCCTCCAATAGAAGAATACCTGTGCCTAACAAAAATTAAGAGGAAAAAAATAGCCTTAGGAAAAGGGTGATGTGAACCTACTTCTAAACTTTGAGGAGAATATTGAACCGAAATAAATTTTTGGGCCTACCATGAAACTCAAGTGAAGCTTCAGCCTTCAGGGATAAATAGTAAGCTCATAATTACTGTGTTGATACAAGTTACATTTACAATAGGAGATGCAGTTGTTGAAGTCTGAAACTTGAGAGGACTAAAATTTGAAATTGTTTGTAATTCTGAATTCTGATTTCATGGTTACTGCAAAATTCTTGTGCTAAAAGGCCAATGAGGCCCAAAAAAAAAGGCCAATGAGGCCTATGACGGCATCTTTGTCCTTTCAAGGTTTTGTTACTGTTTCTCTTGTTATCTCAGAAGTCCTTTTATTTCATTGTTATTTTCCTGTCGATGAGTATGGCCTAAGTCCTGAAGTCGACATTTCAGGCAGGACTTTCAGGCTCTAGTGCAATTGTATGTGCTGCTTTAAACTGCTTACTTGATTTCTACAAAGTCAGGCATCTAATTAAGGTGGAGGTGAGGCCTAGCCTTATCCTCAGCGCTGAGAATGAGCTTGGAATAGTTGCTGGTCTCCAGGATCGGGTGGCACAAGTTTATGGGGGCCTAGTTTACATGGTGCGATGGTCAATTTCGATACAAAGCATTCATCTCATGTGAATGTTATACGTCTATAAATTGTGTAACTTTGTCTGCTTTTGTAGGATTTCAGCAAGGAAAACATGGATAATATGGGGCATGGAATTTATATTCCCATGGATATAAGTCTTCTCCCACCTTTGTATCTCATCTATGCTGAGAACCCTAGTGATTCAGGGAAGGTTAGCAGCTCAGAATTGCTTCATCTTTGTTATTATTATATGCCGTCTGCCCTGAGTTGGTTGTAGGGCAATGTCGTTTCATCATATCTGATTTATGTTGTCTTCCTATCAGAAGTGATCTTTCATATTTTCTTAAAAAGTTTTAGCCTACTATAACCTGTAGGTTCACAGTAAAGTACGGCAGAGATGGCTTGAAGGTGACGAGTTCATCATATCTTCAATGCTGGAAGTTGCAAATATAGCGAAAGAAGGGAAAACAGTATTAGAAAATAAAGACTATTCTAAACTGGGAGCTCTCATGAATAAAAATTTTGACCTTCGAAGGTAATGGTTGTTTTGATTTCCAACCAATTTAATATTACTGTTATTGTTCTCGTCGTTATCTGTCTCTTCATTATATGCATTTGGCATGTCTAACTGATATATCAGATACAGCGTGAATCTTGCATTAGAACATTTTAAATTATGAATTGTGTATACCCTCCTAACAAATGAAAGGCATAGAGCATTATCTCAACAGTGATTTCTTAGGTCCTGGTCGATTTCTTTTCGGATTTCCTCTAGGCTTTTGCTTTCATTGTATTCCAAAAAAGGGGCACAGTATTGAACTGTGTTGCTGGAAGATTGTACAGATCAATGTTTGGGGATGAAGCCCTTGGTGATTTAAATATAAAAATGGTAGAGGTTGCAAGAAAGGTTGGAGCTGCTTCTAAATTTACAGGTAGCGGAGGAGCCGTGGTTGCACTTTGTCCCAATGGTGTTTCTCAAGCAAAGCTTCTGGAGGAAGAATGTCGAGAGGCTGGATTTGCATTACAACCTGTACAGCTTGCCCTTTCTCGTCTTAATGAACTTGAAGATAATACAGTTCACAACAAAAATTGATCAAAACCAATTGTCCATTATGAGGCACTAAATCAGGATTTGGGTGGAAATGCTAAAAATTTATCGGATTTCACTGTTGTTTTGTTGATTGTTTGATTATTTAATTAGCGAAGTTGAAGAAAAGGGGTCTTACAATTTGCAAATAATGAAGAGGCATTTTATTACGAGATGGTATCAGTTTCAAAGGCTCGGCAAAAAATTGCGAAGGGAAAAACATTTGGTATGTGGTAAACATCTTATTCCCTTCCGCATACTAACACCAGAGTCACACGACACACCTTTTTTAAAAGCCCAAGAGTAAACGCGATACTCGAAAGACTATGGGCTTGTTTGTTTAAGCTTTTTCTACAGGAAAAACGCACTTATTACGCAAGTCGAGAAAAAACTCCTCTCACATACTTACCTCGTATACCGTGAATCACGAATTATAAGCACGTTTTGGACAAAAATAAGCCATTCCAAACACGCACTATAAATTGCACAATTTCTGAAGTTAGAAACAAGTCTCCCCCAGTACATGGCCAAATGTTTCGCCCACTCAACCTCGAAAGAGAGCAAAACAGCACCTGTTATAATCAAGAGCTATAGATTCCGCTGGGAAAAAAAAAAAAGATTACAGATATCAAAAATTAATAAACTAAATAATAAATATACAATCACAATACCACAGAATCAATACTCGTGCTTCATAGGAGAGGCTGTCTTCCCACCCTTTTTAGAAAGTGACTGTCATCCACCCATTTTAATTCATCAGATAGTCAGTACTTCAGCCATTAGTGCTCTAAAACTCAAATTACAATATTTACCATTTTGACATAAAGGTGAGCTTACAGAATATTCATCTTGGAGCATTCAAATCAACGAAACCAAGGGCTATCCTTACAGAGGAAGACCATCCTTTCAATTACCAAAGAATAATGCACAGACGAAACCCATCTAATCATCACATAGAAATTGCATGAGCTCATTCGGTGAGGCCCAGATTGGAAGATCAAACAACGATTGATTGAGCTGTTGCTCTTGTTTATGGCACATTGCTTCTGCTACGTCACATAAATTTGAAACATCTTGAATAATTCCTTCCTGGGCTTCAACCTGGATGGTTAAAAGTTAAGGATCAAGGAACGAGAAGCTTTCAATAAGCTTTATGCGATTAAGAAGGTCAACAATATGCAGATGTTGAGGTTGTTTCCAGGTTGTCCGGCTAAAAAGACCAATCAAATATGGGTTACACCAAGTGGTAGCTAGTAATCTAGTACCTTAGGCGGAAACTTCTCGGTTTCTTGCATTCAGAAGAACAAAGTTTTGCAGCTATCTTGAGAAATAGTTCATTCCTACTATACATTAAAAAACATGAAAACGCCTGATCCCCTATTCTAGGAATTTAACAGTAGATCAACCGTGGTTAAGATAATTGACCCGGTTAAAATTGCAGCAGAGGGAATATATCTTTATAACAATTAGACCTTCAGTTTCAGCATACGTTTCAAAGAATTAAGAAAATTTCATCGGCTAGAAACGCTTATTCTCTAGGACAATATCGGATATGCAAATGAAGAAGCCTTGTATCACGTAAAAGAATTGATTAATTAACACTTCAAGGCCATATAATTCAGCAACTTCATAAGCTATGACATTGTATTTCATCAAACGAGAAGAGAAAAATAGAAAACTAATTGAATCATTAATGAGATGTAGATAATCACCTATAATGAGAATCCGGGACAGTTTAAAATTTATAGGTGCAACTCGCGCAAGCTGGTAACTGCTCTTACTAGACTGAAACTAAAATAGGCAACTCAACCGAAGGGTTCGACAGAGAGCTTAGAGGGGATGATGACATGTATAATGTGCATTAGGGGTTGCCCAAAGGATCCATCATGAAAATTAGTCAATGATTGGCTAACTGAGAAGAATGGTTTGATGAGGATACTAAGAGATGGAGATGAATTCCGATTTTGAGTATATTCGAGCTATTCTCCGCAGAAAAGGGTAAAAGAAATCAGGGTTTTAAATTAGGCATTTAGGTTTTCCATAAAAGAAAACATTAGAACTCAACTCAGGCGCCGCTAATCGATTTATTTTATCTAATGCAACTCCTAATACCCTAATTTCCAATTCTCCTTCCGTCGGATACTTTTCAATAACCGGCTAAGGCTAAAATTATAAAGAAGCAGTAAAAGAGAGTACAATTACCTGCAAAAGAAGCTCGTCGACCAGCGACACACCAACAGAGGCCTCCCCTTTCGTCGTTGGTGAGGGGGAAGCAAGAGGCGCCGTTTGCTCAAGCGACTCTTCTTGTTCTTGCCGTACCCGACTGGCTCGCTCTTCCATTTCACGCAAGGTGCTCGATAAAAGATCCCACTGTTCAATCTCTCTCTGGTACTTACCTTTAAGGTTCAACAAGGTCCGCCTCTTGCGCTCTCTCCGTTGCTGCAACGCTGCCAAGTGATCCACATCCGTAGTGGATGAAACCTGAGCCGCCGCCGCCGCGGGGTCAGGGACCAGCGGCCGCTTCTTGCGCTTGTAGACGAAGCCATCGTCGTTGCAGAGCTCCCAGTCGTCGTCATCCCCAGATGGTGTTGCCGAATCCATGATGGTGGTCGGCGGAGAATTAAGTAATGGAATTCAAAACCCAGAAAAGTTTGGCGGCAGCGGAACAGAATGAGAGAGAAAAATTCAAATCTGGGATTTTGGAGAGCGCGGGCGCGCTTTCATTATCGTCGCTCGCTTTCGAATTTGAGTTCGGTGTGTCGGCCTGCGTATTACAGTGTCGACGGCCTTTTGTTTTGCGGGTAGATTTTTTTTTTTATTAATTAAAGAGGCGCGGCTACACGGACGGATTTTTTTTTTTTTTTTTTTATCAGAAGCAACGACATGTTAATATAGAATATTTTTGACATGAGACGTTCAGGGGCTGTTGGATTTTGCTTTTAAATACTGTTTTTTTTTTGTTTTTTTAAAAAAATAAAATCTGGTTGGTAAACTGTTTTCAAAAAATCTGGTTGATAAATTGTTTTCAAAAAATTATTTTTAAAAATAAAAAAAGTTGTTTTTGCAAACTTAAATACAAAAAAATTTTTTAGATTCTTTTCTCTTCACCTCTCAATGTCGAACCCAAGACCATGTGGCGAGGACTCGATACCTCTTAACTAACTAACATGGCACTTAAACGTAGACAATTTTTTTAGTTTTTTTTCCTATTATTTATTTTTTAAGTTTATCACTTATCCACTATCGACACTATGCTATCAAGGACGACCACTGCCACGATATTTCAAAAACAGATTTTTCAAAACAATCTCTCCATATAAGTTTTGTTTGTTTTTTTATTTTTAAAATATGTTTCCAAAAACGGTTTCATAAACTGTTTGTGAGAATAAAAAACAGAAAACATAATCAAATAAGCCCTTAATTTTTTTTTTGAAAAATTCTCATCTATGTGAAGTTGTAAACACCCCTAATCTCTTTTGATTAAGTGTGTGTTTAGATAAACTCCAAACTATGGTTTCAAAAACATTTTTCCGTAAATTGAGATAAAACTCTTCTTACATACTTCTCTCGTAAATCGTCAAAGCTATTTTTCAAAAGATAATCCAAACATACACTAATTGAAAATCAATACTTCCAACTGTCTTTAATATAAGACATATTTTTTTAATTTAATTAGATTAAAAAAGTTAATGAAGTTGTTATTATGTCGTGTATTGAAGTTAGTTAGTATATCATATATTTTTTAAAACACTTTCTTTAATTCCCTCCTTCTTTTTACTCCTTGATTATTATTGAAAAAGTATCAATAAAAAAATTTTAAGGTGAAAGCTTTTATACATGTTTATGGTTTTTTATGCGTCACATATTAATTAGGAAAAATTTCAGAAAAATACAATTAAAAATAATAAAACATAAATTGGTGCTGCGAATTTATAAAATCTCAAATCAGAACTGAAGTAAGAATTTCAGATTTCCAATTCTGATCAAATAACCAAATTGCTTTCAACAAGTTTTAGGGGTCAATAACAACATCTGTATGTATGTTAACAATATCATATTTTATATTAACGATTTTACTTTCATGTTTCACAGCTTCATATTTCAAAAATCAGGGATAATTTTGAGTGCAAAAATTTCATGGGTCAATAACAACACCTGCATCTATTAGAGCCGGTAAAACGGGTCCAATCCGCGGGTTGGAAAAGGGTCAGGGTTGGGAAAATCCCAACTAGTGAAAGTGCGGGCCGCACAGGCCCGCGGGTTGGTGGGTTGGCCAGCAAATTTTTTTTTACATATAATAATTTCACAATATTTATAAGTTGTCCACTCCTATCTTAACACTTCTTAATTCAAAGAGAAAAAATCTCAGTCTCTTCCCTTCTTTTTTAAACAAAATTATTATATTTTAGTTGTTTGAGGATGAGTTTATATTTTGCTTATAAACTTTGATAAATTTAATAACTTTATCTCTTAAATTATGAATTATGTCTTTAAATTTTTATAAGAAGAATGATTGATACTAGAAAAGTAAATTTAATAACTCATATATATATATATATATATATATGTCTCGTATTTTCGACTACATTTAAAAAATAGGATTTTTTTTTTGAAAAAAATATGCGGGCTCGTGGGCTGACCTCCAACGTGCACACTGCGAGTTAAGGTTGGCAAAATGCCAACCCGCAGAAGTGAGGGTTGCACGGGCCCGACCCGCGTGGCCCGCGGGCTGGCTCGTTTTCCCATCTCTAGCATCTATAATAACAACATCAAATTTTACATTAACAAATTCACTTTCATGTTTCACAATTTAACTCAGGGAAATTTGGTCATTTGATCAGAATTAAAAATCCCATATTCTTTTAGGATTTGATAAATTCATAGCAATAATTTATCTTTTTCTATTTTTAATTGTATTTCTCTGAAATTTTTCCTATTAACTAACTTGATTAACTTTATTATCTCACATGTAAATACGTTTTATATAAACCATTGGGTTTGTTTTTTGGAGGGGAAGGGGTTAATTACCTTTTTGGGTTGAAATTATTTAAATTTTGGGCTGCCCAAAATTTAAAAGGAATGAGAGGGTAAATTTTAGGCGGAAATCCAAAATTTAAAAAAATGAGAGAGTAAATTTTGGGTTTCTCTTATCCAAAATTATAACTTACCCCCTCACCTTTTCCTCCCCTCCCATCAAACCTAACACTCCTTAAGGCCCTGTTTGGTAAGCAGCATTGGGGGTAGGGGCTGAGATTGGATCAGGGATTGAGCTAAATTGTATTGTTTGATATGAGGGACTGAAGATAACCTGGGATTGGGAGTACCACGAAAGTGAGATTGCTGCAAAATCATCTCTCTCTTGATATTGCATTGTCAATCCCGGGATTGCAAATTGTAGAGACAAAAATATCCCTGTTTATAATTTTTTTGGACAAAAATGCCCACTATCAATTTTAATAATAAGGATAATTCAGTCTTTTCATAATTTATGAATAATTATAAAATAAAATCAATTCAAGTATTTCATCCAGATATTACTGCATACCAAACGTAATTCTAAACTTTCAGCCCCAATCCTAATACCCGTCCTTATCATGATACCAGTCTCTATCTCAATCCATCAAAATTAGTGCCTCTTACCAAACACTGCCTAAGGTTTTTCTTTATTTAGTGTGTGTTTGGAAAAGCTTATATCTGGGAAATAAGTCTTTATTACGCAAGCCGAGATAAAACTCCTCTCACATACTTACTTCGTTTACCGTGAATCACGAATTATAAGCATTTATTGCCTAAAAATAAACTATTCCAAACGAACAGTTAGTCTTAACCCCTGTTTGGTTACCAAGCTCTAATAAGTTTAGCGGATTTGTGGCCGAAAAAAAAAGTTCGGCACTTTCGGTTCCGGGGAAAGAAAATTCAGCATACTTCAACGGAACAAAGCACTGAAGTGCCGCTTCCTAATCGTCCGGGTTCCGCCTCTCATAAAAATTGAGCATCCGTACGTTAGAAGTTGAAACCATGGATGACATCGTGACAAGCGTGCTGACTGGTTAGAAGTTGAAAGTACGGACCCCGCTTGCTCCATGGCATTTCAGAGTTTCAAGCATCTTCCTGAATCTCATGCACAGAGCTAAACTGGACCCAACCACGTCTCTCTCGCTGATTGCTCACTTTCGATGTCGAAATCATTATACCTAACTCACGTATCGTTCCTCATATCCAATTCTAGAGCCATGGCTTCTGCAAGTGTTTTCTATCATGCGCTTCCATCTTCAAAATCCACATCCTTCAAGAAAGCTAATACTTTCTCCCTATCACCCTCCCTACGAACCTTCTCCACCACTCGAACACCATATCCACTTCAGTACGAGATGATTATCAGCCGTCCAGTCAATTCTGTGCATGCCCATTCTCGCCGGCGACCTGTTCGACAAAATGACTCCAATGCAGAGGGCTTCCCTGAATCCGAGAATCCGGAAGAGTCCGTTTCTCCAGAAGAGGCCGTTTCTGAATTGAGATTAGATAGCTGGCTTGATCGGAAATTGGCTTCTGAGAAAGAAGCTGACCAACCCGGTTCCCAAAAATTGGAGCTTGACAAGGCTAAGAGAAAATATTACAGAAAGCGGAGGAAGAGGATGTATGGATCGGACTCTGATGAAGAAAATAGAGGACCTGAAGAGAAGTTCGTGGAACTGAAGCCTGAGGTGGTAGAGCTTCCTACATTGCACAAGAGGGAGGAGGAATTGTATTTCTACGATGCGTTTTGTTACCCATGGGAAAAGGAGAAGCATTATAAGATGGTCTATCAGTTGGAGAAGAAATATTTTCCTGATCAGGGTCTTGATAAGGCGTTCCTAGAACCGGGAGAATCAAATACAAACGTGAATGTAAATACAGATACAAAGCCTAAGAGCAAGGTGAGAGGGGAAAAGAAGAAAGTCAGGCAAGGTGCAAGGGAGAAAAATGATGTAACTAGTGATGAAAGAAATGATCAGCAGTTGATATTCTTCGAGGAGAAGCAAGAAGAAAAGGATAACAGAGGATTGGTTAAGAGAACAAGAGAAGATCTAACCGAAAAGAAGGTCGAAGAGTTCTTTAAGTATTTGAAGAAAATTCCGGATAAGAATGTTGAAGAGGGTAATGCTGAGCCGTTTCTTGCGTCAAGGAATTCTGGGCTTCCTCCAAGATGGGATGGTCCTTCTGGAACCGTTGTTTTAGTGAATAAACCCAAAGGTAAGCTGACATGCAATTTTGTGCTTCGTTTTAGTACTTCACCACTTACTGACATGAAATTTTGAGTAAGACGGGGGAACGAGGGACGAATTAGCATGAGTTAAATTTAATGTTATAAACACGGTTAATCACTAAATTTGAAAGTAGATGGGTAAATGAACTTTCGATACTAGTTTGGGAAATTGTCACCAACACTACCGCATTATGCTGGAGTTATTTCTATACCTTCTGTTCGTTTGACCTTCTTCTGCACATACGTCATGGAATTAGGCAGAATTTTATACCTTTCCATGTGTACATATCAAGACTGGTGGCAAATGATGTCTTCTTGTCTTTGCTCTTACGGGTGTTTTCTATAGTCACTTAGGACATTAGGCCAAAGTTGTCAAATGCATAGGTGTATGTTCTTGAAGTCTTCATGTCACATGTAATTTAGCAACATAGGAAAGTTTTGATTTTTCATTTGTCAATGAAAGAAGACTAATATGTAAAATAGCAAGACAGGTTGGACTTCATTTACAGTTTGCGGAAAGCTGCGTCGCTTAGTCAAAGTGAAAAAGGTTCTTATTCCTACGTGCATCTGTATTTAAATGCATTTGTTCTGTGTATTTTTATGTGATCATTTTCTGTATCTCTTCTTGAACACGGGAATCCATCTGCAGGTAGGTCATGCTGGAACTCTTGATCCAATGGCTACGGGTTTATTGATTGTTTGTGTTGGTAAAGCAACAAAAATAGTGGATAGGTAATTCAAAAATTGTTAGAATTATTTCCATTTGACTACCAACAACTGGTGCTGGTTTCACAAACTTGCAATTTCTTCTTTCTGTTTTAAGATTTAATATCTTCGAATTTCTTTTGAGTTTCTTGGACTTTTTTACTACAGATATCAAGGGATGATCAAGGGCTATAGCGGAGTTTTCCGCCTGGGGGAGGCTACTTCAACATGGGATGCTGATTCACCGGTGGGTCAATGCATTTCTCTTGTTTGATCCATGAAGTTGATCGCGATGCATGATACAGAACTAAACATTGATTTTGGAATTACAGACTGATATATTTTCTAGCTGGGTTAAGTACTGATTGAAGGGAAGTTATCCTATTGTGTGTGTTTCCCCCTAAACTATGAGGCTCAAACTAAAAGTCTTGTTTAAGGGGTGATGTGTCTTTTACCGCTCAATTCAACTATTATTGATAATTGTAATGTAAAATTTAAAAAATGTCTAGTTTTTTCACTGATAGATCAACTTCATATGTAGGTCATTCAGCGTGAGCCATGGGAGCACATCAAAGATGAGGACATAAAGAGAACTGCAGCATCCTTTTGTGGGGAGATTTGGCAAGTTCCCCCGATGTTCTCTGCTATTAAAGTGAGCATTTTTACCATATTTAATGATTGTCCTATTCAGAAATATTGTGGCAAGGAGTTCTGTTGAAAATGTAATCCACTGACATGTCATTTATTAAAGGTTAAAATTCCTAAAATTACAACAGAACTCCTCTCATTTATTGAATCCTAGGTTTGAATTATAATGTGATATGAAATTTCAATTCAATTAGCTTCTGTACAATAGTAGAATGAATGTTAAGCGTTATTTCTGAGACTTGAGTCTGTTATGTTAAATATCATGTGGGACATAGTTCAGTTGCTCACAAGTTCTGTTTGCTTTGTGGAAAGGTTGGAGGTGAGAAAATGTACGAGAAAGCAAGGAGAGGGGAAAGCATTGAACTTTCACCTAGACGAATATCAATTTTCCAGTTTGACATAGAGCGTAGTTTGGATGATAGGTAACATTAAGTACTTGAAGAAGGATCTTGCCTTTATTCCTTGGTTGTCAAGATATGAAGGATGCGTTTGTCTGTCTTAATGTCCTTTTGACCATTTTGATCAAGTATCCTGGCAGAGAAGATATTTGTTTTCTAAGCGCATACTGTTTCCAAGAATTGTGGCCTAAACAACTTCACTCAACCTTTGCACAAAACCTTAATGATAACTTGTTAAAATCGCTAAGCAAACTAATAGCTCTATAGTCAAAGCAAAAGTTTATACTCAGAAGCATTTTCCTTCTGAGAAGTACATTTTTGAATTATCTCTTTAGATTTGTATTATTTAACCTGATTTATTTATGTTTTCGCAGACAAAATTTGATTTTTAGGGTAACATGTTCCAAAGGGACATATATTCGTTCACTATGTGCAGATTTTGGGAAAGCTCTTGGCAGGTACCATGCAACAGATTCTTCTTAGAAATTGATAAATTGGGATCAAAAGTCTCAAGTTCAATCTGTCCTAGTATAAAAGAATGAAAATGGAATGAGAAATTAGCTTTTTAACTCAATATAGTGCTTGGCCATGAATGTCTGTGAAAGTGGGGATGGCAGTGGGGTTTGTCCCTGCACTTGATCTGTTAAATGAATACAAGTTGCAGGAAGATGAGAGAAGCTTTAAATGCTCAAATTTAGAGCTGAGTCTGTGACTATTTCTTATCTGTTCCATCTTATTTTCGCAGTTGTGCCCATTTAACTGCTCTCCGGAGAGATTCAATAGGTAAGTCCACGTGTCCTTGTACTTTGAAAGAGATTGACGTAGCATGGAAAGTTGCAAACTGTTACTAAACGAGGGTGCCCACTTTTCAGGAGAATATTCAGCAGATGATGCATGGGACTTTGCAGAGCTGGAAGAGGCTATTTCCAAAAGTTATTTCTAACCGCTCAATGTAAACCCACCTTCAATCTGAAAATTACGACACGTAGCATGTGTTTGGTATCACTTATTTTTGGACAATAAGTCTTTATTACGCAAACTGAGATAAAACTCCTCTCACATACTTATTTCGTATACTGTGAATCACGATTTATAAGCACTTATTACCCAAAAATAAGCTATTCCAAATGAGCACGGAGAGTGGATGATGATACTGCTTGGAGTTCCTCTTCCTGCTAAAATCAGCTTTTTGTCTTTGCTCTTTGTAGGCTATATATTTGAGGAAAATGTTTCTGTAATATTCATTAATAAATTATTCAATTCTTCGAACACACAGCAATCGAAAATGGTTTTGGAGAAGTTGTACTATTTATATTGATCTTTGGCCCTCAGATTATTGTCTTAAATTTTGTTAGCAGAGTCTGTTGTCTGCACGTGTATGAGAGGTGTGTCCAGATAGACTTTTAGGACGAAAACAAATGCTGGACCTTGGACTTCTAGCTTTTACGAATGTAAGAAACATGTCCTTGTGAATTAAAGATCTAAAGAAAGTTGGCAGATTCAAAGGGACAATTGTATGTCTGGGGGAGAGAAAATTGACATCTGTGTTAACTGCTTATCAATTTCTGGTTATATTGTCAAGGAATAGTGAGAGAAGTTGAGCGCACAATATTTTTTCTTCCCCAACTAAAATTAAAATATGATAAACCTTGGTTGGTTCACCCCCCCCCCCCCCCCCCGGGATTACTTGTATTAATTCAAACCGATTATGCTGTTTTGTGAACCTATAGCCATTATGAACACATATACGGGACGAGGCATTATTGAAAACTACGAAGGTATTCTTTATACGACACGCTACAAGCGTCTCCCTTCAAAATTTGTATACAAGTTTGAAGAGGTACGCGTCATTTGAAAGCATGATGACCAATGATAAATAATTAAATATAATCGTGCTCAAGCAACTTGGTCGAACAAAAAGGTTGAAGATGAAAATGATGACCCCAAGTTTCCATTGTTCCACTATCATCAACCAAAGTAGTTTGTAGAAGAATTTGGGGGAGTAATTCCCATAGCCTGAAAATATTCTCTCTCTGCCTGAGTCATTCGTTCTTGAAACATTGTCCATTCCTTATAACATCTCTCTCTCACCTGACAAGACGCCAATTCTCACATCAATTTTTTATCATAGTGTCAATTCAGCATTTATTTTGAGAAGTTTCTATTCTATGTTTCACTTTATAAATATAGTAAATTCTACCTAGTCATTAATATAAGATATAGTTAATATTTTTAGACAGACTAAATAAGTTAAATAAATTAAAGTAATTTATTTAGCTTATTTAATCTCTAAAAAAATGGTTATTGAGGGAATAATAAATTGTTGAAAGACAGATACATAAGTTGAGGGGGAAGAAACTCAAAGCTTACCCCTTGCCACGGTGCTTTCCCATCCTGTGCTTGCCCCTGTTTAAACAAAGAAAGTGGACTACTTCTTAACTTGGTCCATCCAAGAGATTATTGTGTAAAAGTAAAACGATTTGAAACTGGTGACTTGCCTGGTTCCCAAGTGAAGGAACGCTTTGATGGAGTATCCACTGAGCATCCACAACTCCTATTTTTTCATGAGCAGGCTGCTTCCAACCAAAAGGTAAGAAATATCACATCAGCAAAAACTGATTATGATCAACTAGCAAGTTATTTAAAATGGAGAAACGCAAAGTTATATACTGACCTCCACACAATTTCTGAGAGCAAAGTCAAGACCCCACCCATGAACAAGGTCATTCTACAGCAGAAAAGGTCAGAAACTAGTGAGTTATGAACTGGTAGTTGTGAAGCAAAATTGGTGACAGAATGCATAAATAAAACCACATGGACCTGAATCATATGCCATACACAACGCCAAGCATCTCTGGAGAATACAGGGGCCATGATCTCAATAAATCTGAGCATTCCAAAAACCAGTGTGAGATATATATATATATATATATATATATGAGAAAGAGGAAAATCCAACATGGGGAAAAAGTGGTTAATCATGTTGCATACGCAGCACAAGGTGGGAGACGTGTATCAGCACACCAATCACTTTTCTCTTCAGCCTCCCTGCAGGAGTTTCACAAGACGAAGGACATAGTTAGAGCTACAAGGAGGAGGAGTGAAAAGAATTAATTATATATAGCATAGCATATAGGGTTAGTCTCTTACTTGTGAATTATACTATCATTTTTTCTCTTTGTCATCTGCCAAGTATAACCACTACGCGGATCTAGAGCAGGCTGTGAGATCTCCAAACCATTCTCCCTCACCAAACGCAAGTACCTGTGGATACCTTGATTTTTCAGAAAAAAATTCAACTCTAATTTCATTTCCCTCAAGCATAGGTTGGTTTTGATACTTACTCCTCTGCATCAAAATGCTCCAAACCCAGATCTTCATCCCAGATGAAGATGTAGTCATAGGGTGCCACAATGTCAGGATGTAGAAAGCGTTTAGCATACCACCTTGAATCAATTTAGAGTAAGCATTAGTCAAAATATATTATGAATTGAGAGCTTACTTTAACTAAATTTTGCTGTAATTACTGAAGACAAAATGATATGAATCTAGCATACCATTTAGTTTGCTTCCGAACACTGAGATGGATAGCTCGCTTTGACCACTCAAACTGATCCCATTCATCGACCCGACCATCGTAGTGAAACAAGACAATGGTGAAATTCTCAGAGAACTGTGGTTTTCAAGAGAGCAAATATACATCAGAGGAAAAGGCAGACACAGAAAACAAGAAGAAGACGAGGCAGTTCAGAAACTGGAATCACCTTTTTGATTGCTGCATCAATATTGTTTCTCTGGTCGTAACCAACAGTAAAAGTTATCAGATGCTTAGGTTTGACGGGCAGGTCCTGCAAATTCCGTCAACAAAAGAAAAGGAGTCTAATTAGAGAAGCGGAAATATTTGCTACTTAAAAAACATTTTAAGTAAAAGCACTTACCTCATGAACCTGACCCCATAATCGACGAGCATAGTAATCTGACTCAGAATTGACTATACCAGGGGGTAGTCTTTCAGCCCCTTTAGGATTAGTTGGAACCCAAATCTGCATCGTAATGAAGTGTGATTGGTGAGTTTGTAAGACTGAAAAAAGCAGGTCAAGACGTGTCACTGAATTATGGACCAAAGGTTCATAACGTCAACTGTTGTTATTGTCCACTTTGCCAAAAGTTTATATTCAAGAGTGTTATGTGATGGTACAGAATATGAACGCACCACTCAGTGACACAACTATATATATATATATATATATGTCACTTCCATCTCTGCCAAGGAGAGACAAAACAAGTGTACTAGTTAAATCTTAGATAGGAGTATAACATATCTGCAACACTTAGGTTTTGTTATTTCTAAAGAGGAAGAAATAAGAAATGAGTTTCATTTATGTGAAGTCCACAGCTTATGTCTTCCTCTAAATAACTGCATATTGTGAGTTCTAAAACTGCAGAGAGAGAAAATACAGATTACTCAAATACCGTGAAACACCATTTACACGCTGGAACAACTCTAAAAAAATTACTTTAATAAAAAGAAAAGAACTAGCTAGTAAAAGGAAAGGGCTGTAAATAACAAAAAACAAACAAGCAAGCGCCACGAGGTGAGTCAGGTCGCGTTTTGATTGCATGTGAAGAAGTCAACCCACGATAAAGTTATTTTAAACAATCTCAAGAAGTTTGTCTCTCTTTGATAAAATGTAGAACAACTTAGAAAAATAGTGGTGCAATAATAACTAGAAGAAAAGAGAACAAGTTAAGACAATAATTTAGAAACAGCAACAAGTCATGCCTCGTTAGGAGGCGACAACAAATTATAAACAATACCAAATGATAAAACATATCATGGTTGTTACATTAAGGTACATTTCAGGCCGTCGTAGAACTTTTAATTTGTTCAATAACACGTACGCTAGCTCCTACGTTTGCATATACTTTACAAGTCATTGGATTGTGAACAGCAGTTTTGCGGCCATTGCATATATTGGGTTAAAAAGGTCATTTAGCACAAAATTCCATAGCCAAAAGCTACAAACCCTAAACCGTGGAGAAAAATAAACCTTAGTGCCGTTGGATCTGGGAAGTCCATTGGACATCTTTCTGTTTTGAAGATTGGAGTATTTATCTTCAACATATGTGAGATCAATGGATGGCAAAAGGCTGGATGGGAGATTCATCTGGTCATGATCAACCTAATATATATTAGTTATACTACTTCAAAATAATATCAAAGAGAAAAAATATAACGATATCGTCGTGGGAGATTATAATACACCTTGCTTAAAGAGAGCGTTGGCAGCGATACTCCTAAGAAGAAACCAAAAACAACTCCAATAAAAACTCCTACAAGTAGTCTCATTCTCTCTGTAGCAGTTCGAAAACTTCCACTGCAAGACAAAATAATTTATGTATATTAGATGTGTTGAAAACCATTTTCTTTATTGATTTTTCTTTTCGGGGATAGTGGGAAGCAACTTATGCAATGAATTTGGTAATTAAGTTCCACACCTGCGTATGGGAGTTCCCATTGGAGTCAATATCTTCTAACTTGGCAGTTTCAATGCCAATGGTGGCATGTAGCTAGAAGCGATGCTGTTTCTTTAAAAGAAAGTAATGACCATTATCAGAATATATGTGTTGGCAAGGAAACAGATAAGAAACAGAAAAAACCCAGTTTTCAGTTAAAGTAAGAGATTTCTGCAGATAAGAAACATGATGTGAAACAGAATTCCATTAATATTTCTGAGAGAGAAAAAAGAAAACAAAGGCATATATACCAACCAGGATGATGATGAATTTCTGGAGAATTGATGAGCATGGAGACACAGCACCTATCGACTCATCAACTAGCTAGTTGAATAAGAATTTATGACGACTTATACGAAAGGATCAAAAACAAGATGAATGGCGACGAAACAAAAAAACCCGAGAAGTAAGAAGATATATATATATATATATATTTAAAGAGGAAGAGGGATTTTGCAGTTAGCTATGGCAGGGTTATTTGGGGAAGAAGAATGAAAGAGGCAGAATAAGAATGCGATCGTGATTTTCAGTAGTTCGTTACTGCCGTCTCGTCAAATTAATTCGTTATTTGATCGGTGACGGAGTGGAAGAAGCTCTTCCTGACGAGACCGTCGTAACAAAGCCTACATGAGCACGAGGCCCACATATATTCGTAATTTTGTTTAAAGGATGCTGCTTTGCGACATCACGATAACCAAAAAAAAAAAAAGGAAAAAAAAAAAAAGAATGAAATCTTAAATGGAATAGCGCACACGGAGGTTTGGCCAGTTAAATTTCTTCAAAAATTTATAATAATAAAATAGTCTATAAAATATAAAGATCATGAGATGATTCCGCTGGTCAAACATAAAAAAATGGGAGAATTACACTTAGGTCCTATGGAAGAAGAGAAATAAAAAAATGGTCCCAATAGATTGTAAAATGAAAAAATGGTCCCATGGAGTTGTTAATGAGTTGTCAATACAGGCTCTTGGAGTTGTTAATGGGACCATTTTTTCATTTTGCAATCTACAAGGACCATTTCTTCATTTTTTTCTTTCCTTAGGACCTCATTATAATTCTCCCTAAAAAAATTTATATGCTGCTTTCATTTATGGGTTGACTTTCCTTGCATTTTTTGAATAAGACTTCTCTTTTTAATGTTTGGCAAATTGGCTTCAGCTTTAGGGTGTTGTTGACCTGTTGTTGTCCGTGGAATGATTGTTTTTTGGCACCAAAAGTATCCTCCGCCTACGGTGAAAAAACTGATTTCTTCGAGAACATGGAAGGAAACTAGGTAAGGATCAAACTGGTCCTGGCACCCAAAAAAAAAAAAAAAAAAGACTTTTCCCAAGTCCCAACTAAGCGGGCTTAATTATATGCATATAAGATTTATTAAATAATAATTTACTTATTTAAAAGTTATAAACTAAATTATTTTCTACCCACTTTATCAAAAATTATATTCTATACAATATCTAATATTGAGAAATACTTACATATTTCAAGAGTACTACTACTTGAATTTTATCCAACGAAAATATAACAACTCATATCATTTTAATCAAAATAGTTGGTTGCAGACTTATATGAAAAAAAATTAAATTTTATCTTATTTTTAAGAAAAAAATAACATCTTAATTTGGAAAAAATTAAAACAAAACGATCAACTAATAGTTTTCTTAAAAATAGGATAAAATTTGATTTTTTTTTTTTTAGATAAGTTATCAGCCAACTAGAATTAAAATGATTTGAGTTATTATATTTTCATTCGATAAAATTTAGATAACGTGGTACTCCTAAAATATGTAAGCATTTCTTTCTAATATTTCAACAGGTGGCAACTCTCCAACTAATTAAAAACAACAACAATTGTGACAACATGAAAAAGGAATAGGAGAGCAAAGACCTCCATGCATGATATTTTTGATCCACTTCCAAGTGTTATAATAGGGATTAAGAGTTAAGAAAAAGTTTGATGAACTGATAAGCTGTTGATTGAGGTCGTAATGACCTTATCGTATAAAGAGGAGAGAACATATGCACCAAATATGATTCTAGGAAGTGCGGTTGTGATGATTAATCTCAAACCTAGAATGATTTGAGAACACCCTTAGTAATTCACCAAGAAGAGAACAAGTCCTATGAATGTTTTGAAGACTTAATCATTCTAACCTAATAAATCTCTATCATGGTTTAGTTGAGCGAATACAGTCTTTTGGTTGGCTCTTCTCATAAATCACCGTTCATATGAACAATGCCAGCTCACCTATGGCTCTGTTCAGCTCCTCCAAATTGCAGTGGGCTTCGTGCAGCCCCCTTCCTTCTGTTACATTGCTTAGTCTTTATTTGTGAGACTCATGCACGTGGGTTTACCTGCAACGAAGTTCAAATTGAAGATCAGTCAGTTTCCTATCTATACTCTCAAATCCATAGCAATGAAGGGTGTTCAGGCACGTGTTGCCATTATCAGTTGGTTTCCAATGTTTCCCTAGAAAAGGTGCTTGTTTGTTCAGGTGCTTTTCAATTATTCTCTCAACTCCCCCTGTACCAGGCATTCATTGTATTGGAAAGTTTCAGGTTTAATGGTTACAGGAAGTACGTTTTATATTCTCTTTGGCTTTAAGCTTTGCCTAATTTATTGCAGTAGTTGTGTCTTTCAACCTTCATTAACGAGACTTAAGATCAAACTTTAAATACATGGGAGTTGTTACATCTTCACTTCTTCTAGTCATCCTAATAATTGTGTTTCTATTTTTCTTCTCCTCTCTACTTACTCTGTTTATTGATCATTCAAAAATGGCTGGTGCTCACAGTTGGTTGGATAGTATCTCGCTTGAACCAATCTCATGGAGAGTTTTGGTGGAGCTAGACCATCCCTTTTCTCATACGGACCTAGATTGTTGTTATGTTTTGTAACATCATGTGACACTATTCTGTACCTTCATTACATATAGATGTTTGTGTCCTGGTGTGTTCTAATGTGACGTACAAGTGGGAAACTGTCCGAGGCCTTATTATTCGGGAGCTTACTTTTGAGCTACAGGATAGGAAGTTGAGTTTTGTTATGTCCTTATTGTATTCCCTTTCTTCATTCCTTCTTTCCTGTTGTGACTTATTGGTATAACGGTTTCTTTTTGTAGTATGCATAGGATTTTCGGTCGACTCTGGGGTGAAAGTGTTGTTAAAGCACGGGAATGTTACAACCATGTGAAGTATATTTTGAATCTGGTTGTTATTATAGATTATGGTACACTCAAGCTTCTTAGTTTTTTTCCATGTTAAATATCTAATTTCCATGCCTTCTTCTCTTTGTTTAGAGCTGTCTATGATGAACTGCCTTTGCAACAAGGGTTTTTTGGAACCCTACATTCAATGAGATGCTAAATGCCAGAAGGGAGGAGATTGCAATAGCTAGGAGGGTTTGATTGCTGGGTTCTTCTGCCATTTAGGGTAGCGTAGCTGATCTTTTGTGAGGGGACAAGGTTAACATGCTTTCCAGGATATTATCTGCTTCTATTGTGTATTATGGGTAATATGTTTTAGTTTTTTTATAATTTGGTACGGACGGTGTTTGTGAGGGTCATGATATTTTGTAAGTTTGATCTTGTAGTCCTTAATGCTACCAAATATTTAATATAAAGATATTATGGGTATACTTCAAGGAATCGGTAACAATATACCAATATAAAGCACGATATTGGAATATTACTTTCAGGCTTAAATTATTTTGATAATGAATTTCTTACTTTTATCAAGGAAAGAGTTTGGACATTGTGTAGCCCCTAACATTTTTTTGAAGCATTATGCATTAACAACATGCCTCTAAGTTTTTTTGAGACATAATGCAGTACCAATATACCTATATAAAGCATTATGCATAATGGAAATCTTTTTGAAGTGCTCTCACATGTAGCAATACTCATGCTCAAATTCATGGAATATAATCATAAAAACATCAGCTTATGGATATTATGTACCTCATATTTAGCAATCACACCAATACTTGGGGACACTTGAGGTAGGTTCATTGTTTTACTGCATGTTAATTATGTCTATAAAGTGTTACAGTAAATTGGATAATTCAGTTTAAATCTAAATTGATTAGGTAACCTACGAGTGAAATAATTAACTCAAGGACTCTTTTGACTTGCATTCATATACAAGGAGCTATATGATATTATTTGGTGAGGTGCATTATGCTTATCGTATTAAGGAGACGCTGACAAAAGCCAGTGCTAGTTGAAGCTGAACACCATTGAAGTTTTCATACCTGTTTTTCAACCATAGTAAATTATTCAAGGGCGATGATAATCTTTTGAAATAGGCTTGTTTAGGTGATAATGTGGAAAAATATAGGTCATTTCATGAAATAAAAAAAAAGTAGCTTGAAACTGCAAATACTACCTTCGACCAAAAAAAACAACTACAGATACTACTAGTAAGCATATTCTGAAGTTTGTGGTTAAAACAACAATAAGAAAACTAGGCAAGATTTTGGCCCTTTCATTTGGTGGCTACATCTTTTCTTATGTCTAATCACAAACTACTAAGAAGCTGACCATATGATGTCTGAAGTGTTGTCACATTTACCACTAAGAAGTTGACCATATGATTCTTTTGACATGGCTTTTGAATTTTGATAAAGATATCTGCCTGTGGATTTTTTAGGGTGATGCTAATCTTTTGAGTGTCACAGGTTTAGGTAATAAATGCATTTGACAGACAAATTTTCGAGATTTGGTAGCCATATATTTTCTTACGTTTACCCAAAAATGCATATGCCTGTCATGATATGACATTGGAGTTTCTTAGGATCCTATTGTTCCATTCTTTCAAATGTATAACTGCTAGGTTATACCTTTTATCTAATGTAAATAATATCATGTCAAGTCAAATATCTTTTGGTTGTGGTATATGATCTTTTGAATCTGTGGTCGATACCTGGTGGTATAACTGATTACATAACGGACAATTAAATGCTAAATCAGGAGATTAATGGTGTTACTCACATTGAAACCTAATAACTTCAAATTTATGGTGAGAATTAATGGAAAGTCACCAACTGAAGCCTCTGCTACTTAGTTACGGAATCATCCATAATTGCCACATTGACATAATAGGCTTTTCTGATACAGGAGACTTCAATATAAGTTCATGTGTTTAGAGCAAAGACCAACAAAATAGTATCTCAACTTAGATGGACCAACAAAAAAAGGTTTAAACACTCACGATTTATTAGTTCATTGTGACTTGTGATTTAAGAACAACTAACTCGGTGTTGTTGATGTGCATCATAGGACTAAGGTGTGCTCAAGATATGCCTCCCTTAATATACAGAACAATTAACCTGGTGTTGTTGATGTGCATCATTGGAATCACCCCTAAGTTAATGAATTAATGTATATTAAGTATCTCTTTGATCAAGATTTAGACTCTTGGTAATTGATCCGTCCCACAACAGCATAAGCCTTAAGTTTGCAAAGTACAATAAACCCCTGCCATAACAATTAGCATATTTAGATTTATGTCCAATATTATTAGCGTATTTTGAATTAAACAATCAATTGTAAACTACTCATTAGCATATAATTGCTACCGTTATTTATTATATAGGATCCAGAGCATTATGAAATGACCGGGGGAATGCAATATTGGAAAATTTTATTTGGCTATACCACAAATATTGCATCAAATTATTTACTTAACAATTGAGTTCTAACATATGGTGACTGTGAATCTTTTGGAGTATCATATTATTTGTACAAACTATAAAACACGGAGCTCAATTAACATGGATAGGTTGTGTTGAGTGGCTATTTTAAAGATTTGCTCAAACTTTATCTCCCAATCAAGGTATGCATCCGGATTCGTATTCCCCTTAAAGGTAGGGTACTTGATCTTTGGATCAGATGCATCCATGTCATGTTTAGAATGTCTTCTTTTGTCCTTTGAGGATGAAGATTCATAATGGCTCACCTTCTCCTCACTTCTAGATGTTTTTGTCGCCTTTAACTCCTCCATGTCCATCTTGAGTTTGAAGAACTCAGCTTGCATGGCCTTCATGAATAATTTGAAATCTGTTGTGAATTCTTCTTTTTTGGATTCCTGCTCACTCATCTTGAATTTTAAATGTTAGTTTGATCAAAGTTGGGGAAAAAATAGTAACATGAAACCGTACCACTCTACTCATATGTTTCACTCAAAAGTTATGTAGTCACTCGTGTTTCACACAAATATGGCTTTTAACTTGATGTAACACTCTTGCCTTTTACCACTCAAGCTTGCCTCTTATAGTATTCTTGATTGAAACTCAACAAAATCAAGAGACGATGTTAGTATGTGGTAATCTTCACAACCAGAAATTATAAGAACTAGAGAATATGTGAGAAATGAGAGAAATGTATGATGAAAGAAGATGGAAAGGGAAAAAAACGTGAATAATGATGGAAAGGAAGAAGGGAGAATAACAAGGAAAAAAATGGAATCAGGAAAAAAAAGAGGGAAAGGAAATCAAAATAGGAAGGAAGGAAGAATTAAGAAGTAAGAAGTTTTACCACCTAAGTTTGTAGATTTAGGAAACATTTGTCACTTGTAATGGAAGCTCTCAAATTAGCCTTCAATCCTCCAATTTCAAAACATGTGGCTCTTTTATTTTTTTTGAATTTTCGATTTTCTCTCTCTTTTTTTTTTGCTCAAATTTTTTTCAGCACCACACTTTTTTTTGCACGATTTTTTTTAATTGAAAAACTAACAAAGTCACACAACAAACAAAAAAAATATATGGGTGGAAGAGGAGAGAAGAGAATGGAAAACACAAAAACGAAGGAAGACAATGTAAACAAGGGAAGAAGGAAAAACGGAAGCAAAGAAGGAAAACAAAAGGATAGAACTTGAAATCTAGCAAACTTTAAGCTCTGATACTGTAACATCTTTGTTTTTAAAATATAATTATAATTTAAAGATAATTATGAATTTAGTAGTAACTTTTTGAAAAAAAAATTAAAAAAATTAAAAAAAATTTAAAAAAAATAATAAATAAATTAATTAATAATAATATTATATTATATATATTATATTATTATAATAATATAATATTATAATATGTAAACTGTGGGTGGCCCACAGTTGGAAAGAAGGAGGGAGGCACCGAAAGTGCCTCCACTCGTTCTTTAATTGGCGCCATTAGGCGCCAATTATTAAAGGTGTGGGAGGGGTGTATTATAAATACCCCCTCTCCCTTCTCACTTCACGCAGATCGTCTGCGTGAAGTGATTGTGCAGAAGGCGTATGGTGTAGGATGTGATACTCATAGGAGTATTTTCATATATTTAGGGATCAATAAGGTACTCAAATTCTTTTCTGATCACAACTCTTCTTTTATGAAAATGTTCTAAATAATTTTCTCTTTCTTATGATAGTAATTTTGTGTGGATTAGAGAAAATTTTAAGATTAGGATTTTGGACAAATTTAAGTTTTGTTAATATAAGGCTATAGGAATATAGAGGAGGATTAATGGTTAATTTTAATCAGGTTACTTTTGTTATGTAGTTGGTATATAATTTTATAATGAATTTTCTATATAATTAATCTAAGAATAATTATATATTAGGCTTTTTATCCGATTAAATTTGGATTAAATAATTTATTTGGTATGTTGGAGGTATTATAGATATTCTAATCGGTTTAGTTTGGTAAATTTTGTTGTATAAGAAATTATAAATTATAATTTGATATTAAGAATTAGATTTTTTATATGATTTTAATTATGTGAGAGTTTCAATTATTGTTTAATAATTATACTATATTCATATAAATTAGAAAAAGAGATTTAGTTATTTTAGAAGGTTGATATTGATGATTATATAATAATAGATATGTTAAAGGTGAAACTTTAATTTATAAAAATTAAGTGGTTGACGAGAGAGAATGATATAGAGGTTGTTTAAGGATTGTTAAGGAAGTTAGAATATTTAAGGATAATAATAGTAGAGGAAAATTGGAGATGAATTGTGTAAATTATTTATTTTAGTATTTCTTGAGGTTAATTGTTACTTAAATTGATAATGTAGAGTTTTCTTGGAATCGGTGATTGTTCGTATTTGGTACTCAAGATAAAGTTAAGCTTGGAATTGAGGTAACCGGGGTTAATTTATTTTATATGCTTGTTTTAGACTGTAAGGTGTTTTCTAAACCTTACTTTCATCTATACTACTTGTATGTGTTTTGAAAGATTATATGTATGTTTGAGTATGAACCTAGTTTAGTGAAGCAGTGTATTTTCAAAATTGTATATATGAGCATAGATATTATTAAAATTGTTACTGTTGTGATGGTTATGATGTTTGAGATGGAATGTTGTAGAAGATATGATAATTTGTATATGTTTCGAGAATTATAATGATATATTGTTTTTCTGTTATGGGATATGGTGGGTTGTGTGGAAGAGATATGGTGAAAATGTGCCCATCGACTCTCTCACTCCTGACCCGGATTTTGAGTTGAGTGTTTTGGGCGGACAACTCCCTGTTTCGGTATATTGGTGGTGGCATGGGAGGGGCAGTATTCTTGAAGTGACTAGCCAACCTTTGGCCGGGTATACTAGCACTGATAGGCTGTACCACGTCCATAAGCTATAAGGAGGAGCAGGATGGATGAGTGGAGATGGTTCTAATTGTCGAACATATTATATGAAGTTTAATTATTGAGAATATTATTAATATTATGTTAGTTAAAGCTGCTTCACTGATTTACAATCGTTTCTTGCATATTTTGTAAATTAATTTTTGGTTACTGAGACTTTATGTCTTACCCCGTCGTTTTAAATATTTTTCAGGCGAAACCTCTAATTTGGCTAGAGGCCAAGGGAAGCAACCAGAGGCATAGACGTTGAGAATCCTGCAGGCCTCTTGTGGTATTGGTGTTGTATTATTCTCTATATTGCCATTATAAGACATATTATGTTTTCAAAGATATCATATTTACTGTTTGGATAACTGTTTTAAAATCTTAATTGTGGGATTCAATGTCATAAAAATCGTGGGCTGTAAGTTCTTCTGTTGTTATGTTTGCCCTGAGTAATGAATATCTTTGTAGTGGGTTTGTGGGCGAGTTTGTGCCTTGAACTCTGATATGTTTTAAACAAGGTATTAAAACCCGGACCGGGTAGTGAACCGGTCGGGGTACTGGGTTAAGGGTCAGTGGGTCAGACCGGGACCAAACCGGTGAGAAATTGAAAATTTTAGACTTATAGTATGAAATTCTAAAGGAAAAAGTAAAAAAAAAAAAAATTTTTAAAATGGGAACCGGACCGGCCAACCGGCCGGTCCGGTCCGGTTTCCAGAACACTGGTTTTAAATGGAAAATTGTTTTCGATTATCACTGGTTAACCAGATTTTGTAAAATCATTACGGTAAATTGTTGTTTGGAGAAAGGGTCGTTTCAGATACCACTTGATATGATGAGAGAAATAGATCGGCTAGAAAGTAAGTATTAAAATACGAATAGGATAGATGATTAAAGATAGGACCTTAAGAGAACCTGTCTCTTACAACCCTTGCCACAAGACACCACAAGGATGATCAATCCTTGATATAGTCGGAGTATTCGCACGAGAATACAATGATGCAAGCAAAACTCACATAAGAGAAATAAAACTCTCAATTATCATTCAAGTATGAAAATTATAGTACAAAAACGCAGCCATACATAGAGCCCACAAAAGAGTACTTTAGAGTTTGAAAACCTAGTCATGAATGCAATAAATGATGCCTTAATGATGATTGATTGTTTTGGTTGGCACCATTCAAGCCTAAAAGAATTAGGAAATTACTTATTTTTCAAGACTAAGTCAGCTACCTACAAATAGGAAATAAAACAAAGTCTTTAAGAGCAATCTTTGACCAAAAGGCCTTATTTAATGCAAATAAAAAAGGAAACTAATAAAAAACGAAATTAATTCAGATTTGATGCATAAGAACACCTTCTAGATGCTTCTTGAGGTGTCTTGGACGTTACTTATGATCCCCCTCCAAGGCACATGCTCATCACATGGTATTTTAAGTGAATTCTTCAATCTGGACACCACATAGACCTTGTACATTATCTTGCTGAGCTTCTAGCAATGTGATCACCATTCTTAGGTTCTTGTTGGGCATATTAAAGGATGCCTCTTCCAAATAAATGGACTCCAACTCTTTAAGCTCTCTTATCAAACAATTCAAGGCCTCCTTCATAGCTTTAGTCCTTGCTCTTGTCATTGGGCCTTCAATGCTTTATAATAGATCTTTTGGGGCATTGGACTTTCATACTTGAGCTTGGGCTTCCATCTTTATGCCTTTCTCTTCTTTTGGAGCTCCTCCTCCATCTTGTTATGCTCCTCCATGAATGTCATTGATTAATTCTTCAAGATATGCATATATGGGTATCTGCAGGTTTGTGATGAATCCCCTCCATATCCTTTGTATAAGTGTATGTAACCAAGGTCATTATAGGTTTCTTTCATTCATCAATTAGATTTCCTAAATGAATCATGCCTATGATTTGACATAAAACAATGTTATAAGCATGATGGAAGCTGAATCGTGCCTATGATTTCCTGGATGAGCTGGATCTTTTGGTTGGTAAAAGGTTGCTTATCAAGATGAAGTTGAACAAGTACAATACAGAGTTCCTTGACTCAAGCATCTCGGTGGCTTCCCATACTGAGTTGGCTGGCTTAATTAATGACTTTGATGAGGTATATGAATAAAGTCACCTGTTTAATGTACAACTAAACTATTATACACACTACTAATTAATTCTTTTAGAATGTGCACTTATTATCATTTCTTTCCATTTTATATTAAGGTTGCTGCTGCTGAGCTGAATGCGATGGGGCTAGTATTTTTTTCCCTAATGTGTCTACAGTCCTTTTTATAAAATTATCTGTAGTTGATCTGAGCTTAGCATTTATTAATACTAGAGTGTCATTTATAAATTATCTGATGTTATGCACTGCAATTTTCCACTTGGTGGGAAGTGTGTGTTGCTTGGTGGTGATTTTCGTCAAATAGTAGTGGTCATACCTAAAGGGACGAGAGCATATATTATTAATGTATGTATTATCTCATCATATCTTTGGGATCATTGTACAATCTTCCAGTTGAAAATGAACATGCGGTTATAAATAAAAGTTAGGGGCAATCTTTACAGTTTGTAAGTCTATATCTTCCAAAACCATTATTCACTCATGGTTAGTTGTATGTTGCACTATCAAAGGTTAGAAGCGTGGATGAGTTGAAGATTTTGATTCATGATAACAGGATGCAAGCTGCTCACACAATAACCAATGTTATTTATAGGAAGATCTTTTGTAATGTGTGCAATATTCTTTGATTTCTTCTTCTTCTTGTATTTTACTTACACTTCTTTTTTAGTTGGACTGTAATTTGTTTTTATGAAGTCTATTTTCTTCTGTCGCCAATTTTTTGTGTGTGCAAATGATGGCAATATGTAATGAGTAAATGCATCCTGCACAATGCGTAGGGAGTAAATGTTGGTTGAGGCCAAAATATCAACCCTAAGCACCGAGATTACCGTAACGTGCCATCATGCCCGTTGCGTTAAAACTTAAAACAAGAGAGAAGAAAGCAATTCATGGATGTGGCACGTGCCAGCTAAAGTATATATAACAATGCCAGGACCGCCTGATTAGTGATTCCTGATTACTCTTCACGTACCTTACTTGTATTATCGCCACGTGGCACTCATATAATTTTTGAAAAGTTGCTTTTTGTTTTTTAAATTTCCGCAAGAGACACAGATTTTTCCAAGGCCAAAAATCAGCAGGTACGTATTGAAGTAATGACGACGTCGCTTCTCCATTGAAAAATTCTTATTATTTTTTTTATTGCTGCCGTCGTTTCTTTATTGAAGAGTTCCGAAGTTTAGACACTGAATATATCTTTCCCGTTGTCTTTCTCAAAGAGGGGAGCTGCCTACAAAATTGGAAAGGTAATCTCAATTCTTTAATTCCAATCCTCATTCTAACTATATAAGTGGCATGATTCATATTCGTCCTAAGAAAAATCTATCTAGAATTGTCGGCAGAATCGAACTGCGCACCTTTATTTTTCCGGTAAACGATGTCGCTATCGGACATTGCCATCAACATCTTGGAGAGCTCCAAGGTACTTGATCGTGTAAGGAAAGAGCAAGAGCTAGTCCTCGTTGAGATCAACAAGATGCACAAGAAACTTAAAGCTAGTGAGTCTAGTCTCTCCATTCATGTTCTTCTTTTTTAAAACGACTTTAATCACCCGTTTTGATCCTGTTGTGACTTGAAAATATTATATTCTCTTTTGGGTTGTTTAATGCTGAAATAACTTGTTTCATTTTGTTACATTGATGCAATCTTAGTAGGCTTTTTAAGACTTTCTAAAGCATGTGCCGAATTTTAGATCCTTTTTTTTTTTTTCTAGCTGAGCTCGGTTACATTAATTTGATGATCGTTTAAAGAAACCAAGTGATTATCTCAGTTTGTGTCTTTGTTAATCCTCCATGTTGATCCTGTTGTTACCTGAAAATGATTTTTCTTCTCTCGGTTATTGAATGATTGTATTATTTACTCCATTTTTGTGACCCTAATGGATCTTAGTGGGTTTTTTTAATTATTTGTAATTAATCACTAAAGTGTTGTTTCAACTCTGTTTTGAGCTGTGCTCGGCTACGATAAGCTCAATTTGATGATTTTAGCAAGCCACTTGTGTTATCTCTTTCACTAAACGCCCCCTTACATTAACATCTCATAAACTTCTGTTTCTGTATTTCCCCCATTTAGGAGGCAGCTATAGAGCCAACGATGAGCATCTTAGAACACCCCGTACATAATAAATTAAGATAACATTATTTTCTCCGGGAATCCCCACAATAGTACTACATCAACTGAAGCTGATGCGAACACATCTTTGTGGTTATAGGCTATCTCATTAATATACTTATTTTGAAGAAAACCATAAGATGACATAAATCACATGCCTCCTTGTAAAAAAGAACGGGTGTCTTAGATGTTATAAGATTCAAATCCTTGGCACTCATTAGCCTATTCGTGGTACAAATACTATCAGCTTAACAGCATTTGCTATTATTTATTACGAGTTGTAGTTTCTTCATGCCACAGTTAGCACCTTAAGTTTATGTATTTGGGACACCTGATGATATTACTCTTATAGTGTATGGTTTTGCCTCCGTTGCTCATTGTTGATGGCTATGATCATGTCAATGCAGCTCCTGAGATGGTTGAGAAGCCAGGGGATACCTCATTATCAGATCTAAAGACATTGTACATTCGGGCAAAAGAGCTATCAGAGAGTGAAGAAAAGTATGCCAATTGTGTATCTCTCAAGCACTTGAAGTGAACTCCATTTTACTTTCTATTCCTTTATTTCTGCAATGTCTGAATGTCACAAATACTTCCTTTTCTTCTCTACAGTTAAACATTAGAGTAGCTTAATTGTGCTTTATCTCAGCTGGGTTTTCTAAATTATGTATTCCTTTTAATATTGTGTGTGGTTGCAGTATTTCCACCTCATTGTCAGACAAACTTGATGCTCTTCTGTCCTCTGAATCATCAGGACAACCACGAAAGAGAATAGGTTGGTTTATTACTATTAAACATGTGACAATGTTCTTCCATTCTCTTAAATGCTTTTCTTATTATTTCCTTATTCATATTATTTACAAGAGGTCTGGTTGATTATAAAAAAACACGAGAGAAAAAGACAATGAGAAGCTAGAAAAACCATGTCTAACCATCTATGTGAAAGAGAGAAACGGGGATGAAGCATGTGTGAATGAGCATAGGCAAAAAAGAATTCTCGGATAATTTCTCATTGATTCAGTGGATGACACTTCAGCTGAGCTCTTAGCTTAAGTAAATGTATTTTATAATTAATTAATCCTTTCCTATTTCGTTGTATTCTTCTCTAACTTATATGGTGGAAGGATAATGGAATCCACTATTATGTATACCCACAGAACTCGTTGTGAGTGCTGATTTAAAAAAATTATGAATCCTCAACAATGGCGCTCTTACATTCAGTTGTTAACCCTACTAATTGTCGGAGATGAGTGCCACCCCATCATGGTATTGACTTTACAAAATTCAGTCAACAGTAAATGAAATTGCAAACATTTGAATCAAAATGTTTCCCTAATGCTTGCTGATTAGGGAAAATGTAGTTTTTAGCTTAAGTTAATGATAAATTGCAATTTGTTTTCAACGGGAAGCTGGTTTTCTACGTTGTTTAGCTGACACTACTGGTTTTGCAGAGGGTAATGAGCTGAAAAAGAAACGAATGAAAACTCACTCGGATATCTCAAGATTATCTTTTAGTAGGCGGCTTGAGGGTGAACAGGTATGCATTTCTCTTGGACTTTGATCAATATCAATTCTTAATGAGTCATTTTGACCTTTTTTTCTGAGAGGCTTTTGGAGTTTGATTAAATAATTTAATTTGTTATCAGGTAGCAGCCAGGGTCAGACCACATAATGCTGATAAGGACGAATGGTTTGTTGTAAAAGTGATTCATTTCAATAAGGAAACAAAAGAGTAAGCCTATTTCTTATAATTATATGGTCATGTGTCAGTTTCTACGTGGCAAATAAAATTGTGAATTTCCTTTATCACTACTTTAGTTGTTGGATGTCTATAATTGCCTAGTGAGAATCACTCAACTGAAATTCTAGCTAAGTGGCTAATGCTTTGTGTATGTTGTTTTAAAAGTGATCTAAAATATCTTGTTATATTTAGGTTTTTTCATGATACAGGACTGGTTAGGTTTTTCCTTTTCAGAATTTCTGATGTTCCTTGTGCCCCCTTCGTCCTTAGTGCTTAGTCCTTTTCCAGTTTCAGCCATCTTTCTCTTAGATTAATTAGAAGTCCCTAGTTGGGATTTCTTTGGAAGTTTCCTATTAATATATTATCAGCCATAGATATATATTTTAAACTATCTTTGCTGTGCTACGATTTTACAGATTTGAAGTACTAGATGAGGAACCTGGTGATGATGAAGAGGGTATTGGCCAAAGGTAAACTGGCTAAATATTTTACTTTATTTGATGATCTCTGCTGTTCTCATGCTGTGACAATCACACTTGTTTATCTGGGATGCTACATATACCGACATGGGAATTCTTTGACATGGTTTCAGATTTTGGTATAAAAATTTGCAAACTGATATTGCCATTCATAGTCTAGACTAAATCTTGTGCAGCAAATTCTTCTATCCATTTATAAAATTATGAGAGTGGGATGTACTTGCTTTCTTAATAGGAATATGGAAGTACATCATGTCAGAAAGCAGATTGTCTATTCTTTAAATTATTACATATCTTTCATTCTTTTGGTGGGAGATGGAAGAGAGACAGGGAGACTATCCTGGTTTTTAGACTCCGGACCTTGCATTTGCTGGATACATAGTAGCTTTTATTGGTGATAGCAGACTTCGTTTGGGTCATTAGTTTGATCTTTCAATATAGCTTGTCTATAACATGTACTTGCCTATATCTTTGTATCAATATATTTCATTATTTTGAGTTTCGTAATTACCTCATTGGCCAAACTTAGGAT
The DNA here is from genome assembly GCA_963210345.1 of Inga oerstediana. NCBI lineage: Eukaryota > Viridiplantae > Streptophyta > Magnoliopsida > Fabales > Fabaceae > Inga > Inga oerstediana. The sequence goes on from OY723401.1 coordinate 5,531,505, forward strand.
TCCTGCATTTTAAGGTGTGTTTATTATTGTTTATTGTTTTTACTGCATTCAGACGATACAAACTTCCAATGTCAAGCATCATTCCTTTCCCTAAGAGGAACGACGCTTCAAATGCCCCAGATTTCCCTCATGGAACACATGTTTTGGCAGTCTATCCTGGAACTACGGCCCTTTATAAAGCCACAGTTGTCAATGGCCCCCGAAAGGTGATAATTCAATGACTCCATTGTTTTGCTGGAGTTATAACTTGGTTCTAGTTTTCATGCCAGCATTTTGTGGTCTATTTATCTTCTTTATCTGGATATCTGGTGATTTTGACGTGGAACTAACTCAAGTGACCTTGTTCTTATAATTGGGTTGGCCTTTTCCCAAATTTGCAGAGGAAGACAGATGAGTAAGTATAAATTGGATAAACTGTATTCTGAAGTTTGTCTTAGTTTTAATGTGGTGGTAGTTGACTTTATGAGGTGATTGATATATGCAGTTATGTGCTGGAATTCGACGACGACGAAGAAGACGGAGCTTTACCTCAAAGGATGGTGCCCTTCCACAAAGTGGTTCCTTTGCCACAGGGACATCGTCAATGAAGCAAAATACTTGCAGCTGTGTATAGAACAAAGGGATGTGGCCAAAATATATTGCATTGAAGAGCCGGATGCTTATCCAAATTCATATCACAGATTCTCCCACGTGTAGAGTTCCTCGGAACTAAAGTTTTTACTTGCATCCAAGGATACAGAGAGCCAATCTACGCATGAAGTGCCTGATAGCTGGAAATAAAATACGAATAAAGCATCAATACACGGACTACACGCGTGTGAAGGAAACAGTGGTTTCTATTGTAGTATTATGAGATGAAATATTATATATATTGTTTGTGTATAAGGAAAAATGTCTTTTTAACTGGTGAATCAGAGTGGCTGTAAGATCACTATTTCACAATCGAATCCTGATTTAACTCTATCAGTAGCATATTGTGACGGTATTTTAAATCAAATTTAAACATTTCAGATTAGATTTGGATAGCCTAGATATGCTTAGCTCTTTTTGTAGAGGAGGGAGACTGATTCCTATGCTTGCTTTATACAACACAAACTCATTTAAAATAAACAAATCCAAACACTCAATGAAGCGGGAGTAGTCCATTGAAGTTGAAATAGTAATAATGGCACTAGCGTCTCCTTATAATACATTTTTTTTCCTTCATAAATAAATATCACCTCTTGCCCTTAATATAACAATTAGATAACTAGTTGGTTTGTATGTATTAAAAAAATTAGTTAAATTAGTTATTTTTAACAAGTGTTTATTAGTTTATCTATAATACTCTATTTGATCATGTGCATTGAAGCCCCCCTCGATAGAAATTCCCTTAGGATATTATGGGGTTAAAGTGAATTGAAGTCTTATATTTAAAATGAAAAAAATCTTATTGTTTGACTCTTACATTAAATGTTAGAGAGAGTATTTTGCATTTATATAAACTACAGGTGCATGTATCATACAAAGTCAATGCAAGTTTTTAAGCCATTAATGGCATAGTCAAACATTAATGCTAATGAAGATATATACATAATTTTCTATGAACATAATAATTGTAATATATAGTATAAAAATGAGGGTGCATGGAATGAACTTGTTGCATCATATGAAGAAAACAAGACATGGCTCCAACTATATGAAGAATCCTCTAATTTTGTTGCTAATAACCATAGTTGCTGCAGTAATGTTTAAAGGTGGCGAGTCAGGTCTTCTTCCTCCCAAAACTGTGCAAATCATCAATACCTTAGCTCACCATGAAGATGTGACTCTTCATTGCAAAGACAAACATCATGACCTTGGAGAGCACACTCAAATTTAGAGAGATGTTTGAATTCTGTTTCAAGCCAAATGCTTTTATTAAAAACACTCTTTACTTTTGTAGTTTTTGGTGGCCAAATTTATCTGATGTTCATCACTTTGACATATACATACTAGAACAAGACGATTGCAGGGTGTGTAATTAGCACGTAAATTATTATATATGGTCCTTGTTTATATGGCACTTGTTATTCTTGGCATTACAAATATCAACCACCATCTGCTGCTGCTCCACCAAATACCAATATTACTCAATCTCCTTCATAATTTCTAGAATCATATTGTAATAAGCTTTACTGTGAAGAAGATAATAAAATACTATGTGATATCCATGCGTCAACTTTAATTTTTAAGTGGTGAAATTGATGTGGTGTGAATTATATTACTAGAACCCATGCAAGTTGTTTTAACGTATTTGAATGTCGCTCTCATTTAATTGGTAAAACAATATTGCTTGTTCGTCGGGGTCCGGATAAGTTACACAACTACTATTAGTGAATCAAACTATAAGGATTGAAAGTCAAAACATACAATTTAAACGTGTAGGCACACAGGTATATATATCAACGCGCCTCAAACTTAAACTAGGATTACTACCGGCAATTGATAAAAAAACAATTCATGAATGTAGTATATGCATTGAATCGTTGACCCCGTTTCGCTTAATCCTATAAATAGTACTTTATCGATTCTAAATATAAGATATATTTAGAGAGTTGATATTGACCTTAAATGTAAGACAAAATTTTTATATTTGTCAACCTTTTTCCTAATTTACCCCTATTGATGCTCCCTCAATAATAATCAAAGAGAAGGAATAGGGAATTGAGGAAGATGACTAGGGCATTTTAGAAAATACATGTCATATTAACTAACTCAACTAATTTTCTTAATCTAATCAAATTAGGTAAATATATCTTATATTAAAAATCAAAGAGAGTATCTAATTACAAAACATGTATATACCATAATGAATATTAATGACATGAATATTGCACCAAATTACACTGTAGCACCATGGTGAAACCAAACTTGCGTAAAAAGAACAACAATGTATCCATAAAGAACAACAATGTATCCATTGATGTTCGAAAAATAAAGTAATTAATCCATTTACTTAATAAAGTTCAGTTTAATATAAGATAGTCGAGCATTATAAAAATAGGTTTTTGTTTAGATCACAGTTATAAAACCATACAAACCCTTTTTTCTCTTTCTCTTTCTGTTTATTTTTATTTTAATTTGTTTCAAATATAACTTTTTCTTTTATCAGCTAAACACGGCGGAATCTTTCCAAAAAAAAAAAAAAGTAGTGGAATCAAATTATACTTATATTTTATTTTCAAAATAATTGTATTTTTTAGTTTTGATTTTGTTTCAAATTTATTATTACTTTAAAATTTTAATGAATAATCGTTGATTATTTATAAAAATTAATAAAAATAATGGTGAGCAGAATTCAAAAACAAGAAATAGCTTTGAGGGCTGAAAACTGCTCTGTTTCTTTATTGGCCTGGATACATGGATAGCTGCTTTTATTGGTAATAGCAGAATTTATCCGGGTCATTAGTTTGATCTTTCAATATTATCTTGTCTTCTATCACATATACTTGCATATTTCTTTGTATCAGTATATTTCAGTATTCTTTTACTTTTGAATGTCGCTTTAATTTAATTGGTAAACAATATTGATTTTTTGTCGGAGTCAAGTTCCAAAACTTCGTATAATTAATTTTACAAAAAACAAAACTGAAAGTCAAAACATACAATTTAAACGCGTAGGCGCACAAGCACCTCAACAACTTAAAGTCTTTAGTGTGTGTGTGTGTGGGGTTGTGGTTTTGAACTCCCCAATTGAGCGTTTGGGCTAAGAAGCTCAATAGGCAATTTTAAAAAAAAAAAAATTTAGTGTTTAGTTTCACCGGTGAGCAATCGAGCTTAATTCTATCTTAATAACTTTTATAATAAGCTCCATTTCTCAGCTTTTACTGATTTAGGCGATGTTTGATATGATGGAATTAGGGGTGATGGAAATGGAATTGAGGATCAATTCCATCATGATGCTTGTTTGGTATGATGGAATTGGAAAATTTTCCAATTCCATGTGGAAGCCAAATAGGCTCAATTCCACCCAATCAATTCCATTAAAACACCTAAGATTTACAATTCCATGTGATCATTTCCATCTATTACCCTCCACTACCTTCAAAAAAAATAAAAAATTGAAGGACATTTTGGTATTTTTATACAAAAATTAGATCTCATTTCCATAACATACCAAACATACTTTTAGTCCCCATTTCCATTTCCATTTCCAATTCCATATCCATTTCCATATCCATATCCATATCTATTTCCATCAAAATCAATTCCAACGTACCAAATGGGCCCTTAGCTTTTGGGGAGAGTGAGAATGGTTAAAATATTTTTTCAGTTGTGTCCAGTGTATTATCAGACTTATTGCAATTTTACCCTTAATGTACTTTTTTTGCTACAAAAATTAATTTCAACTATTATTTGGTGCTTTTAACCCTTAAAATATTTTTTCAAATGTATCTAGTGTGTTATCAGACTGATTGTAATTTTATCTTTAATGTACTTTTTCAGTTCCAAAAATTATTTTAAATTATTTTTTGATGTTTTTAACCCTCTAAAATATTTTTTTTACCCACTCTCTCTTATTATTATTACAAAAGTCACTTGTGCTTAAGTCAATCCAAACAAGTTTTACTTTTGCAAAAGTCATTTATACAATTGCTGTTCCAAACATAAATCACATTATACAATCGGGCTTTTACCAAAAATAAAATTACCAAAAGCTAAATTGAGAAACTCTATTTTTCCTATCGCTGTTCCAAACATACCCAAAAACTCAATACCTTATGTAAGCGTGATGGGAGTGCCGCTGCGACCAGGACAGTTTGCCATTGACAAAAAAAGAATTTGTGAATGTATTATATATGCAATTATGCATCGAATTGTTGACCGGGTTTCTCTTAATACCATAAATGCAGTATCTAATTACATGTACCTACCATAATGAAATATTAATGACTTGCATGAATGTGGCATGAAATTAATTTGTAGCACCATGGACAACCCAAACTTGCATATATAGAAGAACAACAATGTATCCATTTAATATATAATATTTAGCTTGTATAGTTGTATCCATTAACATATCCGACCAAAATTAAATCATTCATAACCATATTTAAAAAGGGATCGAGGTGTGTGGTGAGAACTTATTATTGCATCAGATCACTCGAAGAATGAACAAAAAATACATAATGGCTTCATGTTTGAAGCATCTGGTTTTGGTCATAGCCATAATTGCAGCAATGTGCAAAGGTGGGAGGAGGTCAGGTATTCTTCCTCCAAAAACAACAGTGCAGATAATCAATAATTTACCAAAGCATGAGGACGTACGTGACACTTCACTGCAATTCTGCAAAGACAGGCATCATGATCTTGCAGAACACACAATCAAGTTCGGAGAAACGTATGAATTCAGATTCAGGCCAAGTTTTATGATGAATATATAATGCTCTCTATTTCTGTAGCTTTTGGTGGCAATCAATCAAACAGCCTTGTCACTTTGACATATACAATCAAGACCGAGACCAGTGCGAAGTGTGTACTTGGAAGATCTCTGAGTATATGGCCCTTGCTTGTTCGGTGTTTGCTATCCCTGGAACTGGAATCCTCCTCAACCACATTCGACGACACGACACTTGCTTCTTCCCATGATGTTACATCAAATACCCACATTAATATTACTGGATCTCGTCCCTGATAGATTATTAGTAATATCATATACTTACAATGTAATAACGACCTTTAGTGTGATTTGTGACAGGTGATGAAATTCACATCTATAAGTGTCGAGTGTGCCAACTTCATTTTAGTTTTAGTTCTAAGTGCATTGAAATTAATGTGATGCGAATTATATAAGTAAATTATTTAAAAAGGAGTAAAATATGTTTTAGCATTTGTTTGCTATTTTAATAAAAAGTAGTAAAACCCAAAATGATGAGATCTTCTGATCTTGATAGTGGACACTAGACATGTTAGCTAAACAAGGACAAATTTTAATCTCTTTCCAGAAGATATGTTATTTGGATTTAATGTACTAATAAGTAATAACAAATAGATGCAAAGTTTAGAGCATTTATTAAATGTCTAAATACGCAACGATGGTTAGGGTGCATGTTGAGAGTTGGCGGGTGAGTATAATATACCAATGCGCGGTCGTAGAGAATTCAAATTTTATTAAACAAAAAATTTCAAAGCATCAATTGCTTATTATCAAATACTCTCTCTTCGATCTCTAACCTCCTCATTATTGGAATTAAGGAAGGGTGGTTAAATCATTGATTTTATTTGAAAGTGGAATAAATTTCTAATTTTCCCCATGTTAAAAGGAAAATTTAAAAATGTTTATTACATTCTCTCATTATTAATGACATAAGATATGACTGATCTTATAAAACTTAATTAATACTACCATGTCAAATGAGTTATAGAAAGGAAAATCAATTTCAGCTGAATTGTGCCTTAGTGAGTGTCTGTGAAATACTCAAATCATGATTTTAGTAGCTATTTTCTGCAAATAGAGATAAAACTCCTCTCATATACCTACCTAATAAATCGTAAAAACTATTCTCAAAAATTAATTCAAACACACACTTATAATAAGAACAGGTAGAGTGGTGCTAATAATGGCTTTGTGTAAATGTGAACACAAACAAGATATGACTTTGATGAAATCAAGTCAACTCAACTCACATAATTCGGCTCCTTCCTTGCATGCTGATGTGGTATTTGCTATTTTGGGTCCTCTTCATTTATTAATTAGTTTTAATTTTTAAACTTCGTGTGTTAGTATATAAAAATGTATCTTTTCCCTCTGAAGAAACTGATATAGACATGTATATCTATTTTTTTAAAACAAAATCATCTCATATTGATATAATTTAATGTAATTAATAATGGTATCATTAAAAATTACTTAAATTTTATAATACGTGTAAATTAATTAAAAACTCCTATAATATTTATTATGGGAAATTATTGCTCCACAAATGGAGGAGGCATCAAATCTGGCTACGTATTGGAGAGGGGAAGCATGGGTGATGAATTCAATTATTGAAAGAGCCGGTTTGATGAAGGATGGTAGGGTAGTAGTGTTTTTCTCTTTGTTTTTTAGTCTGTTAGATTTGTAACTCCTTTTTTTTATTAGCTTTTTAAAAATAATTTTTACAATTTATAAAATAAGTATATAAAAATTTTTTTATCTCAGTTTATAAAAAAATTTGTGAAATCGCGATTTTAGTATTACCCAACACCCACTTATTATTACATGCATTGATTCTGATGTTATCCCGTTTCCATGCGAAAAAAAATTCAATTATTACATGCATTGATTCTGATATTGCCTTTTTTGATGTTTTTTCCTTTTGTCCTTCTTTTCTGCTGGGTGGCCCCACTTGGTGAAATGAAACTAGGAACCCAGTAAATTGTAAAAACATGTTGCTTTCGAAGGAATGGATCTTTTTGACCAAAAAAGAAGGAATGGATCTGAGTTGGACTTGGTCCCACGTCTCTTGTTTATTCCTTACTAGCCTTATCAAACACAACAAACATAAGGTTACGTTACATTGCATTTGCTTCTTCAAATCTTCAATTTCGCTTTCAGTTTCTTCAATCGCCCATCTCGGAAAACAACAATCGTACGCTGGTAGAAAACAATCGTACGGAATCATTATAGGTCTTAACAGATAATATAACCACGACACTTCACTAGTACAATCATACTTCGCCTCCCCCCACTATTGTTAGAAAAATCACGTTAAGGTCCAATTAAAAAAAATAATATTAAATTTTTTTTATAATTTATTAATGACAAATAAAAAAATAGTTATTGATAAGTGAATAAACTGTAATTACTAAGTTTATTAGATTTTTATTATATTATTTTTTTAATTAAAATTTTATTATCATTTTTCCTTTATTATTTTTATATTTTAATAATAACAAAATTTCAACATACTTTTTCAAGGCATAAATAAATACCCTTATATTTAATATAAGATATATTTAATGGTTGATCTTTTTCTAAATATAAGAATTGTTTTTAATTAGTCAGTCTCTTCTTAATTTATCCGATATTTTCTTAAATATGGTCAAAGAGGAGGCGAAAAAAAGAAATTAAAGAAAATGATTACGATATTTTAAAATATATATATATCATATTAATTAATAATTTTTTTAATCTAATTGAATTAGATAAATATATTTTATATTAAAAATTAGAATATAGATATAGGGTAAAATAAATTTTATTATTTAAAGTAATTAATTTTCCACGTTTATCAAGCCTTCTCTAAGATTAATTATTACCCGACAAAACACAATCTTGTGAGGTAGCGGATTCATTTTTCATCGTCGACAAAGCCGAACATTCCACACTCCATCGGAAGCTGTCCACTGTTAGGCTGTTAACCCTGTGTGGTCGTTCTGGGGCAAGTAGTGAAGAAGATTCAAACCCTAGGGCATTTTCTACTCCCGAAATACGGTGAGATTGATTTGTTCAATCTGGCTTTGAATCTAGATTTGAATTTGTTCCCCGCGTCTTCCCTGCGGGGCTGTTCTTGCTTTGTTTTAAATTTTTCACTTAAATTTGGCTTTGAATCTGATCGTGCAATCGTTTGACTGTTATACTTCTTCCCTCCTCATTGTTACTAAGCGACTTGTATGCTTTGGATTGTGTTGTTTTGAAATGCTGGATTTGTTGTGTATTTGCATTCTGTTTAAAGGTATCTGTGATGCGTGATCTTGTAAATGACCGGCTCGAGTTGTGTCAAAGTGTCTGGAACAAAAATTAAAAGGGTATTATATCAACTATGCATATTTCACAAATTTCAGTAGGGGCAGATGCTCCGACTGAGTGTGTAATATTGGTCCGCCTATGGTTTCAACAACTCCCATTTCTTAACCTATACTCTTTTGAACTGAAAAGAAGTGTTATACAAAAGAAGCATGCAGGAAAATGATGTTATTGTAGCTCATTTAGTTTATGTGAGTTTTTGTCTCGATATCATTATTATTAGATATGAGTTTTTTATTTGCTCGTTAAAAATTTTGACTTTTTACCATATAAACATCTTGTCAAGTGCTCTATGAATTATCTGGTTCAGAGGAAACTGTTTGTTGACTGGGACATGGTCTTCTGTGTGCCCAATATTTCCAATTTTTTGGACTCATTTTGAAGTTGTCCAGTAAACTGATTTTTTTTTTTCTCTTCCCGGTGAAATGAATTCTGTAGAAAAGCGTGTAAACAGAATATCTTGCATTTTCTTCATGATATTTTGGGAATTACAGACAAGTCATCAGCAATTCTTGTTCTTGAGTACTCCACGACATGTATGATGGAGCGCAGTATTGTGCAGATCTTTTATCTTTTTTGTATCTTTTCATTTCTGATATAATGGGGAATACTGATCATATGTGTAACTTCTTTGCAGTTTTGAAATAGTCTCTTTGCTTCAGCGGCCTGATGAAGAATTGACTTCTTGATTCATTAGATTACTGCTATAATTCACTGAACATGGAAAAGATATCATCTGACTGTCCATACCCAGGATGCTTTTTTTGTGTCATGAAGGAAGGGAATCCCAGCAAGCGGAGGGCAAGCATACTAAAATTCTTTAGAGAACTTCCATTGCAAGATGACGATGGTCAGGTTCTTCCCATCAGTGGTCTTTGGAACACAGCAATGGCACATCCAAATGATCCTGAATTCATCGACTTGGGAATATTTGAATGCATGGCAGCTTTGATATGGAAAGGATTGAAGAATCGGCGCTGGCTGTATCATGACCAAAATATATACATTCCTTATTATGCTGCTCACATTATCGGTTCGTACACAATGAGTGTGGAAGAATTTGCAGAAAGTGCTGTACATGCTGGGGTGATACCTCCTTTAGTTGAACTTTTAAGAGGCCGATTAACTTGGGTTGAGCAGAGGGTAGCTGTTCGAGCTTTAGGGCACTTAGCTACATATGCTACCACTTTTCCTGCCATATCAAGTCATGATGAAATTCTTGAGCTCTCCATCCAATTAGCAATGAGTTCTCTTGAAATAGTGTATTCACATTTCTATCAATATGTTGATAGAAGGCCAAGTTACCACTGTGATCTGCTCACCCGTGGCATGGGTGGAGTTGAAATGGAATCTAGGAAGGCTGAGGAATGGGCGAGTCAGTTGCAATGCTGGTCTCTTCAGCTCATTAATTGCTTTGCTTTTAAACCTGAATTTCTTCCCACCATATGTAAACCTGAATTTCTCGTAAAATTACCTGGCATGTGGGGCGGACTTGTTAATGAAAATTCACCAGCCGGTATTGGTTTATTAAGAACAATCTGTCATCACAAGATTGGCAGGGGAGCTGTTGCCAGCTGCCCAGGTATCATTGAAGCATTGTGTAATATTGCTCGGTCATCAGATGATTGGCAGTATATGGCTATTGATTGTCTTCTATGGTTGCTTCAAGATCCCAATACATGCCACAAGGTAAAAGCTTTCACAGTTTTGCATGGCTACTTGGTTCTTATTGTGACGCTCGAATTACTTTTGTTCAGGTCATTTGTATGATACTAAAACACAAAATACTAATTGTTTTGGAAAGAATGCTTGACTAGCTAATGAATCAATTTTGACTCTTATTCCGGGTAATTATCTTCATTTTAGTCTAAAAGAGAAACAAATAGAAATTGTCAACATGAGGACTTTGATATTTTTCACTCTGCTCAAATCCCTATAACTGGTTGCCTAGTAATTTCAACATTAGATGTTGAAATGAAGCACTGGGGAGCAGGGAAATAATGAATGATCTAAATGCTTAATATTTACATATTAGTGTCATGAATTTTGGCATTGCTTTAAGGTGTCAGTCTGTCAAATAAATTACCTTGTATTCGAATCGGTTCTATAATTCCTAGTCAACTGCCTTGTGCTTGAATTTTTCATTATTTGACCACCACTCCAGAGGATCTAAGTTTATATTATTTGGCTATTGCTAATGCACCAGCCTGAAGCACTTAAGGATTTGGTATATATTATATGCAGGTAATTGATAAAGTCGTACCTGAATTGGTAGACCTTGCAGAAATTACAACTCTGGGTGATCACAAGAAGCTTGGCGACACCATTGTTAATGTTCTTCAGGATTGCTTGGAATCACAAGGGTCAGGAAGAAGCTCAATTAGCAGCCGCACTAAAGAACAAATTGAGGAACTATTAAATTCAAAACAGAGATTAAAATGGGAAAAAACTATGCCCAAGGGAGATCTGCATATTAAGCAGGCTGCAGCACTAGTGGTCAAGCTTGAAGGGAATTCCTTATTCTCATCAGGAAACATATCTGAAGCTGCATCAAAATACTCAGACGCATTGTCATTGTGTCCAATGAGATCCAAAAAGGAGAGAGTAGTTCTATATAGTAATCGATCTCAGTGTCATCTTTTGCTTCAACAACCCTTGGCTGCCATAAGTGATGCTACCCGGGCACTTTGTCTCCATAATCCTGTCAATCGTCATGCCAAAAGCCTATGGAGACGGGCACAGGCTTATGACATGCTTGGACTATCAAAAGAGAGTTTGTTAGATGCCATTCTATTCATAAATGAATGCTCACAGTCAAATGATCCTGATCTCTTACTGAGGCAAAATAAAGTTCCTGATTATGCAGAACGCTTGGTTAAGAAGCAGATGCGTGCTGCTTGGTTATTTAGAGAAGCAGCTATCAAACATGGAGGTGTTCATAGTCAGGGTGATGGTGGTGACCTCTATGGCCCAGAGACTGATGATTCTGAATGGGAGACAGCAAGTGAGAGTGATATGGGAACTGATAGAAGGGGTGGTGATATTGGTGACGATGATGATGGTGATGAGTGGAAGCATGATGATGAGAGGAAGGATAAATATGATAAACCTTCAATATGAGGTATATCCATTAAGATAATTTCCTGTTCATATGTTATCGCTGTCTTGCTTTTTCAGATTATGCGTCTTTGATGGGGTATGCTATTGTCTAACATACAAAAAAAGTTACGGATCTCAAAAACAGAAAACAAGGAAAACTTGAGATAATTTGAAGTTACCATGTAAAATATCACCATCTGAGGTTCACCTGTGAAACTGTTGATCAACATGAATCTAACTGATTTCTTGTAATAAGCCAATATGTATCTCTCTTTTAGGTGACGAGTTTTCTTGTGCTGTGTGGGAAATTTGGAATAGGATATTTAGCTTCAGCTTCTGAAAAAGATTTCTTTAAACTCTATGCATAATTGATCCCCCGTAAAAGTAGCAGCATCATTGAACAGTTCTTTGTTGACGAAGATAAATGCCCGGGAATATTTATGTCAAGCCAGTGTAGATTACAATAGCATCGTCCGGCCACCTTTTTACTTATTATTCTTGCTTTTGCTAAAATTGCCACCATACCCCCACTCTTCTGCATTTATAACAGGTTAGTCATTGTTGCCTGAAAGTGCAAGTCTATCTGCATTAGATATCATGCATTTTATTGTGTGATGGCCTATTTTCTTTCTTGCTTGATTCCATATTTTCATGAAGGCTCCTGTCCATTGTTTTAAATATTTGCTTCCTTTGTCAGGTTGTAATGCCATTGTTTTGAAATTTGGTTTGCTCCAGATACAAATCTTGTATACACTGTGCAACTTGCAGAAGAGAAATTATGTCCACAATTTCCTTTGCCCCTAGTGTGGTAGTTCACTATAATGGATTAAGCAGGGTTGGCTCTTGTGTGATTTGTTCCAACACCGCTTGCTTTTTGGGCTTTAAAGCGCAAGTGCATGTTTGCCCATTCTCCCAAGGAGCGGGTTGGAAATGATGAAAGAGTTTTTGGTGTATTCTTGTTGATTGTAAGTGTAAAAATTAAAAATCTTAACTCTCAAGTTTGGAGAACTGCATACCATTTGGGGTGCAGTGAAGAGTGCAGCGTTAAGGTTTATTGAGGGATTTGTATATATAAACCTTTTGTGCTTAAATTTTGCCGAGTGATATTTTTACACCTTTATTCTAAAGGCAGCTGTTCTCATCAGCGATGAGATGAGCTTTATCGTCTTCCCATCATCTACTATTTCGCGGGAATTACATGCAATGTTTGCTCCTACATGTAGAAAAGTATTTTTCAGAAAAGAAAATAGCAATAAACCTATCTCATTTTCTGTTTAGAAAACGCTTATATATATACATATATATCAAACATTGCCTAGTTGCTGCGAAAATTTCCATATTTTCGGTCTGTTTGTGTGAGAAAACTGGCGCAAGTGTGCTGCTTACACATATTGATTCTTCCCACTCCCCAAACAAGTTGTCAAATGGGCAATTCTTCTCCGCACGATGCACACAAGAGAATATTAACGGTCGGATTACTTCATTTCCCTTTCCTTTTACTGCATGATTCTCGAAGAATACATGTCTGGTTCCTTTGTATGTGTTATGATGTCAACGATCAATTCATTTCAAACTCGTATTTATAGCTTCCGCCAAAAAGAACAAAATCATATTGATGCATTTTGCTGATTATTGGGGCTCAGTCATAGAAAAAAGATTATACCTTGTGCGCAGGCGAAGGTGGAGGCGTAGTTTTTCTTTGGGAAAAACAAAGAAGAAGAAGAAGAAGGCTGTGTTTGGAAACACGTTTTGGGGGCAAATAAGTCCTTATTACGCAAGCCGAGATAAAACTCCTCTCACATACTTACCTCGTTTACTGTGAATCACGATTTATAAGCACTTATTACCCAAAAATAAGCTATTCCAAACGAGCACGAACAAAGCGAATTTTCGTCATTTCAAACTAAAACGCCTTTTCAGTTCGGTCCTTAGATCCTAAAGTGTGTTATTTGAATTCTAGGGGCTGGTCCATTATTGAAATTCTCTTAAACCTTTTTTACTCTGAATATAAGACCCTTTATAAAATATAGTGAAGTATTTGTGAATTTTTTTTTTTTTGAAAAAAATTATCATTTATAAGTTCACCCTACAAGTAATGTATTACGGGAAATCTCATAATGATTATTTAACGCTGAGAGACAATGTCATGCTGATTGTTCATTTTCAATTTAATCAAGTGATTTGAAAGACGTTAATATAAAGCTATGATCAAGGGTAAAACTAAAAGCATAGATCATTACTTATGATGGGTTAGAAATATAGGACGGATGGAGCACACACTTGAAATTTTTTTTTAACCAAAAATATGGATTTTGTTACACACAAAAGTTTAGATAAAGAAATAAGGGAAAAAGATAGAAAAAAAAAACTTTAAAATTGTAAAATCTCACATCAGGTTTGTTATTAAGAATTGATTGATAAGGGAATGACAAAACTTAATTAACAATTTACAACTTGTTAACATTAATATGCTGAACGCTATGCTAATTCCCCTAAAGTAATAACATAGCGTGCTCAAGGAAAGCATGCTACTTTAATCTTAGAAATTCAATCGATGCTGGAACGTGACTGGGAGGTGGAGATATTACATTGTTGTAGGGAGGTGAATAGGGTGGCGGATTACTTGACAAAAAGAGCATGGAATATGACGGTGGATTTTCTTGTGCTTGACAGAGAACCTGATGAAGTCAAAAGTCTGATCATGGAAGATGTTGCGAACCAATATATTTATAATGAGTTAGTAGAATAGAGCCGTTAGGGCTATGTCCCCCCCTCTATCAAAAAAAAAAAAAAGGAAAGCATGGAACCAACACAAAAAGCATTAATTGCATATGGAACTTTCTCTGCTAATAAAGGTCTCCAATTTGCAACACGTTGGTCCCTCCTCAATTACAACGAGTTGCTGATGTTATTCCTGTTGAAACACAATATAGAAAAGTTACATGTTTTTTTACAAGTTCAAGAACATCAACTATAAACTATTACTCCTTAAGAGTTGTGGAATTAGTTAGTTTTGTCCTAACAAAATTAACTCAAATAATTAACTCAAAAACAGTGAATTAGGGACGAACTGATTTAGCAATGAAATTTCATCACCGATTAGTTAGTGATAGTTTATTTAACGGTGAAATTATTAATTTTTGTCAGTAATCTACTATTTTTTATAATGAATAACAAGGCATATTTATTTATAGACTTTGAAGAGTCAACTCATGAAGCAAACATTTTGCAATGCATTTGAGAAATTATTGAGCCCTCATTTAATGCAACAGTACAATCAATCTTTTTTTTCCCCTAGAGCTATAGTACAATGAATAAAAAAACATGAAAACAACACATTAATTGTTGTTGTTAATAATGGCCATAAATTACGATGTCAATGCAAAACCTAGAGCATTAACTGAATTTCATATTATCAATATCAATATCAATATTATTCCTATTAAATGCAAGGTATTAAAACCCGGATCGGGTATTAAACCGGTCGGGATACTGGGTTAAGGGTCAGTGGGTTAGACCGGGGCCAAACCAGTAAGAAATTGAAGATTTTAGAGTTGTTAATATGAAATTCTAAAGAAAAATAAAAAAAATTAAAATAGGAACCCGAACCGGACCGGAAACCTAACCGGTCTACCGGCCAGTTTTCGGGCCGGACCTGTCGATCCGGTCCGAGTTCCACAACCCTGATTAAATGTGATATTTTTAAAATTTACTATAGTTTATAAGTCACTTTCAATACTGTAAATTTGTAACTAACAAAAACCTTAAACATCATTAATTTTATTTTAAAGTTTAATAACTTTTTAACTTTACACATATTTATGGGCCAAAAAAAACTTTAACATATTTAATATATATACTTTTTAGAAAAATAACAACCTATCTAAGAATAAATGACAGAAAAATTATACATTCATATGAAAAGTTTAATGATACAACTTACAAAAAGGACAAAAATCTCTCTCTTTCTTATAAATATAAGTAGTTAAGTTCTAAGTAACCCACAATCACCACTTCATCGAAATATGGAAAGGTGATTTTATCTAAAAATATTTTTTTCTAAATACATCCTTTCTTAATAACATATAAACTGTACGCTGTATGATCAAAATCCCTCCCTGAGAAATTGTAATAGAAGTACTCATTCTTATCCAAAACATAAATCTCTTCTACATGAATGACTTGGTCCACAATATAAGTCATTATGAGAGCAATTAATACTAATTTATCAATTTTGCCAATGTAGGTGATGTTTAAACATGACTTATTATATTTCTCTCTCTCCTTCGTTGAATGGGTAAAGTTGAAAATTTCTTTGAATTTAAGATAAATTTAACGAGTAACCTATCATTTCTTGATTATATTAAATTAGTTGGAGTAATTTATATTGTAGACCGGAAGGTGTAATGTTTTAAGGTGGGGAAAATCCTTCTAAAAAGACGCCAGAGAAGAAGACAAGAGAAATTAAAATTGCAAGATGCACGATGGCTATTGTGACAATAAATATAGATGCAACAAGTACTATTCAATATCATTAACTGAATTCATCTGAAAGGTGGTCAACTCTCAACTCATAGTCCTATAATTAGGGAGGAGGGCTGTGTTGTCGCGTACTTGCATATACAACTCTGTTAAGATGAGGCCATCTATGAAACACCATCTACTTGTGTTGCAAATAACAGTAGCTGTTGCATCTAGGTTGTTCAAAGTATCCTGATCTCGGTTTCGGATATTTTGATCCTGAGAATTTCTCATCCCGGTTAGGACCGGGACCGAGACCGGTCACACACCTTATGATCCTGGTCCCAGTCCTGGTTTTTTATTTAAATTTTTTTTCTTAAAAACTAAGTTATTATTTTATTTTTGTATTTTTTATCTCATAATTTAAGTTATCATTTGATAAAATGTGTATCACATATTTAGTTGGAGTTAAATTGTATATATCGTAATATTAATTCTACTATATAATGTATAAAAATAATAACAAAAATGATGAAAGTGATAATAATAATAATAATAATAATAATAATAAAATGTTATTCTTCAATTCTAGATCAATTTGTGTAATTATTATGCTCTTATTAGGTGTTAAATAATTACTTTAAACATTAGATTATAAAAAATTTAATTAATATAATAATATATTTTAAATTTATTTTTTTTAAAAAAAATCGGCATTTACCAGTTTGATCCTGGTCCCGCCCGGGATTACCGGGATTGGGACCGGTACCTAGAGCTAGGAATCAGGGCCGGCCCGGCCCTACAGAGCTGGCCCTTGACGGGGCAGGGCCTAATAGGGCCGGCCCTAAAGGGTTCGGGGTCAGAAAAATTACAGTTTTTCAAGGCCTGGCCCGAGAGCATCAGGGCCAGGGCCGGCCCGTAGGGCCGGGAAATCCTTTTCACAATATTTAACTATTTTTCTTGCATATTTTTCCCAGAGAGATATAATTAGTAAATAACAACGATTAAAGTTCTAATTTAATACATAAATGCTGTCAACATTAAGGTTTAAATAACACGTCTCTTGCAACAAACAAACACAGTTACTAATGTATAATCAAAGGTAAAATCATATCCATAAATAACTCACACAAAGGCCAAAGTATAAGAAGGCAAGAAGCTAAATACTCTAAAATTTAAACAACATGAGTATGACGAATATCATTTTCACCTTCTTCGCCACTATCATCAATTTCAAGAACATTTGATTGTGTTTCACTTTGAGCAGTAGGTTCAAATAGTAAAATAATTACAACCTCCATCAAAAATCATACTCTATCAGGCAGAATAATATATAATATGATTTTAGTCTAAATAGGCAGAACAATATATTCAAAAATCACAATATAATTCAATTAGACAAAACAATATCCTCAAAAATCATACTCTATACAATATGAGGACAGAGTAACATATAGATTCAATAAGGTAATTCAAAAATGTAGCATGGTTCCTTTCCAAGTAAAAAAAATAAAAAATAAATGGGCCTAAAGGGCCGGCCCGAGGCCCTCCAGGGCCGGCCCTTTTAGGCCCGACTTCCTTTTAAGGCTATAATTTACAAGCCCGGCCCTTGAAGGGCCGGCCCGACGGGCTCAGCCCGTTTTCCCGGCTCTACGGCGGTACTAGGATGCAATTTGCATCCCGACCAAAAATCGGGACCATGATTGGGAGTGGGGGATCCCCATCCCGATTCCGATCCCAAATTTAAACGCCCGAGTTGCATCATTGTTGAAGGGTGGGAATGCGTCTTTATTCCCTAAAAGAACAGCAGATCAAATCATCAATAGCTTATCCAATCACCACAAGTTGACTCTTCACTGCAAATCTGGGGGTCAAGATATTCCCCAGCAAATTCTTGACCCTGGCAAATTCTTGACCCTGGAGTCATGTTTGAGTTCAGATTCTTTAAAAATCCATTTCTGTAAAATACTCTGTATTTTTTGCAGTTTTAAGTGGCCTTCAGATACTTCGCTTCACTACTTCGACATATACGTGGAGGAGGAACGGGACAATTGGTGCAACACTTGCACTTGGCAAATCAAAGAATCAGGTCCTTGTCAAAATAAGTGTTTTCCTTGAAATCCTCCTCAACCACAATCAGCAATTGCTTCTTGAGTATTATTCAAGTGTTGTGAAATATATATAAATCTAATCAATTAATGTATCGACTTCTATATATTTATGATATATGTTTGAGGTGAAATTAGAGTAATGTGCTTGGTTTCAACTATCAAATCGAATTGTTGGAGTAAAAAACACAGTATGTGAGATAAGTTTTGTCTTGACTTGCACAAACATACTATATGATAAGTGGTTCCAAACAAACACCAAGCATGCCTTATCCACTATTGGAACAAACATATCTGAACATTTATGTGATTTTGTAAGAGAGATATTAGAAAGGGAATCATGTTGACCAATAGTTTCAATACATGAACAACCCAGTCAAAACATTAATGCAAATGTGGATGATTCTTCAAACGTGACAACTGCAAATTAATATCATTATGGGATAAAATACAAAACGTTGTTGCAGTAATAACTATAAGAAGGAGAAGGAGGAGGAGGTTAGTTTGTTGCATCACCTGAAGGTGGAAACATGAACAAGATGGCTATGTATACGAAGTCTCTGCTTCTGCTACTAGTGGCAGGGTTGGAAGGGGGCAAGGCGTGGATTATAAAAACTCCAAAAGCTAAGTGACAGTGTAGTGCAGATACTCTCAAAATCAGGACTTGACGCTTCATTGCAAATCCAAGGACGATGATGTTGGAGAACACACCATACAAAATAAGGCAACTCATGAGTTCAAATTGAGGCCAAGTTTTTCATTCATACAACACTGTTTTTCTGCGGCTATAGGTGGCCCTTGAATACTTCACTTCAGTACTTCGACATATACAAAGAGGACAGAGACTGGTGATGCGATGTGTGCTGTTGGACAATATCGGAATCAGGTCTACGATGATCTCACTCGCCATACTGACTGCTATGCCTGGAATTCTGCACCATAGTCTATAGTTTTCCTTTTCCCATTACATTCTGTCCTTATTACTCTTCATGATGTATGAACTAAGAACTAGTTGAGAGATTGACGTTACTGTATTAGTTCTAAATACAAACCACCCCTAATCATGCCCTCTTAATAATATTAGCAATAAAATTCAATTAGTTCCAAGACATTTGTTATACAAGAATATTTTAGAAAGATTAGGTCACATTTATTATCATTAACTAATTTACCTAGCTTCTTTAATCTATTTAATTTAATTAAATAACTCTTTCATTGAGGATAGAAGGAGTATAGGAAAATTTCTTCAGGGATTTCTAGATTTTATCGGAGCATTTATTAAATTTCTTCAGTGACTTTTTTTCTAACCTTAAACATATTTAGATTAGTGTTGGAAAAGCTCGTTTAGATAGGAAATGACTGAAAAGGGTATGAATCTTATTAAATACTATATGTGTGTGTATACACGCATGCATGCATACATACATACATACATACATACATACATACATACATACATACATACATACATATATTAGTTATACATTGTAACCCCCTACCTTAATAACCATATTTATAGTTCGAGAATGCGTCATTAAGTTGAAATAGAAACCAGTGGTTAACTTAAAACTTTTCCAAAACTTGTTTAGTGCGGTCTCACGTTCACATCTCGAATATAATTGGTTTGACCAGCTCAGTTTCATTTATACATATCAGAGTGCAACCAAAAATTCCTAACAATGCTCAGGTTTCGTTACTTAATAAAGGGTTTACAACGCTTAGTTTCCCATACAGAGGATTACACAACACTATTCAATATATACAACATTTGCAACTAATCCCCAACAAAATATGACAACCAACTACCAAAATTAAAACTCCTAGTTAGGAGCTCTAACCGCCCTTCGTCACTTGCTTTTCCTTTGAACCACTTGCCCTTGCTGTAGGTTAATCATTGGAAAGAATGAGATTCAAAAGAATCCCAGTAGTAACAATTCACTTATAACATGTACAATCACAAAGTATGTAAGCAAATCACAACAATAACAACACAACGGCATTTCTGCAACAGCTTTCGCTGCATTCACAACGGCATATTTCACAACAACATGTTTCACAACAGCACAACAACGGCAATGTTATATCACGGCATATTCAATGAAATGACATACATGCAAGGCATCATACACATAATAAGAGAAAGAGTCACTACCTTGTTCTTTCCGCTCGTGCACTGGCACTGGTTTATCATGTGCAGCGCAAATGTCAAATCCTATAATTAGAATTTCAGCAACAGGTTATTACTTAATTCAATTCTTTAATTTAAACACTCGAGTTGGTTATCATTAGGGACATTTAATCAAATGAACTAAAGAGTTAAAGTGGTCAATTAACCTAAAAGACCAATTCCTAACCTCAAAGTTCAACAATACTATATTATGCCATTACATCTTCAATTTTCGCATAAGAGACCAAATCTGCCAAAATTTTCTCCAGACTTTGAAAAATCATAACTAATTCTACAAAAATTGAAATGAGGTGATCCCAAGTCCTATGGAAAGCTATTGAAGTCCTATTCATAGGAAAAATATGAATCATTACTGGAAATCACCACACAATTCCAGAATTACACAAAATCCCACACTGCTCCAGAATTAAGTCTAGTTTTGACATCAAACTTTGGGTAACCAGAACTCACAGCTCAAAAAACGAAATGACACAAATTATATGTCCATTTTGAAGCTTGAAATGTGAACTTTAAGCCTGACACAAATTATAGAGATCATTTGGTTATCTAAAAACACCACACAAGTAGAGTACCTCGCTGGAATTCTGTTCAGGCTGAAAACCCAAATTTGAGTTCCAATGACCCAAAATTCACAACCCAGGGCTATTCCCTCATAATTTTTCGTGTAGAACACAATGGTAACATCAAAATTAACAAATTCTCACTCATTCTCCATGTCCTGTTTTGGCAGAAAAATAAAAATAAATTCCAATAATTACCAACTTCCAATTTCAACATCAAACTTATGTCAAATGGTTTCCAATCATCATAAACCACCAATAACATAACCAAAACATCATGAATTACCCAAACCCTTGTTTAGCCAAAATCAAGGCAGATTTACACATGCCAAAATTCTCATTCAACCAACACAATCAATAGCTCAAATTGATGCTAATACTCACCTCTTGCTTCTCCTTAAGTTCTTTCTTTAATTCTTCAGCTTTTGTTCTTGCAAGGTGGCTGAAAACTCCTCTTATTCAAAAACAAAAACCATAAAAATGAAGCTAAGGAAGAGAGGAACAAGTTTCATGAGGGACTTTTGAGCCATAGATGAGGTTAAGAAGGTGAAAAATCAAGATTAAGCTCACCTTGAAACCTTGCTTTTCTTCCTCTGCGTTTTTGCTGCTGCCAACCGACTTTGAGACAAATGAGAGGGAGTGAAAGCATTCAGAAATTCTCTTTCCTTGGCCCTTAATATCTGACCGAAAGTGGGCCAAAAGAAATAAAGAATATGTGTGGTGAATAATTAATCCTTCTTGGTCAAAGTTGATGATATATAAGATGACTTCAATTTTAATTCTCTCACCTCTCTTACCTTTAGAATTCTTGGACGGAAAGTTTGAGAAAGATGAGGAAATATATGGATAATTCTTTCTCTCTTTTTCTCTTATATCCCTAGCCACTTTTATTGACTTTTCATATGGAAAAGATGAAGTATATGATATTAATTCTCTTCCCTCATGTCATGCCAATTGTAGCCCATGGAATAGCCAAAAGGGCTTCTTCAATTTATCATAATTTCAACTCTTCAAATATTACTTCTTTAGTTGAAATTGTTGACTTAGTTATTATCTTTTACAACTTGGTCAAATTGCCTTAACATGTCATATGTAATAGCCTATATTGTTTCCTCTTGTCATACAAAGTCATGGCCCTTTGAAGAAAATGATGATCTTGTAAAATATCATCTTACAATATAATATTAAATTGCCAATTTTGCATATGAAACTTGACTAAAGTCATAACAAAATTTCCAGAGGTAATTCTGTCATTAATCCCATCATCTATTCTGTACATTTAGCCCTTGAGTACATTTTGGGATATTACATACATATTGTAATAATTGAAGTAAAAAAATATTTTAAAAAATCGATGAAATTAAAAAGGTGAAATTATTATTGAAAAAAAACCAAAAGTACTTAATTAAAAAAGGAAAAAAATTAAAATTGTCAAAGTTGGATATATGAAAACAATTTTTGCTTGCTTACAAAAATAAAAATCGAATTAAATATTGAAATGGTTACACATATTTCAATTCATGCTAATTAACAGCAACTTTTTTAAACAACAACAACAATAATATATTCTGTGTAAGTAAGAATTAAGAAATACACCAAATATTATAGGTGTCTTTCTCTTTGCTGACATGACATACACAGCAACGCCACCATCTGTAAAACGATATCCTTATCTTTGCTCTTTCAAACTAGGTTGATGTGCTACTCGGTTGGTGTTCTTTTTTGTATTAGATATTACACTTAATCCTTCAATTCTAATGTTGTCGCTATCTGTTCTTCTCCTTCTCTCTCTCGCCATACTCTCTCTCTCTCTCTCTCTCGTCAGCTCCCACAGCCACATCGAGAAGCAGCTTCTCAACCCCCATAAGCACCTGGATTTAGCTTCTATAAGAAGCTTCTTGTTTTTGTTAAGCCCAATGCCGCTAGCCGCGTTCCCAAACAGAGAGTAGATGCACCAACTGAGCTTTTTTAACCATCCACCGTGTTCCCAAAATGACCCTTACTAAATGAAAGTATTTCTTAAACAAATGTGTTTGGGATAACGGTAGAAAAAATGACTTATATAATTCGGGCTTATTAAAAATGACTTAATAAATAAGTCAATATTTGTAATGTGATTTATGTTTGGATGAGCGGTTGAATAAGTGATTTCTCATAAGTCAAAATGTGTTTGGATTAGCGATTGTATAAGTGCGTTTTTAAAAGTAAAAACTTGAAGGGCATTTGTATATTCTTCAAATTTTAAATAGATCATATATGCGATATTCAACAGTAACATATCATCTGGCCCAGGAAGATATCTGAATAAGTGATTTTTTAATTTTTAATTTTTAAATTAAAAATTAGCGGAAAAATTGAAGTTAGAAAATGTGATACCAAAATACATAATTTCACATAAAAATATTACATAACTAATTGGATCATATGTCCCGTACAAATCGATCTCTAATCATGTCACGAATGTGATTCATACGGGTTGAAGATTATTCTATTTTTAAAGGTAATGGATAATATTATTCTATTTTAACACTTTCAGGGTACTATAAACCAAAAAAAAATTAAGACAACATTATTCCTAATTAAAAACTTACTAAATATGTTTGCACCTTAACTCAAAATTTAATGGTATAGTCAATATTTATTTTTTTTTCCGTAAAAAAAAGGTCTGGAATGAAATGGGAGAAATATGCGGACGGGGGAGTGGGTAACATACGCAGGTGGGGCCCACAGACGGGGGGAGTGGGTAACATACGCAGGTGGGGCCCACGGACGGGGGAGTGGGTAACATACGCAGGTGGGGCCCAAAAAAAACCGCTCCGGCTTTTTTTCAAAAATAAGTAGGTATCTTGGGCTTAAAATATAAGCTGCGTTTTTGGGCTTTTTGGATTTTTCAATAAGCTCTCCCAAACACAACTAAAATGTATTGCGTTTTAGTTGGGCTTTTTTGTGGAAAAACGGGCTTATTTAGGTAAAAAAAGCCACACCAAACACACACTATATCTTTAACACATTTATTAATTCAACTAATATTAATATATATATTTTTATCCTTAAAAATTAGTTATCCTTCCTCTATTAAAAGACACAAGAAGAAATATATATGAAATCAACAGAAATATTTTTTTAAAAAAAAAGAGGATTTCAATTATAAATTTAAAAGATAAAATAGATTAAGGTTTATATTCAAACTCAAAGAAAATCTTTGGGGAGATCATATTATAGCTAGAGAAGGAGCCCTTCTTTTCTTTCTCGGTGTCATCCAAGTGGTCGGCCATGGTTGGAGAGAGAGAGTCGCAGGCTCTAACTTTTGGATTTAAGGGGAAGGGGGAGAGACATTAATGGTGTTTTGAAGATTTATTAATAGAAGGACCTGTTGCTTTAACAGAGTAAATTATAAGGATTAAATAAAAAGAAATAAAACTAGAGGGACCTAATTCAAAATGGGATGAAACTCAAAGGATGGTCAAATTAATTTTTCCTTAAGTCAATATCTAACAAATTATAAGGGTTTTTAGTAATATAGATTCGAATTGTGAAATTACCTGTTTGTCTTATTAACACGTCTTAGTATTATCGTTGACAAGTCTATCTATTAACAAGTGTATATGCCATATTGATAAGTCATAGTGTTAATATCGACAAATTATAATTTTATCATCGGCAAGTTTATGTACCATATTGATAATGGGGGTAAACATATAATTTCACAATTTGAATCTATATATCACTAAGGTCCATGAGAGTTTTTAGATATTAAATTATATACCGAGACTTTTTTATATGTTTTTTTTTTTGTTCCTTATAACCACAGTGAGATTTTCCTAAAATCTTGTGTGTGTATGGTGTGTGTTTGTTTCGGCGATTTAGCAGGAAAATCGAACTTGAACAATGGCCAATTGGACTTGAACAGTGTTTTGATAAAAAATAGGTGTTTGTTTCAGCGATTGATTTTAAGATAAAGAAAGTCATAAGTTGAAAAAAGTCATAAACCTCAAAATGAAGCTTATTAGAGCATATGTGCCTATGTGTGTATAAAAAAAATATTGATAGGGGTATTTTCATATTTTTGGGGATTAATGAGGTATTCAAAATCACTTCTAATCACAAAACTTCTTTTATGAAAAATGTTCTAAATAATTTTCTCTTTCCTTAGATAGTAATCTTCTGCTAATCAGAGAATACTCTGGGATAAAAGTTTAGGCAAGTTTTGAGTTTTTTTAATATATGACTGTAGAAATGTAGAGAATAATTAATGATTAATTTTAATCAGTTTAGATTTATTATTTAGTTGTTTTATGATTTTATAATCATTTTTTTATAAACATGTCATAAATTAGTTTCTATATAATGTTTTTACCTATTAAATTTAGTTTAAATAATTTATTTGGATTATTGGAGGTATTATTGAGATTTTAATCGGTTTATTTTGTTAGATTTTGAGCTATGTGAGAATATAAGTTAGGATTTAATATTTAAATTAGAGTTTGATATAATTTATAAGATTTAAGCTTGAGGTGCACAGTAGAAAAGACTTTTGGAGTGTACCAATTTAAATTAGAGTTTGATATAATTTTATTAAAATTGTATCATTACCAAATTTTCAGAATTAATTTTTGAGAAAATTGTGAAAAAATCCCTCCGTGTGTAGATATCTTCCCAGGTCCCATTGACAATTAAGTTGCCAATGAGGACTTTTTTTCACAATTATCCCTTTATTTTTTCATTTTTCATAATTTTTTTAGTTTTTTTCTCTTAATTAATACAAAAGTCCTTTATGCAAAAGTCAAACCAAACATCTTAACTTTTACATAAATTACTTTAAGTTACTTATCCAATCGTTAATCCAAACACTCATCATTTAATCCAATATAACTTTTTTCCAATCTTAAAATTCCATAAATTTAAATAAAAATAAGTTACTTATCCAATCACCAAAACAAACACTACTATACTATAGATAATAGACAAAGTAAAAGCACAATGAAGGGTAGAGGAATAAAAGCACAATGTAAAGAATTTCCATTGGGAGCTCTCTCCCCTGAGGCGCCTCAGAGAGGTGAATTCCTGTCGGGCCTATCAGATTGGGGGCGCTAGGACTAGTCGGTTGTCAGGGACCCATGTCAGTAAATTCGGCGTTGGCCTTCAGGTTAACGCCGGATACCTGGAAGGTGGGTGCACCGAAAATCAAAAATAATCCATTGCATAATCCATGAGAAAAAAGAAGGGTAAAGGAATATAAGCGCGGTTGCGTTTGGTATAAACGACGGCGTTCATGGGCGCCGGTAATTAGGGATTAGTGATTTAGTGTAGTGCTTCAGGGAGGGGCAACCAAGGAGACGCAAGCCATGGCGATGAAGGAAGAGAAAGCGGGTAAGGAAGGTTTAGAGCTGCTGGGCTCGCCGACGTTCAAGGAGATGGAGAATGGTCGCTTCAAATGCGTGGAAACTGGACACGAACTGTTCGCCAAGGATATGGAATCCTACTCTCACAGCAAAAAGTGCCGATTAGGTCTCATCGACTTTGCCTTGTCCCATAATAAGCCCCCTCTCAATATGTTCAAGAAAGACCCGCCCTCCCGGTAAATTCTCTTGTTTCTTTTAGACTTCATCGTATCATATGTCAACTTCTAGGTGGTTTTGGTTGAAGCCACAATGCTCTCTGTCGTGGTTTGTCTATGCTATATTTGAAAACCAATGGAATGGAACTGTTCAAGATCTATATAAACGCACTAAGTGGATAGGCGCAAGCTTGACTTTAAAACTCATTCTTGGTGACTGTTAGGAGGAAAAATCGCATTTTTATTGCAGTTTAGCTTCCTGAAAGGAACAATGAATTTTAGCTTACCAAAAGAACTGCTCCGTTTGCTTCAACTCAGCATTCTTTGAAATAACTTTTCCCATAGTTCTAATATGAACATATTTTTTTTTATGATTTTAGAATCTAGACGCATGACGTCAATCCTCATTCTCACCTCTCTATTATCATTTTAGTCCATTTTATTTTCTATCACCCCATTACATTCCTATCCTTCCAACAACTGAACGGGCCATTAATTGTTTTCTTTCTATAACTTCAAAACAGCTGGTTGCATAGCCAAACCGCTGTATCTTTGAAGCTCTAAAGTCGAAACTATTTGTTAGGAAGACTGATGGCGTTTCCATTCCACTAGGATATGATGTGAATTTATTTTATTTGATGTGTCCGTTTGTTCCTTGGATTATTTATCAATGTCAGAATGGGATAACTTAGACATAGCTTCCGCATTGCAGTTCAAAGTTGATATGTAAATTGACTGGAGACACGGTCAACAAGTCAGAAGAACATATCTGGAAGCATATGAATGGGAAAAGATTTCTCAATAAACTAGGTCTGTCATACACTCTATACACTGTTTTAGTCTTTTGGAATCATGAGAAATTCCAAATAATTTAGTGAGGTTCTGGTTTCTCATTATTAGTCATGGGTTTAACATGTGAGTGCATGAGAAATTTGTAGATATTTATCAACTTATGTATTTGAGTTTCTAAAAGCAGAGCAAAAGGAAATGGAGAATTTGTCATGTAATGGAATTGAAGATGGGGAGAGTAAACTAAGTGCGGATGGTGGGAAGAAGGATAAGAAGAAGAAGAAGAGGGAAAAGGGAATTGAAGAAGTAAAATCTGAAGTACGGAAGTCTTCTAATGAGGAGAGTGACTCTGAAGAGGAAGAATTCTGGATGCCTCCTGTTGGAGATCGCTGGGACTTTGATGATGGAGGAGATAGATGGTGTTCAGGAACAGAGTCAGAGCAGGAAGGTGAAGAGGGTGAAGAAATTGGTATTTTTTCCTCTCCGGCTCATTTCAATTGATTTATGAGTTAAGGTGCAAAAATGCTCATAATTTTTTCCTAGAGAGCGTCAAATACCAAAACTTTATTTGGGTGCAAAATGCCCGTGAACTTTTTGAAAATGGGGCTAAAATGCACCCAAATAAAGGGGAAAATGCTCCATTTTTCAAAAAGTTTATGGGCGTTTTTGTATCCAAATAAATTTTATGTATTTGATGCTATTTAGGAAAAGTTTATGGGCATTTTTGCACCCTTATCCTTGATTTATTATCAATTTTCATTGGCTACTTTGTCATGGCCATACGAATTGTTGACACGCCAGAAAAATAGTTTTGATGGTTTAGAATATGAACAATATAAATAGTTGCATAATGGCACATGTACAATCTAAGGGTTCAGTTGGATGCAATATCTTATCCAGTCTGCTGTGTAAGAAATCTTATTTTGTGATAAAACACAAGTAGATTATCTCGTCAATAGATTATGTGAAGGGACTACATTTTGTCCCAATGGATAGAGCAGCTTTTTGAGTGTGTCAAGCTCAAGCATTACTTGGCTTCTCTTATGTTTTTCGTTGAGATCATACAAAAGATAAATTAATGATTTAGCTGACGGTCATATTGCAGATGTTGCTGCAGATGGGAATTCCAAGGATTCAGAAGAGCTGTCTTCTCGGTATGCTGTATTATCACGCAATGGATGAATTACAATTAAAACTATTTTGCTTTTGGTTAAATTTCATGTTCAGATTTTCAGGCCACACAGTATCTGTTGAACTTATCTTTCCCACTTACCTTGCAGGACAAAAAGGATGTCTATAGAAGTTGGACCCAGTAGCTTTGCCTCAAGGAAGAAGAAAAGTAAGAAGAACCATCAAAGCTAGTATCCGTGGGTGACATCAGTTTTGTGGCGCCGCTGTATAACATGAAATGTAGTAGTGGGCTGGCAATGCACTAAATTATGTAAATGGAGGTTATTTGTTTGAACGGATAGAAAGTGAGGGTTTTCAAGTGAAGTATATTCAAGGTTCAAGGAGAAGCTGCTTCTGCATTATATTCTGCAAGATAAATGACTCAACATTTTTGTTGTTTGCAGCTTCATTGCTGTAATTGCTGCCCTTTTTAATTCTTTGCTTCTTTTGGACTGGCAGCAAGTTTTACCGCTGATGTTTTAGTCATTCATAATTAAATCATGATTTCATCTGCTGCGGTCGAATGCTCATGAATGTTGATTTGATGTTTTGCTTGCGATATTTGTGTGAGCCTTGGAACTTGCCAAAGTGAATTTGATAGACAATCTCTTTTTATAGCGCTTTGATGTACGCAGGCACCAGATCATTGAAGCAAGAAGGATCTTAAAGAGTGCAGACTAGTATTTTATGCCATAACAAGTTTAAAGGGGGAAATTAATTTGTGAGTCCCATTAATTTCATATGCTTTTGTAAGCCCACAGTGTACCTGTGGAAAATCTCATTTTGGGCCATTTAAAGTGAGACGTTTTTTAGTAACAAAAAGCGAGATCTACTGCTGCTGGAGATATGAATGCAAACGAATCTGGGTAAGGTAATATTGCTTTTCCTTGAGTTTGGGCCGACTGATCCATGAACCAGACAACTCACTTGGCTCAAGTTCATAATGCCGCTGTAATCAAAAGGTTGACCTTCACTTGAGAGTTGAGATCCATGTACCAAGAAAAAAGGTTGACCTTCAGTGATCTTTATTTGATAAAATGTAATTTGTAATTATGAAAAATATTATTTGTGTGCCGTAGGTGTTCCACTTTTATTACCACTTAGGGTACTGGTAGGGAAAATGAGTATATCAAATGCTATATGCACATATACATGTAACGGGGACGGTAATGTAGTGAATTGTGAATTTAGGGGTAGAAACAGGTCAGGTCAGGTCAGGCCATGCCTGTTAAGGCACAAACTGGCCTGAGTCTGACCTGTGGCCTGTTGAAGGCCAATTTTTAGATCTAGACCTGGTTTGAAGCCTGTTAAGAAAGCCTGAATTTTTAAAATTTTTTAAGCAAACCGACAAGCCTACAGGCCACACTGCAAAACAGGCCAACAGGCCACAGGCCGAAAACATGCCTTCTTAAACAGGTCGAAAATAGGCTAAAACTTACAGGCTCATGTGAAATTATCCTTTAACCTTTATTTGATTTTTTTTTAAAAAAATATTTTAACAGGCTCAAGCCGACCTAATAGGCTTAACAGGCCTGTCAATAGGCCTTGGCTTGACCGATTAAGCAAAACAGGCTTTTGTTTTGGCCTCAGCCTGGCCTTTTAGCCTGACAGGCCAGGCTTAAATAGGCCAATCACAGGTCAGGCTATATGCCCTTGACAGACCGTCTGACCTATTTTCACCCCTAATTGTGATGAAGGTTGGATATGATGAGTGACCAGTGACCACCACACTCAGGAGACAGAAGCTACATCTCTAAGTTATGTACTTGTCAGATTCATTTCCAACCCAAAAAAAGAAGTGAGAGTAAATTTCTGTCAAGCAAGCCGGTAACAGCCAGGTCCCCCACGTGAAATAATGTAAAGTGCACAACACCCTCCCACCCAATGACGTTTCCTACTGTCCTTCCCTTGTTTTGCCTTCCCAGGCAACCCTTTCTCGATTTACATATTACTGCCACACCCCCCACATGCTTGATACTACGCTTTTTCCCCCCAACTAATTGCGTACATTTATTTTCACAAATCTCGAGGAGATATATATTTAATTTATTTTTATTGAACCAAATATGATTATATTCTTCCTAGTGATTATTATAATGTTGATTAAGATCATGATGGTGAGGCGTGCACCCTAATACACAAGCTCCAATCGGTGGAGACCTCAACAACCCCATCATCCTCCCTCTTATATGCAGCTTCTCTCACACTCTCTCCCAGTCTCTCCTCCCATGATTCTCCTCTACCTGTCCCTTTCTCTTAATCATTTTATTATTATCTTAATTATTCATAAATCCTTTGTTAAAAAATAAATACATGAAGGTTTCAAGATATTCAATTTTTTTTCCCTATAAATTTGACTTGTAGATGACATTACGTATCAAATATGAAAGTTTCACTTAAAAACACTAATTGTTAAATTTAACTTGTAAATATGCATGTTTCACTTTAAGTGAT
This sequence comes from Inga oerstediana, assembly GCA_963210345.1. Lineage (NCBI taxonomy): Eukaryota > Viridiplantae > Streptophyta > Magnoliopsida > Fabales > Fabaceae > Inga > Inga oerstediana. The sequence goes on from OY723401.1 coordinate 5,562,640, forward strand.
AATTTGTTGGTTACCTCTTTGTGTATTTACTTGGGGCCTTTTTTTCTTTATTATTTCTTCGTTCCTTTCTACATCTCTAAATCCCCCATATCCTCAATCCTTGCACTCCCATATTTTATTAGGAAAAAAAAAGTAGCTGCGTTGGGCCATATCACATAGTAGCATACTATAAAGTATAAACCTCTCTGGCTCTCTCATTAAATTTGAATATTTATTCATAAATCCTCAAATCATGTGATGTGATGGTTTTAAGATTTGGTGAAAGGAAGACAAGCGCGCGCAAAACCTGGTACGCATATGATATTTTATTAAAAAGTACTCCGGTCCTAAATATAGGATATAGTATGTAGTACAAATTACACTACAAATTATATCCTATATTTAGTACCATAAGGAATATTTCTTTAGTTATTAATTGAGAAATTGATATTAATCTTAAATGTAAAATATATTTCTTATATTTATCAATATTTTTTAATTTATCTTTATTGATTGATGCTTCCTCAACAATAATTAAATAAAAAAGATGAAGTGAATTAAGAAAGATAATTAAATTCTTTTAATAAAAAATTATTTCATATTAATTAACTAATTTTATTGATCTAATCAAATTACATAAATAAATTGTACATTAAAAACAAAAAAGGAGTAATTAAGTCACGTCATTATCGGGGAGGGAAAAAAATCTGATCAGGAAAATGTGATTTTTATTTTAATAATTTGAGTTTAAATTTCGGGACCACTATCTCGCGTGTTACACAGATCAATTGAAAAACATTAACAAATAGGAAAAAATCCGGCTCATGTAGGACCCTCATTTGTATCTTACTCTTAAATGGTTGAAAATGGTGGCCACGTGTTAAGATTTTCACATGTGGACAATTATTATATATATTCACCATTTCAGTCCAGCGTTTGTGTTCTACCCTGAAACTAATATCATTATCATAATCATGTATTTTAGAAAATCACCATTATTCAAATCTCATTGGCATCACATTAATTTTGTGCTAATGTCTTGGACTAAGCCTGGGGGCACTCTAAAAATAAATTAACCTATTTTTATAAAAATTCTAACACCAGAGAATTTTATGCCTAATTATGTTGCAGAGAGGCTAAACATGACAATTGCAATAGAAGAAATATAGAATGAGACCTACTCTCTCTTGTCTTTAGTTTAGGGGCTAAATAATTAAGTTACAAAAATTAAAGATGAACTAGTTAAGTTGCTTATTTATAATAAATATATGGTAGTTTTCTTAAAACAACATCTTCAGTCTTAATGGAAATCTTTTTAACACGTGCAATTAATGGTGTTAGTTTGAAAAAATAATTATAAATTGTGAGATAGAGTAGATTTAGGCATTATATTTAATAATAAAACTAATTAATCTATTAACTCTTATATTTAGATGGCCATCAAGTAGAATAGATAGAATATGAATTTAATAGGGAATATTCGACCAACGGAAGTTGGCGCAGATGGGTAGGCATCTGCGCCACACCAATCCGTTCTTGGGTTCGATCCCAGGAAACGGAAGGTGTAGAGAATTTCCGTTGGGAGCTCTCTCCCCTGGGGCGCTTCAAAGAGGTGAATTCCTGTCGGGTCTATCAGATTGGGGGCGTCAGAACTAGTCGGTTGTCGAGGGCCCATGTCGGTAAATCCGGCGTTGGCCTTCAGGTTATCGCCGGATATCTGGAAGGTGGGTGCACTGAAGGCCAAAAATGGTCCATTACATAAACCATCCAAAAAAAAAAAGAATATTCGGGCAAAGAAGAAGGGACCCAATGGAAAGGTAACGAAGAGAGCTTCATTTTGTCAGAACACGCATTTGTTTAGTTCTTCCTCACGAAATGAAAAGACAATCAGGCTGGATGTCTCATTTCTTCCAATTTTAGATTCTAGATTCCTGCTGTAATACTTCTAATCATCTCATGTGACTTTTAGCCGTTAGGTACACGAATACTTACTCTCATTCTGCAAAACCATCCAAACATAAATATTATATATTAATACAAACACACAGACAAACACAAAGATATATATATATATATAGTGAAGCCTGTTGGTGCATAGGTTAGGCCTGTGAGAAGAAGAAAGACAATGGATGTGATTGGGGGGATCTTACTGTTTTGGCTTGTATTGATGAGTGGTGTGAAGTCTGAAGAAGCATCTTGTGATTTCCCAGCAATATTCAACTTTGGTGACTCTAATTCAGATACAGGCTGCATGGCTGCTGCCTTCTATCCCATGGCTTCTCCATGTGGTAACACCTTCTTCCATGAGCCTGCTGGTCGAGGCTCCGATGGTCGCCTCATCGTCGACTTCATCGGTATCTCTAATCTCAACTCTGTTCCTTTATCCATTCAGATCTCTTTCAGATACCAATCAGTTATATATATATAGTATTCCTTGCCTCAAACGAGAGTTGTTTTACATGTGAATGCAGCACAGAAGCTTGGCTTTCCTTTGTTGAGTCCTTATATTGATTCAATTGGAACAAGCTATGGGCATGGAGCGAATTTTGCAGCAGGATCATCAACCATTAGGAGGCAAAATAGAACATTCTTTGATGGAGGCACTCCATTTACTCTTGAGATTCAGACTGCACAGTTTCACCAGTTTAAGGCACGCACCGCCAAGTTCTTCAATCAATCTGGTTGGTTGTTCTTCTGATATATAATATACCTGTGCAACACCTTTTTTATTATCTGTTAAAACTGAGTATATCTATGAACTTGCAGGGAACAATCATCCCTGTAGAAAGCAATTTCCCAGGCCAGAGGACTTTCCTAAGGCTATTTACACCATGGATATTGGCCAGAATGATATTGCTGCTGCTATTGACAGAGTGGGCAAAGAGGATTCTCATGCTGTAATCTCTGAAATTGTACACCAATTTGCTACTCAAGTTCAAGTAAGTTATGTTTCAACTAGTATGATTCCACTATCGTTTGAAGGATTCAACTTAAGTGGTAAAACCAAAAAAAAAAAAAGAACATATTTTTAAAAGCTTTACTAAGAGAATTTAGTACCCATATCCAGTATTTGTATAAAGAAGGAGCAAGGACATTCTGGATACACAACACTGGCCCAATTGGATGCTTGCCAGTAACCGTACACAACACTCACAACCCAGAGCCTGGTTACGTTGATCAAAACGGCTGTGTGAATTACCAAAACGACATGGCCAAAGAGTTCAATGAAAAACTCAGCAACACAGTGGTCACTCTCAGATCACAACTCCCTGATGCCTCATTAACATATGTGGATCTCTTCTCTGCCAAGTATTACCTAATCAGCAACGCAAAGAAGGAAGGCAATTTACTAAATTCTCACTGCTAACACAACTTGCAGAAACCCAGTACCTTTCGAATTCACTCATCTCTTCAATGATATTGCAGGTTTTGTTGATCCTGCTAAGTTCTGTTGTGGGTACCATGAAAATGGGATTGATATATGGTGTGGAAACAAAGGAACAGTGAATGGTACTGAAATATTTGCTGGTTCTTGTGAAGATCCTTCTTCCTATATCAGCTGGGATGGAGTACATTACACTGAAGCAGCCAATCACTGGATTGCTGATCGTATAATCAATGGTTCTTTCTCAGACCCTCCAATAGCGATCACACACTCGTGTCATAAACCTGGCTCTCTCTGATTCTGACCCTTCTTTCTTCCTCGCCAATAGATTACAATATTACATGGGTTACAAATAGTGCTTGGCTTACTATAATTAATTAAAGCATACGTTTCTTACTACAATATTACATGGGTTGCAAAACAGGGTAATCCTAATCCCCTGCATCTTTAACCAACAAAGGTTATGTTTTGTGTGTTTTACTGTATTATGATGGTGATAAGAAAATGTTTACAGGTTGTAAAATAACTTTTCTATGTTTGGGTCAATAAAGAAGCTTCGCTACATGGCAAATAAACACGCGCGCAGGCAATTTTGGACTTTTTGTATCATCTATAGTACTAAAAGAGCGCCTCTTTTCCAAGTTTCTGAACTTCATTGGTTTTTCCCTTAAATTTTGTAATTCCTGTCTTGCGTAGTCAAGTTCCATGTTTGAGATTTGTTTATATGTATTTTTTTGACCAAAGTTTTGTTTAGATGTATGAGCACCAGCAGGTGTCAGTGTGATTTGACCACCAATATATGAAGGGGGAGCGAGTTGATAGTGACTTTTCAGTACATTACTAACATTTTTTCTCATGACAATGATATAGTGTGTGTTTGGGATAGCGGTAGGAAAAGTGACTTATTGTGATTCTGACTTATTAAAAATGGCTTAAAAGAAAAGTGAATTTTTGATTCGTGATTTATGTTTGGATAAGCAATTGAAAACGTGCTTTTTCATAAGTGAAAACATGTTTGGATTAGCGATTGTATAAGTGCGTTTTTAAAAATAAAAAGTTGAAGGACATTTGTATAGTCTTCAAATTTTAGATAGATCATATATGCGATATCCAACAGTAATATATCATCTGGGCCTGGAAGATATCTAAAATGCAAACTTGTAAATCATAAAATGAAGTGCAAACTAGGAATGAAATTTCAGAAATTATAACAACATAAACACATTGTGATTCACTCTATTATGCCACTAGAGCAAATAATTCCCAATCTAGAATTTCAATGGCCACAATTGTAGTACGAAGTCCAAACGTAGGTAACGTTGAGCTCAAAAACCAAATGACTTAGGAAATTACATAATTTCACAAAAAAACAATTACATAACTAATTGGGATCATAAATCCCGTACAAGTTGCTGTGTAATCATGTCACGAATGCGATTCATTCTGGTTGAAGACGTCGCAGCAACATTGGACGAGGAAGCCGCATCGTCTACAGTATTATCATCTCCCTGAGCCACATTGCCACTTTCTGCTTCACCAAAATCAACATCACTCTGAGAATTTCTCCTAATAAAGTTATGAATGGCCATAGTCGCCACAACTAAGCGGACTTGCGTTGGGTAGGAGTATTTGCGCATTTTTTGCAATAATTCGAATCTATTCTTCCACACGCCAAAAGTCCTTTCAATAGTTGACCGCAAACTTGAATGATAGTAATTGAAGGTCTCTTTAGCATTTGCCAAACCAGGACGACGCTGAAATTCTGCCAGGTGATAGCGGTTACATCTGTATGGACCAAGATACCCAACTGGTGTGGGATATCCAGCGTCGACTAAGTAATATTTGCCTAATGAATGTCTCAAATCATTTTGAAGGTGTTAGATTAAGCAAAGTGCGCACAGAAAGTAATTACACTGAGTGGGCTTAAAATATACCTGGAGGTGGATGAGGGAAATTCTGAGCTGGATTTGAGACAGCAGCATCAAACACATGAGCGTCATGTGCAGATCCTTCCCAACCCGCCAACACGAACGTAAAACACATATCCCAATCGCATACAGCCATTACGTTCTGTGTTGTATAACCTTTTCTCCCGATATATCTTTCCCGGTTGGGACCAGTGATCACACACTTGATGTGAGTTCCATCTATGGCTCCAATGGCATCCTTAAAGTAGGGATAATAGCGAGGATCGTGGAGGATTTTTGGGTGGCATCCTTTGAATTCGGGATCAGAGGGTTTGATATATTCTCGAGCTAGGCTAAAACAAGCCTCTAGTACCAAGTGCAATAGCCGACTGACAGTTTCCCCTGAATGCTGAAACAACTCTTGGACCATCCTATTACAGACGCCATGGCCAACTGTGAGCAAAAACATCGCAACCATTTCTTCGACCCCGACATTCTTAGAATGTTGTAACCCATGTTCGACCAATTTACTGCACAACCGGTAGAATACATGTTTTTCAACTCTAAACATGTCATGACATTGTGATTCATGCTCAGCCAAAATATCTTGGACAAATAAATGACCGGGTCGTGAACCCGTTTTACGAGGTTCTTTACATATGAACCTCGTCCAATATTGACACACTAACGCAGCTGTTTGTTCATACTCTGTTATCTCTTCATCGATAAGAGCTAATATCGAAGAGTCGTCGTCTTCTTCCTCCATCCAATTTTCCATTGCAACTGTAACCTGTGCATTGATTGCAAACGTATATAACATAAACATAATTCATAAAACGAACGTCGGATTAAAATATACATAATATATCCGAAATTAGCATTGTTGGTCTAGTAAAAACAAAAGACGAAGCATGCATACAATAAACACTAAACTATTTAGCCATAAAGTTCAATGCAAGGGTCGTTAACAATAAACAAAATACGAAGCATGCATATCGATACTTAAGAACATAATTCGTAGCGACTCAATCAACGGTCGCAACCATAAGACGCAGCCACGCAATCACACTATCCTTCTTCCGCTTAACAAGTGAGAAAAACGTGTCCCGACTAGTCTTGTCCATGATGACCTTGAAGCAGCGGATTTGAAAGTCCTCATCTTTTTGCACTTCATTGAACTCAAGCAAGGCTGCAACAGCGGCATCAACACTCCTTGCTTGAATCTCACTAATGTTTGTAGATCTACTCTTCGATGCTTCTGCCATGACACTAACCGCATCCGCAATCTGCTTTGCCGCTGGCATCTTCTGCTTCTTTTTCTTCCCGAAGAAATCAAATCGTTTCCGCTTTCCCTGACTTCCGGAATTAGTTGGACAAGATGATGCGCCTGGACCAGAGGGAGGAGTTTGGGAGGATAACCCGACGCTCGCTAGCTCATCCGTCACTCCTGTGCTAAGTGCTGGGTCAACTCCAAAATTCTCGTCCTCGCTGTCCCCTGAACCTTCCTCCTCGACCATAGTAGGTCGGTACACATCCTCTTCCTCTGCATCCTGTTCCTGTGTCTGTGTCTGTATGAACGACGGATTTTGTTCATCCTCGCCTGTTGCCACGACGTCCTTGAATATAAGCCTCAATTCTCTTTCGTTCCTGAGGGCTGAACGGCGAAACTTTCTATACGCCGAATTCTCCTGCATACAGACAAGTAACAAAGCCATTAACTAAACTCAAAACTAGCTGATTGAGGCAACTGAATTACTATTATGCAGCATTATAAGTTTCAGTAGGGATCACTAACCTGACATTTGCGCTGCCACCACTCGGCCGAAGCAACGACATTTCCGGTTCCAGGCTCTCGGCCCACACCGGTCTCTTTTATTAACGCATCCCAAGTCCTTAAATCCTTCCTTAACATATCAAACTTATTTTTTAACTGTTTCTTGTCATACGCTTTCCCAGTTTTCTCGTTGAATGTAGCAATAATAGCTTTCCAACCATCACTTGAAAAAGACAACCCTCGTCGTTCTTTTTTTAAGATTTGGTCAACCATGGCGTAGACAAAAATCTCAGTGGACGCATCATCCCATAACGCTCTGTCATTCATCTCTCTATGGAAAAGTTTCACTTTACATAAATGTTGATGACATAAATATGCTTTAGTACATTATATTTAGTAATAATTAGAGTCTATGTTTTGGTTGCTTCTTGTATATTTCCATTAATTAAGCAACCAACTATTGTTTTCATACATTTCAACACAATTAATGGGGGCAAAAACAGAATGCTATCTAAATTTGGTTGTTCTCAAAGTATCACTTTCAGTTAAACGCTTCACTGCAATAATTAATACGAAAGAGGAAAATAAATAACAAATCGTCCCAGTACAAGTACAACATTGAGATACCAAATATGTGATCCAAACAAATGATTTTCCTAAGCAATAATGAAATGGAAAAACCAAATTGCAGTGCACAATTATCCACTCAGTTCAAATGCATATTTCATAGAGGCAGAAACACATTCAGACCGAGGAGATTCAACCAGAACAAAGAACCAAAATTTCACATACATGTCAGACTATCATATGTTCAGTTCCTGTGCGAAACAACAGTTGAAAACACCATCAACTTGCAGCCAAGGTAAGAAACACAAGGATTAAGATAAAACAAACGATATCCAGCACCAGGAACTACACCCCTAAACGCACCAAGATGTGCATTAATCCTCGCTCTCCTCACACACTCTCTGCCTCGCCGCCACAACATACCAACACAAGAACAAAAAATACAACAAAATCTTACACACTCCACCGACAAGGAAAACAGAGCACTGGCAAAAAAAAAAAAAAGCAGACAGAGACTTAGTAACGAACGAAAGCCAGGATTCAAAGCTCAAAACTCAAAACTCATCTAAAATGCAACTTGTGAAGCTTATTCAGCAAACGGAGGGAGGACCGACAATCAAAACAGAGCAATGGCAAAAAAAAAAAAAAACCAGACAGAGACGGAGCAACGAACGAAAGCCACGATTCAAGGCTCAAAACTCAAAACCCATCTAAAAATCACTTGTGAAGCTTACCTTGCAAATGGAGGGAGGATCGACAGCAGTGCGTGCGCACACCAGACTCGCCGACGGACGACCGGATCCCAACTTCGCAACACTAGACTCTTCAATGGCCGAATATGCCAAGAAACAACAGATCCACCACCGTGTTGCTCAAAAAATGGCTGCAATATCACTGCAACACACCGTCGAAGCTCACCTCGACCAACGCTCGACTGGAAATTGGAAGAATCTCGGAACTCTTCGACTGGCCACACCACCGCAACCACTAGACTCGTCTTCAACTGCTCCAACACCACGCCTTCACCATTTTCCGGCCGCCGAGGGAGAGAGGGACGAGCTTTGGAGATTTGGTCGACAATGGTGGACGAGCGATCTTCGATCCAGTAGGTGAGATGTTTGCTCGGTTTTAACTTTTAAGTGAAGACCGTAAACACTGATCCAGTACTCTCTTCTGATGCACAGTGGCAGGGCAATAAATGCCCATAATAACGGTTAAATATTTAACCATCAAACAAAACGCATTTGAAAAAGTAATTCATTCCAGCTTAACAAAACGCGCCAACATTCGGGCTTTTTTCTTTTCTTCAAATGCTGAACCAAACATCACCAAAACGTATTGCAAATATATTTGGGCTTTTTGTCATCAAAACGGGCTTATTTGATGAAAAAAGTGATCCCAAACCCTGCCATAGTCTTGTTACATTACAAATCAGCTACTAACTCCAAATGATTTTCAACAAAAATTAAATGCGGATAATTATGTCCTTATTTCTGGGATCTTGGAATGAATAAAATAGTTGGAGAATTCCGGGGAATAGTAGAAAAATACTAAAATGCTTTTCCATTCACAGCAGAAAGGGCTGGCGCCATTACTGTACAAATGAAAATGTTGGTTGCCCATTCCTAGAACCAGAAGATTGACTCTACCGTCTCACCATCACCCACAAATTACGCAAAAGCTCCCCCCTCTGTTTTTTTCCAATTCAACAGTGTTGAACCATCGTACAGCTTTCTAGCTTACACCGACAGAACATAAGATGGTCCACGTCAATTATATTTATGCGTTATAAATCACAGGATCGCCAATACAGCCATACTAACTGCCTTGTGTCGCAGACCTTGCAAGCACTGACATGTGTTGGATCGCAGCTATTTTATCCTCCTCGATGCCCACGTTAACCTCAAAAACTAAGGAGAAAAGATCAGAAAATACCCTCAACTTCAAAATTTTAAATTAGTTATTTCTAACTAAAAAAGAGCTGTCAATTGCTACTCCCTCCTATTATTTTTATAAAATTTTTTTTTACTGTGCAAAATAAATTAAAAATTAATATTAGTTAAAAATAATTAATATGTAAAAAATGTTATCTTTTTTAAATATACCCATATTTATAAAAAGAGTAAATAAGTATAAAATATGAGAGATGTTGAGTAATAAATAATTAAATGAAAGAGAATTAGCGGTAAGCAGGAGTTAATTAATATAAAGATATATATTTAATAGGGATAAAAAAAATAATCTAAATTTTGAGACAAAAAAAAATTTATTATATTAAGAACCGACCCTTAAAAAAGAAAGGTGTTTGTAACAAGAATTGAAAGATGGATATTCTTGTAGTTAGTAATACCTAAATTTTTGTAAGCAACAAAATTGCTTAGGGATTTTCTAGTCTTCTTCCCTGGGTTTTTAGCCAATGTAGAGAGGTACATGGGATGAAGTGCGGTCTGAATTTACCAGTGTAATCAGACCTGAACCGGATAGGCCGGTCCGGCTCGAAAATCGCCGAACTGGGTAGTAGATCGGTTCAGTCTGATCTGATTTTTAAAAAAAAAAAATCAATTTTTTTTAAAAAATTTCTTTAAAATTTTATATTATTAAACCTAAAATCTTTAACCTCTTATCGACTTGACTCTGATTTAACTCCGGATTGACTTCGGTGTGATCCACCAACTCTTAACCCAATAACCCCAACCAATTCGGTGACTAATCCGGATTTGATTAGCTTAGAGTTTCCTGCTGAAGAGTGCAAAATCCTAAAACTGGATGGAATCTTTTGTTTCCTGCTGAAGAGTGCAAAATCCTAGAACTGGATGGAATCACGTGGTTTTGCTCCAAGACAAATATCGCCTGGCTAATCGCTCTCTCCTAACTCTGATCTAGGGTGCTTTTGCGTCTCTATAAATAGGTGTGCTCACTACTCTGCTCAAGCACAAGATACGATAACACAAGCTTGAAAATGGAGCTGGTGAAACATTTTGTCTGTGGATTGTTGCTGTTCTGGTTTCTATGTGTGAGTGGTGTAGAGCAGAAAGGCTCGCCCTTTTGTGGATTCCCAGCAATTTACAACTTCGGAGACTCCAATTCAGACACTGGAGGCATATCCGCTGCCTTTGAGCCCATTTCTGGGCCATATGGCGAGAGCTTCTTCCATAAGCCTTCTGGGAGAGGCAGCGACGGCCGCCTCATCATAGATTTCATAGGTAACATACTTCCAAAACCAAAAAAAATTCTTTACTTCTACTGGTTTATGAGTGATGGTGAAATGTGTAATTTTCTGGGCAGCTGAGAAGCTGAAATTGCCTTACTTGAGTGCTTATCTGAACTCACTTGGGACCAATTACCGGCACGGTGCGAATTTTGCAACGGGAGGATCCACCATCAGAAGGCAAAACGAAACCATATTTGAGTATGGGATAAGCCCTTTCTCGGTTGACATGCAGGTTGTCCAATTCGATCAGTTCAAAGCTCGCTCCACTGAGCTTTACAAACAAGGTGAGCAGCAATTCACACTTGTACTTCGAGCAATACACCACACCACTCAATATTATTCGTCGTTAGTTACATATATAGTGCCTGTTTCTTTAAATCTAGCTAAGAACCCATCCGAAAGAAGCAAGCTTCCGGTACCAGAGGAGTTCTCGAAGGCTCTCTACACATTCGACATCGGTCAAAATGATCTCTCTGCTGGCTTCAGAAAGATGAGCTTCGACCAGCTCCGTGCAGCTATGCCAGATATCATCAACCAGCTAGCCTCTGCAGTGCGAGTAAGTAGGAAACTTTTTTCAGATATGGGATAACTAAGAATTTCAGGAAATTTGGAAGTTGTATGATTGAAATGAAATGGATCTGAGCTTAAATAGGTGATTTGCAGCATCTGTACGAACAAGGAGGGAGGGCCTTTTGGATCCACAACACAGGACCAATTGGGTGTCTGCCAGTGAATCTGTTTTACAAGCATAATTTACCAGCAGGCTATCTTGACCAGTACGGTTGTGTGAAGGATCAGAATGAGATGGCTATAGAGTTCAACGGCCAGCTTAAAAACAGAGTGATCAAGCTCAGGGCAGAGCTCCCACAAGCTTCAATTACATATGTGGATGTCTATGCTGCAAAATATGGACTCATCAGCAAAGCCAAGAATGAAGGTAATATCTGTCCATTCATTACTGACATTATATATATTATAATAGGTTCTTATATATACATTTGGGTGTCAAATGTTTTGTTTTGTTTGGTGTCTTCAGGATTTGCTGATCCATTGAAGATTTGCTGTGGATATCATGTGGATGACACTCATATATGGTGTGGGAAAAAGGCAATGGTAAATGGAAAAGACGTGTATGGGGGTTCTTGTGAGGATCCCTTGAAATATGTGAGCTGGGATGGTGTTCATTACACTGAGGCTGCTAATCATTGGGTTGCTGATCGAACACTCAATGGTTCTTTGTCAGACCCACCAATTCCAATTACTCAAGCATGTTACAGGCACTAAAGGTCGTGTCACAGGTTAAGTGATCGTTTGAAATAATTTATTTTTAAATAATAAATGTTTATAAATCGTGATTCACGGTATACAAAGTAAGTATGTGAGAGGAGTTTTATCTCGACTTACGTAATAAACACTTATATTCAAAAATTCGCAAATAGAAAGCATAAATGGCGCTTATTTATTTACTACCAGTTTTTGTTGAGAAATATTTGCTTGCAAAATGAAACTGCATTATTCAAGGTGCTCGTTTCTTTTAGCAAGTATGCTTTTTTGTGTCTTTAGCATAACATGCATATTGGAAAAGTAAAGCTCGTCTAAACACACCTCATCTATTATAGCCGCATTACCAATATCAATGAAGCAATCGCGTCGTCTTTGTCCAATCAATCTAATATTGAACTACGTCCGTCAGATGGTCAAAGTCCAAGTGCGAGAAAAAGCCACAATCGAAATTCTTTAACCGTTGCAAATCACCGAGCATACAAAATTCAACTTAGAGATATATCTTGTTCATTGAAGGGATGGAAGGTAAAAGCTTTTCATTGGTCACCCATGCATCCACTACGTCCTGGAGTTTAAAACTAGAGTATATTATAAATTATATTTATGCATTTGCTAATATCAAAGGTGTAAAATGTACTTTAAAAGACCCTAATAGATTAATATAATTGTCAATTACAGCCGATTATAACCTCATCAATGACCTAAATGCTACAATCTCTGTGGACATAGATAAAGCTTATCATCAAAGTGTAGAGACAAGCACAGATATATATATATATATATATATATCATTTTCGTTGTGGCAAGGTTGAAATGGATCAATAACAGACACGGGAGGCATTGACAATGGACGGTGTAGCAATAGTAGGAGGGTGGTTCCATGGATAACAATCAGTATAGGCCTTACAGTGTCCATTATATCTACATGGACCTCTTTTCCATATTTTCCAAGAACACAGTGCAACACCGCCTTGATGCTTCACACAACTAGCCACGTCTCTTGTCTGATCATATATGTCAAAGTGGTGCACCGAAGCGTCATATGGCCAACTGAACCTGCAATGAAACAACGTTGTTGATATGAGATTCGGTGTGAAATGGAATTTGAATTTCGCTCCGACTCTGATTGTGTGTGTTCCAATATCATTATCCTTGGACTTGCAGTGAAAAGTCAACCTCTGAGGTTGATTAGTAATCATATTGATGATTTCTACTGTCGTCTTCGGAGGGAAGAGAGAGAGAGGTCTGTTACCCTCAATGACCATTGTTGTCCATACTAGAAAGATGAGAGATTTCGCCAACAGAGCCATGTGTTCTTATTTCTCACAAAAGATCGTAGAATGTTGATCTGGGTTTATATTGCATAAATTTTCTACACACACACACACACAGTGTAATATATGTGCACCAGACTAGGGGTGTGAGTCATGATGATTCCATCACATACATGAATCGCATTAATTTAATTCATAAGGGTGAGTGAGTATTTACTGATTAGACTTGCATTTATTTATATATGACATTCTAATAAACTGGGTCAAGGTTTTAATCGATATAAAGGTAATATTTGCTTGTATAGGTTCCTTTTATTTGCTTTTGAGGGACAGCTCAAAAAGTTGAATGGTTGGGGTATTGGTGGAATAAGTATTGAGAAAGGAAGAAAGATGAGGAAATATAAAAGGAATAGGTATAATTGTATATAATGGTGGCAATGTTGGAATGGAAAATTAAATATGGGGGCTATTGTCATATTTACACGCACCTCCTTTTCCATATTTTCCACATTGTATAACAATGTAGTGTAATGAAGCGTCAGATATACGGCCATTATTGAAATTCCAAAAAAAGGAAAGGAAAAAAAAAAAGCAACAATGTTGTTGGTTTAAACTATTTCGCCTGAATTTGAACTCGTTTATATTTCATTCCGACACTACGTATGTGTTCTCCAACATCATCACGTACCATCCTTAGATTTACAGTGAAAGAGGAGTCCAAGGGTGGATTGGTCAGATTGTCAATCATCTGCACTATGATCTTTGAGCGGCTTAAAACCTCTCCTCTTTCCTTCCCTTCCTCTTCCCTCCTCTTTTTTTTTTTAGCCATTAGATCAACATTTAAATGATCCATATTTGATCTTTTATAAAATTATTGTTAAAATATTAAATTATAAAAAAATTAATTAAATATAAATTTCTAAATTTTGATATAAATAATTCAATATTATAATAAAGAAAATAAAAATAATATTATGTATAAAACTAAATATAGACCATTCAAATATTGACATGGTTCATGAACCCGGATTGGACTGGCTGGTCCAGCCTGGAAACCTGTGAACCGGCAGGTAAACCGGTCCGGTTCGACATCCCATCCGGGTCACTATTTTTTTAAAAAAATTGATTTTCTTTAAAATTTTATATTAATAAGACTAAAATCTTCAAATTCTCTCCGATTTGGCCCCAATCTAACTCACTAACCCTTAATTCAATACCCCGACCGGTTCAGTGTCCGGTCCAAGTTCATGAACCTTGAATATTGATCTAGCGGCTAGAAAAGGAATAGGAGGGAAGAGGAGGGGTTTCAAGCGGGATCTCCGAGAACCAGTTATGGGGGCACCATGAGCTTGTCCAATCTGGACTGTCTAGATGTCTAGATTTAATTTTTTTAAGAGATAATTTTTAAATAAAAAAATATTTTTTGAAAAAATTGTTTGTTAAAAGATTGTTTTTATTTTAGATTTTCTACCATTAAAATAATTTTTTAAAAATAAATAAAAGGGAGAATGACAATAAGGTCCCAAAGACCAAACAAAATCATAGTAAGGCTCATGTGAAAAGTCAAAGCATGAAAAAAAAAACTCAACATGTTCTATAAACATGCTTAACGAGTTGTTATTTCTTTTTGCAGGGATCTTATTATGATTTTGTTTGGTGTCACACCCCGCACTTCCCCCACACGAAACCGAATCCTAGGGCCTACAGGCGGACTACGGGCATAGACTCACAAAGATATCCACCCCCTCCCAACTCAATGGTGTTTCTTTCGCCTCCCCAGACTAGAACTCGCCACCTGGAGGCATAAGTAGTGAATTCATACTAAGTCTGTTACCATTGAGCTAATTGAGGTTTCATGTGGGGGAAGTGTGGGATGTGACATTTGGTCCTTAGGACCTTATTATCATTCTCCCTAAATAAAAAGTAGAAAATATTAACTCCAAACCGTTTAGAGATAGAACAAGCTTACGGTGCCTATCCGACTTATCCGTACCCTAACTTTGTTCCATGATCTTCAGGAGGCACACCCGGGAAAGAGAGCCTCACTACCCTCAACTATCAATGTTGCCCACGCTAGCTAGCAGTAGAAGGATGAGAGACTCCATCAACTAAGCCAAAATGTTCGTGGGATATGTTCTAATTAGCTCATTTTATACTGCACAAAATAAACACATCAGAAGAATTTCGTCTCATAAAATGTAAAACAAAATTTGTGTTTCCGAACACTGATCACATAGTCTAGTATTAGTTTGGGTTTGCGAAGGAGCCATATGGGAGACAAATATCGCCAAGTTTATCGCTCTCTTCTGGCTCTGGTCTCGGGTGCTTTTGCGTCTCTACAAATAGGTGTGCTCACTACTTTACTTCTGCTCAAGATACACTAACCTCAGATTGAGAATGGGGTTGGTGAAACATTTTATCTATATATTCTTGCTGTTCTTGTTACTCTGTGTGAGTGGTGTAAAGCAGAAAGGCTCGGCCTTCTGTGCATTCCCAGCAATTTACAACTTCGGAGATTCGAATTCAGAAACTGGAGGCATATCAACTGCCTTTGAGCCTATTCCTGGGCCATATGGAGAGAGCTTCTTCCATAAGCCTTCTGGAAGAGGCAGCGACGGCCGCCTCATCATAGATTTCATAGGTATACAAACACTCAAAGGATTTCATAAGTTAGAGTGAAATGTTTAACTAGAGTAATTTTTTGGGCAGCTGAGAAGCTGAAATTGCCTTACTTGAGTGCTTATCTGAACTCACTTGGGACCAGTTACCGGCACGGTGCAAATTTTGCGACCGGAGGATCCACCATCAGAAGGCAAAACGAAACCATATTTGAGTATGGGATAAGCCCATTCTCGCTTGACATGCAGGTTGTCCAATTTGATCAGTTCAAAGCTCGCTCCACTGAGCTTTACAAACAAGGTGAGCAGCAATTAATGCCACAAAAACTGTGTTATTGGTCGTTAGTTACATTAACATATATAGTGCCTATTTCTTGAAATTTAGCTAAGAACCCATTCAAAAGAAGCAAGCTTCCGGTACCAGAGCAGTTCTCGAAAGCTCTCTACACATTTGACGTTGGTCAAAATGATCTCTCGGTTGGCTTCAGAAAGATGATCTTCGACCAGCTCTGCGCAGCTATGCCAGATATCATCAACCAGCTAACCTCTGCAGTGCGCGTAAGTAGCTAGCAACCTTTTTTTCAGATATGAGATAACTGAGAATTTCAGGAAACTTGGAATTGTATGATTGAAATGAAAGGAGTCTGAAGCTTAAACAGCTGATTTAATTGGCAGCATCTGTACCGACAAGGAGGGAGGGCGTTTTGGATACACAACACAGGACCATTTGGGTGCCTGCCAGTGAATCTGTTTTACAAGAATAACTTACCAGCAGGCCATCTTGACCGGTATGGATGAGTGAAGGATCAGAATGAGATGGCTATGGAGTTCAACAAGCAGCTTAAAAACAGAGTGATCAAACTCAGGGCAGAGCTCCCACAAGCTTCAATTACATATGTGGATGTCTATGCTGCAAAATATGGACTCATCAGCAAAGCCAAGAATGAAGGTAATACCCGTCTATTCATTATTGACGTTAAATATTACAATAGGTTCTTGCATGTATGGGTGTCAATTTTTTGTTTTTGTTTTGTCTTGTCAGGATTTGTTAATCCATTGAAGATCTGCTGTGGATATCATGTGGATGACACTCATATATGGTGTGGGAAAAAAGCAATGGTAAATGGAAAAGTCGTATATGGTGCTTCTAGTGAGAATCCCTTGAAATATGTAAGCTGGGATGGTGTTCATTACGCTGAAGCTGCTAATCACTTGGTCGCTGATCGAATACTCGATGGTTCTTTGTCAGACCCACCAATTCCAATTACTCAAGCATGTTATAGGCACTAAAGGTTGTGCCACAAATTAAAACTACAAATCAACTTATCGATCATTCCCAGAGGAAGTCATTTCGCAAATAGCAAAGCATAAATGGAGCTTATTTCTGTATGAGATCAGAAATGCGCTGCAAACCTATCTAATTACCAGTTTTGTTGAGAAATATTTTCTTGCAAGGTGAAACTGGCATTGTTCAACGTTTTCGTTTCTTTTAGCAAGGAAGCCCCTTTTTTTTTTTTTTTTGGTTTCTTGGCATTTTACATGCATATTGGAAAAGAAAACCTCGTCTAAACAACAATTCATCAAGCTAGTGAAGTTGTTTAATGTGTAAAAAGAACCACAGTAGAACTCATAATTTAAAACAAGACTACTACAATATAAATTAATTAGGTTGAACTATATTTTTAGTCTTTTAAATTTATATAATGTTTTATTTTAGTTTTTTAACTTCAAAAAGTACATATTTCTAATCCTTTTAAGAAAATACCGTTAATTTCACAGTTTTCATTGATGGAAAATGACATGTCAACAAATTTAAATGTTGGCGTGTCTTTTTAGAATATTTTTTAGAATTAAAATATAAAAGTAATTATATTAAAGAATTAAACTTTGGATATATAAGTATTTGAAATTTGTTGATTTATCATTTTTCGTTAGTAAAGTTAACGGTGCTAGTTTAAATGGATTAAAAACATAATTTTTAAAATTAAAAGATTAAAATAAAAACCTTATTTAAACTAAAAAGATCAAAAATATATTTTAGATTATAAATTATTCGTGTATATGTATTTACTAATATGAAAGTTGAAAGGCGGAAAATGTACCTTTCAAGATCTGAATATATTAATATAATTGTCAAGTACAACTTATTATAAAGCCTCATCAGTGACCTACATATTACAATCACTGTAAACATATTAAAATTTTGAGATAAGGGTTATCATCGAAATGTAGAGAGACGCACAAACATATATATATATATATATATATATATATATAAATTCTTGTGTGAATCAGGTTTGGTCATTTATAGTCTAATTAATTAAAACACAACAATTAAACTAATCTCAATCTTAATTTGCTGCTCATGTAATTCACGTTTTTATTTTTCTTAAAAAAATCAAATAGTATAATTAATATTTCACATGTAAAGAAAAAGTAAATCCCATGTAATCTTTTAATTTTATTTATATACCAGTTAATATTTAGGAGGTGTCAAATGAACTCATAAGTCGTTGTATTTTAATTGATTAAACTATAAATGATGTGGCAAACCAAATTCTTTTTTTTTTTAGTAAACGAGATTTCATTACTATCAGACCTGATTCTCAGTTTGGAAATACATCATACATACAATATTAACAACCTATCCAATCAACAACAAGATATATTACAGAGGCAAAAGCCTTCAATCAGGTTCTCTTTCAAAAGCGTTGGCATCCTTATCCAGCAATCTTCTCAAACTTTCAGGCGGTCTAGCAACCCAATCAGTTGGGCATGACCCTCTTAGTGCAGCCTTAGCAACCCAATCGGCTACTAAGTTTGCTTTTCTGGTAATCCAATTACACGAATGGTTCCGAATTAGTTTCCTTGAATTTTGAATATTTTCAAGGATATTTACATACCTCCAATCATTGGAGGAGTATCATTTAACAAGCATTTAATTAACACTTGATTGTTAGATTCAAAAATAATATATGTGAGTTGATTTTCATCGGCATACTTCACAGCTTTGAGAAAAGCCAAACTTTCTGCCATGAAAATTGAACCAACAACTACCTTTTAGGTATCCCCATCTAGTAACCATCAATTGCAATCCCTTACAACAATTGCCATTGTTGCTCTATTATCAGTATCAGAAAAAGCACAATCCATATTTATTTTAATTGTGTTACCCTCTGGCCTGCACCATTGAGGATGCCCCATGGTGTCCATATATACTTTGTCCTTGGTGAAGTCTAGGTTCTGCCCTTTCCCATCCATGTGCTTTCCATAAATTCAGAAGTAACTTTTCAGCCTGTTCGCCTATAATGTTCCAAGCTTTTTGATAAAATATTCCAGTGAAACCATCTGGACCCGGTGGTTTTTGTCCCCTAAGCTGGAAAACTGCTTGTTTGACCTTTTCTCTTGTAACTTCAACCATTAAAGCTCTATTATCTTCATTCATGAAGATTTCTTCAACACTATCCAGTACTTCAGAGAGGTCCTTAGTCCCTACCTAGGAGAAAAGAGATTTATAAAATTGAGCAAATTGGTCTCCAATTGCAGCTTCCCTTTCTACCTACTCATCTTCCTTCCCTTTCACTCTTGTGATTTTATTTCTGCATCTCCTCCTGATTGTAGCCATGTGAAAGAATTTTGAGTTGTTATCCCCACATTTTAGCATTCTTTTCTAGCTTTTTGTGCCTAATTCAATTCTTCTTGCTCCCATAATTCACCAATATGCCTCTTTAATGTTTCCATTTCCTGTTCAGTACCTTCATTCCAGCCTAATTCCAAGCAGATTTGCACCCTTTTAATCTGCTGATTAATCTGTTTTAAATTGTTTCTGAACTCCTTTTTGCTCCAAACAGATAGGATCTCTCTCAATGCATTCAGATTTTTTTACAAAATCCATTAGCTCCTCCCCACTTCCTTCCAGCTTCCCATTACTTCTTATAAGTTCAAAAAGGTTCGGATGGTTGATCCATCTAGCATCAAATTTGAACATAGAAGGGGTTTTCAACTTAACATGGTCATATTCAATGAAAATAGGACAATGATTTAACCCTATTGCTTCCAATACTTGCCCTTGGCCTCTCTAGAAATTTTCTCTCCAGCTTGTGTTCATTACTGCTCTATCTAGCCTTTCTCTAATGAATTCATCCCCTTGCCTATTATTTCTCCATGTGAACTTGCATCCTTTAAATTCTAATTCCATCAAGTCATAGTTTATCATAGTTTTTCTAAATCTGTCTAGGTCTCTTTGAGTATACTCTCTTCCTCCTTCTTTATCCGAAGAATAAAGCAAGTTGTTAAAATCACCCAGAATAATCCAAGGAATTGCAATACCCGGATTCAGCTTTTCTAACTCAGTCCACCATCTTCCCTTTGTAGCCAAATCTGTCGGCCCATATACTAAAGATATGTTTCCCATATATCGCCCCTCTACCATCACCTCTTCTAGATGTATCAAATACCTACTCACAAACCCAACTTTTAGCTTGACAGTTTCCTTCCACCACACTCCAATCTACCAAACTTCCCTACCGGATCAAAATAACAACCTTTATCAAATTTCAGCTTCCTTCTAATTCTTTCTACTTTCGCTCTCTTCATTTTTGTTTCAAACAAAAACACCATGAAAGGTTTCAATTTACCACACTAGAACTTTAAGTTCCGAACTATCAATGTAGTTCCCAAACCTTGACAGTTCCATCCTAAATAATTCATAATTCCAGGGTAACCACCTTACCCCTCAGTCTCAGCTTTCTCTTCATTTACACAACCAACCATTTCTACTTCTGTCTCCTTACTCTCTGAATTCTGTTCAATTTGGAGCTTTGGTTCATTTTTAAGAAACAAAATTCTTTTTGCTTTTCTTTGCACTCGAGCCCCATTTGAGTTTTCCCCATGCTTAAATTCTAAATTTCCATCATACATATATCCAAATTCTTTGGATCCTTCTGTCTCTACAAGTTTTCTTAATCCTTCTTCGGCCCTTTCTTTGTTCCCAGCAATCTTCAGAGAGTCTTGGTTATGGTCTTTCCTTCTCTTGTTTATCAGAGACTCAGGATCGTCTTCTGCTTTCCTTTTCAGCGAAACCTCAGAAATACCTTGTGCTATCTTGCCAATATCTGGAATGCTGACTGTCACAATTACCCCAGTATCTTTATTCCCAACCTCCTCTTCCTCTACAAATTCTACCCAATATTTGATTTGGGTCTTCATAATCCTTTCCTTACATGCTTGTAACAGGCTAATAGACCCATCCAATTGCTTTATCATTGAGTCCAATTCATTGTCCTAATCCACTTCCATTACTACATGGGCCTCAGGTTTTTGGGCCAAGCCCACACTTTTTTGTGTATTATGATAAGGAGAGTAGCTTATCTTATCTACTTGAAATGCCCTATGAGCCAATATCATTTTAGCATTTATTGAATTCGGCTGAAAGCGACCCTTTCCCTTGTTCCCCTGCTATGTCTATTCGAGCATTCTCCTTCTTCATTGGAAACATAAATTGGACTTTCCCCCCTACTCAAGTACTGGTACTTTCTATCATCCCTATGCCCTGCTCTCTTTTCCGATACACTCACCGGATTCTTTCTCGCCGACATAACCCATTGATTCTTGAGAGATTGTTCACATAAGCTAGCATCATAGCCTCTTGTTACTCCGTTAACTACAATTTCCACAGTCTCATCTTCACAGCTTTTACTTTCATGTCCTAGCTTTCCACAATTTTAACAAAACCGGACAAGCTTTTCATAATTTACCTAAATCCAAACGTCAACTAGATCCTCATCAGGACGAGGAGCTAAGAACCCTGAAATTAGTGGTTTCTCCACATCAACCTCTACCCTTGCTCTGCCAAAATTCCTCCCAGTGTATCTTTGGTCTCCAGCTCCTCTATTCCTATAACTCTTCCCACTATATTGGCCATTATTATAATGTTTGTGCTTATTCTGCCTTCTGGAGGGAGATTGTGAAATTGAACCCAGAACTCACAAGTATTAATTAATAATTCGTTATCACTTAAATATAGCCTTCTCTTTTGTAAGATAAGCATATAATTTTTCACAACCCATGGGTTCTCCTTTAAGACTCTTTGTGCCTCACATTGGCTTTTAAAAGTGAATGAGAATATATTAAACCCTATGGGTTTTACATCGAGGCCATCTTTCACTCTCCATGCTGCTGTGACAGTATCTCTCACCGTAACGAAGCCAACTCTGGAATTCGTCAGTACCTTGCCAATTAATTTGTTTTCTTATTCCCTTTGGTCAGTTTTCTTCCTCCATTGCAGCTTTATGTTGAGGCGTCTACTATCCATACCGTCACTGTCTTCCTTTACGAAACCTTCCTTCCGGCTGACCCACTCCACAGTAACTTGACTGAAGTCACCACAATGGTGAAAAGCAAAAAGGGATGAAACCCTAACAGACTCTCACTTTAGAGAAAAGTTTCCTCTATGTTGTGGCAAACCAGATTCATATAAGAATTTATATATACATATCATTTTGTGATCTCCAATATCATTATTCTTAGACTTGCAGTGAAAACCCAAGCTCTGAGGTGGATTAGTAATCATATTGATGATTTCTACTGTCGTCTTTGGAGGGGGGAGAGAGTGGGGGAAAGCGCTCTGTTGCCCTCAATAACCATTGTGTCCAAACTAGCAAGATGAGATATTTCGTTGACAGAGCCATGTGTACTCATTTCTCACAAAAGATTGTAGAATGTTGATTTGGGTTTATATCAGTTGTGTGAGTCACGATGATTCCATCACATACATTGTAGCACCCGAAATTTAGAAAACATGGAGCCGTCACCAAAATTTTAAAGATAAGATAACTTTAGAAACCTCTTAAAAATGGAAACTGGTCTATAAAAACCATTTAGGGTTCGAGAGTCGATTGTGTATGGGGAAGGTGTTAGACACCCCACAACACCCATTCATAAGAATAGTTACCCTAAGTTAATTATTTAAAAATAAATATGGCCTTTAATTTAATTATAATTACCCAAATAAAAAAAGAAAATATTTACAAAAATAAATGAAATGAAAACTAAAGAAGAAGAAAGAGAACATTTATTTACAAAAAGAAAATAAGAGAAATATATTTATTTACAAAATTAGATTTGACCTAGGATAAAAACCTAGGGCCTACATACCCTTTAAAGGGATCAAAGCCCACGTAGTTCGGGGGTAGAAAGGCGTGTCACTTGGTTGGTGTTTTTTAGAACATGTTTATTTAATTTATTTAAGAAAAATATCTTTTTTTTTTGTTTAGTTTGTGTTTTTTTACTTTTTTTTCAAAAGGCATTTTTTTAATTATCTCATATGAAACCAAATTCATTTACTTGAAGAAAAGAATATGTTTTTTGATGTTGAAACATTTTTATTTGCAAAGAAAAAGAAAAGAAGTGCATTCTCATCATATCATTTATAGTAGAAAATTCAAGATGACAAGAAGATCAAGAAAGATATGGGGAGAGCATGTAACTTCGATGCTTTAAGTCTTGCTACAAAAGAGACAAAGTGAGGAAGCCAAGAAAAATTGTATCATCAAAGTATAAGAATCCCCTTTTTTATGGAAATATGGGAACAAAATTTAAAGTGGAAGCACATACAACTCTTGATGCATAATCTTAGTCAATTATCCAAACAACTAATTGAGAGAGAGAAATAAAGAGAATATGTATGATATAACATAACATTAAGACCCATGCTTGAAATCATGCGCTGAACCATCATATATGCCATCAAGAAGCCAAGTAATCACATGAAGAAAAAAAAAACGTACTCCTTCCCTGACACAAAAAAATTAATACAAGCAAGAGTTTGATTGCAAGAAAGAGAACGTGAGATGATATGTGGATGCAAGAATCTTATATGTCTGTGCCTCTTATCATCCTGACAATTTCATTGGCATAGGAAAATATATAGACACCTGATAGAATATGGAAGAAAAGAATACAAACAAATTCTCAATCAGCTCCACCCTCTCTTACACCCACGAGAGAAAAACCCCATATTTTAAAAGAATTATGTAAAAGAATAATAGCTCTTTACTTTGCCTCCTTTCTCTTAGGAATTCTTGTCCCTTACTTCAACCCTTGCACTCCTATTTATAGTCTCAAGGTAGGGTTTTCTTCATAAATGCTCCTTCTTTTTTTTTTTGAATTTTCATTTTTGATTTTTTTTTTTGTATTTTATGTTAAGAACTACCTAACTTGACCTAATCACCATCAATGGAGATTTTTTTTTAATTTTCGTTTTTATTTGTTTTTTGTATTTTCTATTGATAAAACTTCCTAGCTTAATCTAATTACCATTAGTGGAGATTTTTTCGTTTTTTTTATTATTCTCTCCACAAGTAATTTTCTAACTTAAACCTATCAACATAAATGAGACCTTTTTTTTTCCCCTTAATGAATGACAATGCCAATCATCATCAATGAGGGGATTTATTTTATTTTTTATTTTTTATTTTTTTATCTTTTCCTTACAAGTAATTTCCTAATTTAAACCTATCAACATAAATGATATTTTTTCTATTTTTATTTTTTTGTTTTTGTATTTATTATTTTCCCTTAATGAATGATAATGGTAATCATCATCAACGAGAGATTTATTTTGATTTATTTTTTTTATTTTTTTTTTCTTTTTTCCTTTTAATGATCATCGCCAATTTGGACACCGATAATCATCAATAGGAGGATTTTCTTATTTTTTCTTATTTTCATTTTTTATTTCTTTTTTTCATCCAATGATGATTGCTAATTTGGATACCAATAATCATCATCAATTATTTTTATAGTTTTGAGTGGGGCCCGGACAAAATAGGGTGTTCACATGCATGCATCGCATTAATTGAATTCATCAAGGTGAGTAAGTATTTACTGATTAGACTTGCATTTATATATGGCATTCAAATAAGGGAAAATCCCTATAAAATCCTTCGAAATAGGTAAATCTCAAATCAGTGTGGTGAAATTCGAAAATCCCAAGTTAGTGTTATGTCAATACAGAGGAGGAATCTGGAATTTTGAAATCTCAGCAAAAAGATGGATGTGCCCTTCAGCTATCCCCCCTCTCAGCTCAGAATAACAACACCTCACTCTTAATTAACAGCACCGTATTCTATATTAACAACTCCACTTTCTTATTTCACGATTAACAAGTTTCAGGGCCAATAACAACACATGTCTCTTTATTAACAACATCGTATTCTACATTAACAACTCCACTTTCTTCTTTCACAATTAACAAGTCTAGGGCCAATAATAACAACTCTCTCTTTCTTAACAACACCATATTTTACATTAACAAGTCTCTTCTTTCACAATTAATAAGTTTCAGGGCCAATAACAACACCTATATTTTTATTAACAACATCGTATTATACATTAATAACCCCACTTTCTTTTTTCACAGTCAACAAGTTTCAGGGCCAATAACAACTTCTTTATCTTTATTAACAATACCGTATTCTATATTAACAACTTCACTTTCTTCTTATGGGTGAGATGCAGTTGTCAGTGTCACTTTTCCGTCATCAGCCGGATAGGAGTAGGAGACTCTCTTGGGAGCGTGTCGATGGGCGTTTTCAATGGTGGGAGGAGACGATTGGAGATTGGTACCGATTGCTGGGAGGGAGGTGTTGGGCGGTGGTCAAATCTGGAATCGATTGACTGTCGTAGGTATCATTGGGCGATGGGCGGTGGGTGAGATCGACGGGGCTATAATCACAAGGTTGCAACGGATCTTCGGTGGGTTCCCCAAGGAGATTTGAATCAGTTGTATGATCTGCAACTGAGATGAGGAAGAATTGGATGAAGTGCTTAGAACGAAGGTGAAGCGCAGGGAAGTACGGATTTTTTGTAGGATTTTGGTGTTGTTAATCAAGAGGCCAGTATTGTTATTCTGAAGTGGAGAGAGGGAGAACTGAAGGGCAAAAGCGTCTTTTGGCCGAGATTTCAAAATCTTATATTCCTCTATTCCTCCTTCGTACTGACACAACATTAACCTAGGATTTTCAAATTTCACCACACTGATTTAGGATTTACCTATTTTAAAGATATTTTATAAGAATTTTCCCTTCTAATGAATTGGGTCAAGGTTTTAATCAATATAAAGGTAATATTTGATTTTATAGTTTACTTCTATTTGCTTTTGTGGGACAGCGCAAAAAAATTGAATGGTTGGGGAAATAAGTTAAAACTGATGACATAATTGATTACTCTGTCTTTTGCGCACATACATTTCATCCATGTTTTAATGCTACAATTCATATATAAAACATATTCGGATTAGTTTATTTTTCAATAATAAATATTTATTACGTAAATCAAAATAAAACTCCTTTCACATACTTACCTCGTATACCTTAAATCATGATTTATAAATACTTATTACTAAAAAATAAACTATATTAAACAAACACATATTTATATATACCTGCTGACAAGTATTGAGAGAAGACCAAAGATGAGGAAACATACAAGGAATATGTATATATAATGGGGCAAGGTTAAAATGGAAAGTTAAGTATTGGAGGTATTGTCGTATTTACAGGCACCTTTTTTTCCATGTTTTCCACATTGTTTATCAATGTAGCGATAATGAAGTGTCAGATGTACCGCTATTGAAATATTGGGAGGCACAGTACACCCGAAAAAAGAGAGCTTAATGACCCTCACCCCAACTGCGCTAGCAGTAGTAGGATGACAGTGTACATGGTTGGTTGTTTGTAATAATGATTGGATTAGAGTCTTAAAAATAGTTTTTTAATCGTGATTTATAATATTTGAGATAAATATATGAAGTGAGTTTTGTCTTAATTTATATGAATAAGTACTTTTAAGGGTCCCAAACATGATCACAAACAAACACAGCCATCAATTAAGCCAAGTGTTCCTCGGATATGTTCTAATTAGCTCATTTATACTATACAAGATAAATACATTGAGGAATTTTGTGTAAAAATATAAAAATACTTTTTAGATTTGTCACGACTGTTGCAGATGCCCAGTGAGATTTTTAGAAAATAGAGGTTAGGGGATTCAAGTCAATGGGGACAAGACGCTAGTTATTTTTTTAATTTATGTAAAATCCACATAAACAATTTTTAACATTTTGTTGTTACATAGGATGATTTAAAAATATTAGGGACTAAGTTGCAAGTAAGTCAAAAGATCATAGATTGAATTATAAGTGAGTTAAAACTTTAAGGGCTAACAGATTAATTCCCCCCACTGTAATAGATGGAAGTTAGTTAGGTTTAAGGGTTTTGCCTCAATATTGAAAATTTATAGTTACTTTTTACTCTAAAAAATAGTTTACGGTTATAATTGCACTTTTGATAAAAGTTGAAGGTTATTTTAGCATATTTACCTATATATATATATATATATAATACTCTATACACCTTTCTCCAAAGGCTTATTTGGGATGAGGGGGAAGGAGAGAAAAGGTGGATGGAGAGAAAATTTTTTGGGAAACATTAATCTTTCGGTCTTTCAACTATTAATGCACTTATAACTCAATCCCTTAATTATAACTCACAGCGACCTAGTTCTTGAACTTTTGACTCACTTATGACTCAGTTTAAGTCATCATATATGTAAAAAATGACATCCAACTCAGCTCCACATGGCAAAAATTCTTCCAACTCACAGCCCCACGTCAAGCACTCACATGCTCTCCTAAGTCCAGCAACACCACCTTGCCAATGACTCCTTCCAGCCATTCTAGATCCCACTGTCTCTCTCCTCCATCTCGAACTATATAAGTTAGGAAAGTTAATCTTTTAACCCTTCATGCTTCAATTATTAACCCATTTATAACTTAGTCCCTCATCTATAATTCTTGCTGTTCAATTCCTAAACTTTTGACTCCCTCGTGGCTCAATCCCTCATTTTTTAGCTTTTTATAACTTAATTATGAGTCATGACAAAAATAGCTTCTAACTCAACTCTACATGCCAACAATTTTTCCAACTCATAGCCTCACGTCAACCACCTTTCGTGCCCTCCTGATTCCAGCAACACCTCCCCCAACCCTGATTCTTCTCATTGACTGTCTCGTGCCCTGTTTTCATCTCTTTTTCTCTTGCCCAATAAAAGCAAAACTGAAAACATTCATTGCTTCTGATTTTTCCAAGGAACAAAAAACCGGACCGTGCAATGAACCGATCACAAAACAAGTTCAAAGGTTAATGGGTCAACCGGTGGTTGAACCGGTCATATTAAAATATTATAATTTATTAGTAACAATATATATATATATATATATTAATATATTTTTATATTTCTATAGATAAAATTAATTAATTATGTTAGATTTGATTATTTGAATCATATCAAATCAATTGACTAAAATATTATATATTATATGTACATAATATATAATATTTTTTCATTTATTCTTTTTTTTAAAAAAATTTTGTGGCCTTAAAATGAAAATTTGTTCTTATAATTTATTAAAATATTATAGATTGTATGTATATTGGTCTAGATCCATGGTTTTCTTTCTTTTCAGCCTCTTTTTTGAATAAGATATCTCATTTTTCAAAAAAAGAAAAATAGCAAACCGGTTGAACCAGTAACCCACTGGTTTTTCCGGTTTTGACCGGTTCCCACCGGTTCAACTCTCCCTCCCTCTCAAGCAATGAACCGGATCGGACTGGAGACCGGTTCATAGGTTTTCCGGTCAGACCAGCCAATCTGGTCCAGTTTTTAGTTCCATGGATTTTTCTATTTCTTTTTTTTATAGAAAAATTTTAAAAAATAGGTTAGGCTCACCCGCGATCTAAGGGGAAGGGCTCTAAGTTAGGATGCCTATCTTAGTACCTCGACTGGATCACAACTAAATAGATTTCTCTGAGATCGAATCCTCTCTTATTGATTAGAGTTTCTGACCCCTTCACTAACTGAATCCAAAGACGAAGGGTTGATTTTTCTATTTCAAGTCTCAGATTTTTCAAACATCTCTAGAAAAAGAAAATGGTGTGTTTCAGTCGTAAGAGGGAAGGGGTAAATCACTAAATCCATTGGACCCATTGAGAAGTCGTTAGAATCTACTGACTATGAGTGATGTGACGTAGGGTATTATTTGAATATGTGTTCATTTGGAATAGCTTATTTTTAGGAAATAAATGTTTATAAATCGTGATTCACAGTATACGAGATAAGTATGTGACAGAAGTTTTGTCTTAACTTACGTAATAAGTGCTTATTTTTCAGAAATAAGTTATTCCAAACACTAATATGAGACATTTATGTTTCCACATATACGTGATCCACATTAAATTTCAATTGAGGAGAAAATGTGTAGAACTGGCCTGCATTTATGGCAAAAAGGCCTGCATTTATGGCATTCAACGAAACTCGGTCAACATTTGATTTATAAAATGAACGCATACTTGTGTAGTTTCCTGGAAAATGTGGAAGATGTGGAGGGATCCATGCAGCTTCAACGATCATAGATGGAGTCCCAACCAGCCAAACATATAAAAAAAGAAAAAAGAAAAAAACCCTTAAAAAACATGTTATCGAAGGGTATTTTGGTAAACAAAGTCAAGTAGCATAATTTAACAGCCAAATAACCTGTATGCGGATGGAATAGAATTTTAAAAATAGATGAAAACCATGGGCAAGATTTTAAAATAGTTGATGTATGATTAAACACATAAAAAATATAAAAAGGAGATGGAGTATGAGTAAAGATATAAAAAAATATCCTTAACTTTTGTATGATTAGGGAGGCCACTTGCCGGCACAAAAAAAAAAAGAGATCTGGGAGGTCAGTTTTTAGCAAGGTAATTAAACCCGGATCGGTCAGTGAACCGGTCGGGGTACTGGGTTAAGGGTCAGTGGGTCAGACCGGAGTCAAACCGGAGCTAAACCGGGACCAAACCGGTGAGAAATGAAATATTTTAGACTTATAGTATAAAATTATAAAGGAAAAATTTTTTTAGAAAAATATTTTTTTAAAAAAATATTAAAAATCTGACCCGGACCGGGTCACCGAACCGGATCGGTTTAGAGGTCGGGTCGCCGGTTTCCGATCCGGTTCGGCAGGGCCGGTCCGGGTTAGATAACCTTGGTTTTTAGGTCAAACGGTAAAACCAATCATGTTTTACCTTTTCAAGTGTTGTATGATATTTTTATAAAAAAATTCTTTAATCTCTTAAATAGTGTTTTAAATTATAAAAAAATAAAAGGGAGTAATATTTTTATATTAAAATTAATACATTTATAAAAAATAAATGTTTAGATAAAAACTCTGGAAACGTCTGGGAAAATTTTGGGAAAAATAATCCATTTTAAAATAATGGATAATTCATGAGCAAGCAGCCATGGACAACCGCCCCACCGGCGAAAGCTGTCACGGTTCCCGTGATGGCCTCTTTTGATTTCGGCGTAAAAAAAGTGGTCTCGCTTTTCTGCGTTTTCTGTTGTTCCTTTTTACTTATTCGAAGAACTATTCGGAATTCGGATCTTTAATTATTAACGGATCCACCGGTGAATATACTCTTCCTCAGATCGGAGCGCGCGAACTCTTCATTTCTAGACCACGCTCCTTAACATCGTCATCATTTAGGTATTGTCACAATGGAAATTGATTGCCTAAGATATTTCTTCTTCTTGCTTTCTTGAATGAAGTGTTGTATGAGGCAAGCTGAGTTCAGATCTCATGCCGCGCATGCAATGCTGATATTTCTACATGTTTATGCTGGTTAACTGTGCAGTTGTCATAAACTGTCGCTAGTAGGAAGGTTCATTTCTAGCTCTGGCTGTTTTTCTGCTATTGCTTTTGTTTCAATATCGATGAGGTTGGATGAGAAAGAAAATGTGTAATTTTCTGTCGGAATTAGTATGCTATTTTATCTGTTTTTATCTTTTACCAGTTCAACAAAACTTAGACTACTATTAGTATTTGGACAAACCTAAGTGCCGTGTGTTGATTGTATTTGGAGGCACTTGGCTTCTTTGATACATCTGGCGACTTTTCCCTCTAACTTAATGGGGGCTATTTCCTTGAGTCGGTGGGTTTTGTTAATAAGTCGGTTCATAGTGCAATTAAAAGAATTTGCTTGGGAAGTAAGAGCTTCAACCCCTAATATATGTTATTTCAAAGCATTTGATATTGATTTTAAGTCTATCATTGTCTGGGATTCTTCCTGTTTTTCCTTGGTTGTTGTTGATTCAGATTGGTTGAGTTGTTTTTATTGCCTCGTGTCTTGAAGGAGAGAAGCGGGTTAGGAACTTTCTTTTTTAAGAGATTTGACGTGAGTTGATGGGGGGCAAAAGTTCCAAGGAGAATAGTTGGGAGCGAGGTTCATCTTATCGTTCAACTTCATCTTCGTCGTGGAATTCATATCCTCAACCAGCTTATGACGGAAGCCAGCCTTATGAGCCTCAGCAGTCTTATTCTACGCAGCAATATTACATCCCTCCACCACAAAACTATGGTCAGGAGCCTTATGCTACAGGTAGCATGGCTGGCGACAGCAGGAACGAGTTGGAGAGGAGGTACTCAAGGATAGCTGATAACTACAATTCCGTGGAGGAGGTGAGAGATGCATTGATTTTCTTCTGCTGAGCAAGAGACTTCTTTATTGACCTACCTAGAATTGTGCACAACTAAACGATTAAGGATCATTTTATTTACAAGGGCTAGATAGTTAACTATTTGACTGATTGCTATATTAAATTTGGTAGAACGGAGGGTTCTTTGTAAGTAATATGATATGATAGAATATGGAGGACTTCGTGTTCATTCTTCTTTCATTTATGTCCAGGATAAATAAAATTTAATTCACTGAACATAAAAACACTTTGTTTATGAATATCTACTGTTGCAGGTAACCGAGGCTCTTGCACGTGCAGGCCTTGAGTCTTCCAATCTTATTGTTGGTATTGATTTCACCAAGAGCAATGAGTGGACAGGTTAGGTCGTGCAATGTTTTAAACTGGATTTGGAATTAGTCAAGTGTGTTGTATTGAAATATCCTGTTGGTCTTCCAGGAAAAATATCATTTAACAGAAGAAGCTTGCATCGCATTGGGACTGATCTAAATCCCTATGAACAAGCAATATCCATCATTGGCAAAACCTTGGCTGCATTTGATGAGGATAATTTGATTCCTTGTTTTGGATTTGGAGATGGTATCTCTCTTAAAGTTCATACAATTTATTTTAACACATTTTTTTTTTTTATCAATTTCCATTTGAAGTTTAGAGATGATAAAAGGTGTTACTGTGATGTCATGGCAGCATCAACGCATGATCAAGATGTCTTTAGTTTCTACCCAGATGAAAGATTTTGTAATGGATTTGAAGAAGTGTTGAGTCGTTATAAGGAAATTGTTCCTCTCCTTCGACTTGCTGGTTATATCTTCTACTCTCGTTTTCTTGTTATACATATTTTACTTGTTATTATGGATATAGATATCTAGTATTAAAGCTGTCAATACTTGTAATTATTATTTCAGGTCCTACTTCATTTGCACCAGTAATTGAAATGGCCATGACCATTGTTGAGCAAAGTGGTGGTCAGTACCATGTTTTGGTGATAATTGCAGATGGCCAGGTATTATAATCCTATATAGAAAGTGTTTTTTTTTTTTTTTGCCTTTTCTTTTGATGGGCAAAGTTATATTTACTGATGAGCATCAAACGGAGTGAGAACCCCTTCCACAATAGTTAGCTATTGGGAAGGAGAACCAAAATATTCAATTTTAGACTGGGTCTCCACCAGCTAAGAGGATGATGTTTCAATCCATGTGACTTATTTGTCATTTTTCTCTGTTTATTCATCAACTATTGTTGTTTTTATTATTATAAACTGAGCTCACCCACTATGATTTTTGCCTCAGGTAACAAGAAGTGTTGATACTGAACGTGGCAAGCTAAGTCCACAGGAGCAAAAGACTGTGGATGCTATCGTTGAGGCCAGGTGATTATGTCATTTTTGCCCAAGTTCTTATTTATTCAAATTCAAGAATCTATTGTCTTATATGCCTACAATGTCACAGCAAATTTCCCCTTTCAATCATATTGGTCGGAGTTGGAGATGGACCATGGGACATGATGAAGGAGTTTGATGATAATATCCCAGCTCGGGCCTTTGATAACTTTCAGGTAGGTGGTTATGGTGCTGAAAAATTGTCTTTGCCACTTACGAAAAGTTACTAGTTTTGCAATCTGATCTACCTCCTTTTTTATTCCCCTCTAGTTTGTGAATTTCACAGAGATTATGTCAAAGAACATTCCCCCATCACGAAAAGAGGCAGCATTTGCTCTTGCAGCATTGATGGAAATTCCCTCACAGTACAAGGCAGCTATAGAACTTAATCTGCTGGGGTAAGTATTTGGCTTCTCTCTGTTCCTGTTGGCTTTAGGTTTACTGGCTTCATTTTCTGACAAAAGTTTTGTGGCCATGCGCATTCATTGATTTACTGTAGTAGTCGGAGAAACAATGCTCCTCGGAGAGTTCCCCTCCCACCACCCATGTATGGTTCTGCATCTTTGGGCGCTTCAAGGCCTTCTCATCCTGCTAGTTTTGAACCAAGTGTTCCCCTTCCACCACCCATGTATGGTTCTGCATCTTTGGGCGCTTCAAAGCCTTCTCATCTTGCTAGTTTTGAACCAAGTGTTCCTTCTTATCGTGACAATGTCTCAGTTGGCACAGCTCCTCCTGTCCAAAGCTCCACTTATGACAATCAGGTACTAAGTCCATCAAAAGGAATCATATGTGTCCAAAGCGCATGTTTTTATGGAGCAAATATGTTTTATGAGAATTCTGTAGGGAATTACTTGAAATTGTGTTAATATTTTATATTAAAGAGCTTTTTATGTATTACCTTTACATAAAAAGGGCTTTTCAGACCCTGCCCTTTTAGGCCCCGATCCCATCAAGGGCTGTCCCTAATTCCCTGTTCTAGTTACATATAGCCACATTCTTTTCCTCACAAATCAGTTCAGCAACTGTTGATGATACAAGAAAACTGGGCAAGATTTATGGTAGTCTGCCCAAGGTTGACTGAAAAGTCATTGGACAAGGGATTATTGTTTTGCGACATGGCTTGTGCCGTGACACCTTTGTTATCATATAGCTATTGTGAAGCTCCTTGGTAGGTTCAAGACGAATATTCTACTTCCTCTTGTCATTAATATAATACTGAATAAACAATTATACCCCAATCAAATTTAAAGTCTCTCTTTATGTTTACAACAACAACAAAGTCTTTATCCCATTAGGTGGGGTTGGCTATATGGATCGCACAACATCATTTTGTTTTGTCTAAAACCATATCTTTAGATATATTATTAATCAAAAGATTCCTCTCTATGACCTTATTGACCGTTCGCTTCGGCCTTCCTCGATCTCATTTTACTAGATTCTATATTACTTGATCAACCCTTCTGACTGGAGCACTCAATGACCTTCGTTGAACATGTCCAAACCACCTCAAACAACTTTCTACCATTTTTCCTTCAATAGAGGCCACTTTAACTTGTTCGCGTATACAAGTATTACGAATGTTGTCTTTTCTTGTATAACCACATATCCATCTTAACATCTTTATCTCGATTACCTCCATTTTATGTTTATGTTGTTTCTTTAAAGCCCAACACTCACTACCATATAGCATTGCTGGTCTTATAGCAGTGCGATAAAACTTCCCTTTTATCTTATTAGGTACTTTTCGATCATAAATAACTTCAGTAGCTTTTCTCCATTTATACCATTTAGCTTGAATTTTGTGATTAACATCTTCATCAATTTCATCATCTTGTTGTAAAATTGATCCCAAATTTCTAAATCTTGTCACTTGTGGAAAGACTTATCCCCCAATTTAACTTCCACTTCCCTTCTAACTTGGTCTCTTATCAAAATTATAATGCATATATTCAGTTTTGCTCCTATTCAGATGGAAGCCCTTCAATTCCAGAGACCATCTCCACATCTCAAGTTTAGAATTAATTTCCTCCGTGGATTCAGGCAATAGAACTATATCATCCGCAACCTCTTTTATAGGCTTAGTTAGAACATCCACCACTAGGTTAAACAAATAAGGGCTCAAAATTGATCCCTAATATAGGCTAATTCTTATAGGAAAGTCCTTTGTAACACCTCCAGGCGTTCTAACATTGGTAGAACCCCCTCATACATATCCTGAATGGTTTTGATATATGCAACCCACACCCTTTTCTTTTCCAAAGCTTTCCAAAGTACATGTGTTGGCAGACGGTCATACGGTTTTTCCAAATCAATGAAAACCATATGCAAATCCTTTCCTTTGCTCTGATACTTTTCCATTAGCCCCCTTAATAAATAAATCGCTT
Organism: Inga oerstediana; assembly: GCA_963210345.1. Taxonomy (NCBI): domain Eukaryota; kingdom Viridiplantae; phylum Streptophyta; class Magnoliopsida; order Fabales; family Fabaceae; genus Inga; species Inga oerstediana. The sequence goes on from OY723401.1 coordinate 5,597,980, forward strand.
CCATTGTGGACCTTCCCGGTGTGAATCCAAATTAGTTTTCAGCAATATCAGTCTCCAATCTCAACCTGTGTTCAATCACATTTTCCCACATTTTCATTGTATGACTCATAAGCTTAATTCCTCTGTAGGTTGCACAATTCTGAATATCCCCTTTATTCTTATAAATAGGGATCAAAATACTTTTTCACCACTCATCCGGCATTTTCTTGGATTGTAAAATCTCATTAAATAATTTTGTGAGTCACAATACACCCTCTTTACCCAAACATTTCCAAACTTCAATAAGAATACCATGAGGTTCAACTGTTTTACCATTTTTCATTTTCTTAAGAGCTTCTTTAATCTCGCCAATTCGAATTTTGTGGTAAAATGACAAGTTGAGATCATCTTCTTGAGTTGTCAAAATCTTCCCAATCACAAGGCGACCCTCCCCCTCCATCATTGAACAACTTGTAAAAGTAGACTTCCCACTTATTCTTAATATCTCCATCAGTAACCAAAATTGTGCCTTTTTCGTCCTTTATATACCTCACTTGGTCCATGTCTTTCGATTTTCTCTCCTTGTTCTTTGCGATCTTGTAAATCTTACGCTCTCCTGCTTTTGTCCCTAACTCTTTATGAAACTCCTCATATGCTTTATTACGAGTTTTATTTACTGCCTTCTTAGTCTTCTTTTTAGTCAAATAATACCTTTCACAATTTTCAACATTATTACACAAGTCTATGGCTTTAAAACAGTCTTTCTTATGTTTGACTTTCTTTTGAACAGTCTCATCTCACTACCGAGTCTCCTTATTTTGCAGACCAAAACCTTTTGATTCCCCAAAAGTTGCGTTAGCAACCTTCTAGATCTTTTTAGACATATTCTCCCACATGATATTAACATTTCTTTGTAACTCCTATTCTCCTTCCTCCAAAAGAGTTCTTTTAAAAATCTCCCGCTTCTCCCCTTTTAATTGCCATCACCTTATCTTTGGGCTTAAAACTTGCCAGTGCTTTTGTTTTACACACTAAATATTCACATCAAGGACCAAAACCCTATGTTATGCTGTCACGCCATCCCCAGGGATCACTTTGCAGTTGGTACAAAGTCTTCTATCAGGATTCCTTACCAAAAAGAAGTCAATCTGTGTCCTTGCGGCTCCACTCTTGTATGTTATTAAATGTTCTTCCCGCTTCTTAAAGCAAGTGTTGACAATCTTGAGGTTATATGCGAGGGAGAAATCAATGATAGATTGACCTTTATTATTCAGCACCCCAAATCTAAAACCACCCTGAGTCCTTGCATGAGGTCTTGCCTCCTTACCAATATGGTCATTATGATCTCCTCCAATAAAAATCTTTTCGGTTAAAAGAATACTCTAAATTAGCCCCTCCATATCTTCCCAGAACTTTTCCTTAAGATGTGCTTCTGCCCCTACTTAAGGTGCATATGGAATGATAATATTTATAGTATCCTTCTCAACAATCACTCTTAAGGAAATGATTCTATTCTCAATCCTCTTAACTTCCACCACATACTTCCGCCATTCATTATCAGTGATGATACCAACACCATTCCTTCCATTGACCTTTCCTGTGTATTAAAGCTTAAAACTATTAATTTCACGATACCTTTCTCCTGACCATTTAGTTTCCTAGAGGCACAAGATATTAATCTTTTGATTATTCATTACGCCCACCACCTCCCAAGATTTGTCATTCAAAGTCCCAATGTTCCAAGTGCCAAATCTAATCTTGCTCTCTTGAACTAGCTTCTTTAGCCGCCTCCGTCCAAAAGAGAGCGGTAGCCCTTGCTCATTTAACACTACATCCGTGCGACGGTGCAATGGCTCTTGCTCACTTTTCATGCACTCGAGCCATACAACGTGTTACTTACAGGCAACGACCTAGTATTAATACAATTTCTTCGTTGATCCATGTTCATAAAAGATTCGACAAGATTTTATGTTCACTATCGAGGCCTAACATAACCCTCCTGCTTTACCCCGGGCTTGGGACCAGCTATAAACATAGGTGGGGTTTCTCTCTTGATGTTTAATAGTATATAATTATATTATGATGTATGCTAAATGTTTTAGTTATGTATTTGAAAAAAATTAATAAAACAACATTTGTGTTCTTTTTGGTTAAATGCAACAAATGAATTTTTATTAATTATTATAGATGTTTTATTGATTTTTTTTAGTGTAGATTAATATAACAACAAATGTACGTATATAAAAAATTACAGTGTTATATTGAAGGTGTATTTGAGAAACGCTGGTATAGAACATAGAAAGCAAGTATTAACAAAAAACATGTTCTAAGCAAATGGCATCCAACATAATATCAGCAAGTTAGGAAGCTGGACTTGAGAAACGTACATCTGGGCAGCATTTATGAAGAATTGAAGAAGGCTGTGCGGAGAGGCATGCGTTCTATAATTACGCGTAAGGGCAGTACGAGAATATCAGAAATCATTGAGATTAATTCGGTCATAGCCACCCCACTCCTCCAAATCCTCCCACTCCCCTCCCTTCCGAATGTTTGACCAAATGAGGGGAGGGGAGTAAAATGCCTCCAACCAAATGGCCTGTTATAGATGCTATCTAGTGAAACCAGTGTGCTAGATTAATATCTCGTGTTTTATTTGAGTAATAAATTCCACATCACCCCAGCCCGTTCCTTTTGCAGAGCGTGTTGGTTTTCTATTTGTGATGATGTGACTAAATCTGGAATTGCTGTTGCTTTGGATTTTCAATAGTGTTGAAAATGTGGTTTTTGGTGATGATTTAGTCACATTAATATCTCTTGTTTTATTTGAATAATTAATTTCACATCACCCAGCCCGTTCCTTTGTATTGCGTGTTGGTTTTATATGTGTGATGATGTGACTAAATCTGTAATAGCCGTTACTGTAGATTTTCAATAATGTTGAAGATGTGGTATTTGGTGATGGAGTATTATTCAAGGGCTTTACAACTAACACATTGAACTGCTCTTGTGCAGCTTTGTCCCATATGTCTGAGCAACTTAAAAGACATGGCCTTTGCATGCGGTCATCAGGTAAAAACAGTTATCTATCTCCTCTTCTCGTACTAGAGAATGATTAGAATCAGATGTAGGGATTGGCATTTGACATGTTATGTTTTGTGTCTTGTTTGGCAGACTTGTTGTGAATGCGGACAAGAGCTTCGGACGTGCCCCATCTGTAGGAGCCCTATCAATACCCGAATAAAGCTCTACTAAAACAGCATCTAGGCCTTGGGAATTACCGTGTTGCCCAAAATTCTTTGCATTCTTTGTAGATGTTCATTTTTTATTATTTGATTTGGTTGTCTAATCATTTGAATATTATTCTTAGGGATTAAAAAATGGAAGTTACAATAGTGTACAGCAGCATATTTTAGTGTTTTATTTTATTGTATTCAAGGAAGGAAATGGCAATTTGATGGGGTGAATTGAAACACTGAAATTGGTCGTAACAGTAATAATTGCTCGGAGACGATCTGGTCAAACATGAAACAGTAAAGATAGGGGACATGAGCTGGTCTTTCAGGATGTGAATCGAACAGTTTATTATGTGGTGTGGGGAACTTGGAAGGCCAATGCCCCTTGTGGTTGTGGGGGTCCCTTCCACTGCTTCACCACCACACGTGTTTCCCCAAACTTTACGTTACCGTAACACAAAGGGACATATAGATGTGCTACGCAATCAAAAGACTAACAGGGTCCGGGGAGAGCAACTCCCTTGGCATCTTCATATTATGAAGGAGGGGATTTGGTTTCTCTCCATAGATTTTTTTCTCTTATTCATTCGTTTTATTTTTAAATTATTTAGTATGTGTTTGGATTATTTTATTTCAAATAATTTTGCCCTGTACACTATAAATATGTTAGTATAGTTGTCTCATAAAACGTAAAAAATGTTCTTTTTTTAAGATAAGCCAAACACTTTAGTTGGACGAAACTTTAATGGGTTTTCTTGGCTGATATCTTATTGAATTATGTGGTCGTTTGGAATAGCTTATTTTTGGACAATAAGTGTTTATAAATCGTGATTCACGGTATACGAAGTAAGTATGCGAGAGGAATTTTATTTCGGCTTGCGTAATAAGGACTTATTTACCCCCAAAACGTGTTTACAAACACAGCATATGTCTCTCTCTTTTTTTTTGTTTGATTGAATTATTTGGTTTGTTTAATTCAACTATTCAAGTGACCATGAATTGTCCTCCTAGGCTCCGACATCTGTTTTATAGAAGAAGGGATAAAAAATAACAAACTAAAGAAGTAAGCACTAAGGAGTCAGGTAGTTATGTTAAACTCCTACCAGTGAGAGATGAACCCTAGGGTTCTCTCACGGCGGCGAGTTCCAGAGATGGTTTTGTCTGGGCTTTGTCCCTTCTCTCACTTTGTGAGGGCTTCTTCTCCTCTTCATGTGGGAGTTTCTGTGATCGTCCTTGTGGCGTGTATCTCAGGCAGGGTGTGTGAGTCGGTGGAAGCAAATCGCGGCGACGATGTTCTGGGGGTTTGAATGATTAGAGGTGACTCGCTGCGATTGCGGACGTGCTCTGTTCGTGGTGCAAAAAATGAAGATCTTCGATGGGTACCTCCAAGGCTAGCGTCATCGGAGCTGAATCTAACGCTTGGAGATTTTAGGTCAATGGCGGCGTCGGTGATTTGTGCGCTCTTGTTTAACGGTTCTGTTCGCCTTCTTCAGTCATTAAAGGATCTGTATGAAGTGGATAATCGGCCTCCTCTGTTGCTGAAAATCATGGCTACCCTTAAGAAGAGGGTGACTGGAAAAGACAGGATTTCGATTAATGGGTGTGGGGCCTGTAGTTGGCACTCCAGCTTTGCAGGAAGATCTGATTTATGCTTTTGATATTGATTTGAGTATTGTCCAATTTAAATTGGAATTTCAAATGCTTATCGATTGTGTCGATCAGCCATGTAAATTTCCTAAATGCCGATGTGCTGTCCTCTCTGAGAACATAACATGAAAAATTTCAAAAAACTAAATTTCAAAAACCTACGTTGAAAATATAAAAAGGATAAATCAGTAAATTGAAAATGAGAAATGATGGATCAGGCGGGTATCAGATATATGAGGAATCTGTCATTTTGAAATCTCGGTCAAATGACAAAAATGCTCTTCAGCCCTCAATCGTAATAACAACATAGGAGTTGTTAATGGCGAATCCGGAGTTGTTAATGGCGAGATAGGTGTTGTTATTGGTCCTGAAACTTGTTAAGTGTGAAAAAAGAAATTGAAATTGTTAATATCGAATCCGAAATTGTTAATGTCGAATCTGGAGTTGTTAATTAAGATATAGGTGTTATTATTGGCCGTGAAATTCGTTAATTGTGAAAGAATAAATTGGAGTTGTTAATGTCGAATCAGGAGTTGTTAATTAAGATATAGGTGTTGTTATTGGCCCTGAAACTTGTTAATTGTCAAAGAAGAATTGAAATTGTTAATGTCGAATCCGGAATTGTTAATTACGAGGATCATGTTGTTATTCTGAAGTGGGGGATGAAGTGTGAAAGAAGATATTGGAGTTGTTAATATCGAATCCAGAGTTGTTAATTAAGATATATGTGTTGATATTGACCCTGAAACTTGGTAATTGTAAAAGAAGAATTGAAGTTGTTAATATCGAATCCGGAGTTGTTAATTATTATGAGGATCATGTTGTTATTCCGAAGTGGGGATAAAGTGCTGAAGGGCATTTTCGTCATTTGACCGAAATTTCAAAAGGACAGATTCCTCACATATCTGACACTCACCTGATCCACCTTTTCCCATTTTCAATGTACTGATTTGTCCTTTTGATATTTCCAATATAGTTTTTTGGAATTTTCCCAATATAATAGTCTCAAGGAATTTCATAAAAAACCATTCTTGTGTTTTGGTTCCAGAAAAGCATATGTAGCAGCTGTTTGGCTTGCTAAAACATATGGGTCTTACCTTTCAAATTGAGTGTTGCGACCTCTATAGCTTGTGTTTGGTTAAACGGAGATTATGTTAGGTGAGGTTTATTTAAGTTAGATTAGAGGAAGTTATAATGTTGTTTGGTTCAAGAAGATGATAGATGAGGTTTAGTATCTTATTTGGTTCAAGAGGTTAGGTTAGGGGAATTAATTATAAGTAGACAAAAATGCCCTTCTACATATTTTTCTTCTTCTTCTATAATATATTTATTAATAATTATTATTTATAAAATAATTATTCTAACAATTATATACATTTCTTTCACATATTCTTCTCTTTTTATAAAGCATAAAAAGATGAGTTATAATAAAAAAAATTGGTTTAAATTAATTAAAGATCATAAATATATATAAAAATATATAACTTACTCTTAAAAAATATCCTTGTTTAAAGAAAAAAAGTGAGAAAATAATTATTTAATGCAGTGAGAGGGAATGAAAGAAAAATGAATTGCGGACGAACATACGACTTTTATAAGAGAGGGCAGTGCTAGAATTTTAAAAAATTATCATGGACAATTTAGTCACAATTGGACACAAAAATTCTCTCATTTAGAAAAAACTCCAAATGTGAAGATTTTGTAAAGTGGGGGAGGTTACCACTAGAGGATAACAAAACCTCTCACACCTAATCTAACCTCCTTCCAACCAAATACCTATTTTTAATCTCCAACTCCATTTCAATCTATCATTGCTTAATAAAATCTCCGACTAAACAAAGCCTTACAGGCACTGTTGATTAACAATCTCCAACAACTTCTGTTAGTACAGGACGATAGTTTTAAGTTTAGTTTATTAGGTGTTTATTACCTATATGTGGTATGCTGTTGTGCTGAGTTACCTGGTTAATGATAATGAAAGTTGAGTTGGCAAAAAACAAAAAACTAACGAATCTAGTAAAAAACAACAAACAATAAATTGTCCGTCTTGTAGCAATGAAAATAGGTCAAATTTTTAATAGAGGCTTACGATCTAACCTAACTTATTTAATAAATATGTCAGACTTAGGTTTAGATATTTTATCAAGTCTATTTAAATAAACAGGTTATATCTTATTTTATAAGGCCTAGATTACATGCTTGATTTATTTAACTTTTTTTTAATTTCTGCTATTATATAAGTATATATAATATCATCTAAATATTTTTATAAATAATTTATAAATTTCTTAACTTGACCTTAATTTTAAGTTTCACATTTTATCGTCGTTACATTCAATTTTCACTTTCACATCAATCATTCACCCCTATCTCTCTTCTCTTTGATCAATCGAGATGATAACACTAAGTGTGTGTTTGGATTCAATTAAAAAAAGCTATTTTGGGAGAAAATATTGGTTTTGCAAAAAACATCCAAACACCCCAAATTTTACCAAACTAAGGTTTTGTTCTCAAACCATGGTTTTGAGAAAATCTAATTTTTTTTTACTTTTTTTGCATATGTGGACCCCACCATATCACTCTAATTGGTCATTTTTATTAATGTGGGCCCCACACCACACACACTCTCTTCTTCTTCTTCTTCTTTTTTTTTTTTAATTTCACCGATTTTTCTTTAATCCCTTTTTTTTTGAGAATTTTAAAATTTTAATACTCCCTTTTATCTTATAAGATCTATTTATCTAATTTGATTATATTAAAAAAATTAGTTAAATTAATTAACATTACATATAGACAAAGTGATTTCATTTTTGGTATTAATTATGAAATTTAATGTTAAATAATAATGGATTAAGATGCATCATTTTTAATGTCGTTAGGGATTTTTCTCTATTATAATTTAACGCCGTAAGGTCAAATTTAACGGTTTTGTTAAATTTATATCCTTAACCCTTAAATAATACATTAAATATAATTATATTCTTTACATATAATTATCACAAAAGTTAATGTCCTTTTTAGTAATTTGACAGCTATTCTAACCACAATATCTAAACACTCTCATTTTATCAAAATCATTTGGGAGAATTGTTAAAAAAGACCTTATTGGCAACTTATTTGTCAAATAGGACCTGGGAAGATATCTGCACATGGAGGGAAGATTTTTGCCACACGTATAGGGAAGATTTTTACACACAAGAAAGATCATCTGCACACCAGGGAAGATATTCTGCACACGCGGAAGATAATCTGCACACGAAGGTCCTATTTGACAAATAAGTTGGCAATGGGGGATTTTTTCACAATTTTCCTAAATCATTATTCTACTCATAATCTATTCTCCAGAAGTTATTCTGCTCGAAATCTATTCTTCAGAAGCTATTCTCCACTTTCTCTCCAGAATCTATTCTCCAAAATCTATTCTCCTCATAATTTATTCTCCAAAAGTTAATCCAAACACACTCCAACTCACTCACTCTCTCCTGATTTGTGTTGTCAACTAAAGTATAATAATTGTTATGAGTTTATTTTAGTGCCAAATGAAATATTATAATTTTAGTAAGAAAAGTTTGTCCCAATTTATATGGGAAGAGTAAAAGGGGTAAAATCTAATTTTACATGTTGCTTGTTATGTTTAATCAATTTTAAAAAAATATATCTCTATAGCAAGGTAATTAAACTCGGACCGGTCAGTGAACCGGCAGGGGTACTGGGTCAAGGGTCAGTGGGTCAGACCGGAGTCAAATCGGAGCTAAACCGGGACCAGACCGATGAGAGATGAAAAATTTTAGGGTTATAATATGAAATTATAAAGGAAAAATATAAAAAAATGATTTTAAAAAAAATCAAAAACCTGACCCGGACCGAGTAACTGGACCAAACCGGTTTACTGGCCGAATGGCCGGTTTCCGGTCCGGGTTAGAGAACTTCGCTCATTAGTCAACAAATGATTAGTTTTCCTTCTTTCTCTTATTCGGATAATTGTTGTCACTAGACGTTCTTTTTTTTTTTTCTTACTAAGCTCTAATATTAAGACAATAATGGATGCTAGGCTTTTAAGACATAATATAATATTATAAATAAGTATGAAAGGTTATGTATAAATTTGGATGTATAAGCTTTAAAAACAATTTAAAGGCCCACAATTTAAGTAGGCCTTTAATAGATTTTAGACCTTGTAAGGCCTTGTGGATGCTCAAGTTCAGGCCTAAAAGAAAGGTTATACCTGAAAATTATGCATTTAGAGGTTCCCATTCAAGGGGAGTCATGATTAAAAAGGTATTATAAAGAAATCCACTTATATTTGTTACAAATAATTAATTTAACTGATTGTATTTATTCAAATTAATTAAGTGGCTTTTATATTAAAGATCAGAGGTAGCATTAGAGAACAATGATACTACCTCATGTCCTTGATGTAAGTAAGAGTTAAATAGCTAATTTGCGGATATTAAGAAAATGGGTTATTATAATTTTTGGTTCATTAAGTTTGCCATCATTTTGGTTTTAGTCTCTTAAGTTTCAAACAATAGATTTTGGTCCCTCGAGTTTCATTTTGTTTAAAACATTGGTCCCTATAACATAATAAAAATTTGGACCATTTTGCTCTTAGAGGGACCAAAATCAAGTGTTTGAAATTTGAGGGATCAAAACCAAAATGAGAGTAAATTTAAAGGACCAAATATAGTATTAACCCTTAGTTATTTGTAATAAATGTGTATTTGTGTTTCTAAAAGGGTTAAGGTGCTTAAATAACCTTCAACTTTTCTCAAAAGTGCAAAAGTAACCAAAAACTATTTTTTGGACCAAAAGTAACTATAAAGATTACAAAAGAGTGCAAAACCGTTAAGACGGTTAAGCCAATGAAAACGTCCGTTAATTACTCCTACATGGAATTTAAATGTCAAATAATTGCCACCTTATCATCCCTCTTCTCTCTCTTCTTTTGACTCCATGCTTGGTTAAAAAAGCATCTCCCTTTTTGGTGATTAAAAATAAGAGAGAACAAGCTCTGCAGATTATGCTCGCTCGCCATCTTCAGACTATCATCCTCCTTCACTCATTGTTCTTGTTGCTTTAAGATCCAGCAATTCTATATTATTAGTTGTGTTGCTTTCTTTTTACTGATTCTTGTCCCTTCCCCCAACCCTCTCTCTCTCTCTCTCTGATTAATTCATTGATTCACATCAGCACTCATATATAAAATAGATTCCCCTAAACAGACTACAATCACAAGGAAATCAATCACATAGAGAACATTAAGATTCAAAATATTTATGGGATTTGTGGATTCACTGTTGCCATTGCTGGCAGAGGACTGTCGCCACCGTCTTTGGTGGAGGACCGTCGCCACCGTTATAGTGGAGGGGTAGAATCTTTTAACCAAAATTAAATTTTTCTGCTTCAAATTACAACAACAGGAAAAAGCAAGTGGGTAGTAGCGGATTCACATATATGGCGGTGGGTTCATCAGCAGAGATGACAACGTTGATCACGTTTCCACTACCTTCGTCGTCGGTGCATCCTTGCTTAACAATGAAGATCGATCAGTGGAGAAACAAAGAAGCTCAGAAATTGAGCTTCAAGCTCACCGATGAAGCTTACCGAAGATGGATCTTTTTTGCAGATGTGAGATGGTGATCGTCGCGACTTATGCAAGAGCAGCGACTGAATGGTTTCCCCTCCATCTCCTTCTTCGATGCTTTCATTCGTCCACGATGGCCTCCATCGTCCACGGTATATGGAAATTTTTATTAATTCTTTCGCCAAACAATATGAAACTCAGATCTGGAACACGAATACAGTGTTGCAAACGTGGAAAATGACAAGTACACATGACAGTGGAAGGAAGTTGGGGACAGAGGCGATGCAAGCTTAGATCTACACTTAAAATTTTTGTAGCTGGATCCAAATTAGTGTTTTGGATAGAGGCGATGCGAGGGTTAAGCGTAGACTACTGGACGCCGTTGAAGAGATGAAGGAGATGATGAGGTGGCAATTACTTGCCATTTAAATTCCATGTGGATGCAAGTCTGGTACAAACAGCCCAAACAATTAACGGATGTTTCATTGACTTAACAGCGTTAATGGTTTTGAACTCATTTCTAATCTTTATGGTTACTTTTGATCCAAAAAATAGTTCATGGTTACTTTTACACTTTTGAGAAAAGTTAAAGGTTATTTAAGCACCTTAACCCTTTCTAAAATACACTTTTAAATCATGTGTTGGAGTTAAGGTTATCAAACTCGGATCGGCATCTGAACCGGTTGAAATAGTGAGTCAAGGGTCAGTGGGTTAACCCAGAATCAACTCGAGGCCAAACTGATAATGAATAAAAAATAATTTAAATTCTTATCTTAGCATCATACCATCCAAAATCAATTCAATGCCTTGAATCACTAATAAAATAATCATATATTTTTCCAACATTCTTTACAACTTCTTTCATATATTGACATCTAGTATCAATTGACCATCAAATTACACTATGATTAATAATCGTAAATATTCTTCCTGGAAAAATATCAAAATAGATAGATGATAACAAAATATTCCTATGTACAATCCTTTAATAATTAAACTAATAGTCATTAACACAGAGATTATTACTAACTTTTACTAACATTGTCATCTGGCCTTAAAAAACTATTAATTTTTTTTTTTAAAAAGGCAACTGGCTCAACTTAGCAACTCGCCCTGGTTGACTCGGTCACTCCGGATTGCACAAGATTCCGGGTTAGGGACATGCCCCAAACCGGTTTTATGGCCGGGTCACCATTTTCCCAGGCTGACTCAACCAGTCCGGTCCGAATTTGATAACCCTGATTAGAATTACCTTAAAGGAAACTTTTTGCATGCGTACAATTAATAGTGATATGTGAAATAAAGTATATTGAAGTAGTATGTTTAGGAGCTAAGTGAACTACTTATCTACCTTCTATATTTAGAACAGGAGTGAGTAGTTTTTTTTTTTTTTGGTTGTCCACCTGATTCACCGGAGCTTTACCCCGATTATATCCGGATCTGACCCGCGTCGCGCACCTGATTATGATGGGAGAGTCTCCGAATAGGAGTGAGTAGTTATTCAAAAGTGAAAAAAGTCCTAGGATATATACTCAAAGTTCTGACATGGAGAAACAGGCCTAATCACTGGGCTTACGTCAAAGGTTTCGTGAACAATTATAAGCCCAACAAACCATGCGAAGTTCCGAACGGAAAAGCCATCAGAATCCGAGGGTTTTACTCCGTTGAGGGGGAACCTAGAAACACGAGCAGAGAGCTGGTACTCTTCTATCGCTCCACGACCATGAAGCTCCTTCGCTCCATCCTTGGTACTCCACCTCTACTCTATTCATTTCTATACAGAAATGTGACCGGAAAGAGATCAGCCGCGCATTTCGGATCCGGCGATATGCGTATCTGAATCTATGCTCATCTTGTTTTTTCAGGCCAGCAAAGATTACTGGTCCGGGTCGTTGGACGCCGATACTTCGCTGCTTCCACAGAAGAATACGCTAAAAGAAACTATGCGAATAATGTCTCCGAGTATAATACTGTAGTGGGCTCTATTACAGCTCAAAGAAGGTCCTCTGCTTTTATCTTTCAGAGTTTCAGTTAATCGAAAGCTTTCACGTTTCCAATTTTATATCTGGTTCATTGTGTATTCAATTCTTTAATAGGCATTTCTTGTTGAGGGATGTGTATGATGATATGATGCTTGATGGAGTGCAGCCTACTCGGGACACTTTCCATTCGTTCATTGTTGGAACCATGAAAGGCTCTCGCTTGCAAGACGCTTTCTTCTTCAGGGACCAAATGAGGATCATGGGTCTGGCCCCCGATGTATGTAACTGAAATCTATGCCTTGTGGTCTTTCTTCACGTGTTTACTTGCGTAATTATTTTGTTCCCGCTATCTAATTGGGTTTAAACGACGTAATCGGTAGCCTTTCTCCCGACCAACTCCTAAACATTCAAAATATTTGCTGAAAACGGGCTACTTAGTTGCCTTTTTTTCACGATAGGAAGGAGCCAATATGGTTGCTTGAAGTTTACTCATAATTTTCGTGATTTGTGAACGACATGAGTGATGTAAACCGGATATATTGACATTCCTAATACTTTTGCATTATGCCTGGCAAAGTATGTCTCACAACCTTCTACAGTAAATTTAAATATTTTGACCGTTCCAAGGTATCTCTGCCCTCTCCCAATTAGAGTAGCCTGTAGATGATGCAAATCTATAGGTTCCTTTATGGTTTTCTTTTTTATCAAGTTTATGTATCTTGAATGATAATGTAACTACATACGCATGTGTTGTTATTCTTCATAGTTCATACCTTCACGCTTGCATGGATTGGAAGATAATTCAATTATTTTTCTATGGTAACTTCCGGTGAAAAGAAATGTGACTTGAGTTGAGAGCAAAAGCACTTTTGGTATTGCAAAGGTAGGGATTTGTGAATTAAATTGTAGCAACAATGCCAATGAATGTTTTCATGGTTGCACTGCATTGTTAATCTGCTTTCTACTCCTATAGGAAGTCAGTCTATTCCTTTTTGTGAGTTGAGCAATAAGATTGTTCTTATGTTTTCATATAAATCATTTAGTTCCTGTAAAATGAATGCCATGTGCCCAGAAAAACTTGTTTCCTGTTAATTGCATAAATTTCGTTTTGCGGTCTCAAAATTCTTTATCTATGACATAGGTTACTTTATGCAACTTTCTCATTTCAACTTGTGGGAAATGCAAGAACTCTGATAAGGCTATACAGGTATGAGCCACCATCAACTTGTTGATATGCCTTTTTAGAATTCTGCTGTATGAGAAGTGGTTATTAGTCTGTTGTCTCTTGACGTATAATAATTTTTCTTTATCTCTTACATGTGAAGATTTTGGAGGAGATGAAGCACATGGAAGTAAAGCCCAATGTGCAAACCTACATCTGCTTGCTACATGCTTGTGCAGCTGATGGGCGATTAGATCGAGTGTATGTTTAAGCTATTTCTGTTACTACTGAATAATTCATTTACTAAAAATTACATATCAACCCCCCCCCCAAAAAAAAAATCCCTGAGGGGGGTGGGATATTTTACAATCGCTGTTTGAATTTATTCCAGAAAGCCTAACAAATGTAGCCTGGCAGCCTACAATGTATATTCTTATTTTGAAATTCTCAGCCTACAAAGTTTCTCCTTGAATATAATTATTTTTTCCAAACAGAATACAATTTAAATTCTTATTGATCCAGGTATGCAATTGTCCGTGATATGACTGCAGCTGGTCTTGGATTAAACAAGTTTTGCTATGCTGGGCTTATAGTTGCACACAAGAACAAGACACCTGTGGCAGATGATTTTGCCACAAAAGTAATGCGAATCTTTTCTTTTTTTCCACCATGTATTGTTGTTCAAATTCTTTAGAAATTCTTAAACTTATAATTATAACTGCATGAAAAAGGTGGTTGAGTTTGTGGAGAGATCAAAGATGTGGTCTTCAGTCGAAAGTGATAGCGCCAATGCTGAGAATATTATGATGGGTGTTTCAGATGAGGAGTTATACAACTTGCCAACAGCAGAATACGTTCATAGACGTGGTGCATTTTTGGCCAGACAATTAACTGCATATCATGCCGCATTTCATGCTTCTGCTGATCTGAAAAATGTCGAGGTATAAGTCATTATGTGTGTGGTTAATTTTATATAACTGATATATTGTTATTGCTCTATCTTCTTTCTCTCATTATCTTAGTTCTGCATGTGGCTTAAGCTAATTAAACCACATGAAATCAGGGTAACTAGCAGCAAAGGAAAGCAGGGTAATGCTACTATGGTTTAGTTTGTTGCTCCCAAAAATGTGCATATGTAACCATCCTATTGAAGGAAGCCTTTTAGACAGTTTGCTCATTGTTTTGGCATGCATGTATTGGACGCAGACTAAGTTAACAAAATAGAGGCACCTGAGTTAAGTATTGCAATTGGTGGTATGCTTACTGCTATGAAGCGTGAATTCTACTGGCACATGACCTATTTCTGGTACCCACCCCATATTGAGCTGAGAATCCATGGATGAATTGACTTTTGGTTTGGTTATACAAGCATGAATGTGCTGCATCATTGCATTGCTTTGGTCATATCGCTTGATGTTTGTTGAATAGAGTAAGTAGACTGGTTGGCCTCCCAAAAAAAAACTTGCTAGACTTAAAAAACAAGTACCTTTGATAATTAAACACAATTGCTTCATCTGATTCACTTTGGACTTTCTGTATGCCTGTTCCTGCGTGACTTGATTTTCTTTTATATTCAGATTCATATTTCTTAAAAAGAATCACATCTCTTTATTTCAAAATCTCACATTTGAAAATTTTCAATTCTTCATAATTGATTGTGGCAGCTGACAGATGCTCTTTTAGAGATGCTAAAAAAGGAAGGGAAAATTCCTGATATCTATATTGTCATGCAAGTAATTAGGTGAGTATTTATTGATTACTAATTTTGGTTTACTGTTCAAACTTGAAAACTTCCAGAATACCTTAGTTTGACTCTGTATTTGTTTGTCAGTTAATTAAAGCATTGTTGCAGCCATGTTTGTTGTCATGTGCTAATCATTTGAACGACATGGGAATTGATTGATTGATTTCCTCTTGCTAGTCTGTTGGTGTATGTCATGGTCCAAAATTTCAGTGTTGTTAACTTGCTTTGGAGCCAATTTTACTGATGTGGCAAGGTTCTTTTAGACTTCCAACACTTAAATATGCACTAGAGCCACTGTTAATGTTGGGGCAAGCCTTTCACCTTGCTGTTCATTTATTCTTCTGGTATATGTTTGCCAATTCTATTATAAAATAATCCAGTTTATCTCTGATTACCGATTTTATACAGGTGCTATTTACATGCAGGAGACCTTGATCGTGGTCTTCAAACATTTGAAGACTACACGAAATCAGGAAAGCCTGTTGCTGCAGAACTTTATGTGGTGAGTTTGGCAAAGTCAGTGCGCTATTTATCTTGTTCTTTGGTTCTTTGGTTTGATTCAAATGCTTGGATTTGACCTTGGACCTACCAAGGGACAAGGTAGTTTTTCATGAACTCTGATACTTCTTATATTGTCATTGATCCTAAATATTAAATATATAGGGTCTTCTCTACGTAGTTAATCAGTTTCTTTTGCAGCAGCTGCTGTTTTCCCTGTTATTCCATGCCCTCCTACTAGGAAGAGGGTGGGGGGCAAATGTGACTCTTGGGTTTAGAGAACTCAGATGTTAAGAATATTTATCCGGTGTATAGTGCATAGCAGCACATGCTGTTAGTTGTGTAAGTTGATTTGTCTACATTAGTTGAAGTGACATTATCTGCAAGTTTTATTCTTTCCGGTATGTGCATATTTGTAGCTATAGGTAGTGTAACATTACGAGGGTGGCAACCAATCTCTCCTTGCGACTTGACTTCCCCACTTGTAACTAGTGTTGAACTTCCATTTATGGTATATTTGGCCGGTAGTTTTGTATTTTCCCATGTTAACTACAATTTTGGCTGCTCTATTGTTGGCTTTCATTTGTTTTTGTAGTCAGTTATGCTAAATCAACGCCCCTTTTTTAATGATTCGTGAAAAAAGAACATTGAATGATACAAACCATCATTGGTGCAGACACTTGCAGAAGGTGCAATGATTGGGCACACTCCAAAGGGAATGCAAATATCTCAAGACACGCTGGTATGTTGCTCTAACTTCAGTCATTTTTTAGCGCCAAATTGTTTAGACTATTAGCTGATTATTAATCTATAATATGTAGGTAAATATGACTTCAAGGAGCTTCTTCTTGAATCCCAAGATGGGAAGTGATCTCCTGCTTTTAGCTGCTGGGGAAAAGGTGCTCATACTCGTTTTGTTTTGGGCTTTGGAGGTGGTATATTATATTTGCTGCACATGTTTTAAATGAGTATTCGGGTGATTTTTCTTGAATTGCAGACTGGAGGATACACTACTGCTAACTACATATGGGACCTGATGCAAGCTCGTAGAATGGTCCCTTCATTCCCTGCGGTGGAAGCTTATTACCAGGGGTTAAAAGTGAGCTTGTGGCCTCAATATTTATTCATTTTCTGCGTGTTTTCAATATTTCTTGATAGTTTGCGAATTCATATTTGTTCTTGCCAAGTAAAATTGCATAATTCAATCTCGGTTGGTATAGTAACTGAATAGCGATCTTACATGTAAACTGAATCCTTAATTTTTGTTTGGAATTGCAGGAACGTGAAATTCCTGAAGACGACCCTAGATTTCTATTGGTGTCTAAAACTTATGATAACCTGCGCTCAAGATTTGGTCCCAGGACATAGATATCAACTCTTCCTTGATTGTAATGAGTTCTGGTAGATGTTTCTGGACTTAGCATTTGACGAGAGAATCCAGAAATGACAAAATGATTCATCAGATTGATGCTTGAGTCAGCATGGGACTTGAATGGGTTGACCCTAGGTTGTGATGTTGACTTTCAAAATGAACGCAGGCACTGAGCTGAGCTCTTCCTTCTAATTTATTATCAGGAGACTATCTCTTGACATGTAATAACTTTGTTTCATCATTTGATAGTTGACATAAGGGAGCGTGAGTTTTGTATTTTATTTTTTCAATTTGAATCCATTTTCTGGCTGGCGGTACACACACATATCTCCATTGATGGTATATCGGAGGCTAACTAGTGTGACGGAAATTGGCCAAAAAAAAAAACTAGTGTGACGGAATATTTATAATTGGGATCAAGTTCTGAAGGTGATTTAAAAGGTAGATCAACAATTTCGTATATTACTTGATAGCCCTGAGTCCTACCGCACAGTTAAATCTGTAAATAGCTAATTTAAAATTCCGTGAAGCATATATATATATATATAAGAGTCTGTGTGAATCAGCGGTGTAAAAGTATATTCGCATAAGTTAAGACAAAACTTATTTTACATATTTACTTTGTACATCGTAAATTGTATTGAAAAAGTAGTTTTTATTGTTAATCTAAACAAACACTAAATTATGACTTTGGATAATGTTTTCTTTATGTAATGACAATATAAGCAATGGGAGATTTCAATTAAATCTAGTTAAAATATTAAAATTTAAATTCAGGCCTATACTTTTAACAAAATCTCAATTAGGTGAAAAGTTTAATAAAGAATTTTTGAATTTTATAAATTTACTACAAATACACATTAATATTTAATAGCTCCTTTCTTCTCTCCTCAGTCAAAAATCCATCTTTCTGCCACATTCTTCTTACTTTCTCTCATCAACATCATCCTCAGAGCTCAGAATCTACCTTTATGTTCCTTTATCCTTTTCTTTCCGGTCCTCCCTCAAATCGTGAATTTTCTGCCTTAATTTCTAGTTTTTAAATTAATTTGATTACTATTCTGATATATGAAACCCGTAATCCCAACTATAGTGATGAAAATACGATTTCTAGGAGTTTCTTTTTTTATACGACGTAAATAAACTTGAAGGAGTTTCCTAATATATAGTATACAGTCTCAACTTCTTCGTAATCTTGAAAGCCCCATGCATTTTACTCAGTTTTTGGGAGTGAAGAAGCTATTTTGCACTCTTTTACCTCCCTTGATCTCTCCCAAAAATATGGACAAATTCAAGTTAAGCTTTAATTTCTTTTAATGGCTTTAGAGAGTTGCAGTTTGCCTTCTTTTCACTTACCAATGTCTCCGTGCGTAGGAAGTTGGTTCTTCAATTTGTATCTCATTGTAGAAGAATAGGAATGTAGGCAAAATCTGCAAAGAAAT
Organism: Inga oerstediana; assembly: GCA_963210345.1. NCBI lineage: Eukaryota > Viridiplantae > Streptophyta > Magnoliopsida > Fabales > Fabaceae > Inga > Inga oerstediana. The sequence continues at coordinate 5,616,623 of OY723401.1, forward strand.
AAGAAAATATTTGATTCGAGTCGCGTCCGAGGACACTGTCCTTAAGAGATATTCCGCAGCCCCTTCAGTAAATAGGAAGCGGCATCTCCCCAGGATTAAACGAACCCTTCCTGTTGGGATACAGGGCGGCAGAACTGGTGGAAGATAAGGTAACTCAGTGAGAGATTACTGAGGCTTCTATTTCTCTGTTTTCAAATGGTGTCACGGTTGGAGTATTTATAGACAATGAATCAATGCCTTGAAGTTGTGCCTCTTGAAAACTACACCTCTTTAATTGGAAAGTCATAACTATCTGTTGAATTCATGAACCAACACAAATCCCTTAATTCATAAGAACATGACTTCTCAAAACGCGTCTCTTCATTTAAACACATTCCATAATATTGGAGAGACTCTTTCTTTGACACACCCATATGCAATATTTACAACAATCCCCCACATGTGTCAAAGAAAACACACCATTTGCTGAGTTACACCCATGGATATAACCATTGTATCTAGTGGTCCTTTGGACTATGAACTAGACCTAGACCAATAACACATGATACACAGAGATGTCAGTGGTCCTATGGACTATGAACTCACATCTCTTGGTGTGTATCAGAGGCATTAAGAGTCAGATTATATCCTAACATTTCCACTGTTAACAGCGGTTTTGCACGTTATGTCGGCCATGCGCGTGCCTGGTGCATAATGAATGCTCTAGAGATTTTGCCAAGATCTCATAGGAGCGGCCACACTCCACATTCATAGAGGTGATTTCATTTAACTTTGTGCCTGCACTATGCACACTGCCTCATTGAACTATGAAATCATTAAGAGCTTTGCTCAACCTACAATAATGCAGTCTAGCACATTCAAAGTATCATAGGAAGGGACGTAAAATATTTGTGCTAGTCAGAACTGACGAACGAATTGTTCTTACCCAGTGAACCTTCTTCATGGGATCACCAATCACAAAGGATGGGTTGCCATCATTGTCAATTAGTAGTCGGCTTTAGTCCCATTCCTCTTGACATTTCAATAATCATTTTCCTCCCAAGGGGTTTTGTTAACGGATTCGATAGGTCTATTATTGACCTCACCAAATCAATTGAGATAACTCTACCATAATTCTTAAGCGCTTATTTATATCATATCTCAAACGATTTTCACTTACATCATTGTTCTTTCTACAATGGTTATTACCATTTGATAATCACAGATCATCGACGCTAAGAGTCGGTTTCTTATGAAAATATTTGCTAAGAGGTTTTCAACATTCTTAGCACTTCACCCATTTCCAGAGTAATCGACTTTGACTCACGTAATATTTTACTTTTATTACCACTGATGGTTAATGATAACCATTGGATTTTCACACATATATTGAATTTTAGTTACCATCCGTGTATATCAACACAACGGGAATCCACTATACATGATGTCATCATTTATGACATCCCTTAACTATTTCTTTCTCTTCAATTAGAGTTTATAAATGCTTAATCTCCACACATCATCTGCTATGTTACAGGATTAACATCTATCAGTGCTACAAATTCTCAACAATTTGTGCATACATTGATTGATCTTTAAAGTAATCTCAAGTAGTATCATGAGGAATATTCACATAGTGGTTTTCAGAACCAATCTTCGGAAACATTTCTTATTTATCATCACTTGTCTTTTATGATCATTAACACCCTAAATCACATGTGATTCTCTCATGATTTCAAGAGCATGATATGATATATTTAACCATGCAAGTCATCCACATAAAATTCAATATATGTTTACAGTATGCATATACCAAGATAAATACATATCCATAAATTATGAAAATTTAAAACACCTTTATCTAAACACTAGATAAATAATTATTAAATTTCCATATTACTACTGTAATGCTTATTTAAAGTTATATGCAAGTTTTAATAATTCACATCACAAGAAATGCTCTTCACATCAAATAACAAAGCTTTCACTAAATAAATTTTAATCATAACACATGTCATATATAGCAATTTTAGAATTTTTCAATATATCAATATATATGTCAAGGTGCCCCTACAAGATAATCTATTATCTTACGCACCCCCACACTTTCAAATATTTCAATAAAAAGTTCACACTTTTCAAAAAATATCTCACAACTTTTCAATAGTAATTCTAATTAAATTAGAATATCACCATATAATCCTCTTCCATTCTAATTAAATTAGAATTTTAATCATAATAGTCCAGCACATGAGCATATGGCATGTCTCAACAATTTCAAGATTCCCAAGTTTGTTTTTCAAACCAAACTAAGCAACCTGGTAAATATTAACACTTCAAATATATAATATCTATTATCTTAAATATAATCTTATAAAAATATAATCACATAACAAGCAACAATTACTTATTTCCAGCATAAAATTTTCAGTCCCCAAAACATTTTCTCCATATGATAATCGATCATTATCCTCACTTAACTAATTTAATATGTATCAGATCCCCATTGAAATAAAAGGAGATATAATAGGAGATTAGCATAATTCAAGGAGAAATCATAGGATATTAACAAATATTCAAACCAAACTAAATTAATAAATTCACGAGATGAAATAAGATTTTTAGTAACTACCCCATTAATCAAATTAATATATTTATTAACTAAAGATAATCAAACTTTCAACGGATGTAAATTCACCGTCCAAGTAATCAATAATTAGCATAAATAATTAAATAACACATCGATTTCTATGGGTAAATCAATACTCAAAAATAGGCACATCAAATATTGAAAGCAATATCCGCATTATTAATTTTTAATATATGCCCACCAATACTAATAATATATATTTATATATATTATTAATATTCTAATCTAGATGATGCGCACCTTATTGCGGTTTGATCACAGCGAAGAAATATGACTCTTTCTTCTTCATCGGAGAATTTGCGGTTGCCAACGGACGTACTCCTCCTTCATCAAAGCGTTCCAAAGATAGTTTCTCTTTTTGATCAGACTTGCAGCCTTCTTTTCTGCCTGATCACAGTGCCCTCACAATATCTTTACCACAAAAAATAAAATAGTCCGGTTGAAGGGAATATTGGATATTCGTCCATTACAGTACTGATCATGGCTCGCCTTGATCATAGGCTTATTTTTAATATATTTTCATCAGATACAGTAAGACCCAATTTTCACTCTCTCCATTATCAATTATCATCGGACCAACATATATATATATATATATATTCTAAGACAACCATCTTTGCTTCGTTTATCATGAAGCACCCCAGAATTGGGTATATATACCTTCATCTTCTTCTTCCTCCTCCTTTCGATTTGCCTCTTTCAACAGATCAAGGCTCCTTTTCCATTGATTTTAATGGTGGAATGTTCAAAAGAACAAGATAGACAGTATATATGGGCAACGATTTCGTGAAAGAACTAAGGCAAAAGTTAAATCTAAATTCCTTGACTTTGAAACCAAAACTTTCAAAAATAATCTGAAACCAAACAAAGTTATGATTAACTTCAATGCGCAACAGTGAGCGTTTTTGGGACCTCCATTATATTTATCCATTAGGATGGTGACGGCGTCATCGCAAACGTAATTCCCTTCCTGTCCCAATGTCCCAAAACTTTTATATATATTCAAATCAGAAAGCAAATGACCAAAGAGGATCTATGATGTTCAGTATGAATTAAAATCGAAGACCCCCATCTTCTCGCCTGCAAACACCTTTTCAAAACCCAAAACACTTGTATCATCCAGGAAAGTAACAATCTTTCTAAATGATGCAATATTCATTCCACCATAAAATCTGAGCGCATCTCATAAATTATTTCATGAAATTAAAATAAATGGGGTAAATCTGAAATAAAACTTATCTTATTTTCTTTGCAATCTGCCAAATGAATTTGAGAAAACTCCATCACGATGTACTCATAGTATTAGTAGGAAATATCTCTTAAGATTGTAGGCAAAATCTGCAAAGAAATAAGAAAATATTTGATTCGAGTCGCGTCCGAGGACACTGTCCTTAAGAGATATTCCGCAGCCCCCTCAGTAAATAGGAAGCGGCATCTCCCCAGGATTAAACGAACCCTTCCTGTTAGGATACAGGGCGGCAGAACTGGTGGAAGATAAGGTAACCCAGTGAGAGATTACTGAGGCTTCTATTTCTCTGCTTTCAAATGGTATCACGGTTGGAGTATTTATAGACAATGAATCAATGCCTTGAAGTTGTGCCTCTTGAAAACTACACCTCTTTAATTGGAAAGTCATAACTATCTGTTGAATTCATGAACCAACACAAATCCCTTAATTCATAAGAACATGACTTCTCAAAACGCGTCTCTTCATTTAAACACATTCCATAATATTGGAGAGACTCTTTCTTTGACACACCCATATGCAATATTTACAACAAGGAAGGATGTGTATCGGGTTTTAATAAGACTTTTCTGGGGACAGATGGCAACGTCCAGGCAAGAGAATAATATAAAAGACAAGCAGAGGAAAGAGAAGGAGGACGGGGGAGAAAAAGAATGAATAAAAAGAAAGGAAGAAAGCAAAGAGAGAGAATGGATGAAAGGAATACACCTGAGACCAAGGTAAAGTTATAAGATTCAGAATTTCTTAATTAGGTCTGGAAGCCATTAGTCTAATCATGAGAGGCTCTGATAGAGATCATCCGTTCAGGGATGTTATTGATGACGTACGCTTTTGGATGGCCAAAGATTGGCAGGTTCTCCTTACGTTTGCTCCGAGGGAGGAGAATAATCTGGCGGATTACTTAGCCAGATTAGCTCATTCTATGACAGGGAGTTTTGTGATCCTCGAGCAGCAGCCTGTTTCTTCTATGGAGACGATAGATCAAGATGGATCCTTGTGTTTTGGACTTGTAACCCCTTGGGGTAGTGTTGATTTGTAACCGTTTTCACTTGGTTATGGTTTCCAGTTTGTAATAAAAAAAAAAAGAATTTCTTAATTAGGCCCCTTGTCCTGATTAAGAATTTACATGTCTTAATTCAGATTTTAGTATTTCAATTAGATTTAATTAGGATTTTCCCGCATGCAATTACTATGCAGTAGTAAATTCTAATTAAAATTTTCTTTTTTTAGTTGATTGAAGGTTTGTTTGTTTTTTTTTATACAAGTGAAATGATTTCTTTTCAGCAACGTATCTAAATTCCAAAGAACATAAGGCAGTCCAAATCGTCCAAGGTTTTGGGACTTTAAACTTCCGAAGGGCAAAACTTGGGCCCAATAAAATGGAACAATTATCTGTGTAACTATGCATCAATTGACCAATTTCTTGAGGAGAGTGCCAGTTAGTAGTGGTAGGCATGGATAGGATTGGGCAGGACGAGACCCCTACCCGATGCCTAACCCAAAGGATGAACGGGCTATATTTTGCAGCCCGCTGCCCTGGCCCTGCCCTAATCATTTCGGGCAGGGCAAACGTGGGCTGGGCAAGGCGGGCTTCCCTACCCAAGTGGTAACTCCCTAACCAATACCATTTATACAAAACCCTCAATCACACTTAATAAATACCATTAAAAACTTCAAATACATTTCATAATTTCACACCTTGAGATATCTCAAAATAAATCTATAACTTAAGTCTTGAAATAAAAAAAAAAAAAATTAACACGTCTTGATAATTACATGACAAATTATGAAGTAATGTGTTTGTGTATAAATATTGATTGAAATGAATATGTGTAATTGCGATGGAGACTTCAAAGAAACTAAATTTTTTGTCTTTGATCTCAACTTTTTAATGTTTTGTATCATCTATTTAAATAAAAAACCCACGTCCATCCAAAAAACAATGAATTATATGTAAACTGTGGTGGATGGATATTAAATAATAATATAAAATGTTTCATAAACATGAAATAATATATATACATATTAAATAAAATAATATGTATAAAATACTATTTATTTTATATAAAATAATATATATTTTAAATAAATTGTATATAATTTTTAGGGCAGGGCCAAATGGGCAGGGCAATACCCCTTGCCCAATGCCCGGCCCTGCCCGATAGTTCGCCCTATCCAAAGATGCCCAAATTTTTATCGGGCCACTTTTTTTGAGTTGGGCAGGGCAATTTTTGACCGGGCTCGGGTGAGCATACCGGGCTTTTGGGCACTATGCTCACCCCTACTAGTTAGAAAATTTTGTCTCTAAACCTTCTTAAATCTTAATGAAGCTATTAAAATTCGGATCGGGTATTGAACCGATCGGGGTATTGAGTTAAAGGTTAATGGGTCAGACTGAGGCTAAATCGGAACTAAAACGATGAGAAATTGAATATTTTAGGCTTATTAATATGAAATTCTAAGAAAAAATATTAAAAAATCAATTTAAAAAAAAACCGGTTCAATCACCCGACCGAATCAGTTTAAGCATCGATTCCCGGACCGGATCGGACGGTCCGGTTCCGGAACCCTTTCTTAACACCTCATTCGTTCTCATCTCCTTACCTCCAACTGCCGCCCCCGTTTCAAAACCTTGACATAACACAGAGAGACTGGCAATCGCTCACTTCTCCCTCTCTGTAATTTGGCGCTCGTTTGATCTGATTGAAATTCACTTTCATCCAACTCTAGCAGTTAAAGTTCATTATTCGGTTGTAAAATGAAAAAGCGAAAATCGAAGGAAGCTTCCAGTTCTGAAACCCTGGGAGAACATCTCCAGGCCGATGTCGAGACTCTTCAACACGAGGCCTCCCCAACAATTTGTGATGAAGCAGAGGTTGCCGCAATTTCCCAAATAAAGAAGAAAAGGAAGAACAAAGTTTTGGAGGGTAACTCTGGGATTCCGCAGGAGGAAAAGGAGATTAATGCTACGATGGAAACCAATTCACAGTCCAATGGTGAGAAAACGGATGCCAGAAAAAACAAAATGAAGAAACGGTTGTTGAAGGAGACAGAGAATGCCGATAAGCGTGGCGTCTGCTATTTGAGTCGCATTCCACCTCATATGGACCCCCTAAAGCTTCGGCGTATTCTCTCGCAATATGGTGATATTCAAAGGATTTATCTTGCTCCTGAAGGTGACCTCCTCTTGTTCATCATTGACAGTTAGTTTCATCTTTTTTAACTCTTTGCCAGAACGTGGATTGTGACTGACTACGGATTCTACTGAATTTGTCAATAGGAGATTCTGCTTCTCGAGCACCTTCAAAGTCGTCGCGTAGATCTCGAGACCAAGTATTTTCGGAGGGGTATTCTCTTGATATTTAATTGACTGTTAAAATTCGATTACTCTACTAGCATATCGTCACTTGCTTTGCCTGCAATTATGCAGATGGGTTGAATTCACCAACAAAAGAGTAGCAAAAAGAGTTGCTAATATGTTAAATGGTGAACAGATAGGTATGTATTCTTACCAACTCTAAACCAAATATTGGTTTGTTAGTAAAACTTAACATGCAGATGTGCTATGTGATATCGTTGTTACTAGTAATGCCCGGATTGTCCATAATGTGGTCCGTACTGATACCGTGATAACTGCCTGTACTGTTTATCCAGGTGGAAAGAAGAGGTCAGCATTCTACTATGACCTTTGGAATATTAAATACTTGAGTAAATTCAAATGGGATGATCTGACTGAAGAACTTGGTAGGGTTTTTATTATCTGTATAATCTTTTTATGTAGTGGTGCTAAAGCAACTGAGCTTACAGCAAGGTCCTGATTTTTTGTAACAGCCTTCAAAAAAGCTGTTCGGGAGCAAAAACTAGCTGTTGAACTTTCTGCTGCCAAAAGAGAGAGGGATTTCTATCTTTCTAAGGTTGATCAGTCACGTGCTTTGAGTTCTATACAGGAACGACTAAAAAAGGTATGTTAAATTTTTGTGGTTCTCATCTTATATGTATTTCTCCCTTTAATTTTGTGTACAGAGGCACAAATCTAATAATGACAAAGAGGGTAAATTAACTAAATCCAAATTATTTTGGCATATGAAGCACCTAATAGAATAAAACTTTGGCTTTCAAATTTGCTGCAAATTCTACGATAGTTGGCTTTGCCATCTTTAATCCCCCCTTTTTGGTTCTTTCATGATCGCTCGTGTAATGTAAAAGCTTGTGAAAATTATGCTATAAACTCTACAGTTGTAGAGAAAGACCAATTTTTAATTGTGATTGGAGTTATTTTGGCATCAGAATAGAAGCTGTCGCATTTGTTGATGGTAAACATGTTTTTACTCTGCATATGCCTTTTCATGCCAACTTCTATAACTTGCTTCATTATTGGTAAATTTGTAATCAGAAACTTTGTTCAGGCCTTCAGGGATGCTTTGTTTCTGTAGTTTTAGCACAAATGTTATAGTTTGGAGAATCATTAAGTGACCCCATTTTGTTCTGCTATCACAGAAGCAGAAACTTGAACAAGATTCAGGACAAATTGCCAAAGTGATTCGCCATTTCCCTCAGAAAAAACCATTATCTGCTAATGCTGATGGGAATAAACCCAAACTCTCTGATGATTTATTGGATGCGGTAAGTCAGTTTGGTTATTGGTTTTGTCCTGTGCTTTTGCAGAAGTGCTATAGCATCATGCATGGTATCGTGGGTTGTAAAATTGAACCTTTTCCGCCATGCTTCTTGCAGGTATTTGGTGGTTTGTAATGCATGTCTTCGTATCAGTATCAGCGGCCAATTTTGTTAAATTCTAGCAGAGTGTACATCACTTCCCCGGTTGGTTGGTTGTGTTCGACTTGTGTATTATGTATTTTCATGATTCTGCAGTGATTGGTCTAACACAATTTTCTTCTCGTCCAGCTCAGATTTTGTAGGAACAATCAAATTAGAAACCTTGTGAATGATGTACCTGATTACGCTGCCTAATTGATCAAGATTATGTTTGCTTTGGCGGTTTATGTAGGATCTGCTGAAACGATCCAATTATGATTTGCGAAGGACTAAGAGAGTATGAATAAACAGTGTATGTATGGTTTAATAACAGAAAAATCATACATTTAATTTTCAAAAATCATTTTTAATTAACAGCATTATAATGAAATACACAGGACGTGGTGTCATGATTGAAATAATATTTTTACTCCATTCAATTTTTTAAAGCATACAAGAGGATGGCATTGTCCATGAAAAGAAACAAAAAGGCCAAAAGTAAGGGGCGTTGTATCATAGTATAAAATATAACAATTAATCTCCACAATCATTAGTGGGCTAAATCATTGTGTATTGTTTAGCGCTTTGAAGTAAATTGCATGGTTCAATCTATAAATAATAAGGCCTGTTAAATATGCTATATTATATTATATTATATTTATTGACGATGGTGTTTGTGGATTGACAAAAGCACGTTTCGCAATTCCACGTTAGTGCCTATTGGGTTTTGTTAAGACCTTCAAAAGTAACTTTTGTGATTTATAATATACAAAGAAAGTATATGAAAAAAAATTTATTTCAATTTGCGTGAATTAATACTTTTAGGGTGTCCAAAATGGATTCTAAATAAGCATATAAACGTTCAGTTTGCATTTTCCCAGTTTTTCTATTCAACAGTTTTTGTCATGGTGATGATAAATCAGATATTACTGACTTGAAATCTATGAAGTGGTGGAAACAAATGATTTGCTTGCTCATATTGGGTGTCAATTGAACCGTTTCCCACGTTGCATAAGAGTCAATGAGTAGGTATTGTTTCCACGCAGGAGCAAAAGGATTACAACCTAGCACTTGAAAATTTAACAAAGGCGTATGATATACAACAAGGGTTTCATAGTTTGGCGGTAAAATTTTGTAATGATGGAGTAAACCATGTCCCAAGAACGCTTGATATTAGAGCTATACAAGAAACTTTAGTGCCATCCATTATTCACAAGACAATTCTAGGTGTGTAATTGCAGATATAGTTGGGGCCAAAGTACCAAATACAGAAGCTGTTTTCCTCAAAATCAGTTGCAACACCCACCGCTCTGACTAACAGTTCCATCTCCAGCCCCTGATTGCCCCTGTTGACGTCCATAGCCTACCTTTATGCCAAACGACTGCAATAAAAAGAATCATAGCCAATTTTCGTTACGCAAGCAGTCAAGATCACGTGAAATTACTTTATTAAAATCATCATTCAACGTTTCGTTTTAAGGAATTCTTGACAAGAAAATTGCATAGTGTTAGACCACTCAATCAGATGATGGAAAAAGTATCCAAACTATGCAATCAGATGATGCTATATTGGTCTGAGACCAATAATGACCAGTCCAAGATAATTGGTCCCCTCCGTAAAAGTTCGCACCACCAATCAAACGCGCTATATGTTACCTCATTAGATACATCAAATACACCTTCCTGGATATTCTGAAGTATCTTAGCAGCAGTCATGACGAAAGCCTGCAAAATATGCTTTAGAATTACTTTTGACTCTAATGGAAAAATCACAACATTCCAGAAGCTGTAAAGGACATTCAATGAACTCTTAATTTTGAGTCTGCAAATATCAATCACCTCTTCCACATTTTGAGCTGTTCTTGCGGAAGCCTCCATGAATAAAAGCCCATTTTCACTTGCAAATTGTTCCCCCTCCTCTTTGCTCACTGCCCTTCGGTGAGCCAGATCACACTTGTTCCCTATAAGCATGATTGTCATGTTAGGATTGGCATGCTGCCGGGCATCTTCTAGCCAACTTGCTAAATGATTAAATGTCTCCCTCCTGAAAACAAAAACATCTGATTTTCAGATAAGAGCAGGATTAGGAAATAAAAACAGACATAAAAATAGGAAGTTGGTATTTGATGGCATTGATCATCATTTTATACAAACATAACAAATGGTCTGCGGGCCTACAAATGCAAAGGGCGAGGGGAACTAGCATCCACGCATGTCCAAGACAGAAGAAAATAATCTAAAACAGTTTAAAGTTCAGTCTAAAACAGTTTTGTTAGTTGAGAATACAGACAAGCTAAAAGAATCGCTAGCCCGTACAAAGGATGCAGCTTTCAAATAGAAGAATCAACAATAATAAAAGGACTAGGTATAATAAAACTTCAATAAGCTCCCAGAGGCAAGTGAACTTAACGTATGCTGCAGAATCAGCACAAAATTCCACATTAACTTTTATTGTAAGTACAGTGAAACCCTGGGACCTATTAACATAAACAAAAGAGGCAAAGACTAGACAATGTAGAAGCACGTAGAAGGGTTATAGAGCTTGGCATGACTCTAGAGCACAAAGATAATGCTTGCCTACATGTCAACTAACATATACAATACCGACCTTGTAATGTCATAAACTAGAAGTGCTCCAGCAGCTCCTCTGTAGTATGATCTAGTGATTGATCTAAAAGATTCTTGCCCGGCCTACATAGGTATTTTGCATCAGTAAATATGCATTATTAAAATTTATAACCTTAAATCTGCTGTGGTGAATCTAGAATCTAAAACCTCAGCTATGCAATGTGATTATAAGGACAAATACAGAATTCATTACTATATCAATTTAAGGTTACCACGCACTCGAATTCCACAATCCAGAGCCTTAATCAATTGGAAAGAAGAGAGTCGTTCAGATCAGTATCTAGGTTTCAGTTATGATTTCATCATCTACTATGTTCAGGGACTCAATGACCGAAAAGTTTACAGTCAGTCGTAAATAGATGATACTCTGTGGGCCCAATGATTCTTGATATGAAAATCTCCCCGCTTACCATAATCAAACATAAAATATATCAAAACAGAATATAAGGACAACAATTCAATTGTATGTTTCAAGATAGTGAAGTACCAAAAAAACAAATGTAATTATAACTCTTTAGGTATGAATTTCCAATCAATCCTCAAACCCTATTTCAAATACTTAAAGAAGCATTGAGAGAGGTCAAATGTTAGCGTAATTAAATTTCGAGAAAACAAGAGTAGAATGAAACATATACTTACAGTGTCCCATATCTGGAGCTTGATGGGTCGGCCGTCGATGGACACCATACGGGCGCCGAACTCCACGCCAATAGTCAGATCATGGACGGGTTGGAACCTCTTGTCGGTGAATTGCAGAAGCAGGCATGATTTCCCAACACCTGCACCACAGCCAACAAATGCCAGCAATTTCAATTAATTAGAAAACCATAACCGAAGTGGAATAGAAGCTAGGGTTCCGAGAGGAAATCGACCTGTGTCTCCGATAATGATATACTTGAAAAGGTAGTCATAAGACATGGCGAGAAAATGACGCAGTTGCAGATCAAGGATAGAAGCGGCACTGCGGAAGAAGCAGTTTCAGCAAGTAGGGCAGTGAACCATGTAGCGGGTTAGGAAGCGGGATGAGAATGAGAACTGAAAAATCGAGAATAGAGAAGAGAATGAAGAGGACGTGAGACAGAAAATGAACAGGGACAAATCAAAAGGATTTAAAGTTTAACGGCCAGTCTGCCAGAGCGTGACGTATGAGTAGCACCCTCGTAACCCAACACGTTACCCATTCCCGTTCAGGATTCGGTTTTCCGGTCGCACATGCTCTTATTCATTTATTTATGGGTCAGGGGGAAACCCTGGCCTGAAAGTTTCATAAAGAGCTACGGTGGTAGTATTAAAAAGAGAGTAATTTTATCCAAAATGATATTTTAATTAATTTTAACTATTAGTTAATAAAATATATTAAGTTGATAGTCACATGTCATCCAACTTATTTTCCTTAAGGTGTAAATTTGTCCCAAAAGTTCTAAATCTAACTCTAAAAAAATGAAGTAGGTGACACATGGACTTTCAAGGTAAAGTTATGTCGATTTCCTCTCGGAACCCTAGCTTCTATTCCACTTCAGTTATGGTTTTCTAATTAATTGAAATTGCTGGCATTTGTTGGCTGTGGTGCAGGTGTTGGGAAATCATGCCTGCTTCTGCAATTCACCGACAAGAGGTTCCAACCCGTCCATGATCTGACTATTGGCGTGGAGTTCGGCGCCCGTATGGTGTCCATCGACGGCCGACCCATCAAGCTCCAGATATGGGACACTGTAAGTATATGTTTCATTCTACTCTTGTTTTCTCGAAATTTAATTACGCTAACATTTGACCTCTCTCAATGCTTCTTTAAGTATTTGAAATAGGGTTTGAGGAAGTTGCAGAGATGGTTCACCCCTGAGATCATTAACAAAATTACTTGTGCTCATCCACCTTGTGAGGAGAGAGGAGAGGATAAATTTTTCTGGAAGCATTCCTCTGATGGTAACTTTACTGTAAAATCTGCCTATTTTTCTCTTCTTGCAGGTACTCCTGGGGGCACGGATAGTATTTGGAAGATTCTATGGAGATGGAGGGTGCCAGAGAAGATCAAGTCTTTTATGTGGTTATTCTCACATGGTAGAGCTCACACAGCACAATTAAGAGCCAACAGGGGACTCCAGGAATCAGCCGAATGTCCGTTCAGATGCAGTCAACCCGAAGATTCAATGCACCTCTTAAGGGACTGTGCCAATGCAATCCGTAGGTGGGAAGAGGTAGTCTCTCAGGAGCATTGGAACACTTTTGTGGGACTTCAGGGCACCGATTGGATTAGATGGAATTTGACTCATGAAGCTGGGAAGATGTCTACAAGGAAAATTCCATGGGCGCTTCTGTTTGGATACACATGCTGGGACATTTGGGTGTCGAGATGCAATAGACTGTTCGGTGAAACCAACCCAACGAATGAGAATAGCATTAATTCATCATTTTTCAGAGCCACCGCAGATCAGAGCCTCTTGCAGAATGGAGTTTTATGCAGTATATCTTCCTCTAACCATTACAACCAATCCAATCATGAGGATGATTTCTTTTCCTTGGAAGTTGATGGATCTGTTCTGCATAGCGGAAGAAGTGGTTGTGGGGGAATCGTAAGGGATACCAATAGAAGATGGTTATTGGGTTTTAGCTGTAAGTTGATTGGTGTTCCGCCTGCTATAGCGGAATTAATTGGTATGATACAGGGTTTATACTTATGTTGGAGTAGGGGTATTCGTAAAGTTTGCCTGTTCTCGGACTGTATTGAGGCCCTTAACCTCGTGACCAGAGGATGTGATTTGGAATATCCTTTTAGGGATCTTGTGGATGAAATTAGAGCCCTCATTAATAGAGAGTGGCAGATTAAGTTCGTGAATGTTCCCAGGGAGGATCTTATTTTAGCTGATAGCCTTGCCAAATTGGCTCATAGCATTACAGGTAGTTTTTGTATCTTTGATCATCCACCACCTCCCCAGCAAGAGGTGGATGAGGATGAAAGAAGAGTAGGATAGTCTTTGTAGGCTTTCTTGTTGGCTGTTTTGCCTTGTATCAGTTTTATTCAAAAAAAAAAAAAAAAGGTAAAGTTATGCCTTAACAAAAATGACGTAAATGATATTTGAACTTCCACTCAGTATATTTGATCAACTAACGGTTAAAATTAACTGTGATAAAAGTCAAGGCGAAATTGCCCCTTAACTTTTTATTTGTTATGATTTCTTAATTTTTAAAGCAAAATCACTGGATATTTGGCTAACCAATGGTCAAAATTAACTGGGATAACCACCAAGGTAAAATTGCCCCCTAACCCTTTATTTATTATGATTTCTTAATTTTTAAAGCAAAGTAACTGGTAAATATCCTCCTCCTCCTTATTAATTGGGAAGGCAAATTTCCCTCTAACCCTTTATTTATTATGATTTCTTAATATTTAAATCAAAATCATGGTATATTTAGTCAATTAATGTTCAAAATTAATATGGATAACATTTAAGACAAAATTGCCTCATTAACCATTTATTTATTATGATTTCTTGATTTTTAAAACAAAATCACTGGTAAATCTCCCTCCTCCTCATTAATTGAGATAATGGTCAAGACAAAATTTCTCCTTACCTCTTTATTTATTATTATTTTTTAATTTTTAAAACAAAATCACTACATATTTGATCAACTAACAATTAAAATTGACTGGGATAACGACCAGGCAATTGTGGCCTTATCTCCTCCTCCTCCACCTCACTTTACAATTAGTATATATTAAAATAATAGTTCACTCTATCATAAAATGAATATAATTTTTTTCTCACTGTTATTTTTTTATTATTGTCAAGTGATAAGAAACCACTGATAAGCGGAGGAATGGAGTGTACGTTGAAGCCTCTATTATGAGAGGCGCGTATAAATAAGACTTGATATATTTTATGCTTGATATTAGTTAAAAATGATTACTAAGAATAAAATTAAATATTCTGGTATTCCCATTCTCATTAATTAATTAATTAATGCTAGTCCATGTAATTATTAAATTTAACACGTTTAATCAAACATTAAAACGAGGGGAATTGCATTAATCAAGGCAAGCAACATTAGAAATGCGTGAGATTGCCCACCACTTGAGTAGGGAAAAAGATACGAGGGACAGTAACCACACATTGAACAATCAACTCGAGAAATACCCCCATATTCAAAGAGTGGGATAAAAACATAACGAGCGGCTAATGATCCAATGAGCCCAATTCGTTTCCTGGCTCCCTCCCAGCAGAGCTCCAAACCCCGTCCCCCCAGGCTACCCTTGAAACGGGATTCTGCATTTCTGCGGGCCTCCAGTAGTTTTCAGTGAGAATCAATACTTCCGCTCAACAATAGCATGTGATGAAAATTTAAAGTAAACATAGTTCCCACTTGAACTGATTTAATGGATTCATTTTAGGTCAAAACAAGTCATGATTCTAAAGTGCGACAATAAATATTACGAAACCATTCCACTAGTCAAGTTTCGGCCACAGACATTCGTCCCCGTCGACACCATTGCTACTCTTCCATAGCATCTCCTCCTTCGATCACTTCAACCCTCTCCTTCAAGGGAGTAATCTTTGTTGAAAGAACCTCTGCGCCACAGAAAAGATTTAACGTTTTAGGCACAACATAGATATATCACTAAATTCAAACAGGCTAAATCAGGAAGAGAACGCATGACGCAGGAAATTCCACACAATACGCGTAAGATACTTTAAGTCATGTTAGTTTACGTAGACTCCTATCAGACTGATAGCAAGAAAAAGAGGTGCAAGGCCAAGGGGTCTCAAGTGTATTAAATGGAAGTTTGCCACGAACCAGTCTTTTTAGGGAAGGTAAAGCCTTTTGGATTAACATATGTCCGAGGATTTGGCAGCAGATGGTTCCTGAGGTAGTCCTTATGTCCCTGTGCAATATTAGAATAAAATCAGTACATCAATGAAAATTAAATTCCTCCCTTCAAAAGCACAATTGCAGAGTCTTAATGGCATCAAAACACTAACCTTGGTTATCACACAGACGTCCACATTGCTTCCACTTCCCAAATCGTTGAATATACCAGCACATATTGCCCCAACCACTAGCTGTACCCCTTCATCCCTCTGCACCACACCAGAATGTTGATAATAGATCAAAACATCCGGCAAGAGGCAAAATCAAATTTCATGGCTCATAAATCATAATCAAAGCCTAAATCACCACTAATGTTTCTACACTCACATACCAGTTTAAAAAAAATATATCATCTGTCAGAATCAAAATGTTATCAAATGTAAATGTTAAGAGATTTTAAAGTCGTCTGTTTTCATAAAACGGGCTAGCCATTTAACAGTCCCGGACTTGTGAACCACAGCATGCTTACTTACAGTCAACCCTTCCTTGTATTTAGACTCAAATAGAGACATAGCAGCAAGTGAACCAGATCCCATTGTCGCATAGGGGAGCGAGTCAGTTGAACCGTGAGGATATATCTGCGATATATATCATCAGAAGTCACAAGATATAACATTGCATGCATTCAAAACAAGGAAATTCAAGTATAGAGTTTTTAAGCAATGAACTTACAGTATGCAAATGAGGTCCAGTGACATCAACCCCGCCAAGTACTAAAGCTGCTTGGACATAACCTTGGTAACTGCATAATTATTTAGAAAGTCAACATAAATACTACAGCAGGGAGAAAGTTTAATTGCGATGGAAGTTCTGAAACTCAACTTGAAAAGATGTTTCTTCAGAAGTGTCAGAGCTGTAACAACTCTTGATTCTCGACCGGTATGGTAGCGATGTAATTGCAGTTGGGAGCTTACCATGTCTGCAGGAAAGAACAAACTTCTCATTACAAAAAAGACAAAAAACTTGAACCCAGCCATATTACAGAAGCCATGCGACATGAAAAAGTATTATTGAGCCAAAAATATATTTTTGCAACAAAATACCTGTTACTGCTTCAGTATCAGCAGCAGTACCAGCTCCACAGCAATATATGTTGGGTGCCATGTAGTGAATTTTCTCACAGTTTTTATCAGCAACTATGGGTCCTTCCGTGGCCCTTGTATCTGCTCCAAGAATGACGCCATCCTAGCAATCATTAAGAGCATTAATTATGGACTGCTTTGTGATAAAGTAAGCTGCAGCAAAAGGAAACAGCTACCATGTTTTTTAAAGATCCACTTTCATAAGTTTTAACGCATCTGATGTAAAAACATGCAAATCTTATATTCTTATGAGATAATCATAATGTTCTATCTGCTTATAGAAAGAATAAATTGTAGTTTGACTTTAACATGACAATCACTACATAAATTTGTAGAAGCACAGCCTGATTATTTCCCCTGCTTGATGAAGCTAGGCAGGGGAGGAGAGAGCCCACTCCACCCAGGGATTAAATAAAAAATTTAACATGTAAAGAGTTTACAAATTAAAAGTAGACTGTTAAGTGTGTGTTAAAACATGATCAGAAATGAGCTGCAGATCAGCCCCTTCAGCAGCTAGTTACCAACATGACGAGAAGATAGTTACGAATTGCAACCTCAAGGAACTGGCTGGTAACAACAATAGTTACCATCAGTAGTTAATTACCAGAATGTAAAGATCTATTATTAGCTGCACTGGCATGCATAATTTCCTAATATGCATCATGGTATCTGCCTTACAAATTTGAGCATTGAATCCAAACAGAACCCTTTCACCTCAACAGACGGAGTTACCCACAAAAATGCAACACCACTACCTCAGCAGATGGAGATACCCACAAAAACGCAAGCAGCCGATTCAACTGAACTTTGTTGATTTAATAAATTGTTTTGTATACCATAGGCATAAAAGAAACCCAAATGGCCGGACATCAAACTTTTAAGAAACTTACATTACATAAGATTCCAAACTAAAACCAGACATTTCACTCTCCGCTTAAATCATGATTCATGGCCAAGTTTCTGAGTCTAGTCTCCCATCACACCGCGCCTCACTTGTGGTTTATGAAAATGCTAAAGCAGATTCTCATTTTAGTAACAGAAACAGCAAGAAACAAATGAAAACTCTTGGCCATCACATATTATATGTGGGAACGTATTTTAACATTTGGCAACAAACGCCAATGAATAAAAGCTCAAATACTAAATAAGCATTTAGACTTGGAATGTCCCAAAAAAAATCCTGTCTCCCATTTTCATCATATCACTTCTTTGGTAAAGTCGTAGCCATTTCCACTCATGGGAGGAAGACATTACTTCCAAAGACTTGCTTCACTCTTAAAATTCTACTTAAATTCATGGAGCGAAACAATGATATTAAGTACTAGAAAGTAAAGAGCAATCAAGCAACCATACCTGGAATATCAAACCAACAATTGTGGTTCCTGTCTTAAGAAAAGATTTTGGCGTATGACCCTTCTTTTCAAGCATGGCATTTCTTCTGCAGAGATCAAAACTAAATCCACCTTTGGGAGGAACCTCCAACTTAGACATACTTAAAATTCGTATTGACCTACAACAAAACATACATACATACATACATATGTATAATATACTCATTAGAAATATTTTCCACAAAATAACACAAGACCCTAAAACTAATAGAAGCCTGCCAAAATACGACAGCCCAAGTCCCTAATTGTGATGACCGAAAGTGAAGGTTTCAGCTAAGCATCGCATGAACAAAAAAATAAAAAAGAAAAAGAAAACACACTCCCAGGGAAGAGAAGAGACGTTCTACTCTGATAGCAACTATTATGCTTCTATCCTAGATAAATATCCTCAGCAATCAAAAGCAGCAGCGTCAAATCCGATCTAGACAAAAACAGAGACACCGCGACAATTGTTCACATTTGAGATTAATTGGAGGAAAATTAAATTATTAAACAACGAAGAAGGAAAAACCAATCAGAAGACCGACAAGATATTGAACCACTAAGATCTGGGCAAGGTGGGGAGAGAGAGTGCTAATGTGCTCTGCCATCGGTGCTAACTTACAGCTGAATGAAGTTCGATGAGGGAGAGAGCGAGAGAGATACTCACAGAGTTAGATGGAGTCGACTCGACGAGCGTTGTTCAGCGAGACAGTATACCCGGTATGTCGTGGAGAGGAAGAAATCGGAGGGGCGGAAACTGAGTAGGCTTTTTCCGCCGCAGAGTCCTTTTATTATTTTTTGTCAGAACTGACCTGTGTAGTCATGGGCCGTAATAGCCCAAGTTGTTTATTTTTGGGGCAACCGGCCCACATTGTTTCCGTTATGATAGAAGCATAATGTTGGGCCGAGCCTTTTTATTATTTCGATTGTCATATTTATTATATATATATATATAATCTTACTTGCATAAAATATATGTATGTATATTATTGTAACAATATATATATATTACTATTATGTATGAAAAATAATAAATAGTATGAGTTACCCTTAAATAGACTTGTAAAATGCAAGAATCGAATTCTATTTTTTTTCTGTAAATAAAAAAAAAAAACTGTGAAAATCACTAATAATGGTTTTTCAGCTGTGCTGGAGGAAATTAAAAATTGTATGTGAAATTGTATAACAAGTATTAAACTTGTACTCCAAGAGAGCTTTCATTTTGAGACTAGATCTGTGCGTTTAAATTAAAAATTTATCCATAAATACTCGACTCATATTTTTAACACATTCTTGTCTATATTAACTGGATCCAGCTATCTAAATACCATATATATTTAGATTGGATCATCAAAATATGTGTTGGGAGGAAGAAATTAAATGAACACGATATGCATGGAGCTCACTCCTTAGTATAAGTTACAAGGGAACAAGGAGGTATGAGTTACAGATTCACATGGACAATTGAAATTGAACCCAAGTTGGTCAAGCACCGACCTTTTTTTTAAAATAATAATAGAGCTAGAATAAATTTTATCAAAAAAAAAAAAAATAGTAGAGCTAGAATACTATTACATGCCATTAATCATCCCAGTTCATTTTCTTCAACGCATTACATCTATTCACATTCTCGAGCGTCTCTCCAAAAGCAGTGTTTTTATTATGAGTCCAACTTTTCAAGGTCCAATATCAAGCCTTTGGTGAAATCCACGTAAGGGCGAGCAAGTGGGTAGTCATCTGATATGATCCTCCACCTGGTAGAGTAACCCCGCAGCAAGTAACATCAAAAGCGAATATTATTTTTCATTCTTCATATAACCCTATCATCTTAATTATTGTCTGCATTACTATTTACTACAGTTTGCTTATAAACTAATAAAAAAATAATCTTATGGATTCCCAAGTGGGGTACAGTGAGTTAATTTATTCACCAATCTTTGCCCATCTTGATACCCATAAGCTATGCATTTCATTATTCTAGTGGACAGTGTGGCCCTGGTCAGTGTGTGGTATGCATGGTGATTACCTATAATTAAGGACAAGATGATGAAGGAAGAAA
The DNA here is from genome assembly GCA_963210345.1 of Inga oerstediana. NCBI lineage: Eukaryota > Viridiplantae > Streptophyta > Magnoliopsida > Fabales > Fabaceae > Inga > Inga oerstediana. Next base: position 5,637,261 of record OY723401.1, read on the forward strand.
GCTATCTCCACTTTAGCTATATCAGCCCCTGGACAGAGTCGTGAGCCTCCACCAAATGGTGTAGCTTTCTTGCACGGTGGAGTGTCCTATACCAATAGAGACAAATGTTTGATATGTATTGTTTTGAGTTCAGGTATTGGTTTGACTAGCATAAATGAGTTTCAGTTGTTAATGGCAGGGTATTATATGACATACATTCCATCTGGAAGGATCGAACTTTGAAGGATTTTCATAGAAGAGAGGATCCAAATTCCCAGCAGACAGAATAGGAAGAACCTTCCATCCTTCGGGTATAACAAACTCTGCAACAGTTGGAGGAAATATGAGCAAAATTTGCTGTTTAGCAAGAACAAAGATAATATAAACTTAATTTCGGTTTAAATACCTTTAAACTTGACATCTCGAATAGCTTTCCTGTGCAAAAATTTGACTACGTTCCCACATCTTGTCGCCTCATTTATAACCTGATGGGGAGAATTTTGTTGATTTTAATTTATATGATGAGAAACTGTATGATCTTGAGGAGGTAAAATGAAATTGTTGCATGGTAAAGCAAGTGTTTTTCTTACATCAAGAGTGAACTTCATTTGCTTGAAGTCTTCCCAGTTCAATGGTTCTCCCTCTATTTTGCTTTTCCTAATTGCTTGATGTTCCTCCTGTGGAGTTTTTTATTATCGTATCAGTAATCATCATCAACAGAGTAATGACTTGTGCCTAAATAAAAAATGGGGATAAAAATTGAAGACTAGCTAGGTACCTTGAGGCTTTCTAAGAATATAGGTGATTGGCCAAGGAAATAGGCAATCAAGGACAATAGTTTTGCTGTTGTCTCATAACCACCAAATATGAGGTCCAATACAATACTCACCATCTCTTCAACACAAAGGTTTGGCTTTGACAATATCACATTTAAGAGGTCCTCTCCTAATTCCGACGACCACACATTACCTTTAAGCCTTTTAATTATGATCCCTTTGACAATGGACGAGAGTCTTATTCTAGCCTGTTATAGAATCCCACAACAGTAAAATATATCAGCATCAACATCTTCAGATGCCCCCGGTTAACTAAACAGTTAATCCTTTTTTTAAAAAAATTATTTGTACCTTCACAGCATTGGAATATGTAGTTCCAGGGATATTTAATGGCAATGATACGAAACCTCTCATGTAAGTCTCGAAGTTTTTTAGAATCTGAGAGCCTATAGGCTCGTCTGGTTCAATGTTCAACAGAAGCTTCAGCATGGCACAGATTGTGAACTGTTTTAACCACAGAGGAAAAATGCAATATTATGTATATCTTCATTTCTAATGCTTTTTCTTGCAAATTAAAATATATATATCAAGTGGCGGCAGACAGAAACTTCACCTTTTTAGCTTCAGCATAAAAACTAACTTGTTTACAGTGACGCCATGAATCAACTGTTGAGTGTGCAAGCTTTTCTACAGAGGGAAGGAAAGAAGATTGGGATTTGGCGGCACAGAGAAAGCTAACAGCAGAGCTTCGTAGCTTCCTATGAAGGTCCCCAGTGACAACAAGTAGAGACAAGTTTCCGAGGATGTAATGCATAACCTTAGGGTAATCAGCCTCGAACAGTCTTCCTTCGTTCTGAAGAATGAACATGTTGAGCTCGTAGTCGCAGGAAACAATGGTGGGGGAGCCAAACAGATGGGACTTGAAAACTTTACCGTACCTGCATAACAAGGATAATTGCTTAGTGATAGTGATGGGGTAACAACACCAGAGAACAACGGCCTTGAAAGAAAATGGTTTACCTAGAACAACGTTGTTGTAAGAAGATTCCTAGGGAGAATGATTCATGGGGTTTGAGGAAGCCAAGAGTTTCACCACAAAACGGCAAGCCCATGCTTCCATGAGGCAGATTCTCTTGGCTACTCTGTTTTCTCAAATATTTGAGAAGTAAAGCCAATACCAAGACAAATCCGCAGAGGGAGGCTGAGATAATGAACCGACACTCATCCATAATGCTTAATAATCCTCTTGCTGAAGATGCAGAGGATTTGGTCTGCGCTTTGGTCCAGCAGGATATATCTCAATATAGGTGTGGGAGTAAGCAAGTATACCTGGGGATTGTCATAGATTTTGATTTAATGATTTTTACTATGTCTGTAATATCAAAAGCAGACGCTGTGTTGTCATGCTCCGAAATCATTTACCAGGCCATTCCTTTCAATATGGTAAATTAAATATTGCGAAAATCACAGTGAGGCCCAAAGACAAGAAAAAATTATAAAAAAGTCTCACAGTAAATTCTTCTATTAGAAAGGTCCTTACGGACTACATGGTGATTAATTATTGATGCAAAGTTACTTGATCGCCCTAACTATGTGTCTATTTTCACAAACCTCTGTACCAACTTTGACAACTTCACCTGCCTATTTTAACAAGTGCGTCTGCCTATTTTGACAAGTTCATTTTGTCATTTGAACAAGTTCTAAAATGGTGAGTTAATATGCCTATTTTCATAAGACTATGCCAATTTTGATAATTTCTTCCGCCTATTTTGACAAGTTTATTTTTTTCATCTAGACAAATTCTAAAATGATAAGTTAATGTGCCTATTTTTACAAGCCTCTGTGCCAATTTTGATAACTTTGTATGCTTATTTTGATAACTGCATCTGCCTACTTTGACAAATTCATTTTTTCACTCGGACAAGTTCTAAAATAGCAAGTTAATATGCCTATTTTCTTAAGCCTCTATGCCAATTTTAACAACTTCGTCAGCCTATTTTGACAAATTCATTTTCTTATTTGGACAAGTTTTAAAATGATAAGTTAAAGTGCCTTGTTTCAGAAGCCTTTATGCCAATTTTGACAACTTAGCTTCGTTAGTCTATTTTGACAACTACATCTTCTTACTTTAACAAATTCATTTTCCTCTTATTGCTCCTTTCCTTTTTTATTCAATAAATTCATTTTCCTCTTATTGCTCCTTTCCTTTTTTATTCAATGAGGCCAGTAGAGTAATTCTACTATATTTAAAATTAATCACAATATAGTCTTCAGAGACCTTTTTGATCATGGGATTTGTAATTTTTTTATAGTTGTTGGGCAATCACTGTGATTTTCCCTTAAGGATTTCAATCTCCAATTCTCCATGAACAAAAAGGTGAATTATCGAATATGCCCTCGTACATCGATCCGCCGAAAGTCCAAATTCTCACATCACGCAAAGAAGGGTCTCCGGGAAGAAACAGAGGGCATGTTTGGGAGAAAAAACCTTTTTTTTTTTTTAGCCGAAAATGTTTGGGAGAAAAAGCTGAATGATGATAGCTAATAGGATCTTCTTGCAGGGATATAATATCTTCTTGGTTAGGAGATGTTATTCTTGGTGAGACATAAGACCTAAAAAAAGGCTTAAAGCTAGTATTGTTTGTTTGGTTTTTTTTTTTTTTAACCTCTTTTGGTTCTAGAAAGCAGATTAAAGGTTTGTTTGTTTTAACGGTGGCTTAAAAAATAAGCCCGTATTACGCAAGCCGAGAAAAAACTCCTCTCACATACTTACCTCGTATACCGTAAATCACGAATTATAAGCACGTTTTAGACAAAAATAAGCCATTCCAAATGAGCACTAAAAGAACGAGTTATATTTGACGGTCAAAAAAAAAAAAAAGAACGAGTTGTATTTATGAGGGTTAGGCTCACCAAACTATTTTAACAAAAAATCGCATAGAGAATGATTAGGCTTCTCCTGTGAAACAATTTTTTTTTAGCTTTATTGTCCCTATCATAAACCCACTAATTAAACCTCTCTTTGAGAGGCCCCATCCTTGTCTGTTTAAATCATAATTCTCACCAATTTTACGTGCACTCTGTTAGCTTCAGAAAGCCCTAGCTTTAACATGCGCATACACATTAAAATAAGGCGGAGTGTCCCCTGAGCAAAGAACAAAGGAACACAAGGAGCCAAAAAGGTTGAAACTAAGAACCCACGCAGAAGAAAAGTTTGAGCATAAAGCTTCTTTTGGGAAGAAAGGCTTTGATGACTGTCTTGGCAAATTCAGCCAAACTTTGTTCTATGACTGTACAGCTCTGCAAACTGCACAATCATGAACATGCACAAATTCTAAGCTTTAGATCATGACAATAAGTAAAAAAAAGGAAGAGACATGAAGAAGGTACGGGGCTTTGGGGAGGCAAGAAAAGAGAACTGGTTCAATCTCTGTCTGGTATATGCACGTGCAATGGAGATGGGACCCTTGATTTGATTGGTTTGAATTAAGAATCACTGGCCAATAGCTGGATATTCATATTATTCCTTTAGTTTTTTTCCTCTTGACTTGGATCCTAAAGTTTCGTCAGAGCATCTTACGCGGAGCTTCATGATTGAAATCTGTCAAAAGTCTCAGGTTATGCAAAACGGGGCTTCATTCGTAGAACTAGTGTATATGTTTGTGAACCAAAAAAACGTTTGTAAATACAATTGAAAACCTTCCGTTGGAGTGTTTGTTTGTAGGACAACAGTGCTATTATTAGTGGAAAAATCAATTTTAAGATCGGTCAAAAACGACATTTTAGATCGACTCTGCAGGTGGTCTAAATACGATCGGTCTAAAAAGTCTGTTACTTTTAAGATCGGTTCAGAAATCAATCTTAAAAAATTGTTTTAAGACTAGTTATTGAGACAACCGATCTAAAAATAATTACTTTTAGACCGGTTATGAAAGAAAACGGTTTAAAAGGTGAATCTTTTTAGACCGATTTTTTAAAAAATCGGTCTAAAAGTTCAACTTTTGAGACCGGTTGTCTTAATAACCAATCTAAAAAGAATACTTTTTAGACTAGTTATTTTAACAACCGGTCTAAAAAGTACATTTTAAACCGGTTTTTTAGAAAACAGGTTTAAAAGGGTGAATTTTTTTTTAAAAAAAAATTGTTCCGTTTAAAAACATTTACTCAACAAGTCATTTCCCTTGTTAAGATATTTCACTAACGACATATAAATAAATTCTTCTCTTACACATTATATAACAAACATCTATCTTATACAGAAGCATTTTCATTAAGCATTTCAATTAGATATGTTGTAATACTTACATCGTTCATCCTATACCACACATTCAATAGAAGCAACAATAATAAATCATTTTCCTAAGCTCTTCATAAATAATTCTCTCTTATACATTCCCATTTCGTCAAGCATTTTAAAACATAATTTCAAATCTTGTAACTTATATTATCATTCTTCCTGCACCCCATATTCCACAGAAGCAACAACTATAAATCATTGAAAATCAACACATGATCACAAATAATATGAAAATTAAGATATGCTGCTAAACATTTTCCCCCTGTTTTAATATTACAGTTTGACAAAAGAATTCAAAATTTTAGGTAAGATCAGAATACATGCAGTAGACAGTAATTTATAGCTGATGATCACTAGCTAGCTTTGGAGCATCTACACTAAGACACATCGTATTCTTCATTTTTCTGTGACGACAAAAAAAAAAAAGTAGTTTTATATATACCAATAACAATATATATATAATTCAAATATAGTTCATGATAATTATTTTAGCTAACTAACTTTGAAAATAGTTTTATAAAAGGATATCCTCCCATATCCCTTCATGATTATCATTTCTTGTGCCATGTTCATTGTCTGTTTCATCTTCTTCGTTCAATTCTGGTAAACCCCTAGAAAAAGGAGTATCAAGAAGATCATTTATTGAATGACTTTCCTAATTAATATCAATGACCCTTTTTCCTTGGAGAGCTACATACCACATTTTATTTGTTTGATCAGTAATATAGAACACTTTTTTCTCTTAATATGCCATAATAAAATGTTCATCTCCAAAACTTCTACTAATCAGATCAATCAATGTAAATCCCAACTGATCAATCATCACATCATTATTGACATCAACCCACTTCCATTTGAAAATGGGAAATTTAATTTTAACATAATCAACCACCCAAATTTCTTCAATAACCCCATAATAAGGCATTACTGCCAATCTAGAGTTCTTATCTTTTGAACTAGAGAAGTGCATAGATTCAGCTACTAACATAATCCCACTGTTCTGGACAGTGCTCCTATCATCAAGGGACTTCGTGTAAAACGTATAATCATTGATCACAAATGAAGTCCAATTTATGACATCAACCTCAGGACTACATACTAACCATTTAATTGTATTAGAAACACATTCTTCTCCGTCAACCTTTTATTTGAACCAATGTACAAAAGTTTTATTATGCTCCCTAATTAACCTCTGTTCAGTCATTCAACTATTCTCTTTTCGTACAATTTTTTTATGAGCATTAATGTAATCTTGAACTTCATCAACATTATTCAAGATGTACACATGGACTTGTTACAATTCATCAGGATCCACACTCTTTACTGAAGCCTCACGTCTACCACCTTCTTCATCATGACGTTCAGGAAATCCAGTGTGTCATACATTTGACAAGTAATCTTGACAAAACTCCATGGTTTCTTCAAAAACATATTTCTGAACAATAGATGCTTCAGGCTGGTTAGGGTTCTTCACATACCATTTTAGGATTTTCATGGTTCTTTCAATTGGGTACATCCATTGTAAAATAGATAGGGCCACATAACTTGATCTCCCTGATTAGATGAACAATTAGATGTACCATGATGTCAAAAAAAGAAGGAAGAAAAAGCTTCTCAAGCTAGCACAAGATCAGATATCCTTCATTTTCCAGTTCATCCAATATTTTTGTCTCAATGACTTTACTGTAAATAGCATTGAAGATGAAATAAAGTCTAGTCAAAATATGTTGAAGATCATATTCGGCAATGCCTCAAATAGCTACTGGGAGTAGTTGTTTCATTAAGATATGACAATCATGAGACTTTAGCCCTACTAACTTCAAATCTTTCATCGACACAAGCTTCATAACATTTGAAGAATACCTTAAAGAAATTTTAATGTCATGTAAACACTCACAAAAGCTTATTTTCTCATCCTTAGACAAAGTATGAGCAGCTGAAGAACAAAAAGTTCTCTTACCATATGGCTTTAGATGTAAGTCTTCTCGTACCCCCATTTCTTGCAAATCTAATATTGTCTTCACGCCATCCTTAGAAATACCTTGGATTTTAAGCAGTGTCTCAACAATACTATCACATACGTTTTTCTCCACATGTATGAGATCAATAATGTTTCAAATCAAGATTGGACCAATATGGAAGATTGAAGAAGACATACCTCTTTTTCCATTTATTTTTTTCATCACCATTCTTTGTAGTCTTACCAAAGATAACATTTATATTTTTCACATTTTCATAAACTTGCTCCCCAATCAATGCTTTCGGAGCATTTTCAAACTCTTATCCACCAAACAAGGCTTTCTTTAATCTATGATACGGGTGGCCTCCTAGGCTCTTCACCGAAGGCAAAAAATAATTGATCGATTTTCTTCCATTGAGAAGAATCAGCCGGATGTCAAATATTTCCATCAGATATCCTCTCATCCACATGTCATCTCAAATTTTTTACATCGTTTTCATTAGCAAACAAGCGCTTGAACCTTGGTGTGATTGGAAGATACCACAACACTTTTGCAGGGGTATTATTTGATTTGTATCTCGAGATTTCACATATCGAACATTATTGTTCCTCTTCATCCTCTTTTCTATACAATATACAACATTAGGGCATGCATGGATTTTTTTATACGTCATCCCTGGTGGACGCAGTATTTTCTTAGCGTCGTAGTATCGAGAAGACAACACATTATCATCTGAAAGCATGTCTTTAAAAGCCTCAAGCGTTTCTGAAAAACTCTTATCGCTCCATTTATGCCGTGCTTTCAAGCTTATCAATTTTAATACTGCTTTCAATAATTGGTATTTTTTACACCCCGGGTACAACAGCATCTCAGCATTACTGCACATATCACCATATGCATGTGATTGCTCAAAAGCCTCTTCTCCTATATCACGAATAATATTCTCTATCCGATCATCCGTATCCATGTTATTATCATCAAAGGTCACTCCCCCTGTTGAGATAAACTTGGCATTTCTAATTATTCACCATGTCATATCCATACTGTATAACCCTTACAAAATTCTTCACAAATTAAATGTGTATATATATCTACATCACTTAGTCGCTTCGCATTCAGACATACTACACAAGGGCAATAAAACTTCCCACTACTATCATCGACATTTCTTCTAGGAAAGTCTAAAAATCCCCTCACCCCATTATCATATTCAACACTCGTTCGTTTAGCGTTTATCCAACTATGATCCATATATATCTCAACACTTATAGCACCCTATATCCAATAGCAAAAGGATAGACAAAAAACAACAACCATAGAGTTTTAGAGGTTTCAATGAAATTTAACATGCACCATTTGAAACTAGTATTGTTTCAACAAACCAATAACACTGACAATCAAACAATCACACTAAATTAAAACAGAACTTATAATGGTATTACTCCAAGCCAAATATCACAAGTCAAAGCATCATATTTACTTTCGGTCCAAAATAAGAAAAACGTATATGTAGTAATAAAATGAAGTCCTCAAATTCACGGCACTAACAAAGGGAAGTCACGGCAGAGGAGAATGGTCACTACGGAGAATAGAGGTGGCCGCGGAGGAGAGTGACGATAATCAAAGAACAGCGATGACGATCAAAGAACAGTGATGACGAACACAACAACGACAGCAGTAATGACAGAGGAGAGTTGAGCAAATAAGGAATGGGGCGCGATGGACGAGTTCAGAACAAGCAGAGACAGAGCTCACAGAAAAATGGCGAAAAGAGAATAAAGGGTTCATAGAACGCGGGATCTAGGCGTGAGAGTAAAAATAAGGGCAAAAAACCTCACCTTTTAGACCGGTTTTTTTTTATTATCAAAAAACGGTCTTAAAAGGGGGGAAAATATGTTTTTTATTTTTCACAGTTAAGACCGGCTTTAATTAAAACCAGTCTTAAAAGGTTCAGATTTTTAATTTTTAAATTATTTTGATATTTTAAGACCGGTTTTATTTATAACTGGTCTAAATATTTTTTAAGGCCGGGTTTTTTGAGAACCGGTCTTAGAAGTTCTATATAATTACGAAACTTCCATGGTCCATTTTTTTAGACCTTATCCGCCATAACCTATCTAAATATAACAATCTAAAAAAGAAATTTTGTATTAGTGTATAACCACAAGATTAGAGTGAATTCAAAGCTTGGCACTACAAAAGGAAATTTCGCTTGGATAATGATTGATAATATAGGGATTGTAGTGTCATATAAGTTGGTATATGTGTAGCCCAGGTATTATATACTAGAGACCTTGAATAGTGAATAAGAATTACTTCTTCCTTTTTCTTTCATATTCTTTCTTATCTTTCTCTTTATTGATAACACGTTATTAACATAAAAGTCCTACCGAAATAATATATGCTATTGTTTTTCATTTTATCTTGAACTTGATGCCCATGTGGTCTAATTTAATTTATGGTTTCAAGGTTTAAGAAATTTAGCCCTTTTGAATTGGTTAATTGTGTAGTTTTGTATTTGTTGGCAACTTGATTAATAGTTTGTGTTGGTTAATTGTTCGATATGTGGTTTTCGTTTGGATTTGTTATTGTATTGTATGTTGGCGTTTCCTAGTATTAATAAAATGATTTTTTTGGTAAAAAAAGGGAGAAATTTAACCCTTTCCTTTTTTGATACATGTGGAATAAAAAACAATTAAAAACAAAACCGCATTGCCATCTGGGTTATAATAGGGATTGTAGTGTTCAACTTGAGCGTGTAGAATCTGATTGGTTTGCAAGTGGTATGTAAATTACCATCAATTGAGAACATTATAGTTCAACTTAAGTACCAAATAACTTCAGTTGAAGGTAGTTATAATTTTCGGGGCAATCTCAATTAACCCCTCCCCGGCTTCATGGAACTTGAAAATCCATACCAAGATACCTTCTGATATCGTGCCATATTGTATTTATTGGCAGGGTAAAAAAAAGTGTCCAATTTAAAGACACTTGCAAATCGAGTACTTGACAGCGAGGGAGCATGGTTTAAAAATCAATGCCAGTTTTACAATTGTATGAGTTGTTGTCTACAGCTTATCTCTTAATAACATTCTTAAGTGGTCATTGATGTTCTAAGAACCTAACTACTATCTCAAATCCTAAATATAAGATAAAGTTAACTTTTTTTTAGAGATTAAGAAAGCTAAATAAGTTACTTAATCATATCATATGTAATGTATCATTAGATTATATATTAATTTATTAGTTAAACTAATTAGTTTGAAGAAGAAAATAAAAATATAAATACTCTAAAGTAATTTAATTAGCTTCCTTAATTTCTCCAAAAAAATAAATTTTGTCTTATAATTAAGACCGAAGGGAATATCATTCTCCCTTGTATTAAATTAATAAAAAAAGAGTAAAATACATTGATTACCCCTCTATTTTACTTAAATACACAAATCTCCCCTCTATTTTAAAAACTTATATAAACCTCCCTTGAAATTAAAATACAAGTTATAAAAACCTCCCTTATATATTTGATATTTCATTTCCATCTACCCAACCATTAGTTGACCCTTAAATTTGACTATTAAACATTTTCTTTGACCAAAATATCCTTTTTCAACAAATAAATAAACATTTATGTTTACTTAAAAATATATTTTTATATAAAAAAATAATTTTAATACATGTATGTTCAGAATTTTCAATATATTATAAAATTTTTTAAATTTTATTATATTAAAAAAATTTAAATTTTTATCATATTTATTGAAACTTATTTATTTAGTATTCTTTTAAATGACTAAAAAATATGCCTTTCAAATGAAAGGCAGAAAGAAAAAGGAAAAAAATATGTTTTATTCACAATATGTTATTAATAATATAAATTTGATATATTATATGATTTATATTAATTTTAAATTTTAATTTTTTAAATACATTTTTTGCATAAATATTTATAAACATGTTTATTTTAGTATGCATCTATTAATAGGATTAATCATATTTTTAATTAAGTTTTCTATGTCTACATTAATTAAATTAATTAAGTATTTATCTTAATATGAAAAAAATTTAACATATAACTATTTACAAAGGTAAAAAATAAGTTAAGGAAATGAAAAAAAAAAAAGCTCTTAAATTACTTAAACAATTTTAGTCAAAATTAGGAAATTACAAATGATGAAGGATAAATTAGTAAATAAAATTTATTTTAATATAAATTTTAATTAAAAAATAAAAATCCTTAATGGAGTTAACAGCTTGGATTTAAGTGTATATTTTCAAAATAAAGGGGAAGTTTGTGTAATTAAAGCAAAACGCAAGGAAGATTAGAGTATTTTACCTATAAAAAATGAGATAAAAAATTGATAAGCGACAGTTTAAAATTTCTTTAAAAAAATTATAACATTCATTAGTGGTATCAAACAAACCGTTAGACGCGTTTTATTCCGCTTGGAAAAGTTGTATGCTATTTGTTGGCATTTTTTGGGCTAGGGTATCTCATGTCCAAATCATATCATCATATATATACAAAATCATTCATACCGATATCTCAATATAAAATATATAATAAAAAATACTTATATATATATAAAAAAAAAGAATCCTTTGGCTGCTGATAAGAAGCTTCCCAAGAATCTACCAAAAGAACGGCTAATGTTAAAGTCGCCCCCGATCAGAGTTCGTCATTCATTATGCATCAGCATCGTCACCAAGGACTACACTGAAAAGTCGCCTTTATTTTTCCATGTTTCTCCATAATTACAATGGCTCAACTCTTAACTCTATATTCTTCTTTGAATAAATCAAACCAACTAGATGGACCCCGGGGTCTTTTGTATAATATTATCTTATAAATGAATTAGTTCCCCTATTTCTAATAAAGATAAGTAGGTTAACTATAAGAAATTTGTTACAAAGATATTGAGTTCAAATAAACAAACTAAAGAGAAGACTCTTACGGCAAAACCTGGTGTTTAGTAGATGATGAGATCATATTTGAGATATATAGAAATTAAAAGGGGGTGAGCAATGCCACCTCCATGCCAACATCTTGCAAATCCTTGTTTGGAGGTTTGACCAATCAAGTCAAACCTATAGGCTATGCATGCAAGCTGTTGATAATTGTTGTGTAGATTGTTATCCTACATATAAATGGAGGCTGAAGAGATACGTAAGAATAGGCCAACTTCAGACACAAACGCTCTAATTTTAATCGTTAAATAATTAAATATGCTGAGTTGATAGTCTACATGTCATTCATATTATTTTTATTAAGGTATAATTTTATCCCAAGTTTTAAATATAACTTTGAAAAAAGATAAAATAAATGACACATGGACTCCCCACGCAAATTTATACATTAAGAAAAATGATATAGATAATATGTGGACTACCAACTCAGCATATTTAATCAACTAAATGTCAAAATTAATCAGGATAACGGTCAGGGCAAAATTATTTCTTTTTCAACACTTCTAAGCAAAATTGGTCCATTAGTGAAAACTTCCTGAATAAAATTACCTCTGAACCCAATTTCCTTCATTGTTTTGCATGCATGCATCCATAGATGTATGCGCGTATATATGAAAAAATAATTCGTAAGTTTTAGTAGTTTTACTTGGTTTTTATTAGGTCTTTATAGTTTTCTCACTTATAGTTATGATCCTGTGTTTTCATTTTTCTAGCTAACTAAGTGGCATATAAGTTGCAACAAGTTAAAGATCAAAATAAAGGAGTTTTTTCTTTAAAAAAAAAAATAATGGAATAAAATTTATTCATTATCGATATAAAAATAAAAAAAAATGCTCATGACCTTCCCTTTGCTATCTATATATAATTTGTAATCTACTCCATCTTGATTTTGTTTAGATCTGTGTAGTAAAATTAATCTATGCGTATGCCGAGTCAGAGCCACATCATTAGTTAGTACAACATTCTTTTTCTTTTACAAATTAACAAATTATGGATATAGGGATCAGTACTTATAATTTAGAAAACTATTAAGATTCAACAGAATAGGAAAAATAGAACTAATTCAACTTCAATGTTCATAGTAATAGTGAGCACCAAGAGCTTGTAACTGTGGTAAGATCTACACCGTCTAAATAAAATTTCAACGGTCTGGATTTTAGATTTTCAAATAATGATTTTTTAATGTAACTGTGGTAAGATCTACACCGTCCAAATAAAATTTCAACGGTCTGGATTTTAGATTTTCAAATAATGATTTTTTTAAAAAAAATTGATAGTTAAAATATTATCATTATTTTAAATGTTTGCGGTGCTGTTGAGCTATTGGTACTCTTCATTCATTACGATGAGTACTAAAAATGATTCCAAAAAACACTGCAAAGACTTGATTACAAATGGGACCAGTTTCCATGGTAAGCACTTTGTTTTGGGGAAGAGTTAATCATATCTAAACCCTCTAGTTTTGATATGTACGGTCGAAATCTGATTTTTTTAAGTGCCTATATTTTTTTTAAAAAAAAATATTTCAATGGGTATAAAATCTAAAATAAAGATAATTTATTTATTATTATATTTTCATAAAACGATTTTTTATATAAAAAATCAAATCAAGACCATTTAGATTAGATCTAGAAAGTCCAGATATAATGAGCTCTCTCTGTTAAGTAAAGTGTTTAACTGGGAAACTAGGATGTTTGGATTAGTTTTCAGAAAATAATTTTTATAATTTATGAAATAAACATGTCTGAGAATTTTTGTCACTTATAAAAATAGATTATTGAAATCATAGTTTTATGATTTGATAAGATGAGTGGGCCTTAAAAATAAAGGGATATTAGAGAGAAAGAGAGAGCCTACTTGGACACATGTGGAAAGAGGCTAATATGACGGGTGTTAAAGTGGTCAGAAGAGATAAGTCCAAAAGGATAAGAGTGTGTTTGGAAGAGTGATGGGAAAAATAAAATTTCTTAATTTAGTGTTTGGTAATTTTATTTTTGATAAAAGTTCGATTGTGTAATGTGATTTATGTTTGGAACAGCGATTGTATAAATGAATTTTGTAAAAATAAAACTTGTTTGGATTAACTTAAGCACAAGTGACTTTTGTAATAATAGTAAGAGAGAGTGGGTGGAAAAATATTTTAAAGGGTTAAAAACATCAAAAAATATTTTAAAATAATTTTTGGAACTGAAAAAGTACATTAAGGATAAAATTGTAATCAGTTTGATAATACATTGGCTACAGTTGAAAAAATATTTTAAGGGTTACAAGCACCAAAAAATAGTTGAAATTAATTTTGGTAGCCGAAAAAGTACATTAAGGATAAAATTGCAATCAGTCTGATATCACACTGGACACAACTGAAAAAATATTTTAATCATTTTCACTCTCTCCAAAAGCTAAATCACCAAAAGCTCCAAAGTTGAACTTATGCCAAAAGCTATTTTTCCAATCTCAAGCTCAATTGCTCATTGTGATCCCCAAACATTCATTTTTTAAAAAAAATAAGTTTTTTCAGAGAAAATCATTTTGCCAGTAAATACTCATTTTATCTTAAAATATAAGCATTAAATTTATGAATGGGTGTATCTCAAAATATAAATTTTATTTTAAATTTATCAAAATATTTATTATATTTTTTAAACCTTATCATTTAATTGTATTTGTTGCATTTGTTGCTTCACTCACTTATCTTTTTGGGAAAATTCTAAAAAATTACATTGAAAAATGACAATTCAGTACATTGAAAATAGGAAAATACAATTCAGGTGGGGTGTCAGACGGTAGAGGAATCTGTCTTTTTTAAATCTCGGCTAAATTACGAAAATACCCTTCAGCCCTCAGTCGAAATAACAACATAGGAGTTGTTAATGGTGAATCCTGAGTTGTTAATGGCAAGATAAGTGTTGTTATTGGCCCTGAAACTTGTTAGCTGTGAAAGAAGAAATTGGAGTTGTTAATTTCAAATCCAGAGTTGTAAATTAATATATGAGTATTGTTATTGGCCCTGAAACTTGTTAAATGTAAAAGAAGAAATTGGAGTTGTTAATATCGAATCCGGAATTGTTAATTAAGAGATAGATGTTGTTATTGACCCTGAAACTTCTAAAGTGTTAAAGAAGAAATTGTAGTTGTTAATGTCGAATCAGGAGTTATTAATTACGAGGATCATGTTGTTATTATGAAGTGAGGGATGAAGGGTTGAAAAACATTTTCGTAATTTGGACGAAATTTCAAAAGAACATATTCCTTTATCGTCTGACACCCCGCTTAAATTGTCCTTTCTTATTTTCAATGTACTGAATTGTCCTTTTCCATTTTTCAATATAGTTTTTTAAAATTTTTCCTATCTTTTTTATAAATAAGGGTAAATTAAAATTAAATAAATATACATTTATTACTTTTAACTATTTTCTTGACAAAGTTATTTAAAACTAGGGATTGAGGGAGTATAAAGGGACTTTCATTAATCACTAACTGTATCCTATTTTCCTCATCCATTCATGAATCCAATTGCGTGTAGGAACATTCATCTATGATCTATCTGTACTGAATATACGTCAAAATTCGTTGATTTTGGGAAATGGACACTGTAATTAACACCAGATTTTGTGAATCAGCATGAAAGGTCTCGCCGTCGTCCACATTGCACAGAGGCAATAAAGTTATTGTGTTTGGATTAGCTTTTAAGAATAATTTTTATGATTTATGAAGTAAATATGTGAGAAAAATTTTATCTCAACTTACAAAAAAATTATTTCTAAAACTACGATTTAGATGTTTTCCAAACACTCACAAAAATATCTTCCACGAGGGTTTTTCAACAACCACATGTTCTCTCGTGTAGGACTTTTCAAAACAAATTGAAAATATTACAAAGATAAAATATATTCATTATCTTCCATTTAATCGAATTATATAAGAGAATTCAAAAAAATTTAAAAATTCATTGTATTTTTAAATTATATATTAGTAATTATTTTTGAGATAGATAATTGGTTAACTATATGATTGTTAATTGTATATTGATATATTTTGTATCTCTAACAAAAGTTTGTAATAATTTTTCTTCACTTTAATTTTTTAAGGGAATGAATCTAGACTTAAAGATGAGAAACTTCACTCCAAAAGAGAATAAATATATCGATCTTTGAAGTATCCTAATTTGATATGAAAAATGATGGGGTTTTTTTTTTTTGGCCAGGATAAAATGGATGGTATATTGATAAAATATATTTTCAAAAGTATAAAATATTTGTATTTATTTGCGTACATGTTAATAATTGAGTATGAGAGAAAGAGGTTGTGTTATTATCTAATGTGATGTAGTGTATGTTTGGGAATATTTATTTTTTTGAATATAAGTGTTTATTACGCAAGCCGAAATAAAACTTCTCTCACATACTTACCTCATATACCGTGAATCACGATTTATAAGCACTTATTACCTAAAAATAAATTATTCCAAATAAACACGTAATTATTGAGATTGTGACATGCCTGAAAAAAAGTCCTCATTTTCTTGTTGTTACTGATGTTTTGTTGGTTTCTTTCTTGTTCTTAATATGGGTGTGGCCAGTTTTGCTCTGTACCCAACCCAAGGCATGGGATGGGGGGTCCCTTTCAGATTTGGTTGAAGGTGGAAATAAAATCTAGTAATTTAATAGAAACTGATTTAATCTAAATCTGAAATTAATTTTTCCTTTTTAAAACTTGAAAATACTACTTGTGAATATCCACACATAAAAAATGTTTTTTACCAGAAAAACATAAAACATGTTGAAACCTTAATTAATTAATATTAAGATTATAATTGTTTTGAAATTTCAAAGGATATATTATTTAGTTTTCATAACATGTCCTTCATTTGTTTGAAAAATATTTAGTACTATAATGTTTTTTTTTTTGGATACATAGTACTATAATGTTTCTTTGAACTTTAAGTCCTTATATTTTATTTATTTTCATTATCTTGTTTTTTTTCCTATTGCAGTAGATTAGATCATTCTTTTGAGGCTAGAATTTCGAACTAAATTGTTCGGTTATCATTAATGAATGAGGCCTAGGATAAATTGTATCCCGTCCGGTAAACTGAGATAAATGACAGCGTTCTGAATCGTCTTCGTTTGGAATAGCTTATTTTTGGGCAATAAGTGCTTATAAATCGTGATTCATGGTATACGAGGTAAGTATGTGAGATGAGTTTTATCTCGGCTTGCGTAATAAGGACTTATTTTCTAAATTTAAGTGTGTGTTTGGAATGGCTTATTTTTGTCCAAAACGTGCTTATAATTCGTGATTCACGGTATACGAAGTAAGTATGTGAGAGGAGTTTTTTCTCGGCTTGCGTAATAAGTGTGTTTTTACTGTGTAAAACGCTCACACAAACACACACTAAGTGATCCCAAACACACACTTAGATATTTTATTATTGAAGTACAAGTACTCCCTGCGACCGTTTTTATAAATAATTTTTATTTTTATTATATAAAACCAACAGTTAAAAATATCATATTTCTTTTAAATATACCCATATTTATGAAAAGGGTATATGAGAGAGAATGGGTAAAAAATATGAGTATAAAATATGAGAGAGAATATGTAATAAATGAGTAAATGAAAGAAAATTAGTAGTGAGTTGGGTGTAATTTATATAAAAATGTGTATTTAATAGGGGTAGAAAAGAAAAAAAGTAGTTTAAATTTTACTACACAAGGAGAAAATTGCTTATAAAAAGACTAACCCCAACAAAGAGTTTTTTTAATAAAAAAGGCTGGAGGAAGTATGATGTTGCAAGTCCCACACATATTTTGATTTACAAATACAAATAAATGAAAATCATATTTCTTTTAAACGCTATCCAAATTTTCAACATTGTTGTGACGAAATATTGAATGAGAGAAAAAAATGAATTTCGTATTCATTGATTGATTAATATCTATTTATATGCAACATGTACACATAATCAAAAATACATAAATGAAAGAAAGGAGTTTTACAACTAGAAGTACAACTAACTTAATTACAATATATCTTTAGATCCCCCGGGAAATTGGAGCATGAATATTTTCATGCCTAGCTTGGAAATAAGCTCATGAAACCTTGTAGGATGTAAAGGCTTGATAGAAATGTCGGCGAGCTGGTCAGAAGATTGCACCAGAAGAATGTTGATGACCTTGGCTTGGAGTTTTTTTCTAACTAGATAACAATCAAGTTCTATAGGTTTGGTGGGCTCATGGAATGTTGGATTTGCAGTAATTTGAATGGCAGATTGATTATTACAAAAGAGAAAAGCAGGATCAATGTGAGAGATATTATAATTTGTCAAGAGATAAATGAGCCATTAAAGCACACAAGTAGTGGAGGACAAAGCTCTGTATTCAACCTCAGCAGATAACTTAGAAACTGTAGCATGTTTCTTAGCTTTCTAAGAAATCAAAGAGTTGCCAAGGAAAAGGGCAACACCTGTGACTGACCTGTAAGTGTCTATACATCCCACCTAATCAGAGTCACTAAAACTTCGTAATTTCAAACCAGAGTGTGCATAAAAAAATATTCCAGCACCAGGAGAAGATTTAATATATCTAAGTCCATGATAGGAAGTTTCCAAATGAATATCCCTAGAATCAGACATAAATCGACTAAGTTGTTGAGTCACAAAACTTAGATCTAGCTGTATAGTAGTAAGATATTGTAGGCGCCCTATTAATTGTCGATAGGACTTAGGATCAAGTAGAGGTTTTCCTTTATCCTTTGAAAGTTTGAGATGTGGATTCATGAGACAAGTAACAGGTTTACAAGCCAAATAACTAGTATCAACAAGTAATTCTAAAGCAAATTTCCTTTGAGACAAAAAAATACCATCCTTAGATCAAGCAAGCTCAAGGCTAAGAAAGTATTTGAGTTCACCAAGGTCTTTAATTGTAAAAGCAACATGTAACTTCTGTTTAACCAAATTGATTTCACTCATGTCATTTCTAGCAAGAACAACATTATCAACATACACTAGAATAGTTGTGAAAGAACTAGCATTGGTTTTGTAAAATAGAGAATGATCAGAGGCATATTGAGTATAACCAAATGATAATAATGCAGAAGATAATTTGGAATACCATTGCCTACTTGCTTGCTTGAGGCTATATAGAGATTTTTGTAGCTTGCAAACTTGATTTGGTGTAGAAGGAGTAAAACCAGGAGGAAGATCCATGTAAACCTCCTCATGCAAATCCCTATGTAGAAATGCATTGTTAGATGCAAATTCCAATTCTTGGCAGCAGCTATGAAAAGTAACATACGAAGACTAGTCATCTTTGCTACAGGTGAAAAAGTGTCAAAGTAATCAACTTTTTCAGTTTGTGTATACCCTTTGGCTACAAATCTTGCTTTATGTCTTTCAATCTCACCATTAGACTTAAATTTAGCCCTGAAAAGCATTTACAGCTAATAGTCCTTTTCTCATATGGTAAATCAATTAAAGGCCAGGTTTGGTTTTGCTCAAGTGCATTGATTTCTGCATTCATAGCTTCTCTCCAAACAAGATGTTTCACAGCATGCTTATAAGATTTAGGATTGGAACTACTGACGAAATTGACAAAAGGTTTATATGAAGGAGATAAACTAGAATATGAAAGCATAGAAGAAAGAGGATATCTAGGACTACCTTGACATGATGATTGGTTAGTAGAAGAGGAGATAGCACAATGATAATCCTGTAGGTAAAAGGGAGGATGATGGGGTCTTATGGATCTATAAAGGGTAGGTGGATCTAATTGGTTTGTATGTGATGGAGATATAGGTCTAGAAACAAAGTTAATAGGTGGGGAATAAAAGAAATAGGCGTAGCTGGGAATGAGGAATCATCAGATAGAGAAGGATAATCTTGTGGTTCAAGCCAAGGAGAAGAATCAGTGATGTTGCCTTTATTAAAGGGACACACATGTTCATGAAAAATTACATCCCGGGAAAGAAAAATTTGATTAGTGGAAAGATCTAGTAATGTAAAAGCTATGAAACCTTGTGGAATACCCCAAAAAAATGCATTTTCGTGCTCTTGGATCAAACATTGATCACTAACTTGATAAAGTAAATGCATAACAAAGAGAACCAAAAACCTTAAAATTGTAATAAGATGGAGAAAATCCATGTAAGCGTTCAAAAGGAGTGTATTGCTAATAACAAGGGAAGGTAAACAATTAATGATGTAGGTAGCATGTTGAACCATAAAAGACCAATATGGTAAGGGAATATGAGATTGAAAATGTAAGGCTCATGCTACATTTAAAATATATTGGTGCTTCCTCTCAACTAAACCATTTTGTTGAGGGGTTTCAACACAAGATTTTTTATGAATAACACCTTTAGATGCATAAAATTGAGACATATTGAACTCAGCACCATTGTTAGTACGCAAAGTTTTAATTGAAAGGGAAAATTGAGTCTCAGCAAGAGAGAAAAAATGTTTAATATGAGTTATAGCATCAGATTTATGGTGCATGAGAAAAAGCCATGTATATCTAGAGTAATCGTCAACTATAGTTAAAAAATATTGATAACCTTGAATTGAAGACACAGAGAATGGGCCCCAAATGTCCCTATGAATCAGGTCAAAAAATTTATTGCATGAACTTGTAATTACAAGAAAAGATAAATGTTTTTGTTTATCCAAATGGCAAGTATCACATGTAAATGAAGAAGAAATACAAGGACTTTCAGGAAGTTGTTTTTGAAAATTATGTAGTGTTGAGTCAGACAAATGACCAAGGCAAAGGTGCCAAAGGATTGAAGCTGAGACAGGGGAGCTGCTGGTCATATGTTATGTGGTGGTGTGGCAAGGCATGAGGCAACTACAAGCAAAATGTATAGGCCCTCACTAGTCTAGTTGAACCAATCATCAGCGAAGGTTGAATTGAGCGCATCTGACAAGAATTAGCAAAGAATGTTATAGAACAATTAAGAGAAGAAGCTAACTAAGACATAGAAAAAATATTAAAGGAAAGAGTACAAAGATAAAGAATTAAGAGAAGAAGTTAACTAAGACATAGATAAAGAATAAAGAATTAAGAGAAGAAGACAAAGATAAAGAATGTTATAGAACAATTAAGAGAAGAAGTTAAATAAGACACAAAAAATATTAAAGGAAAGAGTACAAAGATAAAGAATATTATGCAAAACTAAAGAAGTTGAGATACAACTATCCTTGAGAAGCAAGCAACAACATAAGACCCTGTAGGAAGTCTGACAGAAACTGGTTGAATCGAATGATAAGAAGAAAATAAAGCAAGAGAACAACATACGTGATTGGTTGCACCAGAATCTATAATCCAGGAGACAGTAGAATTAGAAGAAAAATAAAAACACATACTAGTGGTGGGAGCAGAAGTTGTGGCTAAAAAATTAACTGATGGCTGGGAATCGGAAGAACTATTAAGCAAAGCAAGAAGACGAGTGTATTGAGCAGCAGCTAATTGAGGAAGAATAGTAGCTTGTGATGAAGAAACTGGAGAAGAAGAAGCCATAGCAGCAGTAGAGTCATGAGCATTGCCAAAGGTCTGGGTTGTAATATTGTTTACCATTGGAGAAGAACCATTTGACCAAAATTTTAAAGCCAGGAGGAAAACCATGCTTCCTATAATAGGTAGCCTCAGTGTGACGTGGTTTACCATAATAAGAGCACTGCTTCTGCTTAGTACCCAAATAATTAGAAGGAGCCTTAGCAAGTGAAACCTTGGATTCAACAGAAACATTGAGGTTCTCTTTCTTGTTGAAGAACCAGAGAAAAGACCTAATTAATGGAAGGCAAAGGATCCAAGAGCATAATCTGTGACTAGGTTGTAGAATACTGCTAATTGAGACCCTTTAAGAAGCAAATAACATGATCTTCATCACGATGCTGGAGAGCAAGAGTACTAGATCCACATACACACAGCTTAAGCGGAAGAATATTTGTTAATTCATCCCAAAGAATTTTAATTAGGTATAATACTCACTAACTCTGAGAGTACCTTTCTGAAATTGCAAATCTCCTCTTGAAGATCAGAGATGCAAAATAGATCGGCATGAGAGAAACACAACTTAAGATCGTTCCAAATCTTAACCATAGAATTGAACCAAAGAATGCTCTTCACAATAGTAGGTGACAAAGACTTCATAATCCATTCTTGGATAAGGTTATTGTTTCGTTCCTATGCCTGAAATAAAGGATCATCTTTTGACGATGAAAGAAGGGAGCCATCAATAAATGAGAATTTGTTCTTTATGAGTAAAGCACTGTGCATGGCTCTGGCCCAACTATAATAGTTGGATCCATCCAGAGGAGGAACGACAAGAATTAATGTAGGATTTTCATTGGGATGGATGAAAAATGGACTAGTCGAATCAAAAATGTGAGCGGCAACCATGAAAAACTTGAAGTAAAACTCGATAAAGAAGAAATGGATAAAGACGAAAAAAAAGGGGGAAAGTGTTTAGGGGTAAGAAGGGAAAAAAATTAGGCTCGAGATGCCATGTGACGGAATATTGAATGAGAGAGAAAAATGAATTGTGTATTCATTGATTGATTAATATCTATTTATATACAACTTGTACATGTAATCAAAAATACATAACATAAAGGAGTTTTACATAACAGAAAGTAGTTTTACAACTAGAAGTACGACTAACTTAATTACAATCTATCTTTATACTTGTCATGCTTAGAAATTCAAAATTCGAATACATGTGAAATAGAATGGGTTAAAGCACATCTTCGTCCTCAGAGTTTTTCTTTAATTTAAGCATAATTATTGGTAACCTAAACTCTTAGTTGGAGCAATGTAGCTAATGATGTTTTAAAAATGGTGCGACAAATACCAAATGTTGACTAGTATTTTGACACAACAATGCTTATATCTGATAAAATAAGATCACCAAAAACATTGGAAAAACAGAGGGAACAACAACAAAAACACTTTGTTCTACTAGGATTTCAAGGTTTAACCACTTTGTTCTCCAAAGTGACCATTCCCAACCTTTTCTTTTCTATTCTTCAATTTTTTGTAGTTTTCTAAGTGGGTGCTTATGGGTTTTTCGTAGCTATAAATGATTTCATCAATTAACTTGCTTGAGTTTTATTGGTCCATTTGAGGTTATTTGAGTGTTCTAAAGGTTTGGATGATATTTTCTCATGTGTTGATGATTGGTTTAGCAAAACCTTAGGTTTAATGTTAGAGTTTTGGGTGTTTTGGGGAGTTGGTAGTGAAATATTGATACCCAATGGTTTAAATATTAGGGTTGTAGAGTTTTGGGTATGCTTGAAGTGAAGCTTTACACTCTCGAGATGCCCACACGAACCGGGTCACGTTGGTGGACTCTAGGTATAACACACAGCAAATACACCAGAGGAAGAGGAAAGAACTTAAGAGTGTTCTGTGTTTTGGAGGTTAAAAGCAAACTACTGTATCTTGACAATTGATATATCTCTTTTATGTATATCAGTTGTCATACTCTCCCATAAACCCACGATTTGTAAAAAAATTGTTCCCTCCAAGACACAGAGTAAAATTGTTCCCACCAAGGTATTTGAAATAAGTGGGGAACATTTCCAATAAATACCCCATAAATCTGGATATTATATTTTGGCCCCAAGGCTAATAGTTTGGGCCTAATCCACCAATTGAATTTGTCCTTACGCTCCTTGCCTTTCAACTCTTCATCTCCATCTATAAATTCTAGTCTTTTCAGATAGGAAATAGATAATAGCTTGCGTGATAACTCTGTGGAAAGTCCCATTGATACTATATTTAAATTTCACAAAGCTATTAGCAAAGATTTGGAGTATTTAGATATTGAATCTAGAAAGCTTAGTCATGACGATAAGACAATTCTTCAGCAGTTTACTGTAACATCCCAAATTTTATATTCACAAAAAATATATTGTAATTATTTGAGTAATTCAATAAAATGGTGAATATTTAAGGCCAAAGGAATTAAATATTGAAAATTGAAAGTTGAATAGTGTTTTCAGTGAAATCGCCTACGAGGCAGTGAGATTGTCATGTGGTTTTGGAAGACCACATGATGATCAAAAATTATGAAATTTTACAGGGTGAAAGTAGACATCCTAAGCTTTAATTTTATAGGTTATACAAATCAATTGAAGATATGTACAAAAATAAATGAATTTTTGAAGTTAGCCTAGAAAATATGGAAAGTTTTTGGAGCAGCGGTCAAAGATTGAAAATCTGGGAATGATATGATCCTAGCTAGTAAAATTCCATATTTTTCCTTGAAACTAGATTCAATAACGGTTTCATAGTCTTTGTAATCACTCCAAAACGATGTCTGCAAAATTAGTTATGATTTTTCAAAATTAAGACAGAAAATCTGCCAGAATTGACATTATTCTGAAAATTGAAAATAAAATGTGTTAGGAATTGATTAATGGAATAAAAATGCCAAGTGTTATGATCATATAAGGAGGGGATTAAATTATAATGGATTCGTATGAGCACATGTCAAATTGCATTAAAATAATACTACATGGATAAATAATGATGAATTAAGTGCATGGAGGATGTAAGATTGGGTTTAGTTAGGAAAAATAATTAGTTTAGTTAGGGTATAGGAGGGAGCACCTTTTTGTGTAGTTAGAAGGAATATAGTCCCAATTCAATTGGACCCAAATGATGTGAAGGCATGGCATAAAATTAAGAAGGGATGGCATAAAGTAGGAGAGTATGGTAGGAAGTATGGTTAGAGGGATGGTGTGCATGTTAGGTGGTGTGATCTCAACCATTGATAAGATCAATGGAGTAGAATGCATGGAGAAAATTTATGAAGCCTTATCCTCTTCCTCTTGCCTTCTTTTTCATCACTCACAACAAGAGAAGAGAGGGAGAGAGTTTTGAAGAGTTCTTGAAGACTTAGAGAGAAGGAGAAAGAAGATTAAGATAAGTAAATGTTGACTTAGTGATTTGGTTATATATTCTTGTGTAACACTTCCTCTAAGATTCTTTTCTTCATGTATTCATGTGTTTAGCAAGATAAGGCTCCAAGGAAGAGAAGGAGTTAAGGTACTAAGCTTGGAAGCAACAGGGTAATTTCATAAACTTGCTCTCTGATGCTTGTGGTGTTGTTGTTAGTGACATTTCTTGACTTTTCAAGTTTCTTGGTTGAGTTATGAAATTTGAAAGGCTATAACCCTAAGGGGTTAAGCTGCCCAAAAATCAAGGTATTAAAACTCGGACGGGGCATTGAACCGGTCGGGGTACTGGGTTAAGGGTCAGTGGGTCAAACCAGGACCAAACTGGAGCCAAACCGGGACCAAACCGGTGAGAAATTGAAAATTTTAGACTTATAGTATGAAATTCTAAAGAAAAAATTAAAATTTTTTTTTTAAAAAAAGTGAACCTGGACCGGTCCAGTTTCCCGGCCGGTTCGCCGGTTCACGGGCCGAACCGGCCGGTCCGGTCCGGGTTCACTAACACTGCCAAAAATCCTTTAAATCATGATTAAGAAGTATTTAAATGAGTTAACTAAGGATTAGAAGTGGAAAAGTATAAGTTTTGGAAGCTAAAACACAAAGCTTCATTTTTCTATTTTCTCTTCAATATTTTGGCCAGGACCAGAACTGGTAATAGGAGTTGAATTATCATGAAATAAATGGTTCCATTGAACTTAGTGGGCAAAAATAAGTGGGGTTACAGTTGGGCACATTTCCGGTAGAGGCAAAAAAAGCATAATTACGAAAATGCCATTGAAATCCTTAAATAGGGGCTGTCAAGGGTATTTTCGTAATTTAACACTGAATTTGGTGATTTTGAGCCCAGAAATGGATTCCTTAGGTGAAAATAAGTCAAAATAGACTTAGTCAAAATTTTGAGAAAACGTGCCATTTGGTCGGGGTCCCGGGGGCATTTTAGTAAATTTTTACCATAGACTGATATAACCATAAGAAACACTATGGAAGAGTCTAAAATGATACTTGGATAGGTTATGACCTATTTCTTGTACATTTAATATTTTAGGACCGAGTCGAGAGCCGGAATGACACGCTTTACAAGACACCGTTAAACAGAGGATTATAAAGTGTTGAGGTAGAGATATTATCCTTCATACATTATGCAATAGTTATATGATTGTATGGATGCTAATGTTTGTAAATGCGCTTTATTAATCAACACGATTTGCCCAGAGAGGGGCTAGAAGTGTCAAAGTCATTTACACTAGAGTTGGTGAAAACTCAACCGGTGCAGAATAGTGGGGCTGGGCCCTACTCATGTATACATGTAGATGATAGATTTATAATGTTCATTAATTTGTGCATACATGGCATATATCATATTTACTTTTCGCATTCTCTATGAATGATAGTATGTTTCTATGGGGATTCTTTGAAATCTTACCCTATTTTTGAACCAATACCTCAGCGGGTATCAGTGGAGCAAAGGGAAAAGATGTAGACACCAGAAAGTGAATGGCACGTGTCTCAAGGCGAGGATAAGATCGTGGTCATAATTAGTCTATTTTGTGATATTTTGGTGAAATTTGTAAATATTAAAAATTTTGCTGTATTTTCTGTTTCCATCAGCCAATGATATCGGAATTGTAAATGAATCTTTTTATCATTATAATTATACTTTTCTATATGCCCATTAAATTCTGTCTTTATTACTCTTTGAATATCGAAATAGAAATGGATATTGACATTTAATAGAAGATTTTGTCTTTTGTGTGGTCTATATAGAGCTCACAGTAATGTTCTTTGGTAGGAATGATAAGAAAACATTAGGTGTTGGTGGAATTTTAATGTTCACTTGTCATTTAACTATATGTCTTATAGTTGATGCCATGAAAAATCTGGTTTTTTGTAAATGCCTTTACAAAACATGTCATTATCATTACAAGCGTTGTTAATCACTACAACAGAAATCACGATATATGACGTTTATTAACTGTTATACATAACAGTTTTGAACTGTCATATATGCGGTTGCTATAAATGTTTGGTGCAGATATATTACGGTTTCGAACCATGATTTATTTTGTATATCGTATAACGGTTCTATTATAACACCCGTTTTGCATTGAGATGTGGTGAGGATATGCTGTATGTAATGCTGTCATAATACATAACAGTCTCAAGTAAACAACCATTATAAAGCTTTGTAACATACATAACGGTGCTTTTAAAGTAACCGTTATATAAAAGTTTAGCATACATAACGGT
The DNA here is from genome assembly GCA_963210345.1 of Inga oerstediana. NCBI lineage: Eukaryota > Viridiplantae > Streptophyta > Magnoliopsida > Fabales > Fabaceae > Inga > Inga oerstediana. The sequence continues at coordinate 5,664,444 of OY723401.1, forward strand.
CGATATATAGCAACCATTATTTACTTGCTATAAATGCTAACGGGATCATATATAGTGTATAAATATATAACATTTTTTATTTAATAACTATTAACTTTTGTGGCAATTTTTTTAAAAGATGGGGATTCTCTTTTCGCCCTTGCGTGCAGAACGAAATTGTACACAAATTTATATATTACAAAAGCTCACACATCAAATATAGCCATACAACTTTGGATGGATCAAGACATTCCCGACTTTATGGTGAGACTCAGTGGAACTCCTTACTGTAAAGGGATTAAGGGGTATGCAGCTTCGAGCAAGATTTGATATAGAAGAAGGGGTTAGATCTATAGTACGCGATCTGCTCCTTCTCGTTAGGAAGGATATAGCGTTCTACATATCTATTCTCTCATTCTCTATCAAATCTTCCTCGAGGCTGCATACCCCTTGACTTAAAAAGCAGGGAATGTCTTGATCCATCCTAGATCGTATAGCTATACTAGATGTGTGAGCTTCTGTTATATTATACAGTCAAATCCAACAAGTAAAGCTAAAGAAGAAACTCTATTTAATGCGCGCGCGCGCGCACACACACAGATTTAGAACCTTTAGTCGCCTTAGATTAAATCAAAATAAACCAAATTATACAGTAAATGACACAACTTGACTCATGCTCTCTTGAGGAGCCTTTTATTTAATTCCTAAGCTAAACTAAGTGAAAAAATATTGAGATAGGTTTGAAATTGATTTTCTTTTTAATAATAGAAAAGAACCTAAACTACTATTTTTTAGGTTTTTGAGAAATTATTGAGATAATTAATGAAATTTGATTTAAGCAAATTGATAACGAATGCTTCTTAGAAAATAGTATATACGTTACCCTTTCTCAAAATGATTTAGGAGTTAAATTGCTCACTAAGTCAAAAATCAAAACTTGGCAACTTGCTAAATCTAGTGATATTAATTAGTGATTACCTCCAAAACTCTAGCTAGATAATTACTTCTTAATATACTATTAAATATCACTTAGTGTGCAATTTAGAATTGTATTTATGCAGTTTGTTCCTCTATGCAATGAACACTCAACTGAGATATTCAAACAAAATCAAAGCAGTCATAATACTCATTCAAACTATGAAAGAATAACACAACCACGTTAAACTAAAAATGGGATATATAAATATAAATCTCAAACCACACAATTCAATCCAAATCAAAATTGTTCAATTCAAACTAAAATAAACAACTCGCAATCTCAGTAAATTAACCACATAACATAAATTCTAACTCAAAAAATCCATTACATGGATAGATCGAAGGATTAAAACAAATAACTCCCATTATTGTATCTCTGGAGCTCAAACCCAATTATTCATCCCTAAGAAGCACGAAAGAGTTTAGCCTTTCATGAAGTTTATCACAGCCACGACTCCTTCAAAGTACAAAGAATCCATGGAATGAGATAATGGAAGGAAAAGGAGAATATGGAGGTGATAGTAGTTAATGATCAATGATAGTGGCAGAATAAGACGTTAGTAAAGCTTGGTGGTGAAGGCCGTCTCCGTTCTCTCCCTTTGTTCAAAGTCACTCATCACTTCGTGAATCTCATATGTGGCTACTGGTTCGTGACTCTCGTCCGCCTCTTCTCTCCTTTAATTGTTTGTCAATATCCTTTAAAATATTCGCCCTCTCTTTAGGTTTATGTTGGGAAGTGTGGGCTTCAAGAAAATCCTTAAAATTTGAGTAAATCAGCCTTAAAATCAGATTAAGTAGAGGAAGACGTTGATTTTCGAAAATTTGGATCAAATGGGTATTTTGAAAATTTAGGGTACTAAACTGACCATATCTCTAGGTACTAAAACGTCATTTATGAAAGTAGGGGTACTTTTTGGTAATTTTCTATTATCTTTCTCTGTTCTAAAAGTGACGCTAATATTACAAAACATGGCCTTTCTTTTTATCAAAATTCCCATAAGCCACATGCATAATTTCATTTTCTGTTTTAGTCCTTGTGCATCTTTACTTTTTAGTCCTTCAACTCCAACTTTCCCAAAGTGACCTACAATTCAAATCAATATATTGTAATATCTTCATTCAAAATTCAAATTTTAAAGAGCAATCACAAGATTATAACAAATATATCATTTTAAGCTCTATTCTCACACAATTATCTTTAATTCAATTTAATCATAACAAAAGCTATTTGGCCTAAAATTAATGATAAAATATCTAAATAAGATATTAAATATTATGATAAAATTGGGATATATTACACACATATGCACCCTTTTTGTCATAGATGGTATGACAATAAAGTGGCTAGGCCAAGAAACATGTTCAACCACATAGTACACAACTCCTCCTACTAGCATTCTATGGCGTACATTAGAAGAGCTAACTTGGATCGATAGCGACCTTTAGCTCTCTAAGTTAACATGATTATGAGGGAAAGGCGAGTTGTGCATCGTGTTCTCTCCCTATAAATTATACATGTGGCCTGTAGCAACTGTATACCTCTTGGGGCTATCTGCCACACACTCAATATAGTGAAATCTTGATAAATCTTTAACTACTTCCTGTAACAAGAAAGAAACCTTCAATAAGAGATTTTTCAAGGAAAAAAACATAAGCACGACTTAGGTTAAAACCTAACTACAAAACACGAAGTGAATAATAGTAGAGAATGCAGAATATAGAAGGGAAGTCATAGCTTCATATGATTAGAACAAACCACGAAAAGAAATGCGATATATCTAGAGTTGAAGAACAAAAATGCGAGTGATGAACAAAAACACGTGTTAGGTGTAACATCCTAATTTTTATTTCTAGTATTTAATTACAATTAAGAAAGAATTATTTATGATAAATAGAAATTTATCATGTGATTATTAGAATAAAAAATTTATGAAAAATGTGACTTTTAGGAATAAAATGAATTATAAAGTTGCAGTAGTAAAGATAATATTTTGAAAAAAGAAAAAAGAAATCAAAATTAAAGGATTTATTTAAAAGAAAATGAGAGATAAAGAAAAAAAAGGGAGAAGTGTATCAAGAAAAAAAATCCTTTTAAGGGGCACGTGGCCCTTTAAATGCAGCACGTGGTCTCATTTTCTTTTAAATAAATCATTTAATTTTGATTTCTTTTTTTTAATATTATCTTTACTACTACTACTATTACTACTTCATAATTCATTTTATTCCTAAAAGTCATATTTTTCATAAATTCTTTTTATTCTAATAATTACATGATAAATTTCTATGTACCATAAATAATTCTTTTTTAATTGTAATTAAATCCTATAAATAAAAATTAGGATGTTACATTAGGGTTTGAGCAACAACTCGAGCAGCTATCGTTGAAAAGCATGGAGAAGGTTTTGTGGATGGTTTAGTTCTAATGAAAACAAGGGTTGACAACCGGAGTAGTGGGGTTCCGAGATTGGTAGGTTGAGAATTTACATTTGACTTAAGAGACAAAGATAAGTATGCTGATGAATGAAATGAAGAAGCGGAGAGACGTTTAAATAGAGGAACTTTATAATGGATCAAATATATCATCCATAATGTATTACTCAATTGTTACATATATAATGGTTATTGTAAGAAACTGTTATGTAATTTCAAAACATATATTACGGTTTCTAGCTAATAACCGTTAAATATCTGTAACATTTTTTTAAGAAAATAAATTAGGGGGTATTGCTCTCAATTTCCACCTGCTTTCATAAACAACATATAAACAAACAACAATACAATAGACAAAACACATAAATTAAACTAGCCCAACAACAGGAAAACAATAATACATAGTCAAAACATAGAAATTATGTGCCTCTTTTTCTTTTCCTAGTCTTAGCTTGTTGTAAGTTACTCCCTCCGGTCCTAAATATAGGACATAATTTGTAGGGCAATTTGTACTACAAATGATGTCTTATATTTAGGACCGGAGGTAGTACTTTTTTTAGCTTGAATTCTTCTTTTCTTGTGAATTAATAATTTTTCTCTCTTCGAAACCCAAAAGCTTTCATTATGATGATCTGCCTGATGTACAAATCATCTTCTTCATCAAAATTTAATGGTTCAAGTGACCTCCCATTGAATGGATATCACCCATCTCCTCATCAATCACTTTATTTGTCAACAAAATAATAGACCAGTCGCGTTTAGAAGGATCACGAACATAAAACACTTGTTCAGCTTGAGAAGCCAAAATAAAAAAGCCCTTCTTTATACCCTTCATTGTTCAAATTCCTTTACTACTTACTCCTGAACCTTCCATACAACAATATGTTTTCCCATCGTAGTGCAACCCCCCCCCCCCACTATTTTGCAAAAATATACCCAATTTCATCGGGGGTGGGAGGAAGTGAGCTTGAACCACTGGACCTCCTTTCCACCTATAGCGATTTTCTCTGAATATGACATCAAAAAGAGAGTTATGGATATAGCTAGAAGCATACATGCGAAACGAAAGACCTAAAAGAATTACTAGACTTTTTGGGGCTTTCCAAGTTTAAATGGTCTTTAACTGTCTTTTTTCCCTTCTATAATCTAAGTCATGCATGGATTAATCTAACCGATTATGTTGTCTATTATTTCTTTTTTTTTCTTTTTTTTGTCTTCATTTCACCTATTACATGAGTAGTGTTATAAAATTGTAGCACTCTAAAGCTGCCTCATCTAGGCAACAACAAGAACAGAAGTTTAGAATCACAAAAAGTGTAATTGTTGGAATAGACGAAAACCTTTTTATACTCTAAGACTTAAAAAGAAAATCCCTTGTTCGAATAAAAAAAATTGTACCACTCTAATCGTATTATAAGTTTAGTTGGTCAAAAAAAATTTGTTCTTAATATAAGTCCACCCTAAGAGTCATTAATGAATATTTTTCAATTTTACACCCTTTGAATGAAAGAAATGAATGAGAGAAAATGTATAACATATTTTTTTCAATACTCATTAAATAAGGCAAAGTTGGAAAAGTCATTTAATTTAAACCATATTAAATGTCTCAACGTCCTTTTTTTTTAATATGAGATTTAGTAAAATTAAACTTATAATATATAATTTTGTGCAAAAGTATTTGTGATCTCCTTAAAATTCAAATAATTTAATAATATAATGACTTTCATGAATCAATACCCCTCTATGTTTTCCTCCTCCATTCTGAATCCAAGTGCGTGTAGGAGCTTTCATCTGTAGTTCGAATATACATCAAAATTCGTTGATTCTGTGAGTCAGCATGAAAGAGACTTGTTATCTCGACCTCATCAACATTCCACAGAGGCAACAAAAACGTTTTGGAAAGTGTTTTTCAACAACCACATCTTCTCTCATATAGGACCATTTTGAAAGCAAAAATATATTCATTGTCTTCCGTTTAATCGAACTATCTAAGAGAAAGTTCTAAAAAATATTATATTTTTAAATTATATATTAAGAATTATTATTTGAGATAATTGGTTAAGTATGCATATGATTGTTAATTTTATATTGATATATTTTGAATTTGTTACTAAATTTCTTAATAATTTTTCTTCACTTTAATTTTTGAAAGGAATGAATATATCTAGATTTAAAAATTAGAAACGTCAATCCACAAGAGAATAGATACGTTGACATGTAATTATTTGATGTGACTCATTTGTAATTATTGAGATTGTGATATGTATAAAAAATATCGAGATTTGGAATTTGATGACCAAGGTTGTGGACTCCGTTTTCTCTCATTTTCTTTGTTGTTACTTTCGTATTATTGGTTTCTTTCTTGCTCTTTCTAATATAAACAAAACACGGGTGTGGCCAGTTTTGCTTCGTACCTAGCCCAAGGCAGAGGTTGGTCCCCTTCATATTTATTCATAAAAATGTTGAAACCTTAATTAGTTAATATGAAGATTATAATTGTTTTGAAATTTCAAAGGGTATATTATTTAGTTTTCATAGTATCTCCTTAATTTGATTGAAAAATAATTAGTATAATGTTTCTTTTATAACTTTGAGTCCTTATATTTCTTTTTCTTTTTCATTATCTCAGTTTTTCAAACTAAATTGTTGTGTAGTGGCGTTGCTCAAGGTTTGATTATTATCCTTAGCAAGGAGTTGAGGTAATTAATCACCATTGCTCAATTTTCTTGAGTGCTTACATGTTGGTGTTTGTGAGTTGTTTTATATTGTAAAACACATTCCCCTTGAACCCAAACCAAAACGCATTTCCATTAGCACTAATAATTTCAGAACTAACACAGAAATCCTTCACGTTTCCAAAATTCTACTCCTTTCCATGACTTTGTACATAGTGAATACGCTTCAACTCGATTCACTTGATACAAATTATCCTTACTCCCACAAATTATTACAACTTACAAGCTTATAATCATCAACAATTGGACTGAACTAAAATCCTATATAGCACATACCTTTAAAATCAATGATAGTTATGGGAACTTCTCTGATTTCTCTAGTTGCTGGATTCCACAATAAAATGGAATTTGTATGTTCACCATTAATACAGAGGAAGCCATTGGTGGACCCATATATGCGAAAGTAGGGTAAGGAATCAATCAAAAGTGAACTCTGAACTATAATTTCTCGCATATCACAATCTACTGAAGACCAATGGTAACATTTTGAGTAAGTGATTATATTGTGAGGGTAAGGATAATTTGTATCGACTCCTTAAGAAGGCATAGCTATCAAAAATAGTGTGACGGGAGTGAAGTTTATAGGACCACCAAATGGACAAGCTTTACTATCATACTTAAAATAAAGGGTCTAACAGTATAGGGATTGTTATTTGGGGTAGATTGCGTGAAAAAATGTTTGCATTGGGTTAGAAAGAGTGAATGCAACAATCTCAGAATCAAAATCAGGGACAGGCTCTGAATTCACTCTTCCAAAAGCTACTTGTATACACAGGATTAGAGTATGGGCAATCGAAGCTTCTCTCAAGCCTATACCCCAGTCACTTAATGGGCAATCTCAGAACTGATTATTTGCAAGCCTATACCCCAAACTTGTACAACACTGAAATGCTTTTGCAAGTGTTTGCAACTGAGATTGCCCATTAATTTTTTAACATTCCCCCGGGTGCCAGTAGAGTCAGTTTACACGAAAAGAATAGGCCAATACCTTCATTATATTACCCAAATTAAAAGCATTTTTATCAACAGGCTTGATCGTTTTTTGATGTGAAATTACTTAAACTTCCATCTTTAAGCTGTGATTGGAACAGGAATTGGCCTTTTGATTGCAGATCATGTTTAGTTAGTGTTCTTACAAAGCGACTTCCCGCTGAAGTTGGCATCAGTGTAGTGTGTGTGTCACCTGGAATTGTCCTAACTAATGTTGTGAGTCTTCTTTAATTATAATTCTCCTACTATATGGTTATAAAAGCCTTCTGGAAACATTCTGGAGACAAGAGAAAATGGCATTACAGCGTTCTTACAGAAGTTTGAGTGATATGGCGGATCCTAGTAACTACTATTTCAATTGAATATGATGCTGATGACTTGATTTAGAAATTATAATTTGGGTCAAGTGCAATATCTTGCATTAACTAATCCTAACAGGCTCCATTTAATCTTCATCTTTTTAGTTTGGTTCAATGGTTGGCTCCGCCCTTAATTTATGTTTCACCCAATAAATATTTTGTATCTCTTACACTTTCAACTTTATCTCTTGCAGGCAAGTGATCTCTCCCAATTTCTTTAGGCTGTTTATCGTTTTATGCCATATTTCATCTTTAACCCTCAAGAAGGTTAGTTCCTGTTCCTTCATGCTACAAGTGCTCAACAATCATGAATTGCTGTTGACTGCAGGGCATGGTGAGGAAGACTTGGGCAACAGCAAAAGTGAACAACATGTTCACTGCAACATTAATAGCTTGTCCTGCAGATCTGACCTCAAGAGAGCATATTTCACTTGGCACCAACCAACCTAACGGTCACCAAGACCAAGCAAATGCGGCAACATATGCACATATCAAGAACAAAATGAAGTTTGCTGCTCCTTTGCTCAATGATCCCTCACCATGGATCCCAAACTTCAAAGCTATCATCACTCCCACCAAAATCTGCAGATATTGTCAACACATGACAGTAGAGAAACAATGAAAATGCAGCCACTTAATGGGCAACTAGATTTTTTTTTTTAATAAAAGTTATTTTTCTGGCAGTGTTCTATTACTGATATGCCTTTCTGCTCTTACCTGCTCTTCCAAAAGGTTTCTGTAAGGTGTATATGTATCCACAATCAAGGCAAATTAATGTGAGTGGCTCTAGCCTGCATGCACGGTGGGGCACCTTATTAGCTATTAAATACTACCTCCGGTCCTAAATATAGGACATAGTTTGTAGTGCAATTGATTGCATGAAAATCACACAGCCATCAAAGCCCTAATATCTCAACCCTTCCCTCTCGCACATTCACATGTATACAATGCACTTGATGTAGAAACAGAGAGCAAGATCCTGAACAAACAATGGTCAGGAAAGAGTGTGATAAAACAATTTAATTGTCGAGTAAGTTTGCTAGTAGATAAAAGATTAAAAGCAAGATCAGGAACATGAAGGACAGAGGATAAAGCAATAGATGGGGTAGGTCTGATAGTGCCAAATCCGAGAACACGAGAATAAGAACCATCAGCAATTGTTATACTAGAGGGGTTTGCATAAGGTGTATACGAGGAGAACAAATTTTTGTTACTTGTCATATGATCAGTTGCACCGGAATCGATAATCCACTTTGACGAACAAGTGGCAAGGCTAGAAGTGATGTTACCTGTAGCAAGAGCACCTGAAGATCTAGACTTAATTTCCTCCATCATCAAACAAGGAAATGTACCAAACAGCAAAGGTGAAATGACAACAAACTCTCAGAGCAAGAACAAGATAATTACACAATCATAAACTGCAGCAACAATCTGAAATATCCCAAACGAGGCTTTAAGGTCCTCCAACTACAATAACAAACGTCACACTAGTGACCAAGTGGAAATTTCTCACAAAAAAATATCCCAAACGATGAACAGAAGCCTCCAGATGAACAGTAACCGTGAGTGAATAGTACCTTAGAGATTTTTTTTAAAGAGGGACCCACACGGAAGAAATCACCGAAAGAGTTTACGTACTACCACTTTCTCAGCAAATATCCAAAAGGTGATTGCAACCCACGGGACCCGCAGAGATATATTAAACCAAGATATATTGTACCTTAATCAAGGCAAGGGACCCACTGAGATAGGAATACTAACTCAACAAAGCAGACGCAGAGGCAAATTGCAATTTGGAGATCGTTGAAGCAGAGGCAAGGAATAAGGCTCAAAATTCAAACTTGATCGGATGACCACATAACTGCAAGGGTAGATAGAGCCTGAAGAGTCGATCAGGGCGCACAAATCGCCGTCGCAAACGGAGATCGGAGCCACCGTCACGCGCCGCGCTTGGATATAGGTGGCGGAGCTCGTGGTGGCGCGTGGAACGTCACCGGAGGTCGGACGGAGATGGGATTTCGGTGACAGACCGATTTTAAGCTGTGGAGAACTATAAGATGGCGCGTGTCAGCTGGAAGTGGCCGGAGATGAGAGATCTGAGTTTTATTTCAACGTAGAGGCAAATGTGCTTAAAGAAAAAATCAGAACTGAAGAAGCACAGATTTTTAACAGAAAGGAAAATCAGAACCGGACTGAAGCAGAGGTATTTCGCTCTGATACCATGTAGAATTCTAAACAAAGTTACCATTCATGTAATGTTACATATGGATATATATACACGTAATTACATTCACAAGATTAAATCTGAATCCGACACGCCGTTCCTAACTCTTTCCTAACACTATGACTTTTCTTATATGTGCTTCCTGTCGGTAAGGGATTATCGTTGACATTCTACTTCTAACATATATATATTAAGAACCGAAGGGAGCAGTATTTATGTATGAGTATTTTTATTGCTTCATTTTGGTATAATTTGTTGAACACCAAAACCATGGCCCAACTGGCCCAACTAAACTGTATTCATTTGTTTTTTTTTTTTGGTTTGCCAATGAACTAAACTGTATTCATATGCCATAATGTTCTGGGCAAAGTGTACAAGAGAAACATATGTTCTATTTATATTAATATAGTGTAACATCCCCAATTTTTATTTCTAAGATTCAAATAATATTATGAAGTTATTTATCAACTAACTTGATATTTAAAGAAGATCAAATACATTGCCTGAAATCTTGAAAGATAGAATTGAGGAAAACAAATTGAAATATGATTGAAAATTGAAGTGAAAAATCATAATCAGCCTAATTATGCTTATCTCATATTTTTAACACATTATTGTCTATATTAACTGGATCCAGCTATCTAAATACCATACATAATTAGATTGAATCATCAAAATATGTGTTGGGAGGAAGAACTTACACAAAATTAAATGAACACGATATGCATGGAGCGCACTCCTTGGTTTGAGTTACAAGGGAACAAGGAGCTATGAGTTACAAAACAAGTTACTACTATTCACATGGACAATTGAAATTGAACCCAAGTTGGTCAAGTACCGACCTTTTTTAAAATAATAATAGGGCTGGAATAACTTTTACCAAAAAAAAAAAAATAATAATAGAGCTAGAATAATCTTACATGCCATAAATCACCCCAGTTCATTTTCTTGAACACATTAGATCTATTCACATTCTCGAGCGTCTCTCCAAAGGCAGGGTTTTTATTACGGGTCCAACTTTTCAAGGTCCAATAGCAAGCCTTTGGTGAAATCCACGTAAGGGCGAGCAAGTGGGTAGTCATCTGAAATGATCTTCCACCTGGTAGAGTAACCCCGCAGCAAGTAACATCAAAAGCGAATATTATTTTTCATTCTTCATATAACCCTATCATCTTAATTATTGTCTGCATTACTATTTACTACAGTTTGCTTATAAACTAATAAAAAAATAATCTTATGGATTCCCAAGTGGGGTACAGTGAGTTAATTTATTCACCAATCTTTGCCCATCTTGATACCCATAAGCTATGCATTTCATTATTCTAGTGGACAGTGTGGCCCTAGTCAGTGTGTGGTATGTATGGTGATTACCTATAATTAAGGACAAGATGATGAAGGAAGAAAGCTATCTCCACTTTAGCTATATCAGCCCCTGGACAGAGTCGTGAGCCTCCACCAAATGGTGTAGCTTTCTTGCACGGTGGAGTGTCCTATACCAATAGAGACAAATGTTTGATATGTATTGTTTTGAGTTCAGGTATTGGTTTGACTAGCATAAATGAGTTTCAGTTGTTAATGGCAGGGTATTATATGACATACATTCCATCTGGAAGGATCGAACTTTGAAGGATTTTCATAGAAGAGAGGATCCAAATTCCCAGCAGACAGAATAGGAAGAACCTTCCATCCTTCGGGTATAACAAACTCTGCAAAGGAAATATGAGCAAAATTTGCTGTTTAACAAGAACAAAGATAATATAAACTTAATTTCGGTTTAAATACCTTTAAACTTGACATCTCGAATAGCTTTCCTGTGCAAAAATTTGACTACGTTCCCACATCTTGTGGCCTCATTTATAACCTGATGGGGAGAATTTTGTTGATTTTAATTTATATGATGACAAACTGTATGATCTTGAGGAGATAAAATGAAATTGTTGCAAGGTAAAGTAAGTGTTTTTCTTACATCAAGAGTGAACTTCATTTGCTTGAAGTCTTCCCAGTTCAATGGTTCTCCCTCTATTTTGCTTTTCCTAATTGCTTGATGTTCCTCCTGTGGAGTTTTTTATTATCGTATCAGTAATCATCATCAACAGAGTAATGACTTGTGATTAAATAAAAAATGAGGATAAAAATTGAAGACTAGCTAGGTACCTTGAGGCTTTCTAAGAATATAGGTGATTGGCCAAGGAAATAGGCAATCAACGACAATAGTTTTGCAGTTGTCTCATAACCACCAAACATGAGGTCCAATACAATACTCACCATCTCTTCAACACAAAGGTTTGGCTTTGACAATATCACATTTAAGGGGTCCTCTCCTAATTCCGACGACCACACATTACCTTTAAGCCTTTTAATTATGATCCCTTTGACAATGGACGAGAGTCTTATTCTAGCCTGATATAGAATCCCACAACAGTAAAATATATCAGCATCAACATCTTCAAATGCCCTTCGGGTAACTAAACAGCTAATCCATTTTTAAAAAAAAAATTATTTGTACCTTCACAGCATTGGAATATGTAGTTCCTGGGATATTTAATGGCAATGATACGAAACCTCTCATGTAAGTCTCGAAGTTTTTCAGAATCTGAGAGCCTAGAGGCTCGTCTGGTCCAATGTTCAACAGAAGCTTCAGCGTAACACAGATTGTGAACTGTTTTAACCACAGAAGAAAAATGCAAGATTATGTATATCTTAATTTCTAATGCTTTTTCTTGTAAAATATATATATATCAAGTGGTGGCAGACAGAAACCTCACCTTTTTAGCTTCAGCATAAAAACCAACTTGTTTACAGTGACGCCATGAATCAACTGTTGAGTGTGCAAGCTTTTCTACAGAGGGAAGGAAAGAAGATTGGGATTTGGCGGCACAGAGAAAGCTAACAGCAGAGCTTCGTAGCCTCCCATGAAGGTCCCCAGTGACAACAAGGAGAGACAAGTTTCCGAGGATGCAATGCATAACCTTAGGATAATCAGCCTCGAACAGTTTTCCTTCGTTCTGAAGAATGAACATGTTGAGCTCGTAGTCGCAGGAAACAATGGTGGGGGAGCCAAAGAGATGGGACTTGAAAACTTTACCGTACCTGCATAACAAGGATAATTGCTTAGTGACAGTGATGGGGTAACAACACCAGAGAACAACGGCCTTGAAAGAATATGGTTCACCTAGAACAACGTTGTTGTAAGAAGCTTCCTAGGGAGAATGATTCATGGGGTTTGAGGAAGCCAAGAGTTTCACCACAAAACGGCAAGCCCATGCTTCCATGAGGCAGATTCTCTTGGCTACTCTGTTTTCTCAGATATTTGAGAAGCAAAGCCAATACCAAGACAAATCCGCTGAGGGAGGCTGAGATAATGGACCAAGACTCATCCATAATGCTTAATAATCCTCTTGCTGAGGATGCAGAAGATTTGGTCTGTGTTGCGGTACAGCAGGATATATATAAATTTAGGAGGTGTGGCAGTAAGTAAGGAAACCAGGGAACTGTCCTAGATTCTGATTTAGAGTTTTACCATGTCTGGAATAGCAAAAGCAGAAGCTGTGTTGTAAACTTGTAATCCACCAAAAGCATTTACCAGGCCATTCCTTTCAATATGGTAAATTAAATATTTCAATCCCATAAACAAAAAGGTAAATGATCGAATTTGCCCTCGTATGATCGAATTTGCCCTCGTACATCGATGATTTAAAACCTTTAGTCATCCCAGATTAAATCAAAATAAATTAAATTATATAGTGAATGACATAACTCAAGTATTATTTTTTTTAAGAAGTCTTTTATTTTATTTTTAAGCTAAACTAAGTGACAAAAATATTGAAAAGAATTTTGAAATTACTTTTTCTATTTTTTCAATGATGAAAAACAACTTGAACAACTATTTTCTTTTTGGATTTTTGACACAATGATGAATGAGAAAATTAAATTGGATTTAGGGAATGATACAATGGAATGCCCCTTGGAGGTGAATCTATGGTTATCCTAGCTTGTCTAATGATATGGAAGTTAATTAATATATCAAGTCTAATTAAAAACCCCAAACACAGTTTGAGTCCAGTGATTCTTAACAAATAATTGTCTTAAACGTTATATAACAACAACTTATTAAGGCACTATTAAAAAAATCACTTGGTGTGTAATTTAAATTGAGTTAATAAAACTTGCTTCCCTAATGATAAATGCTTATGGAGACACTCAATAGAAACACAAATCAATTATCTTACCCAACAAAGTGTTAGATAAAACAATTTTAATGAGTGCAAATAAAAATATATAAAATCAAAACTCAGGTCTCATAACTCAATTCAAACCACAATAATCCAACTAACAAAGATTATAATGCATAATCTCAGTCTCAAATCCAAATCAAAATAATTCCTAACGAAGGAAAACCATCAAGTTTAAGAGAAAATTAATTTGAAAGCAAATACTCTCCTAATTGAAGCTCCCAAACTCAAGACATAGCATCTATCTCCAAGAAGCACAAAATATTTAGCCTAATCCTCCTCCAAAGCACAAAGAATCCATGAGATGAGATGATAGAAGAAGAAAAAGAAGATAGAGGTGAGTCTGGTGGCGGTGAACTTAAGAGGAACAATGGTGGTTCTACCGGCTGATTCCAACGGCGAAGGTTGACGAAGTCGACGATATTCTCTCTCAAATCCCCTATCATGAACCTTTAACACGTGACATGTATATAGGAACAAGTTAAGGTATAAGTGGCGACCTCTATATAGTTTAGTATTCTAGGCTTTTATGTGTCCGATGGCCAATTTTGCATAAGAATGAAAGGTGAACATGGTAGCCTACTTTTAGACACTTCCCTAAGATTTCCTAATATGCTTTAGATGAAATCAATTGGTCATAATAGTAAAGGTGGCCGGTCAAGATAAAGCACAAAATATGAAAGTTTTAGCCTTTACTTTAGGAGTAAGCAGTGTAGTTTCCTAATTTGAGTGTGATCACTAAGGCTTCGGTTTTGCTTACCTGTCTTTGGGTTTCCCAAGGTTTCCTAAAATTAATTGGATGCCTAATTCGGTACATGGAAAGGGAAATAAGTGATGGTCAAGCTTGCTCCAAAATAGAAAACTAGATACCTCATATTTAGATGCAAGAAAGGAAGGTTTCCTAATTTGACTAGGATAAGTTGGAGCCACATTTTTTAAGCTTTAGGAAATGATTTATGATCCCCAATTAATCTAGGATGCATGTTTCCTAAATTGTTTTAAAAAACTACGCGGTGTCACTTGTCTCTTGGTTACTTAGGATGTAAGGTTGTGAGGGATTCATAATCTTAGTAGGACTAGAATTGGAGATAGTTTCCTAAATTTATGAATTCCCTAAAACCTTTTTTCTTAATGCTCAATTCTTCTTGAAGTGACCTACAATGCAAATTAAAATTAGGTAACAACTTTTATTCCAAGAAAAATAACTCAATTAATAGCAATTATGATATTTATGGAAATATTACTCTTTTAAGCTTATTTCCACACAATCATCATTAATTCAAATTAATCATAATAAATATAATTTATCCCAAAATTAATGGTGAAATCCCCAATTAAGACATTAAATATTATGATAAAATGGGGAGATATCAGTCGATCTGCTGAAAGTCCAAATTCTCACATCACACAAAGGTGGGTCTCCAGGAAGAAACCGAGGGCATGTCTAGGAGAAAAAAGTGAACGATATGTAATAGTATCTTCTTGCAGGGATATAATGATTAGAGGGATATAATATATTCTTGCTTAGGAGATGTAATTCTTGGTGAGACATAAGATTTTAAAAAAAGTTTAAAGCGAGTATTTTTTTTTTACCTCTTTTGGTTCTAGAAAGCAAATTAAAAGAACGAGTTATATTTATGAGGGTTAGGCTCACCAAACTATTTTAACAAAAAAACGCATAGAGAATGATTAGGCTTCTCCTGTGAAGCAATGTTTTTTTAGCTTTATTGTCCCTATCATAAACCCACTAATTAAACCTCTCTTTGGGAGGCCCCATCCTTGTCTGTTTAAATCATAATTCTCACTAATTTTACATGCACTCTGTTAGTTTCAGAAAGCCCTAGCTTTAACATGTACACACACACACATTAAAATAAGGCGAAGTGTCCCCTGAACAAAGAACAAAGGAACACAAGGAGCCAAAAAGGTTGAAACTAAGAACCCACGCAGAAGAGAAGTCTGAGCATGAAGCTTCTTTTGGGAAGAAAGGCTTTGATGACTGTCTTGGCAAATTCAGCCAAATTTTGTTCTATCACTATATAGCTCTGCAGTCTGCATAATCATGAACATGCACAAATTCTAAGCTTTGGATCATAATAATAATAAGTAAAAAAGGGAAGAGACATGAAGAAGGTACGGGCCTTTGGGGAGGCAAGAAAAGAGAAGTGGTTCAATCTGTCTGGTACTGTTGTGCCTTGCATTTGCACGTGCCATGGAGATGGGACCCTTGATTTGATTGGTTTGAATTTAGAATCACTGGCAAATAGCTGGATACTCATATTATTCCTTTAGTTTTTTTCCTCTTGACTTGGATCCTATTGGCTATTTATGAAAAGTTTCGTTGGAGTATCTTATGCGGAGCTTCTTGATTGAAATCTGTCAGAGTCTCAGGTTATGCAAAATGGGGTTTCATTCTCAGTAGAAGTTTGCGGTTGCGAAAGTGTTAGTGTTTGTTTAAAATAATTTATTTTTAGACAATAAGTGCTTATAAGTCGTGATTTATGGTATACGAGGTAAGTATGTGAGACGAGTTTTATCTCGACTTGCATAATAAGAACTTATTGTGTAAAAATAAGTGATACCAAACACAAACTTAATTAGTCATCAAACGTTGGCATAGTTCGGACCTGGGAACTGTTCTTCACTGTGTGCTCAATATGACTTGATCCAAGGCTCTAACTATAAGGTCCACGTGAAACTATTTGGTTAGGTGCTTTCAAACTTTCAAATTGTGAAGGCTAGATAAAAGTCATCAAGTTTAAATTGATGCTCCCTAATTGACTAAAGAATGAGAATACTGAAATAAAGCAGGCAGATAAAAATGTGACTCATGTGCTTCATCTTCTGTTCTTTTTCCATTTTCTACTGTTCTAGTTAGTTCAGTGAATCAGTTTATATTCAGTGAACTGACTGGAACAGTAGACAGTTTAGGGAACATTTTGTTGACTCGTGAAGGTTTGGCGACAAATCTACTTCAGCATACCTATATATCCTAAAAATAATTAAAAAACAGAAAAAGAAAAGAAGAATGAGATAAAAAGTTAGAGATTTTTCTGTTCTCTGTAATGTGAAACGTACAAACCAGTTTACGCCTGTATCTCCAACAGTAACAAATGCATTGCAACTGACTACTACAATTTATAGCTGTAACTGCAAATGCTTGTTTGGAAAACCTTAAATCATGATTTAAGAATTCTTTTTCTATAAGTTGAGACAAAATTTTCTCACATCATACTTATATCGTAAATCATAAAAATACTTCTAAAAAATTAAAATAAATAAGCACTTTGATTAACTTTTAGAGAATAATTTTTACGATTTAAGAGATATGTATGTGAGAAGGCTTTTGTCTCGGCTTGTGAAAAATCGCTTCTAAAACTAAAGTTTTGTGATTTCCCAAACATGCACCAGGGAATTTCGATTTTGAAATGATGTGTGTTCGTCATTTTTCAACATCCTTGTTCCTTAGACCCTAGTCCACCTCATGGCTTATGACATTTTTGTTGATCCCTTCGGTTCCGTTCTGACTCTTCTCATGTAAATGACAGGGTTTCAAGTTTCAACTTACAAGTTTCTATTATCACAGTTTTGCTCTCTCTTCTCACAACAATCAACAAGTCATATATCGTCAATTGAGAAATTACGTTCCTAAATATATTTTTGTGTCCATACGTGAACAACTTTTTTGCAGGACCTTCTTAAAGTATACATGAGGACCACATTGCCACAATTTTATCTAAATAATCATATCTTCCTGCTTCTTGCCATTGTTCATAAACGCCACTCTTTTTTGGTAGGCCCAGGCATCCATCATAGGTAGCAGTAACTAATCCCCTCGCCCCCATAGACTTTCCAAAGGAGGCCTTTAATGCTGATCACGAGACCCTCTTCATACACACCGCTACGGATTGAATCCCTAATTAAATGCTTAAGAAACTTAGCTAAGTGTCAATTGTGCTAAGTTTCATTGTGCTTAAGGAACCCCTGACTACTCTTTTGGATTTAGGGGTCCTAGCTTTTAGCTTTGATTTTTTTTTTTGTAAGCATATGTATTCTCCTATTGGAGGCAATTCTATTCGATACACTATAAGGTACTAAATATGGGTAACTCTCTCAATGAAGATTCAAACATCGGTTCGTCATCTTGTGAGGGATTAACTCCTTTTGCTAGACCCAACCCCATTTATAGCTTTGGGTTTTATTTTTGTGTGCATAGTTCAAGACCTATTTTCTTAACTGGGCCATCCCAAAACTGATGTTGGTCTGGCTCGGTCCAAATGGGCAATTATTCAGCTGCTGGACTGAGCCAGGTCTGAAACGTTGGGTTGGACGTGTTTGGGCACCATACCAATCCGGCCGATTCCCCTTTTATGTTGGGCATCGGACAATCGGTTTCACCTGCATGTCACTGGATTCTTGAATCTTGAGGGTGAGACTCTGTAATGAATCTTGTGTTTCTTCTGGTCTAGCTGGGCTTCCCTGGGTATTTTTTCATTTGAAGGTGTGTTTGTATTATGAAAAATACAAGAGTATTTGAGTTATGGCATAAACAAAATAGAAGATTCGAATGATTTGGAAACTACGAGTATCATTTTGTTTTGTTTCGATCATCTCTTGGTTTAACTGCTCCTTCAATCAAGCTTCATATACTTTCTTGATTCTTTCATTATCTACTGAGTTGGTTTTCTCTTCTGTGATTATCTTGAGCAAAACCAGGCATAGCCTATGGCTTGTTTGGTCTGAGGAAAGGGGAGGGAAAGTGGGCGGAGGAAAAAAATTTTTGAATTGAATTTGAAAAAATTAGAGAAGTGGGATTAAAAATTTTCAATTAATTTTTCTTACTCTTTTATCTTATATATTCTCTTTATTAAAATTTTATTACCCCACTTCTTCGATCTTTTAAAATTCAACTCATAAAAATTTTTCCTCTCCTCCCTTCCCCTCCAAATCCCTCACACCAAATAGACCCTTAGGCCTTGGCATAGGTATACTAAATTATTTAAGTTAATATGCAAATTTGCTCCAATGTTGACTTGAAAGTTTTTTTAAATTCAATATGGTTCGGAAAGTTTTAAAATATAGTGATATTGCCCTATGCTATTAAAGAAACTGACATTAACAATTAAAAAATTGATATTAACCGTTAACTTTTTTAACAGTAAGGGACAACATTACTCCATTTTA
This sequence comes from Inga oerstediana, assembly GCA_963210345.1. Classification (NCBI taxonomy): domain Eukaryota; kingdom Viridiplantae; phylum Streptophyta; class Magnoliopsida; order Fabales; family Fabaceae; genus Inga; species Inga oerstediana. Next base: position 5,683,555 of record OY723401.1, read on the forward strand.
ACACTTTCAAGACAATATCAAACCTACAAAAACTTCCAAGTAATAATGCCCCTTAAAAAAACTTTCAGAATAAATTTGCACGATAACCCAAATTATTACCATAAACATATAATTTTCTACTTCAGCTTTGGTCTGTTCAGGATTTGATGCCTTTTAGCACTTTAAACTCTTGCCTCTTATCATCATTTCCATTTAATTTCTTATCATATGCTTCTAAAACCCAATAAACCAAGCTACTATTGTTCTCCCTTTTACCAACAAAAGAAAATTTTGTAAGTCTGAATCTGAGCTCCTGGAGAAGGGAGGGATTGGAAAAACGGATCTAAAGCCGAGTTATCATATTTGTGATTGTGCTTTGGGGATTTCGTAGAGAACATGATTGATAATATTCCTGGATTTAGAAATTTTGTGACTCTAACATTAGGCTTTGTTAAGTGTATAATTCCATAACCCTTACCCTGTATTGGTTCTATCTCAATTTTTAAAATGTTCCTGTCATGTGACAAGTGGCATGGCTCATAATAAAATTTCTTGCCCTGCAAAATTCTTGCCCATTGGAAAAGGTAACTGAAGTGTGTGTACTAAAAATACACATTTTTTGTTTGTAGGTTCAAATTATTTGGGGGTCACCTTCACTACCAATGCATCAAATTTACTTGCACAGTTAGGTCATTTTGTTTTACATTCTCAACTTCATGATCAAGGTCCCAACCCTCTGCTTCGCGAACATGTCAGGATCCAAAAAATCCTCAGCTATGTTTAATTGTTTTGACATTCCCCCTGCAAATCATATCCTGCTTCTGTGTGTAGATGTCTTTTTATCAGTTGTTGGCTGTGGACCCTTCTCTGGAAACTTACATTCACTAGCTAAAATATCAGATACCGGCCAGCTTCGCCATACAACTGGAGAAAGATATGGTGGTGCTGGACAATAACAGAAGATTACTCCACACTGAGAAGCTAATTTTCAAGACCGAGAGCAATCTAGTTGGATATGTTAAAGTCTAAATGAAGCTGCGATTGCTTTAGATGACTCATGTTGTTGCATTATGTTCTGAAAGCATTGAAGTTATTCAGAGGATAAAACACGGGAGTTGGTAACTGTGGAGCCAGAGGGGTTTGTTGCCATACCTCGTACCCGATAGGCGATAGGCCATTCATTATCTTCAATGCAGGTAATTTGGCATAGTATCTGGCTGGCACTACTAATTTAGTTTATATGTTTTTTACTTTCCACTTTCCAGTTCTATTTTTGGTGCAAATTTTGGTCACTGCCTTTGAGTTAAATGTAATGCATTTGAAATGCATCTCAAACATTGCTTACTGGATCTGATTTTTTTACCGCTTTGGCATGATGTGACAGTTTGTGGTGAGCTATTATTGGGCATACCCCAACAGGCTTGGTGGGTAGTAGTATTGGCGATACTGTGTCTGGGAGTTGTATTCTTTATTCCTTTTTTCCATCCACCATGTCCGTTACCAAAGAATCAGAACGTAGGGTCCACCCATGGCATTTCAAAAACTTCTTGACAAGTTGTTGAAGAAGCAAGTGACCGTTGGATTCTTCACTTTCAATCCAGCGAAGCACCCTTTCTCATGACATTTTAAATTATTATGAGGATTTCACCCAGTTAATGAAATTGTTCTAAATCTCGATCTATGGCTTTGCCATGCATGTGTTTGGGTGTAATTAAACAAATTTGTCTTCTCACTTCTTGTGGTTACATTTAGACGCGCTGTTATTTTAGATAATCTTTACCATTTTTATGCTATCCGGCATACATCAACTGAACATTTTTAAGTCTTGGAAATGATCTCCAAGAAATAATAATTAAAAACCAACAAGTGCCAGGGTGTAGCGGTAAGGCAGCTGACATTCCCCCAGGCGGACGTGAGTTCAAACCTGGGAGAAGCACTTGTTGGAAGGGGGAACCCATCCTTGGTGCAAAGCACTTTATAGGGATGTGCCTACAATGTCCCCCGCTCCGGATTAGTCGGTTGCCCCGGGTTACCTGGTCCAGTGTTAGAAGGCCAGGGACTCAAGAAAAGGTGTCGGATACAGGGGGGGAGCCCGGGTTAGGGGGCCAAAGGCCCTATCTGCCTGTTGTCACAAAAAAAAGAAAGAAATAATAATTAAAACCTTGAATAAAAGACTAAAAAAAATCTCATTAGAAAGATAAACAAGCTACTCTCATAATCAGGGTGGAAAAAAAAGGCTCCTAAATTGTTTGATTGTGCATTGTAAGCAAGGTATTAAAACCCGGATCGAGTATTGAACCGGTCGGGGTACTGGGTTAAGGGTCAATGAGTCAAACCGGGGCTAAACCGGTGAGAAATTGAAGATTTTAGACTTATAGTATGAAATTCTAAAGGAAAAATAAAAAAAAATTTAAAAATTGTAACCCAGACCGGACTGGTCTACCGGCCGGTTCGCCGGTTTTCGGGCTGAACCGGCTGGTCCGGTCTGGGTTACATAACATTAATTGTAAGTGACTAATAACGTTTTTTCTAGAGTATTCAAATCCTGCTATTTTTTTTTTTTTACCTAAGTAAATCATGCCAAAATCTTTGTCCAAAAAAAAAATCATGCTAATAAATCTGACAAAATTTGTGGGGCTTTGGGCCAGGGAGAAATTACGAAGTCTTAAGCTGTGTTTGGTTAGAAGTTTTTTTAGATTATGTGAGGCCGCGAGGGTAGGGGAGAGTTGGAGATAAAAAATGTGTGTTTGGTTGAAGGGATAAGAGGTGAGGGGTGAGAGAATTTTGTGTCATGTAGTGCTCATCTTCCCTCATTCGTGAAACCTCCAAATTTGAGGTTTTTTCTAGGGGTGAGAAAACTTGTGTCTCATTGTGACTAAATTGCCCATAACAATTTTTGAAAATTCCAACACTACCCTTACCACTATAAACACAGGAAACGAATAAAAGTTCTCATCTATACTGAATCCTAGTTCTATATATTTCTTTGTCTTAAATTATAGAAATTTGTTTCTTGTGTTTTGATCTATTATACAATATAGCAATTTAAAAGGAAAGGGAACCTTTTTTTCCGGCGATACAGCGTTTGATCTTTTGGATCCTTTGAAAGAAAAATATCATTGCCTTGAGGAAAAGTTCCTAGAGCATGGAACTTTGATTTCTACCTATCCAAACTTTTGTCCAGCCACCTATACCAAATGTTGCTAGGGGTTTATGGGTATATTACTGATACCAAACCAGAGAAAGAAGGGAGAATAAAAGATTGTAAAACAGCCTATACAATATTTTCTTTTTTTAAATAAAACAAACTTGATTAAGTGGAATAAAACAAAGTTTGTTGTAAGAAAAAATTCAGTCAAATGTAAAGGCAATTATTTTCTATTATCCAGTATCTCATATTGCAAAATAATTGGAGTAATAAGTTTTTTTTTACAAAAAATAGAACTAATAAATTTAGTTATGATTATGATTCTCAATTCAAGTAGGTTTATTAAATTTGTTCCACTTTTGTTTTTTTAGATGAATGAGTTAGCATTCTATTAATAATTTAACAAATAATAATTATTAATAAATAAATTGTAAAAGAAGAAGAAAAATATATAGATAAAGAGAAAATAGCATTTTTGTCTACTTATAATTAGTTCCCCTTACCTACCCTCCTAAATACCAAACCTCACCTCCCCTCTTCTTGAACCAAATAAATCTCATACCTCCTCTAACTTAACTTTAATGAACATCATTTCTGTTGAACCAAACACACCCTTAAGACAAAACTGAGGAAAGCAAAAAAATTAAGGGGGGGAGAGAGAGTGGAGAACATAAAACAAGCTGGGAGAAAACGAGACAGTGGGGGAGATAGAACAGTAAAAAGGAAATACTCAGAAAACCGAGGGTGTTTTGGGAATTGCGCGTTGCCTCTGTGCTATATGAACGTTCAAACCTTAGAACTTGGAAGAAACACTCCGCCTCCCATTATCACCCAGCACTCAGTCTCTGTAAAGCGGCTGATATTCTGAAAGCGCAACTTCCAATCCTCTAAATAAATCTCATACCTCCTCTAACTTAACTTTAATGAACCTCGCTTCTGTTGAACCAAACACACCCTTAAGACAAAAATGAGGAAAGCCAAAAAAACAGGGGGAGCATGGAGAACATAAAACAAGCGGGAGAAAACGAGACGGTGGGGGAGATAGAACAGTAAAAAGGAAATACTCTGAAAACTGAGGGTGTTTTGGGAATTATGTGTTGCCTCCGTGCTATATGAACGTTCAAACCTTAGAACTTAGAAGAAACACTCCCCCTCCCATTATCACCCAGCACTCAGTCTCCTTAGAACTTAGAAGAAACACTCCCCCTCCCATTATCACCCAGCACTCACCACTCAGTCTCTGTAAAGCGGCTGGTATTCTGAAAGCGCAACTTCCAATCCTTCCGAATGTATAATTTCTGTTCTACATTCGATTATTTCCTCGCTTTTTGAATCTAGCCCGACTTATTCATTCCTAATGGTTTGATTTGTGTTTGGCCCTGAGTTAATCAGTTGGAAATGATTCGAACGCAATTTACCACTTCACGACTCTTTGGTTTCTGTTACTCAGAAATTTAGCAGATCTATAATTGATTCTATTGTTCTCTTTCACATATTGTTTCAAGAGTCGATCTCAAATTATAATACTCCCTCCGATCCTAATTATAAGATAAAGTTGACTTTTTTAAAGAAATTAAGGAAGCCAATTAAATCACTTTAGACTATTTATATTTTTAGTATCTTTGGATTATATATTAGTTTATTAATCAAATTACTTAGTTTGAAGAAAAAAATGTAAATATAAATATTCTAAAGTGATTTAATTGGTTTTCTTAATTTCTCTAAAAAAGTCAATTTTATCTTATAATTAAGACCGGAGGGAGTATTATATATCGTTAGCTCTGGATCTGTATTTTTTAGAATTTATATTTGGGTTGAGCCTTTAGCATAAGTGGTATGTAAATGCATGTTTGAGTTTATCGTAACACACACGTTCTATTGCGGCCTGTGTTCGTTGATGATGCTTATTTGTAGATGCGATACTTCCTATTTTATGACTATGTATGTTTCAATGACTGCAATTGAGCTTGTATTTCGTGCAGCACTAAGATCAGAAATACGTGGTTGTTCCGTGTGAATTATAGACTTGTCAATTGTCATAGACGTTTGGTTTTTCTGAAATTTGCAATCGTGTTATCACTATTATAATCGCATTATAAGAGCGAACATAATAAAGACCAATGTTTACGTTATTTTATTGCCTATGCAGAATTTGCTAATCTCTTTTTCGGCTTCTTTAAAAGTTAATTTTCTGAACCATGTTGATTAGGTTATGCATATCTAGCCTAAAGAATTCTATATTTATGTAGGTTGGGATGACATAGCTTGATTATCAAATAAAACATTTTAAGTTTTTTGTTTGATAATACAACTTTTTTCACTTGTAATATGAATTGTGGATGCTTCCTGAATTATTGATTATATGTGACTATGTTTAACCTTTTTAGAGTTGGTTATCTAATGATTTTTAGCTTCTGCAGTTCCATTTAAGTCACCATGGGTAAGGAGAAGACTCACATCAACATCGTGGTCATTGGACATATCGACTCTGGGAAGTCAACTACCACTGGCCACTTGATCTACAAGCTTGGAGGTATTGACAAGTGTGTTATTGAGAGATTTGAGAAAGAAGCCACTGAGATGAACAAGAGGTCTTTCAAGTATGCCTAGGTTCTTGATAAGCTCAAGGCTGAGCGTGAGAGAGGGATTACTTTTGATATTGCATTGTGGAAGTTTGAGACCACCAAGTACTACTGCACAGTCATTGATGCTCCTGGACATCGTGACTTTATCAAGAACATGATCACAGGAACATCCCAGGCTAACTGTGCAGTCCTTATCATTGATTCTACAACTGGTGGTTTTGAGGCTGGAATTTCTAAGGATGGACAGACTCGTGAGCATGCTCTTCTTGCATTTACTCTCGGTGTCAAGCAAATGATTTGCTGCTGCAACAAGGTTTGTGTCTAAGCTCTCTTAGTGTTGATTGTTCTTCTGTGTTTTGATTATAATTTTTTTGAAAGCATTCTGTCTCTTTGTTGATTGGGTTACCAATTTTTGTCTATCTGATAGATGGATGCCACTACCCCCAAGTATTCTAAGGCAAGATATGATGAAATTGTGAAGGAGGTCTCTTCCTACCTGAAGAAGGTTGGTTATAACCCAGAGAAGATTCCCTTTGTCCCCATCTCAGGTTTTGAGGGTGACAACATGATTGAGAGGTCCACCAACCTTGACTGGTACAAGGGTCCAACCCTTCTTGAGGCTCTCGACCTGATCAATGAGCCAAAGAGGCCCTCAGACAAGCCTCTCAGGCTTCCTCTTCAGGATGTTTACAAGATCGGTGGTATTGGCACTGTGCCAGTGGGACGTGTGGAGACTGGTGTCTTGAAGCCTGGTATGGTTGTCACTTTTGGCCCCTCTGGACTGACAACTGAAGTCAAGTCTGTGGAGATGCACCATGAGGCTCTGCAGGAGGCACTTCCAGGTGACAATGTGGGATTCAATGTGAAAAACGTAGCCGTCAAGGATCTGAAGCGTGGTTATGTTGCCTTTAACTCTAAGGACGATACCGCCAAGGAGGCTGCCAGCTTCACATCTCAAGTTATCATCATGAACCATCCTGGTCAGATTGGAAATGGCTATGCCCGTGTTGGACTGCCACACTTCACACATTGCTGTTAAATTTGCTGAACTTTTGACAAAGAGAGATAGGTGATCTGGAAAGGAGCTTGAGAAGGAGCCCAAATTTTTGAAGAATGGTGATGCTGGTATGGTTAAGATGATTCCAACCAAGCCCATGGTGGTTGAAACATTCTCCGAGTATCCTCCTCTTGGTCGATTTGCAGTTAGGGACATGCGTCAAACTGTGGCTGTAGGAGTCATAAAAAATGTGGAAAAGAAGGAAGCTTCTGGAGCTAAGGTCACCAAGGCCGCACAGAAGAAGGGAGGCAAATGAATTTTGGGAGGTGGTATCGTTGCAAGTACATGTGAAATGTATTATGGGTACAGAAGACACTATTTTCATTGGCGCTTTTTTTATATTTTGAGAGTCTAGGTGTTTGTTTTGTTTAGCTTTTCATAGCTGAGTATCTGCCGAGGACATGCAGCCATAGCTTTCAAAACTAGTTTTCTGATTTGCGGAGTTCTCATTCTGTACGCTTTAAGAGTCGTCTTTTTGGACCCTAAATGAGAACCTCATTTTCGAAGGCAGTTTGAGCTTCGAGGGGTTTAATGTTGGATCCTTTGTTGCGAGGGATGTTTTATTGATTTGCAGTTACTTCTATGATAAAGTTTTGTCATTTTTATTTTCAAGTATCGTTCTTCTGATTATGCTCTAGCAATGTGGGTAGGGTCGTTGCTCTATCATCATTTTTTTTTTTTGGAATACATTGGCAAGCCTAATCTTGATAGGTGAAAACCAGGAGACTATCCTAGACCTTCGTACACTGACATGCCCAGACAAACAAAAGTTAAGTGAGCTGTGTGATTTTTAGAGAATAATTTTTATGATTTATAAAATAAGTATGTGAGAGGAGTTTTGTTTCAACTTGCGTAAAAAGGTTTTTAAAATCATGGTTTTATGATTTATCAAACATGCACTAATAACAAGATAGTTAATCCTCTAAGAAACTCACTAAACATCCCTACGGTATAAATCCACATTCCTTACTCATCTAAAAGATGAGTTAAGAATGCTCATCCTAAAATAAGAGGCTTTTTTGAATAAAATTTTTCATCAAATTTTTTTGTTTGAATTAAGTTATGTTTAACAGCCTAAAATATTTATTACTCCCTCTGATCTTAATTATAAGACAAAGTTGACTTTTTTGGAGAAATTAAGGAAGCCCATTAAAGTACTTTAGAGTATTTATATTTTTATTTTTTTTCTCCAAACTAATTAATTTAACTAATAAACTAATATATAATCTAAAGATACTAAAAATATAAACTGGCTTCCTTAATTTCTCTAAAAAAGTCAACTTTATCTTATAATTAGGACCGGAGGGAGTAGTATGTATCTTAAATTAGTTAATTTTTAATGCATCTAGCACAAAAAAAAAACTTCATAATGTTGGATGCACTAATAATTTGAAATATTGGGTACTGCTGAAAAAATATTTTAGAATTATGAGTGTTACTGAAAATATACTTTAAGATACTGGGTGATACAGGAAAAAATATTTCTAGATGCTGGATATATTAGAGATTAATTGATTTGAGATTTTTCAGAGTGCTAGATATGCTAAAAATTAATTAATTTGTGATACCGGTTGCCAAAAATATATATATATTTTGATATAAATTGTAGTACAATATCAGTTACCTCAAAATACAAACAAAAGTCTCAAAAACAAAACCAGCATCCTTCATCTACAACCGTCTCCTAATAAAAAGGTGGTAAGTGATCAAGTACAGCAAAATTTCCACAATGTTATGAACCGACTATTTCAAGTGCAACATATCATTTAATCTAAATAAATAAGGATAAAAAAATTAAAAAAAGAAAAGGGGTTCCCTGGATGAGCATGCCAGCTCATCGAGGCATGTGGACCCCTGCGGGACCATAATCATGTTTCCTTTATTGTGATATTCATTTTTTGACCTGAGACTTGGAAAAGGATGACGGGCCTGGTTTGAAGAAAAAAAACGTGTTCGGCGAAAATTCCTGTTTCTAGACTACCGGTGAAATGGGTCCTTTTTTTAGTGGAGAAATGGATCTTTTTCTTACGCATCTAAGCAAATAAATATAATCAACTAATTTTTTGACTAATTTTAATTGTCTGGGGACAGGGTGCAAACCACGTAAAATGCAGAATGCAATGTTGACGTTGTTACGTATTTAAATTAGCAGTTGGCATCAAACTAATAAAAGTGGTACCTTGTGAGGACGTAAAATTTGTGATGATCATCACACAAAGAAACTAATGCAGCCTAGCTTGTGCATTACGCTCATGACATAGAAGGTAAAATTTCTCTTATGTTGGAGTCTCCATCTAGCTGGAGAGTCATCTATTAATCTATCTATTAATATATAAAAATAGAGTCGAAAGTAAGATTTTTGTGAGGCTGTCAAATGACATCCTGGCTAAATAGTATTGGGTGAGGTACTCGCTCACTTTTGTTTTTAAAGCAAAAATGTGAATTTAAATGTTTTTTCTATTAATTGTCATTATACTTGTTTGTAACTTCCCAGCTACTCTCCTATGAATTGTAATTCATGTTGATAAATTAATGCATTTTATGTAATTAGAATAATAATATTTAATTCCATTACAAATGGAATGTAATATTGGAAAAATATATATTGTTATGGTATTTAATTATGTAATATTATTTATGGTTATATTTTTTTTTTTGTGTTTATATAATTCAGATCCTGTTATTTAATTATTCTATATTTTGTTGTTATTTTATCTTATATTTTATTATTATTTAAACTTATTTTATCTTTTATTTTGTTTTCGTTATTTTTACAAGCCATCGTGCTGACAGTTGAATTCGTGTATTTCATATCTCTTCTATTTACTATGTAATAAAAGGAGTGGTTTGAGCCCCTCTTGTACTGCCACATAAGCATTTCCCATAGCTTATTCTTTATTTTTATATTTTATTTTATATATCTTAACTTAATAAATAATTTCTGATATATGTGAAACAATGCCACTACTTCCCCATTCTAAATGGTTTAATAAAAAAATTGTTTTTTATATTATTTTAAATATTTTAAACATTTATTTATATTACTTTGAATTATAAGAAAAAAACGTGAAGAATTTAGTCATGGTTTTTAAATTTTATATATTTATATATTTTGAATTAAATGATAATATCATAATTGAAATATATTTTTTATATTTTGAATTAAAAATTTTTACTTAATTATTTAAAATATTTCAATTAATATTTGCTATATTGGTATAATACCATTAATGCCGTAATTTTTTGACAAATTTGATAGTATCCTATATTTAACTTATAGAAATAACTTCCAATATACGGGTAACGACTCCACTATTCTCACTAGCAGGATTCTAAATATTTTAATCAAATTTTTTTTGAGAGAATTATATTCAGACCCCACACAAGAGGAAAAAAATGAAAAAATGGTCCCCTAAAGTTGTCAATGATGCCCTTGAACTTATCGATGAGACCATTTCTTCTTTTTTTCTGTTGTACGGGACCTGAATGCAATTCTCCCAAATTTTTTTATATTATTTTAAATATTTAAAACACTTATTTATATTACTTTAAATAATGAGAAAAAAATTGTGGAGGCTTTAGTCTTGGCCTTTTGATTTTTATATTTCATATATTTTGAATTAAAATTCTGGACTTAATTATTTAAATCATTTAAAGTAATATTTACTATATTAATATAATACATAATCCTAGAATTTTTTACAAATTTGATAATATCCTAAAATATCTCCCAAAATAATCAACTTAAAGAAATAACTTCCAATATATGGGTAACAATACCACTAGTCCCATGAAAATGGGGCGTGGGTGTTATCGCTTCCACATGTTTAAATATATGGATAAGTCTCTTTCTAATATAGTTCAGTCTCTCTTTCCTTCCTCAACTTCTCTCTCTTCTCCTTCTCCTATTCCTCAACTTCTCTCTCTGCTATCACCTCTTCAATCTTTTGTCTTTACCGAATTTCTTTTTCAATGTAGGTACTTTTCTTTTTCTAGAGTAAGGAAGTTGTTGAAATGGTGAAACTAGATTATGCCTACTGAAATCCTTAAAAAAGAAGTACAAATTAATTAAGAATCAGAATGGGAATGGCAAGTATGAACCAAAGAATAATAGGCAGGTCTTCACTAAGGTTTTGTTTTACTGCATTTGTAGTATCATAATCCCTTTCATCTGGACATTTTAAATTTGGTTTGGTTTGATTTTATTTAGTAAAAGATTTTTTTTTTTCTACTTTAGGTGGAGAAGAATTGATTTTATAAAACTGTTGTAGTTCCTCTCATAACGTCCCATATATTCTTAACAGGGGCAACATCTATTAAAAATGTTTTATTTCTTCCTATATTGAAGGTTGCATTTTTGTGTCTAAGGAAAGGTAATAGGCTAATTGTTATATTATTTGTATTACTTGTGATTTATGCATCTACGGGGAAAGACAGAAAGGGAAGTACAATAGTTGTAAGTTTCAATTAATAGTATTAAACATTAAAACTATTTAGCCACACTTCCCTATAAACAATTTCCTAATATAAAACTGATTTTTTTTATTACACATACATTTAGTCTTTAAGCTTTTCTTCATTCTTTTTAAATTATTACTATATTTATTTCCTCAATGAGAAAATATGGCATTAAAGATATGTGCATGTGAATAGTGGAAATGGGTTGGCAAATATATTTATAGATCTTCTACCTTTTGTATATACTAATATAAAATAAAATGTTTAAATATATCATTCTTCTTCATATCTGATAAAAAATCAATATTATCTTATATTTATATATTACAAATGTAAACAATAAAAGCTTATATAACTTATATAATAAGTGCCGGCGTATTACGCGGTTGTATGCTAGTTATGTGTAATGGTAATAACTAATACTAACTTGTATCAGTGGCATGTAGTCCTAATGCCTAATGTTTAAACTCGTACTCCTTGGTCTTTTTCGCCCGCTGCATTCCCAGAACAAGATGTTATTATCACTATTATAATATAATTTTGTCACTAACCCTTCTGGAAAGTGGAATTTTTCTGCTACACTTCTACGTGTGTGCATTAAATAAATGTCCCCTGGTGACCATCTAGAAACCCCTGAATTATTCAACAATCCATGGAATCTCTCACCTTAGTCAGTCAAGATACTGTATATATATTATGCCATGCTCATCAGCGTTCACGTACCACTCGCAATTCTTGTATACCTTCGACTTCGACACAGTGATTAAGATATGAAGGCGGATCACTTCGAGTTCGAGTTCCCCACTCTAATTTTCGATCCCAGTACCAGTCCCGCCCCTCTAAAAGACATCGTTTTCTTTGGCAAGGTCATGCATCGTCAATCGGAACCCCATCCAGCGCTGGAAGCAAATCATTCACTCCTAAGATCCCGTTCACTCGTTAAACCGGAAACTGGCCTATCAGATGGCCTTCTCAAACCGTTGGCGGGGGCAAACCGGTACCCAAGGAGTGCCAGTTGCCGAAAGTATTGTAACGGTCTGTTTGGGATCCTCAAGTTTCCCGTCGAAATGAATCTGAGCGATATGAAGATGAGGCAGGGACGAAGAGAACCGTTGCCGGTGCCGCAGTTACCGGATAATGACAGCGCCCAGTGGGCAAGCGGTGGCAACGGCGGACAGAGTTGTTGGGACATGGTGCGGCCGTTGAGGCGAAGGGGCCCGCTACTGAGCGCCTTGGCCAAGGCCACGTTTGGCTGTATTCCGCGGTTCTAGTTTAGGATATCGTCAAACCCAACAACTTGCAGCTGTGGGTCTCGCCCTTTTTTTCATACTGATGGGCCTCGTATTTTTTATTGATAGCCGCTTCTTCAGATTTGTTTGTTTGTTTTTTTTCCCTAACTCATTAATATATTCATGTTCACTAAATAACTTGGCAAGAAATACTTCAAAGAGTTTATTGAAACATTGTTAATCTTTTGAACAAGTAGATGGAGTTATAAATCAAGAGATGAAAGGAGACTTAAAAACGGAGTGTAATAAAAAAACAAAAGTGTGCCGTTAATTGCTTTAACAATACAGAAAGATGCAATTTGAACAAGAGTGCAGACAGTCGTAAATCACTGGAAACAAACTTTGGGCAATAATTAAGCTGTCGGTTTAACTCAATCGAGGAACGCTAAGCAGGGAGGTCAAGAATGGGAATATGACCATAAAGATGTCATAAAACTATTGACGACAAAATTAAAAGCAAAAAGGAAACAGAGAAAAGAAATTTGAATCCTACCCAACTATATGATATATTGGACGGTTTAATTCTAAATATAAGATATATATTTTTATATTTATTAATATATTTTTAATCTAGCTCTATTAATGGTACCTTAACAATAATTAAGGAAGAGGAAAAATTAAAGAAAATTACTAAAACATTTTAAAAAGTACACATCATATTAATTAACTTAATAAACCTTTATAATGTAATCAAATTAATAAATGTGTGTTAAAAAGGAGCGAGGGACTAATATTTTATGCCGAGTCCTCCTTAATAAATGTTTTCAATTTGAATTTGATTTTGTTCATTTGGGTTTCATTAACATTTTTTTTTTAACAATAGTTTCATTAAAAATTTGAATACTGATTTTTGGGCTTAAGATCACCCTTAAGACCCGTTAATCAGGGCTTTTAATTGCGCGTGATTTTGGCCATATAAGACCATAAAGCAAATAGCCAATTTTGGGCGTTCCTAGCGAACAAGACGTCAAACCTACGTGGTTAGTGAATAGCTTCTTGTCGAATAGAATATTATGGTTAATAGAAAAGAGCACGGCATCAAATCTCTCTCAGCTGTCCTTCTATAACTTTTGGCTATTTATGGCATAAAATATACCCAACTGACTTCGCAAGAAGAAAACCGAATCAAGTAAGGAAGCAAATCATAACAACGGTCTTCAGCAAGTTTCCCATTGGCCACCATGATTTGAATCTCTGTTTCTAACATATTTATTGAATACACGATAAATCAGTTAACCCATATCTGTATATATTTACTCTTTTTGGACCACTCAACCCTCAGTAATTTGTTGCACAAAGCCTGCACGTAGATACTTTATCAGGTTGTTACTCTACTTATACAACACTCAATTCTGCAATATTCTTTCACAAGCTATGATCCATATGATTCAAATCTAACAGACACAGTGAAAAGATTTGCAAACAGTCTGATCAGGATTTGGCGCTCCATTGTTCTGTGGAGAAGGCACAGATGTACAGAGCTAAAGTGAACAGGTGGGGTCATAAGACAGGAAGATGCCAATGGCTTAGCTTACTCATAACGTTCTAAAGACTTAATTATGGTGAAAGCAAGGAAGTAGATTCATGTAGGCTTTATTCCTTTCTGGGGGTTATATTATGGCATACTACTGCATGGCAGCAAAACACAATCTATCTTCTCTGTCTCAAAAACTTGTCTGCATTTAATTAGCTTCTTCCCCTGTTGCTCACAATGGCCTTGGCTAACTTTGCAAAGTTGAATCAAATGCAGCAACTGATGAAAACTGACAGGAATGTGCCTACTATGTCGGATGACACCATCCTTATCAAGAAAATAGTTGCAGAACATAATCCTGATGGTCTAGAGCATGATGTCAAGCCACTCCTTCGTCTTGTTGAAGACATTCTTAAACACGCCACCTTGAGTTCTGAAGGTGTTTCTATGGTATGGTGCTTTGGTTGTCCATTTGCAGCTGCTTCTTGGTGTTTGTTTTAGCTTTAAAAGAAAAGGCTCTTTTGCATTTTACAAAACAAAACAACTTTTACTTATTTACTTCGTATAAAGCAAAATCACCTAAAATAAGTTAATTCAAATATACAGAGTTGGTTTTTACCTGCCTCTTCCTCTCCTAATTTTCCTTCTCTGCAGGGTGCCCTGGGAACTGTTGATCATGTTGATGACAGAGACACCCCTTCCAGCTACTACATCATGGAGAGCCTAGCCTACAGGATAGATCGGATTGCCTGCGAGGTGAACAATAAATTAGAATCTGAAGGCTCTCTATATATATGTAAGAAATTATATTCTTCTTTCAAATGTGAAGTTACTGATGAGCATGTGGTTATGAATAAAAATCTCAGATGTCATACAAGGCTCTCAGTGGGGTGGACGCGCACACCACAACAGTTGCAATATTTGACATGCTCACAAACTTCAAGTGGGATGTGAAGTTGATGCTGGTCTTGGCTGCTTTTGCTCTGACTTATGGAGAATTTTGGCTGCTCGCCCATATTCATTCCACAAACCCTCTGGCCAAATCAATGGCTATCCTGAAGCAACTTCCCGGCATCATGGAGCATTCCGGCCCACTGAAACCGAGGTTTGATGCGCTTAATGATCTGGTCAGGGTCATCTTGGAGGTCACAAGATGTGTCATTGAGTTCAATGACCTGCCTCAGACCTACATTACGCCTGATGTGTCTAGCTACACCACTGCCTCTGCCCATATCCCCATTGCTTGCTACTGGAGCGTTAGGGGCATTGTTGCTTGCTCCACTCAGATCACAAGCCTCACTACTATGGGCTATGAGTACGATATTCCCGCCAATGATGATATTTTCTAATGAATACATACATACATACATACATATATATATATATATATTTGAAACACGAGTGAATATATATATACACATTACTGGTTTCAGGTTCATGCTGTCAACCACAGAGTCTTGGGAGCTATCTACATTGGCTCACAAGCTTAAGACCATCCTTGAGCATCTCAGGAAGCACCTGGATATCTGCTACAAATACATTGGTAAGAACCAGTTCATTAAGTCTTGCGAAAGCATGATACACACACACAACATTGATTTTGAATACTGTATGTTGATTCCATGACACAAAATCAATGTTATAAGCAGAGCAAAAGATGGATGCTGAAGCCTATGAAATGCTGTGCGAGCTCTTCAGGATGATTCACATAGACAACATGAGGGGTCTGAAGGCTCTGATATATGCTAGGGATGATTTACTCCCTCTCTACGACGGTTCTTCTAAGAAAAGGGTTTGTTCATTCATCTACCACACAAAGAACTACCGTTTGTGAGTGTTACTATTGGTCAAGAATCATATTAACTAATCAAGCATTCGTAAAATGGAAATACAAACAGGTTGGGCTTGATGTGCTGAGGAGGAAAAACGTATTGCTGCTAATTTCGGGTCTGGATTTCTCCCACGAGGAGCTACTAATCCTGGAACAGATATACAATGAATCGCGGGTGCACGCAACAAAGCTGGAGAACAGATATGAGATGGTGTGGATCC
Organism: Inga oerstediana; assembly: GCA_963210345.1. Lineage (NCBI taxonomy): Eukaryota > Viridiplantae > Streptophyta > Magnoliopsida > Fabales > Fabaceae > Inga > Inga oerstediana. Next base: position 5,699,597 of record OY723401.1, read on the forward strand.
CAGTAGTGGATCGCCTCACCGGCGATCAAATGACAGAGCAACAGCAGAGACAATTCGATAACCTGAGAGACACAATGCCATGGTACTCTGTGTATCATCCTTCATTGATAAGCAAGGCAGTGCTTATGTTCGTCCGAAACGAATGGAAGTACAAGAACAAGCCAATCCTGGTAGTGTTGGATCCTCAGGGCAAAGTAGCATGCCCTAACGCCATCCACATGATGTGGATTTGGGGAAGCAGCGCCTTCCCTTTCACCAGCTCTAAAGAAGAAGCCCTCTGGAGGGAAGAAAGCTGGCGTCTCGAGCTCATCGTCGACGGCATCGACACCGAAATACTGAACTGGGTAAGCATGCACAAACCCAAATCGATCATATATAAAAGTTTGAACATCTCTAGGCTGAAACAACTGTCACTTGTGAAATATTAAAATGAGCATAGATTGCTCATCTTTTATTGATTGATTAGAGTCATATATATATATATATATATATGCATGCTAGTACACCATGCCTAAGTGGAGAATATCATAACAACCTTAATGATATTTACAATATTTACATAATAATATAATCATAATATTGTCACAAAATTATAATATCAAATCTTGGTTATATGCTTTGAGACAGATTAAGGATGGGAAGTTCATATTCCTGTACGGAGGAGATGACTATGTGTGGGTGAGAAACTTAGTGAGGGAAGCAAGGAGGGTACAACTGGCGGCACGCGTGCCAATAGAGATGGTGTACGTAGGGAAGAGCACGAAGAAGGATCAGGTACGGAGAGTTCTTGATAACATAATGCAGGACAAGCTCAACACTCATAGCTGGCAAGACCAGAGCATGGTGTGGTTCTTCTGGACCAGGCTCGAGAGCATGCTGTTCTCCAAGATTCAGCTGCAACAAGCCGATGACCATGACCTGGTGATGCAAGAGATCAAGAGGCTTCTGAGTTATGACAAATTAGGTGGATGGGTGATTCTGGCAAAAGGGTCTCGCATTGTGGTGAACGGGCATGCAAATACTGGGTTACAGACCTTGCTTGAGTACGACACAATGTGGCAGCAGAAAGCTGAGAAAGATGGGTTTGACAATGCTTTTGGGGAGCATTACAGAAAGCTTCATGCGGTGGAGAATCCATGTTGCAGATTCGAGTTTTCTCATGCAATGGGAAGAATTCCAGAGAGGCTGAGGTGTCCTGAGTGCCAGCGTCACATGAATGTTCTTACCACTTTCCAGTGCTGCCACGATGAAGCTGCTGATGAGGCGTTCATGGTCAGCGCCGTGAATCCTCCTTCCATATAAATCCAAGAAACAAGCCTCCCACACGTTCTTGTCACTGCTCTGTTTCGTCCTGTTTTTTTCAGTTCCGTGTGTTTTTTTTTTTTTGTTGTTACGTACGTGTCACCCCCACACATGGGTGTAATAAGATTGGAGAGTGCCCAGTGACTGTGCGTAGTACTCTTGTGTGCTTTCACACGCTGTGGGGAGTGATCCTTTATTTTGTCAAGAGTTGCTTCTTGTAATGAATGCGATTCGCATCAATCAATAACATTGCAGTTTTCGTCAATAATTTCACATCACGCCTTTGCTTTTCTTCAGCTTTATTCCTACATTAACATTTTGGTCTTTGTGCACTTTTATAGCTAGTATAATTTTGTGATACATATTTGTGACACCTCCGAGTTTCAAACTGCCATATATATATATATATATATATTTGTAAGTCTTCATAGGAACATGCCGGTAGCTAGTTTGTTGGATAACATTCTTCATTTGCACGAATTATGAGATGAGATCACGGATCTGAAATCCCCATGTTTAACTTACTGATTGGATCACTGATACCTTGTTCCTATTCAACAATGACCCCGGGAATTGGTACAGGTGTTAACTGCAGTGCTAGGGATAAGTATTCTATGATGATTGATGCATGAATTAATCTAGTGGACAGGGATGAGGATAAAAGTACAGTATCGGGCGTGTATTTTGCAGATTTTTCCATATTTCTCAGATTGTCATGTTCTAGTTCTGTTCTATATCTGTGCAACTACCCGCAAAGCATAGTGTGAGGACCTCTTCAAGTCTAGACAACATGAAGATTCAAGGCGTCAATCTAATAATCTGGTCCAATTTCCTATTGCTGTAAAATCCAAAAACATCAGTGGAAAATCTTATTTGAAGTGCGGTTTCTTCCTAGCAAAATGCTCTCAATTAGTAAAATGTTCATATTCTCAAACTCTATGGGTACTGCTTGCGGATAGTTTTGCACAGATAAAGTACTTTTCAGATAAAGTACTTTTCAGCCCAGATAAGTTGAAAGTTTTAAATTTGGAAACCTTATGATGCTTACACGTATATCTAATATAAGGCTATTTAAGATCTTAGAACAGTACCTAATGCTCATGAATTAATTCCTCCAAATGCATTAATATGTCCAATACTTAATGCTTTTGATAGTCTATCGCGGTCAATATATGTATTCCTAATATCCAGTGCCATAAGTTAACAATTAAGTCTTAGTCCACCTGGACGATTTGGTCTTGTAGATGTGTCATTCATGTCAGACGAGGATAATCCAACTGCTATACGACCCCATCCTGGACTTGTCTGAATGCATACCAGTCGCCCATTTCATCAGTGCCTGATGAAGCAGACAAAACCTCTTGGAATTGACCATTTCAATCTAGATCTGCTTCAAGCTTATATTCAGTGCAATGCCCCATACTTACCTACTGTTTCCCTATATTATTTTGTTCTTTATTTGGGTACTTGAAATATTGTCTTGCCAGTGCCGGCACTGCCTTGGCATTGATTGTTCGTTAGTTGGGAACTGATATAATAATCTCACAGGTTTGTCTTGGGATAGATTGTTCTCTTTTTCGAGTCATTACGCGTATTAACAAGACTCAATCGTAAGTCTGTGCCTGTCATAGAATTAGAATCCAAACCTAAAATGTAGAGGAGAGAGAGCAAGGCCAGGCATTACAAAACAGGAAATATTGCTGCTGACACGACACAATGTCTCGTATTCCCATCACAAGCACCAGAAGATAGGGCTAAGGTGAGTGCAGCCCAGCCCATCATTATCTTAGGCCTTCCTTATTATATTTTCAGGGGACCCACAAACATAAATAAGGATCCTTTAATTTGCCTTCAATTCTACTTATGCACCTGATTAAATTATGCTTGTTATAGGGTCCTTTTCGATCGCCAATGAGATTAGTGCTTGTCATGTGACCTATATCCAAGATTTTTCCGGAAATGTTGGGCCCACAGATCGTGACTGATATCATAATTTACTGATGACGTTTGTCTATTTGGGTAATTTTGACCACATGGTCCCATCTGTCAAATGCTTACTTGTTTTGAAGCTTTTGGTGAACCCTGTCTGGGGATCCCCAGAGATGAGGCTTTGGGATCATTTTATGGGGATCTGCGTTGTTATTTCTGGCCAAGTTTTTTATTTTCTTTTAGGTTAAGGTACAATTTAGCTCCAACGGTTTTCATTGGTTCCATAAGTTTTCTCGGAAAAGCAATTTTGTCTTTGAAATTTCTAAAATGGAACAGTTTTATCTTGACTGTTATTCAAGTTAATTTTAACTATTAATTGATTAAATATGATAAACTAACAGTTCATATGTCATCTACGTCATTTTTGTTGAGATGCAGATTTACCCCATAAATTTTAAAACTAACTTTGAAAAAAAGATAAAGGAGCCAAATTTATAACTTAACATAAATGACGTGAATGATATGTGATTATAAGTGTAGCATATTTGTATGTTACAAGAGTACGATTGCTGGGTCTATATTGTTGCTTTTTCTCGGGGGTTTCATGGAGGAGGTGGCAACTCCACGTGAATTTGGGGTGAGGACCTACTCGATCAAACAACACATCGCTACATTCCCACTTACAATTACAGAGAACAGTGATGGTGATGTCTCATGAAGCAAAAAAGAAGCACTGGGCAATTGGCTTGGTAGGTTTGCTTGAACAAAATGACAGTCTCTGTATCTTTTTTATTTGTCCCATATAAAAGGCCCACTGTTTAATACACATGACTCTGTTGTGTCTTCCTGACCCTACTTACCCTCGTGCATTTGCGTATACATGATGTTAAGGATGGAATTAAACCGTTTGGTTGCTTAATTAAGGAGGTACTAGGCCTTTAAGTAAAAGAACAGTGACCAAAAGAGAGGGGGAATTACATTGGAGGGAGGAATTCGCATAGTTTGTTTGGGAAGTCTCAAAACAGAGGAAGGAGGAAATGATGATTATAATTGTTTGAATGTGGAATAATAAAAGTTGGCCTCGGTTCCATAATTCCAGCTGTCTGTAGAGAATTGGATTAAAGTTTTCAAATGTCAACTATTAAGCTTTTGCTTAATCATCCAAACAGTGTCTTGACTCTTATTGAAAAGCACATGAATCTATGCCGGTGGCCACGATTAATTGATTGATCCCAGAAAAATAAAATGCTGACCCTCTAAGATAGGTAATTCCCTTAAGTTAGAGAAAGAAACAGGAATATTGCATTCATATTATTTTACCACCTCTGCCACTTCAAGTGTCTCCTACTTGCTAATTGCTTCATCGTCTTATCACTAATGTGTTTGATTCACGCTATCTTTTATTCCCTCTTATCTCCATACTAATGAGTATGTATCTCTTAATTATATCTCATTTTTTATTTATAACCTTCAGAGTTATTTTTATTTTATTTCATTTCACTTTAACTACCTCTATTTTATATATAACAATAATAGCTAAAGATCATTGAGTCCAGCAGCACAAATGTCTTTAGTGAGTAGTGACACTGGCGATACCACTGCTATTTAAGACACTACACCTATCCAAATCTAAAAACAAAAATATACACTAGCATTATAACTCTAATGTTATATACTATCAATGACTCGTTTTTTTTAAACTAAAAGAAGTGAACATGAATCTTCAAGGAAAAAAATCATAGACTTGAGAGATTTGAAAAAAGTGAAATAGAAGCTAAATACTATGGACATGGGGAACAAGAAGATGCATGAACATGAAATGAGAGTAGAATGACAAAATGATGTGAAATAAAATCCAGTGGTCCATGCCTTCACACCTCAGTCTCAGTGGCCCAACTTAAAGCAAAGCAAAGGCAAGGCAGACACAAACTCACGCTCTCCCCTCTCTCTCACTCCCTCATTTTCAATCCCAAGTTCGCACATCTGGAGCACCCATTCGCCACCACACCAGAGAAACAAGCTCCTTTCACTATCGCTCTTCTCTTTCTATTTTCCAAAAAGTTTCATCTTCTGGAAAGAGAAAGAAACCAAGTGTGAAGAGAAAAGGAAAAGAGAAATTTTTTTTTTAAAAAAAAAAACAGAGGAAAGGAAGGAATGTCGTGGATCTGAATTACTCCAGTGTGGGAATTCACGACGAGGAAGACCAACACAGGAGAGAAAAAGAGAGTGATGGGTGGGGTAACTTCTTCCATGGCGGCCAAGTTCGCCTTCTTCCCGCCGAACCCACCATCCTATAAACTAGTCACCGACGGCCTCACCGGCCTTTTGCTTCTCAGTCCCTTCCCTCACCGCGAGAACATTGAAATTCTCAAGTTGCCCACTCGTCGTGGCACTGAGATTGTCGCAGTCTACATTCGCCATCCTATGGCCACCTCCACCTTGCTCTACTCTCACGGTAACGCTGCCGATCTAGGCCAGATGTACGAGCTCTTCATCGAGCTCAGCATCCACTTGCGCGTCAATCTCATGGGGTACTCTGTTTCACTTCTCTCTCTATTGCTTTACCTCTGTCTCTGCTATTTGCTGCTTTTGCAGTTTGGTGCTTAGTTCTCATTCTTTTGTCAGTTTTAAGTAATGGCTCGTCGAAATTTAGCATTTTTACTTACTGTATCCTGGTCATTTGGATTCTGGGTTTCCATGGGCGTGGAAGGTTTTTCATTGCTTAGTGAGGGAAAATTATGGCTAGTTTGGAATCCTAGGAAATAAAGGCTCTGTAATCGTGATATGGGATTCTGTAATAAACTCAAATTTGGGTTTCTCAAATTTCAGCTACAATTTCAGTCGTGATATTCTCTAGAAGGTCTGAAATTTGCGATCATTATATATAATTCAGGTCATTTATTGATAATGGATTGTTTAATATCACGGATTTAGAATTCATGTTGTTTGAGGGTTTATAATACTGGTTAACATTTTTCTCTATCTTTCAAAACTGCAATCCTATGATACATATAGGCAGATGAACAGGCGGGGTATGTTTGGTGTATCTGTCATCTTAATCACCGTAATTCTTTTTATGTTTGGTGTATCTGTCATCTTAATCACTGTAATTCTTTTAACAAGTCCCTCCAAAATTTATCTGTGCACGTCAATTTCATACCAATGTCAAATTTCTATGGACATCCTCCCGTTATCAGTTGCTGAAATTGGTCTAATTCATTGACTACCTTCTTGAAGAAAATTTCTGAAGTGCATGTATTTTTTCTGTTAATTGTTATGGAGACAATATTCTCAACTGTGGTCAACACGAACGAAGCAGGGTACTGCAGCCATTTTTCTCACAATCTTGCTCTATAATCTTGTGTAGGTATGACTATTCTGGGTATGGCCAATCATCAGGAAAGGTTTGTAAGAATATCATAATATCATTGTTATTGATGAAAACATGTGGTACCATGCATTTGTGTTGTCTTAGAGATAAAAAATCATCTGAATTTTGCCCCCCTTGTATACAGCCAAGTGAACAGAATACATATGCCGATGTTGAGGCTGCATATAAATGTCTAGAAGAAAGCTATGGGACCAAGCAGGAAGACATAATTCTATATGGGCAATCTGTTGGTAGCGGCCCCACTTTGGATCTTGCAGCTAGGTTGCCCCATTTGAGAGCTGTCGTTCTGCACAGTCCCATATTGTCTGGGTTAAGGGTTATGTATCCTGTAAAGCGTACCTACTGGTTTGACATATATAAGGTAATTTACTGATTTGATTTCTGATTATTAATTTAATAGAGTATTATTATTTAAAGATTACTAATTTACAGGCATTTGATATTGTCAAAATATAGAAACAAGATAACTAAACTTTTCAACTAACATGACACTATTTTCTTTTCATGTGCAGAATATTGACAAAATTCCACTTGTTAACTGTCCAGTTCTCATTATTCATGTAAGTATGCTGCACAAACTATTTCTATTTTATATAACTTCTCTGGTGAAGTGTATTGGCTCAGCTTGCGAATAATTCACCGTACATTTAATGGCATTTTATTGCATTGTACTTGTCTTGTTTCTATTATTTCACAGCACCAACAGCTTTTTTGAGTGGGAAAAGTGATTTATTTGGAGCAAGTTATTACCATCCAATCATCATCTAGAAAATTTATTTATTTTTATAAAAAATAAAATATTTTTAAACGATATTGACCGTCCTGATTAACATTAACTGAATAGTAAGAATTTGTTCAAAATAACCATCATTTGAGAGAGTCGAGAGAGTATCCTTCAGCCTTTTTTCTTAGAGCATTTTACTCCCTTGTTTGTTAAGCATTGATCAAATTTCCCTTTTTTGACAAGGTTTCATAACCCTAGTTTTTGATATATAATATTCCTTGCCATTTTTTTTTTCTGAGTCAAGTTTAAAAATAATGAAACCTGTCAATCCATCTCTAAACTCGTTTCTGTACATTTTAATGAAGTTCATTCTGTTTTTCTCGTGTATTGGACGGGAGATCATCAATTCCCCTCAAAGAAAGGAATATATTCTGCTGTCAGTTGCTCATTTTCTCCCTCATATATATCTGTTTGAAAGAAAATTAGCAATTCAGTTGCTCAATTCCTTATGAAGCCTGTTTTGCTCTAATTTGTGGTTTGAATGGCATTAGTGAGATGTGTTTATGGTAACCATGCTGTTGGTGAGAGACAGTTTTCTAGGACTCTTTGCAGGATTTATGCCCAAACAATTCGCTATATGGGCAATTATTCTTTCATTGTTGTGAAAACGTGTGCAATGTTTCATACTCTGCTTCACAATTACACTTTTTTTTTTTTTTTCAATTACATTTCCCTGATAATAAGTTTCACTCCAAAAACGCATAAGCTGAGATATTTATGCCAGAATTAGATTTTGAAATGTGCCTTCAAACTTACAGTTGAGAGATTATTTGAAATTTGGAACTTCTGTTTCTCTACCTAACGACTTAAAGCAGGGATGAAGTTTATCCTTGTAAAATGATTCACAAGTATTTACAATATTGTATAGAGTATTATTCTAAGGGCCACAATTACTCATAATATGATTTAAATTGTTGTGTAGGGGACTTCAGATGAAGTTGTAGATTGCTCCCATGGCAAGCAACTGTGGGAACTGTGTAAAGAGAAGTATGAACCACTGTGGCTCAAAGGAGGTAATCACTGTGATTTGGAGCACTTTCCTGAGTACATAAGGCATCTGAAGAAGTTTGTAGCCACTGTGGAGAAATCTCCATCGCAACGATACAGTTTTAGGAGGAGCACAGACCAGTATGAACAGCCTAGAAAGAGTACAGATTTTTTTGAGATGGGTAGAAAGAGCACCGATCGCAGAGAAAAACCGAGGAAGAGCACAGACAGGCCTGAAAAACACAAGAACTTGCCTAACAATGTTGATAAGCTTGAGAAATTAAGAATTTCTTTTGATCATATGGAAAGGTCCCGGAGAAGTGTGGATTGTCACGACAAGTCTCGAAAGAACATTGACCATCAACTCGAAAAGGCACGGAAGAGCGTTGACCGACTAGACAGAATAAGGACAGGGTAAATCTTGTTACAAACCATTTATATATATATATATATTCATGCATGGGTTGGTTTTCTGGGATTTTTTCTTCCTTAAATCAGTGGTCTACTGGTTGTGTAGCATGTTTTATGACATATAAATAACTATTGGCATTCAAGGAAGGGTTTGGTGTTACGGCTGAATTTATTTGTTCATTGAGATGCTCTAGGCCCTCCCTCCTTCACTCTTTTACCATGTGTGGGAATTACTGTTCATTTAGATGCTGCCAAGAATTTTTTTTTTTTTAATTTTTTTTTTTAAAAGGTGATGTCTAGCATCTCTTTAGACCAGCCACCCTTGATGATTCTTGTGCGTGCTCAACAAGTTCGATGAATAATATTTATTTGACGAAATTGTTGAGTCTGATAAGGTTCATTAAGCATTTCTTTTCTCTGAATCCAAGTTAATCAAGTCTGTGCTAGGCTACTAGGTTCAAACCAGAACATACATCCTATATGAGAAATCTAAAAGAAGAGGAAAATCACGAGTTTAACCTCATTTCAATATAAAATTAGCCATGCCACAATTTAAAAAATAATTAAATTAACCAAGTTTTGCTTTGATAGTACATGGCCGCTATATTCCCATCTCAATTATCTCATCCTACTTAACCCTTTATTAAGCAAAATCCCTGTTGATCCGTTCCAATTACATTTTTTCAAAAATTTCACAATAACAGACATTTGAGGCAAGTTACGACAAAGCAAAAAAAAAAAATTTGAATAAGAACTACTTTGTGGTAAAGAATTAAAAAAAGAATAAAATTCGTTCTAGAATTCGAATCCCATCAACCCATTTGTCTCTTTAAAAAAGGCAAACGATTGGAATCACTTTCACAGGGTACAGTTGTGTTCTTTTCCGCGTTTTAGGTGACTTTGTGATCACCAAGATATAATGCAGTATCTATCTTTTTCTTCTTCCCTCACTCAAATAAATTCTCCTAATCAGACTTTGCTTTAAGCTTAAGCTGCCTTCAATCAGATTCTTCAACAAGGAACCTTCTTATTACTAACTATATTCCATCCTGAACTTATCAAACTTGAGTTCCTCCAAACAACGGTGGTATGGGATTAACAAAGCTGTGTTTCTGTTGCCTGTATAGCTTGCAGTGGAAGAAGAAAACAAAGAAAGGGACCTAGAAACGAATCAACAAAGCTGTCTTTGAAGAGACACTAAACAATGAGCAGAATTTATGGAGCATATATAACTAAGGACAGAAACACTTACTTGGCAAGAGATTTTTGGCAACAAAGAGCGTCCAGAAGTAATCAAAGTCTTCCAAGACTTTTACCCTTCAGTTTTCTTTGATCTGTAAATGCAATATAAGTCATTTCTGCAACAAGACATTTTACTTCCCCAAGACTAATATCTGGAACAAGTATAGATTTTAATGCTTACTGTATTGATGAACTATGGCAGATGGTGGGAGGTGGCCAATGCATATCTCATGCACTAATGAGAAGAGTGGGAACAACTCAAGCCATCCACGATGGCTTAGAACCTCGTAAACATCGCTCGCAGTAGAGACCCCCTTTGTGCAAGAAAATTAGTCAAGTAAGGAAAGTGAAAACTAGAGTCAATCACACAAACCTACAAGTTTTGGAAAGTGTTGTATATTTAATAACAAGTAATGAGCGTAACCCATGTCCATGATTCTTTCTGGTGATGACAATCACTCAGAATCCTTGTGTTTGGAAGAACACCTCAAAAATATGAGAATTTACACTGTCTTTCGATTATTGTTATCCTACTCTAAATGAACTCCTAATCAATGCACATATGTATAATAACTAGTGCCTAGTGGTCCCTAAGTTCAATGCTTAAAATCAAAAGATTTTGATATGGTCAATTTAAGTTATTTAACCTGCAATTTCTGGCCCTGCAACAACTCTTCTTCAAGCTCATCAAATGACCTGCGGACAGAAAAACAGCCAAGGCATGCAAGATTAAATCAAGTACTTTCCTTTGTTTTTTTTCCCCCTCCCAAGATGATATGTCTTTTTCAGAGAGGGAAAGAAAACCCACCTCTTGCCTCCACTCTTGGCAAAAGCCTCAGCCACTCCCCTGTTTCTTCCACCCACTGCCGTAAATTAAATGATTTGGTTCAAACGGAATCTTTAGATTAGCCATGAAAAAAGAGATATTAAAGTCAAACAGCTTCCTTACAGCATGTTGTGATAAGGTCAGCCACACCACAACTTTCAAAAAAGGTGCTGTCCTTCACAGTTGGAAAGAGTAGCTTGGAAAACGCCTTCATTTCTTCCAGACCTATTCGCATAACGGCAGCCTGGGCATTTGTGGCAAACAAAAACACGACTGAATCTATCTAAACTTCTCTTTTTCCCCCCTAAAAATCTTCAGAATATGAAATCCTTGAAGCTTACCTTTGCATTATTTCCCATCTCCAAGCCATCAACAAAACCTGTCCCATTTGGTTTTCATTCCTTGGTCATTCACTAAAATGGATTAGGGGGAAAACAAAATGCAGGATACTGCTGTACACACCTGCAGCTACGGCCACAACATTTTTAAGAGTTCCACACAGCTCGACCCCTTCAACATCTTGGATCTATATTCCATAAAATGCAAAAATTAGAAGCACAAAGTATACTGTTCTAAAAAGCCAGGTCAACTTTCAAGCAATTCCTTGTAATAAGATTTTTCTCCTGTTTTTTGTAAATCAATCAAAATTTATGCTGCACTTACGGACGTCACATTGAAATAGGGAGTATTAAACAACTGAACCCATGACTCTGCAGCCTCCTTATTCTGCCTGTACCCAACGGTTGCTTCACTAAATTTTTCTTGGCCAATCTGCACCAACAGTGTCAATTTAAATAGGCAACGATATTATAAAATAGGATTATTTTTAACTACGCACCTCATTGGCTATGTTGGCCCCCATTAAGACAGAACAATTGATTCCCAGTTGCTGGGAGATAAGGGTAGACATCATGCGGGGGCCGTCCACCTTCACCTCCATCCCTTTAACAAGGGAAATAGCTTCTGCTTCTGTCTTAATTTTTCCAACAAGCCTCTTACATATTCCTTCCACGAATTGATGTGGGGTCACAATCACCAGCATATTCGCGTCCTTCACTGCATAATTGACAAGTTGGGGAGTTTTTACGTGCTTTCCACGCATAAAAATGTTGGTCTCATTCTGATTTGATAGATACTGTGATATATCTATATAATGACACCATGGAGCTATGGATAAACAAAGAAATGATTACCCGCATTTTCAAGGTCCGGATCTGCAACTACATTTTTACCTAGCTTGATTCCAGGAAGATATTTAACATTTTCCTACCAGAAGGAGTGAAGATGTACGTTATTAATCGGAGAAACATTGAATTCACGAAACTAATGATGCACGAGTGGGCCGTACATTGGTTCCATTGATGACATCCGTGAGCTTTTCGCCGCTGGGCAATGTTTCCTCGAATACCCACATCCTCACTTCATCTGAATCAATCAGAGAAATTCATCAGAAACATAGACTTAGAATTCTACGAGACACGGATATTACATTTATTAGCTGAGAAAGGTTGCCCAGAAAGGAAAGGAAAATGGATAGCAGTATAATCCGTAGAATGTACCATGAAAGGAAGTGGACCTCAAGGTATTGGAGGCGACAAGTTTAGCGGCCACACTGCCCCAGTTGCCGCTGCCAATGACGGTGACTTTGGATCTGAGAGAAGCATTGCGAGCTTCTTGCAGGAGTGGAGTCATCATGTAGGGATTAAGGAAGGCGGAGATTGAACACATTATAGTATTCCCAGTTATGCACTATTGTTGTACGAATATGAAATGTGTTGGTGTTTGTTAACTACGTCCTTCTCTGAATCTTCCCTTCCCGTTGATCCTGCTTAATTTAAATCCATTCAATTTGCCATTGCATGTACCTGCGATTGTTTTTTTGGTGATATATGGGTGGTTTAAAAATTAAAATGCACTCAATTGTGTAATTAATATATGTGACTATTTTCTTGGTTGAACAGAGGCGTGCAACGTTTTGAGGAGGAGAACAAACTAACAAAGCTCTCGCGACAAATGGGCGACATTTTTACAAAAAAGAACGGAAACTCAATTAATTGCAAATCATAATCATATAAAACAACCATATAGGAAAGTGGAATCATATTTAGATGGTCTCATTCAGAAATCGAAGATAATTGTCACATATTTTTAATTATTAAACAAACAAAAAACAGATTTGCGTATTAGATGATCACATCGAAACCAATACAACAGTATGACCTCACAGTTTCCAAAATATATACGGCCAGGCGGCATAAGACGGTAAGCTTATGAATCGGTCTCTATGAAGAAGATAAGTTGAAATTTTCTTCAATGTTTGTCTTTAATTAGAGTACATATTGAGTCTTTTTAATATTTGTACTAATACATATTATCTAAACCACTAAATCATTTAAATATGATCCTATCATTATACCTATGATCAAACTAAACCTTTATTGTCAATAACTCATCAGTGCTGCCGCGGCAATATTCTAGATTGAGGTGGAAGTCCAAATTTAGGAACCAGTATTAAATTAAATCCCTGGTGTCATTTATTTGTGTCGTGTCGTTTAGATCATTTCCGACGGTGTTCGAGTGTTTGTTGAAAACAATACTCCTATTATTATTGATGAGTGGTTATTATTTTGTGATACTATGATTAGTGGTTATGATTAATAAATAGTAAAAGGAAGAGGTTTTGATGAAAGGTGATGGGTGGCGAGGCGGGAAAATCGGCCTTTCATTGGAGCGAAACAACGCGTGGTGGCATCCAATCCGCGCGTTTCTGTAAGTTGGAAACCTATAAAAGCCGTGTTCCTCCCCACCTCCATTCTTCACTTGCAGTTATTCTCTAATTCCCTTCAATTAGAGAACTACTGCTTCCCCTGCTTTATTTTATTTATTTCCTAATAAAATAAAACACTAAAACATGGCCCGTAATTTGTTCGTCGTTCTCGCCGTCTTCATCGTGGCTGTTGCCGGAGCCATGGCCAGCCAAGCACCCGCCACCTCCCCCGCCCACGCCCCCAAGTCCTCCTCCCCCGCACCCTCCAAGGGCACCGGCAGCCCAAAGTCAGCACCCACACCCTCCCACTCTCCAGCCCCCACCACCTCCCCAGTTAACTCACCTCCCGCTCCTACCCCTGACGCCGACGACGACGAAATCTCTTCCCCACCCGCCCCCGCCAGCGAGTCCATCGAGATGGACGCTCCTTCACCCGCCCCCTCCGCCGTTACCCCTACCGCCGCCCCCGCCAGCGCCGCCTCTGCTCTTCACCTCTCTGCCGCCGTTGCAGCCGCAGCAGTTGCTACCCTCGCCTTCTAAACTCCCTCATTTCGCGGGCTTTCTTTTTAAGTGATGCAGCTTGAGTGCCTATATATATGTATGCCCAGCATTGTTTCAAAACCCATTCGTTCTTGTAATATTCATTTTAGCCGATGATGAGGAAGCGGGCAATTGCGCCTGCGCTTTTGAACATGTCGTGTATACGCACGCATATTCAACGGCACGGCTCTGGCTGTTTTGTATTTTCTTCTTTTCCAGTATAAATGTCAGTAAAACCTTTTCACAGTTTATGCTTATTCATATTAATAATATATAGTTTTATTATTATCATTCTATAATCTTTTTTTATGCCGTTTGATCTGCTTAGCTGAAGATTGCAATTGTTAAATAAATACTCTACCTATTTATCTAATTTAAAGAGATTAAGGGAGCTAAATAAATTATCTATATAATTATAACACATACATGTATCAAGAAGATTTCTCTAAAATACTTCTACATAATATTATATTATATATTAGTTTATAAGTTAACAAAAAATAAATTTAGAGAAAAATGATAAATATAAGACATAAAATGAAAAAATGTTTTACATTAAAAACCAAAATTTACTCCCAAACTATGCCGTATATCTAGGATCGGAGGAGAATAATTTATTTTTTTAATGACATTAGCGCTTGTATAATGTATTCGTTAATAAACAATTAAACATTGTTATTCATTCTATATCTTTTAAACAGTAAATCTTCTTAAAATATATTTTATGTGACTAAAATAAACTATAACCCTATGTTTGGGAGTGAAGAAAGGAGAGGAGGAAATAGGGGAATATTAGAAAAAAAAACTTTCATAAATGATAAAAATATTTATTATTTTAAAGAGTTTTTTCTCATAGTTTTCTTTTCTCCATAATTTTCTCTTCATCCAAATACATGGTTAAAGTTATGAGTTTGACCGGAGATTAGTATGGCGCCCGTCGGCAATTTGGACGGGATAACTGGAATATGTGTTCTCTCCGTACTCATCTTCCTCTTTTTGTTAATTAAGTGTCATTAATTTGATTAACACACAGTTGTCTTGCATTAATTTGATTCAATTGCTTCTAGTACGATGAATGCTAATTAATACCAAGAAGGTGTTAAAGTCGTTTACCATATTATCACATGCCATTATGGATGATAGATACGAGGTTGTTATATATGGGTAACTACGCAAGTCAGGACAGATGTAGTTAGAGCTAAGAGGGATCAGCCCCCGTGATCATCAGATGCATCTAACTGGTCTTAATATCGAATAATACTGAAAGCCTGACTATTTAGCCCCTTTATAAGGCCAAGTGCGCAAAAAAGTCTAAATATTCCAACGAAGACAACATTCACGTGCATGCGTTCCCATTGATATTTTCCGACCGAACTTTGGCAAATTGAAAAGCAAAAGACAGACTGTAAAACTGTGTGTATTTAGACAAGGGAGTACGTAAAACCGAGTTGCTATATATGAAGATATATAGCTATATAGAAGAAAAATGCCAGTGGGAACAATTCCCTAGAGTAATTGTTTAGCCAAGAAAGCAATCCAACGACGGTGGTTGGCTTATCAGCAAGGAGTGCCCTTTCTGCAGATAAGTGCACCAGAAGCGATGGTGATAGAGCCAACCAGAGAAGACGGCCTAGCACTCAGACTCGACGCTCTAGCATAGGGTGAAGAAGAAGCAGCACCTGATTGCGTGAAGAAAGCGCCGTTTAAGAAAAGATCCCCTTCCGATCTCCAATTCCAGTTGCTCCACTCGCCCTCCGGAGTATCCTCGCGCTTCGTCACTTCTTTGCTGGCCCTATTATCAGGCGCAAGAAACCTGTTCCCTTCGCTGTTAATGGTGGGATCCGCACTGCCTCCGATGGCGTACATTTCCCAGTGGGTGTAATCGTTGTTCACCACGTGAAAATACCCGTGCCTGCACCTCGGCATTCTCTGCACCAGCCCTTCTCCGAAGTGATTAAAAGCCACCGTTACCTGCATCTCCCTGTCCTGCGTGTACTCGTCACTGTGGCCCAACAGCATCACCTTGTCGTGATGCGTCATGTAGTTGTTGGAGATGGTGATCGCCGTGGATCCGTGGATGGCGTCGATGAGCCCGTCGTGGCAGTTCGATAGGGAGCAGTGGTCCACCCATATATCCTTGGAGTTGAAAATGGAGATGCCGTCTCCGTCCGACACCGTCCAGAAGCCTGAGTGGGTGGGAGAGTCTCTGATCTCCGTGTTCCCCGTGGGCTTACAGTCGTGGATGTGAATGCCGTGGATGATCACGTTGTTGACGTAATGGAGGGTAATGCAGCCGCCGCTGGCGATGTGAACACTCGCTCCTCTTCCGTCGATGGTCTTGAAGGAGTTCATGATGAGCTCTTGCTTCAGGTTGATCACCATGTCCCTGTTGAAGATGATCCACAGTGGCTCCTCCTGTATGACGGCGTGTCTGAGAGTACCTGGCTTGGGGTTCACAGGGTCGTCGTCCCCTGAGTCTGAGACGACGTAAATGCGGCCATTTTTCCCTCCGACGGCGTCCTTACCGAAGCCAATGGCGCAGTCGGCCAGCCTTTGCCGGTTCTTATCCCAACTGGGGTCACATCGCCAGCAGTCATCTATGGGGTTCCCAGTACCGCAAGATAAGTACCCCAGGTTTCTTCTAGACGCATTGATTCTCCTGTAACAAAATAGAGATTAAGATCGTAAATATATTTAGCTGATTATGAAAATACAGTTTGCAAGAAATGCGTGTAGTATACCTGTGAACGTCTTGGGCAACTAGGTCAGGGTGTGGCACTGCGAAAGAGGAAACAAGAGAGAGAGCAGAGAGAAGAAGAAAGAGAGGAAGACAATAAGCCATTATGTTTGTTGTTTTAGTGTGGCTCTATTACTGAATGGAATGAAGGGAGGTGGTGTGGGAGTTGGGGGAAGAGGGGAAGGGGTTATTTAAAGAGGGAAAAAGCCGAGAGTGATGGCGTGATTAGTAGTAATTTTGCATTGTATCGTAATTTATGGTGTGTGGCTAATATGAACAGATAGAGGTAGTTTGAAATCGTTAGTGTTCGGATCAAAAAATTCAAGCCCTCGGGTCAATGTGGCTGACCTCTTGGATCATTTAGTTGATGTGAGGTCTACTAAAATGTTATATCTATGAATTATTAGCGTATAAATCTCCTCATTCTCGGGCTCTTCCCCCATAAGTCATGCCATGTTCTCCAACAGTAGTATAGTGCGGGTTCAAGTTCAAACTACCTGATGAATTAACTAACTAACCACGAAATGAAATAATAATAATAATAATTCAGAAGCTACGGTTTGGGCGTGTGCATACGCGTTGTGTGAAGGCATTTGTGCCTAATTTTCACGCTGCGTCTCGGGCCAGCGAAAAAATTCTTAGGCCATGTAAAAAGTGGACTTCACGTGTTCATCATTGGGCAGCCTAATAGGACATCTGTTGGGCCGAATTGAACAGTGCGTAGTTGTTCCTCTCCTTGAATTGGGAATATTTGGCCCAATAATAGTAATCCTGAAGTTTGGTCAGTCTGCACTGTGCGAGGTTTTTTTTTGGACTGAATGCACTGTGCGAGGTTGGTGAAGAAAAAGGACGGGGAACAGAATATGTGGCAATTTATTGGAATGACCTCGTAGAGGAGCCATACTCTTTTTATTTTTTTTATACATAAGGTTAAGATAAAAGCTTAGATTTAACGATAACCCACTAGACTACTCGGCCAACCTACTATGTCATATCATCCTACATGTACACTGTACAATCAGGATACACTAGAGGCAACACTAATAGACCACCTACTAACTCATGTGCGTCCCTGGCCCAAAAAAATCGACGCATCTAATTGCCTCTCTGGATGCATAATGCAGCTGAACCTCCTAATCCAAAAAAAGCAGTTCCTGAGCTTCCCGAATCTCCCCTTTGAGAGGATGGTGAGTATGACTACTGCTGTCCCGCAAAATCAACTAATATGCCACTAACGAATCTATGTAGGCATGCACCTTCTGAAGGTTGAATTGCTTACAGAGATGCAAGCCAGTCACTAGTCCCAATAATTCAGCTCCTGTGAACGAAACAACACCTAAGTGACGTTGGAAACCAACCACCCATTTGCCTTGTTCATCTCAAACCACCCCGCCACACGTAGCCAATCCTGATAAATCAACAGAGGCATCTGTATCCAAACGAACATACCCAGCCGGCGGTGGATGCCACCCGAGAGTCCTAGATCGATCGATCTGGAACAGCATGTTGTTAAAATTTTCTATCATACTGTTATCCATCAAAGAAAAAATCCCCTGATGAATGACATCCTGTGCTTGTATGCGAATTCCTTTCATAACTCCTCTACATTTATTCTTCCATAAAAGCTAGCAAATAAGAGTGAAAATTTTGGACCAAGGCCATCTCCTGAAGCGGTCAAAACCCATGTTTCAGGATTTATTCATCCTAAGCCAACCCTGTAAATCAGTTTGAAAAAAATGAAAACGAGAGTTAGGGTGAACAAAATATAACCACACATTCCTTGAGAGCTCACAATCACGAAGGATATGAAGTGTATTTTTCACTCTCTGACATTGAAAAGGACACTACTCACTCTGGGTTAACCCTCTCTTGGCTATGAGATAGTTTGTAGGAAGTCGCTCATAAATCACTTGCCAAAGAAAAAACTTCACTTTTTCCGGTATTAGGAGTTTCCACACCTTCTGCCACTGGAATGAACTTTCAGATCTCGTTGTGTGGAAATAAATTTATAAGCAGCGCGGACACTAAATTTCCCATCTAAAGATGTTCTCCAATAGAAATTGTCAGCTTCATTCCCCCAAGGTGGATTAATATAAGAAATGATATTAATCACCCACTGGGGTAGAAACTGCCTCCAAATTTGAATATTCCAACTGTAACCCCCTCCATAATTATTATCGGAAATACATGATTAAAATGAAATAGAGACCAATAATAATCAAAACCCATTTACATTCCCATCCATATGGTAGGGTTTTCACAAATTTCTTTCACAAGCATTTTAACCTGGTCTCACATTCATATTTCGAATACAATTACCTCGTGAAGATAAAACACATTCATATAAATATTAGAGTGCACAACAATATTCTCAGTAATCCCGGGTTCATACCTTCACTAAAGTTTCATAGGACACATACGCCCTTTACAATTTCTCAAATGGGGATTACATAACATCCAAACATATACAATTTTCCTAACATCTAACAATAACCAACTTCCAAATCCAAATGCCCATAAGGAATTTTCGCCGCCCCTAGTCGCTTGCTCCTTCCTCAAGCCACCTGTCCTGTCTAAAATGTTGGTAGGGGAGGGCGGGATTCGAGAGAATCCCAACTGAAAACAGATACCAATATGCATGCAAGATAATTGGTTAATGCATGGCATGCTTGCATCACAATAACTCGTGCTCACATAATGATATATCTGCGTGCTCAATGTTTCAACAACATACTCATGGTCATAGCATAAATAGAAACAGAGTTTCAATCATTCATATATGTTTCACATAATCAAGCAAAGTAATAACATACATCAATACACAAACACAAATATCAATACATGCAGGAGAGGAAAGTTTCCTACACTTATTCTTCCACATGTGCTCCCACACAACTTACTCACGATCAGTCGAACATCGAACCATGATCAGGGTGAATATTAAACCCTATAAACCAAAACAAGGACATAGGGTTATTCTCTTTTCCAAATTCTCATTTTCATAACACTTATAGTAGGTTACTATTCATGACCTTTAGGTGGCTAATCAAAGTCTGAACACATGCCTAAAGGCTTGGGAAAACACTCGACCAAATACCATCTTCGGAAGTCTAAAATGTCATCTTTGGGTGTTGGCCGCGACCCACCAATTCATTAGTCACGGCCAACAATAGGTCAGAAACATTTGGGCCACAGCCCAGAGTCCTTTTGGCCGTGGCCAAGAAAATCCTGTTTCTTGGTTGAACTTCCAAAAATCATAAATAATTCTAGAAAAATCAAAATGAGGTGATTTCAAAGCCAAATGAAAGGTATTTAAGTCATCTTTATAGGAAAAATATGGACAATTACTATAAATCACCACACAATTCCAAAATTACACAAAATCCACCATTGCCCCAAAACAGAGTCCAGTTTCCATCCCAAACTTTGGACAATCATATCTCCCAGTATACAAACTGAAATGACAAATTATATCTCCATTTTGAAGCTTGGGATATGAAATTTAAGACTAGAAAGTTTCATAATTTTTAGATACCATTTGGTCATTCAAAACTTCCATGCAAACTGACTGCCCAGAATAGAGTTCACACTTGACAGATTTCCAATTTTCTACCAAAGTGTCCAATGGCTCCAAAATCAATAACCAAACCTATTCCTTTATAATTTTCCACAAGGACTATAATGGCAACCTCAAAATGATCAAAATCACAACCTATCAACATGCCCTGTTTTGACCAATACACAAAACCAACACAAAGGTGCCAAACTTTACATTTAAGTTTCAATTCAATTCTATCAATTCAAAACACTAAACAAGGCACTATTTCCATGACAACAACATACTATACTTCCTATAACCCTAAATCGCAGAAATTAGGGCAAATTTTTTAGAAATTCAAGGCCCAACCAATGGCCATAAAACTTATATGAAAGTGAAGCTTTCACTCACCTCAACAATTTTTCCAAAGAAGTTCTTTGGTTCTCCAATCTCTAGATTTCCTTGTGTGCTCAAAACACCACCAATGGAAAATCTAAAACCATGAAAGTGAAGCTCTCAATACAAGGAATAACTTTATAGAAGGGAATTTTGGCATTGGAGGTCATTAGAAGGGTCAAAATGGCTTACCTTTATCAAGTTTTCTTCCTTTCTCTTGAGCTTCCATGGCAGCCGAAAATATGGAGAGAGATGAGAGGGTGAAATGATGAAGATGAAGGCTTAAAATTCTGCTACCCCATGCCCACACGCATAAACAAGAGAGAGGGGAGAGAGAAAAGAGTTTAAAATGATTTAATTAACTTTTCCCCCACCAATTCTCATGCTTGCTTCATCTACCAATGGTTACATGTCACTTTCTTATTGGTTCTCATAAAGTAAGTAACTAATTAGTTACTCTAACCACTCCATTAGCCATTTAGTTACATATCTCATTTCTCCTTAGTTAGTAATTAATCTCTCCATTAATCACTAACTTATAGCCATTCTTTTAATTTCTCACTGATTATGGCACATTTATTTAAATTGTCATATAACACATAATTAGTTTTTTTCCTCTTCTTTATGCTCCATTTACCCCTATTTTAGCCCAAATAATTATTTCATCACATAATTATGTTAAAATATAGGGTGTTGGGCATTCCTAATAACTGATTCATGTCTCAAATTAACTTTAATTCCCAAATTATGTTCAATAATTGTCATTAGCCCTTAATAAAAAATTTAGGGCATTACACCAACTACCATCTAGTAATACAAAATCTCAAACTTTGGCATTGGATTCAGTTCATGGATGTTCGAGTCAACAAAGTGAATAAGAGGCACTTCAATTGGGGTCCATAGATCCCACCAAACATTACTAGAACGACCATCATTTAACCTTATACCCACTCCTCTATAGAACCACTCCCACACCAATGAAATACTACGCCAAACTCTGGAGGGGTTATGTCTGTTGGACACCATAGGATGGATCTCATCCTCACAACCCTATTTCACCTTAAGGCACTTGACCAAAAGAGCATCAGTTTTTGTTAACAACCCCTAACAAAGTTTCATAATAAATGCCACATTCTGATTGTAAAGATCCTTAATTCCCAGACCTGCATTATCTTTCCCCTGCTTAATTTGTTCCCATGCGATGAGATGCATCTTCTTACCATCATTTCCTTGATTCCAGAGAAAGGAACGACAGATCTTCTCTAACTCTTGTAAAACACCTTTAGGAAGCAAGGTAGTTTGTATTTGGTAGGCAGGCAAAGCTGACAGGACTGCTTTAATGAGAATCGATCGACCTGCCATATTAAGAAACCTAGTTTGCCAACCTCTTCCGAACCTTCTGGATGATAGGGAAATAAATAAGTTTCGTAGCACAGCCATGGAGCAATGGCACTTCTAAATATTTTCACAAATCTCCGGTAATGCCAATCCCCAAATCATTACTGAGCTCGATCACCCTACTGAAGTTCACATTTTTAGAGAAGAGAGCTTTAGATTTTACTAGATTGACTCGATGTCCAGAAACCCCGCAAAAAGCTTTCATAACTTCCTTCATCACTTTAATCTGACTTATGAATGCTTCTCTAAAATGAAGTAGATCATCTGCAAAGAATAAATGGGATAAAACAGGGGAATTTCTACCAAATTTGAATCATGACCACTGTCCTGACATAACTTCTCTATGTATTTGATGTCCCAACCTCTCCATGCATAAGACAAACAAATAAGGACTTAAAGGATCTCCTTATAGAAGACCACGAGACGGCAAAAAAGAGGATGACTCAACCCTATTCCAAAGTACCTTCATGGATACCGTCGAGGTACATTGCATGATGGTATTCATAATGTTACCTCATATTCCCAGGGCAAGAAGGGCAGATCTCAAAAAATTCCAATCCAGATGGTCATACGCTTTCTCCATATCAACCTTCACTACCACATACCCTTTTTTCCTTCGCCTCTTCCGCATTGTGTGAATGACCTTTTGTGCAATGATTACATTATCTTTGTCTTCCTTCAATGAAACTACTCTGTTGAGGTTCGATCAAATAAGCCATGGCCTTCTTCAAGCGCCCCGCAAGAATCTTGGTAATTATTTTAAAGATAACATTGCACAGAGAGATAGGTCGAAAATCTCACACCTTCTAGGGATTATCAATTTTTAGGATAAGCACAGTGTTAGTGTGATTAATATCCTTTACCATTGTAGAATTTTGCCAAATAGTTTTGATATAGTCACACACACCTTTGCACCAACCCGCTCCCATTGAGATTGAAAAAAAATGAGCATTCAGGCCATCAGGTCCTAGCCACATTTGGACTCCATGTCAATAGGTTATTGTTTTACTGTGATTTACATGACATGTGCTATCGCCGCAACGTAAACTCTGATGGATTATACTTAATTTGCAAAGTTCACAGCATAAAACGTTTTATTCGTGTTTTCACAGCAACTATGGAAATTTTGTAGTTTTGTCTTACTGTGTTGAAGCTATAAATATTTTGATTAGGGGATGTGACCAATCACACTCTTTTAGGGGAATTGTAGATGATGACAAACTATGATTTTTTAGGAATTGGTATATCTTAACTAGTTCTATTCTTAGGAAGTACAATACCTTAGTGGATCACTCAACTAAATTGGCTCATAACATTGTAAGTAATTTTTTTCTGCTTAATCAACTATCACCTTCTTTAGGAGGCTGTGTTTGATCAAAGAATAATAGGTAATTGTTATCTTTATTTTATTATTGCCTTTTGCGTTTTTAATGGAGTCCACTTTTCATTAAAAAAAGAAGAAGGAAATCACTAAATAGAAAATATTGGGTGAAGAATAAGGACAAAGAAGAGGGGATAGAAACGAGGGGGTCACCACTCGGGAGCAGGGAAGCGAAGCCCTGTGTGGCGGAATCCACATTCCATGCTCATCCTAAAGATGAGCATGTAATGCTCATCCCCCAATTTTAGGGGTTTTTTTATTTTTTATTTTTGAAAAAATACTCCATATACAAAAATTTAATTAGTTTAAAATATCAGGTGTCAAAAACATATTTCAGATATTGGGTGCTATTAAAAAAATATTTTAGGTTATTGGTATTGTAGGAAAAGTATTTTTGAATACAGAATTAGAAATTAATTAATTTGAGATACCAAATGATAAAAATATTTCATTATGCAGTATATAATTTAATCCAAATAAATAAGAATACATAAAAAAAATATAAAAAAATGACCCTCATCCAAAAATTGAAGGGATGAGCATAGTACGACGACCCTGTGTGGCGAGAGATATTTTGATGATTTGGATCTGAATCCACGTTCCCAGAAAACTGAAAAAGCGTCGGAGGGTGTGGGACCCATACCCTGCGCTTTTCTCGCGCCTTTCGTGGTTCCCTACCCCACTTTTACGCTTTTGCCCTCCTCCCCATGTTTATCACATGCTCACCTCATCCACTGCCTTTTCCGTTCCCTAATAACAAAATACCCAACTACACTTTTCACAATTTTATGTTCCCCATGGGACTGCTCATATGCACTTCCCTCCTACCTTTAAGTATAAGAGGTGGGGTTATGGTAAAAAAAAAAAAAAGTATAAGAGGTGGGGTTGATTATTTTTTTTTTGAGAAATTAAGAAAATTAAATAAATTATTTAATTATATTATATGTTATGTATTTTTAGATCATATATCAGTTTATTAGTCAAACTGATTAGTTTGGAGAAAAAAATAAAAATATAAGTACTCTAAAGTAATTTAATTAAGTTCCTTAATCTCTCTAAAAAAAATTAACTTTATCTTATATTTAGAATCGGATGGAGTATTTCAAATTATACTCATACCGAATGACAACATATTTTAGCCATTGATTGAGGTTACGGGCTCAAATTCAATCATATTCCTCTCTTATCACCCACTAAATTGTTTCACCCGGCACTCTTTCTTTGGTGAGTGGTGAAAGAGGGAGAACAGGTGGTAGGATCACGTGAATATTACTACCTCCGATCCTAAATATAGGATATAGTTTATAGTGTGACCGGAGGGAGTATTATTATTGTTGTTCACCAGCACGTGAATATTGAATGATATTTGAATTTGAATTTTATTTTTTTCCCCAATGTTGTATTTGATATTGATACCGTCAAGTTTGGGATAATTTTTAAGCTGAAACGATCATTAAAAATAGAATTATATTTTACTAAACTGTCATTTACAAGTCAAAACATAGATGTATTCAATGCTTAATATAAAATTTCAACGTTTACCAGAAAAAAAACAACAACAGGAATAGAAGACATCTGAAAAGAAATCGGACAATACTTTATAGTTTGAATGATGAGGATGAAAAAGCAAATAACGAACTAACGATATCATATTGTGTGTGTGTTTTTGTCCCGCATATTGTATATTATTATTTTATAAGAACTCGGATTCTTTTTCTATTTATCCAAACCAAAACGAAATCCAGATAAGAAGGGAATCCACCACTTCCGCCAATGACATCACCCCACGTGTGAAAAGAGGCAACACGTCAGCTTCATCTCCCTGACGAGCTGTCTCACTCCTGATGGGGTCCGTGGCCCCCCACCCCCAAGAAAAGTCTACTTTTTGCTCACCTTTCCAACGCCACTCTCTCTCTGTTGTCAAACCCAACAAAACAGAGCAGTGTGTCTCTGGGTGTATATGGTAATTGAGGGGTCGGTGAGTGTGAAGCCATACGTAGCTATGTGTCACAGCAAGACTCCTCCTCCGCCTTCTTCTCCTCCCGATCTCACTCACACTAACTCCGATTCTATTCTCACCACCACAGATTCTCTGAGTCGTCTTGCAACACCTCGCCGTAAGAACAGAACAAAAACCAGGAAGCCCAAGTTCCTGAGTCTTCGTCTCCAGCTTTCATCAAAACAATCCGATCTAATGACACCTCATCAACAGCTCAATCTCTTCCCCTTACATCCTGAAAACTTGATCCATGACAAAGATGTCATGCACGACGACCACAACGTCGCTTTCCTATTCACTTCCCATGGCCCCGCCTCCCTCAACGGCCTTCTCCAACAGGACTCCCCCACCACCACCACCACCTTGTCGGAGGAGGATTCTATGTCGCCACAGTGTTTGACGGCGTGCCCCTTCGACGAGGACAACGGGAGCTCCCTGGTACGGAAGGCCATGAAGAGGAGAAACGAGGAAAAGGATAGGGATGGAAGGGAGGAGAGGTGGGTGTGTTACTCAGAGGTCACAAGCTATTGCAGCGCCACTACGGCGGAGAGCACCGCCGCTACCACGGCGTCGTTTGGGTTACCGTCCTTGAAGCTGGATTATGAGGGTATATTAAATGCTTGGTCTGATAAAGGTCCTCTTTATGTTCCGGGTGAGACCCCACAAGCGGTCCCCGACTTCCTGGATCATGTCCTTCCCCGCCATCCGCCCCATGTAATGTGTCTTTTCAATCCGATCCTCGTTATTTTAAATTGTTTATGATGAATTTTTCGACACACGGAATCGTATGCAGTAAGATCGTCTCTATGTTCTTATGATTCACCGAATCCGTTTTTTTTTTTTAATGAATAAGTTGTGCAATAGGATGATCTCAATCGATAGTGGATTAGGATCCTGTGTTGGATGATTTGATGATTTTTTTATTCGTTGAAGTGTATGAAGAAGTTTTTTTTGACTGATTTTGGATGAATAGTTGGGGAGAATTATTATTATTGGGGCCCATTGAAAAGAGATAGTTGGTTGGAGAATGAAGATATTTTATAGAGTATGTGTGGTGAAGGAGGATAAAGAGGGGAGGGTAATAGGCTAAAAGTGGAGGGAACAGAGTGAGAATGATGTGAAATGAATATTGGGTGTGTGGAATTGCAGGCTGATCAGAGTGAGAAGAAGATGGGACAAAGGGAGGCATGCGTGTTAAGATACAAAGAGAAGAGGCAAAGCAGGCTCTTCTCCAAGCGAATCCGCTACGAGGTTCGTAAGCTCAATGCTCAACAGCGTCCCAGGATGAAGGTACCTTTTCTTGTCAACTATATATTTGTAATTGCTTTCAGTGTTATGGTTACCTTATTCTGCTTGTCACAGACAAGATAACTTTTTTGCGGAGGATTCTGAGTCGCATAGCCATTAGTGATTCCATGATAATTCATTCTCCATTGAGATTTCTGTCTTAATTGTTTTCTGTAGGGACGATTTGTGAAAAGGGACTGAAAAGTGAAGGCTCTGGTGGCATGGCAGGTACTTCTATTAAGAATTGAGATAGAAGAACGTTGTTTGCCAGTATTCCAGCGTCCTTTTACAATATTTGTTCCCTTCCTATTTCCACCCCTGTAGATTTGGCAGATTTCTTGATCGTATAGAATTATTGTAAATATGACACTGCTATGCAAGAAACAACAAACAAATAAGCAAATGCTTCCTTAGGATGATCAGCAACGGCAAGTAATGATATGGTAATGTGAGGAAAAAGAGTAGCCGGCGCGTTTTGAGCATATGTTGATACTAGAGAGGAAAAAATTGGGGATCCATTTTAGTATTTGCACTGTGCAGTGGAAAAGAAAAGCAAAGAGGCTAAGAATCAGGGAAAGGTCTGTGTTGATGTATAGAACAGTAAGGCAATGTGTATACAAAGTATGATATAGCCGTATAGGGAGTCTGGACCAACATATTCTGTTCATTAAATGACTTAATGAAATAGTTAAAATGAGGATCAAAGAGTGTGATATGATCATGTTGATATTGGGAATTTATTGAGGGTGTGTCTCATTTGTGTTGCAGCTATTGAGGAGATTATTATCGCTGATGCTCACATAACAATGTAGGTCTCGTCATATGTGATTTGCTTGTTCAGCTTCACCGTCATTAATCACTACATTGTTTGTTACACCTCTATTCTCTTATCAGATTGTGAAGTCGTAAACGGCAATCAACTTCCCATCTTTCTTTCTTGTTGGAATTTTTTATTTGAGGTAATCAAAACCTGGACTGGTCACTGAACTGGCCGGGGTACTGGGTCAAGGGTCAATGGGTCATATCGGAGTCAAACCGGAACTAATCCGAGGCTAAATTGGTGAGAAATGGAAGATTTTAGGATTATTAATATGAAATTCTAAAGAAAAAAATAAAAAAATTGAGTTTTTTAAAAAATAAAAAAATCAGACCGGACCGGGTCACCAAACTGGACCGGTCTACTGCCCGGTTTGACGGTTTCCAGCCCGGACCGGACCGAGTACCCTGATTTTATTACCTTTTTTCTCCAAGAAACGGAAAAGTCCATAATTTGTATCTCCTAACTGTCTCACTTCAACGTTAAGATTGGTCCTGGGGATTTAGAAAGGAGAGAAGGGGAGGAAAAGGATTCTGCGTCAACACTTCTACATTGGTTAAAACAAATAGAAACCAATAGAGGGAAAGTTCTTTCACTCCCTGGCTTGGCTAAAACAAAATTAATGAATTTTGCTACCTATGGTGTATGATTTCACGGTTAAACAAGCATTGGAATTGCAGATTCGACCGTAAACCCAAGTGAGAGCCGGAGTATAATAGATTCCTCTCTGTTAGTTGATTCAAATTTAAGTATGCATGTGACCGACAGTTAAACAATAAAGTATGCAAACTCTAATTTAAACACACACTTGGCAAGTTACAGAATATAAAGGCGTGCGCCTTTATACAGCAAAGTTTTTTGCACCAAGTATCAAGTTTGTGGATCGTGCGGTCCCCTTATGGTATTTTCCCTCCTTTTTTGGGGTAAAAGCCCTGAACACATGTTTTCTGGGTAATACTCTACACTCATCTTCTAAGCATTAGAACATTATTCACCTTATCACCTACCTTTTTGCCGAAATAGTCTCATACCACTGTAATATCATTGAAGTGCTAACAATGCCCGTCGGCTACATAAACATGCTATTTGTCTGCAGCATCTGAGTGTGAGGATTAGGGGTGTTCACGAGATATAATGGAAATGATACAGGTCTATTCTGCATCCTATCCCGCAAAAGGTATGAGACAGTAGTGAGTGTTTGGCATCACTTATTTTTGGGAAATAAGTACTTATTACATAAGTCGAGACAAAACTTCTCTCACATATTTACCTCATATACCGTGAATCACGAATTATAAGCACTTATTACCCAAAAATAAGCTATTCCAAACAAGCACTAAAACTGTTTCGTGTTCTGCCCCATTCCTGCTAAGACCAGGACAAGACCGTCCCGTATATTTTTTTAAGGATTTGGACTTTCACTTTTTCCCTTAAGTTATATGATTGAAAATATATAATACAACTATGTAATAATGTTCTTTTATCATTTTTAGATTGAAAGCATAATAAAAAAAAGAAATAATTTAAACTTAAATTTAATAAAAGCAACGATAACAAATATTTATAGTATTATGTAGAAAATAGGCACACAGGTGCAAGAGAGACCGAGAGAATGGATGGAACGAACACAAAAACATGGTAATATTTTTTATATTACTAAAATCGATCTAAAAAAGATTATATGATAATATCTTTTTTATAAATCTTTAAAAATTTAGTTAAATCTTTAATAAAATGTTAGTTATGTTATATATATATATATATATCTATTAAACTAATAACAACATGATTTTGAAAGGGGACAAAGACCGTCCCACGTTCCATCTCATCCAATAATAATTTTGATTCTGAAACGGGACAAAGCCCGTCCTACGACCCGTCTCATCCAATAATAATTTTGTTCCGCCCTACCATCCCATCCCAGAATGACCGGGATCTAGATATGACGGAAGTGAACATCCCTAGGATTGACCTCAATTTTCTTCTCGTTATTTTTTCTTTTTTGTTTTTATGGGCCTTGGCACAGCTTAAAGCTGGACTGGACTAAAATATTTTGATGTTGTCCGACAAATTTCGGGATTTGGGGATGATTGAGATTAGATTTGAACCAACATGGACAATCACAATCAAATCATGAGCCAAACAACCCCTAAAGATGGATGCAAAAACAGGTGTCGTGGAGTCGATGGGGAATGACATAGGAATAATGCCAAGAACCCAGGTTCTTAAACTCAGTTTGGATCGAAAACTTGTGAAAAGTTCGGTAAATCGATTTGATTCGATTTTTTTTTTTAAATTGATTTTTTTTTTTAAATTTCATATTAGTAACTTTAAAATTTCAATATCTTTCCAGTTTGACTTTAGATTAGCTCTGATTTGACCCATTAACCCCTGACTTAATACCTCAGCCGATTCATTGATCAGTCTGGGTTTTAGAACCTTGCCAAGAACTAACCTGTTTTGATTCATGGCTATCGGCTACGCAAGATTCCGTGGCTAATCGGTGATTTGAAAAATGGACAAAATATAGACCATGTTTTTTAAGGTTTCCCCAAGTTCGTCTTCAACAACCCTAGAAAACCACACCCCTCAAGCTTGGATTATATTCTCCCTTTTTCTCTGCAATGATGGCACATGCATCTTTGACTCTAAAAACATGACATCTTATCTTCTTTGAAGTTTTGATAGCGCCCAAACCTACTATTGCCATGTTTAAATCTAATAAAAACTAGTGAACAAAGGGAAAGGGACCCTACTTCGTGACCTGTCTTATTTATATTTAGCTCTACGAGTTAAATATAAGAAGTGGCCCCCAAGTTACGTTAATAAATGTGAGTGGGGAAAGAAGAACAAAGCATAAAAAAAGGGATCATACCTTGCAAGCAAGCGTAGAAGGTGGAGAGAGAGAGAGGCAGTTTTATGTTGTTGGCAGAAGAAAAGAGAGCACAAGACTGCACAAACACAAACAAGGCTTTTGGGTATGTTCACTTGTGCTCTCTATCTTCTGTCAACCACGTACCTACGTGCCTTCCCTCTCCGGCCTGCCCGCTTCAATGAAACAGACCTATTCATGACTAATCAGCGACCAAGCCTATCTGCCAGAGACAGAGAACACAGATTTAAGGGAGATCAGAGAGTTGGAAACAGGCAAGAAGAAAGAGTTAGAAGAACTTACGGGAGGCAAGTTGGAAAAGTGCAGTAGCCCTATTATCTGAAGAAGATGATATAGAGAGAGGCAAGCGAGCAAAGTTGTGTGATAAAAGGGCATGGTCTCTGATATTGAATTTTCAAAGACGCCTTGAGAAAGTCGTAGATGTGCAAAAGGAGACTAGCTACTTTTTACGAGTGGGGAGAGTAATGGTTGAAATAGGAGGATGAGGAGGGAGGGGATAAGAGAGAGGGAAAGAGGGGGGGCCATGATTGGTACTTGGGAGAAAGGGAGGCGGCATAGTATAGTAATTTACCACAAACGCAATCACATGATGTGCATGTTTGTTTAAGCTTTTTGCACAGTAAATAAGCCCTTATTACGCAAGCCGAGAAAAAACTTCTCTCACATACTTACCTCGTATACTGTGAATCACGAATTATAAGCACTTATTGCCTAAAAATAAGCTATTCCAAACGCACACGATGATGGTGTAAGCAAAAGCCCTAACGGTTTCTTCATTGGTTTAATGAAACCCATCCGTATCATTGGTTTTTTTCATCGTGGGAAGAAGAACCTGGATTCCAAATTTGTTTTTCCTTTTTACACTCACTAAGCATATTTTAAGAGTAGCAACAGTGAAAGGAAGGAATAGTCAATAGATGAGGCCAAGGGCATCATGTGCTGTGCACATGGGGGAAGAGGGGACGTAATTGGTTAAATAAGGAGGAAATAAGAAGGGGAAAATCAAGTACAGAATGATAGAGCTGCCTTCTCTCCACTGTCCCCTTCACTCCGCTGCGTCCTCTTCTCAAAATTACATCGTTTTGAGCGTAAAATATGAGACATCATATTTTTTCAAAAAGTATTTCCTATCTTACAAAAATTTTCAAGTAGAATTTAGTATTTTAAAATATTTTTTTGTGGTTTTAATTCCTAAAAATATTTTTTAAATGTGTACCAAGTAGCAACAAATTAACTGTAATTTTATCCTTAATGTATTTTGTTAATTTAAAAAATTATTTTAAAATATTGGGTGCTGCTAAAAAAATATTTTAGAGTGTGTGAAAATCAATAAATCAGTATCCTATATTTTGAATGCTCATTATTACTGAGAAAAATACATTAAAGGTAAATTGTAGTCAGGCTCCTAAGATATTAGATATAACTAAAAAAATATTTTAAAAGGTTAAAACACCAAATATTATATTAAGATGTTGTATGCTACTTAGAAAATATTTTAAAATATTAAATATTTTTAAAAAATATTTTAAAATATTAGATACTATTTTTTTAAAAAAATTATATTCAAAATTACACCAAAACAGTATAATTATGAGAAAAGGACGCTGCAGACTGAAATTTTGAAAGGGGCAGCGGAGGGACGACTGCTCCGGCAGAATGACTGCTATTGATACACTCTGTTCATATATCCTTGTACCTCCCCCGTTTTCATCCGTCCCTTCGTTATTCCTTCTTTCTTCGTTTCGGTTGCTTATTGGCCTCTTTCAAAGTGCCCCACCTCGTCCTACTTGTCTTATTCTATATATTAATTCTGATCTTAATTATAAGATAAAATTTGAATTTTTTTAGAAATTAAAAAAACTAAATAAGTTATTTAATCATATCATATATTATGTATCTTTAGATTATATATTAATTTATTAATTAAATTAATTAGTTTGAAGAAACAAATAAAAATATAAATACTCTAAAATAATTTAATTAGCTTTATTAATTTCTTCAAAAAAAATCAAATTTATCTTATAATTAGGATTGAAGAGAGTATTTTAATTTTAATTTTCACTAATTAACTACTAGTCCTTGTAACATCTCCTATCACCCAAATGACATGGGAAAATCGCACTCATCCCTCCTCAGAAAAAATATAAAAAATGTTTAAGTATAGATTTCTTTATAAAAAAAAAGTCTCAGTGTAGGATTCTTATTAAAAAAAAGTCTCCGAAGATTTCAGTGAAATATATTCCAAACGTGAAACGTGAACTTGTTTTATTGATAAGTGTATGTGGCTATATTAATAAATCATAGAGTAATCACTGACAAGTTCATATATATTAACTAAAACAGCTCCCATTGACAAGTGTATGTGACTATATTGACAAGTCATAGAGTGATCATTGACAAACTTATCTATATTAAGTAATTGAGTTGGTACTGAAAAATGTATGTCACTATATTGATAAATCATAAAATAATCATTGACAAGCCCTTTTACTTCGTTTAAATCCTTAGGAAATTTTAAATAGAAAATTCTACCCTGAAACTTTTTTTTATAGAGAAATATATACTAAAGAATTTTAATATTTTTTCTAGTGCCTATGACTCAGTGAGATTTTCCCAACCAATATTCCCTCGTGATCCCTTCTCCTTCACGGATCTAGTACCTCTTATATATATATATATATATATATATCTATCTATGTATGTTATTCACGTTTAACACAGTGAAAAGTTCGCCCAGGCATCTGTCCTCATTCAAAATCAATCGCTTTATTCAACATTTTTTCCCTGAAAAAAAAAGAGCAATCAGATTTTTTTTTTGTGGTACACTAATGTAAAATATTAATTTAACTATATGATTTCGCATCAATTATTTAAAGAACAGAAACAATAATAGATATTTTTACTTCTATTTTAACTGTATTTGATGTCGCAATTTATATTATGACATTAATTGTACAAACACTTAATGTCATAATTAGGTTTATGATATTTTTACATCAAGTGCACTATAAACAAATGTCATATTAGGATTTATAGCATCGGTTTAGTAAGCAAAAGACACCGTAGTTAATTAAAAGGATTTAAAGTAAGTTTTGAATTTTTTGTTGTAATATATATATATATATTGAAAAATAAATATATATTTTAAATATAACATCTGAAAATTTTAATTAAATTATGAAAACAAAATTTTAAAAACAAAAATATTATAGTTACATTAAAATTACTTTTTTTCAAGCGGGAAATTTGTATACTTGTAAATTAATTAGTTGCATATGAAGTAGGTTCTCAAACTAGGGGCTATATAAATTTAATGTGTTTAAAATAATTAAATTTTCAATGCGGCGTCAATTCTGATTATAACTGTCACCATAATATATAAATATGACATTACTTTAGACAAGAATATATATCATAATCAATTAAATAACTACCTTCTATTATGACATCAGTTGTATTTTGGTCTAATGCTGTAATACATTTATTTATTTACTGTATCAGGTTCTTATTAATTGACACCACAATATAGGTTCTTTCACTATTAAAAAAATGAAGTTAGCGACGTAACTTTTTCTATTGGTAGTTTTCAATAGATTATATTATAAAAAGTATAATATAAATACCATAATAAAAAAATATACAAAAATTTTTTGTTTATTGTTTTATTAAAATATGTGAGTTTTTCAATAATATTATATACAAATCAAAATTAAAATATATAATATAAATATTATTTTATAAAATATTATTTTTTTTAATTTTTTGAATAAATAATATATTAATTATTAATACTTACATGAAATAATTAAAAATAAACATTATATATATAATTTTGTAAATAAAGATTGCAGATTTGTCATAGTTCAACTGGCAAAGGCATATCAGTATGTGCACGAAGTCAAGAGTTCAAATCCTCCTTTTGTCACAAAATGCATCCAATTTGTGACTTGAACAAGGCGTTGACATGGATACGAGGTGGCATGAACAAATGGCAGCGACGTGGTCAATCAAACGGTAGTGGCCGGCTAGTGACGTGGCAACGTTTGTGGTAAACCAATTTTTTTTTTATTCCTTTACGGCGTCATGTGGTTTGTAACTGCCACCGTAATATATTCGTTTTCGGCGTCAGGTCCTTTATAACTAACGCTATAATATCTATTTGTCGCTAATTCAATTTCTACTACACCATATATACAATAGTGATAATACATTTTTAGCTGAAGTCAAACATAACATTTTTCACTAGTGTTGGCAATAACAGCAACAACACCATAGCTTTAATCTCACTAAATAGGACGACTACAAGGATCAAATGACGTTGTTGAGTTCTGTCAAAAACCAAATCTTAAACTAAATTTTAAACTGAGACTTCTCACTTAATAACCTCAACCTGGCCTAAATGACCAATTTTAACCATTTTAAAAAAACTTGACTTGTTAAATGTATTACATATAAATGACTCATTATAGATAACACCGATTATTTTGAATTACCGTTATTTTGGTCCAGTTACTGCTCCTGGTAATTAATTCCATGTATTGTATATATTCTGATTCGAGTTTTTCTACAAGATAATGAAAACAAGTCTATTTTACAACTAACAACAATATGTAGTCGGTTACTCTGTTCAACACCACTATAGTCTCCAAGCTCTTGTCAAGTGATGACGTCGTGAGTTGTCGAGTTTGCTCAGTAGTTCGTGCTGGCATTATAAGGTGAATCTCTTTAGCAGTCAGCATATCATTCTCATCTTGTGCCCGTCTAAAACTGTGATTGAAGTTTTCAAAAATAACTTTTCAATCGTAATCTACAGTATACGAGGTAAGTATATGAGAGGACTGTTGTCTCGACTTATATGCATTAGTATTTATAAACTTTTCATAAGTGATACCAAACTTGCACAATTGCTGACTTGCTTATGGCCATCGTGTCTGATCTAATTTACCTGGAGTTGTTTTTTTTTTTTTGGATTTTTTGGGCTCTCATACTATGAACAGTGTTATATGGTTGAACAAAATTTGTCTGAGTATAAAAAACAAAAATCTGTATTTCAAGAATAACGAAATTTATCACCGCTTCCTTCAACAACAATCATTAGATTATCCATTTGAACTAGTGAAGGGAACAAGAATATGATTCTCCAACTCTAACTCACAATTTTTGTTTCTAAGCCCAAAGCTGATCCCTCTCATTCTCATTCTCATTCTCATTCGTAAATATTTATCATTTCCCGGTTAGGTAATGGTCCAATTGCCACCTCAGTAATAGAGCCCACCTGGTCCACACCCAACTCAATTATTCCAAAATATACTTCATGCTCACTCATCCTTGTACTCTGTCAAGTCTCTGTGATTCAGTGATCCTGCTTTGATTCATTTGACCCGAATCCGGATCCCTTACTTAAAAAACACTACCGTTTTGGGTCGCGGGGCCCGGGAGGTTAAAAAAATATATGTAACACCCTGAAATACTTTTTTAATACCATCCAGCATTTTAAAATAATTTTTGATGCATTGATCATCCTCAAATATTTTTTTAATAATAACTACTGTTCAACAAATTGTATTCTAAAGTATTGTTTTAATAACACTCAGTATCATAAACTAATTTTTAATTCACTCAGCACCTTAAATAATTTTTCAGCACTAACTACTATCCAGTAAATTGAATTCTAAAAGTCTTTTTCTAGTAATATCCAGTATCATAAATTAATTTTTAATTCATTCAACACCTTAAATAATTTTTTTAATAATATCCAGTATACTAATTTTTTTTTTGCATCTAATCCCCTAAAATATCTTTTATCACCACTCTGTATCTTAAGTTTAGATTGTTCATTGCAATTAGAAAAATATTTTACCTTGCTGAATGCAGAAAACATTATTTCATAATATTGAGTGGCACTGAAAAAATATTTCCGGGTGCTATATTTTTTTTTAAAAAAAAAGGACACAACCCTCCTTTGTTTTTTTTTACCCAAAACAACAGTATTTTGAGTAAGGGAAGCGTAAGCGTAAGGGACAGGAAGAGCAGGAGAGAAGATCCGGATTCGTTTGACCCATGCTCCACAAACCAACTTCACCGAACAATTCCATGGTTATATATATATCCTCAAACAAGATCATGAGAAGCACCAAATTAAAAACAAAATCATTATGCCAGCCACTAGGCATCCGATTTTCCATTCATTCATGCATGTTTGCTTGCCAAGAAAGAGGACAACGTTAATTAATGCCATGCCTTCCATGGGTCCTCCCTTGCTCTCGGGCTTTCCTTTCTTGTAGATAGGGCTGTTTGGGATCGAGACGAGATAGAGAAATATCATTTCTGATCTCAAAAAATGTTCAGGAAAGAGTTTCATTTCTAAACCCAAAAATTTTCTGATCTTTGTGATTGGAATTGGGAATTTCCCGATCACGGATTTCCTTTAAAAAAAAATCTCTATATTGATTTTTTTTTGTGTTTCTTTTAGTCTAGTATAAATATATAATTTATTGAATCAAATAAGTCTAATATAAATATATAATTAGTCCAATATATTCTTAAAATTATCGATTCAGCTACAACAAGAACAAAGATAAGAATAAAAAATTAGAATTATTTAATAAATAATAAATGAAATTAACTAAATAAACTAAAAGAATAAATATTACCTTAAGGGTATTAGGGATTTCCACATTTTATTTTATATTTGGTCTTGTTTTCTTAAATATTTTTAAAAAAGTACATATATTTGTATATATATATATTCGGAATCAAGAAAAAATTGAAATCGGGAAGTTCCATTCCCGATACCGATTCCAACTTTTTTCTGATCCTAAAATTTTTAAGAAGGGATTTTCCCGTCCTAATTTATTCGGGTCAGGACGGAAAGACCGGACGCAAAATTAATAAACACCCCTACTCGAGTAGAGAGACCCCGGTCGAAGCTTATCTTTTTCTTAACGTCATTTTTAATTTTGAGCTCCCTTGTGTCCCCATTTTGACCCAAATTAAAAATCCCAACTTTAAAACCCCAAAATCGGCCTGTGTGTCAGCGTCCCTTTTAAACTCGTCTCCGGCATTATACTTTAAATTCCTTTTTGCTTCCGCGTGTTCGTTCGCGTGCGTTCATTAGTAGTAATGTAGAATTATAAAACAAGACACAGAAAACATCATCATAACGAAAAATTTCTGATTCAAACGGAATCAGCAGACAACTTCTATTAACAGGGCAACCTCTGCATATTGTAACGGCAACTGTTTCAACAGCAGGGTTTACCATACAACATCACAACTTTCGGGGAGCGAGTCTCAAAACCCACATAGACGAGTACATAATAGCGGTACTACTGATATATGACAGGGGAAGAAAGACTCATCACTCTAATTGGCTTTCTCCACTTTAGTTTTTTGAGGTTAGTACTAAATCAGCGATGCTATTAGATGAATCATCGGAGTCAGGCAATGATGGTAGGACAAGGAGTGGCCATGGGCTGACCTCCGACCAAGGCAAGCAGCTTCTTCTCCTTGATTGCTGGGTCCTGTAGCAGCAGAACCTTGTCCTTGTCTCTAACCCCAACCATGTGAAGGTGTTCCTCGTCGTCCCTCTCTTTACCTCTGAACAAAAGCCTCTGCTCACTTGGCTCCAAGCTTGTTACCAGTGACAGTATGATCTTCAATTCCCCTGTAAACCCATTAATTGATTCACAACTTTGGTCAAACACCCAGAGAGCAATATCTCTAATTCATCCAGAAAAAGCTAAAAAAGTTACAATCTTGGGGCCTTTTAACAGTTGAAACTCACCGAAAGTTGAAGTGGGTTGAACGGAAATGTCATGACAGTGCGACACAGTTGAGACTCTGATGGTGATAACCCCATCTCCGGCATCGTGGCCTGCGTCCCTTTTCTGAACAAGCATGCCGCCGGGGCGGAGTTCCCACTTGATGTCGGAGATGGTCCTGCAATCGTTTTGCCGGGGCGGTGGCGATGGTGCTTTACCTGCATGGCCAAGCTTGGAGAAGCTTCTGGCAAATCTCTTGGACCTAAAGTTGATCATCTTGTGTGGGGTGGAGTGAGGGAGGTTGAATGCAGTTAGGGAAGTTATATAAGGAGGGAGCGGGAAGAAGAGGACAAACAAGAAAAGAGAAAAGGGGCAACACTTGGGGGTATTGAAAGAATAGCTTTCTGAGCTGATTTTTGGGAATATGCGAGACGCACATGGCCAACACGCATGCTTAATTTGCGGGCCTAACCAAATCTCTTTCTATATTCATATTATCACTTACTCTAGATATAACATCATTAACTTTTAAAAATAAAATAAAATAAATTATTTAATCATATTATTATGTATTATTCAATTATATACTATTATTCTTAAAAATAGGTAAAATAGTTTAAAGAAAAAATAATAAATATAAATACTTTAGAATAATTTGTTTAGCTTTCTTAATAACTCAAAAAAATAG
Source organism: Inga oerstediana (assembly GCA_963210345.1). NCBI lineage: Eukaryota > Viridiplantae > Streptophyta > Magnoliopsida > Fabales > Fabaceae > Inga > Inga oerstediana. Next base: position 5,738,673 of record OY723401.1, read on the forward strand.
TTAATTGAGTTTTATATTTAAAAATAAAAATATTTGTACTACTATAAACATATATTTTCCTTATTTTTTTCATAATTTGCGCATTTATCCATTACAGTGCGCATATATGGGATAAAAGTTTGAAACTTCAAACTAACAATATCAGAATTTTAAAAAAAGAATTAAGAAAGGAGCTTTGTGTTACTGTTTTTGAGGCACAAAGCCCCACATTTTCCGGCCCCACCTTGGTTCTTGTTTTCTTGCATCGTCTTTCTTTTCAAGCTTGTTAGTTAAGATGATCCGGGGGCAGATATATCAATGCAAAGGGATTATAGTAAGAGAGATTTGAAATAAAACTTTTCTGTTCCCCAAGCAAGGATTTGCTTTGTTAATTTTATTTTCTTTTTTTTGGCCAGACGGAGATTGACTTTTATGCTTAATTTGACTGTCTATTTCTACGAATTGGTGGTTGCCACGTAACCTGCTTTATTTTATGATAAAAAAGTTGGGAGAATTCAAGCGCTTGTCATGCATGCATGCACAGGGTTTTCAAGGAATTTGTTTTGCATTTTTAATTAAATAATTTATATCCTAAATTCCGAATAAAATTACCAGTCAAAATATAATTAAAAACAACACTCCATCTTTTACTCCTGAGATAACAAGCTCTCTTGTTTTTGCTCAGTGTATTAAACAATTGGTTGACTGCATTAAACTCGTGATGTATTAAGTAGACTGAGTAAATTTAAGACGGGAGCATTATTGATCTGTGGAATATCATTTATTTAATTCTTGCTCTGGAATAAAATCATTTCGTTGATCAGGACTTCTGTCCTTTGCAGTCATTTATTTTATTTTTTAAATTATTTTAAGAAAAAGATTAACAAAATGAAAGATCTCGGGACAAATAATGGAAGCTAAGGCATAGTGACCTTTCCTCTGCGATAGAGTCTCTATATATTTATAGAGATATCAATGCAAATAAACTACGTACCCATCCCATTTGGAACTTACTAGTACTCTTCAAATATATAAGGAGGGACAACCGGACAAATCAAGATTTATGAAATCAACACTAATTTATTCATGCCCCTTTATTCAACAAACACGTTGGATGAGTGCTCGATTAGGAAGAATATAAAAATATCTTTTTAAGTATTTTTTTAAAAGTTGAGATAATACTTTCCTTACATGTTCACCTTAAACTCTGTAAAAACACTTTTAAAATTAAAAAGATGAACTAAATAGGTACTAAGGCAACTATTAAAAGCCGTTGGTTGATTTGGTCCGATACTCCCTCTGGCCTTTAGTCACTAAATTCTCGTTGATGGAAAAAATTAAATTTGCTCCGGTTTCAAAAATTTAGATCAGTCTTTAATCTACTCTTATAAAATTGGAAGAGAGGCATTCTTAAAATATATAATCTGTACTCTCTGTGAGAACAAATATATAAAACAGCTCGTTTATTGTAGAAAATGTGGAATATAAAACGCGAAGAGTACTTGATGTCTTAAAGTTGATATAAAAAAATTTACGCCCGTATTGTGCGAAATATTGTCAACAAGGAACGAGATGGTGACGTAAAAAAATGAACTCTGATGCAGAGGGACTTAATTTATCAGGGAGGGGAGACACTTGTTAATGAAAGCGTTTACTTGGCGTGAGGCCGTGAGGGCAGTTGAGCAGTCCTTTTATAAGGCACCAACCCCACACGTGAAAGCTAGCTGATCAAAAAAGAAAAGAAGTGGGGGAAGACCAATCTTGCACCAAAAATGACTCCAAATCTAGAATTTCAATGGCCACAATTGTGGTACGAGATCCAAATGTAGGTGACGTTGAGCTAAAAAAAAACAAATAACTTGGTAAATTACATAATTTCACATAAAAATATTATATAACTAATTAAGATCATAAATTTCGTACAAATTAATCTGTAATCATGTCATGAATACGATTCATTTTGATTAACAATGTCGCAATAACATTGGATGAGGAAGCCGCATCGTCTACAATATTATTATCTTCATGAGTTACATTGGCAGTTTCTGCTGCGCCGAAATTAACATCACTCTGAGAATTTTTCTTGATAAAGTTATGAATGGTCATAGTTGCTACAACTAAGCGGACTTGCGTTTGGTAGCTGTATTTGCGCATTTTTTGCAATAATTCGAATCTATTCTTCCAATTCCAAAAGTCCTTTCAATAGTTGACCTCAAACTGAAATGGAAGTAATTAAAGATCTCTTTATCATTTGCCAAACCAGGTCGACGCTGAAATTATGGCAGGTGATAACGCTCACATCTGTAGGGACCAAGATACCTAACTGGCGTGGGATAGCCAACGTCGATCAAGTAATATTTACTTAATAAATGTCACAAATCATTTTGAAGGTGTGAGATTAAGCAAAGTGAGCACTTAAAGTAATTAAACTGAATGGGACGAAAATATACCTGCAGGTGGATAAGGGAAATTCTAAGCTGGATTTGAGACAGCAGCTTCAAACACACGAGCGTCATGTGCATAACCTTCCCAATCCGCCAACACGAACGTAAAACACATATCCCAATCACATACAGCCATTACATTATGTGTTGTATATCATTTTCTCCCAATATATCTTTCCCGGTCGGGACCAGTGATCACACACTTAATGTGAGTTCCATCTATTGCTCTAATGGCATCCTTAAAGTAGGGATAATAGCGAGGATCATCGAGTATTTTTGGGTGGCATCCTTTGAATTCGGGATAAGAGGGTTTGATATATTCTTGATCTAGGCTAATACAAGCCTGTAGTACCATGTGCAATAGCCGACTGATAGTTTCCCCTGAATGCTGAAACAACTCTTGGACCATCCTATTACCGACGTCGTGGCCAACTGTGAGCAAAAACATCACAACCATTTCTTCGAATCCGACATTCCTAGAATCTCGTAACCCATGTTTGACCAATTTACTGCACAATCGGCAGAACACATGTTTTTCAACTTTAAACATGTCATGACATTGTGTTTCATGCTCTACCAATATTTCTTGAACAAATAAATAACCGGATCGTTTACTTATTTTACGAGGTTCTTTGCACATGAAAGGAACCCAATATTGATACACCAACGCAGTTAATTGTTCATACTCTGTTATCTCTTCATCGATAAGAGCTAGTATCCGAGAGTCGTTGTCTTCTTCCTCCATCCAATTTGCCATTGTAGATGTAACTTGTGCATTGGATTCAAACGTATATAACATAAAGGTAATTCAGTCAAAGTTATAATATATGTTAATGTCATAAAAGAAACGTTGGATTAAAACATACATAATATAAATCCGAAATTTGCATTGTTGGTCTAGTAAAAACAAAAGAATAAGCATACATACAATAAACACTAAACTATTTTGCCATAAAGTTCATATCAGGATAGTGTCATCCAATGAAAACCATATCGATAGTTAAGAACATAATCCGTAGCGACTCAATCAAGGGTCGTAACCATATAACGCAGCCACTGAATCAAGGAATCCTTGTTCCGCTTAACAAGTGAGAAAAATATGTCCTGACTAGTCTTGTCCATAATTAGCCTGATATAGTGGACTTTAAAGTCCTCATTTTCTTGCACTTCTTCCAACTCAAGCAGGTCTGCAATAGCAGCATCAATACTCCTTGCTTGAATCTCACTGATGGTTGCAGCTCTATTCGATGCTTTTGCTATGACACTAATCGCATCCGCAATTTGCTTTGTCGTTGGCTTCTTCTGCTTCTTTATCTTCTCGGAGTGATCAACTCGTTTCCGCTTTCCCTGACTTCTGGAATTAGTTCGAACAGAGGATGCGCCTGGATCAGAGGGAGAGGTTTGAGTTGAGAACCCAACGCTCGCTAGCTCATCTGTCACTCCTATACTAACTGCTGGGTTGACTCCAAAATTCTCGTCCTCGCTGTCCCCTGAACCTTCCTCCTCATCTATAGTAGGTTGGTACACATCTTCCTCTGTCTCCTGTGTCTGTGTCTCTATGAACGACGGATTAAAACCATCCTCGGCTGTTGCCACGACATCCTTAAATATAAGCCTCAATTCTCTTGCATTCTTGAGGCTTGAACGACGAAACTTTCTATACGCCGAATTCTCCTGCATATAGACAAGTAACAAAATCATTAGCTATATTACAAAACAAGCTAATTGAGGCAACTGACTTACTATTATGCAATGTTACAAGTAATTGTAGGCATTACTAAACTGACATTTCCGCTGCCACCACTCGGGATCCACTTCGACATTTCCGATTATTGGGTCTCGACCAACACCAGTCTCTTTTGTTAAGGCATCCCAAGTCCTTAAGTCCTTCTGTAACATATCAAACTTATTCTTCAATTGCTTCTTCTCGTATGCTTTTCCTGTCTTCTCATTGAACGTGGCAACAATATTGTCCCATCCATCCTTCGAGAAAGACAACCTTCGACGTTCTTTTTTTAAAATTTGTTCTATCATTGCATGGACAAATATTTCTGTTGACTCGTCATTCCACAGTGCTCTGTCATTCATTTTTCTATGGAAAAGTTTCACTTTACAGTGTGAACTATAAACATATGTTAGTTATTACCTTCTCATGAAGCAACCAGATTAACAAAAAACAATAAACAACACATTCCACAACAACATTTACTTTGAAAATACATCAATGCATCAAAATTTGTGAAGCTTCTTTTGTTCGTCGAAGATGACATTTAATTAATTAATAAGCACCAGGGATAAACAATCTACTAAACACAATTTTCCCCTTCGATCTACTTCATACCAGCTCAAGTAACATTCATAACATCTCTAAAGCTTGCCATGGCCTTATCAATTAGCATACGGGTGAAAATCATTAATTACCTACATACGAATTTGATTATACTCATAAACACAAGAAGAATTTTCAAACCTCCTATCATTACAAGCAGATATGCCATTAAAGTCATAACTAATTCAACATAACAGACAAAATATAAAAAATAAATCATACCATACAGTATGCAATAGAGTCATCCAGCTAAATTTTTCCAATAGACAGTTAAAGTATTATACGTGAAGTAGGGAGACTTGTCAAAAAGAACAATAGAGTGGCAATCTAGTTGTAAGCCTCAATAACTACAAGACTAGCTTACTGCTTGAAATCAATAACATGAACCAGAAATAATAACCTGAATCAGAAATGTTGCTTAAGACCAATAGTAAACCCTGCATCGAAAATGGAAAACGAAGAAAACGAGCACACTATAGCCCAAAGCCTCTAATGAAACATACAACAGCAGACAATCAAGGAGGTGAACCACAAATCTTCTAAAAACCAGAATAAAGCTTACCACCGATGAAGATGAAGGCCTGTTCAGGTTGAAGCTCAGTTCTGCATTGCCATGTAAATCGCAGATGAAGATGAGGACCCTGTTTCAATTAAAGCACAGCTCACCAATGCAGCTAGATCCCAGATGAAGAAGAAGGCAACGACGACAGTTGAAGCTCAGCTCGTGGTTGAAGCTAGATCTCAGACGAGGAATATGTAACATCCTTAAATTTTTAGGGCTTAGAGTTAGTTGTAGCTTAATTTTAGTTAGTCAAAGAATATAGAATATATATATATATATATATATATAAAGTTCTAAAGAAAAAAAATAATTATTCACAAGAAAACTAAATACAAATAAAATACCCCATTAAGATAATTATTTTAATATGAGTATATGTGTGTAAATTTGTCTTACCATTGGCAGAAAAAAATATTATTAAAAAAAATACTGCTAGTAATTTGAATAATACTATTATTATTTTTATGTTTTTTTTAAAAATATTATTTTAATAAAAGGAGTCAAACCCTAGATCTACTCCTATTTAAGATCTCTTTCTTCTCACTCCTCACTTCTCATAAACATTCTCAGCGCCGCGCCTCTTTGAGCAGGTATCCTCCTTAGCTTTTTCTCGAGTTCTTTTCCCCTCAATCACTATTGTTCTGATTGATTTGTCTTGTCAAAACCTACACCTATCATACTTTTCTCACCTTCTATGCGGGTGTAATGTTTATATATATGAGCATTTGTTTTTTTTTTGTTTTTTTATAACCCCACTCTCTTTCCATCATCAGCTTGTATGTATATTTTGTTACTCACCATTTTGTGACCCACTTCAATTTGTGAACAGTGCGCACATTCACTCCATTTACCCTCTATGTCCCACACCTACTTCCTTATTTTTTTTTCTCTTGTGTAGGAATATGTGTATTCTCTTCAAGACTCGACACCCCCTTTCTTCCCATTCATTTTTGTTGTTGTTGTTGTTTTTGTTGTGTGTATTCTATTTCATTTATCTAATTTTATCCCAAAAGTCCACACCACTCTCCATTTGTCAATATCGATGCTGGTGTGGTTGTCATTCAAGACCCACATGTTTATTTATTTTATTTTCTTTCTTCTAAAGTTCAGCCACCTAAGCTCTAATTAATTTTAATCTACTTAGAACAACGGAGACACAGAGCACCAAACTAAGTACACCAAAGCACAATGGATCTTGTTAGCGGACAAAAAAAAAAAAAAAAATTCTCTCAGCAACTAGCCATTACTTTTGTCATTATTGTGTATAAATATAAATATATTGTCCTCCTTTATAAGTGTTGCTCTAGCTTGCTGATTGACATGCACTTATTTTTTTAAAAGAAAAAAAACAAGCATGTTCCCCCAAACACACGTCTATGCAAGAAGGTTTCCATATTTAAATCTATTGCCTTGTACAATAATATTTTATTGCTAATTAATGTTAAATATTGATATAAAAATTGTCCTGAGGTGGCTAATAAAAGTGTGTATACATATAACATAAATTTTTAAAGGGCAGCTTGAAACTTTAGAGTGATGTTAGAGCAAATCTAGAGCAGTTCTGAATAGAACATTAATATATATTTATATTTGTGATTTTTATAGACTCTCATTGAGAGCCTTGGAGTAACTCTATGTTATAGCATGTGCATTAGAGCGTAACAGGTAACTCTGAATATTCTTCCATATACTTGTGAATTGTGTATGATTGTAAATGACTATATTTTTTTTAAAGAAAAATGAACTGAATTATATGTATATGTGTTTGTATTATAAATTCTCAAATGAGTAGTGTTACAAGTAAATTTCTATATAACTCATTGTATTCATATAATTAATAATTTAATGATAATTAATGTATTATTGGAATATTATTTCCTTTTTAGCATGTTTGAATATGTGATGATATTTGATATGAATGGAAGCATGAATTATTGTACTTTATCTTTTAATGATATTATATTTATCACTGTCATGGCGGTTGCATCTGTGATGGGTTGGAGTGAGGAGAAATTTGTATGTTGAGATCTTTTACCACGTGGTATGCCATCACTCGGTGCACAGTGGATGGTACTTGTCAGAGACCCTCCTTCCATGTTTTCCTTTGACCGGGATTTCATTGGAGCTGTGGGACATATGACACCTCCTTAGTTGTATTCTTTTAAGGAGGGGAGCCATAGTCCAAACTTAAGCTCTACACCTTTGGCCGGGTGTATCCTAAGAACTGGTGAGCTTGGAACAATCCAGTCAAATGGATGGGTTTCTGTTGGACTATATGTTAGCCTATGGCTCCAGTCAGCGGAATAAGGATGGACGGTGATATAAGGAAGGTTGCATCTTACATATTGCACAATCATATATTACATGTTGTGATGAAAATACAGATTGATATAATCGTGATTAAACTTGTTTTTGTCTTGTATGAGAATTATGGTATATATGAATATATATGTAATCAGTTCCTTTTTATCATATGAGATTTGCTTGTGTACGGTAGAAACTTTCAGTAGTTACTGAGACGTGGAATCTCATCCCTATATATTAACATTTTCAGGTGATTGTTCTAGTAGGGAGCAAGGGAAGGCACCTATGGAGTGAGCCTTGGAGGCTCTTTTGTGCTCCTAGAGCTCATGTTATGTCATTTTTATTGCCATGACCCTAAGTCTTCCGCATTTTAATTTGTTTTGAGGAAATATTTTGAGGATTTGATTTAACACTGTGACTTGAGCTTTATTTGAACTGATTTGTATTTTAATGGTTTAGATGTTGAACATCCTTATTGGTGATATTTGAATTACTATGGTTAAGTATTTGGCTGTTTGATTGAGGTGTTACAGAATAAGGGCCTATTCAGCTTGTAGGCCTTCTCGGAGATGGTAGAGCACACATCGGTTGAAGCACATATCGGAGACGACAAAGCACGCGTCGGTTGAACAATAGATTATAGACGGGTCAACATGAATGAAGTTGGAGACTCCCTTCACCTTCAACGAGTGTTCACCGAGACTGCCACGAACTCAATGACATGGACGGAGCTGGGAATCAGATCTGTCAGAGGGAAGATGGAGCCAAGAGATCTAGACGATGAAGACGCCTAGAGAGGGAAGATAGACGACGCAGGTTGAACGGGCAACCTACTGTGGCCGCTGACACATGGAGAGCGATCGGAATCGGAGCTGCGACAGGGACGAATGCAGAACGAGCATGTGCAAATATTCCTTTTTGAGCCAGACGAGCAGGTTTGGTGCAGGGAAAAAAAGAGACCGAAACATAAAATATTGGTGACAATATTTAATAAAGCTAACGGTCAAAACGTATTTACAATAAGGAGGCTCTTGTGGCTTTTTCAATTTGGGCTTATTTTAACCCAAAACCCAATTGCAATAATATCAACCGAACACTCAAATTTTTTTTTTTTTTCAGTTTCAAAACAGACTTGTTATGACCAAACGGGTTTATTGGGGTAAAATAAGCCCAACCAAACATACACATAATCAAAAAACACGGAGTTGGTGCAATTATTGTCGCGGTCTGGTTTGCAAGGGTCACCCCCCACGTGGGCATATGCAAGTTAGTTGGGACATCCCCATTTTTGAATTTTGTTCTTTCAACGTTGGTATGGCTTCGTATTATCTACTTCTGTGTACATGAATGAATCCACACTTGTCTGTCTCCCTTCATAGTTCATATTCATATTTTTTATAATTTTCTCATGTTATACTCCATAATGTTGCTTCCCTGCATCACATGGCTGTGTTTGTATTGCTGTCAAATCCAACCATAATTTGCATGCTTTAATTTCCTCGTCTGTGCGGTTCGATTCCTGTCGATATATAATTAGATACTCGTTTTGGAGCTATGTCATAAGTCACAATGTTTGTATTTAATTTCACACCTCAAAATTGGATTCTTGGATATATATATATATATATATATATATATATCTGTACCTATGCACGCACGTGCCCGCTTTTGTAGTTTCCTCACCAGAGTCCCTTTAATCTATACGTGCTAATCTTGTTTTCAATCTCTTCGGATCCTTTGCCCTGCCGGGAACACACATTTTATTATGAGAGAATTGTCCATAAATATCTTATTAGAAACTTATTTATAAAATGAGATATGAAAGCATTTAAAAAAAGATCTTTTGCACATAAAGGGAGATTATTTAAACATAAGGAAATGTCACATAGGAAAGATATATTGAATATAGGAAAAATTGTTTGAATACAAAAAAAAAAGGAAGATATTTTATACAGTGGAAGATTGTTCTCTTCCAAAAGTCCCATTTGGTAAATAAGTTTCCAATTAGGTATTTTTGTATAATTTTTCCTTTTATATTTGTTTTTTTTATATCTGTTGCTTATTTAATAGCAGATTATTGTTCAAACCCCTCTAATCATGTAATCTTTTTAAATCAATGTTATTCGATTCTTTAATTGAATGCAAGAAATATGCGAGTGTTGAATAACAGTCGAATTCCCAGACTTCATAAACAAACATGTGATTCTTCGATTCACTCAAGAACTATCTTGGTGGTTGTTTCTGTTAAATAATTATGAATATGTCATATTTTAATCGAAGAATCAAATCATAAATATATATAAATAAATACACCTGGATATAATCTGCTGTTGAGATCTAATCACTATTGCGTATTGATTATTAATACTATAATGTTATTTGTTTAAATTAATAATAATTCCCTCGCCGCTGTCAAACACCTGACGTAAACATGACATATTTCTAAACTAGAAAATCTAGTGGTTAACCTAAAGAAGAAGAAATTCGATCATGACCTTTTTACGCTTTCACGTCTTCAAACTGTCCATTAAATTCATATAATTCCCGTTTTTCCTGAGGCAGATTATCAAACTAACTACTTAATCAAAACTATTAAGTGAGTGTTTGGAATAGCTTATTTTTGGGAAATAAACACTTATTACGTAAGTCGAGATGAAACTCCTCTCACATACTTATCTCGTATACCGTAAATAATGAATTATAAGCACTTATAAATAAAAAATAAGTTATCCCGAATGAGCACTAATATACGAAGCCATTAGGCCCAATTGGCCCACGCAATTCAATGATGGACGGAGGAAGATAAGCCTACAATGATTTTGTGTGCCCATCTTTCTGATTTGATTCTATTGACGCGTATCATCATTAATACATTTAATTACATATATGTTCCTCTGGATCTAGGATCTAGTTTTATGAATTTATTATTGCTGTACTCCATCAATAACACACTCTAATCCATCATTATTTATGTACCGAGTCTTTAGCAATTGACACCAAACAAACAAATAAAACATCGACACTTGAATGTCGCCAATCTGCCCCCTCTGTTTCTTATATATGTTTCTCAATATCTTGAACATGTTTTGGGCTAATTACAGAACGCAAGGGCCCAGCCTAAACTGAAACTGGCCCAAAGTTAATTCTTTTTTCTTTTATTGGTTTGTTAATCTCACCTATGGATCAAGAAATGAGCAAGTCAAATAAACAGAAGCCTGTATTGAGTGGTGGTGAATAGCAGAAATCCGTGCTCGAGAAATGTCATGTGTGGCGAGCAAGTGAAGGAGCTTCAAGGAAAGAATTCAATGGAAACGAACAAACCAAGATGATTAGGCCTTAAAAGTATGAAGTTCATGGTCGAGTGGTGGCCTTCATCATGCATCTCTGGTTCTGGAAGGCCAATCCAGTGAACAAGAAGTAGAAACAGCAAAACCAAACCACTTTTTCTCCGTAGTTGAAACCAAAAGGAATGAATATGAAGCATGATTAATGTTGTGGTCTGTGGGAAAGGGTTTTATAATATTAAATGAGGGGAATCATGTGGTTTATATATAATTGTTGTGGGAGTGAGATGGTCTATTTACAGCAGCGGTAGCACCCTTCACCCCTCTTCTTGTCTCCTGCTTTATTGAATATGTGCCTATTTGAATTAGTAGTGGAAGCTGCTTTTCTAACTTGATTTAGGGTTTGTTTGAGAAAACGGTGGAAAAGTATGTTTACGTAAGTTGAGACAAAATTCTTCTCACAAATTTACCTCGTATACCGTAAATCATCTTGGAAAAGCAGCTTCTATTGCTAATCCAAACAAACACTTATAATGTACGAGATAAGTATGTGAGAGGAATTTTATCTCGACTTACATGAACGTAATTTTTAAACGCCAACTCAAACAGACTCTATCATTGTATATCCCTTCGCCCAAGCTGGATCATCCACTTCCCCACTCCCCTAATTTTGGCACTGCCCGGCCCTTGTCTTCCTCCACTTCATTACTCCATTTTCAAACCATATACACACATACATACCCCCCTCAGGTGTTCATCTCTTCAGTGGAAGCATTATTGATTTATCGATGCACATAGTAATTTGATTGGGAACTATATGCAAATATAAAATTAACCCAACATGACAGAAACAATTTGAGCTACGAATGATATATAGCATGGAAATTAAAGCTACGAATGAATTGATCCCAACTTGTCAAATTCGGTTACATGACAAGTTATCATGTTCATCTGACCTCCTTAAAATGGTTTATGATTTGTACGGGGCTATCAAAACGCAGGGCACAATGAAATTGTGTTACGGCAGCTCCATGCAAAAAAGAAAAAAGAAAAAAAAAATCAAAAGGAAAAGGATATTATATGTTTTAAAAAGAATTAAAAATGATGGTGAGTTACAGAAAGCATCTTGTGGGCTATTTAGTTAAGCCTGTCTATAATATTATGGAAAATTTTGTTTTTCTTAATTATCCAACACCTTCTTATCAGGAGGTGGTCAATAATGAAGGATGATGACCCCTTTATAAGATCCTTAACTGTATTTTGTTTTAATAGCCAATGATTTTCAATTTCTATTCAAAAAACGGAAAAACAAAGGGATGGGAAGAAGGCGACACGGTAGCAAACGAAGAACGCGGGCATGGAGCCACTCCCTCAAATTACGTCCCTTGTAAAGGGTCCCTCGTAGATTTTAATATTTTGTTATTTCATTTTACCTTTATGCTAATCCATAATAATACGGTCAAGACAACAACAACAGTAGCAGTTTGACCAAAATGGATAACAACAGGAGTAGCACTAATTTTTAGCCACGTTATCCATTGTGCTTTCTCGATGATTATTCCAATGAGTTCCTCACCGCGAAGGATTTTATAATCACCGCACCCACAAGACTTATCATGGTTAACCATGTAAATCATTTTTAGTTTAATTAATGTTATTATTTTTTATTTATTCTTATGATTCTACTTTTATCCACTTATTATATCTCCTCTCCCCCTCTAAAATAATATTTTTCATACAATTAAATACCTATCTTAATAAGGCTGTAATTGGAAAAAATTATATTTTAAGATGTACTAGTATTAAATAATTTATTTATCATTTCTTATTTTTTAGATGAATATATGGATGACGTGCACAGTATTTTATGTGGAGAGTATATAATTACATAGGGAGGGCTTTGTGTATATATAAAAAAAAAACCTATCTAATATCCCTTTCCGTCGTTCTTCCGTTCCTAACTCACTGGTTTGATCTGTTTCGAGTATCGGTTCTGCAATAATGGCGACGGGGATTGTCAGAAGGGCAGTTTCTAGGGTTTCTTTGTCGCCAGCATCCATGTTGATGGGAATTAGAGTTCACTCTTCTGAAGCTCAAGCCCAGCAGGTCGAACCGACGGCTCGAGACACCTCCAGCTTTAAAACCTTCCAAATCTACCGATGGAACCCAGAAAATCCATCCAAACCCCAGCTCCAGGAGTACAAGATCGATCTTAAGGAGTGTGGACCCATGGTCCTCGACGCCCTCATCAAAATCAAGAACGAGATCGACCCCTCTCTCACTTTCCGAAGGTCTTGCCGCGAGGGAATCTGTGGGTCCTGCGCCATGAACATTGACGGTTGCAATGGCTTAGCCTGCTTGACCAAGATTCCTTCTGGAACGGCCTCCACAATTACTCCTTTACCCCACATGTTTGTGATCAAGGATCTGGTGGTGGATATGACCAATTTCTACAATCAATACAAGAGTATTGAACCGTGGTTGAAGAGGAAGAACTTGCCTCCCGTGCCGGGGAAGGAGATACTGCAGAGCAAAAAAGACAGGGCTAAACTTGATGGGATGTACGAGTGCATACTGTGCGCATGCTGCAGCACATCCTGCCCCAGTTACTGGTGGAATCCTGAGTCCTATCTCGGTCCCGCCGCTTTACTCCACGCTAACAGGTAACCGCTGCTTTAATGCTTTGACCATTTTTTAAGTTAACGGGCGCGTAATGTGGCTATGCCTGTATGCCATTCTTGTTTTAAGTCTATAACCGCAATATGCTATCTGCTGTATTCCGTGGAATGTCTACTCCATGTTATATGGATTTTATTCTGTGTTGATTACGAGCTTGTCTTTAGTTTACTTCATATGGTATCTAATCTAACACCAAAAAATGACCTTCGGGAATTTGGATTCAAAGAACAGAACAGCTTTGTGAAAATTTTCTTTCCTTCTATATTTTTGTAACGCATATCCTCTTTTGGTTTTTCAAGGAAAAAGTTCTTGTTATTATTTTTGGTATAGTCCTGACTAGCGCATGAAGAAAGCTTTTCTTTTATTTCTTGAAGAAACTGGATGAGGCAAATGGAATGGGGTAGGAATTTCTCTGCCTTCTCATCTTTGGGCAAATCAGAAACTGGAGCTTTCCTCTTTTTTGCTTCAAAATTATTTTTTACTCTTATTTTTTTCCAATCTGATTTTAGTTATCTGTCCTTTTGAAATCTATATACTGTTTTATTAGGAATATATTTCGTAAATTGGGCAATTGCCTTGCTTTTGGCATAACTCATGATTGTTTCTCTCCTTTTCCTCTTGGCATAGTCAGTCGGTAATATTTGGATTCGTGGGCTAAAGTTTGGTCAGTAACTCGTCTAGTTTACTTCATGTCTATATCAGATTTAACGATCAGCACTTCGCATGAAAAACTTGAAGCTCGTGTTATTTCAGGCATTGAGGTCATAGATATAATTCATCTAGTTGTTCACAACTTGCTTTGCTATAAATTTGTTTACTTTTAAAAATTTTTTGTCTTCTTTATCCTGAACCCTTGCTGGTCCCTTTTGTGCATGCTTGAGATAAAATTGTGAACTTTTGGATTTGGTACGTCGATCCCAAACTTCATAATTAAGTAGCATCTCATTCCTACCTTTAGGTTCTATATCAATTCTATTTCCGGCTGATACTAATTGAAAGTCAGTATACTTGATACCTCTCTTGTTTCAGAAGTCGTACAAACATGTTCCTCTCCTTTTGTGTGTGTGTATTTGTGTTGGTTGAGACTTGAGTGTGGGTGAAGAGCTGTTATATGGGGGATGATGTTGTTGCAGGTGGATAAGCGACAGTCGTGACGAGTACACTGAGGAGCGATTGGAGGCCATTAATGATGAATTCAAGCTGTACCGGTGTCATACCATATTGAACTGTGCTCGTGCCTGCCCCAAGGGCTTAAATCCTGGAAAGCAAATTCAAAACATCAAGAAGCTTGAGTTGGGAGTTGGCAAAGCATGAGTTTGTGGTTTGTTCAATTGAATCATTCATGCCAGCAACTCGCTTCCCTCTGAATGTGGTGATAACCCTGCTAATGTTGGATTTGGAATAAATCTCCCAATTTATTCTTCAGCTCCGTTTGTAATGAAAATTTTATTGTCCGTTCTTTCAAGTAAAATTATAATAATATTTTCATAGAATGTGAAATCTGGGCCATTAAATTTTATTTCCTTTATTTGATTTCATTTTGTTGTGTGAAAGAATTCGTCAAAGTGGGCACGCATCGGCAGTCGTTATATATATGATTGGAAACTAGTGCAAGCTACTAGTTGCTGTTAGCACTTATCCAATAAGGCCTTTAGAAAACCATCCTGGATCTTCCTGCTGATATAGCCATTCGGCAGTTACGGGCTGATATCTGAGAAGCATGGGGAAACTAGCATGTATTGACCTTTGCTTGGAAACAAGTGTTTCTCTCTTGACATGTATCTTACTGGTGATAGAATCATGGAGAGATGAAAGGAAAAGTGAGATGACATCGTCTCCACTGAAAAGCTTTTAAAGCCGTCTAACTGAACAAAACATATAAATGCCCTTCCCTTCTAATCTACTGAGTAAGGAGTAAAATTATTAACAGAAAAGAACACAGTAATGACTTGGTGTGATATGCATACGCATCAAATTGGTAAACTTTGAAACCATTAGCCAAGACCAGAAGTTCGAGAGATGTAAATGAAGAATGCGGGAGAACAGAAATGAAAAGAATGAGATGTTGAGAAAATCCTGAGAAAAAAATGGCCAAGTAAATAGACTGAACCTTGCCTCAACGGATAACTTGTGTGGCTTAATCCAACATTTGCAGAACATGAGAAACTATGGGGAAGTTTCCTTTTCTTTTGGCCGGATTCTGCTTGCGAAATTTCTCCTCCCCAACATATCTGAAAAATATTTCGGACCAGTCCATAGCACACGATATGAAAATCAGACACTCCACATAAAGCAATTAGAGGTTGGAATGAAGCCAGCAAATGACAATTCTCATTTTCTCGCAACTTTCATGAATAAGCCAAAAAATTTACAATTCATGTACCAACAATATTTGCTGTACCACCACAAAAGGAAGCTCCTTCTTCAAAATAGGATGAACAGATCACAAAATCACAGCAACACATCTCTATTAATACCAAAGCGTACCCAACAGTTCAATTATAGAAAGTCCAATTTGCACGGTCCAAGTAATTTTCACAGTTACGTCAATAATCATGTCAAAATGTTTCTTCATTAACGTAGGCCAATATCCCGCGGACAGCATCTATGCTTCCTTATTTGTAAGAGAACGTCAATCATAAGATCAGAGGTTGATTTCAGCTTTTAAATAAAGCCAAAAGACAAAATAAAAAGTATGCTTTCTAAGTTTCTCAACTTCAGAGAGACTGGAAGGCCCTATCAACAGTTGGAATTGAGGCAATAAATTGACAAGGGTCCATTCCTCAAATTTCTTGAGAGAAACTGAGATAGAAACACAGAGAGAAATGGCTTCTTGGCATTCAATTCCTCTTCAGGTTTTGTACCAAGTACTAGGTTGGTTAACATTCATTTCCTGGGCCATCAGTTGTTACCCACAGATCATCCTGAACTTTCGTAGGAAAAGGTGCCTCGTTAATTTTTTCAGAGACTTGTTTACCTTGATTTCTGTTTTTCTTGAGATTCTAATTCAAAAGCGCTTTTCTTCTTGGAACACAGTGTGGTTGGCTTAAACCTTGATTACAAGTTACTCAACCTAACAAAGCACACCTCCTATCTCATCTACAACGCTTCCCTCTACTTCAGCACTATCGTTCAGAAGCAGTACTTCGAGAAATATGGCTTTGGACAGGTTTCTTCTTAGAAAACTACTTCATCCTGCTCCTTAATCACCCATTTTGCTGGTTCATTACTCTGTTTTTATCTTTTAAACTTCAGATGATTCCTGTTGCCGCTAGTGATGTTGCTTTCTCCGTTCATAATGTTATAATGACCTTAGTTGTGTTATTCCAAGTTGCAATCTATGAAGTAAGTATCTTTCACTGTTCTTCTAAATAGTTATCCTCTCTCTTAGAACCCACCACACAGGTTTTTGTGAATTCTTCATAAGATTCAATGCCACTGTGTGCAGCGTGGGGGTCAGAAATTCTCCAAGTCTGCCATTGCAACGGTCTCCGTGATATGGCTCATAGCTACAGTTTGTTTTTTCGTGGCATTACCTGACCACTCTTGGCTTTGGCTCATCTCCATCTTCAAGTAAGCTAAGCCGAGCTCAATGGCCATTCTTTTCTTTCTATGAAAGTTTACAACATAGAATAATGCAGAACATGTGGCTGTTGAGAGAACAGAAAAATGTGTAGTTTTCCTGATTTTAGTAGTGCATGAGCTGATTTGTGATTAATATTGGGAATCAATTATAATGCAGCTCAATTCAAGTATGTATGACTCTGATCAAATACATGCCCCAGGTTTGGATTTTTTCTTCTCTCCCTATTTTGTGATAAGGCATTATGTGCTGGATTAGACAAGAGTTTATATTTATGACCAAGTTTACTGTGAAAATATAGGCTCTCACGAACTTCTTGAGGAAGAGCACAGATGGATTCAGCATTGGCGGGGTTCTGCTTGATTTTTCCGGAGGAGTTTTCAGTTACTCACAAATGGCCGTTCAATCTATAGATCAAGGTTTCTCAAATTCAATCGTTGACACTGTATTAGACCCCTCTCAGTCTGCAATAACTGATACTGTCTCTGTTTCTAGGCTCATGGGTGAACTTTTCAGGAAACGTTGGGAAAGTACTTCTATCCTTGGTATGACAACTCAAAAGCCTGATTCCTCTCTCTCTCTCTCTGACAAAACCCAGAATTTTATAGAACTGGCTTGTTAAACATTGGTGATATGTTCACATTTAAATGATGGAAACTTTGCAATAATGCAGGTTACTATATTCTATGATTTATTGTTTATGTTTCAACACTATGTGCTGTATCCTGGGAAGAAAGCTGGAACTTGGCCCAAAGCTAATGAAAAAATCAGAGAGCCGCTTATCTGCCCAACTTCAATTGATGTTACAGATCAACAAATAAAGGGTTTGAAGAAATCTTCTGATCTATCTTTACCACAAGAGGTGTAAGGTATAGGGCTAGATACCATGTAATGTGCAGTGAAATTTATCGTGAGGTTGTGGATATTTGGAATTTCCACGTCACAGAATTTCTTCTGCTCTCTAGTTTGTTATTTCTATACGTCATGCCTCTAGATATTAGGTCAGATATACCCTTTGATTTGTCAGTCCTACCATTTTCGGGGAATAGCTAAATTATTTCAACCAGTTCATTTTAATGATTGGAACCACTGTTTTTTAAAATAACATACTCGATTAAAAACCAGTCCTTATCTCCGGTTCATAAAATACCAACCTGATCCGTCCGTTAGCGGATAAATTTGTCACTTAAAAGTAATCATGCCTTTGTAAGTAAATACGTCAAACTTAATGACTTAAGTTACTATTACTATTATCTCCGGTTGTTAACGTGAGATCTCGTTTGTACTATATGCATGTTTGGGAACACTTATTTTTTGAATATAAGTGCTTATTACGCAAGCCGAGATAAAACTCCTCTCACATACTTACCTCGTATACCGTGAATCACGATTTATAAGCACTTATTGCCCAAAAATAAGCTATTCCAAACGAACACTATAATTACTTTACAAACGAAATCTTATATTAAACATCGGATGTGACATCATTTTATCAAACAGTTGCTGAGTGCTGTGGGGGCAAATTAAGAACTGCAGATAGATCGTCATTTCCTAATTCACTCTGAAAACTAAGAATTGTTAGACTTGTTTATAATGCTGATGGAAGCCTTCGAAAACAACTTTTCATTTGTAATTTATAGTTTATGAGAAAAATAAATGAGATGAGTTTTATTTTGACTTATATGATGGTACTTGCAATAAGAAGTATAAACTATTTTGACAAGTTCATTTTCCTCCCTGGATAAGTTTTGAAATTTCAGAACTAAATGTGTCAATTTTGACAAGTATATATACCTTTTTTGACAAGTGCTTATGCTTATTTTGACAACTATGAGCTATTTTGACAAATTCATTTTCCTCTCTGAAGAAATTTTGAAATTTTAGAATTTAATGTTCCTACTTTAACAAATGTATATGCCTTTTTGACAAGTGTTTATGTTTATTTTAACAATTGCATGAGCTATTTGACAAGGTCATTTTCCTCTTTGAAGAAGTTTTGAAATTTCAGAATTTAATGTCTCTACTTTAACGAGTGCATCTGCCTTTTTTGATAAGTGCTTATGCCTATTTTGATAACTATATGAGCTATTTTGACAAGGTCTTCCTCCCTAGACAAGTTTTGAAATTTTAGAACTGAATGTGTTAATTTTGACAAGTGCTTATATATATTTTGACAACTAGATGAGCTATTTTGATAAGTTTTTTTCTCTCTTTGGACAAGTTTTGAAATTTCAGAATTAAATGCTTCGATTTTGACAAATGCATATGTCATTTTTGACAACTGCATGAGTTATTTTGATAAATTCATTTTCTTCCCTGATAAGAACAATATGCATAAAGGAAGCTACAATATATAATGGGTTTTGAAGAATCATATAATATATAATTAGAACATAAAATAATGAAATTTGTTTGAAATTCAAAGTTACCCTTGAAATTTTAAAACTTTTTTAGGGAAGAAAATAAACTTATCAAAATAACTCATCTAATCATCAAAATAAACATAAACATTTATTAAAAAAGACATATGTTATCCCTTTCTTTTTTTTATTTAATGGGAACAATAAAATAATTTCACATTTTAAATTAATCACAGTACAGTCCCAAAACACTTTATGATAAGTGGATTTAGTTTGAGGTTTTGGGCAATCACAATACAATACAGTCACAATGATTTTCCCTAACATCTTTGGCTTATTTATCGGGAAAAAAAAAACCTGGTTGGCTTATCCCGACATTTGCAGAGTTTTGGCCGCATCTTGGAAATGTCCGTGTAATTTTAATTTTGTTCCTATCCTTTAATTGTAGTAAGAGAAATGTCAGTCATTTTTGCCATTGGTTGGTTTCATGGGAAAATTATAAGCCAATCGGAAGGGATTTGGATCCTCCCCCCCCCCAGTTCGCTCCTCGTTTTTTTTTTTTTAATATACTGTTTTAGTATAAAATATATAAGTTCCTCACTTTTTTTTTTTTGAAAAACAATATTGACTATCTCTGAAATATTTTTCAGTATTAGTTAGTTTTCTAAAATATTTTTTTAAGATCCTAAAAAATTAGTTTAGGATACTGAATTATACTAAAAAAATATTACAGAGCATTGACTGGTACTTAAAAAATATTTTAGTATGGTCAATGTTGTTTTTTTTAAAAAAAAAGTAAGGAGTTTGTGTATTTTACACAAAAACAGTGCATTTTTGGTGAAAAAGATGGGAGTGAACTGGAAGGGAAAATGAGAGGATCCAAATCGAAGCTAAAGAGTTACATACTCCCTCTAATCCACAATATAGGGCACTTATAGAAAAATAGCTTAGTTCACAACATAAGTCACTTATAAGATAATTAATTCTTATTTTTCAGTTTTGCCCCTGTAATTAATACTCATTTCCAATTTGCCCACTCATTAAATTTTCAAAACACATTTTCCAACAAGGGTAAAAGTGAACAAAAATTTCAATTTAGGAATTAGGACATATTTATTGAGTTAACTATCATTTCTTGTTTCCCGTGAATTAGTTTAAGTGCCTTACCACTCTGGTCCTCCTATTTCTAAGTCTTTTTTTATCAAAAAATTTGGTCCTATTTATAAGTTCAGTTTCAGGGTAGTAAATTGTTTTTTTTTACTTTTTTACCCTTATTAATTGCAATAAACAAAAGGAATTTGTTCATGTTGACTTTTGAAACCAATCATAGATAAGGACGAAATTGAAAATTTAGTTCATAGTTAATGAGTTAACTAACTCTCCTTGGTATGTGAGAATTAATTAAAATGAACTTATAAATAGAATCAAAATGGTATATTGCAGACCAGAGGGAGTATAACAGAAATAAATTCTCATCTTACTGACAAGAATTTATGAGGAAATAATTAAACTAATATATGGTAGAAACAAAATATCACATGACATACCAAAATTATAACATGGAAAACCCTCAATGCAAGGTTTTGATTTACCACACCACAGTTACTATAAAAAATCCAATTTGAATGGTCCAAGTAATTCCCAGAGTTACGGCAATAACCATATATAAAAGTTTATTTATTAACGTGGTCGTACTGGTTTTAATCAGTTTCTTGGTCTAATTGGGGGATTGAATTTTCCCCGGATACTCAGTTTCTTGGTCTAATTGGGGGATTGAATTTTCCCCGGATACCGTCCATGTCCTTTATTTGCATGAGAAATGTCAATCATAACATTAGATGCTGATTTCAGCATTTAAACAGAGCCAAAAAAAGGCAAACAAAGAAAAGTTTGATTGCTAAATTTCTCAAACCCAGATGAACTTGAATAGGTTTTTGGACCAAATTCATAGCAGCCGATGATTAGGGAGATTGAAAGGTCCTACCAACAGTTGGAATAACGGCAGCAATAAATTGACAAGTCCCATTATCAAAGTTCTCGAGAGGAACTGAGATACAGAGAAAGATGGCTTCTTGGAATTCAATTCCTCTTCAAGTTCTGTACCAAGTACTGGGTTGGTTAACATTTGTTTGCTGGGGCATCAGTTGTTACCCACAAATCATCTTGAACTTTCGTAGGAAAAGGTGTCTCATTTTTTCAGAAATTTTTTTACCTTTGATTCAATTCTTCTCTTGATCCTTATTCAAAAGCGTTTTTCGCATGGAACACAGTGTGGTTGGCTTAAACCTTGATTTCCAGATACTCAACTTGACAAAGCACACCTCCTATCTCATCTACAACGCTTCCCTCTACTTCAGCACTGTCATTCAGAAGCAATATTTCGACAAATATGGTTCTGGGCAGGTTTTTTCTCCGAATCAACTACTTCGTCCTCCTGTTCCTCAATCACCCATTTTGCGTGTTCATTGCTCTGTTATTTTAAATTTCAGATGATTCCTGTTGCTGCTAATGATGTTGCTTTCTCCACTCATTCTGTTATAATGAGCTTAATTGTGTTATTCCAATTTGCAATCTATGAAGTAAGTATTTTCACAATTCTTAAAATGACCTTAATAGGTTTTGTGAATTATTCATAAGATTCAATGTCACCGTGTGCAGCGTGGGGGTCAGAAACTCTCCAAACCAGCCATTGCAACTGTCTCCCTGATATGCCTTATTGCTGCAGTTTGTTTTTTCGTAGCATTATCTAACCACTCCTGGCTTTGGCTTATCTCCATCTTTAAGTAAGCTCAGCTCCATGGCCATAATCTTAGGTTTCCCTGATTTTAGTAGTGCATGAGCTGATTTGTGATTAATACTGGGAATCATTTACAATGCAGCTCAATTCAAGTATGTATGACTCTGGTCAAATACATGCCCCAGGTCAGGATGTTTTCCTTCCCTCCCTGTTTTGTTTTATGGCGTTATCTGTTGGATTAACCATGCTTTTATATTTATGACTCTGATTTTATTGTGAAATATAGGCGATCATGAACTTCTTGAGGAAGAGCACAGATGGATTCAGCATTGGAGGGATTCTGCTTGATTTTTCTGGAGCAGTTTTCAATTACTCACAAATGGCCGTCCAATCTATAGATCAAGGTTGTTCAAAATCTACCATTCATACTGTATTAGATCTCTCTGAGCCTGTAATAACTGATACTGTCTGTGTTTTTAGGTTCATGGGTGAACTTCTTTGGAAACGTTGGGAAAGTGCTTATATCCTTGGTATGACAGCTCAAAACTCTGATTCCTCTCTCCTTTTCTCTATGATAAAACCCATAATTTTATAAAACTGATTTATTGAACATTGGTGATATTTTCACATTTAAATGAGGAGTACTTTGCAATAATGCAGGTAACTATATTCTATGATTCTGTGTTTATGTTTCAACACTATGTGCTGTATCTTGGGAAGAAAGCTGGAGTTGGTGCCAAAGCTAACGAAAAAATGAGAGAGCCGCTTGTCTGCCCAAATTCAATTGATGTTACAGACCAAAAAATAAAGGATTTGCAGAAATCTTGTGATCCACCTTTACCACAAGCGGAGGTGTAAAGGAATAGGCTTTGTAGCGTGTAGTGTGCAGTACATTGTGCTTTGACTATACATTGTAAAATTTGCTGTGTTATGTGTGGGATAACTAGTGCTCTGTAGTTACATTTATTGAAAAATGATTCTTGTTTATTTCACATAGTACCTTTAATGAACAGAACAAATTTTGATGTGAGATGAGTTTTATATGTATCAGTTAAATGGCTGGCTAACAATTGAGATTCCCATATGCTATAATTGTCGATCAATATTTGCATTGCATGTAACCTATGTTTGAACAAAATTTGTTGGGGAACTTAACTATGGATTAAATTGGTTTCCTGGGTCGAAGTGCAGTTTTGGTAATTGACAATGTATGCTGTTTTTTGGTTAAAATTAGACATGTTTGTTATAAATATAATAATATTTTATTGGATGCTAATGACTTCTCAGGATTCAAAGAATTTAATTATGACTTCCATGAATCATTCTATTTTATCCTGCCCCTCATTCATGAATCAAAACCATAAATTCTCACTTTGTAACTTTTCATAACTTATTTATATCTCATTCTCGCAAAAACAAAAAATATTAAAGAAATAATTTTTTCTTATATTTGCCTTTATTTATAAAAAATGCGCACATTTTCTCTCACATCTTGTTATTTTCATGCATTCACATCCTCTTTTTTCCTCTTTCGCATGTGCCTAACCAGTGAATAGGGATAAAATTAATAAAATTTTATTTATTACTTTATAAGTGATTTATATTTTAAATAAAATTTTTTGAATACAAGTGACCGATAAAAAAATACAAAGTGGCATAAACATTTATATGGCCCAATATTTAAAGATTTACTCACTTTGCAAGATGTGTACAATAATGCTAGTATAGATGAAATGTAATCTAATGTATAAGTAATTAAATATTAATAATGAGACTGACAAGAAAAGTACTTAATAATGAGGTGAATATAAAAAGAGACTAACCTCAAAATCTGGTCCACATCTGAATTAAAAAGAAAAAGGAAAGAACCACCAATAAATCTTAGAAAAATTCTAAAAAACTATATTAGAAATAGTAAAAGGACAATTCAATACATTGAAATTGCAAAAGGATAGATTAGGCGGTGTCAGACGGGCAGAGGAATCTGGCATTTTGAAATCTCGGCCAAATGACGAAAATGCCTTTCAACCCTCTATCCCCACTTCAGAATAACAATATGATCCTCGTAATTAACACCTTCGGATTCGTTATTAACAACTTCAATTTTTCTTTCACAATTCACAAGTTTCAGGGCCAATAACACCACCGATCTCACCATTAACAACTCCGGATTCGATATTAACAACTCCATTTTCTTCTTTCACACTTAATAAATTTCAGGGCCAATAACAACACCCATCTTTTAATTAACAACTCTGGATTCGAAATTAACAATTCAAATTTCTTCTTTCACAAATAACAAGTTCCAAGGCCAATAACACCATCAATCTCGCCATTAACAACTCCAATGTTGTTATTTCGATTGAGGGCTGAAGGGCATTTTCGTCATTTGGCCGAGATTTTAAAATCCCAAATTCATCTGCCCGTCTGACACCGCCTGATCTGTCCTTTTACAATTTTAATGTACTGAATTGTCCTTTTACTATTTCCAATATAATTTTTTAGAATTTTCTTATAAATCTTACTACAAATGACTTATAGACAAGGGCCTATCTAAATTTTGTTATTATATATTAGTAGTTTAATTTTATTAATATATCTTATAAAGTTATGTTAGTATGAATTATTATAGGGTTAAGAATTATAAAATTTTTCAATGTTAAGGTACAATTAAGTTTTGAAGGATACAAAATCATTCCCCATATTTTAAAAAGGGAGTAATTTTAACAATCGAGTTAAATCGTCTTGAAAGATTTTTTTTTTTTTTAATATGAGACTCATTTGTTTTCCCTCATTTGGTTCAATTTAACGGACTTGGTAGAAGGGTTAAAGATCTATTTTATTCCAAAAGTTTTTTGGAGAATAATTTTATTCGAAAGTATAAAAAAGGAGTAATTTTACTTTCATATTTATCCTAATTAATTTTGATCGTTAGTTGATCAAATATGTTGAGCTGATAGTCCACATGTCATTCACATCTGTTTTGTTAAGGTGAAAAACTTAGGGGCAAAATTGGCTCTTGGTGAAAACTTGTGGGTTAAAATAAACCCTTAATCCTTGGTAAAATTATACCATTTTTATAAAATTGCATATAATTCTGTATCATTTAAAATTTAATTGTCCCATATGCTCATAACAAAAAACTAATTTGTTAAAATTGCACATTAACCCATGAATATTATCCAAATTATTTTTTAGGGCTAATACAATATTTAATCCCTCAAATTTGCCGTTATTGTAATTTTAATCCTTCAAGTTTCATTTTTCTCAAAACATGGGTCTCAATAATGTAAAAAAATCTGAGTCATTTTGTCTATTGGGGATCAAGAATATCATATTAAACTTTAATTAAGCATACTCTTTCTTGTTCTTATTATAAGGCACCAACTAACAAGTGTACTTGCTGGCAAAAAAAAAAAAAAAAAAAAGGCTAACAAGTGTGTTTAGGTTTTTTTTTATAAGGTGTTTGTTTGTTTCCAAAAAGTATTAAATATTTTTCCTCATATAAGCACATATTTAAAAAAGATAGTGAGAGAGAATAATAATTAATATGATATTAGAGTTTAATGTAATTAATAGGAGTAATATTAGAAATTACTTAATTATTTAAAATTTAGTATAAATTTAATCACTTTAATTATTTTTATTTGTTTGTGAAAATGGCCCGTTGAAGTTTTCAAGCAAGGAGGAATACTGCTTTTAGGCTTTGTTTGGTTGGAGGTTAGGTTAGGTTGGGGTGGGTTAGAGGTAAAAAAGTAGTGTTTGGTTGGAAGGAGATTAGGTTAGGTGTTGGATGTTTTTTTGTCTTTTAGTAGTAACCTAATTTAGGTTGTGAACCATCTAAAATTGAGGTTTTTCCTATGTGAGAGAATATTTGTCTTCAATTGTGACTAAATTGCCCATGACAATTTTTTAAAATTCCAACACTGCCCTCCCCTTTAAAACTTAACCTCCGGATTCAACGAACTTTCCAAATAATAATAATTTTATAAATAATTATTTATATGCTTACACGAATAATTATTTTATAAATAATAATTTTATATAAATAATTATTATTAATAAATATATTATAAAAGAAGAAGGAAAATATATAGAATGGCATTTTAACCTCCTCTAACCTAACTTAATTTAACCTTCATTGAACCAAATAACATTATAACCTCTTTTAATCTAATTTAAGTAAACCTCATTTAACCTAGCCTTCATTAAACAAAACAAAACCTTAAGGTCGGGAAACGTTCATGGAAAAGACGAGACCTCATCTTCACCGCACTTTTCCCAACCGAAATGCTCAGAAAGCCCTAAAATTCTACTCTGCAGTTCTTCCGATTGCTCTGCACCCGGCTCTCCTCTTGGGATATATGTTTGGGCAGACACCATCATCTAACTAATATCTAGTCCGTTCGATTTCCTTCCTATCGTCACATGTTCTCTGCTGCCGTCGAACCGGATTCTGCCCATTCCCTCCTCTCTACTGCCCGCGTCTCAAAGTCCCCATCCTTGTCATGATCAACACAGGTACATTTGCTAATCCCCATCCTTGTCTAGCCTTTTGTTTCTCACATGTTCTGTATTTTTGGGGTTTTCTGATTTCATTTGAGATTTAGGTTCTGAACTAATCAAGTTGACTAGGTGCCCTATGATTGTTTGAACACAATGCGACAATTAAAAATGTTTCCTTTTGGCACCACTGGCTTTCAGATTGGCTTTATTTCGTACTGCGTTCCGCTTTTCTTCCTGCACCCACAGACTTCCTGTGGTTGGAATTCTAGCTCCAATTCTGAAGGCCAGTATTGTTGACTGCAGCATGGTTCCCTTTGATTTTCGTTGTGTGCATTCCTCGTACAGTCGAGCTCCAGATGATTGTTATCCTTGAGACATTTAGGTCGCTTGGACGCATGCCAACATGACCATGTATTCATTCTATGTTACTAGTTGGCTGTTTTTTTTCCAATTTTCTCCTGCTGAAACAGAAGTCTGTTATTCTTATTTTGATAAATTTGATCATTTCCCCAATCTTCCTTGTATGATTCTCTCATCTTCTGCTGCTACAGCAAATTATCCCCTTACTTGTTTTGTTTTTTGGCATGTTCTTATAAAGGTCCATGGAGGGTATAGAACCTGATATAAAAAGACATCCACCAGAATATGATGTGCAAAATGAAGGTCAAATATCTCCTGAAGGAGCAGCACTTGATGTTGGACAACAGAGTCAAAGCCCCAAGGCTTCCTCGATTGCAGATAGTGACATGGTCATTGATACTGAGAATGAGTGTACAAGCCCTAACATTGGTACTGTTGACCTAATTCAGATGGGAAATAATGACGATTGTCTGAATTCAAACATTTCTTGTGATCACAATTTTCAGATTGAGGCTGCGAATGGAATTCTCTCCCAGGAACCAGACATTTCCTCTGTTGATGTATCAAGTAACAGTAATGTCATAAAAGCTGAGGGGGAGCCGTCGGTGGTACCAAAAATTGGCATGGAGTTTGATTCAGAAGACCATGCATACAAGTGTTATAGTAGCTATGCTGTTTTGAAAGGATTCAGCATAAGAAAAGATTTTGTCAACAAAAGTAGGGTTAATGGTGCAGTGGTATCTAGAAGATACACTTGCTACAGACAGGGCTATCGGCCTAATAAACATAATGCCAATGTGAGAAAATCCCAGCCAGAAACAAGGACTGGATGCCTGGCACATATGACTATTGCTAGTCAGCCTAGTGGCAAGTTTCGTGTGACTCATTTTGAAACAGAGCACAATCATGAGTTTGCAACACCCTGTGCCGCTCATATGTTACCTTCGCAGAGGAGATTGAGTTTTGCTCAAGCAGTTGAATCTAACGCCTCTAATGCTTCTGTGTTGGATGGGGTACCAAAACTCGGAATGGGATTTGATTCAGAAGATCATGCATATGAGTTTTATAATACGTATGCTGGACATGTAGGTTTCAGTGTCCGGAAAGATTATGTAAATAGAAGTAAAATTGATGGTGCTGTGGCATCTAGAAGGTTCACGTGCTTTCGAGAAGGTTTTCGACAGAAAGACAAACGAGATGTGAATGTGAAGAGGCCCCGTAAAGAAACTAGAATTGGATGTTTGGCACAACTGGTAGTTTCTCGTCAACCTGATGGTAGATATTATGTTACTCATTTTGAAGAAAAGCATAATCATGAGCTTGTTGCTGCTTGTAGAGTTCACATGTTACGGTCACAGAAGAGAATAGCCACGAATCAAGTCATTAAGAGCAACATGGTAGATGGTTCCAGGGTGCTTCCTAAGTCTGTATCAAATTGCAAGGCTATTGAAGGTTTAGATGATCTGGGTTGTGGCCCCATAGAATATGGAAATAAATTGCCTTTCAAGCGCACAAGAGAAATGAAAGAGGGAGAAGTTGAAAAGCTAAAGCTTCACTTTCAAAGCAAGCGATCAAAAAATCCTTCCTTCTTTTATGCTGTCCAACTTGATTCAGATGATCAAATAACCAACATGTTTTGGGCAGACACAAAGATGGTAGGAGACTACTGTGATTTTGGTGATGTTGTTTGCTTTGATTGTAGTTACAGATTTTGTAGTGACTCCCGTCCATTTGCTCCATTTCTTGGTGTCAACAATCACAAGCAAGTGATTATCTTTGGCGCTGCGCTTCTATATGATGAAACCATTGAATCTTTCACATGGCTATTTCAAGTTTTCTTGGAGGCAATGTCCAGAAGGCAGCCAAAGACAATTCTTATAGATCAAGATGATATATTAGCTGAAGCAGTCTCTTCTGTCTTGCTTGAAACTAACTGCCAAATCTGTGCATGGCATGTGTACCAAAATACACTAAATCAACTGAATCACATGTTTGTTGGATCTAATTCTTTTGTTAATGATTTGAGAAGCTGCTTTTTTTATCACGAGGAGGAGGAAGACTTTGTTCATGCATGGAATGATTTCCTGGGCAGGTATAATCTTTGGGAAAATGAATGGTTGTGTCATATATATGAAAGTAGAGACAATTGGGCCTTAGCATATGGAAGGCAAAATTTCTGTGCTGACATAACAAGTGTGCTGTGGAGAGAAAATCTTGCTGGTAGCTTGAAGAAGCACCTAACAAATGATACCGATGTGCTATCATTCTTCAAATATCTCGGGAAGGTGGTGGCTGATTGGCACTATAAGGAATTAGAAGCCAATTATGATATGAGCCAGCGCATGCCAGCACTGATGGGAGATGTGATTCTTTTGAAGCATGCAAGAGATCCATACACACCAAAGATATTTGAGTTATTTCAGAAAGAATATGAAACTTGTTTAAATCTCGTGATAAAGCGTTGCAGTGAGAGTGGATCATTGTACAGGTATAAAGTTAACATATATGAACACTTACGAGAGTATACAGTTACCTTCGATTCATCTAACGAGACCGTCAGCTGCATCTGTATGAAATTTGAGTCGATGGGAGTCTTATGCAGCCATGCACTGAAAGTTCTTGATTACAGGAATATGAAGATTCTCCCATCATTGTACATCTTAAAGAGATGGACAAAAGATGCAAGACTTGATCTTTGGAGGCAAACTTGAAAACACCATTAGAAGTGGATGGTGAACGTCATCTTCCTGTAAAGGTGATAATCACATGAATTGGTACAGCATTATCACTAATTCTACGAGCGAATCGTTTTATTTGGTCATACCACTTTCAAATGTACAAAGAGCAGCTATGTGACAGTTATATATAAATAAATCATACCATTGATTGTTAATCTTATCAGGGTCCGGAATTCTTTCTGCATTCCGTGGTTGTGAAAAGTAGCTTTGAGTCCTATTCCTAACCACTTCCCTCAACATTGATTCTATCAGCATTCTTCAAAGCAAATGATGAACAATTGACGGTTTTCCTTTTGTCATTTAGAACTGAAATTGGCTTCATTCCTGATATCTGTTTTCTCTTTTGGTGGTGATTATTAATAGCCTGAGTTATTACCCAGTGGGGATGCTACTATCACATACATTTTTAAAGAAAAACTGTTTTCCCCTTTCTGCCCAATTCTATTCATAGAGAAGACGTGTAATGCAGAATAATAAAACAAACGAAATGAAGTACTTTTCTAGTGGAAGGACGATAGACTACTATTATGCATAATCAATGATTTAAAATGGTACATTCCGTTTTTGCAAGCATCATATGCTTTTCGTTTCTAGTGATCTAAATTTTATGCCAAGTTCTACGACATCTTCTGGTGATGCCCTGTTCTAGCAGTTGCGTAAATTCATTTTGGTTTCCATGCTGAATATTAGGCGATGCATTCTCCTGCGTAATCATCTTGTAATTTGAAGTTAGATGATGGTTGGAGCTTTGCCCATTGGTTTCTAGATGATTCTTGGTGCCATTGCTTTTCATTGTAGATTTTTGAGGAGTCGCAGAGGATTTGCACCATAACCTACCAGGAGTAGATTTTTTTCCATGTTTGGGTGACTCAGGGCGCGTCAATTGGCACTGCATGAGGAAAAAGGAAACATAAATTAAGTCTGATTATCAAATCTTGGCTTCTTAGGGCTTGGCATTAAATTGAAAGTACAGAATTGAGAAAGATACCTGGTTTGTCTCGTTCTTTAATTCTTTCCTTTCCTTGTAAAAATCAGGGAGTGGCTTGGCTTTAAAGCAAAAGCTTTGGCGTAGTCTTCTGATTTCGGTTTCTGCTTTCTCCTGCACATTAAGACGATCGAATTTGAATAATTTTGATTGATCCCGTGACCCTACCACTCTTGGTGTTAATTTTCCTTGTGAACCCACCTTTAGCTTTGTATGTAGCTGCACCTTTTGTGCCTCATCGGCGTTGAACTTCTCTTCCAGTTTCTGCATTCCATGAAGATCAGTAAACAAAGAAAGACACATTTTAAGTAAAGCCCACAAATTTGAATAGACTGGTTTAGAAGAGAAACAAAGTTCAGAGCGTTGCCTTCTTTCTTCTGGCAGCTCGTTCTTCGGTTCTCAAGCTGAAAGGGGAGGATATAATCGGGGACCTCAATTTGTTCCTGCAAGCATTTATCATTTATTTTCAAAATTTGAAATATTGATCTAAACCCGAAATTAATGACCACGGGGAAAAAATAAGTGAAACCCCTTCAAGACACTGGTAATTACTGGTAGAGGTACCTGCGATGCTATATAATCAATCATTTACATTATAATTGCTAAGAATATGAGTTTGGAATGTCTGCTCTACAAATTGGTAATATGTCTCTATTATAGTAGCAGCATACGCTGGCATTCGGTAGAGCAAAATTTTAATATTCCATGGCATATTCTTCATATATTCTCCATAATATATAATTCTGGATTCTGTCAAGAAGACAAGAACCCTAGAATTTCAGTAGAAAAATAATCTAAGAATAAACTTACTCTGTAGAGGGCAAGCGCCATTTGGGTCCAGCTGTATTTCTGCTACCTGATGCTAAGGAACCAACAGGGGTCTTGGCCCTACAGTGTTACAAAATTAATATCAATATCATGCCATAATCAGCTAGAATAATAGAAAACGGATTTTTAGAGAGGTGACAATAATTTGTATCAGGTACCTTCCCTTTTCTGTCAATGGGGTCAATGCAGGAGGCTTTTGTGACTGATGCTTCGAAGCCTACAGTTAGACGGCAATTTGAAGTTGGAATTTTCAGCTGATTAGGACCAAAAACAAAAAAACAACCATATATTTGACATGACACAAAAAGAAAGCAAGAATACCATGGTTGGGGTTCTCAAGGGAGTCGAACTATCCTTTGAAGCCTTGGAAGAAGCATTCCCAACTCTTGCACTTTCAAACTTCCTCATGACTGATGCAGTCAATCTATTGAGTTCTCTAATGGGTGTGAAGTTAACTGCTGATCTGTTCTTATCAACCGTGCCAATGGGTGTGGAATTAACGGTTGATCTCATCTGATCAACCGTTCTAATGGGTGTGGAAGTAAAGGTTGATCTCATCTTATCAACCGACCTCATGGGTGTGGAATTAATGATTGATCTCTTCTTATCAACCAAGCTAATGGGTGTAAAATTAATGGTTGATCCCTTCTTATCAACTGAGCTAATGGGTGTGGAGATAACGGTTGATTTATTTTTATCAACCGAGCTTAAAGCAGGCTTTTTGCTGCTCACTGGGGTACCCATTATGTTTTCTTTTCTGTGAGAAATAGGTTTGGGCGGTGTCAAGTTGAGCTTGGAAGTTTCAGTAGACTTAATCGACTTCAGGGAAGAGGCTGGTGGTTTCTTGGTGCTCGTCGGTGCCAAAACTTCATCCTCACAGTTACCACTAAGCTACGATAAGCAACACAAGAATTTTAAACATGAAATATTATTCACTGGTTACAGATCAACAAAATCACATTTCAGTATTCTACCTTTTCACTTGCGTCTTTCTGGGTATGAACATCTTTAAGCTGGTTAGGTGATTGAACCTTCAATGAAGGAGTCACGAGAGGCTGGCATTCCTCCACTCTGTTAATATCTGGTATATTTGAATGTGAGTTGCTGCTACTGTTGCTGCGTATAGCATTTGGCTCGAAAGTAACAACCTTAACTCCTTGTTCTTTATTTTCAACTGCTTCAGAAGTTGGACTTGTGGCCTGATTAGCTGTGTCGTCGTGTTCTTGGCTGGTGACACTGGTTGAAGCAGCATTATTTGCTTGTTCAAGCAAAGCAGCAGCCTTTTGAGCAGCGAGTTTCTTGTAATGAGCTTCAAAGAAAGCTTTCTTCTCTGCAACCGATCCAGGCCGTGAATACCTCTCTGCCTCTTCCACGTAGCGATTGTGAGAGAAAGAAGACCATTTCTCCCATGCCAAAGACTCTGTACCGAACCTCCCAAATGAAATTGACTGCCCGAACGCATGAATTAGGTTGCTCTGAAACGCACAATTTTCACAACTTTTTCAAGCTATACAACATGAAGAAATTTACTTTTTCTTCATTTGTACCCAAAAAAGGGCAAAAGCAGTTAAACTTAACCGTTAGGACTTGTCCGGGGAAAGAGAGAGCAGAGGAATAAGTTACTACTATTTTTGGGCGAAGCAGAGGAATAACTCAAAGATCCAACTTTTGTGCTTCGGCGTGAAGAAGGAAGAGACGAAAGGATTAGAGAATGGAGTAATAATGCAGAATTATGAGAGGGTGGGTTAATGAACTGACCTCGTTGGCTTCGTTGGACATGCCGGAAGCATAGCAGAATGGTTGTTGTTGTTGCTGCAAAAGACAGGCCGATTCTCCCATGTTTCTGGCTTTCTGCAACGTCGAAACCTCAAAAGATCTGATCTTTTATGGTTTTTACTCTTTTGATTGTCGTTTTTAATTATGTGGCCCTTCTTGTTTCCTCTTGTTCTTGATTTTTTTTTTTCGTTTGGTTGGTTGGAGGCCCTTCGCGTTTACGGACCGTTCAAATTTGAAATTTAAATCGAAAGCTGTGCTCGATGCGTTAAAGCCGACAGCTTCGAGTTGGAAAACAAGTTGCACTGCGCAATGTCTTGGTCTGGCCATGTTATGATCGAGCTCCCCTGATCTTTTTTTTATGCTATCGTACCAATAAATTTTCAAGAGATTTAAATTTCAACGTTCTTTTTCATAAAATATGTAAAACTTACATTGCATTTTGTTTGCTCAATATCAATTTTTACTTATCATTTTTTATCGGCTCTATTGATTTATCCTCGTTTAAGTTTTTAATTTATTCCTTAATATATGTTATGAGATTACATTTTCACTGCGACCACTTAACATAAGTGTTTTTTCATTAAGTTTTACAAGACGAAAATTTTCTTATATTTATACGAACTAAAACTAGTTAAAATAAATTCATAAAATTAATCAGGAAATCGTTTTTATTGGGGCGCCTCATCGGTAATATGGGCCCAACCCGTGAGCCCGCGGGTTTTGACGGGTTAAGGTTGGGAAAATCCCAACCCGCAAAAGTGCGGACCGCACAAGCCCGCACCGCATAACCCGCGGGTTAATGCGGGCCAGCCCGCGATTTGGCGGGTTGGCCCGCAAAATTTTTAATTTTTTATTTATATATAATAATTTTATAAAACTTATAAGTTTTCTACTCCTATCTTGATACCTCCCAATCTAAAGAGAAAAAATCTTAGCTTCTTCCCTTATTCATTAAACAAAATTATTATATCTTGGTTGCTTGACGATGAGTTTATTTTTTTTTTATAAACTTTAACAAATTTGATAACTTTATATATTAAATTGTAGATTATGTTTTTAAATTTTTATAAGAGAAAGTATTGATATTAGAAGGTAAATTTAATTACTCATATATATGTATCTCATATTTTTAATCCTCTTTAAAAAATATGAAATTTTTTTTCAAAAAAAAAATGCGGGCCCGCGGGCTGACCCGCAACCCGCACACTGCGGGTTAGGGTTGGCATTTTGTCAGCCCGCAGAAGTGCGGGCTGCATAGGCCCGCACCGCGCGGGGCGCAGGTTGGTGCGGGCCAGCCCGCAACCCGCGAGCTGGCCCATATTCCTAGCTATACGGCTCAATCGTCCTTCACTTTTTGTTTGGAGCCCACATTTTGAAACATAACCAGTACTTATTTGGATTAACGGTGGAGAATGAGTTTTTTTTTTTTACAGATGGATTTTTGAAAAAGTCAGATTGTAGATGTGATTTGTGTTTGGATTAGCGGTGGCAGAAGTAACTTTTTTTCTAAGCTTAAATCTATTTGGATTAGTGTTTGAAAAGCTCATTTAGATGGAAAATAACTGAAAAGGGTATAAATCTTATTGGATACTACGCATACATATATATTAGTTGTATATATTGTGATAATTGAAGTAAAAAAATATTAAAAAATTTGATAAAATAAAAAAAAGGTGAAATTATTATTAAAAAAAAAGAAAAATACACAAATGGTGACATGCTTTAAAAAGAAAAAAATTCATGGCTTGAATTCTGACTCCAGCTTTGAATTTTTCCTTTTTTTTTTAACATGAATGGTGACGCGCGGATGGCAACAATAAAAGCTCTCTCACCCAGCTTCTAAAAAAAAGAGCTTTTTCACCTGAAGTCCATCATATTGAAAAGCTATGTTAAACATTTCATCTTCATCCAACTAAAAGCATGTTTGTTTGAGTTTATAAAAACTTATAAGTTGTTTTTTACGTAAATCGAGACACAACTCCTCTCACATACTGACTTCGTATACCGTAAATCACTATTAAAAAACAACTTATAAGCAATCGAATCGTTAAAACAAACATACCCTAAGTTTTTTTTAAAGCCAACTCTATTCCCAAATAAACTCAAAAATGTTAAAACCCTACTCAACCGTTAGTTCGTTTGAATTTGAGGATTTACTGATTTCTTCAGGGCAAACCAAGGGCATTTTTTGGGCCGTTTATGAGTGGCAAAATCTTGTCGTCGCCCATATCACTATCACTCACATCACCACCTCACTCCCATTAATCTAAAATTCTTGAATCTTGACTGTCATACTTGTCAATCGAAGGAGGATGTTCATACCCGTACGCATCACTTGATGGAGGCAACTACTCAACATCAGATCTTTAGCTTTGATTATGGGAAAGTGTGGCCTCAATCACCCACTGTGGTGAGCAATTAGCAACATCAAGTGCACGATCTTGTTAGATTGGGAGATTTAAATTAGGGTTAAGTAGCAAATTTGTTTCGGAAATATGAGTTCAGAAGCAATTTTGTCCTGAAAGTGTTTTTGGTATCAATTTCACCATGGAAGTTTCAAAACGTAGCAATATTGCATTTTTTAGTTAAAAAATTAACAGTCAACATCAATTTTTTAACGGTCAACGTTTGTTATTTAACGGAAAAGGACAAGATTGCTACATTTTAAAATTTTCGGGGCGAAATTGATCCAAAAAACTTTTAGGACAAAATTACTCCTGAACTCATACTTTCGAAACAAATTTACTACTTAACCCTTTAAATTATGCCTGCAGAAACATCTTCCATCCATTGTGCTCACTATCTAGTAAAGGAAGCACATAGTAATAGTTAACTCGTAAGTATGCCAAGAATAATACCTCAAGATTGTTGAATTAAATAATCATGTTTCAGTTCTTACATCATGAAAATGGCTATTTTCTATTCCATGCAAAATATTTAATACACGCCTTTATGGTAAGGAAATGAGGGGAGTAATTTGAGGTTCATAAAGTGAATTTATAGAAAGTTTAAGTTGATTTTCTAAATAAATCAACAAGAAAATAGTAATTATGGGCCGGCAAACTAGGAGTCCAAATCCGAATTAAACGGGTTTAATTAACACATAATTATTGATAATAGCCGGCAGAAATAAGCGACTTAGCGAAGAAACCTTCGACACTCCATGATGATGCCTGCGACTTCTTTTCGAAAGAAGACAATAAAAAAGTTATGATCTCATCATTCTTATTCTTAAAGCCCCACATGCGAATGTTTGACGAGCACTTCAATCCAAAGTCATTAAAGGAAAAAACACCTGAGTAATTACAGAAATCCAATTCCCATTTAATTCATTATCTCGTGATTAATTTAAATCTTTTTAATTAATTATCTTATAACTTGTTTAATTTAATCATAGCTTTAAATTATGATCTGACACACACACACACACACACACTAATTATCAATGATTAAAAAAAATAGCATATTAAGAATTTTCCCCAGATTCATGCACTGTGGAAGTGATGGAGATTCCCACTCGAATAATATTAATTTCAGTGCCTAGCACGACCCACTTCTTTCTTTCTTTCTTTTGCAAGTCATTCATTTCCTAAATGTTTACTGCTTTGATAAAATATATATGTCCAAAAGTAAGCTGCATTATATGCTTCACATTCTAAAGTTGCACGAGTAGTCCTTGATTTGTCTCAGAATGTACACAGTTCAGTTAATTAAGCATGTTTAAGTGCTTAATTGTACGTATTTATAATATTGCCTGCCTTTCTCTTCCATACACACTCATGGGTCATCATTTGGATACCTATCTGGCTAAACACATCACTTCATTCTTGTTGTCGAATACGAACTGTCTAGTAATCTAGTTAATAATTCTGTCATTATATATATATATATATATAAAGCTAAATGTGAGGATGAATTTGGGAATGAACCAAAAAAAGGCATGGGATCGATAAAAGCAAAGTGCATCTGTGATCAACTCAATTATTGTGATTGATGCAAAAGACACGAGGGACCAATTGAGAAAACCTGGGCATTTCAATGATGATGTGTGCCACCACCACTTGAATAAAATCTATACACACGGCCAGTTACAGAGGAGACAAGAACAAGCAATGATTCTTATCACAACCCTGTCGTAATTAACCCCGATTTATCCAAACTAATAATGAAATGAGAGATCAAGCCAGTACATAACTCCAATTAATTCACATTCAATAGGAAAATTCAAAGCATCATCACATGCCAAAGTTAAGCATTAATCCGCGACAGAACCAGAAAGCGCAGGGATATGATCAAAGTACGTTGCAAACTTGTTTACATTTAGGTTGTTTCCTCAGAGATGATGTTATATCTTGCTTTAGAGAGAATATCAAAGTAGGGGAAGTTGTTATAGCTAGTAGTGATGATTATCTATTTGCAAAGTAGAGAAGATCCTGATCCAGAGGATCGAAGCCATCCCATTGGAGAATGGATTCCATACTAATACTGTCAACCCATTCCATTAAAGAGTTTTCCTGCAGGTAAGAAGATTCACTCATGGAAAGGTGGCTAGAATCTTCCAGAGAAAAAGATGAAGAGCTAGCAGTACTGGTGTTCTTCTCTTGGTTCAACATCCATGACTCCAAGCCCAAGTCGTTTTCGTTGGGAAGATCACAGACCTTGTTCCCCTGTTCTTCTGAAACTGATGAAACAACTTGTGTGCCGCAGACACTACTGTCGGAGGACTTGATGGTTCTCTCCACATTTTCTTCAGAACTGGGCCTTGACTCTTCTCTCTGTTTCTTATTATCATCTGTGACTTCCTTTTGCATTTGATCAAGCGGCATGTGGGTCACAGGGTTCAGACCCATGAGCTTCATCTTCTTCTTGATCCTCGTGTTCCAATGGTTCTTGATCTCATTGTCTGTCCTCCCAGGAAAATGTGCAGCAATCTTAGACCACCTGACAATTCATGTAAGATCAATTCTTGTGTTAGCTAGTGTAAAACTCAACAGTCATCATCATCATCATATCCTATATATGAATGAACCTAGACACAATATAAAACAATCCTTAATTACCTGTTACCAAGACGAGAATGTAGCTGAATAATTTGATCCTCTTCCGTCTCGGTGAAGCCACCTCTCTTGAGGTCAGGCCTCAGATAATTAATCCACCTCAATCTGCAGCTCTTGCCACATCTTAGCAGACCTTTAATAATGAATCACAAGGATTTAGCAATAATCAAAAAGGAAAGAATGAAAGAAGATATTCAGAAACATATATGTCTATACCAGCAAGCTTGGGAACCATGCGCCAACAGTGGATGCCATTGTTGAGGATGAAGTTGATGAGCTTGTGATCTTCCTCAATAGTCCAAGGGCCTCGTTTCAGACCAACCTTATCACAACAAGGCTGCCTTCCCATATTTGGAAACTAATGTTGTTGATGACGATGGAAATGGAGAGTGCAACAAGTGGAGCATATAAAGGAGGAAGGGGGAGGCTTATAAAGGAGCTTGAGGGGGAAGCAAAGATGCTGCCAGATCATTCACACATATTAAAATGGGCAGTGTGTCGCCTGAGAGGGGAGATCAATGATTGGACGGAAAGCACATTGAGTTCAAAGTTAACCAAAACACAGAAATGGAGGCTCGTCCTTATCATCAAAAGCCTACCAAGCTCACCCCCACCACTGCTCTTATTAATTCTAAGAGTTGTGCTCCATAAGAAAACCATGGAGGAGAACCAGACGTACGTGGGTCATCTTTCCACGTTGACAAGTTTTTTTTTTTTAAAAAAAAGAACTTTGGAAGTCATTATTGTTTTGTAGTCTGTGTAAGGTTATATTATAAGAAGCAAATATAAAAATAGAAAGGGGGGGGGGGGGTTTGAGAGGATTCCTTAGGTTGGTTCGCAAAAGGCTGGCCAGCTTTGTCGTAGCAAACAAACTTTCTTTATGCCAAGAGATGCTTTCTCACCCTTCTCTCAATGCCTCCAGAAATTCCACCCATGGATTCACTTGCCACAGTACCCTTCGCTACCATCTCTTGTCTAAACTAAACTAGGAAAACGACCTCCCTAGAAATCACATTCATCGAAAGTGACATATAATATAATCCCAACTTATTAAGTGAGGTTGATATTTATAATCATTGGAAAACTTAGACTGGTTTTCACTGGAAACTGGAGTGCTTGACCAAGTTGTAAAATTCAAAGGCTGACTTGATTTTTGACAAATTAATTTATATTGCCACACACACTATTAATTTATGACTTTTGATGAATGATGGATCCGAAGGGATGAGATGACCCAAAAATAGAGCAGAAAATGAGAGGCTCAATAATAATCATTCTGCTGAGGAGGGGACACAGGGGGTCGCTTTGAATAAAGTTTTAGTACATAAACCGCACGTACATCTCCACACGATCATCAGAGCATACCCGCAAATTACCTCAAAAACAACTCAAAACACTTCACATAATTCATGTACTCATATATTTATCAATACTTCTCATCAGTCTCGAGATTCCCAGATTTATTTGCCTCGTCTTTGACCGTCAAAAATTTACATCAGCATCCACGTTAAAACACTTTCTCTGCCGAGGTTGTCGGGTAAGACAAGTTTAAAATCCACATTTCGTCCTTCATATCACTATGCCGCTAACTTGTCACGTGTTAAAGTGTCTCAGTCCCGGACATTTTAATCTCAAGAATTTTCCGTCCCAATCAGGACCGGGATGCGGGATCTATTAGACCCACGGGTACATATCTTGTGGTCCTGGTCCCAATTTTTTTTACTTTTTTTAAAAACTAAGTTATTCTTATATTTTTGTATTTTTTTATCCCATAAATTAAATTATTATTTGATAAAATGTGTATCATATATTTAGTTGGAATTAAACTATATATATCGTGATACTAATCCTAACTATATAATGTAGAGGTGTTCAAATCCGGGACTGGCATCCCCCACTCCTGGTCCCGGTTTTTGGCAGGGATGCAAATTGCATCCCAGTACCGGTCCTAGTCTCGGTAATCCCGGAACGAGATCGGGATCAAACCGGGAAATCCCGGTTTTTTTAAAAAAAATTAAAATTAAAATATATTATTATATTAGTTAAATTTTCTATAATCTAATATTTAAAGTGATTATTTAACACTTAATAAAACCATAATAATCACATAAATTAATCTAGAATTGAAGAATAATATTTTTATTATTATTATTATTATTATTATTATTATTATTATCATCACCTTTATTATTTTCATTATTATCTTTATACATCATATAGTTAGGATTAGTATCACGATATATATATTTTAACTCCAACTAAATATGTTATACACATTTTATCAATGATAATTTAATTTATAAGATAAAAAAATACAAAAATAACTTAGTTTTTAAGAAAAAAATTTAAAAAAAAATAAAAAAAACCAGGACCAGGACGGAACCAGGATCACAAGATATGTGCCCGGTCTCGGTCCCGGTCCTGAGTCCAATAGATCCTGGTCCCAGTCCCGGTCCCGACAATTCCCAGGATCAAAATACTCGAGACCGGGACACTTTGAACACCTCGAAATTATAATGTATAAAAATAATAATGAAAATGATGAAGGTGATCATAATAATAATAATAAAATGTTATTCTTTAATTTTAGATCAATTTGTGTGATTATTATGAGCTTATTAAATGTTAAATAATCACTTTAAATAGTAAATTATAGAAAATTTAACTAATATAATAATATATTTTAAATTTTTTTTAAAACTAAGATTTTCCGATTTGATCCCAGTCTCATTCCGAAATTATCAGGACTGAGACCTGAAGTGGGGGATCCAGTCCCAGTCCTGAATTTAAACACTCCTCTCCTTGTCACATCTCTTGGCAATTTAATTGGGTTCTGTTTTTGTTTGTTTTTCAAACTACCAAATTAAAGTCGATGCTTTTCCCTTCTCTCTCTAACATTCAAGTTTCACATTTTGATTTACATTAACGTTCGTCCCTGTTTTATTTTACGTTTCAATGTTTCATGCTGGCATGTTTTTATTCGGAAGTGTTAATTTAATCCTACTTATAGTTATAATTCTAAGAATTTTAGATGTATCTAAAATGATAAGTACTCATACAAAATTGAAGCACTTATGGAAACTCCGTTTACGTTATACAACAAATTACGTACCAAAGAGAGAAAGAGAAAGAAACACTCTTATAAGAGATCATTTTAGAAGGAGGAGAATATTGTTCTGCATATGTAATTCACATTATCTAATCTCTCAATTCACTATCTTATATAGTATATATATAGTTATATAGGATTTTAAGCATACGGTTACATAAAAATAGGTTTAATTATTAAACTATAAAGGGATACTTTCCTTCATGAACTCATATCTCTCTATGATAACTTTTCTTGAATTAGTCTTGGACTCTAATTCACCTGGAGTGAATTAATATATTCCAAGCGATAATAAATAGTGAAAAAAAAAGTGTGTTTCGTTGAAAAACCTAACCACGTCCACAGTAATAAAAAAGGGCAATAGTACGTACATTGGTACAGAAAACTACTGGTAAAAAAAAGAAAGAAAGAAAAGTACAGAAAATTGAGCTGTTGCCTGTTCGTCTAAGCGCTGTCTGAAACCATTGCTTGCAAAATATAAACTTTCAAAATTAAAAAAATTCTCATCTTCTCGTCAATATCAAATATATTTGGATGTCAGAAATTGAACGAATATCTTTATGTATAGATTTGGTTAAGTTTGAGAACTAATTATATATTCTTTGTTTCTGTTTTTTTTTTTTCCATTTTTCTGAAATAGCTAATAAAACACAATTAGAAAAGATGGATGGATGTAATATAGACATAAGATTGAAGAAAATGAAGGGATGATGGAGAATGGTTGACTTTGGGCGTGAGAGATTCGTGTTGACTGGATCATACGTTGAACCAAAGGACGCCACGCCATTATACCTTCAACTCAACAATAATATACCATACACACATCTCATACATCCCCCCAAATATCGTAGTCGTATTTCGTACATGAAACAGGTTAAAACAAATTAAGATGGGTTCATGCACTGGAATATTCCCCAAAATCTCTAGAGATCTAAGGTGTTCATCGTTTCCGCGACCAATGCTCTGTGCCCCCCAATTTAATACTACGTACATTTGGTCATAACAAGACCTAATTAATAAGTTCATAAATTAAGCACTGCCGTTAATCCAACTGGTAGTGCAGCTCCTAAGTTGTCAATCACACCTACCTACTCGGCATTACACCCCCTTACTAATTCCGTTTTTATTGTTCCTCACCATGCATCCTGCTCCTCCCTCACTCATCTTGCAGGTTTCTGTTTTTTGTTTTTTTGTTTTAGCATCCCTTAACCATGCATTCTTCTTCTTCATGAAGCGTCTCGGATCGGCTCTAAATTGGATGGAGGGTTGCCACGTAGAGGTGGAAACAGATCAGGCGGCCTGGCCTATTTCCGGCCGGAACAGGCCTGGCCTGTTAGAATAAAATGCCAAACCCAAACTTATTTTAAAGCCTGTTTTACTAAATAGGCCGGACCTAGGCCTATTGATAGGCCTTTTAAGCCTATCAGGCTGGTCTGTTAATATACATTAAAAACAATATTGGGCCGCCCCTCCTAATGTCCCAATAGCCCAATCTCAATCTCATCCAACAGTCTCAAATCTTGACCTAACTCTCAAATCTCAATCTCATACTCTTGTCTCACTCACTCCCAGTAAGCCGGCCACTCCCACTCTCACTTCCATTTCGAACTTGCTCTCCCAGTCTCAATCGACGATCTAATCCTCACTCTTACTTCGATCTCACTCTCTCTTCCTCGGTGGCCGGTGGGGAGCAGCCGCAGATCTGAAAAATTAGTAATTCCACTCTTCTCTTTCGATTCTTTATTTCTTCTCTACTTTTTCCTATCTCCATATCTCGTCCTATGTCTATTTGTTGTTTCAATTTGCTGCCCAATTTGTTGTTATTTCTCTTCATTTTTTGGGTTTCAATTTGTTGTTATTTGTTGCCGAATCTTGTGTTATTTCTCTACTCTTGTTTCAATTTGATATTTTCAATTTGCTTCCCAATTCATGCTTTAGAAACAACATTAATCAACAACAAATAGGGAGGACATTACGAGGGGCGTGGGGCCGTGGAGGTATCTTTCTAAAGCTTGAATTTAGTTTTGGTACTCTGTATATGGTATTACTTAGAGATGTCAAACTTCTGGAAACATATGGTCTGTTAAAGTAGAAATATTCAAAAAATATATCATACTTTATTTTTCTTTTTCTTTTTTTGATAGCAAAATATATCATACTTTCTTCCTACACTATGATTGTAACTTTTATATGGAATATGGATGATCTTGATTAATGTTTT
Source organism: Inga oerstediana (assembly GCA_963210345.1). Classification (NCBI taxonomy): domain Eukaryota; kingdom Viridiplantae; phylum Streptophyta; class Magnoliopsida; order Fabales; family Fabaceae; genus Inga; species Inga oerstediana. The sequence continues at coordinate 5,782,514 of OY723401.1, forward strand.
TGGTTCTCCCAGCCCATGTTTGATTAATAATGTTATTTCCTTGTTTGTTTCTGGAGCCATATTTATAGGTAAGTTTAATCAGGTTTTATAATTAATCAGTGCATTATGCTTGCTAAATATTTTGACCTTCTCATTAATATTTTTCAATGTCTGGATCCAAATTTTTCGAGAAGATTTTGACTTTTTATTCTGTTGATCACGATTGGCCCCTTAGATGCTTTAGTTTGCTATGTAGGGTTGCTAACTTTGATGAGATGTATGAAACTTTGGATCTTGTTTTGCTATAGAAGCTATTGTTTGCTTTATACTCTATACATGCCCCCTGTTTTCCTTTCTAAACCTAAAGTTGTGCCATTTATCTGCTTGTTATATTTTATTGTCAAACGTCTTCAATATTTTGAAATCTTGCTTACTTGTCTTATCCAATCAATTTTATCTATGTTTGCCAGTGGCATCACAAAATGTAAGAAACTTCAATTAAATTTGGGACCTCAAATCTCTAAGAAGCATTGACAGCAAACTTTGTCCTAAAAATCTAATTGTCTTGAAAAGATGAGGTTTAATTTCAATGAATATAGTTATCAACATATAATGCTTTCATTTACCATGGATGTTGAAGGGATACTGTGAGAGCTGTACGATAACATAGTGGGCATATGATATTGGTGGACTCCCCATTTGTTAGTTGTAGTTGTAGTTTTATATGGATGGTGAGTGTTTACTGTTATGACTTGTTAAATTGTGTTATGATCTAATAATATGTATTTGATTTCTTCTTTTTCAGGTCTTTGAACTATAAGAAGAAATTATGTTGAAGATTTGATGCATTGTGGTTGGTGGCTATACTGATTTGGTTTAAATTGTAATTGTAATCAAAATTCTTTTGTTATTTTATTTGGTGTTATCTTGTTGATTGATTAGATTATATGTAGTTTGGATAATTTGTATCAAAGTTATTGTAATTTTAGTTTATGTAATTATGGCCTGTTTTCGGCCTATTTAAATGTGGCTTCTTTTTGGCCTGTTTTCCATCATAAACCTGTTGGCCTGTTGTCTATCAGAGGCATGTTAGCTTGTTTAGAGTTTTTAAAAATACAGGCTTCTTAAAAAAGCTTTAGGCCAGGCCAGGCCTTTATATAGGCCAGGTTAAGGCTGGAAAAAAGGCCTGTGACAGGCCACAGGCCAAGCTCAGGCCTACTTGTTGCAATACAGGCCTGGCCTGTTAAGAGCAAAGTTTGGCCTGACCTGGCCTGTTTCCACCTCTATTGCCACGTTAAACTATAATATTAATTTGTAGGGGTCTTTTTGTTAAATATTTCATCACGCAAAACAAAATAATGTTTTATATGAACTAATTTAAAAAATTTATACTTCTTCGTCACAAATATATGAACTGCATGTATTCTTGTGTTCTATTAGCAACTAAATCTTTAAATAATTGTTAACTAAAAAGCCCCAACTTATTATTCTGTTAATGAGCTTTGACAACTATAAAATAGCTATTTCTTAAAGATTGTGGGAACTTTAGTTTTAGTTGTTGAGTTTGAAGCATTATAATTAAGGTTCTGAAACCCGGATCGGTTACTGAACCGGTTGGGGTATTGGGTCAAGGATCAATAGGTTAGATCAGAGTTAAATGGGGGCTAACCTAGCGTTAGACCAGTGAGGAAGGAAAAATTTCAGAGTTATTTACATGAAATTTTGAATAAAATATTAAAAAAAACCCTGTAAAACCGCATAAAACCGGATTGAACCGAGGTCGCCTATCAGATCGGACCGGTCGGACCACCAGTTGGCTAGTTTTCGACCTGAACAGGCCAGTCCGGTCCGATTCTCAAAACCATGATTGTAATAGGTATCATGCTTTGCCTGGCTAGATTCTCAAACAGAGAATCATGGGTAGCTAGGGATAGTCGAGATGATCACATCAAAGTGTAACAATCACTTAGTAACTTTATTAAATATTCTTTTTAGCTTTTATCTATTTTTTTAAGAGAATTTCATGTATTGTTTAATATATCCCATGAGTGGTACTTCTAATTATTTTCTTTGTACATGTATAAACTGTCTTAAATGATATTCTCTATTTTTTTATTCAATAAATATCACTCCAACTGTTGTCCATAATAAACACAGTCATGAAGAAATGACAAATTGTTGGCCAAAAATACAAATTTTCCAAGTTTGCATTGAGTAGTCTAACTATAAAAAATAAAAATGATTTTGGGTTACAAAGGACACCCACCGATATTTAGTTGACCAAGTACAACAGAAATTGGCAGGATGGAAAGCCAAAACGCTATGGCTAGCTAGCAGAATAACGCTCACCCAGTCCGTGCTATCAATGATTCCATGCTACACGATGCAAACAACCAGACTCCCGCAGTCAATCTGCGCTGAAATCCAAGGTCTTATAAAAAAAATTCATCTGGGGGTCAATGGGTGCTGAAAAGAGTATACATCTTGTGTGGTGGGATCAAATGAATCAACCAAAACCAAATGGAGGGTGTGGCCTTAAGAAAATTGAGACTCAAAACTCTGCATTTCTCCCCAAGGTAGCCAATGGAATAATGACACAGTCAGAAGCTTACTGGGTTAGAATATTAAAAGTAAAGTACAGATGGAAGGATGGCACAAGTCAAGACATCAAAATCCAAAACACCTCCCACCTTTGGCGAAGCCTGTACTCGCTTCGGGAACAACTCAATAATAAAACCAAATTGAATGTCGAAGATGGTAGCCAGGTGCGCTTCTAGTTAGATAACTGGGTTGGAGAGTTGAGACCTCTACGACTACTAGCTTTTGCACCAATCCCTAAACCTGTACTGTAGCTGCCTATTAACCATTATGTTCATGATAATGGTGCATGGAAATGGCTTGACTTCGAGCATCTTCTTCTGCAAGAAATACTTGACCAAATAGTTGAGACTAAAACCCCAATGAACACATATCCGCTGGCCACATGCTATTGGACAGGGATTAGCAACGGCACCTTTACGGTCAAATTGGCATATGAACTAATTCAAGAAGATCATTGGAACGAGACACACCTGAAATGGGACCTAGCTTGGAAATGGCTAGGCCCACAACGGATCAAGACCTTTCTTTGGTTGTCGTTATGTGGGTGACTACTCACAAATACTGAGCGCTTGCAGCAACATATGGCGCCTAATGACAGAGGTGAACTATGCCATCAACGAATCGAGGATCAATTGCACGTTCTAAGAGATTGCCCCTAGTAAGGGCAAGTTGGAATATGATAGTCCCAAATGCTCACAATGAATCCTTCTTTCATCTACCCTTTATAGAGTGATTACACTCCAATATTTGCGATAAAGAAACTAACCCCCATGGTCAATCATCTTTGGAACTTTATGCTGGAAGCTATGGGGAGTTCGAAATAAAAGATTGTTCACGCAAGCATCCTTTCAACCTCATCGAGGTGTTAATGATGCATTAGGCCACTCAATGCACATCATACAGGTGAGGGAGGCTCTCCAACATGTACACATAGATTAAGGGCCCGTTTGGTTCGATCCCATTACACCCTGCGGTGTAGTTGGGGGTGGAAACAGGCCAGGCGGCCTGTCAGGTGCCTGTAGCCTGGCCTGTGATTGGCCTGTTCAGGCCTGCCCTGTCAGGCTAAAAGGCCAGGCCAAGGCCAAACCAAAAGCCTGTTTTGCTTAATAGGCCGGCCTAAGCCTGTAAAAATATTTTTTAAAAAATCAGATAAGGGTTAAAGGATAATTTCGCCTGAGCATGTAAGTTTTAGCCTGTTTTCGGCCTGTTTGAGGAGGCATGTTTTCTGCCTGTAACCTGTTAGCCTGTCTTGCAGTCTGGCCTGTAGGCCTGTTGGTTTGCTTAAAAATTTTTAAAAATTCAGGCCTCCTTAATAGGCTTCAGGCTAAGCCTAGGCCTAAAAATTGGCCTTCAACAGGCCACAGGCCAAGCTCAGGCCAATTTGTGCCTTAACAAGCCAGGCCTGTTAAGGCAAAAGCCTGGCCTGTTTCCACCCCTGGGTGCAGTGCAATGCGATGCAATGGTAATGCAATGCAATATTAATTACAGGGGTAGTGTTTGTTATAATTTTTAAGCAACGTGCAATGAGTTAATATTTTAACAATTATTTAAAATTAATATATTACTCAAAGTCTATTTTACCCCTTAATATAATCTTTGTAGAAAAAAATAGTTACAAGCCGGCAACGACGGGGATGGAGGAGGAGGTAGTGGCGGTGGCAATGATGGGGGCGGCGGCGGTGGAGGAGGAGGTGGTGGCGGCAGCGGTGGGCGGTGGGCCGGGGGTGGCGGAGGAGGAGGAGGTGGTGGCGGCGGCGGTGGGCAGCGGGGGTGGAGGAGGTAGTGGTGGGCGGCGGGCTGGTGGGGGAGGCAGGGGTGAGGGTGGCGGTGGCAGTGGCGGTGGGCGGTGGGGGGTGGAAGAGGTGGTTGTGGGTAGTTGGCCGGCGGCGGCGGCGGCAAGTGGAGGTGACGGCGGTGGAAGAGGAAGAGGTTGTGGTGGTGGCAGTTGTGACGTGATGCGGCAAGTGAAATGAAATAAGTAAAACATAAATAAGGGAAACTAAAGGGTAAATTGGACTTTTTAGACCATGCAATGGGATGATAATGATGATTCATAGGGGGGAGGTATGAATGAGAATTACCAATTTTTTAGTAATCATCATTACCATAGTAAACCCTATTACCATGCTAAAAAGCAACCAAACACTATTCTCTTGGTAATGCAATCATAATCACCATTGCAGGCATACAATGGGGTTGAACCAAACGGGTTCTAAGTTTTGAAGCGTAATGATTTCTCTAATTGATCAATGGCTACTGTATTTATCTATTCGGTGTATACCTTTCAATGGGTGAATCCTCATTGTAATAATCTCACGCAATAAATAAAATCTCATATTCACTCAAAAATAAAAAATAAAAATGATTTTGCACATGGATCTTTGCCTTTTCTTAGAAGGGGGAAGCATGGGATGTGGATTATGGGGTGAGATATATAACCCAGAGGGGTGATGAGATGGAGGGAAAGTTGGAGCCCAAGCCCATTACAATGGGAAGCAGCGAACGGATAATAGGAAGGAAAATTATCAAAATAAAAAGACGGTTGGTCCACAAGACCACAACATCAAACAAGCTCAAGTTCAGGTCCAAGGTGTTGTCGGTATTTATGGCAATGGAGGGTTAAACTAATTTGTACTAATATGCTTTTATTTTCTGGGATGTTGAACAACCTTTTCAAACGAGGACCTTCCCGCCTTAATGTTCCATAATAGGAATTAAAGAAGCCCCATAAAACTTCGCTTGTAAGTTGTAACCGCTTTGGTTGCCATAATTCAGTGGTTTTACGTCTTGGTGGTAGCCTGTATTTCGCCATCACTTATTCACGTAAAATAAGAAGCAAATGAAAAGGTCATGTTATGTTATAACGAGTTCATAACCACGCATTGTTGAAACCCACATATTTAATTCAATAATTGAATAGTATAACATTTATTATCTATTACTTATATAATATCAGAGACACTTGTTTGGCCAAAAAAAGGAGACACTGATAGTAGGTAGTTATATGATAAGTTGAATACTCACTTGAATGTCACCTGACAGTGTCTCATGTTGGATAAATTAAACCTTTTAATATTATTATTATTATATGTGGCAATTCTGTTATATTATTATAAATTTCTTATTATTTTTAAAATATTTGAAAATCTAAAAAAGGATGGGATAAATTAAAATATTTAATCTATTACAAAAAATTAAATATTGAATCCTCGTTTACACCCGTGATAGCTTAATAAATTTTCTTGTAACCATGATATCTTTTTTAACTTGCATAATTTTTTAACAATCCAAATAATCAATTTTATATAGATAATTATCTAATATTAATGGAAAGAGAAAAATTAGAGATCACAAAAAAAGGAAGAAGAGAAAATTAGAGATTATATAATTATGTATATAAAATTTGTTTATTTAGATTGTTAAAAAAAATTAAGACTTGGCTTTCCTCCCATACTCCTACTAGAAAAATTATATAATGTATGTAAATTTTTTCAGTTATTATTAAATATATATCATATTTTTAGAATCGCGGCATATTCATAAAATTTGTTAGCAAATTTTTATAATAGATTCAATGTTTCAATTTATAAGGGTCAGATTTTTTTAGATCTAAATTTTAAGAATAAATAAGTAATGAGGTTTGGCACAGTTGGTTAAGGTCTTGCCACCCCGATCATAAGAGAGTGTGTTCGAACCCTCTGACCGATGGGGAGACCTCATTGGTAGGCGATCTCGTAAGTCCCTTGTAAGCGCTCGAAGAGCCCTGGGGCCGTGCCCTGACCTTGGTAGGAGACTGGTGCCGAACCTATCTAAACTTTTTTTCTATCAAAAAAAAAAATAAGTAAGTTATGATGATATAATCACGAGTGAATACATATCTGAAAGTTATCAATATATGAATATATTATAATTATAATAATAATACTAGTAATAGTATATTAAATAGTTTAATTTATTTAGTACAAATATTATCATATGGAAGGCAAATATACCTAAAACGTGTCCCAACCTACCAATGTCGATCGTATTATATAAATAATAGATTATACTAATATTATAAAGGAAGAGATGAAAAAAAAAAGTGTGAAGTGACTTACATATTCAGGTAAAAAAAAAAAAGGCAACATACAATTAAGAAAACACCTTAATCTTTTACAAAGGAATGCAAAATGCATGAGACTGGTTGCAAGCACTGGGCATGTAACGACCGCATGTAACCCGACATGTACGGTATAGGAGAGGAGACTGAGATTGACGCTTTTACACCTCTCTCTCCCTTCTTCCTCCTTCATCCCCCACACGCATTTCTCTCTCTCCCCCTTTCCTCTGTCACGAAACAAACATCAACCTCCACGAATGACATGACGCGCGCCCACCACCATTCCCATTTCATCCCACTTGCTGCCTTCTCCTTGCCATGAAATTTCGTCGGAGACGTGGTGACACCCCCGCCCTTTCATGGATCTCCTTCTTCTGGTGCACTCTCTTCGTCGTCCTCTCCTCTGCCATCTTCACCACCCTCGCCACCCTCCGTCACTTTTATTCCCCAGGTGCGTACCTCTCTCTTCATTCCCCCTTCTCTCTCTCTTTCCCCCCTCCTACTCTCTAATTCCCTCTTTTTTCATTCCACACAGAATCGCTTCATTTCACCTCCGCCCTCTCACGCCGGCCAACCCGGGTGATGCAAGCCAAATCCAGCCACTCCTCCCAAACTCCAAAAATTATGGTCCGAGAAACGGTGGTTCTTCCTGATCAAGCTCTTGTTTTCCTAGATTACCCCCTATCTTTCCGGTTTCCTGCCGAACATGACATTAAATGCGCATATTCCTGGCCTAACTCCTCCCTCACTTACCAGCCTCCACTTCTAATAGAGTACCCCCAAGTTCGCCAGCAGATGGTTCGGTGCCCACTCCATCTACTTCGCCTCAACGTCTCCGTCTCCATCCAATCCAAGCTTTATTTTCGCCCCAGTTACAAGTGGCACCCGCTCGTCTATGAAGCCTTGTTCGACCGCGACAACAGCACCATCGTCTTCGTCAAGGGCTTCAACCTCCGACCCGGTAGAGAAGCTGACGCCTCCAGGTTCGAGTGCCTCTTCGGCTGGGATTTCACCTCCCTCAACTACCTTCTCACCTCCGACGTCATTTCCATCGCCCAGGAGATCGTCCGCTGCAGAACCCCTTCCAGCATTCTCACTATCCACCCTAAGGTGAGATCTTCCGTCAAGGTTTCAGTTAAGGCGGTCGGCAGAAAAGTGCTGCCCACAATCGCCATGCCAGGGCTCCGACTTCAACTTGACCCGCCTTCCCGGAAACACCACATAATGTGCATGTGCACCATGTTGCGCAACCAGGCTCGGTTCATAAAGGAGTGGATAATGTACCACACTCGAATCGGGGTCCACCGGTGGTTCATCTATGACAACAACAGTGATGACGACATCACCAACGTGATTGGGCTCCTGCTGCAAGCCGGATACAACATTACGCGCCACGTGTGGCCGTGGGTTAAGACCCAGGAAGCCGGGTTTGCGGACTGCGCATTACGGGCGCGTGATGTGTGCGAGTGGGTGGGGTTCATCGACGTCGACGAGTTCTTCAACTTGAAAACAATGGAAAATCTAGAAGAAGCGATCCTTCAGGAAACCAGAGGAATTAAAAATGTGGGGGAGATACGGACGGGTTGCTATAGTTTCGGGCCTTCGGGTCTGAATAAGATACCGCGAGAGGGAGTGATGGTGGGGTACACGTGTAGGAAGGCAGATAGGGAGAGGCACAAGAGCATAGTGAGACCAGAAGCGTTGAATCAAAATCTGATTAATGTGGTGCACCATTTTCACTTGAAGGATGGGTATATGGCGGTGGACGCGAACCGGACCCGAATGGTGATAAACCATTATAAGTACCAGGTGTGGAAGGTGTTCAAGGGCAAGTTCGAGAGGAGGGTGTCGGCGTATGTGGTGGATTGGAAGACGAGAGAGAACGAAGGGTCGAAGGATAGAGTGCCCGGGTTAGGGAGCAGTGCGGTTGAGCCGCCGGATTGGGTGAACCGGTTTTGTGAAGTGTGGGACAGGGGTCTGAGGAGACGGGTAGAGCGGATGTTCATGGACCCGACCACGGGTCTGCTTCCGTGGCAACCAAAGGAAGAACTCAGACTAAGAAAACCACGAAGGAGGAAACGAAGGCATAGAGGAGTTTCTAGCAGACATAATGAAAATGACACCCAACAAGTAGCGTTGACGTGAGAGTAACGTGAAAATGAGAGTATAGAGTTTGAGGGAGTATATAGAGATAGATGATTGGTCCCATTGGCTCTTTTTTGTACTTAGTCAGCAGGAACAACATATTTCAACCAATACATGAGTTGTAGATGTCTGCCCTATCTATTTCTTTCTTTACAGCAACTTGGTCATATGCTTACTCAAATGGCTTGATTTAGAATATATACAAATTACTTCATTCAATCCACTCCCTATATTCCGATCAAAAAAAAAATCCACTCCCTATAATTTGTCATGAGTAATACAGTAGAGTAGTACTTCCTCCGATCTTATTTATAAATAATTTTTCCTCTTATGGGCTAGTCCTTTTTACAAATAATTTTCACTTTTTGTCTGAAAATGTGAGCTTCTTTTTTCTTTTTTATCCTGATTAAATACTCATTCTTTCTCATATCTTATACACATTATCTCTCGTGCTTTTTATTTATTCTCTTTTCCTATACTCTTTTTATCAATAGGGGCATATATGAAAAAAATATAGCATTTTTTTACACACTTATTATTTTTAACTACCCGTTCATTTTACGCAATAAAAAAGAAAGTTGCTTATAAATAGGACTGGATGGAGTATTATTTAACAAACTAGAGAGGCCAGTTCCAATTGCTACTATTACACACTCTTTTTTTGTGCAATGGGCTATGAAGGGGGCTACGTTATTAAGGATCCATTGATACAATTATATGGAGCAACTAGCAATGTTGTGATACATAATGCAGCAATGTCTTACATTACACAATACAGTAGTCATTGTATTTTTTTCATTAGAGTTGTTTCTTTTGGGGCAAATTGCTAAATCATTATCCAATATCTTTAAAATAGAGAGATGGCAGCCCAATGATCTTTTTTAAAAAAAAAATCAAGGATTTAAAATAGAGCTTCATACGAGCTCATTTGAGGTATTATTTTGTCTTTAATTTAATACTAGTAATATTTTGTAAGTATTAAATCAAATGCATTTTATCAGGTCAAAAAAAATGAAATGTATTTATATTTTTTAAAAAAGAATATATAATTTGACTAGTTGTGTTACAATAAAATGGTATGTCCAACCAGGAGCGTGTGGTAGAGTGGTAAGGGCTCTTCCACCCTTAACCTTGGTCGGGGGTTCGATCCCTAGCCTTGGGTATGGAGCAGCGTTAAATCTCCTGGCCAGCTGTTCTACCCATCGAGGTACCTACAAATCAGCGGGGGGATTAGTCGGTTGCTCGGACGGCCCGGTTCCGGGGTCCAGATCTAGCGCTGGATACCTCTGATCAAAGATAAAAAAAAAAAAAATGGTATGTCCTGTTATAGCCGAAATTAACCTCTGCAAGATAAAGGCAAGCAGTGGAATAGAAAGGGTAATTAGGTAATTATATCAAATGGGGGAGGAGCCGGAAAAAGAAAAAGGGAAAAGGAAACAATGAGCCAAACGGGTCCGCATTTCCGACTTATCAGTGTGAGGAGAAAAAATTTCTCAGCATCAAAACCACGCAGTTTTATTTAATGGAGAGATCTGAACCTTGATAATCGTTTATGATAAATCTAATATTTTAAAATATTTTTTAAATCTCTCTTCTCATTGTAAAATAATTTTTACTATTTTTAATCTCTTAAAATATTTTTTTAGTTGTACCCAGTATATTAACAGACTTACTGTAATTTTACCCTTAATATATTTTTTCAACTCCAAAAATTATTAGATGTGTTATAAACTTGTCTGATTATTTTTATATCAATATCTCAGATCTCTCCCTTAAATAAAATTATGTGGTTTTGATGATGGAAAATTTTTTTCTCAATCACACTGATAAGCCGGAAATGCGTACGCGAGCAGGACGACTCGTATGGTATAAGACTACAAGTCACCATGTTTCTGCCCTGACATTAGAGCCGTTGCAATTGCCAACCCTACAACTATATTCAAAAAATTAGACCGTTAGGCCAAGATCACATTCTTCCACATTACTCTTTTCGCAGCCACTCTCTCTCTGTGATCTCCCAGACCCAAACAGCACCGAGCGGAAATGGTAAGCGGAGAACAAAGACGCAGCCCGGAGAACCAAAGCAACCCATCAAGAGAAACAAGGTCATCGGAAAATGGCAACAACTTGGGCGGATTGTTCAGCCCCAGATTCAAATCTGCGGCTGCTTTGGCCGGTTGGGATGAGGAGTCCCTGCTATTGGCCAACCTCGTCGTCCAAGACACTCCCGATAGAGTTTTGGAGAATGATAAACACTTTGATCTTAACATCAAGACTCCGACCTCCAATTCAAGAAGGTATTAATTTTCTCATTCTCTTCTCTCGTCATGGCCTGCTTCTTTTTTATCCTGTCATCATTGCTCGACCTTCAAGTATTGTTTTGATGTGGCATCTGTCATGTGTTTAGGAAACGCAGAGCTCAGAGGAGTCCCCTTCCAACCCCTGTTACTGTTCTTGACCTTGACCAAGATGAAACCCCCAGAAAGGGTCAGTATCTCTCCTTTGTATTAATTGTTATTTTATTTTTCTTCAATTCATGTTTTCTTCGTCATTCAAATGAATTCTGTTCGTGCACAGATAATGTAAAGAAGATGAAAGAAAACAGAACTAGCGCTGACGAAGCGGGAGGGAATATTTTGACCCAGCACAACTCTGGTTCTTCGTCTTCTTCTTCGGGATCTGCTCTTCCCTGTATTGATAAACTCAGGGAGGAGCTTTCCTGCGCTGTAAGAGCCCTAATTTTTCTCGAAGATCTCGTCTTAATGTCAATTTCTCCTTCTCTTTTCCCGATTTGACGTGCTGATATTCGATTTGCTTTGGCAGATTTGTCTGGAGATATGCTTTGAACCAAGTACTACTCCTTGTGGGCACAGGTACATCTCCAATTCCATACTTTCAATTGCCGGATTATTCAAGAACGTGGTCGATCGACTTCATTAAGAGGTAAAATAATGAGAGTTTTTCGATGGGTTTTTAACTCAATATATACCACTGTGCAGCTTTTGCAGAAAATGCCTTCGATCTGCAGCGGATAAATGTGGAAGAAAGTGCCCAAAGTGCAGACAACTAATTAGGTAACATCCCTAGGAACTATGAAGCTGATAGCCTGCGAAAGTAATATAAGCTAGTAGTAATATGATACTCCTCATACTACCAAAATCTACTGTTGGCTTATTTATTCCTATTTTTTTCTGGGAATTTCAGTAATGGACGATCTTGCAACGTGAACACAGTTCTTTGGAATACAATACAGCTCCTTTTTCCCAAGGAAGTGGAAGCAAGGAAAGCAGCAGGTGCCTTGAATATACGAGAAGCTCAGCAGCGCACGATTCCAGAAACAGCATTCTATAACAACCTAAGGATTTCACCAAGCGGAAGTACAAGAAGTCAGAGGAGAAGAGTAGTGATCACAACAACCACCCAAGATGAGGATGAAGATGCTGCATTGGCAAGAAGGTTGCAGAGAGAGGAAAATGGGGTGGTTCAGATTAATAATAATAATTCAAGGAACCTGACTCCATCTTCGTCATCGTCTTCTTCTTCAAGAGGGACGTCAAGAAGAAGGATAGCGAGCCAAGAAGAGGATGCTGCTTTGGCTCTGAGGTTGCAGAGGGAGGAGTTTATGCAGGCTTTCAGGGGAAGCCAAGCAAGTTCGGAAACAAGTGGGTCAATGTCAATGTCTTCAGCCAGAGCAAATTTGAGGGCCATGGCTTCTAGAGCAATCAATCTTCGAATTAGAGACCGAAGATTACGATAAACAGTGTCAATAGCAAACATTTGACCGAAGATTATGATAAACAGTGTCAATAGCAAACATTTGACTATGAACCAAAAACGTTTATTAACTGTGCTGCTTGAATGTGCCGTTTGAGGTTAAATGTATGTTTTAACCTCCGTATATCTATTTTCATTTCATATTCATCAAATATGCTTTCCAGAGATTTATGTTCTTTGCGCCAAGTTTTGAGATAGTGACAAAAATTGCACGCCATGTTAGCGGCTAAAGATATTAAAACTACAGATTTTTTATTTTTTTGGTCAAAAAGGACGGGGGTGAGAGTTCACATGGCAAAAATAAAAGCAATGATGCAGATGGGATGGAACCTCGACATTGTTTTCTTTCATTTTCTAGAGAATTTGCTGATAATTTTGCTTCTACATCGCATGCGTCTTGTTAAAGCTGTGATCAAAATCATCAACCTAGATTCTATCATCCTTTGATATTTTCACCAAATAAAAAATTGAACGGGACCTATGTTATTAGGTTGGGCAACCAGTGGTGGTGGAAGGGGACCTAGCAGGACGTGGCCCTCAAAATTTACACCACATTCAGTCTTTTTTTTTTTTTGATAGAAACCACATTCAGTCTTTAATATAAGAGCTAATTACTTGAATTTGTTCTAAAATATAAAACCTGTTTGAATTTGTTTTTAAATAAAAAGCTTCAATTTACTTTATTTTTTAAATTTATAATTTTTTCCTAAATTATCCATCTTGATTATACGGTTTCTTTTTTTCTTTTTAAGGATAATCATGATGAAAAATTGTATTTTTAGAAAGATCAACTTATATTTGTTATAAATAACTAATATAACTAATTTCTTTAATTTACTCAAATTAATCAACTAATTCTTATATTATGGAGGTAGGTTGTAGTTATGTATGTAATTTTAATCTCAGCCCTTCTTTTGCAGCGCAAAATCATATGTTTTAGTTATGGTTTTAAGTATTACGTGCTGGAAATATTATTGCAATTACGTTAAAAGCACCTGCAAAATCACCCGTCTATTCATCGTGAAGTTACACAAAAAGCCTATAATACAATACCAAAAACGACAATGCTAGCACTTGATTAGTTCCCTTCCACGCAGACGCACTCACACAACGAAACCTCCTTTTTTGTTTTTTCCTCCAGCGTTCATATCTCTGGTAGTTTCTTCCACTTTAACAAAGTTGAAAGAAACAAGGCGATTTTTGGCATCTGCAGTAAAGTGTTGTATCAGAGTCGGCAGAGGCATAACGTATGTATGGTCCAGATAAGGAGGAGGAAGAGAAGGTGGAAGACAATCTAACAGAAAACTGTCAAAATCACAAGGTGGCCACTGAGACCCTCAAAGTGCTTCCAATATTGAGGCCAGCAAGCCTGAACTGGCTTGAGGCAGGAGCATGCTTCATAATCAAAGATAACATGAAGCCGCCAAATGATTGATTCCCTTCCTGGGAGAGGAATCAGTTTGGGGGTCATTACCTCAAAAGATCTGTGATAATCTCCCCAGGGCTCTCATGTTAACGCAATCGCCTATTTATAAGAAAAATGGTAGATCATTGCTTAGTCTTTGGTGCGACACAAACATCGGGCCGACCAAGAAACAAAGCAAAGCACACTATGCCAGGAACTCTACTAGGTTTTTATTTTGGCTAACATATTCAACCAGCTTCTTGTATCCTTGGTCATCTCAGCATGACAGCATGTTAACTTATATGCAAGTCTCTTTCACTTTGAGCTGTCTAATAATCAACCCCCCAATTGAAAATCTTATTTATTGCAGAGTTTTATCTGCGACCTCCTTCAATTTACATTTTTTCAAATTCCCACAAGGTTTATTTTCACTTGGAAAAGAACCTGAAGAATTCTGCGGGGCAGTACGGTCTAGAATAGCAAAGCAGTGCACTTATCTTTACAGACTAATAGTATAATAAATCTCAAAAAATTTCATATATTTACGTCAAAAGTAATACATTATAACCCTCAGAAGGGGGGGAAAAACATGGCGGAGGAACGTCTAAATGTGGAGGCGCACGAGGTTAATGCATCTTAGGCTCAACTAATCTTACAGAAAACTCTGCATGTACAAAAAATAGAACTGACAAGAGGAAAGAACATGGAATCTGTTGACGACTAGAACCTTATCAGCACCGGGAAAAACTTGTGTACGTCACAAAATCCCAGGTGGTGGTAGGCAGAGAGTGATCAGTAGCTAACTTCAAAGACAGGCACCTAATATGAGAATTCATGGCCTCGAAGGGAAATATATTTCTTAACCCAGATGGCAACGTCCTCGGCACAAACCTGAGCCTGAGGTCTTTTTAGAAGTATGTCAAGAGTTGCAAATTCATGTACTGCATCCTTGTATTCAAGAACGGGTGCATCGACATTTACCTTCCGGAGCTCCTCCGAGTAAGCAATGGCACGATCCCTCATCCAGTCATGTTCTGCAACCACTGTCAATGTTGGAGGCATAAGCTTAAGAGAAGGCCCCCGGTTTGGAACAAGGGGATTAGCAGTTGGGTGATCCAGGCTAAATTCTTCATCAGGCAGGAATAGTTTCCATGCAAGCATACACATAGACTTGTCATAAAAGTAGGAGTTTGCCAACTTTATTTCCGAATGAGTAGGTGCACTTCCTATAAAGAAGGGATACATGAGGACTTGTGCCACCACCTTGACAGGGTCCAGAAGCTTGCCTGCTTCCACAGCTTTTCGAGCCACATAGTCTGCAATATTTGCACCACAACTGGCCCCAAGAAGAACACACCTGTTTCAATATCAGTAGTATAAAAACAAGTGTTAAATGCATTATAAGGACTAGCTTCCAACCATAACTTAGTGAAGCATGACAATTAGAAATCCAAATTCGGCAAAGAATTTAAGAGCTTATAACATAAGCTTTCAGCATTGTATTTCAACTTGCAAATTATCACACAAATATCCCTTATGGAGAGGCACAACGTCATACTAATAACTATTACTTAATCCACCATGCCCACAAAGGTAACAAATAGAATCTTCATGAACTCATGGATAATACTATAATCAAGCAGAAAACAAGAACACCTTATGCTTCACCCAATCACTATGATGCAAATTTCATGCTCCAAGAGATAGTAATACATCTAGTGAAAAGTAAGTCCAGCAAACTTCATATGGATTAAATTGAATGGGGGAGATAACCAGAATTAACCCAATTTCATCGCCAGTCTCCATGATTACAAAGATTTGGGTCATTAAAGGAACACGCTCAAGAACTGAGTCCAACATAAAGTTGAGGTAGGTTTGTGGAGATGCAACGATATTTTGTAAAATATGAGATACTTCATAAAAATCACTTCATTAAGAAAAATGGCAGTTGTGTATGATTATTGAACATGTACTAAGTTGAGATGCAATGTTAAGGTGATAAAGAGCAAGATAATTTAACTATTAGCCTTCATAGAGACATATTAATCTACCTGTATAGCTTTATCTTCTTTTAACTATAGTTTTCATTGAAACTTTAAGCCCCTTCTAGAAATTGGATTAAACTAGCATAAGCTAGAAAGCAGAGCAGGTTATGACAGCAGCGCTCCATGACCACCTTGGCGGTGCAAGGGCGATACGCGAGGTGAAACATGTGCCAATTATGTAAAGTGCAACATGTTTTACACTACATATGCATCACTTTGCGTTTTGTAAATGGCACATGTTTTGTTAAACCGCCCAAATCTAAAGAGTCCTCAAAAAGCAAAGTGCTCTATATGTAAAAGTAAAACCATGAGCAAGGATAAATCTCATGTCAGAGTGCTAGTTGTTCAAACTTTTATATCAACTTAAACTTGCGTCCGCTAAGCTCAACAGATGAGCTATAAATTACTGTACAGCCGAATTGATCATCTACAATCATATGTCTGAAATGCTTTATTGAATTAATCTAGCGCCAGCAGGATCAGAATATAATTAATAAAATCACAAAGAGAGGCAAGTCCAACCTTGAAGGATCTCCATGAACGGCCAACCATGGTTCAACTGCTGAAGCTCCAAAAGTGTCCACAATATGCCTATGGGCATCTGATTTTTTGAGCTCAATCCCACCACCTCGACCAATCCCCATCGATTTGTTGTATTCAGCTAAGTTTGCCTGCTTTGCTAACCAATTCAATGCCTTCATTCCGTCCTCAAAAGCTGCCGGATAACGATTTTCAGGAGCGAGCCTGTACCCCACAGCAATAAGGATCACATCGCAGAGTTTGGCAATTCGCCGACAGAAGTAGTCGTTTGCAACAGAATCGTTGCTTCCACTAACCCAACCACCACCATGAAACTGCAACATTACCGGCAGTCTACGACGATTATTTAGCACCGGCGAATAACCTCTGTACACCCCACCGCCGGTCAAATTTGACCCTTCCACACCATTGCTCTTACCATGATTATTAGGCAGCAAGGGATGAAAATCGGAATTGCGATTAGTCGCATCAAGTTGCGCAGATCGAGATGGAAGATTTGCTTTCCCATTGCTATGTCTAGGCCTAGGTCCGGGTTGGGCCACAGAATCCGATTCAGGGAGCCTTAGTGCGGTTTCGGGAAGGAAGATTCTTAGAGTAAGAGACGTAAAGGGGTCAATATGGATGTCCTTGGTGGCAACGCCGTCGGTGAAGGAAGGATTGGAGGCGGCAACGGATTCATCGGGCCGTGAGGTGACACCGAATGGGTCGGCTTCATCGGGCGGAGCTTGAATTCGACTCTGCAAACGTTGCTTCCAAAGAAACTTGAAGAACACGCTGTAGAGCTGCACAGCTACACCTGGCATTTCCCCCTTTCCCTAATCTGAACTCGTTTCACAGTAAAAACTCTCTGTTTCTGTACAAACTTGTGTTCTGTTTTCTGTACACCAGAAATGAAGATCACCTCGGAGTTCGCATATGTAGACAAACAAAGTAGGATCAGATTTAGAGTGAAGATTATGGGGTGACAGAGGATTAGGGCTTTGTAACCCCGAAATTGCTTCAATGGCGATGGTATCGCGAAGTGAAAAGGAAAGACAGAGGGAGGGAAAGCTTTGTTTGCGCTGGGGATGACGGTGACGCAACTTTTACACTTTAAATATAAAGTTTAAACATTTTTCCGATATAATCCTAATCCTAATTATGGGATAAAATTGATTTTTTTAAAAAAATTAAAAAAATTAAATAAGTTATTTAATTATATCATTGTATCTTTAGATTATATATCACTTTATTAGTTAAATTAATTAGTTTGGAGAAAAAAATATAAATATAAATACTTTAAAGTAATTTAATTAGATTCCTTAAACTTTCCAAAAAAAAAACAACTTTGCTTATATTTAGGACTGGAGAGAATAATAAATACTCCTCCTGATCCTTATTATAAGGCACCAACTACCAATTCCCACAAACTAATAAAAGTAGTTAAAAGCATTGAAATTATTTTAAAATTCATATGATTTCCAATATTACCCTTACTAACTACTCTAAACTCAAATATATCATATTAATTATTATTCTCTCCTACTACTCTCATTAAACATAAGCAAACATGGAAAGATAAATTAAATGCTCATTAAAAACTTGTAAGTACCTTTTAAAAAGAATAAAAAATACTTATTAGTTGGTGTCTTATAATAAGAATAAGAGAAAATACTCCTATCTAGTTTTCAATAAAATTCTATTATTTATAATTTTAAATTATATCACTGTTATTTTTTAAACAATATTATAGCTAAGCATCATCTTTTAAATGAAAAATGAGAGGAAGGGTGGAATGGTGGGTTATGCTTGACGATTATATATTAAAAAATAATATATGGTAGAAATTTATTAGAACCAAATATACTCGTATCAAGTAATGAATTTCCACAACCCAAAATGATCTTTTTTCTGAATAATTCTATTTATGGCTATAATAGTATAATGATAAGTTTTTTTGGGCTCTAATGATAAATAATTAATATATTGATGCATTTTTATTGGTTGTATGTGTCGGGGACGTTCACGTGCCATGTGGCGGGCGGAGAGGGGGCTATAATCTGCTGCATCAACACCTGCGTGCACCTGCTTTAGACATTTGTTGGACCTGTCGTACATGGCGGCTCCTGCTGAGTGTTGGAGGCATGTGAACGTGAGTCTGCCAGAAAAATACGTAGGAAGAGTTTTTTTCCCGACTTAAGTAATCACTGGTTTAGGAATCTCCAATAATTGATTAATAAGACAAATTAATTAACAGTAACTACATACTACTCCATCCATTTCGTTTATAAACAACTTTTTTTTTAAATGGTGTAAAATAAACTGCTAGTTAAAAATAATAAATATATTAAAAATATCATACTTTTTTTATATATATATCCTTATTTATGAAAAAGATATAGGAGAGATAATAGATAAACAATAAGAGAGATAATGAGTATAAGATATGAGAGAGAATGAGTATTTAATAAGGGTAAAATAGAAGAAAAAAGCTTATATTTTCAAATCAAAAGTAAAAATTATTTATAAAAGGGATCAACCCTATAAAAAAATAAATTACTTATAAATAAGATCAGAAGAAGTATTACTTTAATTTTTGTCAGCTTCACGCCCAATTGAACGTGGTGGATGGTAAATGTCACTGTTACCACTTTTCGCGGTAAAATTTACATTTTTTTTTTACAACGAAAATAAATCACAGATTGAGAATTTGAGATATCAGAAGGAGCAAGGAAATTATCTGAAAGAAGGACCATTTCAATTTCTAAATGTAGTTAGCAAATATTTCACCTTTTGGAGATGGGAATGGTCAAACTTTATATTACCAGGTCTCAGTTCAGATTTTTTCTACCATTCTATGTGTTGACGATTAATCGAAGAATGAAGGATCAAATTTGACTTGTTAATCGGTTACGTTTTATTTTTCTTATTATATTTTGAACATTATTCCATTTCATCGTCCTAATTTTTGGTTGGTTCTTGAAGACACATTTCTTAGGTGGCTGACGCGTCTGTGGTGGTGATATCACACCTTCTCAGTCAGACATTGCCACCAAAGAAAGGTACGTGCTTTTAAATATCACCGTTTCAGTTAATTAATTTTGAATGGTCGTATTTGTACTTCCAGATATCATTTAATACTTTAGGATTTAGACATCAACATGGAGAGCAAAATATGTTGCAAAGATAAGTTATTCCTAACTAATATATATGTATCAATAAAAAGTCGTTGAAAGTATTAAATTTATCGTAAAATTTAAATGATTTTTAATACTCCCGTTATTGATTACATGCAACATCATATGAATTTTTACTCTCTTTGACTTTTCTTCTTAAATATGGATTCGTGTGTGTGTGAAGAAAAATATTTAATACTCCTTCAAATTAAGCAAATGTCCTTTCAAAAAGAGTAAGAATACTCCAGATCAATAAGAGTACTTCATAGAAGGCAGCCAAAAGGAGTGAATTCGTACTCATTAATGATGTAGAAGTGTTCATAAAACTTCTCAAATCTATCATTACTAAAAGTTATAAAGATTATATTAAATGAAAGTTCGCTAGCTCTTTAATTATATAGAAGGATAAAATAAGTATAAAATGTTAAAAACATGCACTCTTGTATTTTAGATAGGATGGATTAAGAAAGAATCTATCTTATGGACCGAACTGAGTAAGGCAGAGTTTAGAATGACGGAAATTGCATGTTTGTTCTGTTAATGACCTATTAGGTTATGCCATGAAAGTGAGTACATACGTGGCAGTTTGTAAACTGGGATGATGAGATGAGATGGCAAGAAAAAGTCGAACACAATTTTATGCCTTTCATGAGACCCTGGTGTTTTTTGGAACCAGGCACCCATCTAGAACACGATATCTTCTAACACACCCCCAAGATCCTTGCCAACATGTACCAACTATTCAATCATCTTTGATATAGCTGGTCCAAAAAAAAAATCATATTTAATATATATATATATATATATATATATATATATATATAATGATATCTGAAAGGGTTTGAAAACTTCCATCCTACCCTATCACCTGACCTCACTACATATAACTATAATATGTAATTAATATATTAATATGATCAACTATTCAATATCCAAAGTTATTAATGTCCTAGTGATGTATTCTTTAACATTAGCATAGAACAAATTTAGTTCAAAAAAAAAATGCATCCCCTCCAATACTCAATATAAAATCTTATGTGCAATGCAAAATATAAATGAGATCTTATATTAAAGATCGAAAATAGTATCATTTATTCTCAATGTTTCAAAAAAAATATTAGTTCATACTCCATCTGGTTCTTAATATATGACTTACTTGGGGAGTTGATGTTGGTCCTAATTGTAAGACTTATTTACTGTGTGTGTGTTTGTTTCTCTGTTTGCGCGATCAATCGGACTTAAACAATGGCGCAAACGGACTTAAACAGTAAAAAGTATAAAATGGGTGTTTGTTTCAGCGATTGGATTTAAGGTGAAAAAAGTCATAAGTTGGAAAAAGTCATAAGCCTCAAAATGAAGCTTATTGGAGTTTATGTGCGTGTGTGTGTGTAAAATAATATTGATAGGAGTATTTTCATATTTTTGGGGATAATGGGGTACTCAAAATCACTTCTAATCACAAAACTTCTTTTATGAAAAATGTTCTAAATAATTTTCTCTTTCTTTAAATAGTAATCTTCTGCTAATTAGATAATACTTTAGGATAAGAGTTTAGGTAAGTTTTGAGTTTTGTTAATATTGGCAAGTTTTGAGTTTTGTTAATATATGACTGTAGAAATGTAGAGAATAATTAATAATTAATTTTAATCAGTTTAGATTTATTATTTAGTTGTTTTATGATTTTATAGTCAATTTTTTTATAAACATGTCATAAATTAGTTTATATATAGTGTTTTTACCCATTAAATTTAGTTTAAATAATTTATTTGGATTATTGGAGGTATTATTGAGGTTTTAATCAGTTTATTTTGTTAGATTTTGAGCTACGTGAAAATATGAGTTTAATATAATTTATAAGACTTAAACTTGAGATGCACAATAGAACACTGTATCTTCTAACACACCCCAAGATTGTTGCCAACATGTACCAACTATTCAATCATCTTCAATATAGCTGGTCTAAAAAAAAATCATATTTAATATATATATATATAATGATATCTAAAAGGGTTTGAAAACTTCCATCCTACCCTATCACCTGACCTCACTACATATGACTATAATATGTAGTTAATATATTAATATGATCAACTATTCAATATCCAAAGTTATTAATGTCCTAGTGATTTATTCTTTAACATCAGCTTAGAACAAATTTAGTTCAAAAAAAAAAATGCATCACCTCCAATACTTAATATAAAATCTCATGTGCAATGCAAAATACGAATGAGATCTTATATTAAAGATCGAAAATAGTATCATTTATTCTCAATGTTTAAAAAAAAAAATTAGTTCATACTCTCTGGTTCTTAATATATGATTTACTTGGGGAGTTGATGTTGGTCCTAATTGTAAGACTTATTGACTATATTTGTCAATATTTTCCCGATTTACCTCTAATGATGTCCACTCAACAATAATCAAGTAAGAAATAGATGAAGAGAATTAAGGAAGATAATTATGATGTTTTGAAAAAAACATGTCGTATTAACTAACTTAACTAACTTTTTTAATCTAATCAAATTAGATAAATAGATCTTACATTAAATAACGGAGAGAGTAGTACTAATACAAAATATATACTCTTTATCCTTAGAGATTGATCTGTGTACTGACGGTAAATGATACTTAATCCTTAACACCCAAAGGAAATCCATAATCAAACTATCAGCACATAATTATGCTATAGCAACCAAGAATGTATGTAAGGGGTAGGAAAAACAAAAGAGTCTGAAGGAAAAGAATGAAGAGTTGTCGTTGTTGTTGCCACGTAGCATCCCTTATCATGGAATGCTATGATCAGCATCCTTATACTCAAGGGATGAGGCTGGGAGCTCAATTCACAATTTGTGAGGAAAAATGTTGTAGGATTTGGTACTCAATATAAAATATCACCCCTCATGAAAATGGCAAAAAGAACCCATATATGACACTAAAATCGGGCTAGTGTACATGGAGACAAGTAGAATTTTATAGGCCATTTTATGATCCCTTTAACATAATAAATATGTATGACAAAGGAGCCGAGCCGAGCCGAGCCATATTCTTTTCAGGCTTTTCTCTCATTTCATTGTTCACATGAATAGTGTTAGTTTGCCTTGGGCATCGTGACAGACCAAGCTTTTCATCATATAGCTCTGAGCTTGGTTGATTTAATAGCGTCTAGTTCCCACCATATATATTTATCTGCCAGGGGTTTGTAATGGTTAGCACGTGGGGGGGAGCATTGAGACCTATTTCCGTATTGTGGTTCAGCACTTCAGCAATTCCCAACTAAATGGAAGGTTCAAGGTCATGTGTTGCTATAATTAGTTAGTTTCCATATTGTTTTTCCTAGGAAGTATGCACGTCCCTTCAGGTAGTGTCCGTTCAGGTGTATAGATTATTGTTGCTTTACATTGTTCATTTAGTTTTTAAGCATTGGGGGTCCAGCGGTTAGATCCATGTTTTAACAAATTTGGTGGTGTAATGGGAAGCCTTGCAACATTATAACCATATGGTTGGTGTTTTCAACTGTGTAGACATTATTTGTTACATATTATTATATATTAACTATAATAAATATGGCAAGAAGTGGTTGGGTTCACTAAGGATGTTCATTTTAAATACCTGACGTTCTCATTCCTAAACCCTCACACTGAACATAATATACTCTCTCTCACTGACTTCCTCTGAGTTTTTCTTATTGTTTCTGTCCTAAAATTTTGCCAACATTGCCAAAATGGCCGGACCATACAATCACCTTGACAGCATCTCACCAGGGTCAACAGCTTGGAGAATAATGGTGAAGGTGGATCATTCATTCCCTCAGATTGACTACGACTTGTATGAGTTGGATTTTTGCTACCTGAAGATGGTTTTATCTGTTAACCTTATTGTCTTTGATGAGAAGGTGTGTTCTTAACTACGAAGTTTGTGTTTTAGTATGTTGATTTTCTTATCCTTGCTATGGTTTGAAAAACTCAGGGCTCACAAATGATCATTTGTCTAGATACTGATGAGGTCATTGATCGATTTGCCAACATTCTAAAGCCAGGAAAGGTTTTTTACTTCAAAAACTTCATTATGGTAGAGGGTGGTCAAGGCATTCACGACAAGTACCATATCGTGGCCCTCCCAAACACAACAGTTCAGGAGTACATTGTTGATACGCCAAACATTGTTTCAAAATGGTGGATGTTCTTGACATCTGAAAGGGTTTGATGTATTCATCATATGCATAAGGTGATTAAGAGCTTCTTTCTTCATTATATGTCATGTGTATGTCTTCTTTAAACTTATATGTGATATAAATGCTTGCTAATACTTTTTTCTTAGAGATAGCAGGCATTTAAGGAATTCTTTCTTCTCCTGTTCAATTTCATTGGGAGCGAGTGCATGGCCTCATAACTCAAGAGATAAGTTTCCAGTTGGAAGACAAGCAGTTGAGTTATTGTTAAGTGAGGTTTGTGTGTGTGTGTTGGATGTGGTTCTAACATCAAGTACATCTACTCAGTACGATCAGGTTCAGTGTGTGGTTGCAAGGTGACAATGCGGTTTATTCATGGTTGGAGTATCAACTTTTTAAGAGAATGCAATAGTTAGTGTTGATTGTCCAGTATGGTTTCATCAAGAAGGAAGGAGGTACCACAAATACACTCTTTTATATTGTTAGTACATCCATGTTTGAATAAATGAGGTTATGGTTTATTCTTTTAACTGCTACTACAGATGAGTTTTCGATTAGAAACTATAACTACGCAACTAGGGTTTTCTGGAACCCTACATTTAATGACATTCTTCCTATGAGGAGGGAATTACTTGCAAGAGCAGGAAGGGCTTGAAGATGTAGGTTGGCCACCACTTAGGGTACTTGGTTATTTTGTTGGCCATGCATCGGTAATTGCTAATCTCATGTTGAATAAGCAATTGTCACCATACTCCCTATTATTAATGATAGAGTATGTTGCATGGTCCTTTATGTGTCGTTGGTTGTAATGGTTATTGTATTGGGTATGTACTCAGAAACTCTGTGATGGTTGGAGTGTATTATGTAGTAGTGTGACTGGGTGACATGTGTAAGTGTCATATTATACAGTAGTTATTGTAACACTTTATTCTTAAAACCTATATACTTAATATATATAAGTCCAAAAGATACTTGCCAAAGAACTCCAAATATTATTTGCAATGTTTAGTATAAAAAAAATTATTAATCAAAGGATTTTATAACAAAATAATCCTAGTGTCATGACAATTAAATATAAAGTGGCATAAAGATGCACAAGGAGCCTAATAGAGCCTTCAAGGCTTGCTCCACATATGCCTTCCCTTGCTTCCTACTAGAATATTCACATGAAAAATGTTAATATAATAGGATGAGATTCAATGTCTCAGTAACTACTAAAAGTTTCTACCGTACACAAGCAAATCATATATGATGAAAAGAATGAACCGATTACGTGTATATTAGTATGTACCATAATCCTCATACAAGACAATTACAAATTTAATTATCATTATGTCAATATGTATTTTTATAACAACATATAATATACAATTATATAATATACAAGATACAACCTCCCTTATATCATCGTCCATCCTTATACCGATGACTGGAGCAATAAGTTAACACATAGTCCAACAGAATCCCATCCATTTGACTAGATCATCCTAAGCTCACCAATTCTTAAGATACACCCAGTCAAAGATGTAGAGCTTAAATCTGGACCATGGCTCCCCTCCTTAAAAGAACACAACTAAGGAGGTGTCACATGTCCCACAACTCTAATGCAATCCCGGCGAAAGAAAAATATAGAAGAAGGGGCCCTAACAAGTGTCATCCACTGTGCACCGAGTGATGGCATACCATGTGGTAAAATATCTCAACATACAAATTCCTCCTTACTCCATCCCATCACAAATACAACCGCCATGATAGTTATATTTAATCACCAATAAATATAATATCACTAAACGATAAGGTACAATAATTCATGCCTCCATTCATATCAAATCTCATCACATATTCAAACATGCCAAAAAGAAAATAATAATAATCCAACAATAAATTAATTATCATTAATTATTAATTATGTGACTAAAGTGAGTTATAGATAAATTTACATGTAACATTACTTATTTGACAATTTATAATACATACACATACACATATAATTCAGTCCATTTTTCTTTTATAAAAAAAATAGTTATTCACAATCATACATAATTCACAAGTATATGGAAGAATATTTAGAGTTACCTGTTACTCCCTAGCATACAAGTAATCACACAAGTATTCTACTCTAAAATCACTCTAAAGCCTCAAACAACCTTATAAGATTTAATATTATACAGATACATATTTACTAGTTACCACATATCAACTTTTATATTAAGAGATTTTATATTAGTTAGAAATTAGAGATAAACATTATCTACGATACAGAAGCTTTAATATATATATATATAATAAAATCTTTGAAATGATATATGCACAAGATGCAACTACAAGAAAAATGACACTGCACAAATAGTTACAATTATATTAAGGGAAAATTCCTAAAAAAGGACTTGGAAATCATGAAAAGACAGAAATTCACCTGAATTTCTGAAATCCTGCAGAGGTGCTTGGTGACTTGTCAGGGTTTTAAAAATTCAGAGGAAATGACCAATTTTCCCTTACTTATTTTTTTATTAAAATAATAAATACCCCACCGGCCGCAGCTAGGGAGGTCGGCCAGCGCTGGCGATGGGGGCTTCGGCCAGGGAGCTTTAGGAAAAAAGCCCAAAGTGATGGGGGTGGGGGTTCAAACCCCCCCACCACTTTCATGCACAAAAGGTGCATAACCACTGGGCTAGCAAGCCCTTTAGTATATACGGTGCAAAATATATATATATATATATAGTAAACTTTGATTTTTAACTAAGCCAACCAACAAGTTCAAATAAGGAATTGACAAATTAATAAAAGAAATTAACAAGTGCTAGCCCAGTGGTCATGCACCTTTTATGCATGAAAGTGGTGGGGGGTTCGAACCCCCACTGCCACCACTTTGGGATTTTTTCCCAAAGCTCCCTAGCCGGAGCCCCCACTGCCGGCCGCCCGGGTGGGGCGGGCCGACCTCCGCCCGGCCGGGTGGCGGGGTATTTATTATTTTAATAAAAAAATAAGTAAGGGAAAATTGGTCATTTCCTCTGAATTTATAAAACCCTAACAAGTCACCAAGCACCTCTGTAAGATTTCATAAATTTAAGTGATCTTTTTATCTTTTCATAATTTTCATGTCCTTTTTTAGGGATTTTCCCTTGTATTAATGAAGAAAAGGAAAGACTTGGAAGTAGGTGGAGAAAATCAATGGCATAAATGGTACTATTATAATATTATATTGGTCTTAACAAAAAGAGGAGGCCAACTTGCCAAATGCCAAGGAAAGAAAAGAAAAGTTGGGACGCCTAGTCAGGGAATATTATAGAATGGTTTTTTTTTAATTAAAAAATTATCTTAAAAAAGTTTATAAATGGTCATACACACACATACATTATGGGTTCTTCTCCCTTTTCTCTTTCTCTTTTTTCTTATATTTATATTATATGCATACATACTCTTACTGACATGGATGGGAAGCAGCTGGGTACAACCAGAGTGAAAAGACTTTGAGAGAATAACACACATGATCTGAAGAAGGAGGCTTAAGAGGAGAAAAATAGAATAATAAGGAAGACACCCACACCAACTCCAACAGTGATAGACCAAGAGAAGTGGGTCAAGGAAATTAAATACAGAGACACCTATGAAGAGACGCACTCAGATATTGAAGAAATGAATGAAAGAAGGGATTATGTGAAGAAGTGATAAAGATTATAAGATACAATCACACTCAATGCTTTGATTGATAGAAAACGTGGGGTCAAAGGGGTCACAAAAAGAGGAGTAAATAAATGCTCATACACTCCACACACATGACGACTGGACAGTAAAATAACAACCGGACATGGTTTAAAAATCTTAAACAAAGGAGAGAAGTGGAAACAAACAAATGTGGATGTGAAAGACATGTATCAGAACAAGAACAACGGAAACGAAATATAAACAGTAAAATGGAGAAAAGAATGAACCTCATATTTAGCAGGTGAGGTGCGGCGCCTAGGGCTTCTTTTTTAGAGGGAGAGATGGGATATATATAGGAAAGAGAATCTAGGGTTTAGGTTAGCCTTTAAAAAAATAATAAATTTTTTCTTTTTATATTACTTTCTAATAATAAGATAAGTTTACACACACATTACCCATATATTTAAAATAATTATTTTTAAGGAGGTATTTCACTTGCATATTATTTTTAGAATAGATTTTTTTGGAACTTGATACTTCTCTTTACTTATTAATTTATTTTATACTCTTTGACTAAATAAAATCTAAAATATAACTAACTCACTAATAAAAATAAGGATGTTACAGTTATCATTTTATTTTAATGAAGTCAGGTAATTTCGATTCACATTAAGTGCCATTATATGGGAAAAACAATTAAGGAATTATAAGGTATCCCTGCATTCAAAAAGATATGTAATCACTTTCATCTAAAAAGCATGACAAAAATATAGCTCATAACTTATATGATCCGCTTTTCCTTGCGGAAGACAAAAGCCATAATGCCACTTGTCCCAATGAGTTCGGACATATCTTAAATTATTCAAGTAATGTGAGCAGACAATTAAAGAACAATGCCATGCATATTTGTTCTCGAAAAAGATGTTCAAACAGATAATATGCACCTTTAATTAGCATGAAAACAAATTATGTTGAGATGCACTTTCCTTGAAGGAAACAAAAGTATTAATGTCACTTTGTTGCTCAATGCTACCAAACATGTCTCCAGTTGTAGCAGGCATCAATGGAAAAGACTACCATAGTCTATACAAAGAGTAATTAACAAAGTAAATTGCTTTAAATGCCAAATACCAAAGGCACGGGAAAGAATAATTATGAATATTGTAAGGCTCACAACATTGATTGCAAACTTATAACCAGTTCACTTGAGTAATGAATAATGTAAAAGGTTATGGGAGCTTTAAATGCTTTTTGAATAAGTCTGGATCGAGGTTAGTTTTTTTGCATGTTAAGGTTGTCATAGTAGGGGCTACCATTCTGACTAAGGATCGTAGAGTTGTGTTGAATAGAGGTGGGTACATAGTTAGGTACAAGGTGGGATTTTGAAGTATGTTTTCATTAGTTGTGTGTCTAATAAGTTAGAAGTTACCACCACAAGGAACTGGTTTAAAAGTTCTATGGTGTAAAGGCTAGGATTTTAGGGTTAAGATAGCTATATTATCATGTGGAGTTATGGTGCCATTGCTGATATAGATGGCATGACATATCGTTCAGACTTTATTGGGTTTATCGCACTTAATATGCAAGTGGTCAAAAGATTTTCTACTTTAAAGTAGTATTATCCGTTAGGGTAGAACAATAGTGCTCTGTCACTGTGTCATTTGTTGAGATATGGCGGCTCTGAGGTAGTATAAATAGAAAAAAAGAAGGCACCAAACTGAAATATGATATAGCATATAGCTCTGAGATTATGTCTTTGTGAAGATCACTAGAGTTGCATCTGTGAATAATGTACCATTTGCAACTCGAGGTAGGTGCTAAATCAAGTACCTTAGATTTTCATCCAATGGGTTTTGGTTTTCATCATTGGATAACTACTTTGTTTAATCCAAAGGTGTTTTACCAAGCTTTGACAAGTGGAAAAGATGGGGAGAAGGCTATATAGTCTGCACGTTTTTTGACCATTGGTAATAAAAATCTGTTGTTAGATAAGATTTTGCTTGTATGAAAGTGATTTGTATAGGGTTTTGTGTTGACAGAATGTCAACTACAAATACTGGTGACTAGTACAACTTTTTTAATGAAAGTACCAGCCATGCCTGAATGCTGTCAAGGTTGAGACTGACCTTCTAATCAAGTTAGAAAACAAATTATATTAGGTACATATTCAAGGTACAAAACAAACAGACTTTATACCAGCCAACTCATGTCATGGAGTAATAAAAGATGTACAAAAAAACAAACCATAATATTTTATCAAATTTGGTTTATTAATAAAACTATAGTTAAAAAGCTGTATATAAGCAACTAATATGCAACTTTTTTAATAAAAGTACCAGACATGCCTAAATACTAGCAAGGTTCAGACAAACCTTCTACTCAAGATAGAAAAAGTTTGAAAACAGCTTAATTAGTTTAAACTTTCTACTCATTATTATAATATGTCCTATGTTAATATCATATCATAGCCTATCCGAACTAAATATATTATTTGTGAAGATTACAAAGTTGAAGTGGTGCACACTACAATGTATGGTTAGTTATATTTCAGTTTGACGCCTTCTTTTTTACTTGCCAAAATGTGGGGATTGTTGTAGTTGATGTCCTTCATTAAAGAAATGGTTGCAAGCTGAGGATTGTTGTCCATTTGTTAAGTTTATATGATATAATTACCGTTTATGTTTTTTATTTTGACATTGTGCTGAGTTCAGATTAGTTTGTTCAGCAGCCTATTCTAGACTTGTAGGGGCTCGGGGCTCAAGTGTTCTTAAGAGTTCAGAGCTGAGAGTAGTTTCCAAGGAGCTAAGGCACGATTTTCTTAAGTCATCTTAACTTAAGAGTTCAGCTCTGCCAAACTATCATGTGAGAGTAGTTTCCAAGGAGCCAAGGCATGTTTTTTGACAATTGGTTATAGTTGTCTGCTGTTAGTTAAGATTTTCCTGGTACGAAAGTGAGTTGTATGGGATTTTGTATAGGGTCTTGTGTTGACAGAATGTCAACTACAAATACTGGAAAAAGTTACACATTTTTTAATGAAAGTACCAGCCATCCCTAAATGTTGTCAAGGTTTAGACAGACCTTCTAGTCAAGATAGGAAAAAAACCATATTAAGTAGTTAGTTTCAATCAAAACAAAGCAAACAGACCTTACACCACCTATTCCATTTGATGCAATAATAAAGAATGTTCAAAAAAACAAACCATAATATTTTATCAAATTTGGTTTATTAAAAAAAATATAGTTATAGTCGTGCATAAGCTGTCGAGTGGTATATCTATTTCTGGTTTGACAGACCTTCTACTCAAGTTATTATAATCTGTAATATGTTAATATCATATCATATTCTATAAAACTAAATAGATTATTTGTGAAGATTATAAAGTTGAAGTGGTGCACACTATAATCTATGGTAAGTTATATGTCGATTTGGCGCCTTCTTTTTTACTTGCCATGCTTATTATGGGAATTGTTGTAGTTGATGTCCTTAATTGAAGAAATGGTTGCAAGCTGAGGATTGCCATCCATTTGCTAAGTTTATATGATATGATTATTTTATTTGTTTATGTTTTTCAAGCAAACATTGTGGTGAGTTCGGATTAGTTTGTTCAGCAGCCTATTGTAGACTTGTAGGGGCTCGGGGCTTAATTGTCCTTAAGAGTTCAGAGATGAAGCTGCCAAACTATTATGTGAGAATAATTTTCACATCATTTGGCAAAATTTACAAGGGGTTTTTTCAAGGTGCTTCAGGTTAGTAACCAGCAAGTTTTGATGGGTCAAGTTGAAGGAAAGTTTATTTCCGGATTCATGCATGAGCCCATTAGTTATTGGATACATTTTATGTTTCTCAATTGCATACCTGTAGGTTTAAGATGTCAATCGTCTATGTTTTTTCATGCTTCCTATCCTGCCATACCCACCTCCCTCCTCTTCAGGTTGTTGGTACTTATAAATATACCTAAGCATTTATGGTTGGATTAAGTCACCACAAGTCTGTCTTTTTAAAGAATATTGAATTATATTACTATGTCAGTCTGTTTCCAATGGCAGTATGCAAGATGTCAACGTTCAAGGACATTGATGACTTAACCGATAGGTGAA
This sequence comes from Inga oerstediana, assembly GCA_963210345.1. NCBI lineage: Eukaryota > Viridiplantae > Streptophyta > Magnoliopsida > Fabales > Fabaceae > Inga > Inga oerstediana. The sequence goes on from OY723401.1 coordinate 5,814,168, forward strand.
AGGTTGTGGTTAAGGTCATAAGGAGATGGAATGTGTACTAGAAGGACCACCCAAACGATCTTTTTTGCATCTCAATGATGCTGGTGGATGTAGAAGGTGGCAGAATTCAGGCTTCCATCAATAACAGGGGTCTATTCTCTTTATTTGATGACAAGTTGTGTGAAGGAAGTATTTATTTTGTGGCGAATTTCATTGTCTCTAAGAACAACATAGAGTATAGGGCTACTAACCACCTGTTTAAAATAACCGTGGGTGTTCAGACATAAGTAACGGGGTCAAATTCCATAATCCCGGAGTACTCATACATGTTTTTCCCGATTGCTGACATAGTTGAAGTTACCTAGAATAACACTGTTGATTATCTAATTGGCATTTTTTGTAAAGTGTTGGTTGGTTCGTTTTTTTAGATTATTTCATATATTTCTTGTAGTTCCAGATATCATTGAAATTATTCATTGTTGTTTTGCAGATATTATTGGATTTGTGACTTTTGTCGGTGCATTTGAAGAATATTTTGTGAACAATGAAATTAAGAACAAGATACGGTTGACAATTGCTGATGAGATGTGTGTTTCATATTGATGGTTTAAATTTATTATGAACTTAATATCTAATGTGTTATTGCGTTGTGCTTGATTAAGGTATTTTGTGGTGTTTTTCATTTCTTCCAGGGGGAGCAACATGTTGTGTGTTTTATTTGATGAGTGTGCTGTTAATGCATGCATGCATGACTTTATTAGGATGGAGGCACCTCTCGTGATTCTCATACAACTATGTAGGATTGGTTTTACTAAAGATGGTAAGGATATAGTTTTTAGTAAAGTTGCTGAAGGATATAAGAGACAATATTAAGTACTTATGTTTAGGTGACAATTCATTGAATATGTTTTTTTTCAGGAACTCCTGAGGTTTGTAGTTCCTTCAATGTCATTAAAGTGGTATTCAACATGAAATCCCCTGAAGTGAAGAACTTCATTGAGAGGTTATTTTTTATTCATTGTTGACGCCCCATTATTAAGCATGATGACCTTTTTTTTATTTATTTGTATGTTCCTTTTTTTCTATTAGTGCTAAAACCCTGCCATCACCCACTATTAGTACCATATAAGCAACTGCTCCAAGTCAGTATTCAAATGTTTCAGCAAGCAACCTGATTCGCACTCACCATGTGATCAACATTGCTGATATAGCTGATAAAGCTGGGGTAGGTGCCAGAACTAAACTAGAAACATTGGATAAAATGTAAACATAGACGGTTCATGTCTGATTTGTTCATTTTCATGTTATAGGAGGACTACTTCATAATTGAGTGTTTAATCATCAAAGTTGACACTAGAATGGCTAGTACTATGATGGTTGTGATAGGTGCGGCAACAAAGCAAAAGTTGTAGGAGGGAAGGTCGCACAAGCAACCTGTCCAAGAGGAAGAAGATTGTTGTGGAGCCAAAGTTTGTTTAGCATACTTTTTTTTTTTTTTTGAATGATAACTGGAATTCATTAAGTTACAACAAAGAACTTAATACAAAGCAAAAGGGGAAACCCCATTTGAGCTATTTATGTTTTCAAATATGCTTCTAGTATATAAAATGAAAACAAATAATAAGCTAGATGTATGTTTTTAAATATATGTTTTTAAATACGTTTTTAAATATTTGTTCATTTTCAGCATACCTTGAGTTGTATGCTTCTAGAAGAAATGGACGTATAGTTTTCTTTATGTTTTTACCTTTTTATGCCTCTACTTTTTTGTCTACTCTATTGTTTTGTTACTTCTCGAGTCACTGCTTCCCAATGCTCGTTCTATAAAACATCAAACTGAAAAGGCTCTACAAAGCAAATTCCCTGATAGAACCGGGTCTAAACCACCCATTTTATGTCCACCCAATGCCATATATACATCAAATGCTTGTCATATGAGGTAAGAGAATGGATCCAAATGAAGCTATTTTACAAATACAATGGAGCCATTTTGGCCGGCCCCATCTTTGACCCTGCTTCAACTTAATGTTACACGACCAAGAAAACTAACCATAAGCTGCTTTAAAGCCATTCCTCAGATTTTCATGCTCTGCGAAATCAAAAATCAAGGAACAGTTGGACTGAAAGAAATCTCTAATTGCCTAGCCAGATGGTGCACGGGTGGCATTTCTGGGAGAAACTAGGACTGGCTCATTGCTTGCAGCTTTCATAGCTGCTATCTCTTCCAGCCTTTTCCATTTAGCCTCTTGCTTTGACTTAACATCTTCCTCCTGTGCTTCATCTTCCTTAAACTTGAGCAGGCACTCCTCATAGAGCTCCGGATCTGCATCAAAGAAGATCTTGCGGACATTTATTGTCAAGCTCTGGACAGCCGGGTTCCAGTGGTTTTGTGCATTTGTCTCCAGAGCAGGCAACACTAAGGGAAGTATAATCTTGCGGTTCTGCTTGATTAAGCTCTCAATATGATCATTATTCCACAAGAACAAAGCCCTCTCAGCTACCTGAAAATGAACAAGCAATCAGATTAGAGACAGAGGAAGAGAGAGATAGCCAAAGGTTACCTTTACAGTTGTTGCTTTTGTCACAAATTTGACAAAATTTCATAGGAAGAAATGGTACAATATAGTTGACATCACAAATACAAAATCGAAGAATGAATAAAAACTGACATATATGTTTTCCAATGCCTAAAAGAGCAAGAACAAAAAAAGGACACGAACTAGATAGATATATATATATATATATATATTCTGATCAATAGTAGAGCTCGAGAGCAACTGTACAGGGTTATTTCTGTCATACTTCAACTTCCTAATCCCCCTCCTTGAACAAATTCCAATTATTGATATGATAAATAAGTTATTCATAAACATGAAGCTACCAGTTATGGGCAGTACATCTCAAGAATCACATTCCGTCGCACTTAAAGGAAAATTTCACAGTCCTGCTTGTCATATTACAACAGACCAAAAAAAAGGGTCAGACAATGAAAACTCAGGTTGAAAACCTTCAACAATTGACAACCGCTAAAGTTCCCAATATAGGTGAGTCCCAGTCTCCCAGATGACACCCAGACAATTGATGGTTTGATGTAGTGTATAACCACCTCTGCAATAAATGATCACATATATGGCATGGTGGTATATGGTAACCGAGAGCTACTAACTTATCAAAGCATAAACAACACCACAATTTTATCCACGGATTTTTAAAAATCTATTAGCAAAATGAAAAATATGAGAGGACCACAAAACATTGAAATCAGCATAGAATGTCCAGCTTGACAACAATAGAAAATATAAACAGCAAAATTCGAATGCATAAGAAAAGCATGAATAAACAGGACTTTAAGAAAATTTAGACGATGACACTGGTTCTAGTATTGGTAGTACAATTCCAAATCTCAAATAATTTTCAGTGAGACAGTATCTTTGGAGGCAAATGCATTATGACTAAATATTTTGAACGAAATCAAAGTATTCTTTGGAAATGAAAAATGATTTTCTACAGCAAATTCCTTCCACCGTAGGTGAAAAATCAAGCTTAAAAAGCAAGCCTTCTCCTTTATGCGAGAATTTATCAAAGGGGGAACAAGAGGAAGAGAAAGCTGATAAAGCTAGTAAGATTATCAAACCTGGAAATGTGAACTGCTCAAACAACGACTTAATTGGTGGAACAAGGGCACCATACATCTCTGAAACTCCGCAGGTTGAGTGGCTTCCAAGACTTCCTCCAGTTCACCTAAAAACATAACCTCCTTAGAACTATTTGTAACGGGCCAATACTTTAGTAATCCCCGTATAACAGTGTCAGCAAGCTTGCAGTCTTTCTCCACAAATTGTGTAATGCAGTAAGATAACTGCTGATGGTACAGAGGTATGCATTTTGGTTTATGAAGAGGAATAAGCACTCGAACAAGAAACAGCTTGTGCTCTTCTTTCAGTGGCAAAGCAAAGCCATTGATTATACTTCCTAAAATCTCCAACAGTTCTGCAATCCCATTATGCTTCTCAGTTTCAAAAATAAATCGGTAAAATATATTGTTGATTGCTTTCCTGATAAATGGGCGGTGCACCATAAATTTCCCATATATGCGATGAAGAACAGTCTTCAAGTAGTCCCGCTCTCTGGAGTCCTCTGAATCAAAAAGATCTAACAGTCTCAGAACAAATGAATGATCTATGTACCTTTTTGCTAACTTTGCATCAGTCTCAGGTGATGCAACAAACCTTAGAAGGAATTCATACACGATTTGCAGGTGAGACCATGCCGGGTCCATTGAAGGCTCTTCCTCTTCCACATCAAAGGCTTCTAGAACTTTGTTTTGACGAGGTGGAGAAGTGAGTGTCCGGAACAAGTTTGTGGACACCATTTTTACAATTTCTTGCATCATGTTTTCAGTAAATTTGCCGCTAGCTGCAGAAATGTAATCCACAAGCTCTACTAATGTCTGTCTCTTAGTGTCCTTTTCTTTGAGGTTCTTCATTGGATCAGAGAAGTCAAAAACAACACAACACATTTGCAGCTTTCTGATAAACATATTCTGCTTCTCTGAGTTTGGAACATCTCTGAAACTCGGCAAAGCTTCATAAGAAGAAGCAGGCAAACTCCCGTTAAGCTTTGAATTCACAGCGTCAAAGAACTTGTCACCATGATTTAGTCCAAGACTTGAAAAAGAATTAAGGCCTGAGATATATGACGCAGTTGTATTCCCAGAATGGTAACTTGCTAAATCACTGCTTCTACCATTGGTGGAAGCAGTTGAAGAGGATGTCAACGTTCCCCCTCCTCGATTTTCCACTGCTTTGGAGGGCTTCCGTGGGAGCCTATTTAATATCTGTTTGATCATAACTTCCAGTTGGCTCCACAAAAGATTAATGTCATGCACTTCAGAAGACACTACGTAATGAAACTCGTTCCAAAATTCAGCAAAGCATCAAACCCAAGTCGCAAGATGCAGACACGCCAGAATGCTAAAATGCATTGGCTGAGTTGGAGGAAGAGCTGAGGACATCATCTCCACCATCACGAACAATAATCTGTCCATAGTTCGTCAATACGATATTTCAAATGGGAGAAGCCAGGAACAGAGTCGTCTAAGCAGCTTAATCTGATAACAAATCTGGAATCCAGAGACATGCCAAGCTCAAAATTACACAAAATACCTAAAACTAAAATAAGAGTTCGTGTAAGACTATTCCTGTTTAAAACGAACAATCAGATGACCCTGATATCTCGATTCCAGCAGAGTAAGCAAAGGAAAATGAAGAACAGTTACCTCATCTTTCCATTTCCCTCTCTAGGACGAGTTACAAGCAACTACAGCTGGATGACAGTCACAAGATCTGGTTCTGATCTACCAAACCCAAATAGCAGCCGCGGCAACTGTACCCAACGAAGTTTTTGAAAATGAATAAAAGCAGAGATGGAACAACAACGTTTAGTTCTCCATTTTTTGAAACAAAATGAGCGCAGAATATGAAAAAGTAGAAAGTGGAGCGGGAAAAGCAGAGGAATTTTTAAGATTGAAGAAGGTTAATCCATACTAACAAGAATAATTGAAATTCAGCCACCCCATCTCTGAAAGGTGGAGAGCGATTGCCTTCTGGTAGGAATAAAAATAGGAAGGGAAAGGAACAGCAATCAGTAGTTGCGATAGCGGTTTTGTTAAATTACGTTGTTGCCGCCGGTATTGCCTTTTGCGTCGTCATTCCTACTTTCCCCTTTAACTTTCCTCCTCAGTATCATTCAAGCCTCAAATCAAAACTCTTCTAAAAAAAATATAAATATTATAAAATGATTTTTTGCTCATAACAGTCAAACTCGGCGACAAAAATGCCCTAAGAAGCGCTTCAAAACCAAGTTCAATTTTTAGTTCAATGAATGAATAGTGGCCTATCAAGTTACAAAAATCATGAAACTTGAGACACCGAAGTAGGGATGGGGAAATCCCGATCAAAAAAAAAAAGTAGGGATGGGGAAAGGTTCGCGGGGGCGTGCTGACACGCGCCATTTGGGTGAGTGAGACTTGGGGGTTCGCCCAACCAGAGAGAATGATGTGTCGTCGTTGGGAGATGAATATTGGAAAGAGAAGAGGAGCTCCCTTTAAGCACAGTTTTCCTTTCCGATAAATTAAAAGAAGATGCTACTCGCTTCGTGCAACAGCCATCCCATCAGTGGGTCCCCGCGCTGGGCTGGACAATTTTTATTTTTGAGTGTTTCAAACTAAATATTATGTGCATGGAGTGTGGGGACTGGGAGCAGTGGAACACACATGTCCTCGTCTCCACTTGATAATATACATCATTAGAGACATGAATTCTGGCTTCCTATAATTGTAGTGCAATGCTTTCTGGGTTCGGGCGAAGTGTCAGAGTATATCATTTTTAAGGCAATGCTTTGATATCAAATGCATACGAGAGATTTTTTTAAGGAAAAGGGCTTGGAAGGTATGTAGGATCAACTTGGAACGTCACGTAAATGACCCCAACAAAAGATGGACATTGATTGCCGACATTTGATGTGAAACCACGAAACATGGGGCGAGATTTGTTCCATGTTTGCTTCAGACAGTCGTAACCCTCGTCATCCCTTGTATGATAGCTTTTTTCCACACATCATGAGTAGTGATTAGGGACACAATAAAATGACCATAAATCTGGACTCCTTAAAATCTACTTCAGCATTAGTGTATACAAATGCTTCACAATTAATCTACATACTACATAAACTTTCAGTCATCACTATAAGAAATGTAATCATCGCCTTCCATGACAAGAACAAGTTCCAGGTATAGTTGGACTCACGTTAAGCATATTTATCAACAAGCTGCAATTAAACAAACATAGTTGATGGAGTAAAATTAATTGGTAGAACAATACTAATCTGTTCAGTATACACATCAGTATAACAACTCCATTGACCAGGATTCACATCCCTAGCATTGGGAGTTACATTAGCTGGAATTAAGAACATGGGGGGAGCGTTGTACTTTTACTGGAAACTATATAAGAAAAGATGCACTTTTTTAATTCTTGATATATCGCCAAGATATAACGCCTAACTCATACACAAGTGTAAAATACATCAATTGGAATACAAGAATTAATCACAGTTAGCTAAAAACAAAGACGCCAAAGGCATGCAAATGTGAAGCAGAAAACACAATCAGGCTAAGAACTTCATGTCACCACGTTTTTCACCGCTCCTCTCTGGCTGTCACAGATTTTAACTCAAGTGGAGGAAACCAATGAGGAAAATTAAAGTCCAAACAACAATCACTTGGTCAAAGCCAACTTCACCCTCCAAATTCCAAAACCCAGGCTGGACTTTTATTGAATGCGACCCAAATTTAGCTATCAAAACACAGGTGCATCAGTTCCCTCCGAGCAGAAGAACAACCGATGAGCACAGATGATGTTAAACACATACCAAACAGAGATAACAGAAATCACACACGCATCGTGTTATAAAAGGTGAGGGAGGTGAATGTCCCAACAAAAATATGAAGAGCAACCCACCACAGCAATAATGTCGTTTCCCCAATCATGTTCAGAGGTTAGCCAAATTATCATTTCAGTGCTCCATCAAGGCTGTTTCAGTCTCAGATAGTGGGGCTGCATCAAACAGGATTCCCTCATTAACTTGGACGTGAAAACGTAATCATTTATCCCCTTAAGAAAAGAAGTTTAAAAGTGGCTGAGTTTACAAGTTTCTAGAATTTATGCATAAAAAATTTGTCTAAATCAATCATGCATGATCCAAAATACTACCTCCAAACCTAAATATAAGAATTAGTTGATTTTTGGAGAGATTAAGAAAGCTAATTAAATTACTTTAAAATATTTATATTTACCGTTTTTTATTTAAACTAATTTGTCCAACTTATGAACTAATATATAATATAATCATACACAACACATGGTATGATTAAATAACTTATTTAGCTTCCTTAATCTCTCTAAAAAAAGTCAACTAAGTCTTATATTTAAGACCAGAAGTATTGTGTGACAATTTAGTTTTGGTGTATAAAGAAGATAGAGGGGACAACAATGAGAAAAGGAAAAACTTCAAATTGCATTTCCCGTCCTAAAGAATACTGGGTCTAAAGGCTTGCATCCTATTAGAAGTTGGATAGTCAACTCCCCAAGAGAAAAGCAACCGCTCCCCCTCTTGGCCCCCTCACCATATCTCAGGCTAACTAACCGTGTAATATATCACAATGACAAAAGATGAGCCAAAAAAGAGAGAGAGAAAACTACAATAATACGATGCTATAATCAGAACAGTTTGTTGTAAACTCAACATACCCAGCAAGTCCTCAAATGAATCTGCTAGAAGCGATGAGTCCATTAAAAGAGGTGGTGATAATATTTGATCTTGAGCATCCTCAAAGTCATACACCGACTGTTGTGCATCAGAAGTTGCATTTGAGCCAGTAAATGAAAGAAACCCATTTACATGGTCATAATCAGAAAGCCGTTCCAATTCATTCAACATATCAGGAAAATCATCCAGCTTGCGCTCCTCCTGACCATCAGATGTATGACTCTCAAGCAAGGAATCATCCATTTGAGGTAAAAATAACCTTTTACTCCTCAATGAAGAAGCCTTTCTTGAAGCAGCCTTTTTTTCAGCATCTAAATGAGAAAACCCACTTTCTGAAAGGGGGGCAAAGAAGTGCTCAGAACTACCATCAGAATGACTGTCACGTGATGATTCTGAATTGCAGGACCGCAATGACAATGCTGCTTCTCTTACCGATCTCTTCAAATTCTGGACATAGGAACTATCACTCTCTGCAAAACAAAGAATGAAAATCAAAACGTACGAAATAGGGCCATCAACTAGTTCGTTCAACACATGAATAAAATTTTTGGGAAAATTACTCCAAGGTCCCACACAACATCCTAAAGCAGTCCAAGCCCCCTTAATTTAATTAAGGGTATTTTGGTAAATCTACTCCAAAACTTATTTACAATTAAGGCAAATGGGACTCTGCAATAATTTGATGATTCCCAGGAACCTTGGAGTATTTGATGGTGTTGTGTGGGACCTTGGGAGTAATTTTCCCTCAAATTTTATATGAAACCCTATAAGCTTCAAAAAGAATGCACCAGTCAAGCAGCAGAGTAGACACAGGAAACCTTCTGGTAAAGTCTCTGCTTGATTACTTGAATTAGGATTCAAAGATTTCCCTTCAGAAAGATTCTCAGCTTGGCTGGTCTGAGGAGCTGTACTATGCCTCCTTTGCACATTTCCAGCTTTTCCAGAAGTTGGAGTCAAGCTAAATAATTGAGGAAGCTTTAAAGTGGGAGGACTAGCTGACATCTTATCAAGCTGAATAGTAGACATTCTTGACGTCACCTCACCAACATCATCAATACTGCCATCCTGAATAATTCAAGTTCAAGGGGAAAAAATCAGATCTCTAATTGTTAAGTAATAGCACTAAAATAACAGGAAAATAGAAACCGACCTCCCATATGTTCAGACCTCCCTCTTATCTTTAAAATAAAATAAAACAACAATTTTATATGAAAAAAACAACATTTACAAATGTGACTATTCTGTTTTAGCTCTTAGCACCCAAGTTTTATATTGTGCACAAAAATGACAGAAAGTTCTACATAATTTTAACCAAATCCAAGAGAAATCATTAATAATTGAGGGAAATAAATGATGAATAGTTACCATCCTCACACTACTCTGCGATTGAATAGGGGATGTTGATTGCCCATGATGTCTGTTTGATGGGGGTAGATTGGAGGCTATGCTGTTCACCTTTTCTGTACATTCTGATATGGATTTCTGTATTGCGGGAGCAACTTCCTTCAGTTGGTTAATAAGGACCTGCACATAAAAGGTGCTTGAATGTAAGAAATACAACGGAGACTGATCTTTTAGGTATGGGGAAGGCAGTAGTATGTCAACTCCACAAAGAAAGAGGAAAGATGAATTGACATTTGAATATATTTATGCTCAGGTATAGAACAAGAAGACAATGAGAGGGATGTAACTCCTTCAATAACACAACCACTCTGACGAAGCTGCCTGTGGAAGTGCCTCAGCCTTAGAAAAATCTTATAATGGTTAAGCATGATTTAATTCTTGACCTGAAAGCTAGCCAAATGTTGCTGATGCTCCGCAAGAGTTGCTGCTAATGACTCAGCATGTCCACTTGACCCGCCTTCTTGTGCACTTCGCAATATATCTGGACCCTCTCCATCATTTGCTTTTGCCTACAGATCATAGCATGGTGAGAAGTTTATATAAGATATAAATAATGCTCTGAGGAGTTCATTGGAAAAAAGATTAAATATATATATATATTAGGTTTGACATTGTTTTTCTTGAGTCAAAATAAGACAGAAAAGAACCATGACAAAATGTCATAATTGATCATTTTAATCACAAAGCACTACGAGCTCTATAAGTCAGGTCATCCTGGTTCCAAGAGTTAGAATTAAAACTAAAAAGAAATATCATTTAAATAAGAGTGAGACAAACTTATTTTTGTGGATATATTATCTATGTTTAGAAGTCTATCATATTTCTCCTGAATCATTAAGGCATGCCTAAGATTCCCCATGGATAAAACAATTGGCGCTGGTAGTCTTGGAGTAACCTATCCTTAGTACCCATTTTAATAACAATTATGTATAGTTAAAGATTAAACATACATGTATGTGTTTATATATGTAAGTCTATATGTAAATATAGTTAAAGCATTGGTTTTAATGTAAAACTTAAAACATAAACGTGCATATATATGAGCTAAGTGCATAGACGATAGTTCAAGCAACTTACATAAATCCCGTGCCATAAAGTTGATATCTAGCATATGAACCAAAAAATATCACAACATATATAAAAATAAAAACTAACAGGGACCAGACGAGACAAATAGGAAGTTATTTTTGTTCTTTAGTGCTATAATGTAATATATTCCAGAATATCTTATTGCTAATGAATCTCGTCAAGAAAACAGCACAGAGAATCCTATTGTCTCAACCATTTTTAAGTAACAACTAATTTACTAAATGCATATTTCTACAGTTAGAAAGAATATCATGAACTATCCTATAGTTAAGCCAAGTGAACCTCCCACCCCAAAAAAAAGGAAGATAGGGAAAGGAAAAAAAGGAGGCATAAGAAAAGAACAGAACAGCTTAAAAAACATACCAGATGAAGTGATTGCTTATGAATACGTTGCAAAGCATGCGTCCATCGCCGTATAACCTCGGCTACATCAACTGTTTGGTGGACTCTTCCAGTTCTATCATCACCTTTTGTAAGCATCTCATTACTAAGATGAAATCCTTCATTCTCCTCATTTTCATCCATACGCACAGCTGGCAAATCCCCAGGCTGTCCAGATAATATGTCTGAATAAGGTGCCTGAGAACTCTGGTCCATTGCTGCAAGCAAGGATGTCCCAGAGATTCGGTACCTGAAATTTATGCATCAGAAAGTGAGTTCGGACAAATGGTCTCCTGATACTGAATAGGTCCTAATGGGATCAGGGGTGCCTAATGTGCACTTTCCTGATGCGCACCTACTGCGCGGCCCATTTGGGGTCCTTCCCAAATGTATTTTTTATAGTTCTTTAGATCATTATATTCTACATAAAGTAGATGACATTTTGATTTTTAATGGGCAAAAAATGGAGCTGTTTTCAATTTTTTATGATTTTTCAAAGATTCGGTGCATTTTTTTTTAAAACTGGTACAGTTTTTTTTTCCACTTTGAGCACTAAATCTTTGAAAAATTATAAAAAATTGAAAACAGCTCTATTTTTTGCCCATAAAAAGTCAAAATGTCACCCATTTCTTGTAGAATATAATGATTCAAAGAACCATAAAAAATACATTTGGGAAGAACTCCAAATGAGCAGCGCAGCAGGTGCACATCAGGGAAGTGCACATTAGGCACCCTGATCCCATCCTGATGCATCACTACATTACCTGTGTTCCCGGTGAGCTATCAAGTCCTCAATAGGTCCTGATGCAAGAACTTCATGTTGACCTGTACAATGATGAACAAAATCAAGATCATCATTACTTGGTCTCTCTTTTTCCTTTTAGCTTATTCAAAAAACAAGAACAAAATAAAAAGAGGGAGGCACAAAGGTCATAAAAAGAAAAAACAGGAAGATAGTGTGTGGAATGTCATGATATAAAAAATACCAGAGAGTACAGGAAAAGTATAATTAGCAAATCAGAAATTGAAATGGAAACATGTACTACAGTCTATATATAACCGCTGGTTTTTAGGTGTTTGCTATTAAGAATAATTAGCTCATACATATCATATTTTTGTTAAGTCTAATAACAAATGCCTAAGGAAATTTAGCTAGGTTTTGTCAGAGAAAATTTGCACCAAACTTTGAAGTCAGTCATATTCTTGAATGAATGGACAAGAAATTCATCATACAAAATAAGTGTATGTGCAAGAACGATAGTGAATAAAAGAGCCAAATCTGACCAACAGAGCTTCAACAGAATACAAAACCAGTGAACAATTTGTGAGATAGAGGAAAGACTCAAGGCCCTGTTTATGAGTTTATGAAATAAGCAAAAATCAGAAAACACGTGATCAAAATAATTTATTTTTATGGTATTTAAAATTCAAAAACAATTCAGTAAGTCTTATAGCAACAAACAAAACCTCAAGGTGCACAATTACTGGTTAACTCTTCCAGATAAGCGCAAAAAAGGCATAAAATTATAGAAACAAAATGCCATTACTGAAAACCTATTATACAATTATAACAACATCACACGATTACAGACTTTGTCAGTGAGGATAGTAAAATGACATGATCAATTAGAGCAATGCAAAAGCACAAGGGTTATTTTTCATTCTTACTTTTACGAGCTAATAAAGACTCCCATAGGCGGGTAGCCTTTGAAACTAAATGAGAATTCTGACTTGAAGTGGATACAAGATCATCCCAATGTTCTCCTTCCAACTTCACTTTATTCCTCAAATCATGAAGTTTCTCCAGTTCTTGTTGTAAATAAGCCTACATCCAGGGTGTACATAACAAACATTTCAGAGAAATATAATGTGACACATTCTTGGAGGGAAAAGGGGAAAAGATATATATGATGTATGAACCAATTTCAGAAAATAACCTTTAGTAACTGCTTACCTCTTCAGCACACAGGCCACGAAATTCAGCAGTCATTTCATGAGCTAAGTTTGACCACATAGCCTGCCGTTGTACAGCCATTTCAGCGTTCTTAAGAAACTTCCTTCTTTCAAGTGCTATTCTAGCCTATTTGAGACAAGGGACAATATTTACTTACTCAAGTTCAAGCCAGTTGTTTCCAAAGAAATGATCAAGATAAATAATACAACATCCTACCATAACTAGGAAACCAAGAGTGACATCACCCAAAAAAAATGTCAATTACAAAGAGCGCTAAAGAGTATATTAGGCAAAAACAATAAAATTCTTTTCTTACGGAAACCTTCATATTGAGCAATATGGCAATAGAAGTAAAACTAAACTAGAAACGTATTTTATAAAACATTACAAGATATAATGAGACTTGAACACAGTTACATCTAGAAAATCGTCACAATAGAAAAGGCTGTGAAAGATTAACCTCAGAAGTTCTTTTATTCTCTAGTAGACAAGCCAAACACGGTTTCAGTTACGAGGCTGCAAGCATATAGTCAGGATTAATTTGATCTTTGGATTATTTTTTTAATAATTAGTAGTAATACCTTTGTAACAGGAAGTAGAGTAGCTGCATGTGAGAATGCTACATCAGTCAATGGAGCAGGCAAAGGGTTAGAAGCTACATCAGCTGCAAATGTTCGTCTATGAACCTCTCGCAAAGCGTGCAAGGAAAGCTGCCATAGAAGTTCAACAAACCTGCACCACCTTGTACATCTGAATAACTTCGAAGTTGCTCAACAGAAATATAAATTCCAAGACTTCATATGCAATATAAACCATGAGATTCCCCGGTGGCATTCTAATAGATTTGTTTGAATGGCATTTTGTACTTGAAAAAGAAGTTCAATTTGTGAAGAAACTGTTTTTCTCGCCAACTTTCTTAACTTCCAGAAATAACAAGGGTCACTAAGTTTGTACACACTACAACATCGTCTTTTCAATGACCCAAAAAACATTCAAAGAAATTAATTGTATAAAAACAATGCATTAAGAACAGTGTCAGCTAAATTTGCTTGTCACCAGCAAACAATGTACAATGCATAGTTCTAAAACCACAAACATATTAACATTTTCTGGTAACTGGATCAGGATAACAAGCAACTGCAATCAGCAAAATATGCTGGTGAACAAAACTCCGACAGAACCAGCAAAAATTTACATATTTCAAATGGATATGTTTTGCAGTTTTTCCCAGAAATCAACAATGCAAATCAAAACTGAGGATTTCAGGGGGACAAAGGTGAGCTGGAAAGAGAAAGAACAGAAGTATTGACCTCGGTCCACAACACGTAGCAAGTGAAGAAACTCTTGAATTGCTCCTCGGAAGCGCACCCTGCGACTCGAGCTCGCTAATAATCCCTTGCACGACCTGGTAATAAAAACCCAGCGCTATTTAAATAAATTCAATTCGAATTTAAAATTCAAACGGGGAAGAGAAAACGAACCAAAACCCAGGAAATAGTACTAGAGAAATACCAAAGTACCGCCAATTGTACTTAAAATAGTAATACCTTACGGAAATCTCGCGATTGAGCCGAATCAAAAATTGGCCAAACCTTGTCAAAATCCTGAAGATCCAAAAAAGTTACAGTTAGGAGCAAATCACACAAAAATTTAGAAGCATCCGCCAAAACAGGCAGACAGGGATGGATGGATGTAATGTGTGCGCGCAAGTGGCGAAACATGAAGAGTTGACAAAATATCAGAACAGAGAAGGTACTTTAGCGGATTGAACTGGGCCTCTGAGGGAAGAGAGTATGAAGTAGAGGAGCTGTTCACCCAATTTAGGGTTGGAATGGCGGAAGAGTCCGACGCGAGGGGTGCCATTGGAGGCTCCAACTCCGATAATGGCCGGATCCAGACCTAATAGCAAACAGTTAGTATACATTGCACTCTCTAGCTCTATCTCCCTCTCCTTCTCTCTGTCCATCGTCATCACCGAGCCCACCCTCTGTCTCTCAGAGATTGTTGCAGCAGCAACAACTTTCTTCTCTGCAGTTCCTTATCTAAGCTTCCTTTTGAATTCTTTCTGATCTTGCTCTATTGTCTTTCTTTAATCTTTATTTCCGCTTAATCCACCCTACGGAATGTCTTTCTAGAAAACGCAGGTCAGCCAGGGACTCCTTTTGTTTGAGTTTGATATTACGGAATAGACCATAATTTGAATCAGCAGAGAATTATTACTGCCTCTTCTCCTGGTTTAAAGATAAAATTGATTTTTTTTATAAATTAAGAAAATTAAATAAATTATTTTAAAATATCAGATATTGTGCTCGTTTCGGATAGCTTATTTTTAGTCAATAAGTGCTTATAAATCGTGATTTACGGTATACGAGATAAGTATGTGAGAGGAGTTTTGTCTCAACTTACGTAATAAGGACTTATTGTCCCAAAATAAGTGATACCAAACACTCACATTATTTATCTTTAAATTTTATATTCATTTACTAGTTAAATTAGTTTGTTTGAAAAAAATATATATAAATATTTTAAAATAATTAAATTAATTTTTCAATTTTTTATAAAAAAATCAATTTTAGCTTATAATTAAAACCGTTTCATCTTTTTTTAGGAAAATATGGGAAGGGGTCTGTCACTCTGTTGTGATTTAAATTAATTGTCAATCAATTAACTAAATAGTTATATTACTGGTTTTGATGGGACCCCTTCGGAGTCACGTTCGGCCAACTCAAGAATTTGAAATCCCGTAGGCACGACTTGGAATTAGAAAAACGCGTTGTCGTCGCTGCCGGCCGGTTTAATTTGCTATGCATTGTCGTTTCACGGTTTGCACTGCCGGTAAAGTAAAAAACGACAAAACTAACCCCGTCATCCTATTCCTGGTATTTTTTAAATGTCGAGAATAATATAAATACACAAACACATTTCATTTAGATTTTTGCGTCACGCAGAAAAGGATAATATGGATATCAAACTTTCAAAACAATGAAGGTGCAATTATTGATCTGATATCTCAGCGTGAAGTTCGTTTAAATGAGTTTATCTTAATAAAATATTAAAATCAGTAGATTTTGATTCTGAGTTGGAGATTTTAACTGTGTTTATTTATTCTATAATAATAATAAGTTCAAGAAAAAAAAAAACATCACTTGAAAGGGAAAACTACAAGTCCCGAGCTCTTTTTGTTAAGCTAAGCCAACGTGTAATGCGTATTGTCTGAACTTTACTTCTGTGTAGCTGGCGCCATCATCCGATGGGAAAAGGGCCCAGCTTCCTTTTTAAAATCATCTTTTATTGGGATGGAAGCTACTCCTTTCGTCAGTCCTTATGCGGTTCTTCGTTCTAATTTGATATCCACGTTGACATTCATTGGTTGCATTTGTTTTTTGATTGAAGGGAAAAAAAAGTACTGTCGTGTGGTTTAAAATTAATCACAGAGCTTAAATTAAGATTCCGCCGAACTTACATTCTAAGCGTGTGTTTGATTTTTAGTTTATCAAGAATACGTTCATAAAAAATATCACTTGTCGAATTAAAAAAATCAGCTCAATAAACTGAAAACGATTTGAAGAATAGCCTACATTAAACTTTACCTCATTGGAGAGTAGCCAGAGATTGATCAAGAGTCGGAAGAATCTGAAACTTAAAAATATTTGGGCCGCATCCAGTGAGGAGAACGGGCCGGCCCATCATCTCACTTGCAGTTGGTGTAGCTAGGCCTAACATCATTTATATTGTTTACACCTCATAAAAAACGGGTGAGATACAGATATCTTTTTTTTTTTAATATTATCATCCAACATCCAGTTTGATATTTGAGGTTTGTGACTATCCCTCCCAACACAAATGACTCATTTGGGACTTCAACTCGAAATCTAAAAAAATTTAACAGGGTCTTACAAATAGAATTAATGGTCATTTTTACCCCAAAAGCATTGGTTGAGAAGCAGTGGGTTTCCGGAAGTTTTATGAGTGAAATTGCCCCAAAAACTTACAAAACGTAGCAATTTTGCTCTGTCATCATTCTCCAATATCAAGTTTAACTATTAAATCAGTCAAACATCCCACATGCTATTTTCTATGTCACTGAACCCATTATGACACCTCATCGTTTCATTTTTTCTCTCTTCCTCATTCCCTATTTTCTAGAAAAAAAAAAAAAGTTCTTCCCAGTTCTTCGGCCTCACATAAGAAATTCAAAACCTTTAAGACAACCACAACATCAGCGAGCATAAAGAAATAGAACAGATAGCAGTCAATCACTTCTTGTAATTGATATTGGGCAGACGAAAGAAAAGCAAAAGATTAAGGAGAACAAAATCCTTGAAATTATAGAAATATAAGTGACTAATATCCAACGCCTTTCAGATTAAGCATTGCACTTTTAAAGAAAACCTAACCATGAGGATATAGCACCCAAAAAATACCCTTAGCCTGAATTAAAGCTCAGTGTCTGATATAATGTTTTATTAAAACTATTCGCTAATTATGGGAAAGGGAAATAATAGTCCAGGAATACACACACACACACATAGAAAGAGGGGGGAGTTATATTCTTTCTTTCTCCTCAATGTGGCAACTTAGAAGCAGAGCAAAGTTAAGCAGACGATTTTGAAAGGCCTAAACCTTAAACATTATGGCAACATTAAACTAAAGAGATGAAAGGTCGGTTGTTATTACGGATCTCAGTGAACCAGATCTTGGCGAGTGAGTGTGAGAAGAAGGTGAGGCAAAGCAGTGAGAGAAAGAGGGAGAGAGAAGGAGGAAGCTATGATTGGTTTAGACATGAAGACCAAAGGTGGATGCACTCAGATACGATCTTCGCTCGATTTTGGTCACCACCTCGATGTGGAGCAGTAGCAACTGACTCGATAGAAACTATGAGCCCATTTGGATCAACCTCATTGCATATCTATAATGGTAATCTTAATTGTATTACTAAGAGAATAGTGTTTGGTTGCTCTTTAGCATGGTAATAGGGTTTACCATGGTAATGATTATTACCAAAAAATTGGTAATCCTCATTTATACCTCCCCCTATGAATCCTCATTACCATCTCATTGTATGGTTTAAAAAGTCCAATTTATCCTTTAGTTTCCCTTGTTTTTGTTTCACTTATCTCATTTCACTTGTCACATCACGCCAAACCTGCCACTGCTACAACCTCCTCCTCCCCCACCACCAGCACCTCCACGCTCTGCCGCTACTACCACCTCCTCCTCTACCCCCGTTGCCCCCCGCCGCCGCCGCCTCCTCCTCCTCCATCCCAGCCGTCACCGGCTTTTAATTATTTTTTCTACAAAGATTATATTAAGGGGGTAAATAGACTTTGTGTAATATATTAATTTTAAATAATTGTTAAAATATTAACTCATTGCACGTTGCTTAAAAATCAAACCAAACACTTTCCCTATAGTTAATATTGCACTGCATTACCATTGCATCGCATTGCACTGCACTGCAGAATGTAATGGGATCGAACCAAATGAATCCTAAAACTTGAGAACACCTATCGTTTCTCTTCACACGGGTTGATATTAGATTTTTCCTTTTTTAGGGGAAAAAATCACTCTCACATGAACAAATTAGTTTGGGTGGGGGGTCAAAGAATTGGGAAGAACTTTTTTTCCATTTAAGAGGGAATGAGGAAGAGAGAGAAAAAGAGATGATGAGTTGGCATAATGGGCTTAATGATGTGGATCATGAGGTGACGTGACATGTAGGATGTTTGACTGATTTAACAGTCAGCCTTAATATTGGAAGAGGATAAAACAAAATTGCTACACTTTATAAACTTTTAGAGCAATTTCACTCATAAAAAAACTTTTGGATATCCATTACTCATCAACCAAAACTTTAAGGGCAAAAATGACCCTTAACCCTTAAAAATATTATAAATAACATGACACATCTTTGAAAGTTTGTAATAGTCTCATGGAAACTCGGATAATCTATGTTGTGGTTACATACATTGCGTGGAGCGCAAAAGTTGGGTTAAGAGATTTAAACACCATGCTAAGATTGCGGGAAAAACAATCATGCTATGAATTAGTTATCGTATTCAATAAAAGGGTGTTTTTTAAAAAACAAAAATAGAATATATATATATATATATATATGTGTGTGTGTGTGTGTGTGTGTGGAAAAATGGGGGAAATTTTTCTATTAAAAATTTTATTGGTAAGAAGCTAGGGTTTGATAAATCTTTACACACAGAAAGTATTAAAGTATTAATCATGTGAAAGATTTTAACACCATTATCAATGGGAGTTGGTCCAAGTGGTAAGCGACTTGGTTCCGCTTAAGCAAGGTCTTAGGTTCGAGCCTTGTGTATACAGAAAATTCTCATTGGGAGATTCTCCCACCATAGTTAGGTGCGCGATGCTGGTCGGATCCGGATGTAGTCGGGGCAAAGCTCTTGTGAACCGGGCGGGTAGCAAAAAAAAAAAGATTTTAATACCACTTATAAGATTTATATCATTTTTCTTGGATGTTTATTTAAGATGATTGTTACTGATTATTATTAATTTTTTGTTATTAATTATTAATAATTGATAAAACGAAAATAATTGTTCACCAGGTGGTGTTGTGATTCAATCAACGTTGTTAAACTTATGAGTTTATGCAAACTTGTAACAATGATGTAAACTGGTATCTTAAACTCATAAGAATTTAATTTTATCATTAAATAATTAAAATATGAAAAGAAAAAAATTTGATTTAAATATATTTTAAACACAAATAATTAAAATTACATTCATCTATATTCATAGATTATCATACTTAATAAAAATTTATATAAAATTCACATATAAAACCACTAAGCATAATAAAATTGAAAAAATGAATACAAGTTTAAGAGTTAACTAATAGAATTTTGTAAGGTAGAAACATAAAAATAATAAATTAGATGTGCAAACTCTCAAATTTAACTGAGTTTACAACTTCCACAAATTTACCCACAACTAGACACGATTTTATAAGTTATAAACATAAAAATGCTAAATTCGGATAATTAGCCTGCGAGTTTAAAGCAATAAATTCAATAACACAAGGCACCCCCTTAAATGTCACGCTATAAGCTTGATATTTTCTTATACACTAAATTTGATTTTTTTTATGAGGCGAAGGAAGATAAAAGAAATCAAGTATCAGTAAAAACAAACAGTGATTTTAATTAAAAAAAATTAAAAATTAAGGATCGAGTCAAGAGGATTACGGATATAGCCAGCAAGAACTGAGAAATTGTTGGGTGCACTGGGTGCACCACGTCACCTAAACGCTACCCACTAAAAAAGCACCAGTTCAATAAATATAGGCCTACTTGTCAGCTCATGTGGCTCTCGCTCGATTTAAAATATTTTATGAAAAAAGCCTCTCCCTCTCAATTTAAAATATTTCCTCACTCTTATTCTCTTCTCTTCCCCATTTTTTTGTCTCTCCTTCTTTCCCACTTCTTTCTCGTCACCATTCACCACTTTCTTTCCTAGTAGCCAAAGATGCGGCGAAACCAGTGTGGAAGTCGTGGTTCAGGAGGCTGTTCGTGTTCAATCGGCAGTCTCCTAGCGTTTTGAAGGCTTTCTCAACAAAGAAATCTATTAGCGTGAAGCTCCAAATCAAAAGGATCGAGGAGGAGGATCGAAGTTTGAGCCAATCTCTATTTACTAGGCTAAAATGGTCCAGATTTTCATGGAGGAAAGTAACGAGAAACAGCCACCGGCATAGAAATGTGGTCGCAATAGCTGCCATTGTTTCAACGAGAATAGTAACATGATAGTTCTGACAAGGAATCCAACTTGTTTGGTACATTCGGTGAATCAAACACCGGTGGATCATTCATTGATGCCACCGACGTGCTGAAGGTGAATATCGCTGACTCATCCTGCAATTTCAAGACTGGTTTCGCCGCATCGTTGTCTATTAGGAAAGAAAGTGGTGAAGGATGATGAGAAAGAAGAGGGAACGAAGGAGAGACGGAAAAACGTTGGGGTGAGAAAATTAGAATCAAAATAAAAAATTGAATATAACGGAACTCAATTTAGGTTTTTTAGTTTGGTTAATTAGGTTTTCGGTAAAATTTTGATTTTTATTATTCTAAAACTTCGGTATTAGGTTTCGGTTCGATTATTAGAAAAATACTTTGGTTAAAACCGAAAAACCAAGATATATATAATATGTTTATATTTAATATATACTATTTGATAAATATATGTTTTTATAATTAAATAGGCGTAAGTTTTCAATAATATTAGATAAAATATCTAAACATTTTAAATCTAATTATTTTATTTTATATATTTCACCCCTAAATTTAATCTTAAGGATAAAAAATAATATTTTTTAAAAATTTAATTATATATATTTTATTTTATAGATAATAAATTAAAAAAATCGGTTAATTCAATTATTAACCAAATCAAATTAAAGTATTTTTTTAATTTGGTTAATTGGTTTCAGTTCCTTTTTCAAATTAATTTTATTTGATTTTCGATTATTTCAGTTTTTATAAAATGCCCGAATACTCACCTCTAAAAAAATGGAGAAGAGAATAGCAAAAGAGTAAGGAAATATTTTAAATTGAGAGAGAGAAGACTAGGCTGTTAGCGGCAGTTTTTTTTTTCATAAAATATTTTAAATTGCGAGAAAGCCACGTAAGCTAACAAGTAGACCTGCACTTATTGAGTTGGTGCTTTTTCATTGGGTAGTGTTTAAGTGACGTGGTGCACCCAAGAATTTCTCGCGAGGACTCTGCACTTGCGGGCGTAAAAGAGAGGGAAGGAGGAGCGAATTACCGATACGGTCCACTATATAAATGCGGGTCACCCTGAACACAGATACAAATCGCCGAAGGCACACGTACATCAGCGTTCTTTAATTTCGCTCTTCACTCCTCTCTCTCTCATGTTTCTGGATGATCCTTTTTCTTTAACTTCGAAGAGGAGAAGGGTGACAGCGTTTGATTCCATGGATGCTGAAGCAACTAAGGTTATCGATTTTCTTTCTTCATTTCTTGTCTGATATTTTTCTTCTTTTTTTCCCGTCTAGGTTTGGTTATTTTCCGCCTCTTGTGCTTTACTTCTTAATTGTCTCTAGATTGGTTCTAATGGTTTCTTGCAAGTTTTCTTCCTCTCTATTATCTCATTCACTGGAAAGCTAGGGAATTTCTAATTTTTAGTGCTATACGTGGGTTTAAGTGTTTCTTGGGATTGGCATTAATATCTGGCAGTGTCAAAACATGAAATTCGATACCTGATGACGGAAAATATTGAAACTCGTAGCAACTAACCTACTGGAATTGCAACGTCTTAGATTATAATTGATTCACTAAGACTATGCGTTATTAGATAGCACTCTGTATATAACATAGTATTTTGATACATTACCAAACCTTAATCTGGTGGCGATACGGAATCCATCCTTTGTTAACGTGTTCTTGATGCTAGGTCAAACCATCTCAAGCTGTATGGGTGTCATTTAATTCTGAATGGTGAGTATGAAATAGAAATTATTAGCTGAATGCGGTGTTAAATCTTGGATTCTTTTCAACTTCTTCAATAAAACTAATTACAAGACTTGAATCCCCTTTCTGGCTCCATCAGGTGCCCTTGCACATTAACGTCGCAATAAATGTATATCCCAGAATTTAGCCATTTAGATTTTGCGCAATTGAAGTTGCATACCTAAAAGTAAATTCAAGCCGAGCTTTCTCCTATTTGTAAGTAGCATTATGCATGCGAATTAAAAGCTTCAGCGGTAGAAAATTGTTGTAATCTCTAGGTTTGCTCCTAAATGTGGTAACAATAATGCATGACAATTTAGGAATCAAAGATGCTGACATTATTCGACTTTAATGCAGATCATGTACTATTAAATAATCTATCATAAATTACCTTATTCCAAGTGATTAGAGCAATATTCCTGCATAAATATGCCTTCATTTCTTTCCCTTAAAATAGTAGTTACCTTAGCTTTCTGTGAGGTATCACGGATTCTACTTTAAACTCTAAAAGTAGATGTATGTTTTAGTTATTTGTATTGCGGACTTATTCATTTGAATGATGCACAATTGCTTACTTGATCGGCTGTTTTACTTCATGCTTTTTCTTTTCTGTTATGTTTGATGGCACCAGGCCAAGCTTGCAGCCATCAAGGAAAGGTTTGGACGGGAGATCCGTGTATTTGAAACATTGGCAGTTTCTGAGGCACCAAATACTGCCACCAACAGTGGTAATAGCACCTTGACTTCTACACTTCCTAGACCTTTTGAAGAATGTTTGATCTAAATTATCAAGAGTTTTAAATATAAGCTGACTCTGGTATCCTGAATGAATTTTTCTTGTTGGCATTTTGGTGGCAGAAGAGACTGATGATTTCTATGAGTTCACTGCTGAAGATTATTATCGCCTGTTGGCTACTAAAAAGGAAGGTAAGAATTATACTTCATATTATATTATCCTGGAAGCGAGGTTGTATCAACTACAAACTGCCAAACATTAATGTTCTGTTTTCCTGGGAGGACATGTCAATGTATTTAAGTTCTATGGAGGACTTTAATTAAATAGTAATTAAAGAAGCTATATGTTTACTGCATTGACTTACGCTTTATCCCAAGCGATTGTAAAACTCTCTTTTTTGGGAGCCACTGCCCATCAGAATTGTTATTGGCCTAATATCTTAAGGATAATTACTTCTAAGGGCCACCAAATTTTTTATCTTTCAATTTGAGGAGTATTTTTGCGTAGTCATGCGTGAGCATGCATTAACATTGTAAACCAAAATGTTAGAACCTATAAAATAGACTTAGAAATAGGGCCTAGGGTAAGAGAAGGAAGAGTAGAGGGAAGAGGAACTCTAGAACCAGAATCTGTAATCCTAGAGAGGAAAGAAGAGAGAAGAGAAGAAGAGGGAGAGACTAGAACCAGGTTTTAGGAAAAAGAAGAGAGAATTATCTCTACAATAACTTCATTCATTCATCCATATCCTTGTCAAAGTACATAACATGATATGTATAATTCTGACAACATAACTGAAAGTAACTACCAACCCTTAAATACATAGAACTGCCAGTAACTTGCAATAACCAACAATGGACACTTGTCACTATTAACCTAAGACACATAATAAAACATAAAACACAAATAACTTCCTAGAATACACTAGAATAGGTAACTGGTTTCCTATCAATTTTCAATTGATATATAATAAGGATCAATGACATGTGTATACATTACAGGAAAATCATTAATTTTAAGTACATGTTTCAGGATGCATACAGAAAGAACATACGATTTTTCAGGAATATTGAAATTTAAATGTATTGGTTATGTGCAGATAAATTCTTGAAAACTCGCAAAATCCGAGAAGCAGAAGAGGCAGCTCGTAGATCAAGAATAACCAAAGTAATGTCAATTTTTTGTTTTTTTTAAAAAATTGATCATTGCCACTGATGCATACAAGTTTTCTTTCTTCTTTCTTTCATCAAGTTATAGAATTTGTAACTGCTAGATTGATGAAGTCTGTGAGGGGTAAACTTATCTTTTAAGTTTATTTGTTCATGTTTCCAGGCTGTGATTAGAGTTCGCTTTCCTGATAATCACACATTAGAGGCTACCTTTCACCCTTCAGAAACACTCCAGAGTTTAGTTGATCTCCTCACCAAAGTGATTGCACAACCGGAACAGCCATTTTATATATGTAAGCAAATTGATAACTTCTATCAGATCAAAATTTTGTTTGAATGGATAATGACCAATTTTGTTGTTTGAATGGCCCTTAACACTTTTACCTCCTGCTGACTATGCCCAAAGTCATATCTGACGTCTTGAAGTATGGAGACCTTTAAAATATCTTTATTGTATATGGCCTTCAGTCTGAACTGTTTTTTTTTTGGTGATGCAGATACTACTCCACCGAAGAAGCTGATTAAAGACACGTCTCTAGATTTTTATACTGCAGGCTTTTGCCCTGGTGCCATTGTATACTTCTCACATGGTACTCCCCAAGGTGAATTCATGCAGTCTGTAGAATCTTTGTTGAATGTTGTCCTTTGATATGTTCTTAATTTTACACATTGAATGACCAGAACATTTGTTTTGCAAGACCACTCGTTTTTCTTTTTGATGCCATCTTTTGTTTGCTATGGTTGATTGTTTGTGGTGTGCACCCTGGCATAAACAAAATATATTTTGTTTGCCAATGTTCGCAGTTGCACCTAATAATGTGTAAAATTGCATTCAATGAATTTACTCTATAGTATATTGATAGAGTATCACATGATTAGCAGAGTGTAGGACGCTTAGACAGGTAGAAGGGATGAACATGGGACCTGGGCACAATCAACAAGTTGGGAAGGTGACTAGTGTTATAAAGTGGAGATGAGAGGGGAGTGGAACGACTAGCACATTACTCTAAGGGAGCAGCCACATGATTTATTGTGTTGAATTGTTTAATTATGACATTTTCTAGCATTATAAACCGACTAAGAGATTGCCAGTTCGATTACTGGTTACCTTATCAGGAATATCGTTGGTTGGTGTAGTAGAAGTCATTGACTTTCTAACATACTTAATTTTCCTGGTTTAAATGTAATTTCAGGTTCAAGCGCCATGGCTGACCATACGGGGTCTTTCCTACTGGAGGATATTATGTCTTTGAAGGG
This sequence comes from Inga oerstediana, assembly GCA_963210345.1. Classification (NCBI taxonomy): domain Eukaryota; kingdom Viridiplantae; phylum Streptophyta; class Magnoliopsida; order Fabales; family Fabaceae; genus Inga; species Inga oerstediana. Next base: position 5,839,959 of record OY723401.1, read on the forward strand.
ATTGGATGTTACTTATGATCAAGGCCAGCAATCTGAACCAGCACAACCTGCACCAGAACACGTTGAAGCTTCACAAACCCCTGCTGTTCAAGAACGTAAGCCTACTGATAAAAAGGTTGTGAAGCCGAAGTGGTTAAAATTGTAATATCACTTGTTGATGGTCGAAGGGGGCCTGCACTTGTTCTTTTGGCCAGTCATCCTGACCTTGGTGATTGCTGCCGGGGAGATTTGCTTGTGCTTGATATATAAATTAAATATGGATTAATTAATGGTCCAAAGAGGCAGCTTTTTTTGTGTATACAAAAATCTGACTCGGTGTATATCTATGATGAATCCAGAAGAATGCTGCGTAGTTGCTTTTCTCTTTCATTTGTCACGAATATGTAGATAATTCTCTATAGCCTTGAGTTTTCCTTCTGCTAATGCATGCATCCTGGAAGATATGATGGCGGTTGCTTCTTGCTAGTGTTTTTCTCTTAGTCCGTGTACTTTGGGGGCTTAGAGCTCAAAACAAGAGAGGGCAAAGAAATGCCTAGCTAGTTAGCTGCATTTCAAGCTGCCGAATATTTTGCGCAATTTAATCATCTATCTTATAAACAATCCTGAGAATTGTCAAAAAGAAGTGAATTTAGTCATTTTCTCATTTGTATTTCTTCTAATTTCTTGGTTATTAATATCATTTTGTCTTTTTATTAAAAAGTCAAAAAAGAAATTTGCATCATGTCGATGTAAAAAGGATCGTGCCTGTCGGTTTTATGAGATTTTTATCCAAAAGTTTTTTTGGTACAAAATTTATATCCAAAAATGAAAATAAAGTCCGTTACATATTAGTGTGGGCTGTGCCCTTTAGGCTTCCCGCCATATGTGTGGATAGGCATGTTGGAACAGAAATAGCGTGGTCCGTTGGGTCGGATTAAAAGAAAAAATAATGATAGCTACATTTATTTTTGTCCTGAATTATTGGTGCATTTTATAGGATTTACCTAAGTAACTATCAATTTGAAGATTAACTAACCTCAGATATTCACGTGATAGGGTTAAGGTTTCTTGTATTATACCAGAAAAATATTGGTATCAGGGCGAGTCAGAATTATTTGTTAGTGAACGTTTTGAAGCAAGTATATAATGTTTTCTTATTATCATAGACATTATAAAATAACAATAACAGGCCAAAAAAAAAAACTTAACCAAGATAATGAGGGCCTCGTAAAGGTGGTCTTAGAGGCGACAGTTGTGTGAGAAATTTGGCAACGAGTAAAAGAAAGCGTCGTGGGTGCATGAAAGCGAAGTTTCGGAAGACGAAGAGGGTAAAAAACAGAAAGCAAAGCAAAGCATAGAAATATCAAGACAATAACTGTAGTTAGGAATTGGTCCTTGTTTGGACCTATTGTCTCATGTCATATTGGTGGTCCATCCTCTTAATAAGTACTCTCTTATTTTTTCCATAAGAACTCAAAATTTAAATTGTCTCAATTTTTTTTTATAAGTGTCCAACAAAAGTGGTCTCAACATTTAATGAAATTTTTGCCTTTATGCCCCATCATTAATTATATATTGTATTAATTAAAGGGTTAGTAATACTTATATTTACTCTATTTCTCTCTCTTACTTACCCCCTTATAAATAAAGGTATACTTGAAAAATAGGCTTATTTTAATACATACTTATTATTTTTAACTAATTTTAATTATTTTTTAAACTACATAATTTGATTATCATACTCTTATAAATAAGACCATATGGAATAAAAGACAGGCGCAGAATCATTCCTGCCTCAAATGTTGGGCCTTGGCTCCTATTCTTTACTTCAACCCTATGTAATTTTGGGTTAAATAAAGAAAGGGAAACATCTTTTTTAGAAAAAATATACATCACCTTGAAGTATTTGTTAGTAGATTTTTAAATTAAATTTTAATACACTTACCACTCTAAAATCTTTATTAGCGGCACCCAATATCTAGCACCTAGTATTTTGAAGTATTTTCTATTAAATACCGTTGTCAACAAAAAATATTTTAAGGTGTTGTGTGTACTAAATATTAATTTTAAATACTAAATACTACTAAAAAATATTTTAGAGTGCTATATACTCTTTTTTCAAAAAAAAAAAAAGTTACCCTTACTTTATTTACACCAAAACTACGCAATTTTAGAGCAAAAGATGGAGAACTAAAAGGACGGAAGTCGAATCCCAAATGCTGTATTCTACCCTATTTTATCCACATATCATGATTTTTCCTTTAAAAAAAAAGGTCTTCCTTTTGTCATTTGCCTCCTGATCTTAACCTGATAAAGAATTTGATATGATTTGATACGATTTGTTTTGCCGTAATATATTATTTTGTGTGTTGACACAATTTCCACATTTATTGTTTTATTTATTTTATGCTGTGAGAAGGGAGAATTAGGGAGAAAAGGGAGTAATATCTTATTAGTCGCTTAGACCCCCATGTGCATTTCTAAATCTCTAATTGTAGCTAGGCTTCCAACGCCAACCAATAATTACACAAAAAATAATTCTCATGAGTGTAAAGTGTATAACCTTTTAAGTGCCTGTTTGGATTAACGGTGAAGAATGAGTTTTTTTTTTTTTTTTTACAGATGGGTTTTTGGAAAAATTAAATAGAAAAAAAATCAGATTGTAGATGCGATTTGTGTTTGGATTAGCGGTGGCATAAGTGACTTTTTTTTTTTAACCTTAAACATGTTTAGATTAGTGTCTGAAAAGCTCGTTTAGATGAAAAATAACTGAAAAGAGTGTGAATCTTATTGAATACTATATATATAATATATATATATACATATTGTGATAATTGAAGTCAAAAAATATTAGAAAATTTTGATAAATAAAAAAGGTGAAATTATTATTTAAAAAAAAAAGGAAAAAACATGAAAGCACTTAATTAAAAAAGGATAAATTTATATTTAAATTATAATGCATACATAAAATGTCTCATTATTGGATCATCTAATGTAATATATTCTCACAAATAAAGATATTATTTTAAAATGTCAAAAAAAATTTTGAACCATTGATGAAATGAAAAAAAAATTGAATAACTTAAAATTAAATATAAAATTTTCTAATCCAATATATCCTTACTAATGAAGATATTTTAGACATTTTGATTATTTGTATTTTTAAACTAATGTGAAAATATAAACAAATGTGAACAAACCACCATTCTTGAAATATAGCACGTGGCCGTACACAATTATACCCATAGATATCAAATCACCCGACTAATATAGGGTCCCACACACCGAGAAGGAGTTTCTTCACCAATGAGAAGCAGCGAAAATCAGCTTCTTAGATAAGGAGGTTTTTTTTTTTTTTTTTTTTTATAAGTCCAATGCCATCTATCGTCATCCCAACGGAGCTATTTTGTGTCAAATGAGCTTTTGTGGTGATCTGTGAAGCAACTGAGCTTTTTTTATTCCACAGACGCGTTCCCAAACAGATAATTTGTTCGTTTGGAAGAACTTATTTTTAGGCAATAAGTGCTTATAATTCGTGATTCACGGTATATGAGGTAAGTATGTGAGAGGAGTTTTTTCTCGGCTTGCGTAAATTGGGCTTATTTTCTCAAAATAAGCTCTCCCAAACATGCCAATAAGTTTTGAAAAGTAAAAACCATTCATTAGAAGCTATGGAATGTAAAAGTGTGTTTGAATTAGTTTTTGGAGAATAGTTTCTAGAGAAAAAAATGATAAAAGTGATTTTAGAGAATAGATTATGGGGAAAAAATGATTTTAATAAAATTATAGTGTTTGAGTATTGTGATCAGAATCATCTTTTTCATAGTTAAATTACTAAAAAGGACATTGATTTTTATGATAATTATATATAAAGGATAAGATTATATTTTATGAATTACTGATTTAACATTAAATTTCATAATAAATACAAAAAATGAAATAAATTTGTCTACATGTCATATTAATTAACTTAACTAATTTTCTTAATATAATCAAATTAGATAAATAAAATAAATCTTATATTAAAGATAGGAAAGAGCATTAAAATTTTGAAAATTATCTTATTTAACCTATCATGATGTATTTGCTTGTATCCAAATTGGTGTTTTTTAGATACTGCATAATAAAATTTACCAGTCCAAATATCATTAATTTTTTTCTTGAAACTATAACACTTTTAATTTTAACGATATTAAAATGTAAATTGAAATTAATTTTCAATTACCAATTTTTTAAAAAATGGAAAATTCTAATTTTCTGTAAATTAGAATTTATTTATTTATTATTGTAGTTATGAAATTTTAGGAATTTAAATTTATTTGTTTGTATTTATAATAATAGTAACTTACAAAACATTAAATTTGATGAAATTCTAAAAAAGAAAAGAAAAAAGAAAATGAGATAAACTCAAAGCGTGGAACCCACCAACCTACAAAAGGACAAATAAGAGAAAGAGAGGCATGGGCCCACCAACCTAAAAAAGAAAAAATTATTAACTTTTTTAAAATCATGGTTTTAGTAAAAGACAGGATCCTAACTTTTTTATCAATGTTTGAGTTTTATTTTATAATATCATGATTTCCTTTCAAAAGCTTTTTTTTTTTTCCCTTCACCTAAACACATATTAAATATATGTTTAGATTAATTTTTAAAAAATGTCTTTTATAATTTATGAGATAAACATATGAAAAGAATTTTATTTCAACTTACAAAAAATGATTTCTAAAACTATGATTTTGTAGCTCCCAAAGATTCCTAAAAACAATAAAGGTCAAGAATTGGGAAATGTTATATATATATATATGTAAATCCACACAATCTAATATAGTAATATTTATAACTTTATACTGATTTTGTATTTATTAGGTACTTCGTGATCATCCCTGTGCAAATAAACCCTCTCGAGTAAATATATAAGCACCGCACAATTTTCACCTCTTGTCTAATTTCTCTGGTGTTTTTTGCCATAATTTGTAATTTTAGGATATCTGCAGCATTTAAAATTCGTAATATATAAACAAATAATTGAAATTCCAACAAACAAAATATTGTCACAGCAAAATAAGATCACGAACAGATAATTCAGGGGAAAATGAAAATTAATCAACGAACTCAAATAAAATTTTTTCAAAACATATTATGTGTGTGCCATGTATTATCGTAATGAGAAAATTCAAACAATTTTTTATTTTCATTAAATTAAATTCGTATAATCATGCTCGGATAGAGTTGAATTGCAGTTTTTAACAGGGATATTTTAATATCATATTCTGGAGATTTCACCGATTGTCACCAACTTATTCACATGCTTTGGTGGTTTTCCTTGAAAAAACGCATCAAGAACGGCGTCAAATTATAACGCCCATAGTACTTTTTTTATGAAATATCCCTAATAACTGTATATATTAAGAGAGTTTTTATCATTGGTAGCTCTGATATAAAAATGATTAAATATGATATTTAAAACAAAACACACTTTTTCATAGATAATTAATTTAACTAGTCTTCTTTAATCCCTGTAAATTAATTATTAACTAGTTTTTATTAGTAATTAGTTTTTTTTATCTAAATTAATAATTAATTATTTAACTCTTATACCAAGTAGCATGTAATATTATTGAGTTATGAGTGCTGCTAACCACACACACACATATAACTAAGTGTAAATATCAACTAACCATATATAACTACCCGAAGTAATTATTGATACTAGTACTTGTCAATGAAAAGGTTATGAGCGCAGCTAACCGTACGTAACTACCCGAAGTCATTAGCTGGCTTGACTGGCCGATGGACTGGGACACCGTAAAATTAAGTGAAACTGATACTCAGGCCCCACATAAAAGGGAAAGGGAAAATCTCATATAAAACTAGTTAAAATAAGGAAATCCTAAACTAGGTTAGTAAATTCAACAAATCTTTAATTAAGTCATTAATCCAATTTAGGATTTTAAAATATGAGTAAAATAACTTTAATGCTGTCCCTTTTCTTCTCTACCCTCTTAAAAGAGTTTTATTGCTATATGATTTTATTGTTCTATATATATCAATATTAATATATAATCAAACAAAATATAATTTTTCTAAATCAAAGGAATTTTTTTATACTCTAAAAGGATCATAAAATTTAATTCAAACAAAAAAAAAAAAGAACCATGATACATTCCAACTAAAAATCATTTAATTGATTTTTTCAACCAAAAATCGTTCAATTGATATTAAAAGTAAAAAAATAATAATAATTTTGAGTTTTCTTAAAAAAATAATGTAGTTATTTTATCAAGTGAGACAAAAGAAAAAGAAAAGGATAATACTTGTCAACTTCAGTTTACAAAAATCAATTGAAATAAAAATTACTTTTACTAATAGTAATCTAAACAAACTCTAAATAATTTTCCCTAATGCATAAATGTGAATTTCTTAAAAATAATTTAGTTAAGATTACACTTTTTTTAATATGAATTATTCATTTCAATTAAAAAGGCGAGAAACTTTGATATACTTCTAAGGCTATTTAGATAAAAATATTAAATATACTTAAAATTTCATAAAATGCTTATTGAAATACAGAACTTTCCAAGAAAAAATTTATATATGAAATAAATATAGTAAAATTTATAATTAATATATTTATTTAAAAAATAATTTTTTGTGTGACATATATTCTTTTTTTTTTTTGAAAAATTTGTTCGTATTAATAAAATGAACTCCTTGCTTAAAAATACTATAAGCTTTTGTTCTTACGATGATAATTAATATATTTAAACCATAGATGAATCATATTTTGTTTTATTAAATATTAATGTTGATATATATATATATATATATAGAAAAATATAAGTCACAAAATAATGAAACTCTTTAAAGAAGAAATATGAGAGGATATTAAAGTCATTTTACCCACATTTTAAAATCCTAAATTAGGTTGATGACTCATTCAGGAATTTGTTAAATTTATCAACCTGATTTAGAATTGTCCTATTTTAAATAGCTTTATATGGGATTTTCCCAAAGGGAAAAAACAAAAAAAAAGGCTTTTTAATATTATTAATGACACCGTGACTTATTAATTAAAATCTTTAGATTTATTAATGAGATCATTTTTTCATTTTTTTTATGTGCAAAGTCTCTCAAAATAGTTTGATCAATGACACAAAAATATTTATTTTTTAAAATAATGAGAAAGAGTAAACAAAAATATTATCTCCATCTTCTTGTGTTGCTTAAACTTATTCTTGAGTACGGTTTATTTTGTTTGGTAAAATATTCTTGAGTACAATTTAATCAATAACCCATAATATTTTATTCCGTGCTCAAACTTCAAAGACATTGACCTGTATTCGTTTTTTCAAAAAAATGTTTCTAACTCAACGGAAAAAAAATGGGCTATACTGTCGATTATGTGTTCGTTTGGCATAATTTATTTTTAGGTAATAAGTATTTATAAATCATGATTTACAATATACGAGGTAAGTATGTGAGAGGGGTTTTATCTCGATTTACGTAATAAGTACTTATTAACCCCTAATAAGCAATACCAAACACACATTATGTTGACCCAAATGTTATTATATCTACGACTTCTAGATATATAGTTAATTTTATGCCAACTAACTAGGTATGACTAGTATTGGCAAAAAAAAAAAAAAAAACTAGGTATAACTAATGGCCTAACAAAATTAATGACATTAAGTTACGGTTCTTTCTAGAAGGAACGCCATATGTTCTAACTGTCCCCAATAAAGAGGTTAATTTTATATATAACAATATACACTAATAAAGTGTTTGATAAAAACAAATTATTAACAAATAATATGCGTGTGAAAATATTGTTTTTTAAAATAAACTGACTTATAAACAATAATTTAATACAGGATTGCTGCAACTCTGTTAATTATATATTAAATTTAAATTTTTTTAATAGGCTTATTAAAGTTTAGAATAAATTAAACTCATAATAATCAAACGAAAACGAACAAAACTGAAATAAAAATCTTAATTAAAGAATAAACCAAAGTTCTCAAAGCCCTCAATCTGTTAATTATTGATCAGTCTTGGGCCGCCGACGCTTTTGTCATTTTGTGTTTATTGTGGTTTTTCAAATTATTTGAGGGAAATATCTCTTTAATTTATCCATATCTATCGTGGCAGCTAAGGACTTGGTACTTAGTATTCCCTCCCGTCCTAATTATAGGATAAAGTTGACTTTTTTAGAGAAATTAAAGAAGCCAATTAAATTATTTTAGAGTATTTATATTTTTATTTTTTTTCTCCAAACTAATTAATTTGACTGATAAACTAATATATAATCTAAGGATACTAAAAATATAAACATTCTAAAGTAATTTAATTGACTTCCTTAATTTCTTCAAAAAAATCAATTTTATCTTATAATTAAGATCGGATGAGTACTAATTTTGTCTCCTAATTATTTCATTTTAAAAGTCAAATACCACAATTCCACCGCCATTCCTTGTCGGGGGTACTTGACCTCGCATGGGTCCCGCCTCCAGCGTGCAGGGATTCATCCATTTTATGACTCATGACAATAAAAAAAAAATACTTGGGACCCATTCTGCATATATTGGCATCATTTTATAAAAATAACATTATTCATGCCTCTCGACTCTCGTGGGAAAAAAAAATAGCATTACTCATTATTCCATAGAAAAAACTAATGCACAGGACCCACATGCGCCATACCACTTATATTTTTGAATAAAATTTCATACAAGGACGCGTGTAGCAAATTAATTTCTATTCTGTGATAAAGAAATTTGAAATTTCATTGCAGTCCCATTGGGTACTGTGTAATTAATTTATGAAATAAGAAGATAAAAATAACCTTTTTTTTAAAATCAAATGAGAAACAAAATGAGTTGTAAGTGGCAAATACGTCATAAACAAGTGGAATAATCATATAAATTGGTTAAATTAATTTTTTAACAATGACATATTAGAACGTCTTAAAGTCAAATTTCATTAATAAGCAGCGGACACATAATGAATAAGTGAAATAATACTATGAATAAGTTCCACTTTTTCACAAAGTATTATATTGAAATTGTTCACAGGACTATTTCACTTATTTATAATGTATCTGATACTTACAAATGAAATTTGACTTGATCATATTACAATGCGTTCTTATTAAAAAATTAATTTTACTTGTTCGCAATACTTTTCCACTTGTTGATAAGAGTATTACACTTGTTCATAACGTGTTTGCTGGTTGCAAGTCAAGGTATTTATCCTTTGATTTTTGAAAGAATTGTTTTTGTCTTTTCACTTCACAAATTAATTTCAATACGGCCCCATGGGACTACAATGAAATTTCAAATTTCTTTTGCACCTGATGGAAAATAATTTGCCATTGTGGTCCTTATGAAATCTTTCATATATTTGTTTAACAAACATTTAAATATTCAAAACTCGCCTACATGATACGTCCTCAATGATCATACCTCTTCTTATTCAGAATATAATATATATCTATTTAATTTGATTAGATTGAGGGTGCTAGTTGATTAGTTAATGTAACATACATTTTATAGAAAAAGCCAATTATATTCTTTAATTCTCTATTCTCTTTCCTTCTTGATTATTGTTGAGTAAATATCAATAAGGACAAGTTAGGAAAAAACTGATAAGATGAAAATATGTCGTATTTTTATGACTAAAATCAGCTCTCCAAATATGTCTTATATTAAGTCAAGAGTGGAGAGAGTAAATAATTGGGAAAATTACTGTGAGGTCCCAAGGACCATAAAAAATTATTAAAAAAAATCTCAAACCAAATTCCCTTATTAAAAAAGTCTTTAGAGATTGCATTGTGACTAATTTGGAATGTGAAATTACTTTGTTACCCTCATTGAATAAAAAAAAAAGGAATAGCATATACTTTTTTTGACAAGTACTCATGGCTATTTTGACAAGTTTATTTTCCTCCCTTAATAAGTTTTGAAATTTCAAGAGTAACTTTGAATCTTAAACAAATTTCATTACCTTCTTTTCCAATTACAGATAATATGATTCTTCGAAACTCGTAATGGATTGTTCCTCCCTATATGCATCTTGTTCTTACAAGGAAAGAAAATAAACTTGTTAAAATAACTTATGTAGTTGTCAAAATAGGCATAAGCATTTGTCAAAAAAGGTATACGCACTTGTCAAAATTAGTGCATTTAGTTCTAAAATTTCAAAACTTGTAAAGGGAGGAAAATGAACTTGTTAAAATAGCCACAAACACTTGTCAAAAAAAGCATATGCATTTGTCAAATTAGGGACATTAATTTCTAAAATTTCAAAAGTTTTATAGGGAGAAAAATGAACTTGTCAAAATAGCTTATGCAGTTGTTAAAATAGTATTAAACATTTGTCAAAAGAGGTATATGTACTTGTCAAAATCGGCACATTTAGTTTTAAAATTTCAAAACTTGTTCAAGGAAGAAAATGACCTTGTCAAAATAGTTTATGCAGTTGTCAAAATAGACATAAGCACTTGTCAAAGTAGGGACATTCAGTTTTGAAATTTCAAAATTTCTCTAAGAAGGAAAATAAACTTGTCAAAATAGCTCATGCAATTATCAAAATAGGCATAAGCATTTATTAAAAAAGGTATATACACTTGTCAAAATTGGCACATTTAGTTCTAAAATTTCAAAACTTTTATAGGGAGGAACATGAACTTGTCAAAATAGTCCATTTAATTATCAAAATAGATAAAATCACTTGTCAAAAAATGCATATGATGTTCCTTTCCTTTTTTATTCAATGGGGGTAACAAAGTAATTTCACATTCTAAATTAATTATAATGCTGTCCCTGAGGACTTTTTTGATAAGGAAATTTAATTTGAGACTTTTTTATAATTTTTATAGTCCTTGGTGATTTCCATAAATAATTTGCTCACTTTTAATATGCATTTTTTTTTTGGACAAAACTTTTAATATGCATTTCAAAATTGGGTTGACGCCGCAAGTAACGCATAGTATATTGTGACTTTTCCTCAAAAAAATTGCGCAATATAGCAAGATATTTTTTCAGTTAATTTTTAAATGACCCGTTCCATCTTAAATGTATTAGTTAGTTAGTTAGGGAGTTTTAGTTCTAGATGTATAAGATCTAAATCTACCTTGTCTAACAAAATTATAGTAATTTATTATCTAAACCATCTCTATTAATTATACTTTTAGGTTTTTATTATTATTAGTGACAATTTCCATAAAAAATGATTAAAGAAGTATTTCAGTAAACCAACAAGCACTTTTTACAAACAAGTACCTCGTTTATTTTTTTTAAATCTCTATAAATTAATTATTCAACCTGAATATTTTGCATGGGAAAGTATAATGATAAGAATGTAGGTTTAAAGAACAATTTTGTCCCCGGTGTTTTTCAAGGGCAATTTTTTTTCTATAAGTGTAAAAAATTGAGTACTTTTTTTTTTTTTGGTAAAAATTGGGCATTATGCCATCTGTTTCATTAATCAACCAAAACAACCTCGTGGGTAAACTACACCCACCTGATCACTATACAGATATGGAACCACCTCACGTGGTGGGCTATCATAATATATTACATTGTTTTCACAGTTATAACTATGATTAGCTAACCAATCCGCTACTGTATTACCTTCCCTAAGTGTATGAGAGAAACAAACCTGCATATTTCTTCTTCTCCGTCTTAAATACGATCTGAGAATCCTGTTATTTGACTTACCTTGAATCCAAGCCTCCTGTATTAAGTGAATCGCCGATGTCGAATCTCCTTCTACTACAATTCTGGGAATACCCAAGTCCTGCGCCAACATCAAGCCATGAAACGCTCCCCAGAGTTCAGCCGTAATCGCATCACATAGCCCTAGTTGTACACTATAACCACTCAACCAACTACCATCAGCCTTCCTCAACACCCCACCACATCCTGCCGCCCCTGGACAACCCTTTGCAGCTCCATCAAAATTCAACTTCACCCAACCTTCACTTGGAAAACTCCATTTCACTTCCTTCGGGTATTTCCTTAATCCCAACTCATCATACTTTCTATTTGCTGCTAGACACTCATCAACATATTTATAAATAAAGTGCTCAGGCCGGTTAGGTATGGTAAACCCCTCCTCAAACAACAATCTATTACGCCAATTCCAAATCATCCAACAACAAATAGCAAAAATGGTAGGCCACTCCGCTCTACTCTTTAGATTATCCAAAAACCAAACTGAGATAGGCATAGTAAAGAACTGAGGGCATACCTTGGTTGCACCTAGCGCCTCCCATATCACACGAGATTCAGGACAGCTTCTCAAGACATGATCATAGTCTTCAACCCCAACTCTGCACCTACCACAATTTGGCTCTCCCCCGAGGATTCTGGATCTGCGTAAGGCTGTGAATAACCTATCTTGCACTGCCAACCATAAGAAGACTTGGATTCTTCTGGTTACCTTCACCTTCCACACATGTTTCCAAATTTCTTCCCTGACCCCATCTACCACCCCTCTCCTTCTCTGATACAATTGGGCTACTGAAAACTCACTACCTCCACTCCCTTTCCATACCACCCTATCCTTTCCATCCTCAGCACAAGGAGAAGGAACTGCTTTAAGTAATTGCAAGATACCATACGGAAGCTTTCCTTCCAACCAGGGCTAATCCCACTCTCCATCCCTACCCACGATCTGATGCACCATCAGTTCCTCATCAATAACATGTTCAGAATCCACACAATGCTCTACTAATCTCCCATTGCTTCCTAACCACCTATCCGTCCAGAATTTGGTACTTCTTCCATTTCGCACCTCCCATCCCACCTCTCTGGTAATGTCAGGCCAAATCTCTGCTACATTCTTCCAGAGTAAGGAGTCATGGTTCTTCACTCTACATTCTACAAACAAATCTGCTCCTCTTCCATATTTTGCTTTTAGAACTCTAGCACATAATCCTTCAGGCTTGGCCAACATGTTCCAACCAATTTTGCCCAACAATGCTGCATTCATTTCCTTCATTCTTCTTATACCCATCCCTCCTTCCTCCTTAGGCCTACATACCCCTTCCCAACTGACGGCATGCAACTTCTTATTTCCCTCTTCTGACTCCCAAATGAAGTTCCTCTGCAGCTTCTCTATCTCATTACACACCCCAGATGGAATATGATCATGTTGCATCTGAAAGTTTGCAACCTGGGAAGTGACCGAGTGGACTAAAGTGAGCCTCCCTGCTCGTGACAATGAGTGTGCCTTCCATCCACTAAGCTTCCTTTGAACTTTATCAATCAAAAACTCGAATTTGGCCCTAGAGTTCCGACCCTGAGTTATATATGCCCCCAAATACCTCCCCAAGTCCTCCTTTCGCTGAAAGCCACTCATACTGCTGATTATATTCTGTTGATCCCTAGGAACATTTTTAGAAAAGAACATAGTGGTTTTCCTTGGGTTTACCTTTTGTCCTGAGACTTGACCAAACAAATCCATACACGCAAGAGCATTACTCATTTGTTCCACACTCGCCTCACAGAACAATAGCAAATCGTCTGCAAAAAGTAAATGTGAAATGCATACCTTATTTCTCCCTACCATTATAGGTTTCCATTGATTGCTATCCACTGAATCTGCAATGATATGAGATAGCTTCTCCATAGCAAGCACAAATAGGTACGGAGAGAGGGGGTCCCCTTGTCTAATCCCCCTAGTAGGCTTGAATTCCTCCTTCTTGCTTCCATTCCACAATAGCCGCATTTTTACTGATGATAAACAGTTTTTAATGATATTTACCACACATTCTGGGATCTCTAGCTCCTCCAACACTCTTATAACAAACCCCAAATTTAGTCGATCATAGGCTTTCTCCAAATCAATCTTGATTATCATATACTCTCTCTTCCCACTTATTCTGTTCATCATGTGAGTCACTTCTTTGGCAATTATAATATTCTCTTGAATATTTCTTCCTGGTACAAAACTAGCCTGAAAGGGAGATACAACTTTATCCATAATCCCCTTTAGTCTACTCACCAAAATCTTGGTAAGTCCTTTATAGAGCACATTGCATAAAGAAATTGGTCTAAATTGTGTGACTAACTCTGGGTTATCCAATTTTGGAATTAATACAAGGAGAGTGGCATTCAGATCCTCCACCCCTTCCGGTCTTTCCCACAAACGCTTTATCAACTCAACCACCTCCTTACCTACCACCTCCCAATTCTTCTGGTAAAAGATCGCCGGGTACCCATCCTCTCCAGGAGCTTTAGACCCCCCTATGTTAAAGAACGCCCTCCTTATTTCTTCCTCATATAAACTTCTCCCTATCCTCCTTAACTCTTCACCACTTACTTCCCCCCACTGATGTCTAGTCATATGCCATTCTCTGTTAACATCTTCCTCTAAAAGCAGATATTGAGTAATTTTGCCATGACTGTTATTCTATTTAATTTTAATCGTTAGTTAACTATATATACTGACTTGACGGTCTACATGTCATTCATTTCATTTTTATTAATGTGCAAATTTGTTTCAAAGGCCTATATGTCATCTGTTTCATTTTTTTTCCAAAGTTAGATTTAAAATTAGTAGGGAAAATTTTTACCTTAAAAAAAATGATATGTAAGTAGTTAACTCAATAATTTAATTAATTAACAGTCAAAATTAACTAAAATAACGGTGAGAGCAATATTGGTCCGTTTTTACAATTCTAGAGCTAAATTACCCTCTAAAGGCTTTTTTTTTTTTTAATATATATAAGGCCATCACATGGAAGTTACACTACATTAGAGAAGGATGAGGATCTTCTAAGAGTAAGGTCCTCCCTCAAAAATTTTCTGCAACCCGGATGTGGAACTGGAAGAATCACGAGTCCGCCCAATATATGCTGAGCTTCTCTGGCTAGAAAGTCGGCACACTGAATTGTTTCTCGTGGTGCATAGTAGAGCTCAATCTGCCAATCAGAGAATATTAGTTCTCTCACTGAATTGATTTCCGATCTTAGTGGTTGGTGATATCCGCCATCTCGCAAGATCAGGTTGAGTACCTCCATAGAATCTGTGTAGGCCCTCACCTTGTGAAACTGATGTTGTTTACACAACTGAAGACCTGTCAAAAGTCCCGATAATTCTGCAGAAGTGGGGGATTGATACCCAAGTTGTCTTTGAAATCCAAGTACCCACTGACCATGATCATCACGAACTACCCCGCCACATGCCGTTGCTTGATATGCGTTGACCGAGTCATCAGAGTCAAATCTTACATATCCCTCTGGCGGTCTCAAAAGGCTTCTTCGGCTTAACCCAAGCATGTGTTTTAGCGTGAAATGATATATTTTGGGGAGGCAGGGCGTTTGGTGAGAGGTCCCTGAGATTGGGATCGACATCGGCTGAAATCAGCATCACGTATGTACAATGTACCCTCACAATCAAATGTGAACTCAATTTATATTTTGAGATACGGCGATAATTTTTGATTGTGAGATCTTGGTTGACTCTTCTTCATCGACGCCGTCCTTCAAGAAAGATGGACTTATTTTATTTTATTTATTGTCTATATTAATTAGTTACCTTGCTAATTCTCTTATTCCCCATGACGAACTGATCAGGGGGCCTTTTCAATTACTGTATCATATTCACCCTAGTCAAACACACTATTGCTATGTTTGCTTGGCACCCCTCCCACTATCCTGTATTTTACCCAGAAGGCCTTCTTTTTTCCACTTTGATGGCGTCGTCCCTATTTCACTATTTCCTTTCCAGCTTCAAGAAACTTGTAAACCTAGCAAGACATTTTCGTATGTCGTTTAGAATACACACAGGCTGAAATGCATATTTATTAAACAAATAGTTGTTGTTGTTGTTTTATTGTTACGTTGATATATTCATTCGAATAATAGTTGATAAATATTCTTTTTTAAGTAAAAATAAACTATTTAACCAACAAAGGTGATTCAGTTGGTAAAGAAAATGCATCTATTTTTTAGCTTTTAGAATCTATTTCTTAGTTCAAGATCTCTCTTCTCTTACTAACTGGAATCAAATAATTAGTATATCTGTTTTGCCCAAAATGGGAATGGGTTAGAGTTATGAACTTATAATATATATTCTGATGATTAAGTTAATCCATGATTATAAGTTCATTTTATATAGGACCAGTACTTTTGTAAGCGTTTTTTAAGTTTGGAGGCATGCCTTAATCCTAATAAACCTCCGGGACCTAATTCATCTAAACTTTTGTCTTATGAAAAAAATGATTTAATCAATAAAAAGTCTAATAATAAATAAGTAACTTGCAACTTTTTCCTTAAAAATATGAGTAACTTTTTGTCAATTTACGCATTATATCTTGTTATTATATATTGTGAGAGACTTTCAATGATTAAATTGTTTATATGAATGAATAAACAATAAGTATCTACTCCTCAGGTACTATTTATATGTAGAGAGAAGCTTTTTAGTTTTATTTATAAATCAAATTATTAAGCTTTCATATGAGTGTGTAGTTTTATCTCTAATTTATTATTGTGTTAATTTTATTCTCATGAAGTATATTTTATATTAATCATGGATAAAATTTAAAAATTATTGAATCTTAATACAAAGTTAATGAACTTTGAGATTTTCCTAAATATATTAGAAATAACTTATAAATTGGAAGTAACTTATAAATATAATTATAATATGTTCTAATTATTCTGTACAGTAGCTTTTTCTTATTGGATGAGACAAAATAAGATGGAGATTAATAAGAGTCCATAATTTTCGGATAAATTTCATAAAATCATACTTATATCAAGTTTCTTATATTTCTTACCTCAAGCTCATCAATTATATAAGACAACATGTCCTATTTTTTTTCATATATGTTTATAATTGAATGATAATACTTTAAAAATAGAACATAGGATTATATGTGATTAGAGAATTTGACTAAATGAATATAAAAATCGTTTTCTAAAAAATTCCCACTTCATAATGATACCCTATTACACTACACTTTTCTTTTTGGGTAAGAAAAAGACAATAATACACTAACCATGACCCAGGAAAAAAGGATAAGTTGACTTGTCTGCTCCTCTATCCAATGCCCAATGGTTTCGTTAATTGCATATTTGCATGCGTAGGAAGTAGAGGCGCCAACGAAGAATTTGTATAAAAAGCGGGGGCACAGACGTAAATAAGAAAAATGCTTTGAGAGCGAATTTACCACAGCTTTCGTCGACTGTGCAGACTACAGGTTCAGACCGAATGACCCACAATGACCAAGGAAAAAGTTGTTGAACCCATCAACTACCTCCGAACGGCTGAGCCTTAAAAGGAATACCCAGCTTCTACATCCTCGAGATTTGCTCCATTTTTCCTCATCAATTTGGTGCTATTCCCGCTAAGTTCTCCCGCGTTAGGTACTTCTTCCACTTAATCTCTCTGTTTCGCCCCTCGAGTTCTCTTCGTGTTCTAATTTGATTTGGATCACGGGTTTGATCTCATGGTGTCCAACTTGTTGATTGTCATTTCTGGGAGGCTTTCATCATTTGTGAAAGATATCTTTTGATTTGACATACTTTATGAGCCTCGATAGATTTACTTCTTATGCCTTGTGATCAATTTCAGATCCATGCGACAATAACCTTTCCGTTTGTTTGATTGGAAAGTATGATTCTTGAGTTGTAGCTTCTTTTCTAACCCTTTTTGTATTGTCTTATCGCAAAATTGTGGCAGGCTTTTCATCCTCCTCTGATTTTTTAGGATGATGTGCACAGTCTGTTGTGCTAGTTGTCTGACTGCCCAATCCATTGGTTTTTTCAATATTTGTCGTTTCTATTGCCGTCTGGGGCTGGGAACTTATTATCACCACCGCCAAGCAATTTAGTTTCTGTCATCAATATCAATGTCGGATATTTGCTTACTTCTGATGTGTTTGATGCAGATAAAAGGTGCTGCAGATCATACCGGTAAATTTCAAGTTGTTCTATCTTTCTGGTTCTGCTAGAAGATGGGGTCAAGTCAATGGACTGTTGAAAAAAGATCCGGCTCTAGGAGTGATTCCCTTCTAGGAGATATAGAAAATGTACCCGAAGCGGGGTCTCTCTCCATTGTGGTACTTGGTGCTTCAGGTGATCTTGCTAAGAAGAAGACATTTCCTGCACTTTTCCACCTCTATCGCCAGGTTTGCTAGCATCTAATTTATGAAACACGTACTAAATCATTGTGGATCATATTGATCAGTGTGGGAAATAGAAAATCAAGAAACTAAGAATGGAACCATTCATAACCCTTAACCAAATGGATCTATGTTATTTCGTGATCTAGTGTGTGTTCGGCCACCCCAAAAACCATGGTTTCAGAATCCCGTTTCAGTAAATCGAGACAAAACTCCTCTCACATACTTACCTCGTAAACTGTAAAAGCTATTCTCCAAAAGCTAATCCGAACACACACCTAATCGAGTTCAAGTTGAAATTTTTGTGGCTGTTCACATTTTCTGTGTTAACCTGAAATCAAGTGTTTTTCTTTCAGATTTTCTCTTTCATGGAAGATTACCCATACATTTTTTATAACAGCCAAAAGTTCCTCTTCATTAACCAAGAACTAATTTCTTTTTGATCTTTCATGGCCTTATTTGCAGGGTTTCTTGCCACCAAATGAAACTCACATTTTTGGCTATGCGAGGACAAAAATCTCTGATGATGAATTGAGAAGCCGCTTACGTAGGCAAGGCGTTTTACTGATTTTATGATGTTTTTCCTTACATTTCTGATAAAATAATGTCCTTTGGAATTCAGTCTCTGCTGCATCTCAATTATTTGCGAAAACAAGTTGTAAAAAAGTGCAATTACAGCTGTTTTACTGTTCTTCATATTACAATATTTTGTACTGATGTGATTGGTTCTGCTTTCACAAAGTTGCTTTATTTTGTGTTATCGGTATCTTACTGTTTTCTTGAATTTCATCCTTGTGTGCTTTAAATGCTTACGAGTGTAGAGAACTTTGATCTGATGCAGCTATCTTGTTAATGACAAAGAAGCATCCCCTGAGCAGTTGGATGATGTTGCAAAGTTTTTGCAACTGGTTAGCACACTTTTCATGCATCATTTGTAGATTCCTTTTAATTTTCTCACTAATTATATAAAGTACTCTTCTCATCTGTCCAATATTCATTTTCTCTTCCTTCTAGATCAAATATGTAAGTGGATCTTATGATTCTGAGGATGGTTTCCGCCTACTGGATAGAGAGATTTCACAACATGAATCTTCAAAAAATAGCGTGGAGGGTTCATCCCGAAGGCTTTTCTATCTTGCACTGCCTCCTTCAGTATATCCTTCCGTTTGCAGAATGATCAAGACTTGTTGCATGAATAAATGTATGATTGTATAATCTATAGTTTCCACGTCTATAGTCAACATGAATGTTTTTTTTTTGTGCGCGCTGGCTGGGGGGGGGGGGGGTGTTGAAACTTTCTATGCTCTAGGTTTGGCATCTGTTGAAGATCTTGATCTGGTGGACAACTAGTCTAGGCTGCTCTTCAGATTGACTTTTCTGGCTCTTTTTTGCTTCCTTGAATAAATGTTAGGCTACTACTCTGATTTCTGCCAGATCCTTTTCTAGGTTTCTTGGTAAATTCTGGAACTTAAAATTGAAATCAGTACTATGTATTATGTAGCCGCTTCAAATGTTAAGCATTGCCTAGAATTTGGTTTGGGAAGTTTGGGCTGATTTTTGGGGGAAAAAAGACACATGTCCGTTAGATAGCAAGCTTTAGCAGAACTGATCTTAGGGCTTCTAGTTTCTCCATAGTCTCTCCCCCTTCGATGAACACATACTAGAGCCTTTCATAACTTGAAAGTGGCATATTTCCTTTTCTTTTAAAAAGCATATGATGTTTTCATTGATGGCTTCATCTACCTCCATTTCTTAGCTGATCTTGGCGGATGGACCCGTGTTGTTGTTGAGAAGCCTTTTGGCAAGGATCTACAGTCTGCTGAGGAACTTAGTACCCAGATTGGAGAGTTGTTTGAGGAACCACAGATTTACCGTATTGACCACTACTTGGGAAAGGAATTAGTGCAGAATATGGTAATCAATGAATGTACAATAGCTTGCTTTGCGTTTCTTTCCTGGACTTTTCTAATTCCTCTTTATTTGACTTATATTGGCAGTTAGTACTTCGTTTTGCGAATCGGTTTTTCTTACCTCTTTGGAATCGTGATAACATTGACAATGTTCAGGTGAGTGTTCTTGTTTTGTCAAAGGTATATCAATAGATTAAGGGTTAAACTTTTGTAATGATTTTGAAATTAGGGTAGGTTGTGTGCAGTGTGCTTGAAGATTAATAGTCTCTAAAATCACACCCGACAATTTTTTTTGCCTTGGCAAAGTGTGTTTTACTGTTATTTTTTGCCTAATTCAACTATGGCTTTAGCAAGGGCATGCTCCCAATTTAAACTTGGGTATTTGGATGTTGGTTCTGTGGCAGATAGTTTTCCGGGAGGATTTTGGAACTGAAGGTCGTGGCGGATATTTTGATCAGTATGGGTACGTGTGATAAATTGTCTCTAATTAGTTTGCTGAACATGTTGTCAAATGACAAGTTATGGCAATTATTTGTTCTGAGACGAAGAACATTAAGAAAACTTTCAAATTTTATTTTCTTATCAGATATTGAGCTCAGACTTCTAAATGTTATCTCAAATGCCTGCTGTTATTGAAATTTGTGTTGTTGACTTATTTTGTATTGAATAGCTATGTTATGTCAAAACTATAACTAATTGATTCGTGACTTCTATTTGACAGGATTATTCGTGATATTATTCAAAACCATCTGCTACAGGTGGGGCATTATTTTAACTGAAATAAATTCCATTTGTGTAAGTTGGATTGTCAAGAGGATACCTTCGTATATTAAGTGGCTGTAATAGTAGTACTCTTGTTCACTCCTATTCTAAGTTTTAATCTTATCAAAAGTCAAAGCATTAACGCACTTTGCATTATCTTATCTATGGAGGTTCCATAACCTTGTTATATCATGAATTTTCTGCCTATTCAGTGTTTCTGCTTGGTCGCTATGGAAAAACCTGTTTCTCTCAAGCCAGAGCACATTCGTGATGAGAAAGTGAAGGTGTGCCTCTGTTCATTCTCTTTAAAATGGCTCTCCGTGTTCCTCTATGCAACTTACTAGTTGCCATGTCAAGTGCAGGTTCTTGAATCAGTCCTTCCTATTAAAGACGAGGAGGTTGTTCTTGGACAATATGAAGGCTACAGAGATGACCCAACTGTACCTGACCATTCTAACACTCCAACTTTTGCTACTGTTGTTCTGCGAGTCCACAATGAAAGATGGGAAGGTATGACTGAAAGTCCAGCCTTTGTTTCTGAAATAAACCCAATTTTTCGGACCTTTCTTTGGCCTATTTTTTCTGAATGATTTGGATAAATAATATTGCAGAGATTAGCCCATATTCATTGTAGTGTTAATTTCCCATGCTATGGTATAGATTTTTTTTTTTTTTTTTTTGTGCATTTGATCATTCAAATAACAATTGATAACATCTTCCACCAAACTTCTTTTTCCCTCAGGTGTTCCTTTTATTCTAAAGGCAGGAAAGGCCCTAAATTCAAGAAAGGCAGAGATACGGGTTCAGTTCAAGGATGTTCCCGGTGATATTTTCAAGTGTATGTCACCTAACCTTTGGATATTAGGGTGGATTATGGATTATCTTCAATACAAGCTTTTTCATGTATCTGTTGTAATGAACACTTGATTAATCTTGAGCATGAATGTGGAATCAAAGGAATATATCTTTGTTCTATTCTTCCATGTCTAGATGACAGATGCCTTAGCTTTGTCTACGTGTTGACTTGGGCATAAACCTTACTGTAAAAACTCTCAGGTAAAAAGCAGGGCAGAAATGAGTTTGTTATACGACTGCAGCCTTCAGAGGCTATGTACATGAAGCTTACGGTGAGTCATTCTATTTCTGATTTCTGATAACTTATAACGAGAATAATTCTACTCATTCTTGGACCTGATTACCCCTTGTAATTCTTTATATGTACGTCATTTGCAATTATTGAGGGTATATATCCTAGTGCAATGGTTCTTTTTGGAAATGTGAGGTAGCAAATTGGCTTGGTTATGTGTGCTTCTGTATCACAGTTATTTGTACTTTATGGAATGAAACTAAGCCTTTAGTTTTGGCATAAAATGCTGAAACAAAATCCATGATTCCAGTAACAGTGAACTGACCGGTTCGTTACCTCTTTATTTAGGTCAAGCAACCTGGACTGGAGATGTCAACAGTGCAAAGTGAACTAGACTTGTCGTACGGACAGCGCTATCAAAATGTCACCATTCCAGAGGCTTACGAGCGTCTAATCCTCGACACGTATGATCCTTTTCCCAAGTGCATGTTTCTGCATTTTAAACTACGAGCATTTTTTAAGTGCAACACAGATGTATAAACTATAAAGTGCCACCAAGCTTAGATTACATAAGTACTAGGATTTACCTGCATCGCCCAGCCACATATTTTGTCTTCAAGTAATAAAATTGTTGGCTTAAAATGGAAATCTGTATTTGTTTTACAGAATAAGAGGAGATCAGCAGCATTTTGTTCGAAGAGACGAGTTGAAGGTAAGATCACCGCATGAGTTGTCAACAAAAGAGATTTATCATTGATTCCAGGCTTCAAATCTAATGGATGTTTTCTGTTTGATATTAGGCATCCTGGGAGATATTTACGCCACTTCTGCACAAAATTGATGAAGGGAAGTTCAAGTCAATTCCTTACAAATCAGGAAGCAGAGGTCCCGCGGAAGCAGATGAGTTGCTGGAAAAAGCAGGCTATGTTCAAACACACGGTTACATATGGATCCCTCCTACCTTGTAGAGCGTCCGTTTTGAGGTTGTTCAGGGTCTTGCACGTCAATAAGTTTGATAACGTTGTATGGACGAGACTTTCTTGGTTTGTGTGTGTTCATAAAAGCACGCGAATAAAAATTGCAAGAGCTTGACACAGTTTGTATGACATGATTGCGCACAAGAGATTCAGCTGATTTACTCACTCTTGCTCCATCCTAATAAAATTCTTACTATCTTGGCTTCACCACTATCTTCTGCATTCCGGTAAAATTACAAAAAAAAAAAAAAAAAAAGGGAATCCCGCAAAAGAAATATAAAAAATGTTTTAAAAACTTGGTTAATGGACGGTTAAATATACCGGACCTCCGTGATTTGGGGAAGAGATAAAAACAAATTATGGAATTGATGAGCAATAACGGATTGGCTTCTCGCTTTTTTTTGCCAGATGGATCGGCTTCTCTCGCCCTCTCATTTTCTCTTTTTTTTTTTTCAAAATCCTATATCAACCTTCTAAATTAAAAAAAAAAAAGATGATTCAGATCTAATATTTTATAAATTATTATTATAAATATAAATAAATAAATTGATCTAATATACTAAAAAAAGTTGTAATGCAGAAAAAATAGAAAACTAATTTATAAAATATTATAATAATAATTTTTGATGAAATATTAGATCTGAATGGTTTGTGTTTTATGGAAAAATGAGGATTGCTCCCAGAAGAAGGGCTTGAAAGTCAATCCAAAGGCAAGGGTGATTGGCTGCTTCCTCAATGACATCGGTTCCTACTCGTACACGTGTCTCCGTGTTTACTCACTTCTCGGCCCGCCTTTTTCTCCCTCCCTTTCTCTCTCCTATTTTTAAGCTTATATGCTCCGTCCCTTCCAAACTCCAATTCCCTCTTTTCCCTCATATTTTTCGCTCTCTTTCTCTTCCTTCCCTCCATTCTCCCTGGATTGTGTTGCTTGAGTGGGGTGGGTCAAACCCTACATTCTCCTGTCCCAACTATTTTTTTTAATCTCTCCCGGCAAACACAACTTCCCAAACTTCACAATCTCCTGCTCTTCCATACTTCCCTTTTATGGTCTCTCTATACTTTCTGCAAACTCTAGACCTACGAATGAATTGATTGCCTCCCTACCTTCCTTGGGCTGTCATTATTCTTATCTCTACCCTCCTGATTCTCATCTTATTTTCTGCGATATTTTGTTTGTAAGTTTCGTTTGTGGTGTTGAGTTTTTGTTTCGCCTTCAACTCGCTTGGAAAATTGAAGGCATGAGCATTGCAGGTTAGGTTACCCAGATTCAGGAACTATGCATTTATTCTGTGTTGGTTGGTTGAAAAAAGGTCTCTTGCACCAGACATAATTGGGTTTTCTGTTTCTCATGGGCAGAAGGATCTATCCGCATCGAGATGGGATTTTCCTTTGAGGTTATTTTCTTCTAGTAGGGGTTCTGTGGAATTCCATTTGGTTAGGTGCAGAGACTATTATAAGAACATGGCTCTGAATTTTTCTTCTGACTCGAGCTTTCTGGCTTCATCGGAGAAGAGTCCGCATCAACCTATCGAGCCAGTCGTCGATGGTTATTTGTTTAAGAAATCTGGTTGTTTCGGTAATTTTTGGAGCTTTTGTAGTTTCAATAAGGCATTGGAAGATAACCCATGTGGTGAATTAGTCAATGCTGACTTGAGGGAATTTGATGAACCATCGGCTGTGATAGTTGATGATATTCTGGATCGCTTGCCCAGGGATCCATTTGGCATGAACATAATGAAGTCCACCTTCCCAGAACTCTCGGATTGGATACAAGATTTTGATTGGCATTTCCCGTCAGAGTATGATGTCTTTGGGGTGGGTGAAACCCACTCAAAGTTTGATTATCATCTTTTTGCGGGTTTATATTGGGGTTGGAATGGTGCTGGTAGTTTCCCTTCCGGAGGCAACGACAAAGGCAATGAAATGTCTGTTTCAGATGAGTTTTATGATAGATTACTTTTTGATGGGTTGTTTGATAGCAGCCTCCTATCAGATGGAAAAGTGGAGACGGTTTTACCAACTAGTCACGGGGACTGCTGGGTTTCGAGGGGTGAAGCTGAAGAATTGAAAAATTCGACTAAAATTGATTATGGTGGTGAAGTAGGTAGCCCACATGATGCTATGCGTTTGGTGTTGGATTATCTAAGTGTCACAGACCTTCTTTCAGTTGAGCAGGTTTGCAGATCTTTGCGTGATAGCGTTAGAGATAATCCTCTGTTATGGTGGAGTATACGCGTAGATCAGTCATTGTGTGTGAGGATTACTGATGATACACTGGTTAAGTTAACTAACAGGGCTCAAGGCCTTCTTCAATCCCTTAGCCTGGTTAATTGCATGAAAATTACTGATAGTGGTCTGAGATGTGTTCTCCAAAGCAACCCTAGGCTAATCAAGGTCAGTGTTTGTAACGTGATCTCAAACTTGACGTGCACTTATTTATTATCTGAAGATATTCCATGATCACTTACGAGCAGTTTTACTATATCTGTTTATCATATACTGTAGGATGAATCAGAATTGTATGCTATATAAGTACATGTAGTTGCTATTTTTCTTTGTTTCTTCTCTTGATCTTCAACTGAAAAGAACTGTATTATTCTTGTGGGTTGATCCAATCTGAATCATTTATTAAAAGACTAGAGCACATCCGAAAAAAATTATGTGCTTTTGAGAGCTATGATTATTAAAATCTTTATTCATGGTACTTGCAAATTTTCATGCTCACTACTGGTGGTCTTTTTATAATTAGTTGTCCATAATGGTATGCTTTATCAATCGTGACATCAGATAAAGGCAATGTAAGCATATGATTGAATCTTTACATAAGTTGATATAAGAAACAATGACAATTGAAGATGCTTTGACTTGTGTATATACTATCTATGTCTGTTGATTTTCTGTGAGCGCAATCATTCTGTATTCTATCATGTCTTTTGCAATAACTGTTCTCCGTCCTTGTGCTTATTGATTTGATATCATGATTTTATGCAACTATATCTAATATCATGGAACAAATATGTCCGTCAGTTTTTAAGTGAGGAACTTAGACATTTGCATTTTCCTCTTTCAGCTAAGTGTGCCTGGTTGTATTAGACTTACTGTTGAAGGGATTTTACTCCATCTGAGAGCCCTAAAGTCATCAGGGAAACCTGGGATAAAGCACTTAGAAATATGTGGTCTTCCACATGTGACAGACAAGCATATTGAAGAGTTGAAGGTCTTACTAGACGTAGACAAGTATTTGCAACAAAGAGACCGAAGGCCGCGATTCTACCGTAAATGGTTTCCATATACCATGTGTGATGATGATCGTGTAATTGACATAGAGCTTTGTCCTATATGCCAGATGCCAACAACTGTCTATGATTGCCCTGCAGAGAGTTGCCAACAGAAGCAGCAGGCTTCTCAGTCATGTAGGGCTTGCATAGCGTGCATAAAACGGTGCATTAATTGTGGACAGTGCATTAAGGATTTTGATTATGAAGAGACATTCTGTCTGGAAGTGCTTTGTTTCAATTGTTGGAACCAGCTGGTGAGTTCTCCGGATAAGCCAATTATTAGTCAAAGGACTATGTATCAGTTTTGCCTCTATGGCTAATGGACTAGCCCTTGCGAAAGCAGCAGTATATTTGTAGATTGTTTGATCCAGAACGTGCAAGCTCGGCTGTATGGATTTTGAATGCGAAAGTTGAATTTGTCATGGATGAAAGCTTGCTTTTGCCAAGGCTTCTAGCCCTGCTGTGTTGGCTGATTATTGGATAGTAGGACCACAAAGTCAAGTCGTATAAAGGTTCAAGCTGTGCATTTTCGGGAAACATAATCCTATTTGAGATGTCCAGTCTTAAACCTGATAAATTGCATGGCTCCGCTGCAATGATGCCATCAATTAGCTGAACAATCTTCTAGTATCAATTGAAAGGATACGCACTTAACGCCAGTGGATAATGTCTAAGTTGTGAGGGGACTGAATATCATCAGAACTGATCTCCAATTGCATGTTGTGCAAAATGTTGAACTGTCTGCAGATGGGTTGCTTTTAACTGCTCAAGATAGGACGAAGGAAGAAGATGTGATTATTCTAGAAGGAAATGAGAAATCAGGTTCCAAGTAGAAGGAAAAGGAACAAAAATGATGATACTTAATTTAATGTGGAGTAGATGAGAGATTCATGCTCATGGCCTTTACTGGATTCGGGCAAACATGATATGCAGCTTCCTGCGGGACAGAGTTCACTGACATGAGGAATGTGGAGTTCTTGAAGGTCGGTGTGCTCATGTTGCTCGTGGACATCTTTTCTCTTAGCAATCCCTTCTCGCAACATGGTGCCTCCTGTAGTGAACATTGTCTTGAGTTTATGTGAAGAATTTTTTGCCGTGGTGCTCCTTGTACTGATTGCTGGCATAGGACTCTCTCAAAAGGAGGGCAATTGCATGACAGCGGAGAGATTTGTGCTCATTGAAGGTTTTGCTCCTGATGTTGCCTGTAACTCTGTCTGAAGCTGAAAGACAATCCCAAGAACTGAAGACTGGGGAGAAGATAGCCGGAACAACAATTTTATTCTGCTCTTATTTCTAGTTGTGTAATGATTGCAGCTAAAATATTCAACCCTACAAATTGAAACTTTGTGCGAGTACCTTATCCTAACATACTTTCACCATCATCAATGTCAATATTCTATATGCATGTTTTCTATCAATTGCGCAGTTGCTGATTTGATTTACACAGGAAGCATGTAAATCCAGAATTATTATATTTTCATTGCTCAAGCTCCCTCTTCTCCCGCCTCTTTGTTTGTTTGTTTGAAATAATGATTAGAACTTTTAAAAGTAGTTTTTCAATCGTGATTTACAGTATATGATATAAGTATGTATGAGGAATTTTGTCTTGATTTATGTGAATAAACACTTTTGGGTGCCCAAAAATTATCCCAAACAAGCATTAAATAGATTACATGTTACAGGAAGAGTTTTTTTTTTTTTTTATACTGAGAGAATTTACCTAATAGCTGAACTAAAGTAAACTGCTGGGGACCCGTTCCCAACATCTCGTCTTGTATCAACATCCGAAGCTGTAATGGACAAACATCCAGAAACAGTGATGTAGATAATCCCTCTTTGGCCAGCGCATCTGCTACTTTGCTCTGCTCTCTGGGAATATGGGTAATCTGTAAATCCCAAGAATATTTCTTAAACGTTTGAATTTGTAGGAAAACAGAGCTGCATCTGTCAACTGCTATTAACCAAGCATCATATCGATTAGGTTCATTGCACCTGATTCCAAAATAACTTTCCCAAGTCCCAGGTCCCAAGCCAGATTGAGCCCCTTGAGAACAGCCCATTCCTCTGCCTCCATCACGCTACAGATCACAGGAAGAGATTAATTTGGGAGTTTTGCCATCGTTCAATGACTTGGAGTGCATTAGTGAGAAGGGCCTTGCACGTGCATTAATCAAATTCAATGTCCATGTATTCAAGTAATCACGGGCAAACACTTGGGGTGTGTTTGTATTGGGGATTGGATAAGTGACTTATTTTTATTTTGACTTATTGAATCTTAAGATTGGAAAAAAAATAAGATTGGGTAAAATGATAAATGTTTCGATTGGTGATTGGATAAGTGACTTATGAAAAAGTGAAAGATGTTTGATTTGGTTTTTGCATAAGTGGCTTTTGTGTTATTTAAGAGAAAAAGTTGTAAAAATTATGAAAAAAGAAAAAATGAAGGGATATTTGTGAAAAAACCCTCATTGGTAACTTAATTGCCAAATGGGACCTGAGAAGATATCTGCATATAGAGGGATTTTTTTCACAATTTTCCCAAAAATTAACTTCGAAAATTTGGCAATGGTACAATTTTAAATAAAATGCTTAAGAGTCATGACCATCATTACAAGCAATGCAAAAGGCACATATGAATTCAGTCGTTTCCACCTCCTTCTCATTTGTTAAAGTAACATTCTTGGTGATAAATTGATCCAAACCATCCAATGGCGACAGTGTTATCACAAGGCACATACTCTAAAGTTTCATGCCGCTTACCCATCCAGATAACAGTTCTTTGCACATTCTTTACCTACAAATCTGCCTTAGTTTCATGTATACTAGCAAAATACACAATACATAATTTTGTGCTTGACTCATACCAATCAAACAGCAAAGCATTCTAACGTATCAAGTTTGACAATGGTAAACTAAATAATAAAATTACAATTAAAATGCGAATAAATTAGAAATTGTATAAACTTAAAGTTTTTGATAAAGTCAAATATAACAGAACTACTTAGATCAAAGGTCCCGTATAATTTGGTCCCTGATGGTGTCACGGACATGATCATTTGGGTTGAATATGTTCGAGCATCATCTATTGACGATGGCTCTTAACCTTGACTATTATCTACATCAACTATATTATTCTCATTTTCTGCTTCCGTAAAGTCCACATCAGTTTGGGAATTTCTTCTAATGAAATTATGTAAAGCCATTGTGGTACAGACAATGCGGACTTGCGTGTCGAAGCTGTACTTGTGCATGTGTTGTAAGATTTCGAACCTATTTTTTCACACTCCAAAAATCCTTTCTATTGTGCACCTCAAGCTTGAATGATAAAAATTGAAGGCCTCATTAGGATTCTGAATCCCCCGCTGATTCCTGAATTTTAGGAGGTGGTAACGTTCACATTGGTACGGACCAAGAAACCCAACTGCTGTTGGGTAGCCAGAATCGACCCAATAATATTTGCCTAACTTGTATTAAAATCATTATAAATGTGAGATGAAGTTAAACGTGAAATGTTGACAAAGAAACGTAATTGAAGTATACAAAAAATTACCTTGTGGTGGATGTGGGAAATTCATAGTTGGATCTGAGATAACAACCTTGTGTTTATTCCTAAGTCTAAGAGGCCGGAATCAATACAAGAGTTCAGACCTATTTCCCTCTACAATGTAAGCCACAAGATTGTCATAAAGGTTATTGCCAAAAAACTCAAGTTAATCATAGGGAACGTGGTTGGTCACCATTAAAGTAGCTTTATTGTAGGAAGGCAAAGCAGCAACAATATCATTATAGCTCAGGAAGTGATTCATTCCATGAGGATGAAGAAAAGGAATAGTGGATGGCTCGCGGTTAAGGTGGATCTAGAGAAAGCCTATGACCGGTCGTTTATTACTGACACATTGAGGGCTACTGGTTTGGATGAAAAACTATGTGAAATCATTATGGCCTGTATTACGAATTCCTCTTTCTAGGTACTTTGGAATGGTGAACCTACTGATACCTTTACACCATCCAGAGGTATTTGTCAAGGTGACCCAATGTCCCCGTACATTTTCACTCTATGTATGGAAAGATTGAACCATATTATACAAGATGCAGTGGATGAAGGTGAGTGGGAGACTATCCAGTTCAACTCTAGAGAGCCAAAGCTATCTCATTTGTTTTTTGCTGATAATTTAATTTTCTTTGGGAAAGGTTCTGAATCTCAAGTTGATGTGATACTGGATTGCATTGAGAAATTTTGTACAATATCAGGGCAGAAAATGAATAAGGCTAAGATAAAAGTCACCTTCTCAAGAAATGTCAACTTTAATAGGGCTGTTTGCTTAAGCCAAAGGTTAGGATTGGGGCTAATAGGGGATTTGGGCAAATATTTCGGGATCCCTCTGCTCCACAAGAGAGCCTCTCATGTGACTTTTGCCCTGATTATTGAAAAGTGTCAAAAACGGTTATCGGGTTGGAAAAGTATATGCTTAAACATAGCTGGAAGAACTACCTTGATCAAAGCTGTCTTATCAGCTATGCTATCTTACTATATGCAGACCATGCTTCTCCCTATTGGTTTGTGTAATGAATTGGAATGTCAGAACAGAGACTTTCTGTGGGGTGATCAAGATGGAATTAGAAAGATGCATCTGGTTTCTTGGGAGGTGGTCTCAAGGGAAAAGAAGCAAGGAGGGCTAGGGATTAGGAACCTTAGAAATCAGAATAAAGCCTTCTTGATGAAACTTTGTTAAGGGTTGATTAACAACCCTAATACCTTGTGGGTTAAAGTTCTGATATCGAAATATAATTGTGAAAACAGAGATATGCCGGAAGTGGGGGAAAAGAGAAACTCTTCCATTACTTAGAGGGGAATTTGTATTGTATGGGATCTTTTCAGGAAAGGTTTGGGGAAAAGGATTGGTAATGGTAGAAACACCTCTTTCTGGTTTGAAAATTGGTCAAATCTAAATATGCCTCTGGTTGATCTGGTTCCAGGGCTTGAAGGTTTCATTAACCGTAATGAAAGGGTTGCGGATTATGTTTTAAGTACAGGGAATGGGATAGTCAGAAATTACAAAGATGGTTTACACCAGAGATTATTAACCGGATTACCTGTGCTCACCCACCCTGTAAGGAGAAAGGAGAGGATATGTTCATTTGGATGCCATCCTTCGATGGCCGTTTTTCTGTTAATTCTGCATATTTTTCTCTTTTTGTAAGTATACTTGAGAATTCTGAGAATGTATAGAAACGTCTATGGAGATGGTCTATTCTAGAGAAGATTAAATCGTTTATGTGGCTATTCTCACATGAAAGCGCCCACACGGCATATCTACGAGCAAGCAGAGGAATCCAAGAATCAGACTTTTGTCTGTTCTCGTGCAACCAAATGGAAGAATCCATGTATCTCCTTAAAGGCTATTCAAATGCAGTGGACATATGGAAAGCAGTGGTAGCTCAAGATCAATGGACTACTTTTGTCTCACTAAAGGGTATAGAATGGATTAAATGAAACCTGACTCATGAAACGGGAAAGGGATATATTAAGAAGGTTTGATGGTCGATTCTGTTTGGACATGTTTGCTGGGATATTTGGGTAGCAAGATGCAACAAGCTGTTTAGAGATGCTAACCAAGGTGAAGAACTTAGTGTGGCCTCTACTTTCTTTAGAGCCTGCGCTGACCAAGACCTAGTATCCTTGGGATCTTTAGCCAACATAGGGCATACTTCTCAAGGAATTGGACCGAACGTGTCTCGAGACTACTTCTCTTTGGAAATAGATGGTTCTGTATTGACAGATGGTAGGAGTGGCTGTGGTGGGGTTGTAAAGGATTTTAACAATCAATGGGTTTATGGTTTTTCGTGTAAACTAATTGCTGTTCCACCGGTTATAGTTGACCTGATAGGTATAATTCATGGACTGCACTTATATTGGTGGAGGGGAATTCGGAAGGTATGTCTTTTCTCTGACTGCATAGAAGTAATTAATCTAGTAGTTAAAGGATGTGAATATGGTTATCCCTTCATAGATCTAGTTGATGAGATGAGGATGCTTATTTACAGAGATTGGCAGGTTCGTTTGTAAATATACCTCGGGAAGATTTGGTTATTGATGATAGACGGGCTAAATATGCTCATAGAATTCTAGCAAATTTTTGTACCTCTGATCATCCTCCACCTTTTAATCAAGAGGTGGACAATGATGAAAGAGTGTAGGCTGGTTGTATTTTGTTTTCTGTATTTCAGGTTTGATTAATCAAAATAATAATAATAATTCCAAGGATAACCTTTAGCAATCAACCTCCATAGTCACTATCCATCACGGTTTTAAAGTTTGCGCGCACAGGAGGGAACTCATCTTGCCTTCGTCCCGCTGCGTTTCACCGTCGGCAGTTTTACGTTCAGGCCAGTATCCCGCTGTCGGCCCGTTATCTCCTCCTCAGTGCTGTCCCTGAGGTCTTGACCTGCTGCAGTCTATCTCGTCGTCCTTCATCGGCTCTGCCGCAGCCCATCCGTCGTCCCCGAAGCAGTTGAGTCTGCTCTGTCATCTCTCCTTGCAGACTGTTTCTCTTTTGATCTTCTGTAGTGCTTGCTTACTAGTGGAAAATTGATCTTCAAATTTGAAGTTTAAGAGGGCAAGAGCCGCCATGGAGAACGGAGATATCCCAGAGAACACCAACGAGCGGATGAATTTTGTGCCTTCTTTGTCCTTGAGATTCATATATGAAGAAAAATATTAGGTTTTCTTATACAGCCTTTTATTTTCATTTTCAGATTGCCCAGGTCCTCAATATGAGTCTGTAGGAAAATCCAACTCATGTGAAAGATGTCCCAACCAACAAATTTGTACCACTGCTCCAAAAGGACCTGACCCAGGTTCTTGTTCTGTACCTTTATGACTGAAATCGCGTTAAACTGTTCTTCTCTCCAATATTGTATTGATTAATGATTGGCTGACTAATTTAAATGCATTG
Source organism: Inga oerstediana (assembly GCA_963210345.1). NCBI lineage: Eukaryota > Viridiplantae > Streptophyta > Magnoliopsida > Fabales > Fabaceae > Inga > Inga oerstediana. The sequence goes on from OY723401.1 coordinate 5,873,046, forward strand.
ATCACTTTTTTTAACCCTGCAAGAAATGGAATTTCAAATACAGTAGAGCACATATTTAGTGGTGCAAACAAACTCAATTTATTTCCTGATATATTGTTCCACTTTATTGACATAATTTGTCTTATTGAGAGATAGTCATAACAACTTTTACAATGTCGACTATATCCGGAGAATAGTATGTAAGCCTGTTTCACTGCTTTATATCCAATTTATCAGTTGTTTGTACTGTTATAACTTGGCATTGTCCTTGCTAAAATCATCATCAGGCTGGTACTTTGACCATCTTTTTATAGCAACCCTGGCCTTAGAATGGGGTAGCCTCCCCTCACTCTGAACCTGTCTTTTCAAAAAGAAGACCCAACTTATGACATGCTTTATATAAATTATTCTTCTCTCCAATTTTGTATTGACGAATGATTGGCTGATTAAGTTATTTAAATGCATTGATCACTTTTTTAACCCTATAAGACATGGAATGGCAAGGGCAGCAGGGCACATATTTAATGGTGCAAACAAACTCAATATTTTGATGTTATTGATCCTATTGGGTTAAAAGAAATGTCGTTGATTTGGCATGACATATATGCAATTCTGTTTTAATACCCCTTGCCTTAAAAAGTTTGGCTGCATGCCTTCTGCATTTGTTTCGGCAGATTTGGTAGCCATTGCAGAAAGAATGGCTACTGTGAAGCATAAGATATTGGTTCTATCAGGAAAGGGATGAGTGGGCAACAACACATTCTCTGCCCAGCTGGCATTTGCTTTAGCAGCTATGGATTTTCAGGTAGGTCTTCTTGACGTTGACATTTGTGGTCCAAGCATTCCAAAGATGCTAGGCCTAGAAGGGCAGTGGGCACATCAGAGCAACCTTGGCTGTTCTCCTGTTTTTATGGAGTCCAACTTGGGGGTCACTATGCGTCCTCGCCCTGATAATGCTGACGTATTGAGGGGTCCTGGCAAAACTATGCTAATCAAGCAGTTTTTGAAGAATGTTTATTGGGAAGAACTTGATTTTCTTGTTGTTGATGCTCCACCTGGTACCTTTGATGAGCCCATTACAATTGTCCAGTGCCTTGGTGCCTCTGAAATAGACGGTTCAATCATAGTTACCACACCCCAACAAGTTTCCTTAGCTGATGTGAGGAAGGAATTTGCAAGAAAATTGGAGTGAAAGTTCTTGGGGTTGTAGAGAACATGAGCGGTCTTTGCCAACCTATCACAGATTTCAAGTTCATGAAACCGATAGGCACAGGTGAGTCGAGAGATGTCACAAGGTGGGCTTTGGACTACTTGAGAGAAAAAGCACCAGAAACGCTAGAATTGATTGCTTGCAATGAAGTGTTTAACAGTAGTGGCGGGGGGTGGTGCTTTTTTTGTTTTCTTGGTAGAGTTCCATTAGATCCACAGCTTTGTAAGGCAGCTGAAGAAGGTAGATCACGCTTTGCTGATAAAAATAATGGTGTGAGCGCTTCTGCATTGAAGAAGATCATAGAGAAATTGATGGAAAATCAGGGCTTGTCAACATCTCCTAATGGTGTTGCATAGGGGATTTACTTTCTCTTCTCTGCTTCTCTCTCCATCCTCATTATATTCATTGTTCGATTTCACATCACTTTAGTTCAATGTATCTGTATGCACATTTATGCTAATGGTACCGATACTTGTATAATCGTATCATAGATGTCGAGGAATTTCCAAACATGGGGATTTTAACGTGTGTTTGGAACAGCGATAAAACAAATAGCTTTTTTTAATTTAACCTTTTGTAATCTTACTTTTTAGTAAAAGTCAGATTATGTAATGTGATTTATGTTTGGATTGTCAGTTGTATAAATAACTTTTGTAAAAAGTAAAACTTGTTTAGTTAGCTTAAGCATAAATGACTTTTGTCATAATAGTAAGAGAGAAATTAAATTTGAAATTATGAAAAATTGATAAAAGTTAAAGTTCGGGAATTTGGGAGTTAAAAAATACATAATTTGATGAAATGATATTATATAACTAATTGGATCGTATGTCTTGTACAATATGGTGGAAAATTAATGTCAGAGTTAGTATATTTGGATTATATGTCAGTTTATAAGTTGGACAAAATAGTTTGGAAAAAATGATAAATATAAATATTTTAAAGTAATTTAATTAGCATTCTTAATATATCTAAAAAGTCAACTCTATTTTATATTTAGGACCGAAAGAAGTATAAATTAATGATATATATAAATATTTTTTCTATCTCTCTCTCTCTCACATCATCCTTATCTTTTTCGTCTCTCTCTCTCTCCACCAAATACCAGGCGGCCCTTTTTCTATCTCTTTCACAGAAAAACAATATGCTGAAAGCTCCAAAATGGAGCTTTATCCTTTCGTGCGTTTTACTGTTGCAATCTTTAAAAGCCAAATTTTCCAATCGCTTAATCAAACATTCCATTTTTTCAAAGCTGTAGACAATCACATGAATGGGTCAAAATCACGCGAATAGACATGGAAAAAGCAGTGCCAAACATACACTTGTTTGATTAAGACTAAAGTACTGAATACAGTTAAGGTGAGATTTTTCTTCATGCTTCTGGCATAGTAAAAAATGCTTCCCGTATTCTTGTTTCATTGCGGATTCTATTTTGTTGAATGTATCCTCCTTTTTTGGCCGAAAAGAATGTTGAATGTATCCTTATGCTTGTGAATTGTTATAAATTGAAGTTCAAAAAAATACTAGGAAACCCTGTGCGTTGAACCATTCAACACATTGATGGTTACTTAGATGTCAATAATGCATGAATAACAATAAAATAAAGAGCACTTTGCGCATTCTCTAATGACAGTAGTGTCTTTTCATAGGGATGGTGGGTTCTATTCCTCACGGCTAGTTTAACCCCTTTCCAATTCAAAAATAAAAATAATGATTGTGTTGTTTTCTCTAATTATCTTTGAAAAAACAAAATAATGTAAAATACCTTTGAGATTAACCTCTTTTCATGAATCTTGAGATGTAACATAAATATATCAAAATGTTACGAGTAGTTGTCATAAAAGAATCTTAAATTATTTAATTTAAAAAAGTTAATGAGAATATCTTGAGTATGGAAAAAATTAAAATTATTTTCTCCAAAGGATTGGTATTTCATTTAAAAACTTGATCCGTTGCACAGCATCAAATGCAAAATAGTGTGTGTTTGTGATGTATAAATTCTTTTGGCGAAAATTATTTATATATTCTAATAAGTTAATTATTAAGAGAAAGTTAAGGTTTCTATTTTCAAGTGTAAATATTCATTCAAACAAATATGCAAGCACAGTTCTCTTAAGTGAACAAACTATAATCAATTTATCATTGACGTCAAGGTCTGATTTACATGCGGATCAAGTGGCTTCCCTGACCAGACTAATCAATTTATCAATTTGCATTAATCCCAAAAACCAGCAGGCCTACTCTTTTTAGTGAGTTTCATCCAATAAGCTTATGTTCAGTTGTGTACAAAAAAGTAACAAAGGTTATTGCCAATAGACTAAGGGAGGTTTTGCCAAAGCTTATCGGACAACAACAAACAAGTTTCATCCAAAGGAGAAGTATACTTGATAACATCATCATAGCTCAAGAAGTTATACACTCTATGGCCATCAAAGTAGGCCTTGAAATAGCTTTTGACAGACTCAAATGGAATTTCATTAATGATACTTTAAATAATGCAAGGTTACCAAAGGAGATGGTGGCTTTAATTATGAATTGCATTACTATTTCATCTATACGAATACTCTGGAATGGTACACCATCAGATACATTTGTACCAAAGAGAGGTATTAGACAAAATGACCCCATCTCACCTTATATTTTTGTGCTATGCATGGAGTGTTTATCACAAGCAATTAATCTTGCGGTGCAGAGTTGAGCATGGAAAACAATTAAGATAGGTAGAAATGGAGTCCCACTATTACACCTTTTCTTTATGGATGATCTCATTATTTTTGGGCATGCTGCTATTTCTCAAGCTGAAGTGATTGGGAAAGTGTTGCACGAATTTTGTCTAACTCCTGGGCATAAGATTAGTAAATTGAAGATTAGAGTGTACTTTTCAAAAATGTGAAGCTCCCACTCAGACATGATATTTGCAATAGCTTGGGTTACCAACAAACTGAAGCTCTTGGTAGGTATCTAGGTGTCCCTTTAATAACTACACGTGTATCAGCAAATACTTACAAGTACATACTAGAGAGGATTCAACCTAAGCTTGCAAGCTGGAAAAGCAAGTCCCTCTCCCTTGCTGGGCATATAACTCTTGCAAAATCGGTCCTTTCATCGGTGCCACTTCACGCAATGCAAAGCACGATGCTTTCTCATACTTGTTGTGCAGAAATAGAAAAAGTCATGAGACAGTTCATATGGGGTTATTCTGAAGATCATAAGGGGGTCAACCTGATAAAATAGGCTGATCTCTGCTGGCCTCTTAGGGTGTGTTTGGTTTAAGGGGAGGGGATGATTGGTAAATTACAAGTTTGAACAAAAGAAACTCAAAATTTACCCTCTTATTCTTTTAAATTTTGGATTCCCGCCCAAAATTTACCCTCTCATTCCTTTTAAATTGGAGGTTCCGCCCAAAATTTAAATACCTTCAACCTCAAAAAGGTAATTTAACCTCCTCTCCTCCCCTCCTTCCCCTATCCTCCCCTCAAACCAAATACATCGTTAAGCATGGGGTTGCGGCTTATTGAAGCTTGAAGCACAAAACAAGGCTTTCCTCTCCAAACTGGTTTAGACAATATTTAATAACCCAAAGATTCTTTGGGTGCGCGTTTTGAAAGGGACGTATGGTATTATGATGGCTACCAAGGATGATACATTTTGCTCTAACTCTTATTATTTCTTAAAGAGTATTGCAAAGGTTTGGCAGGATACGCTCTTCCAAATTAAACGGTAGCCAGGAGATGGTACAAATGTCAGATTTAGGGAGGACTTTTGGGTCGGGGATCTTGGCCCCCTGAAGTATCTTGCTTTTACGCAAATCCCTGTTTCCGATCTCTGTAAATCCATAGCTGAATACATTGATGATGATGGGAATTGGAAATGGAATTTATTCCAAAATGTTTTACCATCAAAGACCTTAGAGGAGATATCGGCTGTCAGGATTGAAACCCAACCAACAGAACCTACTTACTGTTGGAATTTGACGTCATCCGGAAAGTTCACAACCAGATTTGCATACCAACACTCCGAATGCTTAAACTGGAACAAACCAGAGTCCAAGTGGACTATATAACATGGAAGCTACCAGTAGCCCAACGAGTAAGAACATTTACGTGGCTTCTCTTCAAGGAACGATTGCTTACAAATGCAGAAAGATATCGGAGAGGTATGACACAGGACCAGCAATGCTCCATCTGTCGGACAAGTATTGAGAATATTTGCCACGTTTTCAAATACTGCCCATTTGCGAACACAGTCTGGAAGAAGATTCTTCCTTCTGACATGTGCATGGATTTCTTTAGAAGGAATATCATTTCTTGGTTGCTTGGAATTTTAAAGAGCCCAACAATTGAAGAGTCTTGGAAAATAGGACTGTGTATCACTTGCTGGAAACTTTGGGAAGCTCGGAATCATCGAATTTTTGCCTAGAAATTTTATACTGCGGATGGTATCGTATCAACCATTAGAATTACAGTTAACCACACACAGAAGAGTTTATCAATACTTAGAAGACAATAGATTTTGAATTTTTGTCTTATATCATGTTTGCATAGGACTCAGTTTTCTTGGTCTCCTTTTGTAAATCATCTCGCAAGCATTGAGATCGTTGTACATATCCAGTTTTTAAAGATAATAAATACTCCCGTTTCACTCAAAAAAAAAAAAAAATCATTGACGTCGTGATCGTTGTTAGTATCATATTTTTTCCTAAGCAAATGTATCATTGTATCACAGGCAATCTTATTTAAGACACTGTGAAGTATTAAATGTGGGTAACCCTTTGTGAAAAACTGAGTCTTCTAGCCTTGTGTTATTTTTCTGTGGATTTTGTTGTCGTCGTCGTCACTATTTTTATTTTATAAGAGGTTTGCGGCCTTACGGGTTCTAAATAAAGCCGTTGATCTTTTTGGTCAAAAGCAAAGCCGTAGATCATGGGCCTTGAGCCCCACAATAACCAAAAAAACAAAAAAGACAAAGCCGGTGTTCTCGCGAAGGTAGCGCCCTAGCGTGTAAGAGAAGGGAACTCGTCGAAGGCTACGACCATCGCCTTTTCAGTTCTCACCCAGCTTGCGGCGGCTGTGTCCGCTCCCAAGGGAACTCGTCTCGCCGTCACCCAGCTGCGTTTCGCTGTCGGCAGTTCTGCGTTCAGGAAAGCTTCCTGCCCTCGGCCCGTCTTCTCCTCCTCTCGCCGTTGCTGTCCCCGAAGTCTTACCCTGCGGCAGTCTATCCCGTCGTCCTCCATCGTCTCTGCCGTAGCCCACCCGTCGTCGCCGAAGCGGTGAAGTCTGCTTTTTCATCTCTCCTTGTGGACTGTTTATCTTTTGATCTTCTGCAGAGCTTGCTTATAAGAGGAAAATTGATCTTCAAATTTCAAGTGAGAGGGCAAGAGCGGCCATGGAGAACGGAGATATCCCAGAGAACGCCAACGAGCGTATGAATTTTGTGCCTTCTTTCTCTTTATGATTTATATATGAAAAATTATAAGGTTTTCTTATACAATTTTTTATTTTCTTTTTCAGATTGCCCAGGTCCTCAATCCGAGTCCGCAGGAAAATCCGACGCATGCGAGGGATGTCCCAATCAACAAATTTGTGCCACTGCTCCAAAAGGGCCTGACCCAGGTTCTTTTCCCGTACCTTTATGACGAAAATCGCGTTAAGCTTTGGTTTAATTATTTCTTGAACTTTTGAAGTTCAGCTAAGTTTGTTTATTTGAGGAATTTGTGGTTCTATACTGTTTTGATCTCCCTTCTTACCTCTTCCTCAGTTAGAGAAATACGAAAATTGGGGGATGTCATATAAGTAGAAGTTCTTTATTCTGTTGGCTGTCTCCCATTTGAACACCTCACGTGTGCAATTATTCTACTAGCGCTGGCACCTGATTAAAATTGTTTACATCCATGTGGTACTCAGGAATTTTTTCCTGATATATTGCTCCACTTTATTGACATAATTTGTCTAATTGAGAGATAGTCTTGGCTACTTTTACAATGTCGACTATATCTGGAGAATAATATGTAAGCCTGTTTCACTGCTTCATATCCAATTTTTCAGTTGTGTGTACTGTTATAACTTGGCATTGTCCTTGCTTAAATTATCATCAGGCTCGTATTTTGACCAGCTTATGGCATGCCCTGGCCTTAGAATGGGATAGCCTCCCCTCACTCTGAACCTGTCCTTGCAAAAAGAAGACCCGACTTATGACATGCTTTATATAAATTGTTCTTCTCTGCAATATTGTATTGATTAATGATTGGCTGGTTAAGTTATTTAAATGCATTGATCACTTTTTAAACCTTTGTTATGCTTATTGGTGATGAGACATGGAATTGCAAGTACAGTAATGCACTTAATTTTTGGTACCAACAAACTCAATATTTCAATGTTATCGGTCATACTGGGTTGATTTGGTATGACATATATGCAATTCTGTTTTGATATCCCTAGCCTTAAAAAGTTTGGTTGCATGTCTTCTGCATTTGTTTCGGCAGATCTGGTATCCATTGCTGAAAGAATGGCTACAGTGAAGCATAAGATATTGGTTCTATCAGGAAAGGGAGGGGTGGGCAAGAGCACGTTCTCTGCCCAGCTGGCATTTGCTTTAGCAGCTATGGGTTTTCAGGTAGGTCTTCTTGACATTGATATTTGTGGTCCAAGCATTCCAAAGATGCTAGGCCTAGAAGGGCAAGAGATACATCAGAGCAACCTTGGCTGGTCACCTGTGTATGTGGAGTCCAACTTGGGGGTCATGTCAATTGGGTTTATGCTTCCTCATCCTGATGATGCTGTCATATGGAGGGGTCCCCGCAAAAATGGGCTTATCAAGCAGTTTCTGAAGGATGTTTATTGGGGGGAACTTGATTTTCTTGTTGTTGATGCTCCACCTGGTACCTCTGATGAGCACATTTCAATTGTCCAGTGCCTTGAAGCCACTGGAATAGATGGTTCAATCATAGTTACCACACCCCAACAAGTTTCCTTGATTGATGTGAGAAAGGAGGTGAGTTTTTGCAAGAAAGTTGGAGTGAAAGTTCTTGGGGTTGTAGAGAACATGAGCGGTCTTTGCCAACCTATCACAGATTTCAAGTTTATGAAAATGACAGGCACAGGCGAGCAGAGAGATGTTACAAGCTGGGCTTTGGACTATTTGAGAGAAAAAGCTCCAGAAATGCTAGAAATGATTGCTTGCAGTGAAGTGTTTGACAGTAGCGGTGGTGGAGCAGCAAAGATGTGCAATGACATGGGGGTGCCTTTTCTTGGTCAGGTTCCATTGGATCCACAGCTCTGTAAGGCAGCCGAAGAAGGGAGATCATGCTTTGCTGATAAAAGCTGTCGTGTGAGCGCTCCTGCACTGAAGAAGATTGTGGAGAAATTGATGGAAAATCAGGGCTTATCAACGTCTCCTAATGGTGTTGCATAGGGGATTTACTTTGACCAATGATGGGTGTAAATAAAAAACTTTAGTTCAATGTATTTGTATGCCCTTTATGCTAATGGTTCCCATACTAGATACGGATAATGTGGGATTTTTTTAAATACTTTTGCCATAGTAAATAATGCATCCCATTTTTTGTGTTTCATGCGGATTCGATTTTGTTGAATGTTGAATGTATCCTTGTGCTTGTGGATTGTTATCGATTGAAGTGCAGATAAATGCAAGGAAGCCTTGTGACCTGTTTTGAACCATTCAACACATTGATGGTTAATTAGATGTAAATAATGTGTGAATAACAATAAAAGTAGAAAGCACTTGATGCATTCTCTAATGACAAAGTAATATCTTTACATAAGGGGCGGTGGGAAAAAATACTAAGGATATCAACCTCTTTTTATGAATCTTTAGGTGTAATATAAATATATCAAAATTTTAGTTGCCATAAAAGAATCTTGAAATTATTTCATTTAAAAAGGTTGATAAGAATATCATTTGTGCCTGTAATTAAATTTATCGACATTCAAATAGTAAATTTAACACATTCATCTTATCATTTTCTCGAAAGGATTGGTATTTCATGTAAAAATTTGATCCGTTGCACGGCCTCAAATGCAAACTAATGTGTGCGTGAGATATATAAATGCTATTAAGTTAATTATTAATCATAAATAATAAAGCTCAATTTTTTTTTTTTTGATGAAAATAGAGAGTGTTTACCCATTCATTGAATTAACATCAGTGGGGATTAATTCCCATACACTCATTTGCGCACAGTGCCCGAACAAAAGTTGGGCAACAATCATAGTAAGAAGTCCTGACTATGCCTTCTTTCGCCATTGCATCAGCGGCCGCGTTCTTATCTCTTGTAATATGTATAAAATTTACTTCCCATCCCCACTTCCTCATTTCGTCAATCTGTATAAGCACAAGACTGGATGAGGGTATGCGCCTGTTGCTGTTAATCAGTTCAATAACTTCCTTTGAGTCTGACTCAACTATTAATTTCCTAAATCCGAATTCCCAGGCCAAATAAACTCCCTTGAATATTGCACATTCTTCAGCCTCGTAAGAGGAGCAATGGCTTAGAGATTGTGTGAAACCAACAACCCAGCTACCTTTATGATCCCGAATAATCCCGCCACATCCTACAGCATTATCAACTGTCGAAACAGCTCCATCGACATTCACTTTAACCCATCCCACTGGAGGAGGTTGCCAATACCGTGGCTCTTTAGAGCACTCACCCCTCAATAATAAATCATATGTTTGGACAAAAAAATGCTAGGTATTCCTTAACACATTGACTGGATAAACTGGCTTGTGATAGTTATCCTCAAAAACAGACTTGTTTCTCCAAGTCCACAAATGCCATGCGGAAACCGCCCATAATGACTTCCATTCAATCTTCTCATCCTTCCCCAAATCTTTGGTAAGGTTCAATTGCATCCACTCAGTCAGAGATGAATTAAAAAATTCATGCACATACCTTGTCTTAATGAAAGCCATCTATACCTGCTGGGTATAAGAACAGTCCCTCAAAATATGCAGAGTATCTTCCAACCCAGACTCACAACAGGTACACATCAGGGATGAATTACTCCATTTGCTACGCCAAACATTAGTTGGAAGTTTGTCCTGTACCGCAATCCACAAGAAAACCCTGATCCTTTCAGCACCCCTCCACTTCCAAATTTGTTGATATAACTGCCTATGATTGCCAAGTGAGGCATGCTCAATCAGCTCATATGCACTTATGATGGTGAATTCTCCATTTGTAGTCGCTCCCCATTTCATCACATCCTCCCCTGCTGTTTCTATTGGGGGAGGCGTTGAAACTAGCCGCAGAAATACATCTCTTGTGACAATGCTCGCAAGCTTTTGAAAATCCCACGATCCTCCTAATTTCCAATCTTGGACAAACCTTTTCTCTTCCTCCCTTGTTAACTCTCTAGTACAGCAATCTCTGATTGTTTTGCCTGGGAGAAGCCATACATCAGCAAAGAACCTGACTGATCTACCATCATGAACCTGCCATTTAGTACCCTTATCGATAATGTCACTCTGGTTACATATAAAACGCCAAAGCTTGGAATCTCCTGTCTGAACATTTAATAAGTCATCCTCACTTCTGAGCATATATCTCTGCTGCATTGTTTGTGTCCATAAAGAGTTAGCACCTATAATTAGATTCCATGCTAGTTTTGCTCAAAAAGCACGATTGACTGAGCTTAACTTCCTGAATCCCAAACCACCACATTGTTTTGGGAGGGTAATCCTATCCCACCCTATCTGGTGATATCTCCTCTCATTCTGGTTGGCTCCCCAAATAAAATCACGTTGCATCCTCTCAATTTCCTTACAGACACTAATGGGAATCTTTGTTACCTGCATCGGGTATAGAGGTACTGTACCCAGTATTGACTTCACCAGAGTAATCCTACCAGCCATAGATAAACAGTTTGCTTTCCAAGCTGATAGTTTGTTTCTTACCCGATCAATCACATATTGAAAAGTCTGATGGTTGATCCTGTTCCTTGTCAATGGAAATCCCAAATATCTCCCAATCTCCTCTGAAATATTCATACCAGTAATACGTTGAATTCTGTTTTTCAAATCAGTTGGAACTTTTGAAGAGAAAAAGATTGATGATTTCTCCTTGCTAACTTTTTGTCCCGCAGCCCCGCAAAAATAAGATAGATAATTCATCATACATTCAGCTTGAGCCTCATTTGCTTCGCCAAAGAGTAGCAAATCATCTGCAAACATTAAATGAGATACTGCAGGCCCATTTCGAGAGACATAAATAGGTTTCCAGCATCCTGAATTAACAGCATCACTGATTACATGTGACAACCTATCCATACATAGCACGAATAAATAAGGGGAGATCGGATCTCCTTGCCTGAGACCTCTATTCGGATTAAAAAACTCTGTTTGGGACCCATTCCAGAGGACATTGTAAGAGGTCGAGGTGATACAATGCATAATTAGTTTAATAAATGATTCTGACATCCCTGCATCAATTAATACCTGTTGTAGAAAGCTCCACTTAACTCGATCATATGCCTTTTCCAAGTCTATTTTCAAAGCCATGAAACCTTTCCTTCCTCTTGCTTTGTTCATAATATGCATAATTTCTTGCCCCACTATTATATTATCTTGAATATGTCTTCCAGGAATAAAGCTTGCTTGAAAAGGAGATATTAAGTCATCTATCACATTCTTCAATCTTGTAGTGATAATTTTCGCTACACACTTGTAATGAACTGTGCATAGAGAAATTGGTCTAAAATGTTCCACCCGAGTAGGATTGTCTCTTTTTGGGATAAGAGTTATTAAGGTCTTATTGGCCTCTTCAAGAGTAGTTGAGCCATCAAAAACGGATTTAACAAATTTGACAAAAGACCCTTTCACCGTTGACCAGTTAGCTTGGAAGAACACTGGGGAAAATCCATCAAAGCCAGGTGCTTTATAAGGTCCCATAGCAAAAATAGCTTCCCTGATTTCCTCTTCTGTAGGAACAGAGCTTAAAAAGGACAATCTATTTCCTTCAATATGTGGGAAATTGGACCTAGTATGTAGGTTGTTTTCATCTGTGGGCATAGATTGGAAGAGATTCCTGTAAAAGCCAGTAACAAGATTCTTCAATTCCTCCTCCTCGTTCACCAAATCACCATTATTAATTTTCAGAGTCACAACTCTATTCCTTCGTCTTTGTATACTGGTTTTAGTGTGGTAGTATCTAGTGTTCCTGTCTCCCTTAGATATCCAATTAGCTCTGGATTTTTGAAACCACTTGATTTCCTCAAGTTTCATCACTTCCTCTAATTCCTGCTGAATTGCTAATTCCAAATTGCATAGGTACTTGGAATAAAGATAAGAAGTAGAATTTTGTATTCCTCTAAGTCGAGCTAGTAGATTCCTCTTTTTCCTTTCCACATGCCCAAACACATCAACATTCCATTTCTTAAGTACTTCTTTAATAGTAATAAGATTACCTGTTAAATCAATGGATTCAACCCAATTTTCTCCCAGGAACTCCTTAAACTTCTCATAAACTAGCCACATCGCCTCGAAACGAACAGGATGGTTATGACTATTAATAGGTGAATGAGCATATAATGAGAGTAAGATAGGATTATGATCTGAAAATTTAACTCGCGGTAGTACCTTGAGATAGCACTGGGGTAAAGAATTAAGTAATTGTGAATTTCCCAAAGCTCTGTCCAAACGTTCAAAGAGCCTTGAATATCCTGCTACACAAGGGCCTCTCCAAGTAAATTTAGGTCCCGCAGCTCCCAGATCAGATAGGCCGCACTCCATGACTCTATCACGAAACTAGGAGATCCGACTATTAACGCTGCCAGCTCCTCCAATTCTTTCTGACGCTGTCAGTATGTCGTTGAAGTCGCCGATAACTATCCATGGACTTGTCATTCCCTGTGATATTTCTTTTAGCTTCGCCCATAGAACACTTCAAAAATTGGAATGGGGAATTGCATATAAGGCCGTTAAACGGAACTCTGGAGAACCTTCAATAGCACACTTTAAATCCAGAAATTGCCTATTTTCTTCCACCACTGAGATCTGAATAAGTTCACTTCTCCACACTGCCACAATACCTCCTGAGCGTCCGACACTTGGTATCATTTTAAAACTGTCATAGCCTAATGTAAGTAATGAACGGAGCTTCCTTTCTACAGAACATCTAGTCTCAGCCAAAACAATCAAACTAGGCTTAGGTCCACTCATAACCATTTTAATATTGCGTAAAAGGCCCTTTCCACAAGAGCCTCTTGTATTCCAGTATAATATCTTATCCAGAAAAACCAAAAACGATTAGATTTTTGAACCACACTGGACACTAGAACTGGGTCTCTGGGACCATAGACCCAAGGCTATGATTACCCATTAGTTCCGACTCAAGTTGTGGGCTCGTGTCTCTTGGTCCCATATCCATGCACTCAAGGTCCACATCCTTTTGCACCGTCTCACCCGGATCTACAGGCATATAGACTTCTCCCACATCATCCTCTGCGATACCTTGGCATTCATCCATTTGGTCCCCACTTACATGCAACCCCCCCACTTGCTGACTTCCCTCTTCTTGTCCACCATTCATCTCTCCCATAGTAATTCTCAGTACTGTGTTCTCTTTTTGTTTTTCCACGCACAATTAAATTTCCTTCTGACTGTCCCCTTCACGTATTCCCTCCAAACTCCCCTTCTCCGTTATCTTGAGGATCTCGCCACTCTTCATCTCGTTTCTCATATCTCGTGGGCATTTCTCAGATCTTTTCCTCAAGTCTTTTTCCTTCAATTTCTCTTTTCGTACGTTGCTGACCACTCTGTCCATGAGCGCTACGTTCCGTTCCTCTTTTTGTGCCTCTACCATGCTCTCAACTTGTTTTTTCTGATCCCCCTTTTTCCTCCCTTTCATGGGTCGTACATGCGTAGTGGTTTGCGCTTGAGGCTGCCATGCAACGTTTTGTGATACCACAATTGCCTGTACCTCATCCGTACTAGTGCCATCTTTCCGTTGCTCCTCTTCCTCCACCAGAACGTCGTACCGAGATCCTCAACTAACCTGTCGTGAAGATTCCACTCGGAAATCTTTATTCTTCCTTTGCCGTCTATTTTTCTGGACCACTCTCCATTGATCACGGTGATCGTCTGGTGCACCATTTCTCACATCATTCATCCTTGTGTCCTGCATTCCTCCCGTCTCGGTTTCCTCCTGTCCCTTCCTTTCAGTTTCTCTGTTCTTTCGGGAGCATGTTTCTGTTGTATGGCCATATATGCCGCAATTTGTGCACAACATATGAAGCCTTTCGTATTCCAGAAAATGCTCCTCTCCGTCCAACTTAAACCCAGCCATAAGTTGCTTACTGAGATCTACCAGCACGCAAATACGGGCATAATGACCCCTCAACTGACATGAAGTGTTAAAATCAACTTTAATAGTTTCACCAATTCTATTACCGATGTATGTGAGAGCCTCTCGGTCATAATATTCAAGTGGTACCTTCGGTAATCTTACCCATACTGCGACTTTATCAATGGTAGCCCTTGCTGGTGTGAATCTTGGCTCCCAAGGTCTCACTGTGAGGTAGTGATCATATATCATCCATGGTCCTCCTGTTAAGGCATTGAAATAGTCTTCTCTATTCGTGAGTTTAACCACATAGAAACCAAAGCCTATGTTAATGAGACTGATTACACCTCGCTTTGCCCACATAGTCTGCAACCTGGACAACAGAGCTTTGTATCCAATGCTTTTATCCAACAGTTTCACTATCACAGCTTTGTGCCAAGCTCTATACATCTTTTTCCTCATCCTCCCAGAGAAGACAAACGTTGGAAAATTCCTATCCAGTTCTTCAATGGTTTTACAGACAGGCTCATCTTGGTTTTCCTCCATTGTTTTGTCTGATAGATCATCATCAGAGAGTTCATTCTCTTCTTCCTCAGTCTCTTCGTCTGACTCAGTGCCTCTGTTGTTGATGCCCTTTAACTTCTCTGCAAAAGAAGGTCCACCCTTGTTATAAGCTGTGCCTTTCGAGCCTAGCTTTGGCCAGGAGTCCTGCAGAAGGGAAGCACTATCACTGGCATTCCCATTCTTGATCTTTTTAGAGCTTCTCAGTAGTAGGTCATCTTCCTCCTATGACGAAGGAACCAGAGCGTTAGTTCTTTGCGTAGCCATTTATAAAGCTCAATTTTTAATTGTGTAACACTGTCACACGTTAAAGCCCACGAAGGGTTTCTATTTTCAAGTGTAAATATTCATTCAAACAAAAATGCACGCACAGTTCTCCAAGTCGACAGATTATTATCATTGACGTCGTCGTTGTTAGTATCATATTTTAATTTTCAGCTAGTATTTTGTGTAATCTGCGGACTACCAAAATAATGGATCATTGGTTTATAACCCATTCCTCTTCGTCTTCAATATTTTGCTGTCTCTGTCATTTTCAATGTTTGTTTGTTTGTTTCTGATGCAGTTCCCGTGTGGTTGACCTGATCAAACACATCTTGAAGCTAGCATTCAACTGACCACACCCATTAGGTATATAAAATAGTTTTAGGAATAATGCAGACTTCTGAGATGATGAGATAAACTAGAGGAAGTTCTATGTATCAGATTTCTTCCTGTTTAGCATAATATGAATCATATCTTATGAGAGACTCGTTTCTTTTGGCGGGTCTTATTGTCCTTTTGATCTATTTAATCTAATGATTTCTCACTTTCCTTTTTCTACTGTATTTCCCAATCTTGGTTTCTTTAGTACTCCCTCCTGTCCTAATTATAGGATAAAGTTGACTTTTTTGGAGAAATTAAGGAAGCCAATTAAATTACTTTAGAGTGTTTATATTTTTAGTATTCTTATATTATATATTAGTTTATTAGTCAAATTAATTAGTTTGGAGAAAAACATAAAAATATAAATACTCTAAAGTAATTTAATTAGCTTCCTTAATTTCTCTAAAAAAGTCAACTTTATCTTATAATTAGGACCGGAGGGAGTATTTTTTTTTTTAAATGGTTAAAAAATGGAGTCACGTTCCCATCTTGTGGATGATTAGAGGGTGGGTGGAATGGCATTGACAGCTTTAACATAACGAATGGTTAATGAAGACTCTAATTTGCGGAACATGATTAAGGGTCTATTAGGCTCAACGGAGGGAATGTGAGGGATTTTTACGGAGGGAAAAAGAGAGATTTTAATATTAATTTGTTTGGATTGATGATATGGGAGGGGAGGAATTTTAATGTTATCTTGTTTAGTTGATGAGGAGAGTGGAAGTAAAATATTTTCATACGAACAACTTTATCCTTATTTTATTTAAGTCATTTTTTGAATTTTGTAGAATATTTAATAATTATATAATTTTATAATTATTAAATTGAATAATTATAATTTTCATGGATGTAATAGTCACACCATACTAAAATATTAAAGTGAGAATAGAGATGAAAAAGAAAGTCATAAGGATATTATAGGAATATCAAAAATTTTCATAGACGTAATAATTACAACATACCAAATATTACCTCTCCTCTCCAAATCTCTCCATTTTGGGAGGGGAGGATTATAAGGGGAGGAGAGGGGAAATTTCAAAAAAAAATTCTTCCCTTTTTAAAATTTTTATGTTGCCAAAAAGGGGAAGTGAGTAAAATCACTTCCTCTCTTTAAACCAAATAGTCCTAACGACCTATTTGGTTAGGGGAGAAGATAGAAGGGGGGAAAAATGAACCCCTCCCTTCATTTGATTTGAAATTTTAGAAAGGAGGAAAGCCAAAATATGCCCTTCAAATCCCTTTCCTCCCCTTATTTTGGTTTTCTCTAGATTGGGGTGTTTTTGGAGGGGAGATAAAAATCTTGACTAATTTGCCCCCATTCACTTTCTGATATTCCCATTGATGCCGTTGGCGGAAAAATAAAAACAAGACTCTGGACAGACACTTCACCGAATCTCATAATTCTCCACTTTCACCCAGCGCTTTCTTCCTTGGCTGAAATTATCATCCTTCAACCAAACGTGCTTATGCCATGGTGATTAAAAAGAAATAGTCCAATCTATCTCTAAGATATGCCATGTAATTTTACCATGTTGATTTAAACTGCAGCAATAGTATACACAGAATACTATTTTGATGCTCAATTTGGAAGAGTTTGCAGGTAGGTGGAATGTTTAATTAGGTTCAAGCCTGACATCATATGATCACTTTGCTTTCTAGTTTTTACCCATATAATTAATTATCTCTGCGTTCACATCTCTGCAAATTCTTCAGGCATGTGGAGCACTGGAATGTTTCGAAATGGCTTTATTTAAGCAAATTCTAAAGCCTAGCTGAGGATTTGGCACAAGAGAGTAGGTCAGTGAGTGGTTGAAAGGTATACAGGAGAAGCTCTAACGAAGGCTTTTTATCTGCTTCAATGTCCCCGATAACACCTCCATAGGCTTATGAGGATCCAGTAGAATTTTGTTATGTAACCTGATACGAATCTCTTTCTGAACTGAAATGCAATATGGCATTCATTACGTGCGAAAAGAATAGACCTTGAAGCACCGGAAGAAGCTAAGATTGTATAAATACTTTTTCAAAACTAGTCTAGTAGTTCTCTGGAAATAAAAAAACTAAAAACAAAAGCTTTGGGGACCGTGGTTCAAACATAAAAGTCGCATAATTTGAGTTTTGAAATTATATTATCATATCAATAATAAGAGATGAAAATATCATTATATAAGTTTTTATATACATATTAAGTATTAACAATATACTGAGAAGAGAGTGAATTTTCATAAATTATATAATTTATATTGAAGTGTAAATTAATTTAAACAATTTATATAAGAAAAAAAAACTAATATATAAAGATAAAACAGTAAATTAATTATTATCTCTCTTCCATTCTCTCTTAAACTAAATAAAGAATCATTAAAAATGTCTCTTCTTTTTTTCTCTCAAATCAAACCAAACAAGGTAATTCTCCTTCCCCTCCCATTCCAACCCCTCCCTTCAAACCAAACAGGCCCAAAAAGATTCAAAGATTGTGCTGTATCAGTTTTCAATCAAAGAAAATAATTTGCGTTCAAACTCAATCGGCCTAATAAATCAAATAACCCAGTTTGTATAAAGCTTTAAGTTTAAACCATCCAATAATATGTGATGGGAATTAATAAAGCTTAAACATAACAGCAATTATTACTCAGAAGTATGGGCAAATACAAGGGAAGCTTATACTGCTAAGCAAATTAGTAAATTCGTCCACCAAAATTTAAAAAACAAAAAAGAACAGCTAATTTCACATTCGTAAATTTATCTGCCAATATTCCACTATGATTACAGGCTCATAAGGCAATCAAGTTTTTCATTAAATAATCATTTTTTTGGATAGATAACGGTAATTTGCTTAGAGGATCAAAGTTGAAACGTACGATTTTCAATCAAGCAATTAATTTAATTTACCAAACACAATCAACCACAGGAATAGAAAATATGAATGTGGCTCATGGTTGGTTCATGTAGATGTACACAGATAGTTGAGTTTTTCCTTATCTGTTCCCCTTTGCACTTACCTTTTTTGTCTGCGTCTCTTTAAATGCGTTAACGAAGATAATTTAATTTGTAATTGTGGTCTTTGATTGATAAATGCTTAGCACTAAGTGAGTTACGTGGGAAGAATATTGAAACACCTAGCAAGTTCTCAAAAGCTTTGTTAAGCTGGATAACAATGCAATAATCAAGGAGATCGAATAACTCTGTAAAGGCCAACATCTGATTCAAAAGGAACTTTACGAAGGTGGAAAATGTGATAGGACTCTGTTCTTTGCCAATTATAATGCGTCTCTGTCACTGACTTAATTTTTCTGGCTATGATTAAAATGGAAAGGAAGGCATAAAAGGCATATTTAGTTATTGTTTGCCATTTACTTTTGACTCGTTAGTCTCTTCAATTCTCCCATAGGATGTTCATTAGAAAATTAAAGCTCATTATCTTTCTTCATTGAAAAGATTACTTCTTCATATCAACATAGTAGAATTTTGGTCTAGAGATTCTCTTTGCCTAACTTTATTACCACTAATTCATTTTGCTAGAGTTCACCTGTAAAATATCATTAGTCAACCTTCTTGTTTAAACTTGATCATCATCATTATTATTTGTAGAAAATCATTTTGGGGGAAGATCAACATTGAAAGTTAACTTCCAGGTGGCAAAACAGAGCAATCGGAATTGCTCCCACAAGTGAAGTCTCCTACTCTTGAAACAAGCATGGCATGTTGTAATTGAGAAACATAAACTGATTCCACTTTGTAATACAATATGAATCAAATACTGTATCACTCTTTGGACATGGGTCCTAGTTTTGACTTGGATATTGAACTTCTTGGGTGGAAGCCACCTCCTTATGCCTCCCAGGCAGGGGTAAAACACCATCCTGCTTTTGGATATTCACAGAAAATGAATATGCCATTATCCCTTTTTATCTATGATTGAACTTGGTGGGCCATTTGCTCAGGTCTTGAATACTCCCTCATAAAGCAATGGTTTTTTTTGAGCCTGCAACTTTTCTAGCTCCTTCATCTACCATGGCTTTAGGTATATCCGGATTTGATCATAATTTAAGTGGTCCCTGACATGGGTAATGCAGAGCATTAATTAATAACACAACGTTGAAGTATTTAACTAGGATTGGCTGGTCTGTTATTGTTACAGTGGTAGGTGTTGGTGTTTGTAAAGCCCATGTGAAGATGTTTTGCTTCAAAGAGCCTTATTAAAGCAGAGAAAGAGACTAGTGGTAGTGGAGGCAAAGACATTGATACTAGAGGGAAGAGGGAGTTGGACATCACATCACACTCACATACTCTCATCACATGCATCATTGTTCTAAAAAGCAGGCCAACCTGCCCTATATAATAAGGCTTTTTTAATTGCACTACTTGGTGTGTGTTAAAAAAAAAAAAAAAGCTGCCTTTCTGCCTTTTCACATGTTTAAACACTTTTGCTTTTTAGGATGTGTTTCATTCTTACACCAATGAGCGGTTGAACTTGGGGCCATTTCTTCATGAACCTCCCTATCCAAGACAGCTCACCATATCTTTAAAATCTAATCCTTTTAATTTTGCAGTATCATGTACTAACCAAGGTAAACAGCCTCTGTCACAAGGGATCATCAACATCAACCCTCATTCACTCACTCATTCCTAGTCATTTTGTGATTACTTAGTTTCTTGTTTCAATCTTTTTTGAGATGATATTGCTAGGTTTAAGAAATATTAATGAACGTCTTATCAGGGATTTCTTTTGTATCTGTGGCTCAATTGCACCCATATTGCTGAGTGTTCCTCTGACTTGTCCTCTTAAGGAAGATGATCAGTGAGAAGAAAATTCGTCAGAATCAGAGAGGTTAGATACTGAAGTAAAGTAGCTAAAGATGGTGATGGATGATGGTTAATAAGACCCCGCCATTACCAAATACTTTTGCTTTGTCCCCATAAAGTTTTGGTCGAAAGACGATAAGATTTCAGGAAACAGTTCATGCTTTGTACGTGTTCTTAACAGAGCCATCACCCAAAGCCCACCACGCATTTTCTTTCTTCATATTTACATTAATTTGGAATCTTGCATGTGGATTGATGTGTAACAGGACAACGCCAAATTGACCCCTTAATTTGTTGTTTCTGTTCGTCATTCTACCACCCACCAGATTATTAGATGGAATTAACTTGTTTTAAGTGATTTTATGATGTATCAAATAATTGTATGATTAGTTTTGTTTTGTAAACGATTGAAGCACTTATAGCCGTATGATCAATTTATTCGACACAGATATATTTTTGGAAGCTAATGTCATGGTTCATTTCTTGAAAGAGAAATTAATGCCCATACCCTCTTTACACCAACGTGGCATTAAAGTATTGGTTGATAGTTGATTTGAGCCCAATTTAATTTTTTTTTTTTTGCTTTATGAGTCGAAATTCTTAGGTCGGCAATTAGAATTAGAATTAGGTTCAAAAGCAAAGACGAATGAAACCGATATTAGGGTATGTTTAGGAAAGTTTTTTACTACAAAAAAAAGCCCATCTGACCATCAAACGCTTCAAAAGCTCATTTGGGGTGTTTGGAAAAGCTTTTGGGTTGGCTGGGCTTATGAAAAAAATGGAGCTTTTGGGAAAAGCTGATCCAAGTAGCTTCTCATACTCCAAAAACCCATTCATGTATTTTTTTTTAATAATAATTTCTCCTTTTTTATTTTATCAATTTTTTAAAAAAAAATTTCATTTCAATTATCACAATATATACAACTAATATATATATATATATATAGTATTCAATAAAATTCATGTTATTTTCAGTAATTTTCCATCTAAACGGGCTTTTCAAACGCTAATTCAAACAGGTTTCAGGTTAGAAAAAAGTCACTTCTGCCACCGTCAATCCAAACACAAATCACATCTACAATCTAACTTTTTTTTTATCTAACTTTTTCAAAAGCCCATCTACGAAAAAAGTTCCTTCTCCGCCGTTAATCATACTCAAATACCACAAAAATCCTATTTGGCTGAGTTAAAAAGGTGGAAAATTGGAGAGTTAACCTTATTTTCAACGGAATTTAGCAAGCTTAATGATATAATGGTGGAATAATTGAGAAGGATAAGATGTGGATTGTAGAACTAAACTACCACCTCGACCATGTCATGACTCGTCATGAGGAATGTAATTGATTGTCCAACGACTAAAGATAATAATATATATCATATTACAAGTAGCACACAGCATTCGATGGTGCCATGAGCAGTGTCTCTGCAAGCTGAAAAAAAAGCAATATGCCTCAGTAAAGCCTACCTAATTTACTTCACCATCTTTGTGCACAGTAAAGTCCTCTTGCACTGGTTCAGCTTCCAACTTTCCACCATCATTGCGGACAACTAATAAGAAGCTACTGTCTCTCTCCTCACAACCCTCCTTCATAATTATGTCCCGTGCACCCTGATTGGATTTCACTGTTGCAAAGGAAAGGAGAAAAAATCATCCTTGAAATCTCTATTAGCATCTAATTTTCCCTTGAGATTCCGATGAGACGACCAATAATCTATTGAGAATATCCTCTCCCCTGGTCCATAAACTTGTGCAAATGGTGTTGTGATCCTTTTATAGCTATATTCTTTTACTCTTTACTTTTCTTTGAAGCACCTGCTCCATTCTCTGGTCTCGTTTGTGAGAGCAATCATGGCTGTTTCCTCCCCCATCCCATCCACTTCATATCATTAATCACGATCCTCCATAACCCTCGTATCTTCATAAAGGACACCCCCTCTTCTTTCTTTATCATGTTTCTTACATATGCTTACTATAACTAGTCGGTGTTCTAATGGGTGTTTGCTGATAGTTCAACTGCTTAATTTATTATTAGCCTCTTAAGTTGTCTTATTGTGGATGATTTAGTGGTTTTCTGTATTTAAGGCATGTGGGGTATTTCCTTTCCCTTTATACTCGCTTGGTTTGGTTGCCTCCTGTCATAATTTCCCAGTAAGCCTTATTCTGCTGTATTGGTTCTATCATCCTCATACTGGCCCTGCATTTTCTGTAAGGTCATTTTCATCTCTAATTTACAGAAGTACTATCCCGAATTACAGAATTCGATGGCAAATGGTCTGCCGTCGTGTCAGATTTAGCTGATTTTGAGCTGTTTTGTTCATCTCATACATAATATCTATCTATTCATTTATCTTCCTTGGTTCTTGTCGGTCTTTCTGAATACAAAGTTTCAGTATTCCAATCTTAGCAATGCCTCCTACCTATTTCCCTCTCCGGTGGGAGAGCACCGGTGACCAGTGGTGGTATGCTTCACCGATCGACTGGGCTGCTGCTAATGGCCACTATGACCTAGTTCGAGAGCTTCTTCGTATTGATAGCAACCACCTTTTCAAACTGACCTCCCTCCGCCGTATTCGGCGGCTGGAAACCGTGTGGGACGACGAAGAGCAGTTCAACGACGTTGCCAAGTTCCGTTCTCAGGTGGCCCACAAGCTGCTTCAGGAGTGTGAATCCAAGAAAAGTAAAAACTCTCTCATTCGTGCAGGCTATGGTGGATGGCTTATGTACACTGCTGCTTCAGCTGGAGACTTTGGTTTTGTTCAAGAGCTTCTTGAGAGAAACCCACTTTTGGTTTTTGGAGAAGGAGAGTATGGGATCACTGATATACTATATGCTGCAGCAAGGAGCAAGAGCTGTGAGGTTTTCAGGCTGTTGTTTGATTTTGCAGTTTCGCCCAGGTTTCTCACCGGAAAAGATGGTGTCTGGGTGGAGCATATTGGAGATATTCCTTCTGTTTACAGGTTGGAGATGACCAATAGGGCTGTTCATGCAGCCGCAAGAGGAGGTAATGTCAAGATTCTGGAGGAGCTTCTTGCCAATTGTTCTGATGTTTTGGCTTATAGAGACGCTCAGGGCTCTACTATCCTGCATGCAGCTGCAGGCAGAGGACAGGTTGAGGTAAGTCTCTTACTTCACTTCATTTCTCACTGACAGTTTCAAGATACTATTTTTATGCATTTAGAGGTGAAGATAGAATGTGGTAGGTCTATAAGGAGCATATTTAGGTGAAAAATTGATTCTTTTTAATGGATGTGGGCTTTGGCGTATAAGTTCAACTATTGCATTAACATTACCAACTAAGATTAGGTAATGTGATGGAGCATGGCCTTAATATTATCTAATGAGAAGAATAAATTGAATGTGTATACAAAATTAAGGAAGAATGATGACCATGATTATTAAATTAAAAGAGAAAAAACTTGGACTATTTTCAAAGAGTTGTGATGCCACAAGAGGAAGATGATGCCGCTTTATGATAAGTTATATATTTTGTTGTGGTGATTTGTGATTATAGGTGCAGCTGAAAAAAATAAAATTTGTTGGGGTTCATGCAGGTAATTAAATACTTAACATCAACTTTCGACATTATCAACTCCACGGACCATCAGGGCAACACAGCTCTGCATGTGGCTGCATATAGGGGTCAATTAGCAGCTGTTGAAGCTCTGGTCTCTGCATATCCCACCTTGATATCTCAGACAAACAACGTAGGAGAAACCTTTCTCCACAAGGCTGTGTCTGGTTTCCAGACTCCGGCCTTCCGGCGATTGGACCGACAAGTGTCACTCCTGAAGCAGTTACTGAGTGGGAAGAAATTCCACACGGAAGAAATCATCAATGAGAAGAACAACGACGGAAGAACAGCTCTTCACTTGGCCATCATAGGAAACATCCACACTGATCTTGTTCAACTCTTGATGACAGCTCCTTCCATAAACTTGAACGCCTGTGACGTGGATGGCATGACCCCACTTGATTGTCTCAGGCAACGCCCCAATTCAGCATCCTCAGATATACTCATCAGAAAGTTGATCTCAGCTGGAGGAATGTTTGGCTGCAGAGACTATGATTCAAGAAAAGCCATAGCTTCACACTTGAAACAGCAAGGTGGAAGCAGTCCTGGCACGTCCTTTAGAATCTCAGACACGGAGATATTTCTGTACACGGGTATTGAGAATAATGTTTCGCACTCTTTTGCTGATCAGGGAAATCTAGGAATAAGCCGATCTCCATCAGAACACAATCTATACGAGTCCAACGCCGACAATCACTGTGGCTCAGCCGCCAGTAAAAGGCCTAGTTCTGTCACGGCGGCCAGACTGAAAAGAGTCCTTCAATGGCCTCGCGGGAAGGAGAAGAAAACTGAGAGATTCCATGGAGAAACTCCAACCCCTCTCAGAGAGAGATTCTCTAGGCCAACCTCGCTTCCAAACAACAAAAGAACACTGTCTGTGAGGAGTCACCAGTCAAGTCCAAACGCCAAGAAGAAGTTTGCTTCAGGGCTAGTGCATGGAGTGATGCAATCTGTGCCACAAGTGAAGGTTTCTCGCAGGTCTCGATCGAGTTCATTCTCAAAATCATCAATTTCATCGCCCAGGTCTTGGGACAAGCAAAAGGGTGTGTATATTGAGAATGACATGGCTGGACCATCTTACTCGAATCAAGCACCTGAAGAAGATGATTCGCCGCACATGGTGAAGCGAGCCTCTGTGAGTCAAAGATTGAAAGGACATTACTTCTGTTTCGGTGCAGCTGGACTTAATGTGAAGAACCCAGCAAGTAGCAGCAAGCAGCAGGAAAGCCAGGACTTCAAGAATTATGTTATTTCTGTGGCATAATTGGTTGAAGTATGAGATTATAGCTGCTAATTCCTGACAAGAATCAAGGGATAAAAAGCTGCTTGTTTAATGTAATAACTTCTATGTTGAAATAAAGAGCAGCTGGTTCCTTCGATGTAATGCAAGTTTTGTTATAGATTATACTTGGTTGGTCTATGTTTAATAGGTCATTGTAAGAGACTTCACTTGTTAATGATATATATGCTGTGTTTAATTATGCTTCATGTCCTATTAGCCTTTGGTAGCAGAATTATTTAGTGTGGGGATTAGCATGGTTCGTGCACTCATTATCCGCTTTTGGCGACTACAACTGCACCAGTGAAAGAAGAAGAAGAAACATTCAAGATGAAGGTGAGAAGCTGAAGCCTGAATGCGTGGGCGAGCGAGAGAGTGAAATGGGCTTTGAGGCCCAAGGTTGTTGTGGCCCACTGGGCTCTTCATGTGTTCTGTCCACTTTCTTTACTTGAGACTAGGCCTCTGCTTGCGCTTTTCCTTCCATTCTGTGGCTTCTATTCCCTTCTGCTCCCTTTATAGTTTATCCTCTTGAGACATAGTGTTATATATATATATATATATCGGTCTATTTGGTATGAAGGATTTGGAGGGGAGGGGAGGGGAGGGGAGGGAGAATTTTTAGGAGTTGAATTTTAAAAAAAAATTGAAGAAGTGAGATTATGAAATTTTGATAAAGAGAATATGTAAGATAAAAGAATAAGAAAAATTAATTAAAAACAATTAGCTTAATTTCTATTTCCTTTAATTTTTAAATCCAACTCAATTTTTTTTACTATAGCTCATTTTCTCTCTCCTCCCCTCATACTAAACAAGGCTTATATTAGTACCCTCATACCAAGCAAACCTTATATTAGTGAAACGGGGTTTTCATTTAAATGAAAATGAGGCAGTTTGCATCCAGACACAGTTATATCAAATAAGTGTAAGGTTAAAAGGTAATTATATTTTAAGACAGGATAAATGAAATTTAAAGTTTGTTTTTATTCAGAAAAAAATATGTCAAATTAAAGTAACCTTTTGAATAGGACCGAATGATATTTACAATCTTGCGGCAGTGTGGTGCATTGTGGTTAGATTTGTGGACACCACATCAAAGTTTATGGTTTTTATATATTACCCGTCCATAATTTTCTTATAGATGATGTCATGTCTTTAGAAAAAACACGCTTTTTTGTTCTACCATATATATATAATATAGCGAATGAGAATTTGGAAATCGGTGTTCTGTATCACTGGGTGATAACTTCACCAGGATGAAGCCATTCAGAAACATCCATAAGCAACAACTAAGCTGAGTTGCGTCGAAATTATTGCCCATAAATAATTTCTTTGCACCCATCCACCTCCTTACTTGTATGCATTATTTAAGCTTCGTGGCGTGTAGCTTCACGCCATTGGTTTTCTCATAAATGGCCACAGCCTCTTAACTGGGCTGGGACGCGTGTTCAATTTCAACTTTCAACCGCTTGCACGATTTCAAAATCATAACCCCTTATGACATTTCTCAAAACAAAACAAGTCTTTTGTTTAAAGCACGATATGTTTCAATTCAACGATAACTTAATTAAAAATACTTTTCAAAGTCATCGCATCTCTATCAACTACCACTATAATGCAGACATGTGCTTAATTAGTTTGGGAAGAGCTGAATGGATAAGCTGTCACCTGTAAGTTGACATTTCCAATGTGAGTCATCACCAAAAAATTAGAAATAAACAATTTTTTATTTTGTGTAAATTATTTGGGGCTCATCATCCCCATCTCGCTCCAGAGTAATGTTCCCGTGAAATTTAAATATTTTAAATTTTTTGCTAATTTAAAAAGATAGGCTCTGTTGATATAGAGTTTAAGCGATTCTAGTTAGAAACAAACGTGCACATTTTATACAGAAGTGAAAGGAGATTTGATGACACAAGGCTGACATAACAATGAACCATCCAGTAGTCATCGTTACAAATATATATACTCTGATAGAACAAAATGTGTTTTGACCAAAAACAAAAGATTATAACAAAATGACAGAAGTAACACTAGTATATTAAGATGGGCCTGCATGGGAGGGGGAAAAACATGAAAATGCGCGGAAAGCAGCTAATAGACAACGAAAGAAAAGTAAAGTATTATAAAGGAGGCATTAAAGGTGGCAAAATCTTAGAAAATGGCTTGTTGGGCTCAAGTGTTGACTCTGACTCTGAGTTTTTGGTCTTCACCGCCCAAGTTTGATTAGTTAATTATATTGGGCGGAAATTTCGTCGCAGAAACAACTGAATTGTATCTTCACCATCATTTCACATTTCCATATATCTGCTCATTTCGTTGACTTTGGCAAATTAAATAATCTATCGACAATTTTAAATTGACGCCCTGTTTATTCGATTATTTATCTTTCGCCCCACTAAAAGCAATCGTTCCCACTACAGTGGACCCCTCCCGTGAAGATCCAAAGTTGGACACGCTTCTCCTGGAATCTTTTTTGGTATACACTTTGGGAAACTTCCTTCTTTCTTTCTTTTTTGTCAACACTTCGGGAATCTTTCTTACTGTTATAAAAAGGCTGAATCTGAATTATCGTTAATATTGGTTTAAACTAATTACGTAGAAAGTACCAAGAATATATTAAGAATTGAATTTCTATATGCACTGCTACCATCGTATATGACTATGAGCCCGTTTGGTTAAAAAAAGGGTGGGAAAGAAAAAGAATGGAAATGAATGAAAAATATTTTGTCATAAATGTGTTATAGTTTGCATTGGAAAAACAAATGAGTTAATAGAAAATTTTTTGTTTGATTTGAAAAAAATGAGTTAAAAAACTATTTTACCTATGAAGTAAAAATATTATTTAAATATTCATGGAACCCCACACACCACTCATATTTTTATATCATATACAAGGTCAAGTCAAGGGGTTTTTGTGTCTTTAGGCTATTTCCCTCCCACTTAAAAATTAGTTCTCACCAATTTTGGTGGAAACGTATTTTCAATTATATACCTAAAAATTGGTGGCCCAAAAAAATACCCTCCCATATGAAAATGCAATCAAAAAACGCCCACGGCTATTGGAAAAAATCTCAATTTTCCATTTTTCTCAAACCAAACGCGCTCTGCATGATTATTAAGAATTTCAGTTTTGTACTTGAGTGAAAAATTGGTGCGTAAGGAATTAAGGCAACCAATACAACTTTGAAGTTTAATTTGAACGCATGCAACTGAATCTGAAAGCTAGGATCATCACATTCTTGCGGACAAATTGCCAGAGAGGCCAGTGAGATATCATATCAAGCGGAAAAAAAATAGTACGAGTTAGTAACTAAAAAAAGGATGGTCAACCAAAATGTTTTTCAAATCTATGATATTTTTTGAGAGAGGGAGAAAGGGGGGGGGGGGCAACTAGAGAGCTTGTAATTGCCAGAAAGGTCAACCCTACAAGAGTAGTATGTTTTGGTTGAACGTGGATTCAAACTTGGGCAGCTCATGGACTCCCCACCATTTAAAGTGTAAAAGAATGTGATCCCCACGTCAGCTTTCAACTTATTACATTGGTGCTTGTTGGGATAATCTTACCATTTTAAGTAATTTTATATTGTACAAGATAAATACTTGAAAGAAGTTTTATCCCATAAAATGCAAAAGCGTTTTTTTCTTAAAGCTGTAGCGAACAGCTTCTTGACAAAACACACAGAGATCACTTCAAGAGAATTTTGATCCGATGAATTCGGAGGCCACCAACGAAATAAATAAACAAAGAAAGGTAGAGTGGCAATATTTTTAAAAAATTATTGTGCTTTCACAGGATCACACTCATGGACGATAGATGCGTTGTGTCCATTTGCCAGTGACAGAATTAAAGAATAGGTGAGACGTGCCCAACATTCCAGGCTTTACCAGCCAAAAAAAATATCAGAAAAAGGCCAAACCAGCTCTCACTTTCATTGCCTTGTTTTATTCCCTTTCACATGAACCCCAACGAAAATTCCATACAAATTAATTAATTAATTAGTTTTATACCCATAAGAAATGTAGCTGATGAGCGCATAAGCTATCTGATATTTTTATTTATAGGTGATAAGACAGTTGACTAATGACCACTAATAATATATTGTACCGTGTGTGATAATAAGTTTTGACATACACGCAGATATATCGTACTCCATGTGGATACCGCAATAAGTTGATGACGAATTTTCTTTGAAGCTGTAAATATTTGAATTTTATTATACGCAGAAAAGTGGAATTTCTCTTTCTCGTATATGATTCATTGCGACGATTGTCGGCCTTCTTGCATAACGAAATCTGCTGCGTTTCACGCACTGAACTAAGAGATGTTTCAAAATTTGACCCAGTCGTTAACGTTGATGTATTATGTATATCTCACACTTTAGTGAGAAACCAAACACTTATGATTTATGAAAATATTTAAGACCCACGGGAATATAATTTGACTGCGAACTCAATTATTCTTAAATATTTTTTTCTTGTGAGATTATTCTGAGAAACCTATCCATATTCGATTTTCGAACTGCCCCAGATTCTCGGCTAACTGCTAATACAGAATATTTGAAGTCAAATATAAGTACATATTAATGGAGAGAGCATGCCGTTTTTTTTAGGAAAAATAATTATTCCTAACCTAGCCACCCCCCCATATAGACAAGGGAGGCACATAGACATGCCAAATTGCCCACCTTAATGCTAGAAGCCTAGAACCCAACCCTTACATTGCTTAAGAGCTAAGAAGTGGTTTCGACTCAAGGAAATGTTCAACATTTTGAATAATAATAAATGATTTTGCAAACGATAATATTAAAAGATGATGATCCGATCGAAATAACAAAAAATAATAACGAGGTGTTTCATATGCGCAACCCAGATCTTAAGTATAGACTTAAAAACTAGCTAATTAATAAAAACATTTAGCGGGAAAATAGTCCCGAATGATATTGATGTAGAGGGGGCAATATACAAGGTTGTTTGTAGATTTACTGCGGAGATATTTTTGATTGGGAACAGAGGACTGACCCTGCACCTCACACATGGCATGGTGGGTTAAGAAATGGAGCCAAGGTGGAGATGGAACATAAGTGAATGATAGTTCATTAAGATGAGATCATGAGATAATGGAGGAAGACGAAAAAAATATTGGGAAACCAATGAAATGAAAGCCATCTTAGCGATGTTCCGAGATAATACTCTCTTTACTTTTTTTTATAAATAAATAACACTAGAAGAAGCTAGTGTTACCTCTTAGAAATTGATCATATTTCAATACATTTTTTTTTTTTTTTTTACTTTTAGGTTCAAAATGTACATTGAAAGAAGTGTATAGAAGAAAATGTGCATATCAAAATATTAAGCAAAAATCAAACAAATTTTTGTTATATTTGTAATTCAATTGAGAATTTATAAATCCTCTCTCTTTTGTAGGAGGATGTAGATAAGTTTTGAAGCCCTATAAGAACCAAAAAAACAAGGAAAAAACAAAGGAAGTGAAGCAATGCAAAGATAGAGGAATCTTTGCAACTAGCCTCAACAAGTTGATAAACTTGTTGTGGCAAGTCATCCCTGTTTGCTCTCTGTGTAACTAGTTTCAGCAAGTTGGCAAACTTGTCGTGACAAGTACTCTTTTGTATACTCTCTGTGTAACTGGCCACAGCAACTTGACAAACTTGCTGTAGTAAGTTAAGAATCTGGAGGAAAATTGGCTCTCTGTGTGACTGGCTACGGCAAGTTGACAGACTTGCCGTAGCAAGTCCTGAAAAAGTACAGCTGCGCGTTTTGATGTCAGTAGCTGTGAAACACTATTTAACCTAGAGAAGAGCGCCAAAAGCACATACTCTATACTCTGGGTAGCTAAAGCACTCAAGGAAACACCTTTAGAGAGTTTAGGAGCTTAGGTGGTGGTTTCAAGAGAAATTTTGTGACTTCTACCTTGGTTTCTTTTCTTTTCTTTTCTTTTCTCTTTTTCTATGGTTTATTCAGTTGTTATGCTTAGTTTCTCTGTACATTTGGACATGAGTAGCTAAATATCTCTTCTTTTAAGATTGTTTTGATCCCTTGTATGGATTAAGTACTCATCTCCCCTTTATATTTGTGATTAATGATGAGATTATGCCGATTTTACTCTTTGCTTAATGCACTACTATAAAAAGGGGCTTTAGTGGCGTAGCTCCTGTGGCATTTCTTTAAAGAAGCACCAAAAATAGTTATTTATTAATTTAAAATCAAAATTATTTGAAAGCTTTGGCACTTACAATTATAAATGTCATAATTGACGTTAACTTTGCATGACGTTTCTCTGAACAAACGCCAAACAAGCCCTTCAGTTTTTTTTTTTAAAAAAAACAATAGGAAGCTTTGGCATTTTATGTGGAAGCGCCAAAGCTTCCTATATTTTGTTTTTTAAGAAAAAGAAAATATAATAGGAAGTTTTGGCGCTTCCTTACTAAGCGCCAAAGCATCTTATATTTTTTAAAAAATATATATATAATAGGAAGTTTATGATTCCAGATTTCACGGTCATGTGGGCTGTAGAGGTAGATTGATCTTTATAGAAAACCGAAGCTTTGTCTCTGTCCAAACCAATCATGCACATCTTAAGGGTGTAAACAGGGTCACATGCGTTCACTGAGTCAGCACAAGCAGAGTCTAACTTATATATTAAACGCCAAAGCTTCCACATATATATTTAAAAAAAATGAAGGATATGAATCACATGATCATTGCAGATTTTTTTTGAATCAAGATGGGAAGCTTTGGCGTTTTATAATAAAATGCCACAGCTTCCACTATCACAAAAAAAACGAAGGATAAGGCATCACAACAGTTGATTTTGGAGGGGAAGCTTTGGCATTTTGGAATAAAACGCCAAAGCTTCCACAATTACAAAAAAAAACGAAGGGAAGCTTTGACGTTTTGGAATAAAATGCCAAAGCTTCCACAATTACACAAAAAAAACGAAGGATAAGGCAGGGGAAGCTTTGGCGTTTTGGAATAAAATGCCAAAGCTTCCACAATTAATAAAAAAAAAATGAATTTGGAAGGGAAGCTTTGGCGTTTTGTAATAAAACGCCAAAGCTTCCACAATTATTAAAAAAAACAAAGGGATCATCTTTACCGAAGGGAGAAGAATCATGTGAAAGCTTTGGCATTCATTGAAAAGTCAAGTCAAAAAAGAATCAACACATAAAATATAGTTAAACTAACCAATTACATAAATACAGTGCCAAAACTTCATATTGAAAAAATAAAAAATAAAAAACACAATAGAAGCTTTGGCGCTTCCTAAAGAAGCGCCAAAGCTTCCATTTTTTTTAATTTTATTTTGAAAATGAGAAGCAATGACATTCTTTTATGAAGCGCCAAAGCTTCCCCTGTTTACAAAATTTAAAAACCCCGCCATTGACATCCCGCCATTATCACTCTCCCGCTTGTCACTTCCTATAACTTCGATCCATTACTCTCTCACTTTATTGGTCTATTAGCTTTTCTTATTCGTTATCCCCACTCCTTCCTCTCTTTGATGGCAGTAAGAGTAGAAGTAGGAGATCCCTAGCTTGTAAGCATTGTTTTTTAAACATTTGATCCATGTTTTCTTTTTCTTTTTGGTATAAATTTGCAATGACTCTTATATGTTTGCTCATATTTTTTATTTTTTAAGTATTGATTTGAAGTTTCAACTTTGTCAACTTAAACTTCCTATATATTGTTATTTTTTTAATTTTTAAACTTACAAATTAATAATATTATAGTAATTTTGTTGTAATACAAATCATTGTAGTTAATGTTTTGTATTTTTTACCATTGTATTGTGATTTGTTTGTTTTATCAAGAAAATAAAATAATTAAAAAAATGATCATCATCGTTTTATATTGTAATTTACCTACTAGATGAAATGTATAGTCATTTACTTACTAAAAAATTATATATGATTATCAGGTATTTATTTTTACATACCACCGTAAAAAAAAAGAAATATTTAAAAAAATTATTTAAAAAAAAAAGTAAATATCCAAAGGAGGCAATGCCTCCTTTGACGTTTATGATATAAACGCCAAAGGAGGTGAACACCTCCTTTGGCATTTATAAAATAAACGCCAAAGGAGGGTACCTCCTCCTTTGGCACTTGTTAAATAAAACGTCATAAGTAATTAATTTATTTATTTAATTTGATAAAGTAATGTATGGCGTTTTTATAGATTGAAAAGCGCCATAGGTAGTTTTAATGGCGTCAAAAGCTTTGGCGTTTCTTAAACGCTAAAATATATTTTAAAATAAGCGCCATTATACCGCTTTTTTGTAGTAGTGATGCTTTTATTGATTGGCCACCAATGAGATTGTTGGGTTCACTTGATTGATGCTTGAGAAAGCTAGATTGAGTGTAGAGCTTGAGTTTAATCGCGTGAGAACTTGAAATTTATGAATTGAATGAATAGTTTTATGAATGAGGTAGAGATACACTCATTAACCTCACATAGCCAAATAGGATTTGTAATGAAAATCAGGGTTTAATTAGTTAATTAAGAGATCAATGAATTAATTGAACTAAACACCTATTTGAATACTTGAGAGAGCACTTATAGATAATTTAGCATCCTTGGTTAGTATAATCTTTCATTAAGTAGCATATATTTGGGGAATTTGAGTAAGTATTTTTGAAATATAAGGGGGATAAACAATCCTAAGTTTCATTTAACACTTGAATTCAAAGAATCATTTGCTTTTGTAAATTTTTAGTTTAAAAATAGTTTTAAATTTCTTTTTCTCCTCAACAACATGTTTTAGCTCAACTTGAACAATTTCAAATGATTCCATTCAACCTAATTAAATATACAGTTACATTAGTTAGCTCGCTTTCGTCATAGTTCTCATGGGAACGATCTTTACTTATCACTTTATTACTTGAAACGATCCGTACACTTGCGATAGCGAACAAGGAGTACTTTTTTGCTTTTTATTTTTTTGGAGTCATTCAATCGTTAGCAAATAATATTCCTATCTTGTCTTGTTTAATTCTATGTTATCAATGTTATCATTAGCAGACCAAACAACTACTAATTATACCTTCAGCTTCAAAATTGAAACAATACATGCATTTAGGAACAATATGCGAAAGTGGAGAGGAAACACGTCAGGCCGTGGCTACGACGGAGGAGGAGGATGCGTTGACGAGAAGCCGGAAGAAGGTTCAAACTGGGGATGGAGTGGTTGTAGAGGGCCGTGGGAGAATCCCAAGAGTGGAGGATTGGATGCAGGGCGATGAGGAAGTCGAGGAAGATGGTGGGAGTCCGGAGCAACACCAGACGGGGAGTGGAAAGATGTCCTATAAGCAAGCTTGCATGAATGATACTACAGATGCGCAGACTGACGACTATTTTAATGGTCCAGAGGCCGAGGAGGACTGGTGGAGCAACGACGGATGGAGATCTCGCGTGCGGGTGGAATATACTGCTAAGGGTCCTAATATTATTTTGCTGCCAGAGTTCAAAGCAGCCATTGCTAAGCGTTGAAAGAGTTTCTTGATCGTCTCGGTGTTGGGGAGAATGGTTCGCCATGTGGACATTGAGATTAAGCTCCAACGTTTATGGGGGAACGTAAAGGTGATCGATATTGGAGGTGGCTTTTTCCTTGTACAGTGCCCACGTAAGGACGTTTACGACCTTGCGTTGACAGGTGTACCGTGGCTCATATTTGACCATTACATCAGCGTGCAACCTTGGAAGGAAGATTTCGATCTTGCAGAGGAGGTGGTTTAAAATGTTGCAGCCTGGATCAGGATCGCTAATCTACCACTTGATTATTATGACAAGGGAATCCTATATGTGATAGGGAATGAAGTCGGTCAGGTGCTCCAGGTCGATATGAACACCATGAGAATGACGAAAGGGCGATTTGCGAGAATTTGTGTTAGACTAGACTTAAATAAACCACTGCGTCTGTGTGTTCTGATCAACGGGAAGGAGAAGAAGATTGAATACGAGGGGTTGCACGTAATATGTTTTAAGTGTGGCAAATATGGCCATGACAGAGACCATTGCTCATCACAGAGCCAATCGGAGAGACACCCAGATGTGGTCGTACAGGAGGAACGCAGCGGATCTTTGGAGGCACAGAAGACGCCGGATATGACCTACTGCGGATGGATGGTCGTACAACGGCCATGGAGAGGGAGGCGGTTCACTGGCCAGGAGGGGAAGTCGCGTGCTCTACGCCGCAATCCTCGCGATCTCGTTCAGGTTTCCCAAAGTTCAAAATTTGCAGCACTGGATCATGATCAATTAGATGAGGATGTGGTGCCATCTATCCCGGATTCTGCGCCACGACGTGCTCTCGTAACTAATGCTAATAACAGTGGGGTGAAGAAATCTTGCAAAGCGCAGAAGGTGCCGGTGGTTACGGACAAGCAGAAGGACGTTCAGATCAAACCCAAGACTCATGTCCCTGGGCCTATGGACGCGTACTTACGGGTTAAGGAGAGAATGGGCCTCGCTGGGCCTTCTGGGCAACCTGTGGTAATGGAGCTGGACCGTAACAATAAGTTGGACGCGGATGTAAGCTCAGGGACGGTTGTGCGGAAGGAGGGTGTAGATAATGAGTCCACCGTGGGGCCCACTCAAAACCTTGATAGCATGCTTGTGGATGACAATCCTCTCGACCCAGGACCTGCTGGTACTCCTTTATTTTTGGTCCGCGAGAATCCTTTGCCGCTCCCAGGAGTGGATGAGTCAGCGATTGTGCAAACTGTTGGTCAGCTCAATGGATGTTGAGCGATACCTGCGCTGGGGTCTTCTTATTTATTTTGTCTTTATGATGATGTTTAACTTTCTTGTTTGGAATTCTCGAGGCGTGGGAGGGAAAGCTTTTATCCCCTTGGTTAAGGATCTGAAAAGAAAGCATAGCCTGCAGTTCATTGCAATCCTGGAGCCTCGCCAACAAGGGCAGAAGGCAAATATGCTATCTAAAAGGCTTGGATTTGATGAGGTGTCGGTAGTGGAGGTTGCGGGATTTAGTGGAGGAATCTGGTGTATGTGGCACAAAACCATTAATTTCAAGATTCTTATGAGTTTTGAGCAGGCGGTGTTTAGAATTCTAAACGAAGGAACAGCGCATGAATGGGGCTTATCTATTGTTTATGGTCATCCGAATCATGCTAAACGTCAGGATTTATGGGTGGCACTTCGAGCTATGGCGGACTATGGCCTTCGAAACTGGTGCATTTGTGGGGATTTCAACGCCACCCTTCGCAACAATGAACGTAGTTCTATGGGCAACCGTATTGTAACAGCAGATCAGGCCTTTCAACAATGGGTTAATGATTTTAACTTGTTTGACATGGACTTTCATGGGCCAAAGTATACGTGGAACAGAGGACGAAGCTTCAATAGGCTAGACCGGGTGCTAGTATCTAGTGGTTGGTTTGAGAAATTTCTGAAGGCAACAGTTCTTCATCTTCCTCAGTATAAATCCGATCATACACCGCTTCTAGTTCGACTACAGGATCCTTCAGAAATCACCCAGACGGATCGACCGTTTCGTTTTTTTGCTCCCTGGGTGACGCATGATAACTTTTCGTCATGCGTGAGAAATTCATGGATACCATCGAAAAACTGGTTAGAGAATGTAAACTCGTTTACTACTAGTGTTAAAGTCTAGAATAAAGAAGTCTTTGGGGACCTCAACCGGAAGAAGGGTGTATTGCTAAGACGTTTGGATGCTTTAAATAATAGGCGAAGGAGGAGTCCGGAGGACATAAGGCTTCAAGAGGAAAGGGATAGGCTGTGGGGGGAGCTAGAAAAAATTCTTGTCCAAGAGGAAGTAATGTGGCTTCAAAGATCACGCTGTAGCTGGTATATGGATGGAGATAAAAATACAAAATTTTTCCATTCTATGGCTAATAGTAGAC
The DNA here is from genome assembly GCA_963210345.1 of Inga oerstediana. NCBI lineage: Eukaryota > Viridiplantae > Streptophyta > Magnoliopsida > Fabales > Fabaceae > Inga > Inga oerstediana. Next base: position 5,910,295 of record OY723401.1, read on the forward strand.
AGAGACGGAACCGTGTGGAGGCTCTTAAAAATGATGACGGAACATGGGTGTATGAGAGTCAGAGCATTATGCAGATTGGGACTAATTTCTTCAAATCATTATATACAGATGATAATAGGGACGAGGACACTGTAGTGTTTGATCTACGGTTCCCGGAGGTGGATGTAACGTTAAGGAGGTCATTGGGGAACGATGTCTCTAGTCTGGAGGTAAAACAAGCTCTGTTTGCTATGGGACCACTCAAGGCTCCTGGACCGGATGGTTTGAACCCGTTGTTTTTTCAAAGTCAATGGGATATTGTAGGGGATTCAGTGGTGGCGACAATCCAAAAAATGTTTTTATTTCCGGAGCAAATTAAGGAAGTAAATGGGACCAACATAATCCTAATTCCGAAGGTAGATCACCCAGAGACGATTCGTGAGTTCAGGCCGATTAGCCTTTGCAACGTCATATACAAGATTTTGACAAAGGTGATTTCCAGCAGGTTCCGTAGATTTATGCCACAAATTATTGCTCCAAATCAGTGTAGCTTTGTGCCTGGGAGACAAGGTATTGACAATATTATATTGGCCCAGGAGATTTTCCATTCCATGAAAACAAAGAAGGGCAGGAAGGGGTTTATGGCTATTAAAATTGACTTGGAAAAGGCTTACGATCGTGTACGTTGGTCGTTTGTGCTGCGTTGTTTACAGGAACTGAGCTTACCTAATAACCTATCCAGTATCATTATGGCTTGCATACAATCCACCAAAATGCAGTTAAAGTGGAATGGTTTACAAGGTTCGGAATTTATTCCTTCTCGTGGGCTTCGTCAAGGAGGCCCCATTTCCCCATATTTATTTGTTATTATTATGGAGAAATTGGCCCATATGATTCAGGCGGAGGTGACTAATGAACAATGGCTTCCGTTTCGATTGAAAAAACATGGTACGGCTGTTTCCCATTTATTCTTTGCAGACGATATTATTTTGTTCGCAGAAGCGTCCCTAGATCAAGCCGATTTGGTTAAAGCTTGCTTAGATGATTTTTGTGATGCATCGGGGGAAAAAGTTAACAATGCAAAGACTAGGATCTTCTTCTCTAAATCTGTGAATCATACAAGGGTTCAGGAAATTAGCGAATTTTTGGGATTCACCCCTACCACAAATCTTGGGAAGTACCTTGGTGTACCGATTCATCATAAGCGAGTTTCAAAGTCCACTTACAATTATATTTTGGACAGGATGGATCAGAAGCTGTCAGGGTGGAAGGTAAATTCCCTCTCCTTCGCGGCTAGACACACGTTGGTATCCTCGGTCCTGTCCGCTTCAGCCTTGTATGCAATGCAAGCTTGTCCTCTGCCCAGTTCTATTTGCACAGATATCGACAAACGTTGCAGGAAATTCCTGTGGGGAGGTTCCCTGGGAAATAGGAAAATTCATTTACTCTCTTGGGATAATGTATGCATGAGGAAGGATGAGGGCGGGCTAGGATTACGGAAGGCACAAATTCAAAATAATGCCTTCATGATGAAACTCGGTTGGGCGATGGTGAATAGAAGGGATACACTTTGGGTTCAGTTTATGCGTGAGAAATATAAATGTGGTGAGGGTGTCTTACCGGATATGGCCAAACGTCACCCAGTATGCTCCACAGCATGGCACGGTATTCAACAGAATTGGGAGAGTGTGAAGCATGGCATTGGTTGGACTATTGGCGACGGGCTTAATGTCCGGTTTTGGAAGGATGCTTGGATCAAGGGCACGGGACCTTTACTTCAGCTGGTGGTGCAAGACGTCCCATCCCACTTGGTTGAGCGTCCGGTTTCTGACTTTATCTCTCCCTCTGGAGGGTGGAAGGTAGAATTATTTAGTCCGTACCTATCACCGGATATTATTGGTGTGGTGTGTCAAGTCGCTACAAATCAAGGTAGGGAAGATGTTCCTACTTGGAGACTATCGGCGTCACAGATGTTCACCACCAAATCTGCCTATGAGAGTCTCAGGAAATCCGGTGATGACAGCAACAAATGGTTATGGAGAACAATATGGAAGCTTCGCGTGCCCCAGCGTTGCAAGAATTTCTTGTGGTTATGTGCCTGTAATAGATTGCTTACCAATGCGTCAAGATTCTATAGAGGAATTGCACATTCTGATCAGTGTCGTGTTTGCTCAGAGAAAAGGGAAGATGTCCTGCATGTGTTGCGGGACTGTAACAGAGCAAGGGAGGTGTGGCATAGGCTTCTTCCACCAGAACTTGTGTCTACTTTCTTCCTCACTCATGATCGTGTGCGATGGCTTAGGCGAAGTTTGGGTCAGTGTCTAAAAATTGAAGGGATTGGCTGGGGTGTCTGGTTCGCCCTTACATGTCGGGAATTATGGTTGGCAAGAAATGCTCTGGTTTTCGAGAACAAGGAAGTGACACCAGCTTCGATCATAGCAAAGGTCAAGTCCTGTGTCAAATGGGCACCAGGTGTGATACAGGCGGAGGCAAGCAAGTATAATGGGGTGGAAGCCTGGGTCCATCCGGACGTAGGATTTGTTAAGGTAAATGTCGACGGGGCAGCCGTGGAGGAGCTTGGACAGTCGGCCTGTGGAGGTATTCTTCGTACTGAGCAAGGGGTGGTTCTCGGCGGTTTCTGCTTCAATATCGGTGAGGGAACCAGTTTTGAGGCGGAAGCATGGGGGTGCTGCTTGGGTTGAAAACTGCATGGGACAGAGGTTTCCGTCGGGTTATTGTTGAATCGGACTGCCTTGATTTAGTAGATTGTATTAGTGCCAGAGAACTCATAGAGGAACCGGATATGGATACTGTGACTGAGATTATGGCGATGCTTCATCGTAATTGGGAAGTCAGCATCAGGTGGATTCGGAGGGAAGCCAACAGAGTGGCTGATGCTTTGGCTAAGTTTGCTCTGTCAACAGCAGGAGGGCCGTGCTTTTTCTCAAATGCTCCAGATTGTGTTCGTGAGTTGGTGAGGATTGATTGTATGGAGAGTCTCGTGACTTAGGCTCCAGTGCTATAGATTTTTGCTCATCAAAAAAAAAAAATGTTATCATTAGCAAATAATATTCCTATCTTGTCTTGGTAAAAAAAAAATTTGTATCTTGTCTTGTCTTGTTTAAGTGTGTGTTTGGATTAGCTTTTGAGAATAGTTTTTATGATTTATAAGGTAGGTATGTGAGAAAAGTTTTATTTCGGTTTACACAAACTTAAGTTTGGGTAATTCCCAAACACAATTCTATGTTGTTTTTTGTTTGCCAAAAAAAAAATTTGACTTGATCAGCCGGTTCGACCATGGGAACCGTCGAATCGGATATCTAACCAGTTTGGTTCGACCGGTTCAATATTTATTTTGATTTTTTTAATTTAAAAATCCATATTTAATTCTACCTATTTTTAAAAAATTATAAATTAAGACTATAGAAAGCTTGAGATACCTACTTTCTCATATAAAAAGAATTATAAAAAATATTATCATTTGATCTTAATCAATTATTAAAAAAAAACTATTATTTAAATTTACTTCCTCATCGATTCAAATTCAGGTTAGTTTTGATTTAATTCTGATTTGACCAACTGACTTTTAATTTACTATCGAGATCGGTTAAATGACCGATGCAAATTTAATAAACTTAGTTTAATTTGTGTCCAACAAAATTGCTAACATTATTTTAGAGAGAGGGTAAAAAGATTCAAAAGTTTCAATTCATGATAGGACCTGAAAGCAGAAAGGTCAAATGGAGACTAGTACTTGGGACGAAGCTCCGAAAAATTTGTTGAATGGTAGTGTCAAGAAATTAATGCGATGTGATTGCAGGCGAAGATTCGTTGCAACGGCCCCTCTGATTCCTCTTCCTACGGCTACGATAGACCAAGAATTTTAATTACTTTTTATATTTTTATTTCTTTAGTAAACTTTTTTACATTTTCTATACGCGTGTCATATTTTCCGCTGCTCAAGTCAAAACCTTTCAAATAACCTTATTCGCTAAAATTAGTTTTAAATCACAAAAATGTCTATAAACTTTATTCAATTGTGCATCAAGTACCATATATTTTTGGGAGAATGATAAAAAAATACCATTTGAACTTTAAAATCCCGCTAACAAAAATGGTAATGGGATTGACAAGGATAGTAATGGGATTGACAACGTAAATCTTTGTCAAAGGACTAATTAGGGATTTTGAAGTTCAAGTGATATTTTTTTATCATTCTTCCTATATTTTTTTAGTGTAAAATTATCTATTAATATTATAAAAGGATTAAAAGATGCTAATTCTGTTAATGGAAGGTAACGTACTAACGTCCGTTACTTATTATCAAGTGGATCTGCATTCTTGTTTAGGGGTGGAGCTGGGTAACTATGTGTGTGTTTGGAATAACAATAAAAAAAATGAAATTTATTAATTAAATTTTTGATAATTTTATTTTTGATAAAAATCTAATTGTGTAATGTGATTTATGTTTAGAATAATGATTGTATAAATGAATTTTGTAAAAGTAAAATTTGTTTGGATTGACTTAAGTACAAGTAACTTTTGTGATAATAGTAAGAGATAGTGGGCAGAAAAATATTTTAAAGATTTAAAAGCATCAAAAAATAGTTTAAAATAATTTTTGGAACCGAAAAAGTATATTAAGGATAAAATTGCAATCAATCTGATAATACACTGGGTACAGTTGAAAAAATATCTGAAGGGTTAAAAACACCAAAAAATAGTTGAAATTAATTTTTGTAGCCGAAGAAGTACATTAAGGGTAAAATTGCAATCAGTCTAATAACACAATGAACAAAACTAAAAAAATATTTTAATCATTCTCACCCTCCCCAAAAGCTAAATAAATAAAAACTCCAATATTAAGCTTATGACATAAGCTATTTTGATCATCATAAGCTCAATTGGCAATTGGGGACACCAAACACTCTCTCCTTTTTTCTCAATTGCCAATTGGGATTAGGGCACCAATTGAGCTTTTGGAGGGCCCAAACCCCCCCCCCCAAACACACTCTATATCTCTACCCCTATCAGACTATCACTCTCCCTCTCTTTGGCCCCGTTTGATACACTGAAATTGGCCTCATGGAAATGGAATTGGAGGCTAATTCTATACTTTTGTCATATTTGATACAAATCTAGGAATATGGAATTGGCTTCCATGAGGAGGCCAATTCCATCAAAATTGATAGAAATAATTTCCATATCAAAAGCTTGGATTTATTAATTCCACCTGGAAAAATCATTTTTGCCCCTTCCCTTTTTCATCACCTCCCAATGCATCACATCATCATTCATCTTTTTAGACAGCGGGGACCTTCTTCCCCACCCACCAGCGACCTTCTTCTCCACCCACCATCACCACCGATGAACTTCTTCCCCACCCACCATCGACCTTTTTCAACTTTGTCATCTTTATCTTTTGCTCGGCCTCCATTGATGAACCATGGCCAACCTTCATCTTCAACCCCAGACCAATGACGACGACTTGTGCAAGTAAGCACAGATCCGTGACGACAATAAACTTCCAGATTTGCAATGATTTCGAGTCTCCTCTTCCAGATCTATGATGAGCTTCAATCGACAGCAAAGATGGGTCCTTGGTGAAGAGTAGAGGCTTCTGGAGCTTCATCAAGCTCAACTGAGTGATAAGCTTATTGATTTGCGATGGTAAAGAGTAGAGGCTTATTGAGTTTCATTGTTTTCCTGGTGATAGGATTTTATGGAAGATTTTTTTATTTTTCAATTTAGAGGGGTATTTTGGTATTATCATATAAAAATTATATCTCATTCTCATGACATATCACCAAACACACTTTTAAACATCATTTCCATATCTATTTCCATCAAAATTAATTTTGCATACCAAACGGATCCTTTCTTTTCCCTCTTTCATGCCTAATGAGACAACCAACTCTCTATCTCCAACTCCAGCCAGTACGTGCTTTATCTCTCCCTCTCACCCTTTACCACTGGTCCTTGTGTTTGGAAACCTCCACTTTCCAAAGTTGCTGCAAATTAAAACTCTGGAGTTGGAGGGGGGAGACTCGATTGTTCTTATTAGGCATGAAAGAGAGGGGAAGGGACAGCAAGTGAGGGTTACTGTACATCTGGACAAGAAAGTGGGTCCTACTTGCTTAGTGTAACAGACTTTACCTCCTATCTACAAACTTGGCATTTTTTAGTTCTTTTGTAACGTTAATGGGTATTTTACTATTTTTACACTCAATAAAAGTATATAGTGTCTTGTATGAGTTTATTGGTGTTTTTATTCCTTAATCTTTATAATTTTAATTACTCCCTCTAGTCTCCAATAAAAATTACTTTGACTAATTTATAAGATCTAAAAAAGGATAGTTAATTTATTAAATTCATCCTATTTTAAAATAAATTTTTAATTTTACCCATATTGAATGAGGTGTTAAAGGAGCAGAAATTCTTATATAAATCTGGTTTATCACTTTATTTATGGTCTAACAAATTAAAATACAATAACTCATGAGCTGATTTAGCACATCTTAAATATTAGTTCACATATTAATAAAATTAAAAGATTTCACAAGATTCAGTTTTTCATTACTTATGAAATCTTAATTAATGGATTCACTTTTATAAGAAAATTAAATATATGAAAAATATGAGCAACCAACTAAGATTAATGTTAATTAAGTTGTTATATTTTAACTTATCAGATCATATATAACATGGCAAGCTAAGTTCACACAAGAATTTCTCTTAAAGGATAGAATAAGAATATAAGTAGCCATGATAATTATGTGGGCAAAATTGACAAATAAATGTTACTTATTCTTCAAGTAACTTATGTTGTGGGCTAAACTATTCTCCAATAAACCACTTGGAACTAGATGGAGTATTGATAATTGATGGCCGCGGAATGCATTAATTCTTGACACATAGTAATCTTAATGGGTATGTTTGTTTCAATGATTAGATTGTTTATAAGTTGTTTTTCACGTAGATCGAGACATAACTCATGTCACATACTTACCTCGTATATCGTAAATTACAATTGAAAAGTTACTTTTAAGCATTCCAATCTCACATATCTATTTGTTTTAACTTTTTAAAAATGTTTTTATGATTTGGGAGATAAATATGCCTGAGATGAGATGTATCTCTTAAAAACCACTTTTGAAATGTTTGCAAACGAGCGCCTAATTCAGAACTCAGAAGGTCCCGCTGAAATACCATAGGCACAATATGATTATAGATATTGTTGCGTCTTTTCCAAGAAGAGCCCGGAATTTGTTGCCCTCCCACGTGTTTCTACTCTTTCTTGGTCTTTTTTGAGTTTTTTCACTTGCCCTTCTAAATAATGCACCCATTAGTTGGATAATTGATCTATGTAATTAGGTGATTAAATTAACAGTTTTTTAAATTTCTTGATGACTAGTTTCAAAACATCAAAGGCAATTTTTCCCCCCTGCAACAAAGGCAATTACTATATTGACAGCGTCTACTCTCGGAAGATACATGGAAAATGTCTGCTTGTGTCTAGCATTTTGTTATAAAACTGTTTTATTAATTATTTAACTAAAAAATATTTAATTTCTTGAGTATAAACGTCAATGAGACTCTCGGAAGTAGCACGTTACCATTCTAATTCTTCTTATAAGTTCATTTTGAAAAAATTTGGTTCTCGTTATATATCCACAGAGAAAGTAATTAAGTGTTATAATTTTGCCTCAATTAAATACAATAAAAAATAAGTTAATTTATGTTGGAAAGAGGGAAAGATGAGAGAAAAGATTGAGAATATCATTTAATAAATCTGGATAAGATTAAAAAAATGCATCAATTTATAATGTATTTATCGACTTAACTAATTTTGATTGGTATATGAGAATTAAGTAAATTGGACTTATGAAAAGGCCAAAGTGGTAATCAACAGCATCCCTCCATCTCTAATTTTTGTGTCATCCTTTTACCTATATATTCGCCCCTAAACCCGGTTTTTGCATTTTCATTTACAACTTCGCGATGTGTTTATTTGCAAATTTAATTAATACTCCCTCGAATTTTTAATATAGGATGTATTAGGAGAGTTGATATTAATATTAAATATAAGGCATATATTTTGTATTTGTGAATTTTTTTTCTAATTTATCTTTATTTGATGTTCCCTTAACCATTGTTGTCAAACTCGCGAGTTGACTCTCTGAATTTACCGTTTTTACGTTTCTAAATTATAAAATCAAGTCGAGTCATTTGTAAACTCGTGTCCTTCGTAAACTCGGTTAAATTCACAAGTTTATACACTGAATTTACCGTTTTTACGTTTCTAGCTTACAAAACTATGTTATCGCACCCTTAAACTCGTGTTAACTTTTTCAATTTGATTATACTCAACGGCTTTATATATGAATTTTATACAAATTTTTTTGTTAAATACGATAAATTGTGAATGTTGATAGATTTAATTTCAATTATTTGGATTTAAAATATATTTAAATCAAATTGTTGCGAACTTTTTATATTTTAATTATTCAATTATATACTAATAATATATATTTAATGGTAAAAATAAACTCTTACAAGTTTACGATACGAATTTATATCACTATCATGAGTTTGCTTAAACTCGTGAGTTTGACAACCTTGCCCTCAACAATAATCAGAGAAGAGAAAGAATGAGGAAATTAACGAAAATGACTAGATTGTAATTGTTGTATCTATTGCCTCTCTCTCTCTCTCTCTCTCTCTTCCTCTTTACAAATTAAGATATAGTTGAAAAAATATATATTTATTATTTTTAATTAATTTTAATTATTTTTTTGATAAGCGCAAATCAATTATTTAAAGCTTATATTTAAAGACAGAGGGAATACATTGTTGTAATTAGAATCTATGGTTATTTTGGTTTTTTTAAACTATATCATATGGCTTTGAACCACCATAATTTATGATAATATTTTAAAAAATACATATCTTATTAACTAATTTTCTTAATCCAATCAAATTTGATAGATATGTCTGATATTCATGATGGGATGGAGTACAAAGTTTTCAATATTAGAAAATCTATGAAAAAAATTAAAGGTATAGCAGCGCAGGTTATGTATGGGGTGTAAGATATAGAAAGTTGGCTAGATAAGCCATCATCCTCTCGGGAAGAAGCTTCTTTGTTGCAGGATCTAGACTTGTTGTATTTGTTTGGAATTTTCTTTACAGAGATATTAGTGTGGGTGATTGTTTTGAATTGAAAATTAATAAAAGTGACTTTTGTGCTCAGAAAAGGAAAGTCAAAAAACTATACGTCACAGTTGATTGCATTTCATTGTTTGCGACTTTGTTGTGTATATATATAAGAGGTTCGGCCTGCGATCTTCCTCAATCCTCAGAATATAATTACATACCGGAGGTGAGCTTTCGATCTTCCTCGTCTTCGTCTTTCTCTCAACCCCACCCCATGGGGACTCAAGCACCCAACAACGACTCCTATGCCCGCTCTAACTCTGTATGCCCTTCTTTCTCCATCATATCCCCTCTCTCTCGCTCTCTATATATATATATGTATACACACACATATATACTAACATGCTGTCCCACCATGTTTTCTCGTTTATTTGGCTACCGTGCTTGTTTAGTTTTCTCCTGTTCTAGTTTCTGCAAATGTTCCTGCAAGTTTGAGTTTTTTGTTTGATTATATATGGTTTACCGTTGTGTTATTCTCTCTCTGAATTGCCTTTTGGAAAAGAAACATACACTATGTGTGGACGCACACATTTAACCAATCAGCCCACTTGGGCGCTTTGAATATCCTAGCTTTGATACGTAAAATACGCTTTGTTTAGTCAATACACAGCTAAATCTTTTATATATATAAATAAACTGCTATCTCCATTATTTGACTTGCTGCCATGTGGCATGGTGATAAGAAGTGAACGCCGTATTATCGGGGAGCAATAGAAAATGTTACTGGGGTTAATTATATATGCCCAGGCGGGCCCTTTTTGTGCGCAGGGGAAACAAGGTTATTATCGTAATTCAAATGGCAGAGTTGGCCATCTTTAATTTCTCCTCCGTCACAAGCTTCCTGCCTTCTGAGTTTTTACTTTTATTATGCGGTTGGGTGGTAGTTGGTACAGGACGGCAGGTTTATTGTTGAGCAATTTATAGTTCAAATAAATTGTCAAAATCGGCGAGTTCACAACGAGGATTGATGTTTCATTCACTTATTTAATGTAATTTTAAACCCAGATGACGCTAACTTATTTTTTATTGCAACACTTTTTTGCCGAAGCAGTTTCTTTGTGAACGTGTGAACGAATTAATCGAGATTTTTATTTTTGGGTAAAAAAAAATGAGATTAATCTCAAAATCTATGGGGCCGGGAGAAACCAAGGGCTTGTTGATAGAGGCAGAGGCAGTCAAGCTTTGTGGGGCATGAGAAGATGCTAAAAAGTCATAGATGACGTGTTCCAACACAAAGATGGGCACTTTGCGAGCAAACGAACCATCGAATAGCTTTTGCCTTTGAATTGGACCTCCAAAAAGTTTGGGAGTCCCTGTGTGCCACGCCTCTGTCTCCTACTCGTTTCGATTTGACGAATCGTTGGACCGGCATGTATGTAATGCAAAAAGTCAAGAACACCCTCACTCACTTTGAACAATTACTTCCAGTGCCCCCATGAAAAGCCCAACCCGCCCTTGCCCTTTTCCACATCTTAAATGCCGCCACAAATGGACTTTTCGATTCATTGCATTCCTGTTTATCTTACGAGTGGTTTCTCTCCTTTGCTCTAAAAGTAAAGGACCTCCTTTATTTTTTTTTGGACCGTTGGATCAATATCTCAACGGTCCCGATTTAATATATTATAAAAATATTATTATTATAATAATAAAATATTATTATTATAATAATATTTTAATATATTATAAAAAACAAAGGAGGTACTTTGCTTTTGGAGCAAAGAAGAGAAACCGGACTCGTTTATCTTATTCCTTCCTTTGTTCTTCCCGTGAACGAGGTGAATTGTGTGTTCACTTATCCATTTTACCTGAATCCAGCAGGTTGTAGAAAAAACAGCCAGCCAGAAGGAGATAGATGACTGGCTTCCCATTACTTCTGCAAGGAATGCAAACTGGTACTACTCAGCTTTTCACAATGTTACTGCCATGGTCGGAGCTGGTGTGCTCGGTCTCCCTTATGCCATGTCCGAGCTTGGATGGTAAGATTATTCATAACCCAAATTGCATTTTATCTCTATTTCTCTGCAATGATGTTCACATTTCAAGTAACACGTACGTAGTGCACACTGGGTGTTTGAGGATATGACGATTGCAATGTTTTTCTTTCCGCAGGGGTCCTGGTGTGGCCGTGCTAGTCCTCTCATGGACCATCACACTCTACACTCTTTGGCAAATGGTTGAGATGCACGAAATGGTTCCGGGAAAACGTTTTGACAGGTACCATGAACTGGGTCAGCATGCTTTCGGTGAAAAGCTGGGCCTCTATATTGTGGTTCCTCAGCAGCTTGTGGTTGAAATTGCGGTCAACATTGTGTACATGGTTACTGGAGGAACCTCGTTGCAGAAGTTCCATGACACCGTCTGTTCCGGCTGCCATAGGATCAAATTGACCTACTTCATTATGATCTTCGCCTCTGCTCACTTTCTGCTATCCCATCTCCCCAACTTCAACGCCATTGCTGGTGTATCTTTGGCGGCAGCAGTCATGTCCTTGAGGTATGTATATGTGCATTGAAGCTTCCATTAGATATACATGCAAAGTTTGAATTTTTTTTTCTTTTCTTTGTCCTACGTACAGCTACTCTACAATTGCCTGGGCAGCTTCTGTGAAAAAGGGTGTTATAGACAATGTGGATTATGCCTACAGAGCGAAGAGCACTACAGGGAACGTGTTTAACTTCTTGAATGCTCTTGGGACTGTGGCTTTTGCCTACGCTGGGCACAACGTGGTGCTGGAGATCCAAGCAACAATCCCATCCACACCAGAGAAGCCATCCAAGGGTCCTATGTGGAAAGGAGTTGTTGTGGCCTATATAATCGTGGCTTTGTGCTACTTCCCAGTTGCTCTCATTGGTTATTGGATGTTTGGAAACAAGGTTGATGACAACATTCTCATCACATTAGAGACACCGAAATGGCTTATTGCTATGGCTAACATGTTCGTCGTTATCCATGTTATTGGAAGCTATCAGGTGAAGATAGTAATTGCTATGACTTGTACTCTCTGTAGGCTGCTCTTCCCTTTGACCTAAAACTAACCAGCTTGTTGTTCTGTGCTTCTTGATCTAGATTTACGCAATGCCAGTATTTGACATGATTGAAACCCTGTTGGTGAAGCAACTGAAATTCAGACCTAGTAAATTGCTTCGCTTTGTCGTGCGTAATGTGTATGTGGGTGAGTAAACTTCCCTCTCTGGGGCTTCTACACCATTTTTTGTCAATATGCATGCTTCCATCTGTAACTGTATCTTGATGCTTTGATTGCAGCATTTACGATGTTTATTGCTATCACCTTCCCATTCTTTGATGGCCTGCTAGGGTTTTTTGGAGGATTTGCTTTTTCTCCAACGTCATATTTTGTAAGTCTCGAATGATTGTAAAAGCTCAATCTAGTAGCTAAGATCTCCTTAGGATTAACATTTGGTTTAATAATAATTTTCTTTGAACTTTCAGCTTCCTTGCATTATTTGGCTTAAAATCTACAAACCAAAGAGATTTAGCTTGTCTTGGTGGACTAATTGGGTGCGTTATACTTTCTTTCTTTCTTTCTGATGTTTCGATCAATTGCCCTTTGATGAATTGGATTAAATGAGTTGAACTCTTTCTTTATGGAATTCAGATCTGCATTGTGCTTGGAGTGTGCTTAATGATTTTCTCACCCATTGGAGGATTGAGGACAATCATAGTTAAGGCCAAGACCTACAAGTTTTACAATTAAACCTTCACTCACTGAAGAGTGATGCAAATAATAGAAACGAATGAAGCAGATGGTTGCGTGTGGTGTACGTAGAGCCAGACTCCTGGGATATACTTGCAGATCTTCGCAACTGGTCGAAATAGATTGGCTCATGATGCATGCATCTATCAACCAGCTCATGGAAATGAAAAGTACGTCCAGAGGGATCTTATTATATATTCTGGCTTTGTGGGTTTTTTAAATTTCTATTGATGCAAGTACATATCGCCTTTGTGTTTGTCCGGGCAAAACTAGAGTTTACATTAATTTTGCGGAAAAGCGTCGTTGTCTTTTTGTTTCTGTTACAAGAATATCTGGGAAGGAATATAATTGGGCGGGGAACATTGACAGGAGCGTGTTGAAAATGGAAATTGGATCGGTGTGGTTTTTCTTTCGATCTTCTCTTCCTTTTTTCAATTGATCAATTAATCATGAAAACGATGATAATGGAGAAGCCAAGCGCTAATAAAAAATCAATAACTAAACAACGGGTTCACACTCATGGACGATAGATGCGTTGTGTCCATTTGCCAGTGTCAGAATTAAAGAATAGGGGAGACGTGCCCAACATTCCAGGCTTTATTTATATGTATCGTTATCATGCCGGGTGATATTGACTAATGACCACTAATAATATATTATAATGTGTGTGATAATAGGTTTTGACAAGGGTTAAGGGTTACACGTAGATATATCGTACTCCATGTGGATACGGCAATAAGTTGATGACGAATTTTCTTTGAAGCTGTAAATATTTGAATTTTATTAATTATACGCAGAAAAGTGGAATTTCTCTTTCTCGTATATGATTCATTGCGACGATTGTCGGGCTTCTTGCATAACGAAATCTGCTGCGTTTCACGCACTGAACCAAGAGATGTTTCAAAGTTTGACCCAGTCGTTAACGTTGATGTATATCTCACACTTTAGTGAGAAACCAAACACTTATGATTTATGAAAATATTTAAGACCCACGGGAATATAATTTGACTGCGAACTCAATTATTCTTAAATATTTTTTCCTTGTGAGATTATTCTGAGAAACCTAACCATTTTCGATTTTCGAACTGCCCCAGATTCTCGGCTAACTACTGATACAGAATATTTGAAGTCGAATATAAGTACATATTAATGGAGAGAGCATGCTGTTTTTTTAGGAAAAATAGTTATTCCTAACATAGCCGCGTCCCATGTAGACAAGGGAGACACATAGACATGCCAAATTGCCCGCCTAATGCTAGAGGCCTAGAAGGCTAGAACCCAACCTTTACATTGCTTAAGAGGTAAGAAGTGGTTTCGACTCAAGGAAACGAATATTCGAATTATAAAATTATGAAAAATAATAGATCGAATAATCGTCACACTTATAAATGTCTTGCAATTATTATTTTTCGAGTCATTACCAACTTTAATAATATGGATTATGGTAGACTAATTAATTTGTTCAACCTTTTGAATAATAATAAATGATTTTTTAAACAATAATCTTAAATGATGATGATCCGATCGAAATAACAAAGGGCCCGTTTGATTCGATCCTATTACACCCTGCAATGTATTATGATGTAATAGTAATGTAATGCAATATTAATTACAGGGGTAATGTTTGGTTTGATTTTTAAGTAAGGTGCAATGAGTTAATATTTTAACAATTATTTAAAATTAATATATTGTACAAAGTTTATTTTACCCTTAATATAATCTTTATAGAAAAAATAGTTAAGAGCTGGCAGCAACGGGGATGGAGGAGGAGGAGGTAGTGGCAGCAGCAACGATGGAGGTAGAAAGGGTGGGTGTAGAGGAGGAGGTAGTGGCGGCGGCGGCGGCGAGCAGCGATGAATGTGGTAGGGGGAGGAGGTAGTGTAGGTGGCTATAGGCGGTGGCAGCAATTGAGGTAGTATGTGGTGGTGGTGGACGGTGGGGGAGGTAGTGGTGGTGGCAATAAGTGGAGGCGACGGCGGTGGAGGACGAGGAGGAGGAGGCGGTGACAGTTGTAGTGTGATGTAGTAAGTGAAATGAGATAAGTGAAACAAAGACACAAGAAATTAAAGGGTAAATTGGACTTTTTTAACTATGCAATGGGATGGTAATGATGATTCATAAGGGGAAAGGTATGAATGAGAATTACCAGTTTTTTGGTAATCATCATTATTATGGTAAACCCTATTACCATGCTAAAGAGTAACCAAACACTCTTCTCTTAGTAATGCAATCATGATTACCATTGCAAGCATGCAATGTGGTTAAATCAAACGAGCTCAAAAATAATAACATGGTGTTATATATGCGCAACCCAAATTTTAAGTATAGACTTTTTTAATCATCATTATTACCCAAATTTCATAGGGGGAGAGGTATGAATGAGGATTACCAGTTTTTTGGTAATCATCATTATTATGGTAAACCCTATTACCATGCTAAAGAACAACCAAACACTCTTCTCTTAGTAATACAATCATGATTACCATTGCAGGCATGCAATGTGGTTGAATCAAACGAGCTCAAAAAATAATGTGGTGTTATATATGCGCAACCCAAATTTTAAGTATAGGCCTTTTTTTTGGACCTGGAAAAATTAAGTACAAACTTAAAAACTAGTTAATTAATGTTACGAGTGTAAATGATTTATTAAAAAGTGCAAGTGTACACTGTCGTAAACAAGTAATATAGAGGTGAGTAGAATATCGTTCCCACGAGGATTGATCACTAAGTACCAAAATTTGTAATCTTAATTATATTAGGTTGATCGATTAGTTGGTGATTGAGATTATAAAATTAAAAATGATTAAATATAAATGCAAATGATATGAAAACAACTATGAGAAAAAGCCCTTGAGATTATATTTCACTTAGCAAATTTTAGATTAAATTACTTATCTATTATAGTCTCATTTATTCCACATGATTGATAGTCGAGTTTCCCTAATGTAATTTCTAGCCTCTTCTAATGTCAACCAATTCTATAATTAATTGCTAATTCAATATATCCCTATATGAATTGAAACAATTAATTATGTATTAAGATTTATGAAACTCATTAAGACTACACAACTCATATGAATATATTCCTATTTCATATACAAGTTATAGTTTTAATTATAGGATCTACACACATGCATCTCCTTCCGGTCTCAACATACATATTGAAATCATTAAAAAGATTACCAATCAATTGAAAGCATTAAGAACAATAATCAAAACTCAATCATGAAGGAAACATTAAAACTAGATTTAATAAGTTAAAATTCAATCCGCCATTAGCAAGCTACATCATCACCCTAGGAAAATAAAAATCTAGCTCACGATGAAATTAAAAACAAAACTAAAGTTAATTGAAAACTTCATAAAAATTGCATAAACCTTAATTATTAAATTGTCAAATACAAAGATACAACTACAAGATGCATGCAAATGAAAAAATCTAGCCTTCCTTATAGGTAGTAAAACCTTCCATGTATGTGACAACCTATATCATCCATAAAGGAGGACTACCTAAGCCTTCCAAAAAGGAGGCATGCAAGAAACAATATAATACATGGAATTAAACTCTAAGATTGTGTATCTCCTTATGTCTTCCACTCCTCTATTTATAGATAAATTATGTGCAAAAACTTCCACTCGTTAGACATGAATCTTGACTTTAAGCTACCAATGTTAACCTTGTGGCAACCATGCTTCTTGATTGTAGCCGAATTTTGATAGTCAAAATGGTGGATTTTCACGTTTTGATTTTTATGAAAGTTGTAGCTTCGGCTCTTAACTTGAAAACGCATGTGAGAGCTCTTTATTTCAATATTTGCAGCTAAAGTAATGGTCAAATTAGTGGGCAAAAGTCAGACTTGGACAAATTCACGTTCTCAACTTCCAAGAAAAATTTGAAACTCTTGAAGATAGAAGAACTGGGTTTTGGTTTCAACAGAAAAGTTGTAGGAACTTTTGTTAGCTTTTAATCCATGTAAAAAACATTCAAATCTGACGTATAGAGCTCCAAATATTGCCTAAAAACTAAAACAAGGTTAAAATTTAGTATTTTTCTGTAAATTCTATTTTATGTCAAAATCATTATTTATTTATCAACTACACTCAAATTTATTACATTAAGGTCATATATCATCCACAAAATCATTATATAAGGGAAAATAATTATGCAAATATTTTATTTATCAAGTAATAAAAACATTTGGTGGGGTAATGTAAAAAAGGGTCAAGATTGAAAAGAGATGAGTGAGAAAGTAGAGAGAAAGGGTGTTCAGCAACAAAGGGTCTTCCACAGAGGACAGTAGTTCAACATTACAAGAGGAAGATGACATCAAAAGAAGGAACATTAAGAAGATGAATCATGAAAGACTATAAAAGGGAGGAGGAACTGCCAGTTTAATTGGTGAGGTTATGACAGATGCAACAAAAACGGAGTTAGGGAATGGTGTTCAAAAACCAAAAATTCCACCATGCCTGGGCAAAATTCAGATTTCTTACAAGGCAAAATTAGTGGGACATGAGGAAAACACTATATCTCATGATTTGGATTAACTAATGCGTAAATGGCTAAGTGAAGAGGAAGCTGAAGCACCAATTCCAACAGAGGAAGACATAAAGCCGTTAGAGAGTTTGTCGAGACTAAACAGGCCTGATAAACAACTGAATGAGATGTGCATGCCATGGAAAGATGCCCTCACTGTCACTTTAGTAGGCAAACCCACTAATTTGAGATTTATGAAGGATAGGATTCAGGTGTTAATTAAGTCAAGCAATTTTGAGCTCATTGATTGGGCTAACCATTACTATGTGTTCCAAACGAGTGACAAGGAGCTCTGCCGAAGGCTGCTATTTGATGGGCCTTGGCTAATTCAGGGGCATTATCTTGCGGTACAAAGTTGGAGTCTGAACTTCAACCCGTACAATAACAAAGTCAGGAAGGTTGCAATTTGGATCAAAGTTCCTACTCTTCCAATGCATTGCTACTAAGAGGAATGTATGTTTGAGATGGGTAACATGATTGGAAAAGCTTTAAAAGTGGATTTATACAAGCTTGCTCAATGTAGTAATAATACAGCAGTGGAACGTGGGAAATTTGCAAGGCTAAATGTAGAAGTTGACTTAAACAAGCAACTGAAATATAAATTTGTAATCTGGCAAACCATATACCCTGTGGAGTATGAAGGTATGGAAAATATATGTGTTAAATGTGGGTTATATGGCCATAAACAAGACGTTTATGTTTTGAATGCTAATACATCTGCAAAGACAAACCTAGAGCTTATATTGGAGATTTTGCCATCGCTGCCGGTCATAACCCAATCAGAAAAGCGACCCTTAATTAGTGTGCCTGGAGTTTCTCTTGCTAAATCGTACAGTGCTTGGATGACGGTAAAGCGTACGTCCCATCCTAAGCCCATAAAATCTGAATCAGAGACAAGGATCAGCAAAAAGTTTATAGGGAAAATAAACCTAGTAGAAAGGAACAAACGCATAAGCAAGGTTCGAGATATGAACCTTGCTCAGGGATTTAGATGAGCAAGTCAAATTTGCAGAGAAGAGTGATATGCAGTCGAATCCTGTCATAACCAAAGACCTAACGAGATAGTGGTGGAAGAAAGAGGATTTGGGGATTTCTTCAAATAATCTTAGGAGAGATGAATAAGGTTGTCAAAAGGTGAAAAAAGCGAAAGTCAAGGAAGATAGAACGCAGAGTGTGACTTTGGTGCAGGAGGACAGTACAATGGCTAAACCGAAGGGGGGAAATGATGGTTTGAAGACAAGAAAGGGAATGGAACAAGTAGGATCTAGTGGGCAGGAGGTCGACCAAGTAAAGCAAAGTGGTGGTGAAATGATCCAAAGCCCAATAATAGGTCAAATTGGGTCGATTATGATGCATTTTAGTAGAAGGAAGAAAGGCCAATCTAGCCCAAAATTATATCCTCAACAATTAAAAAAAAACTTATACTAGAGGGTATCAAATAGTTATTATATCCAAGCTTGACAAAGACCAACTCAATGAAATTATCTCTTAAAATACTAAGCTTAACCCATAAAGAAGGTCTCACAAGCAAACCAATATGGATAAAGCATAAAGACATATACATCCTGAAACACTCCCAACGTAGAGTAGAGCTGCAGAAGAAAAGGTGGACCTTTCAAAGGGACCTCCTGACCCTACAAATTTTCCAAACTCTCATTTACTGGACAAAAATCAAACTGAACTAACTGAAGTGAGCATGGAGGCAAGTGGGGTGAACAATGTTGTTGAGAAAGCCAATGATAATCAGATGAGAGATGCTGAAGACTTAGAGCTAAGGCCGTAGGTTTATGTAACGGTATGCCAATGCTACTTTTATTAATTATTTATGATTATGAACACCATTTGTTGGAATTGTCGTAGGGCTGACTCTAAATCCTTTCCTGAAAGAATCAAAGATGTTATCAAGCATAGAGATGTCCACTTGCTTATTCTACTTGAGATGAGAGTCAGTGGATCTAAAGCAAATCTAATAATAAAGAAGTTGGGATTTGATAACTGGATTCACTTGGAAGCTACAGGATATGTTGGTGGGATCTGGGTCCTATGGAATAATAGTGATTTAATGGTCAGGTATGTTTCATCCAGGACCCAATTAATTCACCTTCAAGTTTCTTCGCCAAATAACCAGCATGTTTGTTGGATTACTGCTATTTATGCTAAACCTTGCTATAGGTTGTGTAGAACTCTTTGGGATGATCTCTATCCTATTAGTCAAGATACCAATAGGTCATGGTTAGTGTTGGGTGATTTTAATGCATATTTATCTTGTGATGATAAAAGAGGGGGGTCATATTTAAATATTAATTCTATAGAACAATTCAGAAACTATATTCACTTGTCCAACTTGATAGAAATGGAGTATGTAGGGGAAAGATTTACATAGGAAAGGAATATGCTGATGGAACAAATAGACTGGGCTTTCTTCACCAATAAGTGAAATAATTGTTTTCCTTTGTCAAAAGTTCATCATTTATCTAAATACGGATCTGATCATAGGCCTCTCTATAAGAGAACAAAGCCGATAGACTTTTCAAGAAACTTCCAAACCTTGTTCCATTGTCAAGCGGCTTGGTTGTTAAAGGAAGATTTTGCTGATATTGTCTCTAGATGTTTGCAACAAGGGCACTAGGAAAACAAAATTGCTAATTTTACCTATGAAGCTTGAAGTGGAATAAATACAAAATAGGGAATATTAGTAGCAAGAAGAGGTCTCTATGTAAAAGAATTGAAAGGGTTGAAAGGGCTAGAGCCAAAAGAGACAACCAATACCTAGTCCAAACTGAGAAGGAGCTTTAGAAAGATTATAATAAAGTTCTTACGCAAGAAGAGCTCATGTGGTTTCAAAAATCCAGATGCAATTGGCTCAAATGGGGTGACAAAAACAGCAAGTTTTTCCATACTGGTGAGATCATTCGAAGGAGAAGGAACAAGGTTGAAGGTCTCAAAAATAATGAGGGTGAATGGGTGTTTGATCAACAGGAACTTAAAAGAATGGCTTTGAATTTCTATAATAAAACTTTGCTCATGAGTGACAATATTGAAGCTCACCTTACCGGCACTACAAATAGATTCCCTGAGTTGAGAACAACGAAAAGGAATCATTTGATGGCTCCTGTTACAAATGAAGAAATTAAAGCTATTATTTTTTATCTTGGTGCCTTTAAAGCCCCAGGACTTGATGGAATACAAGCTTTTTTCTACCAAGAGTACTGGCCTACAGTGGGAAATTATATATATGAGCTAGTGCATGATATCTTGCTTGATCCTATTAAGATTGAAGGTCTTAATTATAAAAATTTGGTGCTTATCCCAAAGACCGACAAGTTTAAATAGATTAAAAACTTTAGACCAATTTCCTTGTGCAATATTTGCCATAAAGTGGTAACCAAAATTATCACTAGTCGATTGAAACACATCTTGAGCAAAGTAGTTGGTTACCACCAATGTAGTTTTATTGTAGGTCAGCAAAGCAGCGATAACATTATCATTGCCAAGGAAGCTATTCACTCTATGAGACTAAGAAGGGCAACGAAGGGTAGTTGCCAATGAAAGTGGATTTGGAAAAGGCATATGATTGGTTAGAATGGTCTTTTGTCAAAGATACTCTTCAGGTTATGGGTATTGGTGAATGGCTAATTGATGTAATTATGGCTTGCATTACTAGTAATTCCTTTCGAGTCTTATGGCATGGTGAACCTTCTGAAAAATTCCAACCAACAAGAGGGATAAGACAAGGGGACCCATTTTCTCCATACTTCTTTACTCTGTGTGTGGAAATATTACATCATATTATACAAGATAGTATTGATGAAGGGGATTGGACTCCAATTCAACTAAACACGAGGGGACTTCTTATTTCCCATTTTTCCTTTGCAGATGATTTATTTCTATTTGGGGAGGCTTCCTCGAGCCATATCGATACTATGCCTGAATATATGAATCTATTTTGTGAAGTTTCTGGGCAAAAGATGAATCGGGCCAAGAATAAGATATGTTTCTCAAAGAATGTTCATTTTTTTAGATCTTTGGTGATGAGTCATCAAGCAGGAGTGAGCGTAACAGGAGATATCAGTAAATACCTTGGGATCCCTCTTTTACATCAGACGGCCTCTTATGTGACCTTTGCTCTTATTATTGAGAAGACTAAAGCTCGGTTGGCAGGGTGGAAGGAAAAATACCTCAATTCAGCTGGGCGTACTACTCTGATTAAGTATGTGTTATCGTTAATTCCCACATATTCTATGCAAACCATTCTTCTCCCAAAGGGACTTCTGGATGAACTGAATAAACAAAGTAGAAGCTTCCTTTATAAAGAAGAAGAACTGGGAAGGAAACTCTTGATTTATTGGGACTAGATAACAAAAGAAAAGGTAGATAGTGGCTTGGGAATTAGAAACCTAGCTAAACAAAATGAAGCCTTTATCTTAAAGTTGTGCTGGAACCTTACTTGCAATAATGAAGCATTATGGGTTAAAGTGCTCTGAGGGAAATACAAATGTGGAAACCTTGCTATTCTAAAAGTGACAAAGAGACATGATGCATTCTGAACCTAGAGGGGCATATGTAAGATGTGGCCTATGTTTAGGGATAGTCTTGGTAAGAAGATTGGGAATGGATTGTCAACAGAATTCTGGTTTGAAAATTGGTCGAAAATGAATATTTCTCTAATTGATTTCATTCTCGAGGGATAAGGTCGAGTTAATAAAGATGAAAAAGTGTCATACTTTGTGGATAGTTTTGCTGAATGGGATTGTAACAAGATGATTCTTTAGTTACCTAGACACATTGTTAATAAGATTACTTGTGTAAACCCACCCCAGGAGGAGAAAGGAGAGGACAAATTCTATTGGAATCCTTCTAGTGAGGGAGATTTTTCTATTAATAGTGATTTTCTTTGTGAAGGTGCAAACTATAGGGGAGATAACATTTGGAAACTCATATGGAGATGGAATGTTCTTGAGAAGATGAAATCATTTATTTGGCTTTTTTCTCATGGTTGAGCACATACTGCCCAATTTAGACAAAGGATGGGCATATCCATGACGGCGCACTATTTATTTGGCTGTGAAGAGGAGGAAGACTCGATGCATCTCCTGAAAAACTGCAATCATGTAATAGAACGATGGAAATTTGTGGTATCCCCAGCAAAATGGAGTAGTTTTAGGGCTTTACAGGGAGTTGATTAGATTAAATGGAATCTCCATCATGAAGTGGCCATGGTGAATACTAAGAAAATCCCATGGGCAACCCTGTTTGGATACATCTGTTGGGATATCTGGGTATTAAGATGTATTTGGGGGGATTAGAGCCTATTCCTTGTAATGCTAACAATAGTTTTTTCCGTGCTTGTATAGACCAGGATTTACTACAGTATTGTAATTTTTATAGATTAGGATTGGGTACGCCGTCAAAATATAAGGACCGATTATGTGAGACTTAAAGTAGATGGCTCAGTCATACTAGATGGCCGAAGCGGATGTGGAGGCGTCATCCGAAATCAGGAGGGAAACTGGATCTGTGGATTTAGTAGCAAGTTGACTTCTATACCAGTAGTTGTGGCTAAGCTTATAGGAATAATACATGGGCTTTACCTATGTTGGGCCAAAGGCTATAGGAAAATTTGCCTGTTTTCTGATTGTGTGGAGGTCATAAATCTGGCCACTCGAGGTTGTGATAACAACCACCCATTTAAAGATATTGTAGATGAAGTTAGATTACTCTTTTGCAAAAATTGGAACATTGTATTCAACCATCTCTTTAGGGAAAACAATGGTTTTGCTGATTATCTTACTAGGATGTCTTATAGTTTGATAAGGAATTTTTGCATCTTTGATCAATAACCACCTTCTATTCAGGAGGTGGTCATTGATGAAGGAACTTAGCTTATGGTTGCTATGATGTAATGCTCTGTTATTGAGCCAATAACTTCATATCATTCAAAAAAAATTAGTAAGAAAATAGTCCTGAATAATATTGATGTTGCGGGAGCAATATACAAGATTGTTTGTAAATTTTCTGCGGAGAGCAGAGTACAAACCCTACATGCCACACATGGCATGGTAGGCTAAGAAATGAAGCCAAGGTAGAGTAGAGATGGAAAATAAGTGAATGACAGTTCATTAAGATGAGATCATGAGATAACATAGGAAGACAAAGAAAATATTGTCACCGGTGGAAAAATGGCTTTTTAGACTGGTTAAAAATGACTTTTTAGACCGGTTTTGGATCCGGTCTTGATACAGCCGGTCTAAAAAGTCTGTTATTTTTTAGACCGGTTAAGCAACCGGTCTTAAAAATCACTTTTTTAGACCGGTTGTTCGAAGACCAGGTCTAAAAAGTCCATACTTTTTAAAAACCGGTATAAAAAATTTTTTTTTCAAGACTTTTTAGACCGGTTCTTAAAATAACCGGTCTTAAAAGTCATACTTTTTAGACCGGTTCTTATAATAACCGGTCTTAAAAGTACTTTTTAGACCGGTTATTATAAGAACCGGTCTAAAAAGTATGACTTTTAAGACCGGTTATTTTAAGAACCGGTCTAAAAAGTACTTTTAAGACCGGTTATTATAAGAACCGGTCTAAAAAGTGATATTTTTTAAAAAAATAAATAAATGTGGATTTTTTTTTTTGTAGTGCTCTACCTGTATCATCCTTTTCACTCTAGACTCTGAACAAAGAGCAATGAGAAACAAAACAAAACAAAACAAAACAAAGAAAAAGAAAAGAAAAGAAAGAATCGTCTTTTTTATCATATTCACTCAACTTTTCTATCAATCCATATCTCTGAGATAAGAGCAACTTATCTTAGATTTATTCAATGTAATGAGTTCAAAATTTATTAGATGCTCATCACTTATTCAGCTAATTTCACTTGACATCAAGAGTATAACACACATACAGTCATTGAGTTCATTTTATCGCACATCAATAAATAATACAACTGCTTACCATCTAAATCTTCAGCAGCATCTCCACCCTCATTAGTAAAGTTACGAGTTTCAACCTTCAATCAAAAAACAAGCATCATATTGCCCCCATATAATTATATATTCCAATAGCTTCGGCAGAGATTATGTGCAAAAATATTCTACATAAATACTGAATGACTTATTGTCTTCTTCTTCTTCTTCTTTTTTAAATCAGCAAATGGAGTCTCAGCTCCATCTGAAACTACAAAAATGAGAATGAACCATGCATATGCATAGTTAGAGATACCTCAAATGATAACATCAGCAACAATAATAAAAATATCTTTTGGTTTAAATTAGATACCAGACAAGTTTTCTGTCTTCTCAGCCAAGTTGTCAACTAAATCATCAGCATGATCTATAATTGCAGCTTTCTTCTTCTTCTTCTTCTTCTTCTTCTTAGTAGGATCAAATGGGGTAATCTGTCACTCAACAAATAAGGCCTTAGAAGGGAGTGCTTTTTGAACCAACTGAAGTATCAGGTAATTGTGGTAACGTATGAATGGGGTTGCCAGAGAGTAGAAACATGAAATATAACAACTTATAGACCATAACAAAAAAAAAATCCTTGCATAGCTAATCAAATGAAACACAAAGCAGAACAACGTTGTAAAATCATAAATAATTAAAGAGGGAAAGAAGAATACTAACTTCAAGAAATTCCTCCTTCTTATCATCACTTACAGTATACTAAAACTAAAAAGACGAAAAGATGCTTCCTTCGCAACAACGCAAGGTTGATGTTCTCTTCTTCAACCTTTTCTAAAATGCTGAGTCTGCAAATCACATTCATGGTACAAGTCTATGTGACCAAGCAAAGCAAGACCCATACTAGAGATAGAAAAGCAACTACAGTGAAAAGTCGCGATGAAGGAGATCAGAGCAAGCGAGGTTGTGGCGGCAACAAACTCATTTAGTGCAAGGGTGAGAGCACCGCAGCAACAAACATGAGAATGAGATCGAGCGAAGATGATCGAGCTCACAGAGTAATCGCACCAAGAAGAGAGGTTTCAGATTAAGAGAGCGAAAATTAGGCGCGACAAAGAGGATATTCAAAAATTTAGGGTCGATATTTTAGACCGGTTATAAATAAAACCGGTCTTAAAAGGGTGAAATTTTTTTTAAAAAAAAATTTCATATCAATATATAGTAAAAATGTGTTCACTCCAGCAGAGAGGCAAAACCACTGTTCATAAGCCAGAAACCTCGCATGTACTCGGCTTGAGCCGCAATCATTGGGCTTTGTGCTGCCAAGTGTAATGCGCTCACGAGCAGACGATGAAGAATGAAAAATAGGTGCCGCGAAACTGCAGTTTGAATTTCTGTGGTTCTTTCTCGTCCTATATATATTCCTGTGCAGTGCTGCTGAACCATGAGTTAGCATGTAGAGAGAAATGCACCCACAGTGATCGCGCAACCACAATGAGACTCACTTGAAGGGGTAATGCCTTGCAACAGGCTGGACGTGGAGTGCTAGCAAGTGCTTGTAATGTATGTTTTTCGCTGTGGAATTTTTTTGACCCCGGGTTGTTCATTATCACATTGCAGGTAGCCATTGCAACGATTTGTTCCGTGGACAACAGACAGAAAGTTAAGAGATGAGTGGTCCGTGTGCAAGGTATGTGCTGCATTGCTTTCGGACTATACATACATGTGTAGTTTTTCTTAAGGTGTGCTGATCTGCTTCCTGCATAACGCTTTGTTGCAATATTACTTTTAGAGGGCGAAGATACATGCATTGACATGCCGTTCAAAGAATGGCCTGTGTTGACAGGAAAACTAAGTTTGACAAAGCCAATTCATGGAAAACTAAGTTTGACAAACCACAGGAGAACTGAATGATCCTCGGTTTCAGCTGTCCACATATAGATATGACATTTAGGTGTTTATTATGCTTGTCTTTTATGTGTGGGTGTGTGAATATGTGCGCATGTATGTTTAGTTGGTTGGAATCCAAATATATTATGATACAGAAAATTTTTATGCATCCCTCTTAACTGTATTCGCTGCGATTTCTCTGCAATTATAGACATTTACTCCTTTTCGTTTAAGCATTGATAGCATAGAGAGAGGAAGAGGATAAGTATGTTGACAGCTAATCCAAACAGCAGGCCGAGAATAATGTCTTATTTAATGCTCAATTTTGGTTCATATCAGAGGGACTTACTAGATGCAGCAAACAGCAGTCCAAGAATCTTTTTTCCTTTAATGGTTCAATGGATAGCAGAAAGGTCATCAGTGACCACGTCAAATAGAGAGGAACAAAGAAAAACAATTGTACCTTGAAGTCAAATGCAATGGACTGGATTGTGTTCCCGATCCAGGTGTTTATTTTGCACTGTTATGAAAAAGCAGATATATTGTGGGAATATGTTTACCAATGGAAGGATTATTTTTCCTTTTTTTAAGTTGTGCCACACTTTTTTTGGCTAAGTAGTCTTTTTGGGTTAAAAATTGTTAAAAAATTACTTACGAAGTCAGTGTTATAAACTTTGTTCATTTGATCGAAATGAGGGAAATGAACTGTCAGGTTAGCTCCTCCCACTGAAAATGGGATAAATGTCTGATATGTTAATATGTGATATTCCCAACATTATTTGTCACCTAGCCCTATTTCTCACTGGACATGATGGTCTACTAAATGAAAATGTGAACGTTCAACTCATTCATGGGTCCAAACTGACACCATGACATCACTCCAAGTGCACACTGTGTATTTAAATTAATGTGGCCTCAGATTGCTGTCAACAAAGTAAGGTTATGTTCCTGTAGCACTCAACTCAATTTAATGAACTGACCTACTTTTCTCATATTGGTTGACCTGCCCTGCAAAAGATCTTTTGCCAACTTTATTCTAATTGTTTGATTTTAATGTTTTACCTTCCGAATAATAGTCCCCGCTTGGCGCTTAATTTGGAACTGATGCCCTCTTATGCTTAAATAGTTTATACGGGATTTTCCTCTCATGATTATGTATGGCCAATTAAAAATCCAAACGTGCCAGACAAAGTATACATTGAGTTGAAAATAAGGCCCATCCTGCTTTATTTACTGATTTGCCCATAACAGGGGCCCTCATACACGGAAAGCAAATGCGAAACTAAGCCTAACACACCGAACTGAACTGAGCTAATACACGATATCACCGAACTGAACTGAAATGACGAAAACCTAAGTTACCCACACCTACGAATATCACGATATCAGCACCCCCACCCCCGATCAACCTTTCTCCGATCTTTTCCTCATTCAACTACATATCCTAATTCAGCTCCTAATTCCGACGCTTCTGGTAGGAAATCATTCGAACTGTTATCTCCAATTCCGTCACTCCCCAGATGAGTTTCGTTTTCATTATCCTGAACAGTAATTTCCGAAATTTGCCTCGGCTGGTATATCCGAAGATTCACAGGCGTTATCTTCATGTAAGCACGCTTCATCACATCATGAATAACAATTGCCTCTTGAATTTGGTCTGGGTAGAACATCGATATGTCCGATTGTGCAGCATTAATCATTGAACGGTAATGTCTATTGAGCCGCTGATCATGCATTCCTTCCCACATGGTGTTCGAGAATCCTTCTTCCTTCAGTACAGAATACAAGCACCTGAATAGGTAGTAACGGTTTTCACTCCACCTTGGCGACAACATGCTTATTGGCCTCCCTTCCGAGCATAGAACGACCGGGTTAAGTCTGTAAGTGGTTTTCGAAATAAACTCTACCATGTTTTGTTCATTGTACACCCCCACTTCTTCTACTTCAGCTTCGTAACGCATTCGGTGTTGGAAGTACACGAGACCACACTTGATGCTTACTATATAGAAACCCAACTCTCTCCATTGCTGCAGAAAACCACGGAATTCGCTATCTGAATAACTATATGCCTCGCTTATGAGGGAGTTAGGATTAATTTCTTCCTCAGTCGAACCTAAACGTGAGTTCATATTGAGGGGTGGTTTCCATTTGATGTGTTGCAATCGGTATTTATGCTCTTCACTTTGTCAATCTCGCATGTCAATATGACCCTTGACATATACAATAAGGACTCAGTGGTCTGTTGGTCTGATTTTCACATTGTCATCCTCATATGTCAATGTCACACATTTCAGAATTTCTTCCCTGCTGTTCTACTTTTCAATAACGACTGACAGACCCTTTTCTTCATAAGAGACAATTTGATATCAAAGTTGCAAAACATTCACATCTCACATTTTCATGAAAGATACTTTATTTATATTATAGGAGTGACTTCACTTTCCAATGCTAGGCCAAAAAGTCCACTGCACCTTCTGACTCTGACATTCATCATCTCACTGAGTCCTTATGCTAATCAGCTATTCAACCCTCCTACTGATCATAACTATACACTTTTCAATCTGTACAAACAAGTTCATTGTTAAAAATTGCAATGTCATGTGTGTTATCAAAATCAATCAATGGTTGTGTTAATACACAACAAAATTATATTTGAGTTTAATTCAGTTTTCTGCCTCACATGATAGTATCATCTTACTGGGATTGTAACTTCAAAATAAATCCAGCTATTGGGCATTTCTAATGATGATGCATTAGCTTTTGTGTGGATTTTTTACAGACTTTCACTTCCATTTCAAGACCTCAACTGCACCTTCCAAAATATCTCCACCACAGGTTAGTCTATTTACACCCTTTCACTTCATCTTTATGTGACACCAAGTCTTTTGCTCCACTTCCATATGTTCTGCTATGTAAGACGTCCGATACTATCACTTCGACATAGTTATTTCCTTCGAGGTATACTTCGTCTTATCCATTAAGCCATCGTTTTACTGCCTATGGGTTCATTGACAAAGCTCAAATTGGGGCAGAACCAATTCTGCTATATACATGCTTTGTCTTGCTATGCATGTATCAACAGTGTTCATTTCAGCAAAACCTGTGGTATGAAGTTCTTGTCATGTCCCACCGAAATTTTCTGACTTCGCACATGATTAGGTGGAGTGCATTTTAAATATGGAATGCATTTTGGAAAACACGCATTGTATTTTTTTAATTTGTTGCATTGATAACAGAAAATCAAGTACCCTTTCGCTTTATTTGGCCACTTTAACCTGTTGTGGTAATATGGTCATGTGATCCATTAGTGCAATAATCATTTTCCCCCTCTTAATTTACTGACTGGGGTATAACTTTCTTTCACTACTCACCATTTACCCCCGCTTATTTATGTTATGTTCTGTGGCCTCACTCCCACTTCTACGCATTTTCTCAATTTCCTTTTTACTTGCTTCATGTTACACATTATTTTCCATCATTCCATTTTTCTGTAACCACTATCCTTAGCTTTCCCCTCTCGATGTTGCGTTTTCCAAACTTTGCACTACATGTTCAGTGTATATCCTACAAATCAGGCCTGCATCTCCTAAACATGTGGTTTTGTGTGTGTCTGTTTTTTTGTTCAGTCTATCCATACACCTCTTATTTGTAATGATGCTAACCTAAACTACTCATAGTCTGTAAAAAGGCAGGGTTTCAATATGGTCATATCTTTCACACTGCTCACCCCATATCTCACCTGCTAGATCATGTCCAGTAGCTTCTCATCTCTCCCCTCCAATTTCTTCTACCTGCCTCCTCTTGAGTCTCTGTGTCCTCCCTCACACTGCCACATATTTTGTCTTTTTCATGTTTACTTTTCCGTATACCTTTTCCAAGTTGGAATTTTCTCTTATCACTGAAATCACTACTTACTGCATCAAAGAAATCACAGCTGTACATTTAGTCAACTACAACAGGTAAAATCATAAATTCTTTCAACTTGCAGTGTCCATTGTTCCTGGCAGTGCAATCTCTCACAATTTATTTTCCTCCCCACTCATTCTTCTCCTTCAAATTTATACATCCTCGAGGTCACCTACCTCCTGTTTGTACCAGTGATAGCTTATGGCCACTCATATAAACCTGAATTCCTATTCCTACCTAACCCGCAAGCTTCTTTCCTACACCAGCACAACTTGAGCTCCAGCCACACACTCCTCAATGTTTGTCTAAAATTCTGTTTGATTGTCAATATAATTGAGTAGTGTGTTTGATAAAACAACAGAGTTCCTCCTTGCTCCAGACTATGTACCAAACAATTTCTTTCAACTTCAGTCCACATATGGTGGTTTATGTCCGCACCGTAAAGCTGGCCTTTTGGAACACCGATGGTAAGTTAATAACAATCTCCTTTAAGCTAGGTGAATAATCGTGGGATTTAGCATAGTGTAATGGTTCAAAGTTCCTTCATTTATCAGGGGCAGGAGGATTATAACAGCCTTAGCTTTACTCAGACCTCTGTCAATTTAGAGCTGCAACTTTTGTGATAAAGAGTACAACTGCAACTATACATGGCGGTGCTTACTGCAGATTTTCTGGTAGACAGGCAGTCTTTGGTTGATCACCCTGCTGCTCAGCCTACAACAACTGCCCAGGCAAGTGCCTCTAAATTTTTTTTTATAGCCTGACATGCACATCTCTTGTAAGAGTGTGAATACAATTTCAGTTGCTTTCATACCTCAATATTTATGAAGAAGAGCCCCTCAACCAATTGCGTTACCACTTAATGCCAACTTAGTTTCTTGCATGCTTAATCTTTGTTAACTGTATAGGGACATTAATAAATATTGTGCATGTTTCCTAAACCATAAATCTAATTTCCTTTAACATATGCATTAATGCTTCAATATACATTAAAATTGGAGAGTATTATGGAAGTAATTGATACATTCTAACATTTGATCAAATGTATGGAATCACGGTTGCTGTACTATTGTTCTTCTCTGCAACGATGTCCACACATAAGGTATTGTGCTATTTCAATAGTTCTGCAAGTTTTTGGACCCTTTATTACTGAGTCTCCTTGGGGTATAAATTTTTTGTCCAAATAGATTATGGCTTCAGTCATTAGGACGGTGTTGCTTTTTTTTCCTACGTCAAACTTTTACGCAATTTATGTTTTTGCTTTTCCTTCATTCATGTTAGACATTTTTTTCCATCAGTTCATGTTTCTTTCACCTACCCTTATAGCTTACCCTATTATTTATGTGTTTCCAAACGTTGCCTCTGCATGTGCTCCTATATCACGTAAATCAGACTTAGCTGTGCAATCCAATTGCTTCTGTCTGTGTGTGTCTTTTAATTCCACCATGGCCATTTACTATTTTATTTCTGTGTTACATGTAATGCACCTCACAAATCCAAACACCGCGATCCACTTCACTGCTGCATTTTCCCACCACTAACATTGACACAACACATCAACCTTCATAGACCCACTGTCCCACCATCTAATCACCCTCAATCGCGTCCATTTAAAATGTTTCTAATGCACCTCTCCAATATTACTTATCCTTACTGTCACAACTTGAGCCACATTTCTCCTCCTATCTATTTCTACATACATCTTTTCCACCGAACTTCACTTCCCAATATTTCATATTCTCTCTTTAAAATATTGAAAGTACTTCTGTTCCTCCTGTGGCTGTGCTTATACTACTTCTTCCTATACCTGCTCCTGTCAGTCCATATTTCCATTTCATGGCCTCAACAGCACCTTCACCTTCACCTTCAATAGCAATTGTCCTTCTCTCTCGATAATCCCCTCTCAGCAGGATCCCTTTGACTTCATCTTTAAAACTTTTCTTCCATTACATTATTTCATCCCCTACCCTTTCGCGCCCTTCACACCCACCACCATCTACTTAAACCAAACCTGATCCAGCCTTGAACATATCTCTTCAATTTCCATTCTACGTTACTTCATCACTCTGTACCATGTCTGACCACACTTTCCTCTCTGCACTTCATGATGCTTCTGACCTATGGACAATTGCTGTTAGAGTGTTACGCAAATGGAATGTCTACCAGAAAACAAATCCACATGACCTCTTTTGTGTTGCAATGTTGTTGGTTGATGCTGAGGTAAGTTTCCTTCACTGATCCACCTCTTCTTCTGTTTCTGTTTTCTCTGTTTTCCCCCACTATTTGAATTTTTCCTTTCTCCTCCTACGTCATTTCATGCAGGGAACTACCATACAAGGAAGTGCCATTATAAAGTCCATGCCTTCCACATTCTATGCTTACATAAAAGAAGGACAGACTTATGAAATTGCAAACTTTATAGTCTCAGCAAACACTTCCAAGTATAGACCAACAACACATCCTTTCAAGTTGACTTTCACCACTCACACATCTATCTCCCAAATACAAGCTGATCTCCCAACATCATCTTACGCATTCAAATCAATTCCTGATCTCATTTCTTTGCCGCTTGAAGATGATATTGATTACTTATTTGGTAATATACAGACTATCAACATTTCCACAATTTACACATCTTGGCCATAACATTTTATGTTGTTTTTTTGTTCTTCACTTCAATGTTAACAAATCTGTTCACATACATTAATGTACACTGGACTTGCTTCTGCACTCTCACCTATACCTTTTGCAGATGTCATTGCTTTTGTTAAATCAATTGGTGGTCTTGAGGAGCAATGTAAAGATCATCAGACTAAGTACTGGCTCCGAATGATATTGACTGACATTCAGTAACTACTCCAATACTCTGTTCATTTTGCTAATGCTTGCTTTATTTATCTTCATCATTTATTTTGTTTATGCTTCATTTCAGTGAAAACGAGATTGAATGTGTCCTATTTGATCAATGTGCTTCTGATGCTTACATGGATCAACTTCAAAACACTGATACACCAGTTGTCGCCCTCTTAAATCTTGCCAAGCTCAGTTGGACTGAAGATAGTTACTATCTCATTATTTTATATTGTCTCTTTCCATGTGTTATTAAGTCTTCTTTGTGTGCATCCTTTTCATCTGTTTAAATCGATTTTAATATACAAAACCTGTCTGCAGAAAAACGTCAGGTCTCAAGCTCCTTCACTGCTACCCGAGTGAGCTTTAATCCTAAAATCAAGGAAGTTAATGATCTGATTCAAAGGTTGCTATTTGCCGACATTTTCTCATGTCAAAATTGATTTTCGTTCCTGTATATATTTCTACATTTTTTCCCTTATTCAACTTGTACATAATGTCTCAGTGCTAAAGAACAGAGTTCCCCATTGCTGAAAGCCCTCAGCCAGTCTATGCCTACACAACTGAATCATCATTCAGCTAACTCTAGCCTAATCAATCAACCCAAGACCAGCATATCAAACATTAATGATTTGTCAGCGGTAATAAACGGTTTCTTTTATAACACTTTGTTTACTCTTTATGTTCAAAATAAACTGATGTCATACACAATACAGGGCAGTACTTTTATACTTGAGTGTGAGATCGTCAAGTTCGAATCTAAGCATGGATGGACGTATGATGGCTGCACCAAGTGCTCTTCTAAGGCTAAGCTCAAGGATGACAATGATCCAGGAAGTCCACTGATTTGCCCCAACTGTAAACCGCCCAATCATTCCAATTCTGGTCCTTCATTTGAACCCAAGTACAATACATTACTATTCTTCTTCCTTCTCATCCTCTTAATCTCTTTCAGTTTAGACTCATTTTACTTACTGATTATTCAAAAATAATTTCCATTCACACTTTAACTTATCTTATCAAAGGATGAAGCTACACTATATCGTCAAAGATGACAGTGGTGCAACTTCTGTCATCTTTTGGGACAAGCTTGCAGTCCAATTGATGGATAAGACAGCATTCCAGATGAAGCTGACCCTTTCTGAGGCAAATATTCCCTTTACTCATTTCTTTTATCTGAAAATAACACTAATTTAACATCTGCTACTTTTTCCCACTTTCTGCCTTCAGGACAAACGTAAGTGTGGTTTCCCTAAAGGCCTTGAAAATCCTGTTGGTAAGAAGTTATTATTGAAGCTCAAACTTAATGAATTTAATAAGAAGTACCCTGGATCAAGCATCAGTGCCGTTGATTTCACAATCTGTGAAGACCTTCTTAACGAATTCAATTCTGTGTGCGCTGAGGTTGGGATGACTTTCTACTTGTCATTGCTAACCATTAATAGCAAACACTCTTTCCTCTACTTAATTAAGTATCTTAATCAGTTCAGTTTACAGGATCCTGGTCTTTCTGAGTTGCAGCCCTTTGAGGTTAACTTCATCCACATACTTTATTTTAGTTTCTACATACTTGTGATTTATTGCTATTTATATGTGCTAACACATCTGTTTATTTTTCTGCAAACAAGGGCGATGAATCTGGGACAACCTCAACTACAAACCAGCTGCCACCTCTTGCTGAACCTGATGAACAGCAAGCCAATCCAGTTGATAATAATGCTGTATCTGGCGAAGATGACACCCTTGCTTCAATC
The DNA here is from genome assembly GCA_963210345.1 of Inga oerstediana. Taxonomy (NCBI): domain Eukaryota; kingdom Viridiplantae; phylum Streptophyta; class Magnoliopsida; order Fabales; family Fabaceae; genus Inga; species Inga oerstediana. Next base: position 5,945,038 of record OY723401.1, read on the forward strand.
TCCCATCAATTAACACAAGCACCCACTAAAGGCAAACGCAAAAGCTACACTAAGAGGACTACAACAATGGTGTCATCTACCAAGGAAACTCAATCCTCAGTCAACACTAATGATGTCGGGAACCTGATCAAGATCATCAAGCAAGAAAAAGTTTGATGATCTCCACATGAGCCACCTTTCATTCGTGTCTTTCCTTATGTCCAGTTGTTGGTTTTATGTCATTCGTCTTATTAGATGCCACGTTATGTTTAAGTTTTTCATTGTACTGCTGTTGAATTCCAGTTCATCTGTCTTTCCTCATTTTTCCACCTTTCTTGTATGAATTTCAAGTACAATTAATGTTCATCCAGCTGTGTTTATGTTTCTTAGTGTTTAATTCTGATGTTCCTTATTTCGTTGCCAACATTGCTTTTTGTGTGCCGCTTGAATTATCCCAATTACACTATTAGATTGCAATTCCCTTACTGTTAACACTTGTACTGTTATCTACATTTACTTAAATGGAATTGTTGCAAGCATAGCATTCAAAATGAGGGAAATTTATTCTATTACCACTCATAGGGCCCAACAGAACACACAGCAAATCTCGGAGCCCTTCCCTATTTAACAGAACAACTGAAGAATTGAAGAAATTATTACACTTTTGCATAACAATCATTATTGAATATATATTAACAATCCACTCAGAAAAAAAATTGTAGCTAATTAATTACTATGCAATTTGACAATCTGCTTTCATGTCACTGTTTTTTAGAGTCCTAAAGAAGCTTCCTAATATTAGATTTCACTGACGCGCAGCAAAAGAATTTTATTATTATGCTTTTGATCAAACAGGTATGGCACACTTTTATTCCAAACATTTCAACGTTTTTTAGCAATTTAATATACGAGAGCAGTCCGAAACTGAGTTCCGAACAGGTTTTGTCTTGACTCAGGTTTAATATGATTATTTCAACGTTTATTATTTTAACATTTCAACGTTTCTTGCCTTTGACTCCATGGTCCGAACCCAAGCTGACCAAACTGAGGTGACTTTGTTAATAGCTCTTTTCATAAACAACCAATTCTCTTCAATTTCCACCTCAGGTTTTGTCTATACCTTCTCCACCGAGCACTGTAGAATGCAAGCAGAGGCACGTGATCCCTCTGCCTTTCAGTCCACAGTTGGATAAAACTAAGGACTTTTCTATTTCCATGTCATGTTTTGTCAGATTTTTTTATTTGTCGGCGGACTGCACACAAAACGTTGCTGCGAATGGCACACCCTCCCCTACCTATATCATATCAACTCACGCCAATCCATCCATCACTTGTGGTGCATTTTAATAATACTCACTTTCGGTTCAGCAAGCCTCCTCTCTTCACGTTAATATGAACAAAGGTTTATTCTTCCCCCTTTTGCATTTACTCCCTCATTCATTTACTGCATTTGCTGCTTAACTTTTTACTTCATCTCTGTTTCTTACACACAGAACACTCAGACAACGTCTTTAATACTTCCTATGTCAATGTGGTTACAACACCGACTGAACAAAGACAGCAGATTGACGGACTTCCATTCCATTCACACAACCTTTCACCTCATCACCTGCATACACAACCATCACTATCAAACATCCATATTTCAAATGGTGGTCACAATGCTATCAAAAGAACGCGCAAGGCCAGAGCTTTGGAAGATATCACCAATCTCCAAACTAACTTATCCAAGCGTTTTGCAGGTAAATATATCTCAGGTTTTTTTCTGAATACCCAACAGCAACATGATGTCCTTTCTCCAATAATTGTTGACTAAAAATAATTCTTTTTAGGCTCCAGTGACCTTACTTTTGATAATCATGCTTCGACTCATACCTTCAAACGGAAAAGCGCTAGGCTAAGAGGCATTCCGCGATCTGAAGAACATGCACAGGACGTTATAGCCAAGGACAGTGATTCCGTGCAAAAAGATAGTACATTCCCCCACTATACAGAAACAGGTTCATATCTTTATTACCTTATACCTCACCATTTCTTTTTTTATGCGTTCGTTAAACTTCCACCTTACTTTATCGCTCCCTTTTTTGTGCCATTGTTATTTGTTTATGCTTAACCTTTATATTACAAAAATTACAACAAATGATTCACATTAAGTGAATAACAATTCCAATATACATTGTGTCGTTACCATTACGCATTTTTAGGAAATTATTATTAATGACGCCATTATCCCATCCGTTTATCTATCAATGTTTCACTTGACACATAATTCCATTTGTTAATGCATCAAGACATTGAACATATACTGCCAGTTTTTTATTACAGCAACTCAGATAGCTTTCTTTTGTCTATATTTCTGTCACTTATTTTACTGCCATGTCACCATAATCAGTTTTGTGGACAATGCAAATAACCTTTATTGTATCCTATTCTTTTGTTCCAGTGTACTTTGTCTTTAAAAAAAACAAAAACCAACCACTTTACATTGATCCCCCCTTTGCATGTTATCCCTTCTTACAAATTGTACAAAATTGTTTGGCTTCTACCTTTTCTATACCACTTTACTTTTTGTCCTTCTAATTGACTTTTTTCCAAACAGAAAATATTGTTGCTGCAAATTAAATATCTCAGTTCTGATTTCCTGGAAACATACATATCTGAGTATAAATCCCACTTGCTTGAGTTTGTGCCTGCAACATATTGGAAGCAACATCAATGAATACATTTGAGCCATCTTGGACATATAAAATGTGTACCTCAGTATTTAATGTCTTATAATTATTCTTCCATATGTACATCTAACATTCACATTCACAATATCTTCATAAAAGTTAATGACTGCTTCCATCTTTTTCAATTTTCGTCTATTTATTCTATTCTTTTTTACATTATACATTTAAAGCCTACATTACACATCTTACATATAAAACCTCATTTGTTCTTCTATACCATTACATTAAAACCCCTTAACATTTCCTTGTATGTTATTATGCTTATTTTTCCCTTTCATTATAATAACTCTATCTCAAGGAATCCCACAAGAAGATCATTACAAGACCATTGAGTTCACTTTTAACTGTGAAGAAGACCAACTGTATGACACAATCAACAACAATGATGCCTCTGATGAAGGTTTGCATGCTTCCTATTCTACAACACAAAGCTACTTTGTATTGATATATACAATTCACAGGGTCTTCATCTTTTGTTGTTTTTTTATTTACTCAAATCGTTCCACATATCAGATAATGATGTGGTCTTCGCAACAACAGTGACCATGAATAATATTACACCAGAAGATTCTCTTTATGAAGGTACGTACATGTCATATGTTTATCATTACAGCCATGTCTCCAATCTTCAACTTTCATATAGCAATTTTTACCACTAGCTTATCCCTACTTTACTGATTAATATAACTTCATTATTAAATGAAGGAGATGCTATACATATATGCTATACATATATGCACGTATTTTTAAAATATTAGTCACTGTAATATACTTACAACAAACTTAGAATCATTGTATTTTTTAAAAACAGTGTTGTACGTGTCAGATTGACAACGACTGTTTTAAAATAATCGTCTATTTCAAAACTTTTAATGACCCACATTTTCCTAAAAAATGATCATCTAAAAAGGCATAAAAACATATGTTAAAAGTATCTTCCATAGTAGGGAAAAAAGAGGGAGAATCTGTAAAGGACCACAAGAAAGAAGCCAATGCAATGAGCCTAACTAAAAATTCCTCTTTTAGATTTTTTTTCTCTTCTTTCAGGTAGAGTGGCACTTGAGGTAATAGATTGGATCAAACAGGGGGCATCTCATTTATAAAAAAGCTTTAATGCCACTAAGATGTAAATTCCCTTTAAGAGTCCTCTTATTGCAAAACCTGATAAAATAATTGCAAGGGCACGAGTCTGAGCATATTTATTTGGGGATTAGCCTTCCAAATAGTAAGGTCGCTTTCGCCTATAATGTAGTGGCCATGGCCCTCTCATGGGGCCATATCCTCTGCTTCCAACTTTCCTCGTGCCAATCCAATGCACCATCTCTTTTAAGACGGTCAGGGACATATGGCAGCCTAATCGCATACCCTTTTTCTGTTTCTTCTTCTTCTCATTTAACCCAAAAAATAAAAGACAAACATTTTTAGTCATGTTTTTTATTCGCAACTTGGAACCAACCAGAACCGTCAACAAAAACGAATACTTGATCAATTTTAAACATGTAAGGGATGGGATCGGACTTTCCCTTCCACTGACCGCTTTCAACAGTTTTCATTGCTTCATTTTTATTCTGACTGCGTGCGCACACAGCATTTATTCCATTCTGTGCGTGGTTCAACGTACTCTATGATAGCTTTTCTTAACAGTTTTTCCCATTTTTTTATTGCAATTTCCTATTTTTTATCATTTATGATTATGTCACCATTTGACAGAATAAAATGATTCTATATCGTCTGTGCCTTGGCTACAACGTTGACATGATCCTATTTTTTATTATTTATGATTATGTCACCATTAGATTAAGGAGATGCTATACATATATGCACATATTGTCACGCAAAGCTTTGGTTTAATGAAAGAGTGAAGAACAATAGCAAGGGAGGAACTGCATACACATTCTCACTATGTTGCTTGAAAGGGAAAGTTGTCCTCCCTCCCTTACAATTACCTCCTCCATTCTTCCAGGGCTTATTCTTCAATAAAAAATCAACTTTCTCCCGGAACTTTCATGCAAATATTAGACAATACAACAACATGTTCTCTTTTACATCCATGGGCGGAACAATTGATCATTCACTTAACTCTGGTGGAGGACCGTACACATTTGTGCTATCAGGAATGAACTACCACAACATAGGTCCTTTAATGCCCCCTGAGGGGGCAAGCCCAGTGTATTCACAGCTCTATATACATGACACTAATAATGAAGTATTGAATCGCATTTCCGCTGTGAGGTACAATTTTGTGACAACCTACCATACGCTTGTACCAGTCCTTATAGTTTTTACTTCATTTCACTGATCAATTTCTTTTGTTCATACAGCAAACATCAAAAAAATGATTTGCTCGACCCACTCATTGTTCAGCAAATCATGGATCACTTAGATGAATTCAATCCCTTTGTTAAACAATTCCGTTTAGCATCGGAGATTCTTTCCGCATCATCTCCAAGCACTTTGAAAATGTGTTTAGTTGGGAGTAGACATCATGATGGCCGTACATACAATTTACCATCTGCATCAGAAGTTGCTGCCTTAATTGTAGGTGACATTGATTTCAACTTCACTGTGAGGGATATCATATTGGAAACACAAACAGGCAATATTCAACGCATAAATGAATTACATCCCTCTTATTTGCCTCTACAATATCCTTTACTATTCCCATATGGTGAGGATGGATATAGAGATGATGTTCAACATAGGGATGAAACCTTAATCATAACGAAGACACGAAAAAGAGTGAGTATTATAGAGTTCCTCAGTTACAGATTAATGGTTAGGGAAAATGAACTTTCCACACTACAGCACGCATCCCGATTGCTTCAACAATTCATTGTTGATGGGTACACTATGATGGAGTCACAACGACTATTATGGATCCGAACTCACCAAAAAGACCTCAGAGCAGATTTGTATCAAGGCCTATCAGATGCAATTATCAACGGTGAGAGAGATGCTTCATCTATTGGCAAACGGATTATCTTACCAGCATCATTCACAGGTGGAGCTAGGGGTGTCCAAAGTATCCCGGTCCCGGTTGTCCGGTCCCGGTCCCGGAATTTTTATCCCGGAAAATTCCCGTCCCGGCCGGGACCGGGACCGGGAAAACCGGGACCGGGATCTAAGGGACCCGGGACCGGGACCGGGACCGGTCACATACCTTGTGATCCCGGTCCCGGTTTTTTTATTTTTTTTTTATTTTTTTTCTTAAAAATTAAGTTATTGTTTTATTTTTGTATTTTTTATCCCATAATTTAAGTTATCATTTGATAAAATGTGTATCACATATTTAGTTGGAGTTAAACTATATATATTGTGATACTAATCCTACTATATAATGTATAAAAATAATAACAAAAATGATGAAAGTGATCATAATAATAATAATAAGATGTTATTTTTAAATTCTAGATCAATTTGTGTGATTATTATGGTCTTATTAGATGTTAAATAATTACTTTAAACACTAGATTATAGAAAATTTAACTAAAATAATAATATTTTTTAAATTAAATTTTTTTTTAAAAAAAACCGGGAATTCCCGGTTTGATCCCGGTCCCGCCCGGGATTACCGGGACCGGGACCAAACCGGGACCGGGATCGGGACCGGGATGCAATTTGCATCCCGGCCAAAAACCGGGACCGGGACCGGGAGTGGTGGATCCCGGTCCCGGTCCCGGTTTTGAACACCCCTAGGTGGAGCACGATATATGATTCGCAATTACCAAGATGCTATGGCAATATGTAAAGCTGTTGGGTATCCCGACCTTTTCATCACATTCACCTGTAATCCAGCATGGCCTGAAGTAACCAGATATTGTGCAGACTTAGGGCTTCATCCTTCAGATTGCCCGCATCAGCTATCACGCATTTTCCAGCTTAAGTTGAAGGCATTAATGCATACTATCAAACGGAAACAAATATTTGGAAGAATTCGTGCAGGTACTTTTTTCATGCCATTTTAAATAATGGACTTACTATGTTCGCTTATTAATTCCCAATTTTTCCCTTCTTGCCACTAGTAATTAATTTTCTTATTCATTCTGCATAGAAATGTACACAATTGAATTCCAAAAAAGAGGCTTGCCCCATGCACATATCCTTCTCTTCCTTGATTCAACAGACAAGATCTCAGACCCTGATACAATTGACAAGCTAATTTCAGCTGAAATCCCTGATCATCTTTCTTCACCACATCTACACGAATTAGTTCAGAAATTCATGATCCATGGCCCTTGCGGTTCAATCAAGCCTAACGCTCCATGCATGAAGGACAAAAAGTGCAGTAAGTATTTCCCAAAGAAGTTCAATCAACATACTACTATTGATGAAGAAGGTTTTCCAACCTATCGTAGAAGAGATAATGGCAACAAAATTCATTCAAAGGGTATCCCTTTAGACAACCGGTACGTCGTGCCGTATAATGCCATTCTACTTCAAAAGTTTCAAGCACACATTAATGTCGAAAAGTGCAACCACTCAACTGCAATAAAATACTTATTCAAGTATATCAGCAAAGGCAATGATAGGGTTGTTGTGGGCTTATTCGATACCAACAAAGTCACCAACAATAGGGAAGTAATAGATGAGATACATCAATATTATAATTGCCGCTATGTTTCAGCATGTGAAGCATCTTGGCGCATTTTTGGCTTTGCTATCCATCATAGGTATCCTTCTGTTGAAAGGCTAAGCTTCCATCTTCCAGATCAACAATTTGTCGTTTACAGAAGCTCAGATGATGTTTCCGAATTAATGGACAAACCTAGAGTTTGTGAGTCACAATTCTTGTCATGGATGCTTATTAATGCTGATGACACTTTTGCATCGACATTAACTTACTCAGAATTCCCCAACCATTATGTCTACAATAGAGCTAAACGCCAATGGAAGAGACGAGAAAAAGGTTTTGCTGTAGGAAGGATGGCTCATGTCTCTGTAGCAGCTGGAGAATTATATTACTTACGAATCTTACTAACACAGGTTCGTGGACCATCTTCATTCGATGACATTAAATCAGTCTTCGGAGTTACATATAAAACCTTCAAGGAGGCATGCTTTGCACGCGGCTTACTAGATGATGACAAAGAATACATTTCTGCAATTAAGGAAGCCTCTTTTTGGGCATCAGGTCATTCTCTAAGGAAACTATTTGTAACAATGTTGCTTTGTGGTTCTGTTCAAAGGCATGATTATGTTTGGAAAGAAACATCACATCTGCTCTCTGAAGATATGCTGTACATTCCACACCGAGATCATATTCATTCAGGTACTTGTAATTACCTACATTATGTTTTTCATGCTCCTTATATATCTGCTGCATTCACCATTAATGAAACCATGTAGAAAAACACTATACCTATGTTTATCCCTTTAAAATATAGGGTAGTGTATTTATTTGTTGAATTAAACATTATGCAAATCTCATACCGTCTTGTATTAATTCTATAGGTATGTCTATCTCTTCATTTGATAAGGAACAAGCTGCCCTTAATGAGATCGACCGCCTGCTTCGTTCTAATGGGAAGAGTTTACATGACTTTAATACACTACCTCTTCCAGCTGAACTACCCTCAATTGATGTTTCTAACCACTTCATCTTACAAGAGTTATCATATGACAGAGCATTACTAAAGTCAAGATCTGAGTCATTACTGAAAGCCTTGAATTCCGATCAAAAAGAAGTCTATGATAAAGTGATGTCTGCTATTGACTTGCCGAGTGGAGGATTCTTCTTCGTTTATGGGTATGGTGGAACTGGAAAAACCTTCTTATGGAATGCATTATCCTCAACTCTTCGATCCAATGGACATATTGTGCTTACCGTTGCATCTAGTGGCATAGCAGCAACTTTACTACCATCTGGCCGCACAGCACATTCTCGATTTGCAATACCAATACAAATAAATGAATTTTCTGTTTGTTCAATCTCCCAGAATTCACCATTAGCTAAACTCATCAAGTTCACAAAATTAATTATATGGGACGAGGCACCTATGGTACAGCGGTTTTGCATAGAAGCTTTTGACAGGACATTAAAGGATATAATGCACTCGAATTTGCCTTTCGATGGTAAATGCATTGTTATGGGTGGCGATTTCAGACAAATACTACCAGTCATACCTAAAGGCACTAGGGCAACAATTGTCAATGCTTGCATTAATTCTTCTCACCTATGGCAACATTGCACGATTTTTCAATTGACAAAAAACATGCGGTTATCTCATAGTGCTGACACCATCAAAAACACAAGGACTCAATGGTTTTCAAGATGGTTACTGGATGTTGGGGATGGAAAGTTAGGAGATTCTTCAGATGGTGTTGCAAATATCAAAATACCACCTGAAATTTTGATTGCAAGCTACACTGATCCAATCAATGCTATTGTTAATGCAACTTATAAAGACCTTCTTTGCAATCTCTCATGTAATGAGTACTTCAATGACAGAGCGATCCTAGCGCCTACGATTGAAATTGTTGGCAATATCAATGATCACATGTGTTCACTACTTCCCGGTGCACAACATGTTTTCTTAAGTTGTGACACAGTTTGCAAGTCAACTGATGACCCGAATTCTTTCGACAACTTATACACCACGGAATTCCTCAACAGCATCTCATCTTCTGGTTTGCCTCCACATAAACTGATATTAAAAGTCGGAGCGCCCATCATGCTCTTGCGGAATATTGACCAATCATCAGGACTTTGCAACGGAACACGTCTTCGTGTGACAATGTTAGGCAACAAGGTTATTGAGGCAATTACACTTAATGGTTCCAATCCTAATCAGAAGGTTCTTATACATAGAATGGATCTAAATCCTTCTGAGTCCCGCTGGCCATTCCGTATGCAACGTCGGCAATTCCCAATTACACTATCATTTGCCATGACTATCAATAAAAGTCAAGGCCAATCCTTGTCTCATGTTGGCCTTTATTTGTCCAAACCAGTTTTCACACATGGCCAATTATATGTAGCACTGTCCAGAGTCAAATGCATTGATGGTTTGAAGATCATTGTAGGAGATAATGATTCAGCACAAAGTTGTTGTACGAAGAATGTTGTGTTCCGAGAAGTTTTCCGAAATTTACGTTCCTAGGTATATTTTTTTGTCCTCTCAATTGATAACCATGTTGTACAAATCCTGAAAAACAAAACACTGACTGGCTGACAACATGGTTCTCTGATATAACCGGTGTCATCTTTTGCAACCTCTTTTTGTGGCCAATCCTATTTCATTCTAAGTTATGCTATTCATTATTTTCAATAACCTCATACTTTACTCTACCGGATGACATACATAATCAAAAAAATGTCCACATTTTTTCCCATCTCTCCGTGCAACGCACGGGTTGCTCCTGCTCGTTTAAAAAAAATCCATATTTTTTTTTAAAAATATCACTTTTTAGACCAATTATTAGAATAACCGGTCTTAAAAGTACTTTTAAGACCGGTTCTTAGAAGAACCGGTCTAAAAAGTATGACTTTTAAGACCGGTTATTCTAAGAACCGGTCTTAAAAGTCTTGAAAAAAAAATTTTATACCGGTTTTTAAAAAGTCTGGAAAAAATTTCATATTTAAAAAAAATCCATATTTTTTTTAAAAAAATATCACTTTTTAGACCGGTTATTAGAATAACCGGTCTTAAAAGTACTTTTAAGACCGGTTCTTAGAATAACCGGTCTAAATTTAGACCGGTTATTCTAAGAACCGGTCTAAAAAGTATGACTTTTAAGACCGGTTATTAAATTTAGACCGGTTATTCTAAGAACCGGTCTAAAAAGTATGACTTTTAAGACCGGTTATTCTAAGAACCGGTCTTAAAAGTCTTGAAAAAAAAATTTTATACCGGTTTTTAAAAAGTCTGGACTTTTAATGTTTGATATTTAAGACCGGTTATTATAAATAACCGGTCTTAAAAGTTTAAAATTTTTAATTTTTTAAATATTTTGATATTTTAAGACCGGTTTTATTTATAACCGGTCTAAATAATTTTTTTAAGACCGGTTTTTTTGAGAACCGGTCTTAGAAGTTCTATATAATTACAAAACTGCCATCGGTCAAATTTTTTAGACCTTATCCGCTATAACCGGTCTAAATATGGCGGTCTAAAAAGGGAATTTTATACTAGTGTGTGAAACCAATAACATGAAAGCCATCTTATTAGCGATGGTCCTAGATAATACTCTCTTTGATCTTTTTTATAGGAGCCCATAATTGAAATTATCTTAGTCCTTTTGATAAGAGTTTGATAAGAATTGTATGAATATTTAATGAGTTTTTTTTTTCATTTTTGTCATTCATTAATTATATATATTGCATTAAATAAAATATTAGTGAAATTTATATTTACTTTCTTTTTCTCTCTCAGTTGCCCCTTCATAAATAAGACATGCTTTGAAAAAAAAAAACTTATTTCAAACATATTAATTATTTTTAACTAATTTTAACTATATTATTTAATTATATGATCTGGTTATCAAACTCTTATAAATAATATTAGAGTGATTTTTTTTTTCTTTTTTGGAGTCATTCAATCATTGTCCCAGAGAATAATACTCCTATCTTGTCTTGTTTAATTTGTGTCCAACCAATGAAGAAAATTGCTAACATTATTTTAGAGATAGGGTAAAATGATTCAAAAGTTCAAATTCATGATAGGACCGAAAAGAAAAAAGGTCCAATGTAGACTAGTACTAGGTACGAGGCTCCAAAAAATGTGTTGAATAGGTAGCGTCACAAAATTAGTGCTATGTGACTGTCAGCGAAGATGCATTGTAATTTGTAACTCCCCCTCTGATTCCTCTGCCTACGGAGGGATTTTAATTATGTTTTATATTTTTAATTCTCTATTAAACTTTTTTTTTCTTTTTCTTTTTCTATACGCGTCTCATATTTTTCACTGGCCAAGTCAAAACGTTACAAATGATCTTCTTCATTATAATTTGGGTTAAGGGCCGAAAATGCCCATAATTTTTTTTTTTTCAAATGTGCATCGGATAAGGGGTGGGTATGGGTAAGGTTGAATAGGGCGAGATCTTTGTCCGATATCCAGTCCGAAAGATGAATGGGTTGTATTTTATAGCCCGATACTTGACCCTATCCGATAGAAGCCCTAACTATTTCCCCACCCAAGTGATAACTTTTCAATCAATTCCATATGTATAAAAACTCTAATTATACCTAATAAATACTATTAAAAACTTTAAATACATTCTATAATTTCACATCTTGAGATATCTCAAAAAAAAAATACTCTTTCCGATTCTAATTATAAGATAAAGTTGACTTTTTTGGAGAAATTAAGGAAATCAATTAAATTACTTTAGAGTGTTTATATTTTTAAAATCCTTAGATTATATATTAGTTTATTAGTCAAATTAATTAGTTTGGAGAAAAAAATAGAAATATAAATACTCTAAAGTAATTTAATTGGTTTCCTTAATTTCTCCAAAAAAGTCAACTTTATCTTATAATTAGGACCGGAGGGATTATATAACTTGAGCCTTGAAACTAAAAAAAACACCATATATCCTAACAATTACATAAAAAATTATGAAGTAACATGTATTTGTGTATGAATATTGTTTAATATGAATAAGTGCAATTGCGATAAAGTCTTCAAAGAAACTAAATTTCTTGTCTTTGATCTCAATTTTTTAATTCTTTATATCATTCATCCAAATTAAAAAACCACGTCTATCCAAAAAGTAATGACTTATATGTAAATTGCAGTTGATGGATATTAAATAAGAATATAAAATATTTCATAAATATGAAATAATATACATACATATATATTAAATAAAATAATACGCATAAGATATTATTTATTTTATATAAAATAATATATATTTTAAATAAATTGTATATAATTTTTCGGGTAGGGCTAAATGAGTAGGGTTGTACCCCCTGGTCGATGCTCGGCCCTGCCTAAAGATGCCCAACTTTTTTTGGGGTCCCTTTTTTTGGATTGGGTAGGGTAATTTTTGACCTGGTTTGTGTCGGCATACCGGACTCCTGGGCACCATGCTCACCCCTATCAGGTACCATACACTTTTCTTAGGTACAAAAATACTTGTCAATATTCTAAAAAGGTTTAAAGAAGTGTGTGTTTAGATTAACTTTAATTTTTACGATTTACGAGGTAAATATGTGAGAATAGTTTTATCTCGATTTACACAAACCTAAATTTAAAATATAGGTTTGGGTAATTCCCAAACACCCTCTAAATCTATTAATGCATGGTAACGTACTAACGTCGGCTACTTTTGTCAAGTGGGACCTATATTCTTGTATAGGTGTATGGTAATTATCTCTCTTCCTCTCTTTCCCATCCTTCTTTTACACCGAACGAGATAATCAACTATGGTTGTGTTTGTTTCAGCGTTTTGTACAGGAAAAACGCATTTATTACGCAAGCCGAGAAAAAACTCCTCTCACATACTTACCTCGTATACCGTGAATCACGAATTATAAGCACGTTTTGGACAAAAATAAGTCATTCCAAACACGCACTATCTCTCTCCCTCCAACTCCAACAAGTATGTGCTTTATGGATTTGGATCCTCTTATTCTCTCTTCCGATCCGCTCTCGTTTTTTTTTTCTTCTTAAAATGTATTTTTTGTGAGCAAAAAATATAAGCTCCTCACTTTTTTCTTTAAAAAATAACATTGACTGTCCTGAAGTATTTTTTAAGTACTAATCAGTACTCTGCAATATTTTTTAGTATTATCTAATATCTTGAACTAATTTTTTAGCATCTTAAAAAAATATATTAGGGAACTGACTGATACTAAAAAATACATTAGGATGGTCAATGTCGTTTTACAAAAAAAAATGAGGAGCTTGTGTATTTTGCACCAAAACAATGCATTTTGAGAGAAAAGGACAGGAGTGCACCAGAAGGGAAAAGGAGAGGATCCAAATCCATGCTTTATGTTTGTTTTGAATAATGATTGCAGTCTTTGGGTCTGTTTGGAAATAGGATGGGATTGAAAAAAAGGCCAGTTAGATGGTAAAAGCACCCAAAAGCCCAGTTGGCTTTTTTTTTCCACCGTGTGGGAATCTGGTCAGTGGCACTGGGCTTCAAAATGAAAAATAGCTTCTAATAGAAGCTCTCAGCTGCTGCCTTTTTCTCAGAAGCTGCTTCAATGGAGGAATAAAAAATTTATTAAAAAATAGTTTTATCAAATTTTATTTATATTTTTTCACTTCAATTATCACAGTGTATACAAATAATGTGTATTCAATTGCAAAAAAAGTTACTTCTCCAATACTAATTCAAACAGGCACTCAAAAACAATTTTTTAATCTTGATTTATAATAAACGAGATAAATATGTGAAAAGATTTTCGTCCTGATTTATATGAATAAATATTTTTAGCGTCCAAACGTAGCCCCAAACATGCACATATCTCTCCCTCTCACCCTCCTCTCCGACATTCAACTGGATTAGAAAGCAAATATCATTCTTTTTATGCCATTTGAATGTGATTCAGTACCATTTCCATGCTCTTATTATGCCAAATTTGATCTCACCCACAAGTTCATCCAGGCGCCGAGTGAGAGAGAAGTGAGTGGAGCTTACAAATAAAATCAATAATACTTAAGAGGTTATGAACAGTGCAACTAAAATCATCTTCTAGTCCAGTCAGATCGTCTCTCAACTCCAAGAAAGAAGATGATGACCAGTAATCTCCGGCCTCCCAATCCGTCGCCGAACTCGTGGCTGGAGATGATGAACAGCGTTCCTCCTTCAAAGATGGGTGACGACAGTAATGTTCCCAATAGCTTGAGTCTCTGTGCGTTCACCACTGGTCCTTGTGTTTGGAAACCTCCACTTTCAAAAGTCGCTGCAAATTAAAATTCGGGAGTTGGAGAGGGAGAGACTCGGTTGTCTCTTATTACTTTATTAGGCATGAAAGAGAGAGGGGAAGGGACAGCGAGTGAGGTTACTGTACATCTGGACAAGAAAAGTGGGTCCCTCTTGCTAAGAGTAACGGACGTTACCTTCTTTCTACAGACTTTGGCATGTTTTAGCTGTTTTAGGATGCTAATAGGCACTTTTATAAGTTTGTTTCGTTCAGTGTTTTCTTAAAAAATAAGTTTTTATTATATAAGTTGAGATAAAATTTTTCTCACATACTTATCTCATATACCGTAAATCATGATTTATAAACACTTATTATTCAAAAATAAACTATTCCAGACGAGCACTATATCTAAAAAAAGTATATAGTGTCCGGTACATACTAAAAAAAAAATTCTAGGTATTTTTGTTCCTTAATCCGTATAATTATAATTACTCCCTCTAATCTGCAATAAGAATTACTTTAACTAATTTATAAGATCTAAAAAATAATAGTTAAGTCATTAAATTCGTCATAATTTAAAATAATTTTTTAATTCTACCAATATTAAATGAGGTGTTAAAGGAGGAAAAATTTTTGTATGAACTTAGTTTGTCACCTTATTTGTAGTTTAACAAATTAAAATACAATAATTCATGAGCTGATTTAGCACATATTAATTATGTGGGCAAAATTGATAAATAAATGTCAATTGTTCTTCAAATAACTTATATTGTGAACTAAAAAATTCTTCTATAAGCAACTCATATTTAGGATTGGAGGGAGTGTTGATAATTGATGGATGGGGAATGCATTGATTCTTGACTCAGAATATCATAATTTCTGTTTATTTTAACTTTTTAGAAGTATTTTTTCGATTTACAAAATAAATACATGAGAGAAGATATATCTCTTAAAAAGCACTCATGAGATGTTTCCAAACAAGCATCTAGTTCAGAACTCAAAAGGTCCCACCGAAATCTTGGATTTGGCTTCTTCCCGTTACTCTTTCCATCCTTTTCTTTTATCTTACCATTGGATTAAGATATCAATAGTATAGATTTATCATATTATAAAAATATTGTTATAATTTTACCTAAAAGATACAAAAATAATTTTAATAGTTTGAATTTTTTTTGCATCTTGCATCAAAAAATTATTTTAGTATCTTTTAGGTAAAATTATAATAATATTTTTATAACATGTTAAATCTAGATCATTGATATCTTAATTCAATGGTAGAAAATAAAAAAAAAGAGAGAGGAAAAAACGGGAAAATTGCAAAAAACAACATTGGAAAATGGAAAAGGACATTTCAGTATATTGAAAATGAGAAAGGACAATTCATGTGGGTGTCAGACTGGTAGAGGAATATGTCCTTTTGAAATCTCAGCCAAATTATGAAAATGCCCTTCAGCCCCCACTTCAGAATAACAACATGATCCTCGTAATTAACAACTCCAGATTCGACATTAATAACTTTAATTATTCTTTGACAATTAATAAGTTTCAGGACCAATAACAACATCTATTTCTAAATCAACAACTCCGGATTCGACGTTAACAACTCCAATTTCTTCTCTCACAATTAACAAATTTCAGGGCCAATAACAACACCTATATCACCATTAACAACTTCAGATTCGACATTAATAACTTCAATTTCTTCTTTCACACTAAACAAGTTTCATGGCTAATAACAACACCTACCTCGTCATTAACAACTTCGGATTCGACATTAACAACTCCAATTTCTTCTTTCACACTAAACAAGTTTCAGGGCCGATAACAACTCTCATCTCTTTATTAACAACACCATATTTTACATTAACAACTCTACTTTCTTCCTCCACTTCAGAATAACCACACATATATTTTAATTAACAACTATTGATTTGACATTAACAACTTCAATTTATTCTTTCACACTTTATAAGTTTCAGGGCCAATAATAATACCTATTTCTTAATTAACAACTCCATATTCGATATTAACAACTCCAGTTTCTTCTTTCACACTTAACAAGTTTTAGGGCCAATAAAAACACTCATCTATTAATTAACAACTCGGGATTTGAAATTAATAACTTCAATTTCTTTTTTCACAATTAACAAGTTTCAGGGCCAATAACAACACCTATCTCGCCATTAACAACTTCAGATTCACCATTAACAATTCCTATGTTGTTATTTCGACTGAGGGCTGAAGGACCTTTTCGTAATTTGGTCGAGATTTCAAAAGGACAGATTCCTCTACCCGTCTGACACCCGCCTGAATTATCCTTTACCATTTTCAATATACTGAAATGTTCTTTTTTATTTTCAATATAGTTTTTTAGAATTTCCCCCAAAAAATGAAAAAGGGTGTAAGAGAAAAGCCAAATCCATGGGCGGAATATGATAATTGATATTGGAGCGTCTTTTCCAAGAAGAGCCCCGGAATTTGTTGCCCTCCCACATGTTTCTACTCTTGCTTGGTCTTGTTTTGCCTGCCCTGCTAAATAATGCATCCATTAGTTGGATAATTAATTTACGTAATTAGGTAAAATTAGGTGAATAAATTAACAGTTTTTTTTTTTAAATTTCTTGATGATGAGTTTAGAAACATCGAAGGCAGTTTCCCCGCTGCAACAAAGGGTGTGTTTGGAAGAGCGATGGGAAAAATAGAGTTTCTCAATTTAGCGGTTGATAATTTCAATTTTGGTAAAAGCTCGATTGTGTAATGTGATTTATGTTTGGAACAGCGATTGTATAAATGACTTTTGTAAAAATAAAACTTATTTGGATTGACTTAAGCACAAGTGACTTTTATGATAATAGTAAGAGAGAGTGGGTGGAAAAATATTTTAAAGAGTTAAAAACACCAAAAAATAGTTTAAAATAATTTTTGGAACTGAAAAAGTACATTAAAGATAAAATTGCAATCATTCTGATAACATATTGAGTACAGTTGAAAAAATATTTTAAGGGTTAAAAGCACCAAATAATAGTTGAAATTAATTTTTGTAGCAAAAAAAGTACATTAAGGGTAAAATTACAATAAGTCTGATAGTATACTGGACACAACTGAAAAAATATTTTAACTATTTTCACTCTCCCCAAAAGCTAAATCAGTAAAAGCTGAGAAATGGAGCTTATGGTAAAAGCTATTAAGATAGAATTAAACTCGATTGCTCACCGCTGCAACCAAATACACACTTTTTTTTTTCCAGTTGAGCTATTGAGCTTATGAGCTCAAACGCTCAATTGGGGGGTCAAACGCCCCCGGGGTCCAACCCCCCCCCCCCCCCCCCCCCCCCCAAAACCCAAACACACTGAAAGGCAATTTCTATATATTGACAGCGTCTACTCTCGGAAAATACATGGAAAATGTCAGCTTGTATAACATTTTGTTATAAAATTATTTTATTAAGTATTTAATTTCTTGGGTATAAACGTCAACGAGACTAGGAAGTAACATGTTACCATTCTTATTCTTTTTATAAGTTAATTTTGAAAAAAATCTGGCCCTCATTATATATCCACATAGAAAGTAGTTAAGTGTTGTAATTTTGCCTCTATTAAATGCAATAAACACTACTATAGAATATAGATTCTGCTATTCTCAAGGACGTCCTTTTTTAAAATAGAGATATCTAAAACACAATAGTCGGTGGCATTTTTGTAATTCTGTGTGGACTTTAGACGTCCCAAATTCAATTTGAGACGTCTAAAGTAAAAAAAAAAACCTTTTTTAAAATAGAGACATCTAAAACACAGTAGTCGGTGGCATTTTTGTAATTCTGTGTGGACTTTAGACGTCCCATGTGTGGACTTTAGACGTCCCAAATTGAATTTGAGACGTTTAATGTAAAAAAAAAATTGATTTTTTTTTTTTACACTTTAAACGTCCCAAATTCAATTTGGGACGTTTAAAATCCCACTTTAGATATCCCAAATGGAATTTGGGACGTCTAAACTAATTTAAAAATTTTCTTACGAGCTGTATTAAATATAAAAGATGCTTGTCCCTTATATTAAATAAAGGGATGATTTTCTTCCTCCCTCTCTATTTCGCTCCCACAGCATTTTTCAATTTCTCTGAGAGGAGTTGCAGAGAGAGACTCACATTCTATTGACGTTTTTTTTTTGTGTTCTCGCCATCCTCCCCCCTCTCATCATGCCCTTTGGTGCCCCTATTTGCGACGGTAACTCTCTATGCATCACTTCTCAAATCTTACATGCTTATCTGTTTATTATTATTATTATTATTATATATAAGTTCCTCTCTTTTTTCACAATCAGATCTGGTATAGTGCATCTAAGTAAAAAATGGATTTTTGAATTCTAAAGTTTGAACAAAGCTAGCAAAGTGGGGTGGAAGTGTGGTGATGTCAAAAAAGGAAATTCCGGAGCCAAAAAGAGAATGGAGAGAGCTAGCATTTGTGTTCAACAAAACAATTGCAGAGGATTCTCATATGGAACTTATGTTTGCTTCCGTAATTGATGACCTTAGCATTTACAGGAAATTTGAAATTCAAATGACTTTAGATGTCCCTTTTAAAAAAAAGGACATATAAAGTGAAGACTTTAGACGTCCCTATTTCAAAATTGGAACGTTTGAAGTCCCACTTTACTACGCCTCTCACCTAGACGTCCTCCTATTTTTGGACGTTAAAAGTGCTAAAATAGGGACATTAAAACCCCTATTTGTAATAGTGAAAAAAATGAGCTACTTTATGTTGGAAAGGGAGAAAAATGAGAGAGAATGCTGAGAATATCATTAATAATTGAGGGTAAAATTCAAGGTAATTAAACCCGGATCGGTTTACTGACCGGTCTGGGTACTGGGTTAAGGGTCAGTGGGTCAGACCGAAGTCAAACCGGAGCTAAACCGGGACCAAATCAGTGAGAAATGAAATATTTTAGACTTATAGTATGAAATTTTAAAGGAAAAACTTTTTTAAAAAAATATTTAAAAAAAATTAAAAAATCTGACCTGGATCGGGTCACCGAACTGGACCGATTTAGAGGCCGGGTCGCCAGTTTACAGTCCGGTTCGGCCAGGCCGGTCCGGGTTAGATAACCCTGGTAAAATTGAAAAAATACATCAATTAAGGAAGTGTTTTGAATTGAGAAGATCCATTTGCAATTGGTCTATGTCATTGGTCTCGCGCAAAGACAATAAAGCTACAGACGGTATAGCAGCACAGGTTATCAGCACAGGTTATGCATGGGGTGTAAGACATAAGCCATCATCCTCCCCGGAAGAAGCTTTTTTGTTGCAGGATCTAAACGGGGGATGATACATAATTAAATGATTATTTTTGTGTAGCTTTGTGATTGTGTTTGTTTGTTTGTTTTGTCATATTGTTTCCTTCTATAGGTTATTTTGTTTGGTATTTTCTTTACAGCGATATTATTTTTTTAATTGAAAATTAATAAAAGTGATTTTTATGCTCAAAAAAGAAAAGTCAACAGACTATACGTCACAGTTGATTGCATTCCATTGTTTGCGACTTTGTTGTATTTATATATAAGAGGTTCGGCCTGCAATCTTCTTCAACCCTCAGACTATAATTGCATATCGGAGCTGTCTTCGTCTTTCTCTAAACCCTATGGGGACTCAAGCACCCAACAACGACTCCTATGCCCGCTCTAACGCTGTATGCCCTTCTTTCTTCATCATATCCTCTCTCTCTCTATATGTACACACAAACACATACTAACATGCTTTCCCACCATTTTTTCTCGTTTTTATTTGGCTACGAGCTTGTTTAGTTTTCTCCTGTTTTAGTTTCTGCAAATGTTCCTGCAATTTTGAGTTTTTTTGTTTGATTATTATTTTAATATGAAGGAGATAGCAATTGCTTTCTAATCCTGTCTCATCTGGGTGACTTCTCGTGCCCTGGATATGGCCTCTAGTTAGTTTCTTGAATCTTCTCATCAAAAACATGAATCGATGAACTTTTTGTCGACTCAGATGTACGTACGTAGCACACACATCACGTGCTATCGATGAGTGTTGAGATCCTATAATCCTCCGATAGATCCAATACACTATTCTGGGTAACTCAACATTAATCCTGATTTCCACAACCATGTTGCCTCATCATTAAAACCTCCACCGACTTCTGAACCCAGCCGCCGGAGGCATATATATCCTTTTAGTTTTTAGGTCGTCGAGTTAATAATAGTGTTACGTTGTTGAAAACGAATAGTCTCAAACTCTTAGTTAGAAATATAGCACCTCTTTCCACTGGATCTTAATTCTTATGGTCTACTGTTCCTGGAAAATATTAGGATGGCAACCAGGGAGAGAACCCACGACTTGAGTTTAATTCCCCTATCTACAGGGTTGACCAATATGTTGTTCTCTCTGAATCGTAGTTTGGAAAAGAAAAATACACGATGTGGGGACCCACACCTTTAACCAATCAGCCCACTTGGGGCGCTTTGAATATATCTCCTCCTAGCTATTTACTCTTTTTTATCTTAAATATAAAATAAAAATGATTTTTTTTAAAGAGATTAAGAAAACTGATTAAATTATTTTAGATATTTATATGTTTATTTTTTTCTCAAACTAATTAGTTTGATTAATAAACTGATATATAATTTAAGGATACATAATATTTTCTCTAGTCCTAAATATAAGATAGAGTTACTTTTTTGGAGAGATTAAGGAAGCTAATTAAACTACTTTAAAATATTTATATTTATAATTTTTTCTCCAAATTATTTTGCCTAACTTATAAATTAAAATATGATCTAAAGATATAAAACATATAATATGATTGAATAACTTATTTAGCTTCTTTAATTTCTTTAAAAAAAAAATCAACTCTGTCTTATATTTAAAGACAGAAGATAATATATGATATAATTAAGTATCTTATTTAACTTCTTTAATTTCTCTAAAAATTTTAACTCCATCTTATATTTATGATATGAAAGAGAGAGGAATTAATATTGCACTGTGATGCGTAAAATACGCTTGCTTAGTCAATACACAGCGAAATCTCATATATATATATATATATACTGCTATCTCGTCATTGTATGACTTATCTTGATGCCATGTGGCATGATGATAAGAAATAGACGCCGTATTATTGGCTCGCATTAGAAAATGTTCCTGGCGTTAATTATATATGCCCGGACGGGCCCTTTCTGTGCGTAGGGCTCTACAGGGGAAACAAGGTTATTATCGTAATTCAAAGGGCAGAGCTGGCCATACTTTAAATTCTCCTCTGTCACAAGCTTCCTTCCTTCTGCGTTTTTACTTTTTATTAGCCGGTTGGGCCATATTTTTAGTAGTTAATTAGTACAGGACGCCAGGTTTATTGTTGAGTAATTTATGGTATAAATTAATTGTCAAAATCGGCAAGTTAGTATTATCTTTATTTCCGGTTCAAATTCTGCTTTTATGAAGGATGGAAAGTTCACAACGAGGATTGAGGTTTAATTCGCTTATTTAATGTAATTTTAAACCCTGATGACGCTAACTTTTTTTTTTTTTTGCAACACTTTTTTACCGAAGCAGTTTCTTTGTGAGCGTCCGAACGAATGAATCGAGATTTTTATTTTTGGGTTAAAAAAAATGAAAAATTGGTAGTTAAGCTTTAGAGATCAATCCCAAAATCTATGGGGCCGGGGATATAAAGAGTTTAGGTGCCTGTTTAGATTAGTTGGGAAGCCCTTTTTTTAATGTAATTTACGGTAATACGAGTTAAGTTTATAAGAAAAATTTTGTTTCAATTTACGTGAATATATTTTTCTACCCTTTTCTACAATAAGCCCCAGATTGTACTTATTTGAGTTGGTTGTAAAAATTATTTTTCTGACATAAGTTATAGAATATAAGATAAATATATGAGATAAATTCTACCTCAAATTACTTAAACATATTTCTCTAACATTAATCTAAGAAGACCCAGATGAGATCACGTTTTCCAACATAAAGATGGGAACTTTGCGAGCAAACGAACCAACGAATAGCTGCTGCTGTTTGAATTGAACCTCCCAAGAGTTTGGGAGTCCCTGAGTGCCATGCCTCTGTCTCCTACTCCTTTCGATTTGACGAATCATTGTAAAGCAAAAAGTCAATAACACCCTCACTCTCTTTCAACAATTACTTCCAATGCCCCCCCCCTGAAAAGCCAAACCCGCCCTTCTACAGATTTTAAATTTAAATGCCGCCACAAACGGATTTTTCGATTCATTGCATTTCTGTTCATTTTGTTCCTTCCATTGTTTTCCCTATGCTATGAACGAGATGAATTGTGTGTTCACTTATCCATTTTACCTGAATCCAGCAGGTTGAAGATAAAACAGCCAGCCAGAAGGAGATAGATGACTGGCTTCCCATTACTTCTGCAAGGAATGCAAAATGGTACTACTCAGCTTTTCACAATGTTACTGCCATGGTCGGAGCTGGTGTGCTCAGTCTCCCTTATGCCATGTCCGAGCTTGGATGGTAAGATTATTCATAACCCAAATTGCATTTTAGCTCGATTTCTCTGCAATGATGTTCACATTTCAAGTAACACGTACGTAGTGCACACTAGGTGTTTGACGATATGACGATTACAATGTTTTTCTTTCTGCAGGGGTCCTGGTGTGGCGGTGATGGTCCTTTCATGGATCATCACACTCTACACTCTTTGGCAAATGGTTGAGATGCACGAAATGGTTCCGGGAAGACGTTTTGACAGGTACCATGAACTGGGTCAGTATGCTTTTGGTGAAAAGCTGGGGCTCTATATCGTGGTTCCTCAGCAGCTTGTGGTGGAAGTCGGGGTCAACATTGTGTACATGGTTACTGGAGGAACCTCATTGCAGAAGTTCCATGACACCGTCTGTTCCAGCTGCCATAGGATCAAATTGACCTACTTCATTATGATCTTCGCCTCTGCTCACTTTCTGCTATCCCATCTCCCCAACTTCAACGCCATTGCTGGTGTATCTTTGGCAGCAGCAGTCATGTCCTTGAGGTATATATATGTGCATTGAAGCTTCCATTAGATATACATGACCACACAAGCAGAGTTTGAATTTTTTTTTTTCTTTTCTTCGTCCTACAGTTACTCTACAATTGCCTGGGCAGCTTCTGTGAAAAAGGGTGTTATAGACAACGTGGATTATGGCTACAAAGGGAAGAGCACTGCAGGGAACGTGTTTAACTTCTTGAATGCTCTTGGGGATGTGGCTTTTGCCTACGCTGGGCACAACGTGGTGCTGGAGATCCAAGCAACAATACCATCCACACCAGAGAAGCCATCCAAGGGTCCTATGTGGAAAGGAGTTGTTGTGGCCTATATAGTCGTGGCTTTGTGCTACTTCCCAGTTGCTTTCATTGGTTATTGGATGTTTGGAAACCACGTTGATGACAACATTCTCATCACATTACAGAGACCAAAATGGCTTATTGCTATGGCTAACATGTTCGTCGTTATCCATGTTATTGGAAGCTATCAGGTGAAGATAGTAATTGCTATGACTTGTACTCCAGCTCTGTAGGCTGCTCTCCCTTTTGTACCTAAAACTAACCAGTTTGTTGTTCTGTGTTTCTTGATCTAGATTTACGCAATGCCAGTATTTGACATGATTGAAACCCTGTTGGTGAAGCAACTGAAATTCAGGCCTAGTAAATTGCTTCGCTTTGTCGTGCGTAATGTGTATGTGGGTGAGTAAACTTCACTCTCTGGGGCTTCTACACCATTTTCGGTCAATATGCATGCTTCCATCTGTAACCGTATCTTGATGCTTTGATTGCAGCATTTACGATGTTTATTGCTATCACCTTCCCATTCTTTGGTGGGCTACTAGGGTTTTTTGGAGGATTTGCTTTTGCTCCAACGACATATTTTGTAAGCCTCGAATGATTGTAAAAGCTCAATCTAGTAACTAAGATCTCCTTAGGATTAACATTTGGTTTAATAATAATTTTCTTTGAACTTTCAGCTTCCTTGCATTATGTGGCTGGCAATCTACAAACCAAAGAGATTTGGCTTGTCTTGGTGGACTAATTGGGTGTGTTATACTTTCTTTCTTTCTTTCTGATGTTTCGATCAATTGCCCTTTGATGAATTGGATTAAATGAGTTGAACTCTTTCTTTATGGAATTCAGATCTGCATTGTGCTTGGAGTGTGCTTAATGATTTTCTCACCCATTGGAGGATTGAGGACAATCATAGTTAAGGCCAAGACCTACAAGTTTTACAATTAAACCTTCACTCACTGAAGAGTGATGCAAATAATAGAAACGAATGAAGCAGATGGTTGCGTGTGGTGTACGTAGAGCCAGACTCCTAGGATATACTTGCAGATCTTCGCAACTGGTCGAAATAGACTGGCTCATGATACTACGTCCGGAGGGATCTTATTATATATACTGGCTTTGTGGGTTTTTTTAATTTATGTTGATGTAAGTACATATGGCCTTTGTGTTTGTTCGGGCAAAACTAGAGTTTACATTAATTTTACAGAAAAGGTCCGTTGTCTTCTTGTTTCTGTTACAAGAATATCTGGGAAGGAATGTAATTGGGTGGGGGAACATTGATGTTGAAATCGAAATTGGATCGGTGTGGTTTTTCTTTCAATCTTCTCTTCGTTTTTTCAACTGACCAATTAATCATGAAAACGATGATAATGAAGTTATTTAAGGTTTATCAACTAACTGGAGAAGCCAAGCACTAATAAAAATCAATAACTAAACAACGGATTAGCCGTATGGGGGAGGGGAACAGATGCAGGGGTATCTGTTTGCAACGAGTATTTCCCTTCATTCGAAAAATACGGTGGGGAAGAAGAACTCTTCTACAACGGAAAATGTGCAACAAAATTGGTACGGCACCGGTTTATTATATTTTAAATTATATTCAAACACTTATACCCAATATTTAATTCGTAAATCCCTAAAGTAGAGGCGCCAAAATCGCGTAGCCTTGTGCCTTGCATGCACCGCGTGGACTTGTATTTATGGCTCACTCGTGAGTGTCGCTCAAATCTCATTTCTATCATCACTATCCTGAAAACACACGGCAGTCACTCTCGCTCATTGCTGCTTCTTCTTCTTCTTCTCAACTCCAATTGGAAAATTTGCACCGCCTCCTCATTCAACAATGGCATAGCCTATCTTCCTCTCAATCGGCAGGTTCAGGTAATCAGCCTACTGGATGCCTAACATGGACCTAACTAACCTGAACAAATTAAACGCCATAATCCCTCATTACTTGTTGTCTTGTGATATTGTTTTGTTATGTTTCTCTTTCTTTATAAGGTTTTATGATTTCTTTTGATGAGTTCAATTTTTTTAAAATTCTCACTAAAAAAATTAAGCAAGAAAATGGATAGATGTCCCAATCTCATCCAATCTTTTACTGTCTTTGGGCACCCAGAGGGTTGGGTGATCGCGCACGAAATCCTTTTCACTACCATCTTTTTCTTTCTTTATAAGATCAACATTTGAATGATTCAAATGTAGTTTTATATAAAATATTTTTATTTTTTTTAGTGTTAAATTATTCATATAAAAATATAGCAATTTGAATTTAACTAATTATTTTTTTATAATTTAATATTTTGCTGATAATAATTTTATAAATGATCAAACCCAAACCATTTAAATGTTGACCTAATAATAATACCTATGAAAAGGAAAAGATGGGAAGGATAATGAGATGTTCCTCTCCTTTGATATATTCATCAATATGAGATTCCATCCTCTCTTACCTTCTACATTAATTTTTCCCCCTAATAATACTCCCCCAGTCCTCTATATAAACCACATTTTAAAAGAAATTTATGAACGGTACTTAAATCAAATTGCTTATATGTCATCTTAGATGAAATGACAGGTTATTTAATTTTCAATTTCTGATAAGTATAGCAAGAGATTGTACACAAGGGAGAAAGTGTTTTTAAAAATAATGCATTTAAAAAAATACTTTATAGTGAAGGGTTTGACGCTGAACCAACTTTAACCTTAATTATAAATAAGGCTTAATTATTTTTTCAAAATTTTATAAATTAAGAGTGAGAACATTCCTTGATAATTTAGGGGTGCTGGGCCAAATACTGGGCAGGGCTGGGCAATGGGCAGGGTGTGCTGCCCTGCCCAATATGTGTGTATAATTATATTTAAAAAATATATATATTGTATATATAATTAAATAAGTAATTACTTATTATTCAATTAGAATTTAATGAATAAATATATTTTGTATTTACTAGGTATATAGGCACATTTTTTCATACACATATTTAATTAAGAAGTGAGTAAATTGAGTTTTTGAAAAGTAAATTTTCAAATAATAAGAAAATAATCTCTATTGAATTAATTTGTTTTATTGGCCCATGAATCGAATCTAAATAATAAAATCTTAAAAAGACCATGACATAAAATATGTTTTTAAAATACCATACTATATATTTTTTTATGTATTATTATTATTATTATTATTTAATACTTCATTATTTTTCAATTTTTAAGAGATTTTTGGGCACACAAACCTGTCCAGCCCAGCCCAGCCTAGCAACGGGCCACAAAATACCGCCTATTCTTTTTCTAAACCAGACATCAGACTTGGTCCATGCCTTACCCTGCATTACCCATATACACCCCCTAGTTGATATCTAAGCAGCGAGTTTCCTAATGTATCTTTGGTTGTCGGAATTGGTCAACAAATAAAGAAAAAATGGCTGAAAAATTCTCTTTAAAAAATTTATTAGCTAATTGTATCTGAAATTTGTTTAATGATTAGATGCAGTCTATTTGCTTATTTTCAGTGGGTGTATCTCTTAAAGTATGTGCCACCAATATTTAATTATGTGTATAATACAGGAAAAAAAAAGATGAAAAAAGAATTTTGAAATTATAAAATTCTAAATTAGGTATTTTCTAAAAAATGAATTGTAAATTGTTTATCAAATTTCGTCAGTTACTTATTAACTTTTAGTAACAAACCTGATTTGAGATTTTACAATTTCAAAATTCTTTTTTTATCTTTTTTCCTATCATATTTCCTCCATTTCTTAACATAAAATATATTTTTTTAATTTGATTATATTAAATAAAGTAATTAAGTTAGTTAAGATGCATTATATTTTTTAAAACATCTTAATCATTTTCTCTAATTCCTCTTTTTTATTGATTATTGTTGAGAGATCGTCAATAAAGAAAAGTTAGGGTAAATAAAAAAACATTGGATAAATATAAAAAACATGTATTATATTTAAGATCAATATTATATATGAGAAAAAAGTTACAACACTCCCCATGAAAATTCGAATCTTCGTCAGTAATACGTTGCTCTCTCCAATTATTTACACTACAGTTTTTAGAATTTCAACCCCAATATTTAGATTAACCTGCCACTTTTATCGCTTTTCCAAAGCACGTCCTCTCACTTAACTTTCTCTTTTTTGTTTTTGCCTTTGCATCCTCTTAATCAATAAGGTAGATTAAACAAATTAGTTACGTTATAATTTAATATTCAAATCAGACGTATGGGGTGTAGCAATAAAAGTTTCATTAATCAAAGCCAATATGTACACAGCTCAAAAGATAAACACCTATCCTATATCCACAAAACGGCATGCTGGTTTAATTAGGCCGTTAGTGAAATATCATAAAATTCTTCGTTCATTATAAATATGAAAATGCATTTAATTTTATGTTCATTGAATATAAAGGGCCAAACATTCTCTGCCGTTTCATTATTCATCCTCTGTTCATCCCGTTACTTTTTTTTTTGGCCAGTATCATCCCGTTACTTAATGATCAAGATAAATACATGAATATATCTATTTTTTTTGCGTAAATACGTGTACGCTAATCACTTTAACAGGTAATCATTTATTAATTTCGCCTTAACACTGAACATGTATGAGATACCATAACATCATATGCCAAAGATAGAAAGTGTTGATGGTGTAAAACAAATTGCCGAATTGGAATATCGGGGGTATCATCTTCCTCATGGACTTATCTTTAGAGTCTTCGTCACAGACAACACACTGACGTTGATTTCAATATAAGTTTGAAATATTAATTCCCGATTTCATCGTTACACAGCTCATTTCCTATCACTCTGTTACCACAAAGCTCCAAACTTGATGTCCATGGGAACAGAGTCTGCGTCAGAAACCCATCTAACTGGTCATGAAGCCTCTGTCCCTTCTTTTGAGGTAAACTTGTTGTGTCTGTTTAGCTCATTTCTGCGTTCTCGAACGTTTTTGTTGTTGTTGTTGTTGTTGTTGTTGTTGAATATGTTGAGACTGGAGAGAGCTTTTTGACAGGTGGACAAACGAACAGAGGAGCAGAAGAAAATAGATGAATGGCTTCCCATAACTTCTTCGAGGAACGCAAAATGGTATTACTCTGCTTTCCACAACGTCACCGCCATAGTGGGCGCCGGTGTTCTCAGTCTCCCCTACGCCATGGCAAATCTCGGCTGGTATAACAAAACACTTGTCACTTTCTTCATTAAAGCCTTCAGTTACGCGTCCAGTTATCTGATAATCTGAGAAAAACAGGGGACCTGGTGTGGTGATTCTGATATTATCATGGGTAATAACTCTGTATACACTCTGGCAAATGGTGGAGATGCACGAGATGGTTCCAGGAAAGAGGTTTGACAGATACCATGAACTGGGGCAACACGCCTTTGGAGAGAAGCTAGGACTGTGGATTGTGGTGCCACAGCAACTGATATGTGAAGTAGGTGTGGACATAGCGTATATGGTCACCGGAGGCAAATCTCTGCAGAAAATTCATGACCTCTTGTGTCGTAATAACTGCAACAACATGAAAACAACTTATTTCATCATGATCTTCGCCTCTGTTAATTTCTTTCTCGCTCATCTTCCCAATTTCAATTCCATTTCTGGAATATCTCTCGCTGCAGCTATCATGTCTTTGAGGTAACAACTGTAGAAAGTTTCTTTTTCTTATTCTGTTTCTATGTCTGTACTCCTCTTTTTCCAAATCTGGGCCACCTCTTCTGAAGGAAATGTTTACATTATTTTGGTTGTGAAGGACAAAACAGTACCGCTAGCTTTCAATAAAAAACAAACTCATGGTCTCTGAATTATCATTGATAATAAGGCGTTTTGGAAATTTTTTTTATCATGACTAGTATAGAGCTTATATAACAAGGGACATATTTGTGTGTTTACAACATGCCATTCCTTCAATCTTACCTGACATGCTATGATTCACAGATAATGCAGTGAATATGACTTACAAGGTCATGAGTTTTCTGTCCTCATTCCCCTTTGCTTGACCCTAATGTCTTTAAACTTTAAGAATAAACATATGTGTTGGGTTGTTATATATGATTGAGCAGCTACTCAACTATTGCCTGGGCGGCTTCTGTGCACAAGGGTGTTCAACCAGATGTTCAGTATGGGAACAAACACAGTACTTCAGCAGGAAATGCTTTCGGTTTCCTCAATGCTTTGGGGGACGTTGCTTTCGCGTATGCCGGACACAATGTGGTGTTGGAGATCCAAGCAACCATCCCCTCTACTCCTGAGAAGCCATCAAAGGGACCTATGATGAGAGGAGTGATCATAGCATACATAGTTGTGGCCTTGTGTTACTTCCCTGTTGCTCTTATAGGCTATTGGATGTTTGGTAATGCAGTTGCAGATAACATCCTCCTCTCTCTGGAGAGACCAACTTGGCTTATAGTGGCAGCAAACTTTTTTGTTGTGATTCATGTTATAGGAAGCTACCAGGTGTGCAACTAGTGCTTTAATTTCCCTCTGGATAATTCTTCTCCTTTATGATTCTGACTGAATCATCTTCTATGTTCCTTGCCTCTTCTGTTGTCTCTGTCCCTGCAGCTATTTGCCATGCCTGTTTTTGACATGCTTGAAACTTTTATGGTAAAGAAATTGCATTTCAAACCAACCTGGATACTTCGTTTTGTTACTCGCAATTTATATGTTGGTGAGAACAGAAGCATCCCTATTCTCTCTTCTTTGTTTCTTAGCTGTGTCAAGTTCCTTTCACTGGATTCACATCTTCTCATTATGCTTATGAATGGTTTGGTTCAGCATTCACTATGTTTGTGGGAATTACATTCCCATTCTTTGGCGCTCTCCTTGGATTCTTCGGAGGATTTGCTTTTGCTCCAACAACCTACTATGTAAGTTTCTCACTGTTCCTTTACAAACCAGAATCCTATGTGATTTCTGTTTCAACCCTAAAACAAGGTAGGCCATCACTCGCTAGCTGCATTTATTGACATAATAATCCACTTTGATGACAGCTCCCTTGCATAATATGGCTTGCTATTTACAAACCTAGGAGGTTCAGCTTTTCCTGGTTCGCCAACTGGGTATGTTCTCAATTATTTTTTACTTCATAAATTTGGTTGCTGAATCTTAGACTTAGTTTACTTACTGGTTTTTTTACTGTTGTCAGGTCTGCATTATTTTGGGAGTCTTGCTTACGATTACGGCACCAATCGGAGCACTAAGGAATATCATAGTCAGTGCCAAGACCTATGGATTTTACCAATAAATCCTCAACTATGATGCTAGGAATATAAGCACTTGTGAAACTAGCTATGTGAACTTCGAATCAAAACATGAAAATCTACCTTCCCTGTGCTCCCCCGTGGTTTTCTCTGGACACAGCTTGTTTTGTGTGTGCTTAAGTGCCTATGGTTTTAATTACGTATCAGTATCCAATATATGCACGCTGGTCCCCGGCAAATGTCATGTGGGCATGAGATCCGTGATTTCTTTAGTTTGTTTCTTTTAAATTAGCCTAACTGCATTTTTTTCCTGATTCGACGAGACACACGAGAATGTAATCAGGAAAAGATGGAGAAAGTTAAAACTGACGTGGTCATGGAAAGAAGAAACATAATACATTTCAATGACTTAATCAATGGTAACTAAGCAATAATCAAATGCTCATTTTATTAAGGACAATGATGTGGTTTTTGATGCTCCACGTCTAAGGTTGATGGATTTAGCAAATGACTCAGCTCAGAGAAATAGAGAGAGTAGCAAATGTTGTCCTTGAATGGAACGAACTTCACAAGGTTCTTCCCCAAATGGCAGCTTAGTAGGGGCCCAGCTTTCCATCGTTGGTATCTACACAGGCCAGAATTAACCAAAGTGACAAATATAAAATCATTGATAGCATTTGGCGTTTTTTATGGGCAGTTCGTCAATTTGACGCATTGTTTCTCATGGTTCTTTCTTCTATGTGTGGCTCCCTGAGGTCAAGGCTTGTGCAAATATCTACTCCGTATCTGTTTACTTTTCCTTGATCATTTTTGTTGCACGAATTTGATATTCTTTTTTAGTAGAAACTAATAGCCATCTTGTGTTGGTGTCACATTTCCATCATATCGTTGACGTGAAGTGCTTTCTTTTGTGAGACGTTTGCACTCTGCATCCATAGTTCATACGTTGGGCATGTTTAGATGAGATACCGAATTTGCAAATTAAAGTTAGGATAAAAATCAGCCCTTAACCTCTTTATTTTACCAAAAATAAATCTAGTGACGTGATGGTGTTTGGGATCGTGTTTGGCCGTCCCAAATATACATTTAGAGAGGAAACGTTTTAAAATAGGGATATTTGGATTCATAATTGATGAGATACTCTTTTGGATGAAAAGTTATGATGGATGATAAGCAAGAATTTATGGCTTTTGCATAAACTTTTAAAGGAAAAAAGATAAATTCACCCCAAGACCTAGTAAATTTCTGCTTAATAAAAGTATCTAAAGAAGGGGGGGGGGATTAAATAATAACTTTTATAAAAAAAAAAAAAAAAGAGAGAATGACAGAAAAATACCACTTGAACTTCAAAATCCCGCTGACAAGAATGGTAATGTGATTGACAAGAATAGTAATGGGATTGACAACACAAATCTTTGTCAAAGGACTAATTGGGGATTTTGAAATTCAAGTGATATTTTTTTGTCATTCTCCCAAAAAAAATTGGGAAAAAGTCCCCATTAGAAATTGAATTGGCAAGGAGAACATAATAAGTTTTTATATACACAAAGCAGTGATACTTTGATTTTTCAATGGAGAACTTTTCCCCAAATTTTCTTAAAATTTAAGTATTTTCATATTTTTCCATTTGTGTTATTTATAATTTGTATACATTTTTATTCAAGTACCGACATAATTTAATTATATTTAAATAGTCTTTTATAAACAAGTTTGTTTCACAAATTGAAACTAATTTGGATGATATAATCAAAAAGCAAAATTACATGTAAAAGGACATAAGTTTTATTAAATATATACAATGATTTTAAAAAATTAAAATTAAAATTATAAAAAAGAATAAGAATATAAATAGATATAAATATTAAAATACAATTCATATTCTTTTTAGTCATTTCTCATCTAAATCTATTTTTAAAACTACATGTAAAGGGACATAAAAGGACATAAGTTTCATTAAATATATACAATAATTTAATGAAAAATATTAAAATTATAAAAAAGAATAGGGATATAAACACAGATAAATATTTTAAAAAATTCATGTTCTTTTAAATCATTTTACATTTACACCCTTTTTTTTAATTATATCTTCTAACAATTTTTAATTTTTCAAATTCGCCTTTTTGAAAAATATTTTTTAAATATAAATCACATAACAAACTGATATACCCCAATTTTATTTTATAAAAATCTTGTCAAAAATAAAATTTATTTTGTAAAAATAAAATAAAAATCACCTCTTATCAAAAGACACCCTAAATTAATTTATAAGGCCTTAACTCATGTCAATGTAAAATTGTAAATCATCATTTCTTTTCTTTTTTCCTTCGAATGTAAAACAGCTTATCATATCCTTTTTTATGGCTATATCATTTTACATATGGACTATATGCTTTTTTGAGATGTCAATAAATGCCTAATGAAGCTGGTGGGATATGGTATAAAGTTTCTGGGGGAAAAAGCATGAGATAAGCAATATCGAAAATTTAATTAAGCTATATAAAGTTATCTATATAATCGTCCTTTTTGATTGCTCTAATTAAACTCTATAAATACAGTCCAGGTACGGCCTTAGGATTCGGACTCGTCTGCGGTATTGAATTTTTTTGTCGCTTCCCTCTCTGGCTGTCTCTGCAGGTATGAGAAAGGTTATTATATTCACAAAATATGTATGCCAGCAGGGAAAGATCATAAAATGTATTTAATTTTTGCTCTTCATCCTTTCTCCATCCCCTACTCAGCGAACAATATAAATACATGAACGTGTATGTTTACCTTTTATATTAATCTCTCAGTAGTCATATATTAATTTGGCCTTAACAGCGAGATATGATCTGTTTTTGTTTTTTAATGATCTGTACTTCGAAGGTTTGGTAAAATATATATATATATATATATGCTTGTGTCAAAGATAGTAATACGTTATTTAGTCAAAAAATATAGTAAATCATTGACGGAGATTTCGGCTTGAGTTTGAAAATAAATACCAATTTCCCATTTCATTGTTTCATTGGTCATCTCCTTCTCAGCGACGACAAAGCTCCAAACTTGATTTCCATGGGGACCGAGTCTCAGTCTGCAACTCCTGCCTCTCTTGAGGTAAACCTGTTGTGTCTATTTTGCTTATTTCTGCGTTCTCGATCGATCGTTTTTGTTTGTTGTTCTTGTTTTTTGAATATATTGAGATGTGCGCGGGAAAAAAACGACAGATAGACAAGCGAACAGAGGAGCAGAAGAAGATAGATGAATGGCTTCCCATAACTTCTTCGAGGAACGCAAAATGGTATTACTCAGCTTTCCACAACGTCACCGCCATGGTCGGCGCCGGCGTCCTCAGTCTCCCCTCCGCTATGGCGACTCTCGGCTGGTACGTCTTATACACTCACCATAATAAAAATACCATCTTTGAAACGCTTATCGATTTTCCTCATTCAAACTGAAAAAACAGGGGACCTGGTGTGGTGGTTCTGATATTATCATGGGTAATAACTCTGTATACACTCTGGCAAATGGTGGAGATGCACGAGATGGTTCCAGGAAAGAGGTTTGACAGATACCATGAATTGGGGCAACACGCCTTTGGAGAGAAGCTAGGACTGTGGATTGTGGTGCCACAGCAACTGATGTGTGAGATAGGGGTGGACATAGTTTATATGGTCACCGGAGGCAAATCTCTGCAGAAAGTTCATGACCTTCTGTGTCGTAATAACTGCAACCACTGGAAAACTTCTTATTTCATCATGATCTTCGCCTCCGTTCACTTCTTTCTCGCTCATCTTCCCAACTTCAATTCCATCTCTTTAGTCTCTCTCGCTGCGGCTATCATGTCTTTGAGGTAAGAACAGTAGCCATTAAGGTTCATCTATGGCGAGTCAACGCTTCTCGGTCAAGTAAACCCGGCATGTGGCTCTCTTTTCTCTATGTCCGTTTCCTTATTCTTTGTCCTACTCTTTATTTTCAAAATCGGGCCCACCTGCTCACATGATTTGGGTTGTCCCTTGTGAAGGTCAATACATCACCGCTACTCGTCTGTAAAAAAGCATGGTTTGTGTATTATTTAGCTGGAGCCATTTATTCCTGTGGTTAAATTAGTATGCAAGTTGCTTGAAAGTGACGTTAATTTCGTCCTAGTTATTTTATCAAATAATTCATGGTTTCTAAAAAGTTGACTAACCTATACTATAAGTGTTTTGGATTTTTTTTTTTTTTATGATGACTACTATTGAGCTTATTCTATTTTATGACTACCTTATGAATTCATTAATTGTGTAGGCTAAAACTAAACACTCTATAGCAAGGGAGATGCTTGTTTGTTTACTCTAGTAACTCCTTTAATCTTATCTGACTAGCTATGATTCACGGATGATACAGTAAACATTAACTTACAAAAAGAACACGTCCTTGAAAAGAACGAAGCTGGAATATCACTAAATGTCTGTATTAAGTCCACAGATAGTTCTGATTCCATTTTCTGTTGCTTCACCCTCTTGCCTTTAAACTTCAAGAATTAACATGTGTTGCTATATTATATGATTGAGCAGCTACTCAAGTATTGCTTGGGCGGCTTCTATTCACAAGGGTGCTCAACCAGATGTTAGTTATGGTCCCAAATACAGTACTACAGCAGGAAATACTTTCGGTTTCCTCAATGCTTTGGGAGACGTTGCTTTCGCCTATGCCGGACACAACGTGGTGTTGGAGATCCAAGCAACCATCCCCTCTACTCCTGAGAAGAAATCAAGTGGGCCTATGTGGAAAGGAGTTGTCATAGCATACATAGTTGTGGCCTTGTGTTACTTCCCTGTTGCTCTTATTGGCTATTGGATCTTTGGTAATGGAGTTGCAGATAATATCCTCATCTCTCTGGAGAAACCAACTTGGCTTATAGTAACAGCAAATTTATTTGTTGTGGTTCATGTTATAGGAAGCTACCAGGTGTTCAACTAGAGCTTTAATTTCCCTCTGAAAACTCCTCCTTTATGACTATGACTGAATCATTTTCTAAGTTTCTGACCTCTTCTGGTGTCAATGGCTCTGCAGCTATATGCTATGCCTGTTTTTGACATGATGGAAACTATGTTGGTAAAGAAATTGCGTTTCAAACCAACCTGGACACTTCGGTTTTGGACTCGCAATTTATATGTTGGTGAGAACAGAAGCATCCCTATTCTCATTTCTTTGTTTCTTAGCTGTGTCAAGTTCCTTTCACTGGATCCACATCTTCTCATTATGCATATGAATGGTTTGGTTCAGCATTCACTATGTTTGTGGGAATTACATTCCCCTTCTTTGGCGCTCTCCTTGGATTCATGGGAGGATTTGCTTTTGCTCCAACAAGCTACTATGTAAGTCCCTCATTGTTCCTGTCTATGTGATCAGTATATAACTTGCATTTCTACCAGTTTTGTGATGGGTCATCACACGCTAACTTTATTTTTTGTGACATAATCTAATTGCACAGCTCCCCTGTATAATATGGCTTATTATATACAAACCTAAAAGATACAGCTTGTCATGGTTCGCCAACTGGGTACGTTCACTTGAATGATGCGTTCTTGAATGATGCATTCTTAGGTCCTAATTATAAGACAAAGTTGACATTTTTGGAGAAATTAAGGAAATTAATTAAATTATTTTTGAGTATTTATATTTTCCCCCCTTCAAACTAATTAGTTTAACTAATAAATTAATATATAATCTAAGGATACATAGCATATGATACGATTAAGTAACTTATTTAATTTTCTTAATCTTTCTAAAACAAGTCAACTTTATCTTATATTTAGAACCGCCGTAGTGATTATTTTTACTGCATTACTGAATCTTAGGAATGGTTTATTTACCGTTTTTCACTATTGTCAGATCTGCATTATTTTGGGAATCATGCTGTCGCTTCTGTCACCTATCGGAGGTCTAAGGAATATCATAATCAGCGCCAAGACCTATGGATTTTACCAATAAGATGTTGCTCATGATCAACCATTCTCAAGGTCTTTTTTGTAGAATCTGGATCGTTGGATCAGATCTCAACGATCCAGAGTCAATATATTATAATAATATTAATATTATAAAAATATTAATATTATAATATTAATATTTTTATAATATATTGAATCTGGACCGTTGAGATCTGATCCAATGGTCCAGATTCTATAAAGGACCCGCATTTTCTTTAAAGAAAAGGAGGAAAGCCCGATCCGATTCTATGAATAAAAATTTCAATATTTGGTTTTTTTTGTTCTGACCAACTTTCAGTATTTAGTTCGTTTTAGTGACTTAACTACGAATATTAGTTCCAGTATTTAGTACGTTTTATCAACTTATTGAAGCACAATCATGGTAACCTAGCAAATATCAAATGCTCATAACAACATACGCTTATGCTTGCACAATCAGATATACCCTCCATTATATGAGTTCTCTTTTTTCTTTTTCTTTTTTTCCCCAAAGAAAATTATCACGATTGCAAATCAATGACCAAAATTTTTAAGGGCAGTCACATTCCCTCCGAGGCCTGAGGAAACAACCTTTGAGATTCCTGTAGCCCGTAGGTGCCAGCAAACTCGCTCTTTATCACTACGTTCATGTGACGTCAGTCCCCACCTTCGTAACGGCTTGACTTTAATATTCGCCCTCTTTTATGATCCACAGAAAAAAAAAATCCAAAAAATCCTTCCGACGTCAAAGTCTTTTGTCATGTTTTTCCACAAATCGATCCAAGTTAGAGAACGTTATCCTTTCGATTAAATAATCCTAGTATCTGCCGTTACTGACGCCATGTCAAGGCAGTGTTTGTTTAATTTATGCCCAGAAGCTTCGTTTTCTTGCACGCAGCGTGTTCATGTTGGTAAGCATGCAATCACTCGTTCACAAAAGAGTATCATACGCTTTAGCAATCTTAGTAGCGTTCAGGCGCCAAACTTTGCAATCTTATCACTGTTATAACTTGCAATCACTCGTTTTCTTGCACGCAAGTGTGTTCATGTTAGTAAGCACAATTTATAATTCTCTCCCACAACAGCATAAGAAGGATCCTACTTATTATTATATTACAACAAACATTGACTCCCATGCGCAATGCACATGATGCATATATTCAATGTACAAATTAGTACAACAACTATCAACATGTCAACATGTCGATTTGTGATATCCATGATGAGAAAATCCTCTATAATTTTGATATATATTAAGAGCGATTATTGCCCCAATATCTTTCAACATGTGTTTATACTCAAATGTTAGTAGTATATTTTTTTGCAAAAGCATGGTATAAAACTACAAAACAAAGACATTCTCATTATATTAAGTAAAGAGTGACATATTACTCCCCCCTTGATGTGCGGAAGAAATTCCTAAAAACATGACTACCATAACAAATCTCACCACAAAAACATAATTCAAATCTCATAAATGCAGCCCCAAGCCCCCAACAATCCAAAGAAACAATAAAGTCAGAAAAATACTGAGTCAAACTAAAAACATTTACAATCCCAATCAACTATAGCCCAAAACTATCAGTCCAATGCATCTTACAAAAATAAAAGAATTACTCAGTGACATGATCCAGGCACAGCAGCCAAAATCTACCTACTCAGGGGAACAAATATCCAATCTTTTCAGTATGCCTGCAATAAGATCCTGATACAATGGATGCATGTCAGAAATCCCATAGAATAAGGATCTAGATAGAAGTGAACTTATAAACTAACAGTTTTATGTGTGACAAATTGGAAAATCACAAACCCATACACAAAAATATGTCATACACATTAGTATCATGCAACTTTAACCCATCTGCACAAAAAAGATTCAGATTACATCCTCCATATCACAACAACATTGGAAGCAACGCAAACTACATAGTTTAAGGAAACTTAAATGCAGGAAAATGTAACAGAAAAACCACAAGAAAACGTATAGTGGACAGCTGGAACCTTAGCTATCGGAATGACATTTGATGATGATGAAAAATATACAGGCCCAATAAAATTCAATTTATGAAAAAAAAAATTATGTGACAGAGTTTTGAAGAAAATCCAGACCAGATAGAAAAACCAAAATCAACTGCAAATGCTATACTCTGCAAGGATAAAAAATGATGAGAGGAAGAGATTGTAACCTTGAATATAAGGGGCAACAAAAAATCATGAGAACTTCCAATTAAAAAATTTGAATATAGGGGGAAACAAAAAATCATGAGAACTTTCAATTAAAAAATTTGAATATTAGGGGAAACAAAAAATCATGAGAACTTCCAATTAGAAATGCAAACTATAAGGTCATAAAAATAAAGAAGGATCAAATTAAAGTTCCAAATTATTGCATGCCTTGATGAAAGAAACAATAAACCATCTTATCATGTTGGGGATTGTTGCAACCATTAAAAGAAAAACACCTCTGACTCTTCCTCTACTTCCTGAACAATAATTTACTCATTTTGTTTCTTATACAACATATTTAAAAAGCATACTAGTACCATCTTACTCACCAAAAATTTTTTTGTCATACACCGATTGCCTTTGGAATATATTCATGAAAAGAATGATCTAAATATACATATAAGCACCAGTAAATTGCAGAAGAAAGCTTGGGAGGTATTTGACCAAAATAAATTATGTGTATTGTTAGTAAGTTAGAACCATCAAGCATGCTTTTTAAGAAGAGTTGGTTAAAGAAAAAAAAGTAAAACTAATAGAACTCACATTTAATTTAAGGTATTCCGAGGACATGCCTTCATAGGATAGGGAAGATATGTTCCCATCTTCACTGCTGAACTGTAGCATCCAACGCCTCTTCACTTGAGAAGAAGTTTCTCTACATTCCTCTAGTTCATTCTGTAAATTATCTGAAATTCACCTTTATTTAAATTAAAAGTCGGATGATAATGATAAAAAGTAAAAAAGAACAATCTGACAAGTTGCACATATTAATAAGAAGATAAAGAAGGCTGCCTTACCACTATTATTAACTTGGTAAGCCAAATCTCCACAAGCCTTAACTGGGGTTGTTTCATCATCAAACATGTAGGAAAGATCCTCTTCATTTTGAGGTACTTCATTCCACGGCTCCCGAGGCATGTCTGTACAAACCAAAAACATTTCCCCCCAAGCATCGGTTATTTGAAAGAATTAGCTTTAAGTCAAAGCAGAACTTACTCATATTGGAAGCTTTTTGGAGACAAGGATCCTCCTTGTGCCATCACCAACATAGAAGAAATCATTAGGTATAAGAAGGGCAAAGCCCACAGATAAAAGCTGTAAACATAATAATTACATTATATAAAAAGTATATGGCATTAACATAAACCGCAAGGTCCAATGCAGCACTAATTACAACAAAGTAACCAAATAATGAGATCCTACACAGAGAAAAGCAGTCATACTTGTATATTTAAACGGTTTTACTTTTTTTAGCATAACCGCAAAATGTAAGGGGGAGAAGGATTTTAAAAAAATACAAGAAAATTGGGGTGCCATTGATGACACACCAGTTAGATCAAAAACCCCCATCCAAATCCTTTTCTTATCCTCAAAATCTCACGCAAATTAAACAATCTCCAGAGTTCTATGAACAAACGGAAAGGTCGTTACAGGAATTAAAAAAAAAATGGAGAGAAAAAGATAATAAGGAAGGGATCCCAGATATTCGTGAAACCCCAAATATAATGTGCATAGAAACAAAGATAAAACAGATTGAACAAATCACAACATCTTCAAAGCTAAAACCCGAAGTGCATTTCCCGAAGTTTGACTAACTAAACCAAACCAACCCATCCACCAAACCGATTAAACCCAGAAATGCATACAGGAAATGAGAAATTTACTTGTCATTGTCGTAATCCATATCAAAAGCAGCAACAAAGCTCTTTTCAGTGATCACAATTCCTACTCTCTCTCACCCTTGCATGATTTCCGTTTTGATATTTCTAACAATCTTAGTTGGCAGAAAAACACAGATAGAATAGCATACAAAAACCAAAGACAAGGAATCAAAACGAAAAGAGAAAAAAGGGAATACCAGGGAGGAAGAAAAACGCAGATCGGGAGAGATCCAATCTTAGTTGGCAGTGTGAAGAGCAACTGAGAAGAGCAATTTAATAATAGAACAACCAAACGTAGAAGAACCAATCATCAAAACACTTCCAAAGCAAGAATGGAGGTGGATGAAGATGCTGCCAACCATAACAACTCGACCACTACGCATCACCACATTCAAGTCAGCAGCTTTTATGGTGGAAAGCCTGTGAGATTAGAACAAAATACTCCATCACCAGCGACTGCATCAGACATCGGTAAGAACGGAGGCGTGATTT
Organism: Inga oerstediana; assembly: GCA_963210345.1. Classification (NCBI taxonomy): domain Eukaryota; kingdom Viridiplantae; phylum Streptophyta; class Magnoliopsida; order Fabales; family Fabaceae; genus Inga; species Inga oerstediana. Next base: position 5,986,389 of record OY723401.1, read on the forward strand.
CCGGCAGCAATGCGATAGAAGCAAACTTCGACGAGCTTAGGGTTGCAGAAGGGGCATGTTGCGATCAAGCGAGAAGCTTTTTTATTGAGGATAAAGAGATGAAAGGGTTGGGATTTTGGAAAAGAAAATTGAGAAGGGAGAGAGAATGAACCATTACAGCTGTAAAGGGAGAGGAAGAGATGCAATGCCTCAGGAAGGAAAGGGTGAAAAATGAATGAGAGGGAAGAGATTGTAAAGTAGGAGGGAGTTTTGAATTTTAAAACTACATGCTATAAAAAATCTGCAGATATGTTATGCACAGAGCCCAAAGCAAGAGCTTGAGCTGGTACTGTTCATATGAACAGTAAAAGCAGAGAGAAGCCACCAAACATTTTCAACTGGCTTGGCTTGAGGTGATACAGATTTATTATTATATATGGATATGGATATGGATTCACAAAAGAGTAGCGATTTTGGCTTACCATTTAGCAATCTTAATAGCGTTCAGGTGCCAAACTATGTTTTAAGGATTGATTCAACCAGCACATGATTTTCTTGCAGATCAGATCTTTGAAACAGCTTAAATTAAAATATATTTGCACATGATTTCAAATTTAGCCCCCCATTCCAAAAGCAGTGTCAGAACCAATTTATAGTATGCTTCAAATGCATAGGCACTGATTGTTACCCCGTGAATTCGATTATATTCATTACTCACAGAAAGAAATCAAACCAAGAAAAATATAGAAAAGAAAGTCCGGAAGAGCATTAAAAACAATGAACTTGCCATCAAATCATTTCCAGTTCATAGTTACACTTGCACCAGAAGCAAACTACGGCGATGACACACTCCCAAATACCCTGTACCCAAAAGTGGAAAGAAAGAATTGGACCCAAAGCATGATATTCTATAATAAGTTTCTAGTAGTAATTAATGAACAGAATTAAAAGATGTTCAGGACACTGTCTTCCCTATCTTATTTTCTCCTCTAATTTTCTGGTTCTTTCCCTATACAATTCCATCCAAAGATTGGAAATCCACATAATGCTCACACCAATAGCCGTCAACACCACAGCTACCCATGAAATCCAAATCCACTTTGGAATCAGACCATCCACAAGCCCGCTTGTGTAGAACGCTACCATTCTGTAGATAAAATAGGGACCACCAAAACCCCTAACCAGCGAATACAAAGTATAAAATGGAGGAGACAAAAAGTCATACACCTTGGCTGCAATCTGGACGTCGTTCTTTCGCGCTCCAGCGAGCGTCCACACGTTCTGGCACAAACTGGTCACCTCGGCGAGAATCAGAAGAAAGAGAATTGCGAAAGCCCCGTGAGAAACAACGTAGCGGCAGGTGCAAATGACGAAGAGAGTGGCCAGGTGGTGAGCTATGAATAAAACATCGCTAGGGAAGAAGACAATGTAGTGCAGAAGATCCATGAGAAAGTAAGCGATGCTGTAATCAAGAACCATCTTCTGAAATGTGGTGTTCAAACCATCGAAGCCGCGGTTGGAGTCGTTGAGGATGGCGAAGCTGGCTAGGAACACGGCGGGGCTGCCGTGAAGAAGAGAAATAAAGCAGCTAGAAGCTTCGGGTCGGATCTTAGGGCTCCAGTTGCGAAATACAATGAAGTAGGCGATGAAGTAGGACAGTAGAAAGACGGAGAAGAAAGGGAGAAGAACGGGAACGGAAGAGGAATCGGAAACCGCAGAAGTCTCCATCTGAAAACCTTAGCCTCAGATGAGAAGACGAGAGGAAGGGAATTAAGGATTAAAACGGGAATATTCTGTGAGAAATTAGGAATTGATTCGATTGTGGGTGAGAATAATTACATTAGCATCAGTAGTTACGTTGGTGGGAGGGAAAATAAAGGCGAAACAGTTAGGAGGCAGAGAGAAGCAGAGGGAGGTAGGGAGGGTAGATATGAGGAAGAAGAAGGCATCTGACAGAAATAAAATTAAAAAAATGGGAGCTTCAATCAATGGAGGTTGAGCTTGTGAGGCTAATTGCGTGTTAGTTGATATTAATATGGAGTAGGGGATTATACAACTTTGGAGATATTTCTACTTCTGCCTCCTTCTACAACACTGGATATTGCGATTGCTGTTTCCTAAGGTCAATTTTTTTATTTATCTTTTTCAGATATTGCTTTGAATTTAAATTACTATCTTCAATTTTAAATATGACATAAATTGGCTTTTTAAATGATTAAAAAAATTAAATAAATCAGTTTAAAGTATTGGTATTTATTTTTTTTATACTAAATTAATTTATTCAACTTATGAATTGATATATAATCAAATAATAAACAGTGTATATTATAACTAACTAATTTATTTAATTTCATTAGTTTCTCAATAAAAAAAATTAAATATATCTTATATTAACAACAGAGGAAGTAGAAATCTTGTTCTTGCCCTTATCCTTTTGTTTTTTCAGTAGATTTTTTGTTATCTTTTATAATAAGATGACGGAAGTAATATTTTGATCACATTTTTTCCCTTTTGAAATTTTGCCATCATAAGCTATTAACGCCATTTATTTCTCGAGTATAATTAGTAATTTATTACTCTAGATTATTATGATTTACGATACAATGCTATTAAAAATGCATTATTGTTGAATTTTTATATTTCACATAATAACATTAAAATCAATATTGTCAGCATTGATGTAAAATATACTAACAGTGCACCCAAAATACCACCGGGAAAAGGTCTTTAACCTGGGGTTGCATGACCTCCCCACTTGGCCACTGGTACAGGAGCTTTCATGCCATCATAGTTTAAGTCCGTGATTAATTTTTTTTTTTTTTTAAAAAACACAAATTCTCAAAGAGCTCCGCAAGATATGTTCTATTTGGCAATTGGCATGGAGGAAAGAAAGGGATGAGGAGAAATTTCAATTAGTTTGATTTAAAAAATTGGAAAGTAGGTTTAAAAACATTTAATTAATTTTTTTTATATTTTATCTCATGTCTTCTCTTAATTAAAATTTAATATCCTCGTCTCTCCCATTTTTAAAAATTGAACTTGTAAAATTTTCCTTCCCCTCTCGCCCCTTCCATTTCCCTCGGACCAAACAGACCAGAACAGTATTTTCAATTTCCGGATCATCCAAGCTTTTGTGCTTCAGAAATCAGTAGGGACTGCGATAAAAATATCAAACATGCTTACAAATCCTTTTAAAGATATTTATATGCGGAGAGGTGAGAGGATAGATTTCATACTTGTTAATTTCCAACTACTGCAACTCAGATATGAAACAAAATTGGAACACCACTTGCTAAACTGCTTGCTAACGGGCCAGACGGCCACACCACCTGATTCTCTTTTTACTGCAAATGCCTCAAAAATTCTATATTCCATTCCGGGAGCCAATAATTTGGTGGCATAATCGCAGTTCGAATATGGGAAACAAGATATTGAATGATGATGACACTACCGGCCCTCATTCCACTAAAATCACTTTTCAAACGTTAACAAGTGTTCTGAAAATGGAACTGACAAACTATCAAAATTGTACCCATAAATACAACAAACATTTTACAAACACAGGCACACAGCACGTTCATGTATGGAGCTACTTCCTTTACCAGTCGTTCATAATCATGAAAATCTAAACAACTATATTTTGTACAGATTTGACAAGACGAAGAAAAAAGATGTCCAGGCCGCTGTCACAGGAAGTAGGCTAATGTATGCTTCCATTCCATATGGGAAGGGGCCTAAAAGTACCTTCGTTTCTGATCATAATGGCCTTTTTGTAGTGTAGAGAACTCAATATCTTGTCTCCTAGAGGCTGAATGCTGCCACAAGAAGAGATGCTTCGTCCCTTTTGTGATGGATTATTAAATACATTAAGAAGTTCATTGGGACTAGGTTAAGTTTACGTTGATCTTGTTTTCTTTCTTTTTTAGGACAATATGCTTTTATATTCTTTCGTGATTACAGATTCAACACAATTTAATCAATTTCTCCCTCTTCCACATCATTTACAGGATTTGGAACACTAGGAGGCTCTCCTTCGTCTTCTTCATCATCAGCTTTCATGTACAATCCTAGCTGTTCCAAGGGATTTCTACTCCCATACTTGAAACTACCCAAGCCATCCTGCGAGTGGTCGGGACTAGTCTCATCTACAGAGCTTGGTAATTGCTCAGCAGGCGCGGCTCTAAGCATTTCCAAGTCTTCAAGAATTTGAGAATTTTCGTTGATTTCAACAGTCTTTTCAATCTGCACAGATGCGAGAATATGCTGGAATAAAATCCTGAGCAAAAGGATGGACAGATGTACCAGTAACTTATACACTGCTCATTTACCTGTAGCAATGCCTGGCGTGCAGCTTCTCTCTCAAGTTCCCTCTTTCGTCTGGCTTCTGCAGCAGCTTCTGCCTCTGCCTGCTTTCGAGCATCTTCAGCAGCCTTTGCTTCTGCTTGCAGTCGGGCTTTTTCTGCTCACACAATGATCACACTTGTTAAATCAGGAGACAGGCCAGTTAATACATGAAGTTGAAGAGCCTAAAAAGGCAAAGTACTCCTATAAATAGCATATTAATATAACATTCAATCCACCTTTCTGACGTTCCATCTCCAGTTTTTCCCTTTCCTGGCGCAGTTTCTCAGGATCCCCCTTTTCACCCTGATGTCAGCCAAATCACATGCAGCGTAAGTTCAATGTTTGTTTGTTTGGATCAGGAGTGAGTTCAACAGTTCAAGTAGCCCAAATTTTGAACTGTACCTGTGCCAGAGTTTTTTCTCGGGCTTTCAAGATGGTATCAAGAAACCGATTCTTTAACACAGCAGCTCGATAGAGTTTTTCAGGAGAGACCTGTCTCTCATTTGGACCGCTTTCCCCTACAACATATTCAAGAGCTAATTAGCAGTTATTTGATATAAACGTAAAAGGCCAGGACTTGAATATGTCTTTTACCATCTTGACAGCAGTCTGAATCAAAAGAACTTCGCTTTTGCTGAGAATTATCTTCAAGTTGATCCAACCCACTTACAGATTCTGTAAGGTATAGAGATTAAGAGTTCAAGCCAGTGCAATAGCCAAGAATCTTGATAGTAAAAGAATATAGAGCCTACTTCAAAATACAAATAGAATTATTTGGAAAAATGGGCAAGGGTCCACATGGCTAGTGATAGTAAATCATTACTGCATTGGCCAAATTATGACTATGATAAAACAGAATCTCATAACAAAAGATTCAGAAAAAATTTAAGTACAAAATATAAACTCAGATATTAATAAGGAGACCCAAGAGGTTGAAATCACATGACCAAGACATTTCCCTTTTCTATGCTACCTTATCAACTATGCAAATGTTCCCGAAGACAGCATCTTTATAACAATGCTGTTTATGGTTTTACATATGAGAAATTAAATTTGATAATGCACAGGGAAAACAGCACTTCTAGCGCACAATTCATTTTAGTGGAGATATAATCATGCAGCACAAAATAAAGTGTTAAACATACTTCAAAAACATAACCATTTAATTGGAGTATACACTGGACACACTATAAGTTGCCAACAACTTATCATAGTTCATTTTCCGCTAGTAACACTAATGGTTTAACCAAAAGAAGATGACAGACGAGCAGGCCAAGAACAATGACTCACGTTGTCTCTCTAGAGTATCAACAACCCTGGTCTTTTCATCCAACTGAGGTCCAGAACCCAAATTTTCTGGTGCCTGGAAACAAACAAAGATGGATAAATGCAGTGCGCGTTGCTAAAAAAACATCAGGGAGAACCCAAGAGAACAGCATTGAGAATTGAAGGGGCAAAATGCTATCATTCAATAACGAGAGAGAAAAATTCAATTTCCCACTGATACCTCAGATGCGTTTGCTTGACTTGCTTTAACATCATCAGCTTCACTATCAGATGAACTACTAGAACCTGTATCTGAATTCAGACATCAGATAGAGCCACTAACAATCAGAAAATAGAAATAATGAAAAAATATATTCAGGAATTTAATTCAGCTTCATAAAACTATGCACCAGCATAAAGTGGTCATGGAGAAAAATATGAAGAACAAATTTTATCCTCTGGAACAAGCAGTAACAGAACAGATGCTTGACACTTTTCACATTTGATAAGTACCACTAAAATATGAACTCGGACTGAAACACACATGAATATAGATATGCGCGCACCATAAATCATCATTTTAAAGAATACACCATTAACGTTAGTAATATAAAGGAAGTGAAAAATGCTTACAGGATAGAAATCAAGGTTGTAAAATTAGAAACATCACTTGACTGTTGTTTCATGTATAAAGGAGTGTTAAACAAACTCCAAAAACTGGATAATTAGATAAAGTGAGGTTAATAATAAAATGTTGTGTCGGTAATCATTCAAATCTGAGTAACAATTGTTTATTTAGTACGTTCTAAAATTAGAAATAGTTCAAGATAAATCCTACAATAAGTTTGATTTCAACTAACAATGTCTTATTGATCCAAATAATATTATTTAAACTATTTTAAAATAAGTATCATTGGAAAACCAATTCCAATTCATGCATTTTTTAGCTCAAACATTGGGAAATTGTTTCTAAGTTCGCCAAACTCCCCTAAAAAGATTTGGAGTTTGATCCAAGAGGGGTGATAACCTATGAGTTTCTTTTTTCTCTAGTTTAATTAAAGCCATAAATGGCACAGAAATACTTATAATGCATCTCAGACCGGGTCCTCTGTCGAGGATGTCACCCCTCACTCCTCCTTAAAGTTTCACAAGCCTCCCTATTTTACTTTCATCTTTCATTTTCATGCCATGAGTTAAATATCTCAGTTCCTTACAGAAGATCCAATACAGTGGGGACAATATTTACCTTCAATTAATTTTCAAAATATCCAACAACACACTACAACCAGCAAAATGAAAAGGCAAACGAAGTTCATGTGCGAAACTAGCTCTAAAATATTGAATAAGGATGTATTTGATTCTTGTCCTTCTGCAACCATTTCCTACCAGGATAGATTTAAAAAAAAAAACAGAAAATGAAGACAAAGATAAAAGCCACAAGTCTTGTTGCGATGACGGAAGCAATAAGCCATCCCATAAACATGCAATCTCTTGAACTTCTTATCTACCACATACTGTCTAATTGAAAAGAAAATGAAAAGGATCATTTTGGAAATGCTCAACACATCTCACATATCAATGGAAAAAAGACACAAATACTTGACTCGAGCACATCTGTCAATGCCATCCTTCCCTAGAACTTGTAATGACAGCAGTCCAAGCAAACTAAGAATTAAGGCTACTTCCTCTAGCTAAGATTTAAGTTCTTAGAGATTTAACCCACATAGATGACAGGAATCCTCAAAAAAACTGATTGTGAACTAGTCATATTGATAACTACTAAAAAGAGAGGACCTAAATATATCTTAAGATATATGGAGTTGGGGAGAATAATTCAAGAAGCTAATAGGAAAAACATGTTTACATTGGTCAAAATTAAAATTCAGATATTATCATGACGAACATCCAAAAATCATCACATATCAAAGATTCAATATCTACTGTGAAACATCACAAGAGTGGAGAAAATTCAAGATCTCACTAATCAAAGAACAACATAAAAACATAAAGATGAAAGAAGAAAAAAAGAGCATAAATTAAGTAGCTTAAAACCAATAGGATAATTTAATATTTATATTTAGAAAAAATTCATAAAGTAAATTGTACATGAAAATTTTATTTCAAAAAAGGTCTTTTTTCCCACATAATGTCCCACATGTATCCTATATATCCCTACATCTTTGCCACGTTACATAAGTATTAGACAGTCACAAATATAAAGTCATTTTAACCACATCACATGAGTACTAGAAAGTATCATAATCATATATCATATAGTACAACAAAAAAGAACCACAGAAACATCAATAATCACTTACCACGGGAGCTTCCTGGACTCAAAAGTTGATTAATTCCATCAGTTCTATTCTTTTCACTCTCCACAGGTGGACAGCTTGATACAGGGGGCTCATTTCCACCAATTTCTACGTCCTCATCAGCTAGGTCATTACCTACAAGCAGAAAATAATTAAATGAAAAGCCAATTCAGTGTGTGCGCACTTGTCCAAGCACTCAGGGACTCTGTATAACCTTTAAAAGGCTGCAGTGATGAATTGCTAGGTCCAGAATCATTTACCAGCTGCAACAATAGATTCAGATAAATGTAAGTGAGATCAGACAAAATCATTTAACAGCTGCAACAATAGATTCAGATAAATGTAAGTGAGATCAGACAAAGTGCTATACAAACAATTTCTAACGAGTCTTGTGGGAGGATGATACCTCTATTTCACAAGGTTCAACTTTTGCAATATCCTTTTGCTTCTCTTGCATATATTCATCCAAAAGCTTCCGTAGTGCAATCAGTGTTTCATCACTCAGATCATCAATATCAATCTCAATCTCTTCCTCTCCACAATCTCTACCATTTAAACTTTTTTCTTTCAAGAATTCAATGATATGAACGGGCAATTCTCCAAGCAAAGACTCCAGTTCTCTGCCTAAGTTGTTCTTCTCTTCATCTGTCATAATCTGGCGAGCTGGTGGCATCACTCCTGAACTAGGGGGCAATGCAGTGATTTTCCTCTTCTTCGATGGAGGCATTGGTCTAGCAGTTTCCACTGCTCCGTGAGTGTCTGACTTTTCTGGCAATGGAAGAGGATCACTTCTTGGCAGTTTCTTCTCAATTGCTTTCCATCTCACTTCAAAATATTTACTAAGTGTGTCAGCCATGATATGGACATCATTTCCAGGGGGATTATATGTCATTGCATTTGAAAACGTTACCCTCACATCGGCAACAAATTCCAAAGGACTTGAGTAAGCTCCCGATGTTATATTCCCTTTTATCGTTCCCAAATCCATAGGATGCTTAATAATGGTGAAATAATCCGGAAGATTCAACTTAACAGCATCTACGGGGGTGTTGAAAACCCAAGCATACTGATGACTCATCAAACGTTTCAACAATGCCTCACACTGTTTCAACAGCATAGCATTTGCAGTGTTTGGCGAACAAGTCTGTGTTGCAGACTCAAACTTGCCCGAAGAGCCCCGGTTCCATCCTCGAACCTTGTTACCGGTCGGATTCAATTTCTTCCCTGGTACAGAATTGGACATGGATGGTTTTTTATTGTTCACTATTCTGGGACCATTTTGTCCGTTACAGCTAAGAATATCACTAGAGGATGACAATGCAATAGCATTTGTTCTTTGTGATTCAACTTTTTTCTGGACCACACGAATCTGTTCAAGCTCTGATCTCAACCTATGTACCAAATCTTTTCTTTCAAATGGTGACAATTTTGATAAGGGAAGAACTTGCATGGGAACGCCAAAGGTGTCACGGTGGCTTGAATTTAAACTAATACATTTCCTCATCGGAACGCTTGAGTCCTCTGAAACAGTTATTTCAGTGTCAATTTGTCCTGAGCTACCAGACCCCTCTGATTCACCAGCTGGCGCTACTGCATTGCCACAATAACCTTCAGAGTACCTACTACTCTTTGCCATTGTCACGCACAAGATCTCAACCACTATATCATGAGAAAGGGACTGTCACCCTCAGATTAACGTCCAAAACAATCATGGAAAAATAAATACCGCCTCTGGTTGTCCCAGGATGACTTAAGGTGGGTGCAGTAATTTGACTGTTAGAGATCCCCGGAAAATAAAAGTCAAATTTTAGTGTATTATTATTAATTTCTTGAAACCACACAATAATATTGTGAACACTTAGTAGAGGAGGAAAGAAAATTAAGGTGATTTTCAAGGATCACGCTCTCCAAGTTTGGGCGTAAAATTTTACAAGCATACAACAGACGGTTGGGATCAAAATTATTGTAATCTAATATGGTGTGAAAATGAGCACTAACAAATACTAGGTTTTCAGATAAACGCTAGTCCCTTCGAGCGATCCTCAAGTCCCAAAATCCAACTCTTTCACTTAGAACTAACGGATAATTTCCAACAATGAAGCAATTATAAACCAGCTGTTGAAAATCAGAAAGACCACATAACTCAAATCTAAACGAACCCAAGCCCTAGAAGAACAATTACCGGTCGCTAACTGAAAATTGTGCCGCGTCCAGGGAAGTTCAAAGCACTTGTTCCAATCACCAAATACCACTCAAAATAATTCCTAGAAAAGAAAATCAGTAGTAGAAGCACTGAAAACCCAAAGGCCGCAGTTGAAAAAGAAGCGGCAAGATGAAAGATCGCAGCTCAAGTAAAACCCTAGCAGAATCGCAGTAGTAGACACCAAATCAGAAGTCGACAAGCGATGAAGCAGACACTGCAAACTTCCCAAGAGCTCAAACCAAGACTGCAAGAGCGAACTTCAGGACCAGCACTGCGAGATGAGGTTGAGAGCGCAAAACCAGAGAAGCGGAAATATGCCAGCCAACTCTCGAGACTCTAGGCACTTGTAATAAATGGCAAATTGGCAACCCCACCCACTTCTTACGTCACGGTCAAACGTATCTAAGCCGTAGGATGTTGAATTCCATGGATCTAACAGGGAGCGTCTGTGACAATCGACGGCCGTCGGATGTACGTTCAATGGATAAGATGCATTTGGCGATTATTATTTCTTACCGCTTACGCCAGATGCGGTGAAATAGATTATTAATTAGAATTATTTGTCTGACAGCTATAGATAAGGACTTTTGGATCTGCCTGCTCTCTTCCTTGACATTTTTTTGAGAAAAATAAATCTCTGAAGAAGGTTCTTCACCGCCCGCACATGTGATTAAATTTTAACAGCCGTATTAATTAATTCTTTATTTAAGAAATTAGCGAATAAAGAAAAACCTCGTAAAATTATCATTGGCATTGAGTAAAAAACTAAAAATATTCTGATAAAGCAGCTCTTATACTTAATATTCCCTCCTCTTCCCTGATTCTAATTATAAGATAAAATTAACTTTTTTTTTTGAAAAAATTAAAGAAGTTAATTAAATTATTTTAAAGTATTTATATTTATATTTTTTTCTCCAAACTAATTAGTTTAACTAATAAACTGATATATTATCTAAAGATACATAACATATGATATGATTAAGTAATTTATTTAGCTTCTTTAATCTCTTAAAAAAAATTAACTTTATCTTATATTTAAAACTGGAATTAGTATTTATTTGAAAAATATCTAAACATAATTTTAAAAGTTTTTTTAATAAATTAAAATAAAACTCTTCTCACCTATTTATATGAAATACTATAAGCAGGTCTCAAAAACTGAAACAAACACGCGGTGATTATTTTTCATGTACAGCAGTTGAACCCCGATCTTGATTAAGAAAAATTGAGCTCCTTATAGTTAAATTAAATTATTACCGATTAAATTGCTCTCGCTTTGTCTAGGAAAAATAGTTATCGCTTTCACCAAGTACTTGGGCCTTGGCCCAAAAAAAAAAGGAACCGGGCGAAAATACGATGATTTCTGACCCACGGTTTTGCATGACCATTGTTTCATATATATTAATCATTCCATTTAAAAAAACTATTGTCTTTATTGTTTTCCATTATAGACAGGGAAGACTTTCCCTTTTTTTTTTTTTTGACGAAGGACGTTTATAATGGAAGATAATGTTCTTTACATGGGCTTGGATATGTTTTTCCCTTGGTTAAATTGACATCGATTGGACATTCATACATGTGGGATTTGTACATCAGACTTTTTTGGGCTGCCTTTTAAATGTTGGCATAGGCCCATACTAATTTGGACTCGGCCCTCTGTCCATACGTACTGTACCTCATCGACATCGAATTAAATAAAATTCAATCTGAAAAACCTCACTGCCGCTAAGTAAATGGAGATTCAAACTTGACTGTTGATAAAATAATTTTAGGGAAAATTGGGCGGAAGTACCTTATTGAAAAATTAATTGGAGAGGTCCTAACTCAGTCTGTATTGCATAATTCTTTGAGAAACAGCCTTGCTTATTGTGCTAGCCCGTTATGTTTAATTTGGGTACTTACTGAATTATGTGCCTGCTTAACCAATTTTGCTATTATATGGCCTAGATCATTTTAGACTCAAGTCACTGACTTTTTGTTTGACTAGAGCCTGAATTTTGGGACTCATCTCGATTGTCATTGTAATGCGCACTTGAGTGCTGTCAAGTTTGCTTTGTGTGCTTTCACCTGCTAGAAAATGTTCGCTTGACTATTTTGGCAAAATATTGACTTCAAACAGGGAAAGCCAAAACAAGGTCATTCAGAGCATTCAGGTACAAAAGCATACAAAGAAGAAGACAAAGCACTTTATTATGGGGACATTTTGTGATGGAGATGTGACTAGTCTATGGGTAATTCCTATGGATGATTAGTTTTAATGTGTGCAACATTCATTATGTATAGAGGTTTTGTCTGTGGGTAATTTGTACATTCGATTTGTGCATTATATGCATTACAGCTCCATATGCAATTACCTTCGGTCACATACAATAAAAAACATATGCAAGTAAAAAATTTTGTACCCGTTATTATATGCAATAAGAACCTATACGTAAGTAGGCATCTGTCAAATGCAACAACAAGCAATAAGGACCCATATGCAAATAGGCATTCATCATGTACAATTAGGATCCAACATATGTAATTAAGACCTGCCATAGGCAATAACAAACAATAAGAGCCCGTATGTAAGTAAACATCCGTCATATGCAATAATAAGCTCTAAGAACACACAAGCAAGCATCCGTCGCATGCAATTAGGATCCATCATATGCAAGTGAGCAAATTTAGTGTCCAAATAGGGATTTATCCCAATTTTCCAAAAATATAAACAAAATTTTAAATCCTTAAAATTTAGTCTGAATAAACTAAAGTTACAATAAAGGTCCCCAATGCTACTAAGCATCTCCACATGTCAAAATATAAGTGGTCTGGGTGCATGCACCTGGCCCCAAGTCCAACGAACTCTTTTGCTTTAATTATTTTGATCACAAGGCAGTGAAACAGGTCAGCAGGATCAGATCGGCATGAAAAAATCATTACATATGGATAACTCATCCAAGTGTCAGCTGATCATTGGAGAGAGCACAAAGTTTCTGATGAATTGAAAACGACAAAGTGACAACTGTCGTCTACGTGTCTATTAATTAACTGTCTCTTTGTTTTGCCAAGGAATGTCCCTACTCACAAGCATCTGTGACGCTGTTTTGGAGGCAAATCACAAGCAGAGTCCAAAGTGGAATGATCATTTGTGAAGACGACAAACTATGTAGTACTTTTATTCCAAAGGATCCTTATCCACCTCACACAGGGACACAGTAAGACACGTGTGAGAAAGTAACCGATAAAATTACTCTCTAGTCCTCAGACTTGATATATGAATAATTGAATCAGAAATATCCCGAACCGTACCCCCTCCCAGGAACAGGTCCTATATAATCCAGTAATAACCCAAAGAAAAAAGCAAGAAACCCATACGATGGAAGGAGAGTAGAGGAAGCTGATAGCGTTCAACAGTAAAACTTTGATAGTAACCAGAAAGAGGCAAAACGCAACACAATTTGATATGATACATTACATTGAAAGCGTCTTCGAGTTCTTTAAAAAGCAAAGTGTCATAGGTTATTACATTTATACATTACACTTGACCTGGAATAAGGACCTCCTCATCATCATTTGGATCAGTAGTATTGCGTGTTTGCCGCAAACTGATACTTGCAGATTCTCAGCAAACTTTCTGAGACATATAAAAGCAAAGCGTCATAGGTTATTACATTACACTTGACCTGGAATAAGGACGTCCTCATCATCATTTGGATCAGTAGACTTGCTTATTAAAGCTTGTCTAATACGCCGCTTCAGTGAACCCACCCGTACCTTTGGGCTCATTACAAGTGGTAATCAAGCATTGATGAAAATTAGGTATACATATATATGTACACTTAACTTGTGGATTCTTAGAACACGAGTCTGGGTCCCCTTCCACCAAAATTTTCAGAATCTGAAATCAGGAAAAAAACGAATTGTCAATATTTATAAAGGCGAATAGAGTAAAGCCACTAATTAAAGTATACTAGAAATAGAAACTTCCACAATGTCCCCTATGTCATTCATAAACAATATAGAAACTGCTCGAAATAGTATATATTTGTTGGTCAGAGCGTGTATTCTCGAATCTGTCCTAAAGCGAAGGAGGACCACCTCTAATAGTAACAGGGGACTTCAAAACTCACATTTATGTTAAAACTTGTACGAATATTCTCTTACATTATTTGATAATATCATGCATGTATAGCAGATAATACCTCGTTACAGTTGGAACTTTTATTAATTGTAGTCATCTGTCCTACTTTTGATTGGAGGAAAAAGTACTGTGGGGAAGAGAAAACTAGAGGAGAAAGTAAGAAAATATATTGTTTTTCTCTTGTCTGAATAGAAAGAAAAAGCTAGAGAGGGGGGGGCCTAAAGTTTTCTATTCAAGAGTTGTGGGATTCTAAAGAGAAAATATGATTTTCAAAATTATTCCAAAGGCTGTAGCACACACCATACAATAGATCTACATATTCTCCAGATAGTTTATTTTCATTGTAAATCAATCACATTTCTTTAATTTTCTTTCTCTTTCCTATTCATCCAAACAAATAAAAGAGAACATTTTCTCTCCACTTTTCTATCTTCCCTCCATTTTCTCACATCTCATGCACCCCACACACACATATGTAAGCGTGTGTGTATCTATATATATAGAGAGAGAGATTGTTATTATGTCCTTGTTACTTGAAAAAGACGCCTCCATTAGGACCTTGTCACCCTCCTTCCACGGGACGATCCACAGAATTTGATTCATATCCCCATTACCACAAAAACCATTATAAATTTCATAGGCTCTTTTTGTAGTATTTTACACCACATGGGCAAATACCACGAACTGAAATTTTAAACATATATTTTAGTGAATAACCAACTTATGGTAACTTCTTGTTATCCATTGAACTTTCATCATTAGAGTTACCCTAGCTCAAAGTTGGATTCTCCCTTTTATTAGTGTTTTGATTTGAGGATTTAAGCCACATGTCTTCAAAACCATACAGTACTTGTATATTTTAATGGACGAGTTTAAGTATGATGTTTCATACTATCACATAACATTGAGTAAATGTGGGCTACTATATTTATGATTCATAAATGGTAGGTCTTCATATAAATTTTATATATTAATGTTTATCATTTATCAACGATCGTATATTCAAGTGTACATTTTTTTATTTGAGCATAATAAATAAATTTATTACCTCACCAAG
Source organism: Inga oerstediana (assembly GCA_963210345.1). Classification (NCBI taxonomy): domain Eukaryota; kingdom Viridiplantae; phylum Streptophyta; class Magnoliopsida; order Fabales; family Fabaceae; genus Inga; species Inga oerstediana. Next base: position 6,001,676 of record OY723401.1, read on the forward strand.
CCTCCAACAAATTCATCCTTTGTCCAATACGAAGCTACAAAATTTCACATTTATAATTAATATGAACTATGCAACAATTATATGTATAGTTTGTACGACCTCCATAACATATTTTAACAGAATTAATTTATCATATCCACAAGATAGTGGAGGAAAAAATGCCTTAACGAAGCTCCACAGGGTATATAGTTATCAGCTAAAAGGAGAAAAAGTAAGTAATCAGCCAATCACCGGGTAGAAGTGGACAGTGGAGCAAAAGAATAGATGCCTTTAACAGTAAACACGTCATGAGGATAAATACAAAAGTGTACACACTCCTGTAAACTACAAACTACAAAATGCGCATGCACATATTCGTAAGCAAATACTTCGTCCACAATATTGCATGGTTAGGCTGACAATGACGCTAAGACAATGACTTCTTTATTGGCTATAAAGCTTGATCTAACAAGTAACGATATAAATAAAAATATACACGTGACATAACATGATAGGTGAGTTATGATGCTCGTTGGCGAGAGAGAGAGAGGTTATGACTTAATGCTTTTAAAATTTTCAGAATATTAATATGAGATAAATAATATAAACAAATCATTAATATATATATGACATAAAAAGATATTAACTCAAATTATCAATAAAAGTTTTCGAGAAACCAAAACTAGATTTTCAAATTAGATTACATGAGAGAGAGTATGTGCATAAACAAATTCAAATGAAAAGTAAAAAACATAGAAAATTAAGAGAAAACAAAAGTCCAAAATTAAATGTAAGAATAATGTTTTTAACAAGCTATGATAAAAAATAAATAATAAGCTATATGAGACTATCTCAAGTAATACAGATAGGACAAAATATGGATAGGGGTATTAAAAAATATATAGAAAAAAAATCTACATTCATTTCGAGATAACTTAAACCTTAACGGTCATTTTAAAATGTATTGAACCGGGGGAAAAAAACCAGGGGCGATGCATTATTGAAGCAGGCTATTATTGGTATATCATAACAGAATTGCCGGGATATATTTTTCACCAGTCAAATTTTTCTAGGGCTAAGTAGATAAATTCCAACTTAAAGCAAGCATAAAATATTAAGTTTGATGCTAATTGTGACCATATTTCAACTCCAAGTATATTCCCCGTCCAACTTCAAGACCAACCTAGTAAACATGGTTTCTCCAACTTGTTGGTTTATCAAATCATCATGCACTTTTCACTGTAATTATAATTAATATTTATTTCAAGATCTCATAAATCAATGGCTGATACTAAATCTTTGGATATCTTCTAAATCTTTGTTCCTTTACCACTCGGTGCATTTATTTATGTAATCCTTTAAGAAAAGTGTTCATTTTATATTGTATCATCATGCATCCAACATATTAATATTTGAAGCCACAGATCTTCACTGCTTATGCAATGTCCCATATTAAAACAATAAGTTTATCCTCAGTCATCCTTAAACAGAATATGTTATTCGTTTACGTGCGTTTCTGTGTCATAGATTTTACTCTCATATGCTGATAGCAGACTAGCAGTGACAAGTAAGCATGCGTGTGTGCGTCTATGAGTGCGTGTATATATGTCCTGTATTTCCTAACAAATAATGAACCACAACACACTTTCAAATTAAGACTAGAAACCTTGCTCCAGTCTTTGGACTGTTTTTGAATTGCGGCAAGGGAAGTACATAAATGAAGTGTAAGCTTCTCCCGATAAACTTTTTTGGTCTAATATTCTGTCCAACTAGATATATAGAAATCTGATGAGCAAATACCAAGCCATAGTACTGACTAGATTATAGGATAAACTAACTTTATACAGGATTTATGAATCTTGTTTAAGTGCAATCCTAATTTATTTTATTATGTAACCTGCATTATTTTCTTTTCTTTTTTTCTGTTTGTATTGGATTGATCGAATATGAGAAAGAGCTCTCGTTCACAATTTAAATCAGAAGAAAACCCTAGCTAATAAGATCATGCAAGGAAGGAGGGATGTGGCCCAGCTGTGGCAAAATGTGATTGCTTCACATTAGCCCAAGGCCATCTGAAGTTCTCTCCAATTAACCCTGTAATCTGCCCTACAACAGGACGTTGTAGTAATTTTGTATAATCAACAGTGCATCATTGGTCTACCCAAAAAGCTGGATGTAGCAGCAAATTAGCAATGTCGTATTTGGCATAGGTCAGTGTGTAGGGTCAATGTGAATGGGAGATCGTTATCCAATGCCATCTTTCTTTTTGCTAACGATTGGTTAGTCTGGGGACGATTCTAAGGAATGGAAAGCAAATAGGAAAGCAGCTTTGGTGGATACTCGATAGAGACATCCTGCCTAACTCCTACACACACACACACACTACCATTCTGCTTCATACTATAGCATTCATTCATATTGAGCTTGCTTAATTATATTTGCTATACCTGTACGATTCTGCTTCGAAAGCAGTATTGATCAGGTTTAATATAATTAGCGACCTAAACTGAGGGCAGCTTTTACGTCGAGCCTCCATGCAAATCCTCCACCGTCAATTCTCCACGCATCACAAGGAACCATCTGCGAGCATTTCTCCTTCCCCCACGTGTACTGCACTTTCACCTGGCACGTGAAAGCACTGTACGCCAATGGTCCTCTCATCACTAATCTCACCTCCATCTCAGGCGTCTCTTCCTGCTGCTCCTCATTATTCAGGCTCATTACCATCTTCCTAAACGCTCTATTCACCCACACAATTCTATCTAAACCGTCTGATACGAACCCTGGACACGTGTCCCCACCCAGATTAGCTAATTTCTCCGCGTCGGTACACCCTAACCCTAGCGCCTCCATGCACGTCTCACGCACGTACTCCACCGTTACCCACGTTTCCACCGTTTTCCTCGGTGGAGGCATCACTGCCGTCTGAACTAACGCTTCCTTACCATCATTATTCATCAAGTTCAAGTTCAAGTTCAGCCGAATAAAAGGGTTACTAGCTTCCTCTTCTTCCTTATCTATCACTGTGACTGTATGACTATACACACTAGTACTAGCGCTACACCAAGCTCCACCTTTTGATGACACCTTTTGTTCCGCACGATTCTCCTCCAACAGTTGCAGCGTTGTCGCCGACATGCTTTTTACTTCTTTTGCCACAGTACGCTCCCTGTCTTTATTAGACTCCTTGCAACTCCTCCGAACCCTAACGTACTTTCTCTTGGGTCTCCGTAGAGAAACGATGGCTTGATCCTTCAACGTCGGCGATCGACCCAGCATAGGCCCTCCGGTGGCCGGCTTTGGAGCGATGGGTCGAAATCTCAGCATCAACGTATTGATCATCGTCTTATCCTGCCCCACAGCGGCGCTTCTCATGGAACGCCATCCCTCCCCACCATTCATATTGATCCCACCCACGTAGCCACTAATGGTTGGATCCAGATTTATGTTTTTCTCTCTTCTCGATCTTCAGGCGCGTGTGCAGGTTCTGATGCAATTATTCCCTCTGGCTGGGGGCCGAGAGAGAGAGAGAACAGGGTCCAGGCCGATACCAAACCAGACAGAAGAGGGCGATGATGGAGGGAGAAAAAGGCCAAGGTAAAAGGACACGTGTCCAGTGAAAAGGTCCCATTCTGTTCGGTAAATTGAAGTTGGGCCAGCAATAAAGAGATGTACCAGGCACAAAGGAGTCCGCAGAGCCGGTCCCACCTAAGGACCAATAACAAACGAGGAGGTGTCCAGCACTGCCGAAAGCATGGGACACGTGGGTTGTTCCACAAAGGAGTATTGTGGACTGTGGAATGAATTGGGGGAGAGAAGGACTTGGGGGCTTCCAGAATTATCACACGTGGTTGGATTCTATTCGATATGGAATTTGTGGTGAGGCCGCCACGCGAGACCAAGGTTGTGAACATCACGACCCACCCAGAAGACTGTCTTTATTGAGAATCGTGAGGCGTGAATCTCACGCGTGTGACGGCCAAAGAATAAGATGTATTTACATCCAATATTAATGGATGTCACATACAAGACACGTTGCAGTTTTATAGATAAGCGTATCTCCGCTGAGATTTCTTATATCACTGTCTCTCATTAGTTGTTACATCCCTGCCACGTGCCTATCCGTTTCTACTTCTGGTGCTAATCCTCCTTCATAGATTACAAATAATGACCCTAACCTAGTTTGATGTTGATCACCCTCTTCTTTAAATGAATCTAACGCTAGGCATAAAAAGGAGTGCATCCGTAGCAAAATATATACTAGCAGTATAACCAAATAACTTATTTTTGCAGGAGACCAAATTTACTCACAAATTAATCACAATCATTTCTTTCAAACCATCTTCATTTTAGAGCCTATTTAGTTTTTGGTTTAATTTATTATTCTTGTGATTATTATGTACAGGTGTGTGTGCGCGCAGTACGCTATTAAAGTAAAATCTATGATAGTAAATATAATTATAAGTAAAAACTTTAGTAAGCATGTACTGTTATGTTATGAATGATATGATTTATTCATGCTGTTTATTTTTTTAGAAAAAAACTTCCATACTAACGGTTCCATCAAGCACATATAAAGCATAAAATAATAGACAATAATAAAGGATTATTCCCCCGTTTTAGCGACCCTTTCCAAGTTTCGCATTGGATGCTCAATATATGATGGCTTAGTTACGTGTAGACACGAGACTCTATTCCAAGCATATTTTAAGAGAATTGTTTATTTTACATATATATCCAGAAACTTGCTTGCTAATTAAACCTACCATACAATTTCTTTAGTTTCATCTTCTATATAAGAAGACCCCGCTTTATCCTTTTCTCTTGACTACCTATCGAGGCCTTTAACTTCTCCCATACGAAATTGTGCCCCGCCCCCCCTCCTCTGCATTATAATTAGCATCATCGTTATTATTTTTTCTATTACCCCTCCATTGTCATTATTAAAACATGTATAAGTTCTGAGCTGCTTTTATAGCTATTTGATCTTAACAGCAAATGTCGACCCGCCCTACCCACCCAAATAAATAGCACTTCGAACTTGCTACCACAACACCGGCTCCTGCTCCTGCCCTTGCCCCCCTTTTCAGCCCCAACCCTCTTCTATTGCCCAAAAACTCTAGAGCCCCGGGCCAGCTAGTTCTCTCACCTTCCCTTTTCCCCCTCTCTCCTTCTCTCTATTATATACTTGTATAACAGGAATAGGAATATTTGAGCATAGTTGTACATACATTTTATTTAATATTATTAGATTAAGCATATAGGTAACTCCCCCAGTTAATTTAGCCCCTATGGAGTGTCAGTGGCCATATATATTACATACTCAGTACCGAAGCTAGAGTGTGAGATATAACTCTATACAGTTACTAGTCCATCCATCCCCAAGCCTCAGGGAGGAACAGTACAATACTTTATCGGTAAGATGATTGCCAGTACTGTTGTTCCTCCCATTTACTGGCTTTAGTCCTCTCTCTCTCTCTCTCTCTCTCTCTCGTCCCTAGAGAAGACCAGGCAAGGACCGCGATCCCTTCCCATCCCACCCCTAGCGAATAAGCAGAAGCAGTTAGCTATCTAAGTTATCATTTTCAAACACGTGTGAAAAGTAATACCTGATCATAGGCTCCAGCACACTAATTCATCGTTTTCCTTCTGAACTCTGGTTTCTCAGAGGCCTAAGCTGAGGGCGGCCGTGATGTCTAGCCTCCATGCAAAGCCTCCACAGTCCAATTTCCACACATCACACGGCACCATCTTTGTCCACTGCTCCTTCTGCCACGTATACTGTAATCTCACCCCGCACGTAAATGCCTGGTATGAATAGATCACGTTATCCTTCACCTTCAACCTCACCGCCACCTCCTCCGCCGACACTCCCACCTCATTGCCGCTCACCATCCTCCTGTACGCCTCGTTCATCCATCCAACCTTGCCCGTACAGTCTGATATGAACCCGGGACACGGGTCCCTCTCCAGATTATTCACCTTCTCAACGTCCGTACCACCTAACCCTCCTACGTTCGCGCCCGTGTCCCCCACGCTCTGCACCGTCACCCACGACTCCACCACCCTCCGCCCGCCGTTCACCGGGCTCGTCGTTGTCCACGGCCTTGCCGGTTCCGGATTTCTCGGGATCTCGAGTTTCTCCACTGTCATGTCCAGATCAACGTTCTTACACCATGAGCCCCCGGCGATTGAGCCTTCCGACAGCTCACTCTTCTCCGGCATCAACTGAAGAGTCACAACCGCGTTCTCAGGATCATCTCGCATCTCAGATCTCTCACAAGATCTATTATTATTATCCTTTCTCCCACATCCACTGTTCCTCCGAACCCTGACGTACTTCCGCTTCGCTCTCTTGCCTGAAAGCAACACCTTACTCGTGCTGTCCGGCACCGTGACTCTGGAGGCAGAACCTCCGTCGACCGGTTTTGGCGCGATCGGACGGAATCTGAGCATTATTTTGTTAACTACGGTTTTATCACGACCAGCATCCCCGGTGGCACGTGCGGCTATGCTGTTCCACGCATCTCCACCGTCCATCAATTTGCGGGAGTTCCTAATCTGGGGGCGTGAATCTCTCAGGAGGGTGAGCCGAAGTCGCTGGTTGGGCTCTGTTGCCGAGAGAAGGGATGGGGAGAGCGAGGAAACGATAATGATAACGCCAGCACGGTGGCTGGGTGAAGAACCAACACGTGTCTAGGGCAACAAAAAACAGTAGAGGGATTGATTGGATGGATTTTAATTTACGTGGGGCCCGCAGCGAAAAAAGTGGCGTATCTGGGAGGCGTAAAACGAGGCCTGTGATTGGTCCCACGGAGGAGCCAATGAGAAACGCGAGAGTGTCCAGCACCTTCTGAAAAGAGAATGGGTACGTGGCATCCTGACAGCAAGCACCATATTCTCTATTCTCCCTCTTCCCCCTCATCTCTTCTGCGTTCAAGTGGAATCCGCTTTTCTCTACCCGACCTCAACACGTGCTTCCCTTTCATTGGTCAGTAACAACCTCGTTGCGCTCTCTAACAGTTGACTCTTCCTTTTCTGTCACTCACTGATTCGGCGCGTGTCGTGACGTCCCTTTCATGATATCTCTCTGTGGATGGTGCGTTCTGATTGGCCTATCAATTTGGGCCCCAGCTCCGAAGTGACCTGCCAGTTGCCACAGTGCTTGAAGTCCACTCGCTTATGCCATCGCGTCGTCAGTTCAAATGTTCATAATTGAGTGGGTATGTGTCCGCACTAGCCGAACGCCTGGACAGAATAATAATTAGAGCCCGTTTGGCTGGAGAGGGGAGGGGGGAGGAAAGTGAAGATGAGTAAATTCCTCGGTGAAAATATATTCAGCTGCAAAATATTCTTGAAAGTCAAGTGTTCATTACTTTAAAGTTTTCTTTTTTTTTTTTTTTTTTATACAAGAATTTTAAGAAGGGGTTCAGGCTTAACTCAATCTAAGGGCAGGGCCCCTAACTCATGATCCACTGGAGGAAAGTGAAGATGAGTAAATTCCTCGGTGAAAATATATTCAGCTGCAAAATATTCTTGAAAGTCAAGTGTTCATTACTTTAAAGTTTTCTTTTTTTTTTTTTTTTATACAAGAATTTTAAGAAGGGGTTCAGGCTTAACTCAATCCAAGGGCAGGGCCCCTAACTCATGATCCACTGGAGGCCTGTCCCTGTGGGCTCCTGGTTGGCAAGCCGCCCAATCCACACAGGTAGGTAGGGGACTTTCACCCCTATTTTTTCACCCCAGCTTCACTTAGCTGTGGAGATGCCTCCCCAAACGCCGCAACTGGAGGCATAACTAAATGCCACTCCAGGGATCAAACCTATGCCAAGGGGGTCACCCAGGCACTCATTGTCTGCTCCCCTCACCAACTGAACCCGCGGACTATGGGTTTTTAAAGTTTCCTTAAACATGAGAAGATTAGTTTACACCAAAATTGACAGTAACCCATCTTCTCTTCCAAGCCGGAAAATACAAAAGATAAATTTAAATTAAAGTGTCAAAATCAAACAAAGTCCGGGTAGCCGAGGAATTGAGGATGGCTGGCATCTTAAGCAAGTCCCTGTGCCGCTCAATCTTCTCCACAGTGCAGGTCCATATGCCTCCTGGATGGAGAAAGTTAAAGGCGTTTTCACTAGTAAAAAGACCACTTCTGATTCCAGTGATTCAAAAATCAGTTCTGATTCGTTCACGCTCCTCCGGTTTGCTGATGAAATAAAGAAACCAAGAAGAGTGGGGACGAACAGTTTATGTGTAAAAAAAATAGTACCTATGTATGGGAAAAAAGGGATGAAAGTAATGTTAAAAAAAAAGAACCTGTTCAGCGTCGAAAGAGATGGAGCTATCTTCTCATCGACTTCAGAAAGATTAACAAGTAGGAGATGAATATACAGAACAAGTATGAAATTCTGTTCAACCCCTGTTTTACTGTTACGTAGTTCAAGTATGAAATGACTTGTTATAAACACATTATCTTCCTCATTTTTTAACTTGGAAGTATAATTTATTATAGAGGGAAAAAATACAAATACTAGGCTACTTGTTATAAACACATTATCTTCCTCATTTTTTTTCTTGGGAGTATAATTTATTATAGAGAAAAAACATATAAATACAAGGCTGACAAAAAATAGCCTCACCAAGATAAGAGAACACCCAAATCAAAACACAAAAACCATCCTGTGGAGTATAGAGGCATTATCTTACTCGCTCTGTTTCTTTCTATAAGTAATTTTTTTTATGGGTTAGTTCTTAATATAAGTAACTTTCTTTTTATGTCTTAAAATTTAAATTACATGTTCATTTTATACTCCTATTAAATACATAACTTTATATTAATTATACCACACCCACCACTAATTTGCTTTCATTCAATCATTTATTATTTATTCTCTCTTATATTTTCTACTCATTATCTCTCACATATTTTCATTCATTTTCTCTTATATACTATTTTCATAAATAAAGGCTTAATTGGAAAAGTATGACATTTTTGACACATTTATTATTTTTAACTAATATTAACTACCAATTTGTTTTTGTTAATAAAAAAAAATTGCTTATAAAAAAGATCGGAGATAGAGCCGGGAAATTGAGTCGAGCCCATTTAGGCCCGAGCCAGTCAAGGGTCGTGCTTATAATTTAGAGCCTCCAGAAGGAGTCGGGCCTAAAAGAGTCAGCCCTGTATGGCGGCGAGCTTAAAAGGGCCGACTCTTTTACACCCGTTTAATTTTTTAAAAAAATAAATTAATATATGTAATATCATTATATTAAATTATCAATATGAAAGATAACTAAGTACTTAATAGAGTACTGTATTAGTAACAGGCTAACACTTAATAAATGATTTGATTTATTTGATTTTCTACAATGGTTTATTCATTTAAACTTTAAAAAAATGCTAATTTGGATATTCGATAATTATTTTAATTATAAATTTATGAGTTTTAAAAATAATGTATCTCAATTTAAAACAAAATAATAACTAAATTGTAAAACTTGAAAGTCAATTTTATTTAAATTAAAATGAGTTTAGACTCGAGTCCGTGAAAGGGCTAATCCTCTAAGGCTTCAGGCTTCATAAATTGAAAATTTTACAGGAGTCGGACCGAAATGGGCCAGAGCCAGTAAAAGGGCAGGCTTGTAGGGTCTAGCCGACTCATATTCCTGGCTATAACCCAAGGGAGTAAAATATTTTGGGTTTAAACTTTCATTAGGTAGCTAGTTTCTATGCGTTTCATGCGCCCTTTTATTAGAAAAATATATATACAAAGATGAAACAAATATCTAAAGCCAATATCTTGCAAATTAAATAGGGAGAATTGTTAAAAAAAGACCTCATGAATAACTTATTTGCTAAATGGGACCTGGGAAGATATCTACACACGGAGGGAATATTTCTACACATGTAGGGAAAATTGCTGCACACGTATAGGGAAGAATTTTGCACACAAGGAAGATCATCTGCACACCAAGGAAGATATTCTGCACATGTGGAAGATAATCTGCACGCGAAGGTCCCATTTGACAAATAAATTACCAATGAGGGATTTTTTCACAATTTCCCCAATTAAATAAGGAAAAACTACACTCTTATGTGCTATGATAAAGAAAATGGCAATGGTGAATGATTGTCTAAGAACATGCCTAATTGAGGCGACCTTCTTTATTGTAAATGTTGCACAATAAATTATAGGGGAGATGATATTCTCATAAACTTTTTTTTTCTTGTTTTTTTTTTAAAAAATCTCATATCCATTCTTAAATTCAAATACGAATAGTCTAGATTTAATATTATCTAAAGTTATTATTACAATATTTCATAATTTATTTTTTTAAAAAATTTTGTTTGCGTTGCAGTTATGGTTTATATAGATCATATTTTAACAGTTTAAAATAAAAATTTTATAAAATATAAAATCTGAATTATATTTTTTTAAATATGAAGATAAAAATAAAATTCTGAAAAAAAACGAGTTAAAGAATTATAAAAGAGCCCAGACCCCAAATGTCAGCTCTAAGATCTTTCCTGAAATATGGAATGGAAAGCCTAAAAGTCAACAATGACTTTTAAAACAGCAATGATTACCCAAAAAAAAAAAAAAAACGCACGCACACGCATAATTGTTCCACAGTATGTGGATAAAAATACAAAAATTAATAATTAATTTGATTGTATTCAAAAAAATTAATTAAGTTAATTATTTATAAAAAATATTTTTTTAGAATAACATATTTAATTATTTTTATTGAATATAACTTTTACTGAAAACTTCCTTAACATGTGTATGTTTGAAAAAAATTTCAAATTTAAAACTAAAGTGAATTGAAGTCTATTCATTCAGGATTTTTTTTTAAAAAAAAAATCCTTTTAACTAGCTTCATCCCTCATGATATTATATCGTGTATATTTGAACACAATACACATATTATGCGCTGAGAATTGTTAGTCAAGTCATTAAATATATTTGGAGTCTTTCAATTTTATCTTTATTTAAATTCTTTCTCTCTATATGTATCTCCAAATTATTCTCACATCTCTCTCCTCTTTATCTCTTTCCAACAAGAATTAAATAAACGTAAAATTAGGAAATATTATTAATAACATGTAAGTGGACTTATATTTAGGATAAAAAATTTATTCTAAAAGTGAATTTATAATGAGGACCAAAGTGACTCATGTCTTATCCAATTTAGATAGTTTTCTTGTATATGTAGTTATTTATTTGTGGAAATGAATGAAACAGATGGGGAACCACTTCCTAGTACACTTCGGGACTATTTGGTTGAAGGGAAGGAAATGGAAAGGGAGGAAAAATGAGCCTCTCCCCTTATTTAGTTTAAAATTTTGGAAGAGAGGGGAGCAAAATTTTGATTCTCATTCCCTTTTTTCCCTCATTTTTGTTCCCCCAATTTAAGGGGTTTTGGTGATGAGCTAAAATTGTTGACTAATTTACCCCAATGAACATTTCATATTCCATTAATAATAACCACCCTTGGATTCCTATTGATCATTGTTCTCGTTTGCTTCTTCTCATCGCAACTTCATATATCATAACCTTGAGCCCTGATGGACATGCGCCATTCAGATCCACAACGTACCTTGTGCTGGAGCAGTTGTCACCCAATCCCCCTCGAGGGACGACTAGCATAGGCACGTTGTAATTGTCTACCAAGCTGACATCGACGTTCAAAGTGAATTATGCTAGAGTGGATGGTGGTCCGGCTCCATTGCCGGCGCACTCTATCGTGCTCAACCCGCAATCACCTGTGACGTAGGAGAACCTACTGCTAAAGTCTTGGAAGCAGAGAGTTCAACCCCAGAAGCAACTTCTCCAAGGGGAAGGTGCAGATATCGTCTTATACTCACTTGTTTGCAGGGTAAAACTGATAATTGGGAGAGGCGTAACTTTGACGTTCGATAGAATTCCCGGCCACACTGTGTACTCGCATTTGCTAACTACTGTTAATGTAGTTGAAATTACTCTTGCAAGTAGCATACCACGAATACATTAGACACAATAAATTTAGAATCGGGCTAATACAACTAAGATTATCATTTCATCTTCATCTTGGATCATGATTTTTGGCAGTTCGAGTTTGATTACCTGATGCCGATATATTAAGTGTTAGTAAAAACTAAACAATATTACTAATGCCCCTAAAACATAATATATTGTAGGGGTGTTCGAAGTATCCCGGTTTAGGTTGTCTCGGTCAGGTCCTGGACATTTTGATCCTGGGAATTTTTAGTTCCGGTCGGGACCGAGATATATTGAAACCAGGACCAAGATCACTCTAGAGACCGGTTTTTTTTTTTACCTTATAAATTAAGTTATCCTTTTATTTTTATAATTTTTACCCCATAAATTAAGTTATCATTTGATGAGATGTGTATCACATCTCTAGTTTAAGTTAAACCATATATATCGTGATGCTAATTCTAATTATATAATGTATAAAGATAATAACGAAAATGATGATAATGGTAATAATAATAATAATAATAATAATAATAATAATAATAATAATAATAATGCTATTCTTTAATTTTAAATCAATTTGTGTGATTATTATGCCTTTGTTAAGCATTAAATGATCACTTTGAACATCAGGTTATAGAAAATTTTAACTAATATAATAATATATTTTAAACACTACTACAAAAAGATTGAAAAGTGGCGCACATTTTGTGGCACTTCTTTAAAGAAGTGCCACAGCTGCCCCTTTTTTTTTATTTAATTTTTTTTTTATTTTTGGGACCAGCTGTGGCGCCTGGTGGATCAGGCGCCACAGCTGGTGGGGCCAATTGTGGCGCCTGGTCCACCAGGCGCCACAGCTGCTCCGACCCAAGGGTGGCGCCTGCCTTGGCAGGCGCCACAATTGGGTCCTAAAAATAAAATAAAAAATTAAATAGAAAAAAAAGGAGCAGCTGTGACACTTCTTTAATGAAGTGCCACAATTGGCTGAATATGAATTTTCAACTCTCCCGCCAATCAAATTTCCCTCCTTTAACTTTACTTTTTATATTTTCCCTCCCTTTTTCCTTTTTATTCCCTCTTCCTTAGCTCACGTTGACGCCTCTCCCCCTGTAAAAGATATCACTTTCTCATGCACAACAAAAACACACACTCGTCTTCTTCATTAAATTCTCTTGTCCCTTTTTCCATTTTGTTTCGTTAGTCCCCACTTTTGTTCCTAGTTGTTCCCCTTTCTTCGTTAGTCCCCACTCCACAGCTCATATTTGCTCATCCTCGTCACTCAAGCTAGCGTCACCAACGTAAGAAGAAGATTGTTTCATTCTAACTTGCTTTGTTTAATTTTTTTTTAGTACAGTCAAGATAAACCGTAATATAACATTTTCCTTTTTTGCTTTGTTTAAATTTTTTGGCCGACAAACTTGCGTTTTTTAGTAATCTTTTAATTTACTTAATCATCAGTTGTTGATGTATTGTGTTCACATATCAAGTTCTTGTATTGTGATATTTTTTATGTTAGCTTTGGAGAGTATTAATGTAAGAACATTATTGTTGTAAAAAGCAAAAAAAAAAAAAGGGCCACAAGAAAGAAAAGAAAAATAAAAATAAAAAGCAAAAAAAAAAGGGCCTCCTGTGGCGCCTGGCTGGTTAGGCGCCACAGGAGGCTATTGAAAAAAAAAAAAAATTTAAATAGCTGTGGCGCTTCCAAGCGCCACAGCTATTTTTAGTAGCGTATAGATATGTGGCACTTCTCTAGCGCCACAGTTAATATAATTATAAGCGCCACAGCTTTAGTTTTTTGTAGTAGTGAAATTTATTTTAAAAAAAACAGAGATTTCCCAGTTCCGAGATTACCTGGACCGGGATGCAATTTACATCCTGACCAAAAAATCAGGATTGAGAATTGGGATTGGGGGATCTCGGTCCTGGCCTGAGATTTGAACACCCCTAATATATTGATTGGCTTTGTGCTTCTAACATAAATTTTGTTAGTTTGATTTTTATAATTACATTATCATATCAATAAGAGATAAAAATATCATTATATAAGTGTTTATATATATATATATATATATTAACAATATGTTGATATGAGAGTGAATTTTTATAAATTATGTAATTTATATTGAGGTGTAAGCTAATTTATATAAGTAAAAAATATAAACTAACATATAAGGATAAAATAGTAAATTAGTTATAATCTTCCTTCTCATCCCCACTTAAACTAAATAAAGGATCATTAAAAATCTCTCCCTTCCTCCCCCTCTTGCTAAACCAAATAAAATAACCTCCTATCCTCCCTTCTCATTCCCTTGAACCAAACAGGCCCTTCTTGAAACATGAAACCAGTACCAAAAAAGTAAAAAAAACCAATGGGCGTTTAGATAATAATGTAGCTTTCAAGGATTCAATTCAACAAGGAATTAGTTGGCACGTCGCAACCTGTGATGGCCTATTGGTCACACGAACACAAACGGTCCACACCCAATTGCTTCCTAATTCTCTCTTGTCCTCTGTTTTAGTGGTTACCTCAATCCAATTAAACAGCCCCCTTCTTCATTTCATTCGACTCTAGCCTCCTCAATTATTGTCTTCCCACGCTATATCATTATAATTTTTTCGGTTCTGTCCCCTCATCTACTATATTCTGATCAACTCTGACCAGATTATCCAATCTCAACCTTCATATCTCGTACGGTACTTATCCTTTATTTTATAAAAGGTTAATATAACTTTTGGTCCCTGAAGTTTGATCTAATTTTGGTTTTGGTTCCTCAAGTTTGAAATTGGTGGTTTAGGTCCCTGAAGTTTTACCCAATTTTGGTTTTAGTCCCTCAAGTTTGAAATCGGTGGTTTTAGTCCCTTAAGTTTGAAAAGGACTTGGCAACCCGTTTTTGAAACCCGACCCGACCTGGGAAAAAAACCAAGTCCTTTTCAAACTTAAGGGACCAAAACCAAAATCGGGTGAAACTTCAAGGACCAAAACCACCGATTTCAAACTTGAGGGACTAAAACCAAAATTTAGTGAAACTTACCAAAACCACCGATTTCAAACTTAAGGAACCAAAACCAAAATTGGATCAAACTTCAGGGATCAAAAGTTATATTAACCCTTTTATAAAACAATTAGACTGTTCATATTTTTATTGCGTTTGCTTCCTGGTGGCCCATTATTGTGTGCGTGAGCCCGCTTTTCCTCTTAACCCATTTACTAACACAAATTCACAAGGTATATTATATACACTTATATTCTCTCACTCCCAAACAATGTGGAACTCTGTTCCATTTAACACATCCACTTTGTCTTATAACTCCAACATCAAAGAATCTTGTGTGGTATGAGAAAATTGAAGAGGTGCCCACCTAGCCCGGTATCGTTGGGGTCCGACAGCGGAGGGTTTCCAACAATTTTATTCTCTACAATCTCCTTTAGTATGTTCCGCATCCAGCATTGAAGCTTTTTCTTTAATATTATTTATCGAACATGAGCTCCTCCCCCATCTGCGGCTTCTTTTTCGTCACTATTGTGCACATTGCTAGTGTTATACAATAAACTTGAGCCAATAATCATCTCCCTTTTCTGTAACCATTATCAATGATATGAAAAATAGAATGCAGAATTTGTTACACTAGCTTAAAATCCTTTGCCTTCAGTGATATATTGGCTACTCTGTTTCTATCTGTGTTGTTGATCAATGACAAACAAACCATTCTACCCATTTGTCTTGCAGCCAAAGGGCATCATTCCAGGATGATGTTTATAACTCTGGATTCATATTGCTTGAATCACTTGTTGGACCCATAACAAGAGGACAAGGGGATTCATACTGTCTTGTGGAACTTACAGTATGCAGCTCAAGTGCAGGCCACAGCAGATGCTGACCAGAAATAAATCAGAGTCTACATCAGAATCTCAAGATTTGTTAGAGGGACAAAACCTGGGATTCAACTGGTTCATATATATCCTCCTCCAACAAAGCAGATTGTTAAACCTCAGAATCATCATCAGGATCCACAAGAAACTGTAGAGTCAGGTTGCAATAACAGATGTATAAGTAGTAAATGTTGTTTTTTTTTAATGTCTCTGTAGAGTTTTGATAGGGTAGAGGTAGAAGGAACTTATCCTAACTTGTAATAGGAAATTAGGAACTAGTCTGTCCTTTTATATGTAAATAAACAAGAGTTATCAGATTGGAGGGGACAGAGGGAATATCTCTTTGCTGAACTGAAACAAAAAGGAAAGGGAAGGAGGAGTGTCAAATCGAACCTCAAGGACAGACACAAATCTCTAGCTTTATCTTGGCAAAAAAAATAAAGAAAAAAACAAATTGTATAACGTAAACGCAAAGGAAAAAAATCGTATTTTTTAAGGTTTAATTACTTTAGTCAGTCTGGATCTGAAGTGGACAGAGCAACCCATGCCATTATCCGCTTTGGAGAACGAAGTTAACATTATCATGCCAAAAAATAAAACGGATTTGCTGGTTGAGCTTTACAATGCAAACTAATTAACTGTATATTATAAATAGCACATAAGCTGTGCTTTTGCTAGCTTTGATTGCTGCATATTCGCATCAAATTGAAATTCAATTGTCTTTAAGTTCCAACTAGAGCAGGGAGCTATGTTTTCTAATTCCTATAGATATTTCCCCCTTTCTTCTAGGTGATGTTTTTGAAAACTCTAACATAACCATCAAAACAAGTTTAATGTTGCTTTTCTTGAAGGGATGGCTTGCTTTTTATAAATCCTGCAGTCTGAAATTGTACATCACTCTATTAACATGATTCCTTAAGCGAGCGAAATTAGCTCTAACATTGGACACAGACAAACCCGTGTCTCTGTGTGTTTCTTCTTTTTGGCCACGACATAGCCAAGCAAGTACAAATCTCATAGAACTAAACCTTTAGGAAAGAGGAAAAGCATTGTCTGAAGAGAGAACCAAAAAAAAGAAAGAAAGAATTGTTTACTAATATTAAGATGACATTACTGAATTGAAACTCGAACATTTACCTGAAGCCATATAACTAAGCATTGTCATTGTGTTTGAAACTTCGTAAGATAAATAATGAATGATACAAGGACAATATGCATGTGAGAACCATGGTGAAACGAGCCAGGCCCCTGACAAAATTGGAAAAAGAAAGGAGGTCACTAACTCACTATCCAATTTCAATGCATTTTCTTGGGACTATATATGTCCATAAATTTTCTTTTGGCTGCTTAGTACACTTGTCATGAAAATTTAACACTGATGATACAAATATAGAAATATTACCCATGTTCAATTTATTTTTTTAATTTTCCATTATTATTATTATTATTGTTATTATTTTTCTTTGTCGAGGTATAACATTTTAGTAATCTTTCACTGTTAGCTGGCGAGTCCCACCGACCCAGATATCATCTAGTCTCAGAAAGTCATGACAACGAACTTCTCCAGTTGGTTTTTGCAGCTTTGTCCTTTCTACCACCTCCACCCACTGCTTTTTCCGGTACGCTTACATTTTGCTTAATCTGCCTCTTGTTATCTTTTTCGCCTTTTTTTCAATACGCATTGTTATCTCTCTGTTTATTATTTAACTTGCAAGTAAATTCATGACATTTCTGCTTACTTGAAGCCTCAACTTGCATTTGTCCAAAAAAAAAAGCCTCAACTTGCATGGTTCTTTTAATGGATTTTCTGACGCACTCCACCTCAGTGGATCTGATGTTTCTTACTTCGGTTCTGATTCTGAGCAATTGAGAACTTTCTGCACTTTCATGTTAGTCCAGCTCGTAAACTCTGTTTATATGCACAATGCAATGATTTTCAGAAAGGCGGGATGTTTTGTCCTTACTTCATTTTCAACTTTCAAATAATCTGCGTGGTGGTTTCAGTGTCCAAGTCTAAGATAGATTCTCAAATGCTGCGTCTTGTTTAGCCAATTCACTGTAGTTCTCGCTTCACTTTCACGGTTCAATCCCGTTCTTCTCATTCTTGAGTCAGTTGAAGCACACTCATAGCCAAAGAGGTTTTTCTTTTTTTGATTTCGTAGGGATCGATCGCAATTTTCTCAATTTCTGCATTGCATT
Organism: Inga oerstediana; assembly: GCA_963210345.1. Classification (NCBI taxonomy): domain Eukaryota; kingdom Viridiplantae; phylum Streptophyta; class Magnoliopsida; order Fabales; family Fabaceae; genus Inga; species Inga oerstediana. The sequence goes on from OY723401.1 coordinate 6,019,706, forward strand.
CTCCTGATTTCTGACTTCTATTATCTTTAAAACGTGATCGTCCATCCTAATTTCCTGCACTTACTCTGTTTCGCTTCAGGGGGCTCGTGATCTCACACATCTCACAGCATTGAAGTTTGAAGTGACTAATCCATCAACACAGGAGTCATCATATCAGCAACAATGGTTCTAGGCTTGAGAGGAAAGAACAGGAGAAGTTCCACTGTTAAAATTGATTACCTCGTTCACATAGAGGAGATCAAGCCTTGGCCACCTACTCAATCCCTCAGATCCCTTCGTTCTGTATTACTACAATGGGGAAATGGTGACCGCAGTTCAGGTTCTACCAATCTTGTTGTTCCTTCTCTTGGTTCTGTTATTGGTGAAGGAAAAATTGAATTTAATGAGTCATTGAATCTTCCTGTTACTCTGATGAGGGATATGTCTGTTAGAGGTGGCAGTGCTGATGTATTCCAAAAGAATTGTTTGGAGTTCAACTTGTATGAGCCGAGAAGAGATAAGGCTGTTAAAGGTCAGTTATTGGGAACTGCTATTATAGATTTGGCTGAATATGGTATACGCAAAGAGACTTTGAGCATTAGTGTTCCATTGAACTGCAAGAGAAACTACAGAAACACAGATCAGCCACTTTTGTTCATTAAGATTCAGCCTATTGAAAAGGATCACAATGGCTCTGCTTTAAAGGATGGGTCTTCAAAAGCTGTGTCGAAGGGAAATAGTGTTGGTGACTCTGTTTTGGAACTGATGAATGAAGAATACACTGAGGAGGCTGAGATTGCTTCTTTCACTGATGACGACATGTCCTCGCATTCATCTGTGGCTCCGGCAGCAGTTACTTCAGCCCTTGAGTCCAATGGAAATATAACTCCGGAACTTCAAGAGGTACCATTGTTTTATTCTAATTCCTTCCTTGTAGTGATAGAAGCATCCACTCTACTTTTATTGCAACTGTGTTACTATTTTTTTGTATAGGCCTCTAGTCTCGTGTAAGATAGAACATGACCATTTATAGGCATAGAGAACAAAAAGTGGATCTTTTATTTGAGGCTTGTGAGTCACTTTCGATGAACAAACATTTTTGAAAAGGCATTTCTATGTGCACTCGTGCAATCCCTAGTAAAATCCTTTCAAGGCGTTGGGAACATTTTTACAAACTGTTCAAAATGCTAATAATCAAATACTGGCATAGGCATCCAAGAACTTTAATGTGTTGCTGTTCTTTCATCTTGGTGATAGCACTTTGGGAGGAAGTTACAAGCACATCTATGTGGATTGTGGAACTCATTTATTGCCAGCACGTTAAGACATTATAATCAATTACAATGGTTCTTGTAGAACCTAAGTTTGCATTGCAAAATCCATCTTTCAAAAATGAATTTATGCATCGCTTCAACTGCTTTCCTCTTAATGAATATGCTTCAGACTAGCGCAACTTTTAGATGCTTTGCGTTTGTTGAATCTTAGAATATCACAGATCCTCATCACACTTTATTATTTGATATGATTATTGTAACCAAATTGCAGAATGGATCTACCCAAAACACAGGTATGACAGGGATTGAAAATTTGAATATAATACCACAAGATACATATAAGAAGCTGGAGAGGAGTCTGCCATACACATCGTCAGTGGATGTATTGTCTGAGCTTGGGAGTCCACTAAATGGTCAAACTTCTATTATTTCTCATCATAGTTCAGTGACATCCCAGAAGCATGTTGCCTCCTCAATTATTCATCGTTCTTCCCCATCTTTAGCACTTGAAAATTTAGATGAAAATCCCAAGACCAAGACTGACAGCAGTTACTACGAGCATTTGAATCAGGATGTTCAAATAAATGCTGATACTAGTAGAACAATAACTACAGATGCTCAACTAAGGCGAAGTGAATACAAGGATGGTCCTGAAACCAACGACAAACTTTATAAGGGATGGGAGGAAGCTGAAAATTATCATGTGGAAGGCATAAGTGATAAATTTTACGGTAGTTCTGTTGAGGTTAAACATGGAAATGTAGTTTCTAATTTGTATAAGCAATACCATGTGACAGATGAACAATCTGTAACTGAAGGCGTCGAAGATCAAATCCCATTGAGCAAAAGTGCATATACTTTAGATGGGACACTAGGAAATAGTCTGAAAAGTGAAAGATCAAAGCATTTAAAGTCTGTAAGATCACCTACAGACTCAACATTGAGTACTGGATCACCTGGCAGTGATCATCATGCTGAAGTAAACGATGCGGGCACGGTTGGGGACGTGCAAAACAATGGAGGGAATATCAGAGTCAGTGACAAAAAAGATGCCAACGTTTACCCAAAGGAAGCAAGGAGTTCAATTTCAGTTCGCAAAATCAATCTTTTGGAAGGCAAGGTAAAGATGCTTGAAGGAGAGTTGAGAGAAGCTGCGGCTATAGAGGTTGCTCTATATTCTGTAGTTGCTGAGCACGGAAGCTCCATGAGTAAGATATATGCCCCAGCTCGGCGCCTTTCTAGGCTTTATCTTCATGCTTGCAAAGAAAATCTTGAAGCAAGAAGGGCTGGGGCTGCTAAAAGTGCTGTTTCTGGACTAGTACTTGTTGCAAAGGCGTGTGGAAACGATGTCCCAAGGTACCCGCGAGCTAAACATATTTTCCATTGCATATAATTTTAAGCATTTTCCTACCAAATTGTTTCAAAGTGTTCTAAAAATTGAGACTTAGAGCACAGGAGCTAAGGCTAAGAACCGATCATCATCTTCTTTCAATTTATACTGAATATAGTCATAACTACAGAAAACAGAAAATAAACTCCCATTGATAACTAATTCTCTGAATGATGAATGATTATATTATATAATTTATCCTTTAACACTTCATGTCATCAGCTAAGTTAATATTTTGATATATGCTGTAGTTCAAGCCTCAACACTAATTCTATCATCATAAAAAGTTTGAGGTCAGTAAAAATAATATTGCCGTTGGTCAGTAATTTGAGAAAACAAGAGGCTGCTACATCTTAAAGAAAGTTTTCTTCAGCCCAGGGGGGCTTAGTCCGGTGGTTGAGACAAGGGAGGCAAAGATTCCCTCCCGCCACCTGGGCTCAATTCCTGGGAAGTCCCTTCTAAGGGGCGCCCCGGATTAGTCTGCACTTTCGGGTGTGGGATACCGGGGGAAGAAATTCAAAAAAAAAGAAAGAAAGTTTTCTTCATTAATTTTAGATCTTACCCATATGGCTCTATCAAAATACTTACAAAATGAGACTCGGCTTAATCTAAACTTTACATGTAATGAGATACAAGATCAAATGGTGAATGAAGTAGATATGTTGCCAATGGTTCATTCTAATAGGTCAGAATACTAGTTAGAGGTTGATGAACTGATATTTTGCCAATCCTTGCTCCATGAGAAAAATTATATTTTTATCATAAGCTCTTCCAGCTGATTGACCTCTGGCATCCAACTACAGGTTGACATTTTGGCTGTCTAATGCTATTGTTTTAAGAGCAATTATATGCCAAACCACCAAAAAAATGGCGCCCTCTATTTCTGCTGGACCTAGTGTGAAAAGGAAAAGTGGGGCAGAGGGGAATGACAAAATATCTCCCTCACTGAGATGGAAGGGATCATCTCCCAGAAAAAATGAAAATACAACTGTTGAAAAAGGAGGTTTTGGTAACTGGGATGACCCCATTGTATACACATCAGCACTGGAAAAGGTAGAGGCTTGGATCTTCTCTCGCATTGTGGAATCTGTATGGTGGCTGGTAATTCCTTAACTATTTTCTCCTGATAAAGCAGCATATACTAGTTCTGGTTAAATATTACAAAGTTCTATTGGCATCTGATCTTCGATTCTTCCTGGTCTATATCCAGACTATGATTCCACATATGCAACATGTTGATGCAAAGGTCACCAAGAAGGGTGTGGGCTCTTCCTCATGGAAGACCTTTGGAAAGCTGTCTAGCTCATGTGATCATGAACAGGGGAAGTTTTCACAAGATATTTGGAAGAATGCTTTTAGGGAAGCCTATGAAAAGCTCTGTCCTATTCGAGCTGGAGGGCATGCGTGTGGCTGTCTGCCAGTGCTGTCTGGATTGGTTAGTATATAATTCCCCCCCCCCCCTTCTGTTGTGTCAAAATGTAACTCTATTGTTCTTTCTCTTTGGGTCTATTACTGTTCCTGATTTCAATTTTTTTTCTTTTTCTATGGAATTTAGTACGAGAGATTCCTGGTATCAAGTGAATCTTTAACAGAAACTGCTACGTAAAATCTTTAGTTCAAGATAATTGCGGTTATTAGGGTTGCCTCTTTTATATCTGGTCCAATCTTTGATTCACTTGAATTAGGGTGGTTAACTTGCAAGGTACCTTCATGCTTATGATTTGTGCAAATTGCTTAATATGTAATTAAGCACAAAGCTCCTGACCTGCAAATGTCTGTGTTAGATTAAAAATCAATTGATAATTTCCTTTTAACATGTAACTATGTTCGTTGTTTCGATTGATAAAAACTCTTACTTGCCTTTACCATGACATCAAAATGCTTCTTTTGCTAAATCTAGATAATGGAGCAATGTGTGGCAAGATTAGATGTGGCTATGTTCAATGCAATTCTTCGTGAATCTGCTGATGAAATCCCATCTGATCCTGTATCTGATCCAATCAGTGATCCCAAGGTTCTTCCAATACCCCTGGGTAAAACAAGCTTTGGATCCGGAGTGCAGCTAAAAACTGTGGTATATTTCTCGTACCCTTGTGTGAACTCCAATATCAGGCCATTCACCTATGACTTCACATAAACCTAAAGATGAGTTCAATTCATGCTTTATGAGAGGGATGCATATAAAATATTTGTTAACTCAACATGTTCTTTTGACTTGTGGGCTGTACTTCCCAGATTGGGAACTGGTCTAGATGGCTTACTGGCCTATTTGGTATTGATGACGATGACTCGCTTCAAGGCGACGATGACTCTGAATCAGCCAATAATGATGGGAGACAAATTGGACCTTGCAAGTCCTTCCATCTTCTTAATGCACTAAGTGAACTCTTGATGCTTCCTAAGGATATGCTACTGGGTACATCTGCCTGGAAAGAGGTTTTAGTGATGAACTTGACATGTTTATAGTTTTCTCCATTCACTTAATTGCAAAAATTTTCTTTCCTCACTCATGGTGATAGGAATTTTGTTTGTGAAGGTATGCCCTATGTTTAGCGCACCAGTAATCAGGAGGGTTTTAAACAATTTTGCCCCAGATGAGTTTTGTCCTGATCCAATTCCAGCTGCTGTTTTTGAAGCTCTGGATTCAGAGGTTAGATAAACATATATGCACTTAATTTCTTGATAATTCACTTACATGTCGTGATGAATTTCCTCCTCATTTGTAGAGTATATTTCTTCTGGCAAAAAAATAGTTGGGCATATTTCATGAAATTTGCTTGTTGGTTCACTTGAGCATCGGTAGCCTATCATAATTTCGCTCATTTATATCATAACATATAGTTGACTCCTAACTCATTGGTCGGCTAATTTGTAAGCCTGCAAAGCCAGGGAGAGATGCTGTGTCAGACAATGAGCTATTTGACATATAATGCTCCATTTATAATGGGACAAAAATTCTGTGGAATTTGTTTGTAATCTGTGGAATTTTTTTTTTTTTTTTTTTGATTTTATACAGGATGATCTGGGGGATGGTGGGGAGTGCGTCAAAAACTTCCCATGCATTGCGACTTCCTCAGTTTATATACCTCCCCCTGCATCTTCCATAGCAAGCATAATTGGAGAGGTCAGAAGCGAATCTAAGCTGAGAAGAAGTAAACCTTCGGTTCTCAGAAAAGCATACGCCAGTGATGATGAGCTCGAAGAATTGAACTCTCCCCTATCTTTGATATCTAACGATGGCTTCATGTCTAAAACACATTCTATAAAATCCAACTGGAAGTCTAAAGAGATTCAAAATCCATCTGCTGTCAGATATAAACTCCTCATGGATGTATGGATGAACAGCGAATAGTCTTGCAGAATCCGCAAAGCCATGCTACTAGTCTGGCTGCTGCCTTTCTGGGATGTTACTTGTACAAAAGAAACGGCTATATCTCTTTTGCAGATCAGAAATAACTTCATAATGTATATTAATAATATGTAGACAGTCACTAAATAGGGTCCTAGAACCGGCATCTGTTAGATTGAGGTGTTTTTATACGCTTGTTTTTAATTTTTTTCTAAAACAGTTTGTCCCAAAATGGAAATGCAGAAGTTGAGGCTTTGACCTAATAGATAGCTAGCTAGCTTTGTTTATTGCTTTAACAATCTAATTACAAGCAAGCCTGAAATGGTGGAGTGAAAAATTAAGAACCTGATTGCGGACGCTCGGAAATATGATGTCTGGTTCCGCCACCAGGGTGCATTTTGATTTTTGAGTGGCTGCTTGCGAGATAGCAGACCGGCAGAGAACAGTTCAGATCCTTGGAACCCAAAAGCCATCGTCACATAATTATTGGGTGGTGTTGGGCTTGCTAGTAGGAATGGGCTTTGGGGTCAGGTGTACAAGAGAAAGAGGGAGAGAAACCCATCTGGCCCAACTCCTAGCCCAGTGGATGATAATCCAGACCAGGGAAGGCTTGGCAGGGATGTGGAGAGCAACGATTTTTCTGACATGCAGCAGAGTAGTGGGAGTGCGTAAAAAGAGCAGTTGAAGGGGTAGTGGGGATATGGAGAGAATTGTATTGGGGAGGAGGGGGTCCTGACCTCTCGAAATATTCAGGAGGAGAGCTATAGCTCTAGTGAGTACGTAGGTTACTGTTTCATTCCCTTGTTTTCCTAGAGCGATTTCTTAGTGAGGCAGTTCTGTGTCGTTATTGTGCTCTTGAGCAGTGTAATCTTTTTTCTGGCTTAATATTGAGAATCCAGTATTTCTTTCAATCCACGAAAATCACTCTTAATCTAGTCGGACCTATCATCTTGGTATCAGAGCGGACGATCTTGCGGGGTATGGTTGGCACCAGAATGGAAGGAAGGATAGAGCAGTTAGAGAAGACGGTAGAGGAGGTGCAGAGGAAGCAGGGTGAAGCGGGCGAACAGCTTGCGGAAATCAAGTCGACTCTGGCACTGCTGTTGGAGAAACTCGAAGGAGGTGGAACGCGCCCCCCTCTTACCCCTGAGGGCGAGGAGACCGGTGGTGACGGTGTTCACGTGATTCCGGCGGTTGGCAGCGCAGAGGAGGAGAAGGCGGATGAGACGTACCAATCTGACTCAACCAAGTACCGGAAACTTGAGCTACCTCAGTTTGATGGGGATGACCCATTGGGATGGTTTTTCCGAATTGAGCGATACTTTACTGTTAGCGTCACCCCTGAGCGTGAAAAACTTGACACGGCGGTGGTAGGATTGGAAGGCAGAGCGTTGGCTTGGTTCCAGTGGCTGGACACTCGTTCACCGGTAAAGGCATGGCGTGAATTTAAGAAGGAGGTAACAGACCAATTTCATTGTCAGCAAATGGGGGATGAATACGAGCAGCTCATGGCCCTCAAACAAGAGGGCGCTATTGCCGAGGATGGGACAGTCCAACTGCTGATTAAATGGAGGGGTCTGCCTGACCACGAGAATTCTTGGGAAGATTTGCAGACTATTCAGACACAATTCCCTTCCTTCCACCTTGAGGACAAGGTGAGTCTTGCAGATGGGGGAAATGTTGGGCTTGCTAGTAGGAATGGGCTTTGGGGTCAGGTGTACAAGAGAAAGAGGGAGAGAAACCCATCTGGCCCAACTCCTAGCCCAGTGGATGATAATCCAGACCAGGGAAGGCTTGGCAGGGATGTGGAGAGCAACGATTTTTCTGACATGCAGCAGAGTAGTGGGAGTGCGTAAAAAGAGCAGTTGAAGGGGTAGTGGGGATATGGAGAGAATTGTATTGGGGAGGAGGGGGTCCTAACCTCTCGAAATATTCAGGAGGAGAGCTATAGCTCTAGTGAGTACGTAGGTTACTGTTTCATTCCCTTGTCTTCCTAGAGCGATTTCTTAGTGAGGCAGTTCTGTGTCGTTATTGTGCTCTTGAGCAGTGTAATCTTTTTTCTGGCTTAATATTGAGAATCCAGTATTTCTTTCAATCCACGAAAATCACTCTTAATCTAGTCGGACCTATCAGGTGGCAATGTAACCCAAAATTAACGAGCTGAAAAGAAGTGCACAGCAACAGAGAAGATAACATGCTCACTTGTAAAATATATAGCGGCCATACTCATGCAGGGCCGTATTCTGTGCCTTTCTTTACTCTAGGCAACATAGGAAAGGTAAACTCTCGAGGTTTTCCAAGGAAACAAAAAATAAAAACGAACAGACAAACAAACCAAAACTTGTGGAAATTTTTAAAAATTTCCGATTAACTCTGGCTCTCGTATACACAAGTACTAGAACGCCGCAAAGTAATATGAACGCTGGGTGGAAGTGGAAGATTGATGGCCTATTAGGCAGTCAACTTCTGAGTACAACTATTAGCATTAATGTGCTGAAGCTGTAATGCAGCCAAAAGTCCCTGCCAGGTTTCTCCAGGTCCACCAGCTACTTCAAAATTAATAAGTTTCTTCTGCTTACAGTAGTAATCTTCCAACGGCTTGCTCTGGAAAAGACAACAGAACTAATAATAAGACTAGTAACTCACAATCGAACCAAATGTAGTTGATATCAAAGTGTAACTTATAGAAAGGAAGAAATGGTTATTGTCACCTGTTCTCCAAGGTTGCGGAAATTTTCTTCACGAGAACTTCCACAATGGGATTTTAATTGTCCATTCTGCAACTGCTCAGATGGAGTCCCGCAGCAGCTCCTTCGAATATAATCCTGACGAGGTGTAAATTTTCCAGTTCCTAGATTTTTCTTCACCGAGTTTTCTTCCGAGTATTTGAAATTCACAACCAAATCAACACGAACAATTTGATCAAGAATCTCCTGTGTTACTAGAAAATTAATTCACACGGACAAAGAAATAATGTATCATGAGTATTTATAACTTCTCAAAGAGGAAACAATTAAACTTACAGCTTGCATCCTTGTACGAGGAATTCCATCCAAAATGAAGCCAGTTTCACCTCTTGAATATCCCTCCTCGAGCCTTCTCGATAGCAGCCCGAAAATTATTTCCTCGGGAACAAGCTTTCTTTCGTTCAGGGCATTCGCTATCTGGAATGGAGAAAGATGCCTAAGATACAAGAGTATGACATGTATTGGAAGGAAAAACAATTAGATCAACTGAGCTGAAGCATGTAAGACGAACTTTCAGACTTCATTACTCATTTTCCGATTCATCAAATATTAAACAAAAACAACATTTGAACTCACTCGATTTTGACACAAGCTCAAGGTATATTTGTTTGTGTTTGTGTGTTCCTCTCTTCACACAATGGGTGCACATAAAAGCATCAATAACAAAACCTATGCGAGGATCCGGAAAATTAGCTTATTCCCCTTTTCCTCATATCATACGGTTAATTGTTCCCTCCCGAATGCTCTTGCCGCAACTTTCCGAGACAACGAAAAAAAAATTGTAGCAACATGAATTCTTAATTTACAAGAGATGAAATGACCTGCTGGTAGAGAGCAGAGCGAGGGGTCAGCTCCTGACGAAGAAGGCTGCCCATAGAAATATGGGGAACCTCAAGCAACTTGGAGAGCCTCTCGGCAAAAACGTGCCGTTTGGCGCCCGGCTCCCCGATCATTACCCACCGAACTCCACATTCCGGTTCCCAACCGGCTGAGTCGGCCATGGCTCTCGGCCTGCACAGCTCGTACTCATCTTCGTCATCATCATAGTCGTACTGAACAGCCAAAGCCGCCGATCCGAAAGCTCGGTTGGAAAGGAACCCAAGGGCTCTGAGAGACAGTGGTGAAACCACTCTCCGAAGGCTAATCGCGGCCATTTGCAACAGCGGCGATTGGCAGTAGGGCTTGTGTCACACACAAGGAGGGAGAAGCGCAAACGGCGCAAAAAGGGCAAGAGGAATTTCGACGCGAGGTTTTAAGAGGAACTCATCTCACTAATAAGTTGGGGGAAATGCCGTAAAAAATTGCATTAATTACAAAACTGCAATGCCAAATTGCCAATCGTGAGGGTTCGTGGCGGGAGCAAGCCTCCCGTGAAGTTTCGCCAGCTGTCAGTTTTAAAAAAATCGTTTTTTTTCCAACACAGGAACTAATAGTTTTTTTTTTTTTTTAAATCAACAGAGGTACAAAATCTCATGGGCAGAATGAAAACAACTAACACTAATATAACAGAAAAGAAAACTCCTTAGCTATCAGACAAGGTAGAGAAACAAATATTTAAAAGTTCTTTAATACAACTAGAATATAAGACTACAACTAATGCATCTTCCACACCGTGCGACAAATTAGCCCGTCACTGGAACGAAGGTCGTAATACCTAACCAAAAGAGCAAGACTCTTCCATTGACGTTTTGGCAATCCACCCAACTACTAAATCTGCTTCTATGGGAACACCTCTGCAAGAAAGGTTCCTAACCAAATTCCTGGGGACAAAAATGTGCTCAAGGAGAACAACACTCATTATATTGTTAGAAAAAGCACAATCAAATGGACAATAAAAAAAAGGAACATAACTCCAACCCGAGGCTGAACAATAATACCATATACACTGAGCAAGCATATGTCTAGCCCAACAATGAACAGTAATGATCATCACACTGAACAACACACATGTCTAGTCACTGGCGAATAGCGTATACAGTCCTACTGAACGGGGCCAAATTGATTATTCCGAGTTGTCTATCTAATGCACTTTCCTTGCACATTTGGCCAATAAAATGTTTTTACCTGCTTTCCATAATCAGGAACCCCCGACCAAGCATAACCAATTTTTGACAAGGTCTTAAGTCCTATGTCTTTGGGGCTAGGATCAACTTTTCCTACTCTTGCCCCCTTAACCTTCCACACTAATATTAGTAGAACAAATACATCCTAGACAATGTATATTGACCTATAAAACCTACCGAATAGTGAAGAAATATATTGGACTACCCACAAAAATGATACTAACCAAGTCATACAGGGTATCAAGTCTTCTCCACAGTCATCAGGATTTAACCTAAAGAACCTAATATCCAGAGAAGCTATCCTACCAATTTCAAATATCAATCCCAAAAAGCATCAGAAGGAGAAGATCGAAGCTTTACTAAAGTATAAACCTCAGGCTCCAAGAAACGCAAAGAAGGTACCTTTAAAGGCACTTGTTTCAATGCCTTTGGCTTCCTCTGAATGGCTAAACAGCCCCTAATTCCCCTTATTAGTTGATTATTCATCTCCTTACAGTCATTTGGGATTCCTATCGATATCTTTGAAATCTGAAACACCATGCGCCACTCCTCCGCAAAGGATCTACCCCCAGACAACTGAACTCCCTTACTCCTACCTTGCAAAGCATCAACCTAATCCGTCCTTTCACTAGCATCCACTGATTCAAAGCATGACTCAACTTCAAAGGCCATGGGAGTACCTATAGGAGGTTGTCGTCGAAAGTCGTCTCGAAAGATTGATGTATGAACACCTCGCCGCCGACCACCCTATGATCTCACTCACCCATGCCGCTGTCACCAAATGTGTTCCCAATTAGCACCTCCACCAGTCGCGACATAAGGAACCTGCCAAAAGACTCCACCCGAAAGGGAGAAGAAGCCCTACTCCCGAAGGGACTAATTGCCACCACTGCAGCCCCCGACTACATTTAGACTACGGAGGTTCCCTAGACTGAGGGAGAATAAACCCTAACAGAGGGATATTTTTCACATGGCGCGCAAAAATTAAAATTTAACATCATTATATTATATATCCTTAGTTTTAAAAAATCGTTAAATTCTTAGCTTTAGTAGAATTTAAATAATTTTTTAATAGTTTTTTTTTTAAAAGAACAAAATGATATCATTTAAAGTAAAACACAGGTCTACAAGTGACCAAAGAAAATATTACAAACTACACTACTAACATTCTGATAATAAACTGAAATAGGTAAAACATTAAAGAGATTGCAAATGAAAGCTCTTGGTCAGGGACAAGACCTTCTGCCATGTAATGTCGTCGATTTCAGCTGGTTGTTTAGGAATCATGAGGAATGCTTTATTAACACGTGATGATCTAAGAGTTTGTTTGGGATGACAGAAGTGGTTTTTTTTTTTTTTGTGTGAAAAAAGCCTAATGGTGTCATTTTAATGTTTTGAGTTGACATTTTGACAACTAAGTTTTTTTCCCCAAAAATAGCTTGGAAAAAGAAGTTCAAAAGCCTGGCTTTTTAAAAAATAAGTCACTTTTGTCACCGCCAATCTAAACACAAATCATATTTATCATATGGCTTTTATCCTACCTTAAAGTTAGATTGAAAAAAAATAATTTCTGTCACCGATAATCTGAACGGACCCTAATATGGATCCATAATAATTTTTTAATAGTTAAAAAATAGTTAACAATGAAATCATCAGAATATTTATTAAAAGAAAAGTTTGACATTTTTCAACATGAATATAAAGCTTCAACAAATTATAATAACAGGTAAATAAATGGGCAATGGTGCAAAAATGCCCATGTTCATTTCCAAAAGGAGCATCTGGCACCATATAAAATTTTTTGACTCAAAAATACCTATATACATTACATATAGAACCTTAAATGCCACCACCGTTTGCATCCCTTAACGTCCGTTGCATCCCTTAATTTTTTGGCCATATGCTTGGATTAGCATCGATGGTAATGGATGCTGGTTCGCTGAAGCTCTCTCCCTCCTCTATTCGCGGCACCTTTTGCGGTGGTGATGGCAGAGCTTTCTCCCTGCACGCATGTCTTTTCCCCATATGGCAGAGCTCTCTCCCTGCACGTATGTCTTTGAAGGGAGGTCGAAGGACGAAAAGGGAGGTCGAAGGAAACACCGACGGTGAAATTAAATCAAGGACGGACAAAAAGGAAATCGAATTGGAGGGAGAAGGAGACGTAATCAGATCTGAGGGCGAACACATGACTATTCAAATATTCGAATAGTTAATAGAAACTATTAACTATTCGAATAGTTAAAAACTATTAAAAACTATTCGAATAGTTTATATTAACTATTCGAATAGTAAAAAAACTATTCGAATACTGAATAGTTTTAATTTCTATTCGTTATTCGAATAGTTTTATTACTATTCGAATAGTAATAAAACTATTCAAACTATTTGAATAGTAATATAATGCTCAGTGTAAAATGCTGAGTCTTACAAAACTATTTTAATATATCTTGTCACTTCTGCACCTATTATATAACCACATAGCTACTTTTGCACCTAAACAAAATATTTGTTGTTTGGTGCACTTTGAGAAAAAACACATGTGCATTTTGCACCTTAACCCTTATTATTATTTAGTTAGCCGACAAATATAGTGAATATAAGTTGAAAAATAAAATGATTAAAAAGAACCCATTCTCACGTACATAAGAACAGGCGAAGATGCTAAAATTAATTCCAGTGACCTTAATTTTTCGGGTAGATCGAATGAGATATTTAGTTTCTTCAGCAGCTTGAAACTGACGAGAAGGAAGAAGCACAGTAGGGAAGAAATGGCAAGTGTCCACGTGAATGAATAAAAAAGGGTCCCATCTTCACAAGTTAACGGACATCAAGGGATGCAAACGGGGATGGCATTTAAGGTTCTATATGTAATGTACATAGGTATTTTTGAGCCAAAAAATTTTATATGGTGCCAGATGCTCCTTTTGGAAATGAACATGGGCATTTTTACACCATTGCCCTAAATAAAAATTGCAAGGCATTTGGGTAGTTAAAAGTGTCTGGGAAAATCCATATTCTAAAAATATATTTCAATATTTTATTAGATAGAAATCTCATTCTCAATTTTATACAATTCACTTAAGATAAATTAGTAATTTAAAACACCGACTTGATTACAGTTATTTGGGAAAAAATCTCATAAAGAATTTTAAAAAATACTAAAAAGCATAAATATGCTTCTAATATTCATAGTACGAGAAGTGTTGAGGTTTGATTTATCTTTTTTTTTTTTTAAATTAAAATAAAATTACACAAATACCCTTAACAAAATCTTCGTCTTCTCCATCGTTGAGCATGTTTGTTTCAACTTATAAAAACTTATAAGTTGCTTTTTACGTAAATCGAGACACAACTCCTCTCACATACTTACTTCGTATACCGTAAATCACTATTAAAAAGCAACTTATAAGCAATCGAATCGCTCAACCAAACATACCCGATAAATCTTCTCCTCATCCTCCAACGACCGTCTTAAGAACAGGGTTCCAGAGGATGGTGGGCGGAACAAACTTGGCGGCCCAGATGTTGCCTTTAATAGCTTCGGTGAGCCTTATCTATAAAGGTTGAGACTGTATTTTCACCGTAGGACCAGCACATCGTATCACCGATGAGCACTAGTTCTTTCTCTGGAAATTGAGCAGTAGTTCCTTCTCCAAGAAGCTGAGTTGCATGAGGATCTATGGGGTCTGGTTTGTCATTGAAACTTTGTTGCATATTGCTGGTTCCTACATAGCTATGGCATAAATGGCATTGTCGTCTTCCTCTCATCCTTTTATTTTGCTTTCCTCTTTGGGCCACTAGTTGAATTTTTTGCAGTTTCCGCCTTTAAAACCATTCAACGAACCAACCAACCAAGCAAATCTCTGAATGCGTTTCCCCTTCCCATTAATTGTTCTTCCTACCTTTCGATCACAGCTTGCTTGAGTATGTGTGGTGAGCACGGTGATCCTCCCTGAGCAGCTGATCGTCGCTATCCTGTTGAGATTGCCAGTTAAATCTCTGCTTCGTTTCAAATTTGTATGTAAGTTATGGCGTTCTCCGACTTTCAATCCTCAATTTGCCCAATCCCATTTCGAAATGTCTTCCTCGATCGCCGATTAAATTGTTCACCTAGTCAAGGTCTGGACCTTGATCCATAGATTTCCACTCATCTCTCGATGACGATTCTGCGATTGTAAACCTTAATTTTCCGATTGTGCCACCTCCTCTTGGTGAAAATATTAGGGTTAGGGTTCTTGTAGAGGCTTCTTGCTTCTAGATCTTGATTATCACTTCTCTATGTGAAATCCATCAACTAGTTTCTACAAGAGAGTGTCGTACTTCCCTATGCCTTCACAATTTTTCCCTTTCATTCATGGTCTCGGCTATGATGCTTCCGATGATGACTACTCGAAGAAATCGTCGCCGGCTATGATTTTAATTTTATCGAAGATGGAGAAGACAAGATTTTAATTTTGAATTTTGAAAAGAATAAATAAGACCCTTATACTCCTCTGAACCCTAAACCCTTATTTGATATTATTTCATTTTAAATAAAGGTGTGAATTCATTTTAATTTTAAAAAAGATAAGTAAGGTCCTAATATTTTTTTGATATTATAAATATTAAAAATATTTTTATTTTTTAATGTTTTAAAAATTCTTTATAGGAAATTTTTTCTTTTTTTTCTTCAAAAAACACTAACTTGATTATAACTGTCTCCCCTTTGCCAAAAATAAATGATTGCAAGTTTGTAGTCGTAAATGTAGAGCTGCTAATATGGGTTCAACCTGTGGGCTGAACCCACAGACCCGCCGGTTGGAACAGGGTTAGAGTTGAAAAAATCTCAATCCACAAAAGTGCGGATCGCACAGGCCTGCATCATCGGGCCAGCATACGGGTTGGCGGGTTGGCCAACAAATTTTTTTTTTACTTATAATAATTTCACAAAATTTATAAATTGTTCACTCTTATCTTGGTACCCCTCTCAATCTAAAGAGAAAAATTTTTAACCTCTTCCTTTCTTTTTTAAACAAAATTATTATATTTAGGTTGTTTGATTATGAGTTTATATTTTGTTTATAAACTTTGGCAAATTTGATAATTTTATCTCTTGAATTGTGAATTATGTTTTTAAATTTTTATAAGAGGAATGACTGATGCTAGAAAGGTAAATTTAATAACTCATATATATGTGTCTCGTATTTTTTACCGTTTTTTAAAAATAGGAATTTTTCTTTTTCAAAAAAAAAAAAAGCGAACCCGCGGGCTGGCCCGTAACCCCCACATTGCGGGTTAGGGTTGGCAAAATGCCAACCCGAGAGGCTAGCACCCACGGTCTGCGGGTTGGTGCGGGCCAGCCCGCGGGCTCTACGTAAATGACATGACACTTTTAGGAAATACATACAAATAACGATGATGAATTGACAAGGGAAACTAAGGGTTTGTTTGGTTCAACGAAGGGAAGGGGATGTGAGGGGTTGGAAGATAGGGGATATGAGAGGTTTTAATATTACCTTGTTTGGATTGATCAGAAGGTAAGGGAGGAGAGGGATTTTTTTTTTTTTTTGATAATAGAAAGTTTAGGTAGGTTCGGCACCAGTCCCCTACCAAGGCCAGGGCACGGCCCCAGGGCTCTTCGAACGCTTACAAGGGACTTACGAGATCGCCTACCAATGAGGTCTCCCCATCAGTCAGAGGGTTCGAACACACTCCCTTGTGATCGGGGTAGCAAGACCTTAACCAACTGTGCCAAACCTCATTGGTGAGGAGAGGGATTTTAATGTTACTTTATTTGGTTTATGAGGGGAGAGGAGGGGAGGGAAATTATTTTCATATGGACAACTTTACCCTTATGTTATAAATAATTTTTTCCTAACTCTATTAGATGTATAATAAAGTTTAATTATAAATAATTTTTTATGTCCTAGATTATAAATAACATTTAATATTATATATATATATATATATATAATTATATTTTATAATTATAGTTATATATATATGTTAGTTAAAAACGGCGAAAACTACTTTTGGGTTAATAGCAAAATTTTATAAGCATTTTAGTCCATACAACAAGTTAGTTTCAATCTCCCCTCCAAATCCCCCCAATTTAGGGGGAAGAGGTTTTGAGGGGAGGGAGGGGAAAATTTTCCCTCCCCTCCAAAATTTCTTGTAGGGCCTGTTTGGTTTAAAGGGAGGGGATGGGATGGAATGGGAGGAGGGAGAATCACCTTGTTTGGTTTGGTTGGAGGGGGAGGAAGGGAAATGGTTTTTAATGATCCTTTGTTTGGTTTAAGAGGGGAGGGGAAGGAAGATAATATTTAATTTACCATTTTATCCTTAAACATTAGTTTATATATTTTTCTTTATATAAATTATTTAAATTAGTTTACACCTCAATATGAATTATATAATTTATAAAAAAAAGATGAAGATATAAAATAGAAATAATTTTCAATTTTCCTCAACTTAATTTCTTATTATATGAATATTCCAGTAATTATCATATTAAATTAAATGAAAAATTCCTTCTATTGAAAAACAATGCAGAGGAGTTGCAAAAAAAAAAAATAGATTTCATGCGCTCACACTTGTATTATGGATTTATGGATAACTCTGGTAAAAAAAACAAAGATTTATGGATAACATTTTACAGTCGAATTCACCTGCGAAAATATCATCACCAAAATTATATTTTAATCGCCATTCATTCCGCTGGAGATATTTATACTCATGATTTGGTTGAACTACAAGGTTGGAAAAAAACACACACAAGCGTGAAACACAAGAAGTTATATTTTTATTGAAGACTTATAGGGTATAATTAGGAATATGAAAAGATTATGGGGGTAAAATAGTCTCAAATTTTTGGCTCCCTCCAAAACCCCCCAATTTGGAGGGAGCCAATTTGAGGGAGTGGGAGGGATTTGGAGCCCCTTTTTTGGGGCCCCTCCCCTCTTACTTTTCATACCAAACAAGGGGAGGGGCTCATTTTTCATCCCCTCCCCTCCCCTCCCCTCCAACCAAACAGACCCGTAGGGTGTGTTTGGTTTGAAGGGAGGGGATGGAAGAAAAAAGTAAGAGATTACCTTATTTGGTTTGGTTGAAAGGAAGGGGATGGAATGGGTTTTTATAATTCCTAATTTGGTTTAAAAGGGGAGGAGAGGGGAAATATTAATCAAATTACCATTTTACCCTTCATCTTAATTTTATATTTTTATTTATACTTGTTGGTAAAAATTTTTTTTATTTTAATAGGGGATATAAAAATACTACTATAATGATATTTTTAATTAGTAAAATAATATATTTTAAAATTAAATTAACAATTTTATTTTGAAGATAGAAAATATATATAAAAGTGATCTAGTATATGGGGTTAGATACCATATGGAAAATCGGCCAAAAAAATAAAGATACCATATGGAAAACCTAGGCAAAGGGGGAAAAAAACAACATAGCATATGAGAAAGGAAGAACATACTCCATCGGGAAAAAAAACTTCATCCAAAAAAACAAGGAAGAGGAAGAACGCATGGCAAGAAAAAGAACAAACTAATTGACGGGTGTGTTGAAGAGTTGAAATTCAATCAGCTTCATCCTCTACGCATCTTTAAGCGTGGCTTCACTTCTTCAAGTAAGTTGCAACAGTGTTCATGGCAAAAAGCAGAGGGAGTTATGGACGGATGACGTGAGAGCTTTGGAGCATGGATGTTAGTGGGATATAAAAAATATCATAGGGGTAAATTAGTCAAGATATTTTGTTCCTTTCAAAAAAACCCAAATTTAGAGGGAAACGGCTTCCGTCCTTTTCTCTCTATGGGTTGTCGGATTGAGATTTCAATAATCCGGATTTAATATATTATAAAAATATTATTATTATATTAGGTTAGGTTTTAGTTAAATAGGTCTAAACATACATTGGAGCTTTGAAACCTGAGCTTGTGTATAGGTGTTTTCTTAGACTTGAACTTGAGCCTTCAAAATGTCTAATAAGATCTAAAGCCTTTTTAAAGGCCTATTTAAAACATATGCATTTAAATAAATATAAATCCTGTGCCTCCAAATTTATTTACAACCTCTCAAACCTATTTAAAAACATATGTGATATCTTAAAAGTATAAGATTGTAATATAAGAGTTTAGTGAGAAGAATGATACATAGTGACAAAAATTGCCTAAGTAAGTCGGAATAAGAAATATCAATATAAGAAAATATATCTTTTAAAATCAATAAAGCACAACAAGTAGTGCCACGTAAAGCTAGATTTTATCTTTTTTTTCCCCTTTTTCTGTAGAAATCGAGAAAAAGTCCTATGAGGTTATAATATTTCACCGAGGCATCATTGAAATAAATTTATACAATTTTTTTGTTTCAATGTACGGCGCAAATAAAGAGAGAGGGAGTGAGCTAACATTGCAATTTTGAATGATTGAAAGGAAGAGATCGAGGTAAACGTATTCCATTTATAAATATTAAAGTTGAGTCTGTGGTGAATGATGAGATGTGAAACTTAAGGTAAATACTGAGTTAGTGATTTTATAAATAATTTATAAAGGGTTTAGATTATATTATACACAATTATATATAATAATATAAATTAAAAAATTAAATAGGTCAGGCCTGTAGGCTTATAGGTTATACTTTATAAAAATACATATTTACCTAACTTTGGAGAAATTAAGAATAGTAGTTAAATTAGTTAATCTTATTTATTTTCCTAAAATGCCCTTATTTAATAAAGGTGATTTAGATATACTATGTGAATCTACCTTAAGCAATGAAAAAGTGTGCTGGCGGCAACTAACAGTACTGTGGTTCTTAAGGTAGGAGTATGAAGCAGATATACTCACATGAAGTGTGAAAAAACATAGGTGTGTTATAAAATTATTATTGTGTTTCATTATTATTGAGAAAGTATTAATGTGGGTATTTTGGGAAGAAATTGATAAAAATTAAAACTTTGTCCTATAATTAGGACCAAAATCAACTCTTAAATGTTGTCCTATAATTAGGACCGGAGGGAGTATTTGACTTGTTTACCTAAATAAGTTTGACAAGTGTAAAAAAAAACGTTTGACAATGAGCCTGAACCTAACATATTTACTAAATAGGCGAGATTAGGCTCAATGTAGATTAGGGTATAGGTCTCTGACAAGAATCTAACCTATTTCCATTCTAGATGAGAGTTAATCAAGAATGCAAAAATTATTATCAAGAATAAGGGAGAGCTTGGCTAAATATAATGATCAGCAGAGGTATTTCGAACCCTATTCACATGATGAACTAGAACCTTCCAGATCGTTATTTTAAACTTTGATATATATATACCTATTTTTTCCTTTTGTGATGGTTCCCAGATGAGAGAAAATGTAAACCCATCATTTAAGCGGATAGTGAAAAAATTGTTCTTGAAAGTGAGTGATAGATGTTTTGTTGAATTTTGTAAGTGGTTTTATGGTCATGTTAAGAAGTTTTTTGTAAGAGGAATATTAAAGACAGAAGGCTGCACATGTTAAGAAAATCAACTAATGTTAGTTTCAGTTCCAAATTGAGATTTGCTGCCAAGTTTATCCTTCCTTTCCTTCCCAACTAATGTTCTCCTTTTTACTCATTGATTCTTAAAATAAACGTTTGATAACATATAGCATATACGTGTGTGTGGCTTGTACCGTGAAACCAAAACTTTATTTTTTCCCTAAAAAAAGTATGTATTGTATTTGCGATCTGACTAGTATTTGTTTTATACAGATTTCTGATTGTATAATCATTTGTTTTATTGATGCATTTTGATTTTTATAAAAAAAAGAGTAGTATATTTTTTGTCAGTTATATTTCTTTTACTTTTTTTATGAAAAAAGGCATCAAACTAACAATTAACTAGTTATCTTTCCTTTTAATTAATTTATTTTATTTTTATTTTTATATTTCATATTAAAATAAAATGGGAAAAAAATACATATTTAGTATCTTTTTTATTGTTGACATTTTAATGATCAATCTGTAGATAGTTAAAATATTATTATTCTATGTTGACTATATATGTTTTAAGGCCAAAGGAAAGTCTAGGTTAGAAAAGTTTTCAATATTTAAAATGTTTATTATTCACTTGGAGTTGGAGGCCTAAAATAGTAAAAGTCACCGGAACCTGAAAAAAGATAGAAAATATGGAGTAAATCACAAACAAATCAAATTACTTAGTCCTAAAACAGTTTTCTTTTAGCAATATATAATAAACAACCATACTTACATCAAGTTTTTATATCCATTACATTAAGTTGATCAATCACATAAGATCATGTGTCCTATTTTTTTCATATGGGTTTATAGATATATAATACTCATAATAGTTAAAAAACATGACGCATGATCACATATGATTAAAGAACTTGACAAAACAGATATAAGAAACTTGATCTAAGTATTTTCTTATAATAAAATAGTGTATAATAACTAAGATACTGAAAATCGGACTGGACACTGAAAGGCCGAAGCACTGGGTTAAGAGTCAGTAGTTCATACCAGAGTCAACCCGAGGTTAGACTGGAGTCAATTTAAAAAATATATATAATTTAAATGTTCATACATATCATTTAAAAAACTACATGAGAGTTTTTTTTTTCAACCAATAGTTCAATATAATATCTTGAACCTAATGCCCACAAAAATATCATTAAGTACATAAAGATTTTTTTCCAATCAATGCCAAAAGTATTTCACAGTCCATTTAAAACTCTTTACAAATCAAAAAATTTTAGGAAAATATTTTTCTTTTTTTTTAAAAAGCCAAAACAACTTCGTTTAGAATATAAAAAAAAAAAACAGGACAACTCATGACTAGGCCGGGTCACCCCAGTTCACACTAGATCGACCGGTTCAGTCAATCCCAGTTTTTTAACTTCAATTGGATCGAACTGATAACCAATTTTTGATCTGAACCGGTTGATTCAATCCAGTCAAATTTTGAACACATTCGTAACAACATAATATAATTATTAATTAGCGACCCAAGGTAAGGATTCTCAACCTGTCATTCGAGTTAAATACCAGCATTCAATTCCAACCACGTGTAATGCGTGAACGAGGTCTAATCAATTATTTCAATTCAGTTTAGGATTAATTGACACTCAACACGAATACTAATATAAATATAAAATATAAAATTTATAATAAGCGACAATGTTTATATATACTCGATATAAGTATATTAATTTCGTGCAAAGCGCATGGCTCAACGGGGACCTAAAATAATTTGCCGAATTAATTTTGAATTAGAGGAAAGAGCTGGTCAAAATATTGGCGTGCATTAAAAAAAAAAAACACCTACGAAGTCACGTTGTCCTCCGTGGGCGTCCATTAATAAATATGGCACAATGTAGGGATGACCGTTTCCGGTCCGCTCAGGCGTTCGGCCGGCCCATCGCAGAATTTATAATTAGTTAATTTACTACTCTAATAACATGGTCCTGTCGGTTTGCTCTCTAGATTGGAGGTATGTCCTAATCTTAATGAACCCCAATAAAAAAAAAGTGTCTCAAATATAATTATTTCCAAATGAAATATACATGTCTATAAAACATATATGATGTCAGTTGAAAAGAATTTTTTGTCTATAATATAGATAATGTAGAGAATTATAAATGATCATTTTAATTTTACTCATTTATTGGTGATATATATTGAATATTGAAGAAAAATAAGAGAAGACAAGTTTATATAAGGAAAATGTTAATTGTTTTTAAAATTTAAAAAATATTTAATGAATTAACTATACTTCATTGGTTTTAATGAGACACTTCCTCTTATCCTATCTATAAGAGTTTGATAACGTGCTTTAAGAAATATATTAAATTTTTTTAAAAATAATAAGTATATCTATTTTTTTTTTATCAAGCATACCCTTATTTGTGAGGATAATTAAAAAAGATAAATGAAGTAAATACAAGTATCACAAATATTTTAATTAAAGTAATATATATATAATTAAAGAGGGATAAAAATAAAAAAAACCTTATTAAATCTTTAACAACTCTTATTGACCTTTTATGAAAAGAATCCAACAATTTAAATTCTAAACTCTTATAAAAATGACGCGTGAGAGTACTTGAAAGCCACTTCCGTTTTGAATTAAAAATTATATATCACATACTCTATATTCATCTTCCAATCTCTGAGGAGCCACTCAACGTACGTGTCTAAAACCTAAATTTTCAGTCGGATAAAAAACACGGTGGAAACGTCTCTGCTCTTTCTTGCCGTACAATCGACAATTGCCAAGTCCTCCCTCCCTTCCCTTTTTTCAATACCAACTCCTAAGTCCTTTCGGGTACGCTAATATTTTGATTATTTTTGCGCTTTGAGACTATTAAATAGGAAAAATTAGAATGAAGGACCTGAAAGAAAAAATATTAATTGATAAGAATCATAAAAATTATAATTATTTAAAAAAATCATATACAAAAATATAAAATTGAAAATACTAAAATGCCTCCAACAAAATCTTTTATATTCCCTACAACATTTTCTTTCACATTCTATTTTTAAAACTAAGACAAAATTCTAAATTTCACTTAATTAAACAAAAGTCTTCTCAATTTTCATTTTTGAAAATTTGCATAGATATCTATGGGAAAAAATTACACATTATTTAATTTTGTAAAAATTATAATTTTTTAAAAACCAACAAAAATTTTAATTAAAAATTAAAATTATATAATTTTAACAAAACTCAAGGTATTTTATAATTTATTATATATGTTACCCCAAAAAAATTTATACGATTTACTTTCATTTTAGAAGAAAATTTATGTGTGTTAAGAAAATTCATTTAATCTTAATAAAATTAAATAATTAATTATATCTAAATAATTAAATGATATATTGATTAATGAATATGAAACTTGATTAAAAACATTAAAAAATATTAATTTAATTGTTGTTAATTAAATAACGCATTAAAAAACATTAAAAAATATACGATAATGATGGGCAGTTTTAATTTTGATTTTATTTATTTTTAAATTATAAATATAAGAGATAATATAGGAAATTTAGTTAGGGCAATTTATTAATTTAAAATTTATTTTATGTCTTTCTAAGTAATTATAATTTTTACAGTCCTTTATAATAAATATGATTTTCTCTAGGTTCTTTATTTAATTTCCCCTACTAAATAACCAATTTCATTTTCTATATTTGAAATTCATCATCGTGATAAAATAATATGATTATTATTATAAAACTACGTCGGTATAGTTTATAGCCCATGGGATATGTCAACCATTACATAAAAATATACCCATTCGTAACACTTACGTACAAATATACCCATTTACATTTCTGGGTGAATTTTCTCTCATTTCATTTTCCCCGCCTTTTACATGTGTGATCACTTCGAGGTCGATTTTGTGGGAGAAGACCCTTCGGCGGCTCCTCGTGTCCCATGAACCAGGAATAGCAGAAAAAGGAGGAAATTGAATTTAAGTCTTCGACAAGAAAAAATATTATAAAATAATTTTTTAAAATCTTAAAATTGTATTTAAATCTTATGAGATTTTTTTACAATAAATTTTATTTATCAAATGTTTATGGATTTGTTAATGGACCCTCATGAACTTGTTAGTGTAAGCGTGTTCATCCCTGGATTTGTGTGGATGTCTATAAACTTATCAATGGAATTAGAATTTATTGTAAATAAGTCTCATGAAACTTAAATACAATTTAAAATTTTAAAAAATTATTTTATTATATTTTCTCTTATCCAGACGTAAACATTATTGGGAGAATTGCTAAAAAAGACCTCACCAGCAACTTATTTGTCAAATGGGACCTGGGAAGATTATCTGCACACGGAGGGAAGATTATCTGCACACGGAGAGAAGATATCTGCACACGCAGGGAAGATCTTTGCACACGTATAGGGAAGAAGTTTGCACACAGGGAAGATCGTCTGCACACCAGGGAAGATATTCTGCACATGTGGAAGATGATCTGCACGCGAAAGTCCCATTTAACAAATAAGTTGTTGGTGAGGTCTTTTTTCACAATTTTCCCAACATTATTTCTCTAGAAAAAGATGTTTTAATTTTTCAACCCACTTTTCCCCAGAATATTCAGCCTACCAATAGTTTTTCGAACCTAATTGATTCTTTCTACATACGCATTTAATTACGAAAGGGCCAGGCAACTTCGTACAGCACCGAAGAGAGAAAGGCAACCATGCCTCGTCCCACAAGTTAACTTTGGTCAACCCAATCCACGCCCGCATCATTCATCGATATATAGATACCTCTATCCTTAACCTCTTCACATTTTCAAGTCATTCTTTAATTTGTTACTTATTCATCTTCATCATTTTTTTTATGCCTTCCATTGACAGACTTGAGATTACTGATTTGTTGCATGACAGTTATGGACAAGGCGACGCAGTATGGGCGTGTGTTTGAGCTCTTTGACGGAGACGGAGACGGGAGGATATCGGCGAAGGAGCTGCGGCAATGTGTGGAGGCGATAGGCGGGCGGTTGACGGAGGAGGAGGCGGAGGCGGCGGTGGAGTATTTGGACGCCGATGGAGATGGGCTGGTGGGGTTGGAGGACTTTGTGAGGTTTGTGGATGGAGGGGAAGAGGAAGAGAAAGTGAAAGACTTGAGAGAAGCGTTTAAGATGTATGAGATGGAAGGAAGTGGGTGTATAACGCCAAAGAGTTTGAGCAAAATGCTTAGCAGATTAGGTGAATCCAGAAGTGCAGACGAATGTCAAGTCATGATCTCTAGATTTGATCTCAACGGTGATGGCGTCCTCACTTTCGATGAGTTTAAGGTCATGATGTTGTGATTAATTATTACCTTTGTTTCCTTCATTACACACACACATATCTGTATCGAGTGATTCATGGGCATACATTTTTTAGGTCACATATTTTACGTTGTTCACAGAACAAAGTAACGTGAAAGCAGACCTCATACTGCTTACTGCTTCCGAGCTGATCTTATATTAAGTACAGGGGAGAATCATTGAAGGGAGGTTTTTGATGTTATTATATTTCCCCCCTCCTTTTGTAATGGAGTGATTATGATTAGATAGATGTAATGTATACTTGATTCTCTTCTCCAGTTTGTCTTCCTAGCTCTATTTATATGGGTAGCCCATTTATTTCTTGTTTCCGTACGTTCGTTTTTACTTTTATTCACTGTACTATTGGGACTCGGTCATGCATTGAGAGTTCATATATATATGTTGACCCACCGTGCCTGTAACGCCATCCATTGCCAAACCATTTCATGCTATTTGCTTTGCATATTCAACGACATGGTCATGTCTCGATCATCAGAAAAATATACGAGCTTGTTCTTGATTGGCGGGCTAATTTTGACAAAGTAGTTTACATATATCACTGTTATTAACTAACATAAATCTCAACAATGAGAATGGGGGTTCCAAATTGACTTCCCACATGCCTTAATAGCATATTCTGGCCCAAACTCTATATGTTTGGTATTACGTTAAACTTGAAGTTATTTTGGCTTCCAACTCACTTTAAAGTTGAAGCTACTTTTTCTTATTTATATGATGTGTCACGGTGCATTAACTCATAGTTCCTGCTTTTAATGCACTCCTGACCTACCCAAGTTGCTATGAAATTAACCAGAAAACCTTTTATCGGGGATGATAATGAAAGCCACAATGACATTGGACCTTGGTGATGATCAGTATGGGCAACAAGGGTAGAAAACTTATCTAACTCACGTATTCCTTTGATTCTTAATATAAGATATATTTAAAAAATTGATTTTAATCCTAAATATAAGATATAATTTTTATAATTTTCAATTTTTACATAATTTAACTAATTAATCAAATTAGATAAATATATCTTATATTAAAGGTTAGAGGGAGTATTATTGTTCTGTTTGTTGATTGTGGAAAAGAGTCCCACATCGGTGGGATCTCTTTGGATGAGGGAGGATTTGTAGTATAAAAGGGAGCCCCCTCCTCCCTTTCTCTTCACCCCTCAACTTGTCTATTTCCTTCTATAAGGCATTTTGTATCTCCTCTTCTCTTATAGTATTTCACTTATAAATTATTTAAAGTGAAATTAGATTCTGGTATTTCCCTTATTGGTGTCCTATTTATTATTTATTAGCTGTTATTAGATATAGTAGTTGTGATTTATTATATTATTAAATTACGTCTAGAGACTCTGTTTCTAGTTTGTGATTTTTTAGTATAATTGGTTACGCTCTATATATCCCGCTTCCGCAACAATTGGTATCAGAGCCAAGGTTCTGTCTGAGTATGCTCTGTGGTTGCAGTGTAATCTGAACTTCCACATCAGAAAAGAATTACTTTGGGCTTTTGTATTGACAGCTATTAAATAGTATCTGGAGCAAAAATGGCGGACAAGAAGATTGAAGAATCCACATCAAATGTCGACAACTCGTCGTTGACATCTTCACTTATGGCAAGAATTGTGTCAAATGCGAAGTTTGCAGTTGAAATATTTGACGGATCTAGACATTTTGGGATGTGGCAGAGCGAAGTTTTTGATGCCCTTTTGCAACAATCACTAGACTTTGCTATTGAAGAGAGAAAACCAGATAGCATGGGGGAGGAAGATTGGATGAGGATCAATCTTGTTGCTTGTGGTACCATTCGATCGTTCCTTTCAAGAGAACAGAAGTATCCATACACAAAGAAAACTTTTGGATATAGACTATGGAAGGCATTGGAGGACAAATTTTTGAAGAAAAGCACTCAGAATAAACTTCATATGAAGAAAAGATTGTTTCGCTTCACATATGTACCTGGTATCACAATGAATGATCATATTACCAGCTTTAATAAGTTGGTAACAGATTTGCAGAATCTGGACGTGACCTTCGAAGATGAAGATCTGGCTTTGATGTTGTTGGGATCACTTCCCGATGAGTACGAGCACCTGGAGACTACTCTACTTCATGGCAAAGAGGAAGTATCTCTTAGAGAAGTTTATTCTGCGCTATACAGCTATGAACAAAGAAAGAAAGAGAAACAAAGTAGCGGAGAAGCAGAGGCACTAGTCACAAGAGGGCGTACTGAAAATCAGTCGAGATCAAGGAAAGGGAGATCCAAATCGAGGTCCAAACCCAGTAAAGATGAATGTGCCTTTTGTCGAGAAAAGGGCCACTGGAAGAAGGATTGTCCGAAATTGAAGAACAAATCCAAACACAACAATGAGAAGGCTGTTATGGATTCAAATGTAGCTGACTGTGATGATGAAAATTCAGATTTTTCACTATCTACAACGACGTTGTCAAAATCGTCAGGCGTATAGTTGTTAGACTCAGCTTGCAACCATCATATGTGTCCCAACCGAGACTGGTTCACTGATTTCCAAGAAGGAGGATGTGGAGTTGTCCACACAGCAGACAACACTTCACTTACCGCATATGGCATTGGTTCAATTCGTTTGAGGAACTATGATGGACTGATCAGAACATTGACTGATGTTCGATATGTACCGGATTTGAAGAAAAATCTCATTTATGTGGGAACTCTGGATTCAAAGGGATTCAAAATCACCATAGAAAGTGGAGTAATAAAGATACTTTCCGGTGCACTGGTGGTAATGAAGGGTATACGAAAGAACAATAACACGTACCACTATCAAGGTAGTACGGTTATTGGAATAGCAGTAATGACATCCAGTGATGAGAAGGAAGTAGAAGCGACGAGGTTGTGGCATATGCGCTTGGGACATGCTGGAGGTAAATCCTTAAAAACTCTATCAGATCAAGGGTTGTTAAAAGGATTAAAGCATTGCAGTTTGGATTTTTGTGAGCACTGTGTAAAAGGGAAGCAGACAAGAGTTAAGTTCGAAACAGCTATCCATAATACAAAAGGTATTTTGGATTATGTTCACTCTGATGTTTGGGGTCCTTCCAAAACACTGTCATTGGGAGGAAAGCATTATTTTGTAACCTTTGTTGATGATTTTTCCCGAAGTGTGTGGGTGTATACAATGAAGACCAAGGATGAAGTGTTGGGAATCTTTCTCAAATGGAAGGTGATGATAGAAACACAAACAGACAGGAGGATCAAATGTCTTCGTACATATAACGGAGGAGAATACAGGAATGATCCTTTCCAGAAGATTTGTGAGGAAGATGGCATCGTCAGACACTTCACAGTCAGGCATACACCACAATAGAATGGAGTGGTAGAACGCATGAACCGGACTTTGCTGAAGAAGGTTCGGTGTATGTTGTCCAATGCTGGCTTGGGCAAAGAATTTTGGGCTGAGGCAATTACATATGCGAGCCACCTCATTAATCGTCCACCATCTTCTGTTATTGGTGGTAAGACACCCTTGGAACAATGGTATGAAAAACCTGCTACAGATTACGATTCTTTACATGTATTTGGCTCAACTGCATATTACCATGTGAAAGAATCAAAATTGGATTCGAGAGCAAAGAAAGCCATTTTTTTGGGAATCACTTCTGGAGTCAAAGGATATCGTTTATGGTGTCCAGAGACAAAGTGTGTGTTTGGTGAGCTCATTTGGACAGCCTTAAGCCCAATTGGACATGTAAAAGCCCAATTAGTAGTTGTGATTTTTTTTCTTTGTTTGGTTGATAAGATGTGACATTGGGCTTTTGATAAAATTGGCACTGTAGATGGACGTTTGAAACAAGCTCATAACTGCAGCTTTAATCAAAAGCTCGATCATATATCCGTTAAAAAGATTTAATGCGTTTTAAATTCCTTACCTAACCTCTCCTTCTCTCTCTCCTCGTTATACCATTCGAGACTCTGGTTCTGCATTTGGACGACGACGAAGCACTCCACTCGCGGCGGCGGCTGCAGCTCGAGAAGGTCATAATTGCGGTGTCCCATTTTCCTGCGTGGTGTCAGTCTTCTGCCGTGTCTCGGGTGTGGGTCTTCCTCTCGGATGTTTTCGGCTGCAGCACAGAAGGTCCGAATAGCTTCCATTTCTCTCGGCCAGTGAGTTTCTCGGTGGTTTTCGTCGGGCTTGGCTCTGGTGGTGGCTGATCAAGGTGCTGCGGCTGTGGATCTTGTCCATCGGTGTCGATCTGTTTGGCTGTTGAGGTTTGAAACTTGATTTAACCTTCATCTTGTTTCATTTCCCTTTATCTGTCCCTCTCGTCGATCTGGTTTGTCGACGTGATCTGCTGCTTGACTGCCTTGTTTAGATTCTTCTGTTAATTAGAACAAAATGTTGTCAGAGGAGATAATGAGAGAAGAGATGCGAACAGAGGGAATGAGAAATTCTGAATGTGTGGAATTGTTTCATTCTCGGTGGTTATATGCATGATTCGCTGGAATTGTGTGAAATTCTGAATGCGTTGAATGTGTGGAATTGTTTCATCTCTGGTGGTGTTTTGATCTTTAAAAATAAGTGTGAATCCCTCAATTGGCTATCTTATATAATATCTTTGTTTATCTACTGATCACGGTTTATTTCCGAGTCTTCAAGTATAAATATTTGATGTAATGTAGTTGATAAATTATGAATTTTAAGTGTTCACCTGGAAAGAAACCATGAACTCTGTCTCATCCCTGTTAAGGTCTTCTGTGGCATTTTTACTTTTGTGCACAGTAATGTTGTGGCCGGGAAATGAAGATATTGCTGTTGTGGGATGAAATATTTTCTGGAGGTTGAGGGGCTTTTGATAGAAAATAAGTCTCACCACCATAGTATTGTACTGACATGCTTGAATGCTTGCAGACTTTCAATATGCTCGTTCAAGTGATATAAAGTTATGCGTTAAGAATTTTAATTATGTCAAGTGGAGCTGTGGAATTTTTTCAATTGAGTATGCTGTGCAATCTGCCAAGCTCAACCTTATGTTGCTCTACTGTGTTGTTTCTATTTTTTTGGTTTATCTTAACACTCCTTTTGGTCCTTTTCATAAGAGATCCTACAATGTTTGCTTGGTCTTTAACATAAGGTGTTTTAGAAATTGTCTGAATCATTAATTTTCTAGATACATTTCTTGTTCTGATTAAGGTCTATGGTCGTTTTTTGACAGGCATGCATCAGAAGTTCCTACGCTTCAGATTGCATTTCAGTACACAGTAGTGGTTCCTCCTGAAGAACTTTCCAGTTCAGGAACAGCTTCTACTAGTAGGTGTGGTAAATCCAACATAGGATATCTTCTCTTTTATTGTTTACATCTTCTCCTATTGAAATGAATAGGTGTTTTTACGCTATCTAAAATAGGTGCCGTCCAATTAAATGTTGTAGCCAAATTCATTTTCTAGTGATTAAAATAGTGATGTATCTTCTGAGCTTGTACCTTATTCCTTGAAGCTTTAGTTTATCCTCCCAGACTTTCAAATCCCAGACTTTCAAGCTTATTTCCAAACGCACAGTTCCCTCTTGCTGAATATGGGGCTGTGTGTGTGACTGAAATGAGTAAAGACGTTGTGTTTTAGCCTTCATATTAATTCTTGTTAAAGACGTTGTGTTTTAGAAATATGGATAAAGCTGTTTGGGATGATGAAACAACGGAGATTTTTGTCAATGCCTGCGTTGAGCAAGTATACAAATTATGGCAGGCGATCTTCCACGACAAATTATGGCAGGCGATCTTCCTATGAAATGATTCAAATTCGTGACTCAATTAGAAATCAAATTGTACGGAACATGTGATACAATTGGTTATGTAATATTTTTCTAGTTAGATTGTGCATTTTTTAATTGTCTAATTTCCCAACTTAAACTATTATAAATTTTTTATAATTTTTAATTACATTTCTCTTTTATCATTATCACAAAAGCCCAATTGACAATCGCTGTTCCAAACACACCTGTGTTTTCATTTTTCCAAAAGCCCAATTGACAATCGCCAATCCAAACACAAATCACATTACATAATTTAGCTTTTATCAAAAGTAATATCACAACAAGCCCAATTGAAACAAGCCCAATTGACAATCGCTGTTCCAAATACACCCAAAGAAGATTGTATTCAGTAGGGATGTTACCTTTGATGAATTTTCCATGGTGAGAAAGGTAGCAGCTGAAGATATCAAGTAAGATGATGGTGTTTCTAAGCAGGTGGAGTTTGAAGGAAAGTTGATTTTCCCAGTACAAGGTGTAGACCGGGAAACAAAAGAAGACTCTCCTGTAGCAGATGAAGAGCCAGTTGAAAGGGAGGTTTCAACTCATGAACCTCAACAGCAACATGAATCAATAGCAACCAGCAAGCCAAAACGAACAATAAGAAAGCCTACTTGTTTCGAGGACATGGTGGCTTGTGCAACCTCAATTGCAGCTGATGATATTCCTTCAACTTACAAGTGGGCTATCCAGAGCTCAGAGAAGGATAAGTGGAGGAATGCCATGAATGAAAAAATGCAGTCCCTTCATCAGAACGGTACGTGGAAATTGGCCAAACTCCCGAAGGATAAGAAGGCAATTGGTTGCAAATGGGTATATTCAAAGAAAGAAGGATTTCCTAACCAAGGTGATGTACGCTACAAAGTAAGATTGGTAGCTAAAGGCTATGCTCAGAAGGAGGGAATTGATTACAATGAGGTATTTTCTCTAGTTGTGAAACATTCCTCCATTAGAATTTTGTTGGCTTTGGTAGTACAGTTGGATTTGGAACTAGTACAGATGGATGTTAAAACTGCATTTCTAAATGGAGACTTGGAAGAGGAAATCTACATGACTCAGCCGGAAGGATTCAAAGTTGCTGGAAATGAGAATATGGTGTGTAAACTTGAAAAATCGTTATACGGATTGAAACAATCTTCGAGACAATGGTATAAACGATTTAACAAGTTTATGTTGCGGCATAAGTACAAAAGAAGCAGATACGATCATTGTGTTTATTTGCGAAAGCTTGAAGATGGATCCTTTATATATCTCCTCTTATATGTTGATGATATGTTGATAGCTTCAAAAAATCAGGCAGAAATTGAGAAGCTGAAGGTTCAACTAAAAGGGGAATTTGAGATGAAGGACTTATGAGAGGCAAAGAAGATTCTCGGCATGGAGATAACAAGAGATAGACAATCAAAGAAACTCTTTTTATCTCAGAAGGAGTATTTGAAAAGAGTGCTAAATCGATTTGGTATGGATGAGAGAACGAAGCCAGTTAGCACTCCACTTGCCCCTCATTTTAAGCTTAGTGCTGATATACCGCCAAAGGATGAAGATGAACGAGAGTATATGTCAAGGGTACCATACGCAAATGCTATTGGTAGCTTGATGTATGCAATGGTTTGTACGAGACCTGACATTTCACAAGCTGTTGGAGTTGTGAGTAGGTATATGCATGATCCAGGAAAGGAGCATTGGCAAGCTGTGAAATGGATTCTACGGTATATATGTAATACTGTGGATGTTGGTTTGGTTTTTGAGCAGGAAGATGATCGATCTTTAGTTGGGTATTGTGACTCAGATTTTGCAGGTGATTTGGACAAACGAAGATCAACTACTGGTTATGTGTTTACTCTTGCAAAAGCACCAGTTAGTTGGAAGTCGACTTTGCAGTCAACAGTTGCTTTGTCTACCACAGAGGCAGAGTACATGGCAATTACAGAGGCTGTGAAGGAGGCAATTTGGCTTCAAGGATTGCTAGGAGAACTTGGTATTGGTCAAGAAGACATTATAGTATTTTGTGATAGTCAAAGTGCTATTCAATTAGCAAAGAACCAAGTTTACCATGCAAGGACGAAGCACATTGATGTTCGATATCACTTCGTACGAGAAATTTTAGAAGAAGGTGGAGTCATAATACAAAAGATACGAACAAGTGAGAATCCTGCTGATATGCTGACACAGGTGGTGACCTCTGTCAAATTTCAACATTGTTTGGATTTGATCAATATTGTTGAACATTGATTGTTGAATTGTAAATAGAATTTGTAATTAGGAATGTGGGAATTTTTCCAAGGTGGAGATTTGTTGATTGTGGAAAAGAATCCCACATCGGTGGGATCTCTTTGGATGAGGGAGGATTTGTAGTATAAAAGGGAGCCCCCTCCTCCCTTTCTCTTCACCCTTCAACTTGCCTATTTCCTTCTATAAGGCATTTTGTATCTCCTCTTCTCTTATAGTATTTCACTTGTAAATTATTTAAAGTGAAATTAGGTTCTGGTATTTCCCTTATTGGTGTCCTATTTATTATTTATTAGCTGTTATTAGATATAGTAGTTGTGATTTATTATATTATTAAATTACGTCTAGAGACTCTGTTTCTAGTTTGTGATTTTTTAGTATAATTGGTTACGCTCTATATATCCCGCTTCCACAACACTGTTTGTGGAAGTTTATAGCAAAAATGCAAAGACCGAACAGAGAAACTGTCACAAAAACTAGCCACGCAAGAACAGAATGAAAAAATAGGGTGCATTATAAATTGGATGAAGACAATCGTGCTAATATTAATCTAAGAGTCATTTTTAAGAGCAGCATCTCTCTGTTCCTTTTTGCTGGACGGCAGGAGGAGAGAATCCACATTCAGGGCGCTGAGAATTAGAGAAACGTGCTATATGTTTACTTGTTTAGAGTGGACTACATTAGATATGAATAAAAAATTGTTAGGAGGATGTGAAGGGGGAAAAATCTACGTTGCTGTTAACAGTTTTTTAAAAATTACTGCTGAATAATAATGCAAAAACAATAAATATCACAGTGAAAAAAATGGATTGGGCTTTTCTCCTTTGTAAAGGAGGCTCCGCTGCACAATCTAGGCCGTTGGATCATATCTCAACGGTCCAGATTTATTATATTTTTATAATACATTAAATCTGGACCGTTGAGATATGATCCAACGGCCCAGATTATGCAGCGGAGCCTCCTTTGCAAAGGTGCAAAGGAGGAAAGCCGGGTCCGAAAAAAATAGCCTCCATTTTTTTCCCTCATTTTTTTTCTATTTTTCCTTTTCCACGATTAATCTAATGCAGAGATTTAATGTAAAGACCGAACAGAGAAACTGTCACAAAAACTAGCCACGCAAGAACAGAATGAAAAAATAGGGTGCATTATAAATTGGATGAAGACAATAGTGCTAATATTAATCTAAGAGTCATTTTTAAGAGCAGCATCTCTCTGTTCCTTTTTGCTGGACGGCAGGAGGAGAGAATCCACATTCAGGGCGCTGAGAATTAGAGAAACGTGCTATATGTTTACTTGTTTAGAGTGGACTACATTAGATATGAATAAAAAATTGTTAGGAGGATGTGAAGGGGGAAAAAATCTACGTTGCTGTTAACAGTTTTTTAAAAATTACTGCTGAATAATAATGCAAAAACAATAAATATCACAGTGAAAAAAATAGCCTCCATTTTTTTCCCTCATTTTTTTTTCTATTTTTCCTTTTCCACGATTAATCTAATGCAGAGATTTATTCTAGTTGGCCCAATTTTCCTACCCACTCTCTTTTGATAAATGATAAATCTTGCAGTTTTATTATGTGAGTTTTCTAGGGAACCTGTTCAGCAGATCGTCTCTGTTGACCAGTTTACTTGTTGGATAAGGATGCCCATGGTTATAGAGATCGTTTTATGCAACATTTTATTATTATTATTATTTTTCCTTCCGATTTTTGCAATGTTTAATATTATTTGAAATCATGTTACTCTTTTTTTCTTCAAATTTTTTTAAATCAAATTTTGCTTGACTTTTCTCGAAGAGAAGTACAGAAGGGTAAATAAAGAGCAGAAGAGAATACAACTTCCTATATCCATGGCTTCTGTGGTAATAAACTGGACCATAAAGTTTTTATGGTTCAGTTTATTGAATACCCCATATACCAATGTTCCTATTTATGTAGCTTTCTTCAACTGAAAACTTATCAAAGAAATAATTTTGCCTTATAGGGGCACGTCAAATAATACCCTGCTTATTTGGGTTTCTCACATCAACCATAGCTTGATGGCTCAGGCTCCTGATTTGTTATCTGTATGGCATATTTGCATTTTGCGGGTTCCCAATGAATGATATCATCTCTTTGACCACACACATTTCATTTACATTCAATCATTTGTAACTGTTCCTTTTAAACACATGGAATGTTGGTCCACACTGTGAGCAAAATGTGTCCTCTACGCTTGATGCTGTCAAACTGATTACTGAATTAATTATTCATAAATTTTACCTGTACAAGTTTACTTTTTAAAAATATTAGACTCATTGACCATTCCTCTTAGCCCTCAAACTTGATCATGCGCCATTTTATAACTGCTCTGCAGACTGAATCAGCCAAAAAGACCTTTAGTAAGTAGAAAACTGCCTGGTTTGATACTTATTCCGAACAGTTTCAATATACTAATTACCCCTCCGGTCCTTAATATAAGATACAATTGAGGAGTTAATCTTGATTCTAAATATAAGACAAAGTTTTTATATTGGTCAACATTTCCTAATTTACCGTTATTAATACTTTCTCAACAATAATCAGGGAGGAGAACAAATGAAGAAATTAAGAAAGATGACTAGGATATTTTAGAAAATACATGTCATATTAATTAACTTAACTAACATTCTTATTATAATAAAATTAGATAAATATTTCTTATATTAAGGGCCGGAAGGATTACATGTACAACAACATGACCACATATTTAATTAAGAAGGCCAAGAGATTGGACCACAGATATATTGGATTTAGTTTCCTGAACAGGAACTAGGATCACTGCTTTGCCAGTGCTTTAACCAGAGGCTTGCAAGAACTCTCAGACATCAACATGTGATCTTCTTCTGCAAGTTCCTCGATCAATATGGTTAGCTTCTCCACAACTTCCCCTGCACTTGGCCTCATACTATAATCTTCCTCCACGCAAGCCCTAGCAATATTCGCCACTGTTACTGCTGCATCCAATGAATAATTCTCACCCAATGCCTTGTCCATCCACCCTTTAAGTTCTTCCTCATTTCCTGACTCCAAAACAGACTTTATTTTATCAGTGAGCCAAACACTTCCTTCTCCCTTCTCATTGGGTCTGCTTATAGGTGTCTGACCAGACAAAATCTCCAGCAAAACCACCCCATAAGAAAAAATATCAGTACTTTGAGAAATCACACCTTGGTGTACATATTCTGGTGCCAAATAACCAAGATTCCAAGAAGCAGGGTTGGTTTCATAGAACTTTGGATCCTCTGTGTCGTTCTCAACACAACTTGCCATCCCAAAATTCCCAATCTTGGCACCGAATTCTTCATCCAGAAATATGTTCCTGCTCTTTATGTTTCTATGGGCATAGCTTGGGTTCATGACGTGGTGCATATATTGCAGGGCCATGGCCACGTCGAGGCAGATTCTGAGCCTCTGATTCCATGTGAGAAAGCAATAACAGGATGATATGAACTCGTTCTTTATGGCTAAACCACCATGAAGCCAGTCTTTTAAAGACCCGTTTTTTGCGTACTCAGAAACCAGATATGACTCTCCCTCTGTTAAACACGTTCCAAGCATCCTGAGAATGTTGGGGTGATGGTGGATTGAGTTGTGGAAGAGCCCAATATCGATTTTCAACACTGTTTCTGTGCTCGTTTGTTTGATTGCCATGTTCTTCCCATCTAATCGGCCATGAAATACAGATCCTTCAATGAGATTACTTGAACTGAAATCATCCGTTGCTTTTATGAGATCTTCAATAGTGTATGTCTCCAGCTGCATCTTACGAGGTGTTGTGTGGATGATTTTTCCATACTGTGACCCCTCGAACGAAACTTTTTTCTCGCTGGTGGTTCTTACGCTTATGTTAAGATGTTGCAGCTCCAAATTGTTTCTTTTGGCTGATGATGATTTCTCTTTCTTCTGGTTCCTCAATCGAACCACAACAAAAGCCGCTAGAAAAGCAAACAAAATTCCAACTGCGACCCCAGCTAGGCCAATGTACAATTCAGCCTTCCACGTTTTGGGCTTCCTGTGTGGTGATGGTTTAATTACTGTAATGCTGCTTGATCGATTACCTGAACCGGGTTCTTTGGGTTTAGCCAGAGAACCAAGAACAGGCTTACCAATGAGTGGGATCAGAAGAGAGGTAAAGGGTGTGAGCTTCTCAGGTTTAAAATCTTTGGAGAACAAGTTATTTGCGGAGATTATTGCTTCAGCTGTAGTATTAAACTTCGGTGCCAAATTGTGAACTGTATCGCCTTCTATCACAGGGTAAGAAATCAGAAGCTTCGGCTCTGGAGAAACTTTAGGTGATAAGGGACATGCACATCTCAGAGGAATCAGCAAACTGATGTCATCATCGAGATCCCAAGGTGACACACCTGGATTCTTATCACTAATAGCCATGCAGGTTGTTAAGCCTTCAAGCGATTGAGCGATACCATAAAAGCTCTCACCTTTAATGGTAGTTTTGGTTATTTCAGCGCTAAAGAAGCCACCTTTGCATTTGCAGTCTATTGGTATTAGTAAAGGTTGGTCATGAAGAAGAAACTCGGTTTCTGCAGAAAACCCATTTGCATCTGCAATCACATAAGGATTGAGCCCCAAGTAAAAGCTCAAGTTGAAGAGAGATGTGTAGTATGAGTTTGTGAAGAAAACTGCAAATGTTCCACATAGTGATTCATTTTTACTGCAACTGTAGCCAGAAACATCTGGGGATGTTTTGTTGCAACTGATAAGCTCTTCTCCAAGCGAAATGATAAAGAGGCAGAAGAACAAAAAGGCTAAAGCTCTCTGGTGGAGAAGAAGCTTAGTGATCATTTCTGCTATTATGCTCAGGACCACCCACTTCAGATCTAAGCGTGGAATGGCCTATAAAATACTATAAAAGCCTTCGTCTCTCTCACTCACTCTTGGATCTATACAAAAGCTGAGTAGGCAACAACATCACAGATTTTTCTTCTTTTTTTCAAATCTGTACAGAGACAGGTTTCTTGGGGATCACAAAGTTTGATCTGACTCTGATTCCTTCAACAACAGATATGAAGGCATGTATCCCAAATCCCTAGATTTGTTTGTCAGTGGTTATAGGCAGCAAACACTCATAACTACTTCAGAGGCTCCTCGGGCTTCAAATCTGCCTTTATATTCATCTACCTGTACATGTGAGGACGCCCATTATTTGCTTATCCCATGCATGATACCCCCCCCCCCCAAACCCCTAATTTGTTTAAAGAAGCTTTCAAATGGATTTAAATTTAACTAGAGGTGTATAAAGTGAGAGTCCATCCTAATAATAATCTATTTATAACTTACATTTTTATCTTAGCCACCCGTTTTTTTCATGATATTAAACATGTAGAAGTTATCGTTCGTGTGTGTGTGTGTGTGTTTTTCAGTCATTTTCAACTTTGTCGCATCATGTAATTCTGAAATTTTTACTTGACAAGCTTAATGCGTAGATTCTTCCTGCTTTTTGCTAAATTTAAAATATAAGTTCCTTTCAAATCAGGAGATTGATTCATTTAATAAGGGGGTGCACGCAAACCATCAAGAATATTTAAAGCTGTTTAGTTTTTTAAAGCAATTTATGAGTGAGAAGGCCAGATGGGGATTAGAGGGCCTACAAGGAGAACAGGACGAGAGAAGTAATTGTGCGAGCATATAACTTGTGACAAAGCATATTTGTACAAAGTGAAAATATTTTATAATTCTCAGGATATTTGAGTCATTATCAGTGTTAAAATCTCCAGATATCTTAAAATAACCCATTTATACTAATGTATGTCTGAGTTAGCAACAGATTATGAACAACATAGAACAGAACAACAACGTTTACAGCAAGGGTTAAAAAAAAAGATGCAACATTGGCCACCATGCTTCCTGGTGTCGCATTGAAGATAAGAATCTTCATTATTTTCATGATCGGATCAAGTGTCCAATTTGCATTTCCCATCAATGCAAAAGAAGCCTACGAGGAAAGCACTAGCCACTAGGGCTCCAAGTACAGAGACACAACTTTACAAATGAAAGCCAAAGATCTGGCTTGACTTTCCAAGGAAGAAAGATGAATGCTGCAGACAAAAGAATATAATGTTTTGAAAAAACTGTGCAAATAGCAATGATGAAAGAGTGGAAAGTATGGGTTCCAAAAGCAGACAAATAGAAGAATGAACATTGCATATATACTTTACGATAATAAGTGCTAGGAACAAAAAATGAGGACGTTACAGGTAACATTTCAACATGCTGGTCTTTGAAAATTGACTACCCACACAGCCCCTATAGCCTTTTCTGTGTAAGCACATCGCTTGCTTTTTGCTTGCTGGCTCATCTTTTTCATTTTATGCATCATTGCTTTTGTTAGATGTCAATATAGCTAGCTGTACATAAGAACAAAGTTATATGAACGGTGAAGGTTCATTTTCTTATCATAAATTATGGAGTACTTCTTTTCGTTGGGATTTCCATAAAAAGATATTTGTAGTGGGCATGGGGAATTGTTTTTCGAGAATGGATTAGGTTAAAGACAATGAACAGGTAAAGAAGGTGATAATATATGAGTTGACATTTGAACCAATACATTGAGATTTCTGAATCAGAAATGTCATTGTGCCTGGTGCCACGAGATTGCTGTACATGTGACGCGGCGGAGATCTGGTGGATTACTTATCCCAAATCCACAGAACCATGATTTCTGTAACTTCAGGTCTCTATGCTTAACTTGGGTTCAGTGAGATAAAATCGAATTTCATGTGGTTTAATTTCCTTTTTTTTTTTAATGTCAAGGACGTACACAAGGGGAAGAAAAGTTGTGGGTTTTGACTAGTTAAACAGATGGTGAGGAACAAGTTTTCATCAAAAGAAAACATTTTTCCAAGTGACTGTCATCATATCGATTTCAGACAGTGCAGTGGAATCTCATGCGTTCGGCATCTCTCCCTGGCTCTCCCATCTGTTGCCTCTCCTATGCTTAGAAACGATGCCGTTTTGCGTCTTGATATTAGAGCCCCATTCATCCCTTTCCTCTCCTTTACCCAAAACTAAAGGTGAAAAAAAGGGGGTTGGACTCTTTTTTTTTTTTTTTTTCCACAAATAAGATTCAGCCTTAAATATTTTTCAATGACACCTAGTATCTTAAAATAATTTTTTATGCATTTAGTACTTTAAAATATTTTTCTAATTGTAACGAGCAGTCTAAACTTAAGATGCAGAATATTGATTAAAAAAATATTTTAGAGGATTAGATGCAAAAAAATTATTTTAGGATACTGAATGTTATTAAAAAAATTATTTAAGGTGTTGAGTGAGTTAAAAATTAATTTATGATACTGGGTGTTACTGAAAATTACTTTAGAGTACAGTTTGCTAAACAATAGTTACAACTAAAAAAATATTTGAAGGTGATCAATATATAAAAAATTATTTTAAGGTATTTGGAGCTAGATGCATTCAAAAAAATATTTTAGGATACTGAATATTATTTAAAAACAAAAATAGGCCAACCTCCCTTTTTAACACCCATAACGGTATAGTTTCAAACAGAGAAGCTAAAAGGGATGGATGGAGCTCTAATATCAAGACGCAAAACGGTGTCTTTTTTAGCAAAGGAGAGGCGACGGATGGGAGCACTAGCGAGAGAAGCCGAACGCGGAATCTCATTGCTCTCTCTCTCTGATCTCACCAAAATTTTTTCCCACGACCTATCCTTGTTAATGCTGTTCAGGTACTAATGTTACAGGCAATATCGCTTATTACAATAAGGATGATCTGAGAATGAAGATTATCGTCATCATTATATTCGCCGAGAGCGATGATAGTGTCTCTTTTCGTTTGCTCATTAACAACAGGCACTCTTGGAACCAAAAAGCAACTCAGAAAGAAAACCCGTACGTTGTATGTTAAAAAGGAGAGTAAAATGGAACCACCCAATTATCAAGATTCAAGATAGAATTGATGTCAGAGAACGATAATATATAAAATATTAACTTAGTTTTTCTTATTCTATTGTATCCTTCGTTGGGCACGGTGAATGCAGTGAACAAAAGCATCTTTATAGTTTATACAGTGTTTAGTAGTTCTACACCAATATTGACTGCCCATCGTTTCACTTTAGAGCGACTTCTAAGCAAAAAAGCAACTTTTGAGCTGAAAGCTTGATTTTTTAATAGGATCCGAGCAATGGTGGTGAGAAACACATAAGGCGTGTCCGTGCACGTTAGAACACATGCCGGCCGCTGTTCTTTGTGAAGAGAAAATAAAGCTAATTTCGGAACTTGGTCAGCCATGCCTTACCCCAATTCCAATACACTTTTCAAGTCCCCTGTTTCTCAAAGTAAAAAGGTGCCACCATCCATAATGGTTTAAAAGAGAATCGATAAAGGCAAATAAAGTGGCTGGCATTCGGTTAAAGAGAATGAGTTGCCACAAAAATTAGCACAAAGGAAACATATAGACCATTCAAGAGATTCGTGTATGTTGGTGCGCATGTCAGTGCGTGCTATCCAGACAAGTGGTGTAAGTGCATTAGAAACAAATCCAAACCAGAAATTGACACTCTCAAGGAAATTAATCACCTTTAAATTATTCACTCCGGTTTAATATAGATGATGGTGGTGACAATAATTGTCAAATCCAATTACAAACAAAAATTCCACTGGTCATCAGATTGTAAAATACGCCTTTATATACTACATAGGGCGTACAGCGGATGTAGTAACACAAACAATCACTTTCTCGTTTATTTAACACGTCAAAATGTTAGTACATTGAACAGTTTGGAGGATAAACTCTAAACGCAAAGGTGTGCAAGGGGAACTCAACTTGTAATCAGCAATCTTTCCTGTGTTTTATCAGCTTGTTTGCTGGGCTTTCTCGATACTCTTCCTCAACAAGGATATTACTTGAGCTGGCTCAGGGGCTCCAAATACCGAGCTTCCTGCAACAATGCAGTTTGCTCCTGCAGATGCAGCTGTATCAATGGTTGAAGGCCCTAGTCCCCCATCAACCTGCAATTGAATATGAACATGTTCAGAACCTCA
Organism: Inga oerstediana; assembly: GCA_963210345.1. Taxonomy (NCBI): domain Eukaryota; kingdom Viridiplantae; phylum Streptophyta; class Magnoliopsida; order Fabales; family Fabaceae; genus Inga; species Inga oerstediana. The sequence continues at coordinate 6,062,387 of OY723401.1, forward strand.
GATTCCTGCAGTGATATCACCACTTGTGTGCATGAACTTGCAAACAGAAAGATTTCACGTTCATGAATACAAGAACTGGCAACATTGAAGGATACACAAAGGAAAATATCACGAGAAACCTCAAAGGATAAGGTAAAGTTCATTAGGTAATAGAATAGCGGGAAGGAAAAGTAAACAAGAGTAAGAGCTCAAAAGTGCTTTCAGAGTCATAAAAGAACAAGGGAGACATAACAAAGCATAAAATGTGAGAGATGAAACGAGTTCAAGAATTAATTGAGCCCAAAAAAACTTATAATCTGTTATAAATCAATTTGATGGAAAAATGAGTTACGGCCAAAATACAAACAGGCTGAAATACCTCAATGTTAAGTGATGGATACTTCTGCCTTAGCACCCGTACCTGGTTTCAGAAATAAAACAATTAGCCAAAAAGTAAGTGCAAGTTAGCTAATAAACAACAGTTATCAGTCAGAACTAACTTAACAGATTGGGTGAAGTATTGATACCTTATCCATCATCTCAGGCATAAATTTCTGTCCTCCAAATCCAGGTTCCACAGTCATCACAAGGACCAATTCTACAGGATTTTCTGCTTCAACCTGTAAACTGAATATTGATAAAAAAAAACAAAAACAAGAAGTATCCTAAAAAGAATAAAATCTAGCCAGACATTGTATCTACCCTCAACTTCAAGGCTACCCATTATACAAACGAGGGTCAGGACACTCTCAAATCATACTTACCACTGTAAACATGAAATCCAGTAATATAATCATATGATCAAATGAGAACAAAAAAAGAAGGAAATCATACCAGAGGATAAATCTCTTCAACTGGTGTCCCAGGCCTTAATGCTACACCAGGCGTCATGCCCCCTGATTTTATTCTCTGGACAAGTTCTGGCCAGTTATCTGTCCACAATAACAGCTTTAGAGCATGCAGAGAAGAAAATAACTTAATAAATGTGGCCAGTGATAAACAGCAAGCGAAGAAAACAAGGTATAAGGAGTAGCAACCTTTAGATGTCTCAATATGAAATGTAAAACCAGAAGCACCAGCCTTTCTCAAATGTTCAACATAATCAAGGGGATTTGTGACCATCAGGTGGCAGTCAAGGTATGCCCTGTATTAGTTCAAAGAAAATTATTAAAAGACGGTGAATCTTAACAAGAGGTAAAATATCCACTGTAGAAAACTTAGATCAGCAAAGCGGCAATGATATTACTTTGTGTGCTTTCGTAAGCTTTCAATGACTGGAGCACCAATGGTTAGATTGGGGACAAAGTGCCTACATGCAGGAGAGGAAGAAGGGGGAAAGCCAGAAGAGTCAAATTAACTAAAATGAAAGTAAACTCAACAAACATAAAATAAAGTTCATGACATGCTCCTCATTCATCCTTGGGTACCAAGAGAAGTTGATAGAAGTAGTTTCCTTTTGCATGAAACTAATAAAAAGTACAACTCAATATAAACATAAACTTATTTCCAAGATAGTGAGCAATGGCCATGATAAAGTACTGCAATTGCAAATCTTTGCACATCCCTATTGGAAATGAGTCTATTGACTATATAGTATGAATTCTGATTTGAATGAGAACTAATGACATAAGAAAATGCTGGAAACCTGTCATCAACAAGACAACATTTCCTTTTCTTCAATTCTTACTCCTTTCAATGAAAAGTAACTCCAATCATAATTTTATAGATACAAAACTCAAGACCTCCCTCATGAACATTTCGCCGTGATGTCAAGGGCAAGCACATATGTACTTTACCACTTAGCCGAGAAAACTTGGACTTTAATCAAACAGAATAAGCACAATTGGTACTTAGTATAGGACCCTGGATTCAACAAGAAGAAAAAAAGAGACAATGTTTTCCACTCAAAGCATAAATAACATAACAGTGAAAGGAAGAAGATGTTACAGTAAAGAATAACAAGGAAAAAGCACAATGATAATGTGGTGCGAGCAAACACGGGCACCTACCCATCCTGCAAATGAACCAAAATGAGAAAAAGGGAAGTATCAGGAATCATGATTGCCAATGAAATATATGATATGCAAACATATAAATACTTAGGCAATGACAGACCACGCACAAATTTATTCATCCTTTGTTAACTGGACCAATTTATCCACATAAGTACAGCAGGGTCGCTGCAAACTAGTTATGAACCACATTAGAAATTTAGCTAGCGCCGGCTCCTCCTCAAATAGATTTGTCCAAGCTGGATTTTTTGTGGTAAGAAATTTTGAATGAAAAGACGACACGTGATGTACTGTGAAAGGAACCCCCCCTCCCCTGTTTATTGGATCGAAATTCATGCCATCAGCAAATTATTTTCCTTGTCTACAAATATTTCCACCCATCCATGGAAATTGCATTAACAATCGCAGCATCGACACTATTAGTCGAAGAATACAATATATGAATAAAGTAAAATCCTTCTACTGCTTCAATATGTTTCTGATAGAAAGCCTGACTTGAAACATGCAATAAATCCTAGCTCTTGGATGAACTAAAGTTAAGCGAAAATAAACCAGGACATGGACCAAAATGGAAAAGGAAGCAGTTGAAGCTAGAAAGCATACCATAATATCCATGTGAAGCCAATCGGCGCCATCGTTGAGCATTCGAGCAGCCTCGGAAGCTAAATTAGCGAAGTCCGATGATAGCATGGAGGGTGCAATTTTCGGCGTCACTCCCATGATTGCGCTGCTCTTGGACCACGAGGTCTGGATTGAAGATCGGACACAGCGCGATAAAGCAGCGTTAGGTTGGTTGCTTCTGGCGGGTAGGTGAAACGGGCGAGCCACGTCGCACACAATGACACAACAGAAAAAGCTTCCATTTTCAGTTTTGCAGCTTGCATATCGACGGCCGGACCGGGTTGACCGCGGAATAGGATTCGAACGACGTCGTTTAAGCTTTGGGTTTCTAAAAACCCAGCTTAGATAGCCCGAATGAGAAGGGTACGCATTTGTCATGGTCCAGAAACTTAAGCCTAAAGTAGACTTGCGATTGTTCAGAGTCCAAGATATGGCGGTTTTTTTTTTTTTAATTTATAGGAAAGATTTAGTTTTGAGACATGGGCCGTGGGGTTGTGGAAAATAACAGTCCTGTGAGTTGATGTTATTTGTCTAGAAGTTAATTGTGCTGTATGATTTTAAACCCACATGTTCTTATAATAATACAAAGTATAGAAGCCCATCGTTATAGGGGGCAAAGTAAGATTTGGAAACTGGAATAGAAGGTGCATAATAGTTGCGTGGGGGAGAAGTAGGATATAATTGTAGTAAAGATAAGAGGCGGAGAGGATGCCGACCGACGCTGTCACCTGTCAGCATCCTCATCCATTTTCTCTCTCCCCATAGGATTCATCAAATCACTGAGTTTGTCGGACGAAACAAATTTGTCAATGGTCACTACAGATGAAACGGATTTGGTAATTGCTTGATCCGCCTATCGCGGTGGAGAACGGACTGTGAGGATCATTTTCGATCACGGTCTTCGTTTGAATCTGGAAGATTTAACTGCACTAATTTAATATCACTGATCATACTAAACTGTCTTCTAAAATTCATACCATTTGTAATTAAACAAAAAAAAAACAAGGAAGATGAGGAATAAGAAACAGAACACGAAAACAACACTCTTAAAACTGGTGGTCGGAAATGCAAATATCTCTTAAGCTCTTTTTATTCTTAATTTGGCCCTACTACTCTTCATTATTTTGCATTGTATATTTCACTGCTCACCGTTTAGCTTCATTGATTTTCAGTAGGGGCCTTGAACAGCTTTCATCACATGCTGTTTGTTTATTTCCTTTTTCCCCCACTTTAAAATCACCCATTGTCCATACAGGAAATTGAGTTAGAAAAGGGCAGAAGAAACCATAACTACAGTATTTGAAACCAAAATTAAAGGAGCCATGGTGCAAATATATGAAGACCGTGCTGGGAACCGATACGCCTTTTGACTCCGCGATATGGTGGTTGGTTAAAGTGATCTGGCATGTGATATAATTAGATTAGATTAAGTATGAATCAAGGAGGCTTTCAGGAACTAGCTCGTCTTATAAAAAATAATAAGTTTAAGTTAAAACATGTTTGAGTAAAATACTCTGACCATTCTCCAGTTTTGCGTTAATTACACATATCTCCCTTCTATTTTAAAAACATACACTTAAGTCCAAACAGTTAACTCCGTTAAGAATATTCTAAAAAGATTCTAAAAATATATTTTTTTTATTAAATTTATTTTTTCTTGCACATTTTGACTAAAGTTGTTTTAAAGAATTTAAGAGTTTTTTTATCTATTCCTTAATTTCTATTTTTATCTTTACAAGTAGTTATCTGTTTGATGATTTTAGCATTGATTAATGTAAATATCACAAACGTTGAATATTCAAGCAAGATTTTAAATAAAAGTATGCTTGATCAAATGTATTTATTAATATTTGTGGGAAGAAATATTAAATTATAAATTTAAATGACACATACAATCTCATACTTATATAGTTTATTATATTCGATAAAAATATGTATTTAATATATATTTTAAGTCAAAAATAATTTATAATATCAAAATTAATAAATTTTTTAAAAAATTAGAAAGTTAGAGAATATAATAGAGTAAATTTATGGTTGTATAAATTTTTATTAGCCCCTATATATATATAAATAATTTTAATACTGAAGAAGGGCATTTTGATTAAAAAAAGTTTAAAAGTCAAATTTAACGGTCAATTAACGGTTTGGGTGGATGGAAATAGAATCTCAAACTATAAGGGAGGTTTGTGTAACATATATTTTAGTTTTAAGGGAGGTTTATACGGATTTCCTAAATAGAGGGGAGGTCTGTGTAATTAAATCAAAATAGATAGGAGGATAGAGTATTTTACTCAACATATTTTCAACCAATTAACGCGGAAAATTGTATATTAATATTGTTCTGTTCACGCGCACGCGCACGCGTGGATAATGAGTGCGCGTAGAGTTTGCGTTGCCGAGTGCAGTTACGCATGCGCAGGAGTTTGGTGGGGTGGGGGGGGGGGGTTTGGTTATAGCGATACGACAGCAACGTCCTCATAAGTTATCTAGTTTGATTATATAATAAATGAGATACATATAAATTATTAAAGTCTGGACGTTGAATAACAATTTTGAGAGGGAACCACTCAAGATTTAATCAGCGCTACTATCACTTCTGTAGTAAAAGTTTTCCCAGAGAATACTCGGTGCTTTCGTACTTCCCAAAGTTTTCAGCAGGTATGTACGAGTATTTATAGTTAAGACATAAAGGATAATTAAAATGATAATATATATTATGAGTTTTGGTCAAACAATTAATGCTCTGTCCATCGATGGCTTGCCCTAATTTCGGAGAAATAATCCACCTCCGGAGGTAGCCGCAACAAACACGTGAATATTACGTTCTTTCTACATAAACTTTGAAAACCACCACCAGCGTACTGCCCTATTATCCAGCACGGCGTCCTTTGCATAATTCTAAAACCTATCTTTTATACTACCCATTGTTACCAACCATTTTGTCTAATAAATAATGATCAAGTACAATAATCTTTAAGTGCTCATTTAGAATAGTTTATTTTTTGATAATAAGTGTTTATAAATTATAATTCACTGTATATAAGGTAAGTATGTGAGAGGAGTTTTATCTCGACTTACGTATTAAGGATTTATTATCTAAAAATCAGTGATACCAAACATAGGCTAAGTTTTAAAAAGGGTTAAGGGGCAAATCTACCAATGATGTTTTAAGAAAATAGCGTCTAGCACAATTATCTTTTAAAGGGGGCATAAATACACATGAACAATTAAAACTGGAACGTTCAACACAATCCGTTAAGTTCCTTATAACGTCTGTTAGCTGTGTTTGAAAATCATCTATGTGGCAAATACTGATATAAGACGTGGCAGTGAGAGGCATTAAATGAGTTTATTAAAGTTGAAACCTACATTTCCCTGCAAATTGGTTCAGTGAAGTTCGAGATGCAGTAGCGAAGTTGATTTTGGAAGCTCAAAATTGCAATTCTCTTTTCTGCATCAAAGTTTCGGTCACAGTGAGGATAAAAAGCTGCGGCGGAGAAGAGGTCATCCGAATTTGCAACGGTCCCCGGAAGTTGCAGAACACTCTGGATGAAGGTGATAGTAATGTTCTAGGTTGAGTCTGAGTTCTTCAAATTAAACTACTCTTTGAGCTCTGAAAATGAACTGTGATAGTGAGTAAGGGAAGATGGTGGTGGGTTGGTTTGTGGTCTCTCCTTTCTCTCTGCAGTTCTACATTATGTGGTCTCGACGGAGGTGGTGGTATTGTCGACAAGGCTGTAAAAATAGAGGAGGAGTGACGATGGTTATGTGGTGAAGATGATGAAGATGAAGGTGCTGTGATGAAAGTGATGAAGAGGACGGTGGTGAATAGTGATGATCACAGCTTGGTCCTTCTTTCTCATTCTTTCCAACTTACAGCCCCCACAACCATTCTTAGCCCATGCTAGCTACTACCATTATTGGTTCCTCCATCAATTGCCAGTTGGAAAGGGAAAGAGCAAATGCTCCTTGGTTCCAGCTAGCCGCCATTGTTGTCAGACGGAGAAGAGAAATGACGCTTTGACCAAGGACCAAAATGAAACTATTAAAAGTTTTCTGGTGGGACTCCTGTTAAATGTTTTAAAATATCCATATGTCAGACTCAATTTTCAAATCTTTTGGGTACTGTTTTGACATTTTCCAGGTCCCTTTTCTTCATTATAAGCCATCAATCGCTGCCGTATAAGCATTCAATGCCACCACATCATTATCTCAGGTCAAACTTCTTTCTCTTTGACAGTCAATGACGCCCAAATTAACAGATTGTGTACTGATTGTGCTGAAAGCTCCAGTTTTAATTGTTCATGTGTATTTATACCCCTTTAAAAGATAATTGTGCCAGATGCTCTTTTCTTAAAACATCGTTGGTAAATTTACCCCTTAATCCTTTTAAAAATGGAATTCATAACCTCATAAAAAAAAGTTAACATGTTAAGTAAATAATTAAATTACAATAGCCACGACAGGCACTAACATCACTGAAATGATAGCCACAACCGGCCAGTAGTAATAAATTAATAATCACTCGCTACTCGCTAGCTCGTTGATGCATTTTTAATTATCTCACCCGCATCCGTACCGGCGGAGCTGCATCAATAAACCCAAAGAAATCTACCAAACCAAATAGAAATATGCAATCGCACTGGCTTTGATTGATAGCTCAGTACGCTTGTCTAAGTAATCCCTAATATAATTAATCAAAGTAGATATATGAAGATAAGTTTACATCTGTAGATAAAAAAAAAAGTATTCTTTATATTAAAGATCACCCTATGAAAAAAATGTTCTTATAAAACTGGATGGAGTAGCACTACTAGACATGAGGTTTGATTGGGTTAGCGTTGGAAAAGTATATTCACGTAAGTTAAGGTAAAACTCCTTTTTTAATATACTTATTCGTACACCGTAAATCACGTCAGAAAAATAGTTTCTACCGTCAACTCAAACAGGCATGAGTACAATGATAAACATGTAGTGTTTGTTTAGGATAACTTATTTTTGAGCAATAAGTGCTTATAATTCATGATTCACGGTATACGAGGTAAGTATGTGAGAGGATTTTTGTCTTGACTTATTTAATAAGTGCTTATTTCATAAAAATAAGTCATTCCAAACACTCATGTAGTGTTCAGGCCATAAACGTGTCCACAACCCCAATTATAGGTGGTGTTCTCGTGTCAAACTTATACTCCGTCTTGTCACAGTTATAATCAAATTACACGGTTTAAGAAAGTTGTTAAAATTAATTAAAAATAATAAGTATGTCTAAATTAAATTTTTTTAAGTATGCCCTTATTTATTAGGGATAATTAAGAGAGAAATGAAGTAAATTTAAGTATCATTAATCTTTTGATTAATGCAATACATATAATTAATGAGGGGAAAAAAAGAAAAAAAATCATTAAATATTTAGAGAACTCTTATTGGGCTTTTATAAAAATGATCAAAACAATTCTAATTTTGAGCTTTTATAATTAAAAAGGACCGAAGGGAGTATTACTCTCAACATATAAAGAGAAAAATATAAAAAAAATATTACTTGAACTTCAAAATATCAAATTAGTCTTGTTGTCTATAAGAGTATAGGTATTAACTGAATTTGTGTTGTAATTGACAACTTATTTTAGTAGGAAATCACTAATTTTAAATTTCCAATTTTAAATAATATTTTTTTTTCTTTATCTCAAATGTAAACTTCAAATTTTTGAAAGGATCTATTTTTTTAAAGCCTCCGGCTATATGTGTGATGTCATTTAATACAATTTTTTTTTATTTCTATCCTCTAATTAATTACATGTCTTTCCCCATGCCTTTTAGTCTCTTTTTTCCACTCATTCTTTGATTTCTCTCTTCCACTCACCCTTTTCATAAATAAGAGCATTTTAAGAAAATAAATTGTTTTTTACATATTTATCGTTAACCAATTTTAGCCAATTTTTGAGTTATATAAACTGATTATTTGAAGTTTATATTTTAAATTGTAGGGAGAATATATGAGTGCCATATGTTGAACTACATTTAAGCATTAATTGCAGTAGTTAAATTGATAATATGTAATAATGACTCTCCGAATGACTTCCTTTATAAGCTAAATGATCTTTCTAACAAGTCTTTTTAAAAAATTCTGGCAAAAAAGAAGTCCTATAAAAAAAAATTGGATGGGTGCCTATTTTAAATGCTCATAAGTGTTGTAACTTGTAAGCATTAAGATGATCCGGCTCTGGCTGCTGCAGTTCAACCACCCCACTAACTAGGTTTGAGAGGAAAGATAGAAGAAAATGAGAATAAATTGAAGGTAACAGAAGAAGGAGACAATTAACCTACCCCTCCTTGAACCACATTTAATGCCAAATTAAGTAGAGTAACACTCCTCTCGTCTTATTTATAAGAGTTTGATAATCAAATTATGTAATTTAAGAAAATAATTAAAATTAGTTAAAAAATAATAAATATATCTAAAATAAACTTTTTTTTTACCAAGTATGCCCTTATTTATCAGAGTCAAGTAAGAGAAAGAAATAGAATAAATATAAGTATCACCGATTTTTTAATTAATGCAATACCTATAATTAATAAGGAGCAGAAATGACAAAATTCATTAAATCTTCAGATAACTCTTATCAAGCTTTTATAAATAAGATCAGTAAAAAGGGGGCGGAGAAGTAATAATTCACTATTCACCATATAAGAAATCAATAATTCAATGAACTCATCCTCCACATTCATCCAGCCAAAAATAAAAGGGTTAAGTAGCAATTTTGCCTTGGAAATTTTTTTTTGTCTCAATGTAGCCCCGGAAGTTATAAAGCTGAGCAATGTTGCCCTCAGCTAAAGTTGACGAAACGTTGATAGTTAAATCGACAACGTGTGCTCAAAAAACATCACAGTGTCAGTTTAGTTGGGATACACGTGGAGGAGTACTGCTGAGTAGGAGGATTGAGAAATATATGAGGTTAAGTTAGATAAAAAAGTTAGTGGTAAAAGCAAAAGAGAAGAAAGCCATGGGGATTCCCAAATAGAAATAAGATCAAAAGGTGAAGTTAGTCAGTTAGGGTTCGAAAAAGGTGATGCTAACAGAGGAAGTGGAGCGCATGTGCTCGTGAGACGCGTACAAGAGGGGAAACAAAGGTAGAGCAGAGATTTGTCCGGATTAAAGAGGTATAGAATCTGAAATTGTTTAGGAAGTGTGTGTATTTGATGTATGTTATAATTCTTGACAGTGATTTCACGATATGGCCCTTGTTTTATTTGTTTGTGGGTGAAAGTTTTTTTTCCTAAATACTGTAGGGTTTGGGTGAGATGGGTTCAAAAAGCAGTGGGGGACCTTGTAGTGGTCCCGATGGTAGTCTTGATTTTGGGGGCAATTGGGGAAAATCGTGGGCGGTGGAAACATTTTACCGTGAGGTTTACAATGCAAAAAATATGGTGTCAAAAACAAAAATGAATCTACGGTGTGATGCCATGGATGTGCCTATTTGTGACAAAGATGATGGTGGGGATGTGTCTTGTTGGAGAGAGAAGAAAAATTATCTGGATGTAATTAGAAAAAACCTATATGAGTTCTCGAAGAAGATAAAAGATGTTGCTGTGGAGTCTATAAATGTTGATGCAGGAAGGGAAGTAGTAGAGGGTGTTGATGGGGATGCAATTGATGTTGAAGCTTGGCATGAAGCAGCTGAGATTGTTAGAGTGGAGGGGCTTGATGTCCCAGCTGGCGATGAAGCAGTCGGGGGTGTTGGTGGCGATGCAATTAAGGTGGATGCGGTGGAAACATTACATGATAATGGGGAGAATGATAATTTAAGTGCAGGTGAAGGTGATGAGGAAGAAGGTGACGAGTCTGATGAAGGTAATGAAAGTGAAAGTTGTAGTGATAGTGATGATGAATAATTTGTTGTACGAGATGATGAGGTGTTAGTTGATGATGGTGAGGATGGGTCTGACTATGAGGGTAAGGAGTCTGATGATGAAGTGGGCCAAATTCGAGGATATGTGCCTTTACCTGAAGTGAGAGGGATATCAGAAAACATTGGGCTAAATGGAGACCCTTTTTCAAGTTGGAGTCAACCTTTGGGAATAAAAAGCAGTTACTTGCAGCTCTGGATCAGTATGCAATAAAGGCAGGAGTTAATTTGCACCTAACAAAAAGTGAGCCATTCAGAGTGAGGGCTCGATGTGAGAAGGGTTACCCTTTTTTCCTTTTTGCCTCCAAAGATGGATCCAACCCAGGGCTTGTTGTGAAGACCTTAAATCTAGAGCATAGTTGCAACAGGGTCTTCAATAATCTGAGGGCTTCTGTAAAGTAGCTGGCTTGGTACTTCAAGAATAAGATGCAAGAGCGGCCACAGTATAAGGTGGCCGATATAAAGAAGGATTGTTGAGATGAGTTGATGTTGCATGTCAGTATTTTCAAATGTAAAAGGGTGAAGAAGAAGATTATGGACGAGATGGAAGGGAGTTATGTAGATGAATTCAAGAACCTAAAGGTATATTGTTATGAATTGAAGACTTCTAATCCCGAATCTGATATCTCATTTGAAATTAGCAAGGAGGCGCTTGAAGGTGGAAGGAGAGTGTTCAGCCGCATGTATGTGTGCTTCAATGCTGCTAAGGTATGAAAAACAGTGCTTATTAATTGTGAAAATAATGCTTATTACTCTTGTTTCCTTCCTAGACTGGTTGGAAGGCGGGCTGCAGCCAGTCTAGGAAGGACAACATGGAGCAACATGAAGACCCTGAAACAAGATTCCCAATCTCAAATGAGACCACAATGAGGCAAACTAGGAGCATGACTTCATCTTCACAAAGCCTGGGAACTCGGTAAGTCTTGTATCAAGGTGATGGATCAACTGTCTCCATGCTACCATTCAATACGCCAGGCCTCTTGTGGAGAGGGCAACAAGCTATAAAAACCTCACGCCTTCTAGCACACAAGGAATCCATGATTCCAATTATTGGAACTAGGAAGAAAGCCCCTGCAAGAAGAGGCAGATGAAGGCGAAAGGGATAATTCTGTACTTGTGGTTTCATTTTGATCACTGCCACTTGATGTTGGCATGTTTTGATTTATGTTGTGCCAAGAGATTCTTTTGTTTGAAAATTATGATGTATCTATTGTCACTTTAGGATTAACTATTTTGTTTGAAACACATCATCAACACTGCCACTTGATCTTGGAATATTTTTTGGGTGATGACAATTACAATTTGTTAGTACCAGATAAGCTGTTTTAAAGTTGCTATTTGTAACATCTTATTATGCATGTAAGTTGCAGAGGAGAGAAGTAATTATTGATCTTAACTTGTGTCATTTTATATGTCTCTTTTTAAGGTGTCATTATTGATCTTGCACACTTGTGCATAATATCGCTGCAACATTTTGGTGCTGTTTGTGCATCTACATAATAACTGAACTTAGAAACTAACCAAACAAAAGCACAATATCACAAACTAATCAAACAAAAGCAGAATAAGTGTGAGAGTCTCAAATGTTTTTTAGGGACTATCTTTCCCTTAATGGCAGTCTTCATTTGTTTCTAACAATTAACAAGAGCTTACCAACTAACCAAACAAAAGCAAAATATCACAAAATAAGAACCAGGACATTGGTTCCTATAAACAAGTGAATTTTCAAGATAACTTGTTAAACATCATCATCTAGCAAACCAGGTTTGTATATTACTCATATTCCACTAACATGGTAGATTGCATTAGAGTTTTCAAAACAAAAGATTTTTCCCTACATAACACTTATATTGGACATTGGATTCGAAACCCAAATCCTCCATTTAACATAGAAATAAAATTACAAATAAAACCCAAGTCATTAATAATGCAGATAAAGCTAGTTTCAGTCTCCTTTCGTTCCTCCTCATGTTTGCATAAATGGTTGCAATGTCATCTTCAATATATCCTGCAACTCCTTCCTCATCCCTTCTCCTCAGCCTCACATTGCCATCATTAACCTTATCCACATGATGAAGGAGCTTGTTTATCACCTCTCTGGCCCTCTCTCCTATTTCATTGTCATACCATTGGAAAAAACCACACCCGCAACCCTGAACATTCAAATCACAAAAATCAACAGCTTCCAAACAAATACAAAGCCCCCTTACTGGCATAACAACAATGTAAACAATGTTTCCTTAAACATTAAATTTAACAAAAAAATTTACATTTACATGTTTATAATTTCTGCATCCAAAGAATCTCCTACCTGGGTTTTGGCCGTTCCACGTGTACAAAGCGGCGAAATGACCCCACAATGACACATCCTCGATGGAACATCTTTTTCACCCTCCCCATGAATACGTTGATGCATCGTCACCCTCCTCCTCCTTGACGTTGTCGTTGATGCCATAGGTGGTGTGCCTTTTCAAATCGTGTTGTTGGGAATATAGACACCCATGGTTAATCATTCTAACCTAACAGAGTCACACCACATTGAAGAAAAATTTGAACTCCAACGTGGCTCTCCCACATGGCGTCCATCGTGTCAAGTTATCCAATGTGGCCAATGTCTGTTGGACTCAACGTTAGCTGAGGGCAACATTGCTCCACTTTATAACTTCCAAGGCTACATTGAAACCAAAAAAACTTCCAGGGCAAAATAGCTCCTGACCCTATACTTTCGGGGCAAAATTGCTACCTAACCCAAAATAAAATCTGTGTACTATTTTCATTACCATCTTTTCTAACTCCCTCTTACAAGTAACAACACATAACCTATACTGTGCAACTAGTCCCAGTAGCATATTATAATCAGATATGTAGATTCTAAAAGTCAAGGTAATCAAATCCGGTTATTGAATTTGTCGGTATTTTGGGTCAAGGGTCAGTGGATCAAATCGGAATCAAACCAGGGCCAAACAAGTGAGAAATGGAAGATTTTAGGATTATTAATATGAAATTCTAAAGAATTTTTTTTTTTAAAAAAAAGTAGACCTGACCTAACCGGTCTACTACTCAGTTTGACAGTTTTTAATCTGAACTGGCCAGTCTGATTCAAGTTTGATACGCATGCTAAAATTAAAACACACATAAGAAAGGACCCACCACGCGAGGCTAAATTCCAACTCAACGATTGAAATGCAATAAAACCAAAAATACTCCATCTTATCCCATTCACAGAGCAATTTTGACTAATTTACCTACGTAGATCAATGAATAACAGTTAACTTTATCCTTATTAATAAAGTTCAAAAGAAATAAAAAAATACAAAGAGCGTTTAAACACTAACCACAAAAATAAAATTGGCAAATACTGCACTAAATACTAACTGCTGTCTAAATAACTTTCACTAAAAGCTAAAGACCGGATGGAGTATTATTTTCCATGGTTATTATACATTCACGTTCATGCATGTCAATGTTAAACGTACTTCTAACACGTAATATTGTCGGCTTTTTAAATACAATTATCAGATACAACCGCCATTGATTCGATACTGATAAACTGTTATATTCATAGTCTTGGATGAGATAACATGTTATTGTTACACGTCGACATCCTCTTTAGTTAAAGTAATTCAATCGTTTTCAGGGTGACGCTAAGCCAAGCTTATCTGAAGTCACAATCTCTTTTATTTATTTGTCTCTAATAATAACAAAGTGGAAATTGGTGCATCGTAAAGTTGAATACTGATATGATTGCGATCAGAAACGAAATAAAAGTGATATGATTTTATCCATTTATTATTTCTTTTTGTCTTCTCCCTATCAATCATCGATCCAATATGTTAATTTAAGCTGACTCCTCCCTGGAGTGGTCGGCCGCCTAGAATTGTCATTTCATTTGCTTCCATTATTTGCGTGTCTGGAGTACACTCTATCATTTGCATTTTATACAAAGTAATCTGAACTATATTAGCCCATATTATCGGTGGAGCACATTTCTTATTCTGTACACATTTTGGAATAATATTTTCTTACGTTCTAAATATAATATTTAATTTATAATTTAATTTTATTATTGAATCATAGTTTATATTAAAAATGAGAGGTAGCATAAAATTATTTAAATAAAAAATAAAAATAAAGAAAAGTAGGTGGAAAGTCCACACTTCAAAATTTTATTGGTGTGAAGAATTTGGATTTAAGTACTTGTATTTTCTCTGTCAGTAAAATTGTATAAAGGATTGTTACGTTATGTGTATAAAAATTAAACTTTTCACCGATTTCTTCTAAAAATTACTATCATGACTTTTTTTTTTAATCATAAATGATGCAATGCAACCAAAAATAGGAAGAAAGTTAAAGAAAATAATTAACTCTCAAGAAACAAAAAGTATAAACATTTTATGAAACATGAATATTAGAGGTGAAGCAAATAAAATAAAGATTTGAGATTGATTAAAAAAGGCTTGAGTAAGAAAAATCATTTCTTTTCTCTTACATTATAGACAAGAATATTTTTTGCTCGATAAAATCATGGTTCAATTTGCCCGCCAGGAGTGAATAAGCATGACAAAAATATTTTTTAGGTTATTTAGTGCCTGCAGCTATAATAAATAAATAAATAAATAAATATGTTTCATGCGTAGCAAGTTAACGTACATTTGTTAAACCTAATTAAATCTCATGAGGCTGATTCACATATATTTATTAACAAATGGGAAATTCATTTAGATTATGCATAAACTAACGATGATGCAAATAATCATGGGATGGGTTTGTTAAGCCACTATTTTTATGGAATTGGCTACGGTCCTATGCTCTTACCGTTCTTTTCTTATCCTCTTCCTCTCTATTACTCATCTCAGCTTTTAGATTAAAATCTGAGCAGTTCAGATTTAATGTTTCATGAAAATATTATTTTTAAATATTTTTATTTTAGGTTTAAATTATCATGACTAAAATATAAAATTTTTGAATTTATTTAATTATTATTTAATAATTCGATATTTTTAAAATATTTTTTATAAACATTAAATATAAACCGTTCAGATTTTAATCTAAAGGCTAAGACGAATAGTGGAGGGGAAGAGGATGGGAAGAGAACGGTAAGAGCAGAGGACTGTAGCCAATGATCCATATAATAAATAAGTTTTCGCAGGGCAGCTCATACAAGGTAAAAAAAAAAAAAAACATTACAGTTCATCATTCATTTCTAGGGGGTGGGAGTTTTTCATTCCCGAATATTTTTCTCATATGTAAATACGTATAAAGAGCATATTTAATCAGTGGTCAATTAGGACTGGCAAAAAAAAAAAAAAAATCACTGGTCAACTAGGCAAATATTAAAGAGAGGCTATGGTGAAAAAACACAGATTTTTTTTTTTTAAAAGTGTGTCCAACACTAAATATTTTTTTAGAGGTAAAAATAACTATAAACTTTTAAAATGTGTAAAAATACATATTGACTGTTTGTTTAAATTTTTTAAGGGTTAAGATGAAAAAATACATATAATATTTTATCAAAATTGCGCCAAACACAAATACTTTTTTTAGGATAAAAAGTAAATATAAATTTTTAAAATAGGTGTAAAAATGCACATTGACCATTAATTGACTATTTGAATTTTTTTTGACTAAAAATGATGATATTGATGATGACGTGAATGATTAAGAAACAATTTTAAGAGAAATATTTACATACTCTATGAGTACCATATCATTTGAACTCTATCAAATGAAAACATAACAGCTTATATTATTTTAATTCTAGTTAGCTGATGATTCATCTTATTGGAAAAATTTAAATTTTATCTTGTTTCTAAGAAAAATATCAATTGATCATTTTGTGTTAGTTTTTTTAAAAAAATTAAAATGTTTTTCCCTTAAAAAACAAGATAAGATGTTTTTTTCCTTAAAAAACAAGATAAAATTTGATTTTTTTAAATGAGTTATTAGTCAATTGGGATTAAAATAATATGGGTTATTATATTTTTAATGAGTAGAGTTTAGATGACGTGATACTCTTAAAGTATGTAAGTATTTTTTCAACTTAATATAATAATTTACTTAACTGGGCAAGGGAAATTAATTATACCTGATCTTTTAACTCCACCTCATCACTTTAAAGAAGAGAGAGGAAATGTTAGGTGGAGATAGAGTGACCAGGAAGAGATAAAAGATTAGGTGGAAATTAATTTCCCTTGACTGTTAAACAAATTATTATTTTAAGTTATTTCTTAATCATTTGCGTCATCCTCCATATCATCATTTTTAGTCAAAAAGATTCACAAAAACTATTAATTATCGGTCAATATGTATTTTTACATATATTTTGAATGTTTATAATTATTTTTATCCCTCTAAAAATTTTTTTGTTAGACGCACTTTTAAGAAAATCTCATATGTATCTTTGTTCATTACACATATTTTAAAAATTTATAATTACTTTAATTTCTAAAAAGAATATTTGGCCTCCGACGTGAATTTGAACAGAAAATCATTTGCACCCCCTTAACCCTATTAAATAATTTACAATTATTTTTTCTGCAGCCCCTGGTCAGAGTGCCCCAAAAAGAAGTCAAAGTTGCAGCAGCTGCTTTGAATGTGACATATACTTGAAGAGGTTGATAGTTTCCACTTTCCTCTTTAATTTCTTTTTTTGATTACGTATTCTAATATTTTTATTATGCCCTCCAATGTTCCTTCTAATCCTTGCTCTGATTCTCTGAGAGGGCAGTGAATTTGGATCCTTTCCTTTTTTTTTTCCTTCCGGTTCGCACTCTTTTTTTTTTTTCTCTCAAAATATACTGTTTAGGTGTAAAATACATAAATTTCTCACTTTTTTTTAAAATAATATTGATTATCCTAAAATATTTTTCAGTACCAGTTAATTTCCTAAAATATTTTTTTAATATCCTAAAAAAGTAGTTCAAGATACTGAATAATACTAAAAAATATTATAAAGTACTGACTACTATTTAAAAAATATTTTAGGATAGTCAATGTTGTTTTCCAAAAAAAAAAAAAAAGAGCAGCTTGTATATTTTACACTAAAATAGTACTATCTCTTATCCTAATTATAAGATAGAATTGAATTTTTTTGGAGAAATTAAAGAAGCTAAATAAGTTACTTAATCATATTATATGTTATGTATCCTTAGATTATATATTAATTTATTAATCAAACTAATTAGTTTGAAAAAAATAAAAATAAAAATACTCTAAAGTAATTTAATTGATTTCCTTAATTTTCTAAAAAAAAATCAACTTTATCTTATAATTAAGATAAAAAAAATACATTACCCAAATCCAGGGGCAATAACTTGTGTTCAAATTACTGGATCCCCCCGTACATTGAAGTTTCTGCTGGCAGGATTGTCTTAGTTTAATTTGAGTTTTTTTTTTTTGAATAATACTGGAATCGTTACATTACAAATAACTAGCGGAAACAACAGAAATTAGAAACTAATCTAGACTTCTTTCATCAACCTCCACCTCCTGAGGAAGTTTAATTTGAGTTTTAAAAATGCAATCGTGTTAAATATCTAATGAAAAAACATTGTCCCCTCTTATCTTCATATCCAGCTCAATCTAATTTGGTCTTATCATTCATTAAATTCTCACGGGACAGGCCTAGACATTCCAATAAAAATAAGTTACTACCAGTACACTGCTTGTTTGGGGAATAGTACCGAGCAAATAATAACCGAAACTAAAAAAATGAATTGAACTTAATTCCGTTTTTTAGTTTTATACTTTTATTACTTCAGTTTTTAGTTGAAGATTCGATTTTATTTTTGAAAATTTCAATTTTTTCTGGTCCGTTGAGTTATTAGATAAACAATTTAGTTAAAACTGAAATATATTTAATATATATTATTAGATAATTGCAAATTTATAATTAAATAGCTGTGAATTTTGAATTAGATTAGATTAAATCTATAGATATTTTATACATATTTAATTTTGTACAAAATATGTATAAAATATATTTATATTTCTTTTATTTTATAGATAATATATTCAAAAGTTTATATTAATTCAATTATTAACTAAACCGAACAAGAATATTTTTTTTTTGGTCAAACAGAATATTTTGATTAAGCGAGCTTCAATTTATTTAGTTAATCAGTTTTAGTTATTTATTTAAAATTAAAACTATTTTGATCTTCTCGTTAATTCGGTTTTCACCAAAATCCCGATGGACATACAAAACGCTCCCTCCTAAATACTATCACTTTGGTTTTTTTTACAAGTCTATTTTGATAAAAAAAAATTAATCCTTATTATAAATCCATTTTTAAAGTAATAAATGTGTTTTTTAAATTTGTTGCCTTTATTAATTATAATAAATAAAAATAATTTATTTATATTGACTTTTGAAATTAATTAGCAATTTTAGAGATTTAGCTTATAATTAATAAATTAATTAACTCTCGTTGGTATGTGAGACTTAATTAACTTTAAATTTATAAATAGGATCAAAATAGAATAATAGCGATCACTGTTGTACTTGAGTGCTCATTTAGTACAGCGATTGTAATGATTAAAAGCTTTAAAAACAGTTTTTTAATAATGATTTACGGTATATGAGGTAAATATGTGAGAAAAAATTTATCTTCATTTATATGAAAAACAGCTTATAAATAACCTCAATATATATCATCACAAACATACCCTGAATCTGTACGGGAAGCCAAAAAGAATTCTATTTTGGCCAACTGAATTCCACCCTTAAAAGAGGACCGCATTCATATAATTTTTCAGCCTAAATCAGAATACAATAACATTGATTTAAATTTTACTCTCAACCACACAAATCGTCAGTGTGGCCATTTGTTAAAATCGAGTGCACTCATTACAAAAACAAAAAGGAAAAATAAAATCGAGGGCAGTCATCGTCCGTCACAAACGTTTCAAAAAAGCAAGTTCCTATGTACTCCCTCCTCCAGTCCTATTTACGTGTAATTTTTTTTATAGGGTTAATCTTTTTTATAAACAGTTTTTATTTTTGGTTTGAAAGTATAACTTTTTTTATTTTTATTTTATCTTTATTAAATATTCATTTTCTCTCCTATCTTATATTCATTATCTTTCATACTTTTTATCTATTCTCTCTCCTACATTATTTTCATAAATAGGGGCATATATTGAAAAACATGATATTTTTGACACATTTATTATTTTTAATTACTAGTTTGTTTTGCTCAATCAAAAGGAAAGTTACTTATAAATAGGACCGGAGGGAGTACATTATTGCTTGTTTGGGATAGTTTAATTTTAGTTTGTAAGTGTTTTTAAGTCATGATTTACGATATATAAAATAAGTATGTGAAATGAGTTTTATCTCGATTTATAAAAAAAAAAAAACCCTTATAAAACAAAGGTACAGTAATTCAAATCAATTACGTCGAGGTTAGCGCTCTTAATTATCTCATTATTATTCCATAGTTTTGATCCTTGATTTTACGGACGGACTCTGAAATCCTTGCAGAAAAAACTGTTCAGTTTCTCGAGGTCGTGGGGCCCATCCCTGTGAATCGCCATACAACACAACTTACACAGCAGCCAGTCTGTAGCACACACATTGCGACATAACCTCCCTTTCAAGACCAGTCTTCGTTTTCTTTCACTCATTCTTTCTTTCTCTGTCGCCCCCCCCCCCCAAGTGAGCCATTTTACATGCGCCTTTGTTATAACGCCATAAAAAACATCTTCGACTTCCTCGTTCGTTTTTCTTCTTCTCTCACGTTACTCTACCCCCCCCCCCTCTCTTTCTCTCTGGGTCCGTGATGATCCGAAACTAATCGTCTTTTCTCTCGATTGATGGGTTCGTGTGCTTCTGTTTCAGTCCATAGAAATCCGGAGGCGGAAATGAAACTCGGGTTTTCATTCGGGTCTAAGACTGAGAATCTGATGATCCCACCATCGCCCATTAAGGAAAAGCACAATAATGGCAACTTTCGAATCGACGATATCAAGTCTCAGCGGTCGCCGATTCGGTCAACCACTTCCTTCAGAGACTACGGTATGTTTCTTGTGGGTTTGTTACTTCAAAAGCTGTCATAGGTTATTGGGTTGTTTTCTAGTTTTGCTTTGCTTTTTGAAATAAAGACCCCAGCTTTATTTGATCGATCGTCTTCACTTTTCTCTCTTGATACAAAGTTACAATTTTTATTAATATATTTCTTATCAGGAGAGAAGCTTAATACTCTTGTGAATATTTCTGGGATTCCCCTTAACGTACAATTGAACTGGTGTGGGGTCTTCAAGGTTTTATTTTTGTTATTTTTCTTGCTAGC
Organism: Inga oerstediana; assembly: GCA_963210345.1. Lineage (NCBI taxonomy): Eukaryota > Viridiplantae > Streptophyta > Magnoliopsida > Fabales > Fabaceae > Inga > Inga oerstediana. Next base: position 6,083,198 of record OY723401.1, read on the forward strand.
ATAAATCCGGACCGTATAATCCGATCGTTTATTGAATGTTTGTACGGTGCGAGGAAAGATGTTTTTTCCCCCTCAATCTGCTCTAGAATAGATAAGAGAATATATTCTGTTCCTGTTGTCTGACTTTTTTCTGATATGGTGTACACTAGTGGATTATATTGAATGAACACATCAAAGCAATAGTGCTAATTATGACAAATTTGATCCGGATCGATTCGTTACATTCTTGTTGGTTAAAACTAGGCAATCCAAGATACTGAGAATACTTCTTCTTTCTTTTCTCTGTGCTAATTAATCTGTTTCACTGGGACTTATTATGACAAATTTGCTTACTGGAATAACATTAATATGCATTACTGTAACCTTATTCTGTCCTGATTTGATTATGTGAGATGCTCTGACTGCTCCTTGTGCAGGACTGTAGTTCTTATTGCTATGATTATCGCCTTCTGGAACTTCTATCTTCTGTCTTTGTGGTGCTACTAGTCTCGCTTGGTCACAAATTGATGTCTGTGTCTCTATATTTGAATGGCAATTCCAAGTATAATGTCAAGTTTTGCTTTTGCCCTCGACGTGGATGAATGGGCCACCATGAGATGACAACATGGTTTATTGTTAGGGAAGAAAGCAAGAGCTTTCAGTCTCTGTTAGTTGGGTGGAAGATATTTATGGTTGATAAAAGCTTGCTCTCTATTGGCACATGGAGGGGGATAAAACTGTGATGTTGGTGTCCACTTAAGTAATGCCTTCTTATAGGAAAATGTGTGGAGTTAAGCCATATGTATAATCTGCTGCATATTTCGTGATTGTTCCATCATAACTTGGTGGTGAATAGGAACTGAAGTGACTATTAGTGAAGTATTGGAAATTCAAAGTCACTTGTAAAGATCCTATTTAGAAGCAAACTTGTCAATTAAATCTTCTGTTCAAAAGAAGAATGACATTGATTGATCCATTTTTATTTTTGTAAAAATTACTATATATGGCGAATTAGTTTTGCAAGTGTTTTGAATTATATGTTATATGTGACGCTCTTGTGAGCATATTGTTATAACTTGGATTTTTCCCCCTAATACAGGTAGCAAAGAGGAAACATTTTTTGACTCCAAGCCCTGGTTAGACTCTGACTGTGATGACGATTTCTACAGCGTCAATGGTGGTAAGAGTTCAATGCTTTTCCTTGTCATACTTCTCACTTGTCAGCCCTGCTCTCAATTCAAAGCAGCAGACAAAATTTGGCATAAAACAAAAAACTTCATTAGTCATAATCAGTTTCTATTGTAATGGAAGTATATAATGAGACCCTTGTTCATCCAAATTAGCTTTGATTTCTTAATGTCTTTGTCATCTTTTTCCAGAGTTTACCCCGTCTCGTGGCAACACTCCAGTTCATCCCTTTGGAACTCCTAAAGTGAATAAATCCCCTTTTGACAACAGAATTGCTGGTTCCACACTTGGACGACCTCCGTCTCGAAAGAAAAAGAGCTTGTTGGAGCTTTTTCGAGATAGTATCAGAGATGACCATTATCCTGATGTAAACCACTTTGCTATCCAAAACACAGGTAATGGAAAGCAGGAAGCAAGCGTAGGTATAAATGACACTGTTTCAAAATATACAGCGACTAACTCTGTGAGTACCAGTGAAAGAACCCCAAATGGGGATGTTGTGTCGATTAAAGAGAAAGCAGTGAAATCGATGCAGTTTCATGGTTGCCTTCCAAGCTTGGTTTCATGCCGTAGCTTCAGGGAGAGGAAGAGGAGGATGAGTCCTGCTGTAGCAGCCAATGGAAAAGCTTGAACCAGTTGGAATCTGATGAAAATAAAGTGTCTTGGACACTGAATGTTAGACTGTTTGATAGTGTGAATATCTTAAGATACAAGTGTAAAGAACCCAGAGTATGAGGTGACAGCTTGTATATCGCAAGAGGAATAGATGTCATAAGCCCATACTGCAATGGGATTTTGCTGTCTAATCTCTAAGTGGCTTTCTTTTTATAATTGGATACGGTGTTTTTTATATTGAAATTTAGTGACTAGACAATAATTCAGCGTTCTAGTGCATTAAAATGGTGAGTTTTGAATCATGTATGTTATTCCTGTTTAAATTAAGAGCTTGATGCCCGCAATCAGTGATTTATAGCTTCTAGTGTGATTAGATGAAGTTGTTGGAAGTTAAGGTCTTAAGCTGAAATTATGATGGCTCACAACAATGTGGAGGTGGGAGAAGTGTTTCTTAACTTTCATTTAGATGCAATTTATATTATAAATGAGATCTTATATTAAAGATGTAGTGTTTTCAACCCTTAACAGTCTCACTCACTCTGGTCATAAACATATAATGTAGTTAATCAATATGGTTTTGTTTTAAATATAGGACTTTCATCCACGGCTTTCCCCATTTAATAATTTTTTACATTGCCCTAATTAATTTTGCAGTTGTTCACACTATTCTTTCTCCCACATTTAATATCCTGAGTAAAAGGAGGATATTTTGGAGAAAATAGCACAATTTAATGAATTTATACTACACGTCCATGGTTAAGGTATGCCCTCCTTCAGTCCCAAAAAAAAAAAAGTACGCAACATTTCAGAATTCTGAAGTTTTGATTGGCGGATTGCGTATATTTGGGCCAAGTTGGACCTTTTTGTCATTTTGACAAAAGGCCTGAATTCACTAGTTTTTAAAATATCACACATGGACTATCTAAGGAACAAATAGCCCAACAAAAGAAAAGGCCTATAAAAGAAACAAGTGATGCATTTCAAACTTAAAAGACTGAGCGACCGAAGCCATAATTAAACGAGATCATTCTTCACCAGATCGAGTTTCCCTTTTTAATGAAGGAAAATATTAATTGTGTCAGCTTTAACATTGTCTGGAACAATGAATGCGAAGTCATTTTACATGGAAACCACCCAAACTTGCGATGTGAAAAGCAAACTCATGCATCCATTGTTTGGTGAAAATGAAAACTCCCAGTAATTAGTAGTTAAGTAGTCCTGACTAACTTTCATGAATGTAATATATCTTAATTTTCACAGTTGACCCAACTTTATTTTCTCGCCTCGGTTACTATTTCTGTGATTCAAATTAAATGCTCACTTCGTTTACATGTCAAATATAAAAAGAAGACATGGCTTTAAAATCAATTTTCCGTGCTTCGAACTTAAAAGCGCACGGATTCTCAAGATGAAAAAGAATCAATCTCAGAACCTGCACAACAAATCTCTCTATCCTTTTCTATGGACTTGGTTCTAGCAGAAGAAGACGGACACAAAGCAGAAGTAAAAGTGGACCAAAACCATACCCATGCCCATACCATTCCAGACTTTGCTCGGGCACGTCTCTGTTAATTCGAGTTCAAGTCCATGAGATCCTACTTTGCTCATCGATTAGAAGGAAGACCCTAAATGGGTCCCGCATAATGTGAACAGATTTTCTACTTTTGGCCAATGAATATTTTAGTCAGTTGAAAAAGCAAAGGAAGAAAAAGGAACTTGGTTTCCCATCCTGTGCCTCTTTTTCTGTTTCATTTCATCTTTCTTCTCCTACATATAGAGCACCCCTCGATCTCAAATCTGCACCAAGTATGGCTCAACAGGGCTCTATGGGTATTCTTGCTACTTTCTCTCTTTGCGTCCTCCTACTCATAGCTGGTGAGACTCATGGAGCATTGGCTACTACTCCAAAAGATGCTGCTTCTGAGCCTCTAGCAGATGGCATATGTGCTTCTTCCGTCACTGTACGTGGCTACAAATGCCATGAACTTAAAGTAAGATCTCATAATCATGATGGTTTAAACCCTGATTAACAAGGTTTTAAAACTAACTAATCACATTTGTTTTACAGGTTACAACCAAGGATGGGTACATTCTTAGTTTGCAGAGGATCCCAGAAGGCAGAGCAGAGGCAAGAGATCACAATGCGACTGAGAAGCAGCCTGTGATTATACAACATGGAGTACTTGTGGTAAGTGTCTGAGTGACCCATCTTCCACATTCAATCTGTTAAATGTTGAAACTTGCACCAATAACTTACACTTTGGAGGGAGATGCTGCAAATCTAGCTAGACATATATCATAAGTATCTGCGTGAAGTTGACGCTTTGCTTTGTCAAAGGGTCAAAAAAGTTCCACTTCCGCGTTCGTTACACTACGTCTCTAAAGTCTCTTTTTTTCCTGTTCCCCATAAATAATAGCGCAAGTGCCGCTCATCATGGGTCGGGTCGGGTCACTTAAACTTTACGCTTGATGGGAACGATATGATTAAGCTAGCGAAAGAAGTTTGACGAATGGGGTGTGCTCCGGGATCTTCGGACACTGATCTCGTAACTCTCTGTAAACATCATGTTTCAAAGAATTTTTTACCCCCTCTTGTATAAGAAATCCCAAGCCCGAGCATGAAATTCGAGGATAACATTTTACTTATTTGACTCTTCTCAGATAAATCAAAACATTCCCATATGGCATACTAGGTACTTGGTAGCCGTAACTCTTTTCACTTTTGATTATCCGCAGACTGCAGTGAAACAAGGGCAAACATGTAGCAATCTCCTTTGGACTGAATATTGTATTTCAAAACCAGAATATGAAAACTGGAATCTTATAATCTACAATAAATTCTACATAAATGATCACTTACTATAATTAAATGATCACACTTTCAAATGTGCCCTGGTCGTGCCAGGCTTCTTGGAAGACAAATGATCATTAATTCGTCGCGCAATTTTAATCGAATCTGATCTTTCATTAGGCATAATAATTGTGTTGCAAGGAGTTATGATTATGGCTCTAATGCTGAATATGATAATAATATCGCGTGACGACGTTGGTGCCCTTGCAGGATGGAATGACGTGGCTTCTGAATCCGCCGGAGCAAAGCTTGCCCTTCATTCTAGCTGATAATGGCTTCGACGTATGGATTGCTAACACCAGAGGAACCAGATATAGCCGCCAACATATCTCTCTGGACCCTTCTAGCCCGGTTTGTTTCTCTCCTTCTCTCTCTATTTTTTCCCCTTTTCAGGGAAAAAGTTTTGTTTTGATTTTAATTGATTATATACATGGTGAAAATGACAGGACTTCTGGAATTGGTCTTGGGATGAACTGGTCAGCTATGATCTGCCAGCTGTTTTTGATTATGTGTTCAGCCAAACAGGGCAGAAGATAAATTACGTCGGCCATTCTCAGGTACAGCATCAGAAACTCAAACCCTGTGTGTGAAAGAAAATATCTTAGATCACTATTCCACTGAAATCAAAAACCCTGTTTGTCAGGGAACCTTGATAGCTTTGGCATCCTTCACGGAGGGGAACTTGGCGAACCAGCTGAGATCAGCAGCCTTGTTGAGCCCCATTGCTTATCTGAGCCATATGAGCACCGCACTTGGAGTTGTGGCAGCCAAATCCTTTGTTGGTGAGGTAAAAAAAAGGGAAAACAGCTATCAATAACCTCTCATTGTTATGCAACCATAAATACTTGAGACACAAAAACAAAGTAGTGACATTTTCTGATTCGTGGAATTATTCCTTGTATTTTACCAAACAGATCACTACCTTGTTCGGTCTGGCAGAATTTAATCCCCGAGGGTAAGAAAATACTACAATTTACCGTATAAAACAGAGGAATCATCCTTGTTTGTATCTTGTAAACATAATCCTTATGATGTTTAGGTTACCTGTTGCTGCTCTTGTCAAATCTCTCTGCGCTTACCCAGGAGTAGACTGCTACGACTTGTTAACTGCACTAACTGGTAAAAATTGCTGTCTCAACTCTTCCACGGTTGATCTGTTCTTAAAGAATGAACCCCAGCCCACATCAACAAAGAACATGGTGCACTTGGCTCAGAGTAAGATCGTTTACCTTAGCTTTCACTAGTGCAGCTTATTATATATGCAGTGTTTCGGATAGGACTGACCAGGTGAAGCTCTTCTGCAGCTGTGAGACATGGGGTTCTGGCAAAATTCAACTACGAGAGACCAGACTATAATATTATGCATTATGGAGAAGCATTCCCTCCAACTTATAACCTGTCCAACATTCCCCATAACCTCCCTCTCTTCGTTAGCTATGGAGGACGAGATGCTCTATCTGATGTTGTTGATGTTGACAGCTTACTTGATGCCCTCAAGTTGCATGATGTTGATAAGCTTAGTGTTCAGTTCATCAAGGACTATGCTCATGCCGACTACGTCATGGCCTTCAATGCCAGGGACTTAGTCTACAATGAGATTCTCGCATTCTTTAAGCGCCATTTTGATACTTGATGCAGCAAAGCTCAGCTTCAAAGTTAAAACTACTACAACTGCGTCTTACCAAAATGCCAATGTATTGGGTTATCTATCTCATCAAATCTAAGTTATCTAGTTGTTGATGAACTTTCTTCTTTTTTATCTTCACAACCCATATCTATCCAGTTAGACTCCTGGCCAAGGCTAGGCTGTCTCTGCTCCAACATGTATGATACAAAACAGTGTAAACGCTGAAGAAAGCATTATCACAAAGCTATGTCTAAGTAGAAATTACCCCGCGCATTGCAAAGAATCATGAAATAAAACTAACAAAAAATATTTTGTGATAAATTAAGATAATGTACAAAGAAAATGGTTAGACTACTACAAAACGTTCTTTTATAAATGATATCAGACTGAAATCCCTTAATACTGCACAAATTGATACCAATGGAAGTAGGAAAATGAATATTTTCTTTCTTATTGTTTACTGAAGTATCCTGTACATATACGCACCTATACGACTACTTTTGTTCACATAATAAAACTAAACTCGCGGTCAGATAAGGTTACTTCACTCACGAGCTTTGGATACTCTATATATGCTTTGCAATTTCATTGAGGCTTAATCAGAGGATTATGACCCATCGAAACTTCCAGATGAATCGGTTATCTGACCTGAATTGAAAATTTGAGCTTCAAGACTAGCCATGCTTAAAGATAAGTGTGATCCCTTTGTTTGAACGCTAAGCTTTGACAGTCTTTGGTGTCTACCAGAATTTGCTTAGCGGGCAATCTACATACCGAAACAAAGAGAGTAAGCCCACAAAAGAAGTTTGCCATTGTTTTGCCCTGGAATTAAAGAAATGACCAGGTGATGTTGATCCAACTAAGCTGAAGCTTTCTTTATATTACATATATCAACGATTTAGCACGTTACTATATAACGACTCCCAATTTAAAATTGTTTTCAGCTTATAATATGCAGAAACAAACTGTTTTATGTTGACAGCGAGCCTGTATAAATACTTGCAGATTATTAACCCTCAAACATAACCCAAAGCGAAGCAGAAGTATCTAAACAGAGGCAGAGACACACAAAAGAAGAACATGGGGCGGAAGAACACAATGCTCTGGGCAGTGATTGCTGCTCTGTTTGCAAAGGAAGCCTTGGCAGCTCAAATTGATGTTGGTGGAAGCCAAGGTTGGGATGAATCCACAGATTTTAACACATGGTCTTCAGGACAAACATTCAAGGTTGGCGATCAACTTGGTACGTTCCCTTTTTTCCTAAGCATCTTCATGACTTCATTTACCCCATTTCATTACAATCAACAAAAGAAATGAAGTCTTCGTTTTGTAGTTTTCAAGTACAGTTCTGGGTTGCATAGTGTGGTTGAACTGGGCAGTGAGAGTGACTTCAAGAGTTGTGATATTAGCAATCCAGTGAACTCCATGAGCAGCGGGAACGACTTGGTGGAGTTGAACAAGCCAGGCACGAGGTACTTCGCTTGTGGTACCGCAGGCCATTGCGCGCAAGGCATGAAGGTGAAGATTACAACAGTTGCTGGGAATGCACCTTCTACGCCTTCTTCTTCGTCGTCGTCGTCTTCGTCTTCCCCGTCTTCTACTTCTGCAGCTTCAGCTTCAGGAGTGGGGTTTACTGTTTCAGGCATGCTGATTTTTGCAATGTTAATTGTATTGAGGACCTGAAGGCTGATGGGTTGAATCGCGAGCAAAGTGTTTAAGGAGAAAAATTTGAGTTTGATTTTAGAATCATGAGTGTTTTGTATGATCAGTGAGTTTGAGAATTGAGATAAGAGCTATATATATATATATATATATATATTTCCTTTTTATTTCACTATGTATGCCCTAGACCCTATTGAATAAAAAGTTGCTGTGACTTGTGAGATTACTTTGGATCTGGATTGTTTTTTTTGTCCTTTCTTTTGTGAGTGATGGCGCGTCATGCCTTGTGTTTGTGGTAAGTAACTTCAACACAACGACAAAAATAAATCTCACGTGTTAGTTGTAAATTGTAACTTGTCCGTTACTTACGAGTCGACCGTTCCCGCCAATGCTGGGATTTATTAGGATTTTTTTTAAAAAAAATGTACTTTGATTTTTTTAACTTAATAGTTGAACTGTATAATTAAATACCCAAAGAATACCTTGTTTGTGGCTTACAGAAGCTATTACAAACATTTCAGCATTGTTTTCAAATTCACGAGTTGACTCTTTGAATTTATCGTTTTTATGTTGCTATAAAACAAAATCGTGTTCAATCGTTGGTAAACTTGTACTAATTATAAACTCAGATAAACTCACAAATTTATATATCAAGTTTATCGTTTTTACGTTTTTAACTTATAAAATCATATTAACTTATTGTTAAACTCGTATTAATTTTTTCGATTTTATCATTGCTCAACTGCTTTGTATATAAATTTTATATAAATTTTTTTGCTAAGTACGATAAATTATTAATGTTGATGGATTTAATTTTAATTATTTAAATTTAAAAATATTTAAATTAAATTGTTATCATTTTTATATTTTAATTATTTAATTACATACTATTAATAATTATTTAATGATAAAAATAAACTCTTATAAATTTATGATACGAGTTTATATCACGAATTTATCAACCTTACATTCAGGTATGTTTCTCTCATACGTATAGGAAAGATAATTTTGCGTCTGACTAGCTTGCAAATTTTAGTTTGGATGGCAAAGATGATCTATATGGATTTGAAGTGCCTCCTAAAAGACTATTTGATGTACTGATGGGAGTCCCGTACCCTTGCTCACATGTTTGATGATGAATAAAGACATTTTCCTAAGAGCTTTGCCATAAGATACATGCTCAACAAAAAAGCTTCTTCACAATTGTCCTCTCTCAGAGAGCATCTGCGTCTGCGTCAAGAACCGTTGAGAAAGGCCCCTGCTTCCTCTGCTTGCAGATCGGAGATGGCGCTGCTGGTAGTGAGGTTGGGTTGAGACAGAAATCACGCCGGCGACGTCGTGCTACTCTGCATTTGTGTGTCGTCGTGGCTCCTTTCCCTGCGTTTGTGGTGGGGTTGCAAATTCGACTAGTGGCCGGTGGTGTGAGACCAGAGGCGACAATTGAAGGTTCATGTTTCCTCATCCTCCGAAAAGAATGCTCCAAGTCCGATCAAGCCAAAGTTCAGCCTTGCAACTGCGTTTCCAGTTCCTGTTTAGCAGTTCAGAGATCTGAGACCAAAGGCGACGACTAAAGCTCAAGCGTTTCTCAGGAAAACAGTAGAAACTTTCAGATCTGATTCTTTAGTACATTGCTTCGACGGATCTTTTCATTCCAGTCGACCTGCTTCTTTTCCCACTGTGCAGTTTCCGTTGAGGAGCTATCCGTTAGAGGTAAGAAAAGAAGTTTTTTTCCCTATCTCGTTTTTTTTTGTTTTGTTTTTTTTAAATACTTGTGCAAGTTTGTATTTTTTCATCGTCTGGACGGCTTTGGAGCTGCTAGACATGATTGAATGTGAGAGGGATCGTAGTCCTGAAAGAATGGTTTCGGTGCCAATGATGAAGAAGAGTGATGTCTTGGAGCGTAATTCAAAGAAAATTCGAGATGATGATGAAGAGTTCACAGGTAAGCAATCATTAGCCCCACGAGTTGAGGACTGGATGAGGGATGAGGATACTGAAGAGGAAACAATTATACCAAAAGCACAAAAAAGATCATATAAGGAGGCATGTGTCGAAAATCAGACAAGGGAGGAATGTTCAGATGAAGAAGAAGAATGGTGGAAAGGAGACGGATGGAAATCCAGAATTGAGGTGGAGATAACAAAGAAAGGTCCAAATATCATTGTGTCTCTGGAGTTTAGAATGAAGCTAGCACGGAAATGGTCTACGTCATTGTTCGTTAGATTACTTGGCAGAATGGTGCGGGAGGATCAATTGGGTCGAAAACTGCAACAGTTATGGGGACGTAGAGGGCAGGTTGAAACTATTGAGATAGGCTCTGGGTATTTTCTGGTTCGTATGAGCAATAAGGAGGACTATGATTTTGCGTTAACAGGAGGCCCTTGGTTATACATGGATCATTACCTAGCAGTGCAGCCATGGAAGTCAGAGTTTGATCCCGATTCTAGTGAGGTTTCCAAAATTGCTGTATGGGTAAGAATTCCTAAATTCCCTGTTGATTTTTATGATAAGGGTATTTTATATGTGGTGGGTAACCAAATTGGAAGGATTCTAAAAGTGGATAATAATACCCTTAGGCAAACCAAAGGGCGTTTTGCCCGTATATGTGTTGAAATTGATTTGAATGCACCTTTGCTTCCATCTATAATGATTAATGGGAAAGAAAAGAAGATTGTTTATGAGGGTCTGCATTTGATTTGCTTCTCATGTGGGCGGTATGGTCATGATACTGAACATTACCCAAATAATCAAGTAAAAAATACGTCAAAGTTAGCATGCATGGATAACACGTCGAATTCTACAGTTATAACACCATCGTCCACATCCTCCGAAATAACTGCTGGAATGTATGGGGAGTGGATGGTGGCGCCAAGTCGGAGAAGGGGGCAATGGAACTTGAATGCAAGGAATGGCAATTATAGTCGTGAGCTAAGGCGTGATTTACCTTCTAGAAATATGGGAGGAGGATCTCGGTTTGAGGCTCTGAATGTTGAAGACATGACAATTATTGATGACGGTTCTGGTGATAACACATATCAGGGGAAGATTCGTGTTAGTTCAAAGCCAGAAGATAGGTCGCGGGATACGAAAGAAAAAACTGGTCATCTACCTGTTCTAAATAAAGGGAGCAAGGGTAATAATAGATCGGATATTTCAAATGTAAGAAAAAAGGAGATTAGTGGTGATGCTGTGAATAATGTTGGGCATTTTAATAAGTTGAATAAAACACGTGGGATCCAAGTAGCTAAAAAGAAAGGGATTGAGGAGGGAGCTTCCCAAGAAATATTGAGTATGGAGAAAACACAAGAAGCTGGAACGTCGTGTAATTTAAGTGGGGAAGTGGGGTCAGGAAGAAAGAAGAATGTTATAAAATTAGATTCCAATTCCTCCGCTATTCGTCTAGAAGCCTCCAATCCTATTGACCCAGGTGCAAAAGGAGAAGAGACCGTTGTACCTCGAATTAGTCCACTTAAAGGTGTTGATGATGTGGTGATGCATGGGATTGAGGATGTTCAGGAGGGACATTTGTCTCAATAATGCCTGGGTTGTTTGTGTTCTTCTCTTATTTTATTAATTTTTTAATGATTATTATGACTTGGAATACTCGAGGTGCCGGTGGTGCCTCCTTTCGAAGGTTACTTAGTGATGTTGTTGCCAGACATGGAGTTAATTTATTTGCCCTGTTGGAGCCTAGACAGCTAGGGGTTAAAGCTAAGCTCATTGCTAGGAAGTTGGGATGGATGAATATGCACGTGGTTGAAGCTCGTGGTTTTAGTGGAGGTATGTGGTTGTTTTGGGATTCTACTTTAAATTTCTCTGTTACTTCTTCAGGGGATCAATTTGTTCATGGGGTGGTTAATAAAGGTACCAGGGATGAGTGGTCTCTAACTGTGGTGTATGGGCACCCAAATATGGTTATTAGACGTCAACTGTGGCAGTCTCTTGAGGGTATTCGGCAATTGACTATGGGAGGCTGGGTTGTGATTGGTGATTTTAATGCTGTTTCTCATCCCGAGGAACGCTGGAGTAAGAATCACAGGAAGACTAATGGTATTGATAGGTCTTTTCGGAATTGGCTTCTGAGTAGTGAGTTACTTGATATTGGTTTTAATGGACCTCAATTTACTTGGGGGAATCTGAATAGCCAGAGCAGAATAGACAGAGCCTTGGTTAATAACTGCTGATTTAGAAATAATCCTAATGCCACAGTGACACATTTGCCAAAATATAAATCCGATCATTGTCCGGTGTTGGTTGATACTGAATCTCATGTTCTTACGGCAAAGAATCGAAGGCCTTTTAGATTTTTCGCTCCCTGGGTTATGCATGATTATTTCAATAATTTTGTTCATTCACACTGGGGGGTGGAGGATGACTGGTGCGGATCTGTTAAACAATTTACTGAGGATCTGAGGTTATGGAATAAAGAGGTTTTCGGCAATATATCCTATATGAAAGACAGATTATATCGAAGATTAGATGGGATTAATGCAAAGATGGCTTCGGTAGGTATCTCGGAGCACCTTGAAAAGTTATGAGGGGAGCTATGGGGAGAGCTTGAAAAACTTTTTGGCACGGGAAGAAGTCATGTGGCTTCAATACTCTCGGGCTAATTGGTATGCGGATGGAGATCGTAATACTAGATACTTCCATTCTGTGGCTAATGGCAGACGAAAAAGGAATAAAATTGAAGCATTAAAGCTTGAATCTGGGGAATGGACATATAATACAGCGGAAATTATGAGATTTGGAAGCCAATTCTTCGAAAGTTTGTATACAGAAACCCATAATTATAATGGATCTTTGGTTTTCGGATGTACTTATCCTAAGATTGACGATGCAAATTTGCATATTCTGGGGAGATCGGTTGAAGAGCAAGAGATTAAAAGAGCTTTGTTTGATATGGGGCCGTTGAAAGCACCAGGGCCAGACGGTTTCAATCCGCTATTTTACCAAAGCCAATAGGAAACTGTAAGACCGTCAGTGATTGAATTAGTGAAAAGAGTTTTCAATAATCCGATGTGGATACGAAAAATCAATGGGACTCAGATTGTTCTCATTCCGAAGGTGGAACATCCAGAGATGTTTCGTGATTTTCGTCCTATAAGTCTTTGCAATGTTGTTTACAAGATTGTTACGAAGGTTATATCAAACAGACTCAAGGCAATTATGCCTTTGGTGATAGCCCCGAATCAGTGTAGTTTTGTTAAAGGGCGTCAGAGTTCAGATAATGTTATACTTGTGCAGGAGATCATTCACTCTATGAAGTCTTTAAAAAGAAAAAAGGGTTTCATGGCTATCAAGATTGATTTAGAGAAGGCTTATGATCGGGTGAGATGGAATTTTGTCTACGACTGTCTAAAAGAACTCAAGATTCCTGAATATCTGAGCAAAGTTATTCAAGCTTGTATGTCGACGTCTCATTTGCAATTGCTTTGGAATGGAGAAGCTACTAATATGTTTTGCCCTTCCAGAGGGGTTAGACAAGGTGACCCAATATCGCCGTATCTTTTTGTTATCATGATGGAAAGATTGGGGCATCTTATACAAATGACAGTTGAAGAGGGTGTTTGGCAACCGTTTAGGCTCTCCAAACGAGGTACTCCTGTCTCTCTCTTTTTTTTTGTTGATGATCTCATTTTGTTTGCAGAAGCAGATCTAGATAACGCAGGGGTTATTAAGGCTATCTTGGATGACTTCTGTGACATTTCGAGATAAAAAGTAAATGCTGGAAAATCAAGAGTTTACTTCTCAAAGAATGTAAATCATATAAAAAGCAGAGAAATCAGTGAATTTCTAAATTTTACTCCAACGTCAAATCTGGGGAAATATCTGGGAATGCCAATTTTACATGAACGAGGATTAAAGGCTACGTACAGTTTTCTTCTGGATAAGATGGATGCTCGCCTGGCCAATTAGAAGTCTAACATGTTATCGATGGCTGCCAGGTATACTCTTGTGTCGTCTGTTATGTCGGCTATGCCAACTTATGCTATGCAGACAGTGCCTCTTCCTTTGGAACTTTGTGATGAAATTGACAAACGTTGTCGTAACTTCCTCTGGGGTAGTAGCTCAGCAAGCAGAAAACCTCATCTAGTCTCCTGGGATAATGTGTGTTCACATAAGGAGAATGGAGGCCTTGGTCTTAGGTTGGCTTAATACCAGAACCAGGCGTTCATGATGAAGCTTGGATGGAATATGATTAACAGAAGAAATTCGCTCTGGGTTAGGATTTTGTGAGAAAAATATAAAGCCGGGAATGATATTATTCCTAAAGTTGAGAAGCGCCGGTCTGAGTCTAGTACGTGGAGGGGTATTCGTAACTGTTGGGACAAGATCAAAGATAGCTTAACATGGAGAGTTACCAATAGACAGAACACTTCTTTCTGGAATGACATTTGGGTCCCGCATTTTGATAAGCTTCAGAGTTTGGTAATCAGAGAATTGCCTAGAAATGATACTGAATGGAGAGTATCTGATTGTATCACTTCATCCGGACAGTGGGATATGAGAAAGTTTCAGCACCCACTTCCAAGTCATGTATGTACAGCTATTGCACGTGTTAATATTAATCAGCGTAATGGGGAGGATTTTCCGGTATGGAGATGCTCTTCAGATGGAATGTTCAACATCAGATCCGCCTACAAATATCTAGTAGGTACCCCACAACCTCACAGTAATAACTGGAGGAGATGTGTTTGGAAATTGAAAGTCCCTCAAAGGTACCGTTTTTTCTTGTGGTTGTGCTTTCATGGTCGTCTAATGACAAACTTAATGCGTTATCAGCGAGGTAGTCATCCGACGGGGTTTTGTGATATATGCCATAACTCAAGCGAGTCTGTACTCCACGTTTTGCGGGATTGTCCTTTCACTTCTGAATTATGGAAATGATTCTTACCTCTGGATTGGTGTGATCAATTCTTTGGCTCTTTTGAGAGAAATGACTGGCTTACATGGTGTGCGGGGAGAAAAGAAGTTATACAGGGATTCGAGTTTCATCTTTGGTTTACGGTACTATGCCGACATATCTGGTTAGCTCGAAATGATAGATGTTTTAATAACAACACTTGGAGTAGTCATGCCATATTAGCCCGTGCTCGTGCCTGCTTAACATGGGGAAATACAAGTTTGGTTCAAAATAAGAGTGCAGAAAGGAATCAACAACAGTGGATGCCACCACCGCTTGGATGGGTGAAGATTAATACCGATGGATCTAGGAATGACAACTTAGGGACTTGCACGTGTGGAGGTGTGTTGAGAGATCACAATGGTGAATTTCTGATGGGGTTTATGTATCAGATTGGGCAAGGAACGGTAGTATCTGCGGAAGCTTGGGGTGTTTTGTGGGGACTAAAAGTTGCATGGGATAGAGGATACAGAAAAATCATGATTGAGTCTGACTGTAGTGAAGTAATGGATATAATTCAGGGTAACGTTTCTCGGGAACACCTTGATTTTCAGCTTATTGTGGAGGTTCAAATGCTGCTGGATAGAGATTGGGACGTGAAAATTTCACATTGCATTCGGGAGTTTAACACGGTTGCAGACGTTATGGCAAAAGAAGCTTGGAAGATGGCAATTGATCTTCATATCACATTTTCGCCCCCTGATGCTATTACCGCCCTTTTAATTAATGATGTAAACAGGATGAATTTTCATGTTGACTCAGGAGGATAACTTCTGATGTATTTGTAGAAAATCTTTTATTATCGAAAAAAAAAAAGACATTTTCCTAAATGTGTTTTCTCTGTTAATTTTCTATAATCTTTTAATTTTTAGTAAAGCGTTCAGCTTTAGTTTGCACAGCCAATCATTATCTAAATTGCGGACAAGTGGGAGAAACATGTTTGGCGATCATTTGTCCCTCGATCTTTGAATCATTGCATGGATTGTTAACATGAAATTATGAGAAAAAACTTTTAAAAAATAGCAATAATTTTTTTTTTTTTAATTTTCGTCAATTGAGATTATTATTAAGATGAATATAAACAATGAAGACAGTTTTTTTGAACGTGTGTAAACTCATATATACCCTATTGGCAAAAAAAAAAAAAAACTCATGCACTTTCTTTTTGTTTGGTGGGAAAAAGGGCCAGACTTCATTAAAAAAAAAAAAAAAGGAAAAAAGGGTCAGACTCGAGAGAGCCAGGAGAACGGGGATCAAATGCAGTTTCATGCTCCTGTTACGAGCTCCAACTTCGTTTTCCCCCCTCCTCAGTTTTTCGCAGTACTCGTGCCCAAAACACAACAACACCGGCAAAGTGTGACACACAGAGTGAGGCAATGCCCGACTACGTGATGGAGGCTGCTTCAGGGCCTCATTTCTCCGGCCTACGCCTTGACGGTCTCCCTTCGTCTCTACCTTCTCCATATACGTCTCCCGTCCATCGTTTCTCTGCTTCTGCCACCGTAGCCCCTGATTCTTCTCATAAACAGCCTTTCGTTATTGGTAATTTTCATACTCTTCGCTACATTTTGAATTTTGATCTCTCTATGCATCTTGCAAAGAATTTCGTCAGTGGCTTCCGAAATTAATTCTGCAAGTTTTAACCATGCGTGATATTCGCACTTCTTCACCCTTACATTGTTCTCTTGTTATTTGGACCGATTTCCTGCCACATTCATTTCAATTCTATTACGTTGTTGTTGGATTTCATGCATTGATGTGCAGGAGTTTCGGGAGGTACTGCTTCCGGTAAGACCACTGTATGTAATATGATTATCCAGCAGCTTCACGATCATCGAGTCGTGCTTGTCAATCAGGTTTTCTGTCTTGGCTTTCTTTTTCTGGCAACTTTTTGGTGGAATCAGTTCAATATTTATCGTATTTGAGAAATTATATTCTAACGCTTTTGCTTTTCTCATCTATTTGATTTGCGTGGTTCTTAGGATTCATTTTATCGTGGTTTGACGCCTTCAGAAATGGAACGCGTGCACGAGTACAATTTTGATCATCCCGGTAATATATATATATATATATATATTTGAATTATTATCATTGATCGTGTTTAGTTCGCATGAATTTGTTCAACTACTCGGCTGTTCTGTTATACTGCTACTTTATATACTTGGAGAGATAGGAGCCAGGTTTTCTTGATTCCATCTCTTGCTAATTAGTAACTACCCGTTGGTCTTCCTCTTAGACGCTTTTGACACCGAGCAGCTTTTAGATTGCATGCAAAAGCTACTAGGCGGCCACAGCGTCCAAGTCCCAGTTTATGACTTTAAGATGCACCAGCGCTCTACTGATAGCTTTCGGCAGGTATCGAAGTCAAATTCATGTTGAAGGACATGCCTGCATTTGTTAAATAGGATACCTAGAGTTCTAGGGCAGATACATGTTTAAGCATATCAATTGCCTATTTCTATCCTAAATTAATAGGTTTTACCCTTAAATTCTTCCTTCATCGATGAAATACACAACGTTCCTTTATTCATTCTAATCGTGTATAAATTTTCGTTATGACCACTAGACTCTACACTTCCCTTTGTCAAATCACGAGGATGCAGCAGGTAGAACATGTCTCACCTGTTGATCTCTTATCATATTTTATGGGCACCCGAGTTTAATAATGTATCATATTGTTTCATTTCACCTTGAGCTCTATGGATCTCTGTTTTTTCCCCTTACTTTCCCTTTGCTAAATTATAGTTGACGTTATTTGATCAGGTCAATGCTTCTGATGTCATTATATTAGAGGGAATTCTTGTTTTTCATGAACAACGTGTCCGTGATCTGATGAACCTGAAAATTTTTGTTGATTCAGGTTTGATCCATTTCTAACTTCCACCCTACTTCCTAACGATGACTCATGAGAGAAAAATTGTGTCTATCTTCCACCATGCCTCATGTTTTACTACTCTGTCAATAAATGGCATGGTGCACTTATGAGTTTATACTGGTTTAAATTTTCCATAAATTTCATTTCATATTCCAATTGGCTAGATCCAAGTTCTTTGTCTCATGAAGAGTCCTTGTAATCACATATGTATTCAGTAATGGTAAAGAAATTTTTGTAGGTAATGATAACACTACTCGTCTGTCTGACTCTCAATAGAATTATATGTGTTCATTAATTTCTTCTAGATGCGGATGTGAGACTTGCCCGTAGAATTAGACGTGATACAGTGGAAAGAGGTAGGGATGTATGCTCTGTTCTTGAACAGGTAAGCCAGTATTTGAATTAGGATTTTGTTTCCATCGCCAGGGATAGAACTTTTCCTTTTCTCATATAAATGTTCTGATTTTTGCTAAAATTCAAATATTTCAATAGAACCATTATTTCATAGTCCTCGTGAGAGGGAATCAGTCTCAATTTATTGTGTCTAGCTGCCCAAATGCTGATTCATGATTGTCCACTGCAGTACGCAAAGTTTGTCAAGCCTTCTTTTGATGATTTTATTCATCCATCAAAGAAGTATGCTGATGTGATCATTCCACGGGGAAGTGAAAATCAAGTTGCCATTGATCTGATTGTACAACATATCCAGACAAAACTTGGTCAACATGATCTGTGCAAGATATACTCTAATCTGTATGTTATTCAGTCAACATTCCAGGTAATGAAGTACTTCGTGGGTGAAAGCATCACCTTTTTGATAAATTATTTTTATTCTTCATTTTCAGACATCCTTGCTTCCCTCAGAAGCAGACTGTTATGCCTATTTTAGAGAACATATTAAGTGAGTGTTTGGGTAAGTCCAGACCACTGTTTCAAAAGCCCTTTTCCGTAAATCGAGACAAAACTCTTCTTACATACTTACCTCATAAATCGTAAAAACTATTATTTAAAAGTTAATCCAAACACACACTAGCATCATCACTGATCATATTCCTATTTTGTTTTTCTTCCTGAATGTAGAAGGAAAAGAATATGTTTTGAAGCTTTGCTTGTTTGCATTGTCAAATCTTTGATGAGTTTATACAATGAACTATAGTTTTTGGGGTGCAGAAGTACTTGTTCTATAATAAACAATAAAAGAAGTAACTTTTCAGGACATGTGGAGATGATATTGAATGAAACTGGAATTGGATTTTTGCATAATCAGGTAAAGAAAATAGAAGTTTAGGATAATCAATTTCAGAAGCCACGAGCTGTCACCGGAAAGTCTAAAATTACATAATATAGATACATAGATTAGGACTGAAGAAAGAGGAAAATCCCTTCCTGGTTCCTAAAAGAAAAGGAACATAGGTGATTAATGGTAGGGTTCGCACTTCTCTTTTCTGTTTATAAGCTGTAAGATGCGGCGATGAGTTAGTACATCTATATGCGATCATTCAACATTTATGCTTGTAAATTTCAGATCCGAGGAATGCATACATTGATCCGTGATCGAGACATATCAAAGCATGACTTCGCGTTTTACTCAGATAGACTTATACGGCTGGTACTCTATGCCTCATAGCTCTGCTTGACTTTTATTCATGATTGGTTTTTGCTTCCTTAATACTCAAAACACAGGACATGACTGCCTTCTTTTATATTTATTATCAGGTTGTTGAGCATGGCCTTGGCCATTTGCCATTCACTGAAAAGCAAGTAGTTACTCCAACAGGTAATTTTATGTATCTTTGCCATCACGTGTGAAGTTTTGCCATCTTCATTTTTCTTCTCTTGCTTTGGAAATGGGAACGACACATTGAGCACTGCAACAATAATGGTTATTATGCAATGGAAGTAGTTCTACATCTGGATATTTATCTTATAAGCACTGATCACATCCGATAGTGTTTAGTTGGGTAATCATTATGGATAACAAGCTGACATTAAATTTAAGTGCTAGGTTTTATTAGCAATCTTTTTCTAAACCTCATGTATATAGTGGGTGCTTGCAAAGAATTCTTGTTTCCCTTGTATTTTTAATTTGAACTAATAATTACAACTTTCCCCCCCTCCCTTTTCGTCCTGCTCTCTATAGATCGTTTTGCCATAGAAACTACACTTGAATTTGACGCATGTCAGCTTGAGTATTAGTGAAATGCAACACTGTAATTTTCTCCAATATTGATTTGTTAATTGATTGTGCAGCTTATTAAATTTCTTGTGGTCTTGGAGCATTTAGAATTGTGTCTTTCCATATTGTATTTTGCGCCTATATGTGTATAGGCATCCTTATACAGGTGTAAATTTTCATATGACAAGCAATTTGTAAACTTAATTATAATTCCACTTTATTTTGCAGGATCTATCTATACTGGAGTTGACTTCTGCAAGAAACTGTGTGGTGTTTCAATTATTCGAAGGTGAGCTTTGAACCGGGTATTAATTTTGGCTACTCCAATATCTAAATGATACAATGCTAGTAGAAATACAACTAAGCAGGTAATAGGATGCATTCCAGTATTCAGTTAGATTTTTAATAATGGGTTTTCATTATTGATGTGTTAATCATGCAGTGAGCATTTTGAATCTTAATGCTAACTTAGAATCATTCACTTCTGCACTCTGTTGAGGCAGTTTCTCTAAAGATGAATATTTCTCCACGTTTTTTGCATGATAGTGGTGAGAGCATGGAAAATGCGCTACGTGCATGTTGCAAAGGTATTAAAATTGGCAAAATTCTGATTCACCGAGATGGTGACTATGGAAAACAGGTTAATATATTTTTTTTATCAAATTGACCTTCGTAAAAGTTTGTCTCTTCTATTGTTTCTAAAATTGTGCATGTGTGATTCATATTTAACTGTAAATATTTTGCTCCTCTGAGCAGCTAATATATGAGAAGCTTCCCCGGGACATTTCAGAACGTCATATTTTGCTTCTTGACCCTGTCCTTGCCACAGGTGCTCTAAACTCTCGATAATTTGAAACGTATTTCGTTTATTTATTGTTCTCCTTTACTTCGTCATATTTGTATATGCTTTTCCTCCTCAGACATTTATGACTAGCAAATAAAGACCACCTTTTGATTTTATTCTTTAAAATTCTTGGGATTTGGCATGTTGAAAGAATCAGTGGACTGGAGAGAGTATAACGTGGCATACTTTAAGGTTACCGGGTAGTATCAGCAATCTAAGATGTGTGGTTTTAAATTTTTAACGATGTTATTTTCTAAAATGGAAGAGCATTTTCTAGAAAGAGCAAATGACGGGAAAATTGTATTACGAAAAGAATATTTTAGCAATTGCATTGAATAGCAGGTAAAAGATGAAGGTAGGGTGGACCGACGACGGAATAAAACATGAGAGCCTTATCACTTAATCTGGTTGATATTACACAATGAATTAGCCAATAGTTATGTCGAGGGAAGCTACATGAAGTTATTCAGTTGTGGATAGTTAGAACCTGTCCTGTCTAAGTGTCTGATGGTTACTGAAAGTATTGAAGTTTACACTGTTCTGGCTATTGAAAACTGACATTGATAACCTGCATTGTAGGTAATTCAGCAAGCCAAGCAATTGAGTTACTTATTCAGAAAGGAGTTCCGGAATCCCACATAATATTCCTGAATCTCATCTCTGTGAGTCTCGATGCCTTCTTTTACAGATGTTATCATAATTATCCTTCTTTTTCCCCCGAGTCTGGGTCTTAATGGACTCTTGTTGAAATCAGGCACCCGAGGGAATCCAATGTGTGTGTAAAAGGTTTCCGTCCTTGAAAATCGTAACATCTGAGATTGACGCTGGCCTAAACGAAGTGTCCCGTGTAATTCCTGGAATGGGCGAGTTTGGTGATCGCTACTTTGGTACCGATGATTACTCACACGACAAATAATGACGACCTTTGAGGTGGCTGTTATCTTTTTTTTTTTTTTTTGGTAAAGATTGGGGCTTAACGCCCATAACAATAATGTATTCAACCAGAATCAACAACGTGGGAATATGATTCCCACTAAATCCCTGAACAGAAATTCTAATACCCCTGCAGGGGGAAATTCAAAAACAATGAAATCTACATTACAATTGAAACTATAGTTTGCTAACCAATCTGTAACAGAGTTACCTTCGCGCAATGTATGAGAAAAGCGAATCTGCATGTCCTTGTTGCTGTCACGCAACCATGAAATCAAGATTCTATCACTAGTCTTACTCTGCAACCAAGCATCCTAAATCATATGTAAGGCTATAGTTGAGTCCCCCTCTAAAATGATCTTGTTGAAACCCATCTCTTGCGCCATTCTTAGAACCTGAACTGCTCCCCAAATCTCAGCAGTTAAAGCACTGCAGTATCCTAATTTCCTTCCAAACCCACAAACCCAGCTGCCATCACTCCTCCTCAACACCCCTCCACACCCTGCCAAACCTGTACTACCTCTAGAGGCGCCATCAAAGTTTAGTTTCACCCACCCTTCCTCCGGAAATCCCCATTTCACTTCCCTCGATTCCTTCCTTACCCCACAGCCGTCAAAGCATTTCAAAGAGTTAATACATTATCTAACATAATTATGAATCACAATTTCAGGACGGTCAGGCATACAATAACCTTCTTCAAATAGCAATATATTCCTCCAACCCCAAATCATCCAACAACACACAGCAAATATTATACTCCATTTCTCTCCCTTTTGCAAATTGTTTAAAAACCAGGTATTCATATTCTCTGTAAAAAAACTGAGCATTTACCTTCAACACATCAAGAGCCAACCATATTCGACGAGAGTAGGGGCAGCTTCTTAAAACATGGTCTTCGTCTTCCACTTCTCCTCCACATCTGCTACAATTTGGAACACCCCCAAGGACTCGTGCCCTTCTAGCTGATGTTAGTAATCTATCCTGCACAGCCAACCATAAGAATACTTGAATTCTTTTAGTAGTTTTTACCTTCCAAATAGCCTTCCAGATCGCCTCCCCACTCATATCCACCTCACCCCTTAATTGTTGATACATTTGGGCTACAGAAAATCTGTCCCCATGAACTCCTCTCCACACCACTATATCATCCCCATCCTCGCAACAAGGTGGAGGAATAGCTTTAAGGATTAGAGAAACCTCATTGGGCAGAACGATTTCAAGCCAATCCCAATTCCAATACCCTTCACTATTCAAGGTTTGAGCCACAGTAAGATTTGGGTTTAAACGCCCCAAATCCCCAACATAGCAATTAGACAACTTATCAAGCCCCTTTAGCCACTTGTCCTCCCAAAACTTAACACTCCTACTATCCCTCACTTCCCATCCAATACCCTTGACAACTTCAGGCCATATTCTAGCAATATTTTTCCACAAGACAGAATCATGTTGCTTCGCAGTACATTCAGATAGCCAGTTAGCTCCCCTTTCATATTTAGCTCTTAATACTTTTAAAACTAACCCTTTCGGATTGGCAATAAGCTGCCATCCAACTTTCCCTAGCATAGCATCATTTATTTCCTTCATTCTCCGTATACCTATTCCCCCCTCCGCCTTAGGTCTACACACTTTTCCCAACTAACCGCATGTAACTTCCTCTTATCCCCATCAGATCCCCAAATGAAGTTCCTTTGGAGTTTTTCAATCTCATTACACACTCCAATAGGGATATTTTCATGCTGCATTTGAAAATTCAGAAGTTGTGATGTTACCGACTGGACTAACGTGAACCTCCCTGCTAGAGCCAAAGATTGGGATTTCCATCCACTAAGTTTCTTCTGCACTTTATCAATCAAAAATTGGAATTTTGCTCTGGAGTTACGGCTTTGAGTAATCTACGCCCCCAAATATCTACCCAACTCTTCTTGGCATTGAAAACCACTCATGCTGCAAATAATATTCTGTTGATTTCTGGCCACATTTTTTGAGAAAAAGACTGTAGTCTTACAAGGGTTAATCTTCTGCCCTGACACCTCCCCAAACAGATCCAAACATTCAAGTGCATTTCCCATCTGTTCTACACTAGCTTCACAGAATAACAGTAGATCATCAGCAAATAACAGGTGAGATATACACACATTGGATCTTCCTACCTTTATAGGCTCTCATTTCCTACCCTCAACTGAATCAGCAATAACATGAGATAACTTTTCCATGGCTAGAACAAACAAATACAGGGAAAGGGGATCTCCTTGACGAATCCCTCTAGTCGGCTTAAACTCCTCCTTTTTACTCTCATTCCACAATAAACACATTTTGACTGAAAACAAACAGTGTTTAATGATGTTAACAAAATTCTCCGGTAACCCAATCTCTTCTAGTACCTTCATTAAAAACCCCAAACTCAGTCTATCATAGGCTTTCTCAAGGTCAATCTTAATTACCATATAGCCTTTCTTACCATTCATCCTCTGCATCATGTGGGCAACTTCCTTAGCAATGATGATATTATCTTGGATGTTACGCCCAGGTACAAAATTAGACTGGAAAGGAGAAACAAGTTTATCCATGACATTTTTAAGTCTGTGCACTAAAATCTTTGTCAATCCTTTGTAAAGAACATTACATAACGCAATTGGCCTGAATTGAGAAACCGCTTCCGGGTTATCTACCTTAGGCACCAAGACTAATAGGGTTTTGTTCAGCTCCGCAATCCCTTCCGGTCTATCCCATAATCTTCTAATCAACTCAGAGACTTCCATTCCTACCACATCCCAATTCCTTTGATAAAAAACAGCTGGAAACCCATCCTCCCCAGGGGCCTTAAAGCCTCCAATATCAAAGAAAGCACGTCTAATCTCTTCATACTCTAGCCTCCTTCCTATTCTCCTCAATTCATCCCTCCGCACCTCACCCCACCCTTGTTTCGTGATGTGCCATCCTCTATTTACATTTCCCTCCAAAAACAATGCGTCATAAAAGTTCTGAAACATATCACAGATGATCTTCTCATCCTCCACCCAATTCCCCTCGTTATTTTTCAGGCTCTTCACCTTATTCCTCCTTCTACGAATCATAGTTTTGTTATGATAATATCTGGTATTCCTGTCCCCTTGACTTATCCACATACCCCTTGATTTTTGGAACCACAGCAATTCCTCTTGCTTCAAAGCATTCACGAGCTCCTCTTCTAATTCCAACTCCAGATCCATCAAGAATGGATTACTAAACCGATCTTCACATCTTTGAATCCCTTCCAATCTCTTACATATGCCTCTAATTCTGTACCGAATGTGCCCAAACACCTCTTTGCTCCATATCCTCAGCTGCTCCTTCAACTCCCTTATGTTCCCACATACATCTCCTCCTCTCACCCATTTTTCTGAAAGGAAATTCTTAAACTCATTATGGTTCAACCATGCTGCCTCAAAACGAAAAGGCCTCTCTCTTCCCATGTCAGTTTCAGTACAAGTATTAATAATTAGGGGATGATGATCCGAATTCACCCTTACTCCTACTTTTACCATAGAATCCGGGAATAATTCTTGCCATCGTATATTGCAGAGACAACGATCTAGCCTTTTAAAGACTCGTTCATGTCCCCTCCATTTAGGCCCCCTCCAAGTGAAGAAAGGACCCTTTGTATTCAAATCAATAAGCCCAATTCCTTCAAACCAATCCCGAAATCTACGACACCTACCTTCATTCACTCTACCTCCACCTCTTTGCTCTAAACAAGAGCTAATTTCATTCCAATCGCCTGCTAATAGCCACGGTTCTGTCATGTTCACAGCTATATCGTATAATTTTCCCTATAACTCACTTCTTACATTCTCATGTGGACTAGCATAAACAGCAGAGAAAAACCAGGATTCTTGGCCCCCAATTAGCAAATGACAATGCAGAAACTGTACATGTCTCTCCACAACATTAACAACAATAGCTGGGTCATTCCACATTAACCATATACCACCCACAAAACCCACAGCCTCTACAATCTCAGTATACTGAAAACCAAAAGACTTAATACCTTTCCTAGCCTTATACCCGCTAATACGAGTTTCAAGCAACACAACCATATCCATTTTATGAACAAACTTTAAATTTTTTAAGGAAGCAGCAAATCCTTTGCTTGCTGCCCCTCTGCAATTCCATACAGCAATATTTAACATTATTAACAAATAAAGGGTGTTACCTCCTTTCCTTCACAATCATCCATAGACTCATCTATTTGAACTTGTGCTACATCAGTCATATTCAAATGACTCTTATGGAGCTCATTATTTTTCATATCATCACCATAGAATTGCCCTACATCCTCTACCATAATCACCTCATTGCGTTGATATGCAATAGATTCCCTCTTTTCCATCAAACCAATCTGACCACTGCCTTCACCCCTACTCTCCTGCCCAGAAACAACCAGTTCTCCCTTGTTGGACCCCATTTTCCCCTGTTTACTCCTCTCTCCTTTAACCAGCCTTTGTGGAGCTCCTTTTGTAACATTTGTCACATCATTGAGCGGTTTAGACCATTCATTAATACTCGTTTGTTGCCTCGGCCCCTTATCTCTCCTTTTGACAAATTGTCTTACACTGCTTTCCTCCATCACAGTCCCACGAACAGAGGGAGATTCTCGCTGCACATGATCCTCTCCCTCATTTAAAACATCATATCTAGAAGAAATTTTGACATCCTCATTCCCACTCCTTCCCCTCCTCTGCCTACGCACCCTATGGACAACCCTCCATGGGCTAACTTCCTCCACAGTCCCTCCTTCCTCCATTACTTCAGGTCTCTCCAAATTCGCCTCTCCCACACCACTTTGGGTTTTATTTCTTTGCACACAATTCTCCTTAAAATGTCCAAACAGCCCGCAATTTAAACATAGAGAATGTAAACTTTCATACTCCACATGCTTTAGGACTCTATCCACCATATAATGAGGGACTAATGGTTTGGTAAAATCTAGTTCAATGCAAACTCTAGCAAATTTGTTACGCCCCTACTAGCAGTATGTACATCCAATTTCAACACCTTTCCTATGGAATTAACTATATTAAATAGCACTTTCTTATCAAACAGCTCAGTTTTAATTTCAGGAAATCGTACCCATGCAGCTACCTTATCAATTTTCTCACTCTTTGGGTTAAACCCCGGCCTCCAACGCATAATACTCAAATACTTATCAGAAATTACCCATGGGCCACCCGTGAGAGCTCTCTCATAGTCTTCCCACTCCTGGAAAGAAACTACAAAGAACTCATTCTCCAAATCCCCCAATGTAATTGCACCTTTCCTAGCCCAAATTTGATTCAGTTTGGATTCCAGAAAATACAGACTCGTCGACCCTCCTAGCAATTTAACAAGCAATGACTTCACAAACGGCTTACAGAGACGTTCCCTTTCCTTATCATCAATCAGAAATTTAGGACACATAGGGTCAGATAGATCAACAGAGATACCTGAGTTAAAATCCATAACCTCCTCGAAGCCCACTCCAACACCAGAACTAGCCTCTGCTCCTACCGCCGTCTCATCCCCGTCATCATCCCTTGTATCGAACCAGGTCTCACGCCACTTCGATTTAGCCATGAGCGAGTCTTTATATGAATGTGTTCTGCTCCCTCCCTCCTTTAGGTCCTCAGATCTGCGCATCCAATCTTCAAAACGAGGTGGATTAATTCGACTCCTTCCCCGAAAAATCACAGTCACCAAACCCAATTTTCCTCTTTCCACGTTGAACTCCCTCCATGTCGTCCGTCGCCGAGAGTCTGTGCTCCAGCGACTCCCCTATTTCCATAAGCCTTTCGAATTCTCACTATTCCTTTTCTCAATTAGAGAGTGAAGGAACACTCTTTAATCTCCGTCGCAGTGGGCGACGGAGAGCACCTAGCAGGCTGCCCACCGACGGTGGGAAGACCGGAGAAACCAGTCCTGAGTCGTAACCTAGCAGAGCGAAAACCAGTCCTCAGTCTATTCTAGTTGTCCGCAGGTGGCTGTTATCTTTATTATATAAAATCAATAGCAGCTAGCGGCATTTTTGGTTGATTATGGTCATGGTCACCCTCCGCTTATACATTTGTTGATGTCGGTTCTTCAACTTTTGACGACGAGCGATCAAAAAATATTTCTTATAAATTCTGCAGTTTTTTCCAACTCGACATTTTCTCTATTCCTTTCTACTGGCCCGGTAGTGTGGAAAATCTTCTAATCAATTCTTTTCTATTGGCAACCAGGCAACCGGATCAGCCATGACTGATCAAATCCAAACTTCTTGCTGTATTGTTTGTTTATTTCTATTATTTTTAACCTTCGAAGGTTTTTTTTTTTTTTACTTGCATCGAAAACCTCTAACTAATTTTTTCCTTTTTTTGATGAAAACCTCGAGTAAATTGTACTTAAATGAACACCGCGCGCAATTTCTCCTGGTGTGCGGCAACAGCTGTTTCATCTGAATCTTTTATCATGCCTGTCGAAAAGGATGTAAGATTTAAAAAAGCCTCAGATGTTTATTCTCTAATAAATACAACAGATATAAAAACATTAAAAACACGTTTAATCATATAATGCTAAATTGTTAAATATATTTTATTGTATTCTTATTAAAAATTTACTTGCATCGAAAACCTCTAACTAATTTTTTCCTTTTTTTTGATGAAAACCTCGAGTAAATTGTACTTAAATGAACAACGCGAACAATTTCTCCTGGTGTGCGGCTACGGCTGTTTCATCTGAATCTTTTATCATGCCTGTAGAAAAGGATGTAAGATTAAAAAAGGGAAAATCTCATGTAAAGTTGTTTAAAATAGGATAATTCTAAATTAAGTTGGTAAATTTAATAAATCCCTAAATAAGTCATTAATCTAATTTAAGATTTTAAAATGTAGGTAAAATGATTTTAATGCCATCTCTTCTCTCCTTTTTAAAGAATTTCATTATTTTGTGACTTATGTTTTTCTATATATGTAGATCAACATTAATATTTAATAAAATAAAATATGATTCATCTATAATTTAAATATATTATTTATTATCATAAAAATAACAGCCTACAATATTTTTAAGTAAGGAGTTCATTTTATTAACATGAGCAAATTTTTCAAAAAAAAAAAAAAAAGAATATGTGTCACAATAAAAAATTATTTTTTTAAATAAATATATTAATTATAAATTTTACTATATTTATTTCATATATAAATTTTTTCTTAAAAAGTTCTATATTTCAATAAACATTTTATGAAATTTTAAGTGAATTTAATATTTTTATCTAAAATATCCTTGGAAGTGTATCAAAATTTCTCGACTTTCTAATAGAAATGAATAATTCATATTAAAAAAAGTGAAATCTTAACCAAAATATTGTTAAGAAATTCACATTTATGCATTAGAAAAAATTATTTAGAGTTTGTTTAAATTACTGTCCCTAAAAGTAGTCTTTATTTCAAATGATTTTTGTAAATTGAAGTTGGTAAGCATTATCCTTTCCTTTTTCTTTTGTATCACTTGATAAAAATAACTGCATTATTTTTTTAAGAAAACTCAAATATTTTATTATTTTTTATTTTTAATATCAATTGAATGATTTTTTGTTGAAAAAATCAATTTTTTAATTGATTTTTAATATCAATTAAATGATTTTTAGTTGGTATGTATCATGGTTCTTTTTTTTTTTTTTTGCTTGAATTATTTTTTATGATCCTTTTAGAGCATAAAAAATTTCTTTGATTTATAAAATTTATATTTTGTTTGATTATATATTAATGTTAATATATATAGAGCAATAAAGTCATATAGTAATAAAACTCTTTTAAGATGGGAAAGAAGGGGAGGGCTTTAAAGTTATTTTATCTATATTTTAAAATCCTAAATTAGGTTAATGAGTTAATTAATGATTTATTGAATTTACTAACAATTAATGATTTATTGAATTTACTAACCTCATTGAGAATTTTTCTATTTTAAGTAGCTTTATATGGGATTTTCTCATTTAAAAAAGCCTCAAATGTTTATTCTCTAATAAATACAACAGATATAAAAACATTAAAAACACGTTTAATCGTATAATGCTAAATAGTTAAATATATTTTATTGTATTCTTATTAAAAATTTATATAACTTAAATCTCCCATTTTATTTTTTTTGGTCAATTGGGGACAAACCCCCATCAATTATATTCAAACCAGAACATCTCTTGAAGTTGGAACCGACACAGACACTCCCAAGCAATCGCGAAACAAGTTTTGTACTCCTACAGTGCAGATACATTATGCAACTGAATTAAACTAAAATCTCCCATTTTACTTTTGAGTTACCAAAAGTACTCCGTAACATGTAATGTGAGATGACATATAATTTTAATTAATACTCCCTCTGTTTTTTAATATAAGATATATTGAGAGTTAATTTTAACTTTAAATATAAGACATAATTTTTATATTTATCATTATTTTCTTAATTTATTTCTATTAATATTCCCTTTACAGTAATTAAGGAAGAGATTGAAGGGGGGAATTAAAGTAGATGATTAGGGTGTTTTAAAAAATACCTACCATATTAACTAACTTAACTGGTTTTCTCAATCTAATTAAATTAGATAAATATATTTTATACGAAAGACAAAAGGAGTATGTTATTTTTTTGATTTGTTTGTGATTTGATATGATTTATAAAACAAAAAATAATCTGTATTTAATAAAATAACGTTATTTCTGGGCCAAAAAAGCGGGTACTTCGCAACTCAAAAGATATACTCCTCCGGTCCTAATTATAGGACATATTTACCTAACTTTAGAGAAATTAAGAATAATAGTTAAATTAGTTAATCTTATTTATTTTTCAAAAATACCCTTATTTAATAAGGGTGATTTATGTTATCAAATTAAACATTAAATTTTGAACAGTTCGATAAATAACATGAACTGGCACTGGGCTTGCCCGCATCCAACAAAAATTATGATCATTTATCGATTTTTGATGCCATGATAATTTTGCAAAAACATTCAGTTTAATTTTGTATATATTAATTAAACTAATACCCCTCCTCTGCAAAATTAACCACCTAGTTTGGGGTCAATTTTAATGTTAAACGTAAGATATTTTTCAGATATACTGATGATGAGAATGGAATGATATATAGAATATAGGTGTATTATAAAATTATTATTGTATTTCATTATTATTGAGAAAGTATCAATAGGGGTATTTTGTGAAGAAATTGACAAAAATTAAAATTTTGTCCTATAATTAGGACCAAAATCAACTCTCAAATGTTATCCTATAATTAGGACCGGAGGGAGTAAGTCTTATTGCATGTTTGAGAGAGAAGTGGAGCGCCATAGACGTGTGATAAGAATGGAAAAAAAAAAGTAAGGTATTAAAATTCGGATTGGGTATTGAATTGGTTAGGGTACTAGGTTAAGGGTCAATGGGTTAGATTGAGGTTAAACCGGGACCAAACCGGTGAGAAATTGAAAATTTTAGACTTATAGTATGAAATTCTAAAGGAAATTTTTTTTAAAAAAATATGAATCCGGACCGGTTTATCGGTCGGTCTGGTCCGGGTTCAAGAACCTGGGAAAAAAGCATATCAATGAATTTTGGGCGTTTGGGTTTATGATGGGCATAATTGTGTTTTTATATAAAAGCTACGGTGATTTATAAACTCAAATTTAATACTTTTATGATAACCGTGGAGAGAGAAAATAGTGATTATGAAAAAAAAAAGGTTCTTTGGTAAATGAGAGCCGAAAGAGTGGGAGTGCTCTTGATATATGGTACCACTCTAGTCCTATTTATAAGTCTATTTTGAGAAAAAATTTTAGTCCTTATTATAAGTCTAATTTCAAGGTAATAAATGCATTTTTTTTCTTTTTTTGCTCCTATTGATTCAATAAAAAAAAATTATTCTATTTTTTCCAAAAACAATTTTTTGAAAGGAAACTCAAAAGTATAGCTTTTCCAAAAAAAAAAAAAGTTACTTTTAACACCGTCAATCCAAACATAAATTACATTTACAATTTGACTTTTATCTTATCTGATTTTTATAAAAGTCAAATTAAAAAAGAGTAATTTCTACCACCGTTAACCAAAACAGGCCTTAAGATGCAGTAGCATTCACCATTATTACTATTGCTATTATTTTTTATTAAGGTTTGATGGGTTTAACTTTTGTTTTGCTCAATTAGTTTAAGAAAGAATATCTGAAAAAGAACTTGAAAATTGGAAAATGATAAATTAGGTTTTGTATTAAGAGTTGATTAGAAAATTTCAAAACTTGATAAACAATTTTTAAATATTTTTTTTTGAAAAATACTTGATTTATCATTTTCCAATTTCTAAATTCTTTTTAAAGAATTCTTCCTTAGTTTAATGTTGTTTTTCTTAGGCTTTTGATGGTAGTGCATTTCTGGCCCAAAAGGATTTAAGAAAAGGTACCATTCACTTTTCTAACAAAATACATCATTGGACTGGACATGAATCCTTTGCCAGCCTATCCCCTATAATTGATGGGCCAAGCCCAAGCCTAAAACAATGAAATTAAGCGCAACATATTTCGCAGCGTGTCCTACTCACCGTTATCCATTCCCGCCTTACAACTCCAGCAGGCAACTTCAGGTTCAGGCGCGACGGAGGTATGAACCTCTTCCATGTCTCGACTCGGCCTTCCTTTCCTCTCTTCACCTGCCACGCCACCGCTGCCTTGCCCGCCCACCCTTCGCCGCCGCCTCCTTCTTCTGCAACCTTGCCGTTAACCCCTAGTACATCCGTACAGCCTTCACTAACTTGTGCTCTTCACTGCCCACACTTTCAATCGTACGCTTTCCTCTCTCCCTCCATTATCTCTTACTAAAATTCCCTTTTACTACGGATTTTTTTCTCTCACAGTTGTGATTTTTCAGTTGCTCAGGGTGCACGCACGAGCTCAATCTCCACCATCCCATTATTGTCGACGAAGCCACCAATTTCTTTAACAAATATGGAGTTTCGGATTTCACATTTGATAGTTGTAAACTGGTATTTCCGTTACTCATCCGCGCCATTCACAAAATTTTTGCAATCTCTGTTTCCTCTTTCCTTTCTCACACTTGGTATCGGTTTTTATGCTTCTACTAGTGGGGTTGGAGATGCCGTGCAAAACTGGCTGTGCGCGGTTCATCAACTAAACCTCTTATCGGACTTTATGAGGAGGGCACTCATAACGTAGTTGACATTCCGGATTGCAAAGGTCCGTAAATTTATTTTATTCATTTTGCTTTGCTGTTGCCCCTTGGTTAAACTTTTTTAATTGACGTTATTAACGTGTTTATTCCCATGCTTTCCTTACGCAGCTCATCATCCTAACATTAATGCTGCCGTGGACCTGCTTAAACGAGGTTTTCCCCTGTCATAGTCGTCTGGAATCTGGATGTCTATTTAGTTGATTTTCAAGTTGTTTATGTCTACCCTCAATGCTTTTAAGGTATTACTGAGGTGGAAGTCCAGCCATATGATGAAGATGAGGGTACTGGTGATTTACGATACGTTCAGGTGAACAATTATTAAATTGAATACGGTAGATGCTGAATTGACATAACAATTTAAGCTCACAATTCTTTGAAAGTTAATCATTGGCCGGCGTGTGCAGATGGCCGTTACAACTTACAACACATCTCTTCCCGCCGCAGAAAGATATAAGAACGGTGACCTTATTCACCTTATTCAAAATAATGCAAAACTTGGCATTTCCTTTTCGAGTTGTTAACCATTATTTAAACTATAGAATTAAACTGTTTCAGGAAAAGTACAGGTCACTTTAGTTTGGAATTCAAGAAACGAAAATTCATCCAGGTCGGACAAACTGAATGCATTGGCAAATGTAAGCTAGCCACCGTATTTTTTTCCTCTCTTCCTCTATTAGTTTTTCTGACAAAAATAGATTCTTCTCTAATCCTCTTCCTCTCTGTCTCGCTCTCACACGCGTGCGCACTCACACAGGCAAAGTGATTATTTGATGTGATTGATTGCAGTTTCTATGGAGAAATGGTGGGCCAAGGAGCAATTTCCATTTAATTCACTCTGTGTGGGCCAATTTCCAGACTTCGACAAACAATGTGAGTTTAAACTGTTTATCTGAGACAAAATGATGACCTGGTATTGATGAAATCGGAAGATATCTGCTGAAGTTGGAACTAGGGCTATTTCTTGTTGAACTTCTTTCGGTCAAATATAATTTATTTCTGTAGAACATTGAATAACTCAGATAGTTTTTCCCTTTTGCGTATACTATGGCTTTGGATGCCATATATCAACTTTACAATACTTTGAATTAAAAGTCACATTTTTCATGATGGCCAAATCTTTAACATTTTTGTTTCTTGCCGGAACATAGTGTTGTTGTCCTAGTTTGATCCAGAGAAAAAGGAACAAGATCTCATTATCAGATTTTGTTTCATTGTGGCTAAATGATGCTGGACTTGGAATTTAGCATTTCTTTAAAAATGATATCATGTAAACTTGAGGCATATGAGAATGATGTCAAGATATACTTGTTTCAGGCGCAATTGTAATTTGTAGCATATGCATGTTATATTTGCTTGGAATTTATGAAGTGTAGACCCTTCTTAAATTTTGCTGGACAGTATATGGTCCAGTTTCAAACATGAATAATAGTCGTTTTCATAGGATTCATGCCTTTTGTATACTTGATAGTGCAGGTCATTTTTGGGAATAGATGGAGGCATCTTCTTGGAGAAAGAGATTTTTGGGAGCATGTTGGTGGCGTTGATGTGTCCTTGGCTCCTTCCAGTTTTGGCCAGGCAAACACACGGGTGAAGATCCTGATTCAGTTAATTCTAGTAATTTATTTTGTAATCAGCAAATGCACGTAATTAATATTTCGATTTAGTAACTGCTTTGAAAGGAAATCCCTCTGACAGTGACAGGGAAGAGAAGCAAGGTATTTAAAACAAGCGTTCAATGTTTGCACTTCTGCGTCCAGTATACTTTTCTGCACCTAGAGTCATCATGTATCATCTATTCATGAAAGGAATAATTTTTTCATGCTTGGCTTGCCTAAATTACCGACTTTTGGGCTGTTGTGTTGCTTGCATATGAGCTGTGGGTCATCCTTATAAGAAATTGGCAAAATAAATTGGCAACACTATCTAAGGTAGCTTGAGGCCTAAGAGAATCCTAATCATTTAGTTTGATTTTCTTTCTTACAGGCTTTCAATGTCTTGCTTAAGAAGTTACAGAAGTATGTTCCATATGGAGCTTCTGTTGCAGATTTGTATGCTGGAGCAGGGGTCATTGGTTTGTCTTTAGCAGCTACAAGAAAGTGCAGGTTAATGGATGGTTTTGAACTTTAAAATGCATTTTAGACTATTGCTTGTGTTAGCTTAGGATGATACATATATTTCTGGTTGTTGTTGTACAGATCTGTAAAATGCGTTGAGATTAACAAAGAGTCGAAACTGTCTTTTGAGAAGACGGTTGATCGCTTGCCTGCAACCATTGAGAGTAGCATTACCTGGTATCACGCTGATGCTTCAAAAGTCCGTCCTAAACATCTGCAACCTTGTCTTATATTTGATTTATCAACTCCAGAAATTTAAGTGTTCTAATTCATATGAAAATGGTGGTTAAAAGAAATTATGGTTTGCATTTTTCTTGCATCAATCTGAGCAAATATTTTCATGGATTGTTATTATTTCCAACAATAAGAGGCAGAGCTTCAAGTTGTGTAGCTTCTATCCGGGCCATGTGTTGTTCAAAACTGATTTCATGGATCATTTGCAAATTTCAGGAACCTCTTTCTTGGCTTGTGGGCTCAGATGTTGTTGTCATTGATCCTCCTAGAAAAGGACTAGACACGTCTCTTGTTGATGCATTGCAAAATATATCATCAATAGAGCGTAGAGTGTTGTCATCATCCGAAAGGTTGTTCTTTCAATAGACTTAGACTTATGAAGCTTTTTCATGTTGAAAGTATTGCCTTATGCCAGTTACTGACTCAAGTTAAGTTCAGCTCAAGCTCAAGAGTCAAAGAAGAGAAAAGACCTTGGGTTTTGCGTGCTAAGGAAGCTTCGGTCCAGGTTGGAAGCAAAACACCTCAGGATGAAAGCACACAGTCACTGCCACAGACCCTAATATATATAAGTTGTGGATGGGAAAGCTTCAAAGAGGTACTTACATTGATGAGTTTTATGGGTAAGAGTGCTTGACCTTTATCTTAGTTGAGCTATCTTATGTTAATGCAACAAACTGTCAACAGGACTGCAAGGCATTGTTATCTAGTAAAGCATGGCACTTGGAGAAAGCCCATGGTTTTAATTTTTTTCCTGGCACCCAAAGGTACTTATTGTAAACCTTCTTTGTAGCACTCCTCAATATCCTTTATCTTAAACAATTTGGATGCAATTCCACCGACAGTTTCCTTGTCCATACCCAAGGAAAAAAATCTCCATCTAGCTGAAAGAATATAAATAAAGTTGTCCGCATTGTAATGTCTTAACATTAGCCCATAAGTAGAGTGTTTCCAGATATGCAGCTATGAAACATGAGTGCAAACGAAATATACATAATAGGAAAATTGCGGAATAAGGAGAAAATTTTGAATCTGAGTGATTATTGAGGTAGACGAATATATACTTGATCAAAGCGAAAGACATGTTTTAGAACTACATCTTATTGTGGATCTGGCTTGGATTAGTTGGATAGGATATAGTCTAATAGACTTTTAGGTCCACTATTTTTTTTTTTGTGCTAAACACACTCATTGAAGGCAATCCCGTTCGAGGTACTTTCTGGCGTAAAATGTATGCACCTCTTTTAATGGAGATTCGAACCTTAGATTGCAATATTGTGATAGACTAGCCCCTGGGTCCACCTTAATTTTGATCTGTTATTAAAGTTCAAGTAGTGACCTAAGCCCATGCATAAAGCCCAGACTTGAGCCATGTTTCTTTAACAAGACAAAATTTTACCCAAATTTGTGTAATAGACTAAAGCAAATTTAACGTATATTAGGGGAGCTTGATTAGCTCTAAGAAAAAAGAATATATATATATATATATATATTACTTTCAGACGTCATATATTCTCTTGGCTTGTTAGTTGGGCAGCAGTTAGAACCTTAAGAGTACAAACCTTTTGCTACCGGAGAGATGCCTACCGGCTTTAGTCAGTAGCTGGAGTTTTAAGAAGTACAACTACTACTCTGTTGTTTTGTCTAAATTCCTAGAGGCAGTGCATGTCCTGTTTCCATTGAAAAATGCATGCTTTGCAGTGATACAATCATCAACTTAGATGCTATCAATCCTTATAGCTTCCCGTCCCCTCCCCTCCCCTTCTCTCTCTTTCCCCCCAAAATGAAACAAAGTAAAACAACCATGGTAATATGTTCTATCTGGCATTTCGATGCAGCATTGAAGTTTTAGCGGTATTCAAGAGGGGCCATCGGAAAGCAAAATCAGGAAAAAAGAAGAAGAAGCAATTGTAAGAATCAGCGGGACATGAGATAAGCATGTGCTTCAACTGGACAGGTAGTTGCATTTTCAACTGAGAGTCAGCAAGGCTGGTTTGCATGAAATAAACAAATGGGGATAAATGTAGTAGCAATCTGGAAGGGGAAAAGGCTGTCATAAGCTTTTCCTTTCTCATGTCAAAAGGCCATTTTGTTTCATGATTTAGTTTAATTTGTTTCAAAGGAATAGTAATAAATGAATATAGTTATAGATCGCTGTCGTATCTTGTATGTTATTATCCATCTCTAAGTTCAGATCAATGATTAGATGATTTTCCATACCAGTTTAGTTTTCTCTGCCATTAGACGTTGTCTTTTTCCTGCATCCATCTTCCAATCACAATCAACGGTGGGATGTGGGATTGATATGTGGCTTCAATAAAGTATTCCCTCCGGTTCTAATTATATGACAATATTTGAGAGTTGATCTTGATCCTAATTATAGGACAAAGTTTTAATTTTTGTCAATTTCTTCTCAAAATACCCTCTATTGATACTTTCTCAATAATAATTAAACACATTAATAATTTAATAAGAGTAGATCGGAAGTTGTTGAGGGAGATTGACGACGCCATTTTAAATTTAACCACTATCCTTAATTTTAAATTTTAACAAGAAAAAATAAAGAATCAACGTAATTGAATGTCATTTTAAATAAAGGTATTTTAGGAAAATAAATATGATTAAATAATTTAACCACTATCCTTAATTTCTCCAAAATTAGGTAAATATGTCCTAGAATAGATGGTTTTGTACTCCTCTTGTTCTTATATTAGCTAAATTGATTAGATTAGGAAGACTGTTGAAGTTAATTATGATAAATATGATATGCTTCTCTTAAATTATCCTTGTTTGAAACCAAATTAATCAAAATCACAGACAAATTGAGTGTTGAAGTGGCAAGTGGTTTCACTCTCATAATTAAGAGAATATAAATTTGAATTTCGAGAAGGATACTTACTGAGAAAGGTGAGAACTGAGAACTCTTTACCCTTTAAGACTCAAAAGGAAAAACCCTTAATCAAATTTAAAAAAAAAAAAACTAAATTTATTACAACCTACGTAATGATCTTTTATGTGTTCTAATTTTATTTTTAAAATGAATTTCTAATGGATTCAAAATGACTTTTTTATCGTTATGATGAGATACTAGGTCATAGACTTTCATTCGTAGAATTTCATTTTTTGTTATTCTTTTCTTTTTTGATTTTTTTTCAGAGATAAATTTTTTCTACTAATGGAACATGTATTTGATAGGATAAAATATGAATGGAAGTTATTGTTTTTCTGACCTTGAATAAAAAACAATGAGATCGATGTTTTACCGAATTATTTTTCGAAGGATCATTAAAAATCAAGGTAATTAAATCTGGACCGGTCAATGAATCGGTCAGGGTACTGAGTCAAGGGTCAAACCGGAGTTAAACCGGTGAGAAATGGAATATTTTAGACTTATAATATGAAATTCTAAAGGAAAAACTTTTTTTTAAAAAAAAGATTTTAAAAAAAAACTTAACCTGGATTGGGTCACCGGACCAAACTGGTTTAGTGACCGGTCGTCGGTTTTCGGTCTAGTCCGGGGTTAGATAACCTGGTTAAAAACAATAGAACTTTTTTGTGCATAATACTCTCTTTGCGCCTGTTTATAAAAGCTAGATAACTAAATTACACAGTGTAAGAAAGCCATTGAAATTAATTAAAAATAATAAATATGTTGAAATAAACTTGATTTTTCAAGTATGTCATTATTTATACTAAGGAAAATAAGATAGAAAAATAAAGTAAATATAAGTATCACCAACCTTTTAATCAATATAATAGATATAATGAATTAGGGGTAAAAATTGGGGGGGGGGTCCATTAAATATTTAGACAATTCTTATAAGGTTCTTATGAAAATGACTAATGCAACTCAAATTTTGGACTCTTATAAAAGAACTGGAGGGAGTATTAATTAATTATTGTTGAGAAAATATTAATAAGAGTGGTTTAATAAAAATAATAAATATAAAAACAGTTATTATATTTATAATAAAGACAAACTACCTAATTAAATCCAGCATTAAGGACAAATGGAGTAACAAATAAAATAAGGAAAACATCGTCCATTGTTGTCTGTTGACCTCTAGCTGCAGAGGATAATTTGAGTTTACTAAAGTATGAAGAGTTTGACCCAAAACATCAAAGCACGAGGGCAATAATGAGTTTCTAGTAAGCATAAACATAAGAAGGTCGTTTTTACCTATAGGCCATAAACAATTAAAAAAAAACAAAATTTATAGTTTGGGAAGAATTTACCAAAATACTATAATCAAAGCCGTTTTTTGTATGAATGACTTTTAAAATTGATACCTTGAAGAACAAGTTCTTCAATACTAGGCAATCGATGCTTAATCTAGTGAACGATTTGTAAACTTTTTCATCTAAAGAATGATCTCCTTACATTTCTCTCTCATAATAAATGTCAACAATTTCTCCTAATAAATGAAATGATATCTGTTTTTTTTTTTTTTTGCTTTTAAATGAAATGATATCATTTACACAATGAAAATGATGATGTGAAGAATTGAATGAAAATTATTTCCTAATATTTCCACCGCACCCTCTCTCTTGTTAATAATCTGAATTAAACAAAAAATCATGACTAAATGATTGGAGAAAAGTATTACTCCCTCTGGTCCTAATTATAAGATAAAGTTGACTTTTTTAGAAAAATTAAGGAAGCCAATTAAATTACTCTAGAGTATTTTTATTTTTATTTTTTTCTCTAAACTAATTAATTTAACTAATAAACTAATATATAATCTAAGGATACTAAAAATATAAACACTCTAAAGTAATTTAATTGACTTCCTTAATTTCTCCAAAAAAGTCAACTTTGTCTTATAATTAGGACCGGATGGAGTAATAATTACCACTTTTTTTTGCCATAAAAAGTATTCATAATTATATAATAAGACAAATAATAGTTACAAAATCAACATACGGTGTATATTAATCAAATGAGGTATGACAAAAAATTTACTACTAAATAATAATTAAGCTTGTATGAATAGAAAATGAAAATGGATCTACTTTATAGATGGTGACTTCCAGTATCACATTTTGTTCTCCTTTATATACATTGTGGTCGTTGTTTTTGTTGTACGACAACTTCTTAAGATTCAAGTATTTAGTTTATTTATGTAGTTGATATATTTAAATCAAATTATGGCGATACATTTAAAGAAACTAGCTATTTAGGGGGTGACAAATGTTTTATTCAACGGTCCACCATACTCAGAAGTAGAAGTACTGTATTCAACTAAAAATAATGTAAGATCATTTAATCAAGATCCGAACAATTGAAATTGATGGAGGATGAATGAAACGATGGATAAGATGTAAGAAAGCAAGAAGTAGCATGCAGAATATAAAGCACGCCTATATTTGGCATGTTTGTTTTAGCGATTTGATTGCTTATAAATAGCTTTTCAATAGTGATTTACAGTATACGAAGTAAGTATGTGAGAGAAATTGTGTCTCGATTTATGTAAAAAGCAACTTATAAACAATCGTAACACCCAAACAAACATATTAATTATTATTGTCTTATGAGCTTGTTTTTGTTTGGGGGTAGCCACATGGCCAATCATCATGTGTCGGGAAGGAGTCATTGTAAACAATCGTAACACCCAAACAAACATATTGATTATTATTGTCTTATGAGCTTGTTTTTGTTTTGGGGGGGGGGGGAGCCACATGGCCAATCATCATGTGTCGGGAAGGAGTCATTGCATTTTGTTCCATGCATAGAAGAATATTTTTAAGTAAGACAAAACCTTATGTAATCATTATAAAAGTTCGGTTTTAATTATAAAATAAAGTTGACTTTTTAGAAAAATTAAGGAAGCCAATTAAATCACTTTAGAGTATTTATATTTTTAGTATCTTTAGATTATATATTAGTTTATTAGTCAAATTAATTAATTTAAAGAAAAAAATAAAAATATAAATATTCTAAAGTAATTTAATTGGTTTCCTTAATTTCTCTAAAAAAATTAATTTTATCTTATAATTAAAATCAGAGGAAATATCAAATAAAAATTGTTCACAAGAACGATTTTTAATTTTTATCAAACCGAAACTCGTGCATTGCAGGAACGACTTTTTCACAACTCCCGAACTCATTCTTCACAAAAAGCGATTTTAAGTACAGCATTGTGGTAAATACACTTTCCTTTGTACCATTTTGGTGTTATGTTTTTCTGCTTAACGATAAAAAAAAAAAAAAAAAAAAAAAAAAGCCCAGAAGAAGCCAATGGGGGACGAGATACGTGTTCATTTCCTGGTCACCTCAATTGCAAACAGCAACAACATGACAAATTCTGACATCAAGGGCTTACTTGGAAATGAAATGAAAATGTAAAATTATGATTTTAAAAAATATAATGGCCAAATAAAGGATCGAATAAAGCATAAGGACTCCATTCCAAAAAAAAGTAAAGTACAAGGACCAAATGTTTGTTAGTATGATATTCCACTAAGTTTTTTCCGACTCAATTGAGTTCTATGGTACCTATGTTAAATGATAATATTTTAATCAAGGGATAAAAATATCTATAAAGTTTAGTTAAACTAATGCTCAGTATCGTATATTTTTCTAAGTGTAAAAATATACATCAGTTTATAAAATAAGAGTAAAAATGTCAAATCTGTTCAAACTTCGACGAGGCTAACTCCATCTCCTCCATTTGTGGAGCCCATGCTATTTGAAAAATAAAAATCTTCACATTTTTTATTGGGACAATTACAATGAGGTCCCAAAAAAAATAAAATAAAAAAATGATTCTTATAGATTACAAAATAAAAAAAATGATTCCATTAATAACTCTAAGAGTTTGTATTGATAACTTATTAACAATTCCATAAGCTTATATTAATAACTTCATGAGACCATTTTTTTATTTTACAATCATTAAAACCATTTTTCATTTCTCTTCTTGAAACTTAGTGTAATTCTCCCTTTTTTATTTCCTTTTTATGCTCTCCCTAGTCTCTTCAACCCCGACCCTTTTCCCTTACTCCCTTCTTCGTCTTCCCACTTTCTACTAAACACCGGCGGAAGCGTCCTCCACCAACGATGGCAGCGTCGTCTTCCCATTCTCGGTTGTGCTTTTTTTTTTTTCTTTCCACCAGATCTGAATTAAGCACGACAATAACTCGCTTCTTCCTCATTTCACTCATCCTATCCGGTTGTCGTTGAGCACAATGAGAGAGTAAAGGAAGTCATTAGCTC
Organism: Inga oerstediana; assembly: GCA_963210345.1. Taxonomy (NCBI): domain Eukaryota; kingdom Viridiplantae; phylum Streptophyta; class Magnoliopsida; order Fabales; family Fabaceae; genus Inga; species Inga oerstediana. The sequence goes on from OY723401.1 coordinate 6,125,635, forward strand.
ATCTTCAGAACGAGGGTATGCCTGACGATGAATTCCATAATTTTTATTGGATGCGGCGCGATCGAGGGTGCGGTAGAGGGTAGAGGAAGTTATTATCTCATCTTCAGATCGCCTTCTTTGTTTTGAAGCTTCTGGTGCTCCCAAATTTTATCAGAGAGCTCCATGGCAGCCAGTGGGTCGAGGGTCTTTTGAAGACCTTCCGATGGTCCCAAATTTCAGGTAGCCTTTTGTGACGTTTCTGGTTAGATTCATGGAGATGAGACCCAATTTTGTGAGGCTTGTAACTCTGGCTGCTAGGATTTGTCTCTACCATGCATAAGGTCTGTCCTTTTGTGGCAATTTCAAAGTTCGATAGTTCTGACGGAGTTGCTCATGCAATTAATTTGATTCTTAGCATGAATTAGATGAAATTGTATGCATTTAATTTGATTCCAATTTGATTTTAAGTTTATGACGGAGTTGTTCTGGGAGGTGGAGGGATGAGTGAGAGGTTGGGAGGGGAGGATTTTTTTTTATTGAAGTTGGGGGGTTTTGTTAATTTCAAATTTTATTTAACAGACGTTAGCCTCGTTTAACGGATCCAACATTTTTACTCTAATTTTATAAATTGATGGATATTCTTCAAGGCAGTGAATATCGGACAATGAACCAATTGGGTACTGGGTCAAGGTTATTGGGTCAGATCAGAGTCAAACCAGGATTAAATCGGTCAGGAAGTAAAAATTTCAGCAATATTTATATGCACTTCTAGGCAAAATTAATTAAAAACAATTTAAATTATTTTTTTAAAATTTTAAAAAGGTTGAACCGGTCTATATGGTTCAACCTCCGGACCGGACCGATTGAACCATCAATTGGCTGGTCCGCAGGCCAAACCAGCCGATCTAGTCCGATTTTACAAACATTGGTGTTTTTAGACCTCCGAAGAGCATATGATGCTGGGTGTATTTTGGATAAAATCTCATGGATATTTTTACACCTTAATCCTAGCTATCTTATTTGATGTTGCTAAAAAATGTATAATTTAATCATTTCTATTAGTAAAATTGAGAAACAAATAAACAGAACGGAAACTTACTCCACACTGAAAGAATTAAAAAGACCCGTCTCTTATTTCAAAGAAGATTCGTTTTTTTAGGTTTAATGTAGGAGTTTCCCCTTTAAGACTTGGAATGAAAAAAAAAATATTTACCTTTTCCACCAAATATGTTTTTTTAGATTTAAATTTGTATTATTCTCTTTATTAGGGTGAGATCATTTATTATTTCAACGAAGAAAGAATCATTTTTTTGGTGCATAGAAGATTTATTTTAAGCTGATGCAAAAATATAGGGAGAATGAAAATTTAAAAGGGCCCCTTATTATCCAATCATATCCACAATATTACAGTCAAACATAGCGGTGAGCAAATCAGAAATGAAATGGAGAACTGAACCGAATTCAGTTCGGCTTTTTCGGTTGGATATATATATATATATATATATTTAATATATATTATTTGATAACTATATATTTTATAATTAAACACGACTCTGATCTTATTTATAAGTCCAATTTTAAAAAAAAAAATTATGATCTTTATAATAAATGAGAGTATTATAATTTTACCCCTATTAATTATAATATATTTTAGGTTGAGAGAATAAAGAGATGAAAAATATTCATAAACGAAGGCAAAATTGAAAAAATGAAATCTATCAATTTAATCTATATTTATCGAGTTCACTAACTCTCATTGATATATGAAAATTAAATAATTTTAACTTATAAATAAAACCACAATAGTAGTATAGATTTTGAATTAGATCATATCCTATGTATAGCAATTTTATATCTATTTAATTTATTTTTTATATTTTTTCCAATATATAATCTTAAGGATAAAAAGTAAAAATCCATTCATATATCTTTTATTTCGTAAATAATATACTAAAAAAATTCGGGGATTAACCGAAGTGAAATATTTTAGTTATTTTGGTTAATCGGTTTTTATTCGATGTTTAAAATTAGCCTTATCCAGTGTTTATTCGGTTTTTTTTTTTTTGGGTTAATTCGGTTTCACCCCTAGTCAGACAATCAAAGAAAGACAAAATATTCAAGAGCGTCCTGGGTGCCAGGTGCTTAATTGGATGGCATTATGCTCATTGCTCATCGACGCTCTTATCTTTTTGAAGTGAATCCAAATGAATTATGCCTTTCCCTTTTTCAAGATCTCCCCGATTCATTCTGCTTTTATGAGGGCCAAGGACTTTCCTTTCAATCCATTGCTTTCTTTTTCAGTGACGACCCTTTTCTTCATTTGTAAACAAAAGAAGCCCTAAACTTGCAGCCATCAAAGGACAGATTTGGCCTAAAAAGCTGCTAATTTTCTTTTTGCCTTGGGAACGATGAGAGATTTGGGACTGAGAAAATGGCAGTCTCTCTCTCTCTCTGCTACTTTCTTCATCGTCCTGCTTTGCTTCCTTCTGTTTCACTCTTCTGAATTTGTTCGAATTGGTAATCGGAGGAGGATTTTGCTCAAGCCTCCAACTGTAAGCATTATTGTTTAGCTATCTACATATTTTTCTGGGTTCTCTCATGTGATTTTGCATTCGCCCCCATGATTTCCGTCAACTAGTACCACTGCTCCTATATGCTCTTGTTTTCTTCCTTTCTTTTTTTGACTGTTTCTTCAATAACTAATTGAAGATGAAAGCATGTTTGGCCAAAAAAGAAAAGAGGAAACAAAAAGGATGAAAGCTTGGTTGAACAACGATGAAAATATAGAGTGGAATTATGAGATGTGACAGCCGCATGACAATAATAACCGTACTTTGATATCAGCATCATAATCTGCTCCGCTTGTTATTTTTGTTCCTCTCGCTCTTACATTAGAACATGAAACGAAGAACGTGAAACAAAAAAACTGTCACATAGAATCACAGGAACAGAACAATGATCCAAGAAAAGAAATTAACCATACACCTAAAAATCTTCATCGTATTGGATGTACACATATAAACGCACAACAAGTTGGTATTTTTTTTATTTGTTCTAAAACCTGATGCTGCTTTCCTATCAGTCCCACTCAGAAAGAGAAAAACTGGAACAAGTGCTGTCAAGAGCGACCATGCCAGACAGAACAGTGATACTCACAATGCTAGATGAAGCATGGGCAAGCCCTGGATCCGTCCTTGACGTTTTCCTACAAAGTTTCAGAGTTGGGGAAGGGACAGAGAGATTTTTGAATCACCTGGTGATCATAGCCATGGACGCAAAAGCATTTGACTACTGCAGATCTTTGCATCCCTATTGCTTCTATCCATCCATCTTTTCCCATTATCTTCGCTCCATTGCACAATCCGCAACGAGCCCAGATCACAATGTGTACATTTGGAAAAGAAACTACGTTCTGCTCCAAGTTCTTGAACTGGGCTACAATATAATCTTCACAGTAAGATTTTCGATCTTCTTGTAACTTGCTCCTCACCATTCATTTTATTAAACTATATATCTTTTCTATGGGGGAAGCACAGGAAAATATTTATATCTTGTTGGAATATACATTCTAAACTGATGACTCTCGGACAATTAATAACCAATGAACTTGAACTGCTTTAACTGTGGATTCTTGCTTTTGCAGGATGCAGATGTGATGTGGCTCAGAAGTCCACTATCGCACTTTCATCCCCAAAATGAACTCTCAATTTCATGTGATTTATCAAGTTACGAGCAGAGAGGAGGTAACGTGCAAGATGGGGGACTTTTCTTCCTGAAATCAACAGCAATATCAATTGAATTCTTCAAGTACTTCAATTTCATGAAGGTTCTATATCCGAACTCACGAGTCAGCAAGTCCCTCTGCTCGTACATTGTGCAGAGTGAAGACGTAGTTGTAGCGTATGGGTTTCGCATTCAGTATGTGAATTCAACTTATTTCGGTGAATTCTGCCACCGTAACAAGTATCAGTTTAGGGAGGTTTACAGCATGCATGCCAATTGTTGCGAAGATCTTAGAAGCAAAGTTCATGACCTGAAGCTTACTCTCCATGATTGGATCAACTTTAGAGCACGTTCATCAGATAATTATACTTCAAAGCATGCAGCTTTCAGGTGGAGAGCTCCAAAGATGTGTCTGATATCGTGACATGAACAAAATCCTCTATAGATATATGCTTCAAGCTTGTCCTTTGCTCAGTTAATAAATTCCAGCCTATAGGAATAACATCAGACAACAGTGCAATGTGCAAAGATATGAATAATGTTTTTTAAAATCTTCTAAATCTTAGACAGTCCAGCAAGAGTCAAGCTAATCATCGGTAGTTAGAACATAGCATTAGCCATTAAGACTTGTGTCAGTGAAAATACAAACATAGAAATTGCTGCAATGTAACGAATGAGCTAGTGAAAGGAAATAGCATGGTGTTAAAAACAGAACAGGCAAAGGCTCTAGAGCATGGTGTTAATAGAAATTGTTGTTCATGGTTGTTTTGATAGCAAAGGCTCTAGAACTTACTGATGATCCTTTTTCTTTAGATTCTTTCTTTGACATAGACACAACAGCACTAACTATCTACAGACTTTCTAAGTAGATTGCACATCCCATCCTCTGTAAAACAAACCAGTTCCACCGCAAGCTCCAGCTTCACTATCTTCTCGGTCTAATAGAGTACCTAAGGTCTCTATTATATAGTATAAAATTTAAACGAAATCCCTCGTAAACTTAAACGTGGCCAACAATCTAATTTAGCCACACAAAAAAAAAACGTAAACGATAAGGTAAGCAAAGAAGTGAACCTTGTGACTTGTGAGACTGGGCTTAGCAGCCTCGCGTGACTAGCGCTTGCTCTCATATTACATTCCTGAACGACACAGACCTTAATGATCGATCTATCTTCGGAACCTTTAAAGCTGCCTTTCACCTCGGGCTCGTGGTCGTCCTCTTCAACCCGCACATTGCCTGTAGATTTCAAGAAGAGGATGTTCGCATAAGCGAGAGATGGCAGATCACAGAGGATAATTCTGTCGATAAAGAAGAAGACGAAGAGAAGTGGTCATGTCATGAGCGGCAAGCGGGGCACCAAACTGTGGTCACATTTCTGGATCTGAAACGGTCGGTGACGTTGGCAAAGACAAAGGAGCCTCCTCCATGATTTCCGTTTGATTGGATTTAGTCCAGGAGGCAGGATAAAGAGACACGTGTGCGTATGGGCGACCGAGAAGGTGATGGATAAGTTGGGTCAGAGCGTCACATGCCCAAACTTTTCTTCTCTACAATTGGGCCCTAATTTGGATCAGTATTTTTGTTCCAATCTGGGCTACAAAATGATCCAGCCAATCTGTGTTGTTTAGCCTTGATTTTGTTAGCGGAGAGGAACATCATCGAACCAGAAGACAAACTTTTAAAACTTATTCTGCTTGTTTGGATTAGCGATTGGAATGCTTAAAAGCATTTTTCAATCGTGATTTAAGATATACGAAGTAAGTATGTGAGAAGAGTTGTGTCTCGATTTACGTGAAAAGCAACTTGTAAGCAATATGATCGCTAAAACAAATATACCCAATTTCCTTGTCATCACCCACTTTAATACCTATGTCTCGTTTGGTATAATGAAAGGGTTTTTTATGGAATTGGAAATAGAATTGGAGGTGGAGGTGAGATTTAAAATATGTTTGGTACAACCATTAGAGGGAGGTATAATTTTTACTTGAAATATATATTAATAACAAGAAATATCAAAATACCCTCAAGTAAGAAAAAAATCTCTCCCACCAAAAGCCAACAGATCTAACCTCCATTGCCACCAACCAAAAATGCATCCACAACCAATGTTTATAAGAGATTGTCCATCACCATTGCCGGAGAAATCACATTAAACTCAATCCATAAAAATCAATCTAAATAATAGAGTACATAAAACAATCCAAACAATATCAGCCATCCACTTAAACCAAAAATAAAAAACAAAGAAAGATCCATAAGTGAGGTGTTGCCGGAGAAGAGGAGGATGAAGAAGAGCTTTGGCCAAGTCCCTCATTGTGACCTCTTTCCATCATTGCCACATATATGAAGTCATCGCCTCCTCCTCTCATATATGAATCGCATCCTCACTGCCACCGGTGCTTTTCCATCGTCAAATCTCCATCCTCGTTGAGATTGAAAATATGAGTATGGAGATTGAAGCTTACAGAGATTGAAGAATAAAGTAGTGGTTGTTGATAGAGGCCACCAACGACCTTGCTGTCCTTTGTCAAGTGCTCCATCCTCATCGCTACATACTATTCTAGATCTGTCAGGTGCAAGCGGGGAGGGGGCAACGGATGTGAATGACGAAGAGTGAGGGCGCACTGGAGATTGAAGAAGATGGGATAAGGGTGACAAAGGGCGACGGTGGCGGCTGATGATGATGAAGGCAGTGGAAGAGGGAAGAGCAAGTGGGGAAACTAAGGCATGGAAATGGAGCTAGAAGTCAGTTCCCATGAGTGAGTGATAGAAGTGACTTATATCAATTTTGATTGAAGTGACTTTCACTTAGAAGTGGGCTCTCATCCGCCAAATAGCCCAAAATTGGATTTCACTTCTCTCACCCCTAATTCTTTTGTGCCAAATGGGGTGTTATTCTTTATAAAGTATTAAGGTAATATTAACAGCTGTTGGCCAAAAAAAAAATACCATTAACAACTCTATGTGAGATTAATAAAACTAGTTAAGAATAATTAAATGTAAAAAACTTAATAACTTTTCAAAAAAGAAAAAACATTTGATTTGTATTATTAATCAGCAATAATGCAAGTGGAAAATGATACTTTTAAAAATGTGTTCTGAATGTTTCATTAAATCTGGTAAAAAGTCTTGGGTTAAAGGACAATAGATAGAGTTTTATAAATAGGACTAGACAGAGTATCTATTGTGTTTTTTAACATTGTCCTTTTTAAAGGGGAAAAAAAAAAGAATTGTCGTCCGTGTCAAATGGTTTATAAGGGGAACAACTAATTTGAACTCGTGCTTTTGAATGTTGTTTAATTTTTGTATCCATCTGGTCAAGTTTGATGCAATTAATTAATGTATCATATAAAAATATAATGGTTGGCTATTTTTTTTCGCTATTCTCGTCATGTTTAGTTGACACATAACAATACTATCAATACGTTGCATTATTTGTAACTAAATTATTGAATTGATACTTTTTTAAACATTCTGAATAGTCCGTGTGCTTGCTCTAGTTTTCTTATTTGTGAGCTATAGTTCCAAACACTCCTAATTATCCCCTGATCCAACTTAGCATGTATGGAAAAGCACAAAAGCATACTTAATACTCCCACTGATTTTAAATATAAGATCCAGTTAGTTTTTTTTAGAGAGATTAATGAAGCTAAATAAGTTATTTAATCAAATCATATGTTGTATATCATTAGATTATATATCAGTTTATAAGTCAACCAAATTAATTTAGAAAAAAATGATAAATATAAATACTTTAAAATAATATAATTAGTTTCCTTAATTTTTAAAAAAAAGTCAATTGAGTTTTATGTTTAGAACCAAAGGTAGTATGATTCAAAGGTAACTAACGGTGGAAATAAGTCAGGTTCCTAATAAGGGCCTATGACCTATCATACATAAAGTCAAGTCTAGCCTATTTAGTAAATAGGCTAGGCTCAGACTCAAATCTATTGTCAGACTTATTTAGATAAACAGATCAAATATATTTTTATAAGATTTAGCCTAAAAGCTAACAGACTTGGCCTATTTAACTATTTTTTTAATTTTTACTATTATATAAGTATATATAATATCTTCTAACTAAATTTATTCACCCCCTACCTCTCTTCTTTTCGATTGCTTGAGATAGCAACACCAACTCACTCCCCCCCTTGATTTACGTCATCCACTAAAGCATAATAATTGCCATGAGTTTATTTTGGTGCCAAATTTAATATTATAATCTTAGTATGAGGAGTTTGTCCTAATTTATATGAAAAAAGTAAAACAAGTAAAATCCAGTTTCATAGGCTGCTTGTTGTGCATGGTCAATTTTAGAAAATATATTTCATTAGTCAATAGACGATTATTTTTTCTTATTCTCACTTGCTGGGACAACTGTTGACACTAAACACTAAGCCTTAATATTATTACAAGAATATATATTAAACTTTTAAGATATAACATAAGATTGTAAATAAGCGTGAAAAGTTATATATAAATTTGGAGGTATAAACAACCTTTAAATTTAAAAACTATTTAAATGTTTATATTTTAAGTAAACTTTTAAACCTGTTTTAGGCCTTGTCAAACTTTTTGAAGGCTAATGTTCAGGCCTAAAAAAAAAGCTACACACAGACTCAGGTTTTAAATCTCTATTACAGACTCAGACCTATTTAAGTAAAGCCTAACCTAACTTGTGTCCATCCCTAAAGGTAACATATCGGGTGAGGCAGCTATTACATATATAATATTAAATGGCTTGATATAAACTATTATGTATATAAACAAAGAAGTTCAAGGGCACTCCTTAGGGCGCTTTCAAGAGCCAATCAGAGTGACCGTTTTTAGCAAAGATAATATCAGCTATCATTCCCTTTAATGGACTAGTGTTCTGGCTCCTTCTTTTTATTATTGGATCTCCATGTATATAGTCCATTTCATATATGCATATATAACCATTGACAAACATGATAGGCAAAAAGATTGCGGAGGGTCGTGTTTAAAAATTGGCATTGGAAGATGTGAAAGCAGTATTATGGTTTATTCCACTCTGGTTATAAAGGCGAAAAAGGCTAGGTAATTAGACCCGATCCCGATCGGAAATTGGCCAAGAGGCCGGTAGATAGGTCTCGTCTGGTGAATCAGTCTGGGTTTGTTTTTTTTAATTTTTTTTAGAATTTCATATTAATAATCTTAAAATCTTCAATTTTTTATCAGTTTAGTCCCAGGCTAGCTTCAATCTGACCCTTGACTTAGTACCCTGACTAGTTCAGTGATCAATTCAGGTTTAATTACCTTAGAAAAAGGGTAAGTTCATATCAAAATAACTAAGAATATATGCCCTTGGCTTAGCTTGCAAGAGAAAGTGAAAGGATATGTATGTACTCCCTTTGATCCTAATTATAAGATAAAGTTGACTTTTTTGGAGAAATTAAGGAAGCCAATTAAATTACTTTAAAGTGTTTATATTTTCAATATCCTTAGATTATATATTAATTTATTAGTCAAATTTAATTAGTTTGGAGAAAAAAATAAAAATATAAATACTCTAAACTAATTTAATTGACTTTCTTAATTTCTCCAAAAAAGTCAACTTTATCTCATAATTAGGACCGGAGAGAGTATAATAAGTGGAGGGTGGACAACGTGATCTCAGATATTCTGCATCACATTAATTATCTTGTTTATTTCATGTATTTGCGCGCACACACACATATATATATCTATCATCTTATGTACTCCCCCAAGTCCTAAATATAAGACAAAATTGATTTTTTTAGGGAGATTAAGGAAGTTAATTAAATTACTTTAGAGTATTTATATTTTTATGTTTTTCTCCAAACTAATTAATTTGACTAATAAACTAATATATACTCTAATAATACACAATATATGATATGATTAACTAACTTATTTAACTTCCTTAATCTCTAAAAAAAGTCAATTCTGTCTTATTTTTCTATCTTATATTTAAGACCGGAGAGAGTATGATTTATTTAGTCAGAGAAGTAACAAGGGTTGGTTCTCAGTAATTATGTTTGTACAAGGTCCTCTTATTCATGCAAGATTCATTAATGACAAGCCACGTCATAGGCCAAATTATGTTATACTTTTTTTTGCTTTTGCCATATATGTTATACTATGCAAAGTATGAAGCAATTAAAATTATGTTATATATGCAAAGTATGAAACCAAGTTATGGGTCATTAGTTTAACCTGCATAAATAGTGTGTTTTGCTATACATATGGACTGATCATTATGCTGAAAAATAGAAAGTTAGCCATGGGTCTTCATGTGAAGAAGGCAAAAAATGAATCTTTTTGTTTTATAGAGGGCAATGATGAAATTAAAAAGTTCGGCCTAGAAACAATGTACTTAACTTCAAAGTGAGGCGGCCTAGCGTTTCCTCTATATATTAGTGTATATTGTAGAGCCTGACAGCCATATCCTCACGTACCTAACACTAATCGATTGACTAATTAATTAGCCTGATATATATAACATACACGCCCTATTTCTTATTACGATACGCCTTTAATTAAAGCCTCTTTTTCGGCCCACAAGTTTCTAAATCTGGTGATTTAATATGTCTTGCAACCATATCGAAGAGACAGAGATCTTTATGAATCTGGAAGATCCCACACACACAAAGAATAGAGGAATATACTCTTGGGTGCATACGTCTGCTAGCACTAACTAGAAATAATAATCTGGGCCCAAATAATAACGTTGCGAGGAAACAAATTGCCCGCCTCTGCGGGTCATTAGTGAGTTAATTAGCTGAAAATCTGACAACTGAGGAGGAAAAAATGGTAATGTGACTAATTACGTTTTGACTATGGTGTCTCTAGAAATACCATCATTGAGATCAACAAGCATTATTATATATATGGAGTACCATTCAGCATATATATATATTGACGTTCGAACTTCGGAGCTTAATTAAGATTTCTTCACCTCTCCCTACGACAGAGGTCACGGGTAAACCCAGCATGTATCCAAGGCTTACTTTCCTAAAATTAAGAAAATCATTTCCAACTAGTTAAATATTAGAAATTTATACAACTTTCTAATTTAAATTCATCCTGCACCAATATCTAAGCTGAAAGAAGCAATAGTATCAATGTTCAAACTTCTTTAAGGAAAGTTCTAAATTCATCCAATATCAAGAGAAAATTATATATTCATCTCCTAAATAATTCAGATATACTTAACCCTCCTTGCTAAGCGTTAAACCGGTTTTATGTGTGTGTGTGATTGGGTTTTGACTGGGTAAGTGCAACAATGAAACGACAGTGCGTGATAGGGTGGTGCGTGTTATGATCCCTACTCCCTAGAGAGAGGGAGCACGTGTGTGGAGTGGAGGTGAGGGAAGTTCAGTGCTTAATTACGTAAAACCATGTGAGGTTCACTGCATCAAGAAACCATCCATCCTTCTTTTATTCTTAAACTATGCTAACCTAAAAGCGTCCAGGCATGCATCATCAACAACCCTACTTCATTAAATTAAATTCTTCGTTTTCTTCAACTTTGATGAGTCCTATGAGGGTTTTTATATCCCCTCCCAAATATAATCAATCACCCACATTTAAATATTAATCACAGTAATGTAATTAATAAATAAGTATTAATTACTCTTTAATTTACCTATATTGCGCTGACTAAATAATTAATACAATGCTTCTAAAATATGACTTATATTTTACATTAGAAGTAATATTTTGATACCAACAAACTGTTGGTTAAGGTGGTAATGAGCCTCACTCTCTCAAAGAGAAAAATACAAATTCGAATTATATTTATTGAGAACAGTAAGAACCATTTGCCTCTAGCCCTCAAGGTGAAACCCTTGATCTAATAATGATAAAAAGAGAAGTAGTATTTTGATAAGATGACTGGGTATGTTATTTTCAAACGTATCCTCCCATCTTTATCCCAGCAACTCTGGTATATTTAATCGGCCAAAATTATTACTTTTTAATTGTAAACAAACTGGCCCTAAAATGTTTAAATAAGAGATTAAATTAGAAGCCTCCTTTCCGCATTTAAATTTCAAAGTAAAACGTATCACCTTCTCTTTTATATATACGTGTGTGCGCATATTCCTAGGTTATCTGTTCTTCTATATACCCAAGACTATATTGGTCTGAGGTGGTTCAGTCCTCAAACGATTATTGCCTATACCCAGTCACAAAAGGAATTAGTGGATTAATCAGATCACTTCCCTCACTGTTCACTTTTAAAACTAATAAAGCTGGCTTTAGTATATATACTGATGAAATGCTCTAGTTTAATGAACATTTGTTAAAACCCCACTCCCAATAGCGCAAATACAAAGCAAAAGCATACACGGAAATAAACAAATCTATATGATCAGTGGAGTCACTAAAACTGATTAATAAAACTAGGAGAGTAAAAAGAATACCTAATCCCCTGGTCCGCACTTCCTTTCGCTTCAACACATGTCATCTTCTGTATCATTGGTTGAAATCACAATCAAACCATTCGACCCCAAATAACACATCATATTGTTCAATTCCTTCATGTAATAATCTTGATTACAAAATAAAAGGACACATAAGATGTGAACATAAATGCTCACGCAAATACTTTTCAAAAATTGAGTTTACCATCTATTTTGTTTGGACGTCCCACGGAATACCCATCATATATGTCATGCAAATTGCAATAATAGAAAATTATAAAGTAGAAACTGAACTATTGCCCTATTGTAATGGGAAAACGACAGTCACAGATGAAATTTTAAAGCCACACACACACATATCACTTCATTTTATGTTGTTCTGGCTCATTTTAACCACACACACGCCTCCATCGCAATTAGGAGGGAGTATCATTCATTATGCATTTTTAGGTGTTCTACGTAACTTGTAATAACACGGCACAAAATATATGACGGAGGTTTTTGGCTTATAATTAGGGCTAACCAGCTTTAAGCAGCTTGTGGATTCCACGCAAGACTTATCTTCGCCCAACTAAAATGATGCATTAAAGAGAAGAAGCAATATAATTAGTGGCGTTTGAGATTCCTAATTCTTACATCGATAATTATCACGAATCAATTAACAAAACGTATAAAGATACAGTAGTGGTGATTATTGTTTTGATTTTGATAGCAGTCCCATTCTGCCTGGCTAATTTAGTCACGTGGCTTTCATTTTTAACGCTTTTACATGTTTTCCCTCCAATCCTAAATATAAAACATAGTTAAATTTTTTTAAAGAGATTAAGGAAACTAAATAAATTATTTAATCATATCATATATTTATGTATCATTTGATTATATATCAATTTTATAAGTTAGGCAAAATAATTTGAAAAAAAAAATATAAATATTCTAAAACAATTTAATTGACTTTCTTAATATATTAAAAAAAGTCAATTATTTCTTATATTTAGAATTGAATGGAGTATATACATGGTTATTGCTCATCGGCTTTTTTCTTCAAGCTCGTTAATTAAATTCGGTTGTGCTCCATGTTATGTTATAATTAATCAAAATATATTCCCCTGAGGCCTGAGCTAGTTAATTAAGAGTTAGTTTTAATCATAAATATAATATTTTAATCTATATTACTCTCAAATTTGTCATTTTTTGTGAATTAATTTATCAAATTTATAAAATGATGTATAATATAATATTCTATACTGGTATTTAAATAGGTTTATCGCCTTGGTTAAACTTAATAAATTTATTTAGTTATACCCAAACTATTGGTGTAATGACCGAATAAGTAATTATTGATATTGGAGTGAAAGATGTTGCCTTCGACCACTGGGTTGACAGTGGGTATGTTTGGATTGGTGATTGGATAAGTGACTTATTTTCACTTAAACTTATGGAATTTTAAAATTGAAAAAAAAGTTAGATTAGGTAAAATGATGAGTGATTGGAATGATTGGATAAGTAATTTATGTAAAAGTGAATGATGTTTGGTTTAGCTTTTGTATAAGTGGCTTTTGTATTATTTAAGAGAAAAAAATTGTAAAAATTATGAAAAATGAAAAAATGAAGGGATGATTGTGAAAAAAGTCCTTATTGGCAACTTAATTGCCAATAGGATCTGGGAAGATATTTACACACGGAGGGATTTTTCACAATTTTCTCAAAAATTAACTTTGAAAATTTGGTAATGGTACAATTTTAATAAAAACTCTAATTCAAATTGGTACACTCCAAAAGTCTTTTCTATTGTACACCTCAAGCTTAAATCTTATAAATTATATCAAACTCTAATTTAAATATTAAATCATAACTCATATTTTCACATAGCTCAAAATCTAATAAAATAAACCAATTAAAGCCTCAATAATACCTCCAATAATCTAAATAAATTATTTAAACTAAATTTAATGGGTAAAAACATTATATAGAAACTAATTTATAACACGTTTATAAAAAAAATTGATTATAAAATCATAAAACAACTAAATAATAAATCTAAACTGATTAAAATTAATTATTAATTATTCTCTACATTTCTACAGTCATATATTAACAAAACTCAAAATTTGCCCTAAACTGTTATTCTAAATTATTTTCTAATTAGCAGAAGATTACTATATAAAGAAAGATAAAATTATTTAGAACATTTTTCATAAAATAATTTTTGTAATTAGAAGTGATTTTGAGTACTTCATTGATTCCCAAAAATATGAAAATACTCCTATCAATATTATTTTATACACACACAAGCACGTAAGCTCAAATAAGTTTCATTTTAAGGTTTATGACTTTTTCCAATTTATGAATTTTTTCACTTTGAATCCAATCGCTGAAACAAACATCCATTTTATGTTTTTAACTGTTTAAATCCGTTTGGGCCATTGTTTAAATCCGATTGAACGCGCAAATGGCGAAACAAAGTAACAAACACGCACAGTAGTGATGGAGAATAAGACACATGCAGTAGCGTGTAGAAGATCAGTTTCTGCTCAGGCTTGATGATTTACTGTAGAAGTTGCCCAATAATTTTGTTAATAAACAGTGGAGCGATGACTAAAATTAATAATTACCGTGCACTGTTATTTTCCCTTTGAAACCTCCAAAGATCAAGTGGGTATACGTGGAATGAATAAAATATGTACGAGTTCTTCATGCATAATACAAAATATCACAAAAATAAAATCAAAACAAACCTGAGAAAATAAAAGGGAAGCTGACTCACCGGCCCTGATGCGTTAGTAAAACAAAAAATTAAACATTGTTAAACAATAATAAAAAATTATCTAAAAAATATTTTAATGGGAAATATTCGATTATGCTGACTGTATTTCTACTTATAGTGTGTTTGGATTAGCTTTTAGATAATAATTTTTATAATTTATGAGATAAGCATATGAAAAGAATTTTATCTCGATTTGTGAAAAAATGACTTTTGCAACCGCAACTTAGACGTACCCAAACACACACTTATGTCTTTTTCACCCTCTCTATCTACAAATTATTCTTTCGATGATAACCCTCTATATATCTACAAATTTAAAAGCATGCAAAGAGGTTAGTAGAGTACTTTTTTTAGCATGGCCTTCCAGGGGGACGAGGATGTGAATGGGACTAAGGTGTTGTGTATAGTTGGACGTCCATAATCCGTCGGCTATATAATAGTTTGTGACTTTTATTTATTCTCTGCATATGAATGTGTTTTGGAGATTACGAGAATCTTTGCCTTTTGCAGATACAAGTATCACTTCACTAAATGATGACCAGTATAATTAAATGTGCACCTTTGCTTATGTTGTGTGGGAGGGAATCTTCATAACTGGACCTTGGCTTCATTATTGAGCCATTGTGGCTTAGGTACAAAAACATGACGCTAACCCGCACTTGGGTGGCATAGACAGTTTAATTTTTTTTTTATCAGTTCTCTCACTCAAGAAAGTTTGAATATGCTAATTGAATTTTAAATTGAACGCAGAAATTTAAGCTAGACAAAATTATCGTTTGTCCAATGGTGAAATCCGTGTGTTGATATTTTGTACTTCCAACTACCATGAACATATGGCTGTTCCGTTCTGCCTTGATTTAACTACTCATGTTAATATTATTACGTTACTGCATTCACTCACACTATCTTCCCAACACACATCCTCTCCTTTCCACTTATCTCTTTTTTCTACTTTTTCCTCATTCTCTCTCTTACTTCATCTCTCCTTATAAATAAAAGTATTTTTGAGAAAAATATTACAATTTTTATATATTTATTATCTTTAACTACTTTTCTGATCTACTTTATTCAGTTAAATGATTTTTTCCCCATTTAAAAAGCGACAAAGGGAGCACCATTCAATACACTCAGATACATTGTTATTGGTATTCAGTGTGAACTTGGTGTATATTTGAGAAACACTCAAACCATGATTTCAGAAGTTGAGATAAAATTTTTTTTATATATTTATTTCTTAAATCATAAAAATTATTCTCTAAAAATTAATCCAAATATACACTTGGTCACCCACCCACACACACTCGACCCGGGCTTGCTCGAGCACGGCTTAGTCAGGCGATTTTGACCTGTCCACGAGAATGTCCTACTTTGAGGTAGTCGTTATGCCGAACAAAAATATATTGTGTGCGGGTGTACGTGTGTTTTTTATATATAGTAAAAAATGTAGATACAAATTTCCTGAAAATGTGAAGGAAATGAATAAATCAATTAATTTAAAACATATCAAAAGAAGCTAATTTTAAAAGTGGAAAATTATATATACACCAAAATTTGTTTTGAAAACAATAAAATCATATTTAAAAAATAATTTCGTAGGTTAACTTTGGACCTTGACAGCTCAGCCAGTACTGTGTTGCACAGTTTCTCACCGAGCTTTGTTTGTCCTAAACGAAGCAGAGCCCTAATTCTATTCGTTTTCTGTTATTCCTTATTCCATATCATTAACAATTATCACTTAATTATTTTTTCTGTTATTCAACCGCACTCTACAATTTTTGGTCCATTAACTCCTACTCTAATTTTTGAGTAAATCTACATTTTTTCGAATAATCTGTAACAGTTTTTTCTTTTTTGCAATTTTGGAATGCAACAATATAAATATACCACTAATAATTGATATGCCTAGAAATGCTTTCAACGAACACAAGTAACGTCCTTTTTAGTTTGTAGCACTTAAAGTGAACTATCAATATCAATATAATATAAAGAGTAGAACTTGTTCCAAACACAATTTAATTTTTCTTGTTTTTAATAATAATATATAAGAGCAGAAATTATTGAAAATTTCAAAGCGACTCGTGATTCGTGAAAACTGCTCTAAGCCACTTTGAGACTTAAAAAATAAAAAGGCATTTGGGATGCCCTGATTATTTAATTAACAACGTGTCTTGGTAGTATTTTAAAGGCGATCGAAGCGAAAGCCCACATTGCATTTTTCCTCGATCAAAGCCCTATTTTCCAGTTCTCCAGTTTCTAACCCCGCCATGGTGGCTGCCTCTTATGTTACATCTCTGCCTCTGTTCATTCAACCTCACCTTCACACGCCTCCTTTTATCCGTAGCACCAGATAGGTGGTGTAGCCTCGCCTAACTTCTTAACTAGTTCATTTTGTAACCTTCTTCGTCTCTCTCTGTTCCTGCGCTTGGCGTTTTCCTTCTCTTGTTTTTTCCCCTCATGTACGACTTCTCCTATGACCGTTTCCTCCTTCGCTTCCTGATATGCCCTCCTTTGTCTTGAAGCTTCCTTGTCTTCTTTCTCCATTCCGCTTCTTTCAATCCTCTGCACCTTTATATCTTAATCTCTGATCCACCATCGACCCATGATTCCAATTTCGTGGATTTTTCTGCTCCGTCGTCTTCTGGGTAAGCATCTTTTCGGAGGTTTGATGAATTTTATTAGGTTTTACCAAGCATTCGTTCTTGAATTTTGGTTTACTCGCCAAATGTAAATTGCTTCTTTAGTCTGTTATTTCCCCCCAGTGAGAAGATTTTCCTGTGATTTAGTTATTATTGATTTGCCAGAACCTTAAACTCTTCTCTTGTTTTAAAACTTCAGATTAAGTGAAACGGTGAATAGTACTGATCAAAGGTCCAAGTGTCTGCTGAAATAGTTCTGTTGAGTTTTCTTTGATAATCCTCATATTTCACGCTGGTGATTGCTACTTTGCTGAATGTTTCTGTCTTAATATAAATTATTGACTATCCAGAGGAAAAAGAAGCCAAGTTGCAATAAAGTGGAGTGGCTTAGAAAAGAATGACATTGATATGACTCCAACATTGACCATGCCAACTAAAAAGAAACCATTGTCTGTGTGGAGCACTGGAAGTAGCTATGAGGTGAGCAAGATGAGAGCTATAGAGAACAGGGGAAGTGGTTGTTCATCAGGTGATGAACCTCAGGATGCAGATTATGATATGCCGTTTCTGAGCGACGAGCTAGAGACTCTGATCTTGGCCAGACTTCCAAGATCTGAGCTTTGGAAACTATGCTTTCTCAACAAGAGGCTTCAAGCCCTTGTGAAGAGTGGTGAAATCATCAAAATCAGGAGAGAAATAGGGTTCAAAGAGCCCACTGTGTTCATGTTAGCAAGTGGAGAGACCAATTGGTGGGTCTTCGATGAACATTTTGAATCCTGCAACATGCTTCCCTTTATCCCATCAGACTACAATTTCACACACGGAGATAAGGAATCATTCTGTGCAGGCTCCCATTTGTTTGTTTCAGGCAGGGAATTCGATGGAGCTGCTATTTGGAAATACGAGGTAGCAACAAACCAATGGTTCAAGGCTCCCTCCATGATCAATCCTAGGTGTATGTTCGCATCAGCCACCTCCGGCAACTATGCTTTCGTCGCTGGTGGTCAAGACACCAAAACTTACTCCCAAGTTTTGGACTCTGCTGAGAAATACAACTCAAAGAACAAGTGTTGGGAATCTCTGCCTAGGATGAATCGGAAGAGAAAGTCTTGCTCGGGTTGTTACATGGACAAGAAATTCTATGTGATTGGGGGACAAGATGAGCAACAAAACGTTCTCACTTGTGGGGAATTCTTTGACGAGGAAACCAACACTTGGAACTTGATTCCCGACATGTGGAAAGACATTCCTGTGTCGGATTCACGGTCCCCACCACTTGTTGCTGTCGCCAATAATCAGCTTTACACGCTTGATGCCTCCTCCAACGAGCTGAAAACGTATCTGAAGCGAAGCAACTCATGGAAGAAGCTGGGAACAGTTCCGGTGATAGCTAGTGCTCAAGGAGGTTGGGGTGTAGCCTTCAAATCTCTGGGGAACGAGCTTCTCGTGATCGGTGCAGCTGCTACATCTTCTTCTGGTCGTGGCTTGACGATCTACACTTGCCCTGATCCTTCTGCGGAGGAGCTTCAGTGGCGGCGAATTGAATGTGGCAACACCAAGCTTAGTCCCTTCATTCACAATTGTGCTGTGAGGTTGGCTTGAGGTCTGAATATTGTTATGGAGGAATAAGCAGAGTTGCTTTGGACTCTCAGGACTTGTCTTTGCTTCAAGCTTCTACTCTTTCGATCTAATGTGGCTCGATGCATCTATATGATGAAGGGTCCATGTTAGGAAGCTTGTTGATGTAACCCTTTTCATTTAATCTAACCCTGCAGATTTTCAGCTTCAAATGCTGCTGGATCTTAATGTTATGATTTTCTGTCACAATTTCTCCACATAGTCATCATTCACCACTAATGCGGCTTTCACACTGTTGGTTTTTTTCTCTAGGTTTCGAACCATTTAAGCGCAAAATTCAACACTTGACTGTGCTTTTCACTCAATATCACTGAAATGAAAGAATAGTAGCGGTTAAACCAAATTCACCCTCTCAAAAAATAAAATAAAATAAAACACCTGATTTAAAACAGGGAATATGACTGCATGATGCGCTCCAGGCTGCAGTTTAAATTAAGAAGAGACAAATTGTACTCTGCATGTAATTTCAATAAGTTATCCATTTTAGCTTTGTAATAGAGCTTTTGAACCAAAAACTCATCTAATTTTACGTGTTTCTTAGTTTTAAATCTAAAATCAATTCGCTAACATTTTTTAGAAGAGTAATTTTCTTTTTTTGTATCGTTAAGTGTTTATTGATAGAGGTCATTTTCCATTAAAAAATATAAAATCAATTCAGAATTTCGTTTTGATAAAAAAAAAAATTAAGAATTCCCATTCGAGTTTTTCTGGACCAAGTCAGTCAAATTTATTTCAAACTATCAGAAAGTGATGGCAAATAAGGAGTTTTTGACAAGTAAAAGTTAGGGAAAATTCCAGAAAAATCCAACTAAAATTGGGAAAGGATAAAATGATGTTGCTAATATTTGAAATCTCAAATTAGAGTGTTAGTTGGAATTTGTCATGAAAATTGTGATCAAAAGACAAAAATGTCTTGAGTTAAGTGGAAATACAGATGGGATATTTTGAATAATATAGACGGGATCAAAAGATAAAAATACCCTGATGTTTGTCATGACATTAACAAGTTTTTTTTGGGGAGGGTTAATAACACTTGTTTTTATATTGATAACACTATATTTTCTATTTATTAACGACTTGAATTTCTTATTTCACAACTTCCTATTTAACAATCCATCACATACCTTGGAAAAAGTGTGAAATTAACAAGTTGGGAGGCTAATAATAACGTGTGTCTCCATATTAACAATACCATATTTTATATTAACAACTTGACTTTCTTGTTTCACAACTTTCTATCTAACAATCCAATACACGCCTAGGGAAAAATGTGAAATTAACAAGTTAGAGGGTAAATAGTAACACTTGTCTCTATATTAACAATACTATATTTTACATTAATGACTTGACGTGCCTAGGGAAAAGTGTGAAATTAACACGTTAGGGGCCAAGAACAACACATGTTTCTATATTAATAACATCATATTTTACATTAATGACATGACTTTCTTGTTTGACAATTTCTATCTGATAATCTGACACATGCCCTGAGAAAAGTGTGAAATTAACAAGTTGGGGGCCAATAACAATACATGTATCTATATTAACAACATTATATTTTATATTAATGACTTAACTTTCTTGTTTCACAACTTTTTATCTCACAATCTAATACATGCTTAGGGAAAAGTGTGAAATTAACAAGTTGGGGGCCAATAGCAACACTTATCTCTATATTAATAACATCATATTTTATATTGACGATTTGACTTTTTATTTTTACAAGTTCCGATCTGACAATCTTCTAATTCGACAGAACATCGTTGAAGCTCAGCGAAGAAACCATCGTTCCCTTCCTCTTCTTCGCAAAGACAGCAATCACCCATCACCATCAACCACCTTCCAACTCCAAACACCACTAAAGCCCCTCTTCTTTGCTGAGCTAAGAAACCGGTATCCCCTCTTTGCTGAATCAAGAGGGCTCAGCAATCTGACAATTTTCCAACTTGACAGAATGCATTTGGTTTTTTTTTAACCTAACTTAAAGCATTTTTGTCTTTTAATCACAATTTCAAATTCCAGATTTCTATTGAGGTTCTGAACGGGGATTTTAGTAATTCATAGTACCATTTTGTATTTTTCCATTTTTAATTGGTTCTTGATAGGATTTTCCCTAAAAGTTAGTCGGAGGAAGAATTAAAAAAAAAACCAAAAAGAGGAGGAGATTTAGGTAAATCCACGCGCCGGGTCCAGGATTTGGCTGCGGTCCGCTGCCAATCCTTTTCTCCCAAACTACACCGTTTTGGTGTAGTTTTGGGGGTAAAGGGGTAAGTTTTTTTTTTTTTTAAAAAATAAGATATAGTATTTTGAAATATTTTTTTAGAAGTATCTAGTATCTTAAAATATTTTTTAAGTAACATATAGTATCCTAAAATAATTTTTAGTACTTTAACCCCTTAAAATATGTTTTCAGTTGTATCCAGTGTGTTAGCAGACTGATTGTAATTTAACTCTTAATATATTTTAAAGAGTTCAAAGCACCAAAAAAATATTTTAAAGGGTTAAAAACACCAAAAAAAATATTTTAAAGTGATTTTTGGAACTAAAAAAATACATTAAAGGTTAAATTGCAATCAATCTGCTAACACACTGGATACAATTGAAAACATATTTTAAGGGGGTTAAAGTACTAAAAATTATTTTATGATACTATATGTTACTTAAAAAATATTTTAAAATACTAGATACTTCCAAAAAAATATTTTAAAATACTATATCTTATTTTTTTTAAAAAAAAAACTCACCCCTTTACTCCCAAACTACACCAAAACAGTGTAGTTTGGGAGAAAAGATTGGCAGCGGACCGCAGCCAAATCCCCGGGTCCGCGGCCCGTTTGTCCGGCACTTCGGCTAGTATATGCGCGCGCAGCCGCGTAGGCGTAATGCAAGTAATAACATTTCGAACTGAGGCAGCAAAAGAGGAAGAAAATGGCGGGAGAGGAGCCGCTCAAGCAAAGCACATCTTTAAGCCCGTATTCTGCTACTACTCCTTCTCTCCCAGGGATAAAGGATGATCCGAACCAAAAATGCTGGAGGAAGCAAGCGGACGAGAATCTCAAGAGGCTTCACTCTCTTCTCTTCGGGGCCGATCTTGCCCTTCAGAGAGATGATTTTGAGTCGGCGTACATCCTTGGGCTTCAACTCATCGGCTTTCTCGACTCCCGCTGCCACTCCGATGTTGATGAAGCTTATATACGTCCAATTCGACGCGAAGTCTTGGGGAAAATTGACACCGCTCGTCGAGCCCTCATTCCAGACTCTGATCGGTATATATATTTTTTCCATGTCTTCGTCTTCAGTAAACTTCGCCTCTGTTGAGCTTATAAAATTCGCTGTTTTCTAGTCTAATTACTCGTAACCGGCCAATAAGGAGCTTTCGTACTTCACAGAGATCTCAGAGGTTATTTCGACCATGGAATTTGACTTGCCTTCTTTCTTCGGAGACCCTAACGACTGATTAAGGGGTGATAATAATGTTCTAGTGTATACGATTATGATTTATTTGTTGGTTGATCGCATCATTTTCCGAACTTAGTGTGATTACTGCTTTGATGGAACGGAGAAAATAGGACTGTTTTGAATTTTCATTGGAGGCAATGCCTTGAACGGATACTTAGGCAATTTCCTGTCAGTTCTTCTTATTGGAATATAGCTCATGTGAAGTTGTGTTCTGATGCTAATTGTTGTTATTCCCCCAGCCAAGCGTTTGAACAAGCAAAAAAGTCTCCAGGGTGTTTTTTTGGCAAAACAGGAGATGTTGACATTGGGAAGATTAAGAAGTCGAAGTACTTCCAAGCTCTTCTCAAGGAATCCAAAGAAAAGGTGGAGAATCTATTGGTTATTTTGATATATACTGATAAACGGACTCCGTCTATCTTTAGGCAGGGTATTTAAAATCTCATTTTATCCTTTCCCCCCTAATCCCTTCTCTTTTCCGTTGAGCTGCTGCTTGCGGGTGCCCTGTTTGTTTCTGGGTGTCAATTTCTTGTGTTCTTTATTTTAATAAACTTTTATGTATCTCAATCCTCCAGATAGTTGATTTAATGACTTTCTCAATAATCAACATTCCTGTTTTCAGGGTTATCATCTGGAGAAGATAGACAAAGCAGATAGCAAAATGCCAAAAGAATCTCTGCAAACCAAGTTAACATCAATGTATGGGAGAAGTACATTGAGGGCTAACAGTAGTTCCAAATTGAGTTTCAAACATAACAGATCTGAGGACTTCATGATTGTTGAAAAGCCTAAGTCACATGGTGGCCACAGTAAGGGTCATCCTGTCTCTTCTTTCTTGAAAACTGAAGGGGAAGAAAGAACTTTTGGAACTTTGGGAAAGAAGCGTGTGCACTTGGAAAGTAATAGCCCCCAAGGTAGCAACGTGAAGTCACCTTCAAGCAATGAGGAAGCGAAGTCTGATTTTGTTACTGCCAGAGCTAAATTGGTACTCCCTACTGTCCTTTTTACATGAATTCAAAATTTGAATTGTTTTGGTCCTTTTTATAAGAGCCCAATAAGAATTATCTGAACATTTAATAAGTTTTCTCCATTTTTGCCCCTCATTAATTATATATATTGCATTAATTAAAAAGTTGTTGATACCTATATTTATTTTATTTCTATCTCTTACTTGTCTCTTATAAACAAGGGTATACTTGGAAGAAAAAGGTTTATTTTAGACACACTTATTATTTTTAACTAATTCTAACCGTTTTTTTAAACCGCGTAATTCGGTTATTGAACTCTTATAAATAGGTATTGAGGGAGTATCATTTACTATATTGTCTACACTTTGTGTGTGAGTGTTAAGTGGAGGAATTACTATTTTATCCATACCCATTGTAGACAATTGTTTAAAAGTTCGTACATATTTTACATGGCCTTTCACTCTTCTGCTGTGCCTTTTCTCGTGGAAACTAATTTTAGCTCTAGATGCACATTTTTCTTTGCCAAATGGGATTTTCTAGCTGAAAGTTCAATGCCCTCATGTTGAATAACTATTAAGAACCGTGCTAAAGGTGGTAAAAGTGAGCAACCTTTAGCATCGAATTACCAATGGTTTTTTGCCTGAGTTTATATAGCATATTATTCTCTATTTCTCTTCGGAATTAATATCTCCGCATGTAGTAATATTACATTATTTTATACCCGCAGGAAATGGAAACAAGGCAGAGGCGAGAAGGGATTGGTTCACCCACTGCATCTGTCTCACAATATGATATCAATACTTCGAATCGGGTATATGGTGGGAGATCATATGGTGTTTCACGACGTGGCGTCCGTGGTAATTTTGTGCCTCCTATTAAATCCAATGGAGCTGGCGATGGAAATATGACGTCAAGAATTTCTGGAAAGTGTGATGATACTTTAGATGACTCAACAAAGAGATGGTCAGTAGTTCAACCTTCAGTTTGATCTGTTGAAGTTCTAACTTCTCATTCTGCTTTTCCTTATAAACTCATATTCTCAGGGTCAAAGTTTTTTGGTTTTACATCTTTGTTGATTGCGTCTAAGTGTTGTTTTGATCTTACCGGAGTATATCATCAATATAAGTCTGCAACACATTTCAAAAGATTCTCATCTAATGGTGGTCAGATTATTCTTTTCCATACATTACCTTATTGGACCCCAGTTTTTTGTGGGCTTGTTATCTTGCTGATTCGAACAAGGTTGAGTACGCCCTTTTCTTTTTGTTGCAGATATCAAGACTGTTTTTTGTTGTTCCGGACTCTCTCCCACAATACAATTTTTCTCCCTTCTCCAATAGTTGTTAGTTTGACGAATTATGATTGTTCATTGATCATGTGATATACGGTTCTACACATTTCGCTTCCTAATCTGTTTCACAACATGCTTTTAGTTTGGAAGGGCTATGTGGTCCTGACGGAGAGCTTCCTGAGAAATTGAGGAATATAGAGCCACGCCTTATTGAACATGTTAGCAATGAGATTATGGATAGAGATCCTAATGTCCGGTGGGATGACATTGGTAATACAGACAACTGTTGGACTTTCTTTGATGTTCACTATTTTGGGAATTTGCTATTGACTGGAACTAATTGTACTCTTCCTATTCGCTAATGACTTGTAGCGGGATTGGAACATGCCAAGAAATGTGTCACTGAGATGGTCATATGGCCTCTGCTACGTCCTGATATATTCAAGGGATGTCGCTCTCCTGGGCGAGGCCTACTTTTATTTGGTCCACCAGTAAGTACATAATTTTGTAATATATGCAAATTGCGCACTCACTAATCTCCACTCTTTCTACAACTTTGAATGCTAGGGAACTGGTAAAACAATGATAGGAAAAGCCATAGCAGGGGAGGCAAAGGCAACCTTCTTTTACATCTCGGCAAGTTCATTGACAAGCAAGTGGGTATGTTTAAACTGTCTAGAATTCCGAACATATTTCTTTGAATGTAAAAGTCTTCTGCATTATAAAATGTGTTTTGATTCCGACAAGCACTTGTTAAAAAAAAAAGTCTTTTGCAACTCTTATAACTTCGATGCATGTCTGCATTCTTTGTTAAGATATGTTGCCAGTATCCCAAAAGATTTGATTTGTTTCTAACAACTTTAAGTGCTTCACCCTTCTTCCACTTTGAGTACTAGTGCTCTTGATTCCTCCTGAACTGTATCCATCAAGTCAGATATATCTTTGGGATCACACCTTTAATATCTAATATATGTACTGGTCATCATTATAGATCGGGGAAGGTGAAAAACTAGTGAGAGCCCTCTTTGGAGTTGCCAGTTGTCGTCAGCCGGCTGTAATATTTGTGGATGAAATAGATTCTCTCCTATCTCAGGTACCTTAATATTGTGACTATTTGAGGCTAGCGTTCAGGGTGATGACATTGACAGGCTCGCTGTCTTAGACTTCTTGTGACAATTTTCACTTGAAGTTTAGCATTTTCATCTATATATTGTGGAAGTTCAGGGAAATCAATCATGCTGAGGTGGAAAATGCATTGTGCTTCTAAGCTGCCACATGAATATTTAATTACTAGTTTTTACGTCTATGCCGCATGTTATTTTTTCTCCCCTCCATTTTTGCTGCCGATACATTTGTTTGTTGCAGCGTAAGTCAGAGGGTGAACACGAATCAAGCAGAAGGCTAAAGACACAATTTCTCATTGAAATGGAAGGTTTTGACAGTGGTAACGAGCAGGTTCTTCTTATAGGTAATTTTTGAATCACTGGGTTTAATTTCCTCATTCAGGCAGCGGCAGATTGAACTAGCTGGCTCTTCTGTGATATTTTATGCATGGAAAAATTAAAATATCTGTGGATTCCTTTGTACAAAACAAAGAAGCTGATTTCATATTTGGAAGTTGTAATGTGTTCTAGGCTTCTAGCTTCATCATATAATGTATGAGACTGAAAGGGAGTTTCAAAGTTCTAACTAATCGGAAATAAAAAAATATGTAGCTATAATTGGTTTCCTCATATGCAATATAAATTCTCAACTATCAGACTGGTAAGGCTCTTCAGTTTTTGAATAAATGGATGAGGGAGTGATCCAAACATGAGCCTACCACTTTGCCCGTAATGATGGAACTATCTATATATAATTAAACTTTTGTGAGCGTGCTTCTGGAAGTGTATGGATTATCTTGAGAAATTTAAAGGGGTTGACCTTACGTGCAAATGGCAATATCTAATTTACCTACAGGCAGTTTTAACTTTTTTAAGATACGAGGGCAGCACAGTTCTGTCTCCTTCAATTTGATGCCAGTGTGCCTCGATAGCATGTTTACTCGTGATGTCTTGATTTTTTCTCCCTTGGGTTTCATATGTTGCCATCCTAGCTATTTATTATAATGGATTGGGTCGTACTTTTACAGGGGCGACCAACCGTCCTCAAGAGCTTGATGAAGCAGCACGAAGGCGACTTACCAAAAGACTTTATATCCCCCTGCCATCCTCAGGTGCTAATTATTATGATTATCGTACTTAATTCTAACACATTTAGCACTAAGTGGCTAACTTATTTGTATTGGCATGACTAATGAAGAGGCAAGAGCCTGGATTATACGTAACCTGCTTGAGAAGGACGGACTATTCATGCTGACAAAGGAAGAGATTGATACCATATGCAACAAAACGGAAGGTATCCCAAATAAATTATAGTAAATTCTGTATAGTACTGCCTGTTAAATGTTAATATAAATAACCTCCCTTTTCTGCCTAATAATTTCTTGAAATATATTTTTCCTTGAACTTTCTTTCCTAGGATATTCGGGATCAGACATGAAAAATTTAGTGAAGGATGCTTCAATGGGTCCCCTAAGAGAGGCTTTAAAGCAGGGCATAGAAATTACCAAGTTGAACAAGGAAGATATGCGGCCAGTAGCTCTTCAGGTTCACAGCTAAGCGTATTTAAGTTTTTTTTTTTTTGAATAAAAAAACGCGAGCTTAATTAATTTGAAACCGTTATTTTGCGTTGTTGTGCAGGACTTTATGGATGCTCTAAAAGAGGTGAGGCGATCTGTTTCCTCAAATGAACTGGGCGCTTATGAAAAATGGAACGAACAATTTGGAAGCCTATCATCGGAGAAGCCGGAGTCATTTGTATGAAGGCAGCGTAAATATTGTTTACATACGTCAAGTAGACCTACTGTTCCCCCTGATTGGCTGATGATACATGTGCCAGCGGTACATATCGTGATGTGTACTTACCCTAGCCTTGGAAAGTTAAGGTCTTGTTCAACTCATCATCAAATGCACGGGGATCATTTGTTTTTTGCCAAAAACGCGTGGGGATCTGAAATTCTGAACACACAGGTTTTGTGTAAGTTAAGCTACCTATAGGAAAAGATTTCTACAAATGCCGTTGCATGTTTGTTTCGCACAGTTATTATACGATATTTCAATGAGCTCGCTTTGTGCGCGGAGTGCATCATTGCATGTGAAATAAATTATCAATGAGCTCGGTCTTATGCAATAATCTCTCCATATCTTATAAATAACAACAACAGTAATGCATTTGCTCATTTAACATGTTTTATAAGGAGTGATCACTTGACGGTGATCATGAGCATGTTCAATTATTCGGATTCCGCTGGTAAACGTGTGCACAACTTCATTGTATGACTGAGTTCACAATCAGTTTTGTGCATCCAAAAACAAAAATTGTTAAAGGAGAAACAGTGGCATGCTAATTTATTGGGGTCTTGAAACTTGATTAACGGTGTGCCGCCAGCAAAAGCTTATTGACTAAAAAATTGTATAATCATGAGCCTATCTAAGGGAGGTTCTCTCTCAGGTAAACAAGCACCTTGAAGCCGCCGGCCATGTGTGCCGTAAGAAATGGCACAAATACAGGCTCGTCTTGGCTGACAGGTCTGACGTTGAATCTCCTAAGGATTGAAGCCACCACATACTTCATCTGAATAAAAGCCATTTCTTTGCCCAGACACGTCCTAGGACCCGCCTGAAACGTCGGACACTTGAACGCCGAAACCTTACTCCTCATCTTCTTGTTCTTGTCTGTTTCAATAAACCATCGATCCGGTCTAAACACGAACCAGTCCTTCCCCCATAATGCCTCCATCCTTCCCATGCCATAAGGAAAATATGTTACCCTATCCCCTGCTTTCACCCTTGTCCCATCTGGCAGCCAATCATCTTCTATTGCATGCTTTGAATCCCAGGCCACAGGTGGGTACAGCCTCATTGACTCGCAAAGACAAGCCTTTAAAAGGTCAAGATTCCTTAAAGATTCATAATCTAATGCCTCTGTCTCTTTCACAATCTGATGCTGTGTCTCAGGATGATGAGAAATCAACCAGAAAAACCATGTCAAAGCTGCTGCCGTTGTGTCCTTCCCTGCCAATATAAAACTTATCACCATGTCTCTAATCACCTCCTCTTCTTGACCTGCACGTACAAGACGAGATAGGAGATCGTCACCGTCACCATGAGCATTCTTCGGCGTCGTCGTCATGTTCTTCCTCTCATGGATCATTTCCATTACTTGACTCTGAACTTTCTCCACAGCTTCTCTGAGCCTCCGTTCAGATCCAACCCCAAGCCATCTCTTCATTTTCCAGATCAAAAACAAAGGTGCTGCCCCACGTCTCGCAGATATCTCCGATGCCACCTCAAAAGCTCTTGTCAGAGGCGAAATGGGCGAAGAAGGATCCAAGCAACACATGTTGACTCCTAATGTGAATTTACCGATCACATTGAACGAGAATCTCCCAAGCAAATCTTGCAAATCCACCACTTGGTTTCTCTTGGACAATGTCTCAAGCATCGGTATGAGGCTCTTGTTTACTTCTTCTACTAAGGTGTGCTTAACAAAATCCGCCAAGGACCTAGAAGTGAACTCATGACTGGCTAATTTACGTCGAGTCTGCCACAGCTCGCCGTCCACGTTGAAGATTCCGTGGCCGAGAAAATCGCCGAGGATGTCAGTGAAGGGCTTGCCTTTTGGGAAGTTATTGAAGTTGGTTTTGAGGATGTACTTTACGTTTTGTGGGTTTGCCGTGACAATGGTGGTTGGTGCACCTAGACGACGGAGGACGATGGTGTAAGAGGGTGAGTGAGAGAGGAGGCGAGTGTACCAATCAAGGAGGCGATTGCGGTTCTTGTAAAAGGGTATGAGGCATCCGATGAGAGGGTAGGTTGGTGGACCGTGGTGGCCGGAGAAATCTCGAAGTTGCCGGAGGTCCGTTAAGGTAATGAAGAAGAGGATGAACAAGAAGATTGATATTATTCCCATATTATTAACATGGATGATGAAGCTAATATGGAGAATGGCTTGGAAGGATTGCCCTTGTGCTCAGTTGACTCCGTTGGTCTTTAAATAATGGTCATGGATGCTTCGTTTGAAGCACTCCACCAAAGTTTTTTTTCCTTTTAGTATACAGGCTGATTTGTATTTTAAAATGGACCCCTTTATCTTATTTCACATAAAGAAGCTATATTAAAAATTACAAACCAATTAAAATTGATGTCTTGATAAAAATATAGGAAAATTCATATAGAAAGTGTGAAAGGAATGGAGAATATGATAGGAAACATAAAGATAGACGGTTACGTGATTATATTTTAATATCAACTTAAGGGTGTGTTCTTATTAGCTTTTGGAGAATAGGTTCTGGAGAGAATAGCTTTTGGAGAATAGATTATAGGAAAATAGATTATGAAAAAAAGTGATTTTGATAAAATGAGAGTGTTTGGATGATTTTATCAGAATAGCTTTTTTCATGGTCAAATGACTAAAAAGAATATTAACTTTTATGATAATTACATATAAAGGATAAGATTATATTTTAAGTATTATTTGACATTAAATTGCATAATAATTACAATAAATGAAATAAATTTGTCCAAAAATTTTTAAATTATAACATTTGTCAATTATGTAATATAAAAAAATAGATGCAAAAATTATAAAATTATAACATTAGTCAATTATGTAGTAAATTACAAAATTAGATCAAACGTACATATTGAAGGCGTACACTATATTAATTTTCATGTCCTTTTACAACCTGGGTTATCTCTTGCCAAACCCACTGTATTATTCTGCATTAAATTCTTTGGAATGATTTTGATTTTTGCAAGTGTGTCCGTGTCTTTAATTTCTGTTTTTTTTACCACTCCTGCCTAGAATCAATCACAAATACTTTGTATTTCTAAAGTTATGATTCAATGTGTATCGATTGGTCTAGAGCAAAACAGAGCTTGATTTTGATCACCAACTTCTAGAAGGCATATCTCTTTGAATATAACTCTAAATATGACCCATAACCTATCTATGGAAATATCTTTAAGTCTAGTTTCATATGGCACCAGTTTCATCTCAATCCGATGTGTAGTTTGAGAGTTATGTCCAAAATACTAAAGCTGTTCTGGAATAAGACGCTGATTCATGTGTCAACTTCAACAAATTATATTTCTCTCATCTGACCTCCTTTTAACTTGATCTTAGTGTCAAAATGACGCATCGGAAGTCTAGTTTCATATGCCACTAGTTTCACCTCAATCCGAGTTGTGGTTTGGGAGATATGTCTAAAATACTAAATGTCGCCCGTGCTAAAAGAAACAGAGTCTGCTGCTGCTATTCGAATAGCACTTCTTCTGTTCGAATAATATCACCCTTTTTCAGTTATGGACTATTCGAATAGTCACTTCACTATTCGAATAATATTTGATTTTTTGCATTGAGACTATTCTGATAGTTCAATTACTATCCTGATAGTCACCTTACTATCCTGATAGTCTTGTGATTATTTGAATAGTATTTGATTATTTTGCACTGAGACTTTTCTGATAGTTCCATTACTATCCTGATAGTCTTGTAGTATTCGAAGAATCATTTCACTATTCGAATAGTATTTGATAATTTTGCACTGAGACTATTCTGATAGTTCCATTACTATTCGAATAGTCCTCTTTGAATTATTTTCAGATAAATTTGATAGGCATGCTATTCGAATACTAATGTGCCTATCCGAATAATTTCAACTTTTAATAGTTCTTCTCTATTCGAATAGTATATTTATTATTCGAATAATACTTTGCTTATTCGGATAAATTTAGAGTTATTCGAATATATCTTAACCAAAAACAAGTTTTACTATTCGAATAATAATTTGACTATTCGAATACAAGTTTTGCTCGTGCGTTGTCTTTTTTCTGTTTTTGAAGTGAGGAATAATTATATCTTAAACTTGTCACATCACCGCGAGAAAAGGGCAAGATCGAAGCCAAACTTTTCGGATCCGCAAGACAATGGGAACGAGAAGGGGAAGGGGGATTAGTTCAGGGCGACGGAATGCCGACCGGGAAGGGAAACGGTGAAGGGAGGGGAGGCGACAGCAGAGACGAGAAGGAATGAGAATGAGATATGCCGACCGGGAAGGGAAACGAAGAAGGAACGGGAATGAGATATGCGGGAGATGAGAAGGAAATGGGAGAGCACCGAAAAGAGGAAGAAGACGCAAAAGAAGAAAGAGAAAAGGGAATCTGCACAAAAGGACAGGGGCAGAGGAAATAATTAATTACTCCAACGGTCAGAATTTTCTATTCGAAGCAATTGAAAATAGCTTATCATGAGAATAGCTTTTTTCCCCTCAAACCATGGTTCTAGCTAAAACGGGATTCTCATATTTTTTTGGGTGTTTGGCTGCTCACCATACAAAACCAAGGTTTAGGTGAAAAAGTTCTTTTTTTTAGGTCACCCGAACACACACTAAATGGAATAAAGTGTAATACTGTAATATATCAAAGTTATTAGAGTGGGATATCAGGTCAAAATTTAGGGCCTGTTTGGTTTGAAGGCAGATGAAGGGACAGGAGGGATGAGGTATGTTACATTGTTTGGTTTGTTAGAAGGGATGAAAGGGGAGAGGATTCTTTGTAATGAGGGTCCAAAATAAAGGAAGGGAAGGAAATGAAAGTCAAAATTTTGGCTTTCCTCCCATCCCCTTCCTTTAAACCAAACACACCCTAAATCGATTTACACAACAAATAATGTAAGGGGATCATTATCTTTTAACCCTAAAACTTAATTTCATTTTGATCTAAAGGGTGCAATGAAGTTTCACAAAGTTTTGAGATTAATTGAAATTATGTCATATAGTTGGGGCTAACTCCTTCTGAGTTCTCATTGCTTGAAAGACAAGGGAAGCATCTGAATAAAGCGTAATAGACTTAAATCCTTATTTGGAATAGCGATTGAAATCTTTAAAATATTTTTTCAATCGTGATTTACAGTATACGAGGTAAATATGTAAAAGAAATTTTGTCTCAATTTAAACATGGTTATCTGACCCAGACTGGACCGGCCGGACCGGATCGGAAACCGGTCAGCTGGCCTATAGACCGGTCCAGTCCGGGTCAAGTTTTTAATTTTTTTTTTAAATTTCATACTATTAAGCCTAAAATCTTCCATTTCTCACCGGTTGGTTCCAATTTAGCTCTGATTTGACTCCAATCTGACTCACTGATCCTTGACTCAGTACTCCGATCAGTTCACTGACCGATCCAAATTTAATTACCTTGAATTTCTTGAATTTAAATAAATAAACACTTTTGAAATCCCTAATGTGATGCAAACAAAAACTTATCGACAAATGCTTAAAAGAAATACCTTGAGATTGAAAGTCAGAGTCAGCCTTTAAAAGACAAACCCATATACCATCATCTCAATTTGTCAATTAGTAAATTACCATTTCTTTTTGTTTCATCGAACGAATGGTCGTTAGATTATTGCGTTCACATCTGTTAGTAGCAACGCTCCCATTTTTTCTGTCCTTTTCCTCTTTTACAAGGTAGAATTATTATTTTTATTCTTTTGTGTTTTGGAACAGAGAATCCTCTATATTTTATTCTACACGGGAAAAAGTGGCAGGCTTTTTTTTTCGGGAAAATCACTGTGAGGTCCCAAGCAAGGAAGATAATATCAGAAAGGTCCCTCGAGGTTGTAAAAACGCACTCATCAGGTTGTGAATCCGCACTTTACGGTTGTACCCAGGGACCTTTCTGATATTATCTTCCTTACTTGGGACCTCAGAGTGATTTTCCCTTTTTTTTCGCTTCTTTTGTCAGTGAGAAATAATTAAACACATGGGGAATAGGGAGCAGAAACTCTATTTGGAGATTCTCTTCATTAAAAAAAAAACACTTCATCACATGAAAAGGGCTCAGGGGTCAATTGCTGACCCGCTAAATCAACCTCGATATAAATCAATCATCAGACCATTGATTGGTCAAGTGTTTCCTGTCAACAAATGGCTCCCCCTTCGCCATAATTTATGGCGTTTAAGGTTGGCCGACAAACCAGGGGCTCGTTCGCATGGAGAATAAGTTTGGGTGTCCCTCCCAGATTTATACTGTCTAGATCTAATTGTTTTATTTTTTTTTAAAAAAATATTTTAATGAGTATAAAATTTAAAATAACCTTTTAACTGTTATGAAAGTATATGTTATAAGAAAGAAGATTGATAGGATTCAAAGAAAATTGATAGAATTTCTAGAGAGAAGTTAGAGAGATGTTCTCATTCAGTTCAATTGAAACAATCGATTACAGCCCTTTATATAGAGGCAGAAATCTAACCCTGGTTGTATTACCATGGTTATATTTAAATGACCATGGTTACTTTATATCGTCTTTATGTCCTTGTCTTCTTTTGCTTTTGCTTTGTGTCATGTCTTCTTTTCTTCTTTATGTCAAGTTGACTGGAAGATTAATGAGTCAATGGACATCCACATATTTAATATTCATAACACTCCCCCTTGGATGTCCATTATGAATGTGCCTCATTAAAAACTTTAACTAGGAAAAACCCAGTGGGATAAAAACCTAGCTAAAGAAAAGAGTACATCATTCATTGATACACCGTCGAGTGCTGTCTCATTAAAAACCTTTCTAGGAAAACCCAGTGGGACAAAACCTAGATAAGGGAAAAAGAGTACAGCGTGTATCGACTCCCCCTCTTGATAATATCAGTTGAAATCTTTGAATCTCCGAAGACCAATATCATGAACAAGTTTTTCAAAGATTGTACCTGGAAGTGACTTGGTGAATAAATCTGCTAGATTTTCACTTGACCTGATTTGCTGGATATATATTTCACCATCCTTTTGAAGATCGCGAGTGAAGAAGAATTTTGGTGAAATATGCTTCGTTCTATCGCCCTTGATATAGCCTTCTTTAAGTTGAGCGATACATGCAGCATTATCCTCATAGAGGATTGTTGGGATCATTTTGCCGGAAGATAAATGACAAGTTGTACGTATATGATGTATTACTGACCTCAACCACATACATTCTCGACTTGCTTCATGTATTGCTAGAATTTCTGCATGATTAGATGATGTGGCTGATATAGTCTGTTTCATAGATCGCCATGAAATAGCTGCACCTCCACATGTAAATAGATAGCCCGTTTGTAATTTACCATTATGTGGATCAGATAAAAATCCAGCATCTGCATAACCAACCAGTTCATGCTTGGATACATTTGAGTAGTATAACCCCATGTCTGTTGTACCTCTGAGATAACGAAAAATATGCTTTATTCCATTCCAATACCTTCGTGTTGGTGAAGAACTATATCTTGCTAGTAAATTAACAGCAAATGATATATCAGGACGTGTATGATTAGCAAGATACATTAGTGCTCCAATAGCACTAAGATATGGTACTTCTGGACCAAGTAGTTCTTCATCACCTTCTTCACTAATTTCTCGAGGTCTGAATGGGTCTTTATCCACCATCAAAGATCTTACAATCATTGGGGTACATAATGGATGAGATTTATCCATGTAAAATCGCTCTAGGACCTTCTTTGTATAAGTTTCTTGATATACAAATATCCCTTTCTTGAAGTACTCGATCTGTAATCCAAGATAGAATTTTGTTCTTCCCAAGTCCTTCATCTCAAATTCTTTCTTCAAACAATTAATTGCCTTTTGGAGCTCTTCAGGAGTTCCAATGATGTTGATATCATCAACATAAACAGCTATTATAGCAAACTCACTATTAGATCTTTTCATAAAGATGCATGGGCATATCGGATCATTTTTGTATCCTTCTTTCAACAAATATTCATTAAGGCGATTATACCACATGCGCCCTGATTGCTTCAGACCATACAGGGACTTTTTTAACTTAACTGAGTATTGTTCTTGAGAACTTGAATTAGATGTTTCTGGCATCTTAAGTCCTTCAGGGACTTTCATATAAATATCACTATCAAGTGATCCATATAAATAGGCAGTCACAACATCCATTAGATGTAAATCAAGTCCTGCATCTACTGCTAGACTGATTAAATAACGAAAAGTAGTCGCATCCACTACTGGTGAATACGTTTCTTCAAAATCAATGCCAGGTCTTTGTGTAAAACCTTGGGCTACTAGACGTGCCTTATATCTAGTTATTTTGCCCTTTTCATTTCTTTTTCGTACAAAGACCCATTTGCATCCAACTGGTTTTACATCTTCAGGTGTAAGGACTACAGGTCCAAATACTTTTCGTTTTGCCAATGATTTTAATTCTGCATTAATGGCATCTTTCCATAGGGGCCAGTCTTTTCTTTGTTGGCTCTCACTAATGGATTTTGGCTCATGATCCTCATTATCATTCATTACATCATATGCTATATGATAAGCAAAGATGTCATCAACGTTGACTTCATTTCTATCCCATCGGATTCCATTCATAACATAATTTATTGAGATCTCATTATTTTCACATATATCAAGTACCTGGGTCTCTTCTGGGACTACAATGTTCTCTTCTGGAGATAATATCTCTTCAGGAGATGGCTCTTCTGGAGCTACTAATTTTTCTTCATTATCCTCGACTTAACCATCTATATTCTTTGCTCCTTTTCTTTTTCGAGGATTTTTATCTTTGGAACCGATAGGCCTGCCACGATTCAAGCATGTTTTAGATTCATTCATAGCAGGTTGTCCTTCAGGGACATCAATTTTAATTGGAGCATTAGCAGCTGGGATATGTGACTTTGTTACTTTCTTTGGGTCAGTAAATGCTTCTGGCATTTGATTAGCTAAATTCTGTAAATGAATTATCTTTTGAACTTCAAGTTCACATTGTTTTGTACGAGGATCAAAATGAGCCAATGATAATTCATTCCAACTAATTTCTTTACCCAGCTGCTTGTTTTCTCCCCCTAATGTTGGGAAAAATGATTCATCAAAATGACAATCGGCAAATCGTGCCGTAAATAAATCTCCTGTGGATGGTTCCAACCATTTTATAATTGATGGAGATTCATACCCAACATATATTCCCATCTTTCTTTGTGGGCCCATCTTGGTGCGTTGTGGCAGTGCTACAGGCACATATACCGCACACCCAAAAATTCTTATATGGGAAATATTAGGTTCCTGACCAAAAACCATTTGTAAGGGGGAAACCTTTAAATAACTTATTGGCCTGATGCGAATTAACATTGCTGCATGCAAAATGGCATGGCCCCAAGCAGAAATTGGTAGATTAGATTTCATAAGTAAAGGTCTTGCAATTAATTGCAACCTTTTAACCAATGATTCTGCAAGTCCATTTTGCGTATGAACATAAGCTACAGGATGTTCAACATCAATTCCAAGGGACATACAATATTCATTAAAAGCTTGTGATGTAAATTCACCAGCATTATCAAGAAGTATTTTCTTGATAGGATAATCAGGGTAATGTGCTCTTAATCTAATCAATTGAGCAAGTAATCTCGCAAACGCCAGGTTACGAAAAGATAATAAGCAAACATGCGACCATTTAGTTGATGCATCAATTAAAACCATATAGTACCTAAATGGTCCGCATGGTGGGTATATTGGCCCACAAATATCTCCCTGTATCCGTTCTAGAAATGTGAGAGACTCACTTTCTACTTTGCTTGATGAGGGGCGAATAATTAACTTTCCCTTGGAACATGCAGCACATGAGAAATCATGGGATTGTGGTATTTGTTTACACTTCAGGGTATGTCCACATGAATTCCCAATTATTTGTCGCATCATTATTGAACCGGGATGGCCTAACCGGTCATGCCAAACATTAAATTCATTAGTAAACTTCTGGTTTACATTATCAAACTGTTGGTTTGTATTGGCAAACTTCTGGTCTGCATTATTGAACTTCTGGTTCACAATAGTATGTGTTTCAATTGTGCTTATACAAGTGTAATACAAACCAGAAGAAAAAATAGGAAAATTTTCTAGTATGCATTTTCTACCAGCAACTATATTTGTAATTACAAGATATTCCTTATTATCTTTAGTTGTTGTTTCTAAATGATATACATTTCTGCGGATATCTTTGAAACTCAATAAGTTTCTTTTAGACTTGGTAGAATAAAATGCATTATCAATGCATACTTTTGTTCCTTCAGATAACAAAATATTAGCTCTTCCGGAGCCTTCAATTAAATTTATACTACCAGATATAGTCTGAACATTGGCTTCTCGTATTACCAGGGAAGAAAAATATTTATCATGTCTGAGTATGGTGTGGGTTGTTGCACTATCAACGAGACATAAATCTTCAGGATTGATGCCAATAGAATTCATTCTTCATAAAACATAAATAAAATTAATACATATGATAGAAACAACTGTAAATAAAAGATAACAGTTTAAATTATATTAAGAAATCTGTAACATCCAAATAGTTATTATCTATATCGGCATACTCAGAATTCTCGCCTTGATCAACATGATTAACTTCAACATTTGATCTTTTACCAGTATTTTTTATTGATTCTTGGTAAAGATCAACTAGGTGCCTTGGTGTACGACAGGTACGAGACCAATGGCCCTTTCCACCACATCGATAGCATGGATTATCAGCATATTTGTTATGCCTACTGCTTTCCCCTTTTTGGTTCTTATCAGTCTTTTCCCACTTCTGGTAGGAATTTGAACCTCCATGATATCGACCACGACCACGCCCACGGCTGTAGCCACGCCCACGTCCACGTCCATGTCCACGTCCACGGCCACGGCCACGGCCACAATAAGATTCATTAGTGACTACATTCACTTCAGGGAATGGAGTTGAGCCTGTTGGACGGGATTCATGATTTTTCAATAAAAGCTCATTATTTTGTTCAGCCACAAGGAGACAAGAAATTAACTCAGAATATTTCTTGAAACCTTTTTCACGATATTGCTGCTGTAGGAGCAAATTGGATGCATGAAATGTGGAGAATGTCTTTTCTAACATATCATCATCAGTAACATTTTCTCCACATAATTTCAATTTAGAAGTAATTCTGAACATAGCTGAATTATATTCGCTTATAGATTTAAAATCTTGCAAGCGTAAATGCATCCAATCAAAATGAGCTTTTGGAAGAATGACCAACTTCTGGTGATCATATCTTTCTTTCAAATTGTTCCAAAGGACAAGTGGATCCATAACTGTCAAATATTCAGTTTTTAAATCTTCATGTAAGTGGTGGAGAAGAAAAATCATTGATCTGGCTTTATCTTTGTTGGATGCCTTATTCCCTTCTTTAATCGTGTCTTCCAGACTTTTGGCATTCAAGTGTATTTCCGCATCCAATTTCCAAGATAAATAATTTTTCCCGGTAATGTCAAGAGCCACAATTTCAAGTTTTGCCAGGTTTGCCGTTGTTCAAACTAATTAAAGAAATAAATGAACATAAGTAAAATATGAAATGTAAATGTGCCATATAATAACTGTAAATTCATAAAGACAATAAATAATTCATAAGGCAAGATAAGAAAATTAAAACATGTATGGCTTCGGGCCATTTAATCTCATGACTTCAGGCCATGTATGGCTTCGGGCCATTTAATCTCAAGATGAGGAATTAACTATTATCTTCAGGATAAAAATTGTACATGACTTCTGGCCGTACAATAAGATAAAAGATAAAATATATATAGCTTCTGGCCATATAATAAGAATGGATATGGCTTCTGGCCATATTATTAAAACATTACGACTTCTGGTCATAATTTCAAGAATCAGATATGTATGGCTTCTGGCCATAATAACAATAATAATAATAATAATAATATAAAAGAACTTGTATATAAAAACAATAACGATCTCCAATCTTTAGCCATGGAACCCGATGTTATATAACAATCGGTAAAAGTATCTCTCTAATTCCATATAGTGGCTCAGATTATCCCAGATCTATAAAATAAAACAACGTATATATAATTACTAAAGAAATCATAAGAAGATCATACCTTCTTTTAGAGCTTCGTGCTGATAACGTGTTATGAAAGTATATGTTATAAGAAAGAAGATTGATAGGATTCAAAGAAAATTGATAGAATTTCTAGAGAGAAGTTAGAGAGATGTTCTCATTCAGTTCAATTGAAACAATTGATTACAGCCCTTTATATAGAGGCAGAAATCTAACCCTGGTTGTATTACCATGGTTATATTTAAATGACCATGGTTACTTTATATCGTCTTTATGTCCTTGTCTTCTTTTGCTTTTGCTTTGTGTCATGTCTTCTTTTCTTCTTTATGTCAAGTTGACTGGAAGATTAATGAGTCAATGGACATCCACATATTTAATATTCATAACATTAACTACATTTTTTTTAAAAAAATAAATTTTTTACGCAGCTATGAGTAACCAAACCGGTCCCGACATGAGTGAAGGTCCACATTATGATTGGCGGCCTCGTGCGTATCATCTCTAGTTCTCTACTTCAGTGCAATAGATTCTTCTTTCCACAGTGGTCAGGCCAAAAGAATATACTTTTCGTTATGAAGGGGTTAAAAGTCATTTTTATCTCAAAAGTATTCATTTGGTGTCAATTTTGTCCAAAAAATTTTTCAAAGGCCAATTTTGCCTCGGAAATGTCAAATTTAGAGTAATTATGCTCTTGCGTTAGTTGACAGTTAACCGGGGCAAATTTATTTCAAATTTGACACTTCAAGACAAAATAGCATCTTAACCCAATGACCGTTAGTCGGGCGCATCACAAACCACGCAACGTGCTGTGCTCTTCCAACCTCTGGACACTATCGAGGCCCCTGCCAACGTCTCCGAGCTCACTAATGTTGCTGTTAGTTGTCACGTCCCATTTCAGGAATTTTAACCCGATTCCCTTTCGAAATATGCGTGCTGCACGCTGTCAGACGAGCTTCCCCCGTCTCTCAGGATCGACTAACCCATGTGCAAGTACCGTTCAAATAGAGCATTTTCCCTCTTCGGCCTTCAAAGTTCTCATTTGAATTTTTGCTACTACCACCAAGATCCTCATTGACAGTTGCTCCTCCCGGGCGCTGAAGTGCTCGACCTATACCTTGCCGTCGGGGCAAGTGCCAAGCCCTGATGAGTAGGAGGGCGCAACAGTCGCTGCAAAACTTGGGCCGCGAGTCCGGGCGGAGCAGCTGTTAAGGCAAGTGCCAGGCCTCGATGAGTAGGACGACGTGATGGTCGCTGCAAAACCTGGGGCGTGAGTCCGGGCGAAGCGGCCGTCAACGCAGATCTTGATGGTAGTAGTAAATATTCAAATGAGTACTTGCACATGGGTTAATCGACCCTAAGAGATAGGAGAAGCCCGTCTGGTAGCGTGCAACACGCGTACTTTGAAAGGAAATTGGG
The DNA here is from genome assembly GCA_963210345.1 of Inga oerstediana. Taxonomy (NCBI): domain Eukaryota; kingdom Viridiplantae; phylum Streptophyta; class Magnoliopsida; order Fabales; family Fabaceae; genus Inga; species Inga oerstediana. The sequence goes on from OY723401.1 coordinate 6,166,871, forward strand.
TTGAAATTCCTGAACCGGGACATGGCAACTACAACAATGTTAGTGAGTCCATGGACGTCGGCAAAGGCCTCGGGAAGAGTTCTCTTTTCTGTTTAACAAACTGCCCACCATTGGAGATAGGGTTCAACAGCTGGAAGAGCACGGCACATTGTGTGGTATCCAATGCGCCCGTCTAACGGTCATTGGTTTAAGATTCAATTTGCCCCAGAAATGTCAAATTTGGAGCAAATTTGCCCCGAGTAAATGTCAACTAACACAAGGACAAAATTGCTCTAAATTAGATACTTCTAGAGTAAAATTGGCCCTAAAAAAACTTCCAAGGCAAAATTGACACCAAGTGAATACTTTCAGGACAAAAATAACCTTTAACCCTTTCAAAAAACTAAAACAAAAGATATGGGCAAGTGTAGATGCTTCCATGGAAAAGTGATATATTCCCTCTTAGATATAAAAAAGAATTAATTTTTTTTTAAAAGATTAAGGAAGCTAAATTAGTTACTTAATCATATCATATGATATGTATCATTAGATTTTATATCAATTTATATGTTAGGCAAACTTGTTTGAATAAAAAACGATAAATATATATATTTTAAAATAATTTAATTAGTTTTCATAATATCTTCAAAAAAATTAACTTGAATAGATTATTAGCTTAACTCAATGGAATCGATGCAATTAAACAAAAACCTACAGCGATTGTTTACAGTAAGGAGCTTTTATTTTCAACAAAACATAGTCAAAGTTGAGTGTCTCAGCATGGATAGCGCTGGCGTTAATCACGATTCACATGGTTCCACATCACTGGTGGGAGGGTCAACAGACACGAGGCCGGGGAAACCTACGAGAGACTCAAGTTCTTGGCTCATGGCGACAAACTAGTCACACAATTTTACAAGTTTGAGTGCCCCACTCGAACTTGCACACGATGCCATGAAGTATTTAATATGCCTCTCAAGTTCCAAATGTCTTCAACCTTTTCAGGTTGGACATTTGCAGCTGAATCTACCTGCAAATCAGACAGGATGCCATAAAGTATTTAATAAAGCTGTATGGAAGATTTTCAACTCTAACTGAATATGGAAAGCAACCCTCTTGGAATTAAATTGGTAAATTAAGTAAAAGGATCCATTTGAGAAAAATTACTGATGCTTTTGTACTTTGTGCGAGAGAGAGAGTGTAGTAGTTACAAAAGATAAGGATGAGAAAATATGTTTGGACAGGCTAAGATAGAAATGCCTTAATGACTCAAACTACCATCACACTTCCTGAGAAGACATGCTGTTGCCATCATAACTGATTTGCTGCAATAGGATTCCTAGATGCTTTCCTCCGATAGAATGGAATTATGATGAGAATTATTAGCAGGAAAAATTAGCATACCGCTTTTGCAACTATCTCTGTGCTGTGAAGGATATCAACTGTGATCTCAAACAGCACCCACGCCCATTTGTCACTGTTGGCGGCATCATCTGCTATGTATGGAGTGCCAGTCTTCTGATATCTTGAGGCTTCCAGCCAAGTTTTGCCTCCATCAACAGACACGTCTACCCTCTCAATGCCTCTACCACCTCCTGACACTGCATACCCACTAACTTTTACCTGCATAATAATATATGCAAGATTTGGATTTTAATCATTGGCTGATCATTATGGTGTTTCACTTCTGCAAGTAAACCAAAGCATTTGTTTGTTTACTCCTGAGAAAAAAGTGCATTGAACATGAAAATAGAAGTGGTCAAACTCAGAGGAAAGGAAAAGAAAGGAGGAACAAGTGCAAAGCATCAAATGGTAAAAGTTGAAAGAGGCTGAATACACATGGCAACTAAATTCATTTCCGTTGGAAATATCAATTCAATTTCTTTTAATGAAAAACAAAAAATATCAGTTCTCAAATTCTATTTGGCGATGTCCATATGTTGCAAGGCAAATGCAAGAATATATATATAAATTAAATACGTGCAGGAAAAAACATGTTCAGAGTTTCGAATGTATATTTTACACAAATAAAAAAATTGATATAAGAAATAAAATGCTCAAGTGATTCATCTGGGTATTTCATAGTCAACAGAAACACTTTAAATCTGTCACTGAATGAACAAACCTTTCCCGGCTTTATAGTGCTCACGTCTTCAAGAGAACATATGACACACTGCTCACAAGGAATAAAGAAGCATTAGTTACAAAATTTTACTCAAAATGAAGATATTAAGCACCTACTTCTACCACACCTTATCTCTTAACACATTAAAAGTAAAAACTTCATTTTGCATGATAATTTTTTCTTAAAAAAGGACCAGGTATGACAGAAAGTGCAGATAAATCAGAACACCTGAACTGGAAAATCCATTTGGGCTCTCCTGGTTGACCAATTGATGTTATCCCAATTCACGGATGGTGGAAACATTTTGTAGTCCTTTTGCATAAAGAAACCCTGCCGCATGATAATGCGAAGTTGTAGGACATTCTGAAAAAAACTAAATTTTGGTAAATTCAGAGTAATATTACAGCATGTAATATCAGACCTGGCATTCTTCAGCTATGATATTGATTGAATCCAACCACTTAACTGACCGAGCTCCAATAACACCAGGAACAACCACACGTAATGGATACCCATGATCCCTGTTAAGAGGCTACAGCAGGGCAAAGGGGACCAGAAAAAAGTGTGAACCGATTACTCCGCAGAACATGCTTAATCTCAAAGTTCACTCAATCCCAAGGATAAGATTTTCTTATTGATCATTTCTCATTTTATTTGTCAATGTACTATTAGGACACACTGAATAATCCGGTTCCAAGCTACACAAAAATAGGTATTTACTCTGAACTTAAAACAAGTACAAGAAACCAACAAAAGATAAAAGATTGTGCAATGATACTGTTTCAAACGAGCATGCGTTATATTTGTTCTCCACATTTTGCGGACTTAAAATACTCATAGTCACAGCTGCATATGTGAAAAATATGAGGAGCATGGTGTAACTTTTAATATTGTTAGCTAGGCAAACCAAAACTGAGATTTTAAAGAACCTTGCAAGCTTAAGTGTAATCAGAGGATGCACTTACTTCTCCATTCATTTCATAAGCAAGAAGAACATCTGCTTCAGGATTTGTGGCTTGACTGAGTGGGACTGATGCCTTGTATGGGCCCCCATTTTCCTCCTACAGTATTTTTTTAATGTTTACAGTTTACAGAAAGAACAAAACGATAAATGCATAAATGACCAGGAAGAATATACGATATCTAAAATCAATTAACAAGCAGCAGGAATTACCTTGCACTTGTCAACGCTCACAAATTCAACATGTCTTCCACCTAACCGAGTGATGCTTGCCAACTTTGGGATTCCAACAAGTTCAAGAACATCAGCCAATTTGGCACCACCCCAGACAGCTGAAAGAAAATAATAACATGAAAGAGTTATAAAAGGATAAGATGCATAAGATGGAACACCTCATACACCAGTTAATCAAAGGAAAGAAAAACAAGAAGTATAAAAAAAAAGGTGCACATGCGCAAGATTCCATGCAGGTTTTACGATCAAATAACAGAAGCTTCAACAAGCAGTATTATCTCACAAAAAGAGATAACTGAAATAAGAATCCTTCTAAAAGTGAATTTGCTAGAATTGGCACGTGTAGTCTGTGATGAGTCTGCATAGGATCAAAATGCAGTTCTAAAAGTGAATTTGCATAGTGTGTAGCCATAAATCAGATGCTATTTTATGAATAGGATGCAGAAAAAATACTTCATGGATATCATCTCTTTCTTATACCATAAGGTAATCATACTTGCAGGCATTGGATGTTAAAATAATTGAGTAATATCAGTTGTACACAGGGTACTAACCATTTCCAATAGCAGAAACATCCCAGCCAACTCCCTTAACGGTTTTGGTTTTGCTCATAGCGGTCCTTCTATTACCCGCACACTGGAAAGCATATGCATTTGCAAGACGTACCCAACAGCAAACCAGGACATGATGTGATCTTCTGCTAGGGGTTTAGCAAAGGTATACCTATGATAAATGCAGCATGAAATTTTAACTAGCCTACCTGTAATGTGGCAGCGACATTATACTTTGGAAGCATCCTGCCATAAAATAACAAGGTCAGTTCTTAGTTTGACTGACGCACATTCAATTGGAGATAAATTTAGCAAATAAATTGGAGCTATACAGTTCCAACGTAAAGAGACAATCATTACATCATTTGATTGAAATGAATCCAAATTTGGGATTCTGGATCAGCACCAACCTGATATCTTTCATGAAAAGCGATTTGGAATTCTCTATTAGACCAGATATTGAAATGAAGTATCTGCTCTACCAGAAAGGTCATAATATTAAGTCAAATTCCTTTATAGTGGACAACCTTGAGAAATAACGAGGAATAATAATCGGGAAGGATCAGACCTTTCTATGTCATCAACAATTGGTATCGGACCATGATTTCTCTTGTAAAAGAAATCTGAAGGAGTCAAATATGAGGAAATCAAGGCACAACGCGGCGGCTCAGCATTAAATGGTGCCTGGAGAATACAGCAGATTGGATTTGAGAAGAAGACAATGGAAAATATATAAGCGTAAATTATGTATGTTGTCAATCAAGGCAAGAGGAAAAATATGTAGTTCAAGACAGAATTGTTATAGTTCCACATAAGCTTCCGTTTAGTTGCCATGGGATTTTCTATCAACTGTTCAATTCATGGTTGCAGAAATCACGGACCTCCCGAAACTGGACTGAAGATGCAATCTATAGAATTAAATAGCACTGAGCCACTGATTTTATCCTACAGTTTGCTGTCTTGTCATTGTTTTTCCCTCTTATCTTTTTATTTCTTTTTCTAAACAAGGACCTCCTCGAGCTCGTAACTCATGATATTAATGATTAAGGACTTAAATAATCAAAATCTCTTCCCATAACCGTGAAGAGTATATTAGTAGTGCTTACTAAAGTTCCAACCCACAGCACAAACAGGTATAATTTTACAAGAATATTTTCAAATGAGGATGTTAAAAAATCAAATATGAAGTTGTATCTTAAAGAAACATGAGCGATAAATTTAGGAAGCCAGATGTTGACTTATTTCTATTGTTTTTTAGAGAGTTTTTTATTTTAAGAGCCTTAAATATCGTTTTCAGCTTAATGTGTACACATATCATGTGTGTCAATGTTTAGGTAGTTTATGGATCGAGTAACAATCAACGAAAGAACCATGGGTAAGAAGTAAAAAAATTGAACCAAACTGAAAACCAAAAGGGCGGTTGAACAGGGTCTAAGGGATTAATAGAAATTTAAGAAGTGTTCAATTGGTTAGCTCCAATTCATTTTCTCAATGAACGTAGATACGGGGAAACTACTTCAATATTTCAGCATCATTGTATGGCCGAAATCCTCGCTAAAGAAAAGGTGATAAGATCATCAAGTAAAAATAACGTAACAAGAAAATTTTCCAGAGTTCAGGAACCAATACAGATTAAAATATCGTCGCGGGCATAATCGCGGCGAGAAAAGCTATGAAAAATTAATGACCAGATGAATAAATAACCAAGAGCGAGAAAATTGCCTTAGCGTTAATCAGAAGAGAAGGATGACGAGGAGGTTCGAGAGAATAATCTGAGGGTGCAGCCAATCCTGGCATTTTCGGAGTTCCTTTCTTCTTCTTCTTGTGTCGTTGGTGGTATCAGAGTCCAGCAAAAACAGGGCTACAGCAGCCTGGGGGTTACCGGAGGTTGAGGGAAGTGCCGGGAGTTTGTATTTAACGCCATGAATTGCTCTCTGGTCTCAAGGTTTCTGTGGTGGGGACCATCTACTATTGGACGGTGATTAGATGTTTTAATTGGAATCAGAACATTAAAATGAGACACGTGGAGAATCTTGATCCGTTGATGCCCAGGCCTGCTGACCGGTGAATGGCACCCGGCAAAGTATCACTCTTCATTGAACAACTTAAAAGTGTCTATCCAAAAGTAATTATGAAAAATTAAGGTATATTTGTTATAAATAATTAATTTAATTAATTTTTTAACCTATTTAAATTAGTAAACTAATTTTTTCATTAAACATATGAGGTTATATAATCCTCTCTCATACTCAAAATATAAGAAATAAATTTGTGAGGGGTGTGATTTTTTTTATATAAGATACACTTTATTTTTTTCCCTTATCGTTTAATTTAATTTTTTTTAAATTTATCCTTAATTAATTATATATCTCTTATATATTTTTTTCATCTATTCGCTTTTATCTACTTTATTATTCATTCTCTCTGCCACTTACCCTCTCATAAATAAAGGTGTTTTAAAACTTGCTTGGTAAGAGGGATTTGGGGGAAGAACATTTTTTTTGAGTTGAATTAAGAAAAATTAGAGAAGTGGAATTAAAAAATTTTAACTAATTTTTTAATTTTTTACTCTTTTATCTTGCAACTACTCCTTGTTAACATTTTATAACTTCACTTCTTTGATTTTCATAAATCTTACTCCAAAAAATTTTTCCTTTTCCTTTTACCTAATTTTCCTCCCCTCCCCTTGCCATATACCAAACAGCCCCCCTTAAGGAAGTAAGTTATATTTTCTTCACATAACTATTGTTTTCAACCAATTTTAATCAAATTTTCTAATTGCATAATTTAGTTATTTGCATCTTATAATTTTAGACGGGTGGTATAATTTAGGGGAAATCCCTAAAAAAAATCTAGAAATTGAGAAATGATAGGTCAGTCATTTCGTAAAAAAAAAATTAAAAATTAATTATCACGTTGTGACATTTTCTAATCAATTTTTAATAAAAAAAATTTATTTGTCATTTCTCAATTTTTAAATTTATTTTCAGGGATTCTCCCTATAATTTAGCTGTTTTATTAAAAAAGAAAACAAGTTTGTTTCCCCCGCCATCGCCCTGGTTTCTTTTGTCTTTTTCGTCATAAACTTGCAACTCGGTGCATTTAGCAAAACCATGGGCTTCATCTCTTTTGTCTTTTTCGTCATAAACTTGCAACTCGGTGCATTTAGCAAAACCATGGGCTTCATCTCCAAATCAGAGCGAGAGACAAAAATAGTTGTTTTATTATATTTAGTGTTTGTTTGGATGATTTATTTTTGACTTATAAATATTAATAAATCGTGATTTACGGTATACAAGATAAGTATGTGAGAGGAGTTTTATCTTGACTTACGTAATAAACACTTATTTTCCAAAAAAATGTTATTCCAAACATAATTTTAGAGTTGTAGACATACACGCACACAAATAACGGGAGAGCAAAGCAATGTAAGCAACCACTATCGGTGGAAGACTACAAATTATCACAACCATTAGGTTAGAAGGACAACAATACCAGGCACCAAATTATTTCCATCCTATCTGTAATCTTCTGTAATGATATAAAGAAACGCTGGCAAAGCAAAAAATGTAATAATTTTAATTAAGAAACGGAAGTCTTCATATTGGGAACAGAATCTTAAAAACTTCCAAAAACATGTTAATCTATGTATTACTTATAATTCAGGTCAAAAAAATTTTATTACTTATAATCTTTAAGTTGTGAGAAGAGTATGAACAACAACAAATTAGTAGAATTTTTTGTCATACAAAAAAAAAAAGAAATACTGCAAACTTTTATAAACGTTGAATGCTATAATTACAAACATGTTATTTTTATAAAAATATTTTTTCATGTATAAACATTAGATTCCTATTTTTCAATGAAGAGCAATAGCCACTGACTCAACTATATATCTTCATTTTAGCCAAAAAAAAAAAAAAAAAAAACCTATATACCTTTACTGCGGGCAAAGTAAAAAGATAAAATACTTTTTTCAGACACTTAAATTGTTTGTCAATATGTGTGCCTAATTTTACGTTTTTTTTTTCCAATAGCCTAATTTTACTTGGGGATTTAGTTTGGCAATGGAGGAGTGATCTAATGGTTTTGTTGTCATTAAATAAAACTTGTGAATTTTAATTTATATGAATGATCGATATTCTCTTTCCAAACATCATCATTTTTATTTAATGAAAAAAAACTTGTGTACTTGGTCTCATCTCATACTTAAAGTGTCAGTTTTTAACCGAATATAATTTAATAAATGACAAGCTCTTATTATTAATATTATTAAAACTACAAAACCCACTTGATCTAATTTGATTGGATACAGTATAGGTATATTAAGTATATAAAGCCAAGTATCTAATAAATCTCCTCCTTATTTTATTGCCACGCTTATTACATATTGTATAGTAGTGGTGTGTGGATAATATCAGCGATTTAAAAGATGCGATGAAGAATGATTCTACTCAAAGTCAACCCTAATTATGCGCTAAAAGGCTTCACTAGATATTTCATCAACTCATGCAGATAGTAAATTACTCCTCCATTTAATGGGATAGACTCAAGCATCTCAAATTCTATAATCTTTTACATTGAATATTTGATCTTTCGAGAATTGGGAAGCGATGGAGCTAGGCCCGGGACCAACTGTGCATCAACGAAAGGGACATGTGAAGGTTTTGGCTGCTCACCAAGCGGAAATGAGGCATCATTGTACCCTGGAACATGTGGAGGTTTTGACTCCTCTCTGACTGGGAAAAAGAAGGTTGGAGGTTTTGGCTCCTCACCAAGAAGGTATGACTTTGAAGCATGTGAAGGTTTTGGTTCTTCACCGAGGGGGAATAAGAAAGTCGGAGGTTTTGGCTCCTCACCGAGTGGAAATGAAGGATTTGGTTCCTCACCAAGTGGAAAGGTTGGAGGTTTTGACTCCTCACCTAGTGGGAATGAAGGATTTGGTTCCTCACCAAGTGGAAATGAATGGTTTGGCTCATCACCAAGTGGAAAGGTTGGAGGTTTTGGCTCTTCACCGAACAAGAACGAAGGGCTTGGTTCCTCACCAAGTAGTAAGGTTAGAGGTTTTGGCTCCCCACCGAAGGGGAACGAAGGGTTTGATTCCTCACTAAATGGTAAGATTGGAGGTTTTGGCTCCTCACCGAGCAGGAACGAGGCTTTTCTGTTCATAGCTGAAGCACCACTCAAACAAATGAGAGCCAAGAAGACAAGATTAGAAGCCATGGCGATGAAGAAGATAGCCAATATGTGATAGTTAGCTACTTCTGTGCATGTTCTGCAAGAAAATGAGCTGTGGTATTTATAGGAGAATGCCACAACCACTCCTTGATGACCCAAAGCTGAAGCGGTTCAAAAGAGCTCACATGTCTCATGAGTTTTAATTCCTTGTATCTCACAATATTAATTCTTAATAAGTGTGAATAATGTAGGTCAGATATCCAAGGCCAACTGATTGGACCAAATAATGTGAGATTGCGAGGAAAGCAAGAACATGTTGTTGAATGTCATGCAGCTGGAGTAGTGTACTCAACGCAACCTGCAAAGCCAGTGAAATTTTAGCTTTTGCAACAGAATTGATGTCATTCACGTTTTAAGAACATGAATACAGTCATGTTTGCACCTAATTAATAGGCTACATTTCATTCAATCCAAGGAAAATAAAGTTAAAATAATACTGTACCACCTCTAGCCTACTAAAATGTATGACCTAATTTATATATAGTATAAATTACATTACAAATTAGGCCGAACATTTATGATAGAAGAAATATTATTTTTAAGGCTAATATAATTTTTGGTTCCTCAAATTTACCCTCATTTTGATTTTGGTCCAAAATATATACTAACAAAAATATATAAATAGTCTTTTTTATTAGGATCACATCTACCTATCATTTTCATTCAAGCCAACCTAGCTAAAAGAGTGTGAAATTAATAGGGAAAATCACTAACAGATCATAAGAACCCAAAAAAAGTATAAAAAAGTCCCTAGGAACTACATTATGATTAATTGAGAATGTGAAATGACTAAATTGACCCCATTGAATAAATGTTTGCCGTCTAACTTACTGCAAACGCACAGGTCACAAGTAATAATTTAGTGAGAAAAAGAGTATTGTTCCACAAAGATTATAACAAAAGCGAACTAACTAATGTAACCATATGTTTAATTAGGTTAAATGTAATTATTTGAAATTGATCAAGTTGAGCCAAAACACGTTGAGATGAAAGAGAAATTTAAAACTATCTTTAGACTAAAAATTTATAAAAGCAAATGATTTTTAAATTCAAGTATTAAATGAAACTTAGGATTATTTATCCCCTTGTATTTCAAACATATCACTCAAATCCCCCCAATATGTGCTGCTTAATGAAAGATTATGCTAGCCAAGCATACTAAATTACTTATAAGTGCTCTCTCAAGTCTCTAAAGAGGTGTTTAATTCAATTAATTTATTAATCTCTTAATTAACTAATTAAACCCTTATTTTCATTACGAATTCTATTTAGCTATGTGAGATTAATGAGTGTATATCTACCTTATTCACAAAACTATCCATTCAATCCACAAATTTTAAGTTCTCACACGATTAAACTCAAATTCTACACTCAATATAGCCTTCTCAAGCATCAATTAAGTGAACTCAATAATTTCATTGGTAGCCAATCAATGAGAAACATTAAGCAAAGAGTCAAATAAGCATCTTATCATTAATCACAAATATAAAGGGGAAATGAGTACTTAATCTATATAAAGGTTCAAAACAATCATAAAAAAAGAGATACTTAACTACTCATATCCAAATGTACGGAAAAACTAAATATTACAATTGAATAAACCATAGAAAAAGAGAAAAGAGAAGAAAAGTAATGAAACCAAGGTAGAAGTCACAAAATCCCTCTTGGAACCACCATCCAAACTCCAAAACTCTTTAAAAGCTCCTCTCCAAGGTGTCTTCTTGCATGCCTCAGCCTTCCAGAGTGTAGAATGTCTCTTTTTGGCACTCTTCCCAATGTTAGATAGTGTTTCACAACTTCTGACATCAAAACACGCAACTGCACTTGTTTAGGACTTGCTACGGCAAGTATGTCAACTTGCTGTAGCCAATTACACAAAGAGTCGATTTCCCTTCAGATTCTTGACTTGCTACAGCAAGTTTGTAAACTTGATGTGACCTGTTACACATAGAGCATACAACGACTACTTGCCACGGCAAGTTTGCCAACTTGTTGAGGCCAATTGCACAAAGAGCAAACAAGGATGACTTGCCACCGCAAGTTTGTCAACTTGTTGAGGCCAGTTACATATAGAGCAAACAGGGATGACTTGACATGGTAAGTTTGTCAACCTGCTAAGGCCAGTTAAATTAAACTTTTTGAGAACGTTTAGTTGCCACGGCCAGTTGGTTAACTTGCTGAGGCAAGGTGCAGAAGTTCCTTCTATCTTTGCACTGCTTTACTTCCTTTGCTCTTTCCTTGTTTCTTAGTTCTTATAAGGTTTCAAAACTTGTCTTCATCCTCCTACAAAAGAGGGAGGATTTATACATTCTCAATTAAATCACAGATATAACAAGAATTTTCTTTGATTTTTGCTTGATACTTTGATATGCACATTTTCTTCTATACACTTTTTTCAATGTACATTTTGAACCCAAAAAATAAGTAAAAAGAAAAGAAATGTGTTGGAATGTTATGAATTTTCTAATAGTCAACAATAAAAAGGAAAGGCACAGTATATGAGCATTTTAACAACTGTCTGTGCATATTTTTACAAGTTCATGAGTTATTTTAACAAGTTAATTTACGTACCTGGATGACTTTAGAAGTTTCACAAGTCCTAATTGTCACAACTTCGGATGAGCATTTTAACATCTGCCAATGCATAATTTGATAACTGATTCAGTTATTTTGACAAGTTCCTTTTGATACCTGGAGGAGTTTACAAGTTTTACAAGTCTCAACGCTCACAACTGCGTATGAGCATTTCAACAATTGTATGTGCATATTTTTACAAGTTCATGAGTTATTTTGACAAGTTAAGTTACGTACCTGGAGAATTTTAGAAGTTTCACAAGTGAGAGTCCCAAGTGTCATAACTGCGTATGAGCATTTTAATAACCGCCTGTGCATATTTTGACAACTAATTCAATTATTTTGACAAGCTCCTTTTGATACTTGGAGGAGTTCATAAGTTTCACAAGTCCCAGTCACAACTTTCATAACTGCTTGTATATATTTTGACAACGACAAGAGCTATTTTGACACAAACATTTTCCTCCATGGAGCATATTTTTTTGGCAACTACATGTGTCAATTTTCACAAATGCATATTCCTTTTTTTACAAGTGCTCACACCTCTTTTGACAAGTGTATTTCACTTTTTTGACAACAGGTTGTGCTATTTTAACAACTCCATGAGTTGTTTTGACAACTTCTTTTTCATAGTTGAAGGAGATTACAAGTTTCACAAGTCCCAACTCTCACAACTGTATACAATGGTTTTGGAACTTGACCAGACGATCCGACCAGTCCGACCGCTGCTCGGAGACATAGTTGGCTCGAGTCACACTTGAAAACCGCTATCGTTGTTGGGCCGTTTTGACCCACTGTGATCCGGCCTTTTAGCAAGAAACCGCTTTAAAGCCGGGAACCGAAACGGATTTGGAAAAACTGACCGGCCTGAGCTTTCCTTAAACTCTGATTTTTTCCCCTGATCCGCAGATCCGTTGATCCTTAAACATCTTTGAACAAGCTACTCCCCCCTTTAATATTAACATATACCCAGGATTGCCCTCCTTAATTTTTATAAGAGAAAGAAGTAGATGAAAGAATAAAGAAGACGAACTCACAGTCACCGGAAACAAAAAAGAAGAAAAAAGGAGAGAAGAAAGAAGGAGAGTAGAAGATGAAAGAGAAAAGTAAAACTTTGCATGTGATGATCCATCTATTTCTGCAACTGCTGTGTTTTCAAATTTCTTAAAAAGCGTGTTAGTGACAAGTGAATGTTGTAGGCTCCCTACAGGCATTTCGATTACCGTTTCCCTTTAATTTGTTTTTTACTAAACGTTTTCTTTAACTCTTTTTCTTTTTTCTTTTTTTGCTCAAACTTTAACTCTTTTTATAATAATATGCTTTTATTAAATTTTTAATATTTAGATTAGTCTCTTATATACCAATTTTATATTACATTTGTTAGATATGAATAGTTTTGATGATGTCAAATATAGATGTCAAGTATTAAGAGCAAAAAGTTTGTATGATATACTTATTCTCTACATTGACTAACTACTATATTTAATGTTGTATATATTGTAGATTAGTCATAAACCCGATGGTGGGTTGATGTTATAATGTCTCATATATGGAGAATGATCATCAAGAAGGAAGTCAAGAGGCAAGGGTTGAAGAAAGAAGGCATTGCTAGAACTAATGGGGATATCAAGCAAAGATTAAAGAAGATTGAAGATATTCAAGAAGATATCTAGTTGGGTTATGAAGAATGATCATCAAGAGAAAAAACAAGAAGAAAGAGATTGAAGAAGGAAGAACTTGCAAGATCGCATGAGAATATCAAGATCCAAGCTATTAGAAGTGATACCGGAGGTTTCTTTGATCATATGGAAGTTGGAATGGGTCACTACGAAGCTAAAATGATCTATACGGAAGTTATAATACCTCCGGGGATGATTACTCAAGTAATATGGCACTGCCACATTTTGGAGGTGATTACTCGAGTGGCTACTCGAGTAATCTGCAGAGTTACTTGATGATTACTCGAGGGACCACTCGAGTAATGACACTCTGTTTTTCGCACGTCAGGATAGAGCTTCGGTATTTTGATAATATCTCTCTAACAACATGTCGGATTGAGCTGAAACCAGTGGCATATGAAACTAGACTCCCAACACGAACTATGGACACCAAGATCACATTAAAAGGAGTTCAAATGAGAGAGATATGATCTGTTGAAGTTGACACATGAATCAGCGTCTTTCACTAGAACAAGGTTCGGTATTTTGGACATAACTCTCAAAATACATATCGGATTGAGACGAAATTGGTGCCATATGAAAGTAGACTCAAAGATATTTCTACAGATATATAATTTGTCACATTTCAAGTTATGTACTAAGATCTATGTCTTCTGGAAGTTGATGCTCGTGATTTCAGACTTTGTCTAAATGCAGAAGATATTCTTTGGATCATAACTTTCTGTACAAAATGAGTTTGGAGGTGATTCTTGTTGCATTGGAATGTAGATGATGAGGGCTTTCCGATGATTTATAATTTTCCATGTTTCAAATCAAAATCAAGAATTCACTTGAAGGGCTTACTCGAGTAAGTGTGTGTTCGGGTATTCTGAAAAAAGTGTTTTTTCAAAGAAAACCATGGTTTCATATTTTTTTATCCGAACACTTCAAAATTTTTTAGAATAGCTTTTTTGCACAAAACCATGGTTTGGACATAAGCTATTTTTTTGGGGTTTTTTTCACTTTGTGGGGCCCACCCTCTAATTTTCATTGGTTCTTTTATTGTCTGTGGGTCCCATGTCACACACTCTCTCTCATCCTTTCTTCTTTTTTTTTTGAATTTCAACGTTTGCTTTCAATTTTTTTTATTTTTAAAATTTTAATACTCTCTCTTATCCTTAATATAAGACCTATTTATCTAATTTGATTATATTAGAAAAATTAGTTAAGTTAATTAACATTACATATAGACGAATTTATTTCATTTTTAGTATTAATTATGAAATTTAATGTTAAATAATGGGTTAAGATGTATCACTTTTAATGCCGTTAGGGGTTTTCTTTTCTTATAATTTAACGCCTTTAGATCAAATTTAACGACTATTAAATCTGGACATTAACCCTGAAATAATATATAAAATATAATTTTATCCTTTATATGTAATTATCATAAAAGTTAATGTCTTTTTTAGTCATTTGACCATGAGAAAAGCTATTCTGATCAAATCAGCCAAACACTCTCATTTTACCAAAATCACTTTTTTTCCATAATCTATTCTCCAAAAGCTATTCTCTCCAGAATCTATTCTCCAAAAGCTAATAAGAACACACCCTAATATGCAGAATTATTTGAAATCTACTCGAGGGACCACTCGAGTAAGGTGTAAAGAAAAGCGAAGGCCACTCGAGTAACCAGATTACCAGAGTCAGCACCCGAGTAATTTGTAGTTTTATTTGGAAGCTTACTCGAGTAAGCACTCGAGTAATGCAGTTGGAAATGCTCTCGGCCAAGATTTGAATGATATCACTTGAGGGACCACTCGAATAATCTGAGAGCTTACCTGAGGGATTACTCGAGTAACCAGAGAAGAAATCTTCCAGTAGCTCTCGGCCAAGAAATGACTTACATCACTCGAGGGACTACTCGAGTAACCAGATATAAAAAAGTAATATTACTCGAGGGATCACTCGAGTAATGAAGTAGGAAATGCTCTCGGTGAGATTTTGAATGGGATTACTCGAGGGCTCACTCGAGTAATGACCAAGGCTTACTCGAGTGACCACTCGAGTAATGCTTCCCAGGAGAATAGAACTCGTACTGAAGCTTTCAAAAATCATGGGATTAATTATGAAACTCATTATTCTTGCTTCTAATTATTCTTACACTTCATTGTATTAGTGTTTAATGCATTTTCCCATGAATATAATGAAGAGATGATGTGAAGAGACAAAATTTGACTTTACGGAAGTGGAGCATTCACCAACCACAACGGCTAGTTTTCAAAATCGAAGAACAGTCAAATGAAGCTACACCACTCTAACGGACAGGTTGAAATGCTTCCAACGGCTATCACAACTCATCTATAAATATGGAAACATTCAACGAAGAACAACATCAACGAGAAACATGCAAAGATTATGAATCATCCACTCCAACCCAACTACTCTCTGTTCTTATCCATTTTCTATATCATGTATATTTGAGAGAGAGATTATTTTCATTGTGCTTCAGTATTCATCTATTCACTTTTGAGAGAGAAGATTGACTGTAATCTTTCATCATCAAGGTTGTATCCTTACGGGGTGTGTAAGGGAGAGTAACTCGGTTGTAACTTTACGGTGTGTAAAGGGGAGTAACTCAGTGAGAGATTTGTAAAAGGCTTCGCAAGTGCACGACTAAACTTGTGGGTTGTAAAGGCTTTTCTTGTGCCTGGATCAAACAAGAAGATAGTGGATTTGAAAATCTCAGGAGGAGCTTGGGGACTGGACGTAGGTCATCGCAGATTGGACCGAACCAGGATAAATCACAGTTTGCACATTTTCTTCCTTGAACTCTTATATTTCCATCATATATTAACTGTTGATTTATGATTCATTACTATCATATTTATTGCTCCTCTAAGATGCAAAAAGATTTTCAAAGTTCTTAAGATTTTTATCTTACACCCAATTCACCCCCTCTTGGGTGTCAGCCGATTCTAACAACATTTATATTTATATTACATATACTTAATATATTATAATTATTAAAAATTTTAATTTCTATTTTTTCTTATTAGTCTAAATTTATATAATTCAAAATATATTCTTAGCATTTTATTTATGTCTAATAAGTGATATATTATTAAAATATATTTTTTGTATTATAACCCATGGGTTTAGATAGATTGCTTTCTTGTTAATGTGTTACTTTCAATTATTTCATTTTTTGGAATATATTTTGTGACCTTCTTAACTTGTGATCTTGTATAATTAATTCATGGCAAAACAAATCTTGTATGATTAATTATGTTTATATTATTATATATGCATATTAAAATATTTTGAATTTTGATTTAATTATTAAGTCACCGGCCCGGCCAAACGATTCAACCGATCCGACTGATTGAACCTTGACCCGCTAGCTTTTCCAGCTTAATGTCTAGTCTGGCTTTTAAAATGTTGACTGTATATGATAATTTTAACAACTAGTTGTGCTATTTTGACAACTTCAAGAGTCATTTTGATAACTTCTTTTTCATATCTAAATGAGATTACAAGTTTCACAATTCCCAACCCTCATAACTGTATATAATAATTTTAACAACTGATTGTGCTATTTTGAAAACTTCATAAGTCATTTTGACAACTTCTTTTTCATACCTGAAGATATTACAAGTTTCACAATTTCCAACTCTCACAATTGCATTTGACAATTTTAACAATTGGTTTTACCTATGTTAACAACTGGATAGTCACTTTGATAACTCTATTTCCCTCCCCGAAGGAGTTTTAATTAAGGTACTGAAAGCCAAACCGAATACTGAACCGATCGGGGTACTGGGTCAAAGATCAGTGGGGCAAACGGGAGTCAAACCTAAGCTAACTCAAGGCTAGACCGGTGAGGAAGTAAAGATTTCAGGCTTATTTATATAAAATTCTGAATAAAATTAATAAAAGAAGATTTAATTTATTTTTTTTAATTTAAAAAATGTTGAATCGGTCTGTACGGTTCAACCACTGGACCTGTTGGCCGGTTCACTGGCCAAATCGGCCGGTCCGGTCCGATTTTACTTACCCTGATTTTAATTTGATATTTCACAAGTACATGTGCAAATTTTAAAAAGTGCATATGCCTTTTTTTCTTATAACTGCTTATGATTAATTTGACAAGTGGATGAGTTATTTTGACAAGTTCATTTCCCTCCCTGAAGTACTTGCCATCTTTCACGACAATCTGCAACATATACTTTGTATTAACAACTACCACAATCATATTAACAACCACAACTGCACATGTTAACAACACTTTTTTTTATCTTATATCAGCATTTTGTAAGCAAAGAAACTTTGATCACATTCAACCATTCTCACTTAAAATAGAGCAATCCCTCTTTTACCTTACCGAAAAACAGAGCACAATTTTATTGACACTGCCCAACCACAGTGAAACCTCGACTTCAATAGTGAAGATCATATCTTTAGCAAAATCTTAGTATTACTTACCTAGCTCCCAGCACATAGCCTACTAATGAGTCCACGCTCTAACATTTAATTAACCCTTCAATCTAAATGTAGCCAACATATAAAGCAAAAAAAAAAAAAAACAACTGAAATCAATGTTTACGCTCTAAAACAGTAGATGAAAGCTTTAACCCACTTCTCCATATGCGATCTTGAGCCAAGCCGACTTCGCCCTTCTTTGCAATCCTTACCAACAACTCAGAGTGACGAAAATTTTAGGGCTTTCTTCTCAAATGCCCGACTTCTCTGGATGTGATCTTCAACCAGGCCGAGTTCGATGTTGTTTGCTATCTTGGAGGCACAACCCTGTCAGGGGTTTGTGCTCAAATGCGCGACTTTGGCCATCTTCTCCCAACACTCTAACAACTTTTTAATTTTATCTTTACTTAATATATATACAATAATAAAAGATAAATTTGCACATTAACAATAAAATTTAATGAAGTGATTTATAAATATAATAAAAAAAATATTCTTCCTTCATTTTATAAATAAGATTAGAGGTTATAAATCAACGGATAGATGAAATTCTTGGTCATAAAAATAAGTTAACTTAGAGGTTACAATTAATGTTTGGGAAAATTCTAATTAAATCCTGTCCAAATATCAAAATCAAGATTCAGACCTGCATTTTTAACAAATTATTAATAAGGCTAAAAGGCCCATTAGGAATTTATATATATTGTTAAAAGACTATAATGACCGTCTATAGTTAAAAAGAAAAATTGACAAAAATTCAACTTCAAACATATACGTTTAACAATTTCTTAATCATTTTATATATTTAAACCATATTTTAGACGTTTGATTTCATTTTGTTTATTTAAACAACAATTAAATCTTTTTTTTTGTTCCCAAAATGTTAAATTTCTTAAGTTGCTTAACTGGTTAAAAAATCTTAATTTACATTTTACTAAATGTAATTGTTTTCCCGGAAAAATTGTTTTGTCAGCGGTGCTACTACATTAATTCGAATGAAATGAATTACTAATAATGGGCACTTTTTGGACAGAGAAAAGCAATTTATTTCTCAAAACAAAACAAAATAAAAAGATTAAATTGTCATTTAAATGAATAAATGGAAATGAATTGACTAAACTGTTGTTTAAATAAATAAAATGATTAGGACATTGTTAAGTGCATATGCCTGAATTAAAATTTTGGTTAAAGATACCTTTAATTTTTCTTTTTAACTATAGATGGGCATTCTGATCTTTTTAATAAAATTCATAAATCTTTAGTGAGATCTATTGGTCTTATTACGGATTTGTTAAAAATGTAGGTCTGAGTTAGTATTTTAATATTTTAGTTGGATTTAATCAGAACTTTTCCTTAATGTTTTACTCTTATTTAATTATTAATAGATAAAAGATGTGAGAGAGATGTGAGAATGATTTATAAACGTAGAAATATATTTTTTTATACAAGTAAACTCAAAAAAAATTATCAATATAAGATATATTTAATGACTTAACTCTCATATTTTTATGTAAGAAATAA
The DNA here is from genome assembly GCA_963210345.1 of Inga oerstediana. Lineage (NCBI taxonomy): Eukaryota > Viridiplantae > Streptophyta > Magnoliopsida > Fabales > Fabaceae > Inga > Inga oerstediana. The sequence goes on from OY723401.1 coordinate 6,186,194, forward strand.
TTAAAATGGATTTATGATACTCCTTTTGCTCCTAAGTATAAGATAAAGTTAACTTTTTTTGGAGATATTAAGGAAAATAATTAAATTAATTTAAAATATTTATATTTGTCAATTTTTTCTCCAAACTGATATATGATCTAAGGATACAAAATATATAATATAATTAATTATTTAACTGACAGGCTACTAAGTGCCTGTTTGGATTAGCGGTGGAAAATGAGCTTTTTTGCAATTTGACTTTTGGAAAAGTCAGATTGTTGATGTGATTTGTGTTTGGATTGGCGGTGGCAGAAGTGACTTTTTTTCTAACCTTAAACTTGTTTGAATTAGTGTTTGAAAAACCCGTTTAGATGGGAAATGACTGAAAAATGCATGAATTTTATTGAATACTACATAAATATATTAGTTGTATATATTATGATAATTGAAGTAAAAAAATATTAAAAAAATTTAATAAAATGAAAAAGGTGAAATTATTATTGAAAAAAGAGAGAAAAATACATGAAGAAGCAATTTGAAAGAAAAAAATTTGCGTTCAATGCTTCCAACGGTTACGGGCAGAGGACTGATGCAGCCTTAAGTTTTTTTTCTTCTTTTCTTTCATGGTCTCTTTACTGTGACAGGAGGGAGAAGCTCTCTTGGCCTGCTTCTAAACCAAGCAGCTTCCTGAATATAAGCCCATCATGTTAGACCGCTGTCCCAAACACTTCCTTCCAACCCAATTAGGTTTTTAGGTCTTAAATGGGCTTTTTTTGGCCCACAGTTGTGTTCCCAAAACAGCCCCGAAGGGCTTGTTTGGTTGGATGGGAGGAGATAAAAATGAGCCCCTTCCTTTATTTGGTATGAAAAATTGGAGGAGAATGGTTCCAAAGAAGGGGCTCTAAATCCCTCCTATCCCTTTATTCTTATTCCCTCTAAATTGAGGGGTTTCTAAGGGGATAAAAAATAGCCCCACCCTTTCTATCCCTACCCTTTAAATCAAACAGGTCCTAAGAATTAGCGGCTAGCAGAATAGGGCTGCTTATGTGGATGCAACAAGTTTCTTTGAAAAAAAACAAAGAAAGAAAGAAAAAATGATAAATATGTATTAGACCATAGCTCATAGGCGGTGGAAGCTCTGGTACTCCGAACGAATTCGTTTTGCTCGTAGGTCGCGGCTAGCCTTCTTCCTCTCGAGAAATCTTCGCAGCTAAATACTGTGGAAATCAATCTCCAATTTCTCGATTTTGCTCAAGCATGTGAGCTCCCCGCAATCTAATCTACATTTCCCCGTAATTTATAGAAAGATCAATAAAGACGTTCGACTCTGGAAAGGGCGTTTCCATGACTTCTAATGCGTCTCATCCTTGATTGCGACGGAGATTTTGGTTCTTGTTCTTCGTATAATTTTAGCGATAGCCAGTAATTAAACTTTGTTTTTTGTTTTGTGACTAAAAAGGAAGCCAAAAACATCGGTGAATAGACCTCCCACACCAGATGTGCTTGAAAATCCTCCTGAGAGGGAGCCAACGCTTCAAGAGGTCATAAATATCAAGGTATGATCTTTATTTTCGTTTCTCAAGTTAGGTTAGAAGTCAATCTTTTGTATGCTTTCAGTTAGTATCTTGAAAAGAAAGTCGTTTGCTGCTCTTTCTCTGGTTACTTTAAGATTTGTTGATTGTCCACTCAGTTGATCGAGACTGGAGAGAAAGAACGGCTCATGGAACTTTTGAGGGAAAGACTTGTAGAATGTGGTTGGAAGGATGACATGAAAGCTCTCTGCAGGTATTCCCTCGCTCTATTTTGTTTGCCCTCATGAGAGCATCTTTGGATATATGAAAGTGCCGTATAAGGTTTCTCTGCTCAAGTTGCCATTAATATTTACTGACATTATCTATGGAATTGCTAAATCCTCAGGAACCCGCTTACCGGTTCTTTGTAGAACTGAAATTCAGTAAAAGAACACAATTTTAGTACCAGAAGTTTTACTTGATAACCAGCAAACTCACTACCCCATGCTTTTTGGGTAATTATTGCACTAATTGCCATCCTTTTTTCTCTTTTGGACGATTTAAGATTCTATAGAAGCAGGGCATTGTATTTCATTCACTTAAAAAGGCCTTTGCTTCACAAGGGGCATTTGAGCAAACGGAAGGTGGATTTTAAAATTAAATGTTTATCTCCATTTTAATGTTAAGAAGGATCACTTCTCTTTGTTAAGCAGGGACATTTAGTTTGAGCCTTTTAGGGGAACTAAAATATGGAAGCTGGAAGACATGAAAGGTTTTTGTAGTCTTCTGGGAATGCCGTTTTTGGGTTAATGCTTGTGACTGATACCAACATCTGGTTATCATATGATGTCCATATCAATATCTTTAGTACCGCCTTGTTTCTAATCATAACTCTCAAACGACATTTTACTTGGCACTATGATTTTCTGCCTTGCCTGAAACGTACTCTTCCATGGTGTTGGCTCAGTGTAGTGTATTGTGTGCCTTTGGCTCTTGATTTTTGTTTGTCTGGCATAGATGCTGAATTGCTTCTATTGAAGCTTTGTTGTATCACACATGGCATAAGTTGATAGTCCCATAAAGTGCTTTCTGGCTCCTAACTTTCTTCGCACTTCATTATTCTGTCTTATAAGGTTATTAGACGATTTTATGAATTCTTTCCACCTGTATCCAGCTGTTACAAATCAATCCTGCATACTTGTGTGTGTTTCTTGTTTATGTGGCTTCTTGGTGTTGGAATTAATCTTTGCTTGCTTTTTTAATGCAGGGCTTTTGTTAAGAAGAAAGGGAGGAATAATGTTACTGTTGATGAACTGGTTCATGTCATCACTCCAAAGGGCAGAGGTATCAAATTAATTGCTTCTCAAGTTGATACATCTATAGATTACTTATAACTTGCTTAAAGCACCTCATGGTATATATATCCCAACATGTTGTCAATATTGTTATAACTTTGGTCGTATCATTGAACGGCATATAGTGAATTCTACATTTCTTTTTAGGAGGAGGGTGCCAGGAAAGGCAATGCCCATGTTTATCTTTGATTTGTTTCCGAGGACTGACAAGACATAGAACCTCTCTATTATTTCTCATTTGCAGCATCAATTCCTGATTCCGTAAAGGCTGAGCTACTGCAAAGAATTCGCGCATTTCTTATGTCTGCAGCTGTCTAGTCTCTACGCTGCTGCTCGGTTAGTGTCGTGGGGATGATTATTGAAGATTATTAGTGGAACTCTTGGACTTGACAACCATTGCATGTTAGGCTTCTCTGGAAAATGTAACTAAAGAAAAAGTAAAAAACTTTTATGTGCCCCTTTCCTTGTGGATATAAGAAATCACGTTTGTGCAAAATCATTTGCGCTCCCGGTCTCCTTTCCTCTTGAACGTTGACATTTTGATTCTATGTCGTGCTACTGATACTTGTAAAAAAATGGACGTATTATGTTGCATAAGTATATTTAAGCATTATGTTTTACGATGTGCGTCTAATGTAAGTAACCTCATTTCCCCCGAAATGCTCCAAAACTACTCAGCAGATCATGGTGGGAAGGAAAAAAAGTCCATTTTCTAATTTAAAAAGCTACTTTTAATTTAAGGTGGTGTTTGGGTTTATGTTGAAAGTCATTAGGTTTTTAACCCAAAAGTGGCTTCTGAGCAGAAGGCCAAAATACCAACTTCAGGGAAAAAAATCATTTTTGCCACGGATAATTCAAACACAAATCACATATACAATCTGACTTTTTTAAAAACTCAACTATAAAAAAAACTCCTTTTCAATCATTAATCCAAACAGACATTTAAAAAGCAATATGAAATTCTATGCGTTATACATGGCCCGAGACTGAATATAGACATAGCTAGACATGGCCCGAGACTGAATATAGACATAACTAGAGTGTGAGAAAAACCGGATGCATCCATGGACTCTACTACTCCTCTACTGGTCCTAATATGAATTTTAAAAAAAATTAAAAAATTATTTATTAATTTAGACAAAAAATAATAAATACAAATACTTTAAAATAATTTAAATACTCCCTTAATCTCTCTCAAAAAATTAATTAAATTTTATATTAAGCTTTTAACAAACTTAGGTGTTACTTGTCGGTGGCTCTAGGTTATTTTAGTACTTAAAAAAAACACATGCATATCATCATATTGAAGTTTGCTGTGCGATGGCGTTGTGGGTTTATGAGCAAGCTTACCCAAGTTCCACCGGTGATGGCAGAACTCGTTGCAATCATACAGGGCCTTCAACTTTGCTGGAACATGAACATACGAAAGGTGTTGGTTCTTACTGATTGTATTGAGGCGATTAACTTCATTTACAGGGGCGCTGAGGAGATTCATCCGTTTTTTGATATTATTGAGGATGCCAGGCTTTAGTTTGCAAAGAGTTGGCAGATTGATATTTTCCATGTATCGCGTGATCAGAATGTAGTAGCGGATAGGTTAGCTAACTTAGCTCATACTATTTCAGGAAATTTTGTTCTCCTTGATCAACCGCCACCCTCAATCGGGGAGGTGGATGTTGCTCAGGGTTGAATCGGGCTAGGTTTGGGGTTCTGCGTAACCTGTTTCTTGTATTAGTCCATTAATGGATTAATGTTATCCAGTTTGTCATTCAAAAAAAAAAAAAGTTTGCTGTGCGGCCTAAAATGAAATAAACCATTTTGATTAAGATTGCCCGATAGAAATCGAGCAGTAGGAAAGTAGTTATACAAACTCGATAGAGTAGTTGTACACATTCTTTTTTTCCCTCAACTGAACTTAACAAGAATACGCAAGTTTTCACCCACAAATATGACTGTCCTTCTCTACGACACCATAGCGACTCTGTAATTAATATTACAATGGCGGCATCAAATGTCATACATGGGCTACCAAGCGTCTTCAAAGCGACACCACAGACAGCATTTATTCAGCAGCGTCTCACCACTTCACCAGAAATCCCCCAAGATGAGATCTCCAAACAGTCTAATTTCCAAGCTTACGCTTCCCGGAAAACCTGCCAAACGCACACAGCTGGCACACCAAAACCTACCTACTATATTGCGTATTACACCATGAGCTTATGCTGCCGAGCCTGCTTGTTCGCATAGGTCTAACAGATTCAGGGTCTGCAACATGATGCGCAATGCATATCATCACCATAGAAGACCTTTTCTATGTACAAATACATTTTGACAAACCAGTTTCGCAAGACACAAAATATTAAATTTTTACCTCAGGAACAGACAGCTCAAGACGGAATTTTGGACCATCATAGTGATGTAAGACCGGCCTGAATGCATCTTCTTCCAGCGAATTGCAAAGTTTCCTAACTCGGATCCTCACCTACACACAAAGATATATAGAATCCTCAATTCATTCAATATCTGAGGGATAAGTTAAGATATGAACCCTTCCCAAGATTCTACCTGAGCTGGAAACCTTGATTCGCCTTTGCATTTTTTGTCCTCCCATGCAGTTGGATCTATGTTAGAGCCCCCGAAACTTGCAGCCTGTCACAACAGACATAAAATTCTTCTAGTTATCCATTCCTCGAAATATGTTAATATCCTTTTCAAACCTAAACAAAAGATCTTGTCCAAATCAAAAATTAAAAAGAACCCACCTCATAGACACCATGCAACTGATGAGTAGTGTAGTTATACAAGAAAAGTGGTAGCCCAGGTGTTATTGCCCGGACAGAATCCCGATATCTTGGTGGCAAACCTACCAAGACATTGCAACAGTTAACCCACAAGATAATTTGAGTAAATATATTAACAACAAAAACATAAATAACCCCATACTGCACATACTCCAATACGCCATCCATGATAGATTGGGGTTCCGAAAGTAATGAAATTCAAATCTTAGTGCACAGACAACTTAAAATCTAAACTAGGACCAAAATGTCTATGGAATGTGTAACCCCATGAACATTTGCAAAAGGCGTGCAACAAGCTCAAACTGAAGGTGTCACAAAACCTTCCGAACAATTTTCACATAGAAGCCTTTGTTATGAAAAACAAACCAGTAAAGTGAGAATATGAAATTTACCAAATAGCTGGCGCTTTAAGTCTTCTTGCATTGTGTCGTTGTTACAGACAAATATGTATCCACCAAGCACCTCATTCCGTGGGAGTGTCTCTGATGCAGGCAAGGTCTTGAACCTTTTGTCAGCTGCATTTGTGTTTCCGTTTTCATTGTTGTTACTGTTGTTTCCATTATTGTTGGACTCTTTGTTGTTCTGAAGATTGTTGTTATACTTGTTGCCACTAATGTTTGCCACTAAGCTTGCATTGTTTTTTGGGTACACCACATTCATGTTATAAACTCCATTCCGGAGGGAACTTTTGCCCATATTTTCAGTAAACTTAGATTCCAGGTTCAGCATGCTGAAGTTCAGAGTGTCAAATTTGTTATCTTCTTGGATCCCAAACTTATCCCTTGACCTTGTTTCTATTGGGCCTTTCGATAGATCAAGGTTATTGACACGCTCTCCCTTTGACCTTGTTTGTTCAGCCAATTTAGAAGCAACCATTAACCATTTATGATCCTCAGAAGTTTTTGAGTGTCCTCGAAGCTCATCTCCCAGTTGCCAAAAGCTGTGCATGCTGTCCATCTTTAGAAACCCTAGTAAAATTTCAAGGCAGCCTGCACTTGTTAGATTAAACCGGACAAAAATACAGCAACACATGAGACAACACAAAATTTATGGTGGTGCAATGCTTCGGCGAACCCAGAATATCAAACTACCACATCCAACAAAAGTCAAGTCTACCATAATTCAAAAGTTGCGCTCCAACAATGTTCATGCACAGTAGTATATATTTAAAAAAACAAACGCTCATGTACGCCTTAATTTTTTGAAAATAGAGGTACGGTGCAAAATTCAATCGGCAAACTATAAACAACTAGAAGTAGGTAAAAACCCCAGCTAATAACTTCATGTTGCCAATTGTCAATTTTTATATTGAAAGGCAGTAAGTTTGATAGTATTCTTAAGAATCTAAAGACCCAGATTTAAAATGCAGGATTTTTGTCCTTGGTTCTTTCAGAGTAATTTTTTCAACTTAAGTGACACGGATTAAATGTTTTTCCAAGAAAAAGAGGCTTTTGATACACCTTCAGATCTAAGCCACACGAAAATTTAGAAAAGAAAGCACTTCTTTAAGTATCTAACCTCAGATAAGAACACATTTTCCTTATCCAGACCCCTCAAGATCAAGTGAGCAAAAGAACCAAACTTGTTAGTTTTCAAAGCTCCGTATCAGGAAAAAAATTATTACTCCAAATATAGACTTCATATTATCAATCAACTATCCAACTGAAATGATCGCATGTAGCAAGAATTTCCCCAACAAAGAAGCTACATCAAAGATCGTATGCAATCATACCCAAAACTAAGAAGTGAGGATCTATGGTATAGAATCTAGAACGAGGCAAAGCAAAATCAGCATAGTGAACCGAACAAATATCCAATTAAAGAGGGGGAGTAGGTGAAGGGAAGCTGATGATGATAGATTTGACCGAGAAACTTAAGCAACTGATCCGAACAGATACATAGAACGGTATCAATAATGAAGGAACCCTAGATTTGGAGATCTAGAAGAGAAGAGAGCACCTTTTTCCCGACTTGACTGTGGAGCGCAGAAGACGCTAGAGAGACTGTTTTGGGAGCGGGGGCCTGGATTTTTATTGTCAGTGAAGTTATTGTGCTTGTGAAAAGGCCCGTGAAGTTTTAATAAATTACTATATTTGCCACTTTGGTTTTGTACCATGAGTTGTGATTTTGAATTTGTTTACAAAATTGAGAAGCCTGGTTGTTGGCAATGACGTGGCCGCATGATCCATCCATCACCCAACGGGTTCCCCGCCGACACCCAAATTAATTAATTCGAATGTGTACAGTTTTTGAAAGCCAGGGAACAACTGCATTTTTTTAAATATTAGTAAAAAAAAAATTACTCCCTCCGGTCCTAATTATAAGATAAAGTTGATTTTTTTGGAGAAATTAAAGAAGCCAATTAAATTACTTTAGAGTATTTATATTTATATTTTTTTCTTCAAACTAATTAATTTGACTAATAAACTAATATATAATCTAAAGATACTAAAAATATAAACACTCTAAAGTAATTTAATTAGCTTCCTTAATTTCTCCAAAAAAAGTCAACTTTATCTTATAATTAGGACCGGAGGGAGTAATTCGTTTTGTGTTTATTCTTCTGGTGGAGTTAAAAATAAGGACCACTCATGTCATGTGCCGTTGGTGCTGGCACTTGTTATCAAACAATAATACAAGAGGAAAAACCTTCATGCTTGGTCTCTGAGATGCAAAACCTCTTACCGTTGATCATTGGTGCATGTCTCATTTAACTTCAAAAAATTTGAGGAGAGACGCTGCGGCTGAGTGATTGCATTGATGTAATTAAGTTAAGGCTTAATTAGGTTAGCGTTGGAGAAGCATGTTTACGTAAATCGAAGCAAAACTTCTTTCACATACTTGCCTCGTATAAATCATGTTAGAAAAAACAGCTTCTACCGCCGACACAAACAAACAATTAGTTAGAGATAGGAACAATGATGTGTATGGTCATTGGGATTTAGTGTTCGTTTGGTATGGATTTTTTACTTATAAGCGTTTATAAATCGTGATTTACGATATACGAGATAATATATGAGAGGAGTTTTATCTCAACTTACATAATAAGCACTTACTTCGTAAATCATGATTTACGATATATAAGATAAATATGTAAGTGTTTGGGTAAGCCCCAAACCGCAGTTTCAAAAACTCATTTCCACAAATCGAAATAAAACTTCTCTCACGTACTTATCTCATAAATCAAAAAAATTATTCTTCAAAAACTAATCAAAACACACTTAAATCTTGAAGAGTTACAATATGCCACAACAAGATGGACTTATCAAGTTTGAATTTTGTTGCAGAGAAGATAATTATGAAACAAATTTCTTTGTTCAAAGGAGCACTTGCATTGCCTACTCATCTCCTATAGGGAGTTTTCTATTGCGCCCCCCCCCCCAACACGTGCGCACGCTCACATATATATAAAAGAATATAGTTATCAATACCAAGCACACACATGTATACTCCTCTCAATCTTATTTACAAGTCATGTAAACCCAAACTCAATGAATAAAGGCCGAATATTATTCCATCATCAAGAGCAAAATATTACGCAGTATGTCCAACGCCTATTTAATAGGCAAGTAATATATAGACTACCAATAGCTAACTGACAACTATACAACATATGAACATACATATTTATAGGAAATATATTTATAATATCATCTACAATATTGCTTCCTAACACCCCCTTCAAGTTGAGGATAACACAAATTTATGGTACACAACTTGCTTAATATCCTAACATGATCCTCTTTTCCAAGAGCGTTAGTAAAAATATTTACTAGCTGGTTTTAAGTACTGACATGCTGCAAGCTAATCATTCATTTTTAAAGTTTTTCCAGTATAAAGTGACAATTAATTTCAATATACTTTATATATTCATGAAAAACCGGATTACTTGCGATGTGAATCACGCCTTGCTGTCACAAACAACTTTCGCCAATTCTAACCTACTGATGTTTAGATCTTGTAGCATGTAAGACAATCAGGTTATTTCTGAAATGACAACTCCTAAAGGCATGTATTCTGTTTCATCGGAAGACTTGGACACTGTTACTTGCTTCTTTGACTTCCAACAAACTATCGAACCACCAAATCTCATGACATAGCCTATGACGCTAAGGGTGTATTTGGTTTGAGGGGAGGGTAAGGGGAGGGGAGGGAGGGTAAATGACAATTTTGGACCTAAGAAATTCAAAATTTACTCTCTCATTTTTTTAAATTTTAGATTTCCGCCCAAAAGTTACCCTCTCATTTCTTTAAAATTTTGAGTTCCCGCATAAAATTTAAATACCTTAAACCCAAAAGGATAATTTAACCCTCCCCTCCCCCTCCCCCTCCCCTCACCCCCTACCCTCCCCTTAAACCAAACACACCCTAGGATTAGAGGCGTTGTTGTTGCACTATTTTAATGTACTACTGTGCTCCACTGCACTTGGATGTTGGAAGGGGCACAAGAAGCCAATGCTCATCTTATAGTTCTTTAAGTCTTATATAGTAGTTGGAGACACTAAGGGTCCCCTGTGCTAAAGTGGATAAGTTCTTGTGTAGTGCGTAGATTTTAGTTCCATCCACTACATTAAACCTCTCTTTAAGGTCCTCCCAAACGAGATGTGCGCTATTAGAAAATACAATGCCAGCAGCAATTTCTTTGTGAATAGAAATGATAAGCTAAACTGTTAAAAAAAAAAAAAGAAATGATAAGCTAGGACAGGACAACGGCATTACACTTATCCTACTGATTAGGGGTGTTCATGAAGCCCAGAGCCCGATACGCCCACCCCGGCCCAATAAAAAATTACCCTGCCCAATCCAAAAAAAAAAACAGCCAGAAAAAAATTGGGCACAATCGGGCTGGACATTTTAGCGGGCAGGGTCGGGCATCAGGCAGGATACGCCGCCCTGCCCATTTAACCCTGCCCAGTAGGTATATAATTATATATATTAAGATATGTTATGTAAATATTTTTTTGTATAACAGTTTATAACTTTATATAATTATATTATATTATATGTTTTGTTTTATTAGGCTCCTTAGTATTATATACTATTATTTATGGTTTTGTTTTTCTTTCTTTTTCTAGATCTTTTCTTTCTCGGCTTGGTCTAGATTCTTAGGATTCGAGGGTTCTATCTGGGATAATTTTAGAACTTAGTGCCTGTTTTCTTTTCTTCTTTTTTTTCCTGAGCTTGATTTTGTTTTTTTTTTTCTGGACAACAAAAGATCGAAGGTTTTATTTTCAGCATTTATTTATTATATAAAGCTTGTGATTTCTGTCCAAAAATTTTAGGGCTAATTCTTCAGAAAACACACAAGAAGTTGAATCTTGAAAACTCGAATCGCGCGAGAACAACAAGAAGTTGGTGAAGGATGAAAAACGTCATCGTTTTACAGCTCATTTCTTGACTTTGAGGAGGAGATCTGTCTCTACTCTACTCGATTATGGGCTGATCCACAATTCAATTCTTGGATCACCGAATCAATACTGTTGGTAGTTTGGGGGCCTCAGGGAAACAACCATAGGCTCTGGTACTATGTAAACCCGGACTCAGTGAATAAATACTGCATATTATTCCATAGTCAAAGAGCAAAACATTAAACAGTATGCCCAGTGCCTAATTATAGGCAAGTAATATATAGACTACTAATAGCTTATTGACACCTGTACAACAGACATATTTATAATATCATCCACAATACTACTTCCTAACAAGTCACACTTAACATATTCAGCAACATATTAAAAAAACAAAAACTCAAATTTCACCAATTCCATCTTAAAATGTAATGATTTTCAACTTTACCCATGTTTAATATGCACTACATCTAAAAAGCACAAAGTTCACGTTATAATAAACGAATGATAGAATTATATATATAAAAAATTAATGCTATGACTTATAGACATGAGAAAAAAAAGTTCTTTCTCCCCATCTTACAAACAGGACTAGAGAAACATTTACATGTAATGATATGCAAATTTTCAACTATAGTCATATAGATATTGTCAAACTAAACATACACTAGTATATTTTTTTGCCAACCAAACTAAAGTTATGCTTTGAATGGGGCGAAGTTGGGAAAAAATGACATGTATTATAGACTAAAGGAATACATTTTTCAAAATGCGTCAAGTCTCGCTCCACAGCATTGTTGAGTAGCCCCAATGCCGTTATTATTGGCATATTTGCCCAAGCTTGTTGCGAATCTTCTATTAATATTTTTCTTAATCTACAGACTGTGGTACGAATACATGCATGTAATGCAAAAGCGATGATCCATTGAAGCCGAATAGTCAAATTTAAGAGTTTATATACGTGTCTCTGCAATGCCCCGTGATATGCCGACAATATGCTAGATACATGTGAAGGTTGCCCATTCATTTGTCAATGCTAAAAAAAAAAACTCTACTAATAGTTTAGGTCTTAGCGTTCAAACTCGGCTTTTTTATCATTATGCTATGTGCAGTAAAAAATACTATTACTTAAATGCTATATGGTTAAAAATACTTACTAATACTCCCTCCGGTTCTAATTATAAGATAAATTTAATTTTTTTGGAGAAATTAAGGAAGCCAATTAAATTATTTTAGAGTATTTATATTTTTATTTTTTTCTTCAAACTAATTAAATTGACTAATAAACTAATATATAATCCAATGATGCTAAAAATATAAACACTCTAAAGTAAATTAATTGGTTTCCTTAATTTCTTCAAAAAAATTAACTTTATCTTATAATTAGGACCGGAGAGAATATGCTACATTCAAAATTGTTCATGCGAAGAACAGTTTTAAATTTGTACACAAATAGGTCGTCTGAATAATGACTTTCACTTTGTGTTAGAGAAAACATACAATTTTTTAATAAAAAAGTAAAATCGTTTTTTGCATGAATGAATTTAGTGTTATGATTTTTGATGTGGTAGGTACTAGGTAGATAGAGAGAGAGAGAGGGGAGAGGGGGGAAAAAATGAAAATCTCATGACACGAGGAGACGGGTGGAAAAAATTAGAGAGATAATAGGAGAATTTGTTAAAAGAGGGGAGAGGATGTGGAAATTCAATATTTCATTTTTCTCTCTTCCTTCTCTCTTGCACTCTCTCTCTTTATCATATCAAAAATCATGATAAGAACGATTTCACTTTTTTATTAAAAAATTATATATTATAGGGTGAAAGTGTAAAAATGTCTATATGCTTTTTTTAAAAGAGCATTCAGCACCATAAATTTTTTTTAGATGCAAAAATGTCTATAAACTCTTTAAAAAACGTACAAAAATGTCACATCTTGTTAGTTTTTGTAGATGGAGCCCGCATGAATGTTTTTAAAATGATTACTTTATATAAAATCACACCCTCCTCCTCGGATCCGGAATGTCTCCACTTAGGAACCCCTCCACTCACCCTCCATTTACATAAAAGGACCGTGCTTTGATTTTTTTTTTTTTAAAAAAAAGTTAAACCAATAGTTGAGAGTGCAGCTCTGTTTTTTCTTTTTTTCGATAGCATGAGTTTCCCAGCAATTGTTTTAACTTTTATTTTTTTTAAAAAAAATCAAAGCACTGTCGTTTTGTGTAAATGGAGGGTGAGTGGAGGGATTCCTAAGTGGAGATATTCCGGACCCCCTGCTCACCAACATTCTCCCACCTCTTCTATCCGTGGCCGCCCTCTCTCTCTCTCTCTCTCTCTCTATTTTTGAGCTTTCTCCCCAACTCTAACGCCAAATCAAATCAGCGAATATGGCAAAAGAATATCCTTGAAGAGTCACTCATTCTCTGAAGGTAGGCTTGACACTCACCGTGGTTTCCTTGTTCTTCTTTCTCCGCCGTCTTTACGACAGTTTCGGCAACAACGCACTTTGGGCCGTCATGACCGTCGTTGCCGTCATGGAATTTTCTGTGGGTGAATTCTTTCTCAAACTCCAAGTTTCATATGCTCATTTCGAACTTGAAAGTTGAAAGGCGCATATATTAATAAAAATGAATACTTAAAGACATAGATTACTAATGATGAAGATGCATTTTGCTAGGAGATTTTTTTGGTTGTTGCGGTTCAACAATTATCAAATTTGTTGGGGGCAAGGAGAAGCCTATCCTAATGGCACCCTTCCTCTATATCATTCATATTGATTTTGTATCTATTGTAGGGGCGGTTATAATCTTTATGAGATTGGTTCCACAAGTAAACCCACCTACCAGAAACTAATAGAGTTCGTCAAAATTAACGGATGTGGTATTTTTGCACCTTTTCAAAGAATTTATGAGTATTTTTACATAAAAAAAAAGTTTATGGTGCTGAATACTCTTTCTAAAAAAGTATATAAGTATTTTTGTATCTTCACCCTATATTGTATTTGACATAAAGGGGAGATCGTTCATGACCAATTTATATACAAATTCAAAATCATGCTTCGTGTGAACAATTTTGAATGTAACAATTGGTAAATACTTTTTAAAGTGTAGCATTCAGGTAATATTATCCACTGTGTGCAGCATAATGATAAAAGGCCTTCAAATTCGAATAATAATACTATATTCACAGTACCATCAACAAAATAAATAATGACAGGGAGGACGTAAATTTAACAACCAACTATTTTTTTATAGATATCTAATATAATTAATTATTTTGGGTTTAAAAGTTGATATAATCAATTTTTTTTGGAAGCATATATAGCAAGCGCCATTAACTTTAATCAATTTTTGTTATTTTTTGCATCATGGGTCTGATCAGTCTTCTCATTCTTTATTATTTTAATATATTTTTAGAATGACAAAGGTGCAAACTTAACAATAAAATATTTCGCTATGAGCACCCAACATAATTATCTTTTATTGGATTTAAAAGTAGACATAAACAGTTTTTTATTTCACAAATGCCCATATTTATTTTGTAAATTCCCTTGTTTGTTTTGTGAATGACCATATATGTTTTGGAGGGGGATTTAAAAGAATCCAATGAGTTAAAAAATTTTGGTCATTCACATATTTGTCTTGTACTTTTTTTTAACTTATTGTATTTTTTTAAATCCATTTATTTATCTAATGAATACGCTTATTTATATTGTAAATGCTCTTATGAAAAAAAATAAAATTAGGGCATTTTTTTCTTTTCACTGAAAAAATTGAATTTCATTTTGACTCAAGGAGTGCAGTAAAATTTTATAATCTTTTGGTGGTCGATTGAAATAAAATTGCTTCAATGGGGTCTAAGTGATATTTTTCTATTACAAAAGGCACTTATTTTTAAAAACATATTAAAATATAGAGAGTGAGCAGACTGGTGGGACCCACAATGCAAATAGGAACATGATACTTCCTCTGGTCCTATTTATAAACAACTTTTTCCTTGATTGCGCAAAATGAACTGGTAGTTAAAAACAATAAGTGTGTCAAAAATGTCATATTTTTTTCATATATGCCCCTACTTATTAAAAGAGTATAGGAGAGAGAATAGATACAAAGTATGAGAGATAATGAATATAAGATATGTGAGAGAATGAGTATTTAATAAGGGTAAAATAGAAAAAAGAAGCTTATATTTTGAGATAAAAAGTGAAAGTTGCTTATAAAAGGAACCAACATTATGAGAGAGAAAGTTGCTTATAAATAGGACCGGAGGGAGTACATACTACCATAAAAATTGATTATGTCTATTTTTGCACCTATAATTAATTATGTTAGATGCCTATAAGAAAATAATTTGTTACTGAATTTACCCATTAACCCCACAAAGAATAACTTCAAACAAAACAACCTCCAGCGTATCTTGCTTTTTATTTTTTTCGGAGCCAAAAATATATTTATTTGTTTATTTCCTTCGTGGGCTAAGTGTAATAGGGTTGATGACCCAGTCGATCCAATTCCTGTGGCCCAACTGCAAATCACTAGTTCAATTGGATGGAGGGAAACTTTTTGCCATACTTAGTGAGGTGGTGGGAGATCTCAGAATTAGAGTGTGTTTGGATATCCTCCAAACCATGGTTTCAAACCATGGTTTGCGAAACCCGAGACAAAACTCCTCTCACACACTTACCTCATTAGTCGTAAAAGCTATTAAAAAAAACTAATCCAATAATATAGGTCAATCAAAGGCTATCTCTCAGTTTTTTGTTTTGTCAAAAGCATGTGTTCTCTCTATTGACCCAAAAAAAAAAAAAATTGTTTTCTCCTTGAAGGCAATGCTGTTTGGATTTTAAATTATTGTTGAGCATTAAATGTGAATACATCTTTATATAGAGATTCGAATTTTGTTAGTCTTTTGTGTTAGACTTAACTTTATTATTATTGGACATTAAATGTGAGCACACCATCTCAGTGTTCAAAGTTTGTTAGTTCTCTCCGTTAAACCAACCTTATTGGTGATTAACATGCTCTTTTATTTTTAATTTTTTATTTAAACACATGTATTTTTCTATTTGAGATAATTTTATTTGAGGCACTATAAACACTAAATATGAACACCTCTCTTATCAGGATGATCGGTTGGCTGTTTTATTAATGTTACCAATTAATTTTTGCGTCCCACATTAAATCCATTTAATCCAGGTCGGTTTTGGAGAATATTAGCGGATGCCTGACCTTCTTTCCTGTACGGAAAAAAAAAGGCGGATCGCGGCCCAGAGCGTGGAGATTGAAAGCAGGCTTCAAAAAGCCATAAATTAAAACCGAACGCCGGAGAAGAAGCAATCCGCATATACACGTCAACTCTACATTCGATTATTTTCATCAATCCATAAAATCCAAATTCCTGAAAGTATACTATCAAACAATGGAGTTTGATCAACTTTTATTATTTGAGCATGCCCGTAAGACTGCCGAAGATAACTACGCGGCAAACCCTCAAGATGCCGTCGTAAGTGCTATTTGCCCATACATTTTTCAATACATAATATTTTGTTCGATCGAAGACGTAAGATTAGTGAAGTATCAGTCTCTGTTTATTGCGTGGAGAATGGCCCTGATGAGTTCGTTTTGGCTTATAGGAGCTTTAATTTCTAATCCATGTAGAACTTGACAAGATGGGGCGGCGTTTTACTAGAGCTGTCTCAGTTTCAGAGCAGTAATTCCGATGCGAAGAAGATGGTCCAAGGTGCTACTTTGTTGTCCTTTTATTCATGTTTTTTTAACGGCAAAGCTTTAATTTAATATAATGACTGTTGAATCCGACCGTTTTATATTGCGATGATTACTGAAATTTTACGGTAATATCCAGTAGCTGCTGATGCATGTGCAGTTTATATAATCTGATTTTAGGATGATTACTTGATTGTTTCAGATTCTATTTCAAAGCTGGAGGGGGCATTGACCATTAATCCTAAGAAGCACGAAGCTCTTTGGTGCCTGGGAAATGCTCATACTTCACGTGCACTTTTAACTCCGGAACAAGAAATGGCAAGAGTTGATTTTGATCGAGCATCTGAGTACTATCAGCAAGCAGTTGACGAGGTACGCTTTTCACTCTTGCCCTAATGCTGAGGGAAGCACTTTATTCATAGTTGTAAATGTGCTGAAATAGTTGTGAATTTCTGAGTATTTTGAGGATCCTGGGAATGAAATTTATGGCAAGTCTTTGGAAATGGCCGCGAAGGTATGCTCTTTCTCATAACTGTTTGGCATTTTGTTATTCAGTTGTTTAAATTGGGCATTGCCATTTATCTTGTGATATAGAGATGGTTACCACTTGCTTCATTTTTTTATTGAGTGGGTTTTCACCTGAGTCTGTCCTGGGGGAGAATTTAGCCAGAAATATTTCGATAACCACGAGAGATTGCCAAACACAAGATTCTACTGAAATTTTAATTCATCAAGTGCTTTACCAACTTATTTTTCACATCAGATACTCTATTATTTGATAATAAATTTTAACCAGTGCAATTACTGACACCTGTTTCTCAAGGCTTCTGAGCTGCATAAAGAGATGCATGGGCACGGTTTTGCTCAGCAGGCAGTGGGGGCTGCTGGACCTTCTACTTCATCTGGTACAAAGGTGGAACTTCAAATTTGTATCGTTTTTACATAAGTTTCTTTTTTAAGAGAACAATTAGTCGTTAGTCTTGGGACATGGAATTACATCTTAATCTCCTTATTTATTTTGGCACCTGTAGCATTGTTAAAAGGCATTATGGAATTTTATTTCTACTAACATTAAGGAAATTGGGTTCTATTATTATTTATTTACCAAAGTAAGGTTTTTAATCTGCACATGCATTTAAGGGGTGTGCCTGCAGTTGGAAAGAGGTGCCTTTTGATTATAATAAATCATACTCCCTCCTGTCCTAATTATAAGACAAAGTTGACTTTTTTGGAGAAATTAAGGAAACCAATTAAATTACTTTAGAGTATTTTTATTTTTATTTTTTTCTTCAAACTAATTAATTTGACTAATAAACTAATATATAATCTAAAGATACTAAAAATATAAACACTCTAAAGTAATTTAACTGGCTTCCTTAATTTCTCCAAAAAAGTCAACTTTATCTTATAATTAGGACCGGAGGGAGTACTTTCTATTGAACTTCGATGATATTTAAGCATGCGTCTTTTTATATGTTTATCTGTGAAGAATCAGGTACTATAGAATACTTAGAACTCAGTCCTCTCAAGTCATGTGTTCAGAACTATGAGGATGTTCTGGTGCATCTGTAGTGGGAAAAAGGCGCTCGTTGAGTAGAATTCATCATACTGCCCTTTAAATTGATGTCTGTGTTACCAATGGAAGTTGGCGCAGATGGGTAGGCATCTGCGCCACACCAATCCGTTCTTGGGTTCGATCCCAGGAAATGGAAGGTGTAAAGAATTTCCATTGGGAGCTCTCTCCCCTGGGGCGCCTCAAAAGAGGTGAATTCCTGTCGGGCCTATCAGATTGGGGGCGCCAGGATTAGTCGGTTGTCGGGGGCCCATGTCGGTAAATCCGGCGTTGGCCTTCAGGTTAACGCCGGATACCTGGAAGGTGGGTGCACCGAAGGCCAAAAATGGTCCATTGCATAAACCATCAAAAAAAAAAAAATTGATGTCTGTGTTTGTGCTGTGCATAACTTGAGTGAGAATCTAGGCATCTAATGAGATGGCTCTCTCATCTGGCTTTGGCTTGTTCATGGACTGTTATTTATTTCTGACGCCTTAGCATATCATGAACTTGAACTATCCTTCATCACTGTTGTCAGGCATGTGTGTTGATGGTGAATAACTTTTGGTCGTATGTAGATGTTGAAAGAATCATTTGGTAGAAATCGGGATTATAGGAGAAATGTTACTGATTTCTTTCCGAGTCTTTTTCATTTCATTTTTCCCTGATATTTTCTTTTTCTTTTTCAGACCCAGAAGAAAAAGCAGAGCAGTGATCTGAAGTATGACATATTTGGGTGGATAATTTTGATTGTTGCCATTGTTGCATGGGTGGGATTTGCAAAACCGCACCAGTCACCTCCTCCTCCTCCTCCTTCACCTCTCGTATTAGCAAATAATCTGATGTGATGCTAAACTTCGATTAGTCAGTAATTTTAAATTCACTTCTGGGCCACTTCTTATTCCATAATTTATGCTTCACCGGCTAATCATTTACTCATCCATGGTATGATCATTTTTTTTTATTTGGATTCAATTAGGTAACCTTTCCATTAAGCTGACCTTTCCAAGTATTGAAATAAAACCAGCAACACTGGCATCGAAATTTGAACACGCGCGCGCACATATATTTTCTTTATTTTGTTCTCTTGTGCTAGTTAGACATTTGAATGGGAATGACCCACTGATTCTTGATGTGCCTTACTCGGAAGTGGATTGGATTGTTTGGGTTGGAATCGGGATGGAGGTATACAGTTAAAACCTTTATTTCAGAGTTCAGACGCATCGAACCCCGCAAGTAAATAGTGCCTCAAGTTTTCTCACCCAACAGGGACGGGAAAAAAAAAAAGGTGGTGCATGCTAGCGTGCTTCGGGGCGGTTATTCACTACTTATTCGGCATGCTAACATTAAACCAGTGGCTAAATTTGATCGTATTTCAGGCTTGTTTGCTGAATTAATGTGAATTGACAATCGAGGATGTGAAATTAAGGATATGGTAGGGGGAAATTATTATAACAGACATTAGTCTAGTGTGGCCATTAATCGGTGAATATCATCCTTGGGCCTCTCCCCACTTAACACTACTGCATTTTTAGAACTTGAATTCAATACCTTTTTTTTAAGCAGGTACCACCCTTTCCCAGTTAAAGTGTGGAAACCAATGTAATTAAACCCAGTGTGTTAGATCGAAGTCAAATCGGAGCTAATCCGAGGTTAGATTAGTAAGAATTTTCGAATTTTCGAGAATCAAATGATAATATGCTTAAGTAATTGTTTTTTTCATTAGAAAATTAGAGCCTGTAATTTGGGCTAGCTTGAAAGGTTGCGGGCCAGCCCACCTCAACCCATGGACTAAATAGGACGAGCTTGGGGCGAGCTGGCATAGCCTGCCAATTTTTTTTTTTTTGATAAAACATTGTCACTCTCGTTTTCTTTTACTTTTTTACTCTCTTTCTCTTTCACCTATTCATATCATACTTCATTTATTTTGTACTTTATATCAAGTAACAATTATACTTTCACATCCTTTTCTATTTCACTCACTCACATCACAAAAACATATAAACACCTCTCTTCTTAATTTAAAAACAGTAGGATAACTAAATATAGTACAAAAATAAAAGTGAAAAAAGTGTCATAAAAAGCATGAGAAATAAGTCAAACATGCCATCAAAGAAAAGAGAATAAGAATATTTTTTTTTATGGAAAACTGGAAAAAAAAAATAAAAAGGGTTCTTTAAGCAGGCCAACCAGCCAATCCATGGGCTAGCGAGCCACAGCCCTGCCCCTAGACAGGCTGGCATTTACCTAGTCTGAGTCCGCCACTTTTGGTGGGTTTGCGGGCCAGACCCATGGGTTACAACTCATTTTACTGGTTCTATAGAAAGTAAACATCTCAAACTTTTCATAAATTTTTAATTTGTAATTTTTAAAAATATGTAGAATTAGATATGAATTTTTAAAGTCATGATATTCTGAATAAGCATTGAACCGGTCGGATTGGATCGCTTAGATGACCGGTTTTGTGATCAAACTGATCAGTTTAGTCTGATTTTAATAGTCATAGTTGAACCAAATGCTTAGTGGCATGTGAATTAGTTAGTTAGGTTTTATATTTAGAATTGAATGTTGACTTTGTTTTGAAAGTGCTGCTGAACCAATCACACCCATGATGAGTTGGCGAAAGTTGCTTCAAAAATTAATGTAGCAAGGGAAGGCAGAAGTCTGACGCCAGACCGACTATGTTGTGAAGAAGAATGGTCATTGACATTTACACTGTCTTCATGCTTCCTCTTCATTAATGCCTCTGGTCTACAAATAGTAGCATAATTTACAAACTATTCATGAAGAGATATCCATTTATGTTTGGGCACCGTAAAAGTTAATCTTGCATCTTGGTTTAAAATTATAAATTTACAGCATTGAGAAACTGCTGTTAGTGATTCTCTTTTCCTTTTTTTCTCAGAGAAATGAGGAATTTTATGGGAGATTGAACCAAACAGTTTTAAGTCATTACTAATTCATATCAATTGATCTATGAAAGTGGGAGCAATGTATAGAGAGCTCAAACATGAAGGCTCATGAATGGTGGAATAGTGGTCCAGACCAGAGACCGTGTTGGAATACTTTTTTGAGTTATTAAAGGTTGGGACCATAAAATGCTTGTCACAGTCTTGATTTCATTTTTTTTCCCTTTGGATTATGAAGCTGTGAACTGTTGGCTGAAAGATATGGTTGCTTACCCACATTCATACAAATATCTCATCTTTCCCCTTCTTCATTTACTTCCTCTTTGTTTCCATTCGTACTTCCTTATATTTGAAATGATTTTTTTGAAAGAAAAAAAAAACAGAGAGAGAAAAATAACTTCGTTACACGTAGCAACAGGAAAAATGGAAAAGACATTATAGCAGGGAAGTTTTTTAAAAATATCTAATACATCATAATCCACGTTTTTAAAGCTGTGATTGTGAAAATGGCCGTCATAAATGTCTCAGTACGAAACAAAAAATAAAACCAATTGGAAGCCATGAATGCCTGTTCTCTGTATTGCGACAATTTCATGTTACATAATTAAGCCAGCTGGATATAAAAGCGAGAATTCTTGCCTTTATTCTCTTATTTGCTTTAAGCAAAATAAAAAGCCTGCCTTCATCTTATCTCACCCTTTTCGTTTCAGAAAATTTAAAGCTCTGATGCTTATTATTAGCACAATTTCTACCATTGAAGAGATATTCAGCTCTATTTATTCTTCATTCAAAACGATTAAGTCTGAATATTATCAGAATCAATTTTAACTTCCAGAAACGCAGAAAAGTTGACATTGGTTCAGGAAAAAAAATAAATGCCTTTAATAGCAATCGCCGTGTGTGTGTGCGTGTGTGTTTTTCAAAAATAAAGGCACAAGCAACTCAATTATGAGTAACAATTGATAAAATAAAAAGCGTATCAGGTAGCTACCTTTGTACTAGCTCAGTAGTGTGACCTGTCGTATATTTCTTCAAAATATGGTAAAATAATTATTGGAATTGGCGAACAAAAAGTAACATATGATTTTTGAACTTGTTGAAAGCAGCAGTTATGACGCTGGCAGTACTGGTTGTGGTTGTTGTAATGAGGTTTTATTGGTGTCTTGTGCATTTAAAGCTTGTGATGAACGTTGTGCATTCAATTCCCAGTGCCAATAACTGCATTTTGGTTTCTTCCCAGCAACCTCAAACCCCAACTCTTCATCATTCTTCACCTTAATTTTGGCTTCAATGCTTGTGAGGAGAGTATATGGCAGCTGGTAATATGGCTACACTCAACTCTCTTCAACTTCTTTCTCTCATATTGATAATGGTGGATTTACAGTCAAGCCTTGCAGAATCGTCACTTCTCGTTCATTTTAGTCGCAAACCACCACCTCTGACGAGGTCCTCTAATGCCATATTCCAGTACCTAGTTAAGAGGTTGGATGGCACCAATGCTTGTAAGAGAAGTGTTTGTTCATTTTCCTGTGAGGTATGTGGTTTCTCTTTATCATTCTTTTGGTAATATGGTTATTTGGGAACCCCTCCATTATTGTTTAAGTTCATCTTTGTCGTAAACCAAGTCTTGATATGAAATATATACATACAATATTACATTCTAGTTCAGGTTGTGAATATGATATAACAGGTGCTCTCTCTCTCTCTCTCTCTCGTGTGTGAAACAGCTTGATGGCAAGGTGTTTCCTTGCCGAGCCAATGGCATTGTGTTGAGGAACTTAACTATAAACGATGAGCATAACTTTCTTCTCAATGTTACTACAAACAAAGGAGAAACAAGTTCGTCAACTTACTCATGGTTTATAGGTGATTACCCACAATCTCTCTTGTTTGAGAGAAAATTAAAGAGAAATGTCATTTTCTCTTATTTAAGTTTGCTTTCTGATGGTTTCACAATAGACAGAATACCCCCAACTGCAATCATCTCTTGTGAGCAGACATATACAAATGCCAAGAGGTTATCAGTTGATATCACATTCAGCGAACCATGCACTGGACTGGGTGGATTTATTTGTCTGAACTCATCCAACTGTGATGTAAGTTGGTTTCTAATGACTAGAACTATGTTTGTAAGCATCTGCTATTATTTCTTAAAAGGTTTTAAATATTTAAATGCTGGTTCCTCCTGCAAGGTCCTCGTGATTGGTCCAGCCCATGTGCTTGCTTCTTCTCTGCACATTATTAGACCAGGCACTCACTATAGTCTTGAAGTGATTCTCTCCTCAAAAAGCGCATATGGGCGTGCAGTAATCCAAGTTGCGGATAATATTTGTGCGGATCAAGCTGGAAACAAGTTCAAGATAACCAATAGTTCTTCTTTGGTCATTCACTTTGGTAAGGTTCTAGCTGCCAAATTAATATACTAATTTTATGTTTAATTAGTATTGTTTTGGCACTGACAGTTCAGTTTGGTGGCTTAGATAGAAGACCAGTTACAGTCGATTTCTGGACTTCAGTTCCATCATATGAGTTGGTAATTAACAAAGTCCCAAGAACAGTGATTGCAACTAGTAAAACAGAAGACCTGACAATTTTCTTGGACTTCAGCATTCCCTTAATAAATTCAACTAAGCAGATTCTCAACGCATTACGTGTCAATTCTGGTATCTTAGTTCCTTTCCAAGTCAGACATAATGAGACCCGTCATTTTGCTTTTAAAGTAAGCAGATAACTTGTCTGAATCCCTTGTGCTGTTTTATAACAATCATATTTCTCTCTACTGATAGGTTTGTGGTTTTCATTTTAAAGCTCAATAACATCTCAGGAACTAAGATCATCACGGTTGACTTACTAGCTTCTACAATATTTGGCAGGACAGGCACTCCTGTCTCACCTGTTGCTCCTATTACATTCCTTTATGGTATGCCATACTCTGCTCACCACATTACTCATAGGATTCTCTTAGCAGCTTCTACTTTATGCTAAGCCCTAAATTTTTCTGGCAGATTCAATGAAACCGGGTGTGACATTAAGGACCAGTTCACAAAGTGTAACAAAGGAATCTCACATCAACATAATTGTTGAGTTCACAAAGCCAGTCTTTGGCTTTGAGGCCACTATGGTAGAAGTAATGGGAGGAAGACTAATCAGGCGAGTGAATTGGGCAATTCAGTATGTATAGTACTAAAAAACAAGTTCATGATCCTACCTACATGATGATTCAGGTAAAGTTAAAATTATTGCTATTTTAATTTATTGAGATGTTTGATTTTTGTTTCATGTAGGTTAAAGGAACTATCAAGAGCTCTATATTCGTTATCTGTCCAAGCAGAAACTCAAACAGTGGTGTCAGTTAC
Source organism: Inga oerstediana (assembly GCA_963210345.1). Classification (NCBI taxonomy): domain Eukaryota; kingdom Viridiplantae; phylum Streptophyta; class Magnoliopsida; order Fabales; family Fabaceae; genus Inga; species Inga oerstediana. The sequence continues at coordinate 6,210,724 of OY723401.1, forward strand.
CGTTCCTGCAGGGAAGGTAACTGATATTTCAGGAAACGAAAATATGGCATCTAACCAAATTGAAGTAAAGCATTGTATGGATTATTCTTTTCTTTCTGCATATGGTTACTATTCTTTTTCTTAGTACTGAACTTTCATCTTCTTAGTATTGAGACTTAAATGCTCTTTATTTAAATCAATCAATTAATTGCAGGATGAGTGATGTGCACTTAACAGAAATACCTGATACATTAATACAGCAATGTAGAATCTCACGAGTATATACTGCTGACTTACATGTAGACAAATATATGTTTAAAAACGTCCGTTAATCTTTAAGCAGAGCTTCAGATATTACTATGTTTGTATTTATAACCTGTACATGATCTCCTCAGATTCCACTCCTGCAATATCCATTGCATTACATTCATTTGTGAGCGCTGGGACAATTGCTACATCACTTGTAGCTGCTATATTTTCACTGTCTTTTGCAAATCTAGAAGCAATAAGCACACTTGCTTCAGGAGGTACAAAATGTGCTGCTTCCAGTCCATCAACGAATCTACATGTAAATATTGAAGCATTTGGCAACAATTATGCATTTATCAGAGCTCAAAAAATATATAAAAAATCTCTAAAAAAAGTATGGGTTGCCTTGCAGGGAATGATAGGACACTTACAGGTCTTTGCCCTCTCAGGTTGGTTTTCAGTAAATCAACCTATCGAATACTCTGAGGCAACAAGAGGTCTCCAGTGGCTCATACCCCATCACAAGCTTCCTTGGGAAGATGTTGGTACCTCAACCTCAGGCAACAAAGGTTTTCCAGAAAAAGAAAACTTTTTTAGTATAAATGATGGATTGTTTGTGAGGGCCAAGTCTTATAACAGGGACCGCCATCAAAATGACTCTACAAACTATTCATATGCTGGACATGTAGCCGCACTTCCAAGTGAGAATAACTCAAAACCTGGCTGGCTACCCCATCAGCACAACTTCAGTATAAAAATGACATCCTTTGGTCAACCTCTCAGTTCTGGTGAATATCTTAGTTATTTCTTGGTGAGTATGAAGTATCATTTTTTAGAACGTGTACGCTAGTACTTAGTATAGAGCATTTCACAGTTAAATTATTTGCCTTGTAGAGAGGAGAACCGATGTCAGCAAGCAATGTCATCAAGAAACTGGGAAATTACAAAGGGTATAGCTTTACGATTACCTTTATGGTTAAACATTAGATTCAAGACAATCACTGTCACAAGACTTCTAAGTTTGTTATATCCACTAGTGGCAGATTGAACTTCTGATTTTGCGTGGATGAAAATTATGAGGTTGTTTTCTCCAGGTGGCTTGAATTGGAGAAGAACTTGTTCTGGCTTGGTGTGGGAGGAGGCAGTTTAATTTTAATTCATGCTTTCGTCATATTATTCTTGAGATGGAGGACTGGAATATCACCTCAAGGCAGTCTATCAGTTCCTAGGCTTGAGCTCCTTCTTCTGATTCTCATGCTGCCTTGCATTTCTCAGTCTTCAACATTTGTAATAAAAGGTAAGAGACTACTTTTTACTGTCTTGTTTCAGTCATCTATATTTGCAGGATTATGTACACTGATGTGTTGAGACTATACTTATGTGCAGGTGGTACGGCCAGGGGAATTATAACCGGGGCTTTGTTGTCAGCAATTCCTGCAGCATTCATCTTATCAGTATCCCTGTTTTACTTTATTGCAATTTTCTCTGGAAATTTTGTCCAGTATAAAGAAGTTGGGCAATTAGTAAACGAAGAAGCATGGTACAGGAGGTTTTGGTTCTTCTTTACTGGGAGGTCAACAGATGGAAAGTGGTTTTACAGGGAAGAACTACCTTCATCATTCCTCCCAAGAATTGGGATTCTTTTTGATAGCTGTAAGGGTTGTCCAGTGCCTGTTTTTGTTGATCAAGACGATTCAAACACCCGCATGAAATGGGCTAAAAATGGTCAAAGTGGGATTGGAAGAATGAAGGCAGTGAGCTCAGATGGCAGCAATAAAGAAATCAAAATTTCATTGTCCAAGAGGGTTTTAGGCCGGGCAAGATCATTTTATATAGTTTTTGATCTATTAAGAAGGGTTGGTTTGGGAATCTTATCTGTTGCTTACTCACCAGAGAAATCAAGTAAAAGTCTGCTTGCATTGATAATTACATCAATACAGTTCATTTATCTTTTCACCTTCAAACCATACATAAGGAGGAGCGTCCAAGTAGCAGAAAGTGTTTCCCTCTTGTGTGAGGTAGGTGTGTTTGGTATATTCATAGTTCAGAATCTGAATAACTCAAACCTGATTGAAGGCAAGACATGGGGATTGGTTCTGTTAGTTCTTCTTTTGGCTTCTTTTATTGCTCAGCTTACCAACCAATGGTACACTATGATAATATCACTATCAAGATTCTCACAACCCCACAAGAATTCTTTTAGGCATGGAATAAAATTTGCTGCCAAGGGAGCTATCTTGCCTTTCCTTCCCAGGCAACATTGGTGCAGAGTTATACAGACATCCTCCCAACCAAATGCAGGGATAGTTCCAGTAAATCCTCTGCGTTCAGAAACAGAATTTGAAAGAAGAAATAGAACCGGGTATATGGATCCAACTAACGCCATGACAGCTACTATAGTCCCTGTCCTTGGTTCAGCTACACCAAGCCCCAATCTTATTGAAACAAGAGATCCGATTCCAGAGATAGATATCAGTGAGAATATAGAAGTGGAGGGTAAATGGCTAAAAGGACACAAGGCTGGGCCAAGAAATGAGCTAAAGATGTTGAGGGAGCTGGCAAAAGCTAGTTTCTCTGGTAAGTCCCGAGTTGAAGAAGCTAGTACCAGCTACAGCTGGAAGAAATAATCTTCCCATTCAGCAAAGATGCAGATCCTAATTTTTTTTTTTTGGAAAAAATCAATTTCCAATTCTTCAATTATCTTTGTATATCTTCTCGTGTGTTAATGCTCAAATCACAGCCCTGATTGTAATTTCCTGAGGAGAAAACCCATTCAACTAAATTTATCTAGTGCAACTGAGAAAACGTTCAACAAATGACTTCCTTTATGCAAACAACAGAAATGCAACTCTGAAACCAAAAACTTCAGGACCATTAAGTTGTGTCAGGCAAGATACAATTCAAATCGTTGCTATGCTGCTATACTAGTAAGCAAACAAGGCAATGAAGAGTGAAGGCACCACTACAATACTTTTCTGAAAAAATTGAATCAATCTCGTGATACAGAGAATTTTTTTTTTAATCAATTTTATATGAAGGGAACAAAAAAATTAAGTGATCAAATAGGGGGGAAAGGTACAATCAAACAAACCACTAAGACATTATCTATTATTACAGGAAGGCTATAACATATATTGGGGGGTTAAGTTACAGAAAAGCTAAAAATCTTCATCCATCGTGAACACATGGACGGCACCATTGCCATTCAAACTGGACATAACAGAAGCCTTCTGATATTCTCCAACACGCTTCTCGAAGAAATTGGTCTTACCCTGCAACGAAATCAGCTCCATCCAGTCGAACGGGTTCTGAACATTGTATAACTTTCCGTATCCCAAAGCTCCCAGCAACCTGTCAGCCACAAACTCTATGTATTGGCTCATCAGATCGCCATTCATCCCCACCAGAGCACAAGGCAGAGCATCACACACGAACTCTCTCTCTATATTCACTGCATCACGAACTATACTCTTAACCCGCTCCTCACTCAGCTTCTTCTTCAGCAGTGAAAAAAGCAGGCAAGCAAAGTCACAGTGAAGCCCTTCGTCCCGTGAGATCAGCTCGTTCGAAAAGGTGAGACCGGGCATCAACCCACGCTTCTTCAGCCAAAATATCGCGCAGAAGCTGCCCGAGAAGAAAATGCCCTCCACGCAGGCAAAGGCAAGCAAACGCTCTGCAAATGTTTCTGAACCATCGATCCAGCGAAGGGCCCACTCGGCTTTCTTGGCCACGCAAGGAACGGTCTCTATGGCGTGAAACAAACGGTTCTTCTCATCCGAATCTTTGATGTAGGTCTCCAACAACAGACTGTACATCTCGGAGTGGATATTCTCGATGGCGATCTGGAAGCCATAGAAGGCGCGGGCCTCGGAGACCTGAACCTCCTTCATGAACCGGCCGGCTAAATTTTCGAGGACGATACCATCGGAGGCAGCGAAGAAGGCAAGGACATGGGTGATGAAATGCTTCTCTCCCTGAGCGAGAGATTCCCAATCACGGACGTCCTGAGAGAGATCGACCTCCTCAGCAGTCCAGAATGAAGCCTCGGCCTTCTTGTACATCTCCCATATCTGAGGGTATTGTATTGGGAACATACAGAATCTGTCTGGGCTTGGAGTGAGCAAAGGCTCTTCTGGGATGGCAGGCATATTGTTAATAGACCTAATTCAAGGATCGAAAGAAGATTGAATTTGAAAGTGAAGGAGAAGGAGAAGATGTGGAGGCACGAAGAATGAAGAAGATGAAGTGGGATTATATAAAAGAGGAGGAAGAGCGGGAAGAGATGGATTGAAAGATTGAGAGGGAGCGGGTGATTTGAAAATTGCGGGAGAAGCTTGCGGGAGACTGAAGTGGGAGGGATAATTTGGGGAATTCAGATCGTGATTTCGATAACAGGAAAGTTTGAATCTACGAGCTTCTTGTGCGGCCTCATTTGAATGTTTGGAAATTTTGGTGGGAAACGTTGTGGTGCGCCCTCCGTTTTCAGTTTTTAAATCAATCACTGTACTGTGCCGTATAAAAAATTTATTAAGAAAAAAACATGTCTTTTGAGAGTTGAGACTTGTCCGCATCTCCGCCAGCAAAATAAATAATTTAATTTTTTTAGAGCATATTGCAATTTTTTAAGAATAAACAGGGTATCTAGATCCTAATATTAGTGTGGTGTCTTCAATTATAAGACCAGAAGGTCACAGATTCACACACCAATAAAGACATTGAGGCCAAGATATATCCCATTTGTCATAAATGGATTGGGAAATAATAAATTGCTATGAGTTAGTTGCATCCTTCGGACCTTAGTTCAGATAAGTCCAAGTTTTTCTCATCTCATGCTCAAGGACACTTTAGAACTTTCCGTTTTTACGGATGTTCTGGTACTTATCAGTTTATCATTTCTTCAGTAATAGGATCATGATCAGATTCTTTCTGATGCACAGGTTCCTCATAGAGAGGTAAGTGCAAAGTATATTTGAATCTTTCACAAAGATAGAGATGATATGTTAAGAACACAGATTTTCAGAAGAAGATGTCTATTTAGAACGAAGACGTTGTATTTCACAAGTGGAGGATTACAACTTTTTTTTTTCGATTGCCCTTACATTTGCTGGAGCATCAAATTTATAGCAAGAAAACGATTAGAAAAAACAAAGCATGCATAGTACAAACTCGTGGCTGACATGATTATAGATATCTGTCAGGCTTTTTTTTTTACACTGATACACTCGACAAATCTTTTGAAGCACGCGGTCATAAAGTACACTGACATAACTTTTGGACAAGACAGGACGTGGATAATCAGGATGTTGCCAATACTTCTGAACGATTAGGATATTGCCGACACTTTTGAACAATCAAGATTTAATCTTTGTAGATAGTCTCGTGATCATCATTGAGAGATAAATTATTATTGTCGTGATCACCATAGAGCTCAACACATACTCGATGTGAATCTTATGAGTAATCTTGAGAACATTCTAGATAGATCAAGTCAAAAGCCTTTTAGATTGAGGCCCGAGTACAGTATGGTGGGACGTCCTGAGGTAGAACGGGCTAAGGCAATTTGAGATCTTTAGGCTATGAGGCTTGGAACACCTGGGATGAAGTTCCTGGTAGAGAAAAGCTGAGTTGTGAATAGTCTTCATATGGATCTTGAGAATCTTGGAATTTAAAGGCCAAGTATTCTTGTGGGAATTTGGTTAGATGCCGATAGAGAGAGAAATCCTTGAGTAACATAACCAGTTTTTGGAGGAATAATTCCTTGGTATAGGTCATATTCTTCTTCAGCTGGAATAGGGCCTAGGAAATGGCAATTAGTCTTCAGTCGAACGCTGATTTGCCCTAGAGAATGACCAAGTTCTTGGAGAGTCTATGAATTATGACAAACCCAATCAAAAGGAGAATTTCACAGTTCTGCTGTTCTACTAGAATAAAGTCTATCTGAGTGGCCAAAGCAACACGTATGAGAGTTTATGTTATCCTTGCGCTGCCTTCACTCGAAGCGCATGTGATGCCACGTATGATATGAAGGCCAAGGGGGGAACCGAAGCCACATAAATTAATTTTAATACAAAACAAGCCCCCCTTTATAGGCCAAGCTTTTATTGGGCCGGCTATATAGACCCAAGCCTAAAAACTCCATTATTTAATTATTTTTTTAATATTATCATCCAGTATTCGGTTCGGGTTTCGTAATTGCCCATCTTAACACAAGTGTCTCCTCTAGAATTTAAACATAAGACCCAAGGGATCTAGAAGGCCTTACCTCCCTAAATCAACTCTATGTTTGTTTTAATTGTTCTTTTTTATATTATAATCTGATATCCAATTTGGAGTTCGGAGTTGCCCTCCTACAACTTCATTTAATTGTTCTTGCCAACTACTCCCCATGTTCTTATTTATAAGCAACTTTATCTCTCATGATATTTGTCCTTTTTATAAGCAACTTTCACTTTTTCTCTAAAAATGTAAGCTTATTTTTCCTATTTTTACCCTTATCAAATACTCATTCTTTCTCATATCTTATACTTATTATGTGTGCGTTTGAAAGAGCTTATTTTTGGGCAATAAGTACTTATAATTCGTGATTCACGGTATACGAGGTAAGTATGTGAGAGAAGTTTTTTCTCGGCTTGCGTAATAAGGGCTTATTTCTCAAATAAGCCCTTATTTAAGCTCTCCCAAACACACACTATCTCTCATACTTTTTATCTATTCTCTCTCCTATACTCTTTTCATAAATAGGGGTATATATGGAAAAAATATGGCATTTTTTACATTCTTATTACTTTTAACTATCAGTTCGTTTTGCGCAATTAAGGAAAAAGTTACTTATAAATAGGACTGAATGGAGTATTATTTTAGATTTCATTATAGGAAAAAAGACAGAAAAATACATTGGAAAGAGCAAAAGGATAATTGAAGGAATTGAATTTCAATATTCCCAAATCAATTCCAATATACTCCTTCTTATTCAAAATATAAAAATCAAACTTGCGAGGAGGTTTTATTTTTTATATAAGATATACTTTATTTTCCCCACAATTTAATACCTTTTTCAATTTTACTCATAACTAATTATATGCGTCTCTTATCTTTTTTTTTTTTTCATTTATTCCCTCTCATCTCCTTGTTCACCCAATTTCTCTCCCACTCACTCTCCCTCTCCAAGGTTTTTTAGGAATGTAATTTATATTTTTTACATGTTTATTGTATTTAATTAGTTTTAATTAACTTTTTGAGTTGGGTAATTTAATTATTAAGCGTTTATATTTTGAACCAGATGTATTATTGATTTGAAATTTTAAAATTTTAGGAAATGTTATGAAATTACATCATCACCCTCACCTATATTTTTTTGGAAAAAAACCCCAATACCCTTGATCGGCTGTCGCCCTTGGAGCTTTGGCGTTGGCCCAATCAGCCACTAGATCTCTTGTGAACTTGCCCCAGTCAGCCACTAGATCTCTTGTGACTTTGCTGGCAACCGACCATCGAAACTCCTAGGGCTTAATATATCTTTTTTGTTTGAATTTCTGAAATAAAAGTAATTAATATCAAAAACAGAATAGTTAATAGTGAAATCAAGGTCCTTGTTGTTGAACATTTAGTAACAAGGTCCATCCAGTCAAAACGGGTTTGGAACATTGTATAACTTTTTGTAACCCAAACCTCCCGAGTCCTAGCAACCTACCTGTTAGTCACAAACTTTATCTATTGGCTCATCAGATTGCCGCTCATCCTGGCCAGAGCGTAAGGCAAGCACATCACACACACACTATATATATATGTACATATATCAACCGGGTCACAAACAATACTCTTCACCCACTCCTCGCTCATCTTCTTCCTTAGCAGTAGTACTAGGAAATCGGGTGAGCCCGCACCCGACGGGCTGGCCCGACACGGGTTGGAGCCCGACGGGTTGGGCTCTTTTGAGCCCGACCCCTAAACGGGCTGCATCTGCCCGTTTAATCGGGCGACAGGCTAGCCTATGAGCCCGATTAAACACTGGGTTTTTTTGAAAAGTGCAGCCTAAATCCTTTTTTTTCGGTCAGAATGCAACTACAGCCCAAATCTAATGTAGGTGGATTGTTTTCTTTTTCTTTTTCTTCCAACGTAGCCCAATGTTTTAGCTTATACTACTCATTAGGAATTTCAAAGATGAAAGTATGAAACCATCAATAAACATGGATTTTGAAACCTACCCATACAATTTTGTTTCTATCCAAATAATGACATTTATTAAAGAAGTATAAAGGAAAATTTTTTTCCCCTTTATTTGAAATTTGTAAGATTGTAATAAGCACAAAAACAATAAAACTTGAAATGCAACAAAAGTTATCACTTATAAAGCAAAGCGAGCAGAGCCATGCATACTTACAGCGAGAGAGGCCTCTTAGAAGGGACCAGCGAAAAGCAAGAGAAGGATAACAAAAAAATTTGCAAATGGTAAGGCAGTAACCATAAACATCAAACTTAGTCAGGAGATAAAAGCTAAGCAACTTGCAGCCAAGACAACATTTAAGAAGGCCAAACTTAAAAGAGTAAATCAAAATAAACACAAGTCCCTGCTTGGTCTATCAAAAGAATATGGAAGATTATGCTTAATGATGCAATAAGCAATGATTTCTCACACCTTGTTCGGGTCAATTTTTCTAAATCTAACAATCCCTGCTTGGTCTATCACCATAGCACTAATATCCTTGTATTTTGGGAGTGATTTACATTGTTCAACGTGACATCGAAGGTGTGAAGTCCCACAATCCTTGCTTCCCACAACATATGGTTTCCCACACCCATTACATTTAGCTTTCTCCTTGCCATCATGCCAAGTTTTGTAAAGTATCTCTAAACGTCAGATGTGGTACACCTCGCCTTTTTACTTGGAGCAAGAGCATCTTTATTTTGTGTTTATAAACAAGAAGAGTCAGGTTGAACATGTTGCTCAGATTGTGTTGGCACACCATCAACATCCATTGCAGAAGGTCTACTACTGTCAACATTCTTTCTTTTATTACCTTTATCCTCATCATTGACATTTGTAATTGTAGCTATCTTTTTATAACAAAATAATAAAAAAGTCCAACACATTGCAACAATTATACAATAACAGTAGAAATCAAGATTAGCATTTAGCAGCATAATTGGAAAAACAATTCTACCAAGCAATTCAAAATACATATTACCACCAAAATCATTTTTAGGTTCCAATGTTCAAAATTCATATACCTGAGAGTCTGAGAGAGAGAAAACGGACGACGAAGGAGACGAGAGTGTCAAAGAATCAAGGCCACAGTGGAGAAAGCCACTCATTCAGAATTCAGAGACATGGGAGGCTGGGACTACGTGGCTAGCACAAAATTATAAGTTTATAACAACAACTAACCACATATAAATAACATGTTTCATAGAATGATATGGAGGCAAGCACTAAATACAATCATGTTCATGTAGGACCTAAAAATAATTTCCATCAACTTTATAGTTAAGCAAATATGTGTGTGTATATATATATATATAATATCCTATTCTTGTGGATGAATTACATATAATGACACACACACACCAATGAGGCAATGACACCATTAAGCCACAACAAGAATTACATATAAGGTTATTCACACATATCTAATGAAGAATGATCACTCTCTTGTTCTTCTTGATACATGCAAACTAGCACAATACTAGCCTATACTTGTATTTTTTTCTTTTTGGGGTCAAAGAGCCTATTGTTAAATTATATGACATGATCACGTCACATCATCTTCCTTCGCATATTCAGCTAAAAGGTGTTCATAGAGAACCAAATGGCTAACATTAAACTTCTAACTGATCAAAGTAACTACAAAGCAGAAAAATCAATCCAAAGATTAGAAGAAAGAAAACTGACAAGTCAAACAGAGAAGCGTGTGCTGGCCAAAAAACAAAATCAGAGGCTCAGAGCAGCGTGAACCGATACAGTCTCAATCAAATTTAATTTGCTCCTTTCAAAGACTGAATTACTAGATGAGTTCAATGATTACTTGGCTCATTTCACTTTTTAGTCGGTTTATCCTATAAGTATTAGGATCACAGTGGAGAAACCTTACTGGCTCTATGGCTCACTGCCTCGCACAGCGGACGGGGAAGAGTGGAGGACGGAGGTGGTTGCTGAGAGGAAGAGGCGAAAGCCGAAGAAGGAGAGTGGGAAATAGAGCTGGTAATTTTGGCCACCCGCCAGCCCGCCCAAAATAAATGTTAATGGGTTGCCATTTCGGCGGCCCGTTTAAATTTGGGCTGGCGGGTTGGCTTGTTTTTTTTTTTTGTTTTTTTTGTTTCTTTAAATAAAATAAATTCAAATACCCTTACTACCTTTCATTTGATGTCGTGTTTAATTAATTTCCTATACTTTTTATTTGACATTTTTATTTTTATATTATATTTATTTATTCTACTATCATTAAATTTAAAAGAGATGTGTTTTTATGTTTTTGTTATGTGAGTAGATGAAAAAAAGGAAAATAAGAATGAAATTGACTTCATAGCACAAATGTATAAAAGAAAAGAAATATGATATGAGCAGGTAAAAAAGAAAGAGAGTAAAAAAATTTTTAAAAAAAGTGAAACTAAAAAAAAAAAATCCGCCAACCCGTCTAAACGGGCAAAAGCCAGCCCGCGAAGGGGGTGGGCTGGTGCTAAAGCTCCCAACCCGTGTGGGCTGGCCCGCAACCTACAGGCCAGCCTGTATTACCAGCACTAGTGGGAGACGAAGACTGCTAGACGGAGACCAAGAGGTGAGGCCATGATTCGCCACCCAGAAGACAAGATCGGCCACCCACCACCGCAGCAGTGGACCACCGCCCACCAGTAAGGTAGTCGCCGACGAAGAGGGACACGAAGACGAACAGGGCGAGCCGGCGATAGAGCTAGGGTTTGGATTCGGTAGTTCGGTGTGTGCCGTGCCTGTGTAGAGTCGAGATTGAAAGAGTGAAATCTGAGAAAGGAAAAAAGAATCTGAACCCGTGCTCGTGAGTGTGTGTTGGCAGGGCATTGGGGGGAAACTTTTTTTAAAAAGTTTTTATTGGCTAAACGGGTTGGCCCGTTTAACCCACGGGTTAAAAGGGTTTAACCCGTTTAGCCCGTTTTTTAAACGGACTAGATTTCTCCAGCTCGAACCCGGGGCGAGCTAATGGGCCTAACATGCCAGCCCGTCCCGTTTTACCGGTACTACTCAACGGTGAATAAAGCATGCAAAGTCATAGTGAAGTGCTCGTGAGATCAACTCATTTGAGAAGGTGAGACCCAGCATCAACTTGCGCTTCTTTTGCCTAAAAATCGCGCTGCAGCTGCCCCAGAAGAGAATGCCCTCCACGCAAGGGAAGGCAAGCTGTCACTTTGTAAATGTTGCCGAACCATCTGTCCCGCGGTTTGAGTTTTTTTTCTTCTTTAAAAAGTGAGGGCAATAATATAATTTCTTAATATTTCCCAACACTTGTTAATTCCAAACCATTGGAATGGATTTAGGAATATTAAAATTCAACACCGTCGTTATACATTTGCTATTTGCAAGATATTTTTATGTATTTTTCCCTTGATAATATGGATATAACGTTAAGTAAAGGGAAGACGTTTCAAATCACCTTTAATTAATTGTCATTGATATTATTTTTAAATACTGATATTTTTGATCTTGTGGGGAGGGGTCGGGTTGGTTTGGTTTGCCGTCCATATTAGAAGAGAGATCGCCTTGTTATACTGGCGAGGACTGCCATCCAAGTTTTCCAATCATATGAATCAATTACGGCTATGACATGAACCCAAAGCTGAAGCCATTGTCATTTAACGGCAATTCCAACAAACAAGGTACCGTAGCTGGTAGCCGACGACAACATTATTTAATGATGGATCGCTGCTCGCTGCTCGCTGCTCGCCCTCGCTAATGATTATGTTTTTAATTCGTGTCTTTTCCCCATTTTTCTCCTAAACAATCCGACAGGGCTTTTGACTCCCCCCGTCCCCCCTCCTTACAAGTGAACTGGAATCCCATCAAAGAAACAAAATGCATGCGGTTCTTTTGCTTAGGATCAGATCTATGATAGCAGTCCCGGGCAATTCATACAGAGGGGCGCCATTTCACCCCATTCAACTAAGCTTAACTTCATTTCATCTTCACTTCAAACATCTCCACCAGTCCTACAACGTTTGTTTTGATAAAATTCATTTCATCAATAGTGAAAATCTGGGGGAGAAAAGATGTGAACATCCTAAATATGAGCCTGATTTTCATTTTCCATCATACACCTCCCTGATGAACAGTGTTAATAGAATAATTCGCACACTGATGACACATTGGCTATTCTCTATTACAGGGAGATGAGCTGCTGCTAAGTGCTAACAGAACAATATTCTAGTAATTATAGCTAAACCCACGCCCCCAATATCTCCACATCAGGGACATCTGAACTCCTGTATGCCTTTATCACCTTTAGACTAATTCTTCCTTCTCAGATCTTTGATAACACAGATTTGATGCAGTCAGCTTCAACATTCGTTACAAAAGAAAGCCGCATCGATCCTAATAAGAAGGAAGAGTTGGTCTGCAGACTGATGTGAAGGCTATTTTACTGCTTCCTTCTAGGTGGTGCAGAATTTGATCCAACTTCACGCCGAACAGCTCTAGGGACAAATGTCAAACCATGAGTGTGCCGGCGACCAAAGCTGACCGATGATGGAGTTGAGTCCGAAGTACTCAATTTAGAGACTGCCGTTACAAGGCCATCCATGGTTGCATTATCCACTTCCATTGTTCTTCTATCATTCTCCTTGTCTGTAGCTTGTTTCAGTTGAATCCTCTGCCTTTGTTTCTTTGATGGTCGAGCCTTCTTAAAAAACTCAAATGAAGTGGGGAACTTATGCTTGTCAATCAGATGCTGCTGCCTACTCTTGTAACTTTTAAACTTTAAACCACAGCCTTCCACTAAGCATTCATACTGTCAGACAAGGATATAAGGATCATATTAATTTCTCAGAGCTCTGAAAAAGGAAGAAAGCATGTGGGTTCAAAAATGATCCGTCTGTTGAACTTTAAACTTTCAAAACAAGTGTAAAGTCACAGTTTAAAAAAGGGGGAAATAAGAAGAATAATTGTGAAATCCTAATTCCATCAAGAATCCAATCTCAATTCTTCAACTGAGAATCAAAATGTACAATGAAGGCAGTTTTATAAGAAACCATTACATGCCTACAAATATGAATGGAAGTTAGAAATACTTGCCACATCATAGCCACGAGCAGCCTTTGCTTGAAAGAATGAATCATGCACTTCAGAAACATGCATGCTTAGAAGGCGAGATGTTGGGTAGACTCTAGAACACACTGAACAAGAGGCAGTATGCCTTGCATTATAATGACTCTCAAATTCCTCCAAGGAAGTCAAGCGTGCTCCACAACCAGCAATGGGACAGAAGACTTTCCTGCGCAAAGAACAGCAAAAGAATCGGGCACACATGGGGTAATTTTATTACCAGGCGCAAAAACCATCATACTGAACAAGCAAAATCTTTAACAGACTAAGGTCTTGAGTGTGATACAAAGTTTCGTTCTGCTATGTAGAACAATGGCTGAAGTATTAACAATATCATACAAAATTCCACCATATAGCAGCAACCTCAAAAACTCCAAATTCTACTAGCATCAATCAAATGAGTAAGACATAAAGCAGTGTATTTGGCTAACACACTTCACTCTCAGGAGTCTAGTATATTATATAGAATGAGGGATTATCCATTTTTCTTTCTTCCTTTTTGGTCTCAGAAGTAGCAATTATCAGAGCCAACTTCTTAAAAGTATATAAATACCCCAGCCTAGATGCCTCAATCATAATCCTACAGTAAATGGCAAGTTTCAAAAAATAAAAATATCAATGCTTTACAGTCTGCCATAAGAACCAGCAAGATAACAAACATTACCTGGATTCTTCTCCTATTAAAAGCTGTTGCTTCTCTTCGGCAGTTAATTCCAAGGCAACCTTGAAATCAAACAAAAAGTTTCCACTTGAACTTTCAGTAAGTGCTATGATTAAGCCGACAAGAAAGATCGAAAGAACGTTGCACTAAACACAGATAGAGCACGGGAAACTAAAAACACAGCGACATGTCAAAATGTCCGTCACGAGGAAATGAAACAAAACGATATTTTTAAAAATCGTAGTTCGCGATTGAGGCAGAAGTACAACTTAATGGGAAAGGGGGACGAGTTTGGTGATATAACATATTGGGAAGTATTCATAAATAGAGTGAAAAGGGGAAAAGAGAACCTGTTTTGCAAGAAGTTCCCGTTCGATATTACCGGGAGCAAAGAAAGGAGCGTGCGGGCCGAAACGGCGACGGATGGCTTTCCAGTACGGGAACCCTGATTCTAGCTTCTCCTCCACATCCATCGCCATGGTCGATTCTTCTTCAGTACTTGCTAAATCAACAGTGAAGCTGTGAAGGGTTGCGAATTACGATCGAACCGAAGCTGTTAAATTTTTCAATTTAATTTTGAATGGAAAGGTGGAGTCAGGTTGTTTTTGGAGAGATAGGACAAACAGAATCGTTTTTTTTTTTTTTTGGGTCAGAAGGGCCAGGCTGGTTTTTTTTTTTTTACTAGATGGGTCAGTCTGGTACTCGTTTAACCAAACAGAAACAGTGACATTCATTTACTGTTTTCGGAAAAATCACTGTTTCATCTTCTGCATCATAAAAATTTATAAAAAAATCTCAAACCAAATCCCTCTATAAAAAAGAAATTTTTAGAAACTGTGTTGTGATGAATTTGAAATGTAAAATTATTTTTTCTCCCATTGAATAAAGAGTAAATATTCAATTTTAATAATAATATTTTATGTCAGGAATATCTGATACTATTTAATTTTTTAGAGTGTTAAAACACCCATAAACGTTACAAATTAGGCAATTTTACTAAATACGTTAACTTGGAGCAAAACAGCCGTTACTGAGTCCCACAAGATGATTTTTTTAAAAAAACAAATTGCTTCTTGCTCTGCTATCTCTCAATTACAGACGGCACTAGATCTCTTGCTTTCTTCTTCCTTCATCACCATCTTCACCTGTATAAACCACTTCTCTTGGAACTTGACGACCACAAATGGGTTCAAGATCATCGCGGTGGGGCCGGACTTGGGCTCCACAGCCATTGACGCCGTTAATGGAAGGTCCCAACCCTGAGATGAAAGAAGAAGGTCTCAAAAAGGAGACCTCATGGGAAGCCATAAGAGAATGGTTCAGAGCTCAGAAAGTTTCTCCCACAGGACCAACTTTCTCTTCCTCAACCGCATTTTGTGCAACAATTCAAGCCAAAACTCAAGACTTAAGGCTATGCTTCTCGATGTCCTTGCCTGCCCCTTAGCTCCAATCCCATTAGCCCACGATCCTGTACACACCATACCCATCAAAGATATCCCATTCGTAAGATCTTTCTTCATAGCACATTTTCATCTTTCTTTCTGTTATACTTAATTCTAAGATGATATATTATTCTCAAATAGGAGAACTCAACGGCCAAGTACATTATACAACAGTATTTGGCGGCGACTGGGAGTCTGAAACAGCAGAAGAAGGAGACGAAGAATATGTGTGCCACCGGAACGGTGAAGATGGTTTACTGTGAAACGAAGATCTTGAAGGGGGGAAATGTCAGTTTGGGGACAAGAAGCAGCGACAATGGCCGCTTCGTTCTGTGGCAAAAGCTTCACAGAATGTGGTCGCTCGAATTGGTCGTCGGTGGCCACAAGGTAGTCACCGGCAGCAACGGCAAGGCCATGTGGCGCCATACTCCTTGGCTCGGCACCAATGCCGCCAAAGGCCATCAACGACCACTCTATCGCATCATTCAGGTAATGAAACTTCTAGTGCGAAGGAGAGAGAGCAGAGCAAGAAGAAATTTTTCAAAAAAAAAAAAAAATCACCGTGTGGGACTGCTCTAAGTTAACAGATTTGGTAAAATTACCCTCAAATAATGTTCATGTGTATTTTAGTATCCTAAAAATCTTAATATTATCAGATGCCATTGACATAAAACATTGTTATTAAAATTGCATCTTCACCCTTGAATAAAAAAGGAAAGGAATATCATATGTCTTTTTTGACAAGTGATTATGTCTATTTTGACAACTGGATGAATTATTTTGACAAGTTCATTTTCCTCCTCGGAGAAGTTTTGAAATTTCAAAACTTAATGTCCCTGCTTTGACAAGTGTATATATCTTTTTTATAAGTGTTTATGCCTATTTTGACAACTACATGAGTTATTTTGATAAATTCATTTTCCTCCCTGATAAGAACAAGATGCATAAAGGAAGGGCATAATCTATGAGGAGTTTCAAAGAATCATATTATCTATAATTGAAAAAGAAAGTGATGAAATTTGTTTAAACTTTAAAGTTACCTTTAAAATTTCAAAACTTTTCCAAGAAAGAAAATGAACTTATCAAAATAGTTCATCCAGTTGTCAAAATAGGTATAAAAACTTGCAAACAAAAAAACATATGTTGTTCCTTTTCTTTTTTATTCAATGAAGACAACAAAGTAATTTTACATTCCGAATTAATCACAATATAATTCATAAAGACTTTTTTGTATTTTTTTATGGTCTTTGGGACCTTATAGTGATTTTCCCTCCATTTTATGGAAGGAGATGGGGAAGGTTTTAAAATCTTCCTGTCTTGTCGAAGGGTATGAAAAATAATTTGGAGAATAGATATAATAAATTGATTATTAATTATATATCTGTTAAATTCAAGTTCTTGAATCAAATCATAGAGTTAAGAAAATAAATAAAAAAAATTATTATAGTAGAAATTGAAAACATCTCCCAAATTTAGAGAGGAGGAATAGGAGAAGAGAGCGGAAAAAATCCTGGCTCAAGTTTTTTGACCAATCAAGTTCCCACAAATGAACTTAAACATTAGGTTAATGAAGTTACCTAATGACAAATAAATAATAGGCACCCTTACATGAGGCATACAAAGAAAAATTACGCATGATGTAACTGAACGCACTAAGCGGCCTTAAAAGATTTTTATTGATTTTTTCTCTCTTTTACATCTTCTCTCTATTATAATTTTATAACCTCACTCTTTCAATTTTTTTAAAATTCAACATATAAAAATTGTTCACCCCCTTTAATTCACTCCCCCCAAATCCCTCATAACCCCCCCCCCCCCAAAGTTTCCTTTTTTATTTTAACTCACTGAAGAGGTTGAAATATGAGTCAGTTTCAGTGCAAGTAAGAAATTGTGGGGGGAGGGAGGAGTCCTGGTAAAAGGACGTGCCCATTACAATTTGCAACCCGTGGTTTGCTCCATCAGAAAACAAAATTACTATTACTATTACTCATAACTCCAAAACAAAAAATCCAACAAACAAACCCTTTTTTCCTCACTGAAAATCAAGGTAAATATGAAGAAAATGACTAATTATTTCAACCACTTGCTTGCTAGCACAAATAAATAATATAACACGGTATTATTGACAAAACAATGTTGGTAACTATATATGTGGAGCAACTAGGTGGCAGGAAATCACCGAGCAAAACCTCTGAATGAAACCTCCCTGTTTCTTTCCCCGAGTCGGGTATTCCATCCTCATGAAAAAGAGCATCCGATGCTGCCTCTGAACCTTTAATCTTTCTTCATGTAAATCCACATACAATACACTTCAAATAGAAACGCTAAAATACACACTGATTACTCACTATTTCTAGTGCTAGATTTCCCATATAGGTGGGCGTAAACAGTCTTGGTTCGATGCACCAGAATCATGCTTAAAACTGATGCCAACATACAGAGTCCTGCCATGAGTACACAAGTAAAGAAAAAGCATATGGAACCTACACATTTCAGAGGCTCCGCAGCATTGACCACACGAGACAATAATGATCCTAGATTTTTCTGATATTGAAATCCATTGTGAGCTTGTTGCTCCGCTTCATAGTCATAGATACTGCTGGCAATTAGACTAGAGAAAATAAGAGTTCCTGAAGGGTTTGCCAGGGTGAGGAAATTGTACAAAGCACCGAAATTTCTGAGACCAAATAACTCAGAAGCAGCGGCAGGAACAATTGACCAGTGGGCCCCATAACCAAGCCCAATCAGTACTGTACTAACGTACATTGCCCCAGGCCATCCCATTGCTATGAACACATGCCCACAAGCCATTATGAGTTGAAACCCAGCCAATGCAACTGACCTTGGGAAGGCATAATCCCTGCTCAAAACATTACATCAAAGGAATCAGAAAATATGGTTTCAAAATCATGATTAGTGTTATAACTATGAATTAGCTCTTTCACCTCACTACAATCTCAGAGATGTAACCCCCTCCTACACGACCAAGAAAGTTCCAGATGCTGACCATGGACACGAATATGTGTGTGTTGTCATATTGTAGAGACTGGCTTATCTGACCCAGGTTGTCTATAACAGTCAGCCCTGATCCTGCACCTAAGAGAAGGGATAGGAAAAGAAGCCAAAAGTCTGCTTTAATCAAAGCTTGTGCCAAGGTGAAGTCCTCTCCTCTGCGAGGTCCTCTCCTCTTGACTCTCACAGCCCCTACTGCGGCTGCTTGGACTAGTTTTGATTGTAATTGCGCTATGCGTTTCTTCCTTTCTGATGATGGAAGTGAGTCCACATCCTCAGGCTTCTCATCTTCCACCTCACTCAGTATCACTTCAGAATAACCTCTTTCTAGTGTCTCAGGCTGAGGAAGGAGTGTTTCTTCTTCTGAAGCTTTCTGCTCTGAGGACAAAGTCGTTGAAATGGGAATGAAGATTGGGACAAGGAGGATGACGAACAAGACTGCCGTAAAAATCATTACGATGCTATGATTCAAGGGTACTAGATCTTGAACAACCATGACCCCCATCAAATAAGCAGCCAATAAGAGGCACACACCGTAAACAAATGCGAAGCTTGTGTCATCTGAAGGCCTAATTTGCTTGTGACCTTTGACAGGTCTGATAATGAACATCAGACCTATTCCTACCAAAAAGGGGCCAACTGCAACCATGAAGATTAGTGACGCGTGATCAGGAGAATGGATCATGGTATATATTTGGGTCAAGATTGCACCACTCAGCCCAGCAAAGCCCTTCAGAATTCCAACAACAGGGCCTCTACTTTTTGGGAAATTTTGAATGCCGGACACCAGAGAAACTGTGTTGAAGTAAGTTTCGCCATTTGTTCCCACGAATATAAGAACACACATCTGCATGCTCATAATCATTAATTACATAACCCAGACAGTTCGTCACGTAACAATTGAAAGACTAGCTCTCATAATTAAAAAGATGTGCTGATATGGACACACCTACAAGGCTCAAAGATGTAAACAATTTTAAGTTGTAACCAAAGCCTCCTTAATTGCAATGAAGACATATATAGCAATAAATTGATTGACAATCTAAAACGCTTTCCCTTTTATTGAAGTAATCTATAAAGCAGAAATTGTTGTGTGTGTGTGTGTGAGAGGGAGAGAGAGAGAGAGAGAGGCATTATTGGACATCTAAATTAAGCTGCTCAGAGTCCAGCATGTTTATGATGCCCAGCTCATTATCATGTCAAAAGTTGACATATTAGAGCTGAGACAGAGAAATTGAATAGGGTGAAACCTCACAGGTTCTTGTAACAATGGCCATGTAGCCTCTATGACATCAGCTCACCATGCTTACAGTGAGAAATGTAAGTTTCGGGTTATGCCAATTGTAGCCTATCTTTCACGCTATTCTTTTACCCTTGTAAATTTTTGGCACGGGCAAAGGGGAATGAGTAAGAGTGGGGATGCATCAAATTTTAACGTCCATCGTGGAAGAAAGGAAAAGAAGAAAAACGACAAAACTTTTGCAAGCCGAAACTCGGTGAATATTCGTCAGAAAGAAGAGCCTGTATAGATTCAGCTTTTTATGAGGAAGAAAAACCCTTTTTTCCCGACATCAAATTTCCTGTTTCGTGGAGTTTTGTCCCGGAAAAATTCCCATTTCAAAATACGCCCGGCTCCTCTCTAAGAAGCATTATAGCTTGGAGGCAAGTTTTTCCAGAGGGCAGAAAAAAGAATTGAAAAAAAAGGACAAATCAAGCGAGCAGACAAAGAATTTGAAGGCCTATGGAAATCTTCTAATTAAGTACAGTTTAAGACGACGGAGAGGGAACCATCCAAACATTGAAAGTAACTGCAATTAATGGAAATCATAAACACAGAAGAGTCCAAAATCAGAGAGAAGTGAGAGAAAAAGTGAAAAACTCACAGCCCACAGAGGCAAAGCCGGAGCTCGACCCGTGACGATGAGCCAGACCCAGCCATATCCAACAAAGTTCAACGATGAACCAACAAGCAAAGCTCCCCAGGAGGGCAAAATCTCACACAAGACCCCAGTGATGAAGCCAACACAATCGCCTAGGTCTTTGGCCACACCCAACCTGGCAAGCTGCCTCTGATTATAGTTCAAAGAGCTCTTAATCACTGGCGATATGCTACCAAACAAATACCCAATACCGGCCCATGATTGCAACCACATTGCAGCCACGAACACGAGCCATCTGTTCCTGTAGAAGGATGTAAATCTCTCTGCCAACGATCCACCCATCACTGACCTACAAACCAGTGTTTGACCTTCCAGATAAATAGATCTTACTGTTCTCCAACCGGCGAATCAATCTGGAAGCCAAGAAGGTGGTGGTGGGAGCATGCAATGAATAAAATCATGCAGCGACAAAAGCGACGGTGACAGCTACCACAGAAAGAAGGGTGGACCCCCGGGGAAGGCAGGACCGGTGATGAACAATGGAGTTCGTGTTCGCAAGGGCCTTCACAGAATATAAACCAGATAATCATCCTAGATGATATATATATATCGGGGGTTTTTGATCTGATCTTAAAACAAAAACAAATAAGGTAATTAATTAATAATATTGATATAGTTAATAATGAGAATGGACCGGAGATTTCAACGAGGGCGGCGCTGATTATCAGTTGTGGTGGATCCTAGGCATTGTGCCATGTCAT
Source organism: Inga oerstediana (assembly GCA_963210345.1). Classification (NCBI taxonomy): domain Eukaryota; kingdom Viridiplantae; phylum Streptophyta; class Magnoliopsida; order Fabales; family Fabaceae; genus Inga; species Inga oerstediana. Next base: position 6,231,990 of record OY723401.1, read on the forward strand.
GCTTATTGCCACATTATTCTTCTGCCTTTATTTTTTAAAACCAAGAGAAATTGTTTACATGACACCTCTGCACCTGCATTTATAAGCAGTCAATCCAGATTTGGAAGACTTCCATTATTTTTAATTAGTGATAGTGATGGCTTAAATCAGAATATTAATAGTCCGTAACTATGAAATTTACAGAACGCCAGCATATTTTGTTTGTAAAAATTTATATGATGCTTCTTACTAATAAAATTTTAATTATTTTAATAATAAAATATAGGAAATTCCTTTACAAACGTTGTGAACGATCAGATAATATAAATTTATTACTTGTTATATAAAAGTTGTCAAAACCTAATAAAATATGAAAAATTCCTTAATAAAGGTTGAGAATTATCTAATAGTGTGAATGTTTTATTTAATAAATCTTATTACTTTACCAATAATTATTCCCGCAGGAGCTCCAAGCCGTCAAGGGTATGTTGTTGGTTGCTGGGGTTACTTTTAAAATATATATATATATATATATATACACATATATAAGGTATTTATATCATTTCCTATTAATTTCAAAAATAACCAATCAAACTTAACACTTTTACTATTTTGAATATTAGTAAGGGAAAATCCTATATAAAGTTGCCTGAAATAAGAAAATTCAAAATCAGGTTGTTCAACTTAATAAATTCCTAATTAAGTTATTGACCCAATTTAGAATTTTGAAATATGGGTGAAATAACTTTATTACTCTCTTCCAATCCCCTCTATCCTCTTAAAAGAGTTTTATTGCTCCATAACTTAGTTTTTCAATACATATATATATATATATATATCAACACAAATACATAATAAAACAAATATAATTTGCTTAAATTAAAGGAATTTTTTGTGTTTTTGAAGAATCATTAAGAATAATTAAAGTCAAAAAGTGAAAAGAAAATCATAACCCTAAATATTAATTAAATTATTTTTAGTTAAATATTGTGAATGGTAAATTTTATTTTTGGAAGAACTTGAACTATTTTTTTTTGAAAAAGAAAATCAAACTAAATTAATCCCACAATTTTGACTTGTGTGATACATATTGTTGCATTTTTTAACAATGATGAAACACTTTTTGTTGTTGTTGTTAATGAAACTCTTTTTTATTATATGTAGTTAATGAACTCTTTAATATATATTTTGATAAATCACATATATATTAGATTTGTTTCCTTGGGATTAACATAGCTTGATTTTTTTCTTGTAAAAAAAAAAATCAATTCAAGAATAAATTTTTTAATTCTTAATATTAAACTTAAAATCGTTTAATTGATATTAGGTTTAAAGCTTCCTTTTTTAACTTGAATTGTACTTGATCATCGATTCAAGTGAGTCATATTTTATTTTATTATATGTTAATGTTTATATATGTGTGTGTATACTTGTTTAAAAAAAAATTACAAAGCAATGAAACTCTTTTAATATGAGAGAAGAAACTAAGAAGGGCAGTAAAGTCATTTGATATACATTTCAAAATCCTAAATCAGGTCGATAACTTAATTAAGGATTTATTAAATTTAGTAACTTGATTTAGAATATTTCTATTTCAGACAACTTTATATGAGATTTTCCCCAGGGTCTATTTTTAAAATTCTTTTTTCCTCGTTTGTTTTTTCCTTTTATATACCCCACGTGGTTTGAAAGGGATGGCAAAAAATCTCTCGTTTTCTTTCTTTTGCCAGAGACAAATAACTTTCCTCGCGGATAGGAAACATTGGTTAATGCCGTGTTTGAATGAATGGTCCTAGACGGCAAAAAAGAAAAAGAAAAAGAAAGAATGAATGAATGAATGGTCCTAGAAAAATGGTTGGTTTGGTTTAAACATCATAATCTGAAGATGTCGTTAGATTGCCCACTTTAAGTAACGCCGCTGATTTTTTTTTTTTTTTAATTTTGCCAAGGGGCAAACCCTCTGATTAATAAAAATTACTCCTACTGCAGTTTTATATCAAGCTTCGGGGCAAAAAATATCATCCGAGTACTGAATAATGACTCAGGTCATCAAACAAAATCTTAAACAATATCTATTATAATACTGCCCAATATCTATGGAGGTTTTGAATTTGGTGATGTAAAATGGTAGACATGATCATCCATTAAGAGAGGTCATATGCGCAGTATGAGATCTTCTTTTCTCAGATTGGCAGATTGAGCTTTGTTATGCTCCTCGAAAAGCAATCCGATGTGCTGATTTTCTGGTTAGAGATGCGCAACACTTACTAGGGGGACTGGTGATTCTCCCATTTCCACACCCATGATGCCTGCAGATTTTGAGTGGAGACCTTTCTCCTAGAGGAGGAGCTCTTCTATTTCCCTAGTGTGATGTAATTTCCATGGCCTTGCAATAAAAAAAAAAAAATACTGCCCAAAATTAAATGTTTGCTAAGGTACTTTTTTGTGTTTATTTAATTTGGTAAGTTGTTGACATCAATTCACGTTCAAGAGATCCAAAAAATCATAAACTCGTAATATTAAATTACCAATCTAAAGTCAGTTAATTTCTATCAATTTCTGATTAAAAAAAAAAGACGACCTTGATTAGCACCATAAGAATCAACAAATAATAGGAGGAATGATGCCTAAGGACTGTATTGGGAAAATCAATACTAGAGTTACTTTTGGGATAGCGTTTTTTTGGGATGTAAGTGTTTATTACGTAAGTTAAGATAAAACTCCTCTCACATATTTACCTTGTATACAATAAATCATAATTTATAAACACTTATAAATTAAAAATATGATATCTCAAACGAACACTAAACTTAGACGTTGTCATGATATAAGTTCCCAAACTCAATTCTAAACGTCTCTTATTTAAAAATAAATACTGATTCAGTATTAGCTCTGGTCAAGACATGAGTATATATTCTCTCAAAAAATGAATCATACTTGCAAGGATTCTAAGCCATTGACGCCAAAAATCGTTTATGATGGACTTAAATATGCGGAGGGGATCACTTTGATGGTTTTTTAAACACGGCTAGGTGAAACATGATAGAAGTACTATTTTAAAAAGTACACTTGCCATTTATTAGTGCGTGACATGACCTAAATATTGAAAAATCGGACTGTTTATGTCATACATATGATCGCAATGTAATTGTTCTTAACAATAAAAACAATTGAGCCCATGCAGAGTTTCCTAATACTTGTGTTCCAAACAAAACCGGGTCAGATGAAATCATCACGAGATAAGAGCCTGTTTAAGTTGCTGTTTAAGTTGATGTTTAGAAAATATATTTATTTTAATTGAGATAAAACTCATCTTACATATTTACATCATACAACATAAAATACGTTAAAAAAGTAGTTATCACTACTAATCCAAACAGACACTAAAAAAAACACAACTTACTAATGCTTTGCTTATAAAACTTGAGAAAGTTTTTGTCGATGAGCAATGTTACACCATAAGTTTTTTACATGGTTATTAAATTTGAACCTATTAGTTTGGCTCGAAAACCGGCGAACTAGCCATTCAACCGGTCCGATCATCAACTCAAGTCTTTTTTTTTTAAAAAAAGTTATTCATAATCTCATATTATTAACCCCCAAAACTTCATTTCCTCACACAAGTTTGATCTTTTCTTTTAATTTGCACCTTAACCCTTTTTTTAATACCAACAATATATATTTTCAATGAAATATATGTTTTCATGCCATTTAAAAGCCGTCTATACTCCATACCCTATAGCATGTTTATAATCAAGAATAATCTCACTTTTTGCCCCCTGACGGATGTGAATATATATTTATTTTTAAAGCCGCATGAATGAAGCGACATGTGAAACAAATATTTTAAAACATGCAGAAGACACACCATCATAACTAAATGCCCGCCGGTCCCACAACGCTTTCAAAAGTGTGAAAAGCTAAGCATGGCTATAATTTATTTAATTAAGAAAATACAAATGATATGGACAATAATCATCATTGTCATTTGTCCATTAAAATTTTCCCTGGCGCGTCATCGTATACGTTGAACTGCAAGGACTCTTGAAACAAATTGCAGCTTATTGTTTATTCAGATTAATAACTAAGTAATAACATGATGGTTTTGGACTGGGCTATAATATATACATCTTCAGAATGTGCCTAGAGAACATAACAGAGTAGCTGATGCATTAGCAAAGAAGGGATTGACTAGCTCCTCCTTAACGGGTGGGTGTCCTTCGGATCTTAGGATCTTAGGACCTTCGGATCCCACCTTAGTTTAGATGTTTTAGCATTACAAGCCTTTTGCCTTCTTTTATACCCAAAGAAAGTTATTTTTTTATCACCTTTTTGGGTTTTTTTTTACCAACCACCTTTTTTGTTTTTACTCTATGTACTAATATATTGTTAATATTTTGTTCGTAGTGTATGTCAAAACTTTGGATCATATTTTGCAGTCTTATATGAATGCTAGGAAATTTCTTTCCCTGGACGGTTTCAAAAATTCAATTCGCACTTTCTTTTTCGGGAATCAACTCGAGTTTGTATTTGTGACCGAGCCATGAAAAGCCGAAATCAAACTTTCTGCATGAGCACCTATTGATCATATATAGTATATATATATTCTATCAAATTATTTTTTTTTTTGTTCAAAATATTCTATCAAATTATTAAAAAACGGTTTCTCAACATGTGTGGGAGTGTGTGTGTATAAAAAGCGACAACATAATTTACTCAAAAAAAAAAAAACGACAACAAAATTCCTATAGCTCGCTCTAGTGCGTTCTGAGTACCAACCATCAATTACACATGGGCCCCTAAAAGCACTTCAAAAAAGAAGAAGAAGAAGAAGAAAAAGAAATATCCATCTCATTAAAAGGGCATCTTTCTTTAATATCATCTCAAATTTTTAATATAACGGCTAGTTAAAAATTGAATTTAGTTCAAAGTATAAGTTATCAGTTAATTCTAGCGAGATTGCATCCAATTGTTCAATCCATCAAAAATTGACCGAAATTGGGTATTTATCAACTTGTGTTAATTTTAGTGAGATTAAATCTGCTAGGATATTCGTTAAAAGGGAAGCGGGTTGTAATTAGAGTTAGTGATATGGGTTTTAACCGTAGGCCGAACCTGTTCAATCCAGAAAAATGGGCCGTTTGGGTTCTACAAACGTGGGATTGTTTTGATGCGATTTTTTTTTTTTTTGCTCAAATTAGAGTTGGTTATACGGGTCGGATTACCGGATTCGGGTTAATCATCAACGGGTTGAGACTACATGGATTCGGGCAAAAAAGTACTGTATAAATATGGGTTGATACTTAGCTAGCCCAACCCATATTGTTTTTCCTTTTTTTTTAACCTTTTTTATACTACATTTCCAAACTTTTTTTGGAACATCGTACTGAAATGTGTTTTTCTATAAACCTAAATCATAAAAAAATAAAAAATGCATTACAAAATCATAAAGTCATAATAAAACATCAAATTCAAAATTTTAAACATTACAAATTAAGCATTTATCAACAATTCATACATTACAAAATAAACATAAATCTAAAAATCATCATAAACATTTAATACAACCAATAATTAATTAATATTAACAGTGTTAGGTTACAAAATACACAAAGATAAGTCACATATTTTTTTAAAAAATAAACTAAATAAAAATGGTCTAACCCGCTTACCCAGTGGTTCAACTTGCTGCAGGTTAGGCCCATATGAGTTCGAGCAAAAAATAATTATAGTAAAATGGTCCCATGTTTGTAAAATCCAAACTGCCCTTTTTTTCCTGGTTAGGTTAGTTTGGCCTATAGTTAAAACTCATTTTACCAGTTCTAACATGAACCCATATTGGCCCAACATGCCGCGGGTTGAACCATATAGGCCTAACCTGATACCATTAATATTAATTAATTATTGATTGTATTGAATGTTAATAATATCTTTTGGATTTATTTTTTTTTGTAATGTATGGACTTGTGATGAGTGCTTAATGCGTTATATTTGAACTTTTGAATTTGATATTTTATTACCACTTTATGATTTTGTAATGTATTTTATATTTTTTTATGATTTAGGTTTGAAGAAAAAAATTCAGTAGATTGTTTGAAAAATGTGGTAGAAAAAAATTTTTAAAATAAAGGAAAATAGTATGGTTGGGCGAGTCAGAGATTATGAATTCAGTTGACTAAATATTTACTCACATTGATGCGATTTTTTTGCTCGAACCCATGTAATCTCAATACATAATCCAGCTCATATTACTAGTTGTTGGAACACCCTATCTTTTGAACGCTCCCAAAATAATCCAAATCTTTATTACAACACAGACATATATATATGGGAAAATTCCAAAAAACTACATTGGAAATAGCAAAAGGATAATTCAGTACATTGAAATTGCAAAAGGACAGATCAGGCGGTGTCAGACGGGCAGATGAATTTGAGATTTTGAAATCTCGGCCGAATGACGAAAATGCTCTTCAGCCTTTAGTCAGAATAACAACATAGGAGTTGTTAATGGCAAATCCATAGTTGTTAATGGCGAGATCGATGGTGTTATTGGCCTTGGAACTTGTTATTTGTGAAAGAAGAAATATGAGTTATTAATTTCGAATCTAGAGTTGTTAATTAAGAGATGGGTGTTGTTATTGGCCCTGAAATTTGTTAAGTGTGAAAGAAGAAAATAGAGTTGTTAATGGCGAGATCGGTGGTGTTATTGGTCCTGAAACTTGTGAATTGTAAAAGTAGAATTGAAGTTGTTAATAACGAATTCGGAGGTGTTAATTACGAGGATCATGTTGTTATTCTGAAGTGGGGATGGAGGGCTGAAGGGCATTTTCGTCATTTGGCCGAGATTTCAAAATGCTAGATTCCTCTGCCCCTCTGACACCGCCTGATCTATCATTTTATAATTTCAATGTACTGAAACGTCCTTTTGTTATTTTCAATATAGTTTTTTAAAATTTTTCCTATATATATAGAAGCATAAACCAAAACTTGAAAGTATAAAGACAGAGACAAGATACAAACAAATAATAAGGGCCAAAATTTATATTAACAAAAAAAAAAACTACAATTACCAAAATCACTTGTGCCCACATCAAACACCTGTGTCATCTGGATTGGAAGGAACAAAAGTACAAAACCCACTTAATTACAACATTAGGCTCTAGATTACTCTTGAATTTAGGTTAAAGTAACTCGCCGTCAATAAAGACGAAGCATATTCTTGCACGAAAGGCAGGCTGCCATTAGATCTTGTACATTTAGTCCCCACCTAACACCATTTGAAAAAATAAGAAGAAAACATCACATCACATCACATCACATATTTGTTTATAAAATTCGTTGTTTCCAAGTCAGATTTTGCATTTCATGATATTTTAGAGATAACCCTTCGCATATCCTATCAGAATGTGTGCGTTTGGAATGGCTTATTTTTGTCTAAAATGTGCTTATAATTCGTGATTCACGATATACGAGGTAAGTATGTGAGAGGAGTTTTTTCTCGGCTTGCATAATAAGTGGCTTATTTTTTAAGCTGGCGTGATACCAAACATGCACTATATGGCCATCTTATTTATAAGCTGTTTTTTATATAAGTTGAGGTATAATTTTTTTCATATATTTATCTTATATATCATAAATTATAATTAAAAAATTATCTTTAAATATTTCAATTATTATTCAAAACACGCACATATATCATCTCCTAACCGATAGACTTGAAAGATTGTCAAGGAGATAATTAAACTCATTTTTCAAGATGTTAAAAGCGTTTTTAGTAATCCATAATTAACATGACTTGATGAGGGGTCGGGAGAGATAAAGACACAACACAAGATTAGCGGATTACGTGGCCCACAAGCAAACAATTGAAGCGTATAGGCAATCGTTCCAACTTGTATTCGGCGTGACGTTATTGATTTGATTTTGCCACGATTCATCCATATTATTTTCTTTGTTTTTTTCTCTGACAGTAAAATTGTGATTATAAAATATCATGTTGACCTTTTAAATATGTTTAAAATGATCGCGTTTTTCATTACAGATTTATTAATCCATATGGTATCAACTTATTGGAGAATGTTTTATACGTAAGTATTTTATTGGTCCCTGCAGTTTTTTCCCTGGCCAGTGGCCACTAGAACTTCGATCACTATTCCCTCGATGGCTCGTGCTAATTAATAATTTTGGATGATCTATTTAATGTTGAGATAATCTATATTATTTGGTTCTATTTATAAGTCCAATTTCAATGTAGTAAAAGAGATTGTGATAATTTTATCTTTATTTATTATACTATTAAAGAAATAATTTAAAAAAAAATAGAGAAGAAATAATTAAAAAGCACACATTCATAAATAAGGATATAGTTAAAAATTTATCTTATAATCATTAAATTAATCACCTCTGATATATTAGATTTAATTAAAAAGGATTATGTTAAGGGTGGTACAAGACTTCGAATATCCATAAGAGAAAGAGACTTCGGATACCCGTCCCGTTGTCCGGGAAGAAAGTGAAGGTTTCGTAGGAAATGAAGACTTGAAAAAGTTGATTTAAGATTTATAGTAGCCGATTATCAGCACGTCGATATGTCCGAGCGGTTAAGGAGACAGACTTGAAATCTGTTGGGCTTCGCCCGCGCAGGTTCGAATCCTGCTGTCGACGCTTCAGTTTTATTTTTTACGAACAAACAAATGGTGCTCTTTGGGGCTTTGGAAGGAAAACGCCTGTTTTGCTGGGCCGCTGGTCCAAACTCCAAAGTATTTGTCGATGTTTTTGGTTTTGGTAGCTTTTAGTTTCATTTCCTTTATTTTCTGTTCCTAATTCCTCATAAACTAGTTCAAACTTCAAAGTACCCCTCAACTCGCATGCGTTTATTAATATGTCGAAACTAGTCCTTAAATATGAATACGATTTTGCCTGTGTTGGGGAGTTTCTTGGGGTCAGATTTACCCGTAGCTGAGATATTTTTAGTTTCATTTCTATATAGCTGTAAAGAACATGTTCCATAAACATACTCACACATCCAGTGATGCGGTTAAATACGAATCTGGAAGAAGGTTCTGGTTCTGCCTTGTGCTGAGCCACCTTTCAAAATTAACCGTTTATTTATTTACTTTTGCTAAGAACCGTTTGTTTATTTTACTTGCAAGAATTTGTGAACGTTGAAATATATCTAGTACATCCTCAGTAGATTAGGTAGAGCTGGTAATATGGATCGGATCACCGGACTAACCCGTTATGAGTTGGGATCATTTGAGTTTGAGTCGAAAAGAACCGCATCAATATGGGTCGACATATAACCAACCCAACCCATAACCTCCGACCCACCCAACCCATATAATTTTCCTTTTTTTTTAAAAAAAATTATAATGCGTTTTTCAAACTTTTTTTAACAATATACTAAATTTGTTTTCTGCAAACCTAAACCATAAAAAAATAAAAATACATTACAAAATCATAAAGTGATAATAAAACATTAAATTCAAAGTTTCAAACATTACAAATTAAGCATTTATCACAAGTCCACATATTATAAAATAAACATGAATCCAAAAGCTATAATTAACATTCAATACAATCAATAATTAATTGATATTAATGGTGTTAGGTTATACAATACATTTAGAGAGCCATGATTTTTTTAAAAAAATAAAATAAATAAAAAGGTCCAACTTGTCAACTTGGTGGTCTAATCCATCGCAGTTTGGGTCCATATGGATTCGGCCAAAAAAAGAATCTCATCAAAATGGTCTCACTTTTGCATAGCCCAAACCGCCCTTTTTTCCTGGTTGGCAGGTTCAGCTCATGATTAAAACCCAAATTACCAACTCTAAAACTAGGACCTAAACCCAAATTGCATTGAGGTCAAATTATAAGTAATATTAGAAAAGTTTCGGTAGAAGGTTGTAATATTCCTCAATCATTCCAATTTGTATCACTAAACCGATACAACATGCTCTTTGATGAGTGTATGATACATACATTGAGCAATATTTGTGTGTGATTGCATAAGAGTTCAATGTTACGTGACATAATATACTAAATTATATATCTATTATCTCTCTCATAAACTTTTTCTTTTTTTTCTATATGTGATGTATTTGTTGTGTGTCCATAATCAAAATCAAGTTCATAATTGTGATCTAAATAGTGTAGGTACTTAAATATGATACGCCCAATATTCTTATGAGAAACTAATTTGAAACCATGCGTGTCTGATGGATTTATTATGTCTGGATTACCTTTTTTTAATAGCTTTTATAAATTACGAGGTAAGTGTGTGAAAGGAGTTTTATCTTGTGTTGCGTGAATCATGGTTTGAAACCATGGTTTTGGTACTTACCAAACACACACTTAACAGAGATATGAAGTTAAAGAGCTTTGGAAAAGCTCAATTATTAGCTAATATTCAGCACCCTTTTCCATCAATTTTATTGCTTATTTAAAAGCAATAATTCACAGTTCATATGGTCATAGTCATAGGAAGTGTAAAGTGCTCCCCCCATTCTTTTTACTGAGAACATTCTCACTTATAGGGTGATCTTTAACCTAAAAAATAAATCTCTTTTGTCTGAAATTTTAAATAGGTATTTTCAATTTTACCCCTATTAAATATATGTTACTCATTATTTTTCTGTAATAAATTTTCACTTATCATCTCTAATGTATCTTTTTATAAATAAGGGTATAATTGGAAAGAAATGTGCATATTTTATACATTTATTATTTTTATCTAACATTTTGAATCGTATAATTTTAATAGTTATTCGTTATAAAAACCCTAGAGGTTGGAGCATTGAGAAGAGGTTGGAATCAGGAGGAAGACTGGATTCATTACTTTGGAGACGGACGGATCTGTTTTGGGGTCAGGTCAAAACAGGTGTGCCTAAGCCATCAGAGAGGAGGAAGGAGAGTGGATACATGGTTACATGTGTAAACTTACTCAAGCACCTCCTGCGGTGGTTGAAATCATTACTGTCATCCAAGGTCTTCATATATATTGGAGTATGAATTTGAAATGTATTTTAATTCTTACTAACCATCTTGAGGCCATATCCCTACTCACAAGAGGTTGTATTAGTAATCATCTTTTTAGAGAGGTCATTGAGGATGCAAAACTTTAGATGGCAAAAGGCTGAAAGTTCATATTAGTTATATTTCTAGAGAGCAAAATACTCTAACCGATTATTTAACGAAATTGGCTCATAGCATTATAGGAAACTTTGTTCTCCTTGATCACCCACCACCTTCATATTGCGAGACGGTCGGTGATGAGGGTTGAATTTTTTGATTTATTTACCATATATTGTATTAACCTTTTGAAAGTTTAATATACTTTAGCTTTTATTCAAAGAAAAAAAAACAGCAAGGGAGTAATTTTAAACAACTAAAATTCTTTCCGCCACCGTTTCCCAAAAGACCCCCTTTTTAGCCCCACCCTCTTTGCTTGATCAGCAGGATTGTGACTTTTTAAAAATTTTCTTAGGAAAAAAAAAGATGGGATGCTTGCTTTGCAAGTCATTATAACCTCCTTAAAATGCAAAACAAACTCAAAACTTAATCAAACCGCCCTCATTAATAAACCACAAGTGGCGATCATCTCATTGTTGTACTCGCATGGAGACGGATGAAGTGTTTGTTTGTGATAGTTTATTTTTGGATAATAAGTGCTTATAAATCATGATTTACGGTATACGAAGTTAGTATGTGAGAGAAATTTTATCTCGACTTACATAATAAATGTTTATTGACCGCCAATAAACAACACTAAACACACACAAAACTAACGAGGCTTCCACGGATGAAGCTAGAGTTGTTGTACCTCGAGATAAGAACATGAAGGCGGAAGCTTCGTTGAAATTTGGTGCCATGCGTGAGTTGTAAATACCAAAAAAGAAAGGGCATATGAATCAGAATAGCTTCATCCTGTGAGCTTCCCTTGCTTTTTCCTACTCACCAATTGCTTGTCTCTTCTTCAAAAAGGTTCCACCTTTCCTTTTCACTCTCTTTATAAGTCTCATTTCGAATTCCATCAATACTAAAACCAGAATTAAGAGATCAGATAGAAGAAGAAGAAGAAGAAGATGGCAGACTGGGGTCCAGTGTTCGTATCAGTGGTGTTGTTCATCCTGCTGACGCCTGGTCTGCTGATTCAAATACCAGGGAAAGGAAGGTTCGTAGAATTCGGGAATTTCCAGACAAGTGGCGTATCCATATTGGTCCATGCCATCCTTTACTTTGGCCTCATTTGCATCTTCTTGTTGGCTATTGGGATCCACATGTACATGGGTTCGTGATTCCTCTCAATCGTCTGTTTTGAACTTGGTTTGAGTCTCTGGTTTTTTATTCTTGCGCACTAGCTATCATCCAATCCAGTTTTAGCTCATCGACTATCAACTAATTTGAATATTGAGTGTTTTCGGTTGTACTTGATTGAATTCTATTCGATTTAGTGGGACTAATATAATTGACTTCCCATCGTTGTATATTTTTTTCATAACATGTTTTCTGTAACTCTAGCCATTCGAACCATGTTCGCATCAAGAAAAATTTGATTGATGTTGTTCTCTAAATTCCAAAAAAAAAAAAAAAAAACAGAGAGAGAGAGAATTGAGACGCCCATGGATGTGAATATTGAATAATGTTTGCAAAACTCTTACTATGGGTTTGGAGAATTAAACAGGGGGTTAAAACGATTGGTCGGTAAGTTTACTTTAAACGGGGCTCTATGGTGTTAGAGGATTCATTGTTACTCTCTCATGTCACGTGATGGAATCAAAAGTTAAGATGCGGTAAATATCCAACAAGGAAGATTTTTAGATTGTTAAATACCTGAACTTGCGAGCGGATTTGAACTTGAACGAACTACTATTCGAATAGATAAGATCACTAAACCGTAAATGTTAGAAAAAAGATTTAGAATCCATTGGCACTCATTTCAGTGGTTGACAAAGCAAAGAAGTAAACCAGAGACAATCAAATTCTGAATGATGTCCTCATTCGACCAAAAATCTCATTCTCCCTAATCTTAAATCTACTAGTCACACAACAGGCAGGCATTAAATGTTAGACGATGGAATAATAAAACTGGAAGTGGAAGCAATTCAATGATAGATCAACGTCCACATTACAACAGAGGTAGAGAATGAAGGACTAGATGTAAAGATGGAAATGAAAAACAATTACGCAGAGAGTGAGAAGTAGAAGATAAATGAAAGCGTGGAACAAAACCGAAGAAGCAGCTGTGTTCATACTCATGAACTCGAAGGGACGGTTCCTGGCCGGCATCTGAAACAGCAGCCCCGGCGAGAGCAACGCAAACAGAACCGCCGCTATCAGAGGAGCCCCCCAATCCTGCATTCTCACAACATATGCGTCACCACATGTTACAACCCCTCTTCTTAGCTCAAACCCTTCAGTATTGGAATCCTATAAAGCCAACCCTACATTTTATTTTTACTATTTCCTTTATATTTTCTTTGCTCTGATAAAAGAAGTCAAATGCCGTGGAAACCGTGAGGATGGTGCTCAGAAAAATGGAAGAGGAAGGTACAATGGCAAAGCGAGTTTGGTCGTCCAAAGTAAAACATGGTCAAAAATACAGAGACAGAGAAGAACAAATGGTATAAGCCAGCAAAAGCAAGTGAATTCATTGGATGCCTGTCCCATCACTTTTTTCTGCATATCCAAATGCCATATTTTTGAATTTCGGAAGTAGGAACTAACTAATTAACAAGTTTAAAACCAGATAAAATCCGTAATCCTCCGCTCGCTACTGAGCTATAAGGTTAATCCAAATGGTATATTGATGTTAGATGCAGTGGTGGACCCGGTTGCAGAGGATCAGAGGTTAGGTCACCGACTTTTTGACCATCGAGATTGTTCCAATTCCCAAGGTGTCACATTTCCACAAGTTTCCGTTTCCTTGTCGTCTTCATCCCCAAATCCCCAATAACTCTCGTCCCTAGCTTATCACAGTGTACACCTTCTAATTAATTTATTTACTACCTCTGGCTTCACTGAAACCTACCTCTGATTGCAATGGCGGACTGGGCTCCTGTGGTGATCGGCGTCGTCCTCTTCGTCTTGCTTCAACCGGGCTTGCTCTTTGCCTTCCCCGGCACCGACAAACAGGTCGAGTTCGGTCGCATGAAGACCAACGGCAAGGCCATCTTCATTCACACCCTCATCTTCTTCGCTCTCTATGCCGTTATTCTCCTCGCGCTTCACGTCCATATCAACACCGGCTGATCAGCTTTCCTCCGCCATTTTTACCAAGTTGTATGTTAATGTTTCTTTTTCTCTGCTTCACTCTGATTTCTGCTGATTCGGAAGTTCTTTTTGGTTTTGGGATAGTCAAATTGAAGTAGACTTTTGTGAAATTTTAATTTCTCGGTTTCAACTTTGAAGCTCATTTATTTTCTATGGAACGGGTGAGTTATGCACAGATGATGACAAGTCGGGGGAAATCTAACAATCCAGGAGTTAAACATAATTGAACCATTGTTTCGTGCATTTTGATTTTGACTGCCTCCGTATATAGCACGTCTCGCGTGCCTAGTATCAATTATTACGTATTTCTTACTTCAGTAGTCTCGTTTGAAGTGGGAGTGTTGTGTATCGTTTTACAGAACTTACGATTCAAAGAAAGATTCGAGGCTGCTTTTATTCTTTAGTAGGCCATTACTATATGGTGATAGCATTGAAACTGACCTTACACTCGCCCTGTAACGCACAATGCCAACCTATATTATGGATACGCGATATCAAAATAGTTCAGGGGACAAAGGCAAAGGAATAAGGAATTCATTGAAAATAAGGGTGAACTTAATTACAATAATATAATTTATAGGGGTATTTAGTACCATAGCTTTAGTGGGAGCCTGACCTAACTTGTTAGCGTTAGGTAATGGATTGTTTCCTTTTTAAACTAGAAATATACAACTCCTTCGGATCGGAAGAGTAAAAAAATTTAAGCTTGATAAAAAGGATACAGGCGAAAGACGCCAGCATGGTTTATCTCCGGTCCGGTTCACCAGCTTTCGACCAATTGACTGTGTGTGTGTGTTTTTTTTTGGACCAAAGTTGTAGTTCAGTCTGGTTGCCAGTGAGTTTCGGATCATATTAGACACTGATTCTCAATTAAACCATTTTAACTGGCCGATTCGGCCTGATTCTTATAACATTGATTATTCAACTCTAACGATTGCAATAAATACCAAAGGAGCATAGCAGAACGTGGATTCATGTTAAGGACATATCAGATTATTTGTGGGCAAATTCAAAATTACACAGAAATCTGGAAAAGGCAGTTCTATTTCTATCATTATTACCAGCTAAACCTGCTGAAGTTGTACAACATTTCTTGGGCGCGTACGTTGTGTTTTGTGTGGGAAGCCCGTAAGAGCCTTAAAACTGCCATCTCAGGGGCAGCTTAACTGCAGATGGCAACATACCGGGAACCCAGGCAGATCAGAAAACTGAGGGAAAAAAGAGAAGATGAAAAATAAACAAAAGAAAAGGGAGAGAGGTGGGTGACTATTAGTTAGCGTGTATGTGAATTCCTACGGCGATAATTAAGATGGTGAGTACAACGAAGTAAATAATGGCATGAACCAGAATGGAAACCCCACTGGTGCCCATGCCTCCAAACTCCACACACCTATACCTCCCTGGCAACTGAAACAGCAGCCCCGGTGATAAGACAACGAACAGTGCCACCGCCACCACTATTGGTCCCCAGTCAGCTCCCATGCCTGCCTGATCTTCTTCCTTACCTCTTGTCTCTGCTTTTCTCTTCTGTGTTGAGTGTCGAATAGCCAACTATGAAACACTGTAACTTGGCTTCTGGAGAGAGCCAAGAATGAAGCAACCCATGTGCAAGTTCCTTAATATGTGGAGGAGTTTCTTGGTGGTTAAGGAGAAGGGGATGCTAGACTTAGTGAGAAAGAAGGCTCTGACGGCCTTGGGATTACCACAGAGGAAAGGTATGATCACGCTAGTGGGTTTGCTTTATCAAGTAAAGTATCGTCTTTGTTGGCAAAAACAGAAATAAATTGATTGTTGTGGGATCTTTTTCTTGTAAGCTTGTTGTAGTTCTTCGCTGGGGGTCTCTTTTATGCAGAGTCAGGAATTCGGGTCGAGCCCGTCGGGCCGGCCCGTTTAAGCCCGAGCCCGTCAAGGGTCGGGCCTATGATTTAGAGGCTGAAAATGGAAGCGGGCCTAAAAGGGCCGGCCCTATAGGGCCAGCCCTGAAGTCCTGCGGGCCGGCCCTTTTAGGCTCGTTTAATATTTTTTTTAAAATAAATTAATAAATATAATATCATTATATTAAATTATCAATATGAGAGACACCTAAGTTCCTAATAGAGTATTAATAACAGGCAAACACTTATTAATTGTTTTGATTTATTTTATTTTCTACAATGTTTAATTCATTTAAACTTAAAAAAAAAGGCTAATTTGGACATTAGATGATTATTTTAACTGAAAATTTATGAGTTTTAAAAATAATGTATACCAATTTAAAGCAAAATAATAAATAAATTGTAAAACTTAAAAAAAAAAAAAATTTTGAATTAAAATGAGTTTAAGCCCGTTTAGGCCCGAGCCCGTGAAGGGCCAGCCCTGTAGGACCTCGGGCTTCTAAAATATGATACTTTTTAGGAAACGGGCTGACCCGTTTAAACCCGAGCCCGTGAGAGGCCGGCCCGTTGTCCGAGCTCTACTTTTCTGATTGCTTTACAGACTTGATCAAAGTGTGTCTAACATATTCATTAAACTATGCAAATACAAAAATGAGGAATGAAACGTGTGTATCAATAAAGATGTGATTCATAGTTGATTGTAGAGGTGGTAATATGGGTTGGGACCGTGGGTCGAGCCCGCCCAATCCGACAAAATGGGCGGTTTGGGTTCTACAAAACTGGGACCATATTGATGCGGTCCTTTTTGGCCCGAACCCATATGGTCCCAACCCATCACGGGTTGGACCACCGGGTTGGCGGGTTGGCCCATATTTTTTTTAACTAAGAGGGAAAAGGAAGAGCCATTGGCCAACAGTTCAAGTCTCCAAAACTGTAACTCCAAAGTCCAACCCATTTCTCCTCAATCCCTACTCTCCTCAGCGTGCTTCAAATTAAAACACCTTTAATATTAACTAATTATTGATTATCGTTAAGTTATACTAATGACTTGTGGATTTATATTTATTTTGTTGTGTATGGACCTGTGATGAATATTTAATTTGTAATGTATTTTAATTTTGTTATGTTTAAGTGTGTAGAGAAAACAATCTTATTGTATTTTAAAAAAAAACAATCTTAGTATATTATTAAAAAAAATTGAAAAAAAAAATATGGGTTGGCCCGCCCAACCCGCCAACCCAGCGGTTATGGGTTGGGTTGGCTAAATACCAACCCATATTGATGCGGTCCTTTTAGGACCGAACCCATATGGTCCCAACCCGTGGTGGGTTGGCCCGAACCCACCGGGCCGGACCATATTACCACCTCTAGTTGATTGGAGACACTCTGGAAGGTGCTAAACTTGTAAGAAGTGGGAAAAGGAGTACAACAGATGGACCTACCAGAGAGGAAGGGAGAGATAATTAAAAAAAAGGAATATTACGTTCAGACTTGAGAAAACGACATGAACCTGAAAGTGAAGCTTGGGTGTGCAATTCATTGGTTACTTAGCTTATAATAAGCCTTTTATTTTTAGCGCCCGCAAAATCAAAAGCACTATGTTATTAAACCCATTCTTTTATACCCTCTCTGGGTTCCAGAACGAAACGATCGGAATTTTAATAATTGGTGGTGTACAGAAAATTGATACGATTGAGGCTTCCTAAAGTAATTTAAAGATTATTTAAACAAAAGGGAAAAGTCATTTTGTCCTCGAGTCGTGAAGGAAGAGGAAGAAGGTATACCAGTGTACGTTTGGGAAGCAAGGCTCGCTCAGGAATGAAACTGTGAAAGTGATACACCGTTAGTGCCCGTTCAAATTAGAGGTAGAAACTGTTTTTCTAATGAGATTTATTGTATACAAGATAAGTTTGTGAGAAAATTTTTGTCTTAACTTATATCAATATGCTTCTTAAATGCTAACTCAAACAAGTTGATATTTTAAATTGGGCTAGTCCGGATTGAGCTTATATGGATTTTAGTCCAAATTTTTATCCAATGTTGAAATTGGGTTTTTCCTCCCCCGACCACTAGTCGCCCTTTCGTATTTTTATTATATTGTGGAATTTATTTTGATAGAATAATATGATTTACGTGTTAAAGCCGGTTGACTCAACTGACACCAAATATCTTATTAAGTGGTGGTTTAAGCATGAAGTTGTGTGGTTGACCCTAAGTATGTTCAGCGTGTGAATTCCTTTTGTTAAGTAAAATATGGTAAATGGAAATACATTTTTTTGGCCTGAACAAATGAAAGTACCAAAACATTACATTCTAGTTTCATGGGTAAGAGTACTCAATGATTAACAGTTGTATATATATTTGGAACCAGAGATCCATCATTAGGAGATATCACTTTCTCACGTCCTGGAAACATCAGACGCAACAAGTTAGGGAGGCACGAGATTCATACATTTTATTTGGGACCCAAATGGCCAAAAAAAATTCATTCCATTTTCATTATTCGTCGTGCATGTATCAAGACGGTAAGTTAATTATTAAGTTTGGTTGAGTTGAAGGGTTAAAGAAGATCACACATATTAATTAAGGGTCAAAATCTGAGTTTTATGAATAAAAAAGCATAGCGTTATTTCCTGGGATTCAGGGTTACTGTAATGCGTAAGGCTTGAATCTGTTGGAACTTGGAACCATTTTAAATTTGGGGACAGTCTAGATCTGAAGTGACGGGTGACTTGATATGGAATGATAAACTCATGCATTCATGTCGTATAGCTACTACTCGAGCAGGTTCTTGTGTTCTGAAATTAAAAGCTTGCCAGTCGCAAACTTGAACTACAATAACTCCATCAGCCCTGTGTACTGGCGATCAAAGTTTCATCATTCTTGACCTAATTTTGCACAGAACTATTCTATAAATATCCCCACATGATTCGATACATATAACACACACGTAACATCAAGATAACTTTGCACAGAAGTCACTCAGACTAGGAATTCCTTATTAAACAATATATAGCACCAGCTATATTTCTAGATAACTAGCTAATTAAACTTGGTTGTCTTGAATCCTGGTTCGTTCTGAGTTTAGATGCTCCAGCTTCAAACGCTCCTGAACCGTAGAAATATAGATCGCAGCTTTCGTGTCCACGCTTTCATCACCGGCCCCATACACCTCTTCCCACCGTCGGCTCACAACATCGCAGCGATTATCAGCTACTAAGATCGAAACCTTTGGTTTTGGCGGTGCGATCGCGTAGCCTTGTTGGACCAAGATCCCAAGCGAAGAGGCAGGGCAAGCCGTGGTCTGGCTCGCCTTCATTGACTTGATTCCGCCACCATATTGTGCTGTTGAGGCAGGCTTAGGCGAGCGATTGAATGGTATTAGCTTTCCCCTCAAGAACCCTCGGCTTCGCTTTCGGTTTGCCTCCATTCTTGGACCTGTACACCTTCTGTTTGATGTAAGTCTTCAACGAAGATGATATGGCTTGATGGTGTGTTTGGGACGAGAGTGTGTTTGTGTGTTTATATATTGCTGCGTGGATGCCTTTTTGTGCTTAATTGATATTTCAGATAAACACGAGCATATGTGGATGGATTATTTTAGTTGTGGTCCCTTAGCTAGAAAAAATCTGCTGGAGGCATTGTTTCTCTGAATTTTCTTTTGGTATGGATTGGCTGATAAATATATATTCCATTTATTTCTTAAGGTAATCTTATATGATATGAGGTTGTTTTCTGCGTACAGAGCTAATAATATTATTTTTTTACCTTAATCATTTGCTTTGGGATCAGATTCAGTCTCTTTGTAATTAAATTTCTGTGAGTTTATGCTGAAAAGTGCACACAGGACAATCTGATATTTTCCTTAATATCATAATATGCTGCGATTCAATAATTTTTTGACACCTGGGGAGGGGTAACTATTTATAAATAAGAGATAGGCTTAATTTAGAGTTTAGCGTGAAGAACCGCCTAATTCCACAATATGCTTGAAAGTTCGGAGTAGAAAGGATTGATACTTCATCCACTATGAGCTACCTTTTCCTGATACGTACTATCACTCGATTTAAAAAAAAAAAAAACCCAATAGTTATAAGTGCTCACAGTATTTAGGAAAATTGACCAATAATAAGCACTTTATCGAGACACTAACACGGGAAGTGACTGAAATCCAGTGGAAAGAAAAATGCGCATCTTGAAAAAGAAAAAAAGAAATCAGATTATGCATAATTACGGTGCAATGGATAAGGATTGTACTACGCACTACATTTCACGATCTCATCCGTATAAGACCGCATGTTGAAGACCTTCACAAGTAACTGTTTGTGATAATATACCCAAATTTCTTGCCTGTTATGTTGGTCCCACTCAACCCTTTGATCTTAGGATTATGAAACGAAAACTGAAGTTATTTGTAGGGGATTGCGACAGCAATTAATGTAGGGAGTGCTGATGACTGTGGCTTTTGAGTTGGAGGCATCTAACTTTGCATGAGAACTATACATGTGTCTTTATTGACACCTTAATCTGAAAGTCCAGCTTCAGTTTTGTTCATGATGAAGCAACGAACGGTTAGGATAGTTAAGTGGGGACGACAACTTGGGGTGCACTGCTTTAATCGGACATGTACTAGACTATATACAGAGATAAAAAGTTGTTTTAACTTTGAAGGATAAGATATTCTTCCTGACTGTCTAGTCCTACATCGCACCAATGCCAGTTGGGATTCTTGTTTGCATTTTTCACTTCTGCAAAACTGACCATACTCAATTATTCAAGTGATTTTGTTAGATTTAGCAGGTAGGGTTGGACATTACATTTGAGAAGGGATTTTGTCTCTGTTACTTTTCCCCTTTTTGAAGGACTGGAGAATCTGATAATGCATGGAACCAAAAGTGCATTACCTTTATCTCAATAACCACTTTTCATCTGTTTTAGCCGTGCAAGTTAGCGGATGGAAAATTCTTTGGGGCCGGCGTGATGCTTGGTTAACGGTACAGAGGTATAACTAACAAATTTAGAATTTATGTGTTAATGATTTTTGTGTCTGTATCATTGACGAATCTTCAAGGAGTATAGGAGTATGTGCAGAGAGGGGCAAGAAGAAACCAGTGCTTTGCCCTGACGCGTTTGATATTTTGGAGAACTTGCTGTATACTGCATAGAATAGAATATTAGAATCTCAATAATTGAAGAATATAATTAGCCCCACCCCAGGGATATCTGGCATTGATCTGTTTGAAATTTGTCGTTTCTTTTCATTCTTTTTAAGTTATACATCTTGTTTATTTCCTGGTTAGGTGAACACGAAAGGGAGGTTGAGAAATATCCTCACTCGCTCCCAGCATATTCTCTCTTATGTTTCCATGCTGCTAGTTTTATGTTGGGATTTAATAGAGTATTATAAATTTGTCGTGAAACATGAAAATAGAAGCAAAGATTAAACACCCTCCTCAGAAAAAAAAAATTATGTAAAGTGGGTTTATATTTTTATACTTGATATGTGTTCTTATCAACACCAGATCATCCAACTCCAACATAAGTGGGTGTTACGAGAGTAGAACCTATCTGAGTTTTATTCATACTATATGTTAGTATAAAGCGTGTATACAGCTATACATTGAGAAAATTGAATGTAGTAGTAAGTTGGGACATGTATAGACACCATCACACTTGGGGTTCTTTTTAGAGGATGTCCCTACACAGAGAACCCTTCATGAAATTACATGACGAAATGAGTGGAGTGATTAAGAGGAAACCTGACAAATTCATGCAGTGTGGGGTTTTAGGCAAGTACCAGAGATTCATTTCAATCTATGAAGGTGCCGTAATGAATCTGAACTTTCTAGCAACATGTACCCCCTTTTATATTCAAACTTCAAAGCATTGAGTTGAAGTATCCTTCCTTGCTTCTCATAAACTCTGACATATTTTCAGGGTGGTGGTGTTGAGACTAATTTATTTAATATTCAAAATCGTATAATATAAAAGCATATACCAAGCCACACCATTCACAATCATGTAAGAGAGGTCTGGTTTATTCCCCTTATTCCATGCAATGCTTGACAAAATATGCTCAGTTAATAACCATTGATGAAACCTCAACAAAGGAGAATAATTGGTCCAAAAATATAAGAAAAGGGATAGTAAAGATATCACTGTTCCTAACAAAGGGGCCGAAAATGGTAAAGTAACAGGGGCACATGGTAAAGTGAGGCCCAAAAATGGGGTAGCGTTTGAGAGCAGCAAGTAACAGGGGCATATGGTAAAGTGAGGCCCAAAAATGGGCCGAATGTTGGGCAGGGCAGAGGGCAGCTGGCCCAAAAGGCCCGGCAAAGGATGAATCATCATTAATTATTATTGTTAGTAATCAAGTAAATGATGATGATGGCATGATGAGCGTGAAGATGATGGCATCTGTTAATTATTAGAGTGCAGCAAAATAAAAGGAGGAGCACCTATCAAATTAAACAGCCACACCTAAAACCCTCTCTTTATTCCACAGTTTCCTCCGATGGACAATTCTTGCCCGTTCCCTCGTTCCTATATAAGCCAAATATTCTTACATCGATATCCTCACAAACATACATATCCTCTGAAGTGTCTCTCCGATTCCTTTTGTGTTCCAGCTTTGTCTTGCTAACTACATAAATTCGACTATTTTGTGTAAGTATGTATTGGCCATTTCGTCATGTATACTTTGAATTTGTTTTGATGTTGGCATGGTTCAATCATGTGAGAGTTTTTGCGGGATACACTGGTTGAGAACTTTAATCTGATTGAGCCGTGCCAATATCTGATTCACCTCTTACTCTTGTTTGTGAGATACACTGTTTGTTTTGGAGAATTTTAATCTGATTGAGCCGCGCCAATATCTGATTCAATCGTGTGAGAGTTTTCATAGGATACACTGTTTGTTTGGATTAATTTTTGAAGAATAACTTTTACGATTTACGAGGTGAGTATGTGAGAGGAGTTTTGTCTCAGCTTATAGAAAATGGTTTTTGAAACCGCGATTTGGGTGTTTCCCAAACACTTTAGAATCCTTCTTCCTTCATCCCTTTTTATATAGAAATGAATATGAATGGAGAAAATTAAAGAGTGAATTGAGAAATTGCTGCAAGATTATCCTCTTGGATTTTATTGTTGTTGTTGTTGTTTCTGATACCTCTTGCCTTGTGTGAACTCATAAGTTGAATCTATGCATTTTTTTGGGGTCAACCAATGCATTTACCCAGCATCAATATTCAACGGATCATGAAAAACATACTTTAAAGAAATCATCAAGCTTGTCCAAAGCAGATGGCCGGCTTTCTAAGTTATTATATTCGTTACGATGGATATCGCAATAACACTCTTATCTCTTTATATTGATCGTATTTCCATATACTTTCCTCTCATAACATATAACAAATAAATATGTCTAATTTGGAACAAGCCTTGTATGGTATTTCATATGATCTTAAGGGTGAAGAGTCAGTTTAGTGGTTTGTTTTAACTCTAAATACATTATAACAATCTTTTTCATCTCTCGCATTTGTTATTTTTAATTTGCCTCCCAAACTGCTTATATTGATTTCATATATTAATTATATATACAACTCTCAATGCAAATGATTAAAAGGGTAAATATTTTAGGAAAATCATGTACATCAAGACAAAAGCTAACTTCCTAGGTACTCATGACCTTTAAGGCTAGTACAATATTTCTATGACATGTGGGGTGTTAATTAGAATCAGGTCATACGCTTTAAATAGCAAAAAATAGGAATTCAAAGGATGCAAGATAGTGGGGTGTTAATTGGTCTTGAATATCTTCATTGTATGGTCAACCATTTACATGCTGTTCAATTTTTTTTTTTCAGGAATTAAAAAGGTGAATTTGTGAGTCCTGAACATATCTAATACTAGTAGTATGATTCAAAATCAAGGTATGCTAGCTAACGTATATTCCAGACGATTGCTTCGTGAACTGTGTCTTGGGGCAATGCAAATTGGCACGACCTATGATTTGTAATTTTGTGTACGAAGGGGATGATGGTGCCAAGTGAACAGTGTCCAAATGATTTAAAAGGAAAAGTTGAACCAAAAGAAAGATATTTATCGGATCGGACCAAAATAAAAGAAAGTATTATTCCCTCCGGTCCTAAATATAAGATAAAATTTATAGTATAAATTGCATACAAATTTTATCCTATATTTAGGATCGAAGATAGTATATGACATTATGTCAACTCAAACAGCACTGATTGTGTATTCATTTGTCTCACTGTTTCACCTCACATGGCGATTAGCGTGTTAATATACAGATCAGCATTTGCTTTTTGCTCTAAAGTGACTGCGCAACCACCAATCAAGCAATCAGGAATAGTTCATTTCCATGGACACATTCCATTAATACACAGATCTAATATAAGAAATTTCACTTTGCTTCAAAAGTAATGTACCACAGGCCTCTTTCCTCACCCCACTGCCTTCTATTTATAGCATAATTTGGTCAAAACCTAAGACTGGTCGTGACTTAATTAAGACCAGTCTTTATGATTACATCCACCATCTCCCTTCACAAACCTGAAAACCTTATACAGCAGAAAATTATAATTCTGCATCATTCTAGTAAGCTTATCATTATAATAACCAGACGGATTATCCTGTGTGATGCATGAGCCCTTTCATTAGAAAGGAGAATGTGAATGATTTATAAACTTGAAAAATATTTTTAGTCAGTGATTACAAATGATTGAAAATATGAAAGTAAAGAAAATGTGACACAAGTTAATTGAAGCCATGTATGTTATTTATTAGTATCTTTGATTATATTAGAGATAAAAATAAATGAGCTAGAAACTTGAGAGTATTAGGAATTGTAAATGGATTGTAGGCCATTCCTATTTTAAAAGACATGTGGCGTTATAAAAAAAATGTTTGGACATTTAAAAATACATACATAAAAAACAGGGAGAAACCCTTCATATTATTTAAAAAAATGTATTGCATCATTGTTTATATTATAAGCATGTTTGGTTGAGCTTTTTTTTGTTTATAAGTTGCTTTTTACGTAAATCGAGACACAACTCCTCTCACATACTTACTTCGTATACCGTAAATCACTATTAAAAAGCAACTTATAAGCAATCGAATCGCTGAAACAAACATACCCATAAATGTTTTTGAACGATGTTTCCCTTTTCTTAATTCGGCCGATGGCATTTTTTTTCCTTAATGAAACTAAATGTCATAATCAAGGTTGTAAAAGCTAGATCAAATTAGACGATCGGGCCATCAATTGTTTCCTCTACCGGCTTGTTTCAAAGATCTAGACTATTTAGAGAATTGAACCGTTTTGAGCCGGCTTGAACTGACATTTGGGCAGGAATCCATAGTCAAACTGGAACCTGGAGCAGGTTTAAGAGAACCAGATGGATTTGAAGCCTTCTGTATCTCAAAAAATTTTCCATCTAGCCCTCCCCTCCCACACTTGCAGAAGGAACCACAAAGAAGAAAAAGGGGAGAGGGAGAAAGGTGCAGGAGGAAAATAACAGACAATGTCAAATAAACCATACTAACCACATTTTCTTTCACCTATTTTCTCTCTAGGTGATAGTCACTGTAACTCTTATTCATGGGGTTTGAGATGGTGCAAAATCGCTCGTTAGAGAGGAGAGAGTTCCAAAGGTGAGAAGATAAAAGAGCGGCAGAGAAATATGTTCATTGGGCAAAGCAAGTTTTCTGTTTTCTATTGCTAACTTTTTCCTCTAACATTTTGAATTCTGCTCCCTCATGGGAAAACACAAAGTATCATTCAATTTCACCCAATTTTTTGTTCTAGTGAAACGTGAAGCTGACAACTCACGAGACTTTTGTTCATTTATTATCTTTATATTTTTATTTTATCGTTATATTACATTTTTTGGCCAACATTGTTATATTACTCTTTTTTTTTTCCCTTTTTCACCAGCATATTACTCTCTTCATTAACTTTTAATCTTTTCATTTATTTAATACTTTTATATAAAATGAAATTTTTGCTAAAATATCAAATGAATAATAAAAGTTAAATTGATATAAATATATCTAGAATATTTAATTTTTTAATAATTTGATACTTTATTTCTTACACACATATTATTATATAGGTATATAATATTATTTTAATTAAATTATTATGTCACATTACAACTGAATTGATCATTTAAGTGCCTATTTAGATTAACAGTAGAAGTTGTTTTTCCAACATGATTTATGTTGTATAGGATAAATATGCGAGAAAAATTTTATTTTAACTTGTGTAAATGAACTGTTTAAACATGAACCCAAACTGACCTTAAACCATTATCAGCTAACTCTTCCGGTTTGACCGACACGGCTTTTAAAACATTGGCCATAGCTTACAACGAGAGTGGTTTCTCTCCTTTGCCCCAAAAGCAAAGGACCTCCTTTTCTCTTCTTTGGGCCGTTGGATCAAGATCTCAACGGTCCAGATTTAATGTATTATAACGGTCCAGATTTATTTATAATACATTAAATCTGAACCGTTGAGATCTTGATCCAACAGTCCAGAAAAGAGAAAAGGAGGTCCTTCATCATCCAGTAATCCAATGGCATTTCAATTCGCCCATGACGAATCTGATTTAACAATTTCTAGATGGGCCACATGAGCCAGGTCAACAATTATTAGCCATCCGTGATGCCAATTCAACAAGCATGGGCCTTCTATGACTCTAACGGGCTGAAAAAATTTTTTTCCCGTTTTTTGGACAAGGGTTTGAGAGCTACGTCTTCCCCATGAAAGCCGAAAAACCCTCCGACGTTGTTTGTTACGATTCTGGAGCTTCTGTGCGGGAAATTGTGGTCTGAAGTCTGAACAGAGGATGGGGCTGACGAATTTCGTGCTTACAGTGGCTGGTGTTAGTGCCGTAATTCTTCTGCTGAGGAGTGATGTGAAGCAGTCTGCTTCTATTTTCAGGCGAAACGTCAAGCACATCCGCCACTGGCTCGAAGAAGAATCGGCCGAAGCTTCCAAGTTAGCCCTATTTCTATTTTATTAGCTATCGATTGACGTAATAATTTAATTTCTATATAGCGGAAGCAACTTTGTTAATAAGGGTTACGAACGCACTATAGTGGAACTCTAAGTATTTATAGGGTGTTTAGGGAGAGATTTAGCTGAATTAAATTGAAGTGAGGTCTCACTTTATGATGGTTTTGGAATCGATATCTTAGTCTCACCCTGCTTGATCTGCTACTAAAATTCCCTTATTTTGCCGCTACTTGTTGTGGGATTGCATTCACCAAGATTCTTCACGTTCTCTGAATTCACTAATGTGCATGTTTTTAATGCGTGCACTTCCTTTCTCCGAAGATGTGTCTTTAAAATTACTGATAGGAAGAGGATGCTGTAAATGACACAGACTTTCTTGATCATAATTTTTTTGGGGTAAAATTCAGACAAAATTGGTGACTTTGTCTTGGATTGCCCTGGTTTGTTGGAGAATATGTATGCAATGTAGGATTTTAAATATCTTGCACCTTATGTTTACTTCCTCTTGTTATTTCTTCCTACCTTCCTGATCCTCATCAAACAATGGCCATTTTCGTACTACTTGCAAATGGAGAGTTGAATTTACATTAACATGGTATTAGGGAGATTCTTTATCTTGTTGATTGTCTTTATGGCTGCAATTTTATAATCAGGGCAACAAAGAGACGTGTTCACTGTTTTGTTCTGATCTTTAAGTTACAATATCAGGGAAATATATCATAATATCTAAAATAATGGGAAGGAACCACAGAAGAGGTTCATAAGGCTGCCACTTTGGAGTTTGTTTATGTTTTCCTTTCCTTCCCATTGAAGAGAGGGGGGGTGTTCATGAGGCTAACTTCATGGAATTTTCAATGAATGCAGAGAATGTGTTTCCTGAAAGAAAGCAGTTCAATGCATTGGTTAAGTTTCATTACTTGTCTTTTTTTGGTTTAAGATAAGACTGTTTGGCTTATAGGGAACTGGTAAGTGTTGTTTTCGTGTTGATATTCTGAACTATGGACTGGAAATAATAATACCGTGTTATAGCTTGAACCTTGAATAGATAATTGAATTGTGAAGCTTCTTTTTCGTACCCCTTTTTTTTCTTGTTCTTTGCCAAATCAGTTATAAAGATGGTTATGAATCTTGTGGTTGGTTGATAGATTGTGTTTGATTATTGCTATGCATTTCCAGGGCCATTGAGAAGTCCGCCAAGGAACTCGAATCAAAGGTTTCACCAAAGGACATTCCCAAGAAGGACAAGGACTAATATTCAAGGATCATAGGAAAGGTGGTATGTCTGTGGCTCACTCATCTCGTTTCTTTTGGGCTTCTCTCTTTTCTTGCTACATTTGATATAATGCGTGGTCTGCTACTATGAAGTGTTCACAATGTCTGTTCGTAGAAACTCTTCATAGCCCCTATTTTTTCTTACAATAACATATTTACAGAGATCACGAGATGAAAATGGTTTCTATGGGATAAAGCTCCACTTCCTAGTTTAGTTGCTACTAAATTTCAGAAAATCTTTACGATCAGGATTCTGAAAGTCATTGGATTGTGAACTTTGGTAGCACCCACAAATCCGTCCATAGTGAAGTTGAATTTGTGTTCAGGCCTGTATATGAATTGAAGTTGTATTTGATCATTCCGGAGATGGAGAAAATTTGTACGACGCTTCAGTTTCTAGTGGGCGAGATTTTATGTCTTGTGGGAATGAGTTTCGATTACCGTTGATAGAATCAAAATTTCAGTTGTATTCATATGATAATTTCCATTTCATTTTCAACTCTACACTTAAATAATAATAATAACAACGACTTACAAAGGGAGCATCAAGTGACTAAATTCGTATCAGAGACTAAAATTGGGAAAATTTCCTTCGTATATATTAAATGTCCAAATTGTGAAGTCTATAGTGCCCATCTCCTTCAGTCAATGTTATAAAGGTTGAAGACGCTGAAAATCCCACATTCGGAATTCCGGAAGTTTTTAACTTTGCAATTAATTACCATTACGTGTTGGGTTTCTTTAGTGCTTCTAATCATTGCTGCATTGAACTGAGTCGTGTTAAATTTGGATAACGACCACCCCAATCACGCTTGAGTGAGGAATTTTCCTTTATATTTGTTCATAAAAAAAATCAGAAGGATATTTTAATAAAAAAACTAAAATATTTGTTTTTGTTTTGGCCAAAAGAATTTAAATATTGAATACACATAATTAGTTTTTTATCCCTCATGCCATTTCACTCTCACTTGTTAGTTTTTACCTCATTTCATTGGTACACGAGAGTCACGTGATCTTAATTCTCAATTAACCAAGCGAACATTAGGTTAAGTCCAAAGGAAGTAGCTTATATGAAGCGTCGACCCCGCAAAATCTTTTTTTCCCTCCCACAATTTGGAAACGACAAGTCACTTTATCCTCTTTAATTTTTGTTTGCTCTTTCACCATTTACGTCTCATTGCCTCAACATGGAAACAAACGCTTTCAGTAAACGGAATTGAAGGACGACAAGTCGTCTCTTTCACACCAAGTCGATCAGAAAACAAACATGGCTATTCACTTAGAATATGACACTAAATAATTACTCTACACTTCATGATAGCACCCTTAATACTATCTTTTTCCCTAGTCAATTCTGAAAACTGCTTAACCATAATCTATCCCTCTGAAAGCTACCAATAATTGCCAGTAAAATCCTCTTGATAAAGCCCATTTGCCTGCTAGATTTCAGCCAAAATCAAACCCAAGCACAAGATTCCGGACAACAATCAAAGATGCCAAACAGACTACTAAAGCAATGTCTGGCAAATCAGAATCCATCAGTTCAGTTCAGGGCAAGTTATTTCTGGTTAGTCCAGAAAACATAGCTGAGGCAATTAGATAAAGTATTCAAAATTCGAACTAGCATTATTGGGTGTACAGCAGCAATTCACGGCCAAATTTTCTTTAGACTTTCCATCTAATCAAAGGAATAAAAGGCTATTGTTATGGTCCAGCCTTGTCCTGTTTGCTTTCTAAAAGTTGAGATAATCTGTCCCCATTATTTATACATTCAATCATAATAACCCATCCAAGATTCCCTCACTAGCTAGCTATTTCCAGAAAAAGCAACAAAAGGTGTTCATCCTATTCCTAATCAGTGGTCTTGGCTTGGAGGTTACAACATCAGTCGGAAATCTTTTGAGTGTGGCCAGCTAGAAATGCCTCATACCATGGCCCACTAGCTCCCATTCCCATTTTGATTGATTACTCTTTACTCAAATTCACCCTTTGTAAAAAAGTATTAGACAAAATTACATCATATTCCCTAAAATTAAAGTACAACATAAGTTGCACCCAAGCCTTCTGCAATTTGGAATCACACATCAATAAAAACACAACTCCGTGAGGTTTACAAAACATATACCAACACATCCATAAAATTTGTTCCATACAAATGAAATGACAATGCAAGGACATAAGGGACAAACTCTGAACGCTTCATGTTTAGTTTTCTTAGTCAGAATACAGAGATAATTAGTTCAAAATCATCAGTTCCAGAAATTTCCAACCAAGGAATATTAAGTTAGCAAACTACTCCCAGAAAAATGGGAAGGTAGCCAAGTCCCCATTTTCCACAATTTCATCAGGCTTCATGTGAATCATGTGGTCGCAATGGAGGTTAGTCGTGTCGGCATCCACAACCAATAATGGATTAGCAGACTTTTCTTGTGGACTTTCTGAGCATGATGAGTACTTGTCCCCAGCATCAAAATGCAAATCTTCCAAGGGAGAAGATTGCACCGGACAGTTCACAGTGGACTGCACCAAGCTTAACTCTTGACTTTGTGTCTGAAGTGTTGACAGAAGATAGAGAGCACAATTTGAATCAAAAGATCCAGGTTTGAAATCAGAAGCGAGCTTCCGGCCACCATTTGCACTCACTGATGGGCCAATGGCACCAGAAGTTGCTTGTCTCATAGGAATTCCAGACACAGCCTCTTTACAATGGCCTTCTTTAGAGCTGCTAAACCCAAAGAGAGGAAGTTGCTTGTCCTGCTGATGCTCTACATTAGCAAAGGAACTTAGCAGACTGTTTTGATCATAACTGATAATCACTGGTTCAGCTCCAGCTTTGGCAGTGGCAGGCCACATACTTCTCACAAACGGGTTGTCGTACATCTGAGGATCACCAAAATGAAGGATTCTGGGTCCTTGATTGAAGAAAGGCGAGGCAAACCCAAAATACAAAGAAATTAGACAATAGAGGATAAGACAAGAACTAACTACACAGAAACATAGATGTCACTAATTATCATTATCAAAGACAGAACCACCAATTGAATCAAATGCCAGCAGAATTTTGTGCGGCCAAATTTTCATGTTCCTCCATGAAACAATAACCTCCCCTGTCTCAAACTTCTAAGCTATCAATATTCTGAACAAAATTTTGAAATGAGTTTTATAATGTCAGTTTTATCTTCCTAATCAGCTGGAAACGAAAAGGACCATTGTAGGTGACTATGTTTCACTTTCTAATAGCAGACAACCTCTTCTTAAATCTTAAACCAGGATACTCTTTCTTCTTGGGTCTTCTTAGTTGCTGCCTTCATCTAAATTTCTACGAACATAATCTATCATGAACTGGACCATTGAGGTTCTAGTTAATTATCTGGAAAAGGAAATATTGTAATCTTGTTTGCAATCAGCTAGTAAGTGGACAACACCGTTAACTTTCTGATTGGAGTCATAGTTAAAATCGATCAAAGTCATATTTAGTATCTCTGGCCGACGAACCTTTGTAGCCGCTCAGGAATTTCTCAGCAGTCATGAAAAGAGAAGGCGGCTGAGGCTTCCTTCTGCGCCTGTTATGTCCATCAAGCCGTTTTCTGCAACTCCTCTTAACTTCATCGAACTCCCCCAGAGAATGAAATCTACAACAATTAGCAACCACCACTTGTCACAAATCAGCATCAATATATCTGAAACAACGTAATCAAAGAAACCCCCATTTTACCTGCTGCATTGCTGGCAGAATCGCTGCTGCTTTCCCCCTATCAACACAATGGGCGTCTTGGAGTGCTTCTCACACACTCTGTGTCGCCGATGATACTCTCTGCAGTCACTCAGGTCGGAGTCGCACCCATCCACCGAGCACGACACACTGTGAGTCGATCC
Source organism: Inga oerstediana (assembly GCA_963210345.1). Lineage (NCBI taxonomy): Eukaryota > Viridiplantae > Streptophyta > Magnoliopsida > Fabales > Fabaceae > Inga > Inga oerstediana. The sequence continues at coordinate 6,264,306 of OY723401.1, forward strand.
ATTCAGTGTACGGCTCCGCTTTGACGAACCGCTCGGCGATTGTGCCGATTTCGAGTCCATCAGTAAGTCCTTAGGTGTATTTGAGGGTGATTTTTGTATGAAATCGGAAGTCTCTCCAAGACTCAAATCCACCGAAGCCGCTCCATTTGATAGCTCCGACCCGGATGGATCCAACGCCAACTCTTTCCAGTCCCAGTCCATGTGTGCCTAATACCTAAGTTTTGGCGCTCTTGTTATTTCTGTGCTCTCCAATTTACGAAGCCTACAAAAGGAGAAGGGGAAGAAATAAAATTGAGCAGGAATAAGAATTTGTGCTCCCTTAGGTTCTCAACAAAAGTTGAAGGATTTGACTTGAGAACTTGAACAGGGAAAAAGTGGGTTATCAAAGCATACAGGAGCGTGATTTTCCGAATTGGGTTCTCGGAGGGAGCCAAGAGAATATAAACCCAGTTCCTCAAAATTTTTAATTGAAACCACGACAGAAACATCGTCATGATAGAAACAGAAACCCGAATGTCACTTCAAGCAACTTGGCCATTTGGAGCCACAAATCAAATGTTAATCGGAGGGCCTTAGTTTTTTCTGTGATAGAAAGTATCGCAGATTTTTTTGGCAGAAAGGGACCACTCAAGACTTGCATAATTTTACAAATCCCATGAAATTTACAGCTCCAAGAAAACAGGTGGAGAAGCAGGTGAATCCATATATCCTCCTCTCAGGAATCGATTTAGGAGAAAAGACTCGATGCCGATTAAACCGAGTAGCTCAACAAATCTAATTGAAATAGAGAAAAAAAGGCAAAAACTACATCAACAGGAAGTAACAAGCGTAGCGATTAACCGATATACTGAAGAACTAATACACAGTGTGATCTGTTTGTTTTTACGTTCCGTATGGGTCTATCAACTTTGATCTGGCCTTAAAAAATATGTTAGTGGGGAAGAAAATATTATAAAGAAAGTGTTTGGGAAAATGGCGGGGAAAGTGACCGGAGCTTCGACTTTTTATCTGCTATCTACTTATCTTCCAGTCAAGAAGATCACCACAAGGCCACCGACCTTGCCTACGTACCTATCTATTAAAAAATGGACGATAGCCTCAAGCTGGTCTGCAATCTACAGTCTACAGTACAACCATGGCAATTGCTCTGTTTTTTTTTTTTGGGCTGGGGCGATCAGCTAAGGGTGATATATATCCATGAGAAACAGGCAAAACGGCTTTAACAGTACAGGACAACTTACACCTGACAAAAGGTTCATACTTTAGGGATGTGGTTGGGCATTATTTTTATGTTTTGGTGGGTTAAGCAGAATGTAGATTCTCCACTTTCGTCTTCACATCTGACTTCTTTAAAGGTTCTGCGGCAAGCAAGTGCTTAAAATAATCATAGTGGGTTTGATCACCCTGGGATTTTTAATGAGTTATGTCATTCATAAACTAAGCTGTATGCAGCATGATCTTAAAAGAGGAAAAGACTTTTCAGTATTTCACATGGAGGTATTGTTGCATCCTTCTTTTCTTCTTCTCATTTCGGAAGCCGCCGGCATAGCAAAGGTTGTCGGGAGAAGCAAATGGTGTCTGCCCTCACAAGGCAGTGATGTAGATAATAGTAGTTAGTTGGTAGTTAAAATGTTTAAGAATTGTTTAAGGTTCATCATTGCCAGCAAAATTGTGTTTGTATTTAAATTTAAGGCTAAATATACTTTTTATCTCTCAAATTTATTCTTATTGGTGTAATCCCTCAAATTTTAAACCGTTTTTATTTCCCTCGAGTTTCGTTTCCTTTAAAATATTAGCCCTTAGGCTTAATAAAAACTTAAATCATTTGATCTTTAAAGGAATCAAAATCAAAATAAAGATAAATGTGAGCAAAGATAATATTAACCCTAAACTTAACCTTCAAACTTTTGCTGAGTAAAACGTAATTCTTTTTATTAAGGTTTGTGTGAGTAAAACATGATCTGTTCAATGGCGTACATGGATTCGGATATACTTTCATACGTAATATAATTTGCGCAGAAAAAGACATTGATAGCAACGCGTGATGATTCTTCGTTTTCAAATCCTGTGCAAGCGATATGAACACATTGGATCTTTCATTGCTTTAGTTTCTCTTTGAATTAACGGTAGAAAAGTAATTTTTTTTATAGATGAACTTTTAAAAAAGTCATATAAAAAAAAGGAGCTTTGTATATGTGATTTGTGTTTGGATTGACGGTGTCATAAGTGATTTTTTTTTTTTTTATAAAAGTTGAGAGAAGTAACTTGGATGAGTTTCTCATAAAAGTTTCATTTGCTTCATAAGTTCAGTCATCCCAAAAACTTTTCCAAACACATTAAATAAACTTTTAGAGCTTTTAGTCTTCAGATATACTTTTTTTAAACCCAAACGGTTCCAAACATACCCTTACAAAAGTTGCGAAAGAATGTTACTAGTACTTTGGCCAAGAGGGTGCGTGGGTTAAGGTGAGAGGGATTTCACAATCGGATATTAACATTATCACGAATAAATAAACAATATGATATGTTAGAACTTCTATTCTTTAAGGATAGACAGGGAGTTACTAATTGTACACATTGGATACCAGACCAGCTGCAATAGGAGAAATTTGAGAATTGAGATAAATTTAAACGGGGACTAAATGAAAAATTACTTTAATTTAAGATAAATTTAACAAGTTAATCATTCTTTCTTAATTCTGATGAAGTAGTTGACACTAACATAAACTACTTTTATTTTTCTGTATTAGACTAAACTCATAAATTTTCTTAGGACACAACAATACCTAACACCGTAATGTTAATTTTTAATTGCATGCATCATCATAATCTTATTTAAGACGGATCTAATACTAAACCATAAACGTGATTATGATGTTCGATAGTGCTTGTTTGGAATATTTTATTTTTTTATTTATAAGTGCTTATAAATCTTGAATTACGGTATATAAGGTAAGTATATGAGAGGAGTTTTATTTCGACAACGTAATACGGACTTATTGTAAAAAAATAAGTGGTGCCAAACATGCTAGTAATTGCAAAATAATATCAGACAAGTTTGATGCACTAAAAACATAATATCAATGTAACACCCAAAATTTTATTCCCCAAGAATATATTATAATTATTTTATATATTCAACGAAATGGTGAATATTTAAGGTCAAATGAATTAAATATTGAAAATTGAAAGTGGAATAGTGGTTCCAGTGAAATTGCCTGCGAGACAGTGAGATTGTCATATAGTTTTGGAAGACCAAATGATGACCAAAAATTATGAAATTTTACAGGGTGAAAGTAGACATCCTAAGCTTTAATTTGATAGGTATTATAAGCCATTTTGACTTGTGTATTGAGAGTTATGAATTTTTGAAATTTTCCCAAAGAAATTGACTAATTTCTGGAGCAGCGGTTAAATATTGAAAATCTGGGAATGATATGATCCCAACCAGTAAAATTCCATATTTTTCCTTGAAACTAGACTTAATAAGGGTTCCATAGGCTTTGAAATCGCATCAAAATTATGTCTATAAAATTAGTTATGGTTTTTCAAAGTTAAGGCAGAAAATTTGCCAGAATTGACATTATTCCGAAAATTGAAAATAAAAGGTGTTAGAAATTGATTAATGGAATTAAAATTCCAAGTGTCATGATCATATGAGGAGGGGATTAAATTATAATGGATTTGTATGAGCACATGTCAAATTGCATTAAAAAAATGCTACATGGACAAATAATGATGAAATGGTATGCTACCTTGAGTGCAAGAATTGGTCTAGTTAGAAGAGTAATGGTATAGTTGGAGCATGAGAAGGGGGAGCACGTTTTTTTTTTAAAGCTAACCAAGGGAGAAGGCTAGTTCAATGTTAAGGAGAGCCAAAGGGAGCAATTATGGAAGGAAGTATGGTGAAGTGCATGATGAGAATAGCTTGAGTGAAGGAATGAAATAACGTGCTTAGAGGAGTGCAAACTTGGACTTAATAGGAAGAGAACTTACTTGTCTTGTAAGAGGAGAGGAGGGACGGTTTTCTTGCCTAATCAAGGGAGGAAAATGTTGTCCAAATGTCAAAGGGAACTAAAGGAGTAATCATGAGTAAATAGAAAGGAGGCATGGGTGGATGTAAGGTTGTGACAAATGTCACATTATAGCCCCTCGATGAGATTAATGGTGTAGAATTAAGAGAGAAAGTTTATGAAGCATTTCTCTTCCCTTCCCTTCATACACTTCACGCATTACATGAGAGAAGGAGAGAGAGAAAGTGCCTTGGAGAAGCATAGGAAAGCTAGAGAGAAGGAGCAAAATCCAAAGGAAAATCTTATAGATCTTGTAATTAAGCCTCCCTTTTTATTAAATAGCTCCTCTAACCTTTTGTTCTTCATGGAAATCATGGTTTAGTAGGCTATTCTTCAAGGTTGAGGAGAGAGAGAGAGAGGATGTTTTAGAGAGAGAGACACCAAGGATCAAGAGGTAATCTCCAAAAACCTCAACTTCTTAGTGTATTAAAGTTGTTGTTGGTAATTATTGTTTGGTTTTATGATTTTTGGGATGAGTTGTAAAATTAGAAAAGCCATTACCCTAAGGGTTTATGCTGCCCAAAATCTTTTAAATCATGATTACGAAGTGTTTAATTGAGTTAACTAAGGATTAGAAGTGAAAAAGTACAAGTTTTGGAACCTAAAATACAACACCTCATTTTTTCCATTTTCCCCTAATATTTCAGCCAGGACCAGAACTGGTAGTAGGAGTTGGATTTTCATGAAATAAATGATTCCATTGGACTCAGTGGGCAAAAATAGGTGGGGTTACAGTTGGGCACTTTTTCGGTAGAGGCCGAAAAAGTATAATTACGAAAACGCAACTGAAATCCCTAAATAGGGGCTGTCAAGGGCATTGTCGTAATTTGACACTGAATTTGGTGATTTCGAGCCCGGAAGGCGAAAATAAGTCAAAATAGCTTTTGGTCAAAATTTTGGGAAAACGTGCCACTGGGACGGGTACGGCGGGCCGGGCCGGGTTCCCGAGGGCATTTTTATAAATTTTCACCATAGACTAATATAACCACAATAAACACTATGGAAGAGTATAAAATGATACTTGGATAGGTTATGACCTATTTCTGGTACATTTAATATTTTAGGACTGAGTCGAACGCCGGAACAGCATGCTTTACGAGACACCATTAAAAAGAGGATTATAAAGCATTGAGGTAGGGACATTATCATTCATATACTATGCCATAGTGATATGATTGTGTGGATGCCAATGTTTGTAAATGCGCTTTATTAATCAACATGATTTGCCCAGAAAGGGGCCAGAAGTGTTAGAGGCACTTACACTAGTGTTGGTGAGAACCCAACCGATGCAGAATAGTGGGGCTGAGCCCTACTCATGTATACACGCAGATGATATGTTTATTATGTTCATTAATTGATCCATACATGGCATATATCATATTTACTTTTCACATTTTCTATGAACGATAGCATGTTTCTACGGGGATTTTCTGAAATCTCACCCTATTTTTAATAAACACCTCAGTGGGTACCAGTGGGTCTAAGGGAAAAGATGTAGGTGCTGGAAAGTGAGCAACACGGGTCTCGAGGCGAGGACAAGATCGTGGTCATAATCAGTCTATTTTGTGATATTTTGGTGAAATTTGTAAATATTAAGTTTCCGATGTATTTTCTATTTTTCGTTGACGAACGATATCAGAATTGTAAACGAATATTTTTATCAGTATAATTGTACTTTTCTGTATGCCCATTGAATTCTGTCTTTATTACTCTTCGATTATCGAAATGAAAACGGATGTTGACAATCAAGATATTGGATGAATCCTAATTAGAATTAGGATAGATGCTACAATGGGGCAAAATAAAAAAGGCCGTACTCATGCTGCTGTATCCACCGTGTTAAGAGGAAATCTCCTTCCTTTTCCTCTAGGAGGCAAGCCGCTTGAAACTAATTAATGTCCGTATTATTAGTATAGTTTTAGATTAATCTCTTTTAAGTGTATTAAAAGATATGATAACAATAAAAAATGAGGGCCTTCATTAACTCCTCTCTCCACTTCATTTTTTCACCATTAATAAGGCTGAGTTGCTAGTTTTAGAAAACAGTAATTAAGACAACATAGAACATTGTTCTCAAATATTATAAACGTTTGAGTTTATAGCAAATTCCACTGTCAACATATGCATGTGTGAGTCGTGATCATTCAAACCTTAATTATGCAATACACACACGATGATGCACATAGTTAAGTAATCTTTGTTCCCATTATTCCTAGTTATTAAATAATCTATATTCAATGGTTTGATCAAACAAAATTATATTGGGCTGATAAAAGTGGACATGTAGCCTCCCAGCTCATGAGCGATGCTAATATGTTTCAGAAACTGATATACTTACGCTGATTAATTGAGTTGCATTAGGTCGGGATCAAGATCGTTAGGTTTTTTGGCATGATTAATTAGGTCATAATTAGTGTGTGTGTTTATGGATATGCAGTGGATATGCCTTTTGTTGGTCATACGAACGATTCCTTGAATTTTCAATTCATTCCCTTTTAGTCGAGTTAATTTATGTTTTACTTGGAAAAGTCACCCGCTTTATCAACAGTGTCGTCGGCATCACCAAATTCATTGGCGTCCCAAAAAAAATAACCAAATGATAGCTATACAATAAATAATTAACCGATGCAACCCAAAAAAAAAAAAAGTTAACGACATTACATCGATTCCCATATCGATGATGGACACAGGTTTGACCTTATGGATTCAGAGTATATTGATTAGTATCTCCTAATAAGAATTAGAGGAACAAGTGGAGAAATGAAGTAAATAATATAGGTCGTTGTTATTCGTTGACATAGAAATAATATCTTATGTTATTTGATACCTTATCGTATCACCTGTTGGGGTGTGGGGGAAAAGTGAATTCGACATCAAAATTTCTTTATGATCTCCCGAAGGTCTTTATTATAATACACAGACACACACACTTTATAATAAGCAGTGCATATTAACGAAGGAATGTCATATTTATCAAATAGCTAGCTAGCTAGGTTGCAAAGTCGTGTATAACAAGGTAAAGCAGGCACCAGCGGAATATAACCAAGTGAGGGACCAACCATTTGGATGGCAGGGGATTAGAGAAGTTGGGTATTGATAAGTATAAGTGAGGTATATTAAAAACTTAATTATTTGTCAAACACATGTTAATTTTTGACTAGGTCAACATACAAGATAGTTTTTTAATTTTTTATGTTGGAGAGCGAAGAAATTGAATGAACAGTACAGTAGTCATAAATTATATATGAAACACTTGGGGATGGATGAGTAACTAAGTGATTAATAATAAATAGGATTAATTGATAATTGTTGGGGTAATGGTGAGGGTTGACGAAGAGGGCTAATGGAAGAAACGTCAACCTCAATTATTGGATATTAATTATAAACCGCAACTTATTATATATATTAGGAGTATAGCGCCCCCACCAGAGACGTTTGTCCCCGTCCCCTTGTTTTTCACGCGGTCCCCCATCTTCATTTTCAATCATTCTACTTATACGTTCTTTTAAATCATCTTAATCTCATTTGTTTTTCAGGCAGCTGCTTGTTATATTTATTCGTTTATAAATCATGGCTTGTTGAATCTTACAGGCGGCGTGGTTGAGGCTGAGCTCGATCTACTTGCTAGATTGTGTATAAGCGACAATGAATAATAGAGTGGTCCATATGTACATGTGGTACCACTCTATACATGCATGGGAACAAAATCGGAGGTATAATTTGACCATAAAGCTCCATATCACACGTCGCAACGCCATCCCCATCTGCTTCTATTCAACTTCATCTCTTGTGTTTCCCATTCCATTGCCCTGACTTTGTCGACACTGTTACTACCTCCACCTCCGGTAATAAATATAAGATATAATTGATTTTTCTTGAAGAGATTAAGAAAGTTAAATAAATCACTTAATTATATCATATGTTGTATATACTTAGATTATATATCACATAAATTATATATCAGTTTATAAATTAGGTAAAATAATTTTGAGAAAAAATAATAAATATAAATATTTTAAAGTAATTTAATTAGCTTCATTAATCTCTAAATAAAATTAAATTTATCTTATATTTTGGATCAAGGAGAGTGTCATATATATCCATACCCTTGTAGATACGTGTACATAAAGACTTTCGTGGCCTAAAAAAAACAAGGTGCGCATGAAGCCTTTGGGGGCAGAGAATTTTATGAATGGAGAAACCATATGCAGATATGCCAACAATGGGCCCCATCTGTGGGATCCACAAGTCCAATCCCAAAAAATTGGCATAGAGGTGGGAGGTCACACTCTCTGATCTCATTAAAAAAAAAAAAAGTGTTTCTATTAGTTTTTCTCTTTACCGTTTTATCACTTAAGTTTTCTATCATTATATTAATTTTTAATGATAGAGATTTATTCTGTAAAAATATTATCATCATTTAATATTATAATAATATTTTTGATATAATATAAAATATCAATTATTTAATGCCAATCTAACAATTTAAAAAAAAAAGAAATCAAGTAGAAAGAGCAGTTAGCGAAAACACCCCTTCGTCTAACTCTAACCTCTAATCAACATCTCTCTCCCATGTTTAGTACTCGTACTACTATTTTTGCCCCTTTGCTTGGGTCATTATATTCTTTTTTGTTATGACCGCGGCCCTGTTTGGTTCACCATCTGTTATCGTTTCGTGTTCCATCCATGTTACAGATATTTTATGAACCTAATTATTATATTATTATGCTATTTTGTGCCAATGTTAACTTTGAATACATTATTCCAACAGGCTTCCGTTGCTGATCCATAATGGCCTCCCCATTCCATGTGACAGGACAAATCAACAATACACAAATACACACGGAGAAGTTCCTCTTAATTAATATAAAATTGGTCTAGCAGTATAATATCCTGCTAGATTTCTTTGAGTCTCGAATTCGTCTAGATACTAAATGATAATATAAAAAAAAAATCATCTTAAATTTTTATGATAAAAATATTGAATGTCATGATGTTTGTATTCTATCTAAAAAATTGTTGTTAAATAATCAAGTCAGGCCTCAAAAAAACAAATCGAAAAATAAAAAAAAATGATCCACAAAAAAAGAAAAAACCATTAATTTGGTTTCAAATTTGAGTCTCGATGTGAATCTGGGCCATCAGGGTAAGCCCAGAAAAAAGGCAAATAGACTAGATGTAGTCCTGAATTCCAAAAACACAATCCAGCAGCCTAACGGGTTTAAGCTCAAATTCGGGTTCTGAAAGTTAACTAGGCAAAAGCTATCGTTCCTGAACTTAGGAATCATGCTATCCCCAATCCACCAATGCAGATATTAACGCTTGATCATGAATTGAAAAGTGAGCTACTCTATATAACTATATTATTCACAGATTATACATAATAAGTTCTTACCATTATATACGGATTCTCGTGTTTATAAAGATTAAAAAATATTTGATTTTTATGATTTCATTTTTACTGTTATACTAGTATAACCTTATCAGTGTCAGATTAAATTTGTAAAAGAGAAAAACAAGACAATTAACTGAATAATTATGCCCTTATCCTTGTATTTAAAATTAAGGGAAGGGAGTATAACATTAATAAAAGGACGTGTTTATTCACATGTGGCTTTTCATGCGTAAATTTAAGGAAAAATTATATTTAGGCAAAAAAAAGAAAGAAAAAATGGTATCAAAACTTGTCAGTAGTGTTTCTTGGTGTTGTGAATGAGACTATTTTTTTATTTTAAAATTTAAAAAGACCATTTTTTAAGTTTTTTCTTTTATTTAAAACCTGAATATAATTTTCCCTCAATTTTAAAAAGATTCAGTGCCCACACGACATGAATTTTGACGTCGTCTCTTGTGATCGTACTCATTTTGGCCATTAAAGATGCCAATAATGTTACACGTGATCGTTATTCCTCTATTGTTAGGTTGCCACTACGATCGCTTTGAGCAGCCACATCAGGCGTGGCGGCCACTTATTTCACGTGCACTGACGGTGCTCTCCTAGATATAAAAACAATTTATTTTTTTTTTAAAGATTAATGAAGCTAATTGTATTAGTTTGGAGTATTTATATTTATATTTTTTTTTCTAAACTAATTAGTTTGAATAATAAATTGATATATAATTTAAAAAAATAAAATATATGATATGATTAAGTAGCTTATTTAACTTTTTTAATTAATCTCTTAAAAAAATATCACTTTTATTTTATATTTAGAATGGGAGTGAGTAATTAGTTTCATACGTATCATCGGCTAGCCATATTAATAACTGACACACAGTACATAATCAATTGTTCCAGTCCTAAAAATACTCTATCAAGTCCATAATATATAATGCACTTGATTTCACATTGTGGACAGAGGAAACCAACTATAGAATCGGTAGATGACAACTAGTTACAGACGTAGCTAGCTCAGTATCACACACTGACGCGCTTAGCCATCAATGTAGTGCGTGTTAAATTAGTATATATAATACACACACGCTTTAGCTATTTGTCATTTAATTTACTCATTTTAGAGTTGGTTTTCTTTAGGGGTGTTCATCAATTTCCCGTCCCGATCTCGAATAAATCGGGACGGGATTTTCCCGTCCCGAAAATTTCGGGATCGGGAATGTGATTTCGGGATCGGGAAAAATTCGGGATCGGAATCGGGACTTCCCGATCCCGACTTTTTCCCGATCCCAAAAATATATATATACACATATATATTTTTAAAAAATATTTAAGAAAATAAAACCAAATGTAAAATAAAATGTGAAAATCCCTAACACCCTTAAGATAATATCTATTCTTTTAGTTTATTTAGTTAATTTCATTTATTATTTATTAAATAATTCTAATTTTTTATTCTTGTCTTTATTCTTTTTGCAGCTGAATCGACAACTTTAAGCATGTATTGGATTAATTATATATTAATATTATACTTATTTGATACAATATGATATTAGACAAATTATATATTTATACTAGACTACAGGAAACACAACAAAAAATTTAATATAGAGATTTTTTTTAAAAATAAAATCAAATCCGGGATCAGAAATTTCCCGATCCCGATCTCGAAATTTCCCGATTTTCGGGATCGAAAATAAAAATCATTCCCGAACCCTTCTCGGATCGGGAAACCGATCCCGAACACCTTTGGTTTTCTCTGTCCATATTGCTAAATCAAGTGCATTATCATGCTTTTGACTGGAACACTTGAACTTACTTTTGACTGGAAAATCTCAAAAACAAAAGATGATAAACTTCTAAAAGTAATTTATTTAACTTTATTTGTCTGTCAATCAAATCTTGTGTTTCGGAAATTTGAAAGCAGTGGATCGATCGATAGATATCAGTCACCTTCGTATTTGTTGGCGGTAAGTAGTTTTAATTAATGATACAATAAAGGTTACTTAATCACGGGACAATCACTCCAAAAAAAAACACTAATGAATGAATTTGATTGAAGCCGTCATATATAATTCAATGGCAAGAAATTTTCCAACCACTCGTCCAAATTATAGCAGTGCTGGCTAGCTAGTTTAATTTCTTCATTAAGCAAAGCACTTGCCCAGCCACAAACACATAAATGTAGTCATACAAAGAAAATAACATTAACATCAGTGTCTTTTGAATAAAAAAAAGATTGATATATATTTTCTTAAATTTCTGTTTGTTGATGGGTGACTAGGCAATGCATATATAGTTTGGCCCCTCTCCAACGCACAAATATATGCCGATTGAGTCGATATATATCTGATAGCTATCAAGTTTGTTATTTCAACATATATATATAAAAGCAAGCGGTAATAGGTAAAGAAGAAATCAAGGGCATTATTAATTAATCCGTATATAATTCAAACAGTAAGGAACTTGAGTAGTGGGGCTCAATTTACATGGCCTAATTAAAGAAAATTACAAAGAAATTAAAGAAGTGATTATCTAAAGGGTTTGGCCACATATATATATATATAGCAGCAAGCAGATTCTGGCATATATATATATACCTACGGACTAAGGATCCTCTGAAGTTTCCTTATTTTAATTAAAACCATGAAAGTTTTGGGCTTCTCTCCACTAAAATAGAAAACTTGAGGGAGATTTGTGAAATTGATAATTTCAGAGGATGGTCCTCCAGATCAGATCCACGCGTGGATGTGGAGAATCTTCATGCATGCAAAAAAAAGAAAGTAATGAAGTTGAGAGACGTAATTATTAAAAGGGAGTGTATATTTGCATCTGACTCAAAATGTGTTCAAAGTTGTCGGTGGTCTTCTCGATGGCATGGTTGTGAGCTCCCTCGTATGTGGTCACCACCACTCCCTCGTCTTTGGTTAGCCGCTGCACTTGCTTCTTCACATTGCACCCTTGATGTGTACACCTATAGTAGCTCCTGCATTTTTCATCAATCGATTAATTAACTACCAAACACCCCCTTCAAGCTAAGCACGTAATGATAATAAAATAATACCACTATTGAATTTTGGGCTTCTCATTAACGTACACAGTTTATGAAATACGAGTATATGTTTAACTTTGCTGCTTTCTGTTTTGTTGTTTCCGTTGTTTAGAGCGTATCAAACTGAGGAAGAAAACCCTCTCTAGATTAAGCGCAGATTCTACTTTATTCAGTTTCACTATTGAAGCCAGCGTTTCATCATATGTAAGGTCGCATTATATGCACTGATGATCAATTCATTAAGGAATCATAATTATGGACGTGAGGGTACATGTGTATTCCTAGGTAAAATTGATGCATATGGTGAAGTCAAAATTTGTGGGCGTCATACATGGGGACACAGAAGAATATATATATAAAGGATAAAGACGAAGATGATATATATAGTATATATGAGTTAGAACCTGGGGAATTTGTTGTTTTTGACAGCTTTCTGGCCATATTTTCTCCACCGATAGCCATCATCGAGTATATCAACCTGACTCCTTGTCTGAAAAGCATACCTAGGTTTTCGGGCCTTCTTCTCACCCTTCTTCTTCCCAGAACCACTTTGCTGCTCATCCTTATTATTCCTCAATAAGCTTTCATCACATCCTCTAATTCTCTGCAACTGATCGTCACTTTCAGCAGCATGCCTCAAACCCAGGAAGCCACTAGGGTTATTAATCTGATTCACCTCCATGTTATTGCTAAGACCGCGAAGCAGGTGAGAGCCTCCCATGGCACTAGTAGAAGCTGAATAAGTTGAAGGATCGGGGCAAGGAAACAACACAGGGTAGGTGTCCATCGATATTGGTTGAAATATTATATGCAAGTGATCAGTCGCTGTGCAGAGAAGGAGGAGGCAGAGGAGGAAGAAGAGAGTAAATGGTTAAAAGTGGAAGAGACGTGTATATAAATAAAGGGGGTGGGGGGCGGCGTTTGCTTCTAGTGACTTTGTGAAAATCAGGGACACATACACCGAATAATATGAGTATGAGGAGGAAAAGGGCAAAAGAAGAGTCCAACTCCAAAGGCGATTTTATATAAAAGTAAGTGTTTATTTGGGATAGTTTATGGGCGTGTTTGTGATAGCGTTTTGAACAGTCAAAACGCACTTATTACGCAAACCGAAAAAAAACTCCTCTCACATACTTACCTCGTATACCGTGAATCACGAATTATAAGCACGTTTTGGACAAAAATAAGCTCTTCCAAACGAGTACTATTTTTAGGTAATAAGTGCTTATAAATCGTATTTCACGGTATACGAGGTAAATATGTGAGAAGAGTTTTGTCTCAACTTATGTAATAAGTACTTATTTCTTAAAAATAAGTTATTACAAGCACTCACTAAATAATTTATTTATTTTTTTAAAAATAAGAAACGTTTGATATGATATAGTGTCGTAAACGGCACGTAAACGAGGGGGGGAAAGAGAGAGTTGCGATGAATGAGGATCACTGATTAACGGCAAAGCGGGTGGAAAATGGAAAATGGAAAATGGAAATTGGAAAATGGAAATTGGAAATGTGAGGCGGCTGCATGATTAGGATAAAGACACAAGTGTTGCTCCACGTCAGATGTGTATATAAACAGGGAAATTCAAGATTGATTTGACACGTGATTTTGAATTTGAATATTCACGGAGGAAATAACTATGTATATAGATGTGATACATATCTAACCGCAAACTTACTGTTTATTAATAATACAACAAATAAGTTATTATTACACATTATATAATTTTAGTCGCGTAATCAAAAATCCAATTTACATTTATACTCTTCATTTTTTTGGGAGTCCATAGAGTTAAAAAGATAAGTTCACATACATTTGTTTTATTTTTTTAAATGAAATTTAAATTTTATCCCATTATTTCTTTTTTTTTATTGCCTACCCGGTTAATCGGAACTTTACCCCGACAATATTCGAATCCGACCTGCATCGCGTACCTGAATATTATGGGAGAGTCTCCCAATAAAAATTTTCTGCATACACAATGAGAGTTGTAACATACCCAATAAACAAAATGCTTGTAATCTTCATTGCAAACCATACCATTGTTTAAAAGGGAAGCACTAATATTAAATGTGACATGAAGCGTTGATTAATGAGGAAATTCAAAATGGGAGCAGACGTGGTAGGTGGTCCGTGGTCCGTGGTCATGGTTTAATTTGTGAAAATCGTGGGGCGTTCGTGATATTTATTGTGGGAACAGAAGACTAGTAAACCCGAAGGCAGTTTCCTCGAACGACGTCGTCACGCTTTACACGTGGACACTTCATTCATGCACGTCCCTTGCCCTACACCTAGTCCGCAAAAGTTTCCCGTGGCCCTTGAATTCAATTCCGCCTTTTCTAGAATCCCAACACCAGTCTTCACAGCTTGAACATTTGTGCCATTTCGTTCTCATGTAATACCCCACCCATCCTAAATATAAATATAAAACACTAATTCACTGTCTTATAAATTTATAATCTTTCTCAAACTATTCATGTTGATTAAATATTTTGATTTATTAAAAGCGTTTTCATCAATGGGGTAATGGATAAAAAGGCATGTAAGAGAAATTAATATACTCCCTCTTATCCTTATTATAAGGCATCAATTAACAAGTACTTTTAGTCCTTTTTATAAAGTACTTGCAAGTTTTCAAGAAGCATTTAATTTATTTTTTCATGTATGCCCATATGTAATAAGGGTAGTGAGAGAGAGAGAGAGTAATAATTAATGGATATTTAAGTTTAGTGTAGTTGGTAAGGGTAATATTGGAAACTACTTGAATTTTAGGACAACTTTACTGCTTTTACTTACCTTTATTGGTTTATGAAAATTGGTAGTTGGTGCCTTATAATAAGGACCAAAAGGAGTATTTATTATAAATAACCAACTTAACTAATTTAAAAAATTCGAATTAAATATCTTCCAGAATTTGAAAAATCTGAATCAGGGACTCCTAGGCACTAAAACATGTATGTTGCCATCATTTTCTTCTTCTTTTTTTCAAAAAAAAAAAACTATCAATAATTATTACTCCCTCATGTTCTAAATATAAGACAGAGTTGACTTTTTGGAGATATTAATGAAGTTAATTAAATTACGTTAAACTATTTATATTTATTATTTTTTTACCAAACTATATTACTTAACATATAAATTGATATATAATATAATGATACACACTATACAACATGTGATATAATTAAGTAATTTATTTAGCTTCCTTAATCTTAAAAAAAAAATGTCTTATATTTAGCACTTAAGGGGTATATAATTATCCAGTTGTCACTGGATATATTTTAAGCATGAATTGTCTTAATTTGAATGAGGGGGCTGGGGGCCGGGCATGGTAGGTGCAAGTGCAGATTAGTCCTTAATTAGCGCATTTCAGTACAACCTCTATCTGCTCTGAAGCTTCCATGAAATAGCCGGTGGCGGCGAAACTATTGTATGTGCCGCAAAGAAAATAGTTTTTTAACAACTCTTGAAAAATAAATTTACTTTATAAATTTACTTGATCTTTCCTACAGTGCTCTCTCTTCTAAACTTTTTTCCCTATCAAGATTTTCCCTTCGTCTCTTCCTCTTATTGCAGAGGAAGCGAGGAAGACGAAGATGCCATCAAATACATGCAAACACACACGACGTAAAGATAGTGTTTAAACCCTTTAGTACTTCATGTATAAGCTCTGTTCGGTATGATATATATTGTTCCTCTTCGTGAATATTCGGGAATACAGGTTAAAAGAATAATTATAGAAGGCACATATATTCAACCGGTCAACTAAATCGCGAGAGGAGGAAAAATAATATTCAATATCTTTGTAGCACGAAAATTGAAAAAATATTCAGTTTCCCCCGCGTAGCCTGCACTAATTAATATAGAGTACTATATATATATATATATATATAGTGCCGTATTCATATAAATTTGCTAAATAAGGGAGACATATATATATATTTTCTTCGTCTTGTTGATGCATCGTGCCAAACTCAAAAAATACAAAAAGTCAATCTTAGGGAGTTTGAAGTTCAAACGCAACCATCTGATAGAGATAGAATAAAGAGGGCTTTGAAAGAGAGATTATAAATATTACAAGAATGAGAGGGTTTGGTCGCAGCCTCTCTTTTCCTCACTCTATAATGATTTTGAAAACAATTACAAATTAATTTAGCTCTTTCAAAGGGGAAGATTATTCAAACTCATTTTGAAACGTCAAATGACCACGTGCCACCAGATATATACATTTATATGCATATAATATTGTTGGTAGGAATATTTATATACAAATATATATATATTGTTGTTGCTTGTAGGTGTGGGGGATTAAGGACGCAATATATATTTCATGTAACTATAATGAAGCAGCCTTTCGATTCCTAACTTGCCATCGTGCTGGTTTTCAGACATCACAATCATTTTAGGCCAATTTGTGACCAATCTTGCTTCAGTGTATACATAATTCCTATGTTTGCCTTGGACCACCTTCTAAGTTCTAACCCTTTCTTTGTGGCACCATTATGGGAGGAATTTTTGATCCACGCTCTCCATAGTTCAATCTTTTTCATTTCCAACGAGGACACTTAGCACAGTATTTTAAATTCTATTATTTTCCCCATGTCAAATCATAATCGACTGTATCAGTTTACAGCATGCTCCATTGCTCCTTTCAACTGTGAGGGGAAAAACAAGACAAGTACAACAGATTCACACGCATCTCCATTTTGCGCATGCTGTTTAGTTTTCGTACGAAATGAAATCTTATATTAAGAACCCAAGCTATTATTTAATTTGTATTGATGTAGTAGGAATTTTCTATGGTAGATGAGCTTCTTAATTAGCTTGCAACATTAATATATGACGTAACTAAAATAGCTGGTGGCCGCATGCATTGAACACGTCCTTATCCGACTGCACACGCGGGAGGGGTATATTTGACTAATGCTTTTATTCATATATCACTGTCCATGCATTTGTTCAAGAAACTTAATTTCAAATCCATTTGATTTTCATTGATCAGCCTGAAAAGTATTGTTTATGAATATATTTCTCATCTACTTTAATATGTAATATATATACTCATAATCCCAGCACTGCATTATACATAATATCGTCGTACAAAAAAAATTTGAAAATCGATGCCGTGTCATGTATAATTTTATTACTTGTATGAAGGGAAAGGGATACAGAGGGTGAATTAATTATTTTCTATTATATTTTTATATTATTAAAAATCATGTACAGTACTCATGAACTCGCGCGCGCGCACATTTATTAGTCACTGTTTCTAGCTAGCATCTGGTTGCCGGTTTTGATTGGCTTTCTACTGGCTCGTCCCAGAGTTTATAATATTGGTAGAATTAAAAACAACACTAAAAACTCAATAGGAGAGGAAACTCTCTTATTTTTTTTCTCAAATCTCATATTCTCTCTAAAGATTAAAAAATAAATAGTTTAGATTTAATATTTTCTAAAATCATTGTTATAGTGTTTTATAATTTAATTTTTTAAAATTTTGTTTATATTTTATTTATGAACTGTGTGAATAAAATTGTAATACTTTAAGTTTATTTATCTATGTTTAAAATAACAATTTTATAAAATACAAAATGAACTATTATTTTTTTAATCTAAAAGTGGAGATAAGATTTTGAGAACAAAAAAAGAAATAAAAAATCCTAAGAAAACCAAAACCCAAACTCGACAAAGGGATTTAAAACACAATAATTAGAGTGTGTTTGGATTAACTTTTGGAGAATAGATTATGAGGAGAATAGATTTTGAAGAATAGATTCTGAAGAAAAAGTGGAGAATAGTTTCTGAAGAATAGATTTTGAGCAGAATAGCTTCTAGAGAATAGATTATGAGTAGAATAATGATTTAGGAAATTGTGAAAAAATTCCTCATTGCCAACTTATTTGCCAAATGGGACCTTCATGTGCAGATTAACTAATTTTTCTAATATAATCAAATTAGATAAATAGGTTTTATAAGATAAAAAGGAATATTAAAATATTAAAATTCTTTTTAAAAAAAAGGATTAAAGAAAAATCAGTGAAATTCAAAAAAAGAAAGAAAAAGAAGAGAGAGAGTGTGGTGTGGGGCCACATTAATAAAAAGGACCAATTAGAGTGAGATGGTGGGGTCCACATATGGAAAAAAGCAAAAAAAATTAGATTTTCTTAAAACCATGATTTTGAGATCCAAACCATGGTTTGAACTCAAAAACTTGGTTTGGAAAAATTTGGGGGGTTTAGATGATTTTTGTAAAACCATGGTTTGAGCTCAAAACCATGGTTTGAGGAGGGCGTTTGGGCCACCAAACGCTCAATTGGCAATTGAGAAAAAAAAGTGAGTGTTTGAGAGCCATTTTGTTCAATTGAGCTTACCACATCATAATAGCTGTTACCTATAAGCTCAAAAACCCAGCTTATTCTGACTGAGTGTTTGGGATGAGAGAGAATAATTAAAATATTTTTTCAGTTGTGTCTAGTGTGCTATCAGACTGATTGCGATTTTACCCTTAATGTACTTTTTCAGCTCCAAAAATTACTTTAAAATATTTTTTTGTGCTTTTAACCCTTTAAAATATTTTTTCAGTTATACCCAATTTAAGAAGACTAACTATAATTTTACCTTTAATGTATTTTTTTTAGTAGTAAAGAGCACTCAAAACTTAGAATACTGATTTATTGATTTCCACCCACTCTAAAATATTTTTCCAGTACGTAGCACCTAATAGTTTAAAGTAATTTTTAAATATTTACTTGATTTTTTAAATATTTTTTCACCCACTCTCTTTTACTATTATCACAAAAGTCACTTATGCTTAAATTAATCCAAACAAGTTTTACTTTTACAAAAGTTATTTATACAATCACCAATCCAAACATAAATCATATTACGCAATTTAGCTTTTACCAAAAATAAGATTACAAAAAGCTAAATTGAAAAACTCCATTATTCCAGTCGCTATTCCAAACACACAGTTAATATGTGCTTTCACAAGAAGGGGAGTTGTGCACTCAAACAGATATGGAAAAGTGAATCTTCGACATAAAATTAACTCAATAATCACGGTCAAGTGTCAACATCTAATTAGAGATTAGGCGAAGATCCACAAAAAGTCAATATTAATAATACCCATGAATTATTCTGAGCTGTGACGTAAGATCTGCCTAATTAGATTAATTAAAACCAGTAATATTAGGGTCAATAAGTATGACTTGCTCGCGGGTTTCAAACATCGAGAAACTGCACCCCCTAAGCATCCCTTACTCTTTAGTGGCTGGTGGTCGGTTTATCTGATAACTTAAGCAGATCTTGAAGGTGAATGGTCAGCGAATTATCATTACTAGTACCATTTAATCTCGCATCAAATTTTGAAGCCATGTTTAGATGCCGGAGTCAATTGTAGATACTTGTGAAGACAAGTATGCAAGTATTCATCATTATACCGAGTATAATGAAGAAGAACATAGAAGAAGAAGATTGCAAAATCTTTACCAGAAATCATCCGATTATTCCTATCTTTAATGATTAGTTTAAAAAATAAGAAAATCGAAATAGAAAAAGAACTATCCAGGAATAGGAAGTTAGAAATAATTAACCAAGGTTTACCAGTAAACTTAGAGCCTATACAGAATCATTTAAAGATTTTGAAAAAAGAATTAGAATTAATTAGTGAACAAATCAAGATAGAATCTGAACTTACTAGAGAACAAATAGTAAGAGAAGCTTCTAGCAGCAAGATAATAACGCCGAGATTAAAAAATAAAGAAATTTACCCTTTTTCTTTAGCAATTCCCTCTGCTATAGATTTAGAAATAGAAGAATTAAAAAATATTCTTTTAGAAAAAGAAAAAAGAAAAACAGAGAGAAGAAAAAGACGAGAGTTAAAGCTAAAAGAAAAAGAAGTAGAAGATAAGAAAAGAAAATTTTTAGAAGAATTAAAAACTAAAATTGAAGAAGAAGATAGTGATGAGTCTGAATCATCATCATCTTTTAGTTTTAAAGAAGAGAAAGCGATAATCGAAACTAAAAGTTTTGAAATAAGTCTAGAAGAATACCTAGAAAATGAATCTTCTTATGAACTAAAAGAAGAAAAGATAAGTCAAGAATTAGATCTTGAATTGACTAATAACTTAGTTGAAATTCAAGCTAATGAAGTAAAAATGGAAGAAGGACAAACTTCTCACTCTATGAGAGGAGAAACTAGAAGAGTCTATGGAAATAGAAATGAAGAAAGAAATAGAGAAGATTTGCCAAGAAGAGATTATCGATTTTATCGATATGAGCCTAGTGATAACCCAATGGAATTTGTTAGACCCAATGGGGTTATTTTAAACTTAGATTGTGAGATAGATCCCGAAGCAAAAATCCAATCGTGGATAAAAGAAAATTCAGTGGTAGCAATATCCAAATCACTGAATGTGTCTCAAGCATTAGACTACCTAATGATGACTACCCGAGGGCAAACTGATAAGTTTTTCCAATCAGTAAGTCCAGAAGTAAAAACTGACCTTAGAGCATCAGCTAATATTCAAGAATTAGCTACAAAATTAGAAAATCTAATACTCTGGGAATGGGTAGGAGATCCAAAGCAAGAATCGGTAGCCGAATGGACTCAAAGAAAAACTTTAGAGTCAATAAGAAGACTGAATCAATTAGCAATGTGTTCTCCATGTTATTTGGAACAATACATTTGTAATTTCCAAGATATCTTCTATGAAGGAAGATTTGGAGACCCAGGAATTCAAGAATATGATATATATTCGAGACTATTCTTTCAAAAAATATCTGAACCATGGGGGTCTCAGATAGAAAAGGATTATTATACCTACTATAATAGTAAGTATAATACTCAAGATAATGATACCTTAGGACAGAAAATAAGGTTTAGTCGAGAATGGTTTAAAGAAATATGCCTAAAGCATTTAATGAATAAAAAGATAGAAAAATGGAAACAAACAAAAGGATTGTGTTGTGACCAATTACTCGAGAAAAGATGGGGTTGTAAACCACAATTCCCTAAGAAAAAGAAATGGAAACCTAAGAAGGTATCTAAAAAATACAAGAAAAAGAAATATCCAAAATATGGGTATTGGAGAAAAAAGACAAGTAAATATAAACCGAAAAAACAATGTACTTGTTACATATGTCAAGAAAAAGGACATTATGCAAATGAATGCCCTAATAAAGATAAAAAGAAAAAAGAAACTAAAGTTTTTGAAACTTTAGAAGAACAAGGATTTTTTCCTTGTGAAGAAAGTGAATATTCAGTTTCAGAAAATGATTGTTCATTTTATGAAATTTCAAGTGAAAGTGAATCCGATTTTGAATCAGATTTTAATGACAAGTGAAACTCATATTTTTGATATGCAGTTAGCAGCCAAAATAGAACAAGAAGATTTTGATCTTGAACCATCAAATATCTTTAAAAAAGATGTTTTGAAAAACATTTTTAGAAAAAATAAGTCACAATATTTTGTGATAAAAAAGATTCAAGAACCAATAAGAGTAGATCAAGCTATTTCAGGAACAGCTGAAATACCCTTATTGACAAATGAAATAGCCGAAGAAGAATTGGAGAAAATAGGAAATCCAAGAATTCAAAATATATACATAGCCGCGGTACAAATCCTTGTAAAAGCCTGTTTTAGGTCAGGAATTAGTACACCAATCCAAGTATATTTAATGGATGATAGAATTACATCTAATCTAAAACATGCTACTCTTGGCGTGGTTTTAGGGGATTTAATCTATCAGAAATTAAAGTTTGTAATACAACCAAACTTTAGTTTAACTAGACGAGAACCTAATAAACATAGAGCATTGAAGCTATGTTACAAGTTATCAGGAATAGACATGATGCCCGGAAGTGATGTCATGACTATTGAAACCAAGATTCTGTATGCATTTACAGAAGATCATAAGATAAAGAGAAGAACTGAAGAACGAGTAATTATTCCCTCTATATTCAGTACTTTTGTTAGTAATCAACCTATCCCAACAGATGATAGGATGATTCCTGAAGAGATAATATTAGAAGCCTCAAGACAGAGACCTCTAATAAAATCATCAAATATAATACCAAGATTATCATTTGATAATAATAGAATTATTATTAGACAATCAGGAAATAAACCTGAAAGTAGTCTAATAAGAATACAAGAAGAATTAAATGATATTCCTACAACTCAAAATACAAGAGAAGAAGGAAATCCATATTTAATTCCTTTAGTAATAAAAAATGAAAGAATTGCACAAAACTGTGTAATAAATACAGCAGTGAATTTCTCACATATCAGAGAATCTTTGGTATATCAAGCTGTACCAGAGAGGTTAGAAAATTCTAGAAGATATAATCCTCTAGAAATTGTCGAGAAAGAAGTAGAGTTAGCATTAACTCTATTCACAAATGAAAATAAGGAAATAGTAATAATTCAAAAATTTGAATTAATGACAAACCCTCAATCACCGATATTATTGGGAGAAGATTTCATTTCCAATAACCAAGTGATAATTCATCCAAGTCATTTAGAAATAAGTGGATACAAAATTCCAAAAACAAGATAGGGAAACCCCCTATATTCGAATCCACTACAGAGCTAAAAGATATGACTGTCTTTTAGATACAGGTTGTACCATTAATTTGGTAAAACACAAATTAATCCAAGAAAAATTGATTAACATTACACCCGTAAGAGCACTTGATATTCATAATCAAGAAACAAGGTATGATAAAGGATATAAACACCTTTACTTACAAATTGGAAATATTGAATTTAGAATTAATACATTCTATCAATATTCTGAAATAGGAAGTGATTTCATTTTAGGAATCAGAGCTATAAGACAAGCTTTTAAGCTTTTTAGTCTTACAGAAAAAAATGCTTATTTTATAACTCATTGTAATACGAGTTTTAAAACTGCATTGATGCCTTATCCAAGTATACATCATTATACTCAGAGTTTAACAGCTCAGTGTGGTGATTCAGTAACAGAAGTAACAGAAGAATTTGAAGTTTCGGAAGAAACTAAAAAATTATTAGAACAATGTTTTAATGAAAATCCAAGAGCATTTGCAAATAGAAAAAATTATGTTGCAAAGATTGAATTAAAAACTGATAACCCAGTTTATGAGAAACCAAGAAGGTATTCAAAGCTAGATTTAGAAGATTTTCCTAAAATAATGGAAAAATTGTTAAATCTAAATTTAATTCGAGCTTCTAAAAGTCCATGGAATTGCCCAGGATTTTTAGTTAGGAATTATTCAGAACAAAAAAGAGGAGAACCAAGATTTGTAATAGATTATAAGCCTTTAAATAAGGTTGTAAAATCTAATACATATCCACTCCCGAGAAAGGATGTTCTTTTTGATAAAATTAAAGACTCAGAAATATTTTCAAAATTTGATTGTAAGTCTGGATTTTATCAAATAGAATTAGAAGAAAATTCGAGAGAGTGTACTGCGTTCAGTATACCAAATGGACATTACGAATGGAATGTTCTACCAATGGGATTAAAAACTAGTCCAGCGATATTTCAAGAAAGAATGGATCAGATTTTTAATCCATATAGATCATTCATCTTGGTCTATATAGATGATGTTCTAATCTTTTCTAGAAATAAAGAAGAGCATAGAAAACATTTATTTGTTTTTGCTAGTCTTGCTTTCAAGAATGGATTAGTATTATCAAAGAAAAAAGCGGAAATAGGAAAAGCTCAGATAGAATATCTGGGTTTGAATATAAAGCCAAGAGGAGTTGTAGAATTACAGCCAAACATTATTCGGACTATATTAACTTTTCCGGATGAAATAAAAGATAAGAAACAGTTAATGTCTTTCTTAGGACATCTTAATTATGCCATGAACTTTATTCCTTATGGAGCTTTAGTTAGAGGAAAATTACAAAAGATGCTTAGAAAGAATAAACCCTTTGTTTGGGGAAAAGAAGA
This sequence comes from Inga oerstediana, assembly GCA_963210345.1. Taxonomy (NCBI): domain Eukaryota; kingdom Viridiplantae; phylum Streptophyta; class Magnoliopsida; order Fabales; family Fabaceae; genus Inga; species Inga oerstediana. The sequence goes on from OY723401.1 coordinate 6,288,770, forward strand.
AATTGAAGAGGTTAAGAAGATAAAAGCATATGTAAAAAATGAAGTCAAACCTTTACCTTTACCAAAAGATGAAGATGATTTATTTTTACAAACTGATTTCTAACCATTATTGGGGAGCAGTACTGCGAAAGCGGGAAGAACCCATAAATCCAATTTTGTCTTATGCTTCAGGTACATTCAAGGGAGCAGAGATAAATTATGATATAAATGAAAAGGAACTTCTTGCTGTTAAATATGGTATTAAGAAGTTTGAAATCTGGATAGTCAGCAAAGAATTTGTTGTTGAAACAGACAACACTCAAGTAAAGGCATTTATAAATAATAAATGCCCTGATTCAATTGCGACTCAGAGAAGAGCAAAATTATCTGCATGGTTCAGTATGTATTCTTTTAAAGTTATAACCATTAAAGGAATTCATAATGTTTTTGCAGATTTCCTTAGCCGATATGGAAGCCAATTCCATGATTAGTCTTATGGATCATATTCAAAAGATCCAAGATGAAGAAGCCAAGATGGAATCTCTTCTAGATATCCAAAGTAAGAAATATGAAGAACTAATAAAGCTTCATAGCCAAGTTATACTTCAAAGAAGTATATTACTTCGACTCAGAACTGATATGAACCAGTTTATTAGGAATTCAATTCCATTGAGCGAAGAACCCAAGAAAGTCTTAGCCAGTTCTTCTGGTTTAAGCGAGAAAAGTCTTTCAGGTAGAATACTGAAAGCGAAAAAGTCAGAGACAATAGTTTCTGCAAAAATAGACGAAACGGTTGAAGAATCTAAACAAAAAATAGATTCTGATGATTCCAAGAAAGGGGATAAAGAGGAACTCTCATTAGTGAGATCCAATGAATTATCCAAAGAACAAAGGCAACCAGCCTTAAAACTCAACAGTTCAGGTTCTAAGACTGAGACAATAGTTGAGGCTAAAGTCTGTGAAGTCAAGGAAATCGTTAGCCCTGAATTGGAAAAGTTAACTCAAGAGTTACTTGGGTAAAATTTTATCCAAGTTCCTAAAAAGAAAACTGTTCAAGTAGGGTTTACCTTCTTAGAAAAAGCTAAACAGTTACCCCCTCACCCAAAACAGTTTCCAGAATTACCCGAGAATCATAAGTCAAAAAATGACTTTTTGGTTGAATATAACCGAGTTAATACAATTATGAACTCGGGAAATAATCAAGAGTCTAGTAAGACCTTTGCCATAGATTATGGAAGTTATTATCCAAAAATCTTAACCCTGAGCGAAGCACCAAAAGAGATAATTAAGCTTGCGTTTAATTATGGTTATCTTTCTTTAGCCTATGTAGAAAATCATCAACAGATTGATGGTATTTTACCAAAGCCTATTGTCCTAGCCATCAAAGAGTTAGATAAAATAGGACCAGCCAAAATCAAGTTCTTAAAATTTGTTATTGTCCCACCAGAATTTTCCTTTACAGGTCCTTACATCTGTCAAGTTGGAACGGTTGGGATAAACCAAAAGATAGACTTGAAAATAAAGAAAAGTATCCCAGATATTAAATGGGTATTTGATGAGTATTATTCTCAATTAAGACGAGCAGCTGGATATGTCCCTTATCTTCTTGAAATTGAAGAAATAATAGAAGATGGTGGAGCATGGACCTATCATGTCACCGAGTCTGCAATTGTTTATTGTAGAAAAAAGAATCCAATGAAGCCAGGTGTCGTTAGCCAGCTGAATGCCTTTAAAAGAAAGATAAGGCTGAATCAAATCAGTGCCAGCAGTAAAGTAAAAGAAAGCTTTTGCACGATAATGCAAAGAAAAGAAGAAAAGCAACACAGCTGTCCACTTTGTCAACCATCGTCGGCAGAAGAGACAAAGGAGAAGAAAAAGCAAGAGACAAGCGTGTCTTCTACATAAAGAAGCTTTATAAAAGCTGTCGGCCATCAGACTAAAGTATACTACCCGTGAATTACTTTGTGTAACTAGGGTTGTATAAAGGAAACTATGGTTGAGTTATAAAACCATGGTTACCTGAGTAGTCGAGTCTATATAAACCGAAGGAGGTTTTTTTCACAGAGCACACAATTAGCACCTCACTTGCTAATGTACTTTGTTTTTCCTCCAAGTCATGTACATTCTCTTTGAGTGAATAAAAGCCAAGGAATTCTTATTCCTTGTTCTTCAATTATGCTTCTTATCTAGTATTTCGAGAGGAGAGAGGATGAGTTGAGGTAATCACCCGGATAACCGGACGACTATAATTTCGATAAATCGTAGTTCTGTTTCCCGAAGGTCTGCTAGTGCTATTGTAAGTCCGAAAAGGCAAAGAAAAGGCGCTGAGGCGGAGAAGTGAGGAAGAGAAGACGACTTGCGGAAGACGAGTTGGACCCGGTAAATCCTAATCTCTCATTCTGTTATAATCCTGATTATTAGTTATTCGAAGCATGATAGAACAAAATTAGAATTCCTTGATTTTTATAAATGAAGAATCTTATTCTAGAGTTAATGTATATAGCCAAGGAATATCATAAGAACATCTATATTTTTATGGATGAAATGAGTTTAATTAGAAAGTACCCGATAATTCAAGCAGCTATATTTGAAAATAGATTGCATTCTGCTATAGCCGAATTCATTGAACAATTTGGTTGTTCATTTGATTATTCAGATGAGTACTTAGTAAGAAATTTCTGGCTTTTTAGTCTAAGAGATTTTGTTCAAGTAAAACATTACATCTATAAGTCGATCAGTCAATGTATAGTTGACCATTTAATAGCCCAAGAAGCCTCTACGTTGAGAAAAATCAGTGTAGGAAGACAATTAAATCCCTTATTTCCAGAATCTAAAACTGATTATGGAAAGATTGAGATAGCCAATAAAAGAAAGTGTGGATGCATGTCCATAACTTGCGGTATGCAAGATTTAAGTCTAGATGATTTAAAAAGCCTACCTTTAGAAGTCGATAAATTTCAAAAAGGAAAAGAATTAGCAAATCCGCTAAACGATCCCCCGAATTCCAGCAAAGTGGTATCAGAGCCTATTATCCTAAATAAGGAAAAAGAGTCAATTGTAGATACTTGTGAAGACAAGTATGCAAGTATTCATCATTATACCGAGTATAATGAAGAAGAACATAGAAGAAGAAGATTGCAGATTAGTGCAACAGAATGCTTTTAAAAACGATCACTAATCCTGGAAATTATATATATATATATATATATATACACGTACTACTCCATCATGTCCATGTTATAAGAAGTCTTTTAATTTGCTCTAAAATATGAGAGGATGACAGGAAATTAATTATTTTTTTTTCACTTTTATCTGTTACAAGAGAGAGAAAGGGAAATATTTGAAAATGTTAAAGGGGACAAATGTCAAAGGCATATTCCGAAATCGGATTCTTTTGTAAGGATAAAATATGTAAACTTTATTAATTTAAGACACGTTAAATCCCTTAACCAACATTTTTTAGTTTGTATGAATATATTAGTTAACAATGTCTTATATTATACACTGTGAGAGGAGTATTGGATATACAAAAAAACTTAAAACTTCATTTGCTTTACAAATCAATAACTTTTCAACCTTATTCATATTTAACTGCATACTTTCCAAAAAATAATAATCTACATAATAATAAATGAGAGTATAAGTTGTCCACTCATGTAAAACATTTAATGATATACCCCATAAATAGAACCAGAGGGTATTCCAGCTGTACAGGAATGAGCAGCAAGAAGTTCGAATCTTTAAAATGGTTAATAATAATTGAAAAGTTTCTAGTGTTAATTAGTTTTTGTTTTCCAAGAACGTAACGCAGAATAATTAACTGCTTAGAATCAGGGAAGCGATTGACTTAATAATATTCTGTTGGAACGGGGGAAAAAACAGATGGGAACTGGGAAGTATATATGGAGAACGTGACGTGGTTCTGGTGACTTTGGGAACCAAACAGAGCCACGCAATTCTCAATGACATTGACCGTGAGTTAGATTTCAATGAAATACAATTGTAGGAGAGTGCCGGGCTGTAATGGGTGGTGATGAGAATGCTCCTAGTACTATATAATTATGTCTAAGGAATGTGCGTCTATCATCAGTATTATGTACTACTTGTATTATATATTTATGTAAGAATCCATCCTTTGATACTTTGAAAAGGGGATTTTATAGAGGAGGTTCAAAGTTTTGAATGTGGGAGCGACCACGTGCACTGGTTGGAGTTGAACACACATGGTGGATCGTGGGCCGCGTGTTGTACATTGTCGTCATGGCTGTTGTCACGCTCCTCCCTCACCATTATTCTCCTTCCTCCAGTTGGGAGATATAACATCCTATCCCGTCCCGTCAAGGGGTTTGCTTTTACACTAAATATAAAATATATTAGGCGGAAGGTGTAGAAATACATATAAACTTTTATTTAAAGTATGTTTAATATTATATATTTTTAAGAGGTGCAAAAATATGATGAGCATTCAAAATGAGAGAAAAAATGCTAGCATTGTCCAATTTAACCTAATACCATTACTTTTTGTTAGCAGTGCCCATATTCTTTTTGTATATACTTGTATAAAAGTGTTTGGTTATATTTAACGGTGCTATTCTTGCTTCTTGACCCAATATATTAATTTATCTAGTTTCATAAACTTATATATGTTTTTTCAAGATATGCCTGTTTATTGCATGAATTGAAAGGCAAATTTCATCAGCACTACTACAAAAAGCGCGATATAAGACTGTTATTAACTGTCATACATTACGGTTTTAAACTGGCATATATGTGGGTGCTATAAAAGATCGGTGCAAATTATTATAGTTTCAAACCGTTATTTATTACGGACCTATTATAACGATTATAATATAACACTCATTATGTATTAAGGTTTGGTGAGACCATGATCCGCCCATTGCTGTGATAATAATTAACGGGCACACATAAACAACAACCATCATAATATATGATAATGCCTGCATGAGATATAACGAACTCATTTTACAACCGTTATTTATGTAATAACATACATAATGATTTGTATATAAGAACCGTGGTTTTTAATAAACTTAATAATGGTCTCACATAGACAACCGTTATGAAATAGGTATATAAATAATTATTTATAAAAAAGAACTGGGAACATTTATAGTACATGATGATTTTTATATAATAACCGTGATGTATAGATATAAGACTCTTCAAGTGAGAGTTTCTAAGCTATTTGACCTCCTTTATATATATAATAGAATAACAGTACCTTCAACACCGTGTGACTATGCAATTTGGCATGGATCAAGATATTTCAGGATTTGTGGGGAGAATTAATGACAGCTGTTGACGTATATAAGTCATAGTATAACTGGTGATCTGTATGTAATTGTGTCTTTTCACATGAATTAACCCCTGAAAAGCAAAGGACTGTGAGGAAAAAATATATACCCTATCAAAAAGGGTATAGGGGTATGAAAACCCTTGAACTCAAGGGTTTGCATAACCTCTACGCCCTTTCTAATAGGGTAATTTGTTTTTTTCCCATCTTTCTTTGCTTTCCAGGTTTAATTGCTAAAGAGACACAGGGTATAGGTAAACACTTGCATTGTTATATATATAGATCACAAGTGTGATTGATTCTAACCACAAAACCTAGAAAATCTTGATCCATCCAAATTGCATGGCTACCCGATGTTGGAAGTACCACTATATTATATATATAGAGATGAGACCAAGTAGCTTAGAAACTCTCACATTGAAGAGTCTATGACTGATCATAATATTGAATTTCATAGCTTTTAACTTGGTGCCACCTGCTTAATAGAAAAACAAGAGAGGAACTTTCAGTCAGAGCAATATGGGATTTCCAAAAAAAAAAAACATAACTTCACAACAATAAATTTAATATGTTACCTAAACTAGTTTATTCACAGAGCCTATTTGTGTATGACTCTCGGTACATCTAAACTAATTTATTTACAGAGCTTGTTCATGTATGACTCTTATCAGTATTCATGAACTAGTTTATTCATCACGCCTATTAAACTCTTTGAAGTAACTTTCAAAGATATGGATATTTTCAAAAAAATATGAGATGTATTTTCCTTAGGGATTATATGTCCAGAAGTTACTTAAAAAAATATCAATAAAGTAGGAACCTTTTGTCAAAGCAATGGGTTGACAACTTCCTATAACAGGAAATAAACCTTCGATCAAGGTAATAATGTTTTTTTCCAAAAAAACATAACTTCATAAAAGCAAGTTAATATCAAATTGAATATTTTATTGCATCGTGACTTCACAAAGACACTTCAATCGAATAAGGAGAACAGAGCACCAAAAGAATGCAACCTAATTAGGGCTCACGAACAATGAAAACGCAAGTTAGAGCAAGCGAAAGCAACTTACTTGGCAGTCACTAGGCCAAATGTGAAGGTATGGACTAGCGCGACTATTACTGAGAAGTAAGACGTAAGCTTTTTATGGTAGGGCTCAACCAAAAGTGACTCTTGACAATCGGAAAAGGCAACAGGAGTACTAGGTTTATGATGTTGGAGGGTTTCATTTGAATAAATGAAGTGTCAAGTGTGTTTTGTTTTAGATGCTTAAATGGAAGAGAAAAGGTAGGATTTTTTGGGTTGTTGTATTGAAGACTTTACATAACGGTTGTATCGATAAAACTATTATTCATTTGTTTATATTTATTATGGTTCTTTGTTAATAACTGTGAGTTATGTTATTGTTTTAAGAAATACATATATCACAGTTATTAGTTAATAAATGTGAGGTATATTATTATTATTATTTATTTTTTGGGCAACTAGTGCCCATATAATTACATTTTTATATTTTATAAAAAATAAAGCAAAAAAATATCACCCTCTGGTGACTAGTTGTTTGATAGGTGATCTAAGGTCTATTATGAATTTATAAACTTTTGTTTCGTTCAATTTGAATGAATTAAAAGTTTGTAAATTCGTAGCAAACCATACATCATCATGCTACTCATCAACAGAGGAGTGACTTAGCTTGAATCATCTAGAGTATGTTAAAATCATGGTGGCCAATCTCATACTTTATCAATAATGAAATTGACCTTCTTGTATGTATTATTACCTTCACTTGAGGTAGAGGTGGAGATTGTGGAAGAGGAGAAGGGGGAGAAGGAGGTGGTGGAGATTGTGAAGGAAGGGAAGGAGGTGGAGGAGGAGAATGACGTCATTGATTTTCTAGTAAGTCTTCAACTTGGGGAAGGGGATGAAGGCCGAGTTAGAGTATTATTATCAGCATAGGGAAGAGGAAATGTTTTGAACCATCATGGCATTTATTGTTTCATAATAGTTTTTGCTTAACAACTGTCTTTATTGTGAAACAAAATATAACGGTAACTAGTTACCACCGTTATTTATTTGCTTGAACTTCTATTAAGTGATGGGTTTTATTTAACAACCGTTATATATCTCTAGCCGGCGCCTCTGCCCCTTACGCCAATCTATCTATTGTGTCGAATGACGAGATGGCACAAGAGAAAAAAGCACTAGGGAAGCGTCTTGTTGTCATGAAGGAGATCCATAAAGCAATTAAGAGAGAAGGGAGGAAACTTACTGTGAGGTGGAACAAGAAAGGACAAATTGTGAATTTGTCAGATTTCAAAATTTGATCTTCCTTGTTCCATATACAATAAGCTTCCTCTCCTCTCTCTTAATTTGCTTTCTAAACCTCCTTCATGACAACAAGACCCTTCCCAAGTACTCTTTTCTCTAGTGCCATCTCGTTATTTGGCGCAATAGATGGATTGGCGGAGGGGGCGTAGGTGCAAGCTCCAGCGGAGGGGACGACATGATTAGGATCTTTAGTACTTGAGCCATTTGTTGCCACTAATAAGCCTTGAGGAGGAAGGTGATGGAGGAGGGGGCGGCAGAGGAGTTCCATGATGGAGAGAAGGAGGAGGTTGATAAAGGAAAGCAGAAGAATCACAAGGAATAGTTGAGTTTAAATGGAGGTCTAGCGGATTGCAAAGAGTTATGAGTTATAACTTATAAAGGTCTAACGAGATCACGAAGGGTTATGATAAGTTATGAAATTGAAGATCCGAATGTTACAAAGGGTTATGATAGAGTTAATATAAGTGTTTAGAAAACGAATTGTTTGTAAATGTGACATGACGATTATTTTTTAAGAAACATCATTTTTGTCACTAAACAAATGATGGTTGTTAGCTACAACGTTATATTTATGTTTCAATGAATTCCGCCTCATAATATACGACGGTATTAACCGTTATTTTTAAATATTATATATTATTGTGCGGCTTCTGATGTTTATTAGTTATAATTATTATGTATTAAAAGCATTGTTCTTAAAATCGGACCGGACCGGCCTGTTTGGACCGGAAACCGGCGAACCGGCCAACTGGCCGGTCCGGTTCAACCAGTGGACCGGCACTGTTTCGACCCGGTCTGACCCGGTCAACCCGGGGTGAACCGGTGCAACCCGGCCGGTTCACGGGTTGCCTCTTTTTTTTTTTTTTTTTAAAAAAAACCTTTGCTTTTTTAAGCTCCAAATGACATTTTTCTTACTTTTTTTTTTTCAGAAAAAATATTTTCCTAAAGTTTTTTAATTTTCAATGAGTTTTAAAAGGATTATGGAATATTTTTGGCATTAGTTGGAGAAACATTCTTATGTACTTAACAATATTTTTGTGGGTATTAGGTTTAGAAGGTTATATTGGACTATTGGTTAGAAAAAAACTCTTATTTAGTTTTTTAAATGGTATGGATGAATATTTAAATTATATATATATATTTTTAATTGACCCCGGTTTGACTACCGGTCTGACTCCCGGTTTGACTCCGGTCTGACCCACTGACCCTTGACCCAGTACCCCGACCGGTTCAATGCCCGGTCCGGGTTTTAATACCTTGATTAAAAGTTGTAAATGTCTAAATATATAGTTGTGCAATATGATTAATGACTAAATGAGATAGTAGTATTTTAGAGTAATATTACACATAGTTTATTTGAATGGAAAAAAAATGATGAATGATCACATGAAGGAACGTAGCCTAGGCCTGGTTAAGGATTGTGCCCCGTCCACGTAAATGGTTGTCCCCGTCATATACCGAGAATCCTGCGATATGAGATACATAACAGTGGAAGTTAGGTCTTTCTTAACGTCCAGCCACCTCTCCATGGGCGCCGCCATCTTCACTAACTTCTCTGCCCTTTCTCTTCCCACTGACCTTGGGTACTCATCCTCAACGTGCACCCCACGCGCTATGGCATTCACCCTCACCCCGTACTTGCCCATCTCCATGGCCGACGCCTGCACCCAACATGAGCAAACACAAGTCAAACCTCGTGATGTCCATGGGACTGGATGAGAGGAGGCCCAATTAAGAAAGCCCATTGAATTGGGCCGGATTGAGAAAGCACAAGCAAGAAATGTTTGTCGTGTGACTCACCCTGACTAGCTGTTGGACAGCAGCCATGGTGGAAGCAAATGTTGCGGCTCCTGGATAAAGGCCCCTCTCTGCACCAATGATGGAAGTCATGAATACAATGGAGCCTCCTCCTCTGTTGAAGTCCCTCATCTTTTGCCCAACGGCCTTCAACAAATACCACGCAGCCATGTAATTGATCCTCACTACTTTCTTCATCTCTTGTCCTTCTACCTCTACTTGTTCTCGCATCTTCCCTGTTTCAAATCACATATCCCAGCTCTCACTTCCTCTATACACACACACATATTCGCTCATTGACTGGAAAGTGTATGCGATGCGAGAATGAATGCATACCTTCGTACGTATAACAGTTAACAAAAGCGTCCAAATTTCCCAGAATCTTGCATGCTTTATCAACCGCCTCGCAGAATACAGCTTCCCTTTCTTCTTCCATGTCTAGTCCGATCACCTCCACCGCCGCAACGCCATTCAGGCCACCCATTATGTGGTTGCTGACGCCCCTCAAGCAGCTCTCGTCTCCCATCAAAACCAGCCTGAACAGACACGTACAGTCCGGCTCTCAGACTTTAGTTTCTAGACAATGGAAATGATGAAGAAAAAGAAGTAGAGAACCGGGAGCTCTGCTCGCTTATGTACGGGTCTTTGAATTAGAGTTTGTGTAAAGTCAAAAAACGTCATTGGGATAAGCTAACTCCAATTGGGCCAAACAATACTGTCATAGTCATGTAAAAAAAGGAGACAGAGAGAGAGGTGATACCTGCAACCCTGTTTGGCTAATTGGAAAGCAATACTCTTGGAAATGTCGTCGCCATTGGAAGTGAGCAAGACTGTCGTATCTGAGTTGCCCATTCGTTTCAGTTCTTCTTCTGCTCTTCAACCAGCAATAATATGTCTACCCTCACACTCTCCCTTCATTTTTATACACCCCACGCGACGAAAGATTCCAGGAAACACACTCCCAAAAAGGACTACAAATATTTTAAACATGCATGAACTAAAATAAATGGAGTGGGAAGAAACGTGTTGCTGCTGCTAACAACTTCATTATATAACAACGAATATTGACCCCACTTCCACCAAGGCAGAGGCAAGCCGAGTCTCGGATTCAGATTCATCCGTCTCTGTCAATTTAGGTGCGAATGGAGCACGAAATATGCAAATCTATCAAATATAAATTTGGTATATATTCATAATGAAGTAGCTTTGATTTTTATTTTCATGACATGAATTTATTAGAAGGAGATCGGAGTAACTTAATTACTTGCTCCTCTCCCTGCTTTCACTCCTGGATATTGACATTTGACTTCCATATGTATTTTTATAAACCACCAAAGTTTTGCAAAACCCACTTGTATATTTTTGAAGGGATTGTGAAATTTCGTTTGAGCAAGTTAACATGTACGCAGAAATTCTTTGAAAGTGGCGTTAGTTCATATTACCACCACACTATTTGACATTTAGTAGTTTTTCTTTCCATCTCGTGTTTTTGACCTTTTCTAAGTCATCACTACTTGTAATTTCTTGGTTGTTGAGGACCAAGCAATTGATTGGCAGTTGCTTGTATTTATATCTTAGTCTTTTTTTTTTCTCTGTTTCATAAGAGATTTCTTTTTATTGGTGGTTGTGCTATATGTGAATACTCTGACCAGGAACACAACCTTCACGACTCGACCACGACTAGAAAGTGCTGGGAAAATGCCAAAGTTTGACCGAGTTTCGGTATTAGTATAGAAAAATAGCTGACTTCGATTCATAATACATGGAGGGGCATCTAAGGTATTTCGAATTATATTATCGCATAATTTTGCAACACTTGCTGCCCTCTTCAAAATGATTATGATGAATGAAAGGCCGACAGGGTATATTCATGTTCAATATCTACAGTTGCTAAATAAACTTACGGACTTCTGGCTCACTTTATCAAGTTCAACCTGCAGGTCTCTGTTCCTGTCACACCCGCGCTTGAACTATATATTTAGACATTGGGTATATTTTAATTAAGAGATTAAAAGCACATTTAAATCTTTCCAATCTTAAATTGCCTTGTTCCACTCATTCAGTCATTCATCGTTAAGAGTGATTTTCCCCTTCAATCTACCCTCAGTCCTCATTTAACTATGTAATTATTTTCTTATACACCTCCTGTTGAGTTCTTAATATAAGACATATTTACCTAATTTAATTAAATTAAGAAAGTTGGTTAAGTTAGTTAATATAACATGTATTTTATAAAATAACATAGTCACCATTTTTAATTTCCTCCTTCCTTCTTGATTATTTTTAAGGTAGCATCAATAAGGATAAATTAAGAAAATAATATTAAATATAAAAACTATCTTATATTTAATATCAAGATTAACTCCCTAAATATATTTTATATCACCCAATGCTTGAATGAGTGGGACAAAGCAACCCAAGTCATGTTTTGTTCGGCGGCCAACCAGGATTCAATTCACACGGTTGCATACGCTATCATCAACCTGAGGCTCTCATTAATTTGCCCCCACCGACCCCAAAAATGCAATGTTATGGAAACCGGACCGGACCGGCCGGTCCGGCCCGGTAACCGGCGAACCGGCCGGTTGGCCGGTCCGGTTCCCGGTCCGGTTTCCATTTTTAAAAAAAAAAATTTTTTTTTTTTTTTTTTTATATTTCCTTTAGAATTTCATACCAATAAGCCTAAAATTTTCAATTTCTCACCGGTTTGGTCCCGGTTTGGCTCCGGTTTGGCCCCGGTTTGACCCACTGACCCTTAACCCAGTACCCCGACCGGTTCAGTACCCGGTCCGGTTTTGAGAACCTTGCAAAAATGACCCATAACACCCACGTTTGTTCCTTTTCGTCTGACTCTTCTGAATTCACTCTGCCCTCCTTATCCTTACTTCCTTGATTTTTTTTAATGGAAATCGAATACTATCATATACCAATGAATAAAAACATTACAACACAACAATGAGGACCAACTCTCTTTCATCATTCTCCACCTCATTTACAAAATGCGGGGGATGATCAAGGATTCCAAAATAATTAGACAAGCCATGACCTTTTCTAACTAAAATATCAGAAATACAGTCAGCTTCCCTATACAAAAAATTCACACCAATATTTCAATCCCTGTATATGATATCCATTGTGTAATGATGTCTCTGTAGGGATGGTTAGTCATTACTTCCTAGTTCCTACTCCTTTATCTAACTCCTCCAGACTCCGGACGTTGTCATATGAATGAATACTCCTTTTAGGGACATCGCCTTTGGTATTTAATTGCCCTAATAGCCTCGTTCTCTGCAGTTGAAGAGTCAAACCTTGAAGATCAGAAAGGCTTCCTATTTTCACAATGGTAGTGACTCCTCCCTAAGATTGCCACCTATTTCCATCCTCCATGAACGATCAACTAGACTTGCTAACTCTCTGAAACGCACGCAAGGAAGCCACATAAGAAAAATAAATATCAAGGGATTAGATAGAATAGTTTTATTAAAAATAAGTGCAAACTGCCTCACTATAAAGCAAATAAAAATAAAATCTTCTCAACGATTGAGGTCATGAAGAGGTGGAGACATCATGAGCAGTTGATTCTTATGAGTAATAGCGGAGAATGCGCCATGCAGTCAAGAACAACTAAGTTTGAATTTGCAGATGTCTAAGTGACATTGACAAACATTGACAAGCTACAAACTAAAAAAATGACAAACTCATGCAAAAACATACAAAAAAATTGAGCAATAATTACGGATAAACAAAATACAAAACAAGAAAATAAATAGAGAATATCTCAAAAGTAACCTTAAATCATGGCTCACAACTAGCACGGACAATTCTTTTTTAAGATGCTTCAAAAGCTTCACAACATCTGCGCGTGCTTTCCAATCTGACCAGTAAAGCGCTATTGGACACAGCTTAAAAGAAAGGATAAACATGACCAAAGAGCTAAAATGTGTATTCTTAAAATCTAAGATAGTCATAGACTTTTATTGGGTAAAAATAGAAATATTGGAAAATCCATGCAAATTCAAAGACAACCAGCAACATAATATAAACAAAAAGGCACAGATTAATTTTCGTACCAAGACCAGCAAGAGGCTCATCTAATATCAACAGGTCAGGAATATGAACCTGAAAATCACATGAGTGAAGGAAAACATAAAATCAATAAGCACTCGGTAGACCTTACCTGTAACAACTCCATAAATGTGACTGCATAATAAGGAGGCGCCATTTATGTGAAGCAGTACAAATAATTTCTTTACCAGTTCCATGTCTTTATCTGAATTACTAAAATTGAAAGTAGATTCTTACCAATTGTATTGCTAAGGCTAGGCGACGTTTGTAACCACCACTAAGGGAGTGAGGATCTTTATCCAAGGAGATCCCACTTAATCCGACCTAAAGTTATGAATACAAGAGCATAATTTATGAAAGTGCAAATGCGTTAAAACGCAATATAAAGTCAGAGATAAAAAATGGGCACAAATAATGATATAAATGCCTGTGAAAACGAAATGAAATTGTATTAAGAGTAGAAGAAGACACTAAATTACAGAGGCATGAGTACCCAGCTAATTGCCCTCTGAAGTCTTAAAGCAAGATGCTCCTTCAATTGGTAGTCACCTTTTTGTCTTGGCCACCCAAAAGTGACTTCGTCAAGCACGTTATCAGCCACAAAGTACCTGGGTTGGAAGTCATGTAAATGAAGGTTAAGCTTAAGAACATTATCAGGCAAAAGTGACTTCATCAAGCACATCATCAAAAGCTTAGGCTGATAAACAAAGGTCCACCAATAGCTTCTAAAACAATCTCTAACAAACATAAAAGGAGAGAATAAATATAGAGGATAAGAAATCTTCCACAATATGCTAGAGACAGGGAAACGAACAACTATGTCTATGTTGTCTTTCATGCTGGTAAAATCAAATGATGCTGCTCAAGATTCACATCTCAAGAATGAACACCTTAAAATACAGAGTAACAAAATCTTATGCCATATTCAAGAACTTTATGTTTGTACCGCTCAGGAAACTGGAAGACAATGCCAACCCTTTCTGGTACCAATGGCAGGGGAGATTGACTTGGCTTACCATCACTGTCGTATTTTTGGATGTAAATGGAACCAGAGGTTGGTTTGGTTATTCCTGCCAGAAGCTAAATGAAGGAAAAGGGGGCATGGGGGGAGTGTTAACAGATAACCAGAAAGATAAGTGATGCGAACGGCTAAGAAATGAGATGCATTAAAACAATAAAACCAAAGGATAATCCGACCTGCAGGAGAGTTGTTTTTCCACTTCCACTCTGTCCAAAAATTAGGCCAAAACTGGAGCAATTGACATAAACAGGTTAGAACCTCTTGAGCCAGTATACAAAATCTTTATTCCAGCTCCAGAAAATGTAACATGTCCAGAATGTAGATGCCAGCTGTCAGATTCTATTGTAAGAATAGTTCCTCGTGAAGTTATTTTCAGAGATGTGGTAGCTAGTAGCTTATATCATGTTACCTCCAACTGGTCATCTAAAACTCACCCAACCCTCCCCTGTCATGAATGTCACTCTCATTTGAAATTACAAGGCAGTAAATACCTTTTCTCACGAAGTGAAAAATTAATTGACTTCAAAAGGTTCAACTGAGTCCCCGGGGGCTGATAGCTGACATCTCTGACCTTTAGCAAAACATCACATTGTTATAGTGTAAGTCTCTGCACTTTTTCACAATAATGGCCTTAATCATGCAGATTTTCAGCTAGGTGTAGTTACTAAAGCAGTAAAGTTCGTACATGAAAAATAAACTTCTGCAAGGTAAATGCTGGTAATAGAAAACCAGATTGACCTCTTAAAATCAATGCAAGCGCAAATGCTCGTCCATAAGTTACGACATATGACATGATTTTAAATAACTTCTTAGTTCTTATATTCAAATTCAAATTCAAATTCAAATTAGATGCAATAAACAACATATAGACTACTCAATCCGTACAGCGTTAGTAAGGTGAAAAGACGAAACTCAGCGAACCCATCCCCAAAAGACCCGGGTATATTTAAAACAAAAATCAGTGTTGTTCTGAGCCTTACCCAATGAGGAATGTGCATTTCTGTAGTGGTGTTATTAAGCATGAACTAGTGCAAAACATTCTATAGTAAATTTAGAGCCAGACACGTTGTGCAGACAGGAAATATCATCAGAAGGGACTGTTGCTTAAAAACAGGAATTTTTATTTTACATTAGAATCAAAGAATGATCATAAACAAAATGTGCGAATATAAAGGCCGAAAATAGAACATACTTCTAAGCACGAGTAGTAACAGGCGACTCTGAGAAATCGAGTTTTTGGAAAGTTTGACCTGCAAGCAACAATGGATCAAACAACGATAATTCGTAAACCAGAACAAAGAGAAATTCCAGTAGGTCAAGAAGTTGAATAACAATACTTGCCTTGAAATGAAGCGCGATGCAGGAGCAGCTGGAAGTGGTGGTTTCAGCATCCGCAGTCCTGTGGGTGAGCTCGCCATATCCGGACCTTCGCTCTGCAGACTCTTCTATGTTATCTCAAATGAAAAATGATCAACCTGTTTGTTTCTTCCTGGCGAAACTGCGAAAACTTTAACAGTGTGTTTGGTATGAAGATGAGAGGGTAACATTCCGCCGCCTGACCATTTTGCCTACGAATATTTTAATATTCCCTAACTACCCCGCCACTCTCTGCCCTGCCTATTCTTTGTAAGTACATATTTGAATTAGTCTGTAAGAAATAATTTTTACGATTTACGAAATAATTATGTAAGAAGAATTTTATCTCGGTTTGCGGAATTTTTTTTTTTGAAATCACGGTTTTGTGGCTTCCCAAACACTCGTTAAAAGTGTTTATTTATCACTCATCAACAAAATACTTCCTTATAAGTTAACTTCTTATTTACGGGATTAATCTTTATTGACAAGCAAACAATGCAATTTAAGCTTAGAAAGATTTAAATGTGCTTTTAATCTCTTAATTAAAATATACCAAATGTCTAAATTCATGAAGTAATGATTAGTGATATTAAAAAATTTACCAGAATCTTCAAAATTGTCAAATTCATTAAATTGTTCAAGCAGTGACTAAGACCCCTTTATTAGAGCTTGTTGACATTGAATCTTGCTCATCCATTCCAATTTCAGCAAACACCTGCAATAAATATGGGGAAAAAATTAAAATTGAGTATTGAGAAAATTGAAAAGACAATTAATACCAATTTATTTAATTCATGCTCCATTTGGAATCATGGGTTATATACAACAAAAAGCCTTATCATTGCACGTTTTCACATACATGAATCACGGGTTACATAATACAAAAAGAAATGCGGAAAAGCAAAAAAAGGGGTATGATTGAAGATGTAGTACGGATATATAAATCTTGCACCCATATGAATCAAGAGAAAAGAAAAGAAACTGAAATATGTATAATTCTATATAACCCCAGAAACCCTGAGTGAAGATAGCACAACAAAAATGATCCAGAGCAACATCAAGTATACACAGGTAATCCAAGCCCATAGCCTCGGCCCCTAGCTCTGCACCAAAAACTAGACGCCTAATAACCAAAACCGTGATGCACCCGAAAGAGGTAATGAAGAAAACAAGCAATGAAAAACCTAGCCCAGAGGCATTCTGAATCCGCAGAGGTTGTCTATATGCTACAGAGTTATACGCTGTGTCAATCAGCCATGGAACCCCAATGCCCACGTATATATTCACAGAATTACTGCTCAACAACAAATATGACATAAGATTAGCAGCTTCCCACAAATTTTGAATGCTCCTTCGCAACAACAGTGATGCAACAACAGTGATGATTAACTTGGAAAACAGAATAATAAATAAGCAAATAACGGTCATGTTGTGGAGAAAGCAAATTAATGCATGATCGGCCAAGAATGGTGCAGAGACAGAATAAATAAATTTTCATCAATACACTTAGATTTTTATTGCAGTAATCAGTATGTGGCTTGATTTGATTAAAACTAATTTGTGTCGCCTCAAAATCTCTGGCAAGTGCCCACGCTGGCCGTGGCTGGCAAAGTAAAAACACTCGGCCACATTTCCCGCGATTTCGAGGCTCTCTCCTCTTCCCACCTGATCTCTCTGCATTTTGCTCGCTTCGTTTCCTTCTATTTCCACCGGTGAGTATCATCGATGGTTTCTTTTTAATTTTATTCGTTTATTGCTTACTCGTTGTTTTCTGGTAGATCGGTGTTCATTATTATTTCGTGCGGTAAGTTTCCTCCCCTTGCTACACTTAATAAACCAGGTTTCAAGTATTACTTGGGAAAAGAATTCTTACTGCGGATGGGAGAGGGTATAATCTTTGCTGAATAAAATGGCTGAACTATGGAACTATTTTGTAATCGCTGGGATAGGTGTTTTTAAACGATTGAACCGAACAGAGATAAATTCAAACACCAATGGTGAATCCAATTTTCCACAGTGAACCCAAAGGAGATAAATTTAAACATAAACGCTAAAATTGATGAAATTTATTATTACTAGTGTTCATCCTCTTTAGCATGAATTATGTGAACATGTGAAGTCTGCTGTAAAGCTGATTACGTTACCTGATTTTGGATGTATGCTTTAGGAAATATACTAAAAAATATCATTTTCTGGACGTCCAGAATCACGTCATGTTAGTAAAATCACGATCTACTCCTCTTAGTTACAATGCCTGAGTAGAAGCAGCCCTGCTCCATTTGTTGCATGACAATTGTTCTTTACTGGGGGCTGATGAGTTATCCTTATTCTTCATTCTCCTTCCCTTTTGAAATGCATTCTTGAAAAGCATTTGATCGTTCAGTTTTATGATTCTGGACATATGACTCTATCACTGGTCTTAACAAGTTAGATTGCACTACATAATTCATTACCTTGCAGCTCCTGTTTTTTAAGTTCTGTCTGTTGATAATTTGAGATTAAATTTTCAAAGAACATATAATCCTGGCAATTAAAATTGCAGGCTGTCAAGAGTTTTGTACTACTCAGCGTGAATATTCAAATCAATTTTTGTTTCTTACATTGTCTAGCCATAATCCTACATTCATGAATCTCCCAGGCTCCTAGCACTTGTCATGGAAATCTTCCTTGCAAGGTTTATTTACTTTTGTGTTCAGTGCAGATGACATCTGATGAACAGCATTTACGTACTTATATTCGTTATCCATGCTTAATTGGTCACTGCCCATGTCATTGTCCTTATGCTTGTTTAGATCACTTTATCTCTGGTTATTGGATAAATGGATTTATTATTCACTCATTTATAATAACTTGTCTACTGTTTGTGAATAATGTTGCAGTGCAATCTGAGACTGAGATGGCTGGAGGTGTTACTGTTGTTCAACAATTATTGAGGAGGAAACTCCAGTCTCAATCTACTGTAAGCTTTGCTGCTTTCTCTCATGCTATTTTTGTGCTCTGGGGACAACTTTTTTAGGTTCCTTTAGCCTATGCAGACCTCAAAGGGACGCTTTTAGTTTCAGATAAAGAGGGGGGTTAAAAAGGGAAAAGACAGTGCTCTGTTGATATGCACAATTGTGAAGACATAAAGCTTTTTAGACTCTTTGGAATCTATAGAACAACTGACTCACTATTAAGAAGCTTGCAATTTTAACTCACTAGATTCAGTTCATTATTTCCGCTCCATCTTCTAATTATCTATATGGAAAGGAGGAGGTTTAGGATATACAAGATATAATTGTCCATGTTTCAGTTGCTATTATTTCCCTGTTGATAAGGCTGTGAGCTTTATTCCAGTTATCTCTCAATAAATGCATACAGTCATTGTATTTTACTTAGTCATACAGACTGGTATGGCGGGAAGATCTCAGGAAACTTTTGATGAGTTTTCAAATATTTTGTTCCGACAAAACAAGTTTTATGGTGCCATGTGCTCATGGTTGGTTTCTACTTTGTGCAGTCCTCTTCTTTTTTGTCATCCATCTTCGTGAAAAAAGATGATGCTGGCTCTACTGGCAGCAGGTCTTTGAGAGCACTTGCATTAATTGGAGCCAGCTTCTCAGGGGTTTTGAGTTTTGCTACAACAGCTTCAGCTGATGAGGCTGGCATGGCCTGGATTGTCCAAGCTATCCATGGCCTCACAAGGGCTTCCTCAGTTCATATGATCATGCTTCGTGAGTTCTACTTTGCTTTCTCCTAGATTTTTTTCCTTCCTTACTATTAATGGCAGTTAGGTTGGAAACTATAGACCTTCAATATAAGTTCATATTTGATTTTTTGGGACAGAAATTGCATCCCTTTTAACTTATTCCCATGCTGCATTTTGGGTTATATTACTGTAGTTGGTTGTAATTCTGTTTTTTTTTTTTTCCTTTTGGGTTTAGTGGGCATTGTTCTCACCTTTCCCAGCCTTTGGTCAACCCTCTTGGTCTGATATCCCCATATCTTTGATGCTGTCTTACATGGTTCACTGTTGGGGTTAAGTATCACTTGTCATTAGCTCACCCGCTGGAAAAAAAAAAAAGCTCCTATCATGTGCTACTGTTCTTAATTCCTCAAACTAATTTCTCCTGGGCAGGATTTGTTGTGGTCATCAAGTTTATACACAAGTCTGTGCTTCCTGCCATTCTATGTCTTTGGCATCATACCGTGATTTGGTTGTTGTTGCTTATACAGAAGAAGAGGTAAAGGCTATCGCAGCTGAGATTGAAGTGGTTGATGGCCCTAATGATGAGGGTGAGATGTTTACACGCCCTGGCAAACTTAGCGATCGCTTTCCTCAGCCATACGCAAATGAAGCAGCTGCTAGGTTTGCTAATGGTGGGGCTTATCCTACCGATCTTTGTCTCATAGCCGAAGTAATGTATTTTCCTACCAGTGATGTCATTAAGAATTATCTATTTAATATTTGTATTCAAAATATCTTATTATCTGCCTTTTCAGGCCCGCCATAATGGTCAAAATTATGTTTTTTCCCTTCTTACTGGTTATCGTGACCCCCCTGCTGGTGTTTCAGTAAATTCTTAACTAAGGTCTCTTTTGAAATTCTACTGTACTTGCTGAAGTGACTTTGTACTTTGTGTATTCAACAAACTCTAAGGGTGTAAAAATAGTGCTGAGGCTACCTGTATAAAAGAATACATTTATTTCTGCAGTATTTTTAGGCCCCTTCCTTTTCCTTTTTTCTTTGTGATTAACAAGTCTGCTTCTGCATACATGGAGATTTTGTTGTGTGTGTTTTTTCCCCTTTCCATTTGTTTTTGGGAGGGTGGTGTGTTTAAAGAGCTTATGTCTTCGAGATCACTTTACAAGACTTAATGAAGAGGTCATATTTTTCCTTATAGAATTATGCATCATTTCCATGGCATGTCCTTTTGCTGAAATTGTTCATGTTATGCTAGGTTCAGATGCAATAGTATTGCTCTACTTGAGGCGTATAAATCAGCAATATGTAGATATGGAGGAAGAAGTGCCTCAACATATTCATTGTAGCACTCAAGATCTGGGATTGTTTGTACTTGTCTCCAATTATCAGTCATAACTCATGCATATCAGAAACCATGGAGTGATGGGCTACTTCTAATATTTAGTTCTCTTTTAATATAAATATCCGTAAAACTTTTTGAATGTCCCCTAGATCCATACCCATATGCAATATTATGGTTGAATTTATTTCATGGTTACCTTTATGAATATATGTGTAGATTAGAGAGGGATTACATTATGATCCGTATTTTCCTGGTGGAGCAATTGCCATGCCTAAAATGCTTAATGATGGTGCTGTTGAATATGAAGGTGGAACTCCTGCCACGGAATCTCAGGTATTTATCTTGACGAACTGTTTTAGTAGTTTTTACTAGTGCTATTTATGGATATGGAGAAATCAGAAGCTCATCCTTTTCCTTGATGTTTTTGCTGGAGATGGGAAAAGATGTCGTGACATTCCTTGCTTGGGCTGCAGAACCTGAAATGGAAGAGAGAAAACTGGTTTTAGTTACCTTCTGTATACCCTTTTTTCCTCCTGATGAATGAAATGAACACTACGTTTTCTAACAAGAATGTTCCGTAGGGGTGAGCATCGGTTTTTCGGTTCGGTTTTCGGTAAAAACCGAACTACCGAAATAAAGGAAATTCTGAAACCGAATCGAAACCGAACAATCGAAATAACCGAACCGAAATAACCGAAATTATTCGGTTCGGTTTCGGTTTTGTAAGAAAAAACCGAAATTTTTTTAACTTTCATTTTTTACTTTAAATATCTGAATTTTCAACCAGCAAAAATTAATATAAATTATAAAATTGAATAATCTCATCAAGATCCAAAGAAAAATGATATAAAACAAAGTATAAACAACATATTACATATATGATCAATGTAGTTTGGAGTACCCAATATTCCAATAATGGAACCAAAAATAGGAAGGTTTTTTAGAGATGCAGAATAATTGTATTTAACATTACTTAATCTAAATAAAGTATAACAAAAATTCAAAAAGATGAATATCCAATGATATATCATTCTTTGTCTTGCATCCGGTTTTTCGTTGGTGGCATACTCTTTTAACATTTTCGGTTTTTCGGTTTAAACCGAAATTTTTTTGAGAAAACCGAACCGAACCGAAAAACCGAAGAAAACCGAACATGCACCGAACACCGAAAAAACCGAAATTGATTCGATTCGATTTTCGGTTTCGGTTCGGTTTTGCTCACCCCTAAATTGTTCCCAAATGCAGATGGGGTTCAAATGGATTTTTGTCCTGTCGCTGGCACTTCTTCAAGCTGCATATTTCGGTCGATTGAGGTGGTCAGTTCTAAAGTCTCGCAGGCTGGTCCTCGACGTTGTCAACTAGCCGGCCTCAACTTTGATTTTCACTTCAGAAGTTATTTCTGTTGGCAAAAATTTTGTCAGATCATTATGTTTCACATCATGTCTTATTCGTTCAACACAACACAATTAGTGGGTACTGGAGCATCCAAAACCACAAGAGTGTTAGATTTTTTCTAAAATAGGGGTAACCCAGACGAAGATGCTGAGATGAATATGTGGTCATATAAGAAAAGATAAAATTTATAATAATCATATACGTGAATGAGTTGGTTCGACCGAAGCAAACGCTCAATGAAGTCATAGAGAAAGATTTTTTATTAATAATATACCTAAATATATTATTTTAGACAGAATACAATGGCGTTATACAATTCATATAACCGATCCAACCTAGTAGAATAAAGGTTTCATTGTTATTTTGTTGTGCTACACTACTAGTGCTCCAACTCGTAGTTTGATTCATTCTTGTCGATATTTATGACAATGGCCTGACATGGTGGCAAGTGACGTCTATCTTAGGGTAAAAGAATGATATACCATAGGGTCGATGTGGCCTATATGGAAACAATGGTTCTTGACTTCTCTCTCCGTCAATATCATCTGAATCTCACCCTTGCATTTTTCCTTGCCCATTACTCACACTCTAATCTACTCTTGACTGATGTGGATTACAATTTAGAGGGATAAAACTAGTGGTAATTAGGTTAAGAAATGAGGTAGGAGTCTTGCGAAAGAAAGTGGAGGTTGGTATCCTTTAAATAAGATTGGGAGTTCGAATTGTCTGGGAAAAAAAAATTAAAAGAACTAATTAATTAACTTGATAATGCTCCAGCTTCCAGGTTAAATGCTGATCTTTTTAATTTTATGCTAATACCAGTACATCACACCATTTCTATTGAAAAGAGCTTTTCCATATATCTATAACTAATGGGCAATTCGAATATTAATGGAAGTTGTTTAAAAATAAAATTGAACATGGATAAAAAATAATAGAGTAAAATACATTGACTACCCCTCTGTTTTACCTAAATTACACAAACCTCCCCTCTATTTTGAAAACACATATAGACCTCCCTTGAAATTAAAATGCAAGTTACAGAAACCTCCCTTACGTATTTAATATTCCATTTCCATCCACCCAACCGTTAGTTGACCGTTAAATTTGACTATTAAACATTTACTTTGACCAAAATACCCCTTTTTCAACAAATGAATAAACATTTATATTTGTCTAAAAATAAATTTTTATATACAAAAATAGTTCTAATACATGTATGTTCAAAATTTCCAATATATTATAAAATTTTTTAATTTTTATTATATTATAAAATTTTTAAATTTGTATCATATTTATTGAAACTTATTTATTTAGTATTCTTTTAAATGACTGCAAAATATGCCATTCAAATGAAAGGCAAAAAGAAAAAGAAAGAAATATGTTTTATTCACAATATGTTATTAAAAATGTAAATTTGATCCAGTATATGATTTATATTAATTTTAAATTTTAATTTTTTAAATACATTTTTTGCACAAAAATTTATAAACATGTTTATTTTAATATGCATCTATTATGAGGATTAATCATATTTTAATTAAGTTTTCTATGTCTACATTAATTAAATTAATTAAGTATTTATCTTAATATGCAAAAAAATTTAACATATAACTATTTTCAAAAGTAAAAAATAAGTTAAGAAAAAGAAAAAGAAACTCTTAAATTACTTAAACAATTTTAGTCAAAATTAGGAATTAGTAACGATGAAAGATAAATTAGTAAATAAAATTTATTTTAATATAAATTTTAATTAAAAATAAAAATACTTAACGGAGTTAATGGTTTGGACTTAAGTGTATGTTTTTAAAATAGTGGGGAGGTCTGTGTAATTAAGGCAAAACGTAAGGGAGGTTAGAGTATTTTACTCAAAATAATATTATTTTCCCTCCTCTATTTTTAAATAGAAAAATAAAGGAGGAGGGAGAAGAACAAATATGTCAGTTGGAATTAGTGTGCATTGAAAGCGGCAGAAGTGAATAAGCGTCCCGCAATTACAGACGTATGGGAGAAGGCTTTTGAGGCACATGCTCCTCGATGATCATCCGATTTGATTTTGGTATTCCAATTTGCCAGAAAACGGTACTCCGCCGCTGCGTCTTAGTGTCCGTTTAGGTTAAAAGTAGAATTTATTTTTATAAAGTGATTTATGATGTATGAAATAAGTATATAAAAAGAATTTTGTCTCGAATTACATAAATATATTTCTCAAACACCAACTCAAACTGGCGTGTATTACTCATGTATTATTCATTTCAGGTTACATTAAACTACCATCAAATTTCTCTAACTTTATAAGTAAATAACCTTCATAATCCTTGAAACTTTACCATAAATCTCACTAAATTTTTACGTTTGTACATATAACTCACATTCTATTGAATTTATTTATTATTTATTCTATAGATAACTTAAGTTTTAAGTTTCTGGCGTGCAACTCAAAGTTTCACGGGTTATAGGCATATAAAAATAAAATTTGAGGGTCTAAGATTGATGATTTGTGGTTATCTACATGTGATTGGTAGTTGATACTTGATATATTATTAAATTTTAAAATATAAAAAAATCATTTAAAAAAATGTATTTAAATACCACTTGAATTTTAAAATTTTAAATTGGTTTTGTTGATAACAAAGAATAATGAGATTGACAAAAAGAATATAGTAATTAACAATTCAAATTTTTGGAAAATTACTGATTTAAGAATTTGAAGTTCAAATAATATTTAAATGTATTTTTTCACCATGATCCTGGGTTAAAAGAAATTTATTAAATTAGCGTTTGTTGCTTTGGGTCCGAAACAAATACGAAGTTAGGTTGAACTGAAAGTCTCGTATCAACTTTCGCCGCCCCGTGCGAGTTTTTTCCCTCTACTAGGGTTTCACCGTTGTGCGATTTCCTGCGAGTAGGCAGCAATCTCTGACGGCGGCAGACCGTCCCTGATAGCGAGGAGGTGAGCAAGAAGGTTCTAAGGCCCCAATCCTCTGCGAAGCTTATCGATGAGGACCTCCGGTGGGTTCCCCCGTGGCTCCCGTCGGTGATGAACTGGTCAAAGTGGCGGATCTTTTTCCACCCATGTGAAAGAAGAAGCTCGATGAAAGCTAGTAGCTGGGGATTTGCAAACACTCTGAGGACATCGAAGGCAAGGGCACAGATGCTCTCAACAGCACCAATTAGCTGATTCATAGATTTTAAGGTAAGTGCTTTGCTTAAGGTTTCATTTTTCCCCAACATCGGCTAGCTAGGTCTGAGCTTTGCTTCTGGTAGGATTGACTTGATTGTGGTTGAATTTTCTGAGCTAAATTCGGTCTGCTGGTCTAAAATTTTGATGGATTTGGATGTACACGAATTTACTTTATATATTTAAGGGCTTTGTTTTAGTTTATCTCTGAGCTGTGGGAATTATAAGTCAAATTCCAATATTCATGATGCATCGGTCCTAATAGTAATGGGATGGAAGGATTTTGGGGGGGGGGGAAAGAGACAAATTGTCCGATCCAAGCTCAAATATCAGGGCTTTAAAGTGATTATGCTTGGTTAATGGACACTTTCTATGCTATTGGTGATATGGGGATAAGAGTTGAACACGGTAATGTGGCCAGCTGTATTGATCTGAATTGTTATATATGGTTTTTATATGATAAAATTATCAATTTGACCCTGGTCAGTGGGCTTGTACACACTGTTATTTTTTGAGTAGACATTTGCCTGTTTAGTGTTCTTCGCAGCACTGTTCATATTTGGTTTCAATGTATGCCTATTCAGTAGGTATGGCGACACTGTTCATCATTGGGTTGGTATTGTGTTTCTTTCATTTATGACCATACTGATTGTACGTTGTTTGCTAATGTGTTCATTGATGACCTCCTTGAGTTTAATTTATCTAAAGGAAAACTGTCAGGAACCTCTTTTACAGATGGATCCTCATAGAAGCAGATTTGGTGACGGTGTGGATTGCCAAAGCTTATCTGGACGGTCTTGCCCTTTTGTGTTAGGTACTTCGACCTCTGCTACAGTTGTGGGCCTTCTGGGCCTTTGGCATTGTGGACGATTAATTTGTTTAAGTTTTATGTTCTTGTTATATTGAAGAACCTTTATGGACTTAGATTTTTAGTTTCAATGTTTGTATGCTTCCAATTTTATTTTGTGTTCTTAAGTTATAAGTTGACCTTTTCGGTTTCTAAGTATTGTATTTGCGGTTAATTTCAATATATCCTGTTTCTTTCTTGGCCAAAAAAAAAAAAAAAAAGAACTGAAAGTCTCGTGGGCGTTGAGAGCTGCGAGAAAGAGGCTACCTTGCAGTCTAATTTGAAGTCTGAGCCATAATTGGCTAACATTCCAAGTTTTTTCTGATTACTTGTTATTTTGGTTCTTTACTATTTACCCACTCTATAGGCTAACCAGTCTTAATCATAAATCGTAACACTCTGATCTTATTTATAAGTTTTTTTTAACTAATTCTCATATATTAAGGAGAGTTAGTTAACTCATTAACTATTGGTTAAATTTCCAATTTCGCCCTTATTCATGATTGGTTCAAAAAGTCAACATGAATATATTCTTTTTGTTTTTTACAATTAATAGGGGTAAAAAGGTACAAAATACATTTACTATCCTGAAACTGGACTTATAAAAATGACCAATTTTTTTTTTTTGTCAAAAACGACTTATAAATAGGAGCAGAGTGATATATCCTAAATACTTTTAATAAAGCAATATATCTCATTAATCAAATACTTACTATTAATACTTCAAAACTTCTTTTTCCCCCTTTGCCGTCTAATATTGGAAATGCTTCAAAACTTCTAAACAATTATCATTGGAGAATTGCTAAAAAACACCTCATGGATAACTTATTTGCTAAATGGGACCTGGGAAGATATCTTGCACACAGAGGGAAGATATCTGCACACGGAGGGAAGATTTCTGCACACGTAGGAAAGATTTTTGCACACGTATAGGGAAGAATTTTGCACACAGGGAAGATCATCTGCACACCAGGGAAGATATTCTGCACATATGGAAGATAATCTGCACGTGATAGTCCTATTTAGCAACTAAGTTACCAATGAGGGATTTTTTCACAATTTTCCCAATTACATTGCCATTCATATTTTTTAACAACGAGGATCTTAAAAACGGAAAACTAAAGAACTACAAAAAAGCCTGTCCTTCATATAAATGGTACCTGTTATAAAAGCATATGTGATAAGAGAGAAGATTGATAGAATTCAGAGAAAATCGATAGAATTTTTAGAGAGAAGTTAGAGAGAAGTTCTCATTCAGTTCAACTGAAATAATCGACTACATGCCTTTATATAGAGTCAGAAATCTAACATTGGTTGCATAACCATAGTTACTTTATATCTTTTTTATGTCATTGTCTTCTTTTGCTTTTGCTATATGTCAAATCTTCTTTTCTTTTTTATGTCAAGTTAACTGAAAAAATAATATGAGTCAATAAACATCCACTTATTTAATATTCATAACAGTACCAACAAATAATAGTTATTCATGGCATGGTATTGTTAAATTATCGTTACTTATGCATTGATCCATGACCAACAGTGTTTTTCAGGAAATTTATTTTTATTATGCGTACAGTTCCTTATATGCTACTATCTGATATATATCATTGGTTCCTAAAGGAATTTCTTATCGGATGCTTTGTTTTTTAAGAAATGGGATGAGTTTGTTAACACTGTTGTTAAGTGAAAGTGTCCAAGTTTAATCCTATAAATTGACCAGCATTATTCATTAAGCTTGAATATTTTATTTACCATTGTCATTTACTTGAATATTTTATTAAGCTCATTTTATTTTATATTATACTGACAAGAGGCAATAGACTTTTTTTGGCTTAACAATAATAAAAACAACACATACTAATTAATATTAAAAATTTTAATTGTGAAGACTGATGTTTTTTCCCAAACGAAATGCAATCCCATATGAAGAAGTTAACGCCTTTGGCGCAGAGACGGAATCGTTACCAACTCCTCAACCTTATTAAGATGCATCTGGGTCAAAATCAATGACACCCAACGCACATCCCATTGCGCAATCATTCCTATAATAGATTCTCGAAAGGCACGGATCTTATCCCACTCTGATTGAATCCAGAATCCCGAATTCAACGAAAAGGTTACCATCTTTTGTCGAATTCATGGGGACTGAAAGCTCATCTGGAGATATTTCGGAGCATTTGCTTCGGGACGATCGGAAGGCTCCGTCCTCGGAATTCGAGCACGTTCCGGAATGGAAGGAACAGATCACCGTCAGAGGGCTGTTGGTGAGTGCGGTTCTGGGGAGCCTTTTCTGCATCATCACCCACAAGCTCAATCTTACTGTTGGGATCATTCCTTCGCTGAATGTTGCTGCTGGCTTGCTTGGCTTCTTCTTCGTCAAGACCTGGACTACCTTCATGTCCAGGTTGGGATTCCTCACCAAGCCCTTTACCAGACAGGAGAACACCGTCATTCAGACTTGTGTTGTCGCTTGCTATGGCCTCGCTTTCAGCGGTAACTCACTCCTCCTTCTTTTAGCTTAAAATTGCAAGCTCTTGTGCTTTCTGGATTTTCCTGTTGCCCCTCGATCCACATATATTTTCACTGAATTTACCTCATATTCCCACATCTATCCGCTGTTTTAGAGCTCCTTTTCCCTTGTGTTTTTAGACATCAGTATCCTTAGCTTAGCTACTAGAGCTAAGAGTAGACCCCGCACCCCACCATGCTTCCTGAGAATGTGATGTGACGAAAGAAACGAAGGATAGTGCAGAGTTGGGAGAGAAGTACGATAAGATTCAATGCTTGACATCAGTATTATAATGTTTTGGTGACGGCTGAACTATAGAATATGGTTGGAATAAGAATCTTCCCCCTTGGGTCAAAAGACAGTGGAAAATATGACGCCCGCTTCAATTAGTCAAAAGACTGTAGGGGGAAGAATTTCGCATTCATGATAAGTGCTCCTCTCCATTTCCATATTAATTTTTTCTAACTAAATCAATTTTACGTTACTGCCATCATGCACAACCGGATCTGACCAGTTGACTAAGGTCTCGTTACAGACTTTGGATTGGAGATAAATTTACCAAACGCTAAAAAGCTCCAAAAACTTACAAAAAGTTTGTCTGATTCAACATTAATAAAAAGCTAGATGTAAACTAACAAGGGAACATCAAATGGACGTAGCATCGATTTTACTTCCTCTCATCTCTTGATCTTTCTCCTACACCTACACATTTATGGCTACGTGTTTGTTAGTGAGGAGATTGGTTTTCTGCCTAGTAGTTCATTCTGGCTCATCACCTCTGGTCATCTTTGGTTGAAACCTTTTTAATATGGGCAGCCAATCAGTTGTAGTGTAACCAGATTTAATAAATTCATTATACATCATAACTCCAGAAGTTTCTATCTGTGTTGGTGTCCTATTTCATTTCTCTTACGATGTAAACTGGTTTAATTTGAAATTTATTGATTATAAGATACTCTTTATAAAGAGTGGCGTGCTAATTTTGTTTATCCATATATTTCTCTGATGTGATGATTATAACGTCTTTGGCAGGGGGGTTTGGATCATCCTTGATTGCCATGGATGAGAGAACATACCAGCTTATTGGCCCAGATTACCCGGGCAATAGGGCTGAAGATGTTATAAATCCAGGCTTGCTTTGGATGATAGGTTTCACTTTTGTTGTCAGTTTCCTTGGGCTTTTCAGTCTTGTCCCACTTCGGAAGGTAAATTTCTGTGATCACTAGTCATTAGTATTAGTACTACAAATAAAAAGGGAAAAAAAGGAAAATAGAAAGTTGATTAACTTTTGGTGTTCTTATTTCAATAGAAAAACTGTATTTAAAGGTGAGAGAATGGTGCATACTAGTGTGAGAAAGACTGAAAAAATAAGAATATTTATATTTTGAACTCACAGGATAAATTTTATTTTTGGCACAAAGTTTGTGTTTTTAAGCTAGTTATAATTGTTATTTGTTGGACTTTTGGAGAATTTTTTTTCCAACCATTGATATGAAGACCGCACTTTTGTTCATTATATCAACTTTCATATATGCAGTTTTGTTGCCGAATATTGCTCTTCTGCAAGAATGCTTATTTGATGATAAATAATTATTTTTCTTGTTCTTGTAATGCTTCCTCCATTTCATATAATGTCTGCAATTGATTGCTTTTAACTTTTGAAAAGCTGTTACATTATTATTAGTTAATATTTAATAATTTAAAATGAGAAGGTGAATGAAGAGTGGTGTTTGAGAGAGTAATAACTTTGGTTATAACATGTTACTGTTTATATAGTAGGGTGTGTAACTTGTTAATCGTGGGAATCTACTGTAGACTTAATTTCCTCTTAGCATTGCTATTGACAGCCCTGATTGGCAATTTAGTGCCTGATCTCCATTTATGAAATCTCAGGTTATGGTCATGGACTATAAGCTTACATATCCCAGTGGGACAGCAACAGCAATGTTAATTAACAGCTTCCACACAATAAGTGGAGCAGAACTTGCAGGGTATGCATCAGATATCATGTTAATTTCTGTCCACTGAGAAGCACCGCTTATGTTACAATTATGATTTTAATACTGCTTTGATGATTACTTGCCAGAGATGCACTTGTCACTGAGCCTGTCTGGTCATCATTTCTTGGTGTAACCATGGAATGTGGAAACACCTTTTATGATGATTTAATGTCATGCACATGTTATGTTTGCTGCTATTATCTTTTGTTTTTGTAGTTCTAAGTGATATTGTTATCTTTGACTATAGGAAACAAGTCCAACAACTGGGCAAGTACCTGAGCATAAGTTTCTGCTGGAGCTGTTTTAAGTGGTTCTTCAGTGGTATAGGAAATTCATGTGGATTTGACAACTTTCCAAGTTTTGGACTGACACTATTTAAGAACACGTAAGGCTCTTACAATTTTGGCTTCGACTGGCTTTCTATGTCTTAATTCACTCACCCTACTCCCTACGTATTAGAAAATGCAGCGGCTTTTCTTAGGATTGCCTTTGATATACACTGTTAAATGAGTTGATAACTAGTTTTGGAACAGTTGGATGCTGGCCTAGTGAATTGTGTTGCTACTGATGGAAAAAAGTGAGAGACAATACAAATTGAGTGAAAGGCATATGTGACATGACGCCTGCATCAATATTTATATTCATATTTTGAGTTTATAGCACTGGTTATACCATTTACTTGGATGCACTTCAAGCAACAGCCTGCTATAAATCACATGCTCTGAGGTTGTTATAATTAAGGGGAATTCAGCAAACAATAAATTGTAACTTAATAAACTCAACACAATCTTAAATTGCAACTCAATGGAAAAATATTTCCTGAAGTTGTCAGGGAAGATGGGTAGGAGGTGTAACTTGCTTTGACTTGAAATGCTCCTGTATTCACAAATACAAAAACAATTTGGTGGATGAATAAGAACAGCTCTTGAAGAATCTAAGGAGAGACTCACTAAGTTATATGTGACTTCTGATAGAACTGACCCTTTAACCAACATGTGTCACTTTAATGCCTGAAAATTATCACAGGGGGTTCTGGCAGACTAGGGAAGCACAAGTTTGATCTCAAATCTTGAGGAATGGCTATATTTATTTAATAATTTAATAGTCTCAAGGCTTGTTCTTATGCAGGTTCTACTTTGACTTTAGTCCAACTTATGTTGGATGTGGTCTTATCTGTCCTCACATAGTTAATTGTTCAGTTCTTCTTGGAGCTATCATATCATGGGGTTTTCTGTGGCCCTTCATCTCCACACATGCTGGGGACTGGTATCCAGCGAACCTTGGTAGCAATGATTTTAAAGGTCTTTATGGATACAAGGTATGCTCATGGCAAAGCAAACAGGGAACTTAAATGTCTTCATGGAAATTGTATTTGTGAACCTGTGATTCATGTCCAATGATTATGGCAAGGCAAACAGTAAAACATTTTCTTTCTGATCATGTTTTGCGCAGGTTTTCATATCCATTTCTCTTATTCTAGGGGATGGCATTTACAATTTGATCAAAATCATATTGATAACTGTAAGGGAGATGTGTAGGGCAAGTTCCAAGCCGAACAACCTTCCTGTTGTGTCAGAGGATCCGGGTGAGTTCCATGATCCCCCTTAAGCATTGCTTTCTTTAACCAGTGAGGTTCTTTGTTCATTGTAGTCCCATCCTAATTTGCATCAGCCTTGTCCTTTCATCTTCCAGTCGGTAAATATTGTCATGCAATAATAACCCCAAGTCTTCCTCCAACATATGGCAGCTTGGCTATGTGGATGAGTTGCATTCCATTTTTTACCATCTTCTTCAAGAGTTGTAGTTAGCAAATTGGTGGTATAGATTGAGGTTAACTTTTAATAACTCTAATATATTTTTTTCTCGGTTGGTAAAAATAAGTGCATACTATGATCTGTTATCTGAAAGAATAATTTGACATGTGTAGTACTGTGGTATGATATCCTCATTGGATATGAATTCATCAATGGATGACAGCAGTGAATTATCTTTTCATTGCTTGTCTTGCTGCACCTTGCCTGCATTTTTGTGTGTGATATTTGTAGGAGTTAATTTTGTTCTTATGCATGTCAGATGGTGAATGTTCTGAATTGCAAGCAGAACAAAGAAGGGATGTGATATTTTTAAAGGATAGGATACCCTTCTGGTTTGCAGCATCCGGTTATGTGTGCCTTGCTGCTATATCTGTTGCAACAATACCAATGATCTTTCCTCCTCTTAAATGGTACTTGGTTCTGTGCTCTTACATCCTGGCCCCTGCCCTAGCCTTTTGCAACTCTTACGGCACCGGCCTCACAGACTGGAGTTTGGCATCCACTTATGGGAAGATTGGTCTTTTTGTCATGGCCTCGTTGGTGGGTCCAAAGGGTGGGGTGATAGCAGGGGTAGCATCTTGTGCTGTGATGATGTCCATTGTCTCAACAGCAGCTGATCTCATGCAAGATTTTAAGACCGGTTACCTTACCCTCTCATCTGCAAAGTCTATGTTTGTGAGCCAGATAGTTGGGACGGCCATGGGTTGCATTATTGCCCCCCTCACATTCTGGTTGTACTGGAGTGCTTTTGATATTGGGTCACCTGATGGTCCCTACAAAGCACCTTATGCTGTTATATATAGGGAAATGGCCATATTAGGTGTTGAGGGATTTTCTGAGCTTCCAAAGCACTGTTTAGCCTTGTGTTCTGGCTTCTTCATGGCAGCTCTAGTCATTAACCTTGCAAGGGATCTGATTCCCAAAAAGATCTCACAATACATACCTATCCCAATGGCCATGGCAGTTCCCTTCTATATTGGTGCCTACTTTGCTGTTGACATGTTCGTCGGGACGGTGATATTATTCATATGGGAGCGTTTGAATAGGAAGGATGCAGAGGACTATGCAGGAGCGGTTGCTTCAGGTCTAATATGTGGTGATGGGATTTGGACAATCCCATCAGCTATACTCTCCATTTTGAGGATAAATCCGCCCATCTGCATGTATTTTGGGCCCTCTACTGGCAGCTGATTCCGGCTAGGCGACTGACCTTGTGTTAGTTTCTTGCCCTTACAACTGCCTCGTTTATTCCTTGGGACTGGGTTTTGTACATATATCTGTTGTACGCCAAGAACAAGGCAATCATCTTTATGCATTTCGTTGGTGGCTTTGAGATTCACTTTGTTTCGGCCAGAAAGTTGGGGGGGGGGGGGGGGAGCTTGAACTCTATTTCCATGTAGCAATGCACGACATTGGCCCATTAGTAACATCAATGTGAATATTAAATGCTATCACTTTCCTTCCTTGTTCTGATCTTCATGGTCATTATTTTGTTTATCTTGTGCTTTTCTTTTATTCTGTGTGAAATAGAATCAAAATCTTCCGTAACTAAACCTCGGCATTTCGAGTTGGTCATTTTGATTTTTGTGTTTTTCTTATATTAAAAAAATGAATTTCAATTCCTGTCCATTGTGGAGGACAGACCTTCTAGCTTTCGACGATAGTAAATAGGATTTACTCAAAACGAAATCCCTTGATTTTGCAAGAGTATTTCACCGATTCATCTATGCCACCCTTGATCAAATAGTGTTGTCAATGTCTCTGTTATGTTATTGAATTATTGCCGGAACTGTGCAGTTTTCCTTCGTAGCTGAAACACCTATCATTAATTAATACGCAGAAGAATTGTGGCCCCTTATCCAAAAGTTGTTACTGTGCCTGGGACGCCCTTATCCACAAGTTCCAAAGGGCCACGTTATTCACATTCATATTCATAGTGTGTTCGGATTAGCTTTTGGAGAATAGCTTTTACAGTTTACGAGGTAAGTATGTGAGAGAAGTTTTGTCTCGATTTACGGAAACGGGATTCTGAAACCATAGTTTTTGGGTGGCCGAACACATAATTAGCCTAGGTTGGAGGGTTGAAAGGATATGGTCCCCCGTGGCATAAGGCAGTGCAAGGGGCAGCGCATGATTGCCTAAAATACTTGTTTGGAAAGATTTCATCTCGACGACTCTGTATCTCAACGTCCTTAAGCGCAATCATGAATCACACAACCGGCCTTC
Source organism: Inga oerstediana (assembly GCA_963210345.1). Classification (NCBI taxonomy): domain Eukaryota; kingdom Viridiplantae; phylum Streptophyta; class Magnoliopsida; order Fabales; family Fabaceae; genus Inga; species Inga oerstediana. Next base: position 6,323,627 of record OY723401.1, read on the forward strand.
ACTTCATTCTCAATCACTCCCATTAATCAATGAATTAACCTCTAAATCATTATAATCAGTCAAAATGTCTTCTCGTTTGGAGTTAGAACAAATGCCAATATGATTCTTTCTTCAACCACACTTTACAACTTCATTCCCAGCTTATTTACTAAAACCACTCGTTACATAGTAGCCAGAATGTCCTATTATGATCTCCATGTTCTTTCTTCCAATATTGTTTGTGTCGTACCAGAGATGTGTAATTACTATTTAGTATCTTCGTTCTGAAGAAATAGTAGTGGGAATTCTTCTCGTTGGGGAAAGGGGCTTTTGAGTTTTCTTCAGAAACAAAAACAGAGATGCAGGGAAAAGAGAACAAACAGAGCAAGTGGGTCGAAGCTAAGGGCCAAAGCTGTCATTCAGCAAAAACAGTGACATTTTTGTCTTTATGATTTATTAGCGAATCTAGATATTCAATCTTGTTGCAATGTTTAGATTCTCCTTATCACTGGAAATTACAACACGCCCCCTCAAAGTAACAGCTCAGAAAATTTGCCAATCAGCCACATGGCTCAGACTATGACGTCTCGGATTGAAAGCCCACTAGCCTCCATTGGAATCTTTTTCAACCAAAATTTGACAGACTGATGAACCTAAACCAATTATTTTTAGTGGGTTATCTCAAATTATGGCGATCAATTTGTAAAATGATATGATGTATACCTGCTTTCTTGAAGGTGTTATTTTTGGGTTCTATCCATCTACTTGGATGATTAATAATAGTTCTTCTTCTCTCTCTTTTCCCTTAAGTTCAACCCTCTTGTTTTAAGCCTTTCACAAATGATTTGACAGCTAAAGATCTCGCGAATAAAAAATCTTAAACCCGCTATATGAACAAAGGCAAGTTCACAATCTGGAGGCGAAAAGATAACTGATAAGGGATCAAAGATGGAGATGGATTGAGACATAAGGGTAACACAGATCCATGTTATCAAAAAGGAGCCATTCAATTAAAAGATTCTGGTTTTAATGTGATGGAAAGGCTTGTTCCCTAAGTAACATACAGTTCATTCAATTCTGCATAATGCAAACATAGGAAGAAAAAAACCCCTTATTGAGCTGCACAAGCAATAGTTTTTGCCACAAGAGAAAAGGATCCCAATCTTTAGATATAATTGGTAATTAATTAATACCATAGGCTTGGATTTAAATCTACCCTCACAGACGTGGTGTCCCACATGATTAATTAGTTTCCACTTCTGTGGCTGAACCACCATTACCCTCCTTTCAAGCTTAAGTAACAAAACACACAGAAAAGGCTCAATTTTTTAACCCGGCTGACATGACAATAGAAGCGTTCGATCAATATATTGCAAGTGGAAAACGATAGCTCTAACAGGATAATTTCCAAAAATATGTAAATGGTATGTGTGTGTTTTTCAGTATAGAGTCATTCGGGTGTGAATTCTGCAGTCTGTCCACAAAACTAACTATTTACATTATTCTTTTTTTTTTTTTTTGCCAACAAATATTTACATTATTCATAAGTGAATACTGTGCCTGACAAGTCTGACCAAACATCAAGCATATGAACGTGTCTGTCCATTTCATTGAAGTGTACGTTCCTTAAATCATATTTTCAGTCATGCCTTTGTTGACATTTGATAAATGATACTAGAATAGTCATTAATACGGAGAGATTAATAATAATTATCCAATCAAGCCTATTTACAGCAGTAACCCAAAAATCAGAAATTCTTCTCCATCCTCATTTGGTTACTCTCATAATCTTTGTCAACAAAATTATGTTAATGCTTCTTTCCATAATTTTGATAGCTTTTTAAATCAAAGTGTTCTTTTTCTTTTTTCGTGTTAGAGTATCTTGGAAACAAAAAACATTGGATGCCCCAAAAGAATAAATTTCTTACCTTCCGGTGCCTGAGGCGAAGGAAAAGTTCAGCAGAATCGCAGTTAATCTGATCCTCTTAACAAACTTTTGCCATTTCATTAAAAAAAAAAAAAAACAGTTTAAACACTTGAAAAGGACAGGAGATAAGAGGCATAACTAAAGTGATTAAGACAAACTTAGCAAGAAGCTTACTCTTATGGAAGCAAGTCTTTTACAAATCAAAGGTAAAGGGAAAAGGAAAAAAGAAAAGAAAAGGAAACCCAACGAGAAAAAAAGAAGATCGTTTGCCACCACTGAAGCTTTGAATTCATGAGAGAAATGAGGTGTGATATTTCAACAGGTAGCTTTGATGGAGGGACCTACATTTGTCTGCATGGTGGGAGGCACATGTGCCTCTCAATGCAGTCACCCACACACACAGTCTCACCTCCCATTTTATCATCATCCTCCCAAACACATGAATTGAATTGTGAATTGGCCTTCTCTTCTCTTTATTGAATCACACAAAGTACTAAGACACAGAGAGCTAGAGAGTACATGTTTATAGTATTAAGTCGGCTGGTTTAGTTGTTGAAGAGTTGGTTTATAACCTATAAGATTGTGAGTTTAAATTATATTGTCAATGAGAGGATCAGGTTAATGGATGATATGTAAATACCTCAAAAAATACTTTTTTGAATACGAAGGCATGCCCTAATACTAGCTTCCCTAATACTAGTGAGACCATGAAACCCGGATCACTGAACTTTTTTATTGAGGGGGAGAGAGAGATTGTAGTATTAAATTTTATTATTCTGGTCTTTTTTAACAACTCTGAGAAACGAAGCTTCTCTATATTTCTAAATTCTAACTATGATTATGGGACTCGCACACAATAATGAGAAAAGAGGTGTAAAATGGAAGAAAAATGGATGTGTCAACTGTAGTGAGATTCCCACATCATGAGTGATCATTTTGACTGGGTTGGTGTTCTCTTCCTTACAAGTCTCTCACTTGACGAGGGCCCTAGATTTCTCTTTCTTTTCTTTACTGAATAGTGAAAAGGGGAAAACAATCATTCCGACCTGTAAACTTTTGAAATTTGGTGATTAAAGCAACTTTGGACCAATTAGCCAACTAACCCGTGTCCTTATGATCAATCTTTCATATTATAATTTTGTAAATGATAATCAAGTTCTTGATAGCCTCCAAAAACTTGTACGTTAAGATTTGATCAACATAATTCCTCAAGCTCCCGAATATTGTGCTTCCTCTCTTATCTTATCTCTGATTTATTGTATTCGTTGTTTTTTCCAGTATATATAATTCATTGTTGGAACTATAAAAATAATAAACAAATGATAAGTGATGAAAAAACTGCATAATCTGGGCACAGGTGACTCTGATTCTGCAATATGTTGGAGATGATCTTCATTACTTTTCTTTTTCTTTTTTCCTTTTTTCTTACTTTCTTTCTTTGTTTTTTTTTTTTTTTTTTGCCAAGGATCTTCATTACTTTTCATGCTTATATATAGTTGGGGTTTTTCCTTAAGGATATAAAGAAGATTCCCAAATATGAAATTCTACACGGTTTTTTTTTCCCTACGTATATAATACGTTCTTCTTTTATAATATATATACTTCAACGACCAAACATTTTGAATTTGGAGACAAGTGAAAACTTACCGTTCGTTTAGAATGTTAAATACGATAAATAAAATAGACGAAATAACCCACTTTTAAAGTGTAAAATCGGTGTGGGAAAATTTTCTGACAAATATATATTAAAAGAAATGGGGTCAGAGCTTTCAAGGAAGTTTCGTAAACGTTGTCGTTCTCTAAAACCAATGAGACGTGATATAAGTGGAAAATAACTGATAGGCACTTTGGACCCTTATATAATACTCTACATTAAGTTTGTTTGGTTGAGTGTTTTTTTAAAAAATAAATATTTATTATATAAGTCGAGATAAAACTTCTCTCACATATTTACCTCGTATATTGTGAATCACGATTTAGAGTCTTTTTGGGAACCCGTTTGGGTAAAAAAAAAAGCCCATCTGGGGGTTAAAAGCTCCAAAAACTCATTTGATGTGTTTGGGAAAACTTTTGGGATGACTGAACTTATGAAGTAAATGGAGCTTTTATGAGAAACTCATCCAAGTTACTTCTTTCAACTTTTATGAAAAAAAGTCACATCTGACACCGTCAATCTAAACACAAATCACATCTACAAAGCTCTTTTTTTTTTCTATATGACTTTTCTAAAAGCCCATCTGTAAAAAAAAGCTTCTTCTTCACCGCTAATCCATACAGACACTTATAAACACTTAGTGTCCAAAAATAAGTTATTCCAAACGAAAACATTATCAGTTTCTACATGGTTTTTTTTTTCTCCCCCAACGATTTCTACATGTTTCATATATATACGATATGGCAAGTTGTCACCAAATCCCACTCTCAAGAAAACACTTTTTTCTATCAATAAATTATTGGTAAGAGTGATAAAAAATCTCACCCCATATAAAAAAAATGTAAGTTTAAATTTCAGGATACGTATTTATTATTTATTATGAGAGGTAAGAACCTTTTAAATTTCGAGAGAAAAACCCCTGATCTAATAAAAATAAGGTAGAACACTTTTTAGCAATTTACCCTATATATATATATATATATATATAAAATAAACACAATAATTCATTTCTTTTATTTACACTAAAAGATAGACTTCCAATTAAAAAACACTAGTAGTAGGTAATGTTATCTTGCATTTTATTAAAGTTACAACTAATAAGGTGGAGCAAGTAACTAAAATAAGATGAGGGATATATTACTATTAAAAAGTTATTTTTAAAGACTTCAAATTGCTATTCCAAATAAATACAATTCATGTTCAACCCAATCCTACAAATAAATCGTATAGTATATGGTCTATTTTCGAAGGACACGTTTGGTTGTTTTGCCAAAAAAAAACTACACGTTTAGTTGCATAGATAAAATAAAAATTATTAAAAGATGTAAAGGTGATGAAACAAAAGAAAAAGTAATCAAAATAGGGGACTGCAGCAGCTATAGAGTGGGACTACAACGTGCCTCAGGGCTTGTTTGTTGCAACTTTTTAAAAGTGTTTTATGATTTATAAAATAAATACGTGAGAAAAATTTTATCTTAACTTATAAAAGTAGACTTTCAGTTTTCAAACAGAAGCTTAATAATTCTCGCACATGGTACAAATCACGGATCCATTATAGAGCGACAATTGATTTAGTTTTAATAGTGAGGAGGATATGGGTTTTGGACAAAATTAATCACTCATTATCAACCAATCATCAATTACTCATATAGTAAAGTATATATTCCCTTTTATTATAAATATAAGATATATTTGAGGAGATAATATTGATTTTAAATATAAGATATGTAATAGTTTTTATATTTGTCAATCTTTTTATAATCTACTTCTATCGATGCTCCATCAACAATAATCAATAATGAGAGGGAATTAGAGAATTAAGGAAGATGTGTCTATGATATTTTAAAAAATATATATTATATTATCTAATTTAATTAATTTATTTATTCTAATTAAATTATATAAATATATCTTAAACACTGAATGGGGTATAATTGTATAGAGTATATGCAATTGTATTACTACCTCCGGTCTTAAATATAGGATAAAGTTTGTAGTGCACATCCGATCCTAAATATAAGACAAAGTTTATAGTGCAATCTGCATTATAAACTTTGTCCTATATTTAGGACCGAAGGGAGTATAAAAAACCAAACAAAACAACCCCATGGACTGTTCTGCCCGTATCTTGAACAGTGGGGTTCCACTTTTAACCATACACCGGGGGTCCCTCTTTCTTAATGCGTCTTTTTGTTGTTTCTTTTTTAATAAATCTCATTGATTGAAGGTAAATCTTTTTAATATTTTTGCAGGTCCCATTGACATTTTCTTTTCCTTTTTTTTTTTTTAAAACCTGATTCTTTACGAAAATCAATTGTAAACTGCAGTACAAAATAATAACGTAAATTGTTAAAAATACATTTTTTACCAAAATAGTGTGATGTTTTTTGTTTTTTAATTAGATAATAAAATCTCAGCTGATGAAAATACTACTGTATAACGTAAGAATTTTATGTGATTTTCAATAATTACCCGGATAAAAGTAAATAGTAACTTCGAGACATATTGCTCAAGTGGTAAAAACCCGGGTTGGCTCATTGGTAATTCATTTTTACGACGTATTACGAATCACAATCTATCCTACTCTTTTGCCCCATATTTTTTGGGATGGACTATGGTCTTCTGTTCTTACCGCCCTCTTCCCATCCACTACTCATCTCAATCTTTAGATTGAGATCTGAACGGTTCAAATTTAATGTTTAATTAATATTTATAAAAAATATTTAAAAATATCAAATTATTAAAAAATAATTAAATAAATTCAAAAATACTAAATTTTAGTTATGATAATTTAAATATGTAATAAAAAATATTATTTTATTACACATTAAATTTGAACCGCTCAGATTTCAATCTAACTGAGATGAGTAGTGAAGGAGAAGAGGATGGTAAGAGAAGAGAACAGCAGTCAATCCCATATTTTCCATTGTCTCTCCCTTGTTTTAAAAAGGCAAGGCTATATCAGATTCTCTTTCCCCTTCGATCGGTTAGAAACCCCTTAAAATTAATTTTATGGGTTTTTATTATAAATTTTCACATATCTTTTAATAAACAAAGGTTATGATGAAGCCCATACAAAAGAGGGAGGTTGACCTTTGTAATACTCCTTCTTATGTTCAATATATGATATGTTTATGTAATTTAATTAAAAAAATATAGTTAAATTAGTTAGTATAATATATATTTTTTAAAATATCTCAATAATCTTCTTTATTTCTTTTGTCCTCTATTATTTTTTATTATTATTGGAGAAATATTTGTGGAGGTAAATTAGGAAAAAATAAACTAATATTATAAATAAGTCTTATATATAGAATAAAGACCAATTTTTTAAATAAATCTTATATTAAATATTAGGAGGAGTATATATCAACCTTTGTTTATCTGCAGGTTTAATCATTTATCACCATCTATATATTGGCAAAAAAAACATCTATATAACTTCTATGGCCAACAAAAAGGCTCAATAAATTTTCACGCATTTACATATATTCCTTTAAATTTTAGATATCCGTACGTTTTGGTTGATTGATTTATTTTAATTCTAAACATAGAGTAACTCGCTTTTTTTTTTTTGGTCAAATAAACCAATTTTTGCGAATACCTTAGATGCTCTTAAAAGGGCGTACGTGTGTGGGTATGCGGATATGGGTAAGTGTGTTTGTACGATTTACCTCAAGGCACGTGAACTGGAATTTTAAGGTAAATGGCCCATAAAGTGTCCTGTCATGGGATTGTTACGGAAGACGCTGGGACCCACAGTGGATTTAGCATTGAACAACACAAAATGCTACGTTCACCTCTGTTTGCCCCATAACTAGGGCTTGCTGATCTCATCCCTAAATCTCCTCTTCTTTCCCTTTATAATTTTAATCTAATACGCGCCATGGACCTAGAGAAATGGAGGGCCCCCAGTCATAGGACGCCACGTGTTGCTGCTGTAATATTCCTCGTGGAGTGGAGTCCCTTGCAAGAGATCCCTGGTTGGCAATTTGGCATCATCCGTTGCCGTTGTTGCAATCATGGGCTATGGGTTGTGGCATCGCATGCATGATAAGAGAAGGAAGACGATGGAACGTAGGATAAGTGGATAATATAAATAAAATGGGTTTTTGTGTGTGTGTGTGTGTGTGTGTGTGTGTGATGAACAATAGTGGTCGTCACTGGTCAGGGTGGTGAAACTTGGAGTTAAAGTTGATGGCATGTCAGGGAGGTCAAATCCTGCTACAGTTGGCGAGACGGGGCGTAGTGAAAACTAAAAACTTAGCGTGGGGCACATTGGGATTTCATTATTTCATCCCACCCAAAAACAGTGAATAAAACTCATCAAAGTCTTGGGACTTTTCCGTCCATCCTCCTTCCGTCCTTCGATCAAAGCGGTCCCATTCCCATCCTTTTATTATTTTTTCCCTAAAAAAAATTATAATTTTTGTGTCCTGTTCATGGATCCCAAGGGCTCAAAGCAATCGCAGGAGGTGCCCAACTTCTTGAGTCTCCCACAGCCTCAAGCCAACATCATGGGAGAGAACAAGCCAGCAGAAATCAAGGATTTCCAGATTGCGATAGCCGATAAAGAAGACAATAACAAGAAGCAGTTAGCCCCCAAGAGGAGCTCCAACAAAGACCGACACACCAAAGTTGAAGGCAGAGGAAGGAGGATAAGGATGCCCGCTCTCTGTGCCGCCAGAATCTTCCAGTTGACCAGAGAGTTGGGTCACAAATCTGACGGCGAGACCATTCAGTGGCTTCTCCAGCAGGCGGAGCCCTCGATCATCGCCGCCACAGGAAGCGGCACGATTCCTGCGTCAGCTTTAGCTGCAGCGGGTGCCTCTGTTTCACAACAGGGGACTTCTCTGTCTGCAGGGTTGCATCAGAAAATGGATGAGTATGGGGGGTCCAATATTGGGTCGGGCAGTAGGACCGGGTGGGCTATGGTCGGCGGAAATCTGGGGAGACCCCATATGGCTACTGGTCTATGGCCCCCAGTTAGTGGGTTCGGGTTTCAGTCATCATCGGCTCCCTCCACACCAAGTCTTGGAAGCGAGAGTTCAAATTACCTGCAAAAGATTGGCTTCCCTGGCTTTGACTTGCCTGCTGCAGCCACCAACATAGGTGCCATGAGTTTTACCTCAATTTTGGGTGGCACTAACCAGCAAATGCCTGGCTTGGAGCTTGGCTTGTCTCAAGATGGTCACATCGGTGTTATTAACCCACAAGCCTTGTCCCAGATTTATCAGCAGATGGGTCAGGCTAGGGTACAACAGCATCAGCAGCAGCAGAATCAGCATCAGCATCAGCAGCCTCCTACCAAGGAAGATTCTCAAGGCTCTGGACAGTGAAACAAGTTAGTATTGTCCCTAGGCTGAAGCTTCTGCAAATGGCTTTTCTATTGTGTGCTTGGGAGATGTGTGCAAATAGATACCTGAAGGAATTCAATAGGACCTGGATTTGGCTTCCACCACACCCAGAAACAAACTTCTTATATTCATTTGCTGCACTACTCAAGTCTCCTGAAACAGGTGCTTCGAATTTTGTTTTATTTTTAATTTCTTTCTCTTGGTCTATATATCCTCACGCATGGGTTGTTATTGATGTGTTGTTTGTGGTGTTAACTTGCAGGTGGAGTTGCACTGCCACATAGCTTGGGTTTGGACTTAATCTCTTGTTTAATTCAGAGGTGTGTTGAATATTACTTTGTAAGGAATCGCCTTTTTTTTGTTACCCTTTTTCCTTCTATATAGGTCAGGATGGAGTGATGATCTGTTTGTTTGTGAAAGTAATGGTATAGTTTCGTAATCATATTTTGCCAAATCATATTGCATTTTGTACTACTTCATCTTTGTCATCTGAAAGATTCTGACCCAATTGCTGCCTGGCACACTAAATTAACCTGCAACTATATTTCCACACACAATTTGCCCCCTTGTTACCACTTCGCATTTCGGGTTTGGTTCAATGGTGCTTTCTTTTAAGAATCTGATATGGTCGACCAAAGTATTGACATCTGCAGCTCTGTGCCATTGTAAAGGATAGCAATTTTCACCTTCTCGTTCACTGGTTTTTCACTCATGAAATTTTATACCTGAAACGGGTTGCTTAGCTGGAGGAGTCTTATACTGTTCTTGATACAAAGTCCTCCTTTTCAGTATCAGTTGAAGTCCGAAGCCAGTGTACTATAGTAGAGCTTGAGTATCCATAGTTGATGTCGGCAAATTATGCTTTATATTTTGGAGGATGGGTAAAGACCTTCATCTTGGTTAAGAAGTGAAACTAATAGTCGGTTTGTGATCGCCTATTATGTACTTCCATGTTACATCAGAAAATTGAACCAATCAGCCATTATTCTAATAACTAGCTGAAATCCGAAATAACTTGTTGTTTCTGAAGCTAACATGATCATAAGATGTCAGGTTGTGGTGTTAAGCCTGAAAAACTAACACATCTTAAAGAACACAGTGATGTCATTATTGATTGCGGAACGTGAAACTTAGCATTAAGTCATGAATAATGAGACTTGGAATTGCTGCTCAAGTAACTAATGGAAAATCTGCCAGAATCTGAAACTTCTATGACCTCCTTGTAATGCAACTCGCTTGAATTTCTGTGAGATCACCTTGTCAAATTTGAATGCAAGTGGATATGTGGTAATCTCCATGGGCCCTGGTGATTCTCTGCTTTCCTGTAGTTTCTGGCTGAAAGTGCTTCTCCATTGATTTCACCATACAGGCTCATGTCAGCTCCATGTGCATCATTTTTAGTACAAAAACAACACAAGTGAACATGTATGGTGTAAATATTCATATGCTTCATTGTACAAACATTGATCTGGGTTAATTACTTACCGCATGATGATTAATTTTGGCATTGTCCAATATATATGAGATTTTTAAGACTGTCACATCACTTGAAAATCTAGAGGAGTGGTGATAATTTTTGAAGTCTTTGTATACTAAATCATTATGGAAGTTGCAACTTTCGTGGACTTGTGAACCTATCAGAATAACAAGTGCAGATCTGCATGTTGAATATCTTTACATCAGTCCCTTGATTTATTACCTGCACATTCTCAGTATAAACTTTTACTCTTTTAGCAATTAGAGGAGTCACCAACGTAACCAAGACGTAATTTTGTGTCAAATAAATTAGAATTAGATATCCCTTGCCATTAATACCATCAGTCTCTTCGTTCACTTATGCATGCACCGGCTCTTATCATTATTACCCAACAGGCCAACGGCCTCTTTCCTTGAAAGACACAGCACGCACATCAACTTTTTCAAAAGAGGAAAGTGTTTCTGAAGTTTAAATTGATTTTATTGAGAATAACATGAAATCTAGCTAGCAGAAAAAGGTTCAAGAAGTAAAAGAAAAACAAAAATGCATCAGACACTATCATTGCATGCCAGCCTAGAAAGGGTTCTTGAGGGAGAGAGGTTCTTTGCAAAAGAATATTTGAACACCATGTATATCAATCTTCAACTTTAAGCTTTGAACTGTGTTTTCTTTGTTTGGGCGTGCCGTCTTTTTCAGTAGCCTCTGTACGCCATTGAAATGCATCACCCATATCTCATTCGTGATGATATGGCTACAGCGACCAGGCTTGCTTCCTCACTTCCTCTGCAAAATTTTTGTACGTATTGAGATGGTGAAAGAGCAAGAAGAAGTAGTAAATGAGCAACAGCAAGCTCTTAGTAGTGTTCAGGCTCACTTGAGTTGGTACATCGCGTATGCGTCTGAAAGTGACCCAACCAGAATCTAACACTATATATATATTCAAAATGGAATTGGATTTCCATTTTTCTGGTCCAAAGGTCTTTTTTCATATTTCGAGCGAAACAAGAGAAAAACCTTACAAGATTCTCTTATCCTTTTAACTTGATTGGGTATCCAATGCTAACTTTCTGCTCTTAAGCCACTTTCATACGTTTGAAACTGTTGTATCTAACCTTGTATCACATGCATGTTTATAGCCTTCTTTGTCGTGCCATCGTCTCCTAGTTTATTAGCTAGGTTTGAAAAAATATAGGTTAAAAAAGTCAGAAAAGAGAAAGATATCTTTAGGGTCAAGAAAACCAAAGCAATGAAAGCCCAAACAAAGCCAAAGTGAGAGGAAGAAAAAAAGAAATAGTTGTCGTCAGTATTATAATATAAAAATGAAGTTGGTTCAACGCATAATGATCATGTCACGCTGAAAAAGCGAAAAGGAAGTATCAATATTAATGAAAAAAGGTATCATTGACCCCTTTAAGCAGAGTAAACAATTAAATATTGTTCTTAGCTGCTCATTTTTGAGTCAGAACACATTCATCCTAACCAACTTCCTAGAGAGACATGGGTAATCACAATTACAGACAGGCTAATACAAATGCGCAAGCACAAAAAGTGGATGACAAAAAGATACATCTGCAGCCTTCTGGAATCTTAAATAATGGTCCTTACCTGTGACACGATGCAACACGTTAGAGAAAGTTTTTGTTTTTCCCGTGTGTTAAATCAAGCTCATGTCTGCTTCCTTTATTGGCATCATATTAATATAATGGATTAAAGTTGGTCCAAGGGTGTGTTTGGTTTGGGGGAGAGGAGTAAGTGGGTGATAAATTATAATTTTAAATAAGAGAAATCCAAAATTTACTCTCTCATTTTTTTAAATTTTGGATTCTCGCTTAAAATTTACCGTCTTATTCTTTTTAAATTTTGGGTTCTAGCTCAAAATTTAAATATCTTCAACCCAAAAAGGTAATTTAGCACCCCTCTCCTTCCCTCCCTCCCCTCCCCTCAAACCAAACATACCCTAAGAGAACAGCCTAAAAACCAATAGGCGTTGGTCTGGATAGAAGGAATTTTGGTTGTTTAAGCATGAAGCCTTGATTTCAAACCCGTGTGAATATAGAAAATGTCTTTGAGAGAATTATTCCCAATTAGGCTCGCTAATGCTCAAATCTGATACAGACATATAGTCATGTCGAAAAAACGGATTTGGCTGCAGTCGGCTGCCTATCCTTTTCTCTCAAAACTACACCGTTTTGGGGGCAAAATGATAGGGCTGGATTTTTTTTTTCCAAATAATGTCTAGTATTTTAAAGTATTTTTTTAGATAGATCTAATATTTTAAAATATTTTTTAAGTAACATGACTGTTTAAAATATTTTTTTAATTGTACCTAATGTATTAACAAATTGATTGCAATTTTACTCTTAATGTATTTTTTCAACTCCAAAAATTACTTTAAAATATTTTTTGGTGCTTTTAACCCTTTAAAATATTTTTTTAGTTGTACCTTGTGTTTTAGAAAATTGACTATAATTTTACCGTTAGTGTATTTTTCTTAGTAGTAGAGAGCACCCAAAACTTAGGATACTGATTGATAAAGCTTGTTGTTAACCCTACCAAAAATATTAAGCTAACTATAGTAAAGTGATACCTAGCCTAGGTCATTCTTCTCTATAGAACCTAACTATTGTTATAATTTTTAGCAAAATTATGGGCCACAATAAGTATAGCTAGAATGTAGAAAGCTGATTGAATTGTATTTGCTATGTACCTAATTTTATTTCTTAATTTTCTGCTTTAAAAGTGACATTGTGATTTTGAACAAAAAAAAAAAGTGGCATTGTGACACAAATGAATTGAATGGTGAATTGACACAATAATAAGACAATCCTTCCTAGAAGTACTACCCCACCTTCATTATCCAATCATTGTTGTAAGCTCGACTTAACCAATAGATTAACAATTACCACCTGTAGTTACTCAACTAGACAACATGCAGGGAGTAAATTGATATGGCATTTTATTCATCCACCAAGTATTGTAGTGCAACAAGCAAATCTGAATTTTCACTAATGATGGCTATCGCTCATCATCATAGCATCAGTCAAGATAATCAAATACACCAATGCAACTAGAATTACTACCATGATTAAATCTACTTGAATTTAGAGAACACAATCCATCGACTAAATTCATGTAAACAGTTTCAGAGGTAATTAGATCCAGGGATTCTTCGATGCACTACAACACCAAAATTCAGAATCAAATCTGTTTCAAAACTATACAACTCGCATAATCTCAAGAAAACATAATCGATTAAGAATACAAATCTCAGTGAGCTCCGATTTCAGCGTATGGATTCTGGTTCAGCATTGCTTCTAGGAAGAATCACAGTGATCAGCTGCTTATAACAAGAAAACAGACTCCGTTATTCCTCGGTTGAGCTTCTGCCATGATAGCTAATTGGTGGAATTCGAGAATCAAAAAATGGCTATCGATGGTGGTCAAAGGAAGAGATCCAGATCTGAGAGAGTTCTTTTTTTTTTTCTGTGTAAGTCCAAATCCCCGTCCCATGAACGCCCGTCAGGATTTATTTTCAAGAATTTCTCCTCAATCTCCCGCGAACTCTGAATTACAGGAAGTGGAAAATTGGTACTGGAGAAAATTGCATTTGAGCTGAAAAGGTTTCATGTGTTCTGCATTTTGGTCCTTCCTTCGTCTACTTACACAGTTTCCAAACTTTATAGTTTAGTCCTTCTTCCTATTTCCCAGCTCCTTCCTACTCCAATTTCCACCAAGCTCCCTACAAGATAATCCAAACCAATGTAATATCATTCTTCTCTTATCAATACTTAAGATAAACCACAAAATATATCAATTGAGCTATTCTTAATCACTCATCTCATAAAAACAATATTGGTCACAATTCTTCATTATAAATGAATTTCAAGCACGCTATTATCACTAAAATCTCCCCCAGGACTATGAAAATATATGGTAAAATTAGGACTTATCACTGATTTATTGATTTCAATCCACTCTAAAATATTTTTCCAGTAGTATCTAATATTTTAAAGTGATTTTTGGAGCTGAAAAAATACATTAAGGGTTGAATTACAATCAGTCTGCTAGCACACTAGGTATAACTAAAAAAATATTTTAAGGGGTTAAAATTACTAAAAATTATTTTAGGATACCGCATGTTACTTAAAAAACATTTTAAGATACTAGATACATCCAGAAAAATACTTCAAAATAGTAGACATCATTTGAAAAAAGAAAAATGCAGCTCCATCATTTTAACCCCAAAACCACAACAAAACGGTATAATTTTGAGAGAAAAGGATGGACAATGGACCGCAGCCAGATCCTGAAAAAACAGCCTAAAAAACAAGTTGATTATTCGGACTAAAATGTCATGCAAAGATGGGCCTGGGCTTACGTCTGAATCCAACAGGCTTTACGGAGATCCCTTGGGAAAGCAAAAGGTTGCGACAGAGCCCATTAAACAAAGCGTTAAAAGTAAGTAGTTATGATGCCAGTTTATCCAAAAAAAAAAAAAAAAAACAAAGTTGCTAGTAGTAATAATACCTTTGAATGGCAGATAATTGAAAGGTAAGTTGTGTTGTGGAGGCAGTTTCAATGGACAACAATTTGATGAGTAGATTCTTTGTCACTTGACTTGTCTGCGGTTGGCGGAGCGTACTTACTTGCAAGGATGTGAGATAAGATAGCACATATTCTTTTATCCAAGTCGACCAAATCTCTTCAGGCCAAATTATATACCATTCGCATGTTATGTTACGCCTACAGATAATGAGAATGAAGACGTAAGATGATGAATCTTATTCGAGCGCGTCGTGGTTCGCATATTGCACTTGTGCTTGATAGCTTAAGTGTGTGTTCTTATACCCTCAAAACCATGGTTTCAGAAGTATTTTTCCGTAAATCGAGACAAAACTCCTCTCACATACTTATCTCATAAATTGTAAAAACTATTTTCTAAAAGCTAATCAGAACACACTCTAAGGTTTGGTTCATGTGTGTATAAAGATTAAAGACGAATGTAATTTGACAAGACCGTTAAAAAGAAGCAAAATTATGTACTAGCTAGCAGCCA
Source organism: Inga oerstediana (assembly GCA_963210345.1). Classification (NCBI taxonomy): domain Eukaryota; kingdom Viridiplantae; phylum Streptophyta; class Magnoliopsida; order Fabales; family Fabaceae; genus Inga; species Inga oerstediana. The sequence goes on from OY723401.1 coordinate 6,339,077, forward strand.
GACTTGTTCATCAGTAATTCAGCATGCGTGTCAAGTAAGACTGGGAAGACTTTTTGGACGTCGTCTGGTGAAGAAATAATTATTTGAAGTTGATAGCGGCAAAAACACAAGAGACACCCATACCGATCTTTATTTTTGCAGGAGGGAAATTAAAGAGAATAACTAAACAGGGCTTAAAATATTAATATGGTATGTGAGTATACTACATATAAAAGAATAAAGGCTCCCAAACGTTGAACATTTTAAAGAAGGAATCTAAGCAATCCAGATGGAAAGCAGGGCTTTGATAATCATGAAGAGACCAGCTGTCTGCGGATAGATAGATTAGGAATCATGGCTTGCACTAAATCTTGTACCTCCTAATATTTCAAGCTTCCAAAGATGCTCAAGTTGATTTGGAGGCCAGTCATATACTCCAAAATATATTTGCTAGAGAACTAATTTATTTATTATTATTTTTTATGCAAAAAAGGGGTAATTATACCTAACCGTTATCCTAGTTAATGTAGACTGTTAGGCGATCAAATATGCTAAACTGACAGTCCACATATCATCTACATTACTTTTGTTAATGTGCACCAGAAATCCATTTGTCATTTACTTCATCTTTTTTTAAAGTTAGATTTAAAACTTTAAAGGAAAATTTAGATCATAACAAAAATAACGTGGATGACCTGTGTATTGTCGTTTTAATATATTTGGTTAACTAATGATCAAAATTAACTTGGATAACGGCCAAGATAACTAGCTAGAAAAGAATATATTGTTATTGTTGAAAAGAAAGATGAGATGGAGAAGAGAGAAATATGAAAATGGGGGTGGTTGGTATTTGGTAGTGGTATGATACGTAGTGGAGGAAGGCGGGGAAATTGGATGACGCAAGTGTGATGGGGAATAAGAATAAGGGAAGTGGGAGAGAAAATGTGAAGGGAATGGGAATGAAATTAAAAGTGAGTGATATTCTAAAGCCATGGCATGGGGTTCATTATAGATAACCCAACTCCAACTTATTCTATCCCTTCCTCACACACACCTCACCATCTGCCCCTTCCTTCTTTTATTTTTAATGACAAATCAGACACTCCCTCCAGGCTCCAACCAACACATATTTCTCTAATTGGATTTTATTAAAGAAGATCATTAAGTTAATTAATATGACTAAAATGAAAAATATATCATACATTTAAGGTCAAAATCAACTTCAAATCTCCCTAAATTGCGCTCTCTCACCCTGCACACACACTATTGAATTTTTAGATATAAGTCCCGTTTAATTAACTCATATAATAAAATAAATAATTAAAAATATAAAAATTGTAAAATAATTTCTAATACCATTTCCCATGAATTATATTAAAATTTTCTCTCACATCGTTTCTATATCTGTGTCACTTTTTCTTTAAAATAAGTCATATATAGAAATATTAAAAAATCCATTTAATACTCCCACGTGCTCTAATTTTTAAAAATACTGCTCGTCCTCCTACCTTGCAGAGATATTCCGGGACCGAGGGAGGAAGAGATGGATAGCATCTATTAATTTATTAATATTATATAATTTTTTTACCGGTATTAGGATATTGGCGGTGGGGATGATGACGTGGTAGGGACCCATAGGTGAGGCGACGTGTCCCTTTCCGGGTAGAAGCTGGGGGCTTCCCTTATAAAATCGTGATCTTCTTTGATTGTGAGCGCACGTTGAATTATCAGAACCCTGTCCCTCCATCACTCCAATACTATTCATTTCTCTATAAAAACACTCCCCCTTTTTGTTTAAATGTAAATATACTCCTTCAAATCTCTTATAAGAAAAATTTAGCAAGACATTAAGATATAAAGGTTTACTGAATAGTTAATTACTATTTTTCACTTTTAAGGGAGAAAGGTATTCTTTAATTCATGTGAATTATTCATCTGATCCTATATATATATATGAGACAGATGAAAAAATACATTTTGATCCTGTTTAAATGACAAAAGGAGAAACTTTTTATATCAATGTTCAGGTTTATCTTTTATTTGCCATCACGTTGGCTTTATTTTTATGGAGTATAATATATATTAAATAGAATAAATTTAAAAAGTTGTTCAATTTTATGGTAGAATTAACGAAATTTAAAATTTTTCTTAATATATATGAAAAATGTTAAAAATAATTTATAAATAGGATCATATGAGTAATAGATAATACCTTGTATTTAAATAAGAGGGAGCATATCAAGGGGGAATCGAGATTTTGGACAGAACATCACCTTAAAATATCTGACTATTGGGAAATGCGGCCTCATCTTTGGGAGTAATAAAAAAAATTTTTATGGGAAGGGAAGGAAGGCCACCTGTATGATTACATAAAATTATTTTATCAGCGTGGGATTTGGGGTGAGAAATATCTTTATTGATTTTTCTTCGTTTAATATATTCATCATTAAATCAAGTTTTAATGGTTGTGATTTAATATTATATAAAGATATTATTATAGAATTAAGGGTAAAGGTGCAAAAATAGTCATGAACTTTGTTCAAAGGTGCAAAAATAACCATGAACTATTTTTGGTAGTAAAAATAACCATGAACTATGTAAAATGGGGCAAAACCGTTAAATATGTTAACGGTCAACGCACGGTCAACGGTCATATTTAACGGTTTTGCCCCATTTTACATAGTTCATGGTTACTTTTGCTACCAAAAATAGTTCATGGTTATTTTTGCACCTTTGAACAAAGTTCATGGCTATTTTTACACCTTTACACTAGAATTAAATATAAAAAAAATCTTTAATTATAAATAAAATAAATCTCAACTATTAAAATCTAATTTAATAATAGATACAGTAAATAAAAAAAAAAATCTTTTTCCCGCATCAAACAACTATATTGGGTCTAGGAATATGGGGCCGCCCACGGAAGGTCGCGGAAGTGGAGGCCCCGTGATTGCAAGATTCCCGTCTTTAGCTTTCACGCGGGTGACGCGGCATCACAATTCACAACCAAACAAACAAGCACCCGTACCCTTTCACTGCCCCTAAATAAATTAAAATAAGAAAAGAAAAAAAATTAATAAAATATCATTTAAATTTTAAAATCATAAATCAATTTTTTTATTTATAAGAATATTGATATTGACTATAAAAATATAACAATTAACTATTTATTTTAATAAAAAATATCTTATTTAGGATTTTAAAATTTAAATAATATTTTTTTCATCTTTTTAAAAGAAAAAAAAAGGCAAATCTTTTTTCCTCTAATGGGAGGGCGTATTTGTTGAGATTCTTCCTCAAGAATATCCCATCAACATCAAGGAGTCCCCCCAAAAGTCAACACCAAACCCATCTAAATATCGTTGAGGGACTATAATTTCTAAATCACTTGACGTCCCACACCAACTGTCATATGCTCTTTTGATTCTATTTGAATGACAGGGAAAAAACAATTTTTCTTGTTTTATTTATAAGTTATATTATTAAATTTTTTTATATAAATGTACAATTTTTATATCATTTGATATTGTATTAATTTTATTTTTATAAAATATAGTATATATTAAATAGGAGTAAAATCAAAAAATTATTAATTTTAAGACGGTGTTAATGAGTTCTAATGTTTTTTCTTTTTTGAGTTAGTATGAGAGAATGGATGAGTAGGAAGTTGTAAAAAAAAAAATAAAAAAGAGGTGGGCGTATGGGGGATTCCCTCTTAGGGGGATTTTAAATTGTTAAAAATAAAATACTACACTCTCTGATTTTAAATATAAGACAGGTTTGATTTTTTTTTGGAAAAATTAAGGAAGTTAAATAAGTTACTTAATCATATCATATGTTATGTATTTTTAAATTATATATTAATTTATTAGTCAAACTAATTAGTTTAGAGAAAAAAATAAAAATAAAAATATTCTAAAATAATTTAATTAACTTCTCAAATCTCTCAAAAAAAAAATCAATTTTATTTTATATTTAAAATGGGAGGGAATATTGTTCAGTGTGTCTCCCGTATATAACTTAATGACTTCAAATGCAATGTTTAGGTGAAGTGGTTAGAAAATAGGGTGGAGGGATATATCCACAATCTGTAAATCGGGGAACACCACGTTGATGCATTCCCTGTCGCTCTTTTATTTTCGTCATTTTCCTGAATTGTTCATTTTAGATAAGGTGCTTTCATCCATCGTTTCTATTATCTGTATTTTGTATTCATAATTCCTTATCTTACTCATCTTTACTTACTATCCAATGTCTTCTTTTCCTAATAGTCTAATACACTCCATCAATCACTTTCCACATCTCTTTACTCATCGCCCTATTATTTTTCTCACCAAACTTCATTCCCTTCAGATCATATACAAAGTGTGACTCAAAAGTAGCCTACGTGGTCCTGGATAAAAGAAAACATCGGGTTAAAATAAAAGAAATCAAATGTAACTTTCCCTTAATTGCCAAAAATATCGGATGGTGGGCCGAAAATCAGTCGGGGAAGCGCTGAAGCTAAGACTGCCGGCAATAGTAACGGCAGACTCCCATCGAGTGTGGAGGCAACACGTGTAAGACACGTCGTCAACCGCCGTCCTTTCCCCGTCTCCGTACGAGTTGATACCAGAAAAGCGAGCGAGACCTAAAAAGGTCAAAAGACATGCGCGAATAATCCAACCCCAATCACCGGATGACACGTCACACAGAACAGTCCACATTCTCTCGCGGATTCTCCAAATGGGGTTCGCTTGGTTCGCCTATGAAGCTTTTCTTTTTATATGCCACCTTTTGGCTCCTCCTTGCTTTTCCTTGTTCGCTTTATTTATCTATCTCTGGCATTTCCGTGTTTTTTGGAGGAGCAGGAGAAGGTTTCCTTTCCTATACCTTCAGTATTTTCGGATTCGAGGCGAGTTTCTCTTTTTCTTGTTTTCCCCTGAACAAGTATCTTATTTCTGGCGACGTACTAAAACTGCCCAGCCCTGCTTGGAGATTTCTCTAGAGCTTTTGGTGTATGTATTTCTTAGAATTTTCAGAAATGGAAGATGAATATGCCAAGCTTATTTGGCGGATGAATCCTCCAAGGTATTTTTGCTGAATTTGTAAAGTTTTTACTTCGCTGTTAGGACAAGTTTATGGGTTGCTCTATATGTTCTCAGGGGACTTTGGGGGTCGTCACTAACAAATTTGGGACTGTCTTAGGGACTAAGGAGTCAATTTTTACCTTATGGTTTGCAACCCGGGTTGGTTTTAATTTCCCATTGGAGTTTCCCTCGGGTTCTTATTCAATCTTCAGTTCGAGTGAGAAGGAAACACCCCCCACCCCTAAAAAAGTCTGCTCCAGACTTGCTTGATACTTCTTTCCACTTCTCCTGGATTTTGTAGGTTCAATTTCAAAACGATTTCTATAGTTCTGGTCAATTTGTATTCAACTTTCCTAAAATTTGGGATTCTAATAACCGTTTCGGGTTTATTACTTGCAAGTGGCCGTATACTTATATTTATGATGTTTACGATTTGAGGATTAACATACTCATATTCAAGAGTACGTATGTGTATTGATGATTGAGGAACTGGCCTCTATAACTTAATTCTCCTTGCGCCTGGTTCATGCAGGGTTGTAATCGACAACGACGCGAGTCAAGACGCCACCGTTATCCAGGTAGAGCCTGTTCAAATTCGATTGGATCGAGTTGCAGAATCCTTTACCACATTTTACTTTTCCCTTCTTCCGTTTTCCCCCATACGTCCGAAGACGAAATTCAAAATTCTGAGTGGACTAGATTAATTTTTTAGTATTATCTAAGTCATAATTCGAATAATTTTTGCAGGTTGATAGTGTTAACAAACATGGGATTCTCCTGGATGTTGTCCAAGTTCTGTCGGATCTCAACCTTATAATAAGGAAAGCCTACATCTCATCTGATGGGGTGTGGTTCATGGATGGTAATCTTCTCTTCACTAGAGAGGGGCTAAATAAAGAGGCTTGAATTATTTGTTGTTATCATTATCATCTTATTAATTAAATGCTCTGCTTTATCATCATAACCCCAATTTTAATATCCTTTTTTCAGTGTTTAACGTGATTGATCACAATGGGAACAAAATCAGAGACAAGGAAGTCATCGATTACATCCAAAGGGTAGGGACTTATAGACTTGTCTTTCTTTACATCAAGTTGTTTTATTTTATTTAAGTTATTATCGTTTGCTTGGTATCTGAGAATGGATTTCTGTTCTTTCTGTATGAAGAAAGAAGGAAAAGAAAATTCAATTAAGCAGTACTCAATCTAAGAATTGGCTGATTGCATGAGCTACCTATGAACTGGTTAGCTGAAGCATAACGAAGGAGAAAACTGTTCCTTTATTGTTTTCCACTGTTAAATTTGATTCCCTCCAGTAAACTGCTTTAATTTTCTGGATTTTTATTGGAGACACTAGTTTCTGCACTCTGAAGTCTGAAGCGTGTATGATGCGCTTGCTTTATTATTGTTGTGCTAATTCATTATGGTCGACATAGAAAGTAACAAAATTATTAGAGGAATCTCAGTTTTTGGAATTCGTGATGATTTGTTGTGTCCCGAAAAGAAAAGAAAAAGAACTTGTCAACACCATACAGCAGACTAACCGTTTGAAACCCAGCCCCCCTCAAAAAAAAAAAAAATCATACGATACGGATTCTTCCTTTAGATCAGATAACAAATACTCTTATACTTTTGTCAATAATATATTCATTCCTTGACGTTTGACTGTATAAATTGCTTGTGGTTTTTTATTTTTTACTTTCCATATCTGCAGAAACTTGAAAACAATCCCGGATTTGTGCCTTCATGGAGAGGGTCTGTTGGGGTCGTTCCTTCTGAAGAGCACACCTCAATTGAACTCACTGGCACAGACAGACCTGGTTTATTGTCTGAGGTCTGTGCAGTTCTTGCAGACCTTCACTGTAATGTTGTAAATGCTGAGATATGGACACATAATACCAGGGCTGCAGCCGTAGTTCATGTGACTGATGATTGCAGTGGGCGTGCTATCAAGGATTCTTCCCGTCTCTCTGCAATAAGGGACTTGCTTTGCAATGTCCTCAGGGGGGACTGTGATCCAAAGACAGCACGAACAACACTTTCACCACCTGGAATTACAAATAGGGACAGAAGGTTGCATCAGATTATGTTTGCTGACAGGGACTATGAAAGGGTTGAAAAGGCAGGAAAAGGGGAAATCAGAGATAAGAGCTCATTTCCCCATGTAACTGTGTTAGATTGCATTGAGAAAGACTACACTGTAGTTATCATGAGGGCAAAAGATAGGCCAAAACTGTTGTTTGATATTGTTTGCACCTTAACAGACATGCAGTATGTAGTTTTTCACGGTGTAGTCCGAACAGATGGGACAGAAGCCTATCAGGTAAGTCCCACTTGGGATTTACTTTGTACTTCCCTGTTTATCCCCATTTTTGAATCTTGATGAAACTTCTTCCCTTATCTAGGAGTTTTATATTCGACATGTTGATGGTCTTCCCATAAGCTCAGAAGCTGAGCGAGAACGTCTCGTACAGTGTCTTGAAGCGGCCATTGAAAGGCGAGTATCTGAGGTGTGTAGCAACCACCTGTACTTCTAACAATTCATTTTCGGTTATATTATATGGTAAAGTAATATGTTTGTGTGCAGGGGATGGAGCTGGAGTTATGCACAGAAGATCGTGTAGGACTCCTTTCAGAGATAACAAGGATATTCCGGGAGAACAGTTTAGGCATCAAGAGAGCAGAAATATCAACAGAAGGAGGAAAGGCCAAAGACACATTCTATGTTGCAGATGTCACTGGCAACCCAGTTGACCCCAAGATCATTGATTCAATTCGCAGACAGATCGGCCAGACAGTGCTTCGGGTGAAACATGACTCCAGTCTTCCACCGAAGGCCCCTCATCAGAAAACGTTCGGGTTTCTCTTCGGGAATTTCTTTAAAGCTCGATCTTTTCAGAATTTTAAGTTGATCAGATCTTACTCTTAAACCTTATTTTCCTATATTATCGGCATTAATCATCATCAGCCCAGACAAAGCAAATGTAGAGGTCAGTGACACGGTAAATATGTATCTTCCTCCCATCATCAAGCGAAGCGGGGCGGCGGGTCAATTCATCCTGCACATAGTCTTATGTATACATCTGTACATAAGTATGTTACATGGGTCTTACGTAGAGTAATCTTAGATATGAAAAAGAAAACTTTGGGTTGTACATATAAAGAGTGGTAGACTTAGATTTGGCAAGAAAGATTTATGTGTATATAATGGTTGGAAAAATGTAAATATCTATGTGTAATTATATACTGTGTTTCCTGCATAGAAATCGAGCTTAATTGTGATCTGCCCCCAGAAAGTTGTAATTGTAGGTGCACACAATACACAAACCAAATGGTCGGATGTCATTTTGGGCTTTGGCACGATGTTGTCATTCTCGGATGTGGGTGATCAGACGTTTCTGTGCTTGTAATCATGTTTAACTCCATTAAATGAAAAAATAAAGAAAGGCGGTTTCAAAATTGATCAGGATCGACTAGTAGGAGTGACAAGTACTTCTCGGGCAATGATATTAAAAAGTTCCTTATTAAAAATTTTATTGGAGACAATGATATTGACATGCATTTGTTACAAAGCCTTATATAATCAATTTTTAAAACTTAGATTTTATCATAAAATTGTGTAGTAAAAAAATAAAGTATAAGTTTAAGATTTGATTGAATGATTGATTATAATAAATACAAGTAAATAAACTTAAGTCTTTTTTTTTTTAAAGATAGTTGGCTATATTTTTCTGAATAAATATTCAGAAACATTACATCAAAGTGTTTGGTTTCTAGGCAGGGGATGCCAGTGTGTCGTCTACAATGACTGCAACTATCCTCTCTAGGTTTATTGTTGTAGTTATTTATTGGAGTAATGTTCTTTTTTTTTTTTTTTGCCAACTGTTATTTATTAATGTTGCTTTAATAAAAAAAAAATTATGCTTAAGCAAAATGTTGGAAGCACGAGAAATTGAAACGGAAATAAAACAGAGGGGAAATTACCTGTATTCTCAAGGAGGGAGTATTTGACGTCATCATCTTTGAAATTTGGAGAGGGTCGCTATGCACTATCTGTTTGATGAAACCCCGAGGAGCAGCAGATTTGGCGGTTCGAATAGGCAGAGCTCTGATCTCCGCCTCAAACCACACCAAGCCTACGCGTTCATGGAGTCCTTCTCTCGAGAACACGCTCCACGAACTCGGTTGCCGCAGTCTTCTCTCTCCCTCACTCGTCGCCACTGTCATCGATCCCTTCCTTCTCAATCACCACTCGCTCGCCTTGGGCTTCTTCAACTGGGCATCCCAGCAACCTGGCTTCACCCACACTCCCAGTACCTACCAATCCATTCTCAAGTCCCTCTCTCTTTCCCGTCAATTCAGTGCCATTGATTCTCTCTTGAAACAGATTAAATGCCTGAAATTTTCTCTTGACCCTTCTGTTTACCGCTCCATAATTGCTTCCCTGATCGTTGGGAAGAAAACCCACAATGCCTTTTTAGTTTTTGGCCAAGTATCATGTCTTATTCCGGAAATAGGAAGCGACACGTGTAACTCGCTTTTGGCTGCTCTGGCATCTGATGGGCACTTGGATTGTGCAGGGAAAGTGTTTGGGGAAATGACTCAGAGAAGCGTCCCTTTAAGTACACTTGGTTTTGGGGTGTTTATATGGAGGCTCTGTAAAGCGGGTGAGTTGAAGAAAGTATTGAGCATATTAGATGAAGTTAAAGAATGCAGTTCAGGTATTAATGGTTCTGTGGTAGCTGTTCTGATCATCCACGGGCTCTGTCATGCATCAAGGGTGTCTGAGGCTTTGTGGATACTGGATGAACTGAGGAACAGGGGATGGAAACCTGATTTTATGGCCTATAGAATTATTGCGGTAGCATTTCAATCGATGGGAAATGTGGTTGATAATGAAAAGGTTCTGAAAAAGAAGAGGAAGTTTGGGGTGGCTCCAAGGGCTAATGATTACAACGACCTAATTTTTGCCCTGATCTCTGAGAGGCTGATATCTGAAGCAAAAGATTTGGGGGAAATAATAGTTAGTGGTAATTTTCCTATTGAGGATGACGTTCTCAATGTATTGATAGGATCTGTTTCAGCTCTTGATCCTGATTCGGCAATTGTGTTTTTCAACTTTATGGTTGGAAAAGAGAAATTCCCATCTCTCTTGACCCTGTGTAATTTGGGTAGGAACCTGTGTAAGCATGGCAAGATTGATGAACTGTTGGAAGTATTCCAGGTTTTGAATTCTCACAACTGTTTTAAAGATTTAGAGGGTTACAATGCGGTGTTGTCACTTTTATGCAAGGCTGGGAGAGTTAAAGAAGGCTATGGAGTTTTACAGCACATGAAGAAGAAAGGAATAGTTCCCGATGTCTGTTCTTATAATTATTTAATAGAAGCATGTTGTAAGCAGGATTTACTGCGCCCTGCTAAAAAGCTTTGGGATGAGATGTTTGCTAGTCACTGTTGTGGGAATTTGAAGACATACAATATTCTCATACGAAAATTTTGTGCGGTAGGACAAATTGAAGAGGCTCAGAGGCTATTTGACCACATGTTGAAAAAAGGATTGGAGCCTGATGCTGCAACTTACACTTTTCTTCTTGAAGGACTTTGCAAAGAAGCCAAGCTTGAAGCAGCCTTTGGGCTCTATAACAAGTCTATCGAACAAGACATTGTGCTTGCCAGAGACATATTGAATACGTTTATATTATCCCTCTGCAGTAAAGGTATTCTCAACTTGAACAATTGATGTCCTTTTTAAATATTGCAAGCTAACGTGCTAAGCAGCTGAATATTAATTTTGAATGCAGGACATGTTGTGACTGCTTCGAAGTTTATTTGCAGTCTTAGTCCCGAAATTGGAGGCGCAGAATCGCATTTAATTTTGTTGAAATATTTAGCAGATGCAAGAGAGATTCCGATTGCCTTGGAGCATTTGAAATGGGTCAAGGAAAGGTCACCTTGGACGTTAAATGATATTCGGGCTGGACTTCTAGCGTCTCTTTCTTCCGTTTCATGTTCACTGTCAATAGGACAGTTTCTTCAGATGATACCAGATACATGAGTATGGGGAATGATTCATCCCACAGAAGCTTTCTTGCTTCGAAGCTTAGGCTTGCCACTGTAACCCAAAAATAAAAAAGCTTGCATACTATAATCATGATTGGTTCTCATCATATTAAATTTATTAAATCCCAAGTGCTTTATAAAGCAGCATTGGTTTCCATATCTCATTTCTATTGGATATGAATGGTTGCCATTATTACTGAAGAGATTGAGTTGAAAATATAGTGGCAATCAGTTTAACTGGCGAAGCAATGCAGGCGAAAAAAGACACCAACAAGTAAAAGAACGAGGAATTATACAAAGTTATTGAACAAATCCTTTAAGGGGTCCTGTTGTTCGTTGGACCGGGCGAATTCCCCCAACCCTGAGACAAGAAAGCTCGATGAATATCCCGAATTATTGACGTTTAAAGTATCCAATTTGAGAATACTTGTAATATGAATAATAAGTTTTGCCTATAAGCTTGGCTTCGTTCCAGGTTCTATGCAATGAGGGCATTGTTAAAGACTGGAAGGATAGACGTTGAGTGAACAGTGCCTTCATGCTCTGAGCGAGATTCTGAATTTTTGACCGTTGCATCGGCAACGGTCTCCGGCTCCAACGAGATTCTCTGGTTGTTATCGATCTGCTCTGATTCTCTGTCGATCTGGTCCTTCCGTTGACAGTGGATCTGGTTCGGTGGATCTGTTTGCAGTTACCGTCTTCTGTTTTTTCTGTGGTTCCAAATCGTTTGAGCTCTACTTCTATTTCAGTAGACCGTGTTGCTTCTGTGGAGTTGCTGCCGGAAATGGGATAGGAGATCTGACTTGAGTTAATACCAGTGAGATTATCTGCTTCTGTTTCGTTTTGACCGAGCTTTTTCTGTGGAGTGGCTGCCGGAAGATGGGATAGGATATCCGTGTTGAGTGAATTAACCTGTGCGCGTCTCTTTTGGGTGGAAATTGCTCATCTGCAAGAGCGTTATTGTTTAATTCCAAGCTCTACCTAGTTTGTATTAGCCATCGTCTTGCTTTGGTGATTGTTGTTTGCCGTCGATAAGGGAAAGCTTTGAATTCGTAGTTGCTGCTGGTTTTTATTTTTCAGGATTGAACAGTTTCATTGTCTGGACGGCTTTGGAGCTACTAGACATGATTGAACGTGAGCGAGAATGTAGTCCTGAGAGAATGGTTTCAGAGCTGATGATGAAGAAGAGTGATGCCTTGGAACGTAATACAAAGAAAATCCGAAAATAATAATGAAGAGTTCACAGGTAAGCAATCATTAGCTCCACGGGTTGAGGATTGGATGAGTGACGAGGATGTTGAAAAGGAAACCAGTATACCGGAAGCACCAAAAAGGTCATACAAGGAGGCATGTGTCGAAGATCAGACAAGGTAGGAATGTTCAGATGAAGAAGAAGAATGGTGGAAAAGGGACGGATGGAAGTCCAGGATTGAGGTGGAGATAACGAAGAAGGGTCCTAATATTATTGTGTCTCCGGAGTTTAGAATGAAGCTAGCACGGAAATGGTCAACGTCGTTGTTTGTTAGACTACTTGGCAGGATGGTGCGGGAGGATCAATTGGGTCGAAAACTGCAACAATTATGGGGACGTAGAGGGCAGGTTGAAACTATTGAGATAGGCTCCGGGTATTTTCTGGTTCGTATGAACAGTGAGGAGGACTATGATTTTGCGTTAACAGGAGGCCCTTGGTTATACATGGATCATTATCTAGCAGTGCAGCCGTGGAAGTCAGAGTTTGATCCCGATTCTGGTGAGATTTCCAAAATTGCAGCATGGGTAAGGATTCCTAAATTCCCAGTTGATTTCTATGATAAGGGTATTTTACATGTGGTGGGTAACCAAATAGGAAGGGTTCTAAAAGTGGATACTAATACTCTTAGGCAGACCAAAGGGCGTTTTGCCCGTATATGTGTTGAGGTTGATTTGAATGCTCCTTTACTCCCATTCTTGATGATTAATGGGAAAGAAAAGAAGATTGTTTATGAGGGTCTGCATTTAATTTGCTTCTCATGTGGGAGGTATGGCCATGATACGGAACATTGCCCGAATAATCAATAAACAAATACGTCAAAGTCGCAATGCACGGAGGACACGTCGAATTCTACAGCCATAACACAATCGCCTGTATCTTCTGAGATAACTGCTGGAAGGTATGGGGAGTGGATGGTGGCGCCACGTCGGAGAAGAGGGCAATGGAACTCGAATGGAAGGAATGGCAATTATAGTCGCGATCATAGACGTGATTTACATTCTCGAAATATGGGAGGAGGATCTCGATTTGAGGCTCTAAATGTTGAAGACATTACAATTATTGATGGCGGTTCTAGTGATAACGCATTTCAGGGGAAGATTCGTGTGAGTTCAAAGCCAGAAGATAGGTCGCGTGATACTAAAGGGAAAAATGGTCATCTACCTGAATTAAATAAAGGGAGCAAGGATAATAATAGATCGGATATTTCAAATGTCAGAAAAAAGGAGATTAAATGTGATGCTTTGAATAGTGTTGGGCATATTAATAAGTTGACTCAAACACGTGGGATCCAAGTAGCTAAGAAGAAAGGGATTGAGGAGGGACCTTCCCAAGAAGTATTGAGTATGGGGATAAATCAAGAAGCTGGAACGTCTTGTAATCTAAGTGGGGAAGTGGAGGCAGGCAGAAAGAAGAATGTTATGAAATTAAATTCCAATTCCCCCAGTATTCGTCTAGAAGCCTCCAACCCTATGGATCCAGGTGCAGAAGGAGGAGAGACTTTTGTATCTCGGCTTGATCCACTTGGAGGTGATGATGACGTGTTGTTGCATGGAATTGAGGATGTATAAAAGGGACATATGTCTCAATAATGCCTGGTTTGTTTGTGCTCTTCTATTCTTTTATTAATTTTTTAATGATTATTATGACTTGGAATACTCGGGGTGCCGGTGGTGCCTTTTTTCGAAGGTTACTAAGTAATGTTGTTGCCAGACATGGAGTTAATTTATTTGCGCTGTTGGAGCCTAGACAGCTAGGTTTAAAAGCTAAGCTCATAGCTAGGAAGTTGGGATGGATGAATATGCACGTGGTTGAAGCTCGTGGTTTTAATGGAGGTATGTGGTTGTTCTGGGATTCTACATTAAATTTCTCTGTTACCTCTTCAGGGGATCAATTTATTCATGGGGTGGTTAATAAAGGTACCAGGGATGAGTAGTCTCTAACGGTTGTGTATAGGCATCCAAATATGGTTATTAGACGTCAACTGTGGCAGTCTCTTGAGGGTATTAGACAATTGACTATTGGAGGCTGGGTTGTGATTGGTGATTTTAATGTTGTTTCTCGTCCCGAGGAACGATGGAGTAAGAATCACAGGAGGACTATTGGTATTGATAGGTCTTTCCGGAATTGGCTTTTGAGTAGCGAGTTACTTGATCTTGGTTTCAATGGATCTCAATTTACTTGGGATAATCTGAATAGCCAGAGCAGAATTGACAGAGCCTTGGTGAATAACTGCTAGTTTACAAATAATCCTAATGCCACAGTGACACATTTGCCAAAGTATAAACCTGATCATTGTTCGGTGTTGGTTGATACTGATTCTCATGTTCTTATGGCAAAGAGCCGAAGGCCTTTTAGATTTTTCGCATCTTGGGTTATGCATGATGAATTTAAGAATTTTGTTCATTCACACTAGGGGGTGGAAGATGACTGGTGCGGATCTGTTAAACAATTTACTGAGGATCTGAGGTTATGGAATAAAGAGGTTTTTGGGAATATATCTTATATGAAAGACAGATTATATCGAAGACTTGATGGGATTAATGCAAAGATGGCTTTGGTAGGTATTTCGGAGTACCTTGAAAAGTTACGAGGGGAGTTATGGGGAGAGCTTGAGAAGCTCTTGGCTCGGGAAGAAGTCATGTGGCTTCAATACTCTCGGGCTAATTGGTATGTGGATGGTGATCGTAATACTAAATACTTCCACTCAGTGGCTAATGGCAGACGAAGAAGGAATAAATTGAAGCTTTAAAGCTTGAGTCTAGGGAATGGACATATAATGCAGCAGAAATTATGAGATTGGGAAGCCAATTCTTTGAAAATTTGTATACTGAAACCCATAATTATAATGGATCTTTGGTATTCGGATGCACTTATCCTGAAATTGATTATGTAAATTTACATATTCTGAGGAGATCGGTTGAAGATCAAGAGATTAAAACAGCTTTGTTTGATATGGGGCCGTTGAAAGCACCAGGGCCAGACGGTTTTAATCCGCTTTTTTACCAAAGCCAATGGGAAACTGTAGGACCGTCAGTTATTGATTTAGTGAAAAAAGTGTTTAATGATCCGATGTGAATACGACAAATCAATGGGACTCAGATTGTACTCATACCGAAGGTGGAAAATCCAGAGACATTTCGGGATTTCCCTCCTATAAGTCTTTGCAATGTTGTATACAAGATTGTTACGAAGGTTATATCAAAAAGATTGAAGGCAATCATGCCTTTGGTGATAGCCCCGAATCAGTGCAGTTTTGTTAAAGGGCGTCAGAGTTCAGATAATGTTATACTTGTGCAGGAGATCATTCACTCTATGAAGTTCTTAAAAAGGAAAAAGGGTTTCATGGCCATTAAGATTGATTTAGAGAAGGCTTATGATCGTGTGAGATGGAATTTTGTTTACGACTGTCTAAAAGAACTCAAGATTCCTGAATATCTGAGTAAAGTTATTCAAGCTTGTATGTCGACATCTCATTTGCAATTGCTGTGGAATGGAGAAGCTACTAATATGTTTCGCCCTTCCAGAGGGGTTAGACAAGGTGACCCAATATCGCAGTATCTTTTTGTTATCATGATAGAAAGATTGGGGCATCTTATACAAACGACAGTAGAAGAGGGTGTTTGGCAACCTTTTAGGCTCTCCAAAAGAGGTACTCCTGTCTCTCTTTTTTTTTTGCTGATAATCTCATTTTGTTTGCAGAAGCAGATCTGGATAATGCAGGGGTTATTAAGGCTATCTTGGATGACTTCTGTGACATTTCGGGGCAGAAAGTAAATACCGGAAAATCAAGAGTTTACTTCTCAAAGAATGTAAATCATATAAAGGGTAAAGAAATCAGTGAGTTTCTAAATTTTACTCCGACGTCGAATCTAGGGAAATATCTGAGAATGCCTATTTTACATGAACGAAGATCAAAGGCAACGTATAGGTTTCTTCTTGATAAGATGGATGCTCGCCTGGCTAATTGGAAGTCTAACATGTTATTGATGGATGCCAGGCATACTCTTGTGTCGTCTGTTATATCGGCCATGCCAACTTATGCTATGCAGACTGTGCCTCTTCCTTTGGGGCTTTGTGATGAAATTGACAAACGGTGTCGAAAATTCCTCTGGGGTAGTAGCTCAGCCAGCAGAAAACCTCATCTAGTCTCATGGGACATCGTGTATGCACATAAGGAGGATGGAGGCCTAGGTCTTAGGTTGGCTCGTTACCAGAACCAGGCGTTCATGATGAAGCTTGGATGGAATTTAATTAATAGAAGAGATTTGCTATGGGTCAGGATTTTACGAGAAAAATATAAAGCCGGTAATGATATTATTCCTAAAGTTGAGAAGCGCCGGTCTGAGTCTAGTACGTGGAGGGGTATTCGTAATTGTTGGGACAAGATCAAAGATAGTTTAACATGGCGAGTTACCAATGGACAGAACACTTCTTTCTGGAATGACATTTGGGTACCGCATTTTGATAAGCTCCAAAGTTTGGCAATCAGAGAACTGCCTAGAGATGTTACTAATGGAGAGTAGCTAATTGTATCACTTCATCCGGACAGTGGGATATGAGCAAGTTTAATCACCTACTTCCAAGCCAAGTAAGTACAGCTATTGCACGCGTTAATATTAATCAGCTTAATGGGGAGGATTTTCCTGTATGGAGATGGTTTTCAGATGGAATTTTCACAATCAGATCCGCTTACAAATACCTAGTAGGCACCCAACAATCTCATAGTAATAACTGGAGGAGATGTGTTTGGAAACTGAAAGTCCCTCAAAGGTGCCGTATTTTTTTGTGGCTGTGTTTTCATGGTCGTCTTATGACAAACATGATGTGTTATCAGCGAAGTAGTCATCCCACGGGTTTTTGTGATATATGCCATAACTCACGCAAGTCACTAATCCACGTTTTGCAGGATTGTCCATTCACTTCAGAATTATGGAAAGAATTCTTACCGCCGGATTGGTGTGATCTATTTTTTGGCAGTTTTAAGAGAAATGACTGGCTTACATGGTGTGCAGGGAGAAAAGACGTAATACAGGGATTCGAGTTTCGTCTGTGGTTTACGGTTCTATGCCGGCTTATCTGGTTGGCTCGTAATGACAGATGTTTTAATAATAATACTTGGAGTAGACAGGCCATATTAGCTCATGCTCGTGTATGCTTAACATGGGGTAATATAAGCTTGCTTCAAAATAAGAGTACAGAAATGAATCAACAACAGTGGAGGCCTCCACCGATTGGGTGGGTGAAGATTAATACAGATGGATCTAGGAATGACAAACTAGGGACTAGCACGTGTGGAGGTGTGTTGAGAGGTCACAATGGTGAATTTTTTATGGGGTTTATGTATCAGATTGGGCAAGGAACGATAGTATTTGCTGAAGCTTGGGGTGTTTTGTGGGGACTTAAAGTTGCATGAGATAGAGGATACAGACAAATCATGATTGAGTCTGATTGTAGTGAAGTAATAGATCTAATTCAGGGCAAGGTATCTCGGGAACACCCTGATTTTCAGCTTATTGTGGAGGTTCAAGCGCTGCTGGATAGAGAGTGTGAAGTGGAAATTTCTCATTACACTCGGGATGTTAACACAGTTGCAGATGTTATGGCGAAAGAAGCTTGGAAGATGGCTATTGATCTTCATATCACAGATTCTCCCCCTGATGCTATTATCACTTTTTTAATTAATGATGTAAACAGTATGAGATTTCATGTTAACTCAGGAAGTTAGCTTCTAATGTGTTTGTAGAATATCTTTTTTTATCAAAAAAAAAAAACAAAGACTGGAAGGATAGAGTTTTAAGCCTCTCTGCCTGTGACATCCAATCATTGCTGGAGAGAATGCATCGCGGAATAGGTGTGTTTGGTAACACTTTTGACCCAAACCATGAAAGTAAAGTTACCAAACACTCTCAAATTCTCCGCAATCATGGTTTGACATAGTTTAGACTCTAAAAACCATATTTTGACAAAAATTTTCTTTTTCTATTTTTTCAGAAACTATTCTTCAAAATCTATCATCTAAAATCACTTTTATTTTTTTCTCTAGAAACTAATTCAAACAAGTAAAACTTCACGATTACATATTACATCAAGTTTGCGACATGCAATGACGGTGACAATAGTTCAATCTAATATGCGCATGTCTGATCGAAATGTTAAGCCATCGGCCTTTACCTCTTGACACAAAGCATTGCTCATGCAACCAAAACAATAAAAGGTCATTGCTCCCCACGTATATACACTAATGAATGACTGTACAGTGTACACACTAGTCAACGCCAAATGGGTTTTCAATAACGGATCCTATTTTGTAACAGTAAAAACCAAATCTGCCAAAAAAAAATGATGGCTACGCTCTGGCGGACTGTACATCTAACCCCGCTGCTTTATCAAATATCAGGGAGCTTTCAAAAAAAAAACAGAAAAAAAAAGAATTTTTAAAAAATTTTACAACAAATCTACAGGCAACTATCAATCTTCTGGCCGTTGAATCTCACCCATCATGATCCGGTTGCTAGAGACCTTGAAACCAAGTAGAGAAGGATCTATCTGTTTTCCTTTTTTCCCCTTCTTTTTGCTGCTGCGAGCTGCTTGAGATCCACCATCAGATGAATCTACAGCAGCAGCTCCAGTGACTGCGTCCATCTCATGAAGAACTGGCCTTTTAAGCATGTCTATGAAGGAGGTCTCTGAGACTGCACCATCGCTGCTGGAGGAAGTCCTCCTAAATCGCACCTCTTTTCTCCCAGAAGTCTGAACATCAGCCACGGTACTGATTGACGAGTTTCCTGAAGGCTCTCGTCTCCCTGATGTAGAACTCATTATTTAATTTCACATGTATATTAATCAGAAAAGAAATGGAGAAAATAGTGAAACAATAGCACATACCATCACTGACATGAGGTACAGATGATTGGTCTGACTGAACATCCGGGGAAGATAAAACACGAGATACAGGAGGGCGCTTTTGGAAATGACTATCGAGTACTTTTGTTGAAGGAGACATCCTGAAATATAGACACAAGCAAACTTTCGTCACTAGCAGGCCAGCACAAGATTCTCACACAAGCGAAAAGCCATTTATTACATTATTAACTTGCTTCTCAAACAATTCAATGCTTTTACAGTTTACAAGTAGCACAATAATCTCTTTATGAACAGTAGAAAACTCAACTCAATCATCCAGAACAATGTTGAATAAGCATGAAGAAAATGACGAGCTAATGGTTTATAGAGCCCCCACTTATCTCTTTTATGGGAGGGGACAGTATGAGAATAAAGTGAACAGTCTAAGCAACCATCAGCTTTCAAAATTCAGATAATATACCAGTCAGTATATAAAATCCTCCACAATTGCATTCGTAACTTCACTAATGGCTAAACTGCATCAATTAAGAATAACAAAAAAGAAGGTGGCTGTAAAACAGGAAGGCGCACAGGAAAAGAGCGGGGTTTCCCGACTAGACCAGATCACACACAGCCACATACCCCCATAGGATTGGCACACTTGGAAAAAAGACAATAATAAAGATTTGCATCATATAAAATTAATTCTTAGTGGTCAGCCAATAAACAGTCAAAACAAGTACTGAATTAGATTCAATTGGAATATAAAACATTTTTGCAGGGAGTCATAGAACATCACCTGTCATTAGGAATCTCGTCCCCGCGTGAATTACTCAAACCCATCTCACGATTGTATGAGCCCCCATCGCTGCCTGCAGTGTTCATGCTCAACAATGATTAGTGATATTTATAATATTTACAAAATTTTGCAGTATATGGTGGGGTAATTACCTGCACTGCATAGTGAATTATGTCTGCTATGGACAGTAGCTGGCAATTCCATGGAATTCATGGTGCTTTCTAATTGCTCTGACAAGTCTGAGAGACCAGAAATTGATGTTTTCATTGTTCCTATAAACTCATGCCTCTGGCCCTTATTTGCCTCCAACTCGAGTAAGTCTTTTTCCATAGTTGATTTACCAATCAAGGTCGGAATTCTGTAACTGGGGTGTAAAGTATCTTTATTAGCAGATAAGAATGATTGCTCTTCCGCCATTGATCCAGACCTAGACTGAATAGGCAATTTTTCATTGTTCCTTAAATTGTCAGTCATGTGCATGATAAGATGATCTTGTATTTGGCCTGTGGGATTGGTCCTTTCAGCCCTTTCTTCAAATGGATCATTCAAATGGATTTGCTGATCTTGTGAAAGCTCAAAAGGATAATTTACTGAGCTAGAGTCACGAGCATGCCAAGAGTTGTCCTGATTTCTTGATGAAAGAGGACGCCACTGATCAACATTAGATGATTGTGTAGATTGACGACCCAGTTTTTGATGAAGCAGATCCACTAAACTTTGCGCAGAACTCTCATCACGTGCTCCAGCAGATGTAGACATGTTTAGATCAGCTGATGAAATGGTACCCCCTAACTCCATTCTCTGCCTCCCTGCTTCAAGATGTTGTAGTTGAACACGTGGGTCAGTCCACCTATTTTCCAGATGACCATTGTTACCAGAAAAGGAACTCTTGAATGCAGCATCCGGGTGACGAGCAAAGTGTTCATCAGATGCTTGTACATGCTGAGAAGATGAACTAAATTGATCAGTGGGATGCATATAGCGAAGTTGTTCTTGTAGGTCTGTTCCTTGGACAGAAGCATTTACACTATCAAAATTCATTGCAGGAACACCAGTAGGAACTGTTGGAGACCTCTCAAACATCAAAGAATTAGGCTCATAGAACCCTCTATGGTTCTGCTCAGCGAGATTCCTGCTCAGATAGTTTAATTGTTCCTCTTGTGCCAAGAGTTCATACTGCGTTTTGTGAATATCAGAAGAATTGAAGCCTGCCGAGGGAGTAAGTTGATGGGTTGAAGAATTTCTTAGTAAATGTCCAGTTTCATTGATTGGCCACGACCTTCTGAATTGTTGTTCCCCCTCCAATCCTAACTGTTGTCTCAGTGCTATAGATAGCTGTCGTGCTTGCAACTGTTCTTGCTGAAAATGAAGCTGTTGTTCAGAGGGCAGGATGTTCCCCTGTCTTGCTTGCAACAAGAGATCCGACAAGTCAGATTGCCTTCCTTGGACAGCATTGAGACCAATATTTGCTTGAACAATCTGCTCCACCAATGGATCAAGGTGCCTTAAGGAATGAGGATTCTGCTGCAAGTCATGTAATACCTGCCTCCTCAATTGAACCTGATCAAACAGATCATCCCTCATAAGATCAAGTTTTGACTGCCTGAAATTAGGATCAGGTATCTGCTGATGCATAAATTGTTCAAGAAGCAGTTGCTGAACTTGTGATTGCTGCTGCAATTTCATTTGTTGAAGAAGCTGTTGTTGGAGCATCTCATGCTGCTGTTGAAGCTCAAGCTGGCGTTGCTGTTCGATCTGAAGTCCCATAAGATGTTCATAATCTGATCCTGGATTCTGGATCATCTGCTGAACATTAGTGTTCCTGCTCTGAGGGAGTGAAAGGCTTGGAAATCTCTCTAAGTCCGTCACAGTATGATGGGAAGCAAAATGAGAAGGTAGACTATTCTCCTGTTGAAGTCGTTCCTTCTGCAGCTTCTGTGACATGAGATGCTCTAACCTATCAAAATTATTAAGTTTTGACCCCATGTGGGACAAGTAGTGATCTTCTAAAGAACCAACATGAGCATTGGGATTAAATTGCCTATTTATCCCATATTCATCAGACCATGTATCCCTGTAAGAAGGACGACCAGCCACACCACCAAGAGTGCCTTGATCAAGAAAAGCGGTATCTCTATCAAGCAATGGATCCAGGAGATGCCCCTCATCACCTAATCTCGAAGAAACATTGGAAGATTGTGCACGCCTTAAATGAGAACCATCTATGAGCTCAGACATCAATAGACCAAAGGGATGCAACTTATCAGCCTCATTATGTGTATCACTCCCTGAAACTTCAGTTCCGACCATTTTGCCAGAAGGGTGGGTATATGAAGTGTGAATATCAGCAGGCCTTGTCAGAGAGTTACCATTGCTGCTTCCAGCCATTTTGGATAAGAAGTCTACATAGAGAAATAAATATGTACGGAGATTAAAAATAAATGCATAACTAAAAATATATAAATCCATAGATTGATCTTAGTAAAGGAAAAATGAGAAAACAATCACTTACTGTCATCTTGCTCAATAAAATTTGTGAAGGACTGATCTTCTGAGTATTTGGTCTCAGAGCGGAAATTTTGACTAGGCATTTGGGAATGAGCACCAACACTTGAGGTAACATCAGATTGAGACGAAACCCAAGATTGATCATCAATAATGGTAGACAAATCATAGTCAGGAGGATGCACATTTACTTTTTGGTTCCTTCCACTGGTATCAGAAGGTTCTGATTGAGAAATCAGGTAACTTCCAGAAGCATGTCCAGATTTTAGTTTAAGGTGAGGCATAACATCACCAAGTTCTTGAAAGGGTGATCCTTCAGGAGCATTTGACAATCGAACTGGTAAGTCTGTCCCAAAAAAGCCTTGTTCAAACCATAAAATGATGTCAATCCCAAGAAAGGGTCCTTGAATTACTCCTTGAGGATCAAGATAGCATAAACTTAACTCCTCCAAAGGGGTACCAATCTCAAATGGACGTGTTCTCCCATTAGTTTTTTTGTCTTGTTCATTAATTCCTGGCGTTTGCTCTAGACATGAAAATTCCAAAAGAGAGCGAGAATCATTAGGAAGGCTGCTACTCATATTTATAGCAGCAGTTGCCTCAATAAGATCCTGATTGGCATGCTTCTGAAGGGCAGAAACTTGTCCATGCTGGCTTTCACAAATTCCTGGTTCAAAGACATTGTTACCAGGGGCACTAGCCTCTCCTATTCTGCTGCCAGAGTTCTCATCTCTTCCACGTACATCAATTGTTGGCATATGCTTCTGGTTTCCTTCTTTAAAAGTTGCGATTTCTGAAAGGACGCAATAATCTTATAAACAATGTTTATTTGAAGCTAAATAGAACTTCATCTGATTAAAACAATGGCAAGTAATAAGATTATTTCCTCACCAATATTTCTTAACGAAGCACCAGCATTTGAAGGTCCGTCAATAAAATCACCAGCACCATTCATGACATCAGATCCCAATATAATCCCTCCTCCCAAGCCAATTGAGGTAGTGAGTTTTCCTTCTTTTGCAGTTTCATCAATACCTAAAGAAAACCAGAGAATCTCAATCAAAAAGCTTTAAGTTATGTCCCCAGAGGCACTCACAGATTTTAGTTAACTGATCAGGACTGACAGAAATAATTAATCACCTGATGTATCATCATTTGACCCTTTATCCTTGCCTCTAAAGGAGTAGCTTGAGACTTCACTGCTAGTGATTTTCCCCTTCAATATATCTTTAAGGACAGCCTGCGATCATTATACAGAACTTAAGAATGACAAAGGTACAAGTGCTATGGATGCTTTAAGCAGCTGTTCAAGTACGCACATATGAAAGTTAAATATAGGTTCAATCAAAAGACACAGCAAAAACTTCCCCATTTCTTCAATGGTCAAAACTCATTGAATTAATAGCAGTAAGTCATTCCACATACCTCTTCCTCAGAAGCTGGAGCAACAAAAGCCAGTGGTTCTACACAGCCAAGCTGAGTTACTGTTGGTGTATGTTCCATACCAGCAGGCATGGTATCAACCGTAAGATCAACCTTTTGTTTACGATACATGTCTAGAAGCTTACCCCTAGGGTAGGAATATGAATCAGAGTTAAGGCTAGGCTTTCCCAATATGACTTTATTCTTATCCATAAGTGCAGACCCAGCAGTAGAGCCCAAGATAGGTCTTCCGATTTGTAGGTTCCCACTGATATTGGCCCTTCCTCGCCCAGGAGCAAAACGCACATTGGAAGCCTCTGTACGTCCTTTTTCAAGGCCAAATCCAGGAGCAGCACGGTATGGGGCCACAGCACCTGTTTGAGCTTCCATTCGATGGCGTGGTCTCCATTTATCACGAGATTCAGAGTCACGTTCAGAACCTGCCCGGTTAATAACACCAGAGGATTGTTTTTCAACATGAGCATCTTCCTTCTCAACATCATTCCTTTTGTCACTTCGTGAATCCTTCTCCTTATCTTCAGGTCCCCATCTTGATGACCACTTGTTCTCTCTTCGAGACTCATGGCCAGAACCACGGCTATCATGCCAACGGTCAGAAGACAAGGCTCTATTATCAGGCGTTGAGGTGATTTCTGAGCGACGATCTTCTTTTCTGCGATCTCTTCTCCCAAGTAAGCTTGTTTCCCTCTCCTCTTCACGCCAACGGCGACTAATGTCAACATCTGGGACAGTCCTCCTCCAATCTTTCTTGTCTTGAGACCCATCCAAACGCCAGCTATCTTTCAGTATGGGATCAGTAGCATTCACCTGGAACAAAGAACCAAGCAGATTTCACCCCTCAATTTTCATGGTGGAGCAAGACATTATGAAAAGTAAAAAAAATACAAAAGACGCATGGTATAAACAAAAGTAGTGTTGACATTACCATACATTGCAGTATGAAAAAACACTCTACTAATTTAAAAAAATAATAATAAATCTAAAATAAACTATTCAGTAAGAAATGAAATGAATAAAAAAAAAAGAAATAAAATTAACCTCCTGCACAATCATAAGAATGTAAGAGAGCATGACCAAATAACTCTTGAATAGTATTTGTTCCTCCATGAAACAGAATGAGCCCTCTTTGTTGCCTAGATCCCCCCTTTTTTGTTTAGAGAAGGGTAGAATCTCCGCTCTTAAAAAAAAGAGGAAATAATAAAAAATATAGTAGCTCCAACAATGATGATCAACATCATCTAAATCAATACTACTTGCCCTAACCACAAATTCATAAATATTTCATGAAACTGTCAAGTCGTGAAATGCCACTGTCCTCTGGAAGAATCTACAAATTTGAAAAATCAAAGTGCAGATACACTACAAGTGAGTGAAGTTTAACAACACACTAGAACCGTAGAAATTTGCAATCAGTAATCACTGAACCCAAAATTTATCACAATACACCAAGGCCATGACCAATTCCCTTTCGCAAATTTTTTGCTCCTTGACTTACCCACTATGAAAGAAGGGGGAAAGCAAATAATATGCGCATGATTAAATCAATTTGTCAACTACAGGTCTGCTACTATTATGGAATTCAGCTTCATAATACTGTCAACTACCACCAAGAAATCTACATTCAAGCCAGGACATGAAATACGTTTCAAAAACTACCAAAATATTTAGTCAGTAAAAGTTAATAATTCCATACAACCTTTAATGTTTACAAGCACCGACATCACATCTTTAGTCTCCAGAACAATAATTAATTGCAATATAAAGCCTCGACAGGCAAATAAATCAAGTGAAAAGGCAATTAAACTTCAGAAACAATTGCAGCCACTTTAAAAGAGTAGGAGTTGCATACCGCCACAGTGTTGGTAGATGATACCCTAGCGTCAATGGGCTTGGAATAGAGCCATTGTGGAGAGAGGGGTATGCTGTTGTCAGATGACACTTGATCTGAAAGCAAAATCAATCATCAACCAATCAACCTCACCTAACATGCATAATGAGAGACATGCAACTAAATGTTTGATTTATAATTAAGTTACGCTTTAAAAAGATAAACAAGTACCTTTCGAATCGTCAAGTACGCCAACAATACCTTTCTCCCCACCATGCCCTCCCAATGCTTCATCTGACCATAAGAAAAGCCAAATGTTGAGCAAGTAAAGCGTAAAGAGAGGATTCATAATCCCAATAAACTTAGCCTAATGAACTCAAATGTCAAGAGAAACACCATCATTTGCGTTTTCATACTGCCTGTAAAAGTAAATTAATCAACTAAATCCATGAAAGCGTGTACATCCATCTATCATTTTGACTTCCCTGATGCTGAAAATAGAGCCCCCCTCCCCCCAAAACACAACACAACTGAAATATATAAACCACGACCATTGATAAATCATCACATCGATAAAATAATAAATGCATCAAATCCAATTTGAGACATTAAACACGCTGAGACAGATAAAACGAGGCTAACAGAGATCGAGAGACACTTCAATCCTCAATCTAAAGTAAAAGTCAACCGGAAATACACATATGGGAGAGCCATACAAATATTCAAGCTAGCAGGAATAAACAAGTCCTCCATATGATTTATACATATAATACATGATTGATTTAGATTCAGCGGATCCAGACAAGTGACAATTTCAAACAAGCAAATATTACAATGAAGATAACAACAGATATGATTTGATGAGGAAAAACAGCTTTACCAAGAAAATTACCTTCAACAGAAAGGTGTCCATCATTAGTTCTGGAGGAGAAGAGATCATCGGGAAGATTGACCTTTCCGTCAGCCATCGCCGCAGAGTGCAAGATTGCTGAAATTCTGAGACTAAGATCCGAAAGAAAATAAAGATTGAGCTTGAATGCGACAAGAGGAGTGAAATGGAGCTCGGATTGGCGCCAGGAGAGTAGCTTCAAGTCTGAGAGGAATCAGAGGGACGGAGCTGTAGGGTTTGTGAATTGCTGGATATGAGTCAGAACAATGAGCGACTCGGAAGAACAGAGAGATAGAGAGAGGAGGTCAGGAGGCAATGGCAAGAGGGGGGTAAGGGTTTGGGTCAGAACAGCAACAGCGAGAGTGCGTTTTTTTTGGGGGCGAACTTAAATAAATACCGTCTCTCTTTTTTTTACTCTCTTGTTTGGCATTAGATATTATGACTGCATGCATCCGACAGAACAGAGTAAACAGGCCTTACTCGTAATTCTTGAAATTTATTTAATGTGGAAGGAAAAAATTATTCCACGGGATGGGAGGTGATTAAATCAATGGGGATATGATGTTTTCCAAGGCCAAAAAACTTCTGTGATTAAAAAAATATTCTTGATTTAATAATTTTAGTTATTAAATGATAATATTAATAATTAATAATCATGTATGATTAGGTTATGCCATCGATGAGTCGGTGTTATCTCTATCTGACGAGAACGTAATAATTACAATATAGTGGAAAAATCCTAAGAAGTATCAATATTAGGTTATTTTCCCCAGCTCGTATTGGTTTAGAATGTAAGTCTGCTTTACAGATATCTAAGACAGTTAATACACAAGACTTTAGAATTTTTTTATTTTACCTTTCTATATAATTAACGAGTCAACTTTTATTTTTATTTTTTTTGATCTTTTTTATAAGTAACTTTTTTTTATCGCACAAAACAAACTGATAGTTAAAATTAGTTAAAAATAATAAATGTGTAAAAAATATCACATTTTTTCAAATATATCACTATTTATGAGAAGAGCATAGGAGAGAGAATGAGCAAAAAAATATGAGAGAATATATAACAAATGATTAAATGAAATAAAATTAATGGTGAGTGGAAGATAATTAAAAAAATATATGTATTTAATAAAAATAGAAAAAGAAAAAATAGTTTCAATTCTCAAAAGGAAAAAAGTTGTTTATATTAAAAACCAATCTCATAAGGAAAAAAATTGCTTATAAAGAAGGACAGGAGGCATGGAGTAATATAATCTTTAACCTTTAATAAAGATATATGGGTTAATGTGATGTTTGATTTTTATAATTTGTCATTATCTTGATTTTAATTTCTATAGTTTCAAACGATACGTTTTTATTCTTAAAGTTTTATTCTGTTTACGGACCTGACTTGAAGTTAATGGTGTGAGACTTCCTGATTTGTCACTAATACTGTTAATTTTTGTTGACATGGCATGCTGATTGGACATTTGGTTTAAATTGAAAGAAAAAAAATCATTATCTCCGTGGAATTAGGGGGTGTTCTCCATATGCGTCATGTTGCATTCATAATTTCCTTCGCTAGCTCTAATGGCGTCTTTCCCCATCGTCTAATGCCTCAACGTCCATCCCACCTGATCCGACTATTTTCAGGCAGCCAAAAGTGAATGATACTTGGCGTGCACATGTACAGCAGCCATTTTCATGCCTCATTAATTGGTCCAACCCCAAAGCCCTCTTCTTCCAGTAGTTAAATGTTTCACAAGGTAAATGCAAGTTGTGGTTTTTGGATGGGCAGCTACTATTGAAAGCACAAGATGACAACCTTGGTTTTATGATCTGCCTACAAAACACGACAACTACCCTCAAAACATGGTTTTATGATCTAGCTTTAATTTACTCATGTTCCAACTAAAGTTCCAGATTGCACCACATACCTCTTCAAGCCCTAATCTGATTCTCTCTATCCCAAAGCAGGTTCAGCAATAAACTCATCCAAATCTCCTCACTTCCACAAGCTCTCATCACTTCGCACTGCATGTCTTAGAATGAAGCAACCTCGTACTTGGCCACCACATCTTAGGCGATGAAATCAGAGGGCACCCTTGAGGGATCATGATCATCTGTCCATTTGATCAAATACTCCATGCCACCGCCGCCTTCAAGGGCTCTGCTTTCGATAATACCTTTCACTTCACCGTAGGATTCATACTCGTTGTTGATGGAAAATTTGCTTTTCTTGATGTTGGATGGCACAAAAGGTGAATAAGGCAGAGTTTGTGGGTTGGAGGCGAAGAGATTGTGCGAGAAAAGTGCAGAGGAGTGAAGAACGTTTATGTTTAGAAGAAAACTTGCGGCGAGCTCTCTCACCTTCACTGGAAGATCGCTAACAACACCATTGACTGGACTGAATCTTCTTCTTCGCTGGAGGGTCTGACAACGTGATCTGTAGTGGACGATGCTTCTTCTGGTTTTTTCCCCCCCAAATTTTCTTCACAGTGAAAACGCCTCCTAATTCCATGAAGAAGATGAACATTTTTTTTATTTTAACCACATGCAATGCAGCGGCATATCAGTGAACTCAACGCCCTTAGCTTTAAGTCTACGTCCTTGTTAAATTATAGAAACTAATATTATAAATAAAATAAAACTTTAAGGATTAAAACCTATAATTTAAAATTACAAAAATAAAAACTAAAATAAAGATAAACTATAAGGATCAAATATTATATTAACCCAAAATACATGTAAAAAGTGCACTCAACCAACTTCTTCCTTTTAGTGCTCCGCTTATGATAGTTTATTTTTGACTTATAGGTACTTATAATTCATGATTTACGGTATATAAGGTAAATATGTGAGAGAAGTTTTATCTCAACTTACGTAATAAATACTTATTTCCCAATAATAAGCTATTCCAAACATAACTTTAGTCAATAGGCGTATCCAAATTTAGGCCTACATTATAAATCAGAGACGAAAGTTGAACATACAGCATGCCAAAATGTTAACTAAATTTGTAGCCCCAAAAAAAATGTTAACTAAATCGTCAAATAAATGTCATGAATGATTAATAACTCGTGAAAAAATAATATAGTTATCAATATAAACAACCTATGGTACATACATCACCAGAATTATTTTTCCATGTGCATCAAGTGTTTTAAAATATTTTTAGATGCACCCAACACTTTAAAGTCCATCACCCTAAAATATTTTTTAGGAACATCTATAATCTTAAATTTTTTTTTTTTGTATTTAACACCCTAAAGTATTTTTTAGGTGTATTCGACACTTTAAATTACCTAAATTATTAAGTGTAGCAATTGCATGAAAAGTACTTTAGGGTGTTAAACTTACTTAAATGGAAGCGCCTAAAAAATACTTTAAGGAGATAGATGTATTTAAAAAAATATTTTAAGATATTAAATCCACTACAAAATATTTTAGGGTACTGGATACGCCTTAAAAAAATACTTCATAAATTCAAATGCACCCTAACCTTACAGAGTGTGTGTTTGATTGGGTTATATTTGGACAATAAGTTCTTATTACGCAAGCCGAGATAAAACCCCTCTCACATACTTACTTCGTATACCGTGAATCACGATTTATAAACACTTATTGTCTAAAAATAAGCTATTCCAAACAAGCACAAACTATTAAAAAATTAGAACATTGTAACTTATCTTGATCATATAACCGATAAAAATTCAAGTCAAGCACGGGTGATGTAACAATTTAACATGGAACGTCCAAAAACTGTTGTGAATTTAAAAAGAAAAAAAAAGGACGTTTGTTGTTTAGATTGATTAAAATCATAAAATAAATTCTGTTCATATTTCCTATCAAGTTGTCAGTTGAGATGGTAAGCGGTTTTATCTTTAAGAAGAATACCACAAATTTGAGTCTTGAGAATTGTATTTATTGGAAGAGAAACAAAAACCTTTTACGTTTTAAGTCTTGAAAATAGAATACTTGATAAAAAAAATGTCTGGTTAATATTACATGTAGCATATAATTATATGAAAAATTATGGGGTGCGATAAATATTGTGCTCTATCTTCATCAAGAGTATGGGTCAAGATACCCAGCCAGTGCTACATATTTTACGTGTATGATAAAATTTATAAAAATCATACGAATCATAACCAATTCGATTCAGCTCAACTTCTATATAAGGTCATTGTATAAAGTCATGAGTTGTGTGTTTTATAAATCTACTATCTCCGGTCCTAAATATAAGACCCATCTAACTTTTTTTTTGTGAGATTAAGAAAGTTAATTAAATTACTTTACAGTATTTATGTTTATCCTTTTTTCTTTAAATTAATTTGTCTAACTTGATTATAAATTAATATATAATTTAATCTTATATAACATATAATATGATTAAATAGCTTATTTAGCTTCCTTAATATCTTCACACAAAAATCAGCTGAAGAAGGTAGTATTTAACATTTTAAATCCATTTTGTTGGCAAATTGGCAGTTGGCACTTGGCACTTGGCACTAGGTCTTGAAACAAGGAGTATTTCTGTGTTTGTGTTCAAAACTTCAAATATAGGGGCTGTTTGTTACGAGGGTAGGGGAGGAAAAGGGAGGGAAAATAAAAAAATTTTAGTTGGATATTTAAAAAAATGAAAATAATAAGTTATAAAATTTTAATAAAAAGAATATATAATATAAAAAAATATGAAAAATTAATTAAAAACTTTTAAGTTCATTTCTATAATTTTTTAAAATTCAATTCAAAAAAAATTTCTCTTCCCCCACCTTCCCTCCAAATACCTCATACCAAACAAGTAATAGTGTGTTATCAACTATTTGAAACAAATTCTCTAGTACGGGCATGTTTATATTTTTTATTTAATACTCTTGATGTTTTTAATATAAGATATATCTGGGGAGTTGATTTTGATTATAAATATAAGACATAATTTTTATATTTATCAAATTTTTTTAATTTACCCCACTGATACTCCCTAAACAATAAGGCCTTGTTTGGTACGTGGTATTGAATTTTGATGGATTGGGATTGGGATTGGGATTGGGAATGGGATTGGGATTGGGATTGATGCATTAAAAATATTTGGTATAAGGTGTTTATTGGAGGGAATGATTTTATTAATCTTATTTAATAAACATATCCTAATTATAAAAAGACTGAAATGCCCAGCCCCTAGATCCTAACGATCGATCGATCAACGAAGAAGGTGTCCCACTTCCATTCCTGCAGCTTTGCCATTTCATCTTTTTCATCATCACCCTCCTCTTCTTCCCAATCTCCCAAAACCCCACACCTTCCCTTCCTCTCCATTTCTCAATCTTCCAACCCAAACCGATTTGGTCTTCTCATCGTCATCGTTAAAACATACCGACATCGAAAGAGATGGGAGAGAACCTGGCGAACAATTTCAGTACATATTGCAGTAAACGGAGGGAGGCATCCGGAATCGCAAGGGGGCACATTGTTCCGGATGAATCACGGTCTTCATCACAGAGATCACGCATCGTTATCGTCATCGTCGGTGAGGAGTGACTCGAACCAGAGGGCAGCCGGAATCGCAGGGGGACCTTCTTCATCACCGCACGATCTGAACAGAGGGAAAAAATCACAGTTCTATAGAACATGAGGTAAACTGCAATTGGCTCATTCTTGTTCTCTGTTTCGATTCCGTTAATTATCAATCTCTTGTTCTCCCCTTATCTCCTTTTCCTTGTGCTGAATTGTTTAGTGGGTTTTATCTTTGTGATTACCTAAAAACTTTATGCGGATTAAACGAAGCTTCACTTAGAAGTGAAGTTTCAAGTCGTATTGTGGACTTAAATTCCAATTTCTCATAGGTTTAATTGCTTTACTTCACCCCAACGCTTGCATTTGAGTATGTATATCTTTATATTGATCCCTCAAGTTTTGTATATCAGTCTTAATTGTTCATGTATGGAGCCATTCTCCACTTAATTTTCTATCCTATAATTGATATAGAGTCGCTGACGGTCATCCGCCTTCATATCCTTTAATCTGAACCCTTTACTTTCTCTAAGGAAAAAAAATTATGTAGTTTTTCTATTGATTACTACCTGATCCAGTTCTATTGGTATAGACTCAATTCTTGAAACGCATCGGCTTCTATTATTATTTACATATCTTCTATCTGGCGCTACCATCTGTTTCATCTTGCAACATGCCCACATCTTAGGCATTGATGTCAATTATCTGTGGGCTTCCTGTACTTGAGTGTGTTTATTGTCTGGCATGTGCTCGCTGGCTATGAGAGTGAAAACTGGGGTCTAGCTTCTGCGGATGAATTTGAGCCTGTGCCTTATATTTAGTAAGTGGTAATATATGTTCATGCTTGTTCTTAAACATGGAAACCTTTGCATTTTAGCTTTTACTTTTTGGTACATAGTGTAAATACAGAAAACTGATAACATGGTATTGATAGTGGTTGCAGTGAAAGTGGTCATCTGTGTCTCATGCATGTATGTAATACTGTCAGTTGTAACAGTAATAGTGATTTACGGTAGTAAACTTAAGTGCATTCTATCTTACATCTCTGTTTGCATATGTAGCATGTTACTTGTCATCTGTCATTTTGAAATGTTGAATTAATATATTAAAAAAATTTGTGTGCGCGTGTGTGTGATTTTTCCTTCAGATAAATCTAGTTATCAATGTAATTGTGACATGCTGATTGCAAATGACCAAGCGAACAAAACTGTTAAAATTTTCACACGGGGAAGGTTAGAGATATTCTGTGTGCATCAAGAAAAATCCCTAAGTTGGTGAATGGTTTGGTTATTCTTATCTATTTGTCATCAATTTGATGCACTTCTATTCTAATATGATTTTCTCTGTCAAATCAGGATGATTTTTTACCACGGACAACCACTGCTTTAGAAGATGTGTACAAGTCACTCTTATGGTAAAAATGTAAAGCACTTTAGTATGTCCTTATCCTTTTTTTGCGGAAATATCAAAATACCGGACCATTAGATGGTTGATACTAGGGAATAGAGTGAAGGGTGCATTTATTATCATTGCATTGCTACATGTCTTCCTTCAAATGAAAAAATTGAACACCTGATCGTTCATGCATTCATGTTTATTGATAAGGCAGGACTTAGAATCCTAATAATGAAATCCATGGGTTCAGTTGGAGCTAGTCCTCAATCTGTAATTGATAATTGTCTCCAGCGCCTGTAGGCTCAGCTCTATCATTTATTATTCATATTATGACTTTCGCAGTGCCATCATCTATCTCTTAATCTGGCTGAAAGATTTGACTCTGACTTAAACTGTTCACAGTCTGTACTTTCAAAATATTCCCATGGCTTGTGTTCATTATGAGGTTTTGGGGCTTGTTGAGCAAGCCTGATTTAATATCAAACCCCAGGAAAAAAAAGATTTTCATCCATATTCATATGATTGGATTGCCATTTGTGATGTTATCATTTAGATGTTTGCTCCTAAGATAAGCTTCTAAGTGGGTCATGCTGTGCTGGCAGTTTGCCCTGTTTATTGTGCTTGATGGCAGTGGCAAGGGACCTGAAGGGGAGGCGAGAATGTGTAGTTGCAGTTATCAGCAATTTGTATCCAAATGAAATTTCATTGATGTTAGATGTTGTGGAGAGGAGCACTAGGATCTGGTGTCCCTTTACATACATTGCAAGCTCAGCGAGAACAATTCAAGATTGAAGAATAAGTTTGATGGTGTGGGGAAAGTTTTTATCTTTGACATTATCTATTCAAGTGAAAGTTACCAACATCGTGTATTTGTGTAGGACATGGATGGAGATGGCATAGAGTAACAGCTGATCCCAGGATCAAGGGATTATAATCTAAACATTCATTTTAGATTTTACTTTGCATTTATCTCCTTCCAAGAATAACTCCTAGAATTGCTGCTTCGTACGTGAATACATACACTCATGAAATTTATTCATTGTAAATCAACAGAAAATATTATTCAGACCATTATGTGTGTCAAGAACGGTCAAATACAAAAGAGGAAAACACATAAAAACCTTTGTAGTGTAAGTCCCCTGTCTACTAGTTAGAAAAATAAACACAATTAGCCACATTTTTGCAAGTCAATGCTTCCTTTTTTCTTCTCAATATGCGACACTCAAATAAAGATTTTTAGAAGAAAAACTATAGATTTTCAACATCACCAGAATGACCAAAGAAAATCATGAAACCACTTCTCTAAACAGCTTAATTACTCTTTCTTTGTTGAGGATGTGCCCACACAATTATATATATATGTGTGCGTGCGTCCAAATATATATTTCATCTTAATTATTATACCGAGTCCCTTAACTTTTGTTTACCTTTTCAATTTATTCTTAAATAAAAGAATTATAGTTAAACCGTTCCATATTTGAAAGACAAAGATAAACACTCCAGAAAATAGAGCCATATATCCAAGTTGTGAACCAAATCGCACAACCAAAGTGAAGCAACATCTCTAATTTAGAAAATTCAAACAAAATGGTTAGACAAAAGCAACTAACCAAAAGTCCAATAATTAGAGTCTTCTGTGCATAATGAATAATTAATGAAAAAATATTTAATACTGAAATAATAAGTACCTACTTAGCAATCAATGAAAAATATCTACCATAAAGTTAAATAAATAATAAATCTTAGAAATTAGAGTATTTATGCTATCATCCGGCGAAGTACACGAGCTTTTCCCTCTTGAGGCGTAGCATAGAATGCAGTCAGCAATTTCTCATCGGACATCAACTTGATATAAGCTGAATCTCGTTGTTGGTCTGAAAGCCCATCAACCTGCATAATATCAGTATAAAGAGATTCCTTCATGTCATCCAAACGCTTCTCGCGTTCTTCCATACGCTTCTCACGTTCATCTTTGTTCATGTACATGGCTAATCGCTCACTTGCCTCTTTGAAGCCATCAGCCAACGTATGAGCAATCCTCTCCATACCTTGGAGTAGAAAGTCGTCACGATCAGAACTACTTCGCTTTCGCTTTTTCAGCCCTGCATTTATAGCAGATGGAGTTTGCTCGTCAGGAGTTTGCTCTGATGATGGATGCTCATCTGGAGTCTGATCAGGTTGTAAATTGTTCTCATGGGATATATGCATGTCTCTATCATTGTGCTCGTCCAAACCAGGTTGATTATTTATCTCTTCAACGGCATCATCATGTTGTTCAGACTCCTTGCCTTGTGCACGATCCTTATTAAATATCAGGCTGAACTCCTCAAAATAAGGGAAAGACATATGTCTGTACTTTGCATGTTTCTTGTGAGCCTGTAAAATTGACATCATGACTAATTAAATTTGATTAACATTAAACGATATATATATATATATATATGTATATAATTAATCATATTTACCTTTATATAGTCATCCCAAACTGTCTTAGGAGCTGTCACACATTTCGTTTCAGAGTTCCAACCAAACCCAGATAAGTTGAGAAGGTCAGTCACCACACTATAGTGAGCCTTTAAAATTTTATATCTGGATTGGATATGAGGATGTGCCTGAATTTGGCATCCAGGTATAGTCTCATGAAATTTGTCCTTTAATGTGTTCAAGACACCAGGCCTAAGACCACTTTCACTAATAAGATCACCCTTCTCATGCAATTCAAGCATGAAACGGATTAACAAGTCGTCTTCTTCACTTGTTCATTTGTGAATATCCAACTTTCCAGATTTTTCTGACATGTTGGTCAACTGTAAAACATATTAGAACCTAACATAAATTATGCATAAAAGAAGAACATATATAGCTTAAAGAAAAAGGATCAGTTATAGCACAAATAAAAATTGTACAAAATACACATCTCTTTCAACTCATTGTTCTATTAGAAGTAAAAGCTGTAAACATTTCATTAGCAAGATTGTTCCGAAATGTAGCCCATTGATTAGAGCTCTCCATATTTTGGATTGGAGGGTTGTACATCCTATCTACACCAACTTCCAGGTCATCTACTTCATTTTCAAGTGGATCTACACCATCTTGACGAATTAAGTTGTGCAAGAGACAACAAGAAATCATGATTCGGTTGTATGTCTTAATGGGATAAAATGACGGGCTTCTTAGAATAGCCCACCGTAACTTCAAAATGCCAAAGCTCCTCTTAATGACATTTCGTGCTGATGAATGTCTCATATTGAAGCACTCTTGTGCGTTTCGAGGGTATCGCCCTTCTCTCCATTCATTTAAGTGGTATCTTTGTCCTCGATATGGTGCAAGAAATCCTTCACAATTGGCATACCCAGCATCAACCAAGTAATATTGACCTTGTGGAACTCTTAAGCCATTCCTCCTGCTAATGGCATCACGAAGAACCCTTCCATCTGCTGTAGATCCTTCCCAACCAGGCAACACATATATGAAGTAGCCATCTTGTGAGCAAACACCCAGCACATTTGTGGTTATGTCTCCGTTCCTATTTCGGTATCTTGCCTTGTCCAAAGCAGAAACTCTCACCTTAATATGAGTTCCATCCAACGCTCCTAAACAATGCTGTCAAAAAGGAAAAATATATATTACAAATTATCTATATGTTTATACAAAATTTAATGAGTATAAAACATATATATCTACCTTGAACCATTTCCACCGATTATCATTGGAGTCTTCTGCCACAGGCTCTGCTTTTTTGAATAAAATATGTTCAACCCTCATCATACTATGTAGAACGAAATTGAAATACCTACTAATGGTTTCTCCAAATCTATTAAAGTTATATTGCATTACTCTATTCTTCACATGATGTGCTAGTATGTGAAGAAAAATGGCAACTTGCTCATCTATAAGCATATTCTTACTAGGTTGGAGACCTCCGACATCCGTTAGCATAGAGCATAGATTATCAAATGTTGACCTATTCATTCTAAGTAAGTTGTAACATGCTACATCACTGCTACACACTAATCTCTTTAGATAAGATCTCTTTGCGAAAAAGTCCATTTTGTAAGGTAAATGGATGATTCGTCGCCTCCTTAACATGATCATCATACTCACACATAAATAAAACCAATGTATTGCCTCAGCCATGCTCTGCCACCAGAGTAACAAGCACAGCTGGGCTCTCTTTTCTTCAGATATTGTCATAACTGTTTCAACAACCATATAAGAGTTAACAAGGAAATATGTCATACCCGTTAAACCAGCGAGTTTTGGTTCAGTCATCACAAAAAATAGTACTAAGTTTGACGGTCACACACTATAGGAAATAAATAATAGTCTGCCACTTCACTTCATAATAGATTCAAGTTCCTAACTTCATTTTATACATCAAGACCAGATATTGCAGATTTCACACTTCACTATAATTCATAAAAAAAATCCAGTAAACACGCCACAGTACAGTTCCAAATTTCAGCAGCAATTGACCAAAAACTTTAGGATTTAAATTGCCAAACTTCTTTAACATCAATGGTTATGACATCAATGAATTCCAACCTCCAAAAACCAAAATCTCAAAGCTTCGATTACAACTTATGAGAGGGACCAAATCATTCATAATTCAGCATAGCACATGACAGTAGCTATCTTAGAATTAATTCAATTTCTCAAAATCATCCGCTGCACATAATTTGACAGCAATCACTACATAATTGCGCAATACATTATATGATAGCCCCTTATCACATTGCCATAATAAGTAGAATCATATATTCATTGATGAAGGTTGTGGCTGTGCCCAAACTACCTTAGATCAGGAGATGCACAATGCTTGTGCAAAACCACGCATACAATAGAGTGAAGCAACCAAAAACAAGTATTTCATAGCTAAGCTTAGAGAATAACTTATTAGAAAAATTACCTGGCAAACCTTGCTGAAGAAAATCCAACTGCGATTTCACTCCTACATCAAGGAATCGAAACAGCACATGAGAAGAATTAAAATAAATTATAATAATGAAGGTAGAAAGTGGAAACTAGTAAACCAAAACCAAAGAAATCTTGGGGCAATAAAAAGCAAGCATATCTAGCAAACCCAAATCAAAATCAGGATCCGAATCCGCTTAAAAAAAATGCAACACAGAAAACAAGCAACCTTGTTGAGTGCAAAGGATCGTTAGAGAGATTCTAGGTTAAATGAGGAGTCGACGATGTTGAGTGCAAAGGATCGGTGGTGGTGAGGCTGACTGAGTGACCGACGGTGACATGATGAACAAATGAAGACCAGGAATAATGGAGCTAAATCTCCAAATGAAAGAATTAAAGCAACAAACTTCCTTATATAATTCGGAGAAAACTGAAAATCAAAGCAATTCGTGGATAAAAAAAATAACATAACATAGTGAGCACAAACTTGTTATCAACATCTTCACTGACACAGAGAGATGATAGAAGAAAAAATAAAGAAGATCGGTGACTTTGGGTAACAAACTAAGGAAAGCAGAACAAGACAAGAAAAGAAGAGAAAAAAGATGAAAAACACTCACCGATGGCGGAGACGACGATCTGATTTGTCCGACGGCGTCAAGGTTGCTGAGAGAGACTGTGCGCGATGGTGAGAGCTGATGGAGTCCGCGACTGTGTGGGCTGGGCTGAAGGCGACGGAGATAAAGGGGAAAGGCGCTCGGTGTTGACGCCGATGGAGTTGCCGACGGTGTGAGCGGCGGTGAGGGACTGTGCAGGGCGAAGGTTCAGAGTGATGGATTTTACGCGGCTGGTGAGGAAAAATCGAAGAGGGAGTGATTGTGAGAGAAATTGATTAGGTTAAAATCAGGGTATTTTTGTCTGAAAAAATTTAAATCAAGGGTAATTTTGTCTCAGCAATTTTGGAATTCAGGGATTGAAAATACAAAACCAGGGGGGAGGTGGCTTTTCAGCAATCCCTCTTTCGTGGCATTCCCAATCCCTGATCATTCATGATCCCTGGTACCAAACGATATATTTTAACTTAATCCCTCACCCAATCCCTATCCCTACCCCCTGTTACTTCGTACCAAACATAGCCTAATAGATAAGAAGAGGGAATAAGGGAATTAAGGGAATAAGTACATAGAGTATTTTAGATAAGGGTTAAGGTGCAAAAATACACATATGATTTTCCTCAAAGTGCACCCAACACCAAATGTTTTTTTTAGGTGCAACAGTGACTATGTGGTTACGAAATAGGTGCAAAACTACCATTTGACTGTTAGTTTGACATTTTTATTCTGAAAGTGATGACGCGTACGATGACATGGACACTTGAGTGACATTTTGGAAAAAAAATTGCTGAAAATCAAATTTTCCTAATAAATCATACAATTTAACAAAAATTAGTAATATAATATATGTATTATAATGATTTTAATTTAATAATATTGAGAATCTAGGGTTGGGAAAAAATTGAGCAATCAGTATGTTTTTTAGGGCAGCAGTTCTGTTGAGTGAGTTAAGCACTTTGCATTCAGATTTGAATCTACTTCAGTGAAGGTGCTACTGAAATAGTGAAATGTGGCTAATATTAATTGCAAAGTTTTTTTTCCAGAATGTCACTCCAACGTCCATGTTATCGTACACGTCATCACTTTTAGGGTCAAGAAGTTAAACTAACGGTCAAAGCGTAGTTTTGCACCTATTTTGTAACCACATAGTCACTGTTGCATCTAAAAAAAGTATTTGGTGTTGAGTACATTTTAAGAACAATCACATGTATATTTTTGCACGTTAACCCTTTAGATAATAGGTGTCATATTAACTAATTTAAATATATTTATTAATTTAATTTGATTAAATAAACATATCTTATATTAAGAATTGAAAAGGTCACTTATTTATACTGTAACGAAAATTATAAATTAATAAATTTATACACGTCAATGACCTTGTGTCATAGACACTTCTTTAAATATCCCTCGAGCGTTATCTAATAAGCTGTCGTTTATATTATTTTTAGTTAGTTTCTAACTAAAATAGCATCATAGGAAGTTTTCAAAATAAATAATATTTATAATCGCCGAATATACAACCTGTTAAAGCCTGTACAGACATAAAGCAACAGATGATAAAAAAAAAGGCAAGTTTTGAAAGAGAGGCGTCTTTTATACTCATATGAAAAGGTTTTGTTTTTAAAAAAAAAAGAAAAAGAAAAGAGGATGTGCTGCATGCGCGATATCCTCCTCTGAAGTTTAAATTTAGCAAAGAACAAAAAATTGTGTATACATTTTGAATTGGGAGAATCCTAATTAAATCCTTCTGAAATAATAAAATTTAAATCTAGATCTATGCTTTCAATAAATTCCTAATCAGGCCATGATAAATTTAAGAATGTTATTGAAAAACCATAATACCTTATTTAATTAAAAAATAAAGATTTTTAATTTGTAAACTGTCATATACTTTAAATCCTAACATCAGAATCTACGCTGATTTGAATCATTGGAATAATTGGGATCTCCTTTTTAAGTCAACTTACAAGACCATTAAAAGATAAGTTCTAACAATTTCTCTTTAACCCTAATGTTGCTTGATGTATATGGGATGCATGTGGAATGATTTTAAACAAAAAGACCAATTGTATTCAATTTTTCTATCACAATTGTTGATCTTACTATTTTCATTTCTTTTAGACCTCTTGGTGTTTACTTGTTATTTGCTTTTCTCTCTCTCTAGTATTTGCGCTTTAAACTATTAGTTGTATTACCGTTTTATTTTGCGATGATGAACGAAATTAGTGCCATTGGCCAATTAAAAAAAAAAGAGTTTATTCAACATCCCTGAGAAGCTTATCCTGTGACATGGAATGAAATTAATTGCAGTTAGTGCCGTTTTTTCAGTCCATCCCTTTTTACAAGTCTGCCTCATCTTTCTTAGTTTCTTTAGCATTGCCATTTTTCTTCCCAGTAGCTAGCGGGCTACAGATTCAGGAGAGTTCTTTGATGGAGAATTGCCCGACGAGAACTCAGGATGAGGATGAGGGAGAGGAGAGGTGTGGAGCGATTGAGACACAGATTTTATTTAAAAAGAAGCGAGACTTAGAACAAATAACAGAAGGATATATTAGTAAAATCAATAAATTCAGAAATCTCTAATTAGGCCTATAGGCCTTATTAAGGATTTGTTCAAAGTCAGGCCTAATTTTAAATTTAGGTGTTTCAAATTGATTTAAATAAGATTTTCCCTTTTGAATTTGTTGTTTCTAAAAAATCATAAAAAGAAAAATACAAGAATATTAAGCACGTAGGATTATTAGCAATAAACTTACTTGTATATCATTCACTTGAAGAATTCTCAACTTTAAGTCTTTTTGGTGTAAAGGGTTTGAAGGGGATTAAAGGATCTCATTCGGGCAATGCATCCCATTAAAGAAGTATTGATAACCAACAAGGGTGTTGCTTGATTGATTGACAAGGGATTAAGCTAACTCATTCAAACACGTATTCGTGTTACATGCTTTCTTTTTGTTAATTCTATGTTAAACACCTGTTAAAAGAGTTTTGCCTTATTGTGATCCTTCTTGACTTGACCGATAGTAGTTGTGATCCAGCATAACTTATGGATACCTGGTGATTTGATTAAAAAAAATAGTGTCGCACAACAAAAAAGATAAAAAACACCACTGAGCGCAGCCAAGTAACATTTCAACTACCAAGGCTCGAGCCAATTTACTCGCTATGTTTTGTTATCAAAAGTTATTTTTTAGTAGAAATGATTGATATACACTTGACATGCATTATAACTTTATTTTTTGAACCTAAGCATTATAACTTCATTAGGACTACCTTTTTTGGGGGAAAATATACATGTATTAAAAAGAAAAACCCCAGAAGCATCGGATTCAAAAGAGAACACAAGAATTAGCAAAGCTTCAGGGTCGTCTTCCAAATATGTAGAATTTCAGACACCCATAGGTAAGATTTTTTCCCCATTCTCATCGTTTCCTTATTACTCCATCCGGTCCTAATTATAAGATAAAGTTGACTTTTTTGGAGAAATTAAGGAAGCCAATTAAATTACTTTAGAGTGTTTATATTTTTAGTATCATTAGATTATATACTAGTTTATTAGTCAAATTAATTAGTTTGGAGAAAAAAATAAAAATAAAAATATTTTGAAGTAATTTAATTGGCTTCCTTAATTTTTCCAAAAAAATCAACTTTATCTTATAATTAGAACAAGAGAGTATTTCGGAACAACAATTTAATTCACGCCTTCCTCATTTTTATTTCACCTTTTTTTGCCAGAGTCTTTATTTTTATTTCCCACTCTAATATCAGACGGCTCACACACACATTCATTTTTAAGATTTTTAATGGCTCTACACCGAGTCACCGACTATAGGTTTCCAAATTTGAGCGTCAAGGAGGAAAAGAAATTCCAGCGGCAACGAGCCACAAGCACCAATAGTGCTGAAACGACTTCGTTTTACGCAGCTCGAGTTGCGTTGACCCCACACCACAGTACACCCGCCTTTGCGGCATTTGTACGACATCTCCGGTTGAAAGCAAGCGACGGAGGAAAGCAGTGCATGACAACAGCAGTGGCGAAGGTGGCGGCTGAAGAAGAAGAAGCAGAACATGGAGAATAAAAACGTCGTCGTCTGTGACAATGGCACCGGGGTACCTCTCTCACGCTTTCCTATTGTGCCTTCGATTATGAATGGATCTCGTTGCTTGATCTGCCAAGAACCATTTACTATTTTCTGGATCAACACTGGTTGTTTGCTGCATAGCATCGAATGCGATTCACCATGTGTCCCTCTCGGTTTAATTTTTTCTCGATCCGTTGATGTTTTATTCAGAATTGACATTTTTTGATCTCTGTCCCTTATATAATCTTTCTCGACGTTGCCAATTTTGTGCAACCACTGGTGAGTGTTGGAATTTCAGGGTTGTTTAACATAACTCTCAGTATGGCTCATCCTCTCGTGGCATTAAATTTCTATGCTTGAGATTGTTGCTATTTAACTGATGTGGGTGATTCTGACCTTTTTGTTGTCATGTGTGAAGTCTTTCTCCCCATTTTGATGTTGGATTTGCTTCTGAATTCAGTACGTCAAGTGTGGTTTTTCCGGGGAGAATTTCCCTACCTCTGTGTTTCCTTGTGTGGTGGGGA
Source organism: Inga oerstediana (assembly GCA_963210345.1). Lineage (NCBI taxonomy): Eukaryota > Viridiplantae > Streptophyta > Magnoliopsida > Fabales > Fabaceae > Inga > Inga oerstediana. Next base: position 6,382,771 of record OY723401.1, read on the forward strand.
GACCGATGCTTCGGTACGAAGAATCACTAACTGAACAAGAGCTAAAGGTATGGCACTCTTGAACTGACAAACGTTCTAGGTGTAAAGAAAAATGCCTTAAGAAACAATTATCTTGGCCAAGAAACTTAACTGATGGCGCGTAATTTGAATAATGCTTGAATTGTCAAGCAGTAAGGGCCTGATGCTGCAAGTCATCTCAGGGAAATCTAATCTGAGTGAAATTGTTGATTGGATAATTTTAAAATTTATGAGCAGTATATATTTTTCTGGAAGGAACCAAGGCCATTTGTTTTTGGGCATAAAAGGAAGCGAGGTTATGTTGATCTACAAGAAGTGCTTGTTGTTATGATTTGTCCCCGCTAAAGTTTCATGCATTAATATATTACTAAAGCTTATCACATCTTCTGTTTCGGAATGCACTGTTTCATGTAGGACGTTGTTGTTGGGGAAGCTTGTGCGGATTTGCGGCATCAGCTTGACATATCTTATCCGGTTAATAACGGAATTGTGCAAAACTGGGAGGATATGTGTCATGTGTGGGACCATGCGTTTTACAATGAATTAAAAGTAAGTTTTAGCACTTCTGACTTGTCTGCTAACCGCTACTGTTCATATTGTCGTAATGTTTATTTATTTTCGGATAGATTAACCCACCAGACTGTAAGATTCTGCTCACAGACCCTCCCCTTAATCCCTCAAAGAACCGTGAAAAAATGGTTAGTGAATCGATTCTAACTTTTTCCTTCTTTAGAATAAATTAATTTCTCTTAATATCTAAATATACCCGGAACATCATTGCTTTATGTAATTTGATTTAACAGGTTGAGACCATGTTTGAGAAGTACAATTTTGCTGGGGTATTCATCCAAATCCAAGCTGTTCTAACATTATATGCTCAAGGTGCTTATAGAGATGAGTTAAGGTTGAACTTTTGTTTTTCGGTATTTTTATTGTAGTCTACCTCCACAATTAGACCATGCATTTTGAAATCTGATAGTATAATTTCCAAGGATTTGTTACTGCAATATATACTAGGCACCTTCTTTCACCTGGAATTTAACATTTTCTTCTCTTGTCCCAGGGCTTCTGACCGGATTAGTTATTGACTCTGGTGACGGTGTCACACATGTGGTAATACCCAAGTCTTAAATGAAGTGAATATGATAAGTGAATGGCAAAACTATCAAAATACTTGGCAAGTTGGCATATTTTGTAAATGTTGTACATTAATCTAAGGAAGAGGATAATGTTAAATTATCTAGTATTTACTGTTTTTGCAACATGCAATATGATTTGTATGTTCATTTGAAAAAATCATAATTATGCAACTTTTAATCTAGGTTCCTGTTGTTGATGGCTATTCATTCCCACATCTTACAAAACGAATGAACGTAGCTGGCCGGCATATAACATCATATCTTGTTGACTTGCTTTCAAGGAGGGGGTGAAGGCTAATTCCCTTCATTTCAGTTCTAATATTATGGTAATTGAATTTTTACTTCGCTTCCTTCATCACTAAATGGAACAAAATTTTATTTCCTTAAGGTATGCAATGAATAGGAATGCTGATTTTGAGACTGTAAGGGAGATAAAGGAGAAGCTGTGCTACATAAGGTTAACATGCAATCTCATTATACCCTTAAGTTTCTTGGGGTTGTGTTGTCCTTCCTTGTCATGTCTATCTACTTTTTCTGCAGTTACGACTACAAGAGGGAATATCAGTTGGGGCTTGAGACCACGATACTGGTTAAGAATTATACTGTAAGTTCAATTTCTAATTTCTACAAAATGTTATAGGGCTATTTCTATGTATAGGGTCAATGATGCAGTAGGCAGTTCTGCTTTATATTGCTTGCTTGAGGAGGGGAATTAGGGGTGGGGATCCACTCTAGGTTATCCTTCAATCTGATCTTTTATATGTATCTTCTCATGTAGTATTCATGCTTGCTGTAAATTCATTTAGTTTTTTTTTTTTTGTTTAAATGTATTTGTTATGTTATATTGTGGTATATTTTATTGTCTCCTTCAGTTAAATATAGCACACATTCATGCGTGAAGTAGGTGTCATGAATTTATTGTTTTTTTCAATGGTGCTTATTGATATACACATAATCAGCTTCCAGATGGAAGGGTGATTAAAGTAGGCACTGAAAGGTTCCAGGCTCCTGAGGCTCTTTTCACACCAGTAGGTTCTCTTTGTCCATCTAATTTCAAGTTTTCCATTGCTAGTATGTAGATTCAATGTTGTAATGGTGATCATAGTTTGCCTCTCGTATGGGTTGAAGAGCCTTTTTTCAATGAAATTTGATAGTTTGTAATTTCCCGGAGGTTTATCCTTCTTTCAGGAACTTATCGACGTTGAAGGGGATGGAATGGCTGATATGGTTTTTCGCTGCATTCAGGAAATGGATATTGACAACCGGATGATGGTGCATATTATATTTGATCTTTACAATGTTTAATATTGGTATCATCTTATGTTTGGATGTGAATGCCTGTTCATAGATTGAAATTTATTAACTTAAAGAGTGTAGTGAAAGAAATTGTGATTAGCTACACTGTTTGAGGCAAAACTTGTGAAGGTATCTGAGGCACTACTATTTGATTTCACTTTTCTCCTCTAATGATTATCTTAGTCATCAGCCATTCCTTTCATTGTGGTTTTCTCGTATTGACATTGAGTGGTAAATCTTATTTGGAAAAATCCTTCAGTGATTCCATTTGTTTTTCTTACCCTTAAGGACATCAGATCATATTTTAAGGTTTACTTGTGCTTTATGGTTGATTTTAGAGGGACAGTTGTGGGATTAGCACTGGATTTCTTCACTTCTATAAAAATAAATAAACACTGAATTATTTCACTCTTAATTTGCTGAAGCTTTTAATGTAATTTATTTAGAGTGTGCTTGTTTTATTGCAAAGTGATTTCTAGAAGATTGTCTCTTCTTGATCAAGCTTCACATTCATCTCAAGGCATTCCTTTCTTTAGAAGATCATTTTTCAGAACAAATCTGATGCCAGAATATTTTAAAGGATGCATATTACATTGTAATTTACTTATAAATTTGCTTTTCATTTCACAGCTATACCAGCATATAGTTCTGAGTGGAGGAAGCACAATGTATCCTGGATTACCAAGCCGGTAGTTTCTTTTTCCTTTACATTAGCTTAGATTGTTCTTGACTCTTTGTAGCTACTGATACACTGGGTTAACATTCGATATGTTAACATAGCGGGCATTGCATGATTCTTCCCTCATTTCTATTGGTTCTTTCTCCTTCTTAACTATTTTTTTTTTTTTGGGCCAGTACCTTCTTAACTTACTGGTAGGGATTTTTCAATAGTATATGTAAATGTTGATTAGATCGTACATGTTGGCTCCGTTTATGTAGCGGAGGTGGTGGCTCTTGACCACAGTTGAAAAATGTTATTCTAGCTACAGGTGATTCCATTTTACGTCAGTTAATTGATAATTTTTTCTGCGGTTCCAAGCTTATCAAATAAATAATAAGTGCCTGTTAAGGTAGTTATAGAAGTAGGGTTGTTAGTTACTGTTGTGCCTTGAGTGAATGGAGGAGTCCTTGCGTGTGAGGCTGAGGCCTTTGGCATAATGAGAAATTAAGTTTTGCTTCTTTATTCTCTCGACTCTCAATTTCTACCTTCCTATCTATTCCTTTCTTCTATTTCCTCCTCTTCTCTCCGTATTCTATTCTATCTTCTCTTTTCATTTTCTTCCTGCTTGACACTGTGCTGGATGTGCTGTGAATGAGGTGATTGCCAACTTTTATACCATATTTAAGTTGAGAGTTGTCTAATTCATGCCAACTGTTACGCTATGTCTTGTATTGGCTGATATATTTACTGATGGTTCGAATATTGAGTTTGGGATTTTTATGACAATATTTTGTGACCTTTTTCTACGCTTTTAAATTATTTTCTCTTGGAGCCATTGCCTTTTTCTTTTCAGATGGTTTTAATCTTCGTTTTCCAAAAAAATATTGTGCTTCCAAGTCAAGGTTGATAAAGCTTGTTTCTCTTTCTCTCTGTGTCTTTGCTCAGATTGGAAAAAGAAATAATGGATCGTTATCTGGATGTTGTTCTGAAGGGCAACCGAGATGGATTGAAGGTAAACTTAGGTTTTGTAATTTTTTTTGTGCTTGTGGATTTACATATTTCCTAGCAGTGCCAAAGGCAAATGAGTACCTAAACTAATTTAGCAAGAAGTCTAGTACTGAACAATGAATGCCCTATTATATCAGCTGTCGTGAAGTTTGGCAAAAAAGAATTGTTCAAAGAGAGAATTATGCTAGTGGATAAAAGGGAATAAGGTTGACCCCCTATAATTAACTTAACTTCAGCCTCGGGGCCTAAAGGACATGCATCATGGTTTAAGGCAATGAGGTGTAAGTTCAATCCCTGATAGTGGCCAAATGCCCAAATGCTCCCTTACCCTATACGATCTAACAAGAGACCAAAATAGGAAATTACATCTGAAGCTTCCTCAGCCTCACTACGCCATGCTTTTTGTGAAATCTTTCTGCATAATTTATTTTTTTAATAGAAGATATGCATTACCCTCCCCATGAGAGACTGAGCGCAGATCTAGAATCATGAGTTTATTTGGCCCAGTACAATCATGAGTTAAGCTAACATTTCATGGACTCCTTTCTTTTCCCCTTGCTTTCCCATTCTTTGGTGTTTAGAAACTGCGATTACGAATTGAGGATCCTCCGCGAAGGAAACACATGGTATACCTTGGAGGAGCTGTCCTTGCAGGAATCATGAAGGTTTGTGTTTTAACTGTACCTTTCTCATCCATCTCTATGATCGCTTTGAAAACTGTTTGTGCATTCTACCTATCTGTACTATGATGATCTAAACTAGTCAAATTCTTGTGGTTAAAACGCCCAGGACGCTCCTGAGTTTTGGATTAACAGGGAAGACTATCTGGAAGAAGGAAATGCTTGTCTGAGCAGGTGTGGCCAGGCATGACTTTCTGAAATCGGTTACCCTCTGGAGGTGGAAGAGCATTTCAAAGTTGTTAAAACTACCTCCAATAACGTCATTCATCAAACGGTGCTCTGCATAGCTGTCCCCAGAGCTCTTAGAGGCTATAGTTGACTTGTGATAGTCTATGCCTTCATGTTTCTTGATCGCGGGTGCAAAAGAATCGTGTTTTTGTCAAAGAGCTGCTGTAAAGTTGTTACCCTATAATATAAATGACCGGTAAAGAAGGATTTCAACATTTCCGAGCTGTGAATGGCCGACTATTTGGACTATATCTAATTCTTCCGATGAAAAGATCATACGCATGTTGTCTTGATCTCAGTGCTCATTTGGGAACTTCTAAAAAGTGTTTTTCTAAGTATTTTACCACAAGCGAGATGAAATTACTCTTACATAATTACATCAACACTGTAAAAACAATTCTAAAAGGCTAAAGCAAATAGGCATTTAGTCAGTGGAATTATATTATTGAGTTTTTTTTTTCAGTATTTTTTGTTTCAAATAATTATTGCTTTAACTTTTTCATGAAATATTAATTATTTTTGTATTAATTTATTATTCATAAATTATCAGTTGAAAATAATAATCAGTGACACTCTTATGTTATACTACCATCTATCCTTAATAATAATATAAGATATTGTTTGCAGTGCTAATAGAATCCGATGTTATATTAAGGATGAGAACTAGATATTATATATTTTTATATTAGGAGGGCGTGAACTCCTTTATCAGTGCATTGATTATATTTAAAGAGGATACTTAGTCAAATACCATTACAGTTATATCATTTGGACTATTTAATAGTATTTTCAATTTTTATACATAATTTTATAAGGGATAATTATTTTGAAATAGATGAAGTTTGCGTGTGTATTTTTGTGATAAACCAAGCCAAGAAGAGTATGCGTGTATCTTTTATCAGAAGATGAAGTATGTTTTTAGCAAGGGAAAGACGAACCAGCGTTTAACGAGGAACGTGACTTTAATACTTAGAGTAGAACACCTCATCATATATCAGAAGATGAGATTCCAGATAGGGCCTGCGTTTCTACTTTACGTCATCCTTTTCCACTGTGTATAAGAGCACGAATTTTCTTATCATGTGGTATCAATTTGAAGTTGAAATTGGGACGCATGGAAAGAGAAACGAAGCTATGTATGGAATTAATGTGTAGCGGTGAGCATTCGGCTTTCAATTCAGTTTTTCGGTAAAATTGGAATAAACAAAAACTGAATAGAGCTAATTTTAAACACCGAACCGAAATTTATTAGTCAAATTAACTGAATTGAATTATCCAAAATATTTCGATTCGGTTAATAACTTAATTATCTGAATTTTTTATTTATTATCTATAAAATAAAAAATATATGAATAAAAGATTACTTTTCGTCTGCAATATTAGATTTAGAGAAAAAATATATAAAATAAATTAAATAGATTTTATCTAGGGTGAAGGGGTAATTTTACCCAAGAAGTTTTTATTGAGGGGCATGTTGCACTGGAAGTTTTTTTAGAGGTAATTTTGCCCCAAAAGTTTCAAAACGAGAGCAATTTCATTATGGCCGTTATCTCAGTTAATTTTAACCGTTAGTTGACTAAATATGCTAATCTGGCAGTCCATGTGTTATCCACGTCATTTTTGTTAAGGTGCAAATTTATCTCAAAAATTTTAAATCTAACTTGAAAAAAAATGAAGTAGATGACACATGAACTTCTATGACAAATTTGCATCCTAACAAAAATGACGTAAATGACATTTATACTATTTGCTCAACTAACAATCAAAATTAATTAAGATAACGGTTAAGATAAAATTGCTTCCGTTGTGGAACTTCTGAGTCAAAATTGTTCTCTGAAAAACTTTTGGGATAAAATTATCCCTTAACCCTTTTATCTAATATAATTCAAAGTAGACACCTATTTAATTATAAAAATATACATTTATCAAGTAGTATCTATTAAACATAAATATTTTATATATATTTGATTTTTCAGCCGAATTAATTTTTAATAACCAATTTGAATTCAGTTCAATTTTTAGTTTTGGTTCTAATTTGCTTACCCCTTATCATGTGCGCCTTAAATCCCATTAAATGACGTGAGCCTTTATTTTCAACTTTTAGAATGAAGGAGACATGCCTAACATAACAAAAGGTTGACTTTTTAAGATCAAAAGATGTTTTATTAATTTTTTTCTGATGAAAGATTGACAAACGTAATAGGATTCCATAAAAGTCGACGGGCTAGCACGCGATCATTAAAAGCTGGACCACGTCTAAATTATTGTAAATAATCGGTGCCCCGCTTGCGATGGGCATGAGGCCATGGTGCTAAAACAAGCTAGCATGTGTTTGGATTAGTTTTTTAGAATAGTTTTTACGATTTACGAAATAAGTGTGTGAGGGGAGTTTTATTTTGGGTTGTGTGAAACCTAGGTTTAGATAATTCCCAAACACTCGCTTATAATGGAAGAGAGCAATATCTATCTTATTCCATTGATAGGGTGGGTATCACTGAATACTTGGTTCAACTGATAAGGGGATGTATTAACTTAACCAGAGGTGTTAAGTTTGAATTCTGAGAATACAACAGTGTTAAATACTTGATGGTAGAGTTTTACTGTCCTTATAACCTTACCTGGCTCAATCTGAATTAATTTAAACCCCCAATAAATCCTTTTAATTAAAAGGAGATAGATTCAGAATACTGATACTCCACGCAAAAAATAAAAAAAATGGTGGATAAGGACTTAACAATTCCATGCTATCTATAAGCAACATTCAATTTGGCTTTGTCCAGAAAAAATGAACACCACAAATCACGAGACCTGGTTCCATCTCGTAACTTGCTCATGATATAAACGTAAAACTTGAATACACCATTGCATTACTGTTAAAGTCTCCTAGTATTACTTCATGTACTTGTTTGACATGCACGTCAATTTTGATACGCAAGTTCAACCAAATAGGAAACCAGCCATAAATAGTGGTATTATCGAAGAAATGATAGATTTTACGTTGGGTTCTTTTTCCCCCCTCGTTTGGTAATCGTATTATCAATTAAATGGAAAGTAAAAAGTTGTACAAAAGCATATAGCTTGGGATAGTTCTTTAAAACTGCGAGTGCTAAAAAACAAGGTGGGGTAACGTCTAGCCGTATACAAATGAGTCATGCTTATAACTGAATCTGTTAGTTAAGCGGCTCGATCTCCAAAATTCAAGAACGGTTCAATTTGTTTATGTTAATTAAAGATGACTTAATTAATTAGGCAATACTAATTATTGAAAACTAAGCCGGCGGCTTGCCACTTCAAAAGCCAACAAGAAAAGTTAATGGGGAAAAGGATTAACAAGATTTGAGTTAGCAATAGTGGGATACCAACCACACCAAACCTGCCTATAATTTAATCAGCGTAGTTTCCTTCTTATTGTATTTGGTCTCTTAACCAGTGACCTACCCTCACCCATATTGTGTCCATTTTGCACTCATCAGCTCTCAGGCCTTCTATATTTTACAGCATCTTCTGTTTCCTATAAACAACTACTTCCAACTTTCACCTCACATCCCTTTATTTAATAACACTTGAACTCCAAGTACTCGATCCATACACTTATCCCAGAAAAGAGGCATTTTTCTCTGCCCCAGACTCGACCCCTATCAAAATTTTGTGAGACTCTCTCAGGTACGAGAAATCCATACATACCCCACGCGTTTCCTATCATGTTTACACGGTTCACATGCTTGTTAGTGTGTATGCATTCTTATCTTATGTTTCTTTTTTCTCCAACACAGGCTATATAGATCTTGTTAAAGTGTTTGGCTTAGCTGAGATGGAGAAGGCTAACATTGGCAATGGTTTCCAACTTAGCGTAGAGCTAAGCGAACCAACTCTGGTGACTCCGGCAGAGGAAACACCAAAAGGCATGTATTTTCTATCTAACCTTGATCAGAACATTGCAGTGACTGTTCGAACTATTTACTGCTTCAAATCGCCTGAGAAGGGGAATGAAAAGGCAGGGGAAGTGATCAAGAATGCTTTGAAGAAGGTTCTTGTGCACTATTATCCCCTTGCTGGGAGGTTAAACATAAGCGCAGAGGGTAAACTGATAGTTGACTGCACTGAGGAGGGAGCCTTATTTGTGGAGGCAGAAGCAAACTTGTCCATGGAAGAGATTGGTGACATAACAAAGTCAGAACCTGGGACTCTTAGCAAGCTTGTTTATGACGTTCTTGGTGCAAAACACATCCTTCAGATGCCTCCTTTGGTTGCCCAGGTATGTTCTTCTCTGTGTGAACCCTGAAGAAATTACAAGCAAAGTCATGAATTCACTGTTGCTAAAATAGAGACATGTCTTGGTAGGAAGACTAAAAACATGTATCGTTTTCAAGTTCTTTTAACATTTACTGCAGTCATATCAACTTTTGTATCAAGTCACGTAGAGTTTCATTTTCACTTGCTAGGAGTAACTTATGCAGTTTAACAATATATGTTCTCATTTTCTTTGCAAGAAAATGATAAACTACCAATATCTATCATTAAGTAGTTAGAAGACTCACCTTGACTTCATAAATCCATGAAGTTTGCACAGCTTATTTCTTGACAAATGTGAAGTTTCAACTGTATATATTCCAGGTGACCAAGTTCAAGTGCGGAGGATTTGTTCTTGGACTGTGCATGAACCACTGTATGTTTGATGGAATTGGTGCAATGGAGTTTGTGAACTCTTGGGGTGAAGTAGCCAGGGGCAAGCCAATGTCAATCCCTCCATTTCTGGACAGAAGCATGCTCAAGGCAAGGAACCCACCAAAGATAGAGTACCTGCACCAAGAATTTGCTGACATTGAAGACAAGTCAGGCTCCAAGGACCTATATGAAGAAGAGATGGTGTACAGATCCTTCGGTTTTGATCCTGAGAAGCTGAAGCAACTCAAGATGAAAGCCATGGAAGATGGGGTTCTTGATTCCTGCACAACTTTTGAAGTCCTCTCAGCATTCGTCTGGGTGGCTCGAACCAAAGCCCTAAAATTGTTGCCAGACCAGCAGACAAAACTACTCTTTGCTGTTGATGGAAGGGCTAAGTTTAACCCTCCTCTACCAAAAGGGTACTGTGGTAATGGAATAGTACTAACCAATTCTGTTTGTCAAGCAGGTCAGCTATCAGAAAAGCCTCTCTCATTTGCTGTGCAGCAAATTAAAGATGCTATAAAGATGGTCACAGACAGTTACATGAGATCAGCTATAGATTATTTTGAGGTGACAAGAGCTAGGCCTTCTCTGGCCTGTACACTTCTGATCACAACCTGGTCTAGGCTTTCCTTCCACACCACTGATTTTGGTTGGGGAGAACCTGTTCTTTCTGGGCCAGTGTCGTTGCCAGAGAAGGAAGTGATTTTGTTTCTTTCTCATGGGACAGAGAGGAAAAACATCAATGTGCTTCTTGGTTTGCCAGCTCCTGCCATGAAGATCTTCCAAGAGTCGGTGCAGATATAGAGTCATATATATTATCTTATTATATCTCGTTATTTATTCTGTGATTTCTTTCCTTTATTCTGTTCTTGTCAGTTTATAAAAGAGTATTTATTCTGTTCATGCTGATCAATAATCTTTATATGTAATGGTGCAATTTACATGTGAAGCCACAATTTGCGGCTTCATAGGGCGTTCTAAATTTCTACATGGAATTGTATCTACTTTAAGAAATTTGTTTAGTGGCGCGGTATTGTTGTGGCCACTTGGTTTTTACATTTCTTGTCTCAGAAGAAAAAAAATTGATTATCTTCAATCATTCATAAAGCAGATTTGAGAATCTACAGTAGACTGTTAGTTACTGTCCCACAGTAGAAAGAAATATCCACTTGGAAAGCAAAAGCAAAAGACTACGTCACTTATAGGGCATGTTTGTTTTATCGATTAGATTGCTTATAAGTTGCTTTTCACGTAGATCGAGACACAACTCCTCTCACATACTTACTTCGTATACTGTAAATTACGATTGAAAAGCTGCTCTTAAGCATTCCAATCGCCCATCCGCATATACATTTGGTCCGTTGTGTTCTATAATATATACCCGCTGACCGAATTAAACCCACAAAGTGATTTCCCGAATTTGACAAGGTTCGTTGAACCAACGCAACGGCGTGAAATAAACTTTACTGAACTTTGAAGTTTTCATTCTAGAGAATCTTTGAAAATGACTACAAGACAACTAAATAAATGCTCTATAGTTTCAAATTTCAACACAGCAATGATATGTGATCTATTTCATTATATGCATGTTGATTTCAAAGAAGTTCGAGAAAAGGCTATGATTTTATCAAGTTTTCTCTTGATTCTAAAGTGACTTTACCAAACACGAAAAATTAATTGTACACCCGTGAAACAAACAAAAGACAGAGACAAACTGCCAGTAAGAAAAAGGTTACGTGAAAGAGTGATGGATTCGCCTTGAGAGGTCTGAGATCTGGTTGCTGAAACCGATCCGCGTAAGAACGACAACAGGAGTAATAGTTGCATGAATGGTAAGCTACTAAAGAACCCTACTTTGCTGAAGCCTGGCCTCATTTTCGCTGTTATTCACTTGTTTGAAGAAACAAATTGGTTGCTGCCAATGGTAAAACAGACTTAATAAAAAAAGGGTAATACAGATTTAATTCTTTGCAAATTGGGGTTGTTGCTAAGCATGTTCCGTGCTTAGTCGGGACGGAAAAATCACCCGGACGGTAGTACAATTTTACGATTTTTTTTGCGGATTTTCTCAGAGCACGTGGAATTCTTGTGCTTCTCTCCTTTTGGTTTCAATAAAGGTGTGGCTTGATGAGTCGCGCTAAAAAACATGTGCGGAAGATTTGGCGAGTTAAGTTTGATTTCAGATTTGTTCTTATTCAAAATGGTTTGATTTCGATCTCTTCTTTCATTTTGCTTCATTTTCGCAATCGGCGTTATAATTATCGGTTTTTATTTTCAGATTTGCATAGTATTCAAAGCGCTAGGGCCCGCCCTTTCGTTAACCTTCATCGGCTTCCATCTTAGGCTATCAATGTTTTGATTCCTCGAGTTTGCATATTCTGCATATTTATTTCTGTCTGAAATTGGTTCATTACGAATTGGGTCACAGAGATTCACAGCTCCTGTCGTTTGTCTTCACTTGAAAATTAAAAAATTCTTTCCTTACAAACACCATCAATCTTCGAAAGAGCCCTACAATGAATTTCTTATTACTATTTGATGACAGCTTTCATCATTATCACTCTCAGAAGTCGAAATTACATATAAATCTAGTACACCTTCAGTATAGAAGCATGTGCTGCAATGGTGGTGATAGTTATAATGAATGACAGTGACCTGGGCCATTCTCCCTTTCGCTTGAGACAATAAACCAGGAGTAATGTCGAAAAGGTTAGATACTTGCATAATGAGTACTTAATGTAAGCCACTAGGATCTTGACTGTGTTTTCCAGCTGCCATTTCAGCTGTCATAATTGCTTTCTTATTTCGTTATTATTGGTGTGGTGATACCAGCAAAACACAAGTCTGGACCACACTGGTGTAGTTATTCTCGTGGATGAATCGAAGGCCAACTTTCACCTGCTGCGATCTGTCACTGTGGAGCCAATAAAGGTGATGAAAACCTGCCTGATTCTTTGTACGGCGTTCTTTTTTGTTATGAAAAAGTAATGCAGCAATAGCAAGTTGTGCATCATGCTGAAGGGTCCTTGTAGATCACGTCACGATATAGGATGGACAAAGAAAAGTAAATAAATCTTCAGATCATAGTGTGATATGCTGAGGCAATCGCTGGAATCCACAATTGGATATGGATGTTTATGAATGACCATTACAGTTTTCGTGTGGTCTATCTCATCTGATAGCATTACAGAACTTCTTTTCCTTTACCAATTCTTAATTCGCATTTAGCACATTATAGGTTTGAGCTAATCTGATGGCTAATGGTAGCTTGAGGTCATAAAATTTGTCAGTTTCCAGTCAATTTCCAATTAACTCATAACTGGACCTCTGTTCTGTCATACCATATCATTGAACACAGTTTATCCCCTGTTAAATTGTTGAGGAAATTACTTGTTACTTTGCAATGTCACAGAAAATCAAGTCTTATAAATGTCGTCCATTTTAACAAGGACCAAATCAACTGCTGAAATCTAGTTCTCTTTTGCAACCAAAGTCTACATGCATGTTATTCTTTTTAGCATAGTTGATATATTGCTTCGTAATCAAACAAATAATGCAGGCAAACAATCAAAGAGGGAGAAAGAAAAGATCTATGCCCTTGATAGGCTAAATGATATAGCGCATATCAGAGTTCTTGGAATTTGTCAAACACAAGTAGCCAAGTAATTCAACAGACTACTAGTGTAAGCTACTTCTTTTAATTACCACACAAGGCGATATCCTTCTTGGATGGCCTGTAACTCAAAGGAGTTAGACTGTAAACGCAGAGATTGTCTCTTCTTGCTTTGACCGCCATTTCATTAGATGTGCTTCTGAAACTAGGAACATCGCATGCAGAGGATGAACTCCACATTAAGTTTGCCTGGCAGGAAGATGCAACATCAGGATCTTCGGCACATTTCACTCCATCAACTGCTGGTATTTCCAGCTTGAACATTCCATACTTATCTGTGGTTCTGTTCACCGAAACTGTTATCTGTTCCTTTGTTTTAGCTGAGAGTGCTTTGAACATGCAATCTATTTTGACTTCTGCACCTGGAGATATTCAAGGAACTAAATGGGGTGATTCTTTTTTTTTTTTTTTTTCATTCGGTACCAGAACATATATGCTCCTTGAAGTTTCATCACAAGTAACAAAACTCAAATCTAACAAGATTGTTGAGACTTATCACCTGACAGGAAGTAGCTGTGTCTGGAAAAGATGTTGTTGGAGCAGGTGTCACAGTAAACGAAGCCCATCACAGTGATATGGGAGCTGGGTAACGGGGGTTTCCCTGGCAACCTGGGTTTTCCAGGCTCAACTTCCAAACTGGTTGTAAACAGAGATAAAAGAAGCAAGAAAACCATCGGGTTCATGGCCAACATTGCAAAAATGGAGGAAAGCTCCCCAGTAGTGTTTGTGTACTGTGATGATGTTCTGCAATAGCTTTGCTTTCAAAGGCCTTGACACATAGTAAATGAGTTTTCTGTGTACACAATGAGGGGCAGATGTTAGTGGTGAACCAAATTTCAAGTGAAAAGTTGGAAATAATTTATTTTTTCCATATGAAACAAAGACATGTGAATGTTATTTGGCAACATATGGAGCTTATGAGTAGGAGAGAGAATAGATAGTGGATTCTTTGGAATTTTCTGGAGCCAGGGAGGCATATAGCTTAAGCTTGATAGCTCAAGGGTAGGGGCTTATAAGAGCACAAAGAAGGCCGTGGATTCATAAAGGATCATGGGTATCAGTTTTCTCTTTACTGGACTTTCTGCAATATGAACCAAGTGGGTTGGGGAACCACTGATGGGATGCTAATTGCAGCGATACTCTAACCAAGGCCAGGAGAGAGGTCAGTATCTGCGGAAAAATGGAAGGCCCAAGTCAAGTGATTAGAGATGATTGGATACAGTCTTTTTTTTAAGTACATAAGCACAAAGCAACTTGTAGTGGAACCAATCATTTATTGGAACTGTTGCTGCAACAAAAGGGTCAAGCACCGAAGAAAAGCTTGAGGAAGGTTAGGAGCATTCCTGTAGTTACATTTTCACCGGGCAAAGGCATGTACCTTCCTATCTGAATTCAAAAGGGAACTAATTAAACGAACAATTTTACAAAATTGTGTGAATATTAAGCAAACTAAAAGGGCTTTCTATCTTGTACTGAAAGGTGTCTCACTCAAGTGTTTTTTGAGGCTTGAGTGAAGGTCCCCCATTTCCTCTTCATTACCACACTGCCACTTACCATAGTTAAGTACTTTGGTCACCATCTTGCTTATCACCATCAAACCTCATTGTTATCCATTCACAACGACATCAAACGACTGTCGTTTTGCTATTATTAGAAAGTAATGGAAGCAGTGCAGTCATTATCATTTTTTTGTATTCAGCCTTCATGCTTAGATTCTGTTTGTATATCTCCACTCCAAATGTGAGTTATAACTTAAAATCTTGCTGTTTTCAGACAATCTCAAATGAATTTTGCATTCCATCTTAAATGAGGCTGAGAGAAGATCTGGATTCTAGCTCAGAAAAGCAACATTATCAAATAAGCCAGTTTTGAATGGAAAAAAAGAAAGCCTTAAAATGCAGGAAAGGGTGTGTAATTTTTACATTTAAATATTCCATGATTGTAAATTTACAAAAATAAGAGTAATTCAACCAGATGGTACGGTCGGGCTCCAAAAAAATCAGATGAATTAATATAAAAAATTGTTGATGATTACTGGTAAGGTGTAGTGCAAAATTCAAGAAAATTGATAAATAAGTTACTAGAACTTGAGCAACGGAGCTGATTCCAATATGTAATTTTTTTGGCCTGTTACTGCAATTTGCAACACGTAGTGCATGTTTGGGAGAGCTTATATTTGGGAAATAAGCCCTTATTACGCAAACCGAGAAAAAACTCCTCTCACATACTTACCTCGTATACCGTGAATCACGAATTATAAGCACTTATTGTCTAAAAATAAGTATGTGAGAGGAGTTGTGTCTCGATTTACGTAAAAAGCAACTTATAAGTTTTTATAAGTTGAAACAAACATGCTTAAGCTCTTCCAAACACACATGTACTCAACTCGAAATCTCGAATAGTGGCACCCGTCCAATCCTCATTTTCAGGCGCGAATCTCTCACTTTGGCCAAATTAAGTAATTTTTATAAATATTTGTCCCATTAAGTATTATTTTTTGTGCTTCGCAAATGTCACGTGTGCCCATTGCGTTTGCGGTGTGGGCTTTCAGTAATTTTGTGAGAAGCAGCAAGTGTTGCCCGGCCATTTACTTAACCACCTTGCTTAGATGTTCATCAATCAACAGAACTGCACGTGAACCACAACTAACGCCTCAGCCTCAGCTACAGACCCCACGGCAAGCACGGCCTGGGTCATTACTGAAAGTGACCTTACGCAATTTGCTCTTAATGGGGTAGGCTCATAGCAAGGCATGTCGTTTCCATAGTTTCGAGTTGGATTGGCAATTTCTTATTCTTATTTTTAATTGGGCTTCAACCATTTTTAAAAAGGTTAAAATAACTATAAACTATTTTTAAAAGGAAAAGTAACTATAAACACCAGAAAAGAGTGTCAAATCAAAAGAGTGTCAAATCGTTAACACCATTAAACCAATGAAATGTCCGTTAATTGGTTAGGTTGCTTGTTCTAAGCTTGCATCCTACATGAAATTTATTGCTGACTTGACAACGAGGAACATGAAATCTGGAGCTCCGTCAATTTCATGATACTTGTAGTACATGAGTGTCTTCAATAGAATAATTAAAAGATGATATTTGAATATAGTAAGAGAATTGTCATTTTTATCCCATTTTTGAAAGTTTATGGTTATTTTTACATAAAAAAAGTTAATGGTAGTGGGTGCACTTTTGAAAAAAGTTTAAGAATAGTTATACATCATAACCCTTTAAAATAATACCTTTATTCCTTTTTTAATATAACACATTCTTTGTTTTCCCTTTTTGTATTTCCAAGTCATTTGTCATTAGTGAGTGGTGCCACATATGCTACACTAACATAGGTCAGCATCCATGTAAACATCCAGTCACCAGATGTTGTCAAACCTTGCCTCACAAATGGTCAACGTTCATTGGTTTAACGGTGTCAGTGGTTTCGCACTCTTTTATGGTGTTCATGGTTGCAATTGCTTTAAAAAATAGTTGATGGTTACTTTTGAACATTTGAAAAAAGTTTAGGGCTATTTAAGCAATTTTACCCTTTTTAATTCATTCTTCATTCTTTTCTAATTGGTGGCTGGGCCATCATCTGACCCAAAACTTTTCAGCTTTTTCGCTAGTGGAGTGGGCCTCGTTTTTTTGGTGTTGCCGTTTGTTGGGGAGATCCGTGGTTAGGTGTAGCGATCTGTGCGTTCTTGTCGTCCTCGCCGGATCTTGTGTGGTGGCCGGAGAAGTTTAACGTCAGCTCTGATTTCTGCGTCCAGCTCTGATTTTTCCTTTCATTTTCGCGTCCGGCGACGTTCCGATCCTCCGATCTCTGTTTTGCTCTGTCTCACCCTCAGTTTTTCGGCCGTCCGATCTGAGCTCTCTTCTTCGGCAATCTGGTTGAAGAGACCGTGCAGAGAATGGCTGGAGAGGCGATCGGGAATTCTGTGGAACGTGGAGTCGAGTGTCATGGTTCTGAAGAAGAAACTGATCTCCTGGCACGTAGTAGAAAGAAGGTCCGCATAAAGACAAAGGAGAATGGTGAGGAGGAAGATATTACTACTGATGTATCTTCAGAAAATCCTATCTCATACAGGGATAAGGTGCTGAATCTAGAAGAGAGGGTTAAACAAGCCACAGATAGGGGCAATTCAATGATGGACGCTGCATGGAAGGATTACATTGATGGGTTGAAAGGGTACTTTACCGGGCTAGAATCTACGCCAGAGTCTGCTAAGTTACATACAGAAGATGGGAAACGTCGAGATCGATGCCCCACACTTAAAGTTACACAAGAAGAGTATGAAGCATGGTGTGCACCATGGAGGAAGTCCTTGATTATTAAGCCGCTGGGCATTAACATTTCACTGTTTTGGATGAGTCAAAAACTTGAAAATCTTTGGAAGTTTGAGTCACCCTTCAAACTTCTAGATTTGGAGAATGGATACTTCATAGCATCTTTTACAACTGAAGAGGATCTAAACTTTGTATATCAGGAGGGTCCTTGGATGGTTGCAGACCACTATTTACTGGTGCAACGGTGGAGGCTGAATTTTGATCCATGGAATGCATGGAATCAGCGAAAAGTGGCTACATGGATACGTATTCGTTTAGTGCCGGTAGAGTTTTACAATTATAAATCGTTGTTTCGGCTGGGTGGAATGATTGGAAGAACGCTTAAGGTTGATTTGGCTACGTCACTAAGCTCACGAGGACGGTTTGCGCGAGTCTGTGTTGAGATTGATTTGAGGTTAGAACTCCTTTCTCATTTAAAAATTTTTGGACGAACGTTTGTTCTTGAATATGAAGGTTTGCATTTGGTATGTTTCAACTGTGGCATCTATGGCCACCGTCAAGAGGAGTGTCCTTCACTACTGATGGCTCATCCAGTTCATTCTCAGAATTTGAAGCGAACCTCTGTCTCGGCTGAAACTGCAGCGGGTCCTGCTCGTAATGAGAGTGGTGGTGTCGTTCCAAGAGAGACGGCAGGGGACGAGGCTGAGCATGCTGCTGGGTCGAAAACTGACCCCTTGAACGGTACCCGGGGGAAGTGCGAAGCAGAGAAGCAATCGGAATTGATCGGAGGTGACCCTGCGGTACCGGTAATCAAGTTTGGACTGGAAAATCTCCATAAGTGTCAGGTCTGGAAACGTTCTATTGGATCCGATATTCAGGGAGGGAAATCTGCGTCAGTCATTAATCACGCCAAATCTGCTGCACATGAAGGAATGGATCAGAATCTCAATGATTTCAGGAGAACGAGTGACAGGAAAGGAAGGCATCAAGGGTCTCGTGAGGGTAACGGTAGTGTAAGGAATAAATGTGATGAGGAGCAATATTCGCCAGACTTGGAATCAGATGCGAGAATTTCGCTAAGGGAAGTCTCTAATAGGAAAGGGAAGGAGGATATTCCACAAAAATCAGAATGAGGCTATGGTAAGTCACCCAATGCGCAGAAGGTTTGGGTCCCTATTGGGCCTAAGTCAAACAATTTGGGCCATAAGGGTGGTAAAGGGAAGACACAACGCAGTGGGCCGAATAAGAATGCTGGACCTATTCAACAAGTTTCCTTACTCAAATCTCCACCAAGTATTGACATACGGAATCCCTTTTAGGTTTTGAATGATTTAGAGTTCCAGAATATTGAGGGCCTTTCTACCAATGCCATGAATACAGAGCATCCTGAAATAGTTTCTGTTACTGAAGCGGGGCTTCTTACTTCAAGACAAATTGTGGAAGAAGCTCAAGAGTCTATTAACATGGAAGAAGAAGTGCATGTGTGCGACATTATGGAAGGATCCATGAGCCATGAGGCTCAGCTTATTACCACTAGTTCCCTATGAATTACATCTTTTAGAATAGTAGAGGCACCGGTGCCAAATCTTTTCCTGGTTTAGTTCGTGAACTGACCAAGAAACATAATATTGATTTCTTTGCTATTCTTGAAACTCGTAGTGGTGGCGAAAAGGCTAGGAAAATTGCAATGAGTCTGGGATTTGATAATTTCACAGTAGTTGATGCCCAAGGGTATAGCGGTGGCTTGTGGGTACTCTGGAAAAATAATAATTGGAAATTTGAAATTTTAGGTACTCATGATCAGTTCATTCATATGAGTCTTAATATGGGAGACAGGAATTGTTTCATTACAGCTGTTTATGGGAGTCCTAATCCCATAAAACGTCGTGTCCTATGGTCGGCTCTTCAAGATATGAGTACTTTAATCTCAGGCCCTTGGTGCATTGGCGGTGACTTTAACGGTACCTTGTATATGCATGACCGTCGCTCGACTCGTGGAATTGGCAGTAGCATTGATAGAGATATGATTCGGGGGGTTGAAGATATGGGGTTATCTGACTTGGGATGCCAAGGTCCTTATTTCACATGGAAGCGGGATGGTAGTGAAAGTAGATTGGATAGAATCCTTGTCAACTCTGAGTTTCTTCAAGCTTTCCCTCAAGCCTCGGTGGTTCATCTTCCATTTTTTAAATCTGATCATCGACCTGTTCTTTTTCGTATTTTTGAAGCTCAAGCTAGGGCAGCTAATAGAGAATTCCCCTTTCGCTTTGTGGCTTCCTGGATTCTTCATGATAAATTCGCGGATTGTATGGAGAAATCATGGCATGAGGAGTGGCATCTGCTTGATAATATCTCCCAATTTACAATTGATGTTAAAGCTTGGAGCTATGAAGTTTTTGGTGACTTAGGACGTCGTCGACGACATCTCCAGAATAGATTGGAGGGACTAAATAAGACTCCTCGTACCTGTTTGAATGAGCAATCCCTTAATCTTTTGCTTCAACAACTCTGGCAAGAACTTGAGGAGGTTCTAATTCAGGAAGACCTCCTGTGGGTTCAAAAGGCTAAGTGTGACTGGTACATTCTGGGGGATCGTAACTCTAAATATTTCCATGCCAAAGTGAATGCGAGAAGGAAAAGGAACAAGATTGAAGCTTTGCTAGATGAAAATGATACCTGGCATTATGATAAGGAAGGTATTAAAGATATTGCATTAGTTTTTTATACTAATCTTTTTTGTAATAATGCTACCAGGTTACCTGCTACAACATGGAGATTCACGTATCCGACAATTGGTGAGAACCAGTTGGATGTTATGGCTAGAGAAGTTACTCATGAAGAAATCAAACAAACTATTTTCAGCATGGGTGCTCTCAAATCTCCTGGTCCTGATGGACTTAATGCTCTCTTCTTTCAAAGCCAATGGAAGCATGTTGGCAAGTCTGTGAGTACTTTTATTCAAAAAGCTTTTAGGGATCCATCTAACATTGATGATATTAATGGGACTCTTATCGTCCTCATACCCAAGAAGGACCATCCCGAACGCATTCAGGATTTTTGCCCTATTAGCTTGTGTAATGTTGTTTATAAGAGTATTACAAAAATTATTGCAAACAGGATTAAGGGTTTTCTTCCGGACATTATTTCTCCTAATCAATGTGGATTTGTGCCTGGTAGACTGGGGTCGGATAATATCATTATTGCTCAGGAGGTTATTCATTCAATGCGTAATATGCGGAAAAAGAAGGGTTTCATGGCGATAAAAATTGACCTTGAGAAAGCATATGATAGACTTAATTGGGGATTCATTATTGATTGCCTTGAGGAGCTGCGTTTGCCCCCTTACCTTCTCAATGTGGTTCGTCGTTGTATAACTTCAGTGGCTATGCAGATCCTGTGGGATGGTAGTAAAACATAGGAGTTTTTTCCATCACGTGGGATCAGACAAGGTGATCCTATTTCTCCTTATCTTTTTGTTATTTGTATTGAGAAATTGGCTCACTTGATACAGGAAGAGCTTCAGAGTGGGAAATGGAAACCTATTCGGCTTAGGAAGGATGGGCCCCCTCTTTCTCATCTTTTCTTTACTGATGATTTAATTTTATTTGCTGAGGCATCTATGGAACAAGTCGAGGTAGTGAAGGGATGTCTTGAAATGTCAGGTCAGAAAGTGAGTTTATCGAAGACACGGGTATTTTTTTCCAAGAATGTAAGTCATAATAGGCGGACCCAACTCAGCGAGAGTTTGGGTTTTGCTACTACGTCTGATCTTGGGAAATATTTGGGAACACCATTGCATCATGATAGAGTCAGGAGTGAAACATATCAGTATATAGTTGACAAGGTGAAATCAAGGCTAAGTAGTTGGAAGGCTCATACTATTTCTTTAGCAGGTCGACATACTCTTATCTCGTCAGTGGTGCAATCTATACCTCTATACCCCATGCAAACTTGTCCGCTTCCTGTTGCTGTTTGTGATGAAATTGATAAAAAAGCCCGTGGCTTTCTCTGGGGATCAACTTGTGAACAAAGGAAAGTGCATTTAGTTGTACGGGATAATGTTTGTCAAGAAAAGCGACGAGGGGGACTTGGGTTACGGCATTCACGACTCCAGAATAAAGCTTTCATGATCAAATCTGGATGGGGTTTAATGAATAATCCAGAGTCTCTTTGGGCACGGGTTGTTCGAAACAAATACCAGTGTGGTGAGGATCTCTTGCCTAATATTAATGCTCGGCGCCCAGGCTCTAGATTGTGGGTGGGTATCCGTGACAATTGGGGAAAGGTATTGGAAGGTACAGAACGAGTAAGGCGGCCCAATGGAGACGAAACAGTGAGATGGAAGTTAGAGAAGCATGGTAACTTTTCTCTTAAATCTGCCTACAATTTGCTGCAGAATAATGGACCTATTGCTACGCAAATCTGGAGTAGAGTTTGGAAGTTAGCTGTTCCACAACGTTGCCGGACTTTTATGTGGTTGACTCTCCACAATAAGCTTTTGACTAATGATGAATTAAGGAGGCGGGGCATGGCGGCTTCGGCTACGTGTATTTGGTGCAACCATGATCCTGAGTCTTGTTTACATGTTCTTCGGGATTGCCAAGCAGTTCGAAAAATGTGGGAGAGCATTTTAAATCCAAGTTGTAAGCACCGTTTCTTTCACTGCAATCTATGGGACTGGTGTATCATAAATCTCTCACAAAATATGGGCCTTGGTAAGGAATCTTGGAAGGAGTTGTTTGTGTTCATTTGCTGGCTCTTATGGAAGCGTCGCAATAATTGTATCTTTAATCATACGGATTACACGGCTGAAAGCATTATCGGGAGAGCCAAGGCCAATCTTGCAAAAGTTACATGTCCGCCACGGTCAAGTTGCAGAATACGCGGATTCGAGGCACCCAAGCAGTTGAAGAACCTCCACCGGACTTAATGGAAGAGGGATATGTATGTGTTTTAGTGGATGGAGCTTACTCTTTCACCAATATGGTGGCAGCATGTGGGGGTATCATTAAGGACCATGAGGGTAGGCTAATTGAGTCTTTCATGCTGAATATCGGACGAGGGGACCCTCTGTGTGCAGAACTATGGGCATGCCTAATGGGATTAAGAAGAGCATGGGATATTGGATTTAGGAAGATAATTGTCAAAACAGATTGTTCTTAAGCTGCACAGCTGATTCGCCAAGGTTCTGCTGAATTGCACACTTATGAGAATATTATTGTGGAAATCAACAATTTGTTGCAGCGAAAATGGAAGGTTCAGATTGATACATGCAGTCGAGGGGTTATCCAAGAGGCGGATTATCTTGCAAAGAGGGCTCTAGCATGCTCTCCTGGTCTTCATTTTGTGTCACCTCTTGAGGATTCTCTTATTACTTGCCTAGTAGAGTAGTTGTTTTTCTTTTCCCCTATATCAAAAAAAAATGTTTATATTGATTGGGGTGGTAGTGGTGATAAAGAAAATAATATAAGTTTAAATATAAAAAAATGTACTTATTGAAAAAAAATAAAAACCCTTAACATCCTTCAAGCCTTAAAAAGGATTAATCTCGAATTTAAAAGTATTTGTTATCTTTGGTAACGCACGCAAAAAAACAAAAAAAGGTTTATAACAAAACTTGTTGGCTAGAATTGATGGAGAACTTGATTAGTGCCTCATTTATGAAAACTCGTGTTTTTCGTCATCTCTTACTCTATAGAATCAACTTACGCTATATGGTACTTACGGGGTTAAATTCACAACTTCACACTTTAAAAGACTTAATGTGCTTGGTGTCAATTAGGTCAAGCCACCCCTAAATGTGTTTAAATTGATTATAGGAGGATAAAAACTTTTTTGTGAAATGGAAGCTAGACGAAGACGCAACAGATTATTTAGCATCCGAAAATGTTTCTAGGTGGCATGGGAGGTGATATCCACTCCCACTCTGAAGCTTTATTCTTTTAAGTTAAAATAATAAATAATAACGGTATGTACAAGGTTATAAGCGAAAATTCACTTGTAACCTTTTACTTACAGGAAAGTTCATATGTCACTAACAGGTTTGGATTCTTTTAGAATCCTTTATTTTCTTTTCTTTTCAAAATTTCATCTCTATGACTCCACCTTCGGATTAAAAAAAATGATTAGATTTCATATTTTATAAAAATATTTTTTTAAATATAAACAAAAAAAATTTAAACTATTAAAATTTGATCTACACAATTTATAACTGCAACACAAACAAAATTTTAAAAAAATTAAATTATAAAATACTATAATAATAATTTTAAGAAGTATGAAATTTAAACTATTCATTTTTTAATCTCAACATATAGATGGAATTTAAAAAGAAAAAAAGAAAGAAAGAAAGAAAGAAAGAAAAATAATTACGAGAGTGTCCTTCGCCATCAAAGGATGTGCATGATGTGGCTTGCTCAAGAAAAGCTCCCCCAGAGCGTCGCTTACCATTAGTTATCCTTTTTTTGTTTATTAGACTGCCAGTTACAAGTGAATACAACAAAAAGGACTTTTCGACAATAACACGGATATTGAAGTAATCACTTTAGCACATGTTTGAATTATTTTATTTTTTAAGAATAAGTATTTATTATACAAGTTGAGATAAAACTCCTCTCATATATTTACCTCATATTCTGTAGTCACAATTAGAGATGAGCAAAAAACCGGTGGCCCGGTCCAGTCTGGTCTGACCCGAACTAACCCGATCTAGTCTGGTCCAGTTCAAATAAGTAATATAATGAAATCGGACTAGACTAGACCAGACTGACTGGCCGAGTTGGACCGGGTTCCAGACCAGAGGACCAAACCACCTAGACTGGTCCGGTCTGATCCAGGTCAATTTCTTAAATTTTTTTTTTATAATTTAGATGTTATTTTTTATTTTTTATTTAACGTTGTTAGAGTTTTTTTAAGGATTTATAATCACTTTTTATTTTTTATGATGATTTTTATACGATTATAGCTATTTTTATTATCTTAATTATATTTATCATGTTTAAATATTTTTTCTCAACATATTTTTTTTTATTGTTGTTGAATGTTGTTGGATATTCTTATAGATTTATGATGTTTTAATTTTTGGTGACATATTTTATATTATTATAGGTATTTTTGTGGTCATAATTGTGCTTAATAGGTTCAAATTTTGTCTTCCAAAGAGAAAAAAATAAAAATAAAAAATATTAAATTTAGGTCATGGACTACCTGGACCAGTCCAGGTAGTCCACCAGACCCGGTCTAGTCCAGCCCGACCTCGGGTTAGTGCTGGATCAAACTAGACCACGGACTGCTTTGTGCAACCCGAGATCTTCTCAAGACCAGATCTCCGGTTGATGTCAAACTCAATCCAGTCCAGTCCATACTCATCTCTAAATTCACAATTTATAAACATTTATTACCTAAAAATAAGCTATCAAGCACTTAATGGTTTCCTATTATAAACTTAATATTGAAGGGAAATTAAAGTATAATGATGAGAATTAGGGAATTGCATTATTTATTTCGCCCAAGTCACATTCAGCAGCATGGGTTGGCTGGGAAGTAGGTTCTCTCCGGTAGCTTTCCCTGCTTCATCCTCCTGTCAGCCACTTTTTTAGAAAAATAATTAATAACAAAAAGAAATAGTATATTTTTGCCAACAGAATAAAAATAGATAAAAGCCTGTGTGTGTACACACATGTATGTGAAAAAGATAGAATCACATCACTGCATAAACACTTTAGTTTTGTTCTCATGTATGATGTTATAAAAAAGGAGACGCAGAAGAAAAGAGACAGGAGGGAACCGCGCTCGTGTTACGGAGGAAGAAGCAAGATTACTTTTTATTTGTTTGGCATAGCTTATTTTTAACTAATAAATATTTATAAATTATGATTTACATTATACGAACTAAATATGTGAGAGGAGTTTTATCCCATCTCACGTAATAAGTGTTTATTCTTGAAAAACAAGTTAATTCAAACATACATATGGTTACATATATTAAAAAAAATATACTCCCTCTTTTCTGTCCTAAATATAAGACAAAATTAATTTTTTTAGAGATATTAAAAAAAATAAAGGTTTTTTTGGTTATGTATTATGAAAGCTAATTAAATTAGCTCAAAATATTTATATTTATCATTTTTTCTCTAAACTATATTGCTTAACTTATAAATTGATATATAATTTAAGGATACACAACATATGATATAATGAAATAATTTATTTAAATTCTCTAATCTTTTTTAAAAAAATTAACTATGTCTTTATTTAGGATCACAGGGGTATAGTTAAATAAATAATTTGAGAAAGAGAGAAATTTGAAAAGAGATGCCGCCGAGGAGGGAGAAAGGGTTGGGGACAAGCGCTTCATGCCTTTGGCAAATCCAAAGGGGAGGGCCGCCCACCGACTTTGTAAGCGACGTCGTTTCCTATGTCTCCTTTGTCTTGTCCTCTTCCCTTTCCCTTTCTCCGTTGAAACCCCCGATGCCTTCTTTCCTTCATGACATTGTCAACTTCTTTCATTCATTAACTCCATTGCTCATTAAAAGTTAAACATTAAATCTCTAAACATCAAAATTCATTGCTTTTCTTCCTTGAAGTATCATTAAAACAAACACTTTTACTTCACCAGCTGTACTTGTTGGATAAGAATAGTTTTTTTTTTTTTAAAAAAAAAATAAACTTGATCAGTCTTTTTTGCACTCCATCTCACATTTTGCACTTGTTCCATTTTTCATTCCTTGTTTTCAGTTTTCACGTCACCATCACTCCTCTCTTGGCCATGCCCAATTGCTGATTAACAACTAATTACTGGAGATTATTATATTGGTTGTTGATTAGCCTAGATACCCAAAAGTCAGATGGGCCGGCCCAAGGTAGGCGGGCCCCACCCATCAGCTTCTTCGTCGCGAGGCATGAGTCCCGTGAAGTCAAATAAGTTGATGTAGTAAACAGTTAATACAGGTAACCAAAAGTGACAAAAAACAAGGCCTCTATGATCCAGCTAGAATCCCGAGAGGACTTAGAATGGAGATTATCAGAGACAAACCTCCAATCACATACGATTGGAATTAGGTTTTGTCCCCACCGTCCCTCCCTTTCATAAACATCTACATAAGAAGCCACAAAACAGTGTCTCTGTTCTTTCCAATTACTTGATTCAACTCCACTACAATTCACTGTAACCAACACAGCTAGCTTATATTTTTTTTTTTTTTGTGTGGACCTCTCAGGTACTGACTACTGAGGTTTTGTTCTTGCTATACTGATCAGAGCGGAAATATGATCAATTCACTTTGTGGAAGTTCATTGTCCCTCAAGAGTGAGAGTTCATGCAACAAAATGCAACAACCCACCAATTCTTCAAACGAGTCTAAGAAAAATGGGAGCAGCCAGTCTTGTGATCATATAGAGCAGACTACTACTAGTCTAACCCCTCCAATCTTAAACCTTCCCGCGTTCAAATTTGACTTGGACGGAGATGTGGAGGTCCAGTCACCAGATAGTTCCATGTGGGAGTCTTTCTTCTCCGATCAGTTAGACGGCGACTTCATGATCTCTTCTCCGGTGAGGAACATGCCTTCCCCACAAGCTTCTACCTACAACTGCAACTACAACTATGCTCAGGCAATGCAAGGACAGAGTCTCTCAGGCTGTTCACCTCCTCGCTTCTCATCTCAAATCGGAGCATTTACCAGCACCAACCACAAAGGTAAAGGACTCAGTCCCCTCCATAGGGTATATAACTCTCCCAACAACCAGTACATGCAGCCTGTGGAGAATCTTTCGCTTCCAATCATAGAAGAATTCTTGGGAGACTATCAAGGAGATCATCATCATGGACTCGCATCAGGAGGATATTCATCCACTAATAAACTGTCTGATATTGGAAGTTCATCATCAGACTGCTTTGACGTTTCAACTTCAATCCCATCCATTTTGGACAGCTTGACCATGGCAAGTTCTTCAAGATACTGTGGATCATCATCAGTAGTGAACGAAGAATCTTCAGTAGTGCCAAAAGGCTCTCAACTTTCCCAAGAGAGCGACGTGTATCATCAGATGACTGCTTCTCTTTCACAAGCCCTCCAGCAAGAACACCAGCAAGAGAAACAGCAAAAGCAGCAATCCGAACAGCTTCATAGCTTAATGGTGCCTCTTCCCATTGGCACTGAGCAGGTAAAGTCAGTCCTTATTTGATTTTTATTGGAAAGATTTAGGAATGTAAATAAATTATTTAATTATATCATATGTTATGTATGTAAGTCTGAAAATTAGTTTGGAAAAGAAACGGTAAATATAGATACTTTAAATTAATTTAATTCTTAAAAAAGTCAACTCAGTCTTAGAAGGTAATATAAGTAAGTTATGAATTCAAACAATGGTCATGTGTCTGGTTGACTTATTCTACACATGTTTTTGTGTAAGTAGGAGCAAGACAGTGGACTACAACTGGTGCACCTGCTATTAGCTTGTGCAGAAGCAGTGGCCAAAGAAGAATACATGTTGGCGAGAAGGTATCTGCACCATCTGAATCGTGTAGTGACGCCTCTTGGCGACTCCATGCAACGAGTAGCGTCCTGCTTCACCGAAGCCTTAAGCTCAAGGCTCGCAGCCACTTTGACCACCAAACCTAACTCCTCCAACCCTAACCCTTCCTTCGGTAGTTTCCCGCCAAACTCCATAGAAATACTCAAAATATACCAAATCGTCTACCAAGCTTGCCCTTACATCAAATTCGCCCACTTCACCGCAAACCAAGCAATATTCGAAGCATTCCAAGCCGAAGAACGAGTTCATGTCATCGACCTAGACATTCTCCAAGGTTACCAATGGCCAGCGTTCATGCAAGCCCTAGCGGCCCGACCCAGTGGGGCTCCGTTTCTGAGAATAACGGGTGTCGGGCCGAGCATAGAGTCCGTGAGGGAAACGGGTCGGTGCTTGACGGAGCTGGCCCACTCTCTCAACATCCCCTTCGAATTCCACCCCGTGGGCGAGCAACTAGAAGATCTCAAGCCCCACATGTTCAACCGTCGGGTCGGGGAGGCATTGGCGGTTAATTCCGTTAACCGGCTCCATCGGGTCCCCGGTAACAACCTCGGAAATTTACTAGCCATGATAAGGGACCAAGCCCCCAACATCGTAACCCTGGTGGAGCAAGAAGCGAGCCATAACGGACCGTACTTTCTGGGGAGATTTCTGGAGGCATTGCACTATTACTCGGCGATATTTGATTCGTTGGACGCGACTTTTCCGCCGGAGTCGGCGCAGAGGGCGAAGGTGGAGCAGTATATATTTACGCCGGAGATAAGGAACATAGTGGCGTGTGAGGGACCGGAGAGGATAGAGAGGCACGAGAGGTTGGAGAAATGGAGGAAGATAATGGAAGGGAAAGGGTTCAAGGGGGTGGCACTGAGTCCGAACGCGGTGACTCAGTCGAAGATATTGCTGGGATTGTATTCGTGCGATGGGTATAGGTTGACGGAGGACAAAGGTTGCTTGCTCTTGGGATGGCAAGATCGATCCCTAATTGCTGCTTCTGCATGGCGATGCTGAGATAATATACTCATACATACATGGATATTAATTAATTGCATGTGTTTTTTTACCTCCTAAAAACACAAAAGTTAATTTGTTTATTATTATTAATTACTAGTACTTTTTGTGTTTAAGTCTAATTAATTAATTGAAGGCCAGCAAAAAGAGCAACAAAAGATACTCCGGTAACGTAGTCACAGTACGTAGTTGAATTTAATAAATATGTTCCTAAATGTAAAATTCTTTTTTTAATGATGGTAAAAAAGAAAACTTGTGACAAAAGCTCCAAACAATACTCTCTCCGGTCCATTCCATTTTATAAGAGGAATTGATCATTAGGGTTTAAGGTTTAGACTCTAGTTTGTTCATTCATATGATTAAGTTTCTCTGTTGCCAGTGCCATGTTCTGTGGTTTGCGGATGAATTAATCTAATCACATCTTATTAGATTTATTTATTTTTTTCTTTATTTGGCCATCGCTATCAAATTAGATTTCATTCCTTGAACAGAAAAGAAAAATATAAAATAAAATTCTGCATCATGCACACCCCGAGGCTCTAATATAGCTTGCCAACACAACTACCACACGTTAATTAAGAATTATATAGCCTTTATAAATTAAGCAAATCTAGCTAGGAGAAGTTCGTCTTTTTCTTTCATATCGTTAAGGAGATTAATTAGCTTCAGTCTCCAATGGAGAATCCTCCTAATATTTTAAAAGGAAAATAGAATACTCTTCCTAACTTCTAAAATATCATAGGGTCTCTGGAAATACTTTTGTAATACCCTAAATTTTGGGATTGGAGGCTTGAGAATTAGCCTAAATTGAGTGAACTACTAAGCTCCGATTTAGTAGATGCCCCAAATCTATTCTTTAATATTCCTTATATCTTTGGGGCATTAAAAAAAATAAAATGATTAATTTTGAAGAAAGTGATTATGCTTACGGTGAAATTGCCTATGAGGCAGTGAGTTTGTTATATGATTTTGTATGACTGAATGATGAGAAAAAATTATGAAATTTTACATAGTGAAAGTAGACATCCTAAGCTTTAATTTGATAGATCATATGACTCAATTAGAGATATATACAAAAAGATATTAATTTTTGAAGTCAGCATAGAAAAACTGTAAAGTTTCTGGAACAGCATACCAAGATTGAAATTCTGGGAATTTTGTGATTCCATCTAGCAAAATTCTATATTTTCCTTTGAAACTAGACTCAATAAGGGTTCTATAGACTTTAGAATCACTCCAATTCTATTTTTCTAGAATTAGTTATGATTTTTCGAAGTTTCGATATAAATCTGCCAAAACTTTGTAAAAATCCGAAATTGGGAAAAATAATTAATTAAAAAGGGATATGATATAAAGTGATCATCTCCTTCATGACGATATTTCAGATGTGAAGAGAGAGGAGGAGAAAAATTGTAGAGAGATATAAATCCGAAATTGGGAAAAATAATTAATTAAAAAGGGATATGATATAAAGTGATCATCTCCTTCATGCTCCCCAAAACTGACGATATTTCAGATGTGAAGAGAGAGGAGGAGAAAAATTGTAGAGAGAGAAAATGAGGAGGAAAAACTTATAAAGGTAAGTGATTTCTTCGGTAAATCGGTTCCTACTGTGTATAACTCCGTTCCTAAGCTTCCTTTTCATATGATTTAAGGTTTGGAGGCTCAAATGTGGATGTTGAGCACCTAGGGTTCAGCCATATCAAGGGAGAGCCAGTGGGAGTTTGAGGTAACTTCCAAACCTTTGTATATTGACTATTCTGGCTGCTATGGACAATTTAATTGGTGAAATTTAGCCGGATTGTCCTTTGTTTCAATTTATGGAAATGGGTTGGCCTAGGTGTTATGCTCCCCAAATTGATACTAAATGGTAGTTGTAATCTAATGGAATAGTCAATAAAGTGATTAGGAGTAGAAAGGAATGCGTTTACGGAGCCGAAATCGCAAAACCCCGATTTTCCCTGGAAAACCCATATATTTCGGCCAGGGCTGTAAATGGGCCTTAGAGTTGGATTTTCAATTATTTGATGGTTCCATTGAGTTCATGAGGGAAAATTAGGTGGGGTTACAGTTGGCAACTTTTTCAGAAAAGGCCAAAAAAATATAATTACGAAAACGCCCTTGAAACCCTTAAAGTAGGGCTGCCAAGGGTATTTTTATAATTTTACATTGAATTTGATAATTCTGAATCCGAAAATGGATTCATTGGGTGAAAATATGTAAAAATAGCCTATGTCAAAATTTTGGGAAAAGTACAACTGGACCGGGTACAGTGGGGCCGGGCTGGGTCTATGGGGGTATTTTAGTAATTTTTCAAGATAAACTCATAAATCCCTAGAAACACTATGGAAGTGTCTAAATAGTACATTTGACATTGTATGATCAAATATGAAGCCCCGAGCTGTTTGTACGTAGATCGAGGCACACGTTTCGAGGCGGAAAAGGTTTAAGGTAGGGGACTTATCTTATTTGTATGTATTTAATATCTTTGCTTGTGTAGTGATGTATGTGATTGTTTTACTTGATTGTGTAGAGCATACTTGAATAAATGAAGCTCTATTTCTATTTTTGATGTGGCCATAGTTTTGTTACATGAAACATTGAGCATGCAGAAATGTCATTATGGAGCATGCATCTAGATAAAGCTAACATGTCATACACAGCATTAGAGCCGGTAATATGGGCTCAACCCGCGGGCCCACGGGTTTTGACGGGTTAGGGTTGGGAAAATCCCAACCCGCAAAAATGCGGGCCGCACAGGCCCGCACCGCATAACCCGCGGGTTAATGCGGGCCAACCTACGGGTTGGCGGGTTGGCCCGCAAAATTTTTTATTTTTTTTTACATATAAAAATTTTATAAAACTTATAAGTTTTTCACTCTTATCTTGGTACCTCTCAATCCAAAGAGAAAAAATCTTAGCTTCTTTCCTTCTTCTTTAAACAAAATTATTATATATTGGTTGCTTGAGGATGAGTTTATATTTTATTTATAAATTTTAACAAATTTGATAACTTTATCTCTTAAATTTTAGATTATGTTTTTAAATTTTTATAAAAGCAATGATTGATACTAGGAAGGTAAATTTAATTACTCGTATATATGTGTCTCATATTTTCAATCCTTTTTAAAAAATATGAATTTTTTTTTTCAAAAAAAAAAATGCGGGCCTGCGGGTTGGCCCGCAACCCGCACACTGCGGGTTAGGGTTGGCATTTTGCCAACCCGCAAAAGTGCGGGCTGCACAGGCCCGCACCGCGCGGGCCGCTGGTTGGTGCGGGCCAGCCCGCAACCCGCGGGCTGGCCCGTATTCCCAGCTATACACAGCATCTATCATGCATGCATTATGGTATCTGTTTCCTATTGAAATTCTCTCGAATCTCACCCTCCCCTACCAACAATTTAGATAGGAGAAGACAAAAGATATGTTGAGAGCAAAGAAGAGAACTACACGAGAGGATTGCAATGGCGGAACGAAATCAGGAATATGTCTCCATTTCACTGGGACGAATTTAGAAACTCAAGTAGCCCTGTGCGGCTACAAGGTTTGTAACTATTATGTGCAAATCTCTATAAAGAATTTCTGTAATCATGCTCATATTATCAGTATATTTATGTTATTCCTGTGTTGCCCACCGAACCGCATATCATTTTCTGCGAATACTCTGGTAAAGGTGAAGTTAAAATATGGGCATGACAACTTTGATAGAATGACTTCTTTATTTCTTGTTATCCAAAACTATTAAGTTTGTTTTTTTCGCCTGATCTATAAAGTGGAATTTAAACATTGTCAAGTTTAATTAAGGCTGTGTTTATTTTTTCGAGAGACTTCGAATTTAGAAGCAAAAGAAACAAATGATTTTCTGAACATAGAAATATGATTCCTCAAGCTTAACAACTTCCCTTTAACTTTTCTACCACCTTGCCTCCCCCCCCCCCCCCCTAAATTTGTGCACATTTATCCCTTAATAACCTATGAGCCTGTCACTAAATCGCCACTGTTTTCCTTCTAGTTTTGCTAAACACAGTAATATTGAGAAAACACTTGATTATTTTTCCCAGGCATTATTCGATTTTCCTTATATCATTATAAAGCACATAAAAAATTTTGTTAAAATAACAAAAAGGAAAATTCGCAATCACCCATCTCTTGGAATTATAGGCCATGTTTGTATTTATCTAAAAGCATATCATTATTTTACTTAAAAACACGGAATAGAGAAGTAACTATCAACAAGATTGAGTCTAACAGAAATGACTAATTTCTTACCATGTGACGAATCATAATTCAAATCCCTATTAGGAGGAATGCAATATTTAGTGTTCGTTTGGAATAGCTTATTTTAGAACAATAAGTGCTTATATATCGTGATTCACGGTATACGAGATAAGTATGTGAGAGAAGTTTTATCTCGGCTTGTGTAATAAGGACTTATTATCAAAAAATAAATGATACCAAACACATGCTTAGTATTTGAAAGTACGAAGATACCCGTAGTTGAGAGAGAGAGAGTTTTATCAGGCTTAGTTTGGAATACTG
Organism: Inga oerstediana; assembly: GCA_963210345.1. Lineage (NCBI taxonomy): Eukaryota > Viridiplantae > Streptophyta > Magnoliopsida > Fabales > Fabaceae > Inga > Inga oerstediana. Next base: position 6,416,499 of record OY723401.1, read on the forward strand.
CAGCCTATCACTATGAAATTATCTTGTGTGGTGGCCAGATAAGCAATGTGGGATTTTTGTCCCACATGCTAAGATATCAAAGCGCGCAAGTTTCCAGGTCGATGTTCTGACAAAATGTCTTCCTCATAGTGCAGCCACTCGCGATGATTGAGGCCAATGAGATCTCACACTTGTTAATACCCTTCCGAATGCTTAGTTTAGATCTTTAGTGATGACGTGAAACGATAATGTCAACAATACAATGTACATCAAGATTTTAGGACCCTTCACATCCGCTAATATTGTCCCTATGTGGGAAATCAAATTTACTTAAATTGTCACGTAACTCCAATTCAATGCTTAAGAAAGGGTTATGTATATAATAATATTGATGATTTCATCATTGCCATTACAGAACACTGTTCAATGTCCTCAGAACAGAGATCATGAAAGTTTCTGTATGTTACATATTATACAAGACTTTTACAACACGCCCATTTTTATAGAGCAAACAAAACTATCACAGACAAGTCAGGAATATTCTCCGACAAACATTGTCTTTCCAGCTACTAAGCATTTCCGCGATCTCAGAGAGATCCCAGCATCCAGAAGGCAAACCTCAGCAGCTTCACTCTGGATGATGATGGATTCTCACAATATTGAACATCCACATCTTGGGACCCCATCAACATCTTTCTCCGCTCAAACCAGCGAAAGAAAATTTTAACATTCAAACAAAAACAGAGACTTATGCATGGACAAATTTTAGAAGAAAGTGGTTCCTGATACTACGCTTCATTATATTCCTACAGTTAATAGACACTCATCTCTCATAGCTGATGCTTGATAGCATCTGAAGTAAATTGTCATTCATTAAAAATAAACAGACAACATTCACACAAAATATTTCAGAATGAAGTGTACCTGCTTTTGCTTGAGCCAAAGGTGGCTGGACGACAACATGCATGGTGATAACCCCACTAGAAAGCTCACCAAAAGGCGCTCTACATTGACCAACTGTCTTGTTGTTTTCCAAAACATATCCAGCGCTTATAAGTTTTATGTCATTAGCTGCCTTTGGTATCATCTTCTTATCTAAGAACAATCAGAACAACAGATTCCAATTCAGGTATGGTAAAATATGAAACACACACAAGGGAGATGAAAACAAAACAAGAAGAAAATAAAATAAATGTTAACAACGGAATTATGCAATGTCCAGAATAATACAGATACAGAATTGAATCACATACTAAATAGTGATGCAATCCAACCCCAACATGCTTTATCTACTTAAATTGGTCATCAGCAATTTAGTTCAAGGTCATTGCTGGAAACAGAACATCATGACTCCAAACAGAGTGATGCTGACAAAATGCATTACAGGGGAAGAAGTAAAATTCAAACAATCGCAAAGACCCGGTCACCTGAAGACTTTAGGTGTGTGTTATCAGATTTTTCATTAAAAGATGACAGGGAACTTTTCTAAGAGACCCAATCATCTAGTGCTGAGTTATGAAAAAATTTTCACTTGTCGCGTTCTTGATGAAACCAGACATATTTTCTCCTGCATTGCAGAGTCTAAGGAATGAGCCACATTATTCAAAATTTGATAATATTGCAGCTTACTATAAATTTTATTATACATATATATTGATATATTGATACTTGGCAGCAAACAACTTAAAACTCTATTGATCTTTTTCATACCTTATATAGCTTATATTATGGTAGCAATTAAACAGCCATATAATTAATAATTTCCGATATTTAAAATACAGCACAGATGTCATGGCCAATCTTCAAAAACCAATCAGTCCAAACCAGTTGATACTTTCAACTAAGCACTCTATTTTTGAGGAAAAGGTCTTGTATTAAGATCTCAGCCTACCACAGCACCTTCCATCATTTCATGCTGATTCCACAATAGCTTAAATACCCCACCTTTTCTTTGTTTCTTTCTTTCTTTTCTCTCTGTCAATAATTAAATACCTCTTCTGCATTATAGGGTGACGAAAACAAGAGGGGGGGGGGGATTAAGTGATCTCTATGCATACCTCCATACCCCACCTTTTCTTTGTTTCTTTCTTTCTTTTCTCTCTGTCAATAATTAAATACCTCTTCTGCATTATAGGGTGACGAAAACAAGAGGGGGGGGGGGATTAAGTGATCTCTATGCATACCTCCATAATTAAACACGCTGAAATAATTATGGTATTATTATTAATTCTTTTTCTTCTTTCCTTCTCTCAATCACTTTTAGCCAATGAAGAAACTCCAATTAAACTACTCCCTCCAGTTCTTTTTATACGCAACTTTTATCCTTATTGCATAAAACGAACTGACAGTTAAGATTAGTTGAAAACAATAAATGTGTAAAAAATGTCATGTTTCTTCCAAATATGCCCCTATTTATGAAAAGAGCATAGGAGAGAGAATGAGTAACAAATATGAGAGAGTATGAATATAAAATAATAGAGAGAATGTATAATAAATGAGTTAATGAAAGATAATTAGTGGTGAATGGGAGATAATTAATATAAAGATGTGTATTTAATAAGGGTAGAAAAAGAAAAAGTAGTTTAAATTTTGAAACACAAGGAGAAAGTTGCTTATAAAAAGGACCAACACTAAGAGAGAAAAAGTTGCTTACAAAAATGACCGGAGGGAGTATCCAACAAAATTATAAGCACCTGGTAATCCCAAAGAGACATGCCAATGTGAAGGCCAGAAAAAAGGGCAAAATACACAGCAATATTACCCTGTACATCCCTTTAATGCAGATTTGGTCTAAAGACTTCTTTGATGTGATTTCATCACAAGTTTTCATTAAATTGAAGTTAAAAGCATTAGGTAAACATAATCAATCTAGTCTGCCTTCTTTAAAGTATTCAGAAGAAACTTAAACATCATAGCCTTTGTCATTCAATGCAGTTAACTACATAGGGTAAGAGGTAATTGGTTTTCTTCCTATTGAGCCAAATACAATGACATAAAATTCCTTGTATATTACAGGATAACATTATTCGATGAACAAGAAATTAATCTGGCAATAAGTGTCACAGTGAAGTCAATCTTGATGAATTTATTACAGAAAATTAGAGTCTTCAGCCAAATCAGAACTGATGCGGTGATAATTCTCAATATTTCCATATATTTCAGAACGTAAACTTAGTATCCCACTCATTATTGGCTTAATTGGGTGTAAATGCGTATTAGCTCTTCAGCAGGTCTTTCTTCCATAAAAGGAAATAGTTCTGCAGACTAATTGAATTCCATCCTCAAAAAACAAATCGAGTTTTGGCAAATGTCGCCTTGCCTTGTTTGCATGGCTCTAGCTTTGCAACTCTTTCTACCAGCTATCACGCACTAAATTTTTCCCTAAGGCATCCTAGAATCTCAATTTGCAGGTAGAGGGATAAGAACAAGTCAATATTGCAAGTATCCGTAAGAGTTTCAGTACCAACTGCATTCTGTTTACACAGAAAATGTTTTATGCAAAAAACTGTCATTTATGGAAAGAAGTATGTATTGTCATGTATGTTAACCCGGTTTTTTAATTGGCATGCACAATAAACACAATCTGTTCACCAACACGTCAACCAATTTAAGAGTACAGGACGTGTAGTTTTGCCAAAATGAATCCTAATAACACCTGCATATTTTCTTAAGAAGTCTTCAGAATGAGATTTGTTCAATTGGCTGACAGGAAATGTGATCAGACATCCTTTGTTCATCAGAAACTGCTATATTATCATAAATGTAAATAGCCTTGTAATAAAATCCTCTAAAAGTAGGACCACTCACGCCAGACAACTTGAAGCATTTTCTATCATGTTTAATTATCATTCTGAAATACCGTTCATGAACATCCAACAATTTATAAATAAAAGCAAGTGTAGCTGATAACCTTTTGGCCATTCTGCAAAAATTCTTTCCTTTAGCATGGCTACAGTAGAAGCTGGCGAGTAGCGAAAGGGCCCAATATCTGAACCATCGTAGATACGGAACTGAAGCTCCACCAAGTCTTCCTCCGGCATCTGATTGTTTTAATCGATTGAAATGGCGTACAAGACGGTACCACCACCCTTGGACCAAAACTATTCCCTCAAAATCTGCATACCCCTGCAACCAAACAGACCGATAGATGAAATACTCTTTTAATTTTTCTCCTGCAAAAGTTGAAAACGGGCAGAATTACCGAGTACCAGGCAATTCCGAATCTATTCGACAAAACGTAATTGAACCAAATATAATCATTGAGAAAAGGGGAGAGAAAATGCCTGATTAAAAAGAATTTCAAACAAGATAATACCTTGAATGAGAGAGTAATAGCGAGAAACGGAGACTGGAGCTGATGGGTTATGAGAGATGTTTGAAGAAGGAAAAATTTATTGGCATCAGAGAGAGAACCCTAGAGCCCCCCCATATTGACGCGTTCCTTTAATTTTTTCCTTTTTCGCTTTGAGGTTTGAATCGATGATGGGGCTTTTGTCAAACAAAGCAATCTTCTTGGTCTTCCATTTTTAAAATTTACGGAAGAATTCAGCTTTTTATTGCACCGAAGCTTGAAAAAAAGACGAAGAAGAAAAAGAAGTGAGATTTGGGATTTGGAATCTTGGAGGCGTCAGTGAATAGAGTGGGAAGGTAATGAGTTAGGAGTGACAGAGGAGAATCCTGTTGGCGCGTAAAGGTGAATATCTAAACCCATCAAAGCAGGCTCGAATTTAACGGACGGGAAGAAATGATCAGGGCAGTTACCATGCTGGTGTTAATTAATTCGTTGGATTACCCGTTTTTGCTAGCGGCCTTGTAATTTTTTGTTTTTTTCAGATCTGTCTGTACCAATAATTATTCCTGGATTTTTATTGAGAGAAAATAGATTTCAAAATTAAAAAAAGAGTGCGTGAAAAAAGAGAATAACAGAACTTTTTTGCCAACGGAAATTACAGTAAAATAAACAATTTAAGTGCAGTAATTCAGATTTTGTTTTATAATTTGATGACAAGAATATAAGCAAAACATAATTTTAATTATTATTATATATATAAGGTACATATTTTGGGTTATTGACTCACCGTTCGTTTCGTGGCAATATATAAGAGGACGATCGGTGGACCAAAAATATAAAAAAAGAGGAGAATCGTTTTCAGGTACTAATTTGGGCCTCATGAGCAGCCCACGTTCGTTGCGCCCATTAAGTATAGCTCCTAAGTTAAAGACAAGAAAAATAGGCCTTACCAGAACCAGTAAGCATGCAATTCATATTTTAATGTTAACGAAAAATTACATTCTGATTAGAGTCCATTCGAATTTGTTACTGTATAAAAAAATAATGATGATTTATAAATATTTACTTTATTTTGATATAGTTTATAAATGTTTTTATGAATACGTTTTAAATTATGAGACTTGTCATGTTTTAAAAGCAATACAGAAAATTTTATGCTTAAACTCAGCGTATCTGATATATTAATTTTAAAATACGATCACTTGTGAAGACAGGATAGGTATACATTCTTTGGAGTATTTTATGCGAGAATCTTTAATAGACGCTTAATATATTATTTTGTAATTTAAAATTGATTACAATATTTTTTTTTTCTGGTTAAAAAATCTTTGATTGGTTAGTTTCATTTTGAATACGGGGGCAGCAACATAAAGGCCCGTTTGGTACGGTGGAATTATTGGTGGTGGAAATGGAATTAAATCTTAATTCTATCAGATTGTTTGTTTGGTATAATGGAATTGGAAATTTTTTCAATTCCATGTGGAAGCTAAAATGCCTCAATTCCACCAAAATGGGTTCCATCTGAAAAGCCAAGATTTATGATTTCATCTTCCCATTTCCCACATTGCCCTCTCTGCCTTTTCAATTATCACTGCCATGCTTCGACCACGCTTGATGTTGCATTTATTCCTCTGCCTTTCACATCACCACCAGCGAGCACGATGAAGATGCGGTGCCAACGATTGAAGAACGGACGAGTTGCAGACGACGGTGGCGATTCTTCAAAGACCACCACCGCCTGATGGCAACCTCGACCAACTGACAACGACGACCTTTGGCAACCTGTGATGTCAACCTCCGGTGACCAACGGCGGCAATCTCCGACGAACCCCTCATCAGATTTAAAGTAGTGGTGGAGTTTGATGGTGACCCTAAGCCGACAAAGAAGACGAATCGATGTCTTGCAGGACCACTGTGAACGACGACTTCGTCTTTGATTTCTCCGGCTCCATCACTATCACTAACGGGAAGATTGTGTTCGTCTTCAACTGTTCATCAAATTCTCCAACTAGATCTGCAACTTTGTTCATCATAATATGTTCATGGATTTTGTAGATTTGTGTTCAAGTTTTGCTTTGATTTGACTTTTTGTGATTTGTACTTCCCAGATTTGTGTTCAAGTTTTGTGGATTTGTGTTTCAATTTCTAAATTTTTGTTCATGGTTTTGATTGGCTGAGGTTTGGTTACGTGGGTGGTCAGAAGTTATGGTAGAGGAAGAAAGAGGGCTTTTTTTAGGGAAAAAAAAAAGTATAGGGGCATTTTGATATTTTTAGATAAAAATAAGGTTTCATTTCCATATATATCAAACATACTTTTAAACCTCATTTACATATCAATTTCTATCGAAATCAATTCCAATATTCTAAACCGACCCAGCCGGCCCAAAAGAGAATACATGAGCCCTCTTGCAGCGACCTTGCTAGCTAGCCACCTATGCGGTTAAAAAACTGAAACTACAGATGTAAACAGGGGTCAACAAAGAATAAGACACTTCTACCGCTTAAACCCATATTTTCCGCTTTACTTAAATAATTAATAAATTGCAAAATTCGTGGAAAAAGAAACACCTTTCTCATACCAAACAAAGCCTACTCCTTATATAGCCCACATCCAACGCCGTTTCTTGGTGGTCCCATAAGAATATATAGTTACCCCAATAATAATGATCAGTAGTTTGCTCTCTACCCCAAATAACAGAACAATAAAAATTTGGATGTTGATTCCTTTTAGGGGTATTTGCTGACCAAAGCATCAATCTCTTGCTTTCACTGTTTAGTTCATTGGCTACTATTATTACTAGGAACTATCCAAAGCAGAGACAACGCAGCAATATGCAAGATGTACCATAAAATAAAACAAGAGCGGGAGGGAAAAAAACATATATATTTTTTCATTTTACTTTGATCTTCTTTACAGAGGAAGTAGGGTAAAGCAAAGCATCACAAAACCAAATATTACCCTCAACGAGCAAAAAATGAAAACTTGGAAATGAAGTAACAGAAGGACCGATAGAAGAAGTCAGCAGAACACAGGGGAGAATCGGAAAAAGACGACGAGCCGTGGTGGTGCTGAGAGATAGCAAAGTGTGTGTCTGTGTTAGGAAGAAGGCAAAAGTAGCGTAGGTGATCTCTAAAGCCAGAGAGCGCCGGCTTCTTTGAGGAGAGGGACGAGGGTGCCATTGATGTGGCAGGCCATGACTCTGTCCATGGTGCCGACGAGCTTTCCGCCTATGAAGACCACGGGGAGGACGGAGGAGCAGCCGAGAAGCCTCATGAGGGCCCTCTCGAGCTCCTTCCCTCTGGGGTCCTCGTCAAGTTCGTGCACTGTGGGGTTCACTCCCATGCCGCAGAAGAGCCTCTTGATGGCGTGGCACATGCAGCACGTGCTTATGCTGAATATCACCACCGCGTTCTCCGACGCCATCCTCTCTATCGTCTCCAGCGGGTCTCCCACCACCACCGCCGTCACATACCCACCCCACGACGCCTCCGTCTGATAATGCATTTTCACGTATATATATGTGTACTATGTATGTAAATGAAGATGCTCTGCTCTTGAGAATGAGAGGGCTGAGTAGTGAAGCTAGCTGGTGAGTGAAGAGAAGTGAAGTGAGAGTTGCTATTTATAGAGGCTGAAGCGCATTGTGAGGATAATGTTGCTCTGTTTTTTTTTAACAAAAATAATAAAAAAAAAGTTTGTTACACTCTTTCTTTACTCTTTCGTAGTCGTCACCTTATGCAAGCAAGAGAGAGAAAGAGGGTGGTGACGACTTTATGTGTGATTTTGCCTCTTTTTTTTAAAAAAAAATTGCTAAGTGATTAGAAGATTTGGAGTATTAGATTAGGCTTGGGACAGGCAATTTTTGGGGTAATGATTGTGTTGGGGGAGCAAGGGAGATGTGAATAATTCTATAAGAATACGACTAAGAAGTAATGGAAGGAAATTAATTAAAGGCACTAATAATATTGTTAGGAGAAAAGAGAGAGTAGTTAAGGTGAAGGAATTGAGAGAGAGAGAGGACAGGCTTTTGCAGGATGGAGAGAGGTTGTTGGGTAAGAAACTGCAATGCCTTCTGGTTCGTCGTCCTTATTGTTGGTCCTACCCACTGATCATCATACTTCACTTCCATTTTTCTCTTTTATCTCTATGCTAATTCTTGGACCTTACCTTCTTCCATAAAAAGACTTAACTACTTCCAGAATTTAGACTGGTCTATTATGTATATTATGGATTAATTAGGGCCTTATGTGCTTGTTAGGGAAGAAAGAAAAAATGCTTTTCTAAGTATTTTTTTATAAGTCAAGACAAAAATCTCCTTACATACTTATCTTGAATGTCATAGAAATACTTCTAAAAAATTAAATCAAACCAGCACTATATATACAAGAAATTAATTTTCAATCACAAAGTATTGTTCAGAAGAAAAGAAGTAGCACGTATAAAAAAACAAGGGTAAAGGTGCATTCAGCACCCCGAACTATTTTTGGAGGTGCAATCAGCACCCTAAAGTATTTAAGGGTGCAATCAACACCCTAAACTATTTTTTGGGGTGCAATCAGCACCCTAGAGTATTTAAGGATGCAATCAGCACCCTAAACTATTTTTGGAGGTGCAATCAGTACCCTAATGTATCAAAAATGGAACAATTGCACCTTTCACTAATAGAATGCTAACTCCGTTTGCTAAAGTTCAAATTTTTAGAAGTGCAATTGCTCTATTTTTACTACATTAGAGGCAAAATTGTAGCCTTAAATACTGAAAGAAAATAGTGTGTTAGCAAACGGAGTTAATATTTTGTTAGTAAAAGGGTGTAATTGTTCCATTTATAATACATTAAGGTACTGATTGCATCTCCAAAAATAGTTTAGGGTGCTGATTGCACCCTTAAATACTCTAAGGTGCTGATTGCACCCTAAAAAATAGTTTAGGGTGCTGATTGCACCCAAAAAATAGTTTAGGGTGCTGCTTGCACCCTTAAATACTTTAGGGTGCTGATTGCACCTCCAAAAATAGTTCAGGGTACTGGATGCACCTTTACCCAAAAAAACAATACAGAGGAGTGCATGAATTTGATAAAGTAGTTAATTGCCCGTGCCAATAATTAATTAGTGAACAGGAATAGGAGGCACATGCTGGGCTGCGATGGCTCTCACAACACGCATGCTTCATATATGCCTAGATATGTACGCAGCATGTTCGCTCTTGTACAGCCTTCTTTGCACTAATATAGCACCAACACACACAAACCAGTGTGACCATTGATTTAGAGTTTTTAAATAACAAGCCAATCGGCTTTAAAAGAAGCACACAAACCTCATAATTAATAATATTGATAGTAATAGTATATTATATTGTCTCTGTGGTCATAGCTAGAGATTGTTATTCACAGACTGATGATAAATGTACATATAAATATCCGTACGTATACAGCGAAAGAAGGTTACTCTTTTTGTTATTTGGGGTCGCAGCTAGCTAGGCCCTTTTGGTACAGCTTGGAAGGGAAGAAACAAAGAAAGAAAGAAGAGACAGACATACAGCGAGAGAGAGAGAGAGGGGCATGTTATGGTATGGGGGTGAGACAGAGAAAGAGAGATTCATGGGCGAAGAAAAAGATAATGATATTATTCGATTATGCTTGTCGGCTTCCCTTTCCTGTCCCTTTGCTTTTTCACAGACCTTCATATTATGTGTCTGTGACGTTTGTGTATATGTATGTGAGTATAATACAAAGGTGACATCATATATATATATATATATAGTTGGATAGATTGACCAAAATGCCATTGTTTATTTCCATTTTTCTTTCGACTGAAACCCTCCATGGCTGTGTTCAATAAAGCCTGCGTCTAAAACACACTGGATCCGGCTCTCTCCTTTCCGGTGTACCCGAAATGCTTTTAAAAAAACTTCAAATGCCATAACAATGACTGTGATGAAGTGCGTACGGTATACCAAATGGAACTATTCCTTTTCGTTTCTTCACATATTCTTTGACCAATTTTTTTTTTTTGTTGGGCAAAATCTAGTGGTGGGAGATCAGCTTTATGGTCAAAAGTAAAACAGACAGTTCTAAAAGAACTAGTAATTACTAATTAGTAATGTAAATCTTCGTTTCCGAATGGGTCTGATGCTGAAATGGGGTCCTGAAGCAAGTACATGGTGGATAATTAATGCTTTAATTTTATGTGATTAACCCAGAGAGATTGGTTTTGCCATTAATGAGGAGACAAGGCAAAAAGATGTGGGGACTGGGAAGTGTGATGAGACTGTAAGTATTTGGTAAACATTCAAACCATGGTTTTAGAAGTTATTTTTCGTAAGTCAAGATAAAATTCCTCTCACATACTTACCTCGTAAATCGTAAAGGTTATTTTCAAAAGCTAATCCAAACAAACACTTAGTGACTGACAACTTTAAGTGAAGCGTCTCATCAGAGTAAGGCCAATCGAACTCACTTTCTTGAGTTCTTCTTTGCATTAAGATGCCCAGCTTGTTTTTATGACTGGATCCCAATAAGATAAAGCAAAATAAAGGGTAGGTTGGAAATGTACAGAAAAGAATATGAGCTTCTATTTCATGCTAATAAAGCATTTGAAACTTTGAGTTCAATATGCTCATTTGACTGACCCAACCATATGGAGAGATTTCTTACGGGGATATGACATCATCCAAACATATGAGTGTTATCCTCTCGCTCACTTATATGGATCCACTTTGACTAAGGTTGCTTCAACTTCTACTCATAATGATGATTAAAACCAAGCTCAGGCACTAATTAATGTTGTTTCCTGCTTTTTGTTTCCTTTCATTAGTTCTATAACAAAGTCACCATTAGAGTTTTTTTTTTTTGCTTAAAGTCACCATTAGAGTTTGTCTAGTATATTAAAATATCTTCTCCAAACAATAAAGACACATTCCTCTTTAATTACATCGGTTTTTTTGACCTTGTTTAATTACATTGGTATGAACTTAATACAAATGTAGATCCTTATAATAAGTAATGACAGTTAAAATATCTCATTCATCTCGTACAGAGAATAAATTTTAGAAGACTACTACTTTGTATCTTATTATAAATCACTTATACCTAATTCTCGCAAACTAAGAAAAATATTAAATGGATAATTTTTTTTTTTATATATTTGCCCTTATTTGAAGGGTACATATTTTCTCTCATATCTTTTTATCTATCTCCATTTACATCTCCATCGATCTCTCTTCTCTCTTTCCTATATGCCCAACCACAAGGTGAATAGGGGTAAAATTGATAAAACACCGTTTACTTCCCTATAAGTGACTTATATTTTAAACACAACTTTTCGGATACAAGTCAATTATAATAAAGCACTGAGTGGTAATTCATTTAACCAAGCAGATTATAGTTATTAATCTCTATCTAACCATAATACTCCTTCAGTTCTTAATATAAAATATAATTAGCGAGTTGATCTTATCCCTAAATATAAAAATAAAGTTTTTGTATTTGTTAATATTTTTCTAATTTACCCTTATTGATACTATCTCAATAATAATTAAGGAAGAATGGACATGAGAAAATTAAGAAAGATGATTAGGATGTCTTAAAAAAAACATATTGTTATATTAACTAACTTAAACAATTTTTTTAATTTCATCAAATTAAATAAATATATCTTATATTAATGACGGATAGAATGAGTATAATATAAAGCTGTGGTCTTGATCGTTATCACAAAATCCCAAGCAAATTGGAGGGGACATGTAAGATTTGATATGGAGTCACAACACAGTGATGGGGAATGGAAGAGTAAGGTGAAGTGATAAATGGCGAATGTTGGGGAAGGCAAAGGCAACAGAAACATGTCGCCGCACAAAGGCAGCGGCACTGCCCCATTTCTCTGCTCACGAGAACTGTTCAAAATGATAGGCCAACGCATTGCGTGTCGGCCATTTCCTTCCTCTCTTTTTGTTTCCTCATTTGCGTAATGAAGCAACCACATTATTATTCATTTGGGTTTGAAAAAAAAGGGGAGAAAAGTCAGAATTTTGTGTAGAGAAATCAAAATCCTCAATAGAACACATGCAGATATACTATAATGATGCTATACTTCACGCAGGGCACCGCGTTAATTACTATGTTTCAGTAGGGTATGGCTATCAATAATTTCAGTAGTTATAGTGTTGGTGTGTGTGTGTATTTATATATTTAGGTAATTCCATTTACGTCTAAAATGATGGACTCAGATACGGTGCTCCATGATGATAAGCTAGTAAGTAGTAAGACATGAAGCATGATCAAGATTCATGGTCCTAGGTTGCGAATAAAATAGCGAGCAATGATGTGTGGGAGTATAAGGATGTCTCATGAGAGGCAAGAAACATAGAAACATGAGTCTGTGTAGAGGGTATAATACTGATTAGGATGTGGGATTCACGGTCTCTGGGCCTCATGAATGCACTTAAAATTTGAATTCTTTTCTTTTGGATTTAAGGCAGACAAGGAAGCACGCTCTCGAATACTTTCTCTGTCTGTGTGTGAGAGAGAGAGAGATACGTAGAAAAATCAAATGGGGTGTGTTATTGAGATGATTCATGGGTCTGACGCAAAACTCCTTTTTTGCAGGTTATGCATTATGAAATAAGAGGACAAAAGGAAACCTTCCTTTACAAACACCAAAACTGTGGTTGATGCAGCCGTTAAAGTAAAAGACAAGGATGACGGCTTTTCTCAGCCTTTGTTCCCCGAGCTGACGTTTCACCAACGTTGACCGCTTTTAACCTCTCTCTCTAATGTAATTTTTAATATTTGTGTCCTTCTGTTTGTCATTTTCACTTTGAACAGCAATACCATACAATACCCACCTCCCAAGAACTCAGCAATTAAGTTCCCTTGTTATATATCATCCTCACCACACAACGGGGGGCTTCAACACCCAATGCTTCTTGTTCCTCTTATTTTTAGGAGCAGTCCATTATATATACTTGTAGTGAGCAATACTCGACTTTTCAGGACTAAAAAAGTAAATAAAGAAGAAACGCCATTTCTAATTTTGTAGCTTTTGAAGAGAGACAAGAAGGTGTATCGGTATTGGGATCAGACGGTGCTTTTGTCTCGCATTGTGTCTCCACACTGTCATTCAAGTTAAGGGCATGTCTGTCTGTTCCCTCTGTACTTGTTTGCCTACCAACATTTACATATCCTCTTTGAACACTCCATCCTCTTGCTTTAATTTCATTCCTTCACTCTGCAGATTAAAATGGTGCTTTAATGAATTTATTGCAGAGTGAAATTAAAGAAGGCTAGCTAGCTTCTGTGTCGTAGTTACCAGTAGTGTTAAATACGTGCAGGAACGTATGCATGCGCATGCTATAGTATGCTCGTAAATCCTTGGACAGAGAGGCAGCTTCTTTTGAACTTCGTAGTTCAATGGAGTCTAAAAGGAACTTTTTCATCTCTTGTGAAGCTTAAAGGCTCTAGCTACGGTTCTGTTTGACCGGTGCACTGGAAGAAAGTATGAGAGAGAAACTAATTATATAAATGTACATATCTTTGTGGGTGACTTGACTTGTGAGAAAAAGATGGATCACGCTCGAGTATATTATATCTCCAACAGTAGGAAAAACTTGAAGCTTTAGTTGCGTTGCTGTATCAGCTTTTTGTCTCCCAAGCGTTCTTTTTGGTAATGCCGATATATACACGGGATTAAAATGTGGTACTACGCACTTGTAAATAATTAAACTAATTAACCCTTCCATCAAACCAAGTTATAATCCCCAAATTCATGGGAAGTCTCATCTTAATCGTATGGTTGACTAGAGATAGGAAAAGATGAAGGGATGTCATCTTCACGGGCTGAAGCTGACGCTCCACCACGGACTACTAGCAGGTAAAAACATCAGTGCTAATAAACAAATGAAAAGTGATTAATGTATTTAGGACATAATTGTCTTTCACAGCCCTAGGCCAAGCCCCAATTATGGACTCTTCTCACCCTCCGACCCACCACTTCTCACTGTAGTCACTCTTACCCTTGATTGGATGGGAAGAAAAGTTGGGAGGAAAGAAAATGAGCAGAGAAAAATAGAAAGAAAATATTATCACTCTTTTTACTTGGATTAGTGAGAGAAAATTGGGAGAAAAGAAAATGAAAAAATATTTGATGACTAAAATACCCTTACCCATATATTAAAATAATCATATTTAAAATTAAATTAAATATCACAATGACGAAATCATTGTAATACTAACATCATCAAATAATTTAAAATAATAAAGATATATTTTAATGAAACAAAATAAAAAATTTATTTTTTAAGGTAAGAAATAAAAAGTGGACAATTTTTTAAAATTAAATATAATAAAATCAAATAAATAAACTATACACTATCCACATTATCAATGATTGGTGAAAATAATATAAAAATGAAAGGGTTGTGATATAAATAGTTAAACACATTTTTCAAAAAAAATTATTTTTACAGAAATTAATAAAACATATTTTCTAAATATTATTTATTTATTTTTATAGATATGCATGTTGTAGGTGAGAAGGGCATTTTTTTTTTTTTGTTGAATAACGGTTTTTAATAGAGTTATTACGGTACAAGGTAAAAAAAATAGCATTATTATGATAGGGGTTTAGATGGGAAAAAAGAGTAAAATCCGATATAATCATATAAAAAGTAATTTGGGGCAATGGCTTTTCTCTCCAAATCTCTCCACTTTTAGACACAAACTTTGAGAGGAAAAAAAAACCTGTGAGACCCAACCCATTTTCTTCCCGACTTTTCTTTTCTCCCATATCCAAATAGGGGAAAACTCCCACCCCCCCCCCCCCCCCCCCCCCCCCAATTTTCCACCCCACTTTTCTCTCTTCTCCCATTTTCCCTCAAACCAAACAAAGAAACCAAGAATGTCCTTGAATTATGCCCGGCAATGCTAGTTCTCTCGTTCTCTCGGTGTACATGTACCCAAACACCAAACTTACCCAACTCAGTTTTTTTTTTTCCTAAAAATAAGGGAGAATTGTAAAAAAATACTTCACTGGCAAATTAATTGCTAAATGAGATCTAGAAAGATCATCTGCACATTGGGGGAAGATCTTATGCACATAGAGAAAAATGTTTTGCACATGCATAGAGAAGAATATTGCACACAGGAAAATATCGTCTGCATACCGGGAAGATCTTCTACACACCCGGAAATTAAGTTTCCATTGAGGTATTTTCACAATTCTCCCAAAAAAAAAAAAAACACACCTAGCTTTCTTACCGGTTTAAAATTGGAGCCCTTCCCGTCAGAAATAATTCTACACAAGGTATTCTAATCAACGTGAAACAAAAATAAATTATATGCATATAAAAGTTATAAATCCTCAAAAAATGTCATGCTCATTAAATGGCACATCTAATACTTTTAGCTGCCCCATAACATACAAGTTCATGAGATAGTAATACAAATGCTTGAGGGCACGTCATAGTAATGGCATGCCCACAACCTTCTCCAACCCGGGGGGTTGGAGTGGAGATTAGGGGGGAAAGCCCAAAGGAAATAAAATCAATTAACTTACAAACGGAAAAGGATTAACAAACCCACTCAACAAAAATCGTTAGCCTTGATTTAACTCCTATGACGAAATCCTTCTTCTAACTAGATAAATCATCAGGTAACTGAGACTAAAATCACAACGCATTCTCTATGTGCAGGTGTGGGTCACATCCCCAACAGCAAGGTTACGAGCAAAATTCCTGAGCAGCCTTTTCTTAACCAGTTTAGGAACATGAATTTTCATTGCCGAGAGATTGGGGCCATAGGCATTGATGAGGGCTGGCCATAGTAGTTACCATCTGAACCCTGAAAACCCTGGTAGGCACCCACTGGAGCTGGGGTATAAGGTGAAATACTACTTAGGGAAGTACCAACAGTGGAATAGGCTGCCATTGATGGTTGTTGTGTCATGCTATAACTATATGCTACATTGTTAATTGATCCAGCAGTCTGCATGAACTGCGGCATTTGGTACTGTGGCATTGTTGGTAGTGGGGGCATTGGGGGAGGAGATGATGAAGGTGGAGGTGGGAGTTCACTGAGAGTAGTTTGTTGATTGGTTGTAGATGCATTTTGTAGAGATTCAGGAAGAGAAAAGGGAGGAAGCGGTTGTTGAGGATTATGAGATGGTATATAAGATGACTGGTCGTTATCCAGCTTAGTCCTCTTCTCGGAATGATAATCGCCGCCAGAAGACTCTTTAATTGAATTGCTTATTACCCCTTCAGATGCTAAGGAGGATAGAACATAAGATAGCATCTGGGCAGATGATGTTGATGCGGTTAACTTGGCCGCCACTGCGGCGGCAGCAGACTTACGTGTATCTTCCTCAATGTGTCCAGATTTTTGGGGATAAGATACTTGCTGTGCATACATCAATGGAGCTGACAGCTCCCTATCTCCAGGAACAAAGCTGGGAGGAGCTAAGGAGGTCTGAATTTCCTTTGAGTTTTGTGCAGCTAATGACCGCTGAATGTTGTTGTCAATTAGTAATCGCTGGCAGGTATTACCAACTCGTTCGGATTGAACACGTGCAGCCTGATGCATCAACACACACACACACTCAGATACCTGATAAAAGTGCCACATCAAATAGAAAATTTCTAACATATACAACAGACAGTCAAGAAATTAGTTTGTGTCCCTTATCCCCAACTGACATCGCTGAAAAAGAGACCTACTTGGCCCTACCTACCTCATAGAACAGAAATTAAGTCCCAGAAAAACATAAAAGAGCTACAATATGTTCAAAGAGGGAATGGCTTCTGAGTTTTGACTTTTATCTATATTAGATCAACATGCACTTTTCATATTACATAGTGTGACTGTGAACTATGAAACAACCATTATGAAATGGAAAAATGTTTACACCAGTGGTGAAACACAGGATTAACAAATAGTTCCACATCGCAGATCTCGCCCAGGCCTAAAAAATGAGGTTCGCCCACTTGTACTTGTCTTCTTCAACTTCATCAATGTATTTCATCTTTTGGGATTTTATAAACTGGTATTTTATTTCCCCTGTGCTGAGGACACTAACATCCTCTTTTGAAATTTGCTCACCCATAGAATAATTTCTACTTGCAGAGTAACAGAGAATGATACCCAAAAAAATTTACAGACTTCCAAAGCCAAGCACTTTGTCATGGTTGTAATAAATTTCATTGACTACAATACGGCAGTAGGTATTGTGCATGCCAAAGCCCACTAATCCTTGACAAATCTGAAATTTCATTTGACCTTGTTGGACAACAATTTTCAATACGCATAACAGTAGGACTGGCATCTCAAACTTATCAAAATAAAACAAATGAAAGAATATACTGCTGAGTTAGGATAAATTCCAAACCTGGATCTGATTACGGACTTGATCCAGCTTGAATTCCTGGGTGTTAAACATTGTAAGAATCGCATAGCTTAAGAAAGGTTTTATTAATTTTGTAAAGATAAGCAGTATTAAAAGAACCTGATCCTGGAGAGCCTCTCTCAGATGAGACACAAGGCTTGCTCTTGATGATTCTATAGCTGTTAATTGCTCAATGCAGTCTCTCAATACAGTATCATGTCCCCGGAGCTCATCCTCTAGAGTTGATCCATGGATCTTTCCTACTCAAATTGATAATTGAATAGAAAGATGGATCAGGAGGTATTACAGCTTGAGAACTTTCAAGTTCATTTGTACTATATACTAATCCCTCTAACTTAAGCAGGAAACACATTGTGAAGAAAATGAGATAAATTGCCGATTCAATGAAAAGTAAAAATCAAATATCAAGCTAACATGGTCCAGTCAAATCAACAAGAACTAGACAAGAATTCCGGCTTAATTTTCCTAAGCAAGCATCTGTTTCATAAAATTTAAAGTTACATTAAAGTTGATCATCATATATTACCTTTTGTCCATAAAGGCAGTTTACAAATTAATAAACGAACTTTAACAAAGACCATGTTACCCAAATTCATAATAAACGTGGAATCATTTATAGAAAAATGTGCACTTTTATATTAGCGAACAATAACCATTGCAATCATTTATGGAAAATGACATAGCTAAGAAGTCAACAAGCCAGATAAACTCATGGCCAAAATTCAAAACCACACTATGTTAAAACCAAGAATCCAAGACATCAATAACAACCAATAGGAACACTTCAGTCCAATCTTTCGATCAACAAAACTCTTCTTTGAATACCATCATACTTTTTCTCCCAAGTTTCTGGCTTAGCATTTTTCAGCTACCAATGATTCTAGAATCTCCCAAAACTTCAACAAGAAGATGCTAGGTGAATGAAGTGATGGTATCAAGACGGTCGCCTAGCTTGACTAGGATATACAACAATGCTCATTTTACAATTTCATCCCCTTAATTTAATTAATCAAAATCAACTAAGGAAGGCATCCAAGTTGATCCAGAAACACCAGCTAAGCTTTTGGCATTAACATAAAATAAACAGGATAAGGACTTACACCCAAAAAAGGAAAAATGAAAAATAATAGAAACAAACAATATGTGATCAACACAAACCAGTTAGATACGTGAATCAGAATTACTACAAACACACCAAGCGAGTATAAACAATTGATCAATACCAGAAGTACTTTCTTGACCATTTTCCTTGTCTACTTTCTCAATACAGCTAATGGCATTCCTGCATTTACTCAATATAGCATCTTCATCTGTGAGCCCTCCATAAACAGCTTGATAACCTGAAACTAGTTTCTCCATTGTATTCCCAGCAGATGGTCTCTGATAAAGAGGAGAGGGCATCCAAGATGTGATCAACTCACAGAACAAATATTAAAGAAAAGTGCACATAATCTTACACATAAATACAGATATTACCAGCTTCACAGGCATGGATTTCCCATTACGGCTGCTATTGTCCATATGCCTCCCAACAAACTCTTCTTTAAGAATTTGACCGCGAGAACCAAAAACTTTTCGCTCTTCCCAAATACCAATCTACACAGCAAAGCATAATGCCACCAAAAAAATAATTATCCCAACGTTTGGAACTTCAAAAAAAGGAGAACAGAAAATGAAAACAAAACTGCATATTTTACCCATGCTCGAGAATACCAAAATTCTAGCATTCTTTCAAGTAAAGGAATTTCAATGTAAGAGCAACTCTAAAATAGTCAATGCATTAGACATAATGACTAGAAGTTCCTTTCCTCTTGTAAAATGGCCAACTTAATCTCATTAACAAGAAAGACTAATAGCAAAAAGGTAAGGACCTGCATATAAGCTTTGCCCACCCAATACAACTTTTGGAGCATTCTTATGCGAAAAGATAAAAAAGGTGAAAAGCCATGCATCCCATTCACTAAGTATGGGTTGGAAAATAAGGGAACATAAGCGGAAAGTACCAGTCGAAGTGCAGCATTCCTTCCAAACTCATCTCCATTCTTAATCACATCTCGAAGAGCATCTGGCAGAACCCTCCAAAATTCACCAACAAATTCTGAACCCTTTCGCCTGCTGTTCTGCAATATGTCATTGGCAAGATACAGAAATGCCAATCTTTGTTCACGAGGAGAACAATGGAATTGTCTGTCCCATGTCTCAACAACTTGCTTGGCTTTATTCATATGAAAAATGCACCAATGAGACAAAGCTGAATCAAATTAAGGTCTGCAACCCAATATATACATCTAAGTGTAATTCTATACATGTTTGGTCTCACAGAATCTCCAATAAAAACAGTTTGTCCTTGAAAAGAAGGAAAGATATACTTAGTGGTAGTTAGAGTTTCAATATTATTTTATTTTATCTCTAACTTCTAAAATAGGAAAATTGGCAATTGTGTAAACATGGAACTTGATATAAAAATAGAAAGGAGGGGACAACCAGAACTCAGGCAATAGTTCAAATATTATATCAATTTCTAGTCAATGATTTCATTATCATCTCATGGTAAGAAAAAAAGTTGGTAACGGAGTATGACCAGATGATTGAAATACAATTTTATTTTATAACTCAACTAGACTTGCAAAGGTAGTACTTTGACCCATCATAGTAGTGAGGCATTGGACTCTGGATAATTTGTTCTATGATGGACATTTTAGGTTGTGAAAGAGATCTTGAAAAGGAGAAGGAAAATGGCCAAAGGTAAGGTCAAATCCATTGACTCTTAGCCTTAGACTTCAGAGGTAGAATAGTTATGTACTTATGTAAATTTATTAGTTAATTTAATATAAATTAATTTACACATAATGATAGAACGATAAAGGGAAATTACACAATGAAGTCCTTAAATTACATAATAATAAAGTCCTTACATACTTGAAATATGAATCGATCTTATTTGTCCTAAACAAATTAGTAGGAGTCTAGATCTTGTGCTATTGTCAATTGATAACCAAAAAAGGGGGAATGAGGGTGCTTATCAACTGAAGGAAATTAACTTCACAAGGCGAATGTTCTAACACAATTAAATAATGATAAAATAGCATAAACTCCGAGACCAAGCTAACTCAATAAAGTGACAGCAGAAAACCACTTGAAAATGCAAATATTGAGCACAAACAACTCAAAGTTTGATCATAAAAAAATCTCGAAGGATACTCTCAATGCTCGCTTGTGAACTGTTCAGCTTGGCTAACTTCTCCACCAATATCTGTGGATTAAATGTACTACCCATTTTTCCTTTCTGAACAGACCAGGCACAACTAATCAAACAAAACGCCAACTTTTACAATAACTGTAGAGGAGAAAACCTGAGAAACATAAAATTCAGGAGAGAATTAAGCTTTAAAAGATAAGTTAGAATGCATTACATAAGATATGCAACATATTAGGAATGATATACAAGTATTTAAATTTCTCTTATTACTATTTTTAAATTTAAACTTTTTGGGCTGGGCTTATAAGCTAACTATTCCTCTCTTGCTTCCAATTAATCAGACAGATGCGCTTAAAGAGATCCCTCTAAAGCAGAAAAAAGTCCAAAAGATGCTCGTCTGGCAATGGTCTGTTGAAAGCAGCCCGCTTGTGGTGTGAGGGG
Source organism: Inga oerstediana (assembly GCA_963210345.1). Classification (NCBI taxonomy): domain Eukaryota; kingdom Viridiplantae; phylum Streptophyta; class Magnoliopsida; order Fabales; family Fabaceae; genus Inga; species Inga oerstediana. Next base: position 6,437,804 of record OY723401.1, read on the forward strand.
CACTACCGCACTAGTCCTAAATAGCACTTTGCCTGAGCACCTTGGACTCCGAGGCATAAGCATCATACTACCATCTATATACACAGCATGCTTAACAATCCAAATGACGTCAAAACAAAGCAACGACCAAATCAATATCCAATGGATAATCAGCACAACAACTAGAAAGGATGTTTCAGATTTCCTCCAGTATGGTAGTTTCCTGGTAAGATCGTCGAAATCTGTATTATTAACAATTTATAATATCCTATCAAGGTAAAACAGTTTTTTTTTTTTTTTTTTTGCCAAGAAGGTAAAACAGTTATATAGACCCTATTGCCCTCAACATCAAGGAACTCCGAGATTAATAAGGAAAAACCAAGAATTCAAAAAGAGTACACAAACCACCCTGCTTAGGGGAGTGCATTCTAGCAGGTCAGCCTACTGTGTCAGAACTTTCCATTGAGAGACAAAGCCAAGGACAATAATCACTTAAGTAATTAACGACACATAAAAAACCACTAGTTAAACAATAAAAAGTCACATTAATGCCAGCCCAACCAGTCTGAATGGTAATCGACGTAAACGACAATCAATTCCCCCACCCCTATGAAAATCGATTAAATATCAGCATTGCTTTTAGACCAGATAAACAGCACCACTGTACAAAACAGTAAACATCAACCAGAATCTCCCAAATGAACACAAACGAAAGAAGACTATAAAAGAACGCGCAATTAGACAAACGAGGGAAAAAACCGTCACAGGATAATAAATAAATATGGAAAAGAGAGCAATAAAAGTAATTATAGGGTTACATAGAGGGTTTAAGATAAAGAAACATGGCAGGTACATACCGGTAACCAGGAATGCAGTTGGAGACACGCGAAGAATTAATGGCCGATGATTGAAGCGTGGTCGAGTTTTCACCTCATGGCGGCGCGGAAGGGTTTGGGGATTTCAAGTTGAGTTTGACGCCCTTGAGAGTGAAACAGAGAAAGAGAAAATCGTGTGTATGTCAAACACTGCTCTCAGAATACAGGTTATTGGAAGGAAAAGGCTCTGCAACTATAGCAGGAGGTGGCAGTGTAGTGTGTAACAACGGAGTATTGTCGGACGCCCCCTTGCTCAACTAGATGCTTGGTGTTTCTTCAGCCTTTGGACTCCACCACAACGGCGTCGTTTCTATCTGTCAACCCAAAACAAATGTGACTGTGGGACGGGGCAGCGAGGGCCAGGATCATCATTTTTTGCCCTTTTCTTTCGAAGTTTTTATATTTTGGTACTCCGTCTTTAGTTTTAATAAAAAAAAATATAAATACATTTAACCAAAAAATGCGAATGTGAATATTATTTCAGTCAGTTATTATCTTATATTTACAACTGATATTTACTGTTTTACAGGTTATAGCTAATGAGCGCTGAGTTAGGTGAAAATTTAATTTATTTGGTAGTAATATAAATTATTTTTGTATAGAAAAATATAAATTACTTAAAAAATTAGGTTATAACTAATAACATCGGATATGTATGTATCTACTCGCTTTATATGTATCACGAGTTATTATCCGAATATATCTACTCGCTTTATATGTATCACGAGTACTTGTTTGTTGTTTAGGATGTAATTCAGCTATGCTTGTAAATAACGTGCCGGTTTTAAAATTCAGAAAGTGGAAGATGAAACGGAGAGGTGTACATCATATAGGTTGAGAATATATACGTGTGTGTGTGTATATTATTTTAAATTGCTTGTTTAGAAATATGAATAAAATTTGTTCAGAATCTGAGCTGTACAGCCAGTGTATTATCCTCTAGATGCGAACGAGTTCAAAGTCTGATCAACACAGCGATGTATTTTTTTAGCAGCCACTCCTCCAGTTGTTCTTGATATTTGATACAAGGCATATTTAGGGAGTTGATATTAATCATAAATATAAAATAAATTTTTTCATATTTATCAATCTTTTTTATAATTTACCCATACTCTTTTAACAATAATCAAAGAATGAGGAAATTAGGGAATTAAAAATATGACTGCAGTGTTTTAGAAAATACATGTCACATTAGTTAAATAACTCAACCAATTTTTTTAATTTGATTAAATTAGATAAATATATTTTATACAAAAAACCCGGAGGAGTAGTTGATTAAGCACTGAGAGCTTAAATAAGTGCAGTTCAACCTAAAATAACTGTTTGGCCAAAAAAAATCTAACATAAGTGATTATGAAACCCACTAATCATATGTTTGGCTAAATTTTCAAAATCCTAATAAATCGTTATTACAGTTCATGCATGCCGCATTTCACAATTTTGACGAGCATAACTAATCGGGGGCTGCTTTTTTTTTTTTTTTTTAGTAACCAAAGGGGCAGCCCAATAACTACTCTACAAATCCACGGGAAGGGTTTCTGCCTTCAGTGTCTGTTTGGATTAGTAGTCAGAGAAGGAATCTTTTTTTTTTTTTTACAGATGGGTTTTTAAAAAAGTCAGTAGATGTTATTTATGTTTAGATTGATGGTGGGAGAAGTAACTTTTTTTCTAACCTAAAACCTGTTTGGATTAGTATTTGAAAAACTTGTTTAAATGGAAAATGACTAAAAGTGATATAACTTTTATTGAATATTACACATACACACATTATTTATATATATTATGATAATTTAAGTGAACAAATATAAATAAAATTTAATAAATCTATTTTTTAATAACAAGATTGTTTCTGATTCTGTCACAAACATTATTCATTTTAAAATTTATTGAGTAATTATTTGAATAATGAGAATATATCATTTTTTATGTCAGATTAATTAATTATTTAAATATATCATTTTTTATGTCAGTTTGCCTCACTCTCCAAGACTTCCCTCTCCCCCTCTATAAAAACTCATGGCTGCAAGAAGAAGCTCTGCAATACCGGTGTTCTCAACTCTTTCCCTCTTGAAGACAATCTTCAACCTCCCATGGACTATAATTCCCTCTCTTTCCCTCCAGAGATGGACTTCTTCTCCAACAACTACCTCAAGACTCCATCTGCCTCTTCCAGCGATGATTCCTCTACCCCTCCTCATCCTCTCGATTTCAAACTCAACGTGAGTTCCTTCTTTCCCATCATCTCATCTTCATATATGTTTGCCTCTACACCAATTCTAATACACACAATGATCAAAGTTAGGATAATAGTTTCCCCTGTTTCGCTGCTTACAAAACAGAGCTACCGAAAAGCTCACTGAAACATAGTTTTTGTTTAGCCAAAGCTTCACAAACTTTCACCAACCTAGTTGGAAACAGAGGAAAATGACCACACCCGAGTCTAAAGAATCAGCTGCTAGAAGGAGGATGGCCCACCTATATGGTGCTGTCGTGCTCACCGCGGGAGAGAAAAGCAAGACAGTGGAGCTTCTTCAAAAAGCCACATTTACAAGAGAAGCCCGGTGGACTTTGCCGCCTTCCCAAACGGTCAAAATCACGATGTCATCTCCTACCGCAAGCTTTTGCCTTCAAACGCTTTGCCAAACAAGTTCACAGTCATCACACATAATCCCTTTAACAGAGTCAGGTGGTGCACTCCACTCTTGTCCATGACTAGGAATCTCCAGGCTTAATGCTGCTGGGGCGTCTGCGCAACGATTTCCTTCTTTGTATATATGTTGAATTTGAATCTGCCAATCTTTTTTGAGCATCTCTTTGATTTCATTAATTGCGCTTTGACATCCCACTAGATAGCCTCTGTTATTTATAGCATCTACCCCCATCCAAGCGTCACTTTCAACTTTTATTTTACTGAAGCCCATCGACCAACAGATGCTTAGACCTTCAAGGATTGCTTTTGCTTCCATAGCTACAAGAACAGAGTCACTAAGTTTCACTGAGAAACCCCTTAGCCATTCACCACAGCCTCCTCTTATCACACCTCCACATCCAGCTTCTCTTTGTCTAGACCACTTACTATCGACATTTAGCTTGCACCAGCCACATTAAGGTGGTTGCCAAGAAATCATGATTAATTTCTCTTGTGTTGGTTGTAATGAATCTCCAACCCATTTGGTCATATAGTCCTTGAGATAATTCTTTATCTTTTCTATATCATTGAAAGGTAACACAAATTCTGGGTCACATGTCTGACCATTTTGCCACATCCATAAAAACCAGCTTCCAACAACAAGGAATTCTGGCCATGAACTCTCTTCAGCATATATGTGACTAAACATTAAGTTATTTTTTATCTAATAGGACCAATTGTCTTGAAAAAATTTTCCCCAATTCCTGCTCGGTACTATCTTTTTCCAAATCTTTGCTGCAGTAGAACAATCCCTTAGAACACGCATTCTCCATTTGGTCCATCCCATCTAATTGTGATGTTTTTAGTAGCGAATCTGTTGTGGCTAACCAGCTAGATAAAGACCCTTAATCGTTCTGGGACTTGCAATTGCCATACCACTTTTCACACACTTCTTCCATGAATGTTTAACTCCCCGGTGAGCCATTTGTAAGCACTGGCAGTTGTGAATTATCCACTGGTAGGTAGACTCCAAATTAAACTTTCTAGCTCTTTTGTTACATCATTTATTCTTAAGTTTGACTTAAAGCTATTATATAATTTGACAACTTCCTTCCAAAGCATTGGATCGCTGCCTTTAGCAATCAATAATTCTTCCATATTTCCATCTCTCCCATACTTTCCTTCCAGGACTTGAACCCCAAGGCTATTTGATTATGTCCTCATTCTCCACAATGGTTTCAGCAAAAAAGCACCACTCATACTAGCAATTGATTTGATTTTAACCTCACCTTCATTCTTTGGCCTACAAAGTTATCTCCGTGCTATACTACATGCCTTTTCTTTGCCCCATCATTCTCCCCCCAAATGTAATTTCTTTGAGCCTGTTCTATCTCTTCTATGACTCCATGTTGTACTCTATCATGTTGCATGGGATATAAAGCCATCGAACTTATTACTGATTTAACCAATGTTAAGCGCCCTGCAAGTGACAAGCTGGACACTTGCCAACTACTAAGCCTTTTATGGACACACTCCACGATCCTCTTGAATTTATCTTTATGCCTTATTGGGGATGAGATCTCAGCATCAAGATATCTACCAAGCTTTGGTACCTGCTAGAAATGGCTTCTGCTGTAGATTTCCCACCTATCATGTTGACCAACATTGGGCGAGAAATAGATAAATGGTTTATCCTTGTTGATATTAAGACCTGACATAATCCCGAACTCCTGTAAATATTGAGTAGTGATATCTATCTGGTTAGTGGTTGCCTCTACAAAAATCGGGGGCTCCTTCTAAATCTTGGGAAATCTTGATAAAGTTTCAACTTCTCCCACCTACCATTTAATTTTTTCTTCAAAATTCTCCCCCTATATATTTTCTACAAGGTTATTAAACCCGGACCAGTCACTAAATCGATCAAAGTATTGAGTCAGGGGTCAGTGGGTCAGATCATAATCAAACTAGAACTAACCTGGAGGCTAGACCGGTGAGGAAATGAAGATTTTAGTATTATTTATATGAAATTTTGAATAAAATTTTAAAAAAATGAGTTAATTTTTTTTTAAAATTTAAAAAGGTTGGACCGGTCTAACCTGCCAGACCGAATCAGTTAGACCACCGGTTCGCTGGTTTCTGACTAAAGCCAGTCCAGTTTTAATAACATTGATTTTCGGCATATATTTTGATAAATTTTTAGCTTTTTTGACAGATACATATATAAGTGGTTTTAATAAACAAAATCTAAATATAATCAAATTTCTCAATACTACAAACGAAAAAAAAGTTATATAAACAAAAATCATGATTTACTAATATCACTTCTAATTAATTCTTACTTATAAAAAATAGGTTAAAGTATAATTTTAGTCCTTTAAGTTTACATGAAGCATACTTTAAGTCCCTTAATTAATTTTATAAAGTAAACTTTTAGTCCTATAATTTTAATACCGTTAATATTACTAACGAAAAACACTAATGCCACATTCTCAAATGATGACCGTACAAATTTAAGTGATGACTAAGTAATTAAATATTATTAATCTTAAATTTAATATGTGTGTAAAATAAAAAATATCTAAAAATCTAATGAAGCCATAGATATCAAAACCTTGATTGTATTAAAAAAATTTAGTCTAGTAATCTAAATATTAAAACCTTGATTTCATTGACAATATCAAATTAGCTCCTTTTTCAAAAAGTTTATTGCTATTTTTACACCCCAATAATATTTATGGTATTTGACGGTCTTTTAAAAAAGTTCATAATTATTTTTACATCTTAACCCTTTAATCTAATAATCTAAATATGTTATATTTAAAAAAAAATTAAGGTGTAAATTTACCCACACACCTTTACTAAATGGGCATCTAACACTATAAATTCCTTTTTAGGTGTAAGAGTATTAATACACTTATAAAATATGAGCAAAAATACCACGACAATTAAAATCACCTTAACACTTACATACTTCACAATAAAAGTATCAAAATACCCCTTACCAAAAAATCGCATTCTCCCTCCCAAGTCCCAACCTCTCGATTCATCTCATCTCCGTCCTCCTCCCCGACTTGGTCCAACTCCGATAGCCAAGTGAAGCAAAGGAATTGAATTGAATAAAGCTACAATGATCTTTTCTAGGCAGAGTATACCAAAATTCCAGTCTAAATACCCAGTAATTTTCCAACACAGGGTGTGCTGCCAAAATCCACAAGAAGAAATCAATAAGAAATGCAGAGTGAAAATAGAGATAGCACCAGAGGGCTCTTGTCTAAAGGATGAGCACAGAGTCAGGGCCTGTTTGGTTGGGGGGAGGGATGAAAAATGAACCTCTCTCCTTATTTAGTACTCTTTCTGGTCCTAATTATAAGATAAAGTTGATTTTTTTGGAGAAATTAAGGAAGCCGATTAAATTACTTTAGAGTATTTTTATTTTTTTTTCAAACTAATTAATTTGACTAATAAACTAATATATAATCTAAGGATACTAAAAATATAAACACTCTAAAGTAATTTAATCGGCTTCCTTAATTTCTCCAAAAAAGTCAACTTTATCTTATAATTAGGACCAGAATGAGTATGAAAAATTGAAGGGGGAGGGGAGTAAAAAAAGGGGCTCAAAATCACCCCCTCATTTTTATTCTCTCTAAATTGGGGGATTTTGGAGGGCAGTAAAATATCGTGATTGTTTTACTCCCATTACTTTTTCACATTTCCATTGATACCTTTAAACAGAAAATAAAAATAGGCTCTAGACTCTATAGAGTTCAGAGGTTCGACTAAAATTGTAATCTATTATTAAATAAGTTATTAAAGTCTAATGCTTCTTACACAAAATTATAATATCTATTTGTTTTCTTTTACCAATCATTATTTTAATAATTCCAACAGGGTGAATTAAATAAATTTGAGTCCAATCGGTAAAATAAATTTCAATTTTCATAATTTATTTAATTTATATTGAGGTGTAAACTAATTTAAATAATTTTAATTTCAAAAAATTTAATTTAAATTATTTATATAAGCAAAAATATGTAAGCTAACATATAAGGATAAAATGATAAATTAGTTATTATCTTCTTTTCAATCACCTTTTAAATTAAACAAATGATCATTAAAAAGTCTTCTAACTTATCATTCAATTAAACCAAACAAAATAACTCTTTGTGCTTTCCTTCCATTGCAACCAAATAGGCCTAAAAAAGAATCTATACCAAAAAGATGATAGCTGGGCTTGCCACACAAAAAAAAATAAAAAAAGAGTACAGCAAGGCACGGATAAAAATCCTTATTCTTTTTAGCTTTTTGACCAAAATCAACGAGCCCCGGTGTCAGCAACATTACGACAAAGCTACGTAAAAGTCTCGGTTTTTTGGACCGTGTTTTGAGTCGGATACCACCTGATGGCGTGAGTGCCACCGAGGCATTGCTAATAGCACCAAAGACCCCTGTTTGAGCCTGCCAAACTCTGCGAAAAATCCTTTCTTGAAACGTCTTTGACTCTTTATCTGAGATTCAGAGGAACCCCATCATTGATGACTTGGAAGAAACCTCATTCCTTGCAATCTTTGCTTTTCAAACACCACAAGAGTGGAAAATGCAATCGAACTCATATCCGAAGCAGATTTTAGAGAATAAAGCTTCAATGCACAGAATAACCCTCGAGAGCCGGTTAGATCTGAAACTAGAGAAATAAGGGTTCAGAGGTGTAAGTAGGTATTGGGAAGATGGTCGCATGGAGTTTGTCACAGGTCTGTTTGCAATGAGCAAGGAGTGGGAGAATGATGACGGAAAGGACGTAGACATGAGCGCAGACAGGGGATGCGGCAGTGTGATGTTGGCCGGGGACGAGGTCTGAGAGTAGGATGGACGGAATTGTTGCAGTTGAGGGGATGAATCGAGTGGTTGGAGTGGGTATTGTTTTTTCCAGGGGTATTTTTATACTTTCATAGTGAAGTAGGCAGACGTTAGGGTCATCCCAACCGTCATGATATTTTTGCTCTTTTTTTATAAGTTTGCACTAAAAAAAAATAAAAAATTATGATGTTAGGTGTTCATTTGATAAAAGTCAGTAAGTAAATTTTCACCTTCACCCTATTAAAAAAATTAAAATTTAAATATATTTTGTTAACTATATAGTCATCATTTAAATTTATTATCTCAATATTTTTTTTGTTAACAATATTAATAATGTTAAAAATATAGGACAAAAAATATATTTTATGAAGTTAAGAGATCAAAAGTATATCTCAATTAAAACTTGAATGAGTCAGAAAAAAAAATTATGATTATTTAAAATCACAATTTGTTTACTCTAATTTAGATGGGCATATCTATCCAAGGTACATGAGAGATTTTTGCATGAAATGAATAATAATGACAATAATAATAATTATAACTGGCATGTAATGATGAAAACATAATACTCGTAGTGAGTTCTATAATCTCGCAAATGGAAAAATTTGCACCCTTTGCAATGCGCATGGAATGTGGATCAGTTTCACACGAACAGACTGCTCTCACTGAACATTGAAGAAGTCGAAATAGCAGTGGCGGGAGCAGGAATGGTTCTTATTTTCTGTAATAACATGCATGGCTTACAACTTCTAATACGATTGATTAAAAAATAAATCGAACACATACTTGGCACTCTGCCCATAATTCAAACCAAGTCTACAGAAACAAAACTTAACTTGGGCGACGAAAATAATTTGGAGTTGCTTCCCAAACAACACAGATTCATGCTTGAGCCTAGGACCCTAGGACGTTTTTATGGACACATACATGCATACCTATAGTCTCCTTCATTACTGTCTCATTCTTTTCTTCTTTAATCAAGTATACTTATGGGTGCATAATTTATATTATACTAGCTTCCGTTTAGACGTGAACTGGGGGTTCCCAGAGAACAGGTTATCGATGTAATTTTCTATATCCTCAGGCTGGTACTTTATATATTTCTCTGTTTGTCTCCCGGGCGTCAAGTTCTGAGAAAACCTCCCCACGAATGCTCTGTACGCCGGAATGACCAGCCCCGCCACCGAAACCCTAAGCTCTGACTGAAGCTGCTCGTCGTACACAATCCACGAGCTTTGAGTCTTATGTAGCTCGTCAAACATAGCATTAAAACTTTTGAACCTCTCTTTCAAATATGGCTTATGCACTTTTCCATTGACAGTTAATCCTTCAGGGTTCAGACAGCGCAATATCTTACCCCAAGATTCCCTCTGGTAGTTCTTATGTTGCGCCCTTAGATCCGACGACTTCTTCCGACACCATGTGTTCCCCAGCAATTGGTATATAACCGATGACCCTTTGATCTTTTGCAATATGTACCTACCGTTGTTCATCATAAAGATGCAACCCAACGACACGTCCTTGTACAGCTTCGCCTTCCCTTCTAGACTTGCATCCAGCAATTCCATCACCCTCATCATTTGCTCTGCGAAAGGCGACTCCTCCTTGCCGTCGTTCCCATGATCATTTTCCTGATGATGCTGGTGAGATCCTCCAGTTGAGTCAGCTCCTTGAAGCTTTGTGTGCTCCTTGAAAACCAGATCTAATGTGTCCTTGTACTCGCAAGCCAACGGTAGATAGTTCATGACGTAGCGAGTCAACGGGTGAACGGCTCCGCCGGGAACAGCTTTCCCTGCTTCCGCTTTGATCGAATTCTCAAGATCACATAATATGCTTATTGCGGCCTCTCCAAGTCTGTTTCTTGCCGACGCCGTTTCCGCTATGAGCTCACCCCCACGTTCTTCTGTGAGTACACGCTTCAAGCCGGAAATCACCACCCCCAAGGTCTCACACATGTCAAGAAATTTGAATAGCTTCTCGACGGAGCGCTTAGTCATGGCCACTCCTTCGGCGAAATTAAGAAGCTGAATGACGATGCCACGAGTTAAGTTGCAGTAGAGGCCATCCCCTATGGATGGGTGCTCTTTGAACACAGATTCCACGAGCTTTAATTCTCCGGGGAAGTAATTACGGGCACATTCCTTGAAGGTTTTGATCCACGTCGGGATCTCGTCTTCTAAAGATTCCCATGTCAGTTTCTGAATCTCATCAATGCTGATTTTCTCGAACCCTAACTTATTTAGTCTCTCTTCGAATGCATTTCTCCTTGAAATAATATAAACCTGGCAACATTCGGATTCATATCCAGACAATATCATCTCCTTGGCTATCTTGTTCAGACTGGTTATGGTTTCTTCAGAATAACCCGGGAAATCCGAATGCTCAGAATCCGACGGTGCACAATTGTCCTGCTCCACTTTCAGATCATGACGACCACTCGACTCGATTTCGCCTTTATTTTGATTTCGGTATTTTTCCAGGAGCATCCGGAACACCTCCTCCAAATACGACATGGCCCCCTGTCGCATGACCCCAATGCGGTTGACCAACGAATTCTTTCGTTCGTTGATATGCTGCGAGGAACATTGAGATTGACTCAGCACCTCGGACAGCTTTCTAATCCGACTCGCCGATTCCATGAACGACGAATCTTGCTCCGGAACCTCGCCCCATTTCGGTCTGCCTTCTACAGCATCGTGCGAGACAATATTTTCTTCAAAGAGATCCAAGAACTTGTCAACGCAATCATGGATCTCTGTGATATCTGCATTCTGGTGCAGCATAGTCTCAATCCATGAATCAACGTCATCAGAGAGCTTGGCGGGGGTGAGAACAACAGTGGGGACCACATCTGTGGTCTCTCCCTCTATAACGGAATCTGCCTGGGCATGATCGTCGTGTTCGGCAATGGCATCATCATCGGGATTTCTTGGTACCGATGATGCATGATGGTGAGACGTCTCGCCGGCGTTGTTCTCCTCGTCTTTGTCCGAATTTTCAGAAGGCTTTTTCTCCATTATGGCAGTGCCAAATATGATTCGTCTCTCTGAAATTAAACGGAAAGAGAGAGCGTTTCAAAATGACAAGCGCGAAGACGGAGGAGAATTATCCGTTCATTTTTGTTCAATTCTCTCTGCTTTTTAATTTTTCATTCTTTTCGGGGGTCTCTGGATTGAAATGGTCGTTGATCATTGGTACGGTGCATTTGTGTGACCATAAAAGAAAGCGCGAAACATGGGCCGATGGAAACGAACGGACAGAATCTTCTGGCGAGAGAGACTATAAATGCGTTGACTTTCCATACCAACTCATTTGAAGCCTACTTACTCATTTAGAAGGGAAAAAGTTTATTTTGTGCTTCCCCCTGCCTAAGATACCGCTTTTTCTTTTCTTTTCTTTTTTAAAATTTAAATTACATAATTGCCCTTGTTATCAGAGGCGGTGCGTAATGCGCGCCAGTCACGTATGGGTTCAGGTTATAACAATATAGTGTCGGTTCACACTCGAAACCCGACAGTTCTTCCTCACTTCGATTCATCATCGTTGCCTTCAGATCCAGTTGAACAGGAAGGGAGCTGACCTCGGAGCGCCTTTAGCTGGCAAGGGTTGGTGATAGGAGGGTGAAGGAGAAAGACAGAGAGAAAATGCGGTATGGAGGTAGAAGGAGAAGATCGTTCCTGCAACCAGTTCTTTTATTATTTGCAATACTCGCTGCCTTCGGTCTCTTCATGCTTGCCCTTAGGCCGTTAGATCCTCCGATTCGCGTGGATTTCCCCGGAGACTCCGTACTCGAAGATTTGGATATCTCGAGTTTGGATGATGGTGGTAGAAAGCTGGGGAACAGTGGAGTAACATTATGTGCAACGGTGGAAGAGATGGGCGAGGATTTCAGAAGAGGTTTTTGGAGCGAAAGCCTGAGAGTGAGAAGAATGATTGAAAACCATTTCGTTATAAATGGTATTCTCGCTTCCTTGTTAGTCTCTCTTTATGTTTTACCATTGGGTTTACCTCTTTCCATGTCGGTTATCTGCACAATGATTTTGGGTGGGATGAGAGTATGAGACAACTGTCTGACGATTAACAGTTAATTTTCAAGTTTCTTCTGGGAGATGTTGAATTGAATGTGAATAAGCTTCACCCAATCAATCAATGCATTGCTTGTCGGTAGTGATGTCAGAGTTTCTTCTTCTTAAAAGAGTACCGAAGAAAGCTTGCGACATAACTACAGGCATTAACTAGGCTCATAGGTTTTTTTTACCTCGGATCATCTACATTTTTTTCCTAGATAATGGGCGTGATGCATTCGCAAATTCTCCTGATGTTTACAATATCACGAGTAAATGTTGTTCTGTTAGCAGCAATGACATCTCTAGAATGAGTTCCATTCGTAATATGAGACAAATACTGGATAACTCTGTTATGTCCTGATTTTTTACTTGTGATTTTTTAGACGTTAGTTTCAACTTACGTACATATGTTTCACAGAAAGACTATTGTACTTGTGGCACGGTGATCAACACCAAATTCGACTATTTATAGCATGGTAGCTATTATTATAATTTTAATTGTTTTTGAAAAAAGCTGTAAATATCAAAGTCATATTAGTGACATGAACATCAAACAGGAATGCTTGCGAAGAGCAATTCTTATTTGGATAGTGATATAGATTATTTATGTTTCAGGTGCTTCAAGAGTTAGGGATCTCCCCTCAGAGAAGTTCTGTAGTCATGGCTTTGTTCTGGGGAAAACTGCTGAGGCAGGTTTTGGGAATGAAATGTACAAGGTCTTAACAGCGGCAGCACTGAGTGTGATGTTAAATCGGTCCTTGATCATTGGCCAAACCAGGCATATTGGTTCTTTCTCAAGCCTTTCTTTTTCATTTAAGAAATAGCTTTTACTCTTGTTGACATCTGAATTTTGAAGTCCGAAGTCCTAACAAACAGTTCCTTTTAGGGTATGCGTGGTCCATTTAGTATGACTCTCATGTGTTAGCTTTTAACAGTATCTGGTCCCGGGAACATTGAGCAATTGTAAATACCAATTTATGTTCTTGCAGTTTTGTGAGTTTTGTTAGTTTAAATAGATATTTTATGCCACTAGATATGAAAACTGTGAGTCTGCCATTAATGGATTTTTTAAACTTCTCTGGCCATTTAAAATAACATATTGGAATCACCCATCGATATGGATGATTGGCTTAGCTTTTTTATCTTTCCATTATCTCATCACCATTTTTCTTCTTCATTTCAGAGGTAAATATCCTTTTGGGGATTATATTTCTTATTCCAACTTCACCTTTACCATGAATGAAATCAAGCATTTGTGGAGAAGCCATGGATGTGAAAGCAAATATGGGAGGCCACTGGTTATGAGGGTTGATGATTTTGAAAAACCTCGGGAAACTAATGTTCTGTGTAGCAATTGGAATGAATGGGAGCAACCTATCATATGGTAAATTAAGATTGTTTTTACATGTCAATTTTACAATTTTCAAGCATCATTGAATAACTAATAGCCTTATTTTGTGTAGGTTTCAAGGAACTACAGATGCTGTAGCGGCTCAGTTTTTCTTGAAGAATATACACTCTCAGATGAGGATTGCTGCTTTTGATTTATTTGGTGATCCAAAAGTGCTAGAAACTCGCCCTAATGTATTTGGGGAGCTCATGAGGATTCTCATATCCCCTACAAAAGAAGTGCAGGAAGCTGTCAATTGGGTTATCAATGGTAGAGAGGACCCTGACATCTCATTACATATGCGGATGCGTATGAATAGGTAATTTGAGTACTTACCAATATCATTGAGTAGGCTATCGTGCTTGATTGATGTATGAGGTTTGTGGTGTCTCTTTGTTGACTTGGTCATAGTTGTGTTTCTTAATACGTTCGTGACTGTTTCAACTGTCAATAAATAGCAAAAGAGTGAGACGTCAGCTTTAAAAAGAACAAAAAACTTGTAAAAATTTATTTGAAAGTTGAACCAGACAATGAAATGAACAACATGATGTCCATGCAGAAAATATGTGTAAACCTCCAACATGGGCATGTGTGTCATTTTCTTTCTTCAGTAGTATTCTATTATCCAGATGGAAACAAATCTACATTTGTGTACGTGTGAATTATGAAATTTTGATATGTATAAAAAAAACTTCCGACCTTTGATGTGTATAATCTAGTCTTTGTGAATAAAGGAAGCTGCTGATTTCATATTCTTGAGGCTCAATTTTTTTTTCTTATTCCCTTAATCCTGACCCCTTTGCCATAAATTTGCCCTTTCAGATGTATTTGTAGCTCCCTTCCTCTGCATGATGCTTGATTCCTTCTAACTTTCATTCAGAAATTATTCTAGGATTAAATGACTGTGTAATACTTCCTCCGGTTTTTAATATAAGACATATTTGAGTAATTGATCTTAGTCCTAAATATAAGACAAAGTTTTCATATTTGTCAATCTTTTTCTAATTTACTCCTATTGATGATCTCTCAACAATAATTAAGGAGGAGGGAATGGGGAAATTAAGGAAAATAACTAGGGCATTTTAGAAAATACATGTCATATTAACTAACACAACTAACTTCTTTAATTTAGGTAAATATGTTTTATATTAAGAACCGGAGGGATTATGGCTTAATTTGATAATACTTCCTCAAAACAGAGCTCCACTATAGATTCAAGCCAATTGTTGAGTTTGATCAACATGGTGCCTGGCCAAATATCATATCTTAAGCAATCTTTTTTTTGGGCCCACCTTATCACCCTCTCTTTATCTTTGTGGAACTATATGGTTGCATTTCTCCAATCGGTTTGCATAAAAGTTTAAATAAATAATCACAAGACTGAAAATCAGCAACCTTTACTTGGTTGCTGTATTCATTTCTATCGCATCAACCCTTTTGTGGCAAAGTATTGAAGCAGTCAGCTGATAAATATTTCTCAATATAGACATTATAAATGGTTTTAAGGAGTCAAGGGATGCTAGTTTTAGTACTTCTATTGTTTGCTCATCTTCTGTGCTTTAGAGGAAGATATTTTTAATTCCTCAGAGTAATGCACATATATACTGGCAAAGTTGGCATAATTGAGCACTCAACCTTAGGAGATTCCTTTAATTGGGTGGTGGTGGTTTTTGTGTTATCTTTCACAGGTCCATAAGAGCTGTACAGGCAGCACTGCGTTGCATTAAAAAAGCCATAGAGAGTCATAGCCTTACTTCAAGACCAAAGGTGGTTCTGGTGTCAGATACACCCTCTCTTGTTAAAAGTATAATACCCAACATAAGCGAATTTGCAGAGGTAAGTTTTCATTATTTTGTTTGGCGCTATGTCATATGTAAATACCAGTGTATGATGAAATTACTTCCCTTGAATTTCAAATGGGATCATGCCATCTCCTGGTTTAAGTTTCTTGCGTTTTCATTATTTTTCTAGCAGTTTGCTTCCTGAACATGGTAAGCGAGGCAACCATCTATGAATGTAAAACTTGTGTGCACTAAACACTTGTTCACGTGCTTTTCTCAGGTTCTACAATTTGATTATGAAAATTACAGAGGAAATATATTTAAAGGAATATCCCGTCTTGATTTTAGAGTGAAGGATTGGGGCTCTGCACCCAGATGGGTTGCTTTTGTGGACTTTTTCCTTGCATCTCGTGCAAGACATGCTGTTGTTTCTGGAGCTCACAAGCGAGTTGGGACTACCTATGCTCAGTTAATTGCTGCACTGGCCGCAGCATACAATCTGGGTATACCTCCACTGTGTGATTCTTCCCTACTTACTCTTAATGATCAATACAGTTCCATAATATATTGTTTTATTATTTTCAAACATCATGCTGAAACATTTGAAAATGGTTTACTCCAGGAAATGACTCTACTAGTTCAAGCTTTTCATTTCTGAGCAGTTTTCAGAGTAACTTGTTGAGCGAGGGTCTAAAGAACCAGAGTGGCTGGGGCCATGTATGGAACAGATACGCTGGACCGTTGAGCTGTCATAACCAAACCCATCAATGTGCCTTTACCCCAAGCATCCCTCCAGCTTGGTGGGATAGCCTTTGGCAATCTCCCCTTCCGAAAGATATTAATCGTCTGGCTTCCTATGGCGTGCAGGTCTCTGCTTTGGGCACAGTCGACAATGATTCTCTTCAGACTTACTGTAATTCAAGGAACCCTGTTGTGAAAACCATCCCTTTCAAACTCTAGTCTTTGGGGCGACCACAATTCATTTGTATTCGTTTTTTGGATGATCGTAATAATTAGTGCGGCAGCATTAGATATCTCTTCATTTCTGCGTTGAAGTTTTCTTAGTTCACTTCCTACCAATTTTATTTAATATCAAGGGCATGGAAAAAAATATGATTTTTTTTAACAAAAAATTTAAAGCACCGTTTTCATTGGTGGAGTCGCCTAGAAGGGAAGGGAGGGGAAGGAGGCAGCTGCATGGTATGTCAGCATGTACTATGTAATTATGTATACAGTGGAGATGTTAGGTCTTTTTTGTTCTTTTTGTACCTTTTAGATTGGGAAAATTGTGAAAAAATTCCTCATTAGCAATTTATTTATCAAATGGGACCTTCGCGTGCAGATTATCTTCCACGTGTGCAGAATATTTTCCCTGGTGTGTAGATGATTTTCCCTGTGTGTAAAACTCTTCCCTATACGTGTGCAAAATTCTTCCCTATGTGTGCAGAAATCTTCCCTTCATGTACAAGATATCTTCCTAGATCCCATTTAACAAATAAGTTATCCATTAGGTCTTTTTAAGCAATTCTCCGTTTTAGATTTATGGAATTCACTGAAATTTATATATTTGTTGCCGTTGTTCAACTTTTTGTCTTGTGTTGGACTTTTCAAATTTATACGTGTAGTCTCTCTTTTTTTTTTTTTTGGCCTGCCTAGTTTTTTTTTTTCATTCAGTTTAATTATACTGGAAAAAATTATTGATATTTTTCTTAAATATCATGCGTTACTCTTTAGTCTTTACTTGTTATATTTTTTCTCAATCGACTTTTAATTTGGCTGGCAAGATAATTTGGCATACTTGAAATTATTGATTTGCACATCAGGGAATTGTTCTTAATCAATGGGCGCCCACGTGTGTGCATATTTAAACCCAAGTTCATTTACAGGTTCGAGAGAAAGCTCAAGATATATTAATGGGTTTATCTCATTTGGTAACTCATTGAACCAAATTTGTGATTATAATCAAGGGATTGTTGAGAATAATTTTAGGAGATTGCCTGTTTGAGTCTATTTTCTATTTATTGTTTTCAGAAATAATTTTATAAAACAGTTTTTGAAAACAAGTTTTAAAAATAAAAAAACAAACAAAATCTAATTGGACAATTATTTTGAAAAATCTTCTTTTGAAGTGAAGTGGTGGTGTGGTCGCCGGTAGTGATGTGACAGTGGTCGTCACGGGTAATGTAGTACCGATAATGAATAAGTGATGACCTCAAAAAATAAAAAATAAAAAAATAATTAAAAGCTGATTTTGTTTTTTAGAATTTAAAAAAAACAGTTTTTAAAAACCAAATCAAACTCCCCTGTTTTTTTCTTGCTTTTAGGGTGTGTTTGGTTTGAGGAGGGGAGAGAGGGGAAGGGATTGGAGAGGATAGAGGTTAAATTATCTTTTTGGGTTGAAGATATTTAAATTTTGGGAAAAAATCCAAAAATTAAAAGGAATGAGAGGATAAATTTTAAGCGGGAATCCAAAATTTAAAAAAATAATAAAATAAATTTTAGGTTTCTTCCATCTAGAATTATCATGGTGTGAAAAATTGGACCGGACCAGCCGGTCCGACTGGAAAACCGGTGAACCGGTCCTCAGTCAGGTCTGGTCTGCTGTTTCAGAGGGGGGGAAGGTCGAACCGGTCAAAACCGGTGGGTCACTGGTTCAACCAGTTTGCTCTTTTTTTTCGAAAAATGAGATATCTAGTTCAAAAAAAGGCTGAAAAAGAAAGAAAACCATAGATTTAGACCGATATACATACAATCTATAATATTTTATTAAATTATAAGAACAAATTTTAATTTCAAAGCTACAAAAATTTAAAAAATAAAAAGAATAAATGAAAAAATATTATATATTATATACATATAATATATAATATTTTAGTCAATTAATTTTATATAATTCAAGTAATCAAATCTAATATAATCAATTGATTTTATCTATAGAAGTTTAAGAATATTATATATATATATATAGTTACTAATAAATTGTCATATTTTAATATGACCGGTTCTACCATCGGTTCGATCACCGATTCAACCCCGATTGAACCATTAATTCTTAAACCTGTTCCGTGATGAGTTCATTGACTGATCCAATTTTTTATTCCTTAAAAATTATAATTTATTCCTTCTCCCCTCCCCCTCAAACCATACACACCTGAAATTTGGGGAATTGGCTTCAGTCCGCTGCGCTCTTCGTCCGCTGCTCGTGCTTTTCTTTAAAACTACACCGTTTTGGTGTAGTTTTAGGTGATGGGGCTGAATTTTTTTTAAAAAAAATAGTTTTTAGTATTTTGAAGTATTTTTTTAGAAGTATCTAGTATCTTAAAATATTTTTAAGTAACATACAGTATCCTAAAATAATTTTTAATACTTTTAACCCCTAAACTATTTTTTCGGTTGTACCCAGTGTGTTAGCATCCTGAGTGCAATTTTATCCTTAATAAATTTTTTCAGTTACAAAAATTACTTTAAATTATTAGTTGCTACTGAAAAAATATTTTAGAGTGGGTGAAAATCAATAAATCAGTAGCTGAAAATATTTTAAAGTTATTTTTGTAGCTGAAAAAGTTTATTAAGGATAAAAATGCACTCAGTTTGCTAACACATTGGGTACAACCGAAAAAATAGTTTAGGGGGTTAAAAGTATTAAAAATTATTTTAGGATACTGTATGTTACTTAAAAATATTTTAAGATACTAGATACTTCCAAAAAAATACTTCAAAATACTAAAAACTATTTTTTTAAAAAAAAATTCAGCCCCATCACCTAAAACTACACCAAAACGGTGTAGTTTTAAAGAAAAGCACGAGCAGCGGACGAAGAGCGCAGCGGACTGAAGCCAATTCCGAAATTTGGGGGGTGGGGGCGCTCGGAGGTCAAGTGGATGCGTCCATTCTTTGCAGGAAGGACTAGTTTGCCGCATGACAAATCCACGTCCTTTTCTGTGTTGTTCTTTGTCTATCTAAATTGGAACATCCCATGCTCCAAGCTCCAATTAAGCAGGCTCTATCTCCATAGGTAGGTCAGTGGCCAAAGAAATGATGGGACTTGGGATTTAGGAGTGGAAGGAAGGACCACTTTGTAAATGGTCAAGCCCCCATCACGTCTATATTATTAGGGCTGACAACTAAACTTCTGTTAATTTTTTTCTCAACATCTAATAAAGTTCAGATTTTAATTTTAATTTTTTTGATAATAAAAAGTTTAGGTAGGTTCGGCACCAGTCCCCTACCAAGGCCAGGGCACGGCCCCAGGGCTCTTCGAGCGCTTACAAGGGACTTACGAGATCGCCTACCAATGAGGTCTCCCCATCGGTCAGAGGGTTCGAACACACTCTCTTGTGATCGGGGTGGCAAGACCTTAACCAACTGTGCCAAACCTCATTGGTTCAGATTTTAATTTTAGAGAACGTAAAATTGATTAGGTATTTTGTGCCCTGACTTCTAATTGATTGTCTCACTTAAAATAAATGTTCAAGTCTTAATAAAGTGCAACTTTATTTTGAAAATTTGTCAGACCAGTCGAACTTGGTCATGCTTAACCCGTTGTAAAAATTGGTTCCGGGTCGTTCTTTTAAGAGCGGCCAGTATATAAATGAAAGAATGAAGACATGTACTGTGATATTTTCAGCCGCCGGTATACTGAAAGACTAGAGGTAACTAGTCATTCTTTTACTAATTATAAGCTTTAAATTTTTGAATAAATGTGTTTCTGAATATAAACTTCATTTCAGGTGTTTAAACATTTATCAGCATTTATTCTCTCTCGCTGATATTTTTCATATATAGTTAAAAAAATAATACATATTTAATCTCTTTATCTAATTTTGACTGTTTTATTAATTAATATGAATAGAGTAATTCATATTTAATGCATTTAACTAATTTTAACTGTCTTATTGATTAGCTCGAATCGGTTATTTGAATCTATAAGGGATGAGGGAGTATCTCTCACTTACTCTTTCACTAATCTTTTTTGCACACAAGGGAATAGTTAGAAAAATAATACATATTTAATGTTTTTAACTAGTTTGAATTGTTTTATTAATTAACACGAATCAGTTATTTGAAGCTTATAGTAAGAAGTTAGGGGATACTTCTCATTTATGTACTGTGATATTTTATTCCAACACGGTGCTTGGCCCGTTGTAATATTAAGAAAAAAGGGAGTATATAGTTTTGGAATTCTATTAGTGGGACAGAAAGCAAAGTGAGCTATTGCAAGGACTAGGATGTGGGCGGGAGACGGAGATCAAGAGTGTGTTTGATTTGAGGAGAGGGGCTGAGGGGGAAGCCAAAATCTTAGCTTTAATTCCCTTTTCTCTTTTTAGGGTATGTTTGGTTGGAGGGGATAAAAAATGAATCCATTTTCTTGTTTGGTATGAAAAATAAAAGGGGAGGAGTCTCAAAGAAGGGGCTTCAAATCCTTCTCATCCTCTCATTTTTGTTCTCTCTAAATTGGGGGGTTTTGGAGGGGATGGAAAATGAGACATTTCCTTTCTATGCCTTACCTTTGAACCAAACAGGCCCTTAAACAAAACAAAAGATTTTCTCCCTTCCCCTCAAACCAAATACACCTTAAGAAGAAGACGCCATAGTGCTCCCGACCCCTTCTTGATACTCTCTTGGTTCTTAATATAAGATTCAATTGATTTTTTAGAGGTTAAGGAAGTTAAATAGGTTAGTTAATCATAACATATGTTGTATATCATTTTATTATATAACAATTTATGTGTCAGAAAAATTGGTTTGGTATAAGCAAGATAAATATAAATATTGTCATTATGATCTTATATTTATTGTACCAATGAATAAATAATTTAAGGACAAATAGAGAAGAAATGGTTGAAAAGTATCAATTTATAAATGAGGACATAGTTGGAAATCTACCCCATAATCATTGAGTTAACCACATCTCCTTAGTATATGAGATTTAGTTAAAATAGACTTATAAATAGGATCAAAATGGTATAATGTAATTTATTTAGTTTCTGTAATCTCCTCAAAAAAATCAACTAGGTCTTATATTAATGACAGAAGGTAATATATGTTGAAGAGGTAGTGAAATTTATTTGAAGAATTTAAAGTCATTATACCTTGTGTGTGTATATGATTTTGCAGTGCCATTCAAGAGTTGTAATTGTAACCGCACAGTTGATTTATACATATCAAATACAATGAAGGAGCGCTATTCATAATGTATATGAAATTATGTATTTTATCTTAATTAGACGCTTTGCTGTGCTCAAAGCCCCCATCTAATTTTCTAATAAAAAAAAAATCCGAGATGTTAACTAATCTCTTGATAGGTCACAGGGCCAAAAAGTTGTTCATTGTGTGCATTGAGAAGGCGGGGATAGAAGGAGAGCACAAAATCAGTTTATCGTGTGAGCTAAGTAAAGAAAAGGCATAATGCGTAGCACTACATTACGTAAATATGTCACCGTCCCACATATGGCTCCTAATAAACCCAAGGATCACGTCTCACGTGCTGATCAATGAATTATTACACCAACATGCCTTAACCAAACCCCAACCCCTTTTTATTTACTATGTATGACTTCACAGCTACGGAAAGAAAAGTGTCGTCCTCTTATCTTTTGATTCATGAAATGGTTACAGGTAATGTAATACTTTGTTCAGCAAATGTAATAGTTAGTTTATTAATCATGGATTAAATTTTTAATTTTACCCTAATTTATAAATAGAGTTTTAAGATTACATGTAATAGGGGTAAGATTGTGATAATCTCGTTGATTACTTTAAAAATGAACTTACAAATAAATTGAGAAAGGTACAGAAGATGGTGAAGGGAGGGCCATTTGAGGCTTACAATCCCAAGGCAAGGATGGCTGTTTAGTGAGAAGGTGCGTCCATCATGGGCAATGACAGGGGCGTTAGGCTGTCATCATTCGGGCTCCTTAATCTTCCCTCTATCAATCTGTTAATACTAATACAACTAATTACATTATCTAATTTTTAACTGAACCACCATGATTAATCCCCAGACAAAATCATCTCTTTCCCCAACCCCCGACTTATTTTTATTCAGCACATAAATGGAGTGTTTGTTTGGGATCATGTTTAGAAATTTTATAAGTGTTTATTCACGTAAATCGAGATAAAATTTTTATCACATACTTATCTCATATATCATAAATTATGATTGAAAAATTATGACTTTAATCATTATTTTAAACAAACACAGAGTATCTGCTCAAAAGCAAAACTCAAAAATGTCAAAAGAAAAAAAAAGAAAAAAGAGAGAGAGGCTATTATACGAGGTCCCTCATCCCTCGAAAAAGCTCATAAACAAATCCCCTAGGCTTTGCAGGCTTTCTGTCAAACTTTTTTTAAATACTCCTTTTTATTATAATTATAAGGTAAAATTAATTTTTTTAGATAAATTAAGGAAACTAATTAAATTACTTTAAAGTATTTATATTTTTATTTTTTTCTCCAAACTAATTAGTTTGACTAATAAACTAATATATAATATAAATATATATAACATATTATATGATTAAGTAACTTATTTAGCTTCCTTAATCTCTCCAAAAAAAATTAACTTTGTCTTATATTAAGGACAACAGGTAGTACAAGATAAAGTTGGCTTTTTTAGAGAGATTAAAGAAGCTAATTAAATTATGTTAGAATATTTTTATTTTTATATTTTTTTCAAAATTAATTAATTTAACTAATATATAAAATAAAGATATATAGTATATGATATAATCAAGTAATTTACTATTTAATTTTTTTAATCTCTTAAAAAAATATCTGTTTTATATTTAGTAACGAGTGAGTATTATATTCTGCCTTTTTTTTTTATTCCCTTGCCTTTTTGCCTACCAAATAACAGAGCAAAATCCATGAAATTTCGTTGTCGTACTAGTTATCAAGAAAAGGATCATCGATAACAGTGAACGAAGCAGCTAACCGATGAGCCATCTACCTTGAAACCACACTTTAGAGAGACACGCTCGCTTGGGGCTGGGGTCATTTCTCTTTCGCCATTTCCAGCACACCATCTCTTTGGCATACGGAGTGAGTGTTTGGATGCACGATTTGATAGTGTTTAAGTGTTTTTTTATATAAATCGAGATAAAATTTTTCTTACATATTTATTTTATATATCATAAATTACGATTGAAAAACCGCTTTTAAATGTTCCAATCTCTTATTCAGAGGAAGAGAGGGGGATATATCATCCAATATCCACATCACATTCAGAGAGAGAGAGAAGGCTAGGAGGGAGGGGTACGGGCGGGGTTAATTAATGGTTAATCAAAGAAGGAGTCTGGCTTAACAGTTGATTTCAATAAGGACGGGCCACGTCACGTGCTCTCTGCTGTAAAGCACAGACAGACACAACAGTGACAGTGAGTAATGCTGTAAAGAGAAAATGAAGAGAATCCCCACACATTAACCAAAAGCAAACTTCCTCCACCACCACACCTCATGACCAGCGACAAAAAAAACCCTTTCCAACCCCTCACACTTTGTCGGCGAATCTGTTAAGCTCGCCGGGAACTTCAGAATTTGTCGGTTTCTGGTTTTTCTCCGTGCCCATGAATTTTGAACCTTGAAAGCATTCAAAGCTCAAACCTTTTTCATTTTCAGCATTTTGGTTTCTTCTGGGAGTTGGGTTCTGGCCCTGCGGGTTTTATAAGCTGTTTGTGCGGTTTGGAAGTGGAAGAAGCGATCGGCCAAATTTTATACCTTTACGATAGATATGTATGTGGTTCCTCCGCCCCAGCGGACCGATCCGGTTTCAGGATCCACCGGCGGGTCCAGTGATTTGCTGGTATACCAAGCCTGGAAAGGCAGTAATGTGAGTCCTGGTTCTGGATTTTATTTCTTCGGCATTCTTGACATGCTTCTTTTCTTCTTTGGTCTTGAATATTCGGATTGGTTGTTAAGTTTGTCATGATTTTTTACAGGCTTGCGGATTTCTTTCTTTCTTTAATATTCAAGCTCATCTAGTGCCTCTAAGACATAGGCTACTCCTCCATTCCTGATTATATTTGTTTCTATATTTGTACCGGAATTTTATTCGATATAAAGGATGTCACCGAGGAAAAGGATGGTGAAATAGACTTTGCAGGGTGTTAACGAAAGTTGAAGTGGGAAAGAAAATCTCTGTCAACGAATTTTGGGGCTCCTCTTACTCTTAGGTTATTGATGAGGATATCAGAGGGCGCTATTTCTGTTAGTCTGCTCTGAAGGCTACGCTATTTGTTAGATTTGTGCTGTTGATTAGATTTTTGTACGATTAGGAAACTGGATCATCACACGTTTCTGTTGCAAGTTTAACTATCATGTTAAGGAACTTTCGATGATCTTCTTTTATTGTCATGGGGCACGTTTTCTCTTTGATGAAATTTCTTTAAATTAACGTTCCTCTAAGATATTTCAACAGCCATAGAGTTAATATGGCCCCTGATTCAGCTCCAGTTTCTGAATCTTGAAATTGCACATTCAAAACTGAAATGAGTTTCATAAAAGATGAATTTGTTGAAGAGATTTTGATAATCAGAGTAGATTCACCGGCCACAGGTTTCAATTGTGAACCAGAAAATAATTGCTAGTGATATTCTCTTGCCAAACTTTTGTGGATTGCGGTGACCCATGACTTTGAAGTCATTAAAGCAACTTCTTTACTTTAGAACGTTAATTCTATTTGATTTGCCGCAATTGATCATTTGAATGTCATGCTATTTTATTAGAGGAAAAAATAAACATTTAATCATCTTTAGTGCATTGTTGTTTGACTCTTATTGCTGTGGTCTGACCACTTTGTAACTGTGGGAATTTTCTTGCAGAAATTTTTTCTTCAAGGAAGGTTCATATTTGGACCAGATGTGAGATCACTGGGACTGACAATTTTCCTTATAGTTGCTCCCATCTCAGTTTTCTGTGTCTTTGTTGCAAGAAAACTGATGGATGACTTTTCTGATCACTGGGGGGTATCCATAATGGCTGTGGCTGCTACATTCACAGTTTATGTGGGTCTCCATCCGTCTCTCTCTCTCTCTCTCTCTCTCAAGTAGATATAAGCACAATTTATGTTTCTATATCATCATATTTTTTTGTGAGAAGCATTTCTCTAGAAATTGAGTGCATGCTCAAGTTTAAACAAGAAAGTGAGTGTTATTGGAGTCTGCTGCTGTTGAATTCCTTGCAATGACTGAATGGCTTTCACTGTACAATGGTTGATCTTGATTCTCCTTTCTGTGGATTTTCTTTGAGTCAAATTACACTTTAGGCATTGGGATGTGTAGTAGATACTTGAATTTGACTCATTTGATGTGCCTGAAACAAAAATGTGATAATGTAATGGTTAACTGGTGAATATTTTATGCGTAAGCTTAACTCATTCATTATGAAATTGGGAAATGTTAGGATTTACGGCTTAAGTGAATCTAATTGCATGCTTTATGAAACAGGCGAAGATATTCCTCCCATAATTATGATTATCTCAAGTGTTTCTGCTTTAGATAGTGATAGACCTAACTTTAAGGTGACTTGATTCTGAACTAGAAGGATTAAATTGACAAATATAATTTAAGAATTGAATGGTGAAATTTGATGCGCTTAATGTAAGTTCTTTTTTTTGGTGTTGGACTCTCTAGTAGACTACTGAATGTCATGATGGAAAAGTTTTATTCGCAACCATTGAATTTTAGTGGCTTCCTCATTGATGGTCTTGGGCAGTGATATGAACGCGAATATATAATTCCCAATTCTGTGTTGATGCTATGATCTTTTCAGGTTTTGGTTCTTCTCTTGTTAACATCTGGTAGAGATCCTGGCATAATCCCACGAAATGCATATCCTCCAGAGCCAGAAGGTTCTGATGGTAATCTAGATGTTGGGTCTGGTCAAACTCCTCAATTACGGTTGCCTCGCATGAAGGAAGTTGAGGTCAATGGTATGGTTGTCAAAATCAAGTATTGTGATACTTGCTTGCTCTACAGGCCTCCTCGTTGTTCACACTGCTCGATCTGCAATAACTGTGTAGAACGATTTGATCACCACTGCCCCTGGGTTGGGCAGTGTATTGGGCTGGTAAGTTGACACTATTATTCCCCAGTTCTCCTTTATTTAGGTGTTCAATGAGGCTTTCCTCATTCATATGGAAAATTGCCTCCATTATATGAATCCTGCTTTTCATGATCAAACCACCTAGGTTGACCAATGCTATGGATAATTCAAAAAACTTTGAGAATTGTTTTAAACATTTTCTTTCATCTGGAGTTATTTACATTCATGGAACTTTGTCCAAATTCATATTTTCTATTGGTGAACTAAACATGGACTAAATAAGCATTAAGCAATAAGCACCGTTGTTCTTTGATCTTCCACGTTTGCCCCTTGTTCATTTGTTAATGGATTATATTTTGCAATTGTCATGCAGCGTAACTACCGGTTCTTCTTCATGTTTGTCTTCTCAACCACGCTGCTTTGTATATATGTTTTTGCATTTTGCTGGGTCTATATTAGAAGAATTATGGAGTCAGAGGAGACAACAATTTGGAAGGCAATGATCAAAACCCCGGCCTCCATAGTGTTAATAGTGTACACTTTCATATCTATGTGGTTTGTTGGTGGCCTTACCGCGTTCCATTTGTATCTGATAAGCACAAATCAGGTAGTTTCTGGCCCTTTAGATATAATATGTCCTTCTATAGTAAGCTAGCTTCCCAAATAAGTTCACAAGTGTTTCCATATTCTTTGCAGACTACTTATGAGAACTTCAGATACAGATATGATCGACGAGCCAACCCTTACAACAAGGGCATGTTGAGCAATTTCGCAGAGATACTCTGCAGCACCATACCCCCATCGAAGAACGATTTCAGGGCAAAGGTGACGAGGGAACCGGTGTTGCCAACCCGGTCGGTAGGTGGAGGGTTTATGAGCCCAAGTATGGGAAAAGCTGTGGATGACATAGAAATGGGGAGGAAAACGGTGTGGGGGGACATGGGAGCTGGAATGGTGGATCATAATGAAGGTCAGTTAAACAACGAACGTGTGACTATCAAGGATGGCGATTTGAGTGACTTGCCTGCTGAATTAAGAACCACGGTTGATGAAGCAAGTGATCGTGGTGGAATACATCCCCGGCGATCAAGCTGGGGAAGAAAAAGTGGAAGCTGGGAAATGTCACCAGAAGTTCTTGCCTTGGCAGCCAGAGTGGGGGAGCCTAACCGGGTGGGCGGAGGTAGCAGCAGTGCCAACTTACCAAACGAGAACCAAAACCGCTATACGTAGCAGTGATTAATGGATATGAAAGAGTATTCAATTTGACAGAGATGAACAAGAAAACAATGTATGGAAATTGTTGTTGTACTTGTATGTGCAATATGGGGGGTGTTGTGGGGATTTGGTGGTGGATTGTAATTGTTGTGTTGTGTTACACATTGTGTTATTTTAGGTAGATAGAAGTTGTGTTGTTTCCAGAGTGAGCTTTTATTTTACCCTGGTGTTGTATGACACACCTATCAATTAATTATAATTTGCATCCCTGAACTTACCTCCTCCCCTGTTCTTGCATCCCTGAACATTGTGGACTTGGGTGGAAATACGTAACTCAGCCATTTCCATGAATGCAACTACGAATTGAATATAACTTCAAAATATTCTCTTTTTTTATTGTTGGTTTGAATGAGTTGCAGGAAAAAATATACTTTTAATTCCTGTCTGTTGGTGCAATTTTTTATTTGCTTTTCTCTTCCTCCGGCATTGGAAGGGCATAAATTGTAATTATAAGACGGCCTTCTAATTATTTAATTTCCTTGAAATATTTGCGGTTCGCTTGGTCATTCTTATTATATTAATTTCGGAAACTTGAGGATAACAGTTATATTTTTGGTGATTTGATATCGAGCTTGCATTAGTGAGAGCTCTGAGAGATATTTTCTTAAATAATTTAGTGCATGTTTGAGAGCACTTATTTTTTTAATATAAGTGTTTATTATGTAAGTCGAGATAAAACTCCTCTCACATATTTATCTTGTATATGTGAATCACGATTTATAAGCACTTGTTACTTAAAAATAAACTATTCCAAATGAACACTTAATAAAAAATATTTTGAAAAATAAGGTCTGTGCGTTTCTTTCTGCATTCGTCTCCGCTTTGCAGCAATTGCCTCCGGAGATGAGGAATCGGCGGTGATGATTGGATTTCCCGATCGAGCTTAAGCGCGCTCGTTAATTAATAATTAACAAAATTGAAATTTTAAGATTTGTGACAAGACATAAGAAGACGCTTAAGGTCTGCCGAGTAATTATAGCGACTCAGAGCCTACTTTCATCTACACCTAAGCTAGCATGCCCCTGCCAGGCTTTGTTATTTTCACAAAATAAATGAATTAATAATTTTTCAATTTGATCCTTCTCATATTCTCAGTCCCTCCATCTTCGACGAACTTCATCTTCTTCCTGGCTAACCGTTTCAATGCTTCTTTATGTCTGTGAAGTTGGGTAGTGTGCGAGACCCCTTCAGGCGGAGTATGGCTTCACTACGAGTCCCACACCGGCTAAGTCTAAATCACGTCTAACGTATATATTGAAGAAGTGCAGCACATGGGTCGTCCCTTCGGGGACATCCGATAAAATTGGAACGATACAGAGAAGATTAGCATGGCCCCTGCGCAAGGATGACACGCACAAATCGAGAAATGGTCCAAATTTTTTTCTCAGATTCATCCCTGACTTGGTTACGTTCCTGCGTTTTTCTGAGAGAAGCAGCTTTGCGTGAGCGAGGTTAAGCTTCATTTACACTGTGAAAACAGTATCACATTACAAAATTTATGTTTGCAGACTGAATCTATAACAAATTTAAGGTTAGATGTTGTTGATGTGAAGAAGAATCCTCTCCTTCGTGGTTCCCCTTTGCTGAATCTTGTGATTGCAGAGTTATGTGATTTAGGTTGTTTTGGTAGTCACGGTCCTATCTTATGGCCTTCTCACACCCCTCTGTTTCTGGCTACTTTCCTCGTGAAAAGAAATGAATATCTGAGGACAGGAGATTTGTGTGTTTTACTCTTAATACTGTCTCTTAATACTGGCTTTGGTTTTGGTTTCAGGCCATTCATCCGATAATTTTTGGATGTGGACATTGAAGAGGTGCTGCTTCGTTTGGGCAATTATATATATGAAGCCTTATGCGAATAAGTTCTTTGTTACGAAAATTAATTACAAGACAATTTTGAAGAATAGATTATACGAAAACGAGTTTCAATGAATAGCAGAAACAAGTCGATTTGCTGTTTATTAGAGAAAAGTCTACCGGCAATTATGATGACTCCCACCTTCTTGATACAAGTGTGTGGATATATATATATATATATATATGGAGCTCAATATTGATTTGTGATGTTTTGTCTGAAATTTTGGAATGGCTTCTTTGTGTATGGAAGTCTGATGAAGGCAGAAGCAGATGAAGTGATGGAAGTCTGATGCTTGAAGTTTTCCACGTTATAACTGTTGAGCGTTAATGAGAATGCAATTTCCCCAGTTCATTTCATTGCAACACCACAATCGGAAATACTAGTAAGTAGTAATTCAGAACAAATTTGGCCAGGCAAACGCATATCTGACCAGACTACAAGAGCCAAGACTCCTAAACGAGTCAGAACAAATAAGGCTGAAAATCTGGTTTGTGATTTAGTTTCCCATGGAGGAAGGAGCTGAGCCTGAGAACGTGGCGAACTTGAAAAGAAAAATCCAGATGGCGCTAGTAAAACGCACAGCATTTGGCCTTGCTTGGCAGCAATGTCAAATCAACGGCACAGTTGTGTACGCTGTGAAGGGGACACGTGGCGTTTGTGCTTACCTTGGATCGCTTAGAACTTAAGTGGTCCAAATAATCCGCAAACTATTTACGTCCTCACATTTATTTTGGTCATAGTTTGTGTCGAGACGAGAACTTGAAAGGGAATTATGTTATTTTTTAAAACAAAAGAGGTAAAATGATTACAGAAATTCTATTGGGAAAATCTTTAAAAAAAAAATTGTTTCAAATATTCATAATATTAAATAAGTGTTAGGATGTGATTCGTTTTTTTAAAAATTAAAAGAAAATGATAAAATTATTTTTCAGAGTTTAATTTTCACTTTAACAAAATTAATTGTGAAAATTTTATCCGAACTTATGAAACTTTTATCAAAACATGTGAAGCACTTATTAAATCTTGTAAATTTTGATTTACAAATTGTGAAATTCTTTTAAGAACTTATAAAAACCTTGTTCAAATTTGTGAAATATTTATCAGAATTTGTGAATAGATCTTGTAAATCAAAATTTGTAACTCGTTAAATTTTAAAGAAAGTTGTGAAATACTTTTAAAAACTTATGAAACCTTTATTAGAACTTGTGAAACTCTTATCAAATATTTGGAATCAAAATTTGCAACTTGTGAAATTCTTTAAGGAAGTTGTGAAATTATTCTGAAAACTTGTGAAAACTTTATCCGAACTTGTGAAACCTTTTATAAGATCCTGTGAATTCAAATTTGTAATTTGTGAAATTCTTTAAGGAAATTGAGAAATTATTCTAAGAACTTGTGAAAACCTTATCCGAAAATGTGAAACCTTTATCAGATTTTGTGAATTATGATTTGCAACTTATGAAATTCTTATGAAAAATTGTGAAAACCTTATCTCAACTTGCAAAAACATTATCAGATCTTGTGAATTCTTATGAGAAATTGTAAAAGTGATAAGTGTATATTTTATAATTAAATAGGTATATATTTTGGATATATTCACTGGATTTATTAATATTTTATACCTATTTAATTATCTTTTATATATTTTCCCTCTCTTAAATTAAATATGAGATAATAAGATATTTTAATAGAAGATCTACTCATATCTTATTTGATTTTTACATAAAATATTATTGTGAGAATTAGGAGGTGAAAAGTTAGAAATATGATATATATATATATATATATCTCACATTTACATGAATCCATATGCGCAGTTGAAGACATGATACAGAGGACCAATGAGGTTTGGCACAGTTGATTAAGGTCTTGTCACCCCGATCACAAGGAAGTGTGTTCGAACCCTCTGACTGATGGGGAGACCTCATCGGTAGGCGATCTCGTAAGTCTCTTGTAAGCACTCGAAGAGTTCTGGGGCCGTACCCTGACCTTGATAGGGGACTGATGCCGAACCTACCTAAACTTTTTACTATAAAAAAAAAAACACATGATACAGAGGCAGCATAAATTAATTAGTGTGTATATATATATTATATTACAAGATATATTGCAAAAAGGAGATCTTAGATTAGAAAAGATTGGAACATGGACCCCACGTGCTAACCCATTCTGAAGGATAGGGAAAGATAGAAAAAGAAAACATGGGTCCCATACGAATATGAAGATGCAGATTAGAGTTGGAACAATTATGATTTGGAATAGCTTATTTTTAGATAGTAAGTGCTTATAAATTGTGATTCATGGTATACGATGTAAGTATGTGAGAGGGGTTTTATCTCGGCTTACGTAATAAGGACTTAGGGCTTGTTTGTTTTCACGGCAGCTTAAAAAATAAGCCCGAATCACGCAAGCCGAGAAAAAACTCCTCTCACATCCTTACCTCGTATACCGTGAATCACGAATTATAAGCACGTTTTGGACAAAAATAAGCCATTCCAAACACGCACTTATTATCCAAAAATAAGCCCAACTAAATACACACTAACAAATATATGAAACATATATGATATAGTATATCTTCAACTTCGGATAGAAACGCGTGGACCATGCAAGCAGAAAAGGAGCCCAAAAGAACATCTATTAAAGGGAGAGCAACACAGGTCCGGAGGAGGACGCACAGAAACACAGAAGCAAGGGCGATAGCTGAGACGGAGAAGGCAGAGACGCGGAGCTGAGATCTGGACAGTGACGCGAGACAGAAAGCTCAGTCAGAGAACGCAAGAAGCGGAGTGAGAAGTAGAGATTAGGGAGGTGGGACTTGAATATTCAAAAAAATCTGGATCTTTAAAATTTGGTTTTCCATTAATTTTCTCCTTTTTTTTTTAGTTTTTGATATGAACCGAATTATTATTTATGGTTTTAATTTATTGATGAATATGAGTAACTAATTTTCTCGTTATAGGATTTTCTTGAACCTATTTATGGATTGAATTATTTAATTACTCTCTTTTTGCATCGAATAAATTTTTGTATTGATTTTATCTTACTCTTAATGCCTCTGAATGCCTGATCACCATTTAGTTGTCTTGTTCATTTAAAACTAATCTTGAGAAAGATAATTTAAGTGTAGAACTTGGGTAAAATCATGTTAGACTAGAAGTTTAGGTACATTAAACGGATAGTTTGTTAGTATCATAAAGATATAGTTACTAACCTAGCATTGTCAGATTAATATTGATGTTTAAAGTTAGTCCTTATAAATTAATACAAGAGATTGATTAGTTTATTAGGATAAAGATTTGGTTTTGACTCGAGAGAGCGTTATCAAATATTTT
Source organism: Inga oerstediana (assembly GCA_963210345.1). Lineage (NCBI taxonomy): Eukaryota > Viridiplantae > Streptophyta > Magnoliopsida > Fabales > Fabaceae > Inga > Inga oerstediana. Next base: position 6,470,893 of record OY723401.1, read on the forward strand.
TGAATCTTAGATAAATACATATCTTCATTTGATTGCTTATTGAGGGTAAATTAATTAATTCATGAAATAGATAGGGGATAGATAATCCTAGGTTCCTCCTGTCTTGAAGTTCTTGATTTAATCAATTAATTCTCAAGTATAAAATTTCTTTCAAAATATTCTCACTTAACTTGATTGATAACTTAATTAAGATAATTAATTCATTTTTGTCATGATCCTCGTGAGAACGATCTTTTTATATTACTTGTGGGTTGTGGCCCCTACGCTTGCGTTAAAGTTAGACGGCTAACAAAAAGCCTTTATTCAAACTTATGAAATCGCGTCTTTCTCTTTATTCTTAATGTTAAACCTAGAGGAATAATTCTGTCATTTCTTTTTAATTTTAAAAATGACGAATCCGACTCTAATATCTTTATAGTATTATGAATATTTAAAATATCTTTTTATTTTTTAGATATTTTTAAAATTATTTTTAAGAAAATTTCCCAATTCCATTTCCTTGTACGATTGCAAATTCATTTGTTCTCTTTATTGTGTGGTGTTAGGTATATGATTGGTTGGAGGGTTAGTGAGCATTTCATGGATCCCATAATTCTATATACAATACAACATTTATAAAAACAATCATGCTATTTAAAATATTAACATGTTTTAGATTAGTTTATGTTTGAGGTAACTTTTTTTTTTTAAATATTTTTCATATAAATTAAGATTAAACTCCTTATCATATCCTTATCTCTTATCTCTGCTATATGTGTCAAGGGAAAAGAAAGAAAAAGCAAAAGCATACTCAGAAAAAGATATCATATACCCACTTCATTATTTAATGAGTTACAGAATAATGAGCTGATTATGTATTTGAACTAGCTCCTCTACAAGTACTCAGATTTTTTTCTAAATAAGCAACAATTGAAATTAAAAAAAATTATGACAAGACAGGAGAGAGGTGTGCCAGAATCACAGTCTGCAGAGTACCCCTAGTCCACCTAAACTAGCGTGCCCTATATAGACTTTTTTTTCTTATTTAGAAAAAAGAATCGTTAAATTTCAAGTTTATCTTTCTTCTTCGCTCCATCTGCGACGAACTGCATCTTCTTCCCTGCCAGCTAATTCATGGTTCCACGGTTCTTTGTCTCCGTGAAGTTGTTTACCTTGCGAGACTTTTTTAAGCATAGTGTGGCTACTGTACGAGTCCCACACCGGATAAAAGTAAACCACCTTTAGTGTATATATAGAAGAAGTGCAGCGCTTAGGTCGTCCCTTCGGGGACATCCGATAAAATTGGAACGATACAGAGAAGATTAGCATGGCCCCTGCGCAAGGATGACACGCACAAATCGAGAAATGGTCCAAATTTTTTTCTCAAATTCATCCCTGACCTTGTTTCACTCCCTGATATTTCAGACACAAAAAGCTTTGCGAGAACGGCGATAAGTTTTATTTAAACTGTGAATCCAGCAAATTGTTAGAAATTTATGTCGGTCTCTCGAACAACGCGATGCATTTTGCCCTATCTTAGTCATTGTAAGTCTGTTGAACCTAAGGACTTATTTTGAGCTTGCGTTAAACTTTTACCATTGTACCTACCAGGTTATGTTTAAAGGACCGTTGGTTTGCCTCAGCAAATTGTTCCTCTAAATTATCCGTTTGGAATGCGAAGCCCTTGTTCAAGTTCTTAAGGCTGAAATTCTTGTTCAGGTGATTGCCATTAGGGTCGAAAGCGTTGTTCTGGTGATGTAAGGGAGATTTTCTTTTCCTGGGATTATACGAGGCCGAGCCTTGTACATTAACTGTTATTGTTTTTTTAGTAGCATTTCTGAGTTTTGGTCATTTCTTTTTGCCTATCTTATTAATTCATACACCGTTCCTGCGTATTTCCTGTGATACAATCCCCATGTCGAAGAATTGAGCAAATCCGTTGTTCCTCCCTTAATTCTTGCTTGAAAAAGAGAACGGAGGTTGCACGTTTACCTTTTGAAATGAAGTACTGCAAATCTGCAATCCCTCTATTCAAACATTAGGGTGGGGGATTAATGAATCTGCCAAATGGCTTGTGTTATTTATCATATTGCAGATAGGACGATTTAGTTGAGGTAAGCTCTCTCTCTTTTTTTTGTGTTTTTTTTTTTTTTTTTTTGTGTTGGTGTGTGTTTTGACTTTTGACAAAGCTCTAAAATATGGTTTGCGAAACTCGAGATAAAACTCTTCTCACACACTTATCTCATAACTCGTAAAATCTATTAAAAAAACTAATCCAAACACACACTTGAACTTTGAAGCCTGCTTCTTTTTAAAGAATAGACAAAAGAAAAGAACAGAACTTTGAAGTTTGCAGATGGTGAGTTAACAATGTGCACAATGAGTTGGTTTAGTCATCTCCTTCTACCTTCTTAAGTTCTTATTGGAATCTGATTAGTCTCTAGGTATTAATTATCTACTTAACTGCGAATATCTATCAAAATCGGCGTCATCACCGCCAGAATGCAGATTCGATTTACAAAAAGTATCAAGGCAAAATAAATCATTCGTGCTCACTATAAAAAGTTAAATGAATCGTTTTTATTTTTGTGTAAGAATGAGTCACTAATTTAAAAACGTTGTTGAGAATGCAACAAGGCGGTGATCGTATTTTAAAATGGAAGAAAGCAAGCCAATATTTTTCATGATGATGAAGGCTTTGGCGTTACTGGGGTTCGGCTAGGATCGGTTCGGTTCATGAAGCAGTCCGGCTTCCCGCACTTCGTCCAATAGTGACACGTGGCACACAATTGGCAAACATCGTTAGAGGACATCTGTTACAAGGAATCTCACATAGAGTTGCACTTGCACCATATTTGTTTGCCTCTTTGGATTTCCAAGTGCCCACCAAAAATCCAAAACGGATGTCTCGGGAATCTCTCTCTTTTTTTTTTGTTTCTTTTAGATAATGCGCAAAATGCGCACATGGTAAAAGTAAAACATTGTTCCTTTATCCTGAGGAGCACTTTTAGAAAAATAAAAAATAAAAAATAAAAATTCTGTGTGTATGGTTAGACAACATAACAAAGGTGAAAATGGGAAGCCATGTTGTGTTTTATGGGGTGTGAACAGGCCTACTCTTTTAGAGATGTGGTTGATGAGATTAGGAATCTTATTTCCAGAGATTGGCAGGTTCGGTTCATTAATGTTCCACGAGAAGATTTGGTCCTTACTGATGAACTGGTCAAATATGCACATGGTATTGTGGGGAATTTTTGTCTCTTTGATCATCCTCCACCTTAAGAAGAGGATAATGATGAAAGAACGTAGGTCGATTGTAGTTGTTTTTGTATGCTACGTAGGGTAGTTAGTTGTTGATTTCCAGTTTGTAATCCAAAAAAAAAAAAAAAATGGGAGCGATTGGTATGAGAATAAGGAGGAATGTTGAGGGCAAAAAGGGTTAAGAAAAGGTTGATTCGTAAATGTGATGGAGGCGTAGGGGTGAAAATGGGAGAAGCTTGAGCCACAAGTATGACGGTTACGTGGGGATGGTTGGTTGGCAGGTGGATCCACATCAGCTCCCCTATGCTTCCTATTAAAAAAAATTCCCTCACCTACCTTTTATAAATATTTTCTAATAAATAGAGTTGATTTTTTTAAAGAAGATTAAGAAAGTTAAATAAATTATTTAATTATATCATATATTATATATATATATTTAAATTATATATTAATTTATTAGTCAAACTAATTAGTTTAGAGAAAAAAATAAAATATAAATATTCTAAATTAATTTAATTAACTTCCTTAATCTCTCAAAAAAATCAATTTTATTTTATATTTAGAAGAAGAGGGAGTAACTTTTATTCTTATTTTATAAAATGAATTAATGATTACGATTAGTTAAAAAAAATATTCTATTTTTTTTAAATATATCTCTATTTATAAAATGAACATATAAGAGAGAATTAATGATGAAAGATGAATAATTAATATAAAAATATGTATTTTATAAATATAAAAAAAATAATTTAAATTTTAAAATATAAGAAGATAATTGTTCATATAAGTTTATCGAAAAGACTAATATAAGAGATAAAACGTTGCTTATAAAAATTATTATTCGCGGCTATGCAGGGGCGGCCAGTCCATGCGGTGGGGCCTCGTGTCTGTTGCTACGCTGTCGTTTCATTCCTCCACCTCATTCAACCGTCACCACGTCCCCATTTATTTCGTCTTATCTCTTTCCGCGTTTAATGTTTATATTGTCTTGAATCAAAATGGAATCCCTGTCACTCCGGAAGGATCCCCGAATCTCTCTTCCAATTTTCAAGTCAACTCCGCGTCCAAATCCCACATCCCACCGCTCATCGACACTGTGTATGGTTTATATCTGTAAAATAAATTAAAGATAGAAAAATGGAATAACTCATATTCGTTGTTCTTTCACCCACAAACATAATCGGCATAACACCTGGCCCAAAAAAAAAAAAAAGTGACTACTACATATGATTGGCATTTTCTTCAAAAACGAGTTCCTAGTTTTAGACAAAAGTTATAATTAAGCTGTGGAGCAAAATGCATCTATGGTGTGCCAAAGACGCCAGTGTCTCGGGTTTATGTCCTCCTAATAACCAAACAAAATTAAAGAATCCTGAGAGGTACCACATTTTTCCTGGATGCTAGACGCTTAGGGTTAAACATAAATTGGAGGACTAAAACATGGGCGGATTACAAAAGTAAGCAAAAACTGAAAGTAATTTTGAATTAGTGTTTAAAAAGCATATTTTTATAAATTAAGATAAAATTCTCCTTATATACTCCGTACTCTATAAATCACGTTAAAAAAATAATAATAATAATTCAAATAGGCACTACGGCTTTGACAGAAGAAGAGTCGTGCGTAGCTAACAAAATTTTAAGTGATTATCACGTATTAACTAGAGGCTCATCACGTTGCATGCCTTTTAATTTTTAGCACTAGCCAACCCACCATATTTATGTTAGATGGGCTAGATCTTTAAGAAATATAAGAATAAGAGATGAAAAGGAAGGCAGTGCTAAACTCATTTAAGGTGTAGCCAACACTTTCTTTTAGGTTTAAATCGTCTCTACCTATATCTATTTTATAAGGTGTAAGTTGAATTGACTGACGAATTTTCTATAGGATATTACAAAGACCTTTGAGTATGGATTACACTCCCAATACTCAAACAAAACAACAATGGCTTCAACAAAATAATAATTTGACTTTATCTTTATGTGCATTCAATGAGAGTCTGACCTCTTGCTATATGATTTCTGACATGTCAGAATAATTGACAGTGCTGGATATTTATAGGTCATAAAGTGATGTCTCTTTGAAGGGATGCATCTTCAAGCAAGATCTCTTCAATTAAAAGTCATAACGAATTGTTAAATTTATGAATCTCATGTGTTGATTCATAAACATACATGTGAAGAGTTATACCTTTATATTAAGTATAGTTTTCTCATAAACACAACACAACTTCTAACCATGTGGTGGATGCCACATCTCTCACAAAACAAATCTCTTCATTCTACAATATTCCAACAATTTACATGTTCATTCCACTCGGTCCACTAGCTCATGCTTTTATTTGTATCGGGGGATATTGTACGTTTGTTGCAACATGATGAGACATACCAGTTTCATTGTTTCATGGAGTTCATGTTTCATTTCTTTAGTTTGCGCTCTCATTTTTCTTCTTTTGATCCATTATGAAAACCTTTTTTTTTTTTTAAGTCTAAACACAAATAATAACAAAATTTAGGTATGGCACGTTGTGTTTTAACTTCCATGCAAACAACAAAATTATTAATTAAGTACGATTTAAATACACTGTGATTCTATTCAATTCTCTCAGTGATCTTTGTTAACTTGTCCAACTCTAACAAGGATTTAAATTGTTTGAAATCCACCACTGGCAAATTATGTTTGCCCTTCGTTATATTTTTTAAATAGGGCTTGTAAATTATAGAGGGAAAAAATGGACGATTACCCTAACTTAAAAATAAAATAAAATAAGGAATCCGCTTTGTCCACCCTCTCTGTTCCTTGCTCACCATGTTACGGCTAATGCGAACGCACCGGGAACTGCCTGATTCCCTTTGTTCCCGGCATAATCCATATTCTCTCACCTTCTAGAATTACAAATGCTGTTTGAAAATGGTCATAATTACGAATAATTGACCACGCTGATGGTGGTAGATTTAATTAATATTATCTCCGATCATAATTATAAGATAAAGTTAATTTTTTTAGAGAAATTAATGAAGCTAATTAAATTATTTTATAGTATTTATATTTATATTTTTTTTCAAACTAATTAGTTTAATTAATAAACTAATATATAATATAAAGATACGTAATATATGATATGATTAAGTAGTTTATTTAGTTTTCTTAACTTTTCTAAAAAAAAGTTAACCTTGTTTAATACTTAGGATGAGAGGTAATAATTTATTAAAGATTTTTTTTTTTTAAAAAAAAAGGGATCATGATTCATGCCGGGTGATCTGTATTTGAACGCTAGGGGGGCGAGTCAGACTTTGATATTTTAATAATTTTCAATCTTCAGTGAGTTGATGAATTGAGGGATTAAATTTAGGACAAACGGTAGGCAAGAACGTTATGACTATGAGGGGAATGGCTAAAAAAAATAAAAAGAAAAGAAAAGAAAAAAGAACGTTATGACTTATGAGGGGAGTCTGAGGAATATCCGAAGCATATAACAAAGAAGAGAATATTCGGCGGGAAGCTCCCATGGCGTTGGCCTTTCGCCCCTTAAATACCCACAGGCAGCTCTCCCTCTCCCAACAACTCTCAAAATCCCTCCTCTGTCCTTTTCTCCTGCCTAATTCCCGTCTCTGGCTATGGCTCTCAAGGCCGTTCATGTCTCCGATGTCCCTTCCCTTGATCACGTCGCGGACAATACCTCCTTTCCTCTTTACTCCACCCGTTTGTCCACCGGTTCGTTCTTCTCCTCCCTATCCATCTCCTTCTATTTTAATTATTATTATTATTTTTGCTGAATATTTGCGTTTTCGATTACAGGCGTGGATTTGAGTCGGGCCGGGTCAAAGAGCGATAAGTTCTTTGTTATTGGGCACAGGGGAAACGGCATGAACGTCTTGCAGTCGTCGGATCGGAGAATGAGAGCCGTTAAGGAGAACTCCATCATGTCTTTCAACGCCGCCGCCAAGTTCCCCGTCGATTTCATTGAATTTGACGTTCAGGTCAACTTTTTTGTCTCTTCTTCTTTATTTGCTGTACGGTATTCCGTCCCGCCGATTCTATTTCTCCGTTTTGTCATGGTTATAGTTTTTGACATGTTGGTTATCATCATTGTTTATAAGTTGTTCTCATTGTTACATACTTAAGTTGTATATTGTAAATCAAGATTGAAAAATTACTTTTAAGTATTCCAATAGTTGTTTCTAACTAACACTTTTTTCGCCTTTTATTTGTTTTTATTGTTTTAAACCTCGAAATCTTATTTTTAAGAGATATAGTGAGTGTTTGGAAAGTTTCTAAATCTATTTTACGAGATAAAATTTCTCTAACATACTTATTTCATAAATCATAAAAACTATTCTTAAAAACTAATTCAAACACATAGATAATTAGAAAGAATGTTGCCCACTTGGTGATTTTAGCGGTGACCTGTCGCCGCGTCTTTCCTCGCCAGTAAGATCCGGATACATCTTGCAGGAGAGAGAGTAGCGTGGGACCCACCTCATGAACCCCTTATTGATTTATATCCTCTTCTGCTCCTTCTACGGGACAAAATCTCATCTCTTGTCTCCTCGAGAAATATTGATAAATGTTGTGACTCTCTTGAGAAGGATCTGAGTTTTTACGCTCTACTAGTGGGCCGGCCTGGTCAATTTCTTTACGGTTGAAATCCTATTGTTCAGTCCAAAATGTAGCCGGTGTGGCTCTTTGGTACTGAAGCGAAGTCATTTACTGTGGTGGCCCAGAAAAGGCCCACTATATCTTGGGTTTTAAGTCAAGTCTCACAAAAACCTGCTCCTTCTTTGTTATTGCCCATTTTGTTTTGGTGTTCTTTTGTTCTGACACGAGTGCAGATGCGATTTGCAGGTGACTAAGGATGGCTGCCCAGTTATTTTCCACGATGATTTCATCCTCTCTGCAGAAAATGTAAGCTCGTCGTCTCAACACCACCTGTTTGTCTTTCTTATCCGTTTCCAGTATTATCGTCTTAATGATCAGGTCTGGGCTGTTTTGATTTATCAGGGAACTGTGTTTGAGAAGAGAGTCACAGACCTTAGCTTGTCGGAGTTTCTGTCCTATGGTCCTCAGAAGGATACCGGTGAGCAAGGAAAGCCTTTGCTCAGAAAAACCAAGGATGGAAAGATCCTCAAGTGGGATGTTGAACAGGATGACCCACTCTGTACCCTCCAAGATGTTTTCCAGAAGGTAGAACCCACTCTGGGTTTTGACATCGAGCTTAAATTTGATGACCACATTATCTATGAGGAAGATTATCTCGTTCGTGTCCTCCAAGCTGTCTTGAAGGTATAACACTTGTTTTTAAATATATTTTGATCCTTCCAAGTTTTACGAGAATTTTGCTTTTCTAGTGTCTCTGTATATGGATCTCTTAGTTCATTGAATTTTTGTAACAGATCGTGTTTGAATATGCCAACGACAAACCCATTATCTTCTCAAGTTTTCATCCAGATGCAGCAAAACTCGTTCGTAAATTACAGAGCACCTACCCTGTATGCTCCTTTGCCACTTTATGTTAGAGAACATATTCAGCTATTGTCTGCAAACCTCTTAGTCTCTAACGGTACTATTTGTGTCATATCAGGTATACTTCTTGACGAACGGAGGAAATGAACTTTATTATGATGTAAGAAGAAATTCCTTGGAGGAGGCATTAAAGCTCTCTCTGGAAAACGGTCTGCATGGAATCGTGTCCGAGGTTAGAGCGATCTTTAGAAATCCTGGAGTAGTAACCAAGATAAAAGAATCTAATCTTTCCTTGGTTACCTACGGCAGATTAAAGTATGTCCTCTCATCTGTGTTCTTGCTCGTTCGTCAATCCTGGCACAATATGAATTGAACATGAACTAATGTTGTTTTCATTTCTGGTTCGTGTTACAGTAATGTTCCTGAAGCAGTTTATATGCAACATTTAATGGGGATTGAAGGGGTGATAGTTGATCTGGTGGAAGAAATAACACAGGCGGTTTCGAATATGATAAAGCCATCAAAGGTGGCTGAAGATGAGGGTATCACGACGGAAGAGCAGAGGAAAGGGGACTCAAAGCCTAAATTCTCGCAGCTGGAGCTGACTTTTCTTTTGAAGCTAATCCCAGCGTTGATACAGATTTAGGCCGAAACCCTTTTTAGTTTACTTTGGTCTTCATGCCTTCAACCAAAGAAATGGGAGGAGTTGACCATTATACCCTGCCCTGTGTAAATTTGTTTTCTTTTTTATTTCTAAGAAATAGAGAGTGAATATAAGTAGCAAGATTTTGGTTGCCCTCCAATTAAATAGTCTTTGATTGTGATTTGTGCTTCTAATTACGAAGAAAAAAGTGCAACTTAAGATTGGGATATGAATATGATGTCTGCTAGCCAACTTAAAGATTGTTGAAACAAGCATATTCTAGCCATAAACTGAAGTTCATTATAATGTAATATTAGGCAATTATCTTCGCTTTGCCACATATCATTTAGATAGGCTGGGCTTTAGATATGCTATCCGTTACCCCAAAAAAAGGATATTGTATACGTTTGTGAATTTAAACTGGATCAGGGTTTGTCTTATAAATGCCCCGAGGGCCGGGGGTACCGGTTCCATATCCAATGGGCTCATGTTAAATCTATTGTGGGCTTTTTTTATTGGGCCTGAATATCACTATTTAGATCAAACAAATTCATGGAATAGTGGGTTGGGAATAACAACGTCAGCAACATGGGTGGTACAAAAGGGACTGGTCAATTATAACATTGTGAATTAACGGTGTCTTTGGTTTGATCCCATTACACCATGTAGTGTAATTCAATGTGATGTAATGATAATGCAATGCAATATTAATTACAAGGGTAGTGTTTGGTTTGATTTTTAAGTAAGGTGCAATGAGTTAATATTTTAACAATTATTTAAAATTAAAATATTGCACAAAGTCTATTTTACCCTTAATATAATCTTTATAAAAAAAAGTTAAGAGTGATGGAGGTGAAAGAGGTAGTGGTGGCGGCAACAATGGGGGTAATGGTAGAGGAGAAGGTAGTGGTGGTGGCAGCAGTGGAGGGAGGAGGAGGCGGCGGTGGCGTTGAGCTTGTAACGGTGGCGACGGCGATAGAGGAGGAGGTAGTGGGCCTGTGACGTTGGCGACGGCTGCGGAGGAGGTGGCGGTGAGTGGGCAGCGACCATGGCGGAGGAGGAGGTGGTGGTAGCAGTAGGTGGGTAGCGATGGCGACAGCGACAGCAGAGGAGGACGTGGTGGTGAAGGTGGCGGCGGCGACGGCGACGATAGAGGAGGTGAGGTCAGAGGAGGTAGTGTGGTGGTCGCGGCGAGTGTGTGACCGTGGCAGCAACGGCAGAGGAGGAGGTGGTAGTGGTGGCGGTAGGCGTGTGATGGTGGAGGCGGCGGTGGAGGAGGAGGAGGAGGTAGTGGCGGTGATAGTTGTGGCGTGATACGGCAAGTGAAATGAGATAAGTAAAACAAATATACTGGAAACTCAAGGGTAAATTGGACTTTTTAAACCATGCAATGGGATGGTAATAAGGATTCATAGGGGGAGGTATGAATGAAGATTACCAATTTTTTGATAATCATCATTACCATGGTAAACTCTATTACCATGCTAAAGAGCAACCAAACACTCTTATCTTGATAATGCAATCATGATTACCATTGCAGGCATGTAATAGGGTTGAACCGAATGGGCTCTAAGATTTAAATCTTTATGGGGAAAGGTGCCCAAATTTAGTGCATAAGTGTTTCAAACAAGAATGTAGAATATGGAATATCTATAAATCTTTAAATTTAATTTTTAAAGTATTATGACAGCATAATAAATCTATTTGTGTGGGTAGGCAATTGATGTACTGGATAAATGAATATCAATTAAACCACCTCACAACCATTCACATGTTTTCTTAGTTCTGTTTAACATAAAAAATAGAATAAAATGAGAGAACCAATTTATGAAAACAGGGTGAGGTTAATAACCGCGCCTTCACCACACAAATCCCTATATTTCTACCATTTCTCTTATTAAAAAATTTCAGAGAACTATTTTTAAAAGAATTTAGCAGCAAATTAGACAGTGTTTGGGCAAACCTGTAAGACACTAGTTATTAATTATATCTGTTAATTTTTATTGACATTAGCATTTTTTTTGGGGATATATTATGATTTATGAGGGTTAATTGAAGGCCTTTCATTACTACTGAGATCCCACACCATCTTGATCAGTCTTTTGTATATGTGATCCAAAGTTTGTTATCTGACTCATTCTTGCTGGCTTAGGTTAATCCTCCAATTCTTTCCCTTCTGTTTCTTTTCTTTTTCTGGGACAGATCTTTCTCTCTCTCGTTATTTACATGTTCTACCCATCTTCTCTCTCTCTTTTCTTGCTGACCCTTCTTCCCATCCAAGAAGATAGATTTGCTTCTACTTTCTAAGGCGTTGCAAGGGGGTAGTGAGGAAGAAGGGAAGCATCTGAAAGGTACATGGGTGTCAGCAAAATTGGCCAATTCTACTGTTGTCGTCACTTAGAAATATGGGAAAACTTTGTGCAGTTAGTTTGACTTTAACAGCAAGCTAAGATAGTTGCAAAACTAAGTGTAAGAGTAACACTCTTTTTGAGCCTCATAAGGAACAGTGAGACGAATCATCTGACAAATCATAAGTAATGGTTGATGAAAGTTCCTTAAATCGCAAGGAAACCTCAACTGTCTTATAGTTGCATTGCAGCAACAATAAGAATCTGAGTCAGGAAGGCAACAAGCAAGCAAGCATATCTCATATATATATATATATATATAGATATAGATATGATCGGCATCGGATTCCTGCAACATTCATCTACAATTATGAACTCCTCCAGGCATATATAATGTAATGTAACGTATTGTGACCACTTAAAGTAAAACAGTATTAGGTTCTTTCAGATATTACTTCTTCACACTTGGTTCATCATGGCTCGGTATGTATGCTAGACGGTTTCATGCCAAACTTTCAACTCTGAACCGTCTCTTTTTTGCTTATTTTCCCCCCCGAGCCGCAGCAACTCGCTGACTTTACCAACATGTTCATATTCATATATATATCTATCGTTTTTTTTTTGCCAGATATATATCTATCGTTTTAAACAAGTGTGAAAGTCATATACATATACATATAAGATTTACTAGTAAGTTCAAAGCACTAAACAGAGTAAGATTAAAGTACACTAAACTTCACCCATCGTCAGTGGGTTAAGTGGCGAGGAGGTTGGACTTAGTGCCTGATTGTCCGCTTTGGCATGGGTTTGATTCCTGGGAGTGGCACAAAGTGTCTCCACCGCGGTGATTGGGGAGACATCCTAGCTTCTGGATGCCTAGGTAAACACCTGAGGGTAATTGATGACTCGCCCTGCCCAACATTGATATGATCTAGGAGGAAGGGAGATTTCGTCCTGCCTTTGAATCGTGGGTGAACTCAACCCCTTTTCTAAAAATTATTTACCAAAAAAAAAAAAAGTACACTTAACTTCCCGTTGGGCTTGAATCGTCATAAGCATTAATAAATCAGCAACTCGTCACTTGGAATATGAAGCATGAACAAAAAAAAAAGACATGTCATTTCCAGCATCTTTTGAGGGACAAAAGCCCATATCACAAAAGTCCACTAACACGCCTGGCAAGTTTTTTCCCCCACCAAGATTCTTTTCTTGAAATCGAAGCAAAACCCAATTAATTTAGTCTACGCAGAGGTGCCTGGCTAGTTTAGTTTACATAGCAGTTATTAGCCGTAGTAATTAAAAATCTCATCGCGCCACCTGCAAATATTATGCGGCTATACCTCCTTTTTCAGATTCCTCACTCCTCTAGCTATGTGAAGCAGGAAATTCATACTCACAGTCTCAGAGACAAAAAGGTGCGAGTAATGGCATAGGTATATATTAGTATATATTAATAACAAGATCGTATAATAATATGAGTGGGGTTCTTTAGTTCGTGGCTTAAACTTGAGAAGTGCCTGGACGCAAAGGCACTTGGCATCTTACCCTTCCCTCTTGCAGTTGGGATCAGATTCAATTCTTTCACTTTCACTATCTAGCTTTGTGTGGTCTCGCCACCCATAAATTTATAGATTTGATTTTACCCATATATTCCTTGTTCTTTTGGAGCCATAGCTACTAGTAACTAATTAATGACCCCTTTCTAGATATCATAGTGTCTGCTGCTTAATTAATGATATGTCGGGTGAAACTCTCCAGGACATTTATTACTGATAAATTACGAACTACTCGTATAGATTAATGAAGCAAAGTTATCTAGAGAGGTCCTGTTTGATGATGTGGGGAGGAAAATTAATAGATAACGAGGATCAATGGGAAGGAATCTGAATTATTGATAATTTTTGAATTGGCAATATCAAGAGCAGAAGAGAACAATGTTGTGTATCGATCGTGCCCACGACACAGACTTGGGAGTTCATAATTAATTATATATTATGCAGAAGTTACAAATAAGACAGACATCGAAGGTGAGAAACTGAGATGAGGAAGAAACTAAAAAGAATTAATGAGGATGCGTTCAAATTTCAGACACTCGGATTTATAAGAGGCGTGGTGTCCTACTGTCCTTCATCGTTTCGAGATTGTTTTTTATTTTTTATTTTTGACTATCATCGTTTCGAGATTGTATGAGAGGCAATTAGTAGAGTATTAGTGTATTAAACACGGCCCGTGTTGTCGTTTTCCTTTATTCTCAATCCATCATTAGTCCCGTTGACTTATTGCGCTTTTATTTACCAGGACGCAGAAAAGCCCCACATCGATTAGCCGCTCGTGACTCACGCATGTTCTTGTAAATTTGATTTTGTATTGCTGTAAAGTATTGGTTTTGAATAGCTTATTTTTGGGTAGTAAGGACTTATAAATTGTGATTCATGATATACGAGGTAAGTATGTGAGAGAAGTTTTATCTCAGCTTACGTAATAAACACTTATATTCAAAAAATAAGTGTTTTTAAATATGCACTAAAATGTGTGTTTGGAAATTAATTTATCACGGGCAGTTGATCGTCTTTTATTTTATGTTAACTATATTCTACTATATTTTAAGAAACAGGTAACGTACAGATATTTTGTTTACTTGCAAGCTAAGTGCCGTAAAATTGTAGGTCGAATATAAAAATTTCGGACATTTTAAGTTTCCAGTATCGTCACGTTGTTGGATATTTTCCGTGTGATTCAACTCAACGGGGTTCCTTTTCATATTTAATTACTTACGCTTGTGAGTTACATCGGTTTAGTTGGACGAGATCAATAATCATGCTATGCATATTCCTAAATAATAATAAATTAATTAATTCGATTAGGGATGAAATACATGAAAGAATATTTAATTCTATTATGGAAAAAACAATTTACTTTTTAAGTAAATTCACAACACAATTAATTACTAATTAAATCAATGATAATAATGTAACTAATATTTGAATTGACACAAAGAAAGAAATAGAAAATTCCCAAGTTGGTAGAAATTGAAAGAGCCTGGTGTTTCTTTTCCTGTTTATTCTTCAAGTTTGTTGGAATATCAAAATTATTATTAATAGATGAAAAATATTTGGGAGAATCCCTGAAAATGAACCTGAAAATTGGGAAATAACATATCAGTCATTTCGTAAGAAAAAAGTTGGGAATTTCTTATCAAGTTTTGATATTTTTTAATCAATTTTTGATAAAAAAAAAACTTATCTGTCATTTTTTTAATTTTCAGAGATTCTCCCAAAATATTTAAAAATTGACATGACAAATAAAACACATTTATTATATATTTTTAAAATAACTATTAATAGAAAATAATAAAGAGCCTGTTACACAAATCACCTTCTTAAGAGGTTACAAATTTGACCCGTGGGCATGATAGTTTCTCAAATTTCGGCAGATGAAGGATGGAAAAAAATAATAATGAAACAATATACTATGTCTTGTTCTTCATTTCTTAATTTAATTAGATTAAGAAAATCAATTAATATGATATTTTTTTTTTAAAACACCTTAATAACCTTTCTTAATTTTTTTTATATCTTTTATTTAATTATTATAGAAAAATTTTCAATATAAGTAAATTATGAAAAGATTAATAAACATAAAAGATAGATATTATATTTAAAATTAAGATTGGGGTTAATTGGTTGGCTGGGAGTAAACACAAACGTACACGTTTGTGGAGCCCTTGCATTCTCAGTCTCCATCATCACTTCAATTTCCATTTTTCTTCTCTCGCCCCCAGCGCCTTTTCCATTTTTTTTTAATTTTAGTGTGTGTGTCTGCCTACCCCCTACAATCATGTTTTAGAAGTATAAAAAATTGAAATAAAATTTCTTCTATATATTTACTTCGTAAACTGCTAAAAACTATTCTCCATCCCAAATTAATTTAACTAACAAAAGTCTAAAATAAGAATAACCCATAGGGAGACATTGCCATCTATAAATTGAAGAAGCCGATCCACCTCTCTCCTCACAGTCACAGCTCAACGTCGTCCTTTATTTTAACTTGTTGCTCTTCTCTTCCTCCAATTATGGGCCTCCCCTGATTGAACCTAACCCTCACGCGACTCTCACCTTCCAAATAAATAATAAATCCTCCTTGCAGGTTTTGTGGGTGGCATTCTTAGAGATGCAGAAGCTCCCCAGCTTTGTCGTCAATGGAGGCATCAAGCTTCCCATTGGCTACCGTTTCTGTCCCACCGATGAAGAGCTTGTCATTCACTACCTCAAGAGGAAGGCCTTCTCTCACCCCTTGCCCGCCTCCGTCATCCCCGACGTCGACGTCTTCGCCGCCCACCCCCGCCGCCTCCCAGGTCCCTCTCTTCCCCAAATCTGTTTTCGCGGTTTTATTTTTTGGTTCAGAAGTCAGAATGTTTGAGAATTAACAATGTCTTTCGAAGACCTAATGATTTACTCTTTCTCTTGTTTGGGCATTTGCCTAAATTGAATCCAAATGGCCTGTTGAATTTGGTGACTGTAGGTGTCGCTGATTCCAAAGAAAAGAGGTATTTCTTTAGCCATAGAAAGGACCCTATGGATAACAAGAGGCCTGCTGGTTCTGGGTACTGGAAAACTATAGGCAATGACAAACAAATTGTTGCTTCTGAGAGTAACCAAGTGGTTGGGATGAAGAAAATTCTGGTTTTCTGTGAGGCCAAACGTTCCCGTGAGGCTCGAACTCGGTGGGTCATGCATGAATTGCGTCTTCTTCCTTCTCAAACACCTTCCTACCCATCACACCAGGTAACAATATACAAGTATAGATCAGTTAACATTCCATTTAAACATAAAAATTTACACACTTAAAGAGTAATGCCCTTTAGATATGGTTCGTTTTCTCTGGTTTATATGTATTATCAGTCAGTACTTGATTCAATTCAAAATTCAGATGGCAGGGGCAGAGTGGGCTGTGTACCGCGTGTTTCAGAAGAGGAAGATTAAGAGAAAAGGATCCAACAGTCAAGTCTCTAACGTGAGTAAAGTTCAGAGATTAGAGGAGGAGGAGGAGGAGATTAAACCCAGTTTCATAGATTTCACAGTGGAATATGGGAGTGACACTGCACCTCCCCCACCTACTTCTCCATGTTTCAGTGAAGGCAGTGAAATCTCTTCTAACAAGCTAGATTAGGAGAAGATAAGGAGCTTGCATTAATTAGATTTTCTTTATTATTATCGTCATCATATAGAGTCACTGAGAAGTCTTTAGGACTAGAGAACTCTTCAGTCTTCATGGGCATTTATTTTAATGTATAAGAGCATCAGCACAAACAACTGAGTTTATTAGTACTAGCATTATTCACTAACTTGGCTTTATTAATTTCACATGATTACAGTGGGAATATAGCTTAGAAAATACTTATGGTTGCTCTGAACATCAAAGCTTTTTTAATTATCAAAAGGGGAATGATTTCTTGGGGAAAGGACGATCCGAATGCAGAGTATAATAATAATAAAATGCAGAGAATGGATGCGAAAGGTAGGCATCCAAAGCTTAGAAAGGAGAAAGAGTGGCTCTGTACTAATCTAATGGTAATCATGATGATCTTTGCGAAAATAAAGAGATGCTTTGTGTTGTGCGTGCGTGTGTGAAGCTTATGGAGCTTGACCACACACACACAGACACACACATGGTGCTGCTTACTGCTGAAGTCGCTTCTCAGCATCGCCCACACACAGGCACTGTGATTCCAAATTCCACTTCTTTTTCACACCCCAACTACATGCTCCATTCATAAAAATGCCTCTTTTCATATTTTAAAAGGACAAAAGCCAAATCCTTTTTTTTCCCCCTTTTTATATTTGGAATTGAGAATAAAGTAGGAACGTAAAGGTAGCAAATTATACTCCCACTCGTCAAAATAAAAAGGTGTTTAAATTGCACTGCCTGATATTTTGAAAAATTTATATTTGCTCTCTTTTTCAACAAAACATGAATAGTGATTACAGCTGCTCTGTTTTGATCAAATAATAAAATAATACAGTAACTATCTAAATTTATATTTATGACTAATTTTCTAGCCAAAATTTTTACATTTGACTGTTATTAATTGTTCTTTTGGGGTCCAAGTGTCGTTCTCTCAAAATAATTTGCTCCAAAAATAAATTTTTTTCATGCTGATGTATATTAAATTATTAATATTTCAGCCTTAAGAATAAAGATCAAAATGAAGCATAGCGGTTGCTTATGTATTACCTCAGATGCATCTAAGTGGAACAACATATATTCCAATGAGCTGTATTTTCATAAATCAAGGAGACGAACGTGGGAACCAATTATAATTTTTTGACTTATTTTAGCTTGGTCTAAATTTCCCTCGCTAATTTTCCTCCCATTGAAAACAATGGAACAATGGGAGGGAATGACAGAACAGAATGCTGTTTTTGGGGGTGGGGTGGGGGGATGGGATGGAACAAGGCACAAAAAGAAAAGCGTGGTGATGGTTGAGTTTGGGAAGGAAACAAAGGAACAAATTATATGTGAGTGAGTGAGGGAAAGATTCTTTCAAGCTTTGGATAATGCAACATATTGTGACAGTTGAGAATACGATTCTCTTTATCAATAATGCATATAATCTGCTCACACCTTAGCAAAATCTATCTTTGATGCTTAAATATTTATACATTACTCACCAACAAAAAGATATCGCCCATCTATGTGTGCACGCAAAGGATGCGATATATACCATAATTCAACCAATATTCAGAGAGAGAGAGAGAGAGGTTTAAGTAGTTTAAAGATATAAATCCATGAGGTTTCTACGTGGGCAAAATTTGACACACGATAAATAAGTAGCTAGTTTGAACATGGGAAGAGGAATTGAGGTGCCGACCATAATAATTTGTTGAAGCTAAGAAGCCTACAATCTTTGCTTTTGTCATGGCATCTTCTCCATCACAGCTTAAATTCTCCCAAACCTTGCTTTGCTGTCAAGTGAATCTGTTGAAAGCCTAGCTTGCTAGCCTCACATTTCTGACTTTTATTTACGCCCAAATTTGTCATTCATCCTTCTCCATTTGTTTCACTCTTGACTTTTCCCTCATTCCTTGTCTCACTCATGACTTACACCCACTCCACTCTCATAAATAATCCCGCAGCAGCCTAAGTTTTTTGTATTCTTCTACATTGTCATGTTCTGGTTTTTGAATTATTAATGCCGTACCTCTCGGTTGTTCGTGCCAACTTAACCAGCTCCATCAATAGTACGTGCGTGCCAAACATTAGTTCTGGACGCTTTGACTATTGTTTATAGGAAAACATATAGGCATATATATAAAATGAGGCAATGACGACCAAAGCTCCATATCAGTTTGGTACGCTGGAACTTCACTTCAAATGCGGTTTCTGTAAATCGCAATATAAATGAACTTGGTAATTTTCAATAACAATATTAGTAATTTAGTATTATGTTGTTGTTAGATTGGAGGCGACAATTGAATATAAGGAGGGAACAGTTAATTATAAATACTTGACAGATATAGACAATGGCGACCAAACAGAGGACAGCCTTATTGGATGGCTTCTGTTACAACCTTAATCGTAACCGTCAACCTTTGTGGCATCTCTCGTGTTGTCTCTCTGTACCAACAAATTCAGTTTTATCCTTTATACACTAGCTTGGTCCTTTCCTTCCCAATTTTCGCCATCTTCCTCTGCTCCATCGTCATGGGTTGCGGCTTGTCCACTAGGCTGAACCCAGAAGATTCCGCATCCGTCGGCCATGGACGTATGAGTGATGGCCACGTTACAGACGTCAATTCACCGGCCAGCGGCAAGAATCTCGACAGTGACGGCGGCGGGGACAATATCCAACGGAGCCAGAAATATGAACAAGGAGAGAAGGAGGAGGAGGGAGAAAAAGAGGACGAGGATGATCATAGTGAAGAACTCATTTTTCCAAGTTCGCCTAGTTTCAGAGAGTACTGCATTGCCTCCTGTAGGTCCAGGAATCAGAGTTTTAGCGACAATGACTCTGCCTTCAGCATCAAGAATAATGGTGTTACTATTTTTACTTCTTCTCTCTGAACTTTTTTTTTTTCAAATAAACTTGCATTGCATTTTCATGGGGTTTATTTCTTTATAATGCAGGCGATGAGGATTCAATAAATAAGACAGAGGACGTCAACAAGGTATGATATTCATCGCGTGTGCGTGATTTTTTCAGAAAGCTGATTAGGTTATGCCTGTTGTTTAAATGTGTTTGTTTTGTACATCTTTTTGCAGGAACGAAAGAAGAAAGAAAGAAGGATGGTAGGACTTAGGAATGTTATGCTCGTAAAGGGAATGCTCAGAAGGAAGAGGAATGTTGTAAATTTTGGTCGCCACACTAGCCATGCATCCCATGATGAAACAACTGTACAATAATAGACTAAATCTCCTTTCCCCAATGAACAAGCTTGATTGTTGTTTCCTCTATGTCTCTTTTTGGTTTGGTGTAAAAACAACGTGAGCACTAGTCAAAAGAACAAATATAATGCAAAACCGGTGGGTTCACATGCCAAGCATGAAAGTAGGAAGAGCCCTCTTTTTCGTAATTTTATCCTGCGAAAGTAGAAAGATCTATCTTTTGAAATCGCATTAACTCTACTCTTTTGATATTCTTGCCATGGAAACCTAATCCATAGCTTCTCATTTTCCAGTACGTTCATAAGTGAGACAACAGAGAGATCCGGTTTTTTATAAGGTTTGATTTCATTTTTCAAAAAAAGACCTTTAAAACTGCATGGCCGTCTGATTTTATGAGGTCTATGCATTTTTGAATGTGTATCCAAGACCAAGGACTCGAGTTCACAGCTCACTACATGAAACGTTAAGAATATGTTTCACTTTTGTTGGCGGAATTACCTACCAAGGACAAAATTGACATATTTCCAAAACAATAAGAGCCCATTTAACCGCATTACCTGTATGCAATGGTAATCATACTTACATTATTAAGATAAAAATGTTTGTTTGCTCTTTAGAATAGTAATAAAGTTTAACATGGTAATGATGATTACAAAAAAATTGGTAATCCTTATTCATATCTCCCCCCTATGAATGCTCATTATCACCTCATTGTATGGTTGAAAAAGTCTAATTTACCCTTTAAATTTATTTGTCTTTGTTTCACTTGTTTCATTTCACCTGTTACACCATACCACAACCGTCGCCGCCACTACTTCCTCCTCCTCCATACTGTCGTCATCACCACCCCATATCACCGCTGCCACCGTCGTCATCTCCACCATTGTGGCCGTTGCAACTACCTCCTCCTCCTCCACTGCCACAATCACCACCCCCGTTGCCACAAACTCCACCGTTGCCACTGCCGCCGCCTCTTTCGAAGTCACCCCACCATTGTTGTCACTGCCACTACCTCCTCTTCTGCTGCCACCATCGTCACCAATCCCGCCACTACCACTATCTCCTCCTCCATCGCCATCTCCACCATTATCGCCATCGCCACTACCTCCTCCTCTACCACGGTTGTTGTCACCCCTGTCGCCGCCGCCGCCACCTCCACTGTTGACGTCGTCACCACCACTACCTTCTCCTCCTCTATTGCCATCGCCGCCACCCCCACTGCCGCCACCTCCACCGTTGCCATCACCACCACTACCTCCTCCTTCATTGTTGTAGCTATCACCACATGCCATCACCACTGCCACATCGCTGTTACTGTCGCCTCCACCACGACAACCATCGACATCAAACAATCCTCAACGAGATAGCATGATGGTTATTATGATGCAATACAATGACTCTTAATTATTTTTTCTACAACGATTATATTAAGGATAAAATAGATTTTGTGTGATATATTAATTTTAAATAATTATTAAAAAAATAACTCGTTGCACTTTACTTAAAAATCAAACCAAACACTAACCCTGTAATTAATATTGCATTGCAGAGTGTAATAGGATTGAATCAAACGGGCCCTAAGTGCTTGTTTGTAATATAGATTAGAGTCTTCAAAAGCAGTTTTTCAATTATGATTTACGATATACGAGGCAAATATGTAAGATGAGTTTTATTTCAATTTAAATGAATAAGCACTTTTGAGAGTCTCAAACGTGATTCCAAACAAGCACAATAACCAATGATACAAATGATTAACTGATACCATTGCAAGAATTGTCAATTTTTTTTGGGGCATCAAATGTCAATGTTAATGTTTAAATTATAAACAGAGTGTCTAATATTCTAGGCTCAGCAAAATAACAGAAAAGAGCATATCTGATTTCTTGAAAACTTGTAGGGTTAAGCAACATGATTTGAAGGGTCTGAACCTCACAACTCAAAAGAAAAATGTAGTCTTGTTCTTCGGCGGAAAGAAGAAAGAAGAGAATGTTTTTACACTAGTTAAAGATTGGATCCTGAAGGGGAAAAACCAAAAACATGGTCAAGATTGTATTTTTGATTAAAAGGGATTGATAACGAGGGAAAACAGGACATGTGACTATTTTGGTTGAAGGGGGAATAGTACAAGAGAAGACTTTGTTAGATTTCCCACTTAGATAAAAAAGAAGAGAACAGAGTGTTGCGTGGCCGGCATCTATGATCTGTACATGTATTGACCTGACCTCATTGTGTTTGAGACATTCGTAACTATTAATGTTAAAACATTTGAATTGAATGTTCACTCTTGCTTCAACATCAAGCAACGCTGACTTTTTGACCCAACCCCCTCCCTCTTTTTTCCTTGTTCAAAATAATAACATAACCCATCATGACCAACGTTTCATGCCTTCAAATATTCAAGTACAGCACAGTCCAAACTTTTTTAAGAAAAACAAAAAGTAAAAACCAAACAGTATTGTTTCCTTCTCAAGTTTCCCTGTTTCCCAAAGATCGATGTCCCCAAAGATAAAGCAAGTTTTTATTGGTAATAACCTAGCACGCCTTGTATTTCTTTGGACTTTTAGAAGCCTGGGAACACCTGGCAACGCAAACCAATTATTAATATTACTATTATATATCGTGATTTGCAGCAGACAGAATCCATATATATATATATATATGTCTCGAATGCCGCTTCCTGCATTAATATTACTATATCGTTTGTTTGTTGATTCAAATGATATTTGTCAATAATGTATGTTTGACGTCTTCCTCTTTGGTGTATATGTGAAATTCATGTCCCACTTTCTCTAAAATATCATCTCTCAATGAGAGCGATGAAAGACAACGAAAGTGAAAAAAAAACTGTGAAATTAGTGAGAGAAATGTGAGGAAAAAATATTAATTGAGAAAGACAATGCCTAATTAATTAAGTACACTAAGAATGTTAGGTAAATTAGTTAATATGGTCTGTTTTTTCTAAATCACCCTAATTATTTTTCTAAATTATTTTCCTCCATCCCTGCTTGATTGCCACGTAGGAATATCAGTCGGGTTAATTTAAAAAAAACAAATAAACAAGTGAGGTTGCTTTATATATTTATGACCAATATCATTTTTTCAATTAGGTCCCACATTAAAAATCAAAAGAGTATCTTATACTACTATCTCCGGTCTTAAATATAGGACATAGTTTGTAATGTAAATTGTACTACAAACTATGTCCTATATTTAGGATCGGGGGAGTAGTAATTAAAAGCAAACTATGTTTATCAACTAGCTAGGTCTTATATCTTCCAACGGGCTCGCAACGTAGTGGCATAAAAGCTTCTTATAAGCAGGATGTCAGCACTTGAAACATTATGCTGCTGTTATTCATATTTTGATAGAGAGAAAAGTGAGTAAGAAATAAGGGGAATCACATGAAGGAAAAATTCATGAAAAAATTACTATTTTTAATAGCTTTTCCTAATTTTCTTTTCATCTAAAAATAAGTCTAGTATATGCTGTTCTCGTTTTAATTAGGGGAAAAAAACTATATGCTGAATTTAGAAATTAGAACACGAGGAAATAGTTGCTTGATCCATCTGAATTATTCCATATGCAGCTAATCTAATTGAATGAAATTAAATGTGGAGTCAGACATTTTACACAACGGGCCAACTCTGTTGTTGTTACCATTTGCACGCCGCCATTTTCCTTTGACAACATCTTCCTGTTTTTCCACACCGTCAACATAATTATATAAAACAAATCAATGTCTATCAACTGATTCTTTTGGCCTGCTAAACATCTCTTGCTGACCTCAAATTATATACACCAATGCATGTCGTCGATCGCAGACGCGTTTAAAATTCACGTCCAGTCCCCTGTTTGAAAGGAAAGGCCGGTGCCACAAAAATAAAATAAAACGAAAAAGGGAGGAGAGGATAAAATACATTCTTCATTTCTTATTAAATTAACTATTATGATATTTAAACAGATAATTCCAATGACACACCCAAACTTTGATGTTGATGACTTGATGTTGATCCATTCATGATTTGACTTTTTTTCTAGGCCTCCTTGAAACTCCAAATAAAATTACTCCTCCTTCCTTGACTTTTTAGTTTTTACAGAATTTAGCCGCCCGCATCCATCCACACTCCGCCAGATTCTTTTTCATCATTAATTTAAGAATTTCTGACTTCAAAATTATTAATTATATTTCTTCTCCCTTTTTTTTTAATATTGTTTATTACTATCTTTAACCTTTAATATAAAATTTAATTGATTAATTTGAAAAGATTAAACAAAGTAAATAAATTACTTTAAATTATAATAATATATCATTTATAGAAATCATGTAATATATATAATAATTAAAAAATTTAGGGAAAATCACTCCCAAATCTCAAGGACTAAACAAAATAACAACAAAGTTCATTTGAAAATTACAAGATCTTCCTTTAATTATTTTGCAAGTAATTGAAACGACAAAGTTACCCCGAGGAATTTAAAATACTCTGTTATTTCTCCCCCCTTCATTCTACTATGCTTCTGCGTCTTCCTTGCGTCGTCCATCACTCCTCCAAGTCCCAATGTTAGTGCGTTCGTTCGTCGCTCCTCCGCTTCCCAAGCCTCCACTGTGATGTAGCAGAGGTAGAACAACGAATTGATTTTTTTGTTCTGTGTATGCGTTGACTAGATTGAGATTGGGGGTTAGTCAAAGGTTGGAGCTTGGACTTAATAGTGGACTAAATGGTAGAAAGTATATAAGTAATGTTAACATTTTGCTAAAGATGTGATCTTGATAGTTGAAGTTGGGGTCTCACTGTGGTTGGTTTGTGTGGATGCTATAATGCTATGTTTTTTGGGAAGGTTATAGAGGAAATGCTGTGTTTTAATTTAAGTGGGAATTGTTGAATGTGACGGTGGTAGTTCGCTGTGAAAATGCTGATATGAAAAAAAAGTATTGTTAATTCGTGAAGTTGCTGTTGTTAATATGACTGTTATAGTTGTTAATACAGAACCTGTACTATGTTTTTTGGCAATATAATAGAGGAAGTGCTCTGTTTTTGGCTAAGATGACAGAATGATGACTTTGTTTTAAGGGGAATGATTGAATGTGATTGTGGTTTCTTTAATTACGACATGCTGATATGATATTAAAAAAAATGTTGTTAATATGTGCATTTGTAGTCGTTAATATTGATGTGGTAGTTGTTAATACGAAGTTCATGTTGCTGATTGTTATGAAAGATGAGAATTAGTACAGGGAAGAATCTATTTTGTTTCTTTCATGTGGGGGGAGTTCTTAAATGGTGGAGAAGATGAAATGTAATATGACTCATACTGTTAAATATACGACTCATGATGTTATAAAAGCAAGTATCATTAATTGTTAAAAAAGTATTTTGTAATTGTGAAAGTTGGAGTTTTAAAACTTGTCATTTCAGTAAGACATGAAAAGGCAGTTGTAAAAATGACTCAAGATGTTGTAAAAATACGCGTTAAAAGTTATAAACTGGGCAATTTGCAGCGTTAAACTTGAAGATGTAAATAAAGGTAGTTTCATTCAAACCTTAAAAATAAGTTATAAAAATGACTCAATATGTTGTAAAAATATGCTTAACCAGTTGTAAACTAAGAAATTTTCAGTGCTGAACTTGGAGATGTGTAAAAAGGTAGTTTTATTCAGACATAAGAAATAAGTTGTTAAAATGACTCAACATATTGTGAAAACAAGTTTAACGAGCTGTAAACTAAGCAATTTGCAGTGGTGAACAATTGTTAAAAAGGTAGTTTCATTGTGACTTGAAATATATATTGTAAAAAAGACTAAACTTGTTGTATACATAAGCATAACCAATTGTTAAACAAGACATATACAGTTGTCATATTTGGAGTTCTGGAAAACGTCATTTCATTTAGGCAACAAAAAGAATGTGTAAAAAATCGCTCAAGCAGTTGTTATAACACGCAATGACAGTTGTGAATGTAGGGACTTAGCAAACCTGAAATTAACTTATTGCATAAAAATATGTTGTGAAAATGACTGATGAAAATTGTTAACTGTAAAATGACTAATGAACTAAGGGCAACTTTATCATTTAACTTTGGGAAATAATCACAAAAATGTTTGACTTTTCAAAGGGACTTTGCTGTTATTTTGTTTGGTCATTGAGACCTAGGAGTGATTTTTCCAAAAATGTATCTAACTTTTTTTTAGGGTGAATGTGTAGATTTACCAATGAAGTTTTGAGTAAGAGGCGTCAGATATAATTATATTTTAAAGTGGGTAAAAATACATATAAGGAATTAAAAATAGAGCATCAATCGCAAAATCGTTAAATTTGACCTAACGACGTTAAATTATAAAAAAAGAAAACCCCTAATAATATTAGATCAAATTTAACAATTTTATGATAGATATTTCATTTTTTATTCTTTATATATATTTTTATTCCCTTTAAAATATAATTATATCTGACAATCCTTACTTAAAACCTTATTCATAAATATGAACCTTAGCCCTTTTTTAATCTGTCCAAACCAGTGAACAGGGTTTTATATGAAAGAGAAAAGAAGGGCAAAAGTGTAAAAGGAAAGGGGAATATAAAGGGCGATGATGACGGCAAGGCAGTCAAAGAAGGGCGCAGGTTTGGGTTCTGGAATCCCATCATCTTTGTTGGAGACTTGGAGTAATCATATATCTCACCTTTGACCCTCTCATTGGTTCCGTCAAAACCCCACCGCTTTTGACACTGACGTAATACTTCCCCTCCCCAATCCCTCCCTCCCTCTCTCTCTGCATGAGGCCACCCACTTCCCCCAATTCCTCTTTTCTTCTTGCTTTCACTGAATCCCCTCACCTTCACCATGCCTCCGCTTTCGCATTTCCCATCTCTTTGATCTGTTTCTCCCGCTTTTAGGTCACCTCACTCCCCCTGCATCCTCATTGTTGCCACACGCCCAAAATCGAGGCTGAGGTCCTGTCTGATTTTACTGGCCTTTAGACTGCCAAGCAAACCACGAGGCGTCGATTTTCTTCCTTCTCTTCGTCGTTGCTTGTAGACTCGCTGTGTTCGGGTTTCCGGAAAATGAAGTCCTCGCTGAGCATGTTGAGGAGGATTTCACTTCACAAAGGCTTTGGCAGAGAGAAGACGGACTTTCAGCCCTTCACGGTGTCCGATGAGCTTGCTCAGGTTGCCAAGGTACTTGTGCGACTTTTTCCTCCTTTTTCTGTTTCAATTTTCGTTTGAGTTGCCGAGTGTCTTCTCGCTGGCCAGCGCCTTCTAAGGCAAAATAATTATCGCGAGAATGCGACCAAATAAAGAAAGAAAGGACACTGGCACGAGAGTGCTGGCATTTTGGATTCTGAAAAGATTTGAGAGATTCTAAATTTCTCATGGGCGATACAAATTTCAAAAGTTTACGTGGTCGCTGACAAATTCCGCTGTTTGGGTGATTAATTCGAAGGTTATTGTTTGTGAAGATTTACTAATGCGCCCGTTCGTTTGCAATTTAGGTTTGCCTGCTTGGAACATGATTGATGACACATAACATATTGAAGAAGTTTTTTTTTTTTTTGCCTTTTTTGGTCCCCCTCCCTAACTAAAACGAGATATTCACGAGGCATTTACCTTTCATTAATTCTTGATTGGTAAGGTAAAATCAATATTTTCTTGTGTACTTCTAAACTCACCGTTAGTAACAAATCTCCATGAAAGATCATCTATAGATGTGAACCTTTTAGCCTGCAAGGAGAGTAGATCAATACAATGTAGATTGGTAATTCCTCCCTCCTGATAGATCCTCTAGAATTGATGAAGAGTTTTCCCCTCAACAAATTTCTTTTCAATGGGCCTTTCTGCCCTCATGCCCGACTAGCGATTTTACGGTTACATTGTAAAATACTGTGTTCATGCTGGTGTTTGCATGGAGTTTACTCTCTTCTTTCCTCTTCTATGGCTTCATTATTTTTAACATTGTTTGCTTTCTTCTCCACTGGGCAGGACATGCAAGAGATGAGAAACTGCTATGACTGCTTGCTTTCTGCTGCTGCTGCAACAGCCAACAGTGCCTATGGTAAAAATTCAGTTGATAGGTCAAATGTATATTTCCCCTTTTTACATCCTTTTAGATATTTTTTCTCCATGGTTTAGCTTTAACCTTGCCTTTTCCCACCCAATTTGGAAAAACAGCTCAGAACGATATACCAGATTGCGCACACGTTGTTACTGAATTTTTGTGTGCTGCGACTATTTTTTCACATTAATAACAGTAGAAATCATGAAGATAACTGGAAACGACAGTGTTGTAAAAAATTAACAAATCAATGAATCGGGTTAAAAAGCAGTTCACTATCTAATAGTCCAACCACAATTGAACTTTTTTTTTTGCTATGCACCATATTATATATATAATTTTTTATTAAATTAATATATGCATCGCAGAAGAATGTTTATAAGATATAAACATTTAATAACATGAAATTAGTTAAAGTATTTTCACTATTTTGCACATGACAACTAATTCATGTGAAATAAGCTGAGGGGAGACCATTTGAACTTTATGAATCTCAACCATAAAATAACAAAACTCTTAATCCGGACAGAACATTGGAAAACCCAGTACAGTACCAATAAATTTGTTACCTCTCTATGGGGCATGGGCTACCTTTTGAGTTCGTGAAGTTATTTTGTCAGATTTTTGTTTTTTGATGAATCACGATTTGTTGAGATTATTTTATTGTAGCGGATCCTCATTCTACTTCTGTGTCCAGAATTCTCAGAATCACTGCTGGAAATGGGTGCTTGTCTATTAGAGAAAACTCCAGTTAATGATGATGAAGATAATGGTGAGCAGACGTTTCATGGCTCTCCTAGTTGATACTTTTTGCCTGATGCTAGTTATTTCAAGCTATGGATTGTTTCTGCTGAAGATGGAAGTGGTTTGCAGGTAAAACTTTGGAAATGCTTGGAACAGTGCAGCTTGAGCTTCAAAAGCATATTAATAGCTATGTGAGTCTTCTGTTTCGGTCCAAGCTTCTGCATACTTTGCTCTTGTTTGGCCATAATACATTTACATGAGCTCTGTCTTGATTCTATGCTTTATATTTCTCAGCGTTCTCACATAATAGCCACAATTACAAACCCATCGGAATCTCTTCTTAATGAACTGCGGACTGTTGAGGTTTGTTTATGTACTTCTCTATTTCAGTTTTCTCCCTTCTTTAAACAGTGTGGTGTGGGAGTAACCTCTCTATAAGTTTACTGTCATTGTATGAGTCCCCTTACTGTTTCCCTTCGAGCTAATTTATTGCACTTCTAATGATTTTACGAGGCATGTACATATACTAGAACATATAGTATGAGGGCTTAAATTGATGCATGCCATGTATTATGATTTGGGGTAGATGCTGTTAATATCTCATCATATCCCGCCATTAACATAAATAAGGTCGATAACGTTTCATTTGGTTATCGATTATTTCTGCTTCTAATTGGATGGATATACATTTCCATCCATATACAACATCAAGATGAGTTGCCGTGGTTTCTCAGTCAATTTTTCTTCATAAACATCCGGTTCTTTCTACGTGAAATTTGTTAGCCTCTGAAAAGGAAGGTATTGAAAACCGGGCCGGACATTGAATCGGTCGAGGTACTGGGTTAAGGGTCAGTGGGTCAGTTAGGAGTCAAACCGGAGCTAAATCGGGGTTAAACTAATGAGAAAGTAAATATTTCAGGCTTATTTATATGAAATCATATGTAAAAATTAATTAAAAACGATTTAAAAAAATAAAAAAAATGGGTGAACCAGTTCGTACGGTTCACCCATCGGACCGGTTGGACCACCGGTTCACGGTTTGAACCGGCCGGTCCGTTTTTTAATACCCTGCTAAAAAGTGATTGCCCCTCACAATGGGAAGCTCATGTGATATTGTACATTCAAAATATTTAGTCAGTGTGATTTAATTGTGATTCTTGCCCCACGTTCCCATAAATATTGGGCACTCATAAGATAGCTTCTTTTTAGGTTAGGTTGTGAGTGGACTTGGTTAGGCTTCACCTCGTGCAAAAGGTTGTTATGGAAGAACAGTAGCAAACTTCCTTCTCAAATATGTCTAAAAGCTTTTGTTAATAATAGGTTTATGTATTATGCATTCGGTAAATGTTGTAGAATTCTTGATGATGAGACAGAATACAATTTAACTCCATAATAATAAAAATAACTTATACTCTATTGTTTATTCATGAAGAGTAAATTTTATACTTGGCCATTCCTTAGGCACAAAAAATCCGTCTTTGCTGATGTCGGTTTGAGCCATATTGGTGATTGCCTTATAAAAAGTTCTGATCATCACTCATTTATACATTGTGCTTGTTGGCATGTAATTTTAGTTTAGAAATGTCTTCTTGCTGCTTCTGAATGTCCTTTTGTTTCTGACACAGGAGATGAAGCGGCAATGTGATGAAAAACGGTCGGTGCTTTTCTTTGCTAAGTGCTAATGTTTTTTTACTTATTATAGGAACATTCCTGAATCTCGTTCATTTTTTCAGAGATGTTTATGAATACATGATTTCCCAACTCAAAGATAAAGGTCGGTCAAAAGTTGGTAAAGGTGAACATATCACCTCACAGAAGTTGCAATCTGCATATGATGAATACAGGGAAGAGGCAACACTCTGTGCTTTTCGGTTAAAATCTCTAAAGCAAGGCCAGTCCCGAAGCTTATTGACACAAGCAGCTCGACACCATGCAGCTCAGGTTCTCTTTTGGTTTATTGTTAAACATTTAATCTTTAGCGTTGGTTCTTAGCTGAATGTTGATTTATCCTTTTTCCATTATGTTGCTTCAAATAGTTGAATTTCTTTCGGAAGGGACTTCAATCTCTAGAGGCTGTTGAGCCATATATTAGGCTGATTACCAAACAGCAACATATTGATTGCCAATTCAGTGGACTTGAAGAAGATGATTATGGTGATTATGAGAATGAAAATGATGCAGATGAATGTGATGAATTGAGTTTTGATAAACAGGGGCCTGATGTGTTTTCCCCATCGCAGAACGCAACAGAGGTGAGAAAATTCTGCAACTAAAACTTGTTTGGTTGTTATGCCTAGTTGTATATTGAAATTTTTCATGTTGGATTCAATGTTCATGGGGCATTATCAGGATAATTGTTTGAAATCTCAGATTTACTATGTTGCTGAAGAGGGTTCTGCCATTAGACCCAAGTCATCTTCTAAAACTCTGTGTTTCCCATTTTGGTGACAGATGAGTTTAGACAAGAAGCAGGTAGATCTTAACGT
The DNA here is from genome assembly GCA_963210345.1 of Inga oerstediana. Classification (NCBI taxonomy): domain Eukaryota; kingdom Viridiplantae; phylum Streptophyta; class Magnoliopsida; order Fabales; family Fabaceae; genus Inga; species Inga oerstediana. The sequence continues at coordinate 6,502,249 of OY723401.1, forward strand.
CTCGAATAAAGAACCTAGGGTGAGCAGCTATTCAGATTCAATTATTGCAGGAAGGAAGTTTGACCCAGCTGAAAAAGTGAGGCAGCTTTTAAGTTCGACTTCATCAACGTCTACTACCTTTGTACTTCCTACACCAGTTGACATAAAAGAAAATACTGTGAAAACAAGCAGCTCAGCCCCCCGCACAAGTGCAGTTGGACGTTCACACAATTTGTGGCATTCTTCCCCACTGGATAACAAAAAGATTGAGAAACACTTCAGTGATGGTAAATTGAGTGAACCAAGTACCTCCAGAGCTCAGTCTGGTCTCAAAGAAAGCAACACCCGCAACACATACACTCAGCTACCACGCCCTTCCACTTCTAAGGAGGGATTGTCACCTCCACGAATTGATGCTTTTAATTTTTCTGATACTAAGAAAATCAAGGCTTTTTCAGGTCCATTGCCTAGTAAACCACTGTCAATAAAACCTGCTTTATGTGTCAGCTCTTTAGTATCAACTGATACATCATCTGGAGTTCTTTCTCGATTACCAATGCCACAACTTTCATCTCCAAAAGCTTCTCCTAGTGCTTCACCTCCCCCTGTTTCTTCACCTGGGGTTAGTGAGGTCCATGAGCTTCCTAGACCCCCAGATAATCAGCCCATCAGACCAATGAAATCATATCCGATGGGTCACTCTGCTCCATTGGCTTTGAGAAATCAAGGGCACTCTGCAACAAACAAATTTCCTTCACGTGCTTCAAGTGCAGCATCCCCACTTCCAACTCCACCTTTAGTCGTCCCTCGAAGTTTTTCTATACCCTCTAGCAGCCAGAGAGGAATGACAATACATGCTGCAGAACTTTTGGATGCTCCCCAACCTCCACACAGGGCCGAAGTAATTGCATCACCTCCATTAACACCTTTGTCCCTCTCAGATATCGAAAGAGGACCAAGTATAACTGGCCTGGCTACCCATCCCAGTGAAATTAAAGGTTAGCTACTGCTGTTAATTGTTGTCAATGATGGTTATTGTTTTAGAATAACTATCTTAAGCAATGCATAATGCTTGTATAGTTTTTTTCCGTGATGGTTATTGTTTTAGGACAACTATCTTAAGCAATGCTAATGATTTTATAGTTTGTTTCCGTTATTCTTGGACAAACATAAATAAGGACCAGGCGATATTAGACCACTGAAGGCTATGATTGACAACTGCCACTCTTGTTTTTGCTTTTTTTTTTTTTTTTGCCATCGACTCCTGCCACTCAAACCTGAAACCTTACATATGTGACCCTCCCTTGGTATAAATGTTAAATGATAAACTACATTCACAAGATCTCGTGTCATAAATATAGGTTATTATCACCAATTGAGGCAAAATTTATGTTTCTTATATTTTTGGTTAAATTTTGCTGAATATTCTGAATAGGTAACCCAAAATGATAAGTCAGCTGGAGGCAAAATATGAAGTAACTCTTTTGTTCATAAAAATGAGTGACGTTCATCACTTGGTATGATGATACAAATTGGACGGACTGATTATCAGCACTCGCTGGTGCCATCTGCCAGCTGAATGTTTTTCATGCAGAAAGCTTTTATTTGACATAAAGAACCGACTAATATTAAATTATAATGTGATAGAACCGGACCAGACTGAAAACTAGCCAACCGGTAGACCAATCCAGTCCGTTGCCCCAGTCCTATCTTGAATTTTTATTTTTTTAAAAAATGGTTTTTTAAAATTTTTTCTTTAGAATTTCATACTAACAAGTCTAAAATATTTAATCTCTCATCGGTTTGACCCAGTACTTTGGCCGGTTCACTTACCAGTCCGGGTTTAATTAGCTTGTTAAATTCTACCTTAGAAAGTTGTTGGAACTTTGGAAGCTTTTTGCTATGACCTCTGCGCAAGCAAAGCATAAGCCTTAACACCTGCTGTTTTGTCTTATAATGCACACTCTTGACTAGAGTTACAAGCAAAATTATCCTATTCATTGTTTTGATCGGAACCAAAATTTTCCTGATTATGAGGAATTTCAGTGGATGCAGGTGGGAGCTAGTCGTCGCACACATGTTGTATATAGTGACCGAAGTTCTGGGGGTTCATTGAGTGCTCGGGTTTACTTGATGCTGTGGAATGAATCTCAACTGCATCTGCGGATGCCTTGAAAATCTGGAGTTTTACCAGGAGGGTCTCATCCAGTAGTCCAAAATGCGAGCGAGGACGTGTAAATATGTATTTTTTTAAGAAAATATAATGTGGATATTTATTTTTTTAGTGTTGATGAGAACTAAACTCTACACGATTGCGTCATTATAATGTGTCTCATGCGTTTGTATGAAGAATTTTGTCTGCTTCCACAAGCTTAGGTCCTAAAGGATTTTGGTTTTTCCAAACGGCTGTAGTTGATGCCAATCATTAGTTAGGGTCATTTGGCATGGAAATAATTTTTGAAGGAATTGAAAAGAGAACGAGGCTGAAAATAGAGCAAAGATTGTAAAATTTTTCTGGAAAAAATGTTCTTTTAATATGATATATATATATATATATATATATTAAACTTTACTATTTAAAAATAGTTTGCCCTGTGGAGGAGAGCTTGGTACAGAGGAGATTTGGGAAGGAAAGGGAAGATGTCAAATCTTCCCTGGCAGTGGACCGTTTTAGGTTGCATCATCTTCACGAAAGGCAAGTTTAAGCGGCGAGAGATCTCCCCATGTTTAAGAGAACATGTGATCCCTTGCATATAGGTGGGATCTGATCTTTCCTCCTGCAAAATTCCTATACTATCTCTAATCTTCTTCCCCCGTTCTCTCCCTCCACAGGCTCTTGTGATCGTATCGTTACTTGCCGGCGCACCACTCCCCTCCTCCCTTTTCACCCTCGCACAGCCATTGACTCTCTTTTGAATCTCGATCTCTTCTCAATCTCATCCCCTGAATCATGTTTCTTTTAAGTTTTGATTTTGGTTTCTTTATTTTTTGTCAAATGTGAATCTGAATGCCTCCTATCTGTGATATGTGGGAGTGGATGTGGATCTGAATTTTTTTTTTTGGGTTCATTTGAGGTGGTTATCGCCGGCATATAGAGGGATGAAGTTTTTTTTTTTTTGGAGTAGAGAGGGATGAAGTTTTGTTTTCTTAGGTTAAGGGGTATTTTGGAGATTTCATATTTTCTATTTTAATTTTTTTAAAATAATCATCTTCCCTCTCCTTTTCTATCATTAATTTCTTTTTTCATCTGTTCTCTATTTTTTTTTTCAAAATCTATTCTATATTGAGTGTATGTATTATTAGATTAATTTTTAATGATTATAATTTAATAATATGTACATAATATCATTATAATAAAAATCTATCATAATAAAAAAATCAATCATTTTTACTAAAAAGAAAATCAACCAGTTAATCTACTAATAGATACACTTAATAGAGAATAAATAAAAAGAAAAATCAATAAAAAATAAATAAAGAGAAAATAGATATACTTAATAGAGAATAAATAAAGAGAAAAATAAATAAATAGAAAAATCAATGAAGATATTCTATTCTCTGCCAAATAGGGCATCTCTTCAAGTTCTCACTCAATTTGCCCTTTCCTTCCTTCCTTCCTTATTGAATCCGCGTAATAAACGTACCCTTATGCAGCTGCTGAAATGAAGGATCATAAGGATGCTGTCCCAAGCCATTGGGATGTAGAGAAGGTTGGATGGTTCTGGAGACAATGTCGGGGAAGATGAAATTATTTTTAGGAATATTTATGTGTGAGACTTGACATGTTTGCTGCGGATGCCCGCAGAATTTTTAATATTTAAATAATATCGTGGTAAGATTTTAACGCATCGTGGTAGGACGGGAGCGCATAAGTTGGACCCATAAAATATAATATAGGGAAGTTGATTTTAAAGCAACAGAGAAGGGATAACTCTTGAGCCAGGTTGGAGCCCTTTTGCTGGAAAAAAAAAAAAAAGGTTGGAGCCCTTTTCAATGGAGAAGGCAATCCCGCGCTGCATAGTAACTTCACTGCCATCTCCTCAATTTCATCTGCCTCCTTCCTCAACTCTTCGAAATCACACCCCCTTTCGAATCTCCCCTCCGTCTCACTCTCCGGCACGTTGGCGTCTCTCCGTTAACTGCTCCGTCCCCGATAGCAATCCTTCCGGTTAGTCTTTCATTTTCCATTTCACAGTTAATTGTGTCCTGCTTTTTTACACTCCTCTACGTTGTTTACCACTTTCAGTTTCCCTGGTTTCTGAATTGAAGATTTCCCCTTTTTGTAATGGGAATTCTTGCGGGTTCGCCTAGAGTCTGATAGTGATTTTCAACTCTGCTGGTGGAGCTTATTGCTTGCCTTCCTGTTTCTTAGTCGCATGCTTAAGCATTCCAAGGCTTTATTAAGCGTATTCAATGTCACTCGTGAACTGCTAACTACATAAAATGAATACAGGATAATTGGGTTCGATTTGCGCTGAGACACTTGGGTATCTGACAAAACCCGAATTTTAAACGTTTAATGTGCTTACTGATCTTATTTATTTATATGCCCCCTGTAGATACAACGACCAATGTTGCTGTTAAGGATACATCTCTTGCGGTGAAGGTGAGACCCCATTCCCTACTTGTTGAATCTATATGATTATATTAGTTACTAGTACTAGTTAGCTAACTTTGACAGGAGTGAAAGGAAAGAAGACGAGACTATTTTATCTCCCTTATCTATTCCATGTGATGGATATGACATGAAAAACTAAAAACTAATTTTTTTAGAGCTGTTCTATTCCTCCTGGCTTATATATGATTATATTAGTTACTAGTACTAGTTAGCTAACTTTGACAGGGGTGAAAGAAAAGAAGACGAGACTATGTCATCTCCCTTATCTATTCCATGTGATGGATATGACATGAAAAACTAAAAGCTAATTTTGTTAGAGCTGTTCTATTCCTCCTGGCTTATATATGACTATATTAGTTACCAGTACTAGTTAGCTAACTTTGACAGGAGTGAAAGAAAAGAAGACGAGACTATTTCATCTCCCTTATCTATTCCATGTGATGGATATGACATGAAAACTAAAAACTAATTTTGTTAGAGCTGTTCTACTCCCCCTGGCTTAAACATGAATGTACTTATTTTAACTGTTCAGTCTTAATTCAGAAGACAGCCGCAGATGTATCCCCTGAGTTGAAAGGGACCTCCATATTTCTTCTTGGTAAGAATCGGTTGGTTTTATTGGTACCATCAAATTCAGATCTTCGGATCTAACTTATTCAGTCCCTTGCCACTTTAAATGAAGGTATGAAAGGTTCTATAAAGATCAGTATGGGAAGGCTGCTGGCGGATACATTACGATATTATTATTTTGACAGGTATCTTTTCTCTGTAAACATGTTTAAGAGAAAATAGGTAGCATGCTAATAATGTTAGTTGAGCTTGAGATTTGTGCTCTTTATACAGTGATAATTTGGTCGAAGAAGCTTCTGGTGGTGCATCCGCAGTTCAATCCCTCCGATTGAGCGATGAAAATGGTTTTCGTGAATCTGAGGTAATTGCACCAGACCTTAATTTATGTTACCTGGTGTTTCATTTGATGCATTCTCAACTGTTATCAGTTGGCGTTGGTTGATTGCCATTGGCTCAGAGACAGAGCCATACCAACCAGAGGGTGTGGCCTGGAAAAGTTGGCTTCTTCTAACTTTTGAGGTTGACATGGCTTCAATGCTGACATATATGTCATGTTCATTTCCTCTTGATTAGTGGTCAGAGTATAAGGGACTTATGTCTTACATGACATATGCTGCAGACTGAAGTATTGAAGCAGTTATCATCTATGGGTCGACTAGTTGTTTGTGCTGGAAATGGTGCAGTTCAAAGTTCAACAAATCTGTATGGATCTATTTTGGCTATCTGAGTGACTTATCCTTACCTCCATGTATAGGATGATGCCGGTTTCATTTTAGCTTCCATATCGTTCTAACTTGCTCTCAAACCATTATAGGGCATTTCTGAGACATGGGATTACATTGTGGATAGATGTACCCCTGGACTTGGTGAGGAGGGATTTATTCAACAACCAGAATGAATTTTCTTCGTTCGAAATATCTCCATCTGGTTCTCAGGAAGAGGTGGGTTTCTTCCTTTCTAATTTTGATGATGTGATTTGAAAATTTGGATTTATTTATGGGAGTTAAGAATCTTACCAATGATGCTCGGATAATTGCTGTCAGGTAATGAGTCAACTAGCTGCCCTGTATGATAAATACAGATATGGTTACGCCACAGCCGATGGGATTATTTCGCTTCAAAGTATAGTACGCTTGATATAGTCGTTGTTTTGCGTGTTCCTCTTTATCCTCATCAGATGGGGCGGGTGGGTTTTTGAAGGGTTTTTGGTCCACCTACTTGTTTGCCCTCCTGAGTCACATGGCCTCTCTGTTTGCAGAAGTAGCATCAGGGTTAGGTTACGAGGACTTGGGTGAAGTCACGGGAGAAGACATGACTCTGGAGGTGGATTTCTGATTCAAGCATGTTTTAGATGTAATAGCAGAGAGCTTGTAACTGAGGTTGCTCATCTTTGCACTGATTTCAGGTTCTGAAGGAGCTAGAGAAGCTGACCAGAACCAAGAAGATGTTGGAAGAGGCTGCCAGACCTTTTTGACGTGCCATAATTTTTTTCCCTTTTTTGTTTGATTAACCACTTTAAGTAATCTGTTTCGGCCTTTTCGGAGCTTGGATTTTCGGTTGGTCTTGTACAAGGAGCTCGGCTGTTTCACTGGTCTGCTTTCCACTTAACGTGACACCAATGAAAAGTTGTCGTATCTTAAAATAGAAAAATAATAATTATTAGGAAGAATCTTTAAAAATGAACTTGAAAATTGTAAAATGACAAATTAAGTTTTTTACTAAGAGTTGATTAGAAAATGTTGAAATTTGATAAGTAATTCTCAATTTATTTTTTGAAAAATACCTGATTTATCATTTTATAATTTGTAAGTTCTTTTTTTAAGGATTCTCCCTAATTATTATTCCGCCAGAAAATTTTTAATTTTTTGTAATATGTATTATGTTTCTGATATTATTCAGTATTATTTATCTCTTTAATTAAGTTTTTACTGTAGATGTATGTTTTTCATTGCTTTTTTGTACCCAAGATTCTTGTATAACTAACGTGGCAGTGTGGTGTATATAGATTATAGAACAACCAAGCATTTCCATGTAACATGAAAAGCTAAAATGAATTCATTTTCCCATCAGTTTCATCTGGTATTTTAGTTAATTATTCGACAATTTGTAAACCGTTTTCATAATCGCTTTCGTTTTTTTTTTGTTGAAAAAAAGGAGCAAAAAGTGGGCGCAATCATAATCATTTTCATGGTGAAGACCCAAATGGGCCGTTAGTCACGGAGAAGGATGTGGGCCGATGTACCTTCATTGATCCACAATGCTTTTCAGCTGGAGATACAGCCCTCGAATATGTGTCGTGGGTGTAGTCATCAATGTAAATAACATTTTATAATAATAACGATAATAATATAATAATAATATTTTAAGGAATCGAGATCATGAAGTTAGGAGCAGGGGATCACGTGAGTCTTGGAATTTGTTTTGCTTTTGATATTTTAAAAACAAGCACTAACTTCCCCCACAATGCGTGCGATGAATTAACTAAGTGTAATCAATATTCTCAATACAGTTATGCATAAATTAATTCTAATAATATAAATTATACACAACGCATTCAAAGATTAATATTAATTAAAATATCATAAAAGTGCTAAAAAAGAAATTACCACATACATCATAAAATACGTCTTTGTTAAAATGTGACACATTATGAATTAACATAATGCTAACCACTTATTTTTAATCATAAATACTACAATGCATTTCACATAAATGAAATCGAACATTTCTCTTATTGGGATTCTCCAAAAGCCACCGTACAACAAACCATAGAAAGAATAATTTCAATAACTATGAGAGTCTCTCTAACATTGTTATTGCCAATGTTAGCAGCAAGGAAGATAAAAATCCAGAATGGAGTAGTACATAGTAGAATGAAAGTAGCAATATGAATATATATGTTTCCAAAACTAATTCTCTGCATGTTCCTACCAAACACACAAAAAGTGTAGAGATATATAGTAGATATATTCTCCAAATTTCAAGTATTTCTTCTTTCCACTGTTGTTCATTCTCAAATACCCTATGCAAAACTTTGTCTTGTGAGTAGCAAGCAAGCAATAGTGTTCATTGGCAATTTCAAGTATTTCTTCTTTCCACTGTTGTTCATTCTCAAATAGTGTTCATTGGCAATTAATCAAGAACACCCAAGTTGCTCTTGAGTAATCATCAACAATTGTAAGAAAAAACTGATGTCCTTGATGGGTAGGTGTCCTATATGGACCCCACACATCCATGTGAAGTAATTTAAAGCAACAAGCAGTTTTAATACAACTAGAAGTAAATGGAAGTTTGGTCTGTTTGGACTGAATGCAAATTTCACAACTTTTATTCATGTCAAAACGTTTGTCTTTTACAAAATCCAAATGCTTCAAAACTGAAGGGGGCGCATGCCCTAATCTATTATGCAGAATTGAGACATCTATGGGTTCATTATGATCTATACTCTCTTTATCAATCAAATTCACAGTAGTTACATCACTATTTGACTCATTTTGCAGAATATAAAGTCCCTCAACTAATCTACCAGTCACCTTCATTTTCCCAGCTTGAAGGCCCTGCAAGATGCATTGGTTAGGAAGAAAGGTAATCATGCAATGTGCCTCATTTGTAAGTCTAGAAACAGAAATAAGATTAAACTGTAATTTTGGTGCATATAGAACATTTCTTAATTCTAGGTTATTAGGAAATTTAACACAACCTACATGAGTAACTTGCACCCTATCACCATTAGGAATTTTAATTGTCTTAATAGGCCCTACATATTTATCATAGGAATCTAACAAAGACAAGTCTCCAACTAAATGAGTGGTTGCACCAGAGTCTATTACCCAATTAGCATATGAAAAACGGTGATAAGAGGAGTTTATCAAACCTGTACCAGTCAATGCATGCATGGTTGAGGTTGGTTCTGTATCCTTTTTGAGAAACTCCATGAGTTTTTCATATTGTTCACGGGTGAGGTTGGTGCTACAACATCATCATTGTGGGCAGATCCTTTTATGTCCGACTGACTCAAGTTTGTTGTTTGCTGTGTCAATTGTGGCTTATTCCCTTTGAAGTCAGCAGGAAATCCCACCAAATGCCAGCAATTCTCCTTGATATGTCCTTTCTTATTGCAATAGGAGCATTCTGGCAGAGGACCATTTCTTCCTCATCTACAGCAATTTGGGGCCTGTGACGATCTACGGCGGTTGAGCGGCGAGAATAGGTGTTTGATCGACGGCGACCACGGCGACCTGAGACCGGTGGCGATCCCGACGATTGAGCGGTGAGTGGGTCGACGATTTATAGGGGAGGATTCTGAAATTCCATTTTGGATTTCTGGAATCTGAGTTCTGGTTTAGATTGCGTTCTTTCAAGAACCAATCTTCCTTTGTTTCAGCAATAACCGATCTATCTTGTGAATCGGGCTGCTTTCTTGGATCAGTGATCAGATTTGGCCCAAAGTTTCTTGAGAATCCGCGTGTTATTTACTTCGGATCTTGGAAGACCACTTCCTTCTTGGGTTGTCTTCGTTATTTTTGGGCCTTCATAGTCGGTCATGAGTCATTCTTTCAGATGTGGAACTTGACTCTAATGCTATGTTGATTGGCAAATTACTAAATCCACATTGACTGAATAATACTTCTCATTGATTTAATATGAAAATGTATATATATTTATACAAGAGGACTGCCTCTATTTAGAGGCAATATAGACATCAGGCCCATAGTATACAAAGCCCAAATAACCTCATCCTAATTGCAACGAATTTCTACAGCTTGTAGTCATATAAATTTATTATATTAAGGGGATAAGGGAATACTCGTGTCTTTATTGGGTGAAAAGCTGATCGTAACCCACTAAGTGCATGTTTGGCTGAGCTTTTTGTACAGGAAATAAGCCCTTATTACGCAAGCCGAGAAAAAACTCCTCTCACATACTTACCTCGTATACCGTGAATCACGAATTATAAGCACTTATTGCCCAAAAATAAGCTATTCCAAACACGCACTAAATATACTGAAACAGAGCAAAGATACTTTTTTTAATAATAAACTGATCCCATCCCCCTATGAGCGTTTGGGAGATAAGGTAAAATACTAATATTAATTGGTTCAGTATCCCAAAGTAGGATTGATGAATTTGAAGAAAAGGGAATGAATGAATGATTGACGTTTGATTGATGAGAGAGGAAATATTGAAGTGGGTGGTTGGGAGGGTGAAGGTGAAGAAGTAGGAAGGCAATTGGGGTTTTGTGAAAGGAATGGAGTAAAGAGACGCGCAGGCTGAGGAATTCAATTCCAAAGAAACCAAACTCTCTCTTTTCAAATTCATAGAATTTTGGTGCCGCTTTTTAGTGCTCCCACTACCCCACCAACCTCTCCTTCCGTCTCCAACCGATCACCATGCCTAATACGCCATCCTTTTTTTTTTTTTTTTTCAAGTCCCCAGATCGTATTTCCTATACTCTCCCCAACCGTATAAGATATAATTGGTTAAGAAAATGCGCTGGCTCTTAATTTACATTTCTCTCCATTTCTCTACAGTACAAGTGTTTTTTTAGTAAGAAGGAATACAAATATTAATAGGGTTGGGTTTAGTAGGAGGGACTAGTTCCTCACAAAAAAAAAATCATGGTTCATATTTTCTGTGAGAGATGCGTGTAAATTAGTGTTCAACAATATCTGGAACAATATTACCTCTATGCAAGAGAAAAGGAATGCCCAGGGAGCATGAGATGCGGTGTTGAGAGAAGTTGAAGAGGGCCTCTGCAAATGTAGCCCAACCCAATATGTGAGTGACTGCCACTTGTCGTTTACACACACATTCAACCTCACAGGTATAGAACCATCCAGTTCTTCTCTCTCTACCACGTCCCAATTACGTGTTGCCCTCTGATTCTCTTACCTCCTCCACATATCCCGTGCTTTTCCCGAACCTATCCAATCACTTCTTTACTCAAACAATCGTGGCTCTAATTTATTGACATCCTTCCGGGGCTTAAATTCTGTGTATCTCCTATATTGTCATTATCAAATTAAATTAAATGTTTTCTTTATACTTGTTCCGCCAAATGTGACTTCTTCACGGCAAACACTTGCTCCACCTATTCTTTACCTCTGTTAATAACACGTTTTCTTTTCCCCTGTTTTCTTTTGTTGTTTTTGACCCCAATATAGTTTATGAAAAGTCGCTCTCGTATGTTACTGCGTGAAATTGCAGCTACCTGGTTAGCGGCGTGTTATTGTTTAAAAGCCGAATAGTTTGTGTCTTTGGGATCATCAAGCCAGAGAAGACGCATAAGCATAAGAAAAGTCCAACTCTAATTATTCAAATCCAATCCCCCCAATTTCTAAAGTCGGAAAGTTCTTTAGTAGTTAACATGACAACTGGGGTTGGCACCTTTTTTATCAATTTTAAATTACATGCCGTAGTAATTATTTTTCAGTGCATATATTCGCTCAATTACCAACAGGTAAACAGTACTACTAGTATATAATATTATCTGGCAGAATAATCATACAAGTAGTACATCTTAAAGGAAAAGTAAAAAAAAAGAAAACGGAGCAAGTGCGATCATTTTGATTATTTATTTAACTATTTAGCAACAAATAAAAGCTCATTTCCGGAGCAGTATTTAGATTAGGTCAAGAATATATGATTTTACAGCCATTCCTTAATCATGAACCGTACCCAAGTCTGTGGATCCCAGTGGTAAAGAGAACAGAAGGGGAAATGGACAACAATAAAGACTGGCCCAAACAATGCACACGATAATTAAGAATAAGTTAAGGAGGAAGAGTGCAGGAGAGAGGGGAAAAATGGGAAAGCCGGAGAAACGCAATGTTGTTGATATTTTGATATTTAAATTTAAATTTAAATGGAAACCCTCTTTTAAATTATTAATTTTTTTTGATTTAATGATAATTACGAGCGAGGAATAGTGATGGCAAAGCAGGCTGGGGTGGGGATGATGACGCTACGCTGGTATTTTGGCATTATAAGCATGGGACAGAGGGTGAGAGCTCGCATTTCCACGCAGGCATGGGTCTTCCTCCTCACGCAGAGCCTAACTTCTAGACCTAACGCTCCCGTACGGCCTTACCTGTTATTATCATCGTCACCCTCTGCAACTCGTGGAATTAAGGAAAAAGACATCGTTTTAAAGAACACCCTTTTATTGATTTTTTCCCCTATTCTCTTCGATTTTTCTTCAAGTGATTGTTTGATCTGAAGTTAGAACTGCAGAGGGTCTATTGATATGATTTGTCAGTCGAATTCTATCGCTACCAGTTTCATTGGTGCGTTTCCTCACTGGTTACTTTTGGGTTGGCCTCTACTGCGTGTTACTTGATGATTTTGATCACCAAGTTTGAGTTTTGTTGGACTTAGTTTGATTATGTTTCAATCTGGTCGGTTTTTGGTTTGTGGGATTGTTGTGAAACTTTTTTTTTTTCCGGCGGATGTCAGTTTGTGTCTGCTTTAGACTAGCGGAAAATAATAATATAAATTAAGGTGTTGCTTGTGGAGGGTAAGAATGACTCAAAAAGCTTGAACGGCTTGCGGTAAATGTGTACCGTGCAAGTCAGCTCTTCGGTTTTCTTCATCCTTGTGTTGATCGTTTCATGAGAAATCTTCCGGGCATTTATTGATTATTCTTACTTCAGCTTCAAATTTTCCTCTCAGATCGATGTTTGCTTCAACTTTGTTCTTTCTATGAGGTTGCTACTTTCGTAGCCCCTCCCTTTGTCTTCGACCTGCCTTAATATCAGGTATGGTCTTCCTCTTTCACCAGTCTTGTGCACTTCATTTTGGCCAAAACTCCTGTATTTCCCTACACCTCACTCCTCGTCCTCCATATATTTGCGGTCTAGTTACATGAATCTTTGTTTTATTGAATTGAGGATTCCAAGCGTGATTGTCAAGGGTTTGATTTAACTTAATCAAGGGGTGATTGACTCCAAATTAGTGTAATGCCGAGATTTATTATCTTGGAAAAGTTTTGGATACTGCTATCTTTGTCTTTTGTTGTGATTCTTTGGACTGTTTGTGAACTCTTCGGAATAAGGTACCTTTGCATTTCTTGTTTCAGGCACATGCGCTGATCTTGCTTCCCGAAATGAACTGTTTGTACTTCGTCTGTTGCCAGTTTGGAGATCGCATGATCTGTGCCCATTTTAGTTCTCAGATATTTATCATGTCCTTGTTTTTCTCTGTACCTAAACCAGAGGAAATGGTGGTTTTAATGTCTCATACATGGATGCCCCTGTTAGATACATAGTCTTAGATTCTTGTCAGTTTGGAATTACTTCAGTAGGATTGCTACATTCTAGGTTTAGTTGAAAATAGGTGGCACACTTGAATAGCAAAACGGATCAGGGCGGAGGCTGAGATTCCCCTAATTAGTTGAAGATTGTAGGTATTATAAAGGACCACACTGAGGAATGAAATTGATATTATAAGCAAGCCACTTATTTCTTTAGGAAAAGGAGGATTTATATTACATTAGTGATGGGCTTGCCACAGATACCCTTAAGTGCAACTGCTGAAGAAGTTGTACCAGCGACAGCTGTTTTGCACAGCTCTCCACAGTTTTCTGATGCAAGCACCTCTGTTATTGACAATGTGCATAGTGGAAGTACTAGTGGATTAGCTGCATATCCTCGGGGTCCCCCATTCACTGATTTCCCAAAGAAAGCCTCATTGGAAATTTCCAATACATCTGATAACATGTGTTATTATAGAGGAGCCATTGAGGTCACTTCTAACGTCCACAGTCTGAAGATCGGTTCTTCAGATAGCAGCTGTTTTTATGCTTCAAGAAATGGGCGGAGTATTCACACCCCGGCTTCAAGAATTGTGGGTTTTGAATCTGGCCTGACAAGTTCTTCAACTGATGGGTTGACTGGAGCTTCAGCTGCTAATGTTCATTCTTCTGCTGTTGTTAATGTCAAATCCAATGATATTGAACCTGCCAGCTCATTGGTCAGGAAGCGACTACTGTCACCATTGAGCAGTATGCTTTCTCCGAGCGATTTCAAAGGTGATCATCTTGACATTGGATGCAGAGATATGGAGAGTGGCTCCCTTGTTAAGAGTGATAATTTCAAAAATACTGCTGCACAAGACAATAAGAAGGCAAATATTGGAAGTAATAACAGCAGTAACATGCCTTCTTGGTCCTTGTCAAGTTGCTTGGAGCAAAAAAGCATGCCCCTCCAGACTGATTCCTTTTTTATCACTGATGGTCCTCTGCTGGAAAATAGAGAACTATTCTGCCATAGTAGTTGTCCTTCGAAACCTGCAGTTGACCACTTTAGGGAATCAATGCAAGTAAAATTCCCAGGTGACATGATGCCCACATCCCCTATAGTGAACTCACCTCCACTTTCCTTCTCGCCTCTTGGACCAAAATTTTCTGAGAGGTTAAATGCAGTGGGAGCATGTAGGAATACTATTACAGAGAATTGCAGTACTGCCCAAAGTATAGAAAACTCACTGGACAAATCTAACTTGTGCCTTTACAAAGATAAATTAAATATTGCGAGCAAATCATTTGAAGATGTTGATATTTTGTGCAAAGATTTCTGTCCATCTTCTTTAGATGATAGTGCTGACACAAGTTGGCAAATAGCTCAAGGATTAGTGCCCACCTCTCACTCCATGAGGTTCAGCAGAAGTTTGAGTGGGCTGCCAATAAGAAGGTCCTTGGTTGGTTCATTTGAGGAGTCTCTTTTATCAGGCCGCTTCTTATCTGGAAACCTAAGTAAGGTTTGTATATATGCTACTTTTGGGAAGTCATAATGTAAATGTTTCTGAATACAGGATTAGATAATTTAGGACACTGGCATATTGCTTATCGTTTCTCCTTTTGTTTCTGTAGAGAATTGATGGTTTTCTTGCTGTGCTAAGTATTACTGGGGGGAACTTTTCTCCAAAATCACAAAAGCTTCCATTTTCAGTGACCAGTGTTGATGAAGATTGCTACCTACTGTATTATGCATCAATAAACCTTTCTGGAAATTCGTCACTGAACAAGGCTCGAGGTCAACAGCTGAAACGATCAATTAGCAATGATGATTCACAAATTGTCAAAAGTCGCTTGCGTATTCCCATGAAAGGGCGGATACAATTGGTATTGACATAGTTACAAGTTTCACAATTATAACCTTTTATCCAAGGGCCTATAGATCCTTGTAGTTAACATTTGATCTTATGTTTTTCAAAGATGCCCCTTTTTCTTTCTATTATGTAGTGTTGTTTGATGTTCGATTCATGAGTTTCAGGGCATTTGTGAACATAGCTAATCATTGTGTTCAATGCTTCATTCTTACATTTATTTTCTCTCTGCAGGTTTTAAGCAATCCAGAAAAGACTCCCCTTCACACTTTCTTCTGCAATTATGATTTGAGCGACATGCCAGCGGGTACCAAAGTAAGCTATGTCTCAGTTTCGGTTAATCTCTGGCTCTACTGAGTTGGGTTTTTTTATTTTCTAATGGCATAATGGTTTGGACCTGGCAGATTTTTGCTGTGATTTCTTCAAACTATGATCGCTAGAACTTTTTAGTTTGAGATCTGAAAATGTAAAATAAAGCAATCTCAATAGGCTCCACCTTGCATGTATCTCCTGATGTGATTGAAGTGCCAGTACGTCTGTGTGGTCTAGAGAGATGCTATTCTGCATTAACATAGACGACAAAGTTGAAATCTAGCCATGGAGTGTTACCTCTCTCTCTCTCTCTCTCTCTCTCTCACACACACACACAAACACAAATAATGTTAGAGTTGTTCTTGATAGGATTCATTTACCTGAGAAAAAGCAATTAATGCCTGTTAGACTTGGAAAAAATCATATTCTGAATCTGAAGTGGAAACTGTCACATATGCTTCTTGTCAAGTAGTTAATTGGACCTCAAGTTTGTGCTTGATCTGCACATGTTGATTTAATGAGTGGTTTTTTGTTGAATTACTGTAATCCCGAGGATCTGATGTTTTAGACATTGAAGCAATGCCTTTAAGTTGGGACTTGTCCTTTTGCCATGACGGCAAATTGATGTTGACAGCTGCTATAGTTTGATGATAATATTTTATAAATGGTACATAATTATTGTCACTTCATTAATTAACTAATGGATATGGCAAAGATTTGATCAAGAAGGTTTTAGGTTGATGCTCAATGAAAATTGATGACCTCTGCTATCAAGCATGGCTTGAGCTATTTCATCAACCCTCTTACCCTGAAATTAGTTATAAAGTTAAGTAGTTAATTACATTCTTTGTCGGCTAAGAACAACGGCTGACTACTTATGCTATATGTAATTATAGGATCTATGAAATGCTTGCACGGTAAAAATTTACGTTCAGATTTGCTCATTTCAAATCATTTAAAATTTATCTGACATTTAAGCAGCATAAATGCTTAATGCTGCATTTATTAATCCTTTGTTTCCTATATGAGGTTATATCTAACGACATTTACCTGTAGTGAACAACATTGAATGCATTGTTGTTGATTATATGAATCATAAATTGGATCTGCTTTATTTTTTCTATGCTTTAGTTTGAATAATGCTTTCATTTCCTTTCAAACCTATGGGATTAATTTGTTTTTCAACTTCTGATTTCATTTTCTGTTCATATTTGAGTAGACATTCTTGCGACAGAAAGTTACCCTTGAATCTTCCAGTTCAATTTCCTCTCAGCCAAAACATGGTCCAACAACTTCAAACAGTGGAGTCATGGGTAAGGAGATCCCAGAAAAACAAAAGTATCATGACCCACAACGTGGAGAATTAATGCACACAGATGCTGTTGACATAGTAAATGAAACAAGATTGATGAATCAGAAAATTGGAAAGGGATCTAGTTTGGTGGATTTAATTAACGAAGAGGAATTGAAACAATCCCCCAACATGAAATTTTTGGGAATTCCTTCCTTAGGGAAGCTTGATAATGGATGTATTTCTGATACACGCAAGAAGGATGACAGAAAAGAATCATTCTGGGATAAAACATTTGAAGAATCCAGGAAATCATTGCACTCCTGTTCAAAAGTTAATGAGAATAGTAATAGTGCTGGTCCACTTCGTTATGCTCTTCACCTCCGGTTCATATGTCCTTTCCCTAAAAAGACTACAAGAACATCACTTCAGAAATCCCGACGTAATTCACTTCCAGAAAAAACTGGATCGTATGTGGAAGGGGATCGGAGATTTTACTTATATAATGATTTGAGGGTTGTGTTCCCTCAGCGGCATTCAGATGCAGATGAGGGCAAGGTATGTGCGATTGGTTATTTTGTGACACTGCTGTATCTGCCTGTATTTATCTGTACCATCCTGAAAAAATCACAATCCAAAAGCAATATGGCTTCTGCCCACAAACGTGGAAAGGAACTAATCTACTTGTTTTTGGTTAATTATTATTATTATTGTTGGTTTATTTGTTGTCTTTTGAGTTTACTTAAGTGATATTAGAGCTATAGGTTATATTCCTCTTGATGAATTATGGGATGAACAGAGCTAGTTTGCTTTGTTATGGGTTCTGGCTGAGGGACATGAATTGGGGCGATCATACATAGCCGATTCTTAGTGAAAAAGAAAATAGGGAGAAAGGATGGAAGGAAGGTTGATTCTGTCAACGTCTATGGCTATCCTGGATGGCCAATGTTTTTGAAGGATGCTTGTAAATGTGCAATCCCTGATGGTAGTATAATATTTCCCAAGTTTGAAACTTTGAAACCTTGTAGCACGAACCAAATTCTGGCTGGACGGTAAATATCTTGTAATGCTGCATCAGTTAACGTTTCTTATAAAGTTTGAACACTATGCCAACAGGCTGTGTGGGGAACCCTAAACAGTTTTGTATGCAAAATACTATATAAGATAGTTGATGCTTTGGTCTGTCTTTGTGTGGCTCCGAGCATGTGTTTAAATGTGTGTTTCTTGATTTGCATTCCAAGGTTCTGACGAGGATTGTTGGGGTGTGTTTGGCAGTTGAATGTGGAATACCATTTTCCTGAGAATCCAAGATACTTCGACATCAACTGAAAAAAATTGAGGTTTCCCTCCTCCAACGCAAGCTGCATTTGCTGCTGACCCCCTTCTGTACAGTATAACATGTTGGTCGTCGGTCATGTCTGTTGGAAATGACACTAACCCCGTTTACTCCTTCTGTAAATACTTTGCTTTTAAATAATTTGATGGGTTCATTGATACTGACCCCTTATAATCAAGTATCTGGACTTTGGTCTCCCTTAAACCGTTGTGGGGACCCATATTGAGCCTTTCAAAGAGGCTTGCTTCTGTAATTACTGATCCCCGAAGGCCGAAGTGATTAAAATCAAGCTGCAACTGAGTTGCTGCAAGACGTGTTCACCTGAGTCAGTAATTAAGCCGTTGTGTGTGCTTGTTGGATTGGCCTTCATATAATGATTACAGTGGAGTTTAACTGTTAATGATAATAAGCAGTCGGTCTTCTGTGGAAATTTGAATCAAAGCTAGTCTCTTTAGTAATTTTATCTTCATAAATTAAGACTCTTTACCCTTCATGCATAGTTCCTGCCTCGAGAGGTAAAATTATTTTACCAAAATAGAAGCACGACTCAAATTATTATTAATACAAAAAGCTTCTGGAAAGAATAAAGAAACGTAAATTTTGTGAGAATAAAATAAAATTTGGATTTTTTTTCTTCAGTTTATTTGAAAATGAAACTTGAATGCTTCGTATTTGTTAAGAAATAATAGTACCATAATAATTTGTTTTTTTTTCCACAAAAAAAAAAAAGACCCCGTAACCATAATAGTGTTTATAATACTAGCTTGTCTAAATTTTCTACGTACTGCCGTATGACACTTTAACTATTGTTTAACGGTGCTTATAAAATGCTATTTTATTACTTCTTATTAATAAAATACAAAAAGTGGAGGCTGGCAAAAGGGGAAATACAAGTGAAGAAGGATTTGGGATATTCGGATGGTCATCGACCCCTGCGGATTGCAGCTCGCCGCCAATTTACGGTAGGGGTGTCCAAAGTGTCCCGGTTCCGGTTGTCCGGTCCCGGTCCCGGAATTTTGATCCCGGAAATTTCCCGTCCCGGCCGGGACCGGGACCGGGACCGATCACATACCTTGTGATCCCGGTCCCGGTCCCGGTTTTTTTTATTTTTTTTTAAAATTTTTTTCTTAAAAACTAAGTTATTGTTTTATTTTTGTATTTTTTATCTCATAATTTAAGTTATCATTTGATAAAATGTGTATCACATATTTAGTTGGAGTTAAACTATATATATTGTGATACTAATCCTACTATATAATGTATAAAAATAATAACAAAAATGAAGAAGGTGATCATAATAAAAATAATAAAATGTTATTCTTCAATTCTAGATTAATTTGTGTGATTATTATGGCCTTATTAGATGTTAAATAATTACTTTAAACACTAGATTATAGAAAATTTAACTAAAATAATAATATTTTTTAAATTTAATTTTTTTTAAAAAAACCGGGATTTCCTGGTTTGATCCCGGTCCCGCCCGGGATTACCGGGACCGGGACCAAACCGGGACCGGGATCGGGACCAGGATGCAATTTGCATCCCGGCCAAAAACCGGGACTGGGACCGGGAGTGGTAGATCCCGGTCCCGGTTTTGAACACCCCTAATTTACGGAATACAGCCTTCACGAATAAAGGAGCGTCTTCGTTCCCCGCCAAACAGAATATTCGATTGCGTGGAATTTATTTGATTTTGATGGGGTATTTAATGGTAACTAACATCCTAGACTACCTCTAACCATCTCCTTTTGTATTAGTGTTTGTAGAAATTAGTATATGGGCATTATTTCACAGACTCTCCTTGGCAGTGATAACTATACTATTTGGAGTTCGGCTATGACAATAACACTTAAAGGGAAGCAGAAGCTCGGTTTTGTGGACGGAACTTGTAAAAAAGAGGCTTAAGAAAATGGGTTAAAGGATCAATGGGAACGTTGCAACACAATAGTACTTTCTTGGCTGCTCAATTCGATATCCAAGGAGATAGCCAACAGTGTTATATATTTTCAAGAGGCATATTAGGTATGGAAGGATCTGAAAGGGGGTATGATAAGGTTAGTGGTTCAAGAATTTTCACTTTGCACTGAGAAATTGCCTCTCTTCGTCAGAATTCATGGTATGTTGCGACTTATTATACTAAAATGAAGGAATTATGGGAAGAACAGTCTGTCATATGCCCAATTCCTTCTTGTCAGTGTCCTATGTCAAAGGCCTAAGCGGGGGCAATCCAACAACATAAACTACTCCAATTTTTTTTGGGTCTTAATGACAATTATGGAGTTGCGCGAAGTCAAACACTTCTTATGTCCCCTCTTCCGAGTGTAAATCAGGCTTTTGCCATGATATTTGAAGATGAAGCTCAAAAAAATCTTGTTAGTACAGCCAAGGATGCCCCGTTGACAGGATTGCTATGGCTGCTAGAGCAAAGGGAAGTGGGAGAGGAAGAGGCAAAATAGGTGCATGTCTGGATTGTTAGAAAGGGACACACTAAAGAAGGGTGCTAGCACCTAATTGGTTTTCTTACTAACTTTAAAGGAAATAGGAACAAGAATAACAATAAGGATAATGGTAAGGCGCACGTACAGCCAATGTGGAAATACCTACCTTCACTCAAGAGCAATATGAGAAGCTGCTTGAGTTCTTGAAGAAGGAGGAAGATGCAAACACAACTGTTCATGCCCTCACTGATACATGTTTGCTTATTCCCCTACTCAAACACACACACAGAGTAATCGGATAATAGATTTAGGAGCCACGACACTCTTAATTAGTAATTTGTCACTCTTAAGTAATGCGACTAGATATAAAGGGCCACTTAAAAATATAAAGTTACCCGACGATGATAAGATAAAAGTGACACATATAGAAACAATAAATTTTTCTAATAAATTCATGCTCAAAGATTTATCATATGTTCCAGACTTCAATTCAATCTAATCTCTATCTCTCGCCTAACTAAGGAATAGCGTTGTATTGTCGCATTTTTTCCTAGCTTTTGTTCCATACAGGGCCTTTAAGGTGGCAAGATGAAGGCAACCGGTAGATTAGTTTATGGATTGTATATCTTGCAATATAAGCGTGAACTTTTTAATTTTGTCAATGCTGTTTCGAATAATAATCATTCTATTTTCTCATTTGATGATTTGCCATTATTGCATATGAGACTCGGGTATGCCCCCTATTCTGTATTGAAACAATTACACTTTGTTAATGGGAATTCTGTTCCTACGAATGATGTCTGTGATATATTTTTTCAGGCTAAACAGACCAAGATACCTTTTTCTTCTAGTTTTATTAAAACTCTTGCATATTTTGAATTTTTACACATAGATGTATGGGGTCTTTATAGATCTCCCACATATGCTGGTCATACTTATTTTCTCACCATTGTATATGACTTTTCTAGGGCTACTTAGGTGTTTCTCATGAAACACAAATCAGAAACCACTTTCCATTTTAAAAACTTTCTGGCATATATTACTAATCAATTTGCTTCTTTAGTCAAATAAATTCGAAGTGACAATATACTGAGTTTACCAATTTTGATCTTCATACCTATCTTTTATCTTAGGGTATAATGCATGAGACCTCATGTCCTTATACACTTGAGCAAAATTGTATAGTAGAGAGGAAGCACAAAACCTTGATACAGGTTTCTACAACACTCATTCTACAATCACATGTTCCCATTTGTTATTGGGGAGAGTGTGTTAAAATGGCGGCTCATTTAATCAATCGTCTGCCTTCTAGAGTTTTGAGATACCAAACTCCTTATGAACAGGTTTACCATAAGAAACCCACTTATAACCACCTTCGAGTGTTTGGTTGTCTAGTGTTTGCTACTGACCTTACTACTTTGGATAAGTTGGCAACCAAGTCTATTCCTTGTGCCTTCTTAGGTTATCCAAATAATCAAAAGGGTTTTCTTCTTTTGAACTTACATTCTAAGTGTATCATGGTCAGTTGGCATGTTACATTTCAAGAATATAGATATCCTTTCAAAGATATCATACCCACTGACCAAAGGGGAGTCACAAAAGAGGTAAAGATTTATTTTGGTTTGATATGAAAACTAATGCACCTGGAAATAATTTGCCTGATGGTAATATCTGTCCTAAATCTGATTTGAATAATTTTCCCGATGGTAATATTTGTCCTGAATCTGGTTTAAATGGTTTGCATGATAATAATGTGCAGTCTAATTGTAATACAAATGTTCCTCATAATGATGAGCGTGTACCCAATGCTTGTGATATGACTATGATGGTGGTGAGGATGAAAACCATAAAAGAGATCCATCTATATTGATGGAAGAAAGGCTAAGGAGAGAGAGGAAACCTTCCATTTGGTCCCAAGATTATATTTGCATCTTAGTTATCTCCTTTAAACCAAGAACCAATTACTTGTATCCTATTGATAACTACATTAATTATAATAACATCTCTTTCTCTCATATGTGCCTCTTATGTAATGTAGATGCTAATGAAGCCTTCTTCTTATGAGGAGGCGGTTAAAAATAATGAATGGGTAAAGGCAATGCATCTAGAGATAGAGGCTCTAGAGAAGAATCAAAAGTGGGAGATAGTTAGTCTTCCAAAAGGAAAGAGGCCCATGGGATGCAAGTGGGTATATAAAATTAAGCACAAGGCTAGTAGGGAAATAGATAAATATAAAGCTAGGTTGGTAGTGAAAGGATATACATAAAGGGAAGGCATAAAACTACCATGAAACGTTTTTCCCAGTTATTAAAATGGTTATAATTAGAATTATGCTTAAACTAGCTGATGTTAATTGCTGGAATTTATATCATATAGATGTGCATAATACATTTTTGCATGGAGATTTAAATGAGGAAGTGTGTATAGTGATACCTCCTGGTTTCTGTAGTAAGGGGGAGAACATGGTTTGTAAATTGAGGAAGTCACTTTATGAGCTGAATCAAGCCTCCAGACAATGGAATAGCAAGCTAACAACTGCATTGGTCAAGGGAGGTTTTCGGCAGAGTAAGAGTGATTATTTTTTGTTCTTTAAGAGATATACTAATGGTGTGGTATATGTGCTTGTATATGTGGATAATTTGCTTGTTACAAGTAGCAATGTAGGAAGGATCCAACAGGTAAAAGAATTCCTGCACAACAATTTCAAAATCAAGGACTTGGGTATAATGAAGTACTTCCGTGGTATAGAGTTAGCAAGATCGTACAAAGGAATAGTGTTATGCCAATGAAAATACATACTAGACTTATTATCAGATGCTGACATGAGTGGTTGTAGGCTATTGGATGTGCCAATGGCACAAAATTTGAAGTTGTTGGCATACGAAGAAGGAAGGGATAGGAAAGAAGATTAATTAGTCAATCCACAACATTACAGAGCTTTGGTAGGTAGGTTAATTTATCTCACTGTCACGAGGCCTGATATTTCCTTTTCTGTGCAGACCTTGAGCCAGCTTATGCAAGCTCCATTGAAGTCACACATGGATGTGGCTTTGAATGTAGTCAAATATTTGAAGCAGAATCTAGGACGTGAAGTATTGATAAGTTCGACAGGTGGCCTATCTCCCGGTTGTTCTTGTGATTCAGACTGGGGAACCTGTGGAACGACTGGGTGATCTGTAACAGGTTACCTATTGAAACTAGGAAGCTTTCTCATTATGTGGAAAACGACGAAGCAAGTTATTGTGTCGCGTTCTTTAGCTGAGGCTGAATACAGAGCCTTAGGATCAGCTATTTCTGAGGTAGTATGTGTTGTGGGTTTACTTAAAGAACTAAAACTTGTATTTCTTATGCCTGTGAGTGTGTATTATGATAACAAAGCGGCGATTCACATCTCATCTAATCCAGTATTTCATGAAAGGACAAAGTACATCGAAATCGATTGTCACTTTGTCAAAGAAAAGGTGAAAGACAAACAGATTTGTTTAGAGCATGTGAGAATGACGAATCAAGAGGTTGATATGCTGACAAAAGCTGTCAGCAAAGAAAGTTTTAATAGGAATTTGAATAAGTTAGGAGTAGTAGATTTGTTTTGCCCCAAGTTTGAGGGGGAGTGTAGAAATTAGTATATGGGCCTTGTCCTGAGGTTACATAAAGTATAGGCCCAGTTATGCTTATACATTAATTTGGTCTTGTGTTCTGTTGTAAAGTATATATATACACTGGCATGTACATTTTATATTTTGGGTGATCAACATTTTATACATTAATTTTATCGTATTTTTTTAATTTCAAATTGAATTAAATTTTGGAAATGTAATGTGCTGAAGGGACAATCAAAGTGATTATCTTTAAGCTTT
The DNA here is from genome assembly GCA_963210345.1 of Inga oerstediana. Lineage (NCBI taxonomy): Eukaryota > Viridiplantae > Streptophyta > Magnoliopsida > Fabales > Fabaceae > Inga > Inga oerstediana. The sequence continues at coordinate 6,526,754 of OY723401.1, forward strand.
ATTCGTTTTTACATTCAATTAAAAATACTACCTTTGGTCTGGTGCAACTGAACTATTGAACTACAAAGGTGTATTTGAGATTATTAATGGCTATGAAACACAGAGGCAGAGGCATCAGGCAACCAAAAAAGGAAGGAGCATAGAAGTAAGAAGAGAGAAAAGGAAAGCGGGGAAGGGGAAAGAAGGATGGTGATAGAGGAGGGCATAGCCAATGATGGGAAGTAAGCCTGGTTTGGTAGGTTGGAATTGAGAACAAGTGTTGATGAGTACAGTACAATGGACTACTTGTTACTTGAGACTCCAGAGGCGGTATTCAACATTCAAAATAAAAATGATTCAATCGTAGTTATCAATATACACCAAACATAATTTTAATATACCATCTACGTCCTACACCAAGCTTGTATGTGAGACACAGAATGAATAGGGATTGGGTGCTGTAAAGTGTAAGTCCCTCCCTATCCCTTCCCTTCGCATCATTATATTTCTTTCATTCGAATAGCAGGCAGAGTGTGAGATGCACTTGGTTACGTTCCTGCAGCCCTTGTAATATTCCCTAATTTAAATTAAATTTGTAAAGAAAAAAAGAAAAAAAGTTGGCATTATCCGGGCAGTGGCGTACGTGGCTCTCTTATACTGGCTGCTTCCCCCACAACTAACTGAATTGCTCGCTCTCTTCCCACTTCCTCTTTCGCTCTGTCATACTGTCACCTCCCGGAACAACACTCTGTAATTCATCCACGCGCCCCTTCCATATGCCCCTCCCTCAACACATTCATAACGAAAGTTCATATTATTTGAATCACATATTTAATATTCATATATATATATATATATATATGTACGATTCCATTCAACAAAAAAAGGAGTTGCTGATGGATGGATGCAGATGATGTGGGGTTGAGCGAGGAAGGAAGGGCAAAAGCGTCATGTTAAGGGGGACCCAATCATAACGAAAGCTCACTATAAAAAGCCAGCCACCCTGCTTCCCCTAGCACGCAGCAGCTTGCTTGAGTAGTAGCATATCAGATCAGAGTGAGTGAGTAAGTGAGTGAGTGAGTGCCACGAACAGAAGAAAGATATGGGAGAGCCGGGAGGCATGTACCAGTACGAGCTGCTCAACCAGGCCTCCGTCTCCTCCGGGAGCCTCCGGAGGTCGTCGTCACAGCCTTCTTCCCCTCGCATTTTTCAGTGCCGTTACTGCCCCCGCAAGTTCTGCACCTCGCAGGCCCTCGGCGGCCACCAGAACGCCCACAAGCGAGAGAGAGCCGCCGACCGCAACCTCACCCCCACCGCCCTCCCCTCTCCCCAGCCTCACCTTCAGCCCCACCCCTCCCACTTCTTCGACCCCTACTGGCTCCATGTTGACCCCATTCATCACTTCGCCCACCACCCTCCTCCTCCTCCTCCTACTCCTCCGCCCTCTCCCCCCAAGCCTTCCGATCCTCTCCTCGACCACGTCAACCACCTCGACCTCACCCTTCGCTTGTGAATCCCTACTCCCTAACTACTTCATCGCTGCAGTCGCTCTCTTCTGATTCTACACCGAAGGCTCTCTCTTTTCCTCATCACAATCACGTACGGACGTCCTCCACCTGCACCTGCTTCAACTTTATGTTTATCCACTTCTTGCTATTTATCTCTATATATAATGTATAAACTGGCTTCAGTTTAATTAAGTTTCAACCTTTTATGTTTTCTCCACTTTCATCTTCACACACTACATCCTTTATTTATAATCACTTTCTGCTCTTTATTACAAATCCCCGCTACTGGCTTATGCCTTTTCTTTTTTTGTTATCTTCCCGTACGTTATCCTGTGATCTCTCTAGCTCCTATCTATGTTATTTGCTTCGTTTTTATTTTTTGTGCTGAGGTGGCCTCACACTATCATTATCATTATTGCGTATGCTTTTGTTTCATCGTTGTTGAAGTCGTGAAATGGAACTGAACTTGTTCGCTTGGGAGTGTGACCATTTATGACGGAGAAGTTTTATGATCACCTTATAATATAATGGAAAACCCTATCAGACTTTTTGTTCAACAAAAGGTTCTGCTGCTTCCAACTTTTAACAAACTTTTCTTCTCAAGTTATATGCCCTTAACATGTACCGGATAAATAACATGAAACCATTGGCATTTGTATGTTTTGATTATTGATAATACATATTCGCGCACACTCATATATATATATATATATATTGATTGGATTCAATATGGTTTGAACTTTTGTTCTTACTTCAACTTGTGGTGCCTATCATTTTTCTGGAAAGATCCTTTATAAAATATCCCAAATATACACGTATTATGAATGCCATCAGGTTTCCCGGGCCTTGAACAAGAAAAAGAAAAGGAAAGAAGTAATTTCGAGTGTGAAAATGATTTAATTATACACATGCGAAATTTCTGGCAGATAATTAAAGGGTGATACATATACATATATAATTAATAATGAAGTGGGGGGGGGGGGGGTCGGGGAAGTGAAATGGCAAAGCACGTCCAACATCATTTCTGATTGATTCGGTGAAGGGATGTTTCATACGGACACTATAGATGGAGCGACGGTGGAGGTGTCCTCTAGCTCTATAGTTGCACTGCACTTCTTTTTTTTGTTTGTCCTTTCAACTTTTTCTTTTCTTTCATTTCTTTTCGTTTTTCCCTTTTTATGAAATATATGTCAGCCCTATTTTATGGTCTTTGATCCCCTCAAAAAGGAAATAAACATGATCGATAGAGTTCAACACCAACCAAAGAGATCCACCATATGCTGCTTTCTTAGCTTCATTAAACAAAGAACGGCCTTTGCTAGCCAATTTATGAGCCTAACGTAACTGAGGCATCACACAACTACACTCTCTTTTCATGCCTTTCAGCCTTGTAGATGAACTTTGAGTTAAGTTTCTCTGTCTATTATTGCCGCCCATCAACTCACGAGGAAAAAATATCAACAAAATCTTATTATATTAGTTTCGTCAGCCTTACCCTCTTAAAATCATTTTACTGAGAAAGACAAAAAGATGCCAATATCTCTATTCTAACACAAGGTGAATGGAATATACTATAATTAAAAAAACCAAAAAAATAAAAAATTTTATCCGTGATACCCATCTTGAAGATAAACGAAACAAAATTCCAAACCAAATGTCTTGTGCAGGGAATTGAAAGAATTATTTACTGTTACAAATATAAGAATTTTTGTTGGGGGGGATGCAACTTAAAGCAGCGAGTCCAAATAATGTGCTCTCTCTGTACACCAAGGGAAGTTTTTTTAGCAGGAAGAGTGCTTGAGGGCAAAATAGGAAATACGAATGTTGGATCACCTGATGATTGCGTCTCCCACTGTGCCGGTTTTTGACATCGCAACTGTGCTGCGGAGTCTGGCATTTTGTGCAGTGTTCTTTTTGGCAGGATGGGTGGAGCATTCACTGATCTCCATTCTGGGCCCACACAGTCTCACTCACCTCCACTTTTGATTTCACACACTAAATTTTAATGGGAGATAACGCTAATAAATTTATAGAAATAAAGGAAATATAAAATTTACTCCATGAAATTATTTTAGTCATATGTTCTCTAGTAGTATCTCTCGAGGCTTCTAAGATTGTTTCTGCCATTGCCTATTGGTACTTAATTATTTTCTTGGGCAAAATGAAAATTTTACGAGAGGTACTATTAATCAAGACGCTAGCCCGTGGATAAGTTTCCAAGAATATATGTGGTGTGTGGCTGTGTCTATGTATACCTGTTTCCTTCAAGCTCTCTTTCCACTTCCTTGCGTGTTGGCGGTACAAAATCTGAGGCAATACCTAGTCGTGATGCTTGCATGCGACGATAGAAGGAAGTTTTCTTGATGATGGTTACCAGGTCAATGTTGTCATCCTGAAACAAATGGAGGAAAAGCACCACCTTAACTACGGTCAAACGAAACTCACAGAAAATTTGAAATGGAGATTGGCCACTGTCATCAAACTTACGAATGTCACAATTTGCTAGTAATCGCCCAAGTCTTTCACCTTCCTGTTTACTAGGTAGCAACTGATCCCTTCCGCTAAAAACAGAACACGTATAAATGCTCAGCCCAACATTATATTCCATAAAGAATTATAAAACCGAAAAAGATGTGAACACCCTTTATAGAATATGATCCAAGTATATGACTATATATTTACATACGGCAAACGGTAGACACGCACGCACGCATGAAGAAGATCAATGCAATAATTATTTATGACGTAATGATTGAATCCAAAAAAAATATCCATTAGTCAAATAAAATTGGGGAAAAGTCACATTACACATTTATTTGGGGAGAGGACATGATATACACACTAAGTATCAATATTCTGCGATGGCAAAAAAAAAAAAAATATTCTGCGAAATTTGCAACCTCAGTGTAGCTTTAGGTACTTAAAACCATTATACTCAAACCCTGTTTGGTACTTTCTTTTAATAAAAAAAATCTTTTTTTTTCTTTAGAATTTTATATTAATAAATCTAAAATCTTCAATTTCTCACCGATTTAACCTCTACTTAACTCCGATTTGTCTCCATTTTAATCACTTTACTTATAACCAATTAAGTTTTCAATGAGGGATTTCTCCCCAAATTTCCCAATATTAAAAACACAAACATATACAACTTCTTATTTTTAATATAAGAGCTAGTCGACTAATTTGAGTAGATTAAACAAATTAATTATGTTAGTTATTTGAAAAAAAAATATAGCTAGGTTAATTTTTTTAAAAAAATATCATCTTTCATTATGATTATTCTTTAGTAGAAACCCCTTATGTATTAAATCAATAGGGATATTTTAAAAAAATTATAAATTTGAAAGAAAAAAAATAAGGGTTAAGATGCAAATTTGTCCCAGAAGTTTTTGCTAAGGAATAATGTTACCTTGAAAGTTTTTTCAAGCTCAATGTCACCCCGAAAATTTCAAAACGTAGTAATGTTGTCCCATATCATTTAAAAACTAACGTTGGCTGTTAAAAATTTAACTTTGACTCTTAACTTTTTAACAAAAAAAAAGGGAACATTGCTCCATTTTAACATTTTCAGGACAATATCGAACCTAAAAAAACTTTTAGAGTAACATTGTTCATCAGTAAAAACTTCCATTTGCACTTTACTCAAAAATAAATTGAGGATTTATATTTAGAACCAAATCCAACCCTAACTACCTCTTATATTAAGTAGGTAATATCAAATTTTACATTACATATGTCTTCGGCGCCCACATGTTGTTATAGCATTTTTACAGATAATTCCCTAGGTTATTAATTTCATAATAAAGCAAATGATTGAAAAACACGCGCGCGCGCATATATCGCTAACAACGTTTAGACCACCGTTATTTTAACAAGTGTAGTATTTATAAATATGATTTTTTAGGAAAAGTGATTAAAGCTTTTAAAAATAGATTTTTAATCGTAATTTATAATATAAAAAATAAATATATAAAAAGAATTTTATTTTAATTTACGTGAATAAATATTTTTAAAATGTCTAAAAGTGACAACAAACAAGCACAATACTTGACGAAAATGCTTAAATCGATTATGCATAAGGTTGAACTAAATACCTTTCTTTAATTTAATTTCTATCCTTGACTAAATCAAAATAGACTTTTATACACCCTTCTTTTAGGCCATGAATTCTACGTATCCTCAAAAGCCACATATGATCACCGTTACCCCACGCTTGGTCCCAAAAAAAAAAAAAGAAGAAGAAGAGAAAAGAAAGAAAGAATCAATAAACGATCCACCATACAATTGTTACAAAAGTTAAATTTAAGTCTTCGAAGTTAAAAAAAAATTACCAGAAGTCTTCAAAGTAAAATTACGACTATTGAGTTATAGTATTAATTTAATTTCATTAATAAAAAACCTTGTCTTTATTGAATATATATATATATATATATATCATATCATCCAAAATGATTAAATATATATCCCCGTAACCTTTATATTTTTATATCAGAAAATAACTGTGGGGTCTATGAAATACACGTGAACATAGAATTTGAGAATTGTGATTAGTGTGATAAAACAATATTAGAAATTTTATATTATATATAAAAAAGATTTTGTATACCGTTTTGTACCTTAAAATTATCATGTGAAATTTGAACAAGAATTGTTATAGAAACCCTCTTAAGCCTAATCATGTCATTAAATTAGTCTTAAAATTAAATAAGTTTATATTTTTACTTGTATTTGATATTAGGCTAAATTGAAAAATTAAATGCTATTTTAAAGTCGGGCATAACCTAAAAGCCCACATAAAATGATCAATGACTTACATTTATTTAATATTAGTGCTATTTTGTTTTGAATAAAAAAGATCATAAATTCTAACTAGGAGCGTGTGGTAGAGCGGTAAGGGCTCTTCCACCCTTAACCTTGGTCGGGGGTTCGATCCCTAGCCTTGGGTATGGAGCAGCGTTAAATCTCCTGGTCAGCTGTTCTACCCATCGAGGTACCTACAAATCAGTGGGGGGATTAATCGGTTGCTCGGACGGCCCGATTCCGGGGTCCAGATCTAGCGCCGGATACCTCTGATCAAAGATCAAAAAAAAAAAAAGATCATAAATTCTTCGGACAACTTGATCTGGCATAACAAGGAAGCAGACTGCCCTCAGCACTCGATCTTTTTCTCAAGCCATAAACGTCTGACCAGTTGCTCCTCTTTTATTACTCCCTCCGGTCCTAATTATAAGACAAAGTTGATTTTTTTGGAGAAATTAAGAAAGTCAATTAAATTATTTTAGAGTGTTTATATTTTTAGTATTATTAGATTATATATTAGTTTATTAGTCAAATTAATTAGTTTGGAGAAAAAAAATAAAAATATAAATACTCTAAAGTAATTTAATTAGCTTCCTTAATTTCTCCAAAAAAGTCAACTTTGTCCTATAATTAGGACCGGAGGGAGTATATCAAACAAAGTTGACTTTTTTGAAAAAAATTAAGGAAATCAATTAAATTACTTTTGAGTGTTTATATTTTTAGTATTCTTAGATTATATATTAGTTTATTAGTCAAATTAATTAGTTTGGAGAAAAAAATAGAAATATAAATACTCTAAAGTAATTTAACTGGCTTCCTTAATTTCTCCAAAAAAGTCAACTTTATCTTATAATTAGGACCAGAGAGTATAGTACCATTTTTTTGAATGACCCCTACATAACTAAAAGCAAGCTAACAAAAAAATAAAAACAGAAGAGTCTTAGGATCCTTCATCAACTACCACCATATAAAAGGCGAGAGGTGATTGATCAAAGATATAAAACTCTAAACTTGAGTGAAAGACAATTTGACAATACGATATGCCATTTACAAGGGTTTCTCTAAGACTATATATGCCTAACTATTACTTGCTAATCTCTAGCAAACCATCCTCTCGCATCCTCCAATTCAATAGCTGGCCCACCTTTATTTGAAAAACTAACCGTTCTTGACGGACCATGTGTCTATTAAACTGCAGAAATAATTTTTCTTGTTTTATGAATCCATAGTATCCCTAAGATACTCTTGACTTGAGCTTAATCGTTAATCCCTATCAAACTGATAATGTTAAGGTTAAAGTTATCCCAATAAGTACCAACAAGCACGTTTCTTAAAATTTAAACTTATATTCTCTTTACATGATGAGATCACTTATCATATCAACCAACAACTTGTTGGTATAATAATAGTAAGATTTTATCAACATCTTGGCAAAAAAAACGTAGTATCATATGAACCAAATAAATATGAGATTATGAGTTCCATTAAATTCCTTACGACACCGTTAAAAAAGAATCTCATGAGATAACAAAGGCAAACAAGCATAATTTTATTATATTTAAAAATTATAATAAAATATTTACAAAAAAAAAACTGAAAACAAGAGAGTAATTAAAATAAAATATTTAAAGCTAAACTAGATCACAACATCTATTTATTTAAGGGCGAAGGTGCAAAAATGCACATCTACATATCCCGTATGTGCGTCTGGCATCATATACAATCCTTGGGTGGACAAATACCTATAATCATTTAAAAAGTGGGTAAAAATGCCAGCTCCGTTAATAAAGGCAAATGACAGTTAATTTATTGTTTTATGGACCCCACTTTAATAATTTTTAAATAAATATTTCAAAGGTAAAGGTACAAAAATACTCATATACATATCCCACATGTATGTTTGGCACCATATACAATCATTGAGGTGGAAAAATAACTATGATCGTTTAAAAAAGGGATAAAATATCCAACTCCGTTAATGAAAACAAACATCTATTAATTTTTGATTTTATGAGTTCACTTTAATAATTTTTAAAAACCCTCACCCTCTCTCTTACCGCACCCCTCTCCCTCTCACCCTCCAAACCAGAGCCTAGGGGTATGCACAGGCCAAGAGCTAAAAACCGGTCCTTGTCCCATGAAAGTCCTGATATCACTGGGACCAGGAAATCCCGGCTTTTTTTTTAAACATAAACTTAAAAAAATCATTTTATTAGTTAAATTTTTTATATTCTATTGTTTAAAATAATCATTTAATAACTAATAAGGCCATAATAATCATACAAATTGATCTAGAGTTATAATTAACGGAGTTGGCATTAACGGAGCTAGAAATTAATGAACGTCTTCCTTCATTAATGGAGCAGGCATTTTCTCCTTTTTTTAAATGATCATATATTTTTTCACCCCAATGATTGTATATGGTGCCAGACGCACATGTGGAATATATATACATACATACATATATATATATATATGGGTATTTTTGCACCTTTGTATTTGAAATAATTTAAAAATTATCAAAGTGGGGCCTACAAAACAATAAATTAACCTTCATTTGCCTTTATTAATGGAGTTGACATTTTTGCCCCTTTTATTAAATGATCATAGGTATTTTTATACCCAATGATTGTATATAGTGTCAGACGCACATATGGGATATGTATATGGATATTTTTGCACCTTCGCCTTTTATTTAATTTAAGGGTTAAGGTACAATTTTATCCTATAAGTTATCACTCATGAGAGTTAGGTATTCAAAAAAATTTTGAGAAATAATTTTTTTCAGGAAGAAACTAAAATATAGCAATTTTACTCATTGTCATTAAAAATGTTAATTGTCAATGTCAACTTAGTTTTTCAACACTTATAGCAAATTTGCTTATTTTTAACATTTTTACAATGAAATTAGCCATAAAAAAACTTGACTACCTAAAATTCTTGATTGTTACTTCCGGTAAAAAATCACCCTATGTTTGCTATAAAGGATTTGGATGAAAGGGGAGGAAAGGAAAGGGAGAGAAATCTTTTATAAGTTGAACTTCTTTAAAGAAAAATTAAAGAAATAAAGTTATAAAATTTTAATAAAAATAAGATATAAGGTTAAAAGAAAAAAAAAATCAATTAAAACATTTTAACCACATTTCTCTCCTTTAAAATTCAACTAAAAATAAATTTTCCTTTCTTACCCTCATACCAAACAAGCCAATTTCAATTGAGACGAACAATCAAGAAGTAAGAATTCTTCATGTATCAAAAAAAAAAAGAAGTAAGAATTCTTCTAAAGTTAGAAGAGGGAAATAGGAGGTGATCGCAATCAATTCAATATACTAACCAGGAAGGAAGAGCTGTAGAGGGAATCGTTGAACCGGAAAAGCATGGTCCAATGGCGAAAACCAGCGAGGCGGTCCACCGGCCGGCCTGATCATCTTGTCCGCTTCCTCTAAGTACGCGTTCGATCCACCGTCATTCCCTCAGCCTCTTGTCGCTTCTCGACTATCCCACTCGCCGCCACAGACACCGACACGGCCAATCGCCAATTCGTATTCGGCATCCGATTAGATTTAAATCTCCCAGGTGATGACGTCGCCTCGCACCGGAGGAATGCAAAAGCTGGAGGGAGCGCCATGCTTTGTTGTCTCCAGATTCGGGGAAAGCATATGAAGCAGGAATGGGAGTACGGCGGATTAATGATTCTAGAGTTTATTAAAGTGAGCTACAGGGGGCTTTATTAACAAAGTCGGCGAGACTACTTAAAAAAATAAATGTAGTTAGAGTGTGAAGGCGGGAGATCGGAAGGCAGCCGAGGACCAGCTGCTTCTAGTTCTCTACTATTCTCAATTTACATTCCCCGCTCTTTGGCGGCTCATTTCCTTTTGCCTTTTGACCTTAAATTTCCTTGTTAACAGCACCACGCTGATATTGAAAAGGCAGACATTTTTAGCTTTTCGCCAAAAGGTCCAACCCTTTTAAATTTTTAATTACTATCTCTTGTTCGCATGGCGATCTAATTACTTACAACTGTAATACGATCTCACAGTATAAATTTAAAATTTTTATTTTGTAATTTTTTAAAATGATAAATTTATTTTTATCAGACGTTCTAGTTCTAAAATTATTTTTTATTTTTAATTATATATATTAAAATAAAAATTAAATTAAATTAAATCTAAACTATCCAAAATCAATCTAATGATATAAATCGGTAATGAGCATAAAATGGGCCCTTTACTATCTCACAGTCACATATACGAGCAATCTTTCAAAATTTATTTTTATTCTAGATATAAAATTTTAATTTATTTTATCTCACTTTTTTTTAAAAATAAAACTATCTTTAATAATCACATATATTAAAGAAACTTTCATTGGAAACTATTTTCAATGTAAATAATTGAAAAGATTATTTTAGGAAAACAAGTTTAGAATTTTACAAATAATTAATTTAATTAATTTTTTCTTTCCCTAAAGTAATTATATAATTACTACATATAAGACTTAGGATTAGAGTCTTAATCCCTAGTATAAGATGTGAACTTATGTGTAATAAAAAAAAAAAAAAAGATGTGAACTTATGCTAGTATGGACTATGGACCTTGAATTTTTCCCCCAATGAAAATGAACCTTAAATTTTGAACATATCACATAAGAGTAAGTGCATGTTTGGATTAACGGTGGAAAATGAGTTTTTTTAATAGATGGGCTTTTGAAAAAGTCATATAGAAAAAAAGTCAAATTGTAGATGTAATTTGTGTTTAGATTGGCGGTGGTAGAAGTGACTTTTTTTTATCTCCATCTGAGTAAAAACAGCTTTGATCTCTATCTGGTAAAAGCTCCATTATCTGCAGAAGCCCAGCCATCACAAATGCTCTTCCAAACACACCAAATGGGCTTTTAGCCCCCAAATGGGTTTTTTTAGCCTCAAAATGGATTCCCAAACAGACCATAAGTTTATAGGTGAGTTGAATTCTGAACAAGGATTTTTGGGGTCAAGTACATGATAACAAAAATATTAAGAGAAGAGAATTTAAAATTCTCCAGCCAAAAACACAAATTAAAAAAGTGCAATACAAAAACTAAAATATGAAATATGAAAAATAAAATGCAGATTTTTTATTGATTATTCTGTACCACACCAAAATTTTCCTTTTATCTTTCACATTTTACGTTTTAACTCTCGTATTTTGTTTTTGTTTTTTTTAATTTTTGGTTGAGAAGTTCTAAATTTTCAAATAAATTTTTGAACGTATCCTTACTCCTTATCCCCATTTTTCCAAACAAATATTGGTTAAAATTTCAATTTTTAACAATCAAAATCTCTGTTATAAATACTAAAAATGTAGTCATTTACAATTAAACCGTCAGCACCCGATACTCGTAACTGTTGTCTTTGGCCAGAGTTGGCATTCAAAATTGAAATTTGATCAATAAAAATATGTTTTATATCAAACAAGAATCTTCTTGCTTTATTTTCAAAAATAAATCTTAAGTGATCTTGAGGAAATTACTCTCACCAATATTTGGCTAAACTTTCTCATAGCATTACAAGAAACTTTTGTGTGTTTGATCATCCTCCACCTCCCCAACAAGAGGTGGAAGATGATGAAGGAACCTAGCTTGAATTAGTTTCTCTGTTTGAGCAATTAATTTCAGTTTTCAGTCAAAAGAAATTAAAACTTACCAAGAAAAATTAAAATCCTTGATGTCATCGCGTGTCTTTCCATCAGCCCACGTGTTTCCCCCCAAAAATATAGCTTGACGTTGATATCTAACCAGCATTATGAATCCATTCCCTGACTGCGAAGGAAAGTGTGTGGTTTGGGTCAACAAAATACGCTTAATTAATCTTTGAATTAAATAAATTGATTACCCCAACAACGCCAACTAAATGAGGAAGCTAATTGTTGGCCAAAAACAAAAATGAGGAAGCTAAATAATAAATTATTCTTCATTTAGTACCATGAATCATGGGTAACAACTCACAAATGAAGACATTGGCAAGTGTTCATGCCTTCTTGGCACGATATGAAGCGCCCCACTTATCTCCACTCTGGGCCCACAAAGTCTCAGGCTCCTTCTACCCTTTTCATTTCAGACATTAAATTTAAATGGTTATATCCGATATTTTATAAAATTATAATTAAAATATTGAATAATAATTAAAAAAATTAAGTAAAGCCTAATATGTTCAAAATGTGATTAGAACACATCCCAATCATAGAAATAAAGTAAATACAAAATTCACTTTATGAAAATATTTTAATCATATATAGTCTTTGGCTCATTGCAATACAATCATAAAACTATTCAAATTTAATTGTAGTACATGATTATTTAATATCTTAATAATGATTTTTTAAAATATTAAATTTGCATCATTTAAAATTAACTTGATCTAATATTTAAAATAAGAAACTATTTAATTCAGTAAAGGAATCCAATCTTAGATTTCCCATAGTAACTTTTGTTCGACTTAAAAAGCACTCAACATATATATATATATATATATATATATGTTGAGTGCTTTTTAAGTCATATATATATATATATAGATGCATGCATGCCCCCTTAATATGTTGGGCTTGGGACTTCCTAGCTCAGGATGAGTGTCCTAGATAGTAGTTATCTCTTCAAGACAAGAAAAGATATTTCCCGGCCATTGGACAAATCATTATCATTAATCAATTCCATGATAAATGATAAATTTACAGGGTAAATGCCCATTCCCCCACCAATCTCTGGAACCTGATATCTTATTAGGCTTGAAGCCCACGGTCATTAAAAAATATCACATCTCCCTAATTCCTTTAGATGTGGGAGTAACTAAAGTTCAATAATTTACCAATCAATTGATCAGAAGAGCATCAAATTTCGAAGGTGGGAACATCAGGTGTAAAGCCATGCGTGGCTTGGTACAGCAAGCGAGGCGCTATGTTTCTGTAAGGATCGGTTTCTCTTTTCTCCTTCAAATAAGCAATGCATCTCTCAACCTCAGATTTCACTTGCATATACGCTTCCTGACACTTGTCCCTATCTCTTAATTCATGCCTCCTCCCTTTCCAACAACAATCACTAGTTAATCCACCAGCATTATATTATATATATCCTTCGTAAACAAGTTTATGACCGTGTAATTATTTGTAGGCATTTCAAGCTGTGAAATCAATGTTCATCCAGCTTACCTTCTGTTTCAAATGTTTTTCCAAAATAATAGTAGAACCGGCCAGGGATTTTGGGCATAATTCCTGGCATATACATTTGTTGATTAGCCACCTCGCCGCTAGCATCCGTCCTTGGTTTCACCGGGGAAAAACAGTGTCAAAATTATACATGCTACATTAAAAAAAGCATAGGGACGGAAAAACAGCATTCGTATCAAGAATACATGGACATACCTCAACCTCACAACCTGTTCCATCCCAGCTTCTATAACCGACCTCAAGTAAGGAATCTTCATCCAGTCCTCGTAATCGAAAACTACCTGAAATAACCATGGCAGCCCCGGATTAGAGCAAAATGCTAGTGTACTTGATTTGCACAAGTGGTGTCATATTGAAGATGCATGGAAGGCCTCAGCACAGATCAAATTAAATATGGCCAAAACGTACCTGACCAAAATCATCTTCCCCAACAACACCAAAAGGCACAATTTTCGCTCCAAATCTGGCTGCCATCCTCACAAATTCAGGTTGCTCCGGCCAGAATAACTTGTATTCTTCACCCTGGAATTGTTAAATTCAGAACACGGAGATTACAAGCATACACGGATGCTTCATTTATGAAAATGAGACACGGAGCCAAAATTATTGTAATATGAGCGAGCGAGCATGATTCATTATTCAGGGTCAAGTGTTGGAAGTTAAAGCTTTGCAATGGAACAGGTTTACCCATTGGAAATTACCTTACGATGAAGAGCCTCGCGTACCCCTCCAGGGTACAGTAGGATATGAGACTTGGACGCGAAAAGCTTGAAGAAGTTAGTTGGTGCAACTGGAACTGCACCCATCAGTCTGAGCGTATCAAACGAAGATATATCAGGAAAACGTTCCATTTCTGTCCTCACAAATAACATGGGATGTGCCAGCCCTCGTAAAAGGATATTTTTTTCCTCAAGAAATCGAGAAACCAGAGGAACTATTTCAAGTCCCAGCAGCATGTGGTACCCCACAAACAGGACAGGTCCCTCCGAAGGAACTCCTGCAAGGCCTTTGACAATCGTTCCGTCCTCCAAAGTTGAGAGCATTACAGGACTTGAGACAGCATTTAACAATCTGTAACCATTAGGCATTAGTACATTTGGCAGCACACAATAATTAAAATTATGTCGCCTAAATTTTCTGTAGTCTCTAGTATCTCTCGTGGCTTCCAAGATCGTTTCTGCTACACCTATTAGTACTTATTTATTTTCTTGGGCAAAATGAAAATTTCACTAGTGTTACTATTAATCGAGATGCTAGGCCGTGGATAAGTTTCCAAGAATGTGGTATGTGTGCGTGTCTATATATACCTGTTTTCTTCTAGTACTTTTTCGATTTCTTTGCGTGTTGGCGGTACAAAATCTGAGGCATAGTCGTGATGCTTGCCGCGGCGATAGCAGGAAGTTTTCTTGATGATGGTTACCAAGTCAATGTTGTTATCCTGAAACCAATGGAGGAAAAGCACCACCTTAACTATGGTCAAACGAAAGTCAGAGAATATTTGATATGGGGATTGGAGAGAATCATACCATGAAAAGGAAATGACCACTGTCATCAAACCTACGAATGTCACAATTTGATAGTAATCGACTAAGTCTTTCACCTTCCTGTTGACTAGGTAACAACTGATCCCTTCCGCTAAAAAAAAACGATATTTAGGGATTTGAGAAAAAAATGGAATAAGCTCTGGAACAAATTATTAGGGCGAATTATAGATTTTTCAGTAAACTGATTTCCTTCGTTGCAGCACGACTTGTAGCAGCTGCTTTCACCGAAAATATAATGATCAAGAAGGGAAAGGAGGAAAAATCAAGCAATTCCTTGTTCTAAGAGTGTTTAATATTTCATTTACTTCATTTTAGAGCAAATTCGTCAAGCTGACGCGAAGCTAAAAATTAACAAACAAACAAAATATATACAATTCTGCATTACGACCAATATGAATGGGCAATGTCTAAGTGTACGGACCTGCAAAGTATCAAAGTCTGAGCTTTGACATTATGAAGGCGTGAATTGACATATGAAGAAGCTGACTTAAGCATCTCTAGTTTCCACTGAAATGTTTCTTTTGGTAGTATATCCGCAAGAACCTGAGAACTCAATCAACAACAAAGTTTCAATATAGGAACAAGCTGAAGGGAAAAGATAAATAAGCCATCCCATTTTGGCTTTATGTTTGGCAATTGGTTTTAGGCTACGTCATATGCTAATAGAAAAGCCATCACATATTCAAATCCAGGAAAAGATGCGTCACCCTGGTTGGTGTTAGGAACCTTACAGGGAGAAATGATGACAAAGTAGTGAGATCCTCTGTTAGCTCTCTGGCCGTGTTTTGTAAGGGAAGTCCTTTCAATGTGTTATCCAATAACATCCTCAGAGGATCACCTAAAGCACAGTTGCGGAAGGCATAAATGGAGAAAGACAAAAAAGTTTCTTAATTTTGGTCAAAGAGAAAAACACTATGCTAGTGTTTCATCTTTGGTAAATGCATTTGCCTCGAAAAATTTTTACTGCTTGGGGATCAAAAACTAATTTTCATATTCAGATTTTCTTCTATAACTTGAGAAACAAGAAAATCAAACCTGCTATCAACGCGAGAAAATAAGGCAGGCCAGGAGACAGTTGGCTGGGCATAGCTTCCAACAATGGGGTTAGAAGTTGTAACTGTGACCTGTCGAATGAAGTAGCTGCCAAAATGAGAATTTTGGGTGAGGATCATTTAGGTATTTGTGGATATCAATTCGTTGCCATGTACTGTGCAACAGAGATATTCGCTTAATATTGTGCTTCCAAAACTTAAGCTCAACACTACCATTTACACAAAATGCCATCATTTCATTTCCTCACGCACTCCTTTAACTAAATGTTACTGATTAGTATACATATACCACAATAGAACTGCAATTCACCATGCAACTACTCATTGCCCATGATTAATGAGTCAAATCAAAAAGACTAAAACTTTGCCTACATCTTAGGAATTTGGAAGTTAAAAGTTACCTGGGTTGGCCAAAATTAATACCAGGTCAATATCAGGGTTACGCGCAGCAACAGCCAGGGCAAGGCATGCTCCTATAGAATCTCCAACAAGATATATGGGTCGTTTTGGTGAGCGTAGATTCTCTGACCTAACAGTCCTCTCAACCCTCTTCACAAGCTCTGCCATAACCAACCAGGAAAATAGACGGGACAATATATATTAAGGCAGAATGCGTAGCAAATAATCATACTAATGTTCGCTTTATATCAATTAATGGGAGGGAAACAAATATTCAGTGCAATTAATATTCTCGGCCATTTTCTATTAAGTTGATTACGATGTTGATTTCTAAGTGTGCTTAAACATCAGGTAATCTTTGTTTCAACGCTCACTGTGGGCTCATACAATGTTATAAAAGAGAGAGGGGAAAAGAGAAGGACCTGTAAATGGTGTTCGATCCATAACCGGAATATGCAAGCACCATATATCAAAAAGCCTTCATTCAAGGAAAAAGAAAGAGTACTTCTCACATGCCAGTCAACAAATTATCTCTCTTTTTTATTATAAACAGTTAACATTAGTAACATTATTAGTGACACATCAAGGGAGTAGAAAACAAACTGGCTTCCAAGTATTTGTCTGGTCAGTTATAAAGTGCATTTGAAGAGAATTGAAGAATAAATTTTTTGTTATATTGCTTGATAGATTACATACGCATATATACACACATAGGATAGAATAAAATATTGGAATACGCTCCAACACAACACTGTATATCAAGACTAATTCCTGCCTATAATTGCGGATCTTGACTTTCTGTGCTTCTATACTCCCCCTCAAGTTGGACTGTAGATATCAATCAAGTTCAACTTGCCAATCAGATACTCAAATCTGTCTTTGGGCAATCCTTTAGTGAGGATGTCTGAGGTCTGTTCTTTAGAGGGTATGTACCTTAGATCAATGATACCCTCATCAACTTTTTCCCTTATAAAATGTCTGTCTATCTCGACATGTTTGGTTCTATCATGTTGAACTGGATTATGAGCAATATTGATTGCAACCATGTTATCACAATAGACTTTGATCGGTAGATTTATGCATTCCTTTACATCTTCAAGAACACGTTTTATCCATATGCCTTCACAAATCCCAAGTGACACAGCTCGGTATTCAGCCTCAGCACTGCTTCTTGCAACTACACTTTGCTTTTTACTTCTCCATGTGACCAAGTTACCCCATATATACGTACAGTATCCAGATGTGGATTTCCTATCATCTTGATCACCTGCCCAATCAGCATCTGTAAATAATTCTATATTTCGTTTATCAGTCTTTTTGAACAGTAAGCCACGTCCCGGAGATCCCTTCAAATAACGAAGGATCCGGTATACTTCATTCAGATGTTTCTGTGTAGGATTATGGGAGTGCTGACTGACCATACTAACGGCAAATGCGATATCGGGTCTGGTATGGGACAAGTATATTAATTTACCTACCATTCGTTGGTAGTTTCCTATGTCCACAGCTTTACCAAGGTCTGCTTCTTCGTTTATTTTATCAACCCGAATAGGTGTGTTACTAGGTCTGCAGTCTGTCATACCTGTTTCCTTCAAGAGATCTAGTATATACTTTCTTTGGGAAATATAGATACCACCTTTTGATCGAGCAACTTCCATCCCCAGAAAGTATTTCATCTCTCTAAGATCTTTGACTTGGAATTCCCGTGTAAGTGCTCCCTTGATCTGATTGATCTCTACCTCATCATCTCCAGTAAGGATTATATCATCAACATATACTGCTAGAACAGCCATCTTGCCTTTATGATATTTAAAGAACAAGGTATGATCACTCTGCCCCTGAGTATAACCATGTCTCTTCAGAACCCGGGTGAACCTGTCAAACCAAGCACGTGGAGATTGCTTTAGCCCATACAACGACCTCTTTAACTTGCAGACTTGGTTAGCCTTTTTTCCTGGGAACCCTGGAGGTAACTTCATATACACCTCTTCCTTGAGTTCTCCGTTGAGGAAAGCATTTTTCACATCGAGTTGGTGCAGATTCCAATCTAAATTCACTGCAATAGATAAGAGAATTCTGATGGTATTTAACTTGGCTACTGGAGCAAATGTTTCAGTGTAATCTTCCCCATATACCTGCGTGAAGCCTTTTGCAACCAATCTAGCTTTATATTTTTCAAGACTTCCATCTGCTTTATATTTAGGAGTGAATACCCATTTGCACCCAACAGGCTTCTTCCCTTGTGGTAGATCTACCACATCCCATGTCTTGTTATGTTTAAGAGCTTCCATTTCCTCCAAGACAGCTTGTCTCCATTCAGGTATAGCCATAGCTTCATCAATAGTGTCTGGTATCCTGATTCTATCAAGATGAGATACAAATGCATTGTATTTAGATGAAAGGGCCTTATAAGAGACAAATTTCTCAATGGGATATCTAGTGGATGATTTGGGTTGTCTGGGTTGTTTTCGCATTGCAATGGGAAGATTAAGATCAGAACCTTCTGTTTCTCTTAGACCTGCCACTGGTACTGACTCCTGGTGAGTGCTAATAGCTTGTGGCTCATTACCTCTTTTGTGTCGTCGTATGTAGGTATTACCCCACATATTTGTTTCTCCCCCTGGATTTGGCACATTGTCAGAGTTATTAGGATTATCAGGGATATCAAGGTTGTTATCAAGAGTATCAGAGGTATCAAGATTAGGTTCTGTGTGAGAGGTATCAGGATTAGGTTCTGTGTGGGTAGGTATATAAATTGTGATTGTTTGGTCATCCTTTAGCGTTTCTTTTGTCTGAAATTCATCATCTCTCTCCCCCTGAATTGCAGGCAAGACATAATAGGGTGTATTTTCAAGAAAGGTGACATCACAAGTGACAAATAAACGTTTAGAGACCGGATCATAACACTTGTATCCTTTTTGGGAATGAGAATAACCAAGGAAGATACACCGAAGGGCTTTAGGATCAAGTTTGCTGGTGTGATGAAGGTGAACGTATGATGTGCAACCAAACACCCGGAGTGGTAGAGTGTTTTCGAGGTATGGGAGGTTATAGTATCTGTGGAGGAGTTGAAGTGGCGTTTTGTAGGACAGTGGTCGGCTTGGCATTCGGTTAATGAGAAATGTGGCAGTAAGGACAGCATCATCCCAATGATATTTAGGAACATTACTGCTAAACATAATGGCTCTGGCAGTCTCAAGAATATGACGATTCTTTCGTTCAGCAATACCATTCTGCTGAGGTGTATAGGGACAAGTACTTTTGTGAACAATGCCATTTTCGGTCAAGAAGGTAGACAGGACCTGATTGAAGTATTCAGTCCCGTTATCGGTGTGTAGGATCTGGATTTGAGTTTGAAATTGGGTTTGGATCATATTGTAAAAATTAAGGAATGTTTGATATACCTCTGTTTTATCCTTCAACAAGTAGACCCAACTGACACGTGTATGATCATCGATGAATGTGATGAACCATTTTGTTTTTGATCGGTTTGGAGTGCGGGATGGTCCCCATAAATCACTGTGAATTATGGAAAAAGGTTTTGATGCTTGGTATGGGATTTTTGGAAATGAAGTACGATGATGCTTGGCCTTTTCACATGAATCACAATGAAAATCAGAGGTGATTTTATGAGGAACGAGGGATGGAAACATTTGAGACATGTAATTTAAATTTGGATGACCTAAACGTTTGTGCCATAACTCCAAGTCACCAGTGCTAGAGAGAGAAACTTTATTGCAAGATTTACTCCAATGATTATCACTTTCATCAAGGTAATAGAGACCATCAAGTTCTTTTGCACTCCCAATCGTCGTCCCTGTCAGCAAATCTTGAAAAACACAGTGAGTAGCAAAGAAGTTGACTTGACATCGTTTATCATTAGCTAATTTGCTCACAGATAGTAAATTACACTTCAAATTTGGAACATGTAATACGGAGTGAAGAGTGAGTGTAGCTGAGATTTCGATGGAACCAATTCCAGTTACAACAGACTCAGAGTCATCAGCAATTCGCACGGTCATTCCTTTGGTAATAGGAGTATAGGATGAGAAAAGAGTCTTATTGTCAGTCATATGATCCGAGGCACCTGAGTCAACAATCCAACAATTCCCTGTACATAGTTCTTTTATCACAGCCAAGGCTTGAAAGAAATTACCTCTCTTGACTACTATGGCAGTAGGCTTTGTCGTAGTCTGTAGTGTGGCTAGCATTTCTATGATTTTGTGCAGTTGGTCACTTTGTGATGATTTCTTGGAAGCTTCAGCTACGTAACCTCTATCTTTCCCTTTTTCCGGCTTCCAGCCAATAGGTTTACCATGGAGGTTCCAACAAGTGTTCTTTGTATGCCCTTGTTTCTTACAATAAATACAGAATGAACGACTTTTAGAACCTCTTTGTTCTATGGATCGAACATTAGAGATATCATTAGAACTAGATCGTGACATGGAGGATGAGACATCAAAAACTGTAGACATACTGACCAATCGTTGATGAATAGTAAATGATGAATAGTACCGTTGAATAGTACGTGATGAATAGTAATGATGAATAGTACGTGATCAGCAGTATGGTGAACAGCGAAGAGTCACGGGCAAAATAGCACAATGAACAGTAACGAGTCACGGAATGAATAGTGACTATGAATAGTAACTATGAACAGTACCTGCCTCCCTTTTTTATCTTTTCTTTCTTTGTCTTTTCCTTGAGAATCAATACATCAGAAGACGAGCCTGAGAGTTGAATATTGCAGCTGAAACTCCTCCTCACTCCCTTCATTCTCTCTTGCATGAAGCTCTCTCATCTCTCAACTCACAGTCGCGGCCCCCCTGAACTCTTAGCTCTGCCTCGGGTCTCCGGCGCTGCTCAGTCTGTTGCCGTGAGATGCTTGAGGATGGATGACAGTGGTGAGGCGGCGGTGGACAGGCGGTAATGGGGTGGTACTTGAATCCGACTCTCCGCTCTCTTATCTGATTCTCGCCTAGCTGCTCAGCTCCTCGCCGTTCTCTCAGCTCCCCAACCGCGGTTCTATTCACAGCGGTGAAGGATGGTGTGGTAGGAGGCTGCCAGCGGTGGAGGGACGGCGATGGTAGTGGAAGCGAGATGGTGGCTTCTCTTCCTTCTATTCTGATCTGAACTGGTGTGAACAGAACCGGTGTGACGGAAGGAAAGAGCACCGAATTGATTGTAGAATCGGAGTGGGAACAACGATTCTGGTTCTGAACGATTCTGGTTCTGAACAAAACACACGACGCTGGACGACGTGAGTTGGGTGTTGGTCTCTTTGTCGATTCTGAGCTCACCGGTGAAGTCGGTGGCTGACGAGGACAAAGAGATGAGGAGTTTAGAGAGTGCCGATACAGGTTCTGACAGAAAATGGAGAACACAGAGGGCACACAGACGGTAATTGTCTTAACTATTCTCTCCTACGCTCTGATACCATGAAGAGAATTGAAGAATAAATTTTTTGTTATATTGCTTGATAGATTACATACGCATATATACACACATAGGATAGAATAAAATATTGGAATACGCTCCAACACAACACTGTATATCAAGACTAATTCCTGCCTATAATTGCGGATCTTGACTTTCTGTGCTTCTATAGCATTCCTATCATAACATGAAAGTTTTGAAAGCAGAGCGTGAACACCAAGCGAAGAGGCATACCTTCCTAGCTTCTTATGACTTGAAATCAGTCCAAGTCCAACCCCATCAATCCCTAAAAGAAAGATATGATCTAAGTTTACTTTCATGAATATCATTTTCTCATAATTCATAAATTAGAACATAATGAAGAATAGATGCCCTCCATATTTTGATGTTCATTAAAGTAGGTCAATAATACTAAACCCTTGTAAAATGAATGTCACAGAAATATATATCATGATTGTATATATAAATACAGGTAAACCGGACACAATCTTGAAAATATACACATAAAAGAAGTAGTATATCCAATAGTCCAATATTGAAAATTTGCACATAAATCAATTTTTACAAATGTCTTCACACACACACAAACGCACAGTATCTTCACAGATAATTCACTGGGTTATTAATTTCGTTTTGAGAGAAATTATTGAAATATTTGCAAGTGTCTAAAAAAATTAACATATGTATATATAAATATAAATCTGATGATGATGCTTAAATGGAATATTCATAAAGTGGTTCCATTTTATATATAAATATCATTTTTTTTATTTAACATCTATCTTAAATGAAATCTAAATACACATTTATAGACCCTAGCTTCTTCAAGGCCATAACTTCAACGTCGTATCCTTAAGGTGTATTTGGTTTGAAAGGAGGGTCCTCATTTCCTCATTTGATTTGAATTTTTGGGTGGGGAGGAAACCAAAATTTTGACTATCATTCCTTTCCTCTCTTTATTTTTGGTTCTTATTACAAAGAATCATCTCTTTTCCCCTCTAACAAGCCAAAAAAGGTAAAATCCCCCCTCCCCTCAAATCAAATACACCCTAAAAGCCACACATGACCTGCGTTACCCGACACTTGGTCCCAAGAAATAAGAATCAACAAACGTTCCACCAGACCACCACACAACTTAAAAAGTTAAATTAAGTCTTCAAAAGTAAAATTGCGACTATGGAATTATAATATTAATTTAAATTCATTGATGAAAAAAACTTGTTTTCTACTGAGTATATATCACATCTTCCAAAATTACAAGAAAAGTTTATCCCTCTAACCTTTATATTTGCATATAAGAAAATTAGTGTCGGTCGGTCTATGAATAGTGTGATAAAACAATACTAGAATTGTTGTAAACCAATAAGAATTATTATGAAGCTCTATCTAACCACAACCTGTGAAATTTGTATTTATTATTTAATATTATTTTGTTTTGAATTAGAGAAAAAAAGAAAAACATCTTCGTACAAGGTGATCTGGCATATCGAGGAAGGAAACTGCCAAGCACTTCCTCATGACTTTGACTTGTTGAAATTTGTCTGACGAATTACTCCTCTTTTATTATTCTACTCCACTACCGTTATCGCTTTCCCAATCATGTTCCACGGCAAAGCCGTCCGACCCTTATTCCAAAAAAGTAACCATCGTTTGCGGACCATGTCTCTATTACTATATATCAACCAAATAAATATGAGATTATGATTTCGAATATACTTCTAAATCTAAATTCCATGCAACGAGTTGGCAAAAGAAATTCCATACAACACAGTTAAAAAAACATGTCTATTTTTTAAAAAGATCCCATGAGATAACAAATAAACGAAATAATTTTCTTCTATTTAGAAATTACTGTTAAAAATTTATAAAATAATTAAAAACAAGAGAGTAATTAAAACTAAATTAAATCACAACATAACTCTTCAATCAAGAAGTAAGCAGAATTCTAAGTTAGAAGAGTGAAATAGGAGGTGATCCCAATCAATTCAGTATACTGACCAGGAAGGAAGAGCAGTAGGGGAGAATCGTTGAATCGGAGAGCATCATCCGATGGCGAAAACCAGCGAGGCGATCCACCGGCCGGCCTGATCATCTTCTCCGCCTCCTCTAAGTACGCCTTCCATCCCTTCCTTTCCTCCTCCGCCTCCTCCGGCCACTCCCTCCCTCTCTCCACCACCGCTCTTTCCACCCTCATTCCCTCCGCCTCTTCTCGCTTCTCCACTATCCCCCTCGCCGTCGACCAACTGACCTCTTCCACCGACACCGCCAATCTCCAATTCGTATTCGGCATCCGATTAGATCTCAGTCTCCCATTTGATGACGTCGCCTCGCACCGGAGCCACGGCGGACAACTGCCCGGTAATACAAAAGCTGCAGAGAGCGCCATAGCTCTGTTGCTCCAGATTCGGAAAAAGCGTAAAAAGCACGAACCGGAGTAGAGCTAACTAATGATATGATGATGATTCTGGTGAGATACAGGGAGCTTATTAGTTGGATCTTGGAAGTACTGACAAGAGGGAGAGACGGCCTAAAAAATAAATATAGATAATAATAATAATAATAATAATATAGTTAAATACAAAGTGTGAAGGCGGGAGTGACCCAAGGACCAGCTGCTTCTAGTTCTAGTATTCTCAATTCTTCTCGATTCGCATTCCGCGCTCTTTCGCGCCTCATTTCCATTTGCGTCTTCGCCTTCTATTTCTTTATTTTTCTTTGTATTAAATTTCTTTTTGGCAGCACTCTAGTGATAAGACCTTTTAGGCAAAAAGCCCATCCCTTTTTAATTACCGTTCACATCTAGGTCAAAATGTCAATTTTTTAAAAATTAAAATCTACTCTATTTATGTTATCTGGAAAAAATCTACTTTATGCTATAAAAGCTTAAAATTTAGTCACTTACAATTAAACTGTTAGTATCCATAACCTTTTTCTTTGGCTCGAGTGAGCATTCAGGATTGAGTTTTTAATTTTTGTCGCTGAGTTTTCAGCTTTTGAAAACCGATATGCTTCTGATCTGCTGGGGACAGGATGATCCATAAAATTATTATTCTATAGAGCAGTATCAAACAAGAATCTATTTCCTTTACTTGCAAACTTTAAAATCGTTGGTGTCATCGCGTGCCTTTCCATCGACCCAAGTGTCTTTTTCCAAAAAATATGGCTTGACGTTAGCATTTAACAAACATTACCAATCCCCGCCGGCTCATCCACCTTTATTCATTCGGATTCAGCTTGTGTCCTTTTCTTTAGAGAAAAGGACGCAAGCCAGTTCCCATTCATACCTAGGAAAAGTGAGGTTTTCACTTTCTTTTCATTCCTTTTGATAAGTTTTATTTTTCATCTTAAAGGTTGGCTCCGAGTAATATTAGCTCAAAAGTTTTTTTAGGTTTAATATAAACTCAAAAATTTTAAAACATAACATTGTCCTAACATATTAAGAAATTAACATTGATCGTTAACTTTATTTTTTGTCTGACCTTAGATAAATTTGCTAATTTGACCGTTAATATTTTTAATGACGGAGAGCAGCATTACTTTATTATAAGCAAGAGTTGATTTTTTTTGGAGAAATTAAGGAAGCTAAATAAATTACTTAATCATATCATATGTTATGTATCCTTAGATTATATATTAATTTATTATTCAAACTAATTAGTTTGAAAAAAAAAACTATAAATACTCTAAAGTAATTTAATTAATTTTCTTAATTTTTTAAAAAAAATCAACTTTATCTTATAATTAAGACCGAAAGAAGTATTGAATACTCTATATATATATATATTATTAGAAGTGCAGTGGAGGAAAAAACAACATAAAGGAGCTTCACAAAAAAACCACGATAATAATATAAGTACGGTGGAAATCAACACTTTGCCAAACGGTACATTTTTTTCCAATGGGTTTTTTTTAAGGAAAACATACGGTAAGCCATGGCAACCGCTTTATCACAATGATCCTCAATCGATACAAGTGAGTGGTGGACTAGATTCCTAGAAAATATGCAGCGAAATTGAGTTGTATGAATTAACCTCTCTTTTTTTCCCGCCAGAAGTAGGAATATGAATCGACCTCGTAACAAATTTAATTTATTATTTTGTTGCTGATTGATGTAAGTGGGTCAATGTTTGACACCCTTAAATGTCCCCGAAATCTTCAACCCCTAAGTCGCACGCGGACTGGGCTTTTTGGTTTTGGGCCTAACTTTCTTATAACCGAGTGTGAATACTGACCCCTTTAATTGCAAAACCGAATAGCAAGGTAATGGAGTGGGTCCAACATGGTACATGGGATTTTATAACGTTAGCTCCTTTGTTTCCGAGTAGTGCACTTCAGAAGTTAATTGCTATACCACCTCCACAACCTGAAGCTGGTAATGATGTAATTCATGGAATGCAACAAATGATGGTTCTTCAGAAGTTCTTCTCTTGTTCTTTGAAAGACTGGTTTTGTCTGAATTTTAAGAGAGACCTGGGGGCTTTTGCTGTTAGCAATTGGAGATTGATATGGGAGGGTTTAATTCAATCTGGAAACTGTGCCTGTGGGGAGGAATGATCGAAGCCATATTTAGTGTGTGTTTGGATTAGCTTTTTTTAATAGCTTTTACGACTTACAAGGTAAGTTTGTGAGAAGAGTTTTATCTCGGGTTACGCAAACCATGGGTTAGAAAGCTCCCAAACACACATTAATGATGCCTTTAGCAAAAGCATCTGTTATTATCAATAGCTGGAAAAGCTACGTCCAAGTGCAGGATGAATCTTTTGACCAACACCTCCCTGATGCAAACACCCATGTATGGTCTGTGGTGCACAAAGAGTGTTTGGGATTAAATCCCCTCTTCATGTAATTTTATTTCAATGGGCTTTGCCCTCAATTGTATCAAAACCAAATACATTACCATATTTTTATAACCAAGTGTTTCTTTTAAATCTTACTGTTATATCTCAACAACTGACTAATTTAAATCGAGACTTTGCAATCAGGATATCTCTCTCTGTAAATCTTTTTTAATAAGGTTGGAATCAAACTCCAGTCACCCAATTTCATAATTTAGTTGTTCCAGCACTAGATCAGGTAGCCGGAATTCAAATACATTTTTGTTGTTCTTTAGCCAACAATTAATCATGTCAATATTAGTTATACTGAGGTGTGCATGGAGTACAGTGTCAAATTGTTAGTATCAAGCTTTTAAGGAATCCATTTATTACGATGCTACTGCTCATGATCAAAGTGGCCTTTCTTGTGCCTTTTATGGCGGTTAATTATAAATTGTACATAATTAATGCCATTATTACTTCTTACAATTTGATTAAATTTGGTTTTGATCCCTAAACTCAGTTCTAAGTCCTTTGTAAACTATGGGGACAAAAGGCCATAATTTGAATCTATATATATATATATATATATTTTTTTACCAAGAATCTATAAGGGAAAATTCTAAAAAACTATACTCAAAATATAAAAAGGATAAATCAGTACATCGAAATTCAGAAAAGACAAATCAGGCGGGTGTCAGAAAAAGGAGGAATCTGTCCTTTTGAAATTTCGGTCAAATTACGAAAATGCCCTTCAACACTTCATGCACACTTCAGAATAACAACATGATCATCACAATTAACACATTCGGATTCGGTATTAACAACTGCAATTCTTCTTTTACAATTAACAAATTTCAGGACCAATAACAACACATATCTCGCCATTAACAACTCCGGATTCGATATTAACAACTCCAATTTCTTCTTTCAACACTTAACAAGTTTCAGGGCCAATAACAACACTCACCTCGTCATTAACAATTCATGATTCGCCATTAACAACTCCTATGTTGTTATTGCGACTGAGGGCTGAAGGGCATTTTCGTAATTTGGCAGAAATTTCAAAAGGACAGATTCCTCCTTTTTCTGACACCCGTCTGATTCGTCTTTTTTGAATTTCGATGTACTGATTTGTCCTTTTTATATTTTCAGTGTAGTTTTTTGGAATTTTCCCAATCTATAATTGTGTGTTCGAATTAGCTTTTGGAGAATAGCTGTTACGATTTACGAGGTAAATATGTGAGAAGAGTTTTGTTTCAATTTACGGAAAAGTGCTTCTGAAATCATGGTTTCAGAGTTTACCGAACACACACTTAGATTAAAACCAAAATTCAACTAAATTGTATAGATCAATAATAGGATTAACTCTGTACCATAGTTAAAAGATTGAAATCTTGGTTTTATTACCTCTTCGGTAGCAACTAGCTAGCCTTTGTCCTTTATATTAGTTGGGCTCGCTGGAAAACACAAGAGGGAGCTCGATTAGTTTGCTGGTACATTCTCCTTTTATTCTCAGATATTCCTTTCACTTCCTTCCGAATCAGCAATAACGATCATTACGCCTCCCTTTATTTTTATTTTTTTTGGATAAAAAATTAATGCATGCCTGACTTATTCGATAGTTAACCATTTTGACTCCAATTAAACTAGTTTTTGCTTCCCCTCATGTGTTGCATGGGGTGCTTGTGCTTCTTGAACAATTGTTTGCTCAAACCAAATATTTTCCTCTTAAATAAATGAGTTCCATATATTAAACATACACTTAATAATTCTAAGAAACATAGGCTGAAATAATATTAATATATTAATAGTCTTACTTTCACTAATTAACATTCCTCAATACTTCTGAGTGCACAACATTCCTTGTAGTCCTTTTGTCGACATTGTCATTATCACTCACAACTATCTTTAAGCCCTCAATGTATTTAACTCTAGACAATGCTATATATAACTGCGGCAATTCCTTCAATGAAGTATGGTGTCCTATCATACTCCCTCCAGTTCTAAATATAAAATACAATTGATTTTTTTGGAGAGATTAAGGAAGCTAACTAAATTACTTTAAAATATTTTATATTTATTTTTTTGCATCAAAACTAATGAGTTTGACTAATAAACTAATATATAATCTAAAGACACACAACATATGATATAATTAAGTACCTTATCTAGCTTCCTTAATCTCTCCAAAAAAGTCAACTATATCTTATATTTAGGACCAGAAGAAGTGTTATAGTATCTGCTAAAAGGCAGATTAATACATGAGATTGAGAAAATATGGTAAGTGAAATATGACAAAGAAGCAGTAAGTAGCATAGGGATGAAACCGGTGCTTAATATACTTATGCTATATGGAATGAGAAAATATGCAATTCTTAGGATGAGGTAGCACTGATGAACCTATTAAGCATATATATACCTGGGTAGGATAATTAATGTAGGCAGTAGTAGGAGTCAAGATAATTGAGCTAGTGTCCCCTTCTTTTGAAATGGAAGGGATAGGAAAAACTTAACATCACTGCAAACAATGACTCCATAACATATCAATGACCTTCACATCAAGGAGTTGGATCGATGACGTGGAATGATGCTCAAAAAATAATAAACACACAACATAACAAGTTCAGGTAGGACATGGAAAAAACTTAACATCATGCAAAAGAAAGGCTCCTTAGCGTATCACTAACCTTTAGATGGAGGTCGAGGATCGATGACGTGGAATGATGAATCTGAAATAATAATAGACACAGAACATATCATGTTCATGTAACACATAGAGCAATATGACTCAATTAATGCAGATAAATTTGAAATAATGTTCTGAATGGGTGATAGGTACAGATCAATATGACTCAAGAAATACGTTGACAGAATCTTTTTAAACAAAAATTGTGACACTGCATGTGCAGAAGAAGTTAAAAAACTTAAATTGAAGGACAAAATGGTGTTGGCTTACAGTCAATGACAGGAATATGATATCATCATAAGAACATAAAAATGGAGTATTGAGTGTGACATAACAATCTGTCATGCATTTGAGATAGGTAAGATGCAAAAGATGTAGCAATTATTTATATAGTAGAGTTGAGGCTTGGAAGCCACAAGATATGAGGCAAAAGGATGACAAGCAAAATGCTAAGAGAGTTTATGAAACAATGCAATGAAATGTATAAAAAGTATATGCATAAAGAAAGATGCTCCAATTATGAATCGCGAATAGAGAAGAAAGATGCTTTAAAAGAGGAAAAAACAACAGTTTCTATTAATATGATTATGGCGCCAAACCATAAGTCATAAGACTATCAAACAAAGGAAGACAATTTGAATTTAAAATTTGGAAATGCTAAAAAGTGCACTTCTTAGTGGTCAAAGAGCAAATATTCAAAGTTGAACCACAGACCATCTTACCCCAAAATGATAATTGTCACTCTAATCAAGGTTTGTCCAATATATAATGGAAAATGTATATTAGGCGAGGTTGAGTATCAAACCTTGAATGCGATCACAATGAAAAAAACACGATAAAAGCTCCTACAGAAAACTTTCTAGTACAATGCAAATAGCGACAAAACAAATGCTAGAAATTGACGAGAAAAGTATGCATGAAAAAATGAATCAATATTATGACAAAAGACTAATTATGCATAGAGAATAAAGATGTTTTAAAAAAAGGAACAAACATCAGTTTCTATTAAGACGATAATCACAACAAATCAGAAGACTATCCGACAAATACAGACAATTTGAATTTGGAATGGAAAATAATAAATGTGACCCTTCTGGGTGGTCAAAATGGTAAGCAAAAACATAAGACCACGGAACAACTTCTTAAATAATGATAATCGTGACTCTGATCATATTCTATCCAGTATATAAGGCCTAGAGATATGTGCTTACATGAATATGGAAAAGATTCAAAAATCAAACATTGAAATTATAAAGAAAGTAGACAGCTTCACTTCAGTCATACTAAGTAAGGGTTCATAATGTAGCCTGAACATATCACTATCTTTAATAAATTAATAAATATAAACTTAATTTAAAGCATTGAGACTGCAAAACATAACATTTAATGTATTTTTGGGATCGTTTGTTTCTATGCAAAACCAAATTGAATAAAGGAACACGTTTTTCCCTCATTGAGCCATTTTATCAATCATTAAATATCAGCTCATGTATTTTTTTTTAACTGCAAGAGACAAGTAATTTCACCAGCAATAAATAATATAACTCATGTTTTCATAGTGATTACTAAATACCAAAACCTTTTTAGTGTGTATAACTTTGTTGACTGTTGAGTCTTGTCTAAGATAAAGGTCGGGTTTGTCAATAAACATGCGAAGCCTTTATCATTTGTATTATCAGTCAAAGATGTTTCAATCAGAAAGATGTGTAAAAAAAGAATATACACCATAAAAGGTGAAGACCTTTTCATTGAGCATAAAACAATAAGAGAAGTTGCATAAAAAAAGAAACAGTTGTTGTTATGCTTACTGGTTATCTTGGCTCACCTGGGAGGCGATTATTACACTTCTATCATCACTTCTCATTGTTCTTTTTGGAATGGCATTTCACTTAAATTTTTTTTATGAAGAACAATTTTGTAATTCTTTACCCTTTGTTCTTCCTTTTTGAACTCAGCATGGCCGAATTTTTTCCCGAAATAGAGGGGACACAAATATGGGAGCTTGAGCGCCGCGAACCTTCCCTGAGACACTCTCATCACATTCAACATCACATCTCCATCACCGACGACCTCATCTCTTCCACCATTGTCACCGGTGACATCTTTTTTTTTCCTTCACCCTCTAACACAACTGAGAAGACAAAAGCCAGAGCTCTAGATCGTGCTGCAGCAACACACTAGAATAGCTTCGGCCTTCTTAAACTAGACCAGAGGCACACGGATCAGAGCAGAGAGAGAGATCGGAGAAGCTTCAGCCTGGAGCATTGTTTGGCCGTCGGTATCACCACCGTCACCACCAGAATTTCTCAGCCGCCTCCTCTGTTCTTTCTCTCCACCATTTCCTCCTTCTCTGTCTGCTCTCCAACCACCATCGCCTTCTTCTTCATTCTCCTTACCACCATCAATCACTGTTGTTGTTCCTTCTCTGTGATTCTTCGGTGAGCTTCTTCCTCCACTCTTTCTTCCGTCAGCCACCACCTCTGTTTTCACAGCACTAGCACACACTCTCTCTCTCACCACCATCTTCATCAACCGTTTTCCACACTCAGTCACCTTCGCCTTGCTGGCCATTTATTCAGAATATAATTGAGCACAAAGGAGGAGGCATTTTGGTGAGAGAAGATGCTAGGAAGATAAATGGAAACAAGGGTCAAAAAGTTTTTTTATTTGATGTCAATACCCCATGATGTGGCGCATATATCAAGGGATGATTCATTTGAATTTCAAATAGGGGCTGGGAATTGCAAATGAGAAACAGCTTATACGCAGCCTGAGAAATTTTAATCTGACTTCTGAACAGTAAAATGTGAGAGGAACCGCAGGTAAGCCGTTTTTGTGTATGGCTTGGAGGAACAGATTATATATATATATATATATATATATTGATGACTTTCACTTAAGTTTCTCTTGATTTTCTTACTATAATTCCCAAATTCAGATCCTTCTGTGTTCGTGTGTTCGTGCTTAATTGCAATTTGCTTGTTCAGATGTCCGTAGCTATACTCAAAACTTGGATCTTAATTGTGATCACAATTTGGGATATTAATTTATTCAACTTCCTTAATTTTATCAAATTAATCAACTCGGACTTATATTAATAACAGGAGAAAGGTAGCATAAGAATTTTGTGGAATCGCTGGGACTCTTGGAGGCTACAGTTAACGGGTAATAATTAATTGCTCATACAATTATTTAATGTATAATTCTAAGAAAAGTATATACGAAAGCCTCTGCCTCCTTTTTGGAGGCCATTCTCAACAGAAAGATTTTCAAATTTTTAATTTTCATCAATTTCAACTATCTTATATACTGTTACTATTTTCCCCCCGTTTCCCGGAGACCTACAAGTGACAGCCGAGTAAAAAATACTGAGAAAGGGTTCATCTTTTGTTTGATTGACCCCCAAGAAAAAAACCATGGGAACATCTAAAATTGTTCATTTTCACT
Organism: Inga oerstediana; assembly: GCA_963210345.1. Classification (NCBI taxonomy): domain Eukaryota; kingdom Viridiplantae; phylum Streptophyta; class Magnoliopsida; order Fabales; family Fabaceae; genus Inga; species Inga oerstediana. Next base: position 6,559,624 of record OY723401.1, read on the forward strand.
CGCAATTGTTGGACAATCATTTTCATTTGCGTCCATTATACGGTGATGACTGGTCTCTTTCATTTTTCTCACTTATTTAAAAATACATTTGAATTCCGTGTATTCAAAAATCTATATGGCGACGAAAACGAAAACACTAAATAGAAATTTGCCAACTCAAAGATTTAAAACAATGGACTTGACTGGAAGACCTTCGTTATACACATTTTCAAAACGCTAACAGACTATGCTCACAACTGCCCCACGAGAAAATCCAATATTTTTTTAAGTAAAAAAAATTGCTTCCAGAAGGGAGAGGATTACTGACTAAACAAGTAAAGAGGGAAGGACCAATTAACGTGTATTAGAGCAGCGAAGTAGTTTGTATGTGGTAGAGTACGCATGAAGTAGTATTATGGAGAGTATGATCAAAGTGGGCTTAGTTAATTACAGGGTTAATTAATTAACTTGCTTGACTAGAAAAGAGTGAGTTGAAGGCTCTCAAATCCTATATCAAAGCGTGAGGATATGCTTTGTTGGTGGCAAGTGTACATCAAATCAATATCGCTGACTTTAATTTAGTGGTAAATACAAAAACTCCCACCTTTTTCACCTTTCATTTTGGTTGACCATCCCATTAATATGGCCACAACAAGGCAGACAAGTAATCCATGTGATTGGAAATGCTTCATATAGGTATAGGCTCTGCGTGCGTCAATCCTATGTTTTGAGAGTTTCAATTGTTAATTACACTTCATTGTATTAGCTACACATAGCTTACTGGTTAAAAGTATACTCTATTTGATTCTTAATATAAAAACCAAAAAGAGTGGAGGTATACAAGGAGCAATCGTGTACATCGTAATGACTAATTTCAAGTTTTCTCAAGTCCCATGCACTTCACCAGTATTCCTGGATTTTGCTGTTTGTAATAAAATGTTGGCAACGCAGGTCCAGTCCATGGCTCAAACTATCATGTCTTTATAATTTCTGCTTTGAAATTAAAAAAAACTATACTATAAATCAAGTCCTAATTAATATACATGTTATTTGAAATATAATAAATACTCCATTCAGTCCATAATATAGATGCTTTTAAAAGAGTAGTTTGATCTAAAATATAAGTCACTTGTAAAATAATTAATGCTTTTTTTCTAGTTTTGTCACTATAATTAATGTCCATTTCTAATTTTATCTACTCTTTAAATTTTAAATACATTTTCCAATAAAGGTAAAATTGAAAAAAATTTCAATTTGTGTTTTTTTTTTTTTAGAAAAATGAGCTAACTGTTAATTATTATTTTACGTGAATCAGTTAAAGTGCCTTATATTATATATATATTTTCAACAATGACTATCGTAAAAACAAAACTATTCAATAATTAGAAAGGGAGAAGGGGGTACTAGAATTATTTTCACTATTAGGTTTAGGCAGTGTTGTGTAACTCGGACCGGATCGGTCGGTCTTGCCCAGAAACCTGCGAACCGGCCGGTAAACCGGTCCGGGTTACAAATTTTTAAAATTTTTTCTTTATAATTTCATACTATAAGCCTAAAATCTTCAATTTCTCACCGGTTTGGTCCCGGTTTAGCCTCGATCTGACTCACTGACCCTTAACCCAGTACCCCGACCGGTTTAATACCCGGTCCGGGTTTTAATACCTTAGCTTTAGGTACCAAATTGTGAGGCAATAAACAATTAATACAATTATACATAAAGCATTTGGAAGAAGTCGCCTTAATATGTTCACGTATTTGGGATGAGTCCCTCTATGGCTCTATGTAAGCATGGTTTGCTTGTCATGTTGATCTTTTTGGTGGCTCGTAGGGCCAAAGCCTACGTGTTTGGGCGTGGGAGTCAGTTGAGGCTTACAAGCTATACATACAGATAAGCTTATCCCATCCTTCAAGGATAACGCCAAACCTGGAACTTGCATTTTCTTCATGACCGAAAATTTGCTTTCTTTGTCATCTTGTTTACTTGTTCAATTAATTGGCCCCACGTTCATTGATGAATAATGCCAAATTACCAATCACGCTTTGCTCACTGACTAGCCATTTCCTTCTCTTTTCTTGCTATAAAACCTAGAGCTCTTGTTCTCCACTTTCATGCCCCGCACATCGTTCTCTTCCTCCTTCGCTCGTTAGTTGTGATATGGCTGATCAGTGGAAAGCTGATTCATTCATGGCGGTGGATGCTGCATCAAGCCAAACCCCGCCGCCACAAAACCTGACATTACTCTTTAAGGCTCAGCAGATCCTCAGAGGCCTGGCCGTTGTGTTCGCCGCAGTTTCAATTGCACTCTTGGTCACTAACACCCAGACCGTCACCGTCTTCACGATCCAGCTCCAAGCTCACTTTTATGACTCTTCTGCCTTCAAGTATATATATATATGTCACTTTTAATTAATTCCAAACTGAAACCTTTCATGAAAAAAACTCATTCCCCTTGTTTGTTTTGTCTGGTGCAGATTCTTGGTGGCTGCAGATGCAATAGTGTGTGCATCATCGGCGGCCACTCTGATTGTGGTTCGCCGTATGATGAAAGGAGGGGCAATACCACAACGCAGACACTACTTCTTGCTGTTTCTGCATGATACTGTAAGTTGTGCGATAGTGTGTGTTTTAGATGAATAATTGGAGGGTTTACGTTACGTTACGTTACGGTGCAGGTGATGATGGGGATGATGATGGGAGGGTGTGCGGCGGGAACAGCGATAGGATATGTGGGACAGTACGGAGAGTCACATATGGGGTGGGATCCTATATGCGACAAGGTGGCCAAGTTCTGCAGAATCAACGTTGTCTCCCTCTTGCTCTCTTTTTCGGCCTTCTTTGCCTATTTGTGTCTCACTCTCTTGGCTCCTTTTAACTTCCTCTCTTCCTCTCCTATTCTTCCTCCTCCCAACTAGCTTACCTGTATGTATATCATTAATCTCATATATGTGTGCGTATCTGTTGCTCTTGCTTGTACACTACAACCTCCTGTTAAGCTAATCACCACCTGTCTATTTAACTTGTAATCTTGTATCATGTCAATTATATAAGGGTCCTTTTCCAATTCTCGTTTTCTTTATCACTCCCACCAGGTCAATCAATATATATATATATAATATAAGACATATGCAATTAATGAATCACGCCAACCTTTCTTCACATTTCCTTCCTACCTATTCAATTATACGATAATCTCAAAAATAATGGGTATACATATATCAGAAATTTAATTACTTTGTTGGGGGGAAAAATACTTTCAGTATATTTTAAGGAAATTTAAACGAGCCAAGCCTTTCAAATGGCCTACCCATATTCTTCTCTCTTTTTTTTTTCAAAAAAAAAAAAGGAGAAAAAAGGAGAAAAAAAAAAGAAATAAAAGGAGAATATATATGTCTCAAATAATAAAATTAATTACGTAGAAGTTCCACAATATATGAAGTTTGTAGGTCAACTCTTCTTGTTTTGTGCAGAAAGTTATGATCAATTCCAACATCTGCATTTTTCTTTGTATTATATATAGATGGCAAGCCGAAGCTTGAAATGAGAAACTCCTTCGTAACTTTAACTCTAGTCACACTTCACTTTAGCTTTGGTTATGTGACTTGTGTCAACTCTATGCCATGAATAGAAGTATTAACGATTGTCAGTAAGATAATGAAAATAAACATCACAATTATTTTTTAAAAAATAGAAAGTTAAGTGTGCCTTATTATTACATAAATTATAAATATCCCTTTTTGGAAAGCATAAATATCCCTTTATATCTATCTATCTATTACTCTATACTATGCCAAAATATCTCCGTTTGTCAAAATCATTGTAAGGGAGAAAATGCTTGAGAATAACGACGAATACACTCAAATAAGAACAGGTCGCATTATCGCGTGTTTTATTAAACCTTTCAACATGACATGAGTAAGACTGATTAATAATTTTGGCAAACGAGACTATATATTTGTCCATGATTAATTGGTGAGTACGACCAAATTTATTTGACAAATAGTTTGAAAGAATCCATGCTTGATGATGTATATCATGCTTATCTCTAATGAGGCGTTCCATAATTTTCTGGCAAGCTTCGGAACCTACCATCAAGCTGAAGTTTTCCATGACTACAGTTCACAATTTTTGTCATTAATTTCAGCTTCTACCTCCTCCTCATCTTCTTCGCTATCTCTAAGATGTTCTTTCAATGGCTGTCCTAGACTGTCCCAGCTTTCACTATCCCATACTGCATCCATTTCTGGCAGCTCATAGTCATCTGGACGCAATGACAGTTGAAAATCAGGTAGCTCAGGCAATGCTTGGAAACCCCTGCATCATTTTTTACACTCATTGCTTTCATCTTCCATTGAAATTTAAAGGAATTTATTAGGCCAAATCCTAACAAATGAGGCTGCTTGCTTACGTTTCTTGTTCCAAGAGGTAGCCATACATCTGAGACTTCCTTGATGCAACTTCAGGAATTTTCTGATGTAAATGTCTCATAGCACCCCAGAGTGGAGCAGCCCTTCTCACAGAGAAATAAACATATCATTTTAAGGGAAAAAAGAGTCTTCTGGACTACAGATTCAGATAAAATCTTAAAGATCTCACACAAACCTGGTCACTGGAGCTGCAACACAAAAGCTTAAGCGGGCTTTCCTGCTCTCAGCTAGAAGTTCTTCTGCAGCAAGAAAACAAGACACAGCAACAATATGATTGCTCGGTTCGTTATCCTTGTCAAGAATCAGGCCATGGTAGTAGTAGGCTGCAGCCTGACACCACGTTATAAAAACTGGGTCACCACTGTTTTGAATTTGAACCATCCAGATTATTGCACTTCATTGAATTAATTACTGACCTTGGCTTCAAGGAATTTCCATTTGATGAACCGGAGATGCTTCTTTCCATACTCTTGGTTGAAGCCACATCCTAACAAGCACTGATAAGCCTGCTCATCAATGTTAAAAAGATATATCAGAAGACATGAATGTATTACAAAATAAAATGAACGAGTTAAGGAGTCTAATGACAAATAAGTATTGGGAGGATTGAGGTGAAGACCTGGCTAAAATATATCAGCTGCTCACATGCCAACCTTCTCTTCACTGACATAGTTGCATTCTGAGATTCAACTGCAAGGCCAAGCTGAATTTCTGTTCCCTGAATATAAGCATCCATTCGTTATAACAAAACTACATGGTAGACTATTATATAGCGCAAGCGCATAGAGAAAAAAGAACCATATTATGGCCATTTTGGTATGCTATATGGTTTGCATGCAGATGGTTACTGATTACCTGGCCTAGTGCTTGAATGGATATAGCCTCTAACACACCATCCTGCAAGCCGTGGGGTAACATTTTCCTGCAAGTTGTGTTCAGAAATAAGCTTAATAGTGTGTCAAAAGATTCCAAATTCTGCCTGTAAACTTGCAATGTAGAGGCAATTTGAGAGAAACGAACTTGATGTCAAGTGGTATCCGAGTGAGAAGATCCCCCACACAGAAATGCAGGTATCCTGATGCCCTCAGTAACAAATCCACTGCTTCCCTCTTGTTATCTGGCAGCATAACGTGATCACTCATTGTTCAGCTTATGGATCATTAAACAGGTTCTGGTTAGAACAATTACAGTTCTATCTGTTAAAATATAACCTGAAGATACAACTCTTATTCCAGATCCTGAATGATCCTTTGGGATCAATAACGAGTCAGCTTCTGAGAATGTAAGCATAGCCATAAGATGAACTGCAGAAAGCGCCTCAAACCAGGCATTTGCTACACAGCTATCCTGCAAGTTAGTTTGATCAGATCAAACAGGCTAAAATGATCAATAGTGACAAAAGTTCAATCATTGGTTTGATGACAGCCATACTTGTCGCCCATCCTGGAAATTTTTCCACTTGAATTTTATCAATCCCTCAAGACCATACTCTGCAACATGAGGAAATTAAAACAACTTTTAGAATGAGGAAGTGGGCCAAAAAAAAAAAAATAATACAGAAAAGCAGCAAGGGATGTGCATAAGTTTCTGAAACCTTTCTTTGTAAGCCCAACAAGAACAGGTAAGTATTCATTCAGAGCTCTCCCCAGTTCTGCAATGGCAGATCCCCCTGCAAGAACCAATTAAACTTCATAACATCTCAACATTCTTCTTAGGCTTTTTGATTTTATAGAAAACAGTGAAGAACAGAAGCCCATTGAAATATTAAAAGAACAGAAAAATAGAGGTGATGGATCACTCACCAGTGTCCTCAGCCACTTGCACTAAGTGATTCCGAAGAGAAGATAACTTGTCAGCAAGATCCGTTGGAACTAACCCTTTAAGCGCCCTATGAAAATCAGATTGTATTGGAAATCGAATGGAAGGAACAAAAACCACCACTTCTGGGATACTTTTCTTCTTCTTCTTCTTGCCAAGTACGTGTACAGAGTTAGTACAACCCATTATTTTGGCTGAGGGCTTTTCTCAAGCATAACATCCTACATTAATCAACCAACCATGTTCATTCAAAACTCATGTCTATTACAATGACTGTTCTGAAGCACCGATCATTGGTGAAGATGAGAGCATGAGCAAATGGGAAATGATGGAGCTTAAAAACAAGCATGGCTGGCACATTTAACAGCAAAACAGAGCTGGCTAGAATTCAGCTGTGCTGAAGTGGGCGAGGAATGGAAGTTAATCAGGTACAGTTCTTTCAGATTAAAAAAATGAAAATAGAAATAAATGAATAACACACAATCTAAATGCATGAGTGGTTCGGGGACCAAAGGGACAATCAAAACTGGTAGATTCAAACCTCTGATAGAACATTAAAAACCCAGATCAGATTAAAGCAGGGAAAGTTGAGAAAAACAGAGCAGAAGAGAATAAAAGGGATATTTAAAGAGGAAGTTTCAGGGACAAGGTTATATAATTTTTGGATGAATTATTAAGAGCGAGGAAGTTGGAACCGGTGACTTACTGGTTACAGAGAGGAGAGAAGCAGAGTGACAGAGAAGCGAAGCTTCGAGGAGGGGAAGAAAACATGGAAATGTGGTGGCCATCTCAGTTGTACAGGAAGCTCAGGAACCGAGACAGGACTCACATGGTGAGGGCGTAGAATTCTCTGCATCGTTGAATTTGAGTTTTGAGTAAAGAGTGGTACTATGATTTGGAACTTTTGTGAAGAATAAAATAAGTTGATACCGTTATCTGATTGGATGGCGAGGGTCCTATGATTGTAATATGTGGATCGGATCAGATGACAAGTCATGCACATGGCTCTGGGACGAAGCAAGCAAGAGGCACTTTCAGATTCTAATTGTTTTTTTTTAAAAAAAATACGTTAAAATACTTCAAAACGAAAAGCCAACCAAAAAGGAAAAAAGAAAATCACAATAAAGATGAAGAAACAAAATAACGTAATCACTAACAAATTTTAATAATAAGTGAATAGTATGAATATGTTATTTCTTGTATTTAGACTTGTTATTGCATACTACTTATTCAGCAAAAAATGTTTGATCTGTTGGTACATAAGTTATTAAACCTGGACCAACAACTCAATCAGTCGAAGTATTTGGTCAATGGTCATACCAGAGTTATCTTAAAATCAAACCAGTGAAGAATAAAAAATTAAAAACAAAAAAGGCAACAAACCAAGAAGACAAAAACACCCTTTCAATCAATAAAAGAAGGGAAAATCACTGATAGATCCAAACACAAAAAAAAAAAAAACCCATAACAAAATCCCAATACAAATTCCAAAATAAAAAAAGTCCCTAAGAACTTTTATGTGATTAATTGCCAATGTGAAATGATTAGCGTGCCCCTAAGGAATAAAAAGGGAAAAGGCATAGGAAGAGGGATGGTGTGTTTTTCTCATTAAAGAGAAAGAGAAAACCGATGAAGGCTATGGTGGTTGAAGCTGCAACGTTGAAGGGATTAAGTGAGGTATTCATGTCCTGGGCAAAGGTTAGACTTTGCGGCCTTCATTTATTGTTAGAAAGCTTTGAACAGTGATTTCAGAATTTTTTTTTTCGCTATGTATGTTGGCTGCATTAAAATTGAGGGGTTGGTCAAACATTAGAGCTTGGGCTCAATAGTGGACTATGCGGTAGGAGGTAGATAAGTAACGCTGAGATTGTGCTAAAGATATGATTTTGACCATTGAAGTTAGAGTTTCACTGTGGTTAGGTTGTGTGAATCTTATTGTGCTATGTTTTTAAGTAAGGTTACAGAGGAAGTGCTCTGTTTTAAGCAGGAATGGTTAAATGTGATGGTGGTTTGTTTGCTGAGAAAACGCTGATATGATATTAAAAAAGTGTTGTTAATACATGCAGTTGTAGTTGTTAATACAGCACATGTGCTCTGTTTTTTGGCAATATAATAGGAGGATTGCTCTGTTTTTGGGCAAGGTAACAGAGGGCTTGCTCTGTTTTAAGTGGGAATGGTTGAATGTGATAGTGGTTTGTTTGATTACAAAGTGCTGACATGATATAAAAATAGTGTTGTTAATACGTGCAATTATAGTTATTAATATTACTATTGTAGTTGTTAATATAAAATTTATGTTGCAGATTGTCATGAAAGATGGAAGCTAGTTTGGGGAAAAGTCTATTGCTGTTGAACTTGTCAAAGTTGAAAATATAGGTACATGAGAAGAACATTCATGCGCAAAAGGTGTTGTCCATTTTAGCTGGCAACCAACAGAGCAAGAGGAAGAAAGAGGCGTAGGAGTAGTTATGTAGGGTTTAGGCTTAATGTTATGTAATTATGTATTTTGCCAACGTTACGTCCCTGAAAAGGCAATAATATGTCTTTATTTCAACAACTTGTCCAACTGGTATTATATGTGGCAAGTTATGACAGACAAGCTATATAATACCAAGTTTGACTTTAACAAGTTTTTCAGTGTTTTTTTACGACTTTATGAGTCATATTTAATTGCTTGGGTTATTCCTGGAAGGTCTGTCACAACAGCTCGCTTGTGTTTTAACAAGTTCTTCAGCGTTGTTTTACAACTTTATGAATCATACTTATAATTGCTTGGGGTTATTCCCAGAGGCTCAGTCACAATAGCTCATGTGTGTTTTAACAAGATCTTCAGTGTTGGTTTACAACTTTATGAGTTATATTTACAACTGCTTGAGTTATTCTAGGAGGGTCTGTCACAACAACTTACCCGTGTTTTAACAAGTTCTTTAGCGTTGTTTAACATCTTTATAAGTCATATTTACAACTGCTTAAGTTATTCCTAGAGGGTTTATCACAACAGCTCACTTATGTTTTAACAAGTTCTTCGACGTTGTTTTACAAGTGCACGAGTCATATTAACAACTACATGAGTTATTCGTGGAGGGGTTTACAACTTGACAACTCCCACTAGTCACTGTAATACCTAGAATTTTCATATTTGAGGTTAGAAAATAAGCCTGAAATAAGTGGACTGCTAAGCCCTAGTTTAGCAGGAGCCCAAATTTATTCCCTAATGATTCTTATATCTTTGGGGTATTAAAGAAAGTAAAATGGTGAATTTTGGAGAAAGTAATTATGTTTTTGGTGAAATTGCCTATAAGATAGTGAGTTTGTCATGCGATTTTGTTTGATCAAATGATAAGAAACAATTATGAAATTTTACACGTGAAATTAGACATCCTAAGCTTTAATTTGATAGGTCATATGACTCAATTAGAGATATATACAAAAAATTTATGAATTTTTGAAGTTAGTACAGAAAAACTGTGAAATTTTTGGAACAGTATGCAAAGATTGAAATTCTGGGAATTTTGTGATTCCATCTAGCAAAAGTATATATTTTTCCTTGAAACTAGACTCAATAAGGGTTTTATATCCATTGGAATTACTCCAATTCAATATTTCTAGAATTAGTTATGATTTTTCAAAATTTGGGCAGAAAATCTGCCAGAATTTCTGAAAAATCCAAAAATGGAAAATTTGTGATGGTAACTTTGTAATTATGAGATAAATTGTGATCAGCGCATTTTGGCACAAACTTGGACCCCTGACGTGAATATGGCTGACTTGAAGAGGGAAATATTAGTTGTATTGTATGGGCTTTCATGTAGGTAGGAAGTGTGTGCACAAAGTCAATATTTTTTGGAAATTTGCTAATTGTGATGACATAAGCATAAGATTATTAAAGAAACATTATCTTCCTCCTACAGCATTTCGACAACCAAAATAAAGAAAAAGAGTTGAGAGAGTTTTGGGAGAAAAGGGGAAGAAAACACATAAGGTAAGCCGATTTCTCCGACGATTTAGCTTTTAACGTGTGTAAACCTTCTCTTAAGCTTCTCTTCTATATTATTAAGGTACTTGAAGCAGAAAATTCTATGTAAAAAGGGTTAGGGTTTTCAGCCACAAGAGGAATAAGCCAAAAGGAGCTTAAGGTAACCTTCGAAACTTCAATCTTTGATTGTTCTGGCTGCTGTGAGTAGTTTAATCAGTGAAATTCCGATTAATTTGCTTTGATTTCAAATTTGGTAAAGGAGTTGGTCTAAGGGTTATGCTGCCAAATTGGGTCCAAATGGTAGTTATAACCTAATGTAATAGTTAATAAAATGGTTAGGAGTAGAAAAGAACACGTTTACGGAGCCGAAACTGAAAAACCCCAATTTTTTTTGGGGAACAGAGAATTTCGGCCAAGACTAGTTTGGAGGGGTTAAAGTTGGATTTTCAATAATTTGATGGTTCCATTGAGTTCAGGAGAAAAAATTAGGTGGGGTTACAGTTGGTCACTTTTTCTGAAAAAGCCGAAAAAATATAATTACAAAAATGCCCCTGAAACCATTAAAGTGGGGCTGCCAAGGGTAAATTTGTAATTTGACATTGAATTTGATAATTCTGAGTCCGGCAATGAATTCTTTAGGTAAAAATATGTCAAAATAGCCCATGTCAAAATTTCAAAAAAAGTACAGCCGGATCGGGTACGATCGGGTCCTCGGGGGTATTTTTGTAAATTTTCATAATATGTTCATATAACTCCCAAAAATACTATGGAAATGTCTAAATTGTATATTTGGTATTGTAGGATCAAGTTGTGAGCCATTTGTTGGCACGCTTTATGAGGCACACGTTTTGAGGCGTAAAAGGGTTAAGGTAGGAAACTTACCTTTCCTGCATGTATTTGATATTTGTGTTAGTGTGTTGATGCATGTTATTGCTTTGCTTGATTATATGAAACATGTATGAATGATTTGAAGCTATGTTTCAATTTATGCTATGGCCATAAGTATATTTTTCGAAGCATTGAGCTTACAGATTTGTCATTGTGTGAGCATGAGTTATGTGATGCAAACATATCATACATTAAAAATTTATCGTACATGCATATTGGTATTATTTTCCTACTGAGATTCTCTCGAATCTCACCCTCCCCTATCAACAATTTAAACAGGAGAAAACAGAAGATATGCTGAGAACAATGTAGAGAACCATATGAGGGGATTGCAGTGGTGGAACAAAGACGAGAAGATGTCTCTGTTTCACTGGGACGAGTTTAGATACCCAAATAGCCCTGTGTTTCTACATTGATGGTATTGATCATGTACGAACCCCTATGGAGAATTTATGTAATTATGCACTTATTATCAGTATATTCATGTTATTCCTGTGTTACCCACTGAACAACATATCATTTTTTGCAAATACTCTGAAAAAAATTTAAAACAAGGTAAGGGCGTGACAGTCACAACTGGTTATTTGGTTTTTAACAACTTCTGTTGCCCATTTTTACAACTCCAGGTGTAACATTTCTGCCCTTAAAAATCACCATATTTCATATTTTATATTTCAGGGCATTAAAGCCTTTAAACAAGAGGTTTCAAATTTCTAGGGAACTTCCCTGGGGTCATCCATCCCAAGATTTCCCTTACCTGAGTACGCTTAACCACGGAGTTCTAATGGAATCCAGGTCACAAACCAGCTCGGCATCAAATTTTTTAGAACTCATACCCTTTTCTACTGGGTACACATCACTATACCCATTCATAGCAACAGAGCACAATAGCCAAATGCCAAAATCTTTACTTTGATACCACCAAATGTAATACCTTATATTTTTGCCCCTTTATTATATATGCATAAGCATTTTTATTCAATTCGTTAGGGGTTCATTTCTAAATTCTGACTTTGAGCCGTTATTCTTACCAGATATCAGAGTTCGTTCTATTTCTGATTCTTATTTGTAGTTGCAGTGAGTTTAGCGATCCCATTATGACTTAATTCGATTATGTGCATTCGTACTCTTCATACATACATTATTGTCGTGCAGATAATTTAAATACATACAGTAAATTAATACACGTTCTTTCTTTCTTGATTCTTCATCTTCTTTCCTTCTTGTTCATCTTTAGCATTCTTTTCTTTCATATTCTCGTACCTATATGGTTGGTGGGGGTGAGATTCTGGGAAATCTCAATAGCAAACATTACAGACAATGCATGTAATATGAATGCTAGTGTATGATATGCTTGCCTTACATAGGCTCATGTTTACATAATGATATTCTACATGCTCAATGTTTCGTGCAACATACTTATAGCTATAGTAAAAACATAAACAGAGCTTCATTCATTCATACATACTTCACATAATCAAGTAAATCAATACAATACATCAATATAAAAGCATACATATCAGATACATGCAAATTAAATAAGTTCACTACCTTTGGACAAAGTCCTTCTTTTTGGTCTCCTTTTCTTCCAACTATTGAAGCTTCTTGGAAATTCTTCTATACTTTTTCTTTCTTGGCTTCTCATGGCCCTAGATATATAATCATATAATTAGTGCCATGATAAACAAATTCTCAATGGGCTACTTTAGCCTCATGAGCTTTTTTTCACCTTTGGAGTTTACACAAATTATATTTTGCCCATTCTTTCTTAAATTCGCATGGTAGCCAAAACCTGCTAGTATTTTGACCAAACTTTAAAAATTCATAATTAATTCTATAGAACTCTAATTGGGGTGGTTCAAATTCCTCCTTAAAGCTATTTGAGTCTATTTTAAAGATAAAATATTACTAAGAGCCAATTCTAGCCACAGAATTCCAAAATCATGACCAAAGCCGCACTAGTTCAGGATTCTATCCAGATCAATACTTAACTTTAAAAATTCATATCTCCAAATGTACTAACCCAAATGGCACATATTATATATCAAATTAAAGCTTGACATATCTAATTTTATTCTAAAAAATATCATGGCCATTGGATCACATTTGGTCATTCAAAAACTCATTATAATCAAGCTGCCTCCCAGAAAACAAAATCTAGCAGCAATATATTCAATTCCAATTTTTGGATTTCAAATCCATTCTGTCTAAAATTAAACCAACAACCTATTGCTATACAATTTTACCTAAGGAATCCATTAAAAACCTCAAAATTGGCAAAATCATTCTTCTTCTACCTTCCCTGTTCAGACCAAAAAAGTAGGGCACAAGGCAACAATTCACCAATCACGATTTCTCTACCAAACTAGTCTCATATACTCTTAAAACTTCAAATAACATCCTTTATATGATCATAAACCATTAAACCATAATTTCTCTTAATGACCAAAATTCAGGGCAGCCAAGCAAATTCACCATACTCAACTAAATAACATAATATATAGCTCAGATTAAAGCCTAAGCTCACCTCTTGCTCTTTCTTGAGCTCTTTCTTTAGTTCTCCAACTTTGACTATTGCAAGATGACTCAAAACATCTCCCTTTAAAATTCCTATTCTTGAACTTCAAGAGCTCTCCTTTCTCTTTCCTTCTTCTTTTTTTTCCTATTTTAGGAGGCTTGACCGACTTTTAATGAATGAGAGAGAGAGAGAGAGAGAGTATTGGTTTTAATATCCATTCCCTTGCTTCTTGAATTCTTGGACGAAAATCATCTAAAGAACAAGAAAAAATCCTAATGTCACACTATGTTATGGTGTCTTGCAAAAGTAGATTGATTAAATTAACTATGGTTAGCCAAATGGTCTTCTTTCCTCCTTCCTTCTCACTTGACCGAATTTGATATCCCAAAAGAAGGGGATTATTTTGACAAATTCCTTCTTGAAAGCTTGCTTTTTGAGCCCACCTTCCAAATTGATAAATTATGTAGTCTTCTTGACTTTTCTTTTTGGCTTGATCAAATAATACTAGATTTCTTCAATTGCATATTCTCTTTCTCTTTCTTTGGGATCTTGACCAAAATTAATTGAGAGAAAGGAAGAAAGATATGTGGACCAATTGATCTCTTAGTTCTTACTTTATTTATACCTAGCTACAATTGTTAACTTTTCAAATGGAAAAGTGAAGTAGTATATCATTTAAACTCCCTTTCCTTATTCCTCTTCATCTTGGACGTTTTTGATCAAGCGAAAAGGAATTAATTGCTTATTCATCTTCATTATTGCTCTTGTTTTTCAAGAGCTAATCTTGACCCTTCATTTTAGGTTTCCAATTCTAATCTCAAGATCAAATGACAATTGTCTCTTTTACCCTTGATTATGGCAACATTAATTCTTGTGCCATTAGTTCTTTTAATTCTCTTTCTTATTTTTTTCTAGATGCCATTTCTCTTTTCCTTTGGGTCCAAGTCAGCTTCTATGTCATTCTGACACATCCTAAAGGAATCGGATACTTTCTTCTGATTAATTTGCATCGAAATTCATAATCTATTCTAAGTGAGGTTTCTAACATTCATTTTGTTTCTTATGTTTTCTTGGAACTCTTGCTAATTTGGGGCTTAGCAATCCACTGAATTTAGGCTTATTCTTTAGCCACTAGTCCCAAATTCAAGGTATTACACCAAGAGTCATTTGTACAACTGAATTGCAATTGCAGGAGGACTTAAGAAATTTCAAAAGTTCCTACTTTGACATTTGCTATTTAGAATTTTAATAACATGTTGTGTCTATTTTGACAAGTCCATGACTCATTTTTGACAACTGAATTGTAATTCTGGACGAGTTTATAAATTTAACAAGTCACAACTGTCACAAATACTTATCAGAATTTAAACAGCTTGTTGTGCTTATTTTTTCAACTTTGACAAGTGCAACAACAATAGATTCTTCCCCGAACTAGTTCCCATCTTTCATAACAATCTGCGACATAAACTTCGTATTAGCAACTACAACAGCAATATTAACAACTACAACTACACATATTAACAACATTTTTTTTATATTATATCAGCATTTTGTAATCAAACAAACCACCATCACGTTCAATCATTCCCATTTAAAATAGAGCAAGCCCTCTATTACCTTGCCCAAAAACAGAGCAATCCCCCTATTACATTACCCAAAAATAGAGCACATGTTCTGTATTAACAATTACGACAGCAATATTAACAACTACAACTACATGTATTAACAACACTTTTTTAATATCATATTAGCGTTTTCTCAGCAAACAAACCACCATCGCATTCAATAATTCCTACTTAAAACAGAGCACTCTCTCTGTAACATTGCCCAAAAACAGAGCACAATAAGATTCACATAACCCAACCACAGTGAAACCCCAACTTTAATGGTCAAGATCATATCTTTAGCACAATCTTAGCATTACTTATCTATCTCCTACCACATAGTCCACTATTGAGTCTAAGCTCCAACCTTTGACCAACGCCTCAATCTCAATGCAGTCAACATACACAGCGAAAAAAAAATTCCGAAATCATTTTTCAAAGCTCTCTAATAGTAGATGAAGGCTCCAAAGTTTAACCTTTGCCTAGGATGTGAACACCACACTCAATCCTTTCAATGTTGTAGCCTCAACCATCGTAGCCTTCAACCATCGTAACCTTCGTCGGTTTTCTCTCTCTTTAATGAGAAGAACGTACCATCCCTTCTCCTCCTGTGCCTTTTTCCTTTTTATTTCTTAGGGGCAAGTTAGTCATTTTACATTGACAATTAATCACACAAAAGTTCCTAAGGACTTTTTTGATTTTGGAATTTGCATTAAGACTTTATTGTGTGTGTGTGTGTTTTTTTTTTTTTTTTGGTCTTTAGGACCTATAGTAATTTTCCCATAAAAGAAAGCAAGCCAAAGAGCTTAACGGCCACAAGAGGTGCGATGAAAGAATGAACAAACACCCTATTGTTAGAGCCTACAAAATCATCTTCTCAAGGAGCAAAAATCACTGTTAAAATCTATTTCTAGTTTAATCAGACTCAATCTCAAGAACTTCCTCAAGTTTGCCCTTTAGCCCACAACCCATTATTGGCAATATTGTACTTCTTGCTGCACCTGGAGTAGCCAGTGGGGAGGGTTGTTCCATTCATGGGGGCTATGCATCCTGTCTATACAATATGCATGAAGGTAAAACTTGCCACTTTGCTTAGCAGAGTGCTTTATATGCTTACATATGATTTTCTCCATTAACGACTAAATTTCAAAAACTGATTTACAGTTGGGTTAATAACTGCAATCTGTAAGTAATTTAAAATCAGTAGAAGATGTTGGATGTGAGTCAATTTTGCACATGAGGAACTTCCAAGTTCTTTTTCTTTAAAGATCCGAGCTTGAAGCCCAAAGATCGGATGACCCAAAGCTTCGTCTCTCCCGTGATGAACGGCAAAAACACCTCTGACCAGCGGCGAACAGCGACCGGAAGTGAAGAACGGTGCTCCGACCTTGCGAAAGAAAACGGCGACCCAGAAGTGAAGAACGACCCCAAAGCTCCGACCTTGTGAACGAAAACGGCGACCTAGAAGACTAGGGCTCAATCAGAGCACCTTAAACTTGCGAAGAGGGAGAAGAGTGAGAGATCGTCATCCGTCGAAGAGGAAGCCTGGGATTTTTCGCTTTGGGAATTTGCGTTTTGACTTCTGAATACAATTAAGGTTCCTTTTAACATTCAAATTAAGTGCTGGTTTGAAGAGCTTATTTTTGGGTAATAAGTACTTATAATTCGTGATTTACGGTATACGAGGTAAGTATGTGAGAGGAGTTTTTTCTCGTCTTGCGTAATAAGGGCTTATTTCTCAAATTTAGTGCTCGTTTGGAATAGCTTATTTTTGGGCAATAAGTGCTTATAATTCGTGATTCACGGTATACGAGGTAAGTATGTGAGAGGAGTTTTATCTCGGCTTGCGTAATAAGGACTTATTTCCCAAATATAAGCTCTTCCAAACACACACTTAAGCTCTTCCAAACACACCTTAAATAAAAAAAAAAATGAAGCTGTTCCTGATTCAGACTTTTTTTTTTTGATACAACTGATTCAGACTTAAGGTTAATATTCATTTAAAAAAAAAAAAGGGGACAAAACGGTTGGGTGACCGGTTTGAGGCCTTACCCGGATCGATTGATTGGTCATAGAGCTGGGCAAACGGGTCGGCCCGGCCCTGCAGGGCTGGCCCGTGACGGGCTCGGGCCTAAACGGGCCGGCCTGTTTAGGCCCGAGTCCTAAAAATAGTCCTTATTTGACGGCCCGGCCCGTTTAACTGAAGCCTGCGGGCCGGCCCGCGAGCTTCAGGCCTGTTTAGCGTTTTCCCTCTTCTTTATGCCCCTAATGACTAAAATACATAATCTAACATATAAATATTATTAAAACTACTTAAAACATATATATAGCATCTATATTCAATAAAACATAAACACTAAAACCTAACAAACAAACCATAATTAATATCCATAACCAGTCAAACACTCAAACAAGTTCATAAACCACAGACAAAAGCCATAATCAAATAAGTCTACAAGAACAAGACCACAATCAAACAAGTTCACAAACTACAACCAAAGAAGTTCATAGCTACAATCAAACAATACGAATAATATTATCATTTTCTTCTCCATCACTATCAACGAAATTTGATTGAATCAATGTGAGAGCATTTTTGATATGAGGGTTAGGTTAGGTTAACTCTACCTCTGACCAATGCTTACTGCCCATTGTCTTGTGCCCATTTAACAAAAAAAAAGTTAAACGGGCCTAAAAGGGCCGGCCCTCAGGGTTTCAGGGCCGGCCCTTTTAGGCCCGCTTCCATTTTCAGCCTCCAAATCATAGGCCCGGCCCTTGACGGGCTCGGTCCGAATTCCCGGCTCTAATTGGTCAGTCGTTTAATACACTCCAATGTGAAAGTATATATAGCTTTGATCGATTATGAATTGCAATGATGGATCTATATAATTCTTTAAAAAATATGAAAATACTAAAGACAAAATTGACATCCAGACATGTTACTGTTATGTTCAAAGTTATAAATCTTAAATAGGTGTATTTAAAGTTATCTCGATTAAAGTAGCCGAACTTACCAGTTCATCAATATGAAATAAAATACAATTTAAAGTAAATGTACTCATTTGGATAAGTAATTAGAATGTTTAAAAGTAGTTTTTCAATCGTAATTTAGGATATACAAGGTAAGTATGTGAAAGGAGTTTTATCTCAATTTACGTAAAAAACAACTTATAAGCAATCTCAGCTTCATAACAAACATGCCTAATGATTATATACTCATGCTTAATTTTAATAAAAAAAACTGCTACATTACAAGGCGATGGTTGGAAAAATATATTAAAAGACATGAATGCTTCTAACTCTGATACACCTTTATTTTTAATGTACAATATATTTATCTAATTCAACCAGATATAACATCATTTCTCTAAAATATCTACGTATAACATTAGATTGTACATATCCCAAGATTTAAAAGAAGTTCTATATTACATAAATTGGATGTGTATGCTAGGAGACATGAATTCCACCAGTTGGGGCAATAGAAAATCCAATTTGACCAAATGAACAGTATATATTTGTGTGTTTTTGGATTTTTTTTTTTTTGGACAAGTGTGTTTGTGGAATTAAGGAGCGAGGAATGAAATCAGCTTAATTGTATATTTTTTTCGTTGCATAGCACGTTGAGACTTTCAATAAAGAATTGAACCACTCTGTTTTTTAAAGAATTCGTAATGAATTTCTAAGGTTGGACGAAAAAATTGTACATACTAAATGATTAGTAACTCAATTATAGAAATGCAAGTTTCAATTTATGAGCTTTGATTATCAATTCGTTGTCAAAATATCGAATGTAATAGAGAGAGTATATCTTAAAAAGCAACAAGGTTTCTTTGGTAAAACTACCTCCAATGATATTTGAGAAATGCAAATGGACATGTCAAAATAAATATAATTACGCTTTATGGTTGAGCACAAAATCACTTAAGATAAACTAATTTCAAACAAGCACTCAAGCTATCAATGTTTCACATATATCCATATTTATTTTGCCAATGGGTTGAAATGTATTTGAAAACATGTTGTAATTATTGAAAATAAATAAATAAAATGGGATTCTCATTATATTATTGTATTTATTATATGAAAATAGATGCACGCCCCTTGTTTTGCTTAAAACGTTAAGTGAGACACGTTTCGCGTCAGTATGTGCTTGTTTGGGATAGCTTATTTTTAAGTAATAAGTGCTTATAAATCGTGATTTACGGTATACGAGGTAAGTATGTGAGATGAGTTTTATCTCGACTTACGTAATAAGTGCTTATTGGCCCCTAATAAGTAATACCAAACACACACTATAGTACTTTGTGGATAAGCTTAAATATATATGATAACTTGGTGAATGTATTGAGCTAATTGTCAAAGTACAATTATATGATATACAAGATAGATAAATTATTGTATTTATTATGAAACTAGATGTACGCCCCCTGTTTTGTTTGAAACGTAAGGTGAGACGCGTTTTGCATCAGTATATCACTTTGTGGATAAGTTTAAATGTATGTAATAAGTTGGTGAATGTATTGAGCTAATTGTGAAAGCACAACTATATGATATACAAAATAGATAAATCGTTGTATTTATTATGAAACTAGATGCACGCCCCTTATTTTGCTTGAAAACGTAAAGCGAGACACATTTCGCATCAATATGTTACTTTGCATATAAGCTTAAATGTATGCAATAATTTGGTAAATGTATTGAACTAGTTGTGAAAGTATAACTATATGATACACACAATAGATAAATTATTGTGTTTATTATTAAACCAGATGCACGCCCCTTATTTTGCTTGAAACGTAAAGTGAGAAGCATTTCACATCTATATATATTACTCCCTCCGGTCCTAATTATAAGATAAAGTTGCCTTTTTTGAAGAAATTAAGGAAATCAATTAAATTACTTTAGGATATTTATATTTATATTTTTTTTCTCCAAACTAATTAATTTGACTAATAAACTAATATATAATCTAAATTTACTAAAAATATAAACACTCTAAAGTAATTTAATTGACTTCCTTAATTTCTTAAAAAAAGTCAACTTTATCTTATAATTAGGACCGGAGGGAGTACTTTGCATATGAGCTTAAATGTATTTAAAAACTCGGTGAATATAATGTGTTGAGGCTATAAAAGTACATCCATATAATGCATAAGATACAGAAATCATTGTATTTGTTAGAGAACCAGATGCACGCCCTTTATCTTGCTTGAAACGTAAAGTGAGACACGTTTCACATTTATATATTGCTTTGCGTATAAGTTTAAATGTATTTAAAAACTCGGTGATAAAGGTATTGAGGTTGTAAGAGTACAACTGTATGATATACAAGATAAATAAATTATTGTATTTATTATAAAACTAGATGCACGCCATTTATACACCCTTTTTTTGCTTGAAATGTAAAGTGAGACACGTTTCACATTCGTATATTACATTGTATATAAGCTTAAATGTATTTAAAAACTTGGTAAATATATTGAGGTTGTAAAAGTATAGCTATATAATATACAACATCAAGAAAACTCTGAACATGTATTGAGGTTGTTCAAATACATCTATGTGATACGATGCTTAGAGAAAAAAGAAATAAACACGAATTCTCAATATTGTATTTATTGTAAAACTAGATTTAAGCCTTGTACTTCGTTTCAAATATACAGTGACAGACTTTTCTAATTTGCAAATGATTGAGTGTCTGTTAGAGAAGAGAATAATGATGAGCTAAGTCACTCGCATTAGGTTCAGGAAAAATGAAATAAAAATGGATTCTTATTAATCATGAAACTTGACATAGGTGACATATATTGGTTGAAATGCGAAATAAGACACGTTTTTTCATTATTTAAGAACAGCGTGACATCTTCTAGAAAGGGGAAATGAGCTAGGTCACACAGAAACTTAGATGACTCAAATGTCACATGAAATGGAGTCACTTGCATGAATTCGAATTTTTTTACTTTAAGACAAGTTAGTAAATACTACCTTTGTATAATTTAATAAATTTATAGTTTTATACTACAAACAAAATCTTATATTAAACATCCGAGGTAACATGTAATATCAAGCAAAATAGTCCACTTTGCTTGATATCAAAGTTAAGAGAGAACATGATAAGGCTTTCTTGAGTTTGAATTTCTCTCTTAACTTTGACATAATTAATATTGATAAAAAAAAAAACTTTGACATAATTAATGGGAAACCTCTCATTAAAAACTTATAAAAAATTATTTGATGGAAAATTAGTTATCCCCCTAGAACGAGAGCTGGGCCGGGCTTCTCCCATCTGAATTTTCTATCCACTGTGCTCCTTTGCCTAATACGCTGCCGTTTTTAATGTAAAATGATTGATGTTGTTTTTTTTTCCAACAAAGCTATTTGTAAAAGTACTAATAGCATAAAAATAAAATTTTCATCACTTTTAAAAGTTAAAATTACTATTCATCAAATAATAATATCTTCATAAAAAAACTTTAGTTGGGTTAAATTTTTTCGGGGAAAAAAATTATCTGAATGGTAAAAATTGTGTCACTGAACATTAGTTGTCTTATTGGATCTCTTTAAATATTTGTCCCAAGTGCTGCAAAATTCAAATCCTTATTCAATACTCATCCCAATAACGGATATTGTGATAAAAAAATTTTTATATGCAATATTGTGATAAAATCTAAACCATCTAAAATTTGATTTAGACGATCTAAATTTAAAATTTTTTATTTACAGTTTTTTTGAAAATAAATTTAGTCCTTGAAGAAGTGTTAGTTATAAAATCTAAAGATTTGGATAATTCAAAATCTAATGGGACAAATTGCACCGTATCTAAGAATCACTATTTTAGTTAAAAGGAAAATTAAAATAAAAATTTTTTATCAGAATTTTTTTTTAACAAACTAAAATTATTCATGCAAAATTTGATTATTTTATAAATAGTAATTTAAAATTTTAAAAGTGATGAAAATTTAGTTTATTAATTAGCAACTGCACGAACAATTTTAAAAAAAAAAAAGAAAATAAAAAAGAAAGAAAGAAAGAAAGCAGACCAACATTAACCATTTTACGTTTTGTTCGTTAGACAACCTCAAAAAAGTGCTAAAAAAAGTGCTCTCTTGAGCACTTTTGAGAGCACTTTTTCTCGACAAAACCTATCTTATAAGCCTTTGTGTCATTGTCTATTTGATTTGACAGTGATTAACATGATCCTCGCCTCTCTTATAATATTTTCTTATTTCTGTCTTTACATAAGAGGGAGAAGTGTTTGATGGGCCTGCCCATGCGTGTCTTATTTCGTGTTTTTGTTTTGGGATTGGGAAAGTTTTCAGCGTGAACCTTTCTTCTAAGGTGGATCCAAGCTTCGCCTTTAGTTTTGACCAGCTCCTGGCAGAGAAAAAGCTTGCAAGACAGGTCCTGAAAGGGCGAGTTCAAGGTCCATGTTGGATTCCAGGAAAGGCTCACCCTTTTTCAGTTGTGTCCGCATACAGGCGTCGATAGAGTAGCAGCCTCATCCTGGTACAACGAGGGTGTCTTCGGATTAGCGCTCCTTTTTTTATTTGAAAAATGGACTGGAGGGTGCTTGACCGCATCCTGTGAGAACTGGCTTATGGTCTTTCTTGCCATGCTTGTCTGCTTGCTTACACGGTGTGACGGAACCATTTGCAAGTGTTTCGAAAGTAGTAAAAACATTTTTAAAAAACTAAAACAAATAAACAATAAAATCAGTAGCATTTAGGGCAAAAGAGGGCATAGGAAGGAAAAAATCAAAGGAGAGAAGTCAGGGGCCAAGAACTTTTATCATCCCAATTAACAGTCCCTGAAGCAGGAATCACAGGACACAGGGCAGCTTTCACAATCACCGGATTTGGCAAATATCTTCTCCAAGGGCAAGCAACCCATCATTGGCGAGGCAGCACAAAGTCACCGACTTTTTACTGGGATTAGAAAATCTTAATGGGAAAAAAAAGATATTCTCATGTTAATGTACTCCTCCAATCATATAAGGACATGATTGAAGAGATAATTTGGTTCTCAATAGAAAACATAGTTTTAATATTTATTAATATTTTTTTAATTTACCCCTATTAATACTTTGTCAACATTAATTAAGGCGGAAAGGGAATGAGAGAATTAAGAAAGATATCTAAGATGTTTTAGAAAATATGTCATTTTAACTAACTTAATTAACTTTCCTAATCTAATCAAATTAGGTAAATATATCCTATATTTAGAACATAAAAGTATTAAAGTGTGTTGCTTCCTCTCTGTCGATTTTGCTCATCCAAAAAGGGACAATACTAAACATGTGTTTGATATCACTTATTTTTGGACAATAAGTCCTTATTACGCAAGCCGAAATACTCCTCCCACATACTTACCTCGTATACCGTAAATCACGAATTATAAATACTTATTGCCCAAAAATAAGTTATCGCAAATAAACACTAATATAGTATTAACCATAAAGCTTATTTAACTATGAGTCCAGTAGTTTATCAATGTACAATTAATAAATATTCTCAATACCCTTGGATCTAGTGGAGTGCACTTTGAGGCAACCGTTTGCGCGTTGTGGTTCGATCCCGCAGTTTCCTTGCCCTTGCAAATAGATTATTAAAACAAAACTTCGCATAACGCAAGAATCTTACAAAGAAAGAGAACAAAATGTCCCCTGCTCCTTTATTTATGCACAAACACGCAACACTAGATATGCAGAAAAATATAAATATGGCGAGATTACACATGAAAATACAAAAATGCCAAAAGATTTTATCTGAAGAAGTCACAGGCTCAAGAGGCAGCCGATGACGATACTGCAATTCCAGGCACTACAAAATTAGAGATGCTTTCGGAGAGGTGCTTGACTGCTTTATCAAAATTCACAAAACCCATGAACCAAAAATCATATCCGTCCACTGTCACAATCTGGATATACTTTTCCGAAGACGACTCCTTCATGATCACTGGGTTCACTGACGCGATCTTACCCAAAGGCACCATTATCTGGTCAACAGTCACAAGATTTTAAATTCCCTAGTCATTTCTTAACCCTAAATGAAATGCCACGTTCGTTCTATTTCTAATTTTCACCAAATCTGACAATCATTTGGGTAAAATTATAGAATTCAGAAGCAGGATTAGGGATTTGAATTTACCTTGTAGTGGCTCCAAGCCTGTTGCCCAGAGGGTGGGGTGTAAGAGACGGGGCTATCGCTGCAAAATGCGATGTGAAGATTAGAAAGGTAGAGGGTTCCTGAAACTGGACCTGCCGATGTGGAGATGTGACAAGCGAAGGTCTTCTTGAGCTTCTCGTTGGGATAGGTAGCGAAATTTTGTTTGTAGAGAGCCTCAAATCCGCCTCCTCCGACGGCTTTGGCGGTCAGATTCATCTTCCCCCAAGCCGCCGAAGACACCGATGGACTTGTTCTAACTGCAATCAATAACAGTAGAGTCAAACATTGAGTTTCAGATCGGCAAAAACTCGATAAAAACAAGAAAAGGGAAAAGGATAGAGATAGAGACAGACGATTGTGCCAGACGTTGTTGGCGGTTAGTTCAGCCTTTTTACCCCATGAATCGAGGGTTTGGAGGATGGATTCCATAGGACTAGCGGGAGGCTTCTCAGCCGGAGCGTGTTGGACGTAAGGATAGGGGAAGTAGGGAGCGGAAGCAGAGGAGGAAGAAGATGCAGATGGAGGTGTGTGAGATACTCCTCCATGGAGGTTAGAAGCTGAGGGTGGTTGAGGTGACTGGTCGGTTTTCATTGCGACCTTGCAGAGAAGGAGAGAAACAGAAAAAAAAGGTGCGAAACGCGTTACTTGTGGGATCAAAAGTTGAAGAAGGTCATGCTTTTAATGAGGAGCCGAACAAGCAGCTTCAGGTTGGTTGCTTAACCGCGTTATTCGTTGCAACTCCCGAGTCCATGGCTCGCTTTCTCTCTCCTCCTGCTTTCTCCGCTCTGTTTCCCGTCTGGCACCGTTCCCTAAAATCTCATTAAGTACGACTTTTAATCCAAACCCAAAATTTCAGTCAGTGTCTTGGTTGTTTGTAAGATTGTGCCGCTAAACATGTCTAATTACTTTTAGGACAAATTAGTATTAGTAGTAGGTAGTAAATCAGTGAATGGGTTGTTATGGATTGCTTGCGGGTATGTGAAAACTGAAAAGTATTCAGTTGAAGATAAAGATGTTCCTTGTTTCAAAATTTAAGGGAGGGGTCTTCGTCCTCCATTTACTCTCTAGAGTTTTATCATAATTAACTAGCGTACAAATGAATGGTTAAGTTAGGATCAATCTAATTGATGTCAAAGCTCTAAAATCTATTGATCCGTAATGCTTTTAACTACTGTTCTATCTTTTTTCTAAAAAAAAAAAACACTTAACTAAATCACTTGAATCAAAATGTTAGTAAAAAATAATAAATATGTAAAAATTGAATTTTTTTTTTTTAAAATACACTTGAAAGATGGAATAAGAGGGAGAATCAGAAATTTATTATAGTAATAAAAGAGGATTGTGAAAGAGAAAGAATAAGAAATTACTCATTATAATAAAGAGAATTGAGGAAAAAAGATAATACATGAGGGAGAGAGGTGGCTGTGATATTAAATGAATTATTATTAAAATGAGTGATTAAATGATGCCGGAACTAATAAAGAAAACTTTAGATATTTTCTAAATATTTCTTATAAATTATAAAAGAATATATGTGGTAGTTGTTTCTTATAAGAAGGAGGAGAGGGGGTAACATTTTAATCCATAATATTTGCCTCCAATCTATGGTATTAAAAAGTTAAACTCCAATTAGAGTTGGTCTGTCAAACTAATGAACCAATATCTTGATGGGCTGGTTTGAACCGATGGAATTTTTTTTATTGAACCTAAAACGAGTTAAAAAAAAGCAGTTTATCATTTTGTTTTTGTTAAAATATTGTGGTTTGTACATGAATGATCTACTTATGTATTAACATTTTTATTTAGATAATCACTTACTCTTCAACGACTACCTAACCGATTTATTTGTCGTCCTAGTTGCCGTTACCTTCTTCTAATCTTAATTATACTACTAATAATCAATCATACATACGTATTAGTGTATTACTACGTCTGGTGTCCTGGGCCCTAGATGCCAACACACGCAGAAGAAGAGATCAAGAGCCGACACAAGAGGAGGGAAACTTCCCACGCCAAACACGCTATATCGCCGCGTATGCTTTCCACCGGGAACCAGCTTTGCCTTGCCGCAGGGCGGTCTATTATTTTTTTTCCCGGGCCAAATTTATCCCACTAGTGTTGTTCACTGTTCATACTTAACTTTGGAGTGACGTAATATTAAATTAATTACAAAATGAGTTAAATTACAGTGTAATATAAAATCTTTATCAGATTATGCTATTTATGAGCAAAGGATAATATGAATCACTTTTAAAATTTTTTAATCATATTTTAAGAAAGGATAAAGTGCATTCAGTACCTCGATATATGTTTGAAAGTACAATCACCACCTCAAAATATTTTTGGAGGTGCAATAAGCATTCTAATGTATTAAAAGTTGAACAATTAAACCTCTTAATTAACATAATACTAACTCTGTTTACTAACACACTCTTTTCTTTCATCTTTCATCGATCTTCAACATGTTCATCGCTTCTTTTAGTATTTAAGGGTATAATTTTGCCTCTAATGTATTAAAAATGGAGTAAATGTACCCATTAATTAACAGAATATTAACTCAAGATTTGGGATTTATTTTTCCCATCATAGTTTCCTTATCATTATGATAAAAGTATTTGGCTTTGATCTTGTTAAATCTTGAGACCTAAATAAAAGAAGAAGCCAAGTCGAAATCAGAAGAGATGGTTATTCATATTAAATTATCAGTTTCAATCACAGGTTCATGAATATATTAAATTGTATTAAATTTTCTAAATGAATATGTGTAATTACTCCATTTTTAATATATTAAGGTACTGATTACATATTTAAAAATAATTTAGGGTGTTAATTGTACCTTTAAAAACATATGGAAGTGCTGGATGCAACTTAACTCTTTAAAAAAATGCCATTAGAATTAGTAAAATGAATGTTTGACCTCATTTATATAATATGAGTTAAAAAAAACTTACGTTATATTGGAATATAATATAATAATAATAAATTCAATTAGGATATTAAACTGAGAAGTGTTGATGGAAAGGGCGCATCATTTTCTATTTCGTTTCCGTCTGAGACTCTCCTCGTCGATTTCACATTTCGGCACTCGCACCGATGACTAGTTACCACATTGCTCACCAGCAAGACTACCCTCCTCCAGGTTCTTCCTCAGCCTTCTACTCTCTCTGCTTCTCTCTTCTCTGCTTTTCATTCTCCTATTCATTGATTTCCCGATTTCAATTCTATTTTTTCGTTTATTCGTCGCTGAATCTTCACCAGGGCAAGGATCCGCGTATCCTCCTCCTCCTCCGCCCGGCTCATTCTCACCGGCGCCTCCTTACGAAGGTTTTCCGGCGCCGGCGTATTCCGGATACCCTCCGCCCCGGCCTCCTCAGCGTCCCCAGTACGAAGGGTACCAGGATTATTTCAATAACCAATATGAACAACCGCCTCCTCCGGCTAATCACTATCATCACCACCGTGAGACCGACTGTGGTTCTGTCTTGCGAGGCTGGTACGCTTTCCTTCTTATAATTTTTCTGCTCTGCTTTCATGGCATATTTTAATTTTCAAGTATGGGTTTCAGATTCTATTATCTGCTTGAATTAGTATATTGGCCCCTAACTTCAAATTTGAAACTGACCTAGTTAGCTTGAATTCGATCTGATCCTATAGTCCGCCCCAATAAGAACCCTTCTTTGTGAATTCATTGCACCTAATAAATTTTTAAATAAACTCGGGTTTCCTCTCTGCAACTTCTACCGTTTCTACACGCGCAAGCCCTCATGTTAGTTCCTCTCCGGCCATCCCTCCGATCTTATACAATTTGCTTACAGTTAGGATTCTGTTGAAAAATTACAGAGAAAGAGAGAATTCGAACTGCAGCAAAGGTTGCCTCTGAAACAGAGTTCCAGCCACAATGGGATAAAGACCCTCCATACTCAATTTGTTACAACAAGACACGATAAACTCTATTATTCCACAATTTTGCTTTAACCATGAGTTGGTTTCATGAGCTGCAGATAAGAATCTGACAGCACTTTTCGCATACCCTGCAACATATACATCCATGTTCCATCTGCTTCCTTGAACCAGAGAGAAATCACCCTACGTTGTGTGCCAAAATGAGTCTCTTGGTTCGTATTCCAACCTCTTTAAGTAATGAAGTTCATAGGCATATGAGGGTTGTCTATTGTCAGTATCAATGAATGGGATTGCAGGCCCAACAGAGTAGTTTGGGAAAGATTATCTGGTCTTTAGAAAATCTATGACCTGGAATTCAAGCTCTGAGATGGAATGAAGAAAGATTTATTGCACCTGTTTCGAACTTTTTAAATCTTGATAATGAATTTTTGGATGAGAGTTAGTTACATTGTCAATACTTGTTTTGCCTGTTTGGAGTTAGATAATGGATGCTGATGCATGTGTGCTGGTCTGAATTTTAGACTTTCATCTTATATCTGTGACAAATCAATGTATTTTCAATTACATATTATGCTTCCTCTTGTAGAAACAATCCCCATGACATTGTATCAGGCTGGAGGTCCAATTCATGAAAGGCTTCACTTCCATAACCAATTTAAGGGCAGAGTACCATAGAAACAGCGCCATAGAACTTTATGGATAGTGCTTGGGCACTGCACTATGCAGAAATTCTGACCTGATTTGATGGCGTTAACTTAACCTTTGCCTTAGTTATCACTAGGCTAAAACATTGGAATTGCATGAAATGCTTGTTAGCTTCTTCCCATTGAATCTGATATTTAAACAAGCTATGGTAGCTAGGCAAGAGAAGCCAAATACATTAGGCACACTTTGTCATAAAGTACAATGCAATGATCAAGATACAGCTAAATATGATGGTAAATACTGATTTGGAAGACACGTGCTTGTTATGAACTTGGACAGTTCAATCAAAGATTTGACTTTGAATTTGACTTCGGTTTCTGTAGACATAGACGGAGACCCTGATCTTAACATGACAGATTTTATTTGACATGGCCATATCACTTAGGCTTAAGTTGTCAATTCTTGATGGGGGATTCATATCATCATATTAAATTGTTTTGAAGTATCACTTAGGCTTAAGTTTTGTATGCCTGTCCTGTTTATTTCTTATGATGTTAACTAATGTGGATCTTCATTTTGCCTTTTCAGCTTGGCAGCACTCTGTTGCTGCTGTGTGCTAGAGGAGTGTTGTTTTTAGTTGTCACATCTATAAAATAATGAGTCGTCTCTGCAGTTTGGTGTGCTTGGTTCTAGCAGTCCTCTGAGGAGTGTGGGATACTGAGATCTGTCGTCTTTAATCGTTCTTGTACGCTGAATGCTGTTAATGTCTATGGACTATCATTTGGTTGGACCATGAGTCTATAAACCAAGAACATATTATGCTTTCAAACCTATAGTCCTATACGCTTTTATGTCCATCGAAAGACAATTGTAATGTAATATCCCATTTTTCTTGATGTTGCTTCCAGTCTGGGCAACCAGGCTTCGATTAGCTTCCGGGCTTTTCAACTTGTATAAAATGCTCGGAAATGATTTGACGGCTCTTGTTCTTGAAATAATTTGCAAGATTGCTAATTGGTGACAACTGCTAACCATGGCCCCAAAAAAAAAAAAAAAAGACAATTGCCAAAACCAACCCTACAAGTTACTATCTACAGAGTGTTCAGAGTTAAAATTAAAAATGGCTCGTTTTTATAGATTTAAGTTTAAAACATCACTTCTTTTTGCCTATTTCCGGCATGCTTTAGTGGGAGAAAGCAAGTGAGAGAAAGAGAGTGTGCACGACGGTGACATGTCTGCGGCAGGAACCAAATCAACGGAAAGTCGAACAAAGTCACAAGAAGATGACATTTTGGGTCGTAACATTAAGAAGATGGAACAACAAGAAGGATTGGTTGAAGATTTTACTATGGATGAAGAGATTGGGGCAAAAGAACAGGAACCATCCAAAGTGGACCATATGGAAACACAGTCGGTGAAAGCGAATACTCAGAGCAGTAAACCCCAGGAACAAAAGGAGGACAGGAAGCCCATCAACAGTCAAATATCCTATAAAGCCAAACAGTTAGGGTCTGAAGAAAAAGCATTTGACGAAAGTTTAGAGGCCCAGACGCTCGAATGGTTGAAAGAAGAAGAAGAAATATTATCCATTCTTTCAGAAGACCAACTGCTGGATTCCATTCCCAAATTGGAAATGCCAGATGAGCGCCTCAAGGAATTATGCAGACCGTGGAAGGATTCGTTCATTATTACTCTTCTGGGCAGAAACACAAACTTGGATATGATGAAGGATCGTATTTTCTGGATGCTTAAATCAAGTAACTTCGAGATTATTGACTTCCCAAACAATTACCTCACATTCAGGTATGTGGATAAAAGCTTATGTAGAAGGCTTCTTTTCGAGGGTCCATGGTTGATTTAAGGTCATTATCTTGCTGTTTAAGGGTCTGTTTGATGTGAGGGATTGGGAGGGAAGGGAAAATTTTTATAAATTGAATTTTAAAAGATTAAAGTAGTGGGGTAATAAAATTTTAATAAAGAGAATATATAAAATAAAAGAGTAAGAAAAATTAATTAAAAATTTTTAAGCTCACTTCTCTAATTTTTTTAAATTCAACTCAAAAAAATTTTACCTTTATCCACTTTCCCTACCCTTCCCCTCATACCAAACAAGCCTCAAAGGTGGAGTACAAATTTTAACCCATTCTACAACAACATTCGAAAGGTAGCTATAGGGGTTCGTATACCTACTTTACCCATGTATTGCTACTCGGAGGACTTTCTAATGGAATTGGGGAACTTAATCGAAAGAGCCTTGAAAGTGGATTTGAACACTCTGGCTCAATGTGAAGAGAAGGGGGCAGCAGTTGAACGGGGCAAATTTGCAAGAGTAAGCGTAGAGGTAAATCTAAATAAACAATTGCGTTTTGCATTGAGGAAGAGATTTTTTCCTATTCAATATGAAGGACTAGAGGTGATATGCTTCTAAGTGTGGAAGATATGGTCACAAGGCTAAGAGTTGCCCCATAAATGCCAAGAATGTACCAAAGGCATCGGAGTCTACTTCATCAGAAAAAACAGAGACAACTTCGGTTGAAGTATCGGAAAAACACTCCTTGTTCAGTGTTCTTGGGGCTTCGAGTACAGAGGAATATGGTTCTTAGATGCAGGCATAAAAAACCTTTAGACAAAGACCAGTCAAGGCTGACAAAGAAGGAAAAACGCAGAGTGAACCACCGGGTGGAACCAAACAAGGACCAAAAGAGCAAAAAGGTGGGATGGGATCGAGGTTTGGCGTTCTCTTTGAATCTGAGCCGTTTGACATTCCTGCTGACACAAGTAAGGCTAACATGTCGAAGGAATCGATAAAAGAATGGAGGAGAAAGGCTACTCATAACATGCACCAGAAAGAATAGGGCCGTTTAGATAATGCTGAGAAAAAGAAGGGAACAATACAAATGGAAACAGGAGAGAGCAGCAGGTCGTATGAAAAGAGAAAGGAGGAAACGAGTGGTGTGCAAAATGGAAAAAGGAGACCAACGGAAGTTGGCGCAGATGGGTAGGCATCTGCGCCACACCAATCCGTTCCTAGGTTCGATCCCAGGAAACGGAAGGTGTAGAGAATTTCCGTTGGGAGCTCTCTCCCCTGGGGCACCTCAAAAGAGGTGAATTCCTGTCGGGCCTATCAGATTGGGGGCGTCAGGACTAGTCGGTTGTCGGGAGCCCATGTCAGTAAATCCGGCGTTGGCCTTTAGGTTAACGCCGGATACCTGGAAGGTAGGTGCACCGAAGGCCAAAATGGTCCATTGCATAAACCATCCAAAAAAAAGTGGAAAAAGGAGGAGGAGGTGGAGCGGACAAAGTGAGGAAGAGTAGGGATGAGTCGTCTAGTAACCTTAATGTGATGGATATAGGCTCAAGCCAAACAAACGCACCTGAAAGAGATGTTTTGAAAAAAGAAAATTGTGGGCAAAAAGAGGAACTCAATAACTAGGCCTAAGTTGCTGTCTCCATTAATGAAGAGGAAGCAAGCTGAATGAACCCATCAAGTACTGTTTGAATCTTTAATTAAAAGTTGGGTCCAAAATATTGAGACAAATACCCAGGACTTATTTAGACTCAGGGAAAACATGAGAAACACAACCAAAAGGCAAAAAACAATGCACAATGATGAGGAAATCCCAATAATAAAAAATCGTAATGTCCTAAATTTTGATTAAAAACTAATGACATTTTTTAGAATGGTTTTATGAATTAAAGTTGATTTGAGATTCGGATTAATTATTGGAAATACCCAACACCCTGTATTTTAGCATAAAATGAGGGAAGGACGTATGGAATAGAGAAAGAAATGAGAAAATATATTATGTGTTAATTTAGTAAAAATTTCCATGATCAAGGGAAAAATCGAAGAATGGAAAATTATCGGGCCAATTAGGTAGTGATTAATTGAGAAATTAATTACTAACTAAGAGAAATAAGAAGAGTAACTAAATGACTAATAGAGTGGTTAGAGTAACTAACTATTTACTTACTTTATGAGAACCACTGAGATTAAGACACTTGGCAAGTTGGGATGAAGAGAGAGTGTGGAGAAAAGTCAAATAGGCATTGTTTAATCATATTTCTCTCTCTCTCTCCCCCTCCCTCCATTTCAGCTGAAGAGTATGGGCAAGGGAAGAGCCCATCATTTCATCTTCTTCACTCTCATTTCTCTCTCTCTTGTCCTCCATTTTCGTCAGCCATGTTTGAAGAGGAAAGAAGAAGAAGCTTATGAAAAGATGAGCATTTTGACCCTTAAGATGAGCTCAAATGCAAAAACTCCCTTCTTCAATCTTGTTCCTTGTGTTGAGGGCTTTATTTATATAGTTTTAGATTTTCCATTAGTGGTGTTTTGAGCTCATAAGGAAATCTAGAGGTTGGAGAACTAAGGAACACCTTTGAGAAAGTTGTTGAGATGAGTAAGATGAATACTTTGATATGAGCTTTGTGGCCATTTGATTTAGTCTTGAAATTTTGGAATTTTTGCTTTATTTTTGAAAATTAGGGTTATTGTGTGTTTGGCATGTTGTTGTCAAGGAATTGATGTCTTGAGATGTGTTTTGGATTGATAGAAGTAAATTGAAATAATTGAGGGTTGGGTTTGGCAATTTGTGTTTGGTTTTGTATATTGGTCAAAACAGGACATGTTGATAGGTTGTGATTTTGGTTATTTTGAGGTTTTCATTGTGTTCCTTGTGAAAAATTGTGTGGGAGTAGTGTTGGATGTGAATTTTGAACCATTGGGAACTTAGTTTTAAAAGTTGCAAGTTTTGGTTAATGAAAAACTCCATACTGGTAGTTATTGTACATGGACGTTTTGAAATAGCAAATGGTGTCAAAAAATTCTGAAATTCTCCAGTCTTGTAATAGACATTTCAAACTTTCTACATAAAGTTTGTGTCATTTTGATGTGTATGCTAAAAGTTATGCATTTCCAAAGTTTGATGTTAAATCTAGGATCAAATCTGGAACAACAAGGAGATTGGTGCAATTCTGTATGTTAGAGGTTATAGATATCAATGATTCATATTTTTCCTGTAAAGAGGATTTAAAAAGATTTAATTAGGACTTGTGATCACCTCATTTGATTTTTCTATAATTAGTTATGATTTTTGGAAGTTTAGCCCAGAAACTGAAATTTTTCTTGGCCGCCAAATGCTTCTGACCTGCTTTTGGCTGTAGCCTGAAGACTCTCAGACTTGATTTTGGCAGCAGTAAAAGTCCTTGGCCACAGCCCAAAAGTTTCTGACCTATTTTTTGCCGCATCCAAAGATTCTTGGCTGCGGCCAATATCTAAAAATTAGAACTTTTTCCTATCGTAAGGTGATCTTTAAGATAGTACTTCCCAATCCTTTAGGACTTTTATTAGAGACATTTATAACTACTTAAGGGACATTAACGATAACCAAATCTAAGTGTTGTGAAGTTATTTGAGTATTGAAATAGAGAATAACACTTCATCCTCATTATGAATAATAGGACTCGATATTTGCCCTGCTTGCGAGAGACCGGTGCTAAAGCACGCACGGAAAGACCAAGGTAGTGACTTTTCTCTCATATTGTGTATGATGCTTGGTATGCATGACTTATCATTGTGTTGTTATGAAATGCATCTTATGAAACTTGGATATTGTAAAATTTGTGGGCGTGATGCCGTTGTGAAATGTGTCGTAGTGCATTGCAATGTGAGCACTTCAGTATGATCAGTCGTAGGGGGTGATGCTTATCATACCTACCCTTGCCATTGTAACTGTTGTTGTAATTGTCGTGGTTGTGTTGTGGAATTGTGAATTCCTACTTTGTGAAACATGTCAGTGTGGCTATGTATTGTGAAATGTTTTATATGGAACTTAACTGTGGTGAGATATATAGATGTGAAACATGTGGTTGTGCAATACAGCGTGAGGAGACGTAAGGATAATGTATATCACACATGTCCCTACCACTGTAACTGCCATTGTAAGTACTGTGTGATGTGTTATGATCTGCTTACATGCTTTGTGGTTGTACATACTATGAGTGATTTGTTACTATGGGGATTCCTTAGAATCTCATTCTCCCATAAAAATAATTCTTAGACAAGGCCGGTAGTTCTAAAAAGAAATAAGTGACGAAGAGTGGATAAAGCTCCAAGCTTGGAGTTTTATTTTTGGAAAATTTGGTTATTATACTTTTTGATTTGGAGAAATGTTGGGAATTATGTATATGTAGGAGTTATTGAATAGTATTGTGTAATCCCCTAGAATGGGAAACTAATTATGGGCATTTGTGCCTTGTAAACCCTTTGGTTGATTAATAGAACCCGAGTGTGTCGGGAATTTTTACTGTGCTATGATATTTATAAATGGAATCGAAATGTACAAGCCAATTGTGTATTTGAAATGTGAATATGAGACCATTGTTGAACGAGTTTTATAAAAGTTTTTGCAAACCCTGTTTTAGAAAAAGAAAGTTTTAATAAGTTTTAATTTATCCTATGGTCTCTA
Source organism: Inga oerstediana (assembly GCA_963210345.1). Classification (NCBI taxonomy): domain Eukaryota; kingdom Viridiplantae; phylum Streptophyta; class Magnoliopsida; order Fabales; family Fabaceae; genus Inga; species Inga oerstediana. The sequence goes on from OY723401.1 coordinate 6,595,014, forward strand.
ATTCAACATAATTAGGTATCCTAAACGTAAATCTTGACCTTAGTTGAAAGGGGATTACAAAAATCCTCCATTAATACAAACTCGCTAGCCTCCTATTTCTGAGGAAGAGATAATGGATTAGCCACGAGAACTACTAGATCATTCTTACCCTTTAGATACCAAGAAGAATGATGGATTGGAGAAGGACGGTTTGGGAGCTAGAGATATGTGGTTTGATCTGAATGATAAAGTTGAGGCTGGGATGTTGATAGAGTAGTTTGTTATCCATACATTAAATATGTCTCAACAAGTTTTCCCTCCTTATCTCAGTTTTTATGGTTATGAATATTATTTCCTGGAACTGTAGGGGGCTGCCTCCAAAACATTCCCAAGTCATGTTAGAGATTTGTTGCAACAAAGAAATGTAAATATCTTGATTCTGGTTAAGCCTTGTGTCAGTGGTGCAAGGGCTGAAAGTATAATTAGGAAGTTGGGCTCTGATACTTGGATAAGAGTTGAAGCTACTGGTTATGTAAGAGGTATTTGGGTTCTCTGGAATGAAGGGGATGTGTTGATTAATTATATATCCTCTACTACTCAACTCCTGCACATTAAAACAATTAGAAAAAAGGATAATTGCTCTTTCTTAATCTCTTGTGTGTATGTGGAACCCTTTTATATTAAAAGAAGGGGGCTTTGGGCAGAATTAATTCCCCTTAACTCAAACATTTATGAACCTTGGTTGGTGGTTGGTGACTTTAATGCTTATCTCTCAGCTAAAGACAAATGTGGTAGCTCCCATTCGAATTATGCATAAACAAGAAATTTTTCTGAGTGTATCATTCACTCAGGATTGCTAGAAAATGATTCCGTGGGTGAGAAGTATACTTGGGAGAGCAATTTCCTTAAAGAGAAAGTTGATTGGGCCTTTTGCAATGATATATGGTCTCGGTTTTTCCCACCAGCTAAGGTACACTACTTGTGTAAGTTTGGATTGAATCATAGACCCTTGTTGGTCGATTATGACCCATTTATAAATATCAAAAGAGGTAAGCCCCTGTGTCGATGTCAAGTAGCCTAGTTATTGGAAGAAGGGTTCATAAATGTTGTCAAGAATAACTAGAATCAGACAAATTGAAATGAAAAATCAAATGTTTTACCAAACAAGTGAAAGAGTGGAATAGAAAGACAATTGGGTACATTCCTGCTAAGAAGAAAGCCTTATTGAGAAGGATTGAAGACGTTAAGAGGATAATAGCTAGAAGGGACAATAACTACTTGTTGCAGATAGAAAATGAATTATGGAAGGAATACAACAAAGTTTTAGCCAAAGGAGAGCTCATGTGGCTTCAGAAATCCAGATTTAATTGGCTAAAATGGGGTGACAATAATAGTAAGTGCTTTCAGAATGCAATAGTTATAATAAGAAGGAACAAAATAAATGGGCTAGAGATCCATAGGGTGAGTGGGTATTTGATCAAAGGGAGCTAAAAGGTATAGACCTCAAGCACTACTAGATGTTATTCTAGAGTGAACTATAATCTCCTAGGCCTCTACACACCACAACTAGAATTCCATTAATGAGTGAAGTCGATAAGGCATTACTCTCGGAGCAAGTTACAAATGAAGAAATAAAAGCAGTAACATGTGATCTTGGGGGCTTCAAAGCTTTGAGACTTGTTGGCATTCAAGCTGTTTTCTATCAGGAGTACTGAGGTATTATTGGTGATTCAATTTGTAGGTTAGTGAAGGACATCTTCAAAGACCTTAGACACATAAGGAACCTCAACAGTACAAATTTTGTCTTGATTCCTAAACAGGAGTGTCCTGAGACCATGAAAGACTTTAGGTCTCTTTGCAACGTCAACTATATGATTGTCATGAAGATTATCAGTAGAAGGCTAAAAGAGATCAAGGCTAAAATTGTGGGTGGACATCAATGGAGCTTCATCACGGGAAGGCAGAATAGTGATAACATTATTATTGCCCAGGAAGTAATACACTCAATGAGAAGTAAATAAGGTAGAGATGGGTGGCTAGCGGTGAAAGCTGACCTAAAAAAAGTATACGACTGTCTGGAATGGTTCTTCATCTATGACACCCTAAGGGAGGTTGGCATTGATGAGAAGATTTGTTCAGTGATCATGGCATGCATTATGACCCCATCATTCCACGTTCTTTGGAATGGGGAACCTATAGGGCAGTTCCATGCATCTAGAAGCATTAGACAAGGGGATCATATCTCTCTATATATCTTCACTCTATGCATAGAGAGACTGAACAACTTAATTCAGGATGCAGTTGATGCGGGTATGTGGGCTCCCATTTCTATTATAAGTTTAAGAATATCAGCTACTATACTATGTCGAGTCCCAACTATATGGTGCCTCCTTGAAGAATTTCATGGTCCATAATAAGTCATTTGATAGGTCATTAATATTAAATTCTTCCAAATATTATCCTTATTATAATCTACTTGGAAAAGACTTCAAAACAAATATAAAATTTTTCTATGTACTCTGAAATATGAGTACTTTTATTTTAAGATACTTTTTTAACCTTAAAGATAAATTAAACTTGATGAGTTAACAATTATCTTTAATTCTAGTGAGATGGGATAGTCAATGTGACTTATAATATAAAAGGAAAGGTGCATCTCTCTTTAAAAATGAAGTTAATTAACTTTACTCTGGTACTGTGTTGAAGATGAAAAAAAAGTAGTAATAGACAAGTGTTTGTTAAAAATAGACTCCCCTTTTGATCTTTACCAATCAATTCAATCATTCCTTAAAATTCCTCTAACGTGGAAATAGTGTCCACTAGTGGAAGTGGGCCATTCCCTTCCCCGAAGGATCTCTACCTCCCTATGTGACGGTGGATCACCCTTCATACCCACTTTGGAGACTCCTTCATTTTCCAACTTCCAATCATAAATTAATATCATACCCAATACTAGCAAAATGTGATATTATTTTTGCTGTCAAAGCGGTTGTGACCACATGTGGGTGATGGATATGTACTGGTTAACAATAAAGTTATTTCAATCACGCATAACCATGAGCTACCCATCATATGCATGTGGTTAAAGTTGTTCATTCATTTATATATGACCACGTGGGACTTGTGGGTATCTCATGGGTAAGATTCAATTATTACTTTGTTATGTTAGGAGGAAACAAGGGTAAGATTCAATTATTACTCTGTTACGTGCCTATCACCTGCTTCTAGTTAAATTCACTTCCTCACAACTCAATTTTAGTTGTTAACCAGATGCATGTGATGAGTACGTTATGGTTAGTAGCGATTTCAAATTTTATCTCTCAACCCTGATGTATCCATCATTTGAATCTGGTCAAATCCACTTGTTCCGAAGACAATGTCACATGTTTAACCACATGCACCTGATGTGTCAATTGTATTTAAGAGAAATTGTCAAATTACTTCGCCTAATGATCATGTACACTCAACTTATATATGGTGAAACTCGTCGTCAATAGCTCCTTCCTCTGCCACGTTCCCGCCGATGTTCACTTTTAGATGCCTGTCGGATGATCATGAACGATGCCTTATTTTATTGTTTCCCTTTGGCCAGGCAACAATGCTTTGCGTGTTTCTCATGGGCCTTTAAATAGACCGAGGCAAAAATGTCATTAAGCTCATTTTCTTCCTACCAAACATAAATTTTTCTATCAACAGTTTTTTTTCTAGTGTGTATATAACAATTTTGTAGTAAAATATTTTTCATTCCCTTCCCTTCTTTTCCTTTCCATTTCTTTCTTTCCCAACCTATTATTTGATTCAAATGGGCTCTAAGAGATGGTAAGGAGTATTGATGATTTTTTTTTTTTATTAAAAGAAAAACAATCAATAATTGATTAATTGCTCATGAATTGACAAGATATCATAAATAAAACTCCTTGATAGCAAAATATTTTTCATTTGTTTGAGTTGGCGTTTGAGAAATATATTTATATAAGTTGAAATAAAACTCACCTTACATATTTCCTTTATATACCATAAATTATATTATAAAAATAATTTTTACCGCTAACACAAACAGTCACAAAAACTGTTTGCGTGCGCAGCTTTAGACTTGTGAGACTCGTACCCCTTTACTATTGGGAAATTTGACCTTTTAAAAAACTAGGCCAACCTCTTTGTTTAACAAACCCCCCACATGATTGATTTTTTAACCTCCACTATTTCGCTGCCTTGTACTTAACGCTATCCCTCTAAAAAAAAGCTTCCAACTCCTGACACCCAGAAAGCTCCTTTCCCCTTGATTTTGATTCCTATATTTAGTTTATTAGTTGAAAAAGGGCTCACCCAGTGATTCTGATGCCCTGACAAATTTTGTCTCGAACTCTGAACATTTCAGCCCAAAAACCTAAGGCTGCTATAAACAAGCGGCGAAACCTGAAGTGTTTTGTATTCAAATGATCCACTTGTGCATAGGTTTAACCAAGAACCAGGAAGACCATGTACTCTTATGGGGAAAAATATAAAAAAAAATATCATTTGAATTTTAAAATCTTAAATTGATTTTATTGATTATAAGAATAATAAGATTGATAAAAATAGTGCAATTTATACTACAAATTTTATCCTATATTTAGGACCGGAGGTAGTATTTTTTTATTTTTTTCCTCAAAAAACAAAAACAGAAGCTATCACTAGCGAAAGTAGCGATCATCTTTATTTTTTCATATTGCCTCTTCAAACTTCAATGATTAATCAGAATTGCGGCAATGTGAGAGTACATGACGACTTGAACCATTACAATGTTATCCAACCGCTAGAGCGAGTAGATGCTATAAAGTATAAACACAACTTTGCGTCCCGAACTTGGAAAATGATTCCCAATTATTCACCTATATATAAAACATCAATACCGAGAGATAAGTGAAAGAAAGAAGGCCTTTTTATATTATATCCTGACAGGTGTGTAAACACTAAACAGATTAAAAGGTAAGGATTTGTTTATGATTAGTGTGAATTGACCGATAATTCTATCTTTGACATGGAGAGACCCGCATATGGGGTACGCATTCGGTATCATGACGCGTGAAATTGCAGGGTGTTCCTGCATTTATGAGGCGGATGATTAATCTGTGAAATAGAATAAGAACTCTGAAGAGTGTTCCGAGGTGGGGCAATGGAACAGGAACATGAGATGTCCCACACGCAGTGAATATTTGGGTAAGCCTCAAACCACAGTTTTAAAAATCATTTTTCGTAAATCGAGATAAAAGTCTTCTCATATATTTATTTCATAAATCATAAAAGCTACCCCAATACTATTTATAAGCAAATTTTTCCTTGATTGTGTAAAATAAATTGGTAGTTAAAAACAATAAGTGTGTAAAAAATGCAATATTTTTCCATATATGCTCCTATTTATGAAAAGAGTATAGGAGGGAGAATAAATAAAAAGTATGAGAGATAATGATATACTCCCTCTGGTCCTTATTATAAGGAATTAACTATCAATTCTCACAAACCAATAAAAATAATTAAAAACATTAAAGTTATCCTAAAATTTAAATAGTTTCCAATATTACCCGTACCAACTACACTAAACTCAAATATCCATTAATTATTATTCTCTCTCACTATCCTTATTAAATATGGGCATACATGGAAAATAAATTAAATGCTTCTTAGAAACTTGCAAGTGCCTTATAAAAAGGATAAAAAACACTTGTTAGTTGGTGCCTTATAATAAGGACAAGAGGGAGTAAGATGTGAGAAAGAATGAGTATTTGATATGATAAAATAGGAGAAAAAAAAAGCTTACATTTTCAGATAAAAAGTGAAAGTTGCTTATAAAAAGGACTAATCTTATAAGAGAGAAAATAATTTATAAATAAGACCGAAAAAATATTCTCAAAAAACTAATTCAAATACACACTGAATCTACCAAGCTAAACCTCAAGACCAACATAATGCCAAGTGGGTCTCAAGGTTTCAAATCAAAAGGGAAGGACCGAACAGGGATGAGGATTGAGGTGGACCACATAAATGGTTGTGACGATGTCATCCCTCAAGTGTCCATGAAAAAGGCCTAAGCCCACCAAAGCTCTTCAATTGCTATTTCAGACAGGGGCTCATTACCATCCCCTACACAATGAAGGAGAAGCTAGGCAAGCTTTGGGGATTTAATGACTTTGATTTGGTGGATATGCCAAATAACTACTATGCTATCATATTCATGGATGAACATAACTGGGGACAGAAGTATAAAAAGGTATTGTTTGAAGGGCCGTGGGTAGTGTTCCAACACAGTGTTCTAGTCCAGCGATGGTCACCTTATTTCGATCCGTTCCATAATCAACTGGGTCGCATAGCAACATGGATCAGGTTCCAAACATACCGCTGCACTATTACACAAAAAACCATATTTGGAGACTGGGAGATATGGTAGGAAAGACTCTGAAAATTGACATGCATACCCTGTCAAATGAAGGCGAAAACCAGCGAGTGGGAAGGGGGAAGTATGCAAGAATCTGTGTTGAAATTGACCTGCAAAAGAAGTTGATTCCAAGAGTAATCCTAGCTTCATCAATCCTTAACATTGAGTACGAAGGGCTGGATCTCATTTGCTTTGCCTGTGGTAGGTACGGCCATAAGAAAGAGATGTGCCCCTGGAGGTGCAGGCCGAATGATACAGGGGAACAGCAGGAGAAACAAAAACAATCGCCGGAGATGCCATAGAGTTCGCCGGAAGTTACTTTGCCATGGAAAGGTGAGAAGTTTGGGCCATGGATGTACGTCGGAGGGTCAAGTCGGACACGAGTTCCAAGGAAAGACTATGCCAGACGGGGACAGGAGGGCTACGGTAATCAGAATAGGATGGGCAAGAAATCAGATCTTGGAGCATCCCCCTCATGTTTCGCTGCAATATCAGATCTGGAAGAGGAAGATAGAGGCGCCGATTGTCAGATACTAGCGGTAAGGGAGCAATCTTGAGAAAATGGTGCAGTGGGAAAGGAGATTGTACTGTATGAGAGGGATATGAAGGTAAGGGATCAGGATCTTGGGTCACGGGGTAAAGGTAAAAGTAAATCAAAAAGTCAATTACAAGTGAAGGCGGCCTATGTACCGAAAGGGAAAGAGAATATGAAGCCAAAAATCAAAGTGGGCCACCTAATGCCTCATGCTATTGGGGAATCAAGTGGAACAATTGGGCCTCAGCAAGCTAGCCCAGGAACGAGAAAAGCAAAAAAAGAAGTGGGTCAAAGGACACATCGTGTGGTTAGTGGAAAGTTGGACAATGTACAAGATATTGTAGTGATAGAGCCTGGGAAACGTGGGGAAGCAGACTCAACATCTAATCGGTTGGAGCCAGACACGGAACGTAGCACTCCAAAAATACCCAACAGAAAAACAGAGTCGAGTATGGATATAACTTTGGGCTTGACGGCCAGTGATAATGCAGAGGAAGAAGGTCCTGATGAGATGCCGAATCAAACGAAGCTAACGGTTAGGAAGGCTTTTGAAAAGGCGAGAGAGCAGCTGGCAAGGAAGGAAGCTGCAACTGAGAATATCCCTCCAGATAAGTGATATCAACCATGCTTTTTATGTGTTTAATTTACATCTATTTAATGATTATATCAACATGGAATTGTCGCGGAGCGGGGGGTAAATCGTTTCCGCGAATACTTAAGGATGTGGTTAGGAAGTATAATATCCAGGTTATGGGGCTGTTGGAAACAAGAGTGAGCGGGACTAGAGCTGATCAGGTGATCCGAAGATTAGGATTCAATAGCTGGGTCAGAGTTGAAGCCACAGGGTTTGCGGGTGGTATTTGGATAATGTGGAATGACTGGGATGTTTCTGTAGAATATGTTACCTCATCCACTCAATTACTCCACTGCAGAATTACTGAAAAAGTATCTACTGAATCAACCCATATGTCATTTGTGTATGGTGAGACCACGGCAAATAAGAGAATGCAATTATGGGACTCTCTAAAGTCAGTTGCTGAGACGGTAGAGGGGGCCTGGTTAGTCCTAAGTGACTTTAATGCAGTGTTAAAATCTTCAGATAAATGTGGTGGGACTCTACCAAATTCTCGGAGCATTGCTCAGTTCCAGGAGTGTTTAGATATGTGTGGACTGATGGAATTACCTATAATAGGTGACAAATTCACTTGGGAATGGAATGGCATAAAGGAGAGATTAGACTGGGCATTTTGTAACATTGAATGGGAACTATCTCACCCTCATTTCAAAGCTGCAAATAATCTCCGGTTTAAATCGGATCATAGAGTGGTGGTGGTGACCAATTCCAATCACAATCAGGAAAGGGAAAGAACTAGTGTATTTCGATATCAAGCGGGGTGGTGTCTAGAAGATGATTTCCTTAAATTGGTTCATGATGCGTGGGAGAACAGAAACTGGTTGGAAGGAAAGAATTGTTTTGAAACAAAAGTCTTAGATTGGAACTCACAAGTAATGGGTAGCATTCCAAGGAAGAGGAAAAAGCTATTGAAAAGGCTGGAGGGCATAGACAAGACCAAACAACAACAACAATATCACCAAGGCCTAGAACGTCTTGAGAAGAGACTTTGGAAAGAATATATCAAAGTGTGTAATCAAGAGGAACTTTTATGGCTACAAAAATCCAGGTGTCAATGGCTCCAATTTGGGGATAAGAATACAAGATTCTTTCATGCGACCGCAATGACTAAGCGAAAAAGAAGTACTATTGAAGCTCTACAAGACACAGCTAGCACTTGGGTGACCGATCAAGATTCTCTACAACACATGGCTTGTGACTTCTTCAGAACTTTATACACGAAAGATCAAAATGTTCAGCCAGTGACAAGTTGGCCAGAAGCGTTCCCTCCACTAAATGAGGCTAAGTTGAATTGGCTCCAAAGAGAGGTGAATAACATAGAGATTAAGAATGCGGCTTTTGAGATGGGAGCATTTAAGGCTCCGGGTCCTGACGGCCTACAGCCTCATTTCTTCTAGACGCAATGGGAGGTGATAGGAGCTAAAGTATGTGAACTGATTCATAGGGTGTTCCAATTTCCATATTTAGTCAAAGATGTAAATCAGACAAATGTGGTATTGATCCCAAAAGTTGAACACCCAAGCTCGATAAAGGACTTTAGACCTATCTCACTATGTAATGTCAGTTTTAAAATCATTACTAAAGTGCTTTCAAACAGATTGAGAAGTGTTATGGATTACCTTATCCAACCAAACCAATGTAGCTTCATAAGTGGATGACAAGGGAGTGATAATGTGATTCTAGCACAAGAAGCAATTCATACCATGCGTACAAAAACTGGGAGAAGAGGCTACGTAGCTCTGAAGGTAGACATGGAGAAAGCATAAGATCGACTTGACTGGGGGTTCATTGATTTCAATTTACGCAGTCTAGGACTGAGTAACCACTTTGTTCAACTAATCATGCAATGTGTGACTTTGACGTCTATGAAGGTAGCATGGAATGGTAAGTTGTCTGAAGAGTTCAACCCATCTAGAGGAGTTCGGCAAGGGGATCCTCTGAGCCCATATCTGTTCATCATTTGCATGGAAAGGCTAGGACAACTGATTTCGAAGGCAGTGGAAGAGAAACTCTGGAAACCACTGATGTTAAGTAGAAGAGGGCCAATGTTATCTCACCTATTTTTTGCGGATGACTTATTTTTGTTCTGCGAAGCTTCCCAAGACCAGTTGGAGAGGATTAGAGACATGATGGCATTTTTCTGTAGTGTTTCGAGACATAGAATCAATCTTCAGAAGACGAAAATGTTTGTCTCTCGTAATGTTCATTTTAACAGGGCACATGAATTCAGTAGGATGCTTAACATAAGTCTCACGTGTGATCTGGGCAAATACCTTGGGGTTCCGTTACTTCATAAACGAGCTACACGACAAACCTTTGCCCCTTTAGTGCAACGGGTCCAGGAAAGATTATCGGGTTGGAAGGGACGTTTCCTAAACATGGCAGGTAGAACAGTAATAATAAAGTCAGTCTTGTCTACTCTTCCATATTATCATATGCAAACCCTTCTTATTCCCAAGAACATCATCAATGATATTGATAGAATGAGCAGAGGCTTCTTCTGGAATCAGGGGCAGAATAGCCGGAAACTACATCTGGTTGCATGGGATCAAATTAAAAATGAAAAAGACACCGGCGATCTGGGCATCAAGGATCTCTTATGTCAGAATATGGCTTTCGTAATGAAACTGTGTTGGGGGCTTGTTTGCAAACCGGATGCACTCTGGGTTAGATGCCTAAGATACAAGTATAAATGTAGGGATGGAATGCTACCAATTGTGAGGAAAAAATCAAAGCAATCAGCCATTTGGGGGAGCATTACAAAGGTCTGGGATAGTTTCTGTAACGGGTTAGGTAAGAAACTGCGGGATGGTGACACGACAAAAGCTTGGTGGGATCAGTGGACCCCCATACATGGTCCCTTGATGCAGTTTGTGGAAAAAAATCATCAATTCATTCAACCAGAGGCCACAGTGAAACAATTTGTGAACACGGATGGCACCTGGAATGTAGAGAAGTGGAAGATGTATCTGCCAGATTGGGTAGTGGAGAAGATATTGCGGGTGAATCCACCTTCCTTGACTGGAATGGACACGTACTACTGGAGACAATCATCAGATGGAAATTTCAGTGTTGGTTCAGCTTACAAAATGGTGTCAGATCAACAAAGGCACTTGAGAGATCCAAGGTGGAACAATCTATGGAAGTGGCCAATACCGGAGAAAGTAAAGTATTTCATGTGGCAAGTGTTCCATGAGAGAATCCCAACAAACTTAATGAGAGTGCAGAGGAATATTAGTGAGAATAAAGAGTGTCCTTTTGAGTGCCAAAGTGAGGAATCAATTTTACACACTTTGAGAGACTGTGAGAGTGCAAACAGTTTGTGGCTAGCCTTAATTAACCCCTTATACTATAGTAATTTCTTTTCTAGTGATTTGCAGGGATGGCTTCGTTGGAACGAGACACACTCACCAGGTGGGCTGAAAGTTAAAAAGTGGCCATGGCTGAGAGTGTTCGGGACAGTCTGCTGGACCATATGGAGGAATAGGTGTCAAAGAGCATTTGAAGGAAACTGTGTTTCTACTTAAGGGTTGCTACACAGATGCTTATATCAGCTTATGGAAGAGGTGGAAAATGGAAAGCTGCAACATCAACTCTTTAAGTTCCCAGACAAACCGGAGGAGAGATGGAGCAAGCCGCCAATGGACTACGTTAGGGTCGACATGGATGGAGCTCGAACTTGTCAAGGATTAGCGGGATGTGGGGGTCTGATTCGTGACAGCAGCGGTAACTGGATCATGGGTTTTCAGAGAAAATTAGGTTGTATACCAATAGCTGTGGCAGAACTTAAAGCCATTGAAACGGGAGTACATGTCTGCCGTGAGATGGGCTTTAGGAAAGTTAAGCTTTACTCTGACTCGATGGAGGCGATTCAAATGCTATCTACGTTTAGCAGTCCTGTTCATCCGTATAGGGAAGAGATAGAGGAAGTTCGAGATTGGGTAATCTCTTGCAGAGACCTGGTGATCGTTCATGCCAAGAGGGAAACTTTGGGTTGTGCTGATATACTAGCAAAAAGAGCACTGAGCATGGATACAGATTGGTGCTATATGGGTGAGGCACCTGATTATTGCGAACAGCAGCTAGTACGCGACACTGGCTAACTCGGTGATGCTTGTTTTCTGTTTTTTGGTCTGTATGAGTGATATATACGCTGTAAAGACCCTTTACCAAGAGTAAATCTTGTCATTTTAATTCAAAAAAAAAAAAAAAGAAGTCAAGGACTTAATCTATCTAAATTGGGATTTAGAGATTCTTCACTCGCACAGAGAAACCCTTGCATGCGCTGATCTTTTGGCAAAATCGGCTCTCGACTCGAACGATGACCTATCTCTATTGCAGCTCCCCCCAGGTTATTGTTCGCTCCAAATGTTAGCTGACTTAAGCTAAGATTTGGTTCTTAGTGTTTGATGTATTTAGGTTCATATATGGGTCAATCTTTACTCTCAAGAGAACGTTGCTCTTGTCATTATAACTAAAAAAAAAACGAGTTTTATACCAAATACTTACAAAAATTATAACAAGTGTATTCCAATAGCATAGCATAGGCGTGAAAGTTAGAACATCGTTATTATAAGTAAACCTGTGATATTACAAGTGGTTCAGAATAGGCAATCCAATGAAATGCATAGGTCCGACATAGTTGAGTGATTCAATTAGGCGATCCTTGGGATGATGGAAAGGTTCCGGTCAAGGGGCCATTTCAGGCAGCGGGGCCTATGCTTCGGAAAAGGGAAACAGATATCTCTCAGTAGTAACAGTCATATGGAAGTGGGCCAGACAAATTCCAGTTCAAACCAAAAATCAAAGTTCCCTCCACAATTGTCTAACATAATTCCCGCTCCTTCCCCATTCTCGGCCCACGAAAGGCCAAGAAAAGGAACTTCCCTAATCAAGCACGCAATTGCTTATACGAATAACAAATTTTTAACATGTCCAGAAACATGTATTTCTACGCCCAAAGTAAAGAAAATCAATCACAGTAAAAACTACTTTCCATTCCTCAACTCCCCTAGTTTAAAACTAAGAAGAGCCTGAGTCTGATTGATCCAACACAACTAGCATCATGCGCATCCAACACAATATAGCCTAGTTTGCACGTTTGCTCCAAACAATTACACGTCCATTCCTAGTGTAAACCCCGGTAACAAAACTCAGCTAATGTAAAATAAAACTCACTTCACCACAACAGCATCACTCCCAAGGTAGGTTTGGTGTAAGCTGGGTGGCCTGTGTGGCGCCCACCTCAAGTGTTATATTGACTATTGAGGGTATCGTGCACGAGTTATTCACCCTGCTATGTCGAGGGTTTTCTTCCCACTTAATAAATTATTAATGCACTAAATGAGCCAGTTCCCCTCTCTCAAACTTCAACCTTTTTGAAGAGAGAACGCTCACTGAGTTGCGATACCACACTTGTCAAGAACTTCGTTATATATATGGCCAACAAGTATTGTGGACTTCCACATGCAAGTTAATGCAAATCTGTTAAAGGCATCACTTCCTTATTTTCAATCAGCCCGAGGTTATATGCAGAATTAAACGCATGACCTCCCACTTATAAAGAAGCTCTCATGCTACTAGACTACAAGATCACTGGTAAAGGGCGTCACTTCTGCCCACGCTTGTTGGACTGACCGATCCAGTTGTTTTCTTTGCAAATCCAGAGTTCATATTTCATATCTGGAACAAAATGTTTTCTCGTTGCTACATCAACCAATTATTAACAATTTTGGGTTTAACATAAGATTTACAGAGTATGTAATTTACAGAGTATGTAGAACCACAGTTGATTACTCCACCATGTCAGCAGAAGAACTGTAACAAGACTGAAAGCAGTGACGTTGGTATCAGTTTAAAAGAACCCTTTTGAATCCTGACAAAATGAGGGGCAGTAGTAGTCCAATACGGATTTCAGGCCACTAAGTATTGCGGAAGATAATCAGACACAAATTAGTTCATCCAGCAAAGAATGTAGGCAACGATGTAAACAGTTTTCTAAGAAACATTTTTTCCCACATTGCTCAACATTTTCTTTAAAGAGGAAACCATTCTGCAGAAAATTTAGCCACGAGAAGAGTAACCTGTGCCAAGTAGAGAAAATAACTGCCTGCAAAGTATCATCATAAAGCATTAAAAACTAACGTTGATAGTCCACGTAGGATCTTGCACTAGTGATAGATACACGTCAGCCTTATTAAAGCTAAAAATATCAGATGACTGATTTGTGCAAGGAAAACATTCTATGGTATGTTGGAAAGAAATCACAAACTTCATAGCATACAACCATGCCTCAAATGACACATCGCATTTATTCACACAGTATAACTATGCTTTCAGGGAAAACATATTTGTCACATCCAATCCCAAATGACCAAGAATTAAGTACCTTGCACAACCTCACTTCCTTTTATGCAACAAAAGAATTTTTCCAGCGTCTTCAATCCAAATAATGTTTTGACCAATTAAACATGTGCTGTCAAGAGTTCATGATGGGCTGAAGGAAGGTCAATGGACATTGTTTAGTTACACTATAAAATCCGAACACAGCCTAATATCAGCTCTTAATAACTCCACAAAGGTACAAACTAGAGACAGTTATCAATAGATTTTAATGAGAGTGAAGATGGAAAACTATGAACATACAAATGGACAGAGCCATGGTGAAGGAACGATGTCAAACAATTCTGTTAGGCTCACAGAAACATGCAAGAAAATCGTGAAGGGGGAAACAATTCCGTAAGCTCAAATAAACATACAAGAACAAAATAATGGAGTTAGAGTCACTGGTGATGGATTTTTCTTCAGAGAAAAGACATGAATGGCAATATTCACTGTCTACAACAATCTCTAAAACACCAGGAATTACTAACCTCAATCCTTCGCCTGAAAAGGTTATCGTTTCATCTCAATTCTCAAGTATTTAGTCACTCGGGAATAATGTTGGCTAATAGCTCAGTCCTTGTTATGTTATGCATACAATGACAGCAATATTTGGTGAATAGTCCAATATACTTCAGCCTACACTGGAAAGATTCACCAAGAACTCAATTGCTATGTCCGATAGCAATTTCTTGACAATTGGGAAACTTAAAAGTGAAAAGTCAATAACCTCAAACCATCATATCAGTAAAGTTATCCAGTAAGAAAGCAACTGTCGATGACTATCAACCACGTATAAACCGATATAATGGAGCGAACTGTCATGGTGCGGAAAAGAAAGTGTATGAGTTAATTGATTGGAGTAGAAATGTCAAGATGAAATTTACATCACCGCATTGTTTCCAAAGCAGAAAGTTCTAACGATCTACAACATAGCTATGCCAATACCTAATTCTATGAATTCCTACTGACCTTCCAGGCTTATGTATCGCTATCGTCACTGTCATCATCATCATCATTCCCCAGATCATTAGCAATGTACTCTCCGGGATGAATTGTCCGCCTCCGAGTCCTTGAAGGAAGAATGTTATTCAAGTCCACCTCTGCAAGTGGGTCATCCGACAGATCACTGTCACCATCCGAAACAATCCCATCGTCACTGGAATCGTCGTCGTCGTCGCTGTCCTCCTCATCCTCGTCGTCTTCTTCCATCAATTTCCCTTTGCCCTTGTCAGCTGTCATGATCCCTTTTCCCTTTCGGTCCACCACAACTTCTCCATTGGATTCCTCACCATCGTCGTCTTCATCTGCATCCCCATCATCCTCAGCGCCGCCGTGATCAAAATTACCGCCCTCATCGCCCCCGTCCTCTGCGATCACATCGGACTCAACTTTTTCTACTTTCTCGTAGGTAACAGAAGAACAATTGCTACTAAGAACATCAACATTGTCATTCGAGATTAAAGAAGCCTCACGGTGTTTCGCTCCATCTGATGGGGCCAATGACTTATCGTCCACGGTTTCGAGCTTTTGAGCTTTGTCCTGATGACCGAGAGAATCTTCTCCGTTTGCATCAAGCTTACGCTTCGTGGGGAATGTTGGCTCGTCCAGGCTCTTGGTTTCGGCCATGAATTTGGGTAGTGAAGGAAAGACGGTAGCGGTGAGGAGTGAGGACTTTAGATGGGGCAAATTAGGGTTTAGCGGGAGAGGAATGCGGTCTCAGCACTACCGCAAGGAAGAGACTCCCGTCATGACTTGGCTTCGAATTAGTGACGCAAGCGTGGACCCTTCGTATTGACGTAATCTTTTCTAGTGCCTGACTGGTGAAGATTATATTAATGACAGGCCATAACCTTGCTTAAATTTGGCCAAAAAAAAAAAAACTTGACCTTAAAACACGGGTCAAAAAAATTGGGCCAGAAAACATAAGCTTCTTTAAAGTATAACAACTACCCCCTTTTGTCCAAAAAAAACAACTACCCCCTCCTATTATTAATAATGGGAGTTAGTCCAAGTGGTAAACAATTTGGTTTCGCTTAAGTAAGGTCTTGGATTCGAGCCTTGTGTATGCAGAAAATTCCCATTGGAAGACTCTTCCACCATAGTCAGGTGCGCGATGCGGGTTGGATCCGGATGTAGTCGGGGCAAAACTCCGGTGAACTGGGTGGACAAAAAAAAAAACTACCCCCTCCTGTTGTACCCAAAAAAAAAAATACCCCTCCTATCCTTTTTATAAGTAATTTTCTTTTTATGGGTTAGTCCTTTTTATAAGTAACTTTCTCCTTGTGTCTCAAAATTCAAACAGCTTTTTCCTTTTCTATCTCTATCAAATACACATTTTTATATTAATTACCCCCCATTCACAACTAGTTCTCTTTCATTTACTTATTTGTTACAAATTCTCTCTTATATTTTATATTTATACTTTTTCATATTTGTTACACATTCTCCCACCTATGCTCTTTTCATAAATATGGGCATATTTGGAAGAAATATGGCATTTTTGACATATTTATTATTTTTAACTCATCTTTACCGTCAGTTCGTTTTGCGTAATAAGAATAAAAGTTGTTTATAAAAAGGATCAGAATGAATATTGATAATCATTAAATTTTATTGGTAAGAATGACATAATCAATTTTATACATAAAAGGCGTTAATACTCCGATAATTTTATACAAGAATCGAGAGTATTGGTCCTGGTGCAAGAGTAATCTATGTGAGCTCTTTTTTAAAACACAGATAGATATGTTTTATGGAAGAATTACTATGAGGTTCATATAAATAGACTTTATTATCAAGAAATTCTAATTATATGTGTGGTGTTATTTTGGGGAGCATTATGGGATGAAAATTGCTAAGGATCTAGGGATTTCTAAACTCTTCGTGGATGGGGACTCTAGTATTGCAATTCAAATGCTGCAGGAAGTATGGGAAGGGGTAGGATCAGAAACATAATCCTACAGCCATGGTTACGTTAAGCTAATAGGAATATGCATGTATGTTTCACTCACACTGAGAGGGGGAAACTTTGCGATTGAGAATTCGTGCAGATTTGAGGATCCTCCTAATAGTTTGTCTGTTTTTCAATGAAGAGATTTTATGGGAGTTTCACTCCCAAGATACATTGTTTATTTGATGAATAAGATGAGTTTGGGCTTGTTGCCCCGTTTTGACCCCAACAAAAAAAATGGTGTTATTATTTCTTACCTTAAGCCTCATCATTGAATATTCATTAGTCGTCACTAAAATTTTGTTGGTAATTAAATTCTTTTCTTGACACCCCCATAATAATTTTGTTTTTCTTTCTCCGCGGAGGATGATTATATACTATTTTATTCATGTCGTAGCTTTCTCGCAGTTGCCTTGCCAGCTCGTTACATCATTTTTAAAAAATTTGATTAAGGTTTCTACCCCGGTTTCCTTGATCCCTCGGAACTTTCCAGGCATGTTTGGGAGAGCTTATTTTGAGAAAATAAGCCTAATTTACGCAAGCCTAGAAAAAACTCCTCTCACATACTTACCTCATATACCGTTAATCACGAATTATAAGCACTTATTGCCCAAAAATAAGCTCTTCCAAACAAACACTCCATCCATCCATCCCAGCGAAGAGAGAGATGGTATTAACGAGAAATCCAAACAACGAGTTTGGCTTCCCTCCTTTACTTTCTCATCCCTTTTCTTTCCCTTATCTAAAACTCACCGTTTAAGGTATAGAGAGAGAGAGAGAGAGATTGGGCTCCTTTTTTTTTTTAAAAAAAAAAATAACATTCACCGTCTTGAAATATTTTTTCAGTGATATCTAATATTCTAAAATAACTTTTGATGTACTAATCACTCTCAATTTTATTTTTCAGTTATAATCATTGTCTAACAAACTGCATTCTAAAATAATTTTTTCAGTAACAATCAATATCATAAATCAGTTTTTAACTCACCCAGCATCTAAAATAATTTTTCCAATAACAGTCAATATCTAAAATAATTTTTGTTGCATATAATCTCTTAAAATATTTTTTCCTGCATCTTAAGTTCAGACTACCTGTTGTAATCAAAAAAATATTTTAAGGTGTTAGATATAGAAAATATCATTATAAGATATCTAGTGTCACTGAAAAAATATTATAAAGCGTTAAAGATTATTTTTGAAAAAAACGAAAGGACCGAACCTTCTTTCTTTTTACACAAAAAACGGTAAAATTTTGAGTAAAGGAGAGGAAAGGGATAGAACGGGAACGGAGAGCAGTCGGACGCCCAAACATAGTGGCGAATTTGGGCAGGAAGCAAGCATCACAAAGCTTATGCCACGTTTGGTAGCATGGAATTGAGAGGGAGGAAGTGGAATTGGAAGTGGATTTCAGTTTTTGGGATGTTTGGTACAATGGAAGTCACTTCCTCATGGAAGTCACTTCCACCAAAAATGGTGGAAGTCACTTCCACCACTCACCCCATGGAAGTGACTTCCACTTCCACTTCTCAAGATTTGTTTCCTCAATTGCCCTCCTTATTGGGTGCCTGTGGTCAAGGTATTAAAATCCGGACCGGGTATTGAACCAGTCGGGGTACTGGGTTAAGGGTCAGTGGGTTAGACCGGGGCTAAATCGGAGCTAAACCGGGACCAAACCGGTGAGAAATTGGAAATTTAGGCTTATTGGTATGAAATTCTAAAGAAAATAGTAAAAAAAAAAATTTTTTTTTTAAAAATGGAAACCGGACCGGCCAACCGGCCGGTTCGCCGGTTACCGGGCCGGACCGGCCGGTCCGGTCCAATTTCCAGAACTATGCCTGTGGTTATTTTGGGGGAATTTGGTTTTTGGTGAAAGGGTATATTGGTAATTTCACATTTTAAATCAACATATTATTTATAAATTATATCTCACTTCCATGGTCATACCAAACACACTTTTAACCCCAATTCCACCTCAATTTCCACTTCCAGTTCCACTTCAATTTCCACTTCCAGTTCCATCAAAAACTCTTCCATTGTACCAAACGGGGCATTAGTATATTTTTTAAATCTTAAAAGGTTTGGCCCATTTCATCCCACTATCCAGCGGGTTATGGTCATGCATGCCTGCATGGATAAGCCGGTAGTTTTGTGAATAATAATCCTGGTTATAATGCTGTCTCTGGTTTATGCAAATCAAAAGAAGAGGAATGGAAACAAAAGGGAATCTTTATCTTGGAGTGGTTGGCATGTAGGAAACCATTTCCATGTATATAGATTCCAATTTCTTTTTATTTGCTGATTTTTAATATAAGACATATATACTTGATTTGATTAGATTAAAAAAATTAATTGAGTTAATTAATATGATATGTATTTTATAAAACACCACAGTCTTCTTTTTTTAATTCTTTCTTTCCCTCTCCTCCTTGATTGTTGTTGAGGGAGCATTAATTGGGGTAAATTAAGAAAACATTGATAAATATAAAATCTATATTTTATATTTATGACTAATCAACACCTCAAATATATTTTATATTAAAGACCGGAAGAGTGTTATATAAATATACATAATATATTAAATATATTAAGGGAGCGTTATGATATAAAGTATAAACACCAAACATATTTTAAAAATCAGTTGTTATGCGCCCCATTGTTTTGACTTTTGAGTCTAGAATTCAAAGCATAAGTTGTATTCCCCCGGTCAAGAAGGGCACGTTGTATAGTGAGGAAAATTCAAAATCCAAATATATGTAAAGTAAGTAATAACTAGATGATTGATCAAGATAAAAAAAAGTAATAACTAGATGGCAAAAAAGACAAAAAAAAAGCCCTAGCAAGTAATAACTAAATATGACCAAACCTATTAGTAGTATTTTTTTTTTTGCCAGAAATGTTCAAACCTATTATTAAATCATCTTAAAATTAATTTATTTTTAATGACACGGGAATGCAGATCTACTACGGACGTAATCTTTGTCAAACTAGGATCACATTCCGGCAACTTCTCTGGCGAGGGTGAACTGGTCATTTGGGGTTGGTTTGGGATTCAGAAGAGTCCGAACGCAGCCGCCCCACCCTTGGACCACCCCTAATTCTTCATTTCCATCCCTGCCTGGGTCGTGGCTTCTCTTCTTTTCCCCTTCTTCTCCTTCAACGACCTCCTGAGTCTCGGATTCCGCTTTATCGTCGTCGGTGCAACCGGCCTCTCCGTTGCAAGCCTAAACTCTCTTTTCCTACCGTTTCCAAATTTCAGAAATCAGATCCGCTTTTTCCCTGTTCTTCCAACTTTTCGTTTCTGTCTGCTTTCGAGGCTCACGATGATTGCAATTCCGTATTTGACCGCATTAACTACTTACTTTAGTTATGGCTTGCTCTTTGCCTTCGGCCAATTGAGAGATTTCGCTCGGAAACTTATGGATTGGTTCAGCTCTAACAACCTCCAGGTTTGTCGCCTTCTTTGTATTTTCCCATGATCTTTACAAGGATGCTTTTACCGATGCGTTATTTCTGCAAAGCAGGGTTACGCCCCGATCTGCCTAGGACTCGAAGATTTCTATATCCGTCGGCTATATCTTCGTATTCAGGTATTTCATTTTCTCTTCTTTTCATTTCTCCTTTTCAAGTTTTCATTGATTAATTATTAATTCAGCCATTTCATCTTAATACTAAAATAATGCGCAGTGTTAATGTTATATTGGACATAAACTGACGCTATCTTGGCCTCTTCTTCTATTCTTTCAATGGTTGAATTCATTACATTACAGCTTGAAGTTGCTTGAGCGCTGTTTAGGGAGTAATATTACAAATAAATTCGTTAGTAGGTGAACCATTGTTTGGAACGCTCAGTAATAGCTATATAACCTATAAATGCATTTAAACTGCAAGTTTGTGATCGTCTTTATTTTATAATCTGTCTAATAAAATTTTTTATCTCTTTTGACAGGACTGCTTTGGGAGACCAATAGCAAGTGCTCCTGATGCTTGGTTTGATGTTGTCGAACGCTATTCAAATGATTATAACAAGACACTGAAGTATAATTTCAGGCCTATTGTTATATCTTGAATATCTTACTTTTTGTTTCTTAAATTAGTTTCCTCAGAGCTACAACGTCAGAATTCACTTGTTAATAATCTCTTCATTTGTCCAAGTGCAGAAGAACAGAAAAAGTAAGCAGATGCCTCAATTTGGGATCATATAATTATCTTGGTTTTGCTGCAGCAGATGAATACTGCACACCCCGGGTGGTTGAGTCATTGGAGAAGTATTCTCCAAGTACTTGCAGCAGTCGTGTTGATGGAGGTAAGTATATTAGTTCATGATTGTCCTCCAAACAAAGTTCTTTTTTGCTTATACATGCATATATTAAATCAGGTTTCCTCAATTGTGGTTTCTCTAATAGGCACAACTGCACTGCACAATGAACTGGAGGAATGTGTTGCAAATTTTGTTGGAAAGCCTGCAGCTCTGGTTTTTGGTATGGGATATGTGACAAATTCAGCCATTCTTCCTGTCCTGGTGGGGAAGGTCTGTAAAGGTTTTGTGAGAGTATCTAGTTGGCACATTAAGGATAGCCACATGATTATTGATTAATATATCTACATTTTACAGGGAAGTTTAATCATCAGTGATTCATTGAACCACAATTCCATTGTCAATGGTGCACGAGGATCTGGCGCTACTATTCGTGTATTTCAACACAACAGTGAGTAGCTTTGCTTCTCAACAAAATAAGCAATTTGGATTGGGGAATGAATGGTGGTCAGATTTTTTATTTCTGGATACAAAGTTTGCTGGCTATTAGCATCTCTCTCCATTTGATAGGGAAGCATTAAGGGTTCACTTCCGTGGACTTGTTATTGTGGCAGCTGTTCTGTTGTGCATCATCTTCTCTGAATCATAATAAATCTGGGTTATTTGGATTTTACATGGCGACATGTTGTAGAAAGAATTTAAGACTCAAGTATCTTTAGGTTGACCCCCCTTCTCACCATTTCTCAAGTAGAAAAAAGACTAAAGTTAGCCTATATGAACATAAAAGGTTTTCTTTGGAAATGCTTGGTGTGGGTTTGGTTTCTGCGTTGCATTTTTTTTTCCATATTCGTCCTTATGTTGCTTTGTTAATATTTTGGTGCTCTTGGAATTTTTAGTATTATTTGATTGATTCCCACTCCTTGACTTTCTTTCCTGTAGTACCATCTCATCTTGAAGAGGTTTTAAGAGAACAGATTGCAGAGGGACAACCAAGGACACATAGGCCTTGGAAAAAGATAATTGTCATTGTTGAAGGGATTTACAGCATGGAAGGGGAGCTTTGTAAACTTCCAGAGATCATAGCAATATGCAAAAAGTTCAAGGTCGGTTGATGCAGCAGCTCCGATTTTTTGTGCAATTTTGTCCTCCTTTTGTATTTGTTTTCCACATGCCTTTTAACTTTAGATGATTGAGGTGGTTGGTGTTGTGCAATTTCGCTTTTAAAAATGCTTAATCTGTTATAACGCTATTTGGGTACAAGGCTTGCAGTAAATGCTAGAATAGAACCTATCATAATTGCTTTGTGACCATTCAAATTGTTGGAGTTGTAAAATGTGTAATGCATTCAAACTTTAAAAGTTTGAGCTGATATTATCTAAAACGAGTGAATCATGGACGAGGGATAAGAATCTGGTTTCAGGGATAATCTTTATCTCTGTGATTTTTTATATGAACAATTGCTTTTGTCAGTTTCCTTTCCTGGGAAGAAATCCAGTTGTTATATTTTTCTTTTCTTACTTTATAGGCATACACATATTTGGATGAGGCTCACAGCATAGGAGCAGTGGGCAAGACAGGAAGAGGTGTTTGTGAGCTCTTAGGTGTGGATACTGCTGATATTGACATCATGATGGGGACATTCACAAAATCTTTTGGATCATGCGGGGGTTACATTGCAGGATCTAAGGTTTGTGCACCTAAAATATTATCTCGTGAACTCTTTTTTTCAAATAAACCGGCATTGTCATTTTGTTTGGTTGCAGAATGCTTTGATTGTATCTGAAGAAAAATATGAAATAGCAAATAGAAGACAAGGGTTTTGGAGTGGGGGGGAACTTTAGAAACTGTTTAGTATGAGGGATTTATAGGGAGGGAAAATTTTTATGAGTTATATTTAAAAAGATTAGAGAAATAGGGCTAAAAGATTTAATTAATTTTTCTTACTCTTTTATCTTACACCTCTTTAATAAAATTTTATACCATACCTCACCAATTTTTTAAAATTCAACTTATAAAAATTTTCCATCCCCTCCCCTCCTCTCTCAATCCCTCATACCAAACAGCTCATTGGTGTGTGAGATTCATGCAATTGAAGCCTTTTGGAATTGATGATGAAGTTGCTTATAGAACTATTCATCTTGACATGGGGAGGTTAGAGTGATGTTGGAGTTCACTTGTAAAAGACCATTTGGTTTACACTGCTAATGTTCAGATTACTTTCTGGTAATCTTCATCACAGTATATTGAATGAGATTTTGGAACTCTGGTCAGGAACTTATCCAATACTTGAAGTACACTTGCCCTGCTCATCTATATGCTACCTCAATTTCTCCACCAGCTGCACAACAAATAATATCTGCCATAAAAGTCATTCTTGGAGAGGATGGCTCCAACAGAGGTTTGATGGGCACGTGTGCTGCTATTTCTTCACCTGTCTGCTTTGTTATTTTATCTGAAGCTTCTTGTTTTTATGTAGGTGCCAAGAAACTTGCGCAAATTCGTGAGAACAGCAATTTCTTCAGGTCAGAACTGCAAAAGATGGGATTCGAGGTTCTTGGTGATAATGATTCTCCAGTAATGCCAATCATGCTTTACAACCCAGCCAAAATCCCTGCCTTCTCAAGGGAGTGCCTCAAGCAGAATGTGAGGACATTGAACCATTTATTCCCCTGACTCACGTTTAATCTATTTGATAGGCAGCAATATACATCCTGTTATTATTATTAAATGCCTGCTATTACCGATTGTTGTTGCCGTTTCAGGTTGCCATTGTGACAGTGGCATTTCCAGCAACCCCCCTACTACTAGCAAGAGCGCGCATATGCATATCTGCTTCTCATTCAAGGGAAGACCTTATTAAAGCTTTGGAGGTATATGCTTAGTTTCTCATTCTAGTGGTAACTTTTCACTCTGCATTCATCATTTAATTGTTTGTGGAGTTAACTGTGGGAGAAGGTACTGTTAAGTTCATTGCATGATGAGCAGTGTCTTTGCTATAGATGAGAATATGAAGATACCTTGGTCTACCAAGAATGTTGCGATGCGTTCTTTCTATCACTTTAGTTGATGCGCCATGCATCATACAAAAGTTTGTTTCTTCCGCCACATGTTTATTCTTCTAACTTTCTGATTTTGTTCCTTTTTCTTAACAGGTTATCAGCAGGGTTGGTGATCTAGTGGGTATAAAATACTTTCCTGCTGAAGCTGAACCGGGGGAGAGCAAAGATAAGAAGGCTGACTAAGTGACGTTATTGCTTACGACCTACTATAGGAGTGAGAGCTGTAGTAAGTCAAGAGCTATTGTAGGCGCTTTTGTTTCCATTTGTCATGGGTAGTTTTAAATCTATTGCTATGCTCTGCGCTTGTATTTAATTTTACTGCAATTGCGGAAGGGTTGGACTTGGATGGAGCAGCAGAACACGAGTTTTATTCTCAGACGCAAGGGAATCTGTCCTGTTGTAGGGAAATCTATCCTAGTCTGGTCGGGAGATAAGTTGTATAGTTGCAGCCGTAATTGTCCCCCATGACACATTTTTACTTGTTCATTGGAAACTGGAAGTTGCTTGTGTATGAGTGATCGCTTGAGAGAATGGAATTTTATATATTGGTGGGCAAATCATGTCACATTTTGCTTACCCTTTTCTTTATTATTTTTTTAAAATATGCAATCCCCTTAGGATGCATGTTAGTGTAATAGTGACTTTCAGTTTTAAAAATAGTGCGGGAAAAAATGATGGGAAAATCTCTAATTAAGAACTTTACAAATCCTAAAACACAAAAAAGGTGTTTCGAATATTCATAATTTTAGGGAAGTGTTAATATCTGATTTGTCTCTTTTAAAATTTAAAAGAAATGACATAAATGCCTTCATTAAATCTCATTTTTACTTGAGAAAATTTAAAGAAAATACCATTTGAATTTTAAAATCCTAAATTAATGATTTGACAAAAACTTGAGTTGTTAATCTCATTACTTTATTTGTTAATCCTATTATTTTTATTGTTAACAAAACTAATTTGGGATTTTGAAGTTTAAGTAATATTTTTTTAGGATTTTCCCTTTTTACTTTCCTTTGTCATCTCTCTCTCTCTTCTTCTTCAAGGTTCCATGCCAAGAGAGTCTAGCAACGGCGGCTGAGACAATCTCCTCTAATAATGGTGATGGTGGCCTCGGCCTCCTCTAGCAACAATTAAAGGCAATGATGGCCTCCTCTAGCAAAGAAGAAGAAGAAGGGGCATGAAGATTTGGGTAGAAGTGGTACCTTTACTTCTGGAATTCCCTTAGGGGTCTTCTGGTACTCCTAAGCTTACCACAATCCTTGAGGAAGATCTGGATTCTCAAGAAGACGATTCTTTAGGGTGTGTTTAGTTTGAGGGGAGGGAGAGGAAGGGGGTAAATTGCAATTTTGGATAGGAGAAACCTTTTATTTACCCTCTCATTCATTTTAAATTTTGAGTTCCTGCCCAAAATTTAAATACATTTAACTCAAAAAGGTAATTTACCCCCTCCCTTCCCCTCAAACCAAACACACCCTTAGACTTGTGATCTCACTAGTCGCAAATTTTCACAAGATTAGGTCCCGTTTGGTATGCTGGATTTGGAGAGATGGAAATGGAAATGGAATTAAAATCCATGATAAAAGTTTGTTTGGTTTGCATGAATTGATTTCCATATTGAAATCAATTCCACCAAAATGGGCTGAATTGGGTTTCATGTTAAGACCTATGGAAATGAGATGCTTCCATAGAGTCCAAATTTTCGGACTAAAATGTCCTCAAACATGAAATTTTTGGACATTTTTGCCCAAATTAAAACCCTAAACCCCATCTGCCATTTCTCTCCATTACCTTCCGCTATGCCTTCAACATGCTCACTAATTGGCAGCGACCTTTGCTCACTCACGGTGGCGGCGACAAACGGCGATCATGCTTACTCATCGGTAGCAACAATGACGACCTCTTCACTTCAAATCTGGGTTGCAATCGTCCACCATTTTCACGCCCCCTTCCTCTTTTTGGTCGGAAAGTTTCACTCCCGGCATCGCACGATGACCCATGTGCGGTGGAAACTTCAGCGAGGACACAATTTATCCGTGACAGCCACGAGCTCGATCTTTATGCGAGCTTGATTCTGTTCCCTCGCTTGTCTCGATTGAACAAGGACGTCACAAGCTTGACGGCGACGAGCTCGATCTCTGTAGGAGCTTGATTCTGTGCCGACAAGCATGATTCTGTGCGAGCTTGTCATGGCGGAGGTAGGGGTGTTCAAAGTGTCTTGATCCCAGTTGTCCGATCCGGTTCCGGACATGTTGATCCCGGGAATTTCCTATCCTGGCCGGGACCGGTCACACACCTTATGATCCCAGTCTCGGTCCCGGTTTTTTTTATTTTTTTTAAAACTAATTTTTATTTTTGTATTTTTATCCCATAATTTAAGTTATCATTTGATAAAATGTGTATCACATATTTAGTTGGAGTTAAATTGTATATATTGTGATATTAATCCTACTACATAATATATAAAAATAATAACAAAAATGATGAAGGTGATCATAATAATAATAAAATGTTATTCTTTAATTCTAGATCAATTTATGTGATTATTATGACTTTATTAGGTGTTAAATAATTACTTTAAACACTAGATTATAGAAAATTTAACTAATACAATAATACATTTTAAATTTGAATTTTTCAAAAAAAAACCGGGATTTCCCTATTTGATCCCGGTCCCCCGAGATTACTGGGATCAGGACCGGTACCAGGATGCAATTTGCATCCCAGTCAAAAGCCGAGACCGAGACCGAGAGTGGGGGATCCCGGTCTCGGATTTGCACACCCCTAGGCGGAGGCATGGTCGAATAGATGGGTCCTTGGTTGAAGTTAGGATTAAAAATTATGAAGGGTATTGTGGACTTTTAACATAATCAATGAATATTTTAATTAAAAAATTATATCTCATTTCCATAACATATCAAACACACTTTTAAATCTCATTTCCACATCCATCTCTATATCTATTTCCATCAAAATCAATTCCAGTGTACCAAACGGGCCCTTAGGGTTTCACAAGTTTTGATCGAGGTTTCATAAGTTCGAATAAGGTTTTTACAAGTTCTCAAAAGAATTTCACAACTTCCTTGAAGAATTTAATCAAAATTCACAATATTTGATAAGGGTTTCACAAGTTCTGATAAATGTTTCACAAATTTGAAAAAGGTTTTTACAAGTTCTTAAAAGAAAATCACCCCTTAAAAAATTTCACAAGTTGCAAATCAAAATTCACAAGATTTGATAAAGGTTTTCACATGTTCTAATAGAGGTTTTACAAGTACTGAAAAGAATTTCACAAGTTGCAAATCAAAATTCACAAGATTTGATAAAGGTTTTCACAAGTTATGATAGAGGTTTCACAAATTCGGATAAGGTTTTCACAAGTTCAGATCAGGTTTTCACACTTGCACATCAAAATTCAATTCGGATAAGGATTTCATAAAGGGTTCACAAGTTTGGATAAGGTCTTTACACATTCTCATGAAAATTTAACAACTTGCAAATCAAATTAGCGGAATCCCATACAGTGCACTAAAACTCCTGCAAGCTTTCACTCACTGACAAATCGGAGTGCTCAAACTTCTCGATGAGCTGAGAAAGCGTCTTCTAGCCATTGTTTCTGAAGGATTTGAAGAACAAGATGACGTTCTTGGCTTGAGCGGAGCTGGCCTCATCGAAGCCGTCGGAGATGGACTCGACGGTAATGTTGGGGGTGACGAGGGAGTTGACGGTGTATTTGGTGGTGGCAACGGAGGCTTTGACGCCCTTAGAGGCTAGCCTTTTAGCGAATTGAATGAGAAGATAGCACTGAATTCAAAAGGAAAGCAAAAGCAAAAACAAATCATAGTTTAATCTAGAGGGGAAAAAAAGCAAAAACATACAGAGGATAGCTTTTCCTCTACCTTGACCATAGCTAGTTGATAATCATCCACTGATTTTGAGTCCACCTTAAAAGTAATGGAAATTATAGAACTTGCAGAACTCCAAAACCCATTTTCCCTTTCAATTTCACCTCCTGTTTCTTCAAATTCTGGTGCCTTTTCTCTTTTGAATCCCCTCCTTCCTCAGTCCTAGAGGCCTTGCACGATTTCAGAGAAACCCCATCCCACCGGAGCAACATCATTTTCCGATGATCACCGAAGCAGAGATTGTTCAAGCCTTATGGGGTTTTGACTATAAAGCCTCCGCAGTAGAAGTAGAGGAGGAGGGAAGCAAGTAGAGGAGGAAAATAGGAAAGCTCAAGGAGGAGGAGGAATCAAAAGTAAAAGACAATGACATGGTGGGGGGTTGAGGCAGAGGCGGTAATGGTGTGGAGTGAGAAAGAAAGTGAAGGGGCAAGAAGGGGTACACAGATGAGGGATAATTCTGATATTTCATTTTAATTTTTAAAAAGACCCATTAGGCACAAATACCTATTTGGGAATACACCTATTCATTACACCTATTTGTTTTTTCACATTTTTAAAGTTTTTTTTAAAGGATTTTCTCAAAAATAATCCTCTCATTCAAGAGTTTATCCTACATTATTGAAAAAAAGACTTTCATTTTATGGCATAGTCAATTATTTTAAGGGACAAATTAGAATAAAGGACCTTTAAAAATAATATTTATTGAAGAGACAACAAAAACTGTAATTATTTAAAATGATCAAATAATAAAATATAAATTTAAAAAAAATCAAATTTCCCATAACTAAATTTCCTACTTTTACCCCTAATTTTTCAGAAAGACTAAATCTTATCCTTTGATATTATTCTCATCCTGCCGGGAATCTCGTCTCTTTATATTGAATCAGATAAGTGAGCTTAAAATAAAAAGCTTGAATCAAATAATAAAAATAAAAGATGGGTTGTTTAGTTGTGGGTGCAGATTTTTATCATGAATAAAGAAAGGAGAATTATACTGTAGTCCCATGGAAGTTAATATACAAAGAAATGGTCTTGGAAAATTCTGAAATTACTCTCAAGTCCCATGGGACCATTTTGTAATAAATTTCAGGTAAGAAATGTCTGAATTACCCCCATCAGATAAATAGTGAAAGGGATGGTAAATGCTGTGAAATACGCACATGACGTCCGGAAGAGGTCTGGAGATGGCGGGAAAAAGGGAGTGATGATCAACTACCATGGTTAAAGAGTAAGGTAGGGAATTGATGCCATCCACTCTCTTGTCTTCATTATTCCATGTGACTCACCTATTTTGTTGAGTAGCTAAACATATCTTTAAGTTTTGTTTATTCATGTTTGTTTTGATCATAAAAATGGAAAAAGTTGTCTGCTTTTGATGGGTATTGTCCTCTGTATGCCTGCAAACTATAAAGGAAGACCTACTAAATGCAATGGATATGCTTTGGCTAAGTTTTCAATATGTTTGGGTATGGTTTTGTATGCTCTGTTTTAATTGTCATTATGCTTTGTTTTCTGGTTCATGGTGGTGTGTTTCTGCAATAGAAGAAGTAAAAAATGAAGCTGAGGGTAAAAAGTTTGGGGCTACATAACTTGATTTACGTAGGGAAAAAAGAGTTGTTAATGGAAGCAGGGATAGTTGTCAATAGAGGCTACTTAACTTATTAATGACAACAATAGATCATAGTTAAATGTTGTTTGTGAGAACTAAATGTTTTTTTGATTGATCTTGGTTTTGTCATGATAAATTGAAAAAGACTGTCTGATTTTTGTGGGGCATTGTCCTCCATATGCTTGCAAACTATAAAGGAAGGCTTAGTAAATGCAATGGATATGCTTTGGCTAAGGTTTCAATGTGTTTGTGTATGGTTTTGTATGCTCTATTTTTGCTGTCATTATGCTCTGTTTTTTAGTTTCATGGTGGTGTGTTTCTATAATAGAAGAGGTAAGGAATGAAGATGAGGGTAAAAGGTTTGGGACTACATAACCTGATTTACGTAGGAAAAAAGGAGTTGTTAATGGGAACAGCGATAGTTGTCAATGGAGGTTCCTTAACTTGTTAATGACAACTTGAGGTAATATTTAAATGTTTTGCTTGTGGTGTAATGATGTTTGGAATGAGTTTGAAAAGTTTACTTATTTTTTTGGTATTATATGCTGTTTTCAGTCATTATAAGTAGGATTTAATGAACAAGGTGTGAAATATACGTGGTTGGAGGTCCTGATTATGTAGTAAGAATGTGTTGTTAATAGGGAATGCGACATTTGTTAATAAGGCTGGTGAAATTGTTAATGACAACTTTTTTAGCGGTAGACAGCGGTGATGGCTACCACGTCTGGCAAGAATCTGCTATATTTTTTTTAGTAAACATTAGTGCTACCGATATACATATTTGATGCACTTGCTTGCACAATGCTACAGGCTCCACTGACAACTTCCGGTGTCTTCATTAACAAGTCATTGAAGCTGCTTTGTAATATATAGCTCGTCCAAAATATGTGGAGAGTTGTAAATATGTGTTAATGATTGAGTGAGCATTTATATATGTCTTGTTATAATGTAAGTACATACATTCCAAAGCCTTGAAGTTTTAGTCATTTGGAAGTTACGTACCACTCTAATAAGGCATTTTTTACAAAAAAACATACATAATTATTAATTTCTTATTGTCAGCTTCAAATATGGAATTGATTACGTTTTTTTCAATATTATCCCTATTTTTTTTCTCCAAAAATTATTATCCCTGTTGAAAATCTCATTAATTGCAGTTGAAATATGATTTTTAGGATGTTATCATGATATTAAATGAGTAATTTTGGAATTTTTTTATTTTTAGAGAAAGTTAATAATGACTTAACCATACCTACTTAGTTTTGATGAGATTATTAGAGATGCCTTATAATAAGGATTGCAATTATATGCGATTATTTGAGAACAAGTCAAGAGGCCTTCACTGACAACTTGTGGTGGCTCCATTGACAAGTCATTGAGATTTCGTTGACAACTCTTCATAACAACATAACTATGTTAATAGTCCAAGGGACCTTCACTGATAACTCAAGAGGCCTTTACTAAAAACTTATGGTGCCTTCATGGACAAGTCATTGCAACTCCGTTGACAACTCTTCATAACAGCATAACTGTGCTAACAACTCAGTCAGCCTACATTGACAAGTCAAGAGGCCTTTACTGACAACTCAATGGGTCTTAACTGACAACTCGTGGTGCCTCCATTGCCAAGTAAAGGAGCGTCCACATGTGACTATGACCACCTAATTAATATGGAATATCAACAACATAGGAAATCTATAAGTATATGCACATAAACTCATTTTTCAATATCATCACATCTGCATATATATATTAACAACTGTATGGGTGTACATTGACAACTCCATGGGGCAATAATGACAACCCGAGGTCTATTCATTGATAACATAATTTACATCAGATTAAAATTTTCAATACATGACAGTGGAATACACAAATGTCAACATAACTGCATAAATATATATTAACAACTTCATGGGCGTACATTGACAACCCGAGGTCCATTCGTTGACAACATAATTTATATCATATTAAAACTTTTAATACATGACAGTGGGATACATAAATGTCAATATAACTGCATAAATATATATTAACAATTCCATGGGTGTACAATGACAACCCCATGGGCCTATAATGACAACCCGAGGTTCATTCGTTGACAACATAATTTACATCAGATTAAAACTTTCAATACATGATAGTGTGATACACAAATGTCAACATAACTGTACATATATATTAACAACTGCATGAGCCTCCAACATAATTCACTTGGATTATCCCTTATTGCCATTGTATTATCATCTTCATTTTGTCCTTCATCTACATAGATATGCCCACTTTCTCCACTATAACTAATTAAATGTTCAATTGCTTCATCATTTAATACGTCCACAAATGTTGTTCTATCACATGACAATTTGAACTTCATAACAAGTTTGCCGCTCTATTTTCCCACAATAGAGGATATCATTATTTTAAACTCTTATAAACTTGTTCCTTCCTTAATGGTTTAAGATCTGACGATTCCACCAACATATGTTAAATCACCATCTCTATTGACTTCAAACCTTCCCCCTATATGAAGGAAACATAGAAGATTCTTGCTAGACATGGTAGCCATCACCGCTGCCTACTGCACACAAAAAATTGTCATTAACAAATGTCATAGCCCCTATTAACAACACATTCTTACTACATAATCAGGACTTCCAACCACACATATTTCACACCTTATTCATTAAATCCCACTTATAATGACTGAAAACAACACAAAATACCAAAAAACATAGCAAACTTTTCAAACTCATTCCAAACACCATTACACCAC
The DNA here is from genome assembly GCA_963210345.1 of Inga oerstediana. Taxonomy (NCBI): domain Eukaryota; kingdom Viridiplantae; phylum Streptophyta; class Magnoliopsida; order Fabales; family Fabaceae; genus Inga; species Inga oerstediana. The sequence goes on from OY723401.1 coordinate 6,627,506, forward strand.
AAGCAAAACATTTAAATATTACCTCCAATTGTCATTACACAAGTTAAGGAGCCTCCATTGACAGCTATTGTTGTTCCCATTAATAACTCTTTTTTTCCTACGCAAATTAGGTTATGTAGCCTCAAACCTTTCACCCTCATCTTCATTTCTTACCCCTTCTATTGCAGAAACACACCACCATGAACCAGAAAATAGAGCATAATGACAGCAATAACAGGACATACAAAACCATACCCAAACACATTGAAACCTTAGCCAAAGCATATCCATTGCATTCACTAAGCCTTCCTTTATAGTTTGCAAGCATATGGAGGATAATGCCCCACAAAAATCAGATAGTCTTTTTTAATTTATCATGACAAAACCAAGATCAATCAAAAAAACCTTTAGTTCTCACAAACAACATTTAAATATGACCTATAGTTGTCATTAACAAGTTATGCAGCCTCCATTAACAACTATCGCTGCTTGCATCAACAACTTTTTTTTCCTACGTAAATCAAGTTATGTAGCCCCAAACTTTTCACCCTCATCTTCATTCCTTACCTCTTCTATTGTAGAAACACACCACCATGAACTAGAAAACAGAGCATAATGACAGAAAAAATAGAGCATACAAAACCATACCCAAACACATTAAAAACTTAGCCAAAACATATCCATTGCATTTAGTAGGTCTTCCTTTATAGTTTGCAGGGATACAGAGGACAATACCCATTAAAAGCATACAACTTTTTCCATTTTTATGATCAAAACAAACATGAATAAACAAAACCTAAAGATATGTTTAGCTACTCAACAAAATAGGTGAGTCACATGGAATAATGAAGACAAGAGAGTGGATGGCATCAATTCCCTACCTTACTCTTCAACTATGGCAGCTGATCGTCACTCTGTTTTTTCGGCCATCTCCAGACCTCTTCCGGACGTCATGTGTGTATTTCAACGCATTTATCATCCTTTTCACTATTTATCTGATAAGGGTAATTCAAACATTTCTCACCTGGAACTTACTACAAAATGGTCCCATAGGACTTGAGATAATTTCATAATTTTCTGAGATCATTTCTTCGTATATTAGCTTCCATGGGACTATAGTGTAATTCTCCCGATAAAGAGTGAACACTAGATACATACATATACCAATAGAAGCCATTAGTGATGGTAGAACAAGTTTCATCTTGAGTGATGTTTCTTCTTCTTCATCGGTTTACTTTTGCTATGTTTGTATGTTTGTTTAGTTATTTCTAAACTGTTATTTTTGCTAATCCATATTTGGAATAATTTAAACTGATAATGAGTTTATGGGCAAACAAAAAAACTGATAGGGAGACCATATCAATTTTTTATTAATGTTAATACCACTTTTGGCCTTTATAGTTTACCTTCATTTTTTTATTCCTGAAGTTTGAAATTGTTGGATTCCACATCAGCCTCTAAATAAGCAAACGTAATGGTGTCAATGCCACATAAGCAAACTTAATATCGTTAACTTTGAGTTCAAGTTTTTTTCAAATTATATGGACTAACGGTTTTAAACACAGAAAACTTCACGGAATAAAACCAATGGTTTCAAATTTTAGGAATCAAAAGCAAGATGAAGGTAAATTATAAGGACTAAAAATAGTGTTGACCTTTTTTATTATTATATCATGATGTTTCAGTTTTGCTACTATTTATATTTTGATAAGATGTGGCATGATTTTAAGTTTTTGTTTGTTGAAAAGAGTTTAATTAATATGATGTTAATATTTTAATATTTTTTCCTTCTAGATAAGTATAGTTTTATGGTCTTTGTAAATAGATATTATTTTTTCCAGATCCTTTATTTTAATTTTCCTACTATTTAAATCAATCCAACTTATAGGATCCTAACTCAACTTATAATGTGATCCGTCCTCCTTTTTTTATATTACCAAGTATAGAACATGGTTATTTATAGGGAAAATCACATTAAAAACCTTTTAAAATACTTAAACCTTGAACTAGTCTTATAAACTTAACAAATTCTAGATTATGTCAATTATCCCAATTCAGGATAACATAATTGAGTTATTTTACTTGTACACCCTCCTTTTGGTCCTTTTACCAAGCATGGACACCAAGAAAATTATACATGAAATATCAAATCTCTCTACAAGATCAGGTATTGGTCCCACAAAACAAAGACTGGCCTAGGTTAATTATCAAAGGTTTTGCTCTGCAAGAGGCTCGAAGACTTTATGCCATTCACATATGCTATTGAATGAACTCTTTTGCCATTAAAAAGGTTCACATCAGCAACCTGACTATCATGCTTCTATATTTATAAAGTTTTAAACCTATAGAATGGGATGGAAGAGGATGAAAGTTACATTGTTTTATATTGATGTAGGACACACTCTTCAAGAAAAAAAAGAATACACCTTTTTTTCTTAGGGAGAACATCGACCGAGGAAAAAAAAAGAAAGTGGTGGAGTGAGAGTACGCCATGTTTTTCCTGCATAAGGTCTTCTACCCATCTCTTGCGGAACAAAACCTTTGATGATAAGCCATCTTAGGGCCTATTTAGGTTTACGCTCAAAAAGCCCATTCATGTAAGTCGAAACAAAACTCCTCTCACATAATTATTTCGTAAACTGTAAATCACGTTGGAAAAGCAGTTTCTACCGCTAATCCAAACAGGTACTTAATCTTTATTTTAGTAGAACCAATAGATATCTAGGTAATTCATATATATTCTTTCAGTGTTAAACTTGAAAGCAACAATTCTTCCTTGTAGAGTTTGCTATGTTTTTTATTTCAAAATAGCAATTACTAATGAAGAATTTGACCTCCTCTATGAATTTGAATAGGAGACCAGAAAGATCTCAATGGAAGTTGAAGAAGAGGAGAATGAGAAGGAGAGCAAAAGGAGAAAAGTGTGAAATCACTCAATCCTAAGATCTTGAATTGGGATAATTAACCTAATCTAGAATTTGTTAAGTTTACCATCCTAATTTAGGATTTGAGTATTTTAAAAGGTTTTTAATGAGATTTTCCCTTATTTATAGGCAATAAGATTTAAAATGAATTTAAGACATCTTTTTAAAATTGCTTCTAATTAATCATCATTTTTTATTAAATGAGCCTAAAAAAATTAAGCATTAATCACAAGTGTATGATAATTCAAAATATTCAATTTGAGACAAAATTATTAGAATAAACTAATTTTTTAAAATTAGGTGAGTATTACGAATAATATATTAAAATATATTAATATGGATGTTTATCTCCCTATTATTTCTTCCCATTATTTTCCTATGATTATGTAATCTCTTTTATCGTTAGTTGTAGGGTTATGCCTATAAATAAGAGGCATATGCTATGTATGGTACACACATTTGCATAGTGTATAAGACTTTTCTCTCTTTTTCTTCTCATCTCTCATATTTCATAACACGTTATCAGCACGAAGCTCTAATCAATGTATGATATTTTTAATATTTCTTTGTTTGATTTTCTCCACTATTTCTTTTTTTTTTTTTCTACTCCCATGTGACCTAAAGTCACCATTTTCAATGGAACCTGAAGTTCCAATCGATATCTTATTTTTTTCTCTCATGATGACGTGATGTCACCATATTTGACGGAATTTGAAGTTTCAATTTATAGTTGTGGTCTCCCTGAAGGATTACCTCATATCTATATCTTATATTTTCTTTTTATTCATTTACATTATTATAAGGTTGGGTTAAGGGATAGAAGGAGAATACATTTCCCTCCAATAACCTATCACCTACTTCATTTAGATTTGAATAGCCCAAAAATTATAGCCTTTGTTTGCATTAAAATATTTGAATTAACTCATTTTCTTTTCTTTTCGTACGTTATCATATTATATGATTTTATTTTATATTTTAAAATTATATGGCTAGCATCCATATAACTTTATCATTTATTAAATGGTCAGAAGCCATATAATTTTAATTTTAGATTTTGAATTATTTGGCCAGAAGCCATATAACTTACATCCTCTAAGTTTTTAAATGGCTAGAAGTCCTATTATTTTTATTTCTTATTTTAATGTTATATGGTCAGAAGCCATATAACTTTTATTTCTTTTATCTTATTTAATGGTCAGAAACCATGTTTTTTTTATTTTTTTTATTTTTATATTATATGGTCAGAAGCTATATAACTTTTATTTTATTTTATTTTATTTAATGGCCAGAAGCCATATTATTTTTATTTCTTATTTTAATATTATATGCCAGAAGCCATATAACTTTTATTTCTTTTTTCTTATTCAATCGCCAAAAGCCATAGTTTCTATTTTTTTTTCCGGAAGCCATGTAATATATATTTTTTTCTTTTCACTTTTGAATTAAATGGCCTGAACTCATCAAGTTTTAATGTATAACATGCATTATCCCCTTTTTTTTTTTAGAAGAATGGACATCTTATTGTGAGTAACATAATATTTTATTCATATTAATTGACTTATTCCCAGCATAATATCTTATTTGTGTGTAACATGATATCTAAATAAAATCAAAACACATCTTACTTCCTTTAGTGTGGCCTAAAGCTATTTTTGTTTTTTTATGGATTTTTTTTTTACTAACTTTGAGAATTATTTCCTAACTTGGAGATCCTATTTTTATTGTGGTTATTATATTGTTTAAATTTAAATTACATTTTAAGTATAAAATCACAATCTGTTTCAATATTTTGAAAATTTCCTTTTATTGTTTTTTTAGTCTGAACTTTGTCAAACCTTGCAAAACTTGAGTAATTTAAACCTTGTAACGTTTTTATATTTCCAATGAAATAATGAGTATTTCCATTTCATTAATTATGTTTTTTCCTTTTTTTTACATATTCCTTTTAATGAAGAATGACTCTTACTGATGTCAATCGTAAAGATTTGTGTCTCGTTGATAGTGCAACAACCCACACCATACTTAAAAATAATAACTTTAGTAACGTGAAAAGCAAATGTCAGATTATATCCAGAAGTATAAATATGATTGAAAGCTCTGGAAGAACTTGTTAGATCTCATGTTTTGATGTTAACAAAAGAATGGTTTGAAAAGGAAATGTTTAATAATCAAGCTTGAACTGAGTAATGACAGGAAGAAGCTTTACTTGAGGTAAGCATGGAAGTAGTGAAGATTGGCCAAGAGAAAATGCTGAGGAACCTAATCAGAAGTGCATTTTCTAAGGCATTACTCGAGGCGCTACTCGAGTAATGAACCAAAACTTGAAGTAACCAAGCAAAACTTCCAGTTACCTGCCACCATTACTCGAGGCGTTACTCGAGTAACCAGGTAAAACTTTAAGGTTGCTCTCGGCCTGCTAATGTTACTCGAGGAGCTACTCGAGTAACCAAGTGAAAACTTCCAGTTGCCTTCCAGTTTTCGAATGATACTCGAGGCACTACTCGAGTACCTGTGTTTCCTAAAATATAGACCCCTCGGCAGTTTGTACCACTGCTAATGTTACTCGAGGAGCTACTCGAGTAACCAGGTCAGAAACTTCCAGTTGCCTTCAAGTTTTCCATGATACTCGAGGAGCTACTCGAGTAACCGTGTATTTGAAAATGTCAAGCTCTCGGCACTTTGTACCACTGCCAATGTTACTCGAGGAGCTACTGGAGTAATGCATTAAGGTGAGTGAAAACTTGAGGTTAGTACCCGATTAACTTGATCTCTCTTTTTCATCTTCCTCGAGTACTTACTCTATTAGACAAGTTTTTCATGGTTTATTTTAAGTGGATTCCTCGAGTATGTACCCCAGTATATGCAAATGTTTTCAATATAAACTTCAAGTCATTACCAGAGTAAATCACATTCAAAAGTCTTAGTTACTCGAGGAGCTACCCGAGTAACCTATGCAAAAAGGAGTGCATTACTCGAGTAGGTACTCGAGTAATGAGGTAATTGTTCTCGGCCTTGAAATCCTGCCAACATTACTGGAGTAGAGCATCGAGTAACCAAAGTTTATTTGAAGGTTTACTCGAGTTGGTACCCGAGTAACTCATAAAGTTGTGAATGCATTACTCGAGTAGCTACCCGAGTAAATAACTATTCCAAAGGTTTGAAATTTAGTTTACTCCATGCACTACCCGAGTAATCTTGTTTCTCTTCATTGACTTTCAAATAAACAATGATTTCACGATGTTACTCGAGGAGCTACTCGAGTAAACTTCAAGGGTTACTCGAGGAGCTACTCGAGTAAGCATACCCAGAAATTTAGAAATCATTCAAATCTTCATTATATTGTTTCCTATATGATTAACCTTTCATTGTATTAGCATTCTTAGTATATTTACAGAGAAACAATGAAGAAATCATATCAAGAGATGAAAGTCAAATCAAACGTTCAAATGCCAACCACCGCCAACGGATATTTTTCAAAAACTTGAAAAGTCAACAGTGGCTGCACACTCACCAACAGACGAAAGAAATTGTTCCAACGGTCATCACCAACATATCTATATATATGGGAACATCTAAACAGAGAAGAACAACTAAGCATCCATACGAACGTATCATTAAGTTCATTGCTCTGTTTTCACGTTGAAATTGTATTCATATGCTTCAGTGATTATCATTTACTTTTTGAGAGAGATATTTCATTCAAACTCAATATTTGTTATTGAGATAACTTAAGGTTGTGGAACCTTGAGTTGGGATTGGATTACAACCTGTAAGGGGGAGCGAGTGTCTAGGTGTAAGGAACTTGCTTGTACTGAGGTGCCAAGAACCCACTGAATCTTGGAAGTTATAGTGAAACTCTCAGAGAAGCTCTGAGGACTGGACGTAGGTCAAAGTGGTTGTGACCGAACCAGTATAACTCCCGGTGTACACTTCGGTGATATTTCTCCTTACTCATTACTGTTTTAATTCTTTTGTCAAAGTTTTATATTTTCGAAAGAAATTTCAGTATCACCCAATTCACCCCCCCTCTTGGGTGAAACGCTTGATCTTACAGAACTAATATATTGTTACCTAGAGGAACAACATTATACATTGATAGTGCATTTTACTTTACCAAGTCTAAACTAAATTTATTAAGTTTCAAGGATATCCGCAGAAATGGATATCATATAGAAACAACCACTGAAGGAAATCAATAATATCTTGATATCACAAATATAGTTTTTGGTAAAAAAAAATGCACACTAGAAAGATTACCTGCTTTTTCTTCTGGCTTGTACTACACATTCATAAATACAATTGAAACACATGCTGTCGTAAATAAGAAGTTTACAAATAATAATAAATTTGATATTTGACATAACCAGTTTGGTCATCTTGGGATAATCATGATGCAAAAAATAATTGAGAATTCATGTGAACATACTTTGAAGTGTAAACAAATATCATAATTTCATGATTTCTCATGTGTTGCATGTTCCAAGTGGAAGTTAATTATTCAACCCTCACCAAGCAAAATAGAAAATTAGTTCCTCACATTTCTAGAACAAATACATGTTGATATTTGTGGCTTGATACACCCACCATGCGGACCATTTAGGTACTATATGGTTTTAATTGATGCATAAACTAAATGGTTGCATGTTTGCTTATTATCTTCCCGCAACCTGACGTTTGCAAGATTACTTGCTCAACTGATTAGATTAAAAGAATATTACCCTGATTGTGCTGTCAAGAAAATATGTCTTGATAATGCTGGTGAATTTACTTCACAAGTATTTAATGAATATTGTATGTCACTTGGAATTGATGTCAAACATCCTGTAGCTCATGTTCATATACAAAATGGACTTACAGAATCATTAATTAAACGTTTATAATTAATCGCACGACTATTATTTATAAGATCAAATCTCCTAGTTTTTGCTTGGGGACATGCAATTTTGCATGCAGCAACATTGATTCATATCAGGCCAACAAGTTATTTAAAAGCCTATCATCTACAATTGGTTTTTGGTCACAAACCTAATATTTTGCATTTAAGGATTTTTTGGATGTGCTGTATGTACTCCAATTACTCCACCACAACGTATCAAGATAAGTTCTCAAAGAAGGATGGGAATATATGTTAGGTATGAATCTCCTTCAATAATAAAATATCTAAAATCACCTACTAGAGATCTGTTTACAGCTCGATTTGCCGATTGTCATTTGATGAATTATCTTTTCCAACATCAGGGGGAGAAAATAAGCAGTTGGGAAAGAAAATTAGTTGGAATGAAATATCATTATCTCACCTTGATCCTCATACAAAAGAAAGTGAACTAGAAGTTTAAAAGATAGTTTATTTACAAAGTTTGACTAATCAATTGCCAAACGCATTTACTGACCCAAAGAAAGTAACAAAATCATATGTCTCAGCTACTATGTCCTTGTTGGACAACCTATTGTAAATGAATTTAAAGCACGCATGAAGTATGACAGGCCTATCAATTCTAAAGCTAAAAATCCTCAAAAGAAAAAAGGGATTAAAATTATAGATGGTTAAGTTGATGACAATTAAGAAAGATTAGTTGCTCTAAAAGAGCCATTGGACAACACCAATGTCCTAATTTCAAAAGATACTCAGGTACCTGAAATATGTAAAAATAATAAGATCTCAATAAATTATATTATGAATGGAATACGATGGGACCGAAATGAAGTCACTGTTGACGATATTTTTGTCTATAATGTAGCACTTGATATAATAAATGATAATGAGGATCACGAGCCAAAGTCAATTAGCTAGTGCAAACAAAGAAAGGATCGGCCAAGATGGAAAGACGCAGTTAAGGCATAGTTAAAATCATTGGAAAAATAAAATTTTTTTGGACCATTAGTTCTTACATCTGAAGATGTAAAAATGGTTGGATGCAAATAGAGCCGGGAAATTGAGCTGAGCCAATTTAGGCCCGAGCCCGTCAAGGGTTGGGCTTATGATTTAGAGCCTCCAGAAAGAGTAAATGTAACATCCTAAATTTTAATCAACAAAATTCATTGCACCTTTATGGTATTAAAGGGAATAAAATGGTGAATATTTGCACATGTGGATTAGCCAAACAGTGTAATTAGTGGCCACATGAATTTAGGCTACAATAAGACATAAAATTTAATTTATATCTTCATAAAAGCCTATTATTGAAGTCTAAAAATATAGAGATTGGAAGAGCACAATTTTTGGGCCCAACAATATGTGATTTTCGGCCACATATAAAGGAAAAAAGAAAGCCCAATTTAATTACAAAAATATAAGGGCAAAATGGTCTTTTGATCATAAAGCAAGAAGTTATTATTTTTTCCAATAATTAAGGGCAATTTTCGTCCTAACAAGGAAAGGAAGAGGAAAAAAATACTTGGTCCAAAATTAATCCAAGATGGAGCAATTGTTGGTCAAGTAAAAATGAGAAAGAAAAGTCAAAAAGTAAACACATATTAATTGCCATTAAAATATCATTTGTTAAGGAAGTAGATAGAGATATTTTAATAGATCATAATTCTCTTCCAAGAGCCCTCATTTTTGTTCAGCATGAGGCAAGAAAGAGAAAATGATACTTGGCCATAAATGGTTTTTTTGAAAGTCATTAAAGCCATATGGAAAAAGAAGAAGAAAAAGCAAGTGATATGTGATAAAATGGTAATTAAATATTATTTTTTAAGGAGGTGGAGTTGTGATATTTTAATGAATCATTATCCTTCCTCCTTAGGCCATATTTCAGCCAACTTCAACATATAGAGAGAAGGGGGAGTTATTTCAAGAAGCAAGAACAAAGAGAAAGAGCAAGATCAAGGTGAGTTTGGGTGCACATTTTATATGTTCTTGTCTTCAAACTCTTAGAAATCTCTTCTAATCTTCATATCAAAATCATGCAAAGTAAGAAGTAAATCAAAGGGAAGGAAGGAAGGAAGGAAGGTGGAGTTTGAGAAAAAAGAGAAGCAAAGGTAATCTCTATAAACCTTGTTTTCTTGATGAATCAAGGTTGTTTGCTGTGATTATATATAAGATTGTGGATTGTTTTGGTTAATTTTGTAATTTGAGAAGTTCAAACCCTAAGGGGTTATATTGCCCAAATTAACCCTAATCTTGTTCAATAAGTGTTTAAAGGGTTAATCATGAGATTACAAGAGAAAAGAAGGTGATTAATGGAATTGAATCAAGAAACTCCAATTTTTCCAATTTATTGTGATTTTCGTCTAGACTTGTTTTAAGTGTGTTTGAGCTAGAATTTCATAGATTTAATAATTTCATTGTGTCTAGAATGGAAATTATGTAGAAAAGCATGTGGTTATAATTTTTGGATAATTATACATAATTATGGAATTTTTGGAAGTTGGACTAGTGTATTGAAAGATATGATTTTTCAAAGTTTGACCATGAATCTTGAACGAATTCTGTGGCATACTAGCTTTGACAAATTGCCTATAATTTTGGGGTTCTAATTGGTGCTCTGTGATATTTTTCCTTAAAATAGGACTGAAAGAGCTTTACACAAAACAAGGAACCACTTAATTTGGAATTGCCTAGATTTAGTTGTGAATTTTTAAAGTTGACTGAAAAGCTGGCAATTTCTGGAAACCTGCGAAAATGACTTTTGCAGCAAGTGGTTCAAGACACAATCTTAGGGTATAGAATTTTATTACAAGAAGTGATATAATTGTGTTAAATAACCAACAGTGTATTATTAAAAGATAAAAGTAAAACAAGTAATAACTAAATTACTTATAGATTCTAATTCATAGGACCGGACATTTGCCTGAGCTGGATCAAGGTTCAGGACAAACAGTTGGGAAGGAAAGGGCATATTTTAGGTAATAACTCTGTCTCTCATAAACTATATGGTGGTATATATGTTATATGTTGCTATATTATGTGATATGAATAATAAACACACATTATTTAGTTGTGGTGTGGGAAAAGCACAAGTATTGTCCCAATGGGAAAAGCACAAGTACCATTCTGCATAGTGAGGACCCAATTATGATACACAATGCTTGAAGTACATTACCTAGTTGTGGTCGGGACTCAGCTGAGGTGCATGGACAAGTAAGGGATTTGGCCCTGAATAGTGTGCACACTCTGGTTTACAGTGTTATTATTATATTTACACTATGTGGTGTATTGCATATCTATTTATTGCATTTTATATGATTGATAGCATGCTACTACTGAGATTCTTTTGAATCTCACCATTTCTATCCATGTATAAAGTTTTCAGCAGTAGGTAGTGGCTCAAAGGGGCAAAAGCGTAATTACCGGCAATTGAAGGTTTCGGTCAAAATCAAGCAATAACCTTAGTTATCTGCAGGCTTTGATTATATTTTAAGTCTGTAATTATTATGTATAATCCCTGTGGGAATTCCTGTAATGTATTCAAGTACTTATTATCAGTATTTTTATGCTATTTTTGTGTATCTACTGAATTGCATGCAAACACTCTGATGAATGTAGAAATAAATAAAAGGTTTTACAGTTGGACCTTCAAAGGTCAACAGGCTTAAAAGGACCAGCCCTGTAACCCTACAAGGCAAGCCCTTTTAGGCTCGTTCAACTTTTTTTTGAAAAATAAGGCTAACTCAAACTGGCGTCTGGCACTCTAGCTTTGGTCTCTGGAAGTGTGAAGACTGGAACATAAACATACACATCCAAATTCTACAATTGCAAGTGCATCAATTGCTAGATCATCAACAATTACAACTCATTCTTGTCACACCTCTAATGTTTCCACAATTTCCTTTGATAATGCATTTGAGGTAAGTTTTAAATTTGTTTGTCAACAATGATAACTCATTCTTGTTACCCTATTATTTACTTGAATGTTTTATAATGATACAGGATTATCAAGTTATTTATGTAACTATGGATGATTCTTCTTTGAATAAGTCTAACTGGAAACATATTTGGAAGAACCAATACTGAAGCTCGACAATTGAAAAGATTTGGATGTCTTGAATTAGTGAAGAACAATCAACAGCGATTCCCAATTCTTTTAAGGATGGTGGCTGATATCCTTAACATTCCAATCACTATAGTAGCTAGTGAATTAGCTTTCAGTATTGGTTCGCGTGTTTTAATAAAGTATAGGAGTTCCATTCTTCCAGCTAATGTTTATGCTCTTATTTGTACTCGCAACTGGCTGCATGGATTCAAATATGATGGTGATTTAGCAATTTATATGTATTTCGCTATAGTTATTTCATTTGCACTTTAAGTTACATATGATGGTGAGTTATTATTTGTTACAGATAATGGAGGTGATGATGCATATGATAGTGGAGAAGAAATGAGACTAGATATTTTTGCCCCTGAAGCTAAAGAGGAGCCTACTTATAGCGAAGCACAATCAAATATCATTAATGACGTTGATAGTGATTACAATGTTATTCATATTGTTTAGTGTTTAGTTTATGATTATGGCTTTACTTGCTTATTTATTTGATTATGGTGTGTACTTGTGGTTGTGGTCTTATGAACTTGTGCTTGACTGGTGGTTATGTGTAGACATCAGTTTTGGTTTGGACTTAGGTCTTAGTTTTGTGTTTAGTTAAATATGGATAATATTTGATGTTTTAACTTAGTTTTGATAATATTTATGATTTAAATTAGGTATTTTAGTCTTCAAGCATATAGAAAGCGAAAAAGGTGCTAAACGAGTCCGAAGCCTGAGGGTCAGCCCATATAAATCTGCACCTTTTATGGATTTGGGCCTCAATGGGCCAGCCCTGCAGAGCCTGGAAGGCCTGTATTCCCAGTACTAGATGCAAATGGGTTTTTGTGAGAAAGAGAAATGAAAAAGGTGAATTCACAAGATATAAGGCACGTCTTATTGCCCAAGGGTTTACTTGAAGACCTAGTATTGATTTTGAAGAAACATACTCATAGGTAGTGGATGCAACCACATTTCGATATTTAATTAGCCTAGCAGTAAGTGAAGGACTCCATCTACATCTAATGAATGTTGTTACAACCTATTTGTATGGCTCACTTGACAATGACATTTATATGAAACTCTTTGAAGGACTTAAGTTGCTAGATGCATACAAATTCAAGTTCTCGAGAATGATATTTAATAAGGATAAACAAGTCTTTGTATAGATTGAAGCAATCTGGGCGTGTGTGGTATAATCGACTTAGTGAATATCTATTAAAGGAATGATATAAAAATGATCCAATATGTCTATGCATCTTTACGAAAAGATTTGAAAATAAGTTTGTTATGATTGCAGTTTATGTTGATAATATAAATATCATTGGAACTCCTGAAGAGCTTGAAAAGGCAATTAATTCTTGAAAAAGAATTTGAAATGAAAGACTTAGGAAGAACAAAAGTATGCCTTGGATTGCAAATTGAGTATTTAAAAAAATTGAAATCTTTATATATCAAGAAACTTACACAATAAGAGTCATAGAGCATTTTTACATGGATAAATCACATCTATTATGTACTCCGATGGTAGTAAGATCTTTGAAAGTTGATAAGGACCTTTTTAGACCTCAAGAAATTAGCAAAAAAGAACTACTTGATTCAGAAGTACCATATCTTGGTGTAATTGGAGCACTAATGTATCTTGCTAATCACACTCAACCCGACATATCATTTGTTGTGACCTTATTAGCAAGATATGGTTCTTTACTAACACGAAGATATTGGAATGGAGTTAAACACATTCTTCATTATCTTAAAGGCACAATGGATATAGGGTTGTTCTACTCAAATGTACCAAGCGTAAACTTTTTGTCTATACAGATGTTGGTTTTTTGTCTGATCCACTTGATGGTAAATCACAAACAAGGTATTTATTCACAAGTGGTGGCACAGTCATTTCATGGAGATCTTTGAAACAAACTATATCAGCCACACCATCTAATCATGTAGAAATTCTAGCAATGCAAGAAGCTAGTCGAGAATGTGTATAGTTAAGATCAATAATACATCAAATAAGAACCATTTGTGCTTTATCTCCTCGTAAAATGACCCCAACAATCATATATGAGGATAATATTGCATGTATTGCTCAACTAAAGGAATGGTACATCAAGGGAGATAGAACAAAACATATTTCACCAAAATTCTTGTTCACTTGTGACCTTCAAAAGGGTGATGAAATTGATATTCAGTAAATTTGTTCCAGTGAAAATCTAGCAGTTTTATTTACTAAGCCACTTTTTGGTACAACCTCTGAAAAGCTCGTTCGTGGCATCAGACTTTGCAGACTCAGAGATTTGAACTGATGCTGTCAAGAGGGGGAGTTGATACACGTACTGTTTTTTCCTTGTCTATGGTTTTTCCCATTGGGTTTTCCTAATAAGGTTTTTAATGAGGCAGCATTGTTAAGTGTATCATTAAACAGTGTACTCTTTTTCTTCTACTAAGTTTTTTATCCCACTGTATTTTTCTTAGTTGAAGTTTTTTTAGGCACATGTTTGGTTATGGACATCTAAGGAGGAGTGTTATGAATAATATATTAATATGGATGTCCATTTCTCTATTGTTTCTCCCCATTATTTTCCTATGATTATATAAGCTCTTTTATTGTTAGTTATAGAGTTATGCCTATAAATAGGAGGCACATACTATGTATTGTACGCATATCTGACTAGTGAATAAAACTTTTCTCTCTTTTAAGCCACGTTTGGTATCATGGAAGCGGGAGGGTAGTAGGTGAAAGTGGAGGTGGAACCCATATTTTGTGTGTTTGGTAGGGTTGAATGCACTTCTCTAAGGAAGCGACTTCTATAAAAAATGATGGAAGTGAGTTCCATACCCAACCCCTGGGAATTGGTTTGGGTTCAATGGAAGTGAAATTATATGACTATTATACCCTCTTGTATTTAATCAATTCATAAATTTGCCCCTCTTGCAATATGACCATGCTTATTTTCTTTAAGCTATGTGACTTAAAATGCGACAGCCTCCCCCACCCTCTCTTACGACGACGGCGAGGTTGGCGATGGCAAGGATGGTGGCAGTGCGGAATGGCGATGTCGACGAAGGTTGCGATTGCGACTCCAGGTCCTTCAACAACTTCTTCAAGATCTAACTCCACCATTGACAACATCAAAAACCCCAAAGCCAAGCTCCATGAGGTTGACTCTACCATCAACATCTTTAAGCAATAGGTGAGGACGATATTCAGATTTGAGAAGAGGAGGTGACCACTTCAGATCTGTGGCGATGAGGGAGAGTTTATGAGGCAAAGGTTGAGATTCAGATATGAGAAGTTGCAATGAGGGATCTAGTCGAAGCTCTTCTTCATCTTTATCGGTGGTGGACAAGTTCCGAAGCTCTTCTTCATCCTCATTGAAGAGTTCCGAAGCCAAGCTCCATTGTTTATATTTTTTTTTAGACCAAATACTCTATTGTTTAGATTAATTTTTTTGGATTGGGTTTGATTTGATTTCTCCGGCAACAGTGGTGGACAAGTTCTAAATTTTTTTTGCCTGAGAACACGTCCTGATAACCATTTGTTATGGATACATTTTTGGCAAGTGGGATGTTTGATAGGTTGGTTTTTTGTGGGAGAGATTTTTTTTTCTTGAGGGTATTTTAGTATTTGTCCATTATTAATACATATTTCAATTAAAAATTATATCTCACTTCCCATATCATACCAAACACACTTTAACCCCTTGCTTGAATTGAGAGGAAAGAAAACTAGAGAAAAAAATTGGAGAGAGAAATTATTTTTCCCTGCTTGAATGAGGGAGGAAGAGGAAGGATAAAGAAAAGTTGGGAGAAAATGGTATGTGGGGCCCACCCCATTTTCTCTCCAACAAATCTCTCCACATGTGGAGAGATTTGGAGTGAGAAGCTCTGTTTCCCAAGCTGCCCCCTCCTCTCTCTCTTGCTCACACACACATTTATGGGACAAGTATAGGGCTTGGGTGTTTTTTTAGGCTTGGGGAGAAATTTTGAGAGGAAAGAAAATAGGGGAAGAGAAAATGGAAAGAAGAAAAAATTAAAGAGAAAATGATATCATCTCTCCTATTTGGATAGACCCAAGAAAATAGGAAGAAAAGTAAATGAGTAAATGTATGAATGACTAAAATACCCTTATCCTTATATCAAAATGTATCATGTTCAAATTCAAATTAAATATCAAAATAGAAACATCATATTAAAATCAACATAAGCAAATAATTTAAAATCAAATTATTCAGCAAGAAGAATTTGCTCAAGGACTTAATCCTAAGTCATGATTGTAAAGAAAAAAAAATAATGTGGCTGAGTAAGAATCAATAAATATATTTCAAATAAAGGGGCAATAGATAGCTAAACACCACGCCCAAGCAGAGCCTAAAATCTCACTTTCATCTCCTCTTTTACTCCTATTTCTATTTTCAATTTTCAATTCTATTAAAAACTTTTCCACTATATCAAACGAATTACTTCTCATTTCTCTTATTTCATAACAGTGACCCGGGAGATCATAATAAATAATTTTCTCAGCAAAATTTACGATTATGATTTTAGGTTAAACAAACGCGGCTTTCGAAATGCTGTAAAGGAACCAACGGAAGTTGACACAGATAGGTAGGCATCTGCGCCACACCAATCCGTTCCTGGGTTCGATCCCAGGAAACGAAAGGTGTAAAGAATTTCCATTGGGAGCTCTCTCCCCTGAGGCGCCTCAAAGAGGTGAATTCCTGTCGGGCCTATCAGATTGGGGGCGCCAGGACTAGTCGGTTGTCGGGGGCCCATGTCGGTAAATCCAGCGTTGGCCTTCAGGTTAACGCCGAATACCTGGAAGGTGGGTGCACCGAAGGTCAAAATGATCCATTGCATAAACCATAAATAAAAAAAAAAAAAAATGCTGTAAAGAAACATCTAGCGCTTGTTTGCTAACTATAACCCAGGGGGCAGGGCGCCATGGGGCCCGGGAACAAAATGAGCATAATTTCCAACTCTTGGCCTAGTAGACCAACGGCCTGTTCACTATCCCTCATTCTCTTTCCCCCTTTCCTCTGCGATCAGAGGTTCAACCCAGAGCTACAATGGCGACCAGATACTGGGTAGTCTCTCTCCCCGTTCAAAATTCGGCATCTGCTCTCTGGGTTCAATTGCAGGAAAAAATCTCCAAGCACTCCTTCGATACTCCTCTTTACAGAGTACTCTCTTCTTCTCTTTCTCAAGATCTGCCCTCTCAGTGCTTAATTTTATTTAACTCTGCTTAATTTTCCATTTGTAGTTCAATATACCTAATCTCCGGGTTGGAACCCTAGATTCTCTTCTTTCTCTCAGCGATGATCTTGTGAAGGTGAATTTCCTACAATTTTGAGCTTATTGTTGTTTACAAATCTGTCATACTACTTCTGTAGATCTATGGTTGATCGGGTTTATGATTTCGGAAGCGAGATTTTTGCCTTTACCTGTTTCGGTGCTTCTATATGGATTGTATAATTTCCTTGATTCATTGTACTGGTGCCGATATTTGTGGTTGTGTGGATGTTAAAATGCACGCCCAAAATTGTTTGCAGGCAAACAGTTTCATGGAAGGAGTGTCACACAAGATCAGGCGACAGATTGAGGAATTGGAGAAAGTTTCTGGTGTTGTGAGCAGCGGGCTGACGGTTGATGGGGTGCCAGTCGATTCATACTTGACCAGGTCTATTGATTGACTAGCTTGATAATTAAATATTTAACCTGTTCTAGTTTCGGTTATATCTTTTTTGAGTGCTGAAGCTGTCATTTTGATGGAAGGTTTGTTTGGGATGAAGCGAAGTACCCGACTATGTCACCTTTGAAGGAGATTGTGGATGGTATTCACGGTCAAGTGGCAAAGATTGAGGATGATCTAAAGGTTTTTATATTCTTCCCGCTCTTTAGTTACAGCTATCTTTTAGTTCAGGACAATTCACTGTTGTAGCTCATAATTTGTTTGTGCTTTTTTTAGTCTCTCTAATTCTAAATCACTCTTTTATGATGGTTTGAAGCCGCCTTGCTTTTCTTATTGGCTAACTGCTAGCTGAGGGATGCTAAGGGCCTCTTTGTATGCGTTTTTTCTGGGTTCATTTAGCTATCAATTACTGCTTGCATGGCAGAGTCGGTACTGCGGAATGCAGCAGTCTTTTTTTTTTTTTGAAAGGGCTTGTTTGGGATGAGGGTACCAACATTTTATAGGAACAATAAAATATCTGCTTATGCATCCTTATCCGCCTTGACATCAATTTATCAGGTCTATCTTTGTCTTGGGCATTTGTCTTTTTCCTTTTCCTACATATGCTCAGTTAGGAAGAAGTAACCTAAAGGACCTCACACAACTACAGTTGGGTGGTGACTTAAAGCAACTTTCAGATGGTAAACATAAAGGCTATTAAGTCACCAGTTAACTTGTTCAACTGTAAGACCAACAATTGAACTGGAAGCAATCATAAAGCATTTTGTATTTTTTCTTATGTCGTGTGGATAAATTACAACACTCTTTGAACGGGTTATTTGGGCCTTACAACTGTCATCTGCCAGGTTCGTGTTGCTGAGTATAACAATATCCGCAGTCAACTAAATGCTATCAACCGAAAGCAAAGTGGAAGGTGTAGATGTTGTTCAATACTGATCATAGCTTTCAAGTATGTGATTTTATTTTTATCTTAGCTGACAAACTTCTGTCTATTTCAGCTTAGCTGTCCGTGATCTTTCCAACCTGGTAAAACCTGAGGATATTATAACTTCAGAACATTTAACTACCCTACTTGCAATTGTTCCCAAGTATTCTCAAAAGGATTGGCTCTCAAGCTATGAAACATTGACAAGCTATGTGGTAAAGTTACCATGTTTACTAACAATGCCAAATTTCTTCTGCTACTTTATTGACGTAGTCGTATCTACTATCTAGTGATTTTGAATTTTGTCGTCTTCAATAGTTGGATGGTCCCTGTGGCTTATAAGAAATGTCCAATAGTAGTTTCAAACTTGATTATTTCTGTACATTTTTCATGTTTTTTGATGTGTAAGGTGTGAATATTAATATATAGGGGTAATTAGGTAATTGTCTGCTGTTAGTTGTTAATAGTAGTGAGAGGCGGCATAGATTAAGTCTATGAGGCTGACGTAAGATAATCCTATATATTAGGACTTAAGCATAAGTGTACCTGATGTCTTTGTTAATGAATGATGAATTGTGATTCAACGGATTGATTTTATAGTCCCCTCTCTGTTCTTTTCTCCGATTCTCTCTCTGTTCTGACTTCTCTCTCCCTTCTCTATCCCTCTTCTCTCTTCCTCACAGCATACACATGAACCCCCCTACAACTAAGGAACCTGAACAGATTTTGCAGGAGCGGATTGGTAGAAGAAGGGGGCGAATTGTTACTGAGGTTCTGGTTAGATGGAAGCACTTACCTGAGGAAGAAGCCTCTTGGGTTCTGCTGTATCGTCTGCAGCAGCAGTTTCCTGATTTTGTTATTGCTGACCCTTGAGGACAAGGCTTTTTTTTTGGTGGGGGGGGGGGGGGGGGGTGTGGGGGATATTGATGTGTAAGGTGTGAATATTAATAAACAGGGGTAATTAGGTAATTGTCTGCTGTTAGTTGTTAATAGTAGTCAGAGGCGGCATAGATTAAGTCTAGGAGGCTGACTTAAGATAATCTTATATATAAGGACTTAAGCATAAGTGTACCTGATGTCTTTGTTAATGAATGATGAATTGTGATTCAACGGATTGATTTTCTAGTCCCCTCTCTGTTCTGACTTCTTCTCTCTCACTTCTCTATCCCTCTTCTCTCTTCCTTACAACATACACATCATTTTTGTGCTGCTATATTCATTTTTTTGTCATGGTGTTCTAGTTATTCTGATTACATTATTCTTTTTAGGTACCCAGGTCTTCCAAGCTGTTGTATGAGGATAATGAGTATGCTCTTTATACTGTAACACTCTTCACACGTGTTGCAGACAATTTTAGAACGAGTGCACGTGAAAAAGGGTTCCAAGTAAGTGCTGCCAATAAATTGATTCGCTTTTTCCCGTCTGTTAATCTTGGGAAAATTTGGATTTTTTAAAGATTTTTGCTGAGGAACTCTGAATTAAGGAATGCCCTAGGCACCCAATGCAAAGTTTTGCTTTATTGAATCTTGAGTTAACTGTAGGTTTTAGTTGACTTACAATTTGTCATTTCATTTAGATTCGTGATTTTGAGTACAGTCAAGAAACACATGAAAGTCGGAAGCAGGAGCTAGAGAAGTTGGTGCAAGATCAGGAAAGCTCAAGAGGAATTCTTTTGCAATGGTGTTATACCAGTTATGGAGAGGTATTATCCATTGGTTCATTGTTTCATTAAATATTTGAAAATACGCCTCAATTATTAAAGCAAAGATTACAAGGAGTTTTGAGAAACCAATGAGATCATAGAAACAAGTTTTAGTCCATTGCAAAACTACCTATATAATGGAATACCTTGAATTTTTTTGCTGTCTGCCGTCATAAATAACAAGTTTTCCAAACATTGTTGTCTTTCCTGTTACTATAGGTGCGTTAATTCTTGACTTGCTATAATTCCTTTTCTGTCTGAAGGTTTTCAGCTCCTGGATGCACTTTTGTGCTATACGTGTATTTACTGAGAGCATTCTGAGATATGGTTTGCCACCATCTTTCCTGGTACATATGCTGTTATAAACAAAACAAGTATGCTGCCTATCACTTTTATTTCTTAAAATCTTTATTTCTGATCATTGGGTCTTGTGTTCGACTGCAGGCAGCTGTGTTAGCTCCGTCTGCAAAAAGTGAGAAGAAAGTACGTTCAATACTTGAAAGCTTGTGTGACAGTGCAAACAGGCAAGTATCTAATTTATGCATACCTCGCATGGGTAAAGTTGATGAACCTTAGCATTTTATACAAATCCACTGGCCCCTTTCTGTAAAGTTCTTTTGCCCAAATTATTTGATCATCTTTTTTACCAAAAAAAAAAAAACCCAAAAGAAGACAATCCTTTCCCTTTCCCTTCGCACGTGTGGGATGCGCAAGAAACATGCTAGGGTTGGAAAAGTACAACTCATGATATGAACGCACTTCAAAGCCAGATGAAAGAACAGTTAATGCTGTTTTCTTAAATATGTCTGCTTAGAAATTCAACTCTTGTTTTTACAACTTGCTTCTTTATAGCGATTTGATGCAAAATGTCTAGGAGTTTTATGCATCATATCTCTTATCTGTATGTGTGAAATAACTGCTCATTTTGCCCATTTGATATTGCCTGCAGTGCATACTGGAAGATTGAGGATGAAGCAGGGAGTGGTATGGCCGGTCTAGCAGGGGATTCTGATGCACATCCATATGTCTCCTTCACAATCAATCTCGTATGATCGCTCAAAAAATAAGCCCTATCTCATGTTTCATAGTCCGTGAAGTGTTTTTCTTTGGACAACAATAATGCCAGATGGGGATCAAAGATATAGTACATTTGGGTCAAATTCCATTCATTGTTTGGACGCAGCACAGACTTAAAGGGACTGGTGAATTTTAGTGCAGGGTTTGGGCACCAGGAGGATCATTTGCACTTTGTACTTTTAAGTTATTTTCATGAACTTTTCTCGTCTGGGATATGAAATTTGGGTAAATTTACACGTTTGGTGTCCCTTTAAATTATTGTATGTTCTGTTAAATTTATGCAATATGTCAAACTTAGGTCGATTTACCAGCTCGGCATCCAGCAAGGACGACGAAGATGGATGTTCTTATCCTCTCTGAACTGAAGAGAACTTTAGAACCGATCATAAAAATCTCATTTATGAAGTGTTTCTGATTAAGTCAATAGGAAAATATTTTTGGATTTGTATTTGACGTAATTTGCATCGATATAACGGTGAGGTTAGATATTGCCCTAGATTATATTTTGATTTAAAAATAATCAATGATTCATTATAGAACGTTATCAATAAAACAGATTTAATTTTTGAAAAAAACTTAAGTGCATAATAAATGTGATGATGCTTTCCATTACTTGGATTTGATGTCAGTATAAACTTTTAAATTGATAATGATAATTAAGAAATTATAATTTATTCCGTAACTTCATCCGCTTCGCCAAAATTGTAATATATATATATATATATATATATATATAAACAGATAGTTAACGTTGTAACGCTTATGTTCTATATTCTATCTTGAAATTAGTTTTTTTCATCTTACAATTGTTTATATCTTGAAACTAGTTTATACATATAAACTAAAGAAAAATAAAAATTATATGTAAATTTCATGCTAGTTACTAAACAATTTTCAAAAAACCCTCAAAAAATAAACCAAGTCATTATATCTAAGAATAACTATATTATATAAATGCACAAAACTTAAGAATATCTATATTATCAACTACTTAATATAAAAGCCATTTGACTTTTATTAGATATAGTAAGGAAACTAAATAAATTAAATTAAAATACTTATGTTTATCAATTTTTTTCAAACTAATTTGTCAGACTTATAAGCTGATATATAATTTATATTTATCATTTTTCTCCAAACTAATTTATTTGACCTATAAGCTGATATATAATATCATAATACACTATATGTACGATTAAATAATTTGTTTTGCTCCTTTAATCTCTTCAAAAAAAAAAAAAAAATCAACTAGCTCTTATATTAAATCTTAAATGTAGTATCCATTAAATCAAGTTTATACGTATAACCATAGCAAAATAACAAGCGTTCATAAGAAAATTTACAAATTCTAATTTTAATTAGAAACAATAGCAAAAAAACAAGTGTTCATGTAAAAATTTACAAATTCTAATTTTACCAATTAACAATGACAAAATAATAAGTGTCCATATGAAAGTTCACTAACTCTAATTAAAAATTCCATAAGTAAACTTACAAATCCAAATATGCATTTTAACAACTAAAAATAGCATAATTACAAGTACCCCTCTGATCCTTAATATAAGACATTTGGAGGATTGATCTTAGTCTTAAATATAAGATATAATTTTTATATTATCAAACTTTTTCTAACTTACCCCTTTTAATACTCCCTCAACAATAACCCAAAAAGAAAATGAGAGAATTAAGGAAGATGACTAGAGTATTTTAAAAAATGTATGTCATATTAATCAATTGGTTAAATTATACAAAACCCCCTTGAATTTTGGGTTAGTTGCATATAACACTCTTGACATTTCAAGGTTTACATTTAGGGTAAAGGTGCACTTTTAACAATATTTTGTACCAGGGGCAACTAGTACCATAAAGTTTTCAGAGGGGCTAAAACACACACAAACATTGAAAAGTGGGGCAATTTTACCACAACCGTTAAGTTTGAGATAACGTCCGTTAGTTTAGCAAAGTGGGTCACACCTAGTGCACAACTGTCATTCTTTTGTCTCCTTTGACCATTTGAAAACAACACGTCTGAAGACTTGAAGACACCATTTTCCTTGAGGCATCCATTGAAGACGCATCTCCCTCCCTGAGCCCTCAATTAAAGATGCCAAAAGACCTTTGCTTGCTTTAATTCGTTCAAACCCGTTAGGTGGGAGTGAGTTAACTCCATTCGACTCCTCCATTGAAGAATTGATCGGCAAGAAGGAGGGAGCAGTAGAACTCATAAATATCTGTCAGGAAGAAGGAGGAGGATTCAAAATTGTCGAAAGTGGTAGGTGGGAGCCGTGTATATCCGTGTGCTTGCCTGAAGCTTTTCTTTTCTTTTCTTTTTCAATTCAAGAATTTTTTTAATGAACACCAATACATGTTGGCAAATATAAAGAGATCATTCCAAGTCACCAATTCATATGTTGCCATGTCATTATTTCAGATTAAATGTTTTTCTCTCTCATTTTTCAGTTTGGTCAACGTTAACAGATATGGAGGCTATGGTAAAATTGCCCCATTTTTCAATGTTTGTGTATGTTTTAGCCCATCTGAAAATTTTATAGTGCTAGTTGGCCCTGGTACAAAATATTGTTGTTAAATTACACCTTTACCCTTAAATTTAATCCCCATGACCTTTCATTTTTTAACTATTAACCCCCTGCCGTTAAGTGACCGTTATGTTTTTAATGGAAAATGTCATGTCAGATTATGAGATGACGCGCTTCATCCTACATGGCATCCTATGTAAATTACTAATTTCATAAAATCCCCTGAACTTTAATCAATTACAAATAACTCCCCTATCATTTCAAAATTTAAATTTAATTCTCTTAAAATTTTCATTTATAATATTAAACCATATATTGTTACTTTCTATCATTTTAATAAATTTATTAAAATTTTTACTATCATTTATTAATTAAAATATTTCTTTTTTATGAAAAAAAAACTAAAAGAATATTTTTAAAAAAATAAAATAAACGTTGAACTTTTAATTAAAAAAAAATGCTTACTAATAAAAAATATGTGAGGGCAAGAGCTATCCTCTAACAGAAATGTAATATTTAAATGATTAATGCTCAATTATCCTAATAATATGTTTAACATAAATGATGACAATTTTATACTATTAATGCTCAATTAACCCAAAAAAATAAGTTAATGTTATATAAATTATCACATTTTTATTTTTATATTTTTTAAATATTATTCTCCTAGGTTTTTTTCGTACAAGAAAACTATTTTAATTGAAAAATGATGGTAAAAAACTTAATAAATTTATTAAAATGATTAAAGTAAAAAACACGAGGTTTATTTATTATAAATCAAAATTTTAAGGGAGTTAAATTTAAATTTTGAAATGTTAAGGGGGTTATTTATAACTAATCAAAATTCAAGGGATTATCTGCAATTGTTCAAAGTTTAAGGGGGTTTTACCGAATTAGTACTTTACACAGGATGACACTTGTCATCTCATAATCTCACGCAAAAATTCCCGTTAAAAAGATAACAATCACTTAATGGCAGGGGTTTAATAGTTAAAAAATGAAAAATTAGTGGGTTAAATTTAAACCTCAAAATGTCAGGGGGTTATATGCAACTAACTCAAAGTACAAGAGGATTTTGTATAATTTAGCCTAATCAATATAATTAACTTCCTATCCTAATCAAATTATGTAAATATGTTTTATATTAAAAATAAAGGGTGTGATTATAGAACTTAAATCCAAATTAAATTTTATTCCATATAAATATTTCATGATATACATACATAGTCTTACCCCACAATTTTAGCAAATTTCATTTTCCTTTTAACGGATTAAAAGGGAGAAGTCATATATGCACAAATGGGAAAATTTAGAAAGAACGATAAAAATTCGAATAAATGAAATAAGTATCGCATTTTTTTGTTTTGCCGAAACTTAATGGGATATATTTTTCACATTACTCATGTCATATATCCACGTGAAAATGAAACTTTCTGTTTTATAACCTTAATAGGATACAGTTTTCATATCCTGAAACGTCCAAATGAAAATGGAACTTTCTATTCAATAAGTTTAATTGGGATATATATTTTACATACTGAAATGTCCCAGTGAACATGGAACCTTCTATTTAGTAACCCAATCTTCACATATGTTTGTGAGGGCAAATCATTCATCGAGCCAACATGAGATAGTAACATAAACCAACTCAACAAAATAAACATTCCAGAAGAGCATTATAAAAAATAGTACGAGAAAAAAATTGTCACAATTTATGCATTGCTCATGTCCATATTTTTGGAGATTGGATTGAAAATGTGTATTCCCATCTTTCATGGGATGAATGATCCTAACACAAAATTATATTATACCTAACTACGAAATGTTCAGCTCCAAGGATGAGAGCAAAACCATCCAAAAAAATTAATTGCTCAAAGCATGAAAATTGACAACAAAAAGTCTGAACTCAAAAGATATTACCCAACACAGAGCTTGAGCTTAACTCAAGCAATTTCAGCAATCTTTTTCTTTTATTTATGGTGTGAGTCGGTTTTCTACGTTTTCTAAAGGGGAAAAATGAAACCGTATCTCGCTTCAGTAGAGATTCTAAGCCTTGGCTAGCTGAGCGGCAGGAGCGGCCACAGGAGCAGCACCACCAGTAGTTGGCCTGACGAAACAAAGAACTTCATTAGCACTTCCAGATAAAGTTGAAATAAATAAAACAGTTACGAATTTTGAGAACTTACAGCCCCACAAAAACTTTGAAAGCATCATATATTCCCCATTGGGCTCCAGTGAGAGTTCCGATCATAACAATACGAAGCGGGAGTCCACGGGTGAAAAGGCCCCACAGTCCCAGCTTCTTCACAGCCTGCAATAGACAGTAGACCACATTTAAGGAACTTGTCAAAACAGCTGAAACACCTAACACTTCGCACAATATAATCTAACTAGTCCTTTTATTGGAAAAAAATATCAGCCCAGCACTCACGTCTCCAACTGTAGCTCCCTTGGCATTGTTCAAGAAGGAGACTAGGTTGTCCGCAGGATGAGATACAATAGCACAAAATACACCAGCAACGTATCCACCCGCAAAACTAATACCAAGTTGCAAATGTTTGCTGCACTCATTCTTTGGTGTGGGAATGGCATACTTGTAGATCATCTCAACAATCGTCTCAAAAGAAGCAAACTTCATCATTGTATCTGCAGGAAAGACCATTATTAAAATTCCACGTAAGAATCCATGCATCAAAGTCAGATTCATACGCTTCCACCAACAATTGTTAAAATTTCAAACTAGTAACTATAACATTAAGGTGAAAAAGGGTTCCATTTCAGAAGCAGAAAGCAGTACATCATAGGTATAAAGTTGAACTAAAAAAATTGTTTAACCATTAAACAGAATGTCCATGAACTAGGTACAAAAAAAGGTATGTAGATGGTGGGATTGAACTCGAAAGCAAGAATTCACTCAATAAGTCCTACATTATTTTGGGCATAAATATGTGACCAAATAAGAACTAC
Organism: Inga oerstediana; assembly: GCA_963210345.1. Classification (NCBI taxonomy): domain Eukaryota; kingdom Viridiplantae; phylum Streptophyta; class Magnoliopsida; order Fabales; family Fabaceae; genus Inga; species Inga oerstediana. The sequence goes on from OY723401.1 coordinate 6,654,272, forward strand.
AGTTTTTGATCAATTTAAATACAATTATTGGTCTTTTGAAAACCCAAGGTATTCACTCCTCCAACCATCAATTCAATAAAAGGAAAAGGAAAAACAAAAGAAAACAATAATATGATTTAAAATATACGTATCATCCACACACAGTCTACCTTACCTTGGATCATTCAAGAACCAATCAAAGTCATAAATAAAAATGATAAATTACAGTGGTATATGCCCTCTGATTTACAATAAAACGACAATCAATAAAAATCAAATTTGTAGCAAGTTGCACTATTCATGAGCCATGATCGACATGAATTATTCCTCAAACTGATATGCACTATGAAGGCACCTCATCAAGGCATCGAGCTAGTAAAATTACAAATGAATACACAACTAATGATGCGTATTTTCAGTCATTCAATGGCCACCAACAAAAAATAGAACGAAAAAGAAAAAACAAGACCATAGATGTATCTAAAAACTTGTTAACTTAAACTTGTCCAACTAATTAGTCTTGTAGACTTACTCCTTAAACAGAACAAGGATTACAGCTCAAAAAGAAAGCATTGAATTGTTTAAATAACAAATAAGAAAACAAATTTGATGCATGCTAAGCATAAAGAGTTTAAATCATTAGACCTATATCTCCCTATTAATAATACTAGGAATACTCCCCAAAGCTACTATTGACAGGTAAGAATACTCCCCCTCTTTGATCTTTATCCCCAAGGATCATTATGAATGCAGAAATTGAAGTTTTCATTAACGAAAAATACTTAGAAGGAGTTTATATAGCTTCTAAAAACTTCACCCCCTTAACTACCATTATTCCCGTGTAACAACATTATTATCCAATCTTCATCAAAAACATGAACTGAGGACCTTCCAGTCATCAAAATGAGGCCGCAAAGCTTCAACTAACTCTGCTACAATGAGCAGAAAATGAGAATATCCGTGGAGCACTGGCGCTAATCGGATAATGAAGACTCTATAGTAAAAATTATTGCCTTAAAACCCAATATGAAGTACGCTGAGCAAAACATAAAGCAGCCAAAACAGCATGAATGCGCAAACTTCAAGTTGTAGCCTACAAAATTCATAATACAAAATACTTACATGGGATCTGGCGTCCCCACAGAGGAACAATTCCCTTGTACAGCCTGAAATTTTTTTTTTAAAAAAATAAATCATTAGATATGCATCCTCACATGCAGAAATCTTAGCGATTAAATTATACATCATCCACTAACAAAACAGTTAAAGAGTTTAAATTGTTCAAAAGCATACCCCAAGGCTCCTTCAGATCTGACAAATTTCGGGAGCCCATCCGCCATACCTCTGGCAAAACCAGGCTGAGTTTGAACTCGAACCTTAACAGCCTCAAAGGGGCAAAGCGCAACATCAGCAATAACCTCAGCAGATGCTGAACCAGCAAGGTAGATCAAGGTCTTGTACTTGGCCGCATACTCTGGACCAGCAATATCAGAATAATACTTCTTAAAGAACTCATAAAATCCAAATTTGCAAGCACCCTGAGCACTGTAACCAAGCAAGGTAGGCACCCAGCCTCTGAAGAAACCCCTTATTCCCTGCTCCTTAAGCAATATTCCAAATCCAGACGAGATGCTTTTGTACTTTGCAGGGTCAATCTGAAATTAATAATTGAAGAAGTCAGCAAAATATAGCTTTTAAACGATGTCTATAAGATAGAAAGTAGTATTCCATTCAAGTAAGAACTAAAGGCCAACTAACATCATAGCTTGCGATTTTAAAAATTACAGCAAATACAAAGAAATCATATGGACCATCTCATAACCACAACATCGTTTACGTCTCTTCTCTCACTACTTTGGCTCAATAAAAAAACATGCGTACAGTAATTTAATTTAATATGCAACCGGTTATTTCTTCATAATCTGTAGGATCGTCGATCACGATCATTGAAGTTTTAAGCAAACAATATATTCGGTCAGAAAAGCTTGGGATAAACTTTACACTGTTAGAGATGCGGACGAGAAGGTCAAAATATGTACAGAAATGTAAAATAATTTCCAAGCAAACCTCCAATTGCCCCTATAGAAAACTCCAAACACAATCAATCCAGCATCTCATTGGCGGAGAATGGAGGTGTGAATACGGCCAACGGTCAGTATCAGCAGGTCCCAAAATTTAGGGAGGAAATAAAAGGAAATCAAGGAACAAATCCGACAAAGAAAGGGATCATTCAATCCAACGCAACGATCACGATTCCTAGATCGGTCCAATAAGCACACAAAAATTTATAATCTCATAAAAGAATAACAATCACAGTGAAGATAAATACAAATGGCAGATCTATTTTGCAGCGAGACATAATGCTAATAGAGCAAAGAATAACCAAGCAAAAGTACTGCCAGGAGTTAATTTCATTAAAAATGCCAGATCGAGAGAGAAAAGAACCTGCATATTACACTTGACAAGGTCAAGAGGTGTAACCGCCATGTGAGTGAGACCACAGCTGAGAATTCCACCGAAAGTACAGGCAGCATAGAATGCAGGCGAGTACATCTCGATCTTGCCAGGCTCACTTGGAGCCGGAATCATCAAGTTGGGCCTGGGGGATCCGACTTCCAGATTGGAAGCCGGAGAAGCGGCGGCGGCGGGAGTAGAGTTGAGCATCTTCTGGAGAGGCAAGGTTTTGGAGGAGTAGGGAGAGGAGTAGAGGAAGGTAGGGATCAAAGAGTTGCGGCGTGAAGAGTCAGAGAGAGCCATGGATGAAGAGCGATGAATGAGGAAGGGAGGGTGCGTCGGAGACTTCAAATGAATGCCAGGGAGACAGGCACACTCCCAAGTCCCAATCTCTGGCTGCCAAACCCTTTCTGATGCTTGCTAGTTGCTTCCTCTTCCGGTCCGCGCACCAAGGGCCAAACCTGGCATGTTTATATGCGAATTTTGTTCCGCATCAAATGGCGACCTTTTTTGCTTTTAATTACGGCGCTGACATTGCCCGTAATTAGGATTTTTTTTTTTTTTGGTTCAATCCCGTAATTAAGATTTAAAGGAAAGGGAAAATGACAAAACGTAATTAAACACCACGGTGACAAATTAACTTGAATGAAATTAAATTAAATTTAATAGGTAAAAACCCTGTACCCAAAATGCAAGTAAATTTTATAGGTAAAAAGACATTTAATTGTGTAAGAAATGTGGTTAATTTAACTAATTTTCTTAATTTAGGAGAAATAAAAAGTAAAGGTTAACTCATTAAATATATCCTAAACTAAAATTTTTTCATTTTTATTCTTATTAAAAAATGTGTTTGAAAATTTAATAAATTGATAAATTAAAAATGAGTATTAATTATAGTAACAAAACTGAAAAATAAATATTAATTATTTTATAAATTATTTATATTTTAAATCAAACTATCCTTCTAAAAACGTTGTTTGAAACTGTGGATAGGATGGAGTAAAGAGTTGACTTGTATCCCTGAACAATTGAATGTGTTTGGCAATGGGGGGAGTATTTTGTGAAATACTGAAATCACAAGGAAAGAAGTGGGCCCACGCGGTGAGAACGAGGATGTGAAATTGCGAAGGGGAAAGAGGGTGAACGTGTAATTAAGGAGGAAAATAAGGGGCATGGTGGAGAATAGCCAATCAAAGCAGGGTTGCTTACAAAGACCCGGCTAGCGCTCCGGCGGTGGTATATTCCATCACCACATCTTGGGAACATCAACTCCGCCCCCACTCACCCCCAACTTGCGCCTCCCTCCTGGCTTCCCATATCTTCGCTTCACCACTTGACCTTGACCTTCCTATGCTTCACACATTTTGCACCCGGACTTAATTGTTACCACTATATTATATATTGCGCTAGGAATTTTTTTATCAAACTTTTTTTCTGTGTTTTTGGTATCACTTAATTTTAAATAATAAATCATTATTACGTAAGTTGAGATAAAACTTCTCTCATATACTTATCTCGTATACCGTGAATCACGATTTATAAACACTTATCACCTAAAAATAAATTATTCCAAACAAACACTTCATGCTATTGAGTTGATTCCTTCTAAAAGTTGAGACTCATGTTTATTATAGTAGTATAAATTTTGTATAAAGCTATCTTTTTCCCCTTCTATAAATCTTCACTCAAATTGGTGATGTAATTTTGTGATATCTGTTTTACCTAATATTTACTTATCTATCTAAATGCCACCAGTGCATGTTTACTTAAAAAACTAATAAAACTACAGAAATTTCATGATTTTAGAATACCGGATGGTAAGTACTTGTGTTTTTAATTACATACGCACTCCCTACTTCTTTTTCTCCTTCAGGGATATAAGTAAATGGAACGAGGTTCAGAATACTTCTATTTGGGTAATTAATGTTCAGAATTAATTGTTAATACTGCTTCTACTTTATCAATTTTGCTCATATAATTAATGTTTAAACTTGACTCGTTGTATTTTTGTATCTCTTTCAAAACCCTTTTTTTTTTTGCCCAACTTTCAAAACCTTATTTAATACAGGTAAAGTTGCAAGTTTCTTTGAATTCAAGACAAATTTAATAAGTTAACCATCATTTCTTGGCTCAAATGAATTAGTTGAAGTGACTTATATTGTAAACTGGATGAAGCATAACTGGTTTTTAAATTAATTTTTTTTATAATCACATGATTTATTGAATTTTTACAATTAAATTATAAGCATGCTTTTATATGTGTGTGTGTGTGTGTAAATTGACCCACACAAAAACACCACAACTAGTTACTATTTATAAGAATGTTTTGAAAAATAGACCCACACAATTTTAATAAATTTATAGATATCATATCATGTATGACACAACAATTCATTGACTAATTGACTACATATCCCATGAACACACAAAAACCCAAGACTAAAAGTTTAATTAATCACGTATAAAGATAATCATGGCCACTTAAACAAATCACAAAGGGCACCAGATAAGCACATAGATTAGTAAAATATGCATATTATTTGGATCAATCAGCGTGCTGAGCCATGGGATTTATTAGAGTATATTGATGATAAATTGATAATGATCATTTTTAATATGAAATACTACTTTATTAACTTCATTTTTTCCCTACTGATCTCCATGAGAAACAGCTGTGACCGGGGGAATCACGAGCTCAAAGATCCCCAATATGAAAATAAATGGACAGCGTAATATCAGGTACAAATGGGCTAGCCTCGACCTGATATCTGCGTTTTATTTTTTCCAATTTTGATCTGATGATATCTGGATATTAAGATTTAAGAAATGGGTTAAATTTAATACCAAAAAAAAAAATTTACGGGCTAACGGAAGATCAATCAGCGGATCACTGGGACTCAAATAGGGTAATTTTTTTTTGTTGGTACAACAAATAGAGTAAATTAGAAGCCTAAAACATCGAGTAAAAAAGACCTCTACTTTAGAATGCGTTCGAATTTGACAAAGAATCAGCTAAACGTTGGTTACCCGCTAAGCACACGACCAAAACCTCCGCTTTCCAAATTATTTTAATTGCATCTTTACGCATTGCACTGCCCTCTCTTATTGTCTTAATTACTCGTACAATGTTCTTCTGAGATAGCACAACTTTCATGGAGAATAAATCAAGTCCTGATCATTTCCACCAGCCTCAATGGCTTCAGACAACTATATCAGGTTTCTCTCTCTCTAACACACGCGGTTTTGCTTTGAGATTATTTTTTTAATTCAAGTTGTTAGGTTTTGTAATATATTATGTTCCCGCACTTGGTACAATATATGGCATATGCGTTGTTCTACTTTGACTTGGTTTTGGGCATTAAAACCATGCGGGGGTGAGTGAGAGTGGTTGGGTTTGAACTTTGACGCATGCCAGTACCTAGAGCCAAAATATTTGAAGTCAATCAATTCTTCTAGAAACTGTTCTCGTCCAGAAAATCACACAAAAAGCAGCCTGTGGTTAAATTTCCAAAATGTTAATTGTAAATTATGTACTCCTCATTCTGATTCTAAATATAAAATAAAATTGATTTTTTTAAGATATTAAGGAAATATTTAAAATATTTATATTTATAGTTTTTTCTCTCAACTATTTTGCCTAACGTATAAACTTATAAACTGATATTATAATCTAATGATATACAATATATGATATGATTAAGTAACTTATTTAACTTCCTTAATCTCTAAAAAAAATCAACTCTGTCTTATATTTACGATAGAAGGGAAGGGAGGGAGCATTAAGCAACTCAATAAGATGAAGAGCAAAAGATAATCAAGCCATCAATCATAATAAAAAAAATTGGCTTCTTAGGGCCTCTTTAGCATTCTCCATAAGGAGACTCCCTTCCCATCCCCATTTCTAGGTTCAACTAGACTCTCCTTGTTCTACTGCATTTTCCATTCAGAAATTTCTGCATATTTGACTGATGTGCAGATTTGGATGAGAAAATGAAGGCCATTACGACCATTTTAAAAGAGGACTACTGTTCAGATCAAGGAGCTGGCATGCATGAAAATGGGAGAAAAGATATCAAACAGGTGCTTGAAGAGTTAAGCAGATCTTACCGGACTTTAGCCATAGCATATGATCATTTGAGGTCTGAATCATCCCATACCTCTCATTCAGGGTCCACTTCATCTTCTAATACAACAATAACCCCCTGTGTTATCTGCAATGAAAAAGCAACAGGGAACTTGCTAGGCCAAAAACTCGAGGATGCCTTCGATTGTCGTCTAAAATCTGTTGTCAGGGGTCCTGATATGAAATTTGATGGTACAGACCTTAATGTTGGACAAATAAACAAGCTAGAAGATGAATATCATGAACTGACATCAGCGGTTAAGCCAAGCAGCGTGACTTTTAAAGATGGATTAGAATCCAAAGGCACTCAAGAAGAAGAAATAATGACCGATTTTTCCACCAATGAAAACTTTCTTGGGCAGATTGAGGGCTTTGAATCAAGTCAAAAAATGGAAGATCCATCAATAACTCATTGTGACTTTGGCAAAATGTGGTCCGGGCCAGATTTTCAAATTACACAACTTGTAGAGGATAATCTGCAACAGCTGGTAGAGTTGGTGAGAAGAAATGATGAGAAGAGGGAAACCATTAGAAAACTCAAATTAGAGATTGAAGCATTGAAACGTGAGAACAAGGCCCTTCAGGTTTCTCCAAGATACTCAAATGCTGATTCAGAACGTGACCAACCACAGACTTCAGGACGTGGAAGAATATCTGTGAGCAAGCTCTTCAGGGGCTGTTCCACATGATAGCTTGTTCTATGCAACATAATGGTCATGATATATTCTAGAAGAAGTTCACCAATTTTCAACGGAGATGCCTTTTCTTTTCCACAAGTAAATAAGCATTCGTGGTATTGAGGGCAATACAGCTTGCTACAAAATTTTCCGGTTGATGATGATGTAAATATAAATGAATGACCTGTTAGGAATAAAGTTCTCCCTTGGAAGGTCCTGTACTCAATTATATATATACCGTGTCATTGATGCCAAGACCTTTAGATATATATATCTACGAACTGGAAACCAGCCTCTGGAAAAACTAGCTTTAAAACCACGTCACTGTTCTTGTTCAAAGTATCTGTTTCTCCGACCAGTCTTAACAAATTGATTAGTCTTTTCAATTTAGATAGGTGAAATTACGAAGTAAATATAAAGGCATGGGCAACATGCTTCTTATCAGGCCTAGATGCTGGAGAGAAACAACAGCAAATATTCCTATTCCCTTCGTTATCACTGCAGTCACCAGTAGTCTCCACATGAACATAGCCCATCCTTAAAATGATGAAATCGCTTGGCATCTCTGACCACAATTTGCCGATTTACTATTTTGGAGATCAACTTAATTACAGTATGGCAGTCGCTGCAAACCCGAAGATTTTTTATCACCTGGATTGTTGTACCAGGAGCTGAATTTATGATTCCGAAGGCAACAGCTAGTTTCTCACTGTGAACTCTTAGAATCATTCCTTTCTCTTCTTCATCCACATCATGAACCACTGATGTTACATTTGGCACATAGCCCAATTCTTGCAGCTTTATATTCAATTGGTCCAAATATTCATAAAGCTTCTTATGCTGAGGATGCTCTTTATCTCCAACTAAAAATACATGCACCCGACCTTTAAGTTCAACTAGACTGAACCCAGGGGTTTTAAGCAATCCATGTCTCTTCATAATTATTCTCATCCTCTCAACATCTTCCCACCTTCCAGCGTCAGCATAAATATTGGAGAGTAGCACAAAGTACCCACAATTACTTGAGTCCAACTCGAATAATTTTCTCGCAGAGATCTCCCCTAACTCCACGTTCTTGTGAATTCTACAAGCTCCAAGAAGGGAACCCCAGATTATAAAATCAGGCCTCACCTTCATTTCCCTTATCAAACCATAGGCCTCATTAAGATAACCAGCACGCCCGAGGAGATCAACCATGCATGAGTAATGCTCAATCCCAGGTTCAACATTAAAGTCATGATACATTCTATTAAACCAATGCCAGCCTTCTTCCAAAAGACCAGCATGGCTGCAAGCAGTTAACACTGACACAAAAGTAACATAATTTGGTTTGACTCCTGATCTTATCATCTTGTAGAATACTTCCATAGCATCTTTCCCATAGCCATGCATTCCATAACCAGCGATCATAGCAGTCCATGACTTAATATTCTTCCCTTTCATGCGATCAAATGCCTTCCTAGCCATATCGACCCTCCCACATTTGCAATACATGTCAATAATAGAAGTACCTACAAACACATCGTCTTCCAAAGCCATCTTTATTGCCTAAAATAGAAGACAACAGATAGTATGATTGAAAAGAATGTAGAAACAATTATTTGGACAAAAAGTTGATGAATGATTACAGCATATTTCATAAAGAACAAAATGGATTTATAGAAACGGTAATAAATGAATGTGCAAAAGGAAAAAAGAAAATCTATGCACCTGATCATGTATGCACTTCCCCACTCGCAGAGTTCCTGAATGTGCACAGGCTAACAATACAGCAGACAATGTCACAGCGTTATAGATGACATTGCCGCATTTTACCATGTCACTGAAAATTTGGAATGCCTCGGCAGATAATCCATTTCGTGCATACTCAGCAATCATAGAGTTCCAAGAAACAGCATCCTTTTCACCCATCCCGTCAAACACTTGCCTTGACAAATCTAGCTCGCCACATTTGGCATATGCATCCATCAAAGTATTGCAGATTACGGAATACCCCATAAAGCCCCTTTTTGTCACTAAACCGTGAACCACTTCGGTCATTCTCTTCAAGCCTACCCGAGAACAAGCTGATAAAACCGACGCCACAGCAACCGAATCCACCAAAACTTCTTCGCCCACCACATTCATTCTCTCCTCAACCAGTAATTCTTTAAACATGCATATTGCTCCGTGGGCATTGTCATTTTGGACGTAACCAACAATCATGGACGTCCAAGAGACCACGTTTCTCGTAGGAATTTCATCAAACAGTGTTCTTGCATCCCTCAACTCGCCACACTTCGAGTACATGTCAATGAGAGCGGATGACACAAAAAGGTCCGATTCAAAACCAAAGATTAAAGCTTGTTGATGGATTTGCTTGCCCGCATGAAGATCAAAAAGGGCAGAGCAGGATTTGATGGCACAAGGTAAAGTCGAACGATCCGGGTGCAGAGCAAGCTTTCGCATAGACGAGAAGGCTCGAAGAGCTTCAACGGAATCGCCGCTTCGAGCAAAATCGGCAATAACCGTGTTCCAAGACAAGACGCTTGTTTGGTCAACATATTTGTTGAACCAGGTCGCAAGGTTGGCGTTGATCGAAGTCGAATATTGTTTCCTGTAAGCAGCGCAACGGAATCTGAGTAGAAATGAGTCGTGTATTGATATCTTCATTCATTCGTGTAATTGACGGGTGTCTTGTTAATTTTGTCAATTTTAGGCTTCTAATTCGCAGTCCGAAAATGTTCAGGTTGCTGGGACTGGGGACTGCACTTAGGCAGGTCGCCTACTACTGCTTGTGGTTTGAGATGAACTTACCATGCATGATGAAAGGAAATTTTTCCGCATTACAAGCTGCTGAAAACAAATTTATAATTGTAATTAAAAAAAAAACATCTTGATGCTCTAATTTTATAGGAGTGGATAGTTTTGCTTAATTTCTTAACTTTATAAAATATATCCTTCAGTCATCTATCATTACTTTTTGTCATTGTTATTTTAAAAAATATATGATTTATTATGTCAGTTTGTATTTATGAACTTTTTTTAGTAATTAAAATTTGGGTAAAACCAGAATTTTATTTGTAAAATTAATTATGCTAGTATTAAAGAATTAAAAAGATACTACTTTATACAATTAATAGAATAAAATAAAATTTTATGTGAAGTTTTTTTTTATTATTAATAGAGTGGCCAATTACAAATTGGGGATTACAAAAGCCTTAGGCCGCTAGATGAAGATCTTGAGCCATATAAACATTACAATCAGGGTGTGGAACTGCTAAGACCACCAAATCCGCTTGCACCTACTGAGCATTCTTGGCTAAGAAATCAGCACACCTAATAGCGTCACGTGACACATAATGTAACTCAATGTCCCATTTGGAATATACTACCTCCGGACTACAAACTTTATCCTATATTTAGGACCGGAGGGAGTAGTAAATCTCTTACAGCATTAATCTCTTATCTCAGGGGATGATTATGACCCCCTTCTCTCATTATCAAATGATAAGCCTCCAAAGAATTTGTATAAGCAACAACTTTGACAAAATTCTGCTGCTTGCAAAATTGAAGTCCTGTTGAAATTTTATGTGAAGTTAAAAGACAAAAATTCCACCTGCTCAACATGGAACTAGAGAAGGTCAGATCTTTGATTTATTTGGATTGGGATTTAGAGATATATCATGCTCACAGGGAAGTCATAAAGTGTGTTGATTTTTTTGTCAAAGAGGCTTTACAAACGAACAATATATGCTCGTTTGGAATAGCTTATTTTTTAATAATAAGTACTTATAAATCGTGATTCACGATATACGAGGTAAGTATATGAGAGGAGTTTTATCTCGGCTTGCGTAATAAACACTTATATTCAAAAAATAAGTGTTCCCAAACATAAACAATTGATTATGTTACAAACTCCTCCTACGATTTGGCCTGATTTTCATAGTTCATGTTTATAAGTTATGTTGTAAGGGTTTGTAATGATCTTGTCCATGTAATTCAAAAAAAAAAAAAACAAGACAAAAATTCCCTTTTCTGATTTTATCAAGAAAACATACGTACATATATGTACACATCATAAATTAAATGCTTTTAATTCGGTGGTCGCTTTGAAAGGGTCGAACAAACTTCATGAAATAGTGCGGAACAATAATGATATCATTTGACTTACAAATACTCAATCGAATTGACAAGATACGCCACATAAAACGGGCTTTATCATATTCAGATCCATGTATCTTCAGCAGGAACGTTATAGAACATGGATGAAAATTAAAGCGGAACAACACTGGGCATCTGGTAGGTGAAAAACTGACAATTATCCTCAAGACAAGAACACCAGCTTCAAACAACCAAGCTTGTTAATGTGAAAATTGAAATGAGCAGGATCCCAACAATGGCAGCTGAGTAATCCAACCTGGTTGAACTGGAAAACATCTTCCCAACAAACTCGCCAGAACTCGGCGAAGGTGCTTCAGAGTCAGGAGAAGCAGCATAACTCGGACTTCCCTTATCCTGATCGACACCGGTTGGACGAGGAAAGAAGGATGAGATGTTAGGCGCAGTGACATAGGGTGAAACTGCTGGAGAAGCTGATCTTGCTCTTGGACGATCAGTAGTGGATATGAGTACTTGTGAATTGGCAAAGAAGGCAATCAAAAAGACAAGGACGACCAATGGAGAGAGAGAAGCCATGAACTAATCAGAAGGATGCAAAGCAAGCAAAGCGGGGAAGTGAGAGAAGATGAGCAAGTGGTGTTTATGAGAGTAAATGTGTCAGTTGGTGCAATTGGCGAGCATCACGGGGTGGATGGAGGAGTTGTATTTCTATTGTCTAATTGTCCATCCATATTTGTTTAGTCTCTGGAGTCATCACTCATCAGCACAGAAGAGATTCCGTTAGGCTAATTCTACGGAGGGGACAAGCCAGTGCCAAGTAATGCTGCCAAGATAAGGTTCTTTTTTTTTTTTGGTTCAAAAGATAAGGTTCTTTCACATGCCCAAGGTTTTTACTTTTTAACAAAAGGTGTCGGCTAGGAGTTGTTGCCTCGTACGCCACCCCATGTGACATGGGCCACGTGGATAGGACGAGTCCCCCCCACATATGATTATTGTATTCAGATCTACTCTCATTGCCAAAACCAAATGGTGAAGGACTCTACCCAAGAAGGGTGAAAATTCTGGACATAGGATCTTATATGATAAAGAAAAGGAAATGATGACCAAATTACTTGAAAGATCACCAATCAAGCGAGACAATCACGACAAGATTCACTGTCCCTGATCCACACGGTATGGTCCATACTACTATAGGGTTGGTGACAACTACAAGATAAACGAACACAGAGTGGTGCAGGCTCGGCCCTTTCTTGCTCAATGGGCTAGATAGGCATCCCTTACCTGTGGTCCCATTCATGTCACGTTTGAAGAATAAGACAGTGCATGGAAAATATCTTATCCTCGTATCTAATTGATAGGGGAAAAGAAGGCTCATCAAAGTTCTTCAATTTCAAAATTTCACCCTTTGTAGAAGATAGTACATGAAATATGTGGCATATAGATGTATAGCTTCAACTTGAGAAGTGCTACAAATCAAAAGAATTGATACAACAATCCAACTCCTGCATCACGTCGTTGGGAGTTGACTAGTGTAGAATTAAATAAAAGGCTACAACAAGAGCTGCCAAGTCATGTGAAAAGCAGAAACAACCACGCTAAATTTATAAATCCAAGCAATATCGAAATTCAGGTCTCAGTGAGTGAAGCTTCCCTTAATTAAAGAAGCCTAAGATGGGCTGTGTCATTGAGCCTTTTTATCTGCCAACCGGCTTTCAAGGAATGCTGCAATACAGTCACTGAAGAATCATCTATGCAGATCTTATGTGACATCAGCGGGCTGCATCCAAGAAGCCCTGTCAGGAGACACTTAATTGGCACTGAATGAGTGAAGACGCCAATATGTGAAACAGGAGCTGAAAAGCTGCTGAAACTTGAATTATGCAGGGAAGTTTGGTGGTTCACTTCAATAGGAGAAATTTCATCTTCAATCTCATCTCCAGTGGTTGTCACAAACTGTAGCCTGCTCTTGCCAGACTTTTTCCTTGATAGCCCTGGTCGATGATGCCTGTGGAGTAAATCCCAGTGGGTCGGATGAAGAGGAGATCCATCTTGCTCATGAACTGAGTTGTTCAAAGAATGGGAGCTATGCTGTGCAAATGCCTGGCTCTCATTTTGATGTGAGGAGAGATCCAACCTCAGCTTTTCGGGCAGTCCCAGGATTCCATTTAAGAAGTGAATCATCCGGAATTCCACCTGTCTAAGTGATTCTCCAGACGGAGCAGTGAAATCTGGCTGGAACCTATCAATTATGCTCAAAATCTCAGATGTATAGATGTCTGATCGAGAACATCCCTCCCAATTCCCTTGACTCATCTCTTCAAGGGCATCTGATGATTGAATCTGTTCCTCGGAAAAATTGATTTCCTGGCAATCGAAGCTTTATACAATGAGTTTTCAAGCCCCAAGTTTCAATACAGAACAATTATACACACACATCTTTCCCAATCAAAGCTGAATTTAATCCCATGCCCTTAACTGCTTATCATTGAACACCAAAGATGTTAACTTTTCAAGGTCATTACAACTTCTGCATCAGTTAGCATGCTTTGATTCTATTGGCAATGACTTCAAGCAATCAATAGAGACAGTAATGAATAGCTGTCACCCCTTTCGCCATTATTTTTCGTTTTCCTCTTCAATTTCATAAAAACACTAGTTCCATCTCAAACTTACCTGCTGATATTTCAACGTTAAAATAAACGCATCCATCTTCATTGCAATTGAAAATATTAAGCAGAGTGTTGATAAGGGACTGTTTTTACGTCAACGTTAGAAGCAAGAAATGAGAACATAAGCACCTCTTCGATTTCAGTGCCTGTCCAGATGCCTAGTGTCAGTTTTAATTAACAAAATTTTCTTATTTTTATGCATAGCTTTCAACATATGGGACATAAGACATGTTCTCTTAAAATCCCTACAAAACTTTCATCTCAGATCTATTTTATCACATCATCTCCAACACAGTTTTAAAGTGATATATGAATCATCTCAATTCACCGTGAAAATAAGAGATGGAACAAAAAAATCCATTTGTACATGAGCACCAAACATCAGAACTTCCCAGTATCACTTCTTCCTACTCTATCTTTCTCCCTTCTCTGCTGAGTTGCTAGTAAGTAAAAGTCACAGCTTAGAAATCAGAACTCAAGAGCATATTTACTGGAGAATTTATCAGCATTTCATATTATGGAACAGTCTGTGTGAAGAAAAATTCAGTTTGACATATATTAGAGATGAAAACCAACATGCTATGACTAAATGAGAATCTCAGTAGCCCACTTCTGCGCAAATTCTTCATGGATAAAATTTTGAATAGAAATTCAAAATTATACTATCGTCACTGATACAAACACAAGTCATCAAAACAGCAAGTTGTATATTTTTTCTTTGGTATATATTATAACCATCAATGAGACGGTTGCTATCCTGTGCATTTGAAAGATGTCATGAGGAAGTGGGAAAATGCAAATGTGGTAAATAACAGATATAATCGACGCCAAGATGATCAACCCTCGATGGCCACCAGCAAAGTGCGACATCAACGATAAGCCAATGATGATGATCGACTATTTCCCAATCCATATATACTCGTAATGGTAAAATCAATGTCGCTTCATCGCCTTCCACTACCATGATTTATGTTTTTTTAGACCATCAATTCCATATGAGTTAGAATTTTTTAGAGTTTGTTTCTGAGACTCCATCAAAGTATGTCTGTACTGTATTGCTTTGCTTTGCTTTTTCTTCCCCTCAGAAATGCTTAAAAACATTTAATGAACTCAAACCAAGCCTATGCAGATTGTTAAATGCGTACCTTGCAGACGGAGACTGCCGTTGACCGCGCCCGATCCAATGGGGAAGAAAACACAGCACTGAACCGAACACCCTGCGACTTCAAAAACACGGCCAAAGCCCTCGCTTGTCGCTTCCCATTCGGCGTTAATGCCGTTTCGGGGCACCTACCCCCCACCAAATCGGGCCTCAAATTCAATTCACACTCTCCATGGCTGATCAGATACACCTCCGTCACCGTCTGGTCATCATCAATTGCATTCGCGGAGAAGGTCCTCGAGAACACTGGAGGCGGTGGTAGAGGCGGTGGCGGAGCCAGGACGTTGTAAGGATCCCAGACCTTGATGGAGGGACCAAGCCGCGGCGTTCCCAGGGAGGAAAGCTGCGGGGATAGTGGCGATGCTGATGCGCGGCAGGGTAGCATCTCCGGTTCTTGCTCCAACACTTTCTTCAACAAGTGATTATCCGATTCCAACCTATCCCTCTCGCCGTTGATGTTCCTCTCATCGTCGTCTTCTTCCTCTTCCTCGTCTGTCTCTTTGATTACTTGTGCGGACTGGTTCGAACCCATTGTATCCGATTCAATACACCTGTTGAAAAGATCCCGCCGATCCCGTCCAGATGCAAACTATATTATTCAGATTTGAAGCGTGGTGCATTGTACACAGGCGAAGAAAATTCTTACTAGGCCGAAAACCTTAACAAATCCAGAATGGACATATTTGAAACTGAAATTGAACTGGAAGAGGGAGAAAGGTCAGATCTATAGAAAGATGAAAAATCAGTAACGAAGATATTGACAGAGAGTTTTGAGGATTCGAGGAAAAATAGAGATTTCGCCGCAAACTAGCGTGGAGTGTGAATGGACTCAATCAGAATCAGATATCTGCATCTTTTCCTGCGGTGTTTTGTTGTGAATTTTCATTCAGTTAGACTCCGGATTGAATCCATCACTCAGGAAAGTTAAATCTAGTAATCTGAAGTTGAAGCCGAAGGCTAAGCTATAGCCACGTTGAGATATTGACGTTTATGCTTCTTCCAAAGAAGGATCATTTCGCGAATGCAAGCCTTCAATCTATTACGTTTTGGATGGCGGAACAATTACTTGTAAGTGGCTTTTTCTTCAAAAGTCAGATTGGGTCTGTTAACATATGTTTGCGATGGCTCATGAAATTAGAGCGCGTTTGGTTTAACCATATTACATGTATATAATGATAATTATAATTATATTTTTAAGAGAGGAGTGTTTTTTTTTTTTTGACGAAAGAGAGAAGAGTGTTTAGTTGTTCTTTAGCATAATAATAAAATTTATCATGATAATGATTATTACCAAAAATTTGATAATCTTCATTTATACCCCCTTTCTTATAAATACTCATTACCATCATATTACACGATTGAAAAGATCCAATTTACCTTTTATTTTTATTTGTCTTTGTTTCATTTATCTCATTTCACCTACCACACCATAACCGCCGCCGCCACTACCGCCTCCATCGTTGCCGCCCACCACAACCTCCTCCTCCACCATCATCACCTTTGCTGCCGCCACTATGGCACTACCTCCTCCTCTTCCATTGTTGTTACCTCCACCTCCACTACCTCCTCTTCCTCCACCGTTGTCACCTCCACTGTTGCCTGCGCCCCCGCCGCTATTACCTCCTCTTTCGTTGTTGTCGCTGTCACAACCTCCCATTGTCATCGTCATCACCATCGCCACACCACTGTTACTGTCGCCTCCACCACCACAACTATTACCATCGGACGATCCTCGGTGAGATAGTGTGCCGGTTTTGATGAGGCGATGCCATGGCTCATGACTATCTTTTTTACAAATATTAAATTAAAGGTAAATTAGACTTTACGTTATATATTAATTTTAAATAATTATTAAAAAAATAATTCATTGCACCTTGTTTAAAATTCAAACCAAACATTAATCCTATAATTAATATCAAATTGTATTACTATTATATTATATTATACTGTAAAATATAATGGGATTGAATCAAACATACCCTTAATTGCTTCTCACCAGAAACCCACCAGAAGCAACATTTTATTGCTTTTGGTGAATCACGACGATTAGGGGGGGGGGAAGGCACCTCACTCATGTAATCATGTTACAACATTCTCTCTCCAACTTCCTCCTTGTAAATTTGTTGCTTTTCTTTATCTGGCAAGATTTTATACATGAGAAAAATAAATGAATAAAAAAAACAAATCAATATGCATATGGGTATATGATTAAATAACAAATTAAATAATAATCAATTATTTAATATTCAAAAATTAATGAATAAAATAAAATAACTCGAAAATATCCAATAAATTCATGTTTATAAAAGTATCAAAATAAGGGAAAATAAATAATAAATTTTAGAGAAAATTGAGGAATAGTCTCCATTAAAAATTTAACTGGTGAGAAAAACTTGATAAAATTTTTCACGCAATTATCCAAACAATACAAATTTTATATGCTCGAAGTATCAATACTTTGAATTTTTTGATTTATATATAATATAAAATGTATCATTCAATAAAATTTATGAACTTTAGTTATAAATAAATATGTATAATTGAATTGTACGTGATATGTGATCCAATTAGTTATGTAATTTTATTTAATCAAATTATGTATTTCAGCACCAGATTTTCCAACTTAACTTTGTTCACTTTTTTATAATTTTGATTTTAACTTTTATCTTATAATTATCACAAAGTCACTTATACTATCGCCAATTTAGATAAGTTTCACTTTTAAAAAAACATGCAACCGACAATCTAAACATAAATCATATTATACAATCTGATTTTTACCCAATCTTAAATTTGTATAAGTCAGAATGTAAATAAACCATTTTTCCAACCACTATCCCAAACACACTTACCAAAATTTACTTCCTTTTTCGTTTATAATTATTTTTTTTTCTGATTTTCTTTCAAAGAGATCTTTTTTATCGCGTATAAGTGATAAAAGGAGGCGAAATTAATACTGAGATGGGTTCAAAATCTGTTACTTTTGCTTTTTTTCTTTTTAGGCCAATGGTCGTCTTCAAAGTAATTAAATTTGAGTCAGTCACTAAACCGATTAGGATATTAGATTAAGAGTTAATAGATCAAATTAGAGTCAAATCGAAACTAAACCAGTAAAAAATTAAAAATTTTAAAATTATTAATATGAAATTTTTTTAAAAAAAAAAAATTGGACTCAACTGATCTACTAGATGGTTTTCAATTCGGTCCGGATATGATTATATTGACCATCTCAAGTACAAGTTTAAGTGAGCTAAGTATGTGCCTACCTCAAAAAACGTTGGAGAATTATATTCAGATCCCAATGAAGAGGAGAAATGAAGAAATAGTTTCTATAGATTGTGAAATGAAAAAATAGTCCCATGGAGTTGTCAATACAGGCTTCTGGGGTTGTTAACGAGTTATCAATACGGGTTCATGGAGTTGTTAATGGGACCATTTTTTCATTTTTTAATCTATAGGAATCATTTCTTCATTTTTTTTCATTTCATGGGACCCAAGTATAATTCTCCCAAAAACGTTTTACCGAGAAGCTCTCGTATTTTCCCAATAGTAGATTGCTACTTCCTAGGTTTAATATGCTTTTTGTGCTGTTACCCAATTAACCCTGTACACATGAATTTTTTCCGACTGGCATCTATCCCCTAAAATTATTATTTAGCACCGTTTACAAACGTTTTCTCCACTGTTTGCCCTTCTCTTTGTCCAACAAGAATCCAGGGTCTGCATCTTCTCCCTCAGGTAACTTGCGTGTGTTGGGATTAGTTTTTAAAAATAGTTTTTATGATTTATGATGTAAGTATGTGAGAGGAGTTTTATCTCAGATTAGGCAAACCTAGATTTGACAAATTACCAAACACTCATGAGATATGGTACGTGGTTATTTGGAATCATTTTTGGACACCTCAAAAATACTTATTTATATAAATCAAAACAAATCTTATCTCAAATATTTATCTATATACTGTAAATTATAATTAAAAAATTGAGTTTAAAGACTTCAATCACTATTTCAAACATGTATCTTCAATTATTAATTTTTAATATATAAATTTTCATTCGAAATGTAATTTGTACCGTCGACAGGACTTTATATTAAGTTTCCATTGTGCCCTGTAACCTTGTGCGGGTGTTTTCAACCTGAGAAGGTTTTTCCCCCCTCCCTTTAGTTAGATCAATCTAATCTTGCGGTGCTAATTCCCCTCACCGTGATGGTTAATGAGGGAAGGATCAAAGTTTTAAAGTGTATTTAAATTAGTTTTTGGAAAATAGCTTCTAGAGAAAAAATGAAAAAAATAATTTTAGAGAATAGATTCTAAGAAAAAAAATGATTTTGATAAAATAATAGTGTTTGGATATTATTATCATAATCACTTTTTTATTATCAAATTATTAAAAAATACATTATCTTTTGTAATAATTGCATATAACAAATAAGATTATATTTTATATATTTTTAATATTTAGATTTTATAATAAATATCAAAAATAAAATAAATTAAAAGACAGGGTTCTGTCATTGATGCAACATTTTAACATTTTAAAGGATGTGTATTGAAATTACCATTACCTTGGCCTTAAATGGAAAAAAAAAATGGAAGACTGAATGAGAAAGACGGAAGGAAGTAGGGGTGTTCGGGATCGGGATCGGGAAATGTCATTCCCGATCCCGATCCCGAAAAGGGTTCGGGAATGAAAATCATTCCCGATCCCGATCCCGAAAATTTCCCGTCCCGACGGGACGGGAAATGTTCGGGATCGGGAATTTCCCGATCCCGAATTTCTTTTATTTTTTTTAAAAATTCCTATATTAATTTTTTTTTTTTATTTTCTTTAGTCTAGTATAAATATATAATTTATCTAATATCATATTGTACCAAATTAGTCCAATACAAATATATCATTAGTCCAATATATACTTAAAGTTGTCAATTTAGCTACAAAAAGCACAAAGATAAGAACAAAAAATTAGAATTATTTAATAAATAGTAAATAAAATTAACTAAATTAATAGATATTACCTTGAGGGTGTTAAGAATTTTCACATTTTATTTTGCATTTGGTCTTGCTTTCTTAAATATTTTAAAAAATTATACATAATATATATATATATATATTTTCGGGATCGGGAAGTCCCATTCCCGATCCCGAAAAAAAATTTCCCGATCCCTAACTTTTCCCGTCCTGAAATTTTCGGGACGGGAAGACCGGGACGGGAAATACTTGCACACCCCTAAAAGGAAGTGACAGAAAATGAGAGAGAAGGAGGAAAGAGAAAGGCGCGAAGAAAGAGAAGAAGAAGAGAGAAAATTACGTTTCAATGGGTGAAGTGTGTTTGGTAAGCTTTCAAACCATGGTTTGCGCAACCCGAGACAAAACTCCTCTCACACATTTATCTTGTAAGTCGTAAAAGCTATTAAAAAAAACTAATCCAAACACAAAAGTGAAATAAAAAAATGGCTTTTTTTAAAGCTGCGGCTTTAGACTCAAAAATGCTTCTAGAACTTTTTTTATATGTTTATGTAATTTTCTTTCAAACCAAGGTTTTGTGAAAAAAAAAATGTTTTTACAAAGTTATCCAAACACACTCTATTTCCCTTTTGCAGTTAGAACCTCTTTTTATTCTGGATTTTTTGACAAAAAGCTCAGACTTTACATTTTATTTATCCCTGATGCTAAAAAAAATGCAATGCAGATTTTCGCTTGTTTTTGAAATGTTTATTCTAATCTACCTTTTTTTCCATTACTTTTTTTGCAATGGATATCCTCCAAATGTTAGCAATGTCTCTGTGCTTTTCTGATGAAATGGAGATTCGATGGCAGCTTTTTTTTTTTTTTTATTTCTTTTGGGGGGGTCCATACTTAATGGTGTTAGAAGAAGTCCATGAAATGGAAGGGGAGTGGTAAAGAAAATATGCACGTGTCTTGCGTCGATTGGAGAACAGCATAGAAAGCATTTATGGAATACCGTATATAAGTATCTCAAGGCCTATTTGGTATAAGGAATATTTTGGGAGGGAACAAAAAGGAAGGGAAGATTGAGAGATAATTTAAAAGAGTGAGTTGTTTGGTAGATATGTGAATGAAACATAGATTGAGGGAATATGAGATGTTTGTTGGAGAAAAGAAAGTGGTTTAAGTGGAAAGATTGTGTGAAAAATCTAAAATACCCATAACTTCATCAGAAGTTCAAGTTTGAACTTAATAGCCCAAATCAAACTTAATAACCCCAGTTCGAACTCGACCTTGTCTTTATTATTCATTGTCTTCCTCGCCAAGCTCCAAGATCGAAAGAACTTATCTTTGTGTTGTGAGCGAAGAGGTTGACGGACAAAGGCGATGTCTTTGATAAAAAAGGTCAGAAACTTTGCTTCACCAGAGGTCAATCCTCATCTTTTTCGAGTTATCAAGTTGATGGTTTGAAACTTGGATTCAGAGCTTTGAATCACTGCCGAAACTCATGAAGCGAGACCACTCTCAAATTCAAACCAGAAATTACCTTTAGCTCAATTTTTTGGCCTTCAGCTTGTCCTTCGGCTCACGAATGCTCTGCCTTTCAAGGACACT
Organism: Inga oerstediana; assembly: GCA_963210345.1. Lineage (NCBI taxonomy): Eukaryota > Viridiplantae > Streptophyta > Magnoliopsida > Fabales > Fabaceae > Inga > Inga oerstediana. The sequence continues at coordinate 6,676,001 of OY723401.1, forward strand.
TTCGTCCCACGATTTCACTCTTCAGGGAACAATTTAAGATCCCACCATTTTTGGAGGGATATGAAGATCTCATATTTAAGGGAACATGGCAGGAGGCGGGAATGTGAGTTGCTGTTAGTTTTCGGTGCCAAACATGTTTTTTGGGTTGGAACATTATAATCTTCCCTTTCCCTCCTCAACTTTCAACGTAACAAATAGGCCCTAAGATGGAGTGGTGGCACTCAGGCATTAGATTGTTTTGTTGCCCAAATCATGAGTGGTTCCTAAAATGGGAGTGTAGGAGAAATAGTGGCAAGATCATAAAGAAATAGTTAAGTACTGAGTGGCAGTGAAAACTAGAAGAGAAGAAAACAGGGTGTGTTAAAGATACCGAGGCAGATAATCAGGCCAGTGTAGGTAAAATGTGGTGATTAGTCCTTTTTCTCCCACGATAACACGATCAAGCCACTGGAATAGAAATAGCAGATAATAGTATTGTGCTTGTATTGAATAGCGATTAGAATCTTCAAAACAGTTTTCCAATCGTGTTTATGATATATAAAGTAAATATATGAAAAAAGTGTTATCTCAATTTATATGTATAAGTATTTTTGAGATTACGATAGAGATCCCCCATCGTGATCTCAAACATGCTTGTGAATGAAACATAGATTGAGGGAATATGATATGTTTGTTGGAGAAAAGAAAGTGGTTTAAGTGGAAAGATTGTGTGAAAAATCTAAAATACCCATAACTTCATCAGAAGTTCAAGTTTGAACTTAATAGCCCAAATCAAACTTAATAACCCCAGTTCGAACTCGACCTTGTCTTTATTATTCATTGTCTTCCTCGCCAAGCTCCAAGATCGAAAGAACTTATCTTTGTGTTGTGAGTGAAGAGGTTGACGGACAAAGGCGATGTCTTTGATAAAAAAGGTCAGAAACTTTGCTTCACCAGAGGTCAATCCTCATCTTTTTCGAGTTATCAAGTTGATGGTTTGAAACTTGGATTCAGAGCTTTGAATCACTGCCGAAACTCATGAAGCGAGACCACTCTCAAATTCAAACCAGAAATTACCTTTAGCTCAATTTTTTGGCCTTCAGCTTGTCCTTCGGCTCACGAATGCTCTGCCTTTCAAGGACACTTTCGTCCCACGATTTCACTCTTCAGGGAACAATTTAAGATCCCACCATTTTTGGAGGGATATGAAGATCTCATATTTAAGGGAACATGGCAGGAGGCGGGAATGTGAGTTGCTGTTAGTTTTCGGTGCCAAACATGTTTTTTGGGTTGGAACATTATAATCTTCCCTTTCCCTCCTCAACTTTCAACGTAACAAATAGGCCCTAAGATGGAGTGGTGGCACTCAGGCATTAGATTGTTTTGTTGCCCAAATCATGAGTGGTTCCTAAAATGGGAGTGTAGGAGAAATAGTGGCAAGATCATAAAGAAATAGTTAAGTACTGAGTGGCAGTGAAAACTAGAAGAGAAGAAAACAGGGTGTGTTAAAGATACCGAGGCAGATAATCAGGCCAGTGTAGGTAAAATGTGGTGATTAGTCCTTTTTCTCCCACGATAACACGATCAAGCCACTGGAATAGAAATAGCAGATAATAGTATTGTGCTTGTATTGAATAGCGATTAGAATCTTCAAAACAGTTTTCCAATCGTGTTTATGATATATAAAGTAAATATATGAAAAAAGTGTTATCTCAATTTATATGTATAAGTATTTTTGAGATTACGATAGAGATCCCCCATCGTGATCTCAAACATGCTTGTGAATGAAACATAGATTGAGGGAATATGAGATGTTTGTTGGAGAAAAGAAAGTGGTTTAAGTGGAAAGATTGTGTGAAAAATCTAAAATACCCATAACTTCATCAGAAGTTCAAGTTTGAACTTAATAGCCCAAATCAAACTTAATAACCCCAGTTCGAACTCGACCTTGTCTTTATTATTCATTGTCTTCCTCGCCAAGCTCCAAGATCGAAAGAACTTATCTTTGTGTTGTGAGCGAAGAGGTTGACGGACAAAGGCGATGTCTTTGATAAAAAAGGTCAGAAACTTTGCTTCACCAGAGGTCAATCCTCATCTTTTTCGAGTTATCAAGTTGATGGTTTGAAACTTGGATTCAGAGCTTTGAATCACTGCCGAAACTCATGAAGCGAGACCACTCTCAAATTCAAACCAGAAATTACCTTTAGCTCAATTTTTTGGCCTTCAGCTTGTCCTTCGGCTCACGAATGCTCTGCCTTTCAAGGACACTTTCGTCCCACGATTTCACTCTTCAGGGAACAATTTAAGATCCCACCATTTTTGGAGGGATATGAAGATCTCATATTTAAGGGAACATGGCAGGAGGCGGGAATGTGAGTTGCTGTTAGTTTTCGGTGCCAAACATGTTTTTTGGGTTGGAACATTATAATCTTCCCTTTCCCTCCTCAACTTTCAACGTAACAAATAGGCCCTAAGATGGAGTGGTGGCACTCAGGCATTAGATTGTTTTGTTGCCCAAATCATGAGTGGTTCCTAAAATGGGAGTGTAGGAGAAATAGTGGCAAGATCATAAAGAAATAGTTAAGTACTGAGTGGCAGTGAAAACTAGAAGAGAAGAAAACAGGGTGTGTTAAAGATACCGAGGCAGATAATCAGGCCAGTGTAGGTAAAATGTGGTGATTAGTCCTTTTTCTCCCACGATAACACGATCAAGCCACTGGAATAGAAATAGCAGATAATAGTATTGTGCTTGTATTGAATAGCGATTAGAATCTTCAAAACAGTTTTCCAATCGTGTTTATGATATATAAAGTAAATATATGAAAAAAGTGTTATCTCAATTTATATGTATAAGTATTTTTGAGATTACGATAGAGATCCCCCATCGTGATCTCAAACATGCTTGTTATATCAATGTCGCTAGATCGAAATCTTAGCTTACTTTAATTTGGTCGAAGCTTTGTACCCTCATTTTTAAAGATGGAAGGAAATAAGAGTTTAAATTCTCAATTAGAAGGTAATTTATTGGGCAATACTGAGGTAAGTTTCACTTTCATAATATTTTTTTAATTTAAAAAAGTATACACACTCTCACACACACATTGAAACAGGTAATTATAATTTACGGAAAAAATATAAATTTAACTAAACAAGACGTATTTTTAATGAAGTTAACTTATCAGGGAGAAATGCAAATGAACTAAGTGAGATGCGGGTCTTTCAGGCCTTGTTTGGTTGGAGGGGAGGGGATGAAAAATGAGCCCCTCTCCTTATTTGGTATGAAAAATTGGAGTGGGGGGCCCTAAAAGAGGGTCTTCAAATCCCTCTCATCCCCTCATATTTGTTCCCTCCAACTTAGGGGGTTTGAAGGGAGCAAAAAATATGGGACCATTTTACCTCCATGATTTTTTCATATTCTCATTTTTACCCTGTGTTGAAAATAAAAACATACCTCCGTTCTCCAATGTTTCAAGTTCGGACTTGTGTTGACCACCAGTAGTGTCTTCATATAAGACATACTTTTAGAATTTGTCAGCCACGGATTTCATACAAATTAAAGGATAGTCAAATAAAAATAGAACATGTTATTTAATTATTTTGTTTTGTTGCTGCATATATTTTCTACATAGAATAATAAACTTAGCAACGCTGTTCTATCCATGCCTCACGCCATTGGCTTCCAATTTGGTTATAGTTTGGTCAAATTTTTTTTGGAGGAATAAAAATCAAATGCATGTAGAGTTATTTTTTCCTGAGTTGAGAAATATAATACACTGTAGATTTTCAATATTCATCATATGGATAGGATTGATGTTTTCTATCAAGTATTTGTACATTTTTATTACGTGTTGAAACATAATGCATTATTTCTCAACTCATAGCCTATGAACCAATTCATGTAATCAATATAACATATAAATGTATTCCACCAAGCCATCTCCTTATACGGCTTATCCATCGGCTTTAGACACATTTCACTGTTCATAAGCTGAATTCCAAATATATTGGGCTACGTGTAAACTGTTGGCTCATGACAATGACTTCGCCCTTAGCTGGAGACCTAACTCAATTTAAATTCAAACTTTCAAACTCCCCGCCTAAAACATCTTTTTTTATTGCTATATAACACATCATCGCTATTCTCTTCAATTTCAGACGGTTGGCCGCTGTTTCTCTCCACCGCATACGGCGTAAATTTGGTCCTGATAAAAATCCTCTTTAGGTATATACCATCTGCTTTTGTTTTACACCTTTCATCCAAACCTCTGTTTTTCGGCCAACTATATTAAACTAACTATTCATGTCTTTCAATCCCGTCTCCACTCACTTTACATCCTCCTTATTCTATGCATGGCCAACTGCAGATAAGAGTGAGGTGAGCGTCGTGCATGCAGAGAAGAATCAGAGTTCATCTACAGCTTGCACAACTTTCTTCCACTCCTCTGTTTTTCCTCTAAGTCTATTAAACTTAGCCTTCATGTCTTTCCTTCCCGTTTCCATTCACTAAACATCCTTTTGTTAGCCTCAGTAAGCACTGTAGATGTTAGTTCTTGCAAGTAAAATGCTTTCTTTTGTATATGATGATGTTCTGGAAAGATGCTTCTGTAGATGTTAGTTCTTGCAAGTAAGCATTGTAGATGATAGTTCTTGCAAGTAAAACAATTAGCATGCGGATAACCAGAAGGGTTTTTTCACAAAACATATTTTAAATTTATTTAGACCATTAATTCATATTTTTATTATTATTTTTTATTATCAATTCATATACATATATATATATATATATAAACACCAGATGATATATAAGTGGCTATCCGCCTAATATATACTCTATATATATATATATAAACACTGTAGATGTTAGTTCTTGCAAGTCAAACGATTAGCATCCCGATAACAAGAAGGGTTTTTTCACAAAACATATTTTAAATTTATTTAGACCATTAATTCATATTTTTATTATTTTTTCTTATTATAAATTCATATATATATATATATATATAAACACCAGATGATATATAAGTGGCTATCCGCCTAATATATACTCTATATAAATATAAACACCGGATGATATATAATCAACCCAATGAAAAAATTCATTATAGCTTCCATTCTTCAATTCCACAAGCACTGAACAGAATGAAGATTCATTGATATAACCAATGCCGTAAAGATTGATTTTTGGGTCAACAACACAGAAGCCCAGCTTGATTTTAAAACCTGAGAAGAAAAAAAATGGCCTAGACTTGGACACGTTGCGCAAGAAACAGAATAAAAAAATGGATATTACAGTCGGACATTCTAGAAGAGAAAAAAAATAGACTTGGACACGTTGCGCAAGAAGACAATCTTGCTTTCTCAGGAGGACACAAAACCGAACTCCTTCCCTAATTCATTTGTTGTCGGCAGCTCCTTTCTGTCATCATAATATGAATCGGCCTCTGATATCTGGCCGACAGAAATTGTTTGCATCCGTGAAGGTGGGTAACACATAATGCTTCTGACAGTTTTGCTAGAACTCTCACTTATTCAGAGTTTCCAAATTTTTATGTCTACCAGAAAGACAAGCGTGAATGGAAGAAAAGGCAAAGAGGACGTTCTGTGGGTAGAATGACCCATGTATCACCGTCTGCAGGGGAATTGTATTATCTTCGGGTATTGCTAACTCAAGTTCGTGGGCCGTCTTCCTTTGAAGCTATACGAACCGTTGTTGGTGTAATCCACAATACCTTCAAAGAAACATGCTTTGCATTGGGCCTCCTAGATGACGACAAAGAATATATATCTGCCATTAAAGAAGCTTCTTTTTGGGCTTCAGGTCTTGCTCTGAGAAAGTTATTTGTCACAATGTTGCTTTGTGGTTCTTTGCAACATCCTCACTATGTTTGGGAACAAACCTCACAAGTACTATCCGAAGATCTGCTATACATGCCATGAAATGATCCCACTCTATCAGGTTCGTTGTACTACTCTTCTTAACAAAATATATTTAACAATAGTTTTGAAATAACACATCACTATGTTTTCTCAACTTTTGCATTTATATGCTACACAATATGTAGGTATTCAAGTACCGATGTGTCAAAAAGAGCAAGCTGCACTACAAGAAATTGATGCTCTTCTTAAACAAAATGGAAAGAGTTTGCATGATTACAGCTCCCTTCCAATCCCTGATGAAATGCATGCCATTGATTTTACAAACCACATGATTTTACAGGAATTGAATTACGATCGTGCTTCTTTACAGATACAATCTGATAAATTGTTACATGATCTCAACCCGGAGCAACGGAATATATACGACCAAATCATGGAATCTCTGAACTTGCCTCATGGTGGTTTTTTCTTTATGTATGGTTATGGTGGAACTGGCAAGACATTCTTATGGAATGCATTAGCCTCAACTTTGCGTGCAAAAGGTGATATAGTACTTACAGTGGCTTCCAGCGGCATTGCTGCAACATTACTCCCATCAGGGAGGACAGCTCATTCTAGGTTTGCAATTCCAATACAAATTACTGAGTCATCTACATGTTCGATTTGGAAAAACTCACCATTGGCAAATCTCATAAAAGCCACAAAGTTAATAATATGGGATGAAGCACCTATGGTCCAACGTCATTGCATTGAAGCATTTGATAGAAGCTTAAAGGACATTATGCAATGTGATCGGCCTTTTGGCTAGAAATGCATTCTTATGGGAGGTGATTTCAGACAGATACTTCCTGTCATACCCAAGGGTACAAGAGCAGCTATTGTCAATGCTTGCATAAGCTCTTCATGATTATGGCAACATTGCAAAGTTTTCCTCTTTCACAAAATATGAGACTTACTTCTTCCAATGATCCCAATGTTATCAAGAGAATTGCATGGTTTTCAAAATGGTTGTTAGATGTTGGTGATGGGAATTTATGGGAAGCTATTGATGGAGTTGCTGACATTGAAATCCCAAAGGAAATCCTCATACCAAACTCCACTGATGCAGTAAATGCAATTGTACAAGCGACATATCCTAACATTATGGATAGCTTAACAGTGAATGAGTATTTCAATGATAAGGCTATTCTTGCACCAACCATTGAGATGGTTAGCAAAATCAACGAACATATGTGCTCCATGCTTCCAGGTGAAGAATTTGAGTTCCTTAGTTGTGATACTGTATGCAAGTCAACTGAAGATTCTGATAGTTTTGACAACCTGTACACAACCGAATTCCTCAACACAATTAGCTCCTCAGGTTTGCCCCCTATAGACTTGTGCTTAAAGTTGGTGCCCCAATTATGTTGCTTAGGAATATTGATCAAGCCTCCTGTTTATGCAATGGAACATGTCTTCGAGTCTCTTTTATCGGGAAGAAAGTTATTGAAGCAATTACTTTGAATGGTTCAACACCAAATCAAAAGGTGCTCATACATAGAATGGACATGAACCCTTCGGAGTCAAGATGGCCATTTCGTATGCAGAGGAGACAATTCCCAATCTCACTATCTTTTGCAATGACTATAAACAAAAGTCAAGGGCAATCTTTGCATCATGTCGGATTATATCTCTCAAAGCCTGTTTTCACACATGGCCAACTTTATGTTGTATTGTCTAGGGTGAAGAGCATTGATGGATTGAAGATCGTTTTGGAAGACAATGAATGTGGTAGGAAAGGGACAACAAAAAATGTTGTTTATAAGGAGGTTTTTTGGAATGTCGATGTAATGTCGTAGCCTGTTCGACTTGCTATGACTTATCTAACAACATTTTCCTTTTCAATTTGTTACAAATGATCATACATGCCATTCGTGTTTGAAGAGTTTTTTGCAGTGTGAATGGTTGTTAATTTCTAAAATTTGATATGTGTTAAGGTTCAACGAGTTCGCTCTCCCTGTGCAACGCACGGGTAACACATGCTCGTTATAGGTCATAATATTAAGATCAAGGTTTATATTTTGTGTCCCAGATGTTGGGTAACCTCTAAATTATTGACCTAAGGTTTATTATTTTGAGAAACTTGTGCCTTTTAGGACCATCATTATTTAATCCACTACATGGAGGTTGTCCATTAAAATATATAAATTAATGTTTAAGGATAAAATGATAAATTAGTTATTAGGGAAAATTTCAAAAAACTACATCCAAAATATACAAAGGACAAATCAGTACATCGAAATTCAAAAAAGACAAATCGGGCGGGTGTCAGAAAAAGGAGCAATCTGTCATTTTGAAATTTCGGCCAAATTACCAAAATACCCTTCATGCACACTTCAGAATAACATGATCATCGGAATTAACACCTTCGGATTCGGTATTAACAACTGGAATTTTTCTTTGACAATTAACAAATTTCAGGACCAATAACAACACATAACTCGCCATTAACAACTCCAGATTCGATATTAACAACTCCAATTTCTTCTTTCAACACTTAACAAGTTTCAGGGCCAATAACAACACTCACCTCGTCATTAACAACTCATAATTCGCCATTAACAACTCTGATGTTGTTATTGCGACTGAGGGCTGAAGGGCATTTTGGTAATTTGGCCGAAATTTCAAAAGGACATTTTGCTCATTTTTCTGACACCCGCCTGATTTGTCTTTTTTGAATTTCGATGTACTGATTTGTCCTTTGTATATTTTGAGTGTAGTTTTTTGGAATTTTCCCTAGTTATTATCTCCCCTCTTAAACCAAACAAACGATCATTAAAAAACCTTTCCCTTCCTCTCCCTCCAACCAAACCAAACAAGGTGGCCCTCCATCCTCCCATTCCATCTCCTCCCCTCTAACCCTTCCCATTCCATCCCCTCCCTTTGAACCAAACAGGCCCTCAATGTTTTAATATGCGGAATAAAAATACGTAGATAATTCATATTCATATAATATCATATTTTTCTGCCACAATATCATATATTTGATATTATTATAATTTGAGTTAAATTAAATTAAATTTATATTTTTATTAAAAATATAAATAGCATGATACATACTAGGGTCAATACAATATTTGGCCTCTCAAATTTACTCTTATTTTAGTTTTGGTCCCTCAAAGGTCAAATAATCAAGGTATTTATTGAATTATAAGAACCAATATTTTAAACCGAATGAAACTTGAAAAATTGAAATATCAAAACTTATGACTTAAAACTAAAAGGGCTATAATTAAAATGATGATAAATTTAAGGAAACAAAGATTATACTAACCTTACATGTTAATATCCTTCTATCAAACTTTGCTTAGCGTGTGCAAGCAATGGAATGCCAAATGAGTTTTTTTTTTTTAAGGAAAACTCCCGAAAACACATTTAAAATATCAAAATCCCAAATCAATTTTTTTAATAACAAATTAAGTATTGACTATACTTGATTACAATTTACAACCATTTTAATAGGAAAACACCAATTTATAATTTTTAAAATTTTTGAAGGTATTTTTATAAAATTTATCCTTTTTTTTATAATAAGAAAATGAGATTTGGGGGGAGAAGGAAGAGGAGGGGAGGCAGGAGTTAGAGACGTGATTTATGAATGCAAAAGCAACAAAAAGAGAACTCTGAGGGCTGAAATCGGGTGTGGATGGGCCGGGTGTAGATGACCTACGCCTCATGACCAGTGAAAGGGCCCAAATCTTGAAAGCTAAATGGCTACTTGGAATTTGGAAAGCATTCTTATTTCTTACCTGTCAACCCACGTGTCAGCCCCACGTACGACCCATCATCCCTTTGTTTGCTTTTAAATTATTCTGATTATCACAATACATCTTTTTTGAAGTCGTCCCATTAACCGTTCCTTCAATCCTCATCACAGTCACAGCCCACAGGGACATGTAAGTTAACAATGTCATGCAAATTAAGAATCTGGTTAGAATTATAGTTAATATTTTTTACTCACTACATACCTATGTTCCATTGAATGGAGGACATATAACTAGTTAGTTAGGGTGCTTGTAAAGAAGATATAAAGGATAACTTTAGACTAATCAACTCAACAATGATAATGAAAATAATTAACAAACCTTCTAGGAATGATTTTTTGTATCTATCAGGGGGTAACACACGAGTGAGGATCAAGTTACACTCCTCTAAATGGGGATAAAACACTCTTCACACTTCATCAGCACGTTAACATTATACCCTTTATATTTATATAGATTAAGGTCACTGTCTAATAGTTAGCTCATGCATGCAAGATTTTAACTAACTAATTTACACAATATCTTAACTAACTAATACGAATTTGATATCTCCAGCAGAGTTGTTCAGTTAGTTAGAAAATATTAAGGCAAAAGGCACAGAAAATAATTTCAAGACCATATGGAAAATGGTTTTATATATACAAGGAGAGGGGTTTGACCATACTGTAAACTTGTCTCCTTGCAATAATCATGACTCTGCCTATCTCCCAGACACTCGACCAGATATTGACCGGAGTCAATATCTAAATATGCAGTGGTGTCCGATAATTATTAATAGGACGTTTAAAAGCGAATGTAAAATAATAATAAGAAATGTATATGTGTATACATCGTTCTTGGAGAAAGAGGTTCCAGAAAACAGGTTGAATATGCCGTCTAACATAAAAACAAAAGGAAGAGGGAGTACAGGGAAAGAGGGATTATTCAACTTTACTTTGCAAGAAAGAGTAGTATGATTGAGGGCACTATATATATATACACACGAATCCCCCCATTTCGTGCTTTATTATATTAATTCAAACACACTCTCGCATTGTTAGTTACGGAGGAATTAATTAATTAATGAAGTTGGTATGAAAAGGTGGCGACACAATTCCACTGTTGTTGGCCCTTCACTGACTTGTCTAACGGCTGTCCTCCCACATAACATGACAACTTTGTTATTCTACGACACATTATTGTTAATCTGTTCTTCCCATATACTTCTGCCTAAGCTTCTTCTTCTCTCGTTTTGTCTTCTTCTTCTTCTTTTAAGCCTCTACATGTCAAGTGAAACAGAACCATGTTTTACAGCCTTGCACTAAATTATTAATATGACGTGTCTGTCAAACTTTTGTGTGAGTTACAGTAATTAAATATTGATTAATAAAAGTGAGGTTGTCGCACGGACCCAGTTAGTTTTTTTGAGTGATGTGGAAACGGGAAGCTATATAAACTGGACCCGTATATAATTACTAATTGGTCCATTCGTTTTTTCATTTAATGGACGTGGACGTAAAAGGAGGATATATAATCATAAAAACAAGAAAATATTGGAACCAAGCACGAGTCATTACAAGAGTAATACCCCCAAAATTAGTTATTAGAGTTGAATAGCCAAATATCTTATATGACTCCTCCTTCAATGTAACACTGCTGACGGGAAACTCATGACAATACACACTTCTTGCCTCCTACTAATCGACTCCTCTGGTTGACCATGACAGTACCATGGCATGCGTAATTTGAGGATATACTATATGTAACTATATATAATGTTTGCAAGATTTACATGTAATTATTTAAAATGTTCAGGTAAGAGGAAGCCGGGCGGCAAGTATGTGTTTTTGGGAGAAGATGTCAATTAAGACTTGCTGACTAATACTCTTAATTATTATTTTTTGAATAGAAAAGGCAAGTCATAGCTTGAAACGTCATCCGTTGCAACTACACAATCCACCTCTAGGACATTATTCCTAAATTACTATTTTGCAAGTCTTTAGCCAGTTGGCCAATACAAAAAGCTTGAGGTTCTTGGATATAAATCACTTCCCAGCTATTTTCATGCGCATTCTTTGTCATTGCATATGCACATTTAATAGCTTTCCTATAACTGTGATGAATTTCCAGGTCCCTCATCCAGAGTATGATAGACCTGATTTATGTGATCAAATCATATAAGGGGTGATGACTCCCACAATCAGACATCAAAAGGTGTAGAGCATCAATAGAATCAGTGAATAAATGGACCCGTTGGATCTTCATCTTTTGGCACAACCTTAACCCTTCACAAATTGCATGAAGCTCCGCAAATGTTGTGGAGCTAACACCGAGATTCTGTTTGAAACCTACTATCCATCTGCCACGCTCATCATGAACAACACCCCCACACGCTACACTTCCATCTTCTCGTACTAACCCATCTACATCTAGTCTCACAACGCCTTCCTATGGAGGAGCCCACGTGCATGTAGAATGGTCCCGTACTTCTTCCACCCTCTTCGGCCATTAGTTGAAATATGCATTGGTGCACAATATCTCGAGGACATGGTTGTTTCCCTTTGAAAGCCTTATAGCATCAAGCCTTCCAGATCAGCCAGCAGGCCAATCTGAAAACCCTGCTCCAAGGCCAACTAGAGACTCTTCTTGATCTGGGATTTTTCACCAGGTTCCATTTTAGCCACTCCTGCAAATCAACACTAAAAAACACAGAATAATAGTTAGGGTTAAGTAGATAAAGCCGCACACTATTTGTATTTTCACAATCTCTCAATATGCGTAAAATAGATTCTTCACTATGACACTCAAAAGGATGTAAAGATTGATTTGTGTTACATCGTTTTGCTCTAAGTAGATTTGTGGGAATTCTCTCATGAAGTACTTACCACATGAAAACACTTTGGTTTTTCTGGAATATCCCATTACCGACACTCTCCACACATATTCATTGAAGTACCCATCTTGGTCACGAATCATGTTGTATGTTGATTTAATATTGAACATATCATCAGGGGACATTCTCCAACGAACTACATTATCACCGTTGCAAGAAGGGGGCTGCATCATCATAATCTTTTGAACTACCTTGCTCGATAGGAACCTACTCCATTTATTCATATCCCACCTTCACTTTGAATTCACAAATTGCCTCATCAAGGCTTTTGTAGGCAACTGCTGAAAGTTCTTGTCCGCATAATCCTTCAATGAAAGCTCTAAAGTAGTCCATCGATCTCTCCATGCATAGGAAGCCGGGCAGCAAGTATGTGTTTTTGGGGGAAGATGTCAATTAAAACTTGCTGATTAATACTCTTAATTATTAATCAATCTTTATTAGTACATTATAGATATAGTGTGTTTAAATATATAATGGCCCAAAACAACACTGTGGATCTCTACATGCAAAAGGATGGATATGAGAGATAATATAATTAAAATGATGGATTGTATTGAAAATGAGAATAAGATAAAGGGCAGCGGGAAGACGTACAAGAGTGCATAGCATAGTCTTTATAAAAAAGGTTTTTCTTTGCTTTTTGTCTTGATGGGGCTGCAAGCATTTTCATAATTATTAATTTATGTTGCGTGGTCGGTCCAGTACTCTCTTCTCCATCACAATCCATATCTTCTTTGTGATATTCTCGTTGAAATGTATGCGCTTTTTATTATTCACATCGAACCCTTTTTTGTTCTTAATTTGGAGGATTAATTAATATATATCATTATTAATTTTTGGCATGTTTTTCTCCGTTTGCCATCACAATATTCCAATATGCCCCCGGCTCAAGGAATGAAGCAGGCATATTAATTTGCGAATATTGGACTTTCTATAACGAAGTTGACAAAATAACAAGTGAAGGGAAATTCAATAATCACCGCGAAACTAAGTTGAAGCAAATAATTACAAAGTATAGAACAGTAATTTATCTTTAATTCTTAATATAAGATATATTTTAAGAATTGATCTTGATCTTAAATATAAGGCATATATTTTTTTATCTTTATCAATCTTTTTCTAATTTACTATTAATGTTTCATCGACAATAATCAAGGGGGAAGGGAGGAGGAAATTAAAAAAAATGACTAATGTGTTTTAAAAAATACATATCATTTTAACTAACTCCTCTAATTTAGTTAAATTAAATAAGTAGATTTTATATGATGGACTGAAACGAGTATTAGTTTGAAAGACATCTGCCGTGGAATCCTTATGAGGCGTCATCTCAGAAATGATAAGATAATTAGTTATTAGTGAGCCATCCTTCACGCACCACAGTCCTCCTCCATGTAATGAAAATAAATATTTTGACGATTGTAATCTACTTGACTATGAGAAATCTAGAATTAAAATGAAATCAATATAGAATAAAAGAATACATATAAGGTAAAACCACGGATTTTATTCCTTTATTCAACTAGCACGATCTTTCATTAATTAGCAAACAATAAACACGACTCATCCCCGGTGTACTTTATTTTTTGTTTTTTTAAAAAAAACAAGGATGCAAAATGAGATTGCAACACTCAACAAAAACTAATAAAAGGAAATTTTTTTGGGGGGATATGAGAGGAAGAAATTAAAGTTTCAGTATTTATTCACATGTGTCTACCTTCTTACCTGTAATGGTACCAATGAACTGGCCACAATTGCAGGGTCGAATTCACTTCCAAATTCTTTTTCCCCCTCGTAATTATAAATTAATAATTATCCCATCTTTCCTTTTCTTGATATTTTCCCAATTATTGACGGTGGATATGGTAGTACTTCCTCTCATTCTTGTTATATTGTTATAAGACACAAATTAATAAGTGTTCTTGATATTTTTTATAAGGTATTTACTGGTTTCCAATGAACATTAAATATCTTTTTCCATATATACTCATATTTAATAAGAGTAGTGGAAAACATTGATAATTAATATGATATCAAAATTTAGTGAAATTAATAAAGATAATATTGTAAATCACTTGAATTTTAGAATAAATTGTTGGACAAAAAAAGAATTTTAGAAGTAATTTAAATTTTTTAATCATTTTTATTGATTTGCAAGGATTGTTAATCAAGGGATATTTAATTAAACAGTCATCTAAAAGTACCCCCAAAAAAAAGTTTCTTTTTATTCTCAAGCGTCAACTTCCTGATACGTTCATTAAATGGGACAGATCACAAAGAGCCAGCCAGCCATGTTCTCTTCCTCAATCCTCACCAATCTCTCTTTCTATCCCCATCTCTATCTTCTTCTCTCTCTGCATGAAAATGCGGGCCCAATATTACAATAGTAGTATTTATACAACACAAGACATTAAGGCTTCCTCGCTCCTTCCATAAATATACTGATACAGCCTTCTCTCAACTGTCTCTGGCCTCGAAGTTCAGACCTCATCGCTCGAGAATCTGAGATCTATCTGTGTCTTCAACGCCGGCATGTTCAGAACACTATCAAGGTTCGTTCGAATAAATCCTTCAAGTCGTTTATATATAGACCTTTTTTAGAGCATTTACAAATTAATGTGAAAATCTGAGGTCTGTTTGTGAAGCATTTTTGGTCTCTATTTGCCTGCAGGGAGTTCAGAATCACGAGCTTCATCAGTGATGCGCTAAAAATGCAAAGCAGATTCTATACAGCGGTTGGTGGAAGAAGGTGAGTCTCATGGTATCTTTTTAACTAGTTGCCCACAATTCACTCATGAATCATTGAATACGCCGATCAGTATTCAGTATAGTACCGACGCTTTTATTAATATACAGGTATGTTTCTGTTTTTTTTTGCCAGTACAGGTATGTTTCTGTTATATTTAGTTTTTCTCACAAAAGCTATATGAGTACTATGCATAACTCTCCAAAACTATCCATCCCTAATTAACCAGTTAGTTGTCCTTCCTGGCAGAGGGGGAGGGGACAGCTTGTGATGATTCTTTTTTCTTTTTGGCTTGTTTAGGTGCTTATGCTTTAATATATATATATATATATATATGGCTCTCTCTCTCTCTCTCTATATATATATCATTTGCCTGGAAGAAATTATATGCCCCCGCAAGATCCGAGAAAGAATCAAGATTACTTCAATTTTCGAGTAATTTTCTGGAAATGAGGCTGTGTTTTGTGGGACTGAGTTCTCTCGTTTTCCCCTCCTTTACTGTTCTTTTCTCATCTTTACTATTGGATGAAAATTTTAATGGTCTAATGTATAAAAAAAAAAAAAATTAATGGTCTAGATTTTACATTTTATAAAAATATTATTAGTTTTACTTAAAAAATACATAAACAAATCTAAATTGTTAAAATTTAACTTGAAAATAAGTAGATTATTATTATTATAGAATAAATTTTCGTTCCATTTTTTTCACTATAGGTGTAAACTGTTCATTACAAATTTTAGCAATTAAAATTTATTTATGTTTTTTTAACTAAAATTATAATTATAATAATATTTTTATAAAATGTAAAATCTGTACCATTAAAATTTTTATCTAATGATGAGATGATGAGAAAAGGAGAGCAAAGGAGGAGAAAAGAACAAGAGAAAAGGAGAGGAGCCACTCTATAGTGTTTTGTCGTTGAGGTCTATGATCACTTGCGTTGCAAGTGGCCAAAGCCATTTCTCGCTAGTTATATTTTTCTAGGAAAAAAATAAAGCAAAACAAGAATTAAGGCTGTTCCATTTTTCTGGTGCTTTTTCTGGAAGTGGATGGTGTTTTTCGTTCCAAGTCATTTCTCTCCATGGAAAGAAGAGGAACTTTTCTGCACTGCTGCGATTCTTGCAGATCACTTCTAAACGCTGACCCCAGTTGATCTTTCGATTTTACCTATTAAATCATAAATATGAAAGCATATTGTGAAACCTAAAACCATAGATTTATATTATATTATATATATATATAAACTTCGTTGTCATTTTCAAATGTGATAGAAACAACAAGGGATCACTGGACTTGAAATTCTTTAACTTGTGTGCCCGTCTCTCTTTTTCTACTTATGTGTTTGTTCGTCATAGAGAGGCTACATTGACATATATATATACTAAAATTATGTATTGTAGCATGTTTAACAAATAAGCACCAACTAGTTGCAATATTGTTTGCTATAGATTTAATGCTTTATATTGATATTGATGATTAATGTTGATATCGACAAGTACCCACCGAAATAGGGAAATCTTGGTTTATGGGCGTTGTTGTTGGCAAACGAAAACTTACTGTGGTGTTAAAAACAAGTCATTTTAAGATTATATCGTGTAGGACATTTCAGTGAAGCACATGTATCGGCGCAAATCATGATACCTGCCCGAGTTTGCATGTTCCATAGATCTAGTAAACACCACCTTCTTCTATTTATTTTATTTGTCACCTAAACGTGCCAATAACATATTTCATTTTCATGGATTTTCCAACTGACAATATAGAACCATACACTGTAGCAAAACAGTGGAGGGAACCAATAAAACTCCAATTTTCAGGCCACATGTATAAAAAGTAGAAACCAACCCCTTCTGAGCTGTGCCTGTGGCATCATCACACACAAATATATATTCAAAATTTAGCATTTTCAACTTCCCCAATGATGATCAATCTTTAAAAGTTAGAATATGTAGGTAAAGTAAAGATCATCTCTAATTGTCTTTTCTTTTTCCTTTTGTGTCCCTTTTCAAAGTCACACAAGAGAGGCGATCTTAATCAATCTTGTGGGAGGAAACTAGGGTCCACGACTATCATCTTCCAACTTTTTGCCAAAAAGAAATGATGCTTTACCGATTTAGACAATTGAGATAAAGCTGATAGTGTCATTTTCACAGAAGTCATCATGAACAGATCACCATTTTCCCTATTGCCCATTTCAAACTTGTGATTTGGTTTGACATTATATTCCCATTTTTTCTTCACTTCAATGATAAGCAACAGTGATCATCTGGCCTCCAAAATACAGGCTAGAGGGAAAGGTGGCTCTCATAACTGGATCCGCAAGTGGGCTTGGCAAGGCATCGGCCCAAGAATTTGTCCAACACGGGGCCCAAGTCATCATTGCTGACAGAGACACTCTTCTTGGGCCACAAGTTGCCAAAGAACTGGGCCCTTCAGCCTACTTTGTTGAATGCAATGTTGCCGAAGAGGCCCAAGTTGCAGAAGCTGTAAATGTTGCCGTAGCTCGCCACGGAAAACTCGACATAATGTACAACAACGCCGGAATAACAGGCCCGACCTTCCCACACAGCATCGCTGAGCTGAACCTTGATGACTTTGACCACGTGATGCGGATCAACCTCCGGGGCACAATTGCGGGCATAAAGCATGCGACTCGGGTCATGGTACCCATGGGCTCAGGGTCCATCCTGTGCACATCAAGTATAAGTGGGCTTTTTGGTGGGCTTGGACCTTACCCATACTCACTGTCCAAATTTTCGATACAAGGGATTGTAAGGTTTGCAGCCAGCGAGCTGTGCCGAAGTGGGATCAGAATTAATTGCATATCTCCCGCTCCAATCCCAACACCAATGGCGCTGGAGCACATTGGGAAGTTTTACCCGGGCTTGACCCAAGAGCAAGTAGCTGAGGTTGTGGGTGGGCTTGGAGAGCTACGAGGTGCAAAGTGTGAAGCAATGGATGTGGCCCGGGCTGCCTTGTACCTGGCCTCCGATGATGCCAAATATATCACAGGGCAAAACCTTGTGGTCGATGGAGGGTTTACCAGCTTTAAAACCCTCAAGTTCCCTTCGCCTGAGCAGCTTGCCTAACTCCTAAAGCTTGTTTGTGTTATGTAATGTCAAATACTGTTGATTTGTGAATTCACTGTGAGGAGTTTCTTGATTCTCTGTTTCACTAGTACCTATTTTGCTTATCACTGCTGAAAGGCAGAGCATTAATGATACAAATACAATCCAATACTGAATCTTATGTGGTATATTCGAAGCTGATAGAGATAGGGATAAGCCATAGACATAGCGTGTGTTTGTTGAGCAGCTATAAGCCCTATTGGCAGTCATAAGCCTAATTGGTAACCATCATTTTTTTTTTTAGTGTTTAGGGAGGTTTGTAGGCAATTGAACTTTTACCAAAATCCAATTGATGAACGTTCAATTGTGAGAAGTTGGACAAAGAAGCTTTTATTAAAAGCTAATGGCATTTTATGCTAGATTAGGTTATCTGAAAATTAGTTATATGATATTGGCTTTTCCCATAAAATATTTTTAAATAGTATGTAGTATCAAAAAAATATTTTTTGAGTGTTTTTAATCCCTTAAAATATTTTTCTAGTTGTACCCGTTACCCAGTGTGCTATCTGATTGCAATTTTACCTTTAATGTACTTTTTCAGGTCCAAAAATTACTTTAAAATATTTTTTTGGTGTATTTAACCCTTTAAAATATTTTTTCAGTTGTACCTAGTATGTTATTAGACTGATTGTAATTTTACCTTTAATGTACATTTTCAACTCTAAAAATTACTTTAAAATATATTTTTGTGTTTTTAACCCTTTAAAATAATTTTTCAGTTGTACACAGTCTTAGGGGACTGACTACAATTTTAACTTTAATGTATTTTTTTTAGTAGTAAAGAGCACCCAAAACTTAGAATATCAATATATTGATTTCCACCCACTCTAAAATATTTTTTCAATAACACCTAATATTTTAAAGTAATTTTTAAATATTTACTTGATTTTTTAAATATTTTTTCACCCGCTCTCTTTTACCATTATCACAAAAGTCATTTATACTTAAATCAATCCAAACAAGTTTTACTTTTATAAAAGTTATTTATACAACCGTCAATCCAAACATAAATCACAGTACATAATCTGGCTTTTACCAAAAATAATATTACCACAAATCAAATTGAAACAAATCCAATTATCAATGTGCAAACACAACCACTTATCAAAATACACATCTGGACGTACAGGACCAAGGCACTAACACAGATAGACAAAAAACAAGCAGGAGCCTGCCTACCTTTTTTTCCTGGGCATGCGTGTTTCTTTAATTCACACTGTAAATAAGGTTGACATAATAATTAAGACGTATGTGTGGAAGCAAAATATTTATGAACATGCCCAACAAGCTTAGGATGTAATGTTAAATGGCTAACTTTGCATGTTGAGGCCTGTTGCTTCATACACACAAGTTCACCGAAAACGATCAAAGTCTCTCTCTGTCAATGCTATTTACACCGAAATTGTAGGGAGCTTCTATTTTACTATCGTCTCCTTTGCCGCACTATTTGCTTCTCTTGTATTAAAAAGAGCAATCTGAGAAGTCCACATCCAGTGTTAAGGGCTTTCATACAAATCTTCAAAATTGGAGTGACAAGGCCACGGCTTCAATGATCCATTACAGGGCCATGATACCATTAATGTCCTCTGGTCCCATTGTTTCGTCTGGATCTGGGTACCCCGTCTTAGTGATGTGACGTGTAATTGTCACTTTTATTTCCCACTCAAAATTAATCTCTCGATCAATGCACGTCCTCGGTTTAAAATGGGCATCCCTATCGATTAATTAACATCACGCCCTCGTTTCTTTACATGAAGTGATGGCGGGTTAAAAAAGAGAGAAAGATGTCTGTTTTTACTTTTACTTCTGTTGCGCTCTTATCTTCTGATGATCTCAGAGAATATGAATTGGTGTTGAGCTGGATTTTGCCCTCGTCTGAGAGGCTAGTCCGGAGAAGCAAACACCTAGGGACCCATCTGGATTTAGTCAGTCTTTTCATCGCCATTAGTTGCATGTGTGCCACGTGTAACATCCAACATGTCTGCGTTACTGTGCTGTCACGTTACAAAGCCATTAAACTACGTTAATCATAGGTTATTAATTCTGGGGGTTACAGAACAAGATGAGACCAGAAATTGATGTCGGCTTAATTTTGCTCAATGTACTGAGTTCTTTATTTTTTAACTGAAACCCCATCAGCAAATTTGAAGCTCGATCAGAAGGCGACAGTTACAAGTCGAGGTCAGTGAAAAAATTAGATTCTTTTGTTTCATGCATGAGCCCACTCTATAGCGTGTTATCTTGGGTTCGATGAACATGAAAGTCCTCGTAGCCAGGCGCCACAAAAGCGACATCGATCGAATGTAACAACATGGCCTCTTCTCTAAAACATGCTTGGTGAATTTCAATTTTCATAGCACGATCTTTGAGTCTAATGAAGATGCTGGGTCAGTGACGGAGCTCTTTGTCGATCCACACCTTAGAGTCTTGGACTATGAAAGATACAATATTGATTTTAACTTAAAAACTAGTTATGTTACCGCCGGTAAAAAGGGCCAACCATTGAGTCATTTAGGCCCGACTAAAAAAAACAGTTATTTTTTAAGGTCTAGTATGTAAACATAAAGGTCAAGATCAGGGCCGGCCCTACTAAGTCAAAGTTATTTTAACAATTTTTACTATTGTTTTTTCAGTTTTTTTTTAAAAAATACAACAATAAAAAATTCTAATTTAACACATAAATGTTGTCAAAATTAGGGTGTAAACGATACGCATCATACAATAATAAACATAATCACTAAATCATAATTAAAGATAAACTATTATCCACATACCACAATTATAAATAATTAATGAGAAAACTTAATAAAATAAAAAATACTTATCATTAATTTGTCTTGAAACGTGTAAATAGTCAACAAAATAAATAACACAAGAAATAAACAAAACAATTACTAGAAAATAAGTCAAAAAATACAAAATTGATAAGAATACTTATGAAATAAGAGATATCTTTTATAATTTTTTAATTTTTAGGATTTTTAATATAAGATATTCTTATGAAACTTAATTATAAAAATCAATAATATTATTAGCATATAAATAATTTTAAATATTACATATAAATATTATTAGCATATATATATATATATATATATAAGGGCTTAAAAGGGCCAGCCCTTTTAGGCCTTCGGCCCTAAGGGCTGGCCCTTTTAAGTCCGCTTTCATTTTTGAGATAAAAATTTAAAAATCGGCCCTTACAAATTCAGGGCCTAAACCATGCTCCTTAATATCATTGTTAATCATATGTATTTGCAATATCCCTTAACGGAACTCCCTAATATCTGCAATCAATAGCAACATTTTATAAAAAAGATTATAATCTTAGAAGATATAAAGTTTAAGATATTATATTTAGAATCAATGTGAGTCCCTTATCCAACTCTTAGGGTGTGTTTGGTTTGAGGGGAGGGGTGGTAAATTACAATTTTGAACGAGAGAAACCAAAAATTTACTTTCTCATTATTTTAAATTTTGGATTTCAGCCCAAAATTTACCTTCTTAGTCTTTTTAAATTTTAGGTTCTCCCCCAAAGTTTAAATATCTTCAATTCAAAAAGATAATTTAACTCCCTTTCTTTCTCTCCCCTCTCTCCCAACCCCTCAAATCAAACATACTTAAAAAGATAATTTAACCCCCCTCTTTATACATCAAGGACCGGAGGTAATATTAGATATGTAATAATTTTACTCAAGTGTTATGAATTCAAGCCCAACATTTTAAACTCACTAAACCCAAGCATTAATAAAAGAAATTTTATTTAAAATTAATTTAGTTTATAATAAAACATGATTTTGTTGACCCAAAAAAAACATGATTTTAACAACATCATGTGCATGCTGCATTTTTTTCCTTCCAAATAAGAGCCCCGTTAATCATTTAAGGCTTGTTTGGTTTAACGTTTTCTTACAAAATAAATCATTATTACGTAAGCTGAGATAAAACTTCTCTCACATACTTACCCTGTATATCATAAATCACAATTTATAAACACTTATTATCTAAAAATAAACTATTCCACACAAACGTTTAGGTTTTAGACAGGTGACTCTTGGCATTCAGTGGGACCAGAGAGAGACTACTGGAAAGAGGGAAGAATTGGAGGGAACTGGGAATAAGTGATTGAAATTTGATTGGGGAGTTGGTGAGGTGACAAGACAGCCAAGAGAACAATTTCAAAAAACAATAAACGTGGTCACGAGAATCTTGAAATTTCTCAATTCACATAGACAAATTTATTCCAAAGGCTTGGAATTTGAAGTCCAATGTTTGGTTTTGATTTGGATTTGTTGGGAATGTGGAATACGTTCAAGGTAAAAAACAAGAAGACCTATACTTTTGAGAGAGAGCGAAGGAGAAGATCAAATTGGCTTTCGTGGTGAAATAAATTTCAACCCAAATCGCTTTCTGGTCCCCAAATGGTTTATTCTGCTTCTCTCTCATGAATAACTGAATATGAAGAAACATGTCAGAGATGCTTCAAAAAGGTTTTAATTAAACAGAAATTACAAGGGACAAGCATGGAACAAGTCTGTGATCTCATTGAAGGCTGTGATGCCTTTTGGATTTTTCATTATATTTGCCATAACCAATTAAAGTTGGCCCAACACAGGACACCCCCCGTGTCCGAATTTGTGTTGCTAAATTTGAAGAATCATTTATTTAGCGTATGTTTAGATTAGTTTTTGAGAATAATTTTTAAGATTTATGAAATAAGTATATGAGAGGAATTTTGTTTCAGCTTACAAAAAATAGCTTCTGAAATCACGATTTTATGGTTTGCCAAACATACACTTAAACAAAATATTTTCTTAGATACCGGGTGGCAAAAATATTTAAGAGTGCAGCATACAATTTAATCCAAATAAATAAAAATACATAAAAAATAATTAAAAAAATGGTCTCCACCCTAAAATTGGGGGGATGAGCATGTCCTGCTCATAGATGCAACGAGCAAGACATGCAGACCAAATTAATTAATTTCTAGTCCGACATTTAAAAATATTTTTAGTAACAACAGTATTCTGAAATATTTTTTCAGAAGCACTCAATATCTAAAATATTTTTTCAACACCTGGTGTCTTAAACTAATTAATTTTTAGTGCATAAAGTATTTGTTTTGAAAAAAAAAACCCTTTATTTGGGAAGAGCATTCCCTACTCATCCATGAGTAGGGAACGTGGATTCTCTAGGAAATAAAATTCCCATCATTTATGCCTGGTTTGGTATAATGGAAGAGTTTTTTGTGGAAATGGAAGTGAAACTGGAGGTGGAATTTAGAAGTGGAAATGAGTTTTAAAACATTTTTTGTAGGATGGTGGAAGTGTGGTATAAACTATAATTAAAATATGTATTTATAATATGAAAATACTAAAATATCCTTCAACAAAAAAAATCTTCCCCATAATCACAATTCACAGCCGTCACATCCTCCCTCCATCCACCGTCATGTGTGTACCACACAATCATTGGAAAATTGCCCAAACGAGCAAAAGAGATAATAATATAATAAATCAAAACTCATCAATAATCAATCAAAAGAAGAGGGAGGAGAGGTCACAAATTGAAGAGTGAGGAGATGCCGATCGAAGTCCCAAAACTCATCATAGTCCAGTAAAGCTTTCACTTGGAGGTTCAAAAGCTTCCACCCCTCTTCCACATAGCCTGGCAACTATCGACAAAGGAAGGCGACGATGATGGCAGATCGAAGAGGGATAATGCAATGAAGACTACAGATTGTATCATCTGTTGTTCGCCGTCGACTTTACCGTCAAAGCTGGGGAAGATGGTGAGTCTAGGATGAAGAGGTCGAAGAGGAAGAAGGAGAAGAAGGGGCTATCATTGCAAATCGAAGAGAGGTGGAGAAAGAGAGGCCGCTTTGGCAAATCGAAGTGGCAGAAGAGTATGTCGCGAAGCAGATTAAGCTTATCGTCTACTGTCGTCATCACTGTCTTCCACATCGTTCACTATCATCATCCTCACTGTGATTTACGATCTTTCAAAATGAAAAAAGGAGGGGTAAAATGGTCAGGGTCTCACTTCAATGGGAAGTGGAACTCAGTTCTCGTGGGGGGTGAAGGAAGTGACTTCCATCAAATTTGATGGAAGTGAGGGTTCCAGAGAAATGGATTCAAGCGTACTAAACATCAAAATTTTGGGTTCCACTTCCCACCCTCCTGATTCCATGCTACTAAACGGGGCATTAGTTTTGGGTAGCCCGCCTTTATTTGTTTGCTTTTATTAACTCCTTTTTGGCATATCATAAGAGTACGTTATGCAAACTTGCATGCCTTATAGAAAACCATGCTTTCCATCTCCAATTTGAAGTACTGATTGTAGTAGTGGACGTGATAACCAAAAGTTAAAAAGTGCCCCAATCCAAATGCTTTAAATGGTACAGAACTAGATATTGCAAAGAGTTTTCATTTTTTTAAAGGTTAAGGTGCTAAAATAACCTCAATATTTTATTAAAAATGCAAAAATAACTTTAAACTATCTATTGGAGCAAAAGTAGCCATAAACAATATAAAAAAGAGCATAACCATCAACAAGTGATGATGTCTATTATTTTTTTTCCTGCTTGTTCTAGGCTAGAGGTGACCCTTGTGGACGTGCCAGGTTCTTCTTCTTTTCCCCTTGCTACTTTCTCCATTCTTTCTCTCTTCTTTTTTCAGCAGCCTCATAGCATGACCGTGAAATGCCAACCCAGATCCAAACTGCCGACAAGCCCCTGTCTTTCTCCAACACCATCCTTAAGCGCTGTCGCCGCCTCCTCCTTATCCACCCAAGGAAAACAACATTAGAGCAAGCTCAGGATCAAGCATTATGATGTCATCTCGTGCCTCGGCATAACATGAGATTGCTTTCTCATTTACTCGGCTCCTTGGGATAAAATGTTCAAAGTGTGGCAAGCATAGAACTATAAAATGCCTAGAATCTGAACCGCTCACGACGACACTATTAATGCTTTGGTTCTGGGGTTTGAGGGATTAGTGCTCACCGGTTCCACCAACAGCCTATGAAGGTTTGGCAGAGGGAGCTACAAGGAAAAGAACAAAGCATTTTCTTTTTCTAGTGTATTGATGAAGCAAGAAAGTGTGATAACAATATTGGAAATAAATCTAGAAGGGATGGTTTTGTATTGTGGTTTGTTCAACGGGTTGCTATCGAAGCTCAAATTCAGCATCGCCACCTCTGATCTCTTCTTCATACTACTTGTTTGCACCCCATATGCTTGGTAATACCTCATTTTTCTCTTCCAATTTGATTCGATTCTTCTTCTCTCTCTCCGACTCTCTGTTTGATGAAATCTAATATGCAAGTTGATTTTTCCTTTCCCCCTATTTATCGACAACACTGAAGGTTGCCACATATAATATAATAACACAAGTCAGCGTCGATGTCACTAGTTTAAGTCAAAAATTGCCTCATAAATGGTCAATGTATCACTTATTTAAGGCGTTAACGGTTTTGCCCTCTTTTATGTTGTTTATAGTTACTTTTGCTCCAAAAAAAAATTTAGAGTTACTTTTATACTTTTGGTAAGAGTTCAAGGTTATTTTAACACATTAACCCTTTCTTTTAATAAGTGATTTTTTTTTTAGATTCGAACTTATGTTCATCTTCTTATGGGGGTAAAGTCGCTTACCGTATTAACCAAAGTGTGTTATAATTATATTTTTTTTAAATATAACGTAAAAAATAAAAATAGGTCTTTTGTTTTTGCTGACCATAGGTATCCTCTTATTTAAGGTAATTATATTCAAGACACTGTAGAGTACTAAATGCAGACATCTCTCTTAGCGTGGATTCAAACATTGGTTCACTACATTATGAGAAATTAGCCCCTTCCGCTAGATCCAGCCCCCGTGATAAAAATAGGTCATTTTAATTATGGTCCTTAGATATTATGATTTGTGATGACTTTTATATTATGGTAGAATTAAAGGGTGAAGGCATGAATTCGGGACTTTGTAGTCTAATGACATTAAACTCACTCCTTAAATTTTTTTTAAACTTGAGTTTAGTATGGTTATTAAATTCTATAACAAATTTAACACTTTTAACTATTTTTATTGGTCTATGTGTGGATTAGGTAAAAAATTTTGATAGGAAGGAATAAAATAGGCATTAGGTGGAAAAAAAATAGGGGAGGCATGAACAAGTGGACTTCATGTTCCGCAAACATTTTTTTATACACACATACTCCTTATATCTTCACAGCAATAAAGGAAAGATATGTTTTTCACTAAATTCTTATAATTCATGAAATATGACATTTCCCGATACCACAAAAATTAATGCACATATTTTAATTTTGTAAATTTAATTCATGGATATTTTTTCTGAGCAAATAATTAGGGATTTAAAATTTAGGTCAAATTACCTCCATATCCCTTAGTTATTAAAACAGTAAAATTGAAAATAAACCCTATTATTTACTCTATCAATTAATTTTTTGGGGAGTACAGTATGTCTTTTGGCTCCGACTTATTTCTAAACATTAATTATGCACCATATTCTTTTTTTTATACAATATTCAGTTTTATAAGAAAGTAGGAGTATATATAACTGAAAGAAGTGAATTATTGTGAATTACAATGTTTTGCCAATATCTTTCTATGGAATTTTCCCTTTTCATAGAAAAATAATCATGGATTATATTTCCAGGATATATATACATGACTCAAAATTTAAACCTGAGTCATGAAATTTTGAATAAAAATACAGATATCAAAAGAAGGTAATAGATTTTCACGTGGATACGTAGATCTACTGTCACAATATATTTCAATTTATTTTAATACATTATTATATAAAGCCGAATATTTTATAAAAAAAAAGTACTATGCAGAAATTTTTTTTGTTGAGATACCGTCAACAAATCCGTAACAGAACTTTCATAGCTTGATAGTATATATTTCATTCGTGACCGCCTGCATAATTAATGTTTGGAAAGAAGTAGGATAACAAATAGTGTTCCATTGTACTGTACTTTCTAGAGAATTAATTGACAGAGCAAATAACATGGTTATGTTTTCAATTTTGCTATTTTAATAATTAAGGGATATGGAGGTAATTTGACCCAAATTTTAAATCCTTAATTATGACACATAACTTGATATATAATTTGTTCATTTGAGTGACCCAAATTAAAATTTAGATAATTCAATAATCTTTATATGTGTTTTTCTCAATTAAAAATGATTCAATTTGTTTTTGTTGACCATGAAATGATTCAATTTATTGAAAGCCAAACTTATATATATTTTGGTCATTAACACTTAATATAATTTTCGTATTTATTAACATTACACAGTTCGATTTTCTCAAACTTATGTTTTTTTAAGGAAAATAGAGGCGATAAAATAAGCGGCGCAATACATATTGATGTTGGTAAAGTAAACAACAGCAAAAACTCCACTGCCTTACATATTTGAGAGAGATGGGAGAGAAAGGGTGAGCAAACAGGTGATCTTTGGAAATAGGTAATTACTGGTGGGTATCTTTCTAATGTAAACTGAGAAGTATAGAAGGAACAAGCTGATTTATTTGCAAAGAATATTAAAAGGATGTCTGAAATCCCTCTAGAGGAACAAAAGGAAAGTCAAATGCTTCAGATGGATATTGATGAAACAATTCAAAAAACAGAGAATCAACAGATTAACCAGAGTAAGCTAGCGGTTCAGAAAACGCAAATCTCTTATAAGACAAAGCTTATGGGTAGAGCGGAAAATGTGGCTAATAAAAGCTTTGATGCTCTTTTGGAAGAATGGTTACGTAAGGAACGTGATATAGCACCAGCCCTTTCGAAAATAGAGAGAACTCTTCTTTAGACTCTGCTTAAGCTCCACATGCCAAATGAGAGGTTACGAGACCTTTGTTGGCCGTGGAAAGACGCTCTAATTGTTACTATGTTGGGCAAGACAATGAATTTAGAAATGATAAAGGACAGAATTGCATGGCATCTCAGAACAAAAAAATTTAAACTTATTGATCTCCTAAATAACTATTACATTTTCTGGTTTAATGATCATGAACTGAGCAGGAAACTACTCTTTAATGGTCCTTGGTTGATTCAGGGGCACTACCTTACGGTCCAACGATGGAGCCCAAATTTCAACCCATATTGTAATCGAATAAGAAAAGTCACGATTTGGGTAAGGGTTCCGATGCTACCTATCCATTGTTACTCAATTGAATACATGTGGGAGCTAGGGAATTTGATTGGGAAAACACTTAAAGTTGATATGCATATGTTAGCCCGAAGTAATAATGCAAGCACCACAGTGGAAAGAGGAAATTTTGCTAGGATTAGTGTTGAGGTAGACCTAAACAAGCAACTCCAATCTAGATTTGTCATGAGATCGAGGATTTTTACAATGGAATATGAAGGCCTAGAGGTTATTTGTTTCAAGTGCGGTAGGTAAGGGCATAATCAAGAAAAGTGCTCCTCGATTATTCAGAAAGGTGTTAGTTCACAGACAGACGTGAAAAGCCCAGTAAAGCCGATGAAGTCCAATTATCAGAGTATAGAAATGCAGAGTTTGAACTTGCTGGCGGCGAACTTACAGGAAAACAGCTTACTTGTGAGTGTGCCAGGTGTCTCTTTTGAGGAACAATATGGCCCTTGGATGAAAGCAACTAGAAATTTCAGGCATAGACCGTCTAGGCTTGAATTGGACATAAAGTAGGTACAGATAGGGCCAGAGAGTGGCAAGTCCAAGGAGAAAAATGCCAGAATCGGTACTCAATATGATGCACTGCATGATGTTCATATCAGCACCGATCCTGATAATGATTAGAAAACCTTTACGAATAAGGTAAGTTTGAAAGAATGGAGAAGAAAATCTGAGGGAGAGTCAGGACCTAAAGAAGGAACCATGATGGGACCTCAAGGGAAGAAAAAGATGGAGAGAGCAGGTGTATCAGGTGAGAAGAGCATGGGTTGCTCGAATTCTAAAGGGAAGGAAGTGGAGGTAGGTGTTTTGAAGAAGAACAACAAGGTAGCTAAAGGAGTAGTCCCTGTTAGTGATAAGAAAGGTGAGGATTGGGTAAGGGCGGTCAAAGAAAGAAAGGCTAATGGGCTAGGGGTAGAAGCACGTGGGTTGAAGGGAGAGGATCGGGTGAGTGTGGATAATGAAGGGAAGGATAATAGGCTAGGGAAAGAAGTTTATGGGCCAAAATTGAGTGAGAAGCTAATTCAAAAACCAAGCCCAGACGAGAATTGTAAACAGACCATACGGACAACAAGAAAGAACCTAATATCCCAACCAAAACTAAAAGTCCCTAAGTTCAAAAGGAAAAATGGGAAATCAAACCGCATACACAATGTCATCTTTAGGTCAACCTCTAATGCGAAACCTCTAAATTTAGATCAATTTCAAGCAATAGAAGGGGCGAGTTTGGTAGCTTTTAAAAATCCTTCTCAACATGCAATGAAAAGGAGGATAATTATGCAATAAAAATGAGGCCCCATCCTAATGTTTGCTCCGGTAACATTGAGCTTGCACAAAGTGTACCGTCGAACACAATATGCTTTTATTCAGAGCAAGAGATAGTGGTTGAAACTCCAGAAAATAAAGATGCAACTGCTCACCTACTAATGGATCAGCTAGAAGAAATGGCAGACGGTGAAGGCGATGTGGCTATGCTGCAAATTGCTTTACCGTAACGAGAAGATGAGTTTCTTTTCCATACTCTGTTCTTATAATTTAATTATGAATTTTTTATCCTAGAATTGCAGCAGTGCGGCTGCGAGAACTTTTCCTAGACGTATTAAAGATCTTACCAGACATAAGGAAATTGATTTTGATCATTCTTTTAGAAACAAGAGTCAGTGACTTAAAAGCTGAGAGAGTGGTGAGGCGTTTGGGTTTTTCTAAATGGATTAGAGTTGAAGCAGCTGGGTATGCTGGTAGTATCTGGGTACTCTGAAATGATGACCGTGTGAGGGTTAATTATTCATCTTCTTCTACTCAATATGTTCATGTAAATGTTACAGTATTGGGAAGCAATAAAGAGTTTTGTCTCACTGGAGTGTATGCAGAACCTTCTCGTGTTAAGAGATAAGCCCTTTGGTCTAACCTCATCTTGATTAGTAATAATATTAGAGGCCCCTGGTTTGTGGTAGGGGATTTCAATTCCTACTTATCGGTCTCTGATAAAAAAGGGGGTAAGATCCAAATTTATTGTCTCTGCGCTAATTTGCAGATTGTGTTCATCAATCTTCCTTAATTGAGGTGGATTTTGTAGAGGAAAGATTTACTTAGGAGAGGAATTTTTTAAAAGAACGTATTGATTAGGGCTTTGTAAATGACCAAAGGAACATGTTGTATCCTTTGACAAAAATTCATTATTTAAGTAAGTTTGGGTCAGACCATAGGCCTCTTTTTATTAAGTGTTTGCCTGGAAGAGCTTTTAATAATCCAAAAGCACCTTTCAGATGTCAAGCAGCATGACTCTTGGAAGAAGGGTTTTCTGAAGTGGTAAAAGAAAGATGGGGTTCAAGGAATTGGCAAGAGAAGTTATCTAGGTTTAAGGAAAAAGCTCAAAATTGGAACAAGTTTAAAGTGTGGAATATCTATCAGAAGAAACAAAGAATTATTCACAGGCTTGAAGGAATAAAACGAGCAAGATCTAGACGAGATAGCTAACATCTTTTACAGGTTGAACAGGAGCTACGTAAAGAATATAGTAAAGTATTGGCTCAAGAAGAACTGTTATGGTTCCAGAAATCCCGTTGTGGCTAGTTGAAATGGGGTGACCGTAATACAAAATTTTTCCATGATTCAGCCATTATTAGAAGAAGAAGGAATCGGATTGATGGTTTGAAGAACTTAGATGGGGAATGGGTTTTTGAGCAAAATGACCTTAAAACAATGGCCTTAGCCTATTATAAAGCTCTATTTCATAGTGATCTAAGCAGTTTCCAATCTCTTACAACAGTAAATGCTTTCCCTGTCCTATCACCAGAAGAGTTGGGAATATTATTAGGTAATGTCTTTGAAGAGGAAATCAAAGCAGCAATCTTCGATCTTGGATCTTTCAAAGCGCCTGGCCCGGATGGTATTCAGGCTTTCTTTTATCATGAGTTTTGGTATATTTTGCAAGGGTCTGTGAATTCTATGGTGAAATATATTTTTAACAATCCATCAAATGTTAAAAATATTAACCACACCAACCTTGTACTTATTCCTAAGTCTGAGAAGCTAGAATCAATACAAGAGTTTAGACCATTTCCCTCTGCAATGTAAGCTACAAGATTGTCACAAAGGTTATTGCCCAAAAACTCAAGTCAATCATGGGGAAGGTGGTTGATCATCATTAGAGTAGCTTTATTACAGGAAGGCAAAGTAGCGACAACATCATTATAGCTCAGGAAGTGATTCACTCTATGAGGATTAAGAAGAGGAATAGTGGATCGATTATGATTAAGGTGGATCTAGAGAAAGCATATGACTGGTTAGAATGGCCTTTTATTCCTGACACTTTGAGGGCTACTGGTTTAAATGATAAGCTATGTGAAATCATTATGGCCTGTATTACCAATTCCTCTTTCCAGGTACTTTAGAATGGTGAACCTACTGATACTTTTACCCCATCCAGAGGTATTCGTCAAGGTGACCTAATGTCCCCGTACATTTTCACTCTATGTATGGAAAGATTGAACCATATAATACAAGATGCAGTGGATGAAGGTGAGTGGGAGATGATCCAGTTAAACTCTAGAGGGCCAAAGCTATCCCATCTGTTTTTTGACGATGATTTAATTCTCTTTAGGAGAGCTTCTGAATTTCAGGTTGATGTGATGCTGGATTGCATTGAGAAATTTTGTACAGTATCAGGTCATAAAATGAATAGGGCTAAGACAAAAATAACCTTCTTAAGGAATATCCATTTTAATAGGGTTGTTTGCTTAAGCCAGAGGTTAGGAGTGGGACTAATAGGGAATTTAGGAAAATATTTAGGGATCCCTCTGCTTCACAAGAGAGCCTCTCATGTGACTTTTGCCCCAATTATTGAAAAATGTTAGAAACAATTACCGGGCTAGAAAAGTATATGCTTAAACATGGCTGGAAGAACTACCTTGATCAAAGCTGTTTTATCAGCTATGCCTTCTTACTATATACAGACCATGCTCCTCCCTATTGGTTTGTGTAACGATTTGGAATGTCAAAGTAGAGATTTTCTGTGGGGTGAACAGGATGGAGTCAGAAAGGTGCATATGGTTTCTTGGGAGGTGGTCTAAAGGGAAAAGAAGCAAGGAAGGCTAGGGATCAGGAACCTTAGAAATCATAATAAAGCTTTCTTGATAAAACTCTGTTAAGGGTTGATTAATAACCCTAATGCTTTATGGGTTAAAGTTCTGAGATCTAAATATAATTGTGAAAACAGAGATATGCCGGAGTGGGGAAAAAGAGAAACTCTTCCCTTACTTGGAGGGAAATATGTGCTATATGGGATCATTTCAGGAAAGGTTTGGAGAAAAGGATTGGTAATGGTAGAAATACCTCTTTCTGGTTGGAAAATTGGTCAAATCTAAATATACCTTTAGTTGATTTGGTTCTAGGTCTTGAAGGATTCATTAATTGTAATGAAAGGGTTGTTGATTATAAATTGAGTAGAGGGGAATGGGATAGACAAAAATTACAGAGATGGTTTACTCCAGAGATTATTGACTGGATTACTTGTGCTCACCCACCCTATGAGGAGAGAGGAGAGGATATGTTCTTTTGGAAGGCATCCTCTGATGGTCATTTTTCTATTAAATCTGCATATTTTCTCTTTTTGCAGGTACACTAGGAAATACTGTGAATGTATGGAAACTTCTATGGAGATGGTTTGTTCCAAAGACGATCAAATCATTTATATGGCTATTCTCACATGGAAGGGCCTATACGGCACAACTACGAGCAAGCAGAGGAATTCAAGAATCAAACTTTTGTCCGTTCTCGTGCAACCAGACGGAAGACTCCATGCATCTCCTTAGAGACTGTTCAAATGCAGTGGACATATGGAAAGCAGTGGTAGCTTAAGATCAATGGAGTACCTTTGTTTCACTATAGGGTATATAATGGATCCAGTGGAACCTGACTCATGAAACAGGTAAGGGATACATAAAGAAGGTTCAATGACCAACTCTGTTTGGATATGTTTGCTCGGATATTTGGGTAGCAAGATGTAACAAGCTGTTTGGAGATACAAATCAAGGTGAAGAACTTAGTGTTGCCTCTACTTTCTTCAAAGCCTGCGTTGACCAAGACCTAGTATTTATGGGAGCTTTCGCCAACATGGGGCATACTTCTCAAGAAACTGGGCCGAACGTGACTCAAGACTGCTTCTCCTTAGAAATAGATGGATCTGCATTGAGAGATGGTAGGAGTGGCTATGGTAGGGTGGTAAAGGACTTTAACAATGAATGAGTTTGTGATTTTTCTTGTAAACTCATTGCTGTTCCATCGGCTATACCTGAGCTAATAGGTATGATTCATGGACTTCATTTATGTTGGTGGAGGGGAATCCGGAAGGTATGTCTTTTCTCTGGCTGTATAGAAGCAATTAATCTAGTAGTTAGAGATTGTGAATATGATTATTCTTTCAGAGATCTAGTTGATGAGATGAGGATTTTTATTTATAGAGATTGATAGATTCGTTTTGTAAATGTCCACGAGAATATTTGGTTATTGCTGTTAGACCGGCTAAATCAACTCACGAGATCTCAGGAAATTTTTGTATCTTTGATTATACTCCACTTATTAATTAAGAGGTGGATAATGATAAAAGATTATAGGTTATTTGTAAGTGTTATTCTGGAATTTTAAGTTGAATAGATGATGTCCAGTTTGTAATAAAAAAAGTAAACAGCAGCCGTTCAAACTCGAACAACCTTCCCATTCATCTCTCTACAAATGCTCCTCATCTCTTCCCACCTTACTTGTCCAAACACACACACACTCTCTCTCTCTCTCCCCTCCCCTCTGTCCCGCGCTCTGACGCAATGGAGGGGGAGATACCACCGATAGCTAACGTCGTCTCTTGGATGGAAGGAACAGTTGAAGATGAAGCCTCTTGGACTAGAACTAACAACGACGGTGAGCCCAAGGACGACGACATTGTTTTGGGTGGCCCTCAAACTTCCTTCAAATCCATGCTCGAATGTGACTGGTACATGAATTCTTCTATCAATTTAACTCACCAAGACCTCCTCAGTCTCCCGAATCCCCAAGAAACAACTGATATCGTCTTTTGCTCAAACCCAGCTGATAGTTTTCTAGTACAGCCAGTGGATTCGTCGTCTTCCTGTTCGCCATCATTCTCTCTTGACCCATCTCAGTCACAGCACTTTTTACAGCCCAAATCTTCTTTCCCTTCCCTCTTCAATGTCATTTGCGACAACCCTTTTGGCAATGGGTTCGATTTGAGCTCTGACGGTGGGTTCCTTGGTCCGTTCCGGGGCCTTCATTCTTTGAATTCCCCTGTTTTGACGGATTTATCGGGCTTGAACACTCAATCCCAGATGGGCAGCCTCGAACTGAGTTCAAACTCCGAGTTGCTAGCTACTCGGTTGCTGCCAGCAGCTGAGAATGCTGTCTCGTTTGGTAGCGGATTTTGTCCGGCGGGTTTAGGAGGGTTTGATAATCCGGGAGACGCTCTGTTGTTGAAGCGGTCTAAGGTTTTGCGACCTCTTGAAGTTTCCCCTCCAGTAGGTGCGGCTCCTACTCTCTTTCAGAAGCGAGCAGCACTCCGCAATAGTTCACTTGGAGCTGATAGATTGGGAACTTTGGAGATTTCGGCGTCGAGATTCGAAAATTGTTCTACAAGGCTGGAGAACATGGGGAGGAAGAGAAAGGGAATCGATGATGGCGAAATTGAGGAAGCTTCCATTGACGCATCGGCCCTGAACTATGATTCTGATGAGCTTAATGAGAATGGTAAGATGGAGGAGAATGCTTATAATGTGGGGAGCAATTCTAATGCCAATAGTTCAGTCACTGGTGGAGACCAGAAGGGGAAGAAAAAAGGGCAACCAGCCAAAAATCTAATGGCCGAGAGGCGGCGGAGAAAGAAACTAAATGATAGGTTGTACATGCTGAGGTCAGTTGTGCCGAAGATTAGCAAGGTATGCGTATTTGGTTTGAAGCATTTTGTTTAGACTTATCAGTTATCACTACTAAGGGTATACAAAAAATGCTTGGTTTAAACTTTGCCATTTTATAAGTCTTGAATGATTTCAATTTTTAAGGACTACTGAGAACTATGCATTTAATTGCTTGACATTGAAGCACAACGTTTGTGTCCTTTCTTTGGGAGAAGGTTTGACTTTAGGGAAGTTTGTTCCATGGTAGCTCCTGTAATGAGAAATGATATGCCATCCATCATGTTTGAGGAACTTGATATGTTATGCTCATGACAAGTTTTAAGACTCTGAAATTTAATCTATGTTGTTGTGGCCATAGTCATCGGCTAGGTTCTTAATATGAACAGCTCACTCACTACACGCTAATCTTCTTTTATTTGCTTACAGATGGATAGGGCTTCTATACTTGGGGATGCGATTGACTACTTGAAGGAGCTGCTGCAGCGGATTAATGATCTTCATAATGAGCTGGAGACAACTCCGCCTGGCTCATTGCCACCACCTTCTACAAGCTTTCACCCTTTGACACCCACTCCACCAACACTTCCCTGTCGGGTCAAGGAAGAGCCTTGCCCTAGCTCCCTGCCAAGCCCTAAAAACCAAGCTGCAAGGGTAATTTTTGCTCATTTTGAGGCAGAATTTTTCATCTTCAGTTGCATTGTAGTAGTTTATTGCATGCAGACAAGGTTAATGGTTGTCACATTTGAAATTGCCTTAATAATTGTATATAGTTTATAGTGTTTGTGAAATTGGCCAGTATCTAGGATACTGAATTTATACGCGCGACTTGTGTTGTGTTTTGAGTTGCATAATATATTGTGTCTACCTGCCAAGAGCGTCGAATTGCATGGTCTGAATATTCTGTGAACGTGGACTGGTGACCAATTTTAAGGATCGGATTGGTATAAGGATGGCACTATTGACCCTTTTCAAATTTGTGCTACATCTTGCCTTTCAAAAACTGAAGCTAAAGGTTTTCTTTTTGTGGTCAAACAAGCTAAAATTAATAATTGATTGTTACTTGCTAAACAACATAATGGCGTACCATGTTTTACCTGTTTCATAATTAAGACAGATGTCAATGGCATTAACTATGTATTGCACATACCATCTTGGAAGTTTTTCTGTCTGGAAATAAATAAGCTAGCTCACTAAATTGCCTGTGTCATTTAACTGAGATTTCTATTCATATTTTTTCAAGGAAAATCTTAGGGGAAGGATATCCTTTATGATATTTTAGGATCTGGATTTTCTCATGTCAGGAGACTATAACCGTTGCCCTTCATTAAAATTGCATCTACTGTGGAGAGAATTTCACATGCAAATTCATAAACACTGCACACTATTTCGCGAACTGCTGCTTTCTCCGTTCCGTCCTACCTTATCTCCCTTCTTACTTGCTTCACTGTAACTTGCCGTTGCCCCAAAATCTGTGACTAATATAGTATACTTGAACAAATTGACCTCTATAAATTAAGAAAATACGCTTCACACATAAACATGGACTCAATAATGTTGGTTATTTTTGTCATCCATTAGCAATACAACTTTAAGGATCTGACTACCTACCTTTGATGCTTGTGCTCCAGTATGTAAATTGTGCAGCGCAATTATATACGTGTCATCATGTCAAGTGTGGGCACTGACATATAACATACAGCATTTGACTTATAATTGCTATGGATCCTTGATAACCAAGCTATGACATGCATTTGACGTATGAATGTGTGATAGACATAGTTGAGTTCTCTTTGGTGTCGTTCTTTTTTCATTTTGTTTTAGTTCTTTATCATTTCAAACATTTAGAGTTATAAAATTTGATTCTGTTGTTTATCTTTGAATGAAAACTGAAGCACAACATAATAATTGCAGCCATCAACATGTCTCGTTTTTTATTTTTATCTCTGCTTGATACTATCATGTTTGTGATTAAAATGAAGTTATGAGTAATCAGCATGGCTTGGTATCTAGTGATGGTTTAGGTCCCAAAAGCTTTATTATTGCAAAGTGCAAATAACGTTTGACAACTATTTATGTGTGAAGTATAAGCAAATTTATTTGCAAGGTGATTGCAGATATTGCGTTGACCCTGACCAGTGTGTTTCTGAATATTGTAGGTGGAGGTTAGGGTAAGGGAAGGGAGAGCTGTCAACATCCATATGTTTTGTGCCCGCAGACCAGGTCTTTTGCTTTCCACCATGAGAGCTTTGGACAACCTTGGACTGGATGTTCAGCAGGCCGTTATCAGCTGTTTCAATGGCTTTGCTTTAGATGTGTTCAGAGCTGAGGTATGTTAGCGTAATAGTTTCGTTTCTCTGGTTACTTTTTATATATGACGCCTACTGCTAATTCCAATTTGTGCATAATCCATTACATGTTCTGTTAGTCCTATTTACGTGACAAATGTAAAAGCTAAATTTGAAAATTGGTTTCTTCCTGAAGTACACCAAAATCTTTCCAGTAGTTAATTTTAGCCTATTTAAGTTATCAAACAACCAATTTTTGCTTGACTTTGTCAGTTGTATTTGACGTCAAGGCTTATATTCTGAAATACAGTGTCTGGAGAACTTTATAATGAGAAATGTTAGATGAGCTGGGCAGGTGAAGGATTGATAGTGAGAAATTGGTTGACCTAGAAACGGACCTGATACTTCAGTTTGAGAAGCAAATCCCATTTCTCAAAACTATTTTAAGGATAATATTGACCATTGACAATTTTCATATAGGTGTGTTAGGCTGTTACGATAGGTGTGTTGCAGAGCAGAGGGATCTTTTTTATTTTTAAACCGTGAGGCCTAACACAGTTGGCATTTAGCTGGGTTCTTTAAGCATTTAGTCAGGGGTTCGATTCTTAATAGTGTGTGTGGAGAGGGTCTTGTGACCAGCACTAAAGTCCTTTTGGAAGTCTACAATGTGAGGGGATTAGTTACTGCTACTGACGGTGAATACCTACGCCTATGAAAAAAAGGGATCTTTGTTTTTAGTACTGAAAAAATTTATTATGGTTCCCTGTGAAAAGAGTATTTCTTGTTGATGAGTTGATGTTTAATCTTTAAGCTCATCAAAACTTAGCTTGATGAAAAGATCTCGAGATTTTTCAGATTCACAATGGTTTCTTGTTTCCAAACAGCAATGCGGAGAAGGGGTAGACGTGGTCCCTGAGCAAATCAAAGCAGTACTGATGGATTCAGCTGGTTTCCATGGTATGACATGAGTGAAGTACTTGACAAATGCTACTACTACAAACAACAGAAGCACTAACTGTAGTTAGTAGTCAGTAAATTAGGAGTTACCGTACCTAAAACATTTAGTTTGTAAATGTGGTTGCTTCACATTGCCATGGAAAGGCCTATCCAGGTCAGGATCAATTAGGAGTTACCGTACCTAAAGATTGTATGTTGTGATTCCCGCAAGAGACTGTGCAAGACAGGCGAAAGGAATTCTATTATAACATCTACTGTGTGTCATTGCGTGTGTTTGGCAAAAAAAAAAAAAAAAAAGTGTGTATACTAAAAAATAAAAAAAATTCAGTATTAATAAAAATACTAAAAAACAAACTGACCTAGATGTTTTGGTGGGCAAAAAAAAAAAAAACTTGGATGTTTTGCATTAAGAGTGAAATAAAAAAAAAAGAGAATATGGTTGTCTCATCGCACAAGTGGGTTCAAATTAATAGTTGGCTCACAAGTCACACCATTCATATGGTTGAGTTGAGTGATTGATATCACCACCTTTTATTTTTTTTTTTTGAATTACTTCCTCCGGTATCCCACATTCGAAGATGCAGACTAATCCGGAGTCGCCCCTAGAGAGGGACTTCCCAGGGATCGAGCCCAGGTGGCGGGAGGGCATCTTGCGCTCC
The DNA here is from genome assembly GCA_963210345.1 of Inga oerstediana. NCBI lineage: Eukaryota > Viridiplantae > Streptophyta > Magnoliopsida > Fabales > Fabaceae > Inga > Inga oerstediana. Next base: position 6,715,406 of record OY723401.1, read on the forward strand.
CTTGTCTCAACCACCGGACCAAACCCCCCTGGGCACACCACCTTTTTTTTTGGTACAATGATATCACCATATTAAGTGTTGGTTATTTAGTGATTAGTGAGGCCCACCACTGTTTAGCTACGTTGGCTCTTTGTGGATCATAAGCATCATTTGTCCACTCATTTTTGTGGCATTTGATTTTTGTAACTTTTTCGGCCAGCAAATTCCCTTCCTATCTTTCTTGGTCTTCATCACTTGAAATAAATGTATTTATCAAAATAAGTAATTAGAGTACTAGTTTGAATTACTAACACGAACCACATTGATTTAATTGATTTAAATTGGACAATTTATTAAACAATGATGGATCTAATGTAGAGTACAAACTATATTATTGTGTTCGTCTACACCCAAAACCATGGTTTCAGAAGTAATTTTCAGCAAATCGAGACAAAACTTCTCTCACATACTTACCTTCTAAACTGTAAAAGATATTTTTTAAAAGCTAATCCAAATACACGCGTATACAGGATCCAGATTTTGAGCTGAAATGTGATCCTCAAAATCAGGATCCATTGCATTGTCGTTTTACAATTATCGTTGTCGTTGGGCCTGCAAACATCTTTTCAGTTGTCGCAGTTGTTATATTGGTCCACGTTGCGACCGAAAAAACTCGTCCATGCGAACTATGATCAATAATAGTAATCAATATCTCGGGAAAAGGTTTCAAAATTGAATACTTAAAAATCAAATATTAGTTTCATGGCCAGGCCCAAAAATTGCAGATTTATTTTTAAGAAAATATGATCGCCAACTTGTTGGCTGAATATGAAAAAAAAACTTTGATTGCATATAGCCAAATAGATAAAAGAACTGATAAACTATGGGAAAGAATGACTCCAATAACCTTTCTCCCCACTAAGCATCGGGACATGGTATAAATCTGTGCAACATGTGATTAGTAATCAATCTTGATTTTGATTTTATTTTATGCCATTTCATTACTATTTTTATTCGACGCCATCATATGGAGTATATATTTTTTTGAAAGAATACGAGGAATGTAGTAGCTAAAACCATAAAAAGCTATGGATACATACATATGCTGTCTCCTATCTTAGATTTGGCCGCTCCGTTTTATTTTGCACATTTTGAAAGATTATATTTACTAGGAAAAATTGGGGGGGGGGGGGATATCAATTAAAAAATTTATTAATAAGAATGACATGGTAAAATTTTATATATAGGAAGTGTCAATATTTTGCAAATTTTGTACACACAAAGTACCGGCATTCAGATTTAGGTCTCTCTCAACAAAAATATTATAATAGGGATTTTTTCACAATTTTTCCTATTTATTGGCATGTTTTTTTATACTCCAGATTTTATTAAAAGAGATATGAATGCATTTGGAAAGACTATGAAAATTTATTTAGAAAATTATAATACAATGTTAATGAAAATGAATTTGTGACCCTTGTTAAAAATTAGGTTATGACGCAGAGAGAGATGGCTCTAAAAAGAAATTAAAGATAATTATAATGGGTTAAATTTAATTGGAAGGTTACCTTAAAAAAAGTGAGGAAAATTTCATTTAAATACCATTTGAACCTAAAAGAACCAAAAAGTTTGTTACTATATTGAAAGGACACACGCATCTTTTGGGAGGAATTTAAAATTTTGAAATGTTTTACTTCTATAAAAAAAAAAAACCCCTCGTTTTTGTTTATAAAAAAGGACAAATTCCCTCCCTAGCTGGACCTCCGTTGCCTAGCCTCACACCACACTGGTGGGCGGAACTTCTGTAACAACTTGAGTAATGCGATTAACTACTTGAGTATATAAATTGGCAACTCTAACTCCCTAAATCTTATCAGGCTTTGTTGATAGGTTGAATAAAAGAAATGATAACTTGAGTATAGAGATTAACAACTTGAGCTCCTAAGTTGTTATTCTCTATACCAAAGTTGTGAATTACTATAAGCAAATTGTTATTACTATTATTCAACTTGTCAACGTTGTTTGATAAGGCTTAGGAATTAAAGTTGTCAATCTCTATACTCAAGTAGTTACCGGAGTTTCAACTACCAGTGCTGGAGCTCCGACAGGCAAGGGGACTTTGCTTTTTTTTTTTAAAAAAAAAAAAATGAAAAGATAGGGGCATTTTGGGTAAAAACATAATATTTCAAAATTCTAAATTCCTCCCTAAAGATCTATGTGTTATTTTCATGCATTAACAAAATTTTTAAAGTTTGTAAGTTTCAATGGAATTTTTCTGAAAAAGTGATAAATTTTATAATTTTAATAATTGGAAAAAATTTTAATTCGTGTGGAGTAATTACAAATCACCAAAGTGACATTTCTTTATCAGTTTATGAAGCGAGGAGTTTCTTGTAGAGCTGGGAATTAGGGCCGGCCCTAAAGGGCTCGGGGTCAGAAAAATTGTAGTTTTTCAAAGCCCGGCCCGAGAGCATTAGGGTCAGAAAAATTGTAGTTTTTCACAATATATAACTATTTTTCCTGTGTATTTTCCCCAGAGAGATATAATTAGTAAATAACAACAATTAAAGTTCTAATTTAATATATAAATGTTGTCAACATTAAGGTTTAAATAACACGTTTCTTGCAACAAACAAACACAGTTACTAATGTATAATCAAAGGTAAAATCATGTCCATAAATAACTCACACAAAGGTCAAAGTATAAGAAGGCAAGAAGCTAAATACTCCAACCTCTAAACAACATGAGTATGACGACTATCATTTTCACCTTCTTCGCCACTATCATCAATTTCAAGGACATTTAATTGTGTTTCACTTTGAGCAGTAAGTTCAAGTAGTCAAATAATCACAACCTCCATAAAAAATCATACTCTATCAGGAGAATAGTATATAATATGATTTTAGTCTAAATAGGCAGAACAATATATTCAAAAATCATACTCAAAAATCACAATATGATTCAATTAGACAAAACAATATATTCAAAAATCATACTCTATACAATATAAGGACAGAGTGACATATAGATTCAATAAGGTAATTCAAAAATATAACATGATTCATTTTCAAGTAAAAAAAATAAAAAAATAAACGGGCCTAAAGGGCCGGCCCGAGGCCCTTCAGGGCCGGCCCTTTTAGGCCCGATTTCCTTTTGAGGCTACAATTTACAAGCCCGGCCCTTGAAGGGCCAGGGCCTAAAAGGGCCGGCCTGACGGCTCGGCCCGTTTTCCCAGCTCTAGTTTCTTGGAAGTAAAACCATGTTGGACATCATTTATTTTTAGATAATAAATTTTTATTATGTAAGTTGAGATAAAATTTTTCTCATATATTTACCTTATATATCATAAATCATGATTTATAAACACCTATAAATTAAAAATAAATTATTCCACACCCGCACTAACAACTATATGTGATAAAAGGTGAGGTATACCAGGCAAAGGTCTCGCGCTGTTTCCAACACTTCTTTTGTCTTTTCATTGCCGCCCCTCTCCGCCCTTTTTTTTTTTTGGTTAATTTACACTCAATCGTGTTAAAATTTGTTTTTTTCCTTTAACGCTCAGCAATCTATAGTCATTTCATTTGTGTCCCTAATATTTAAAATATTTTTTTAACAGTATTTAATATGTTAAAATAATTTTTTATACATGCAGTACTTTCAAGTATTTTTTCAACTGCACTAAGTATCATAAATTATGGTGATCATTGTTATGGGATAATATTTTGAAGGCAAAATGGTTGCCAAAAAAATACTTTAAAAGCAAAATGGTACAAAAATATTATTTTAAAATATCAAGTGAGTTGCTAAATTTATCAAAATCTATTTTAAGATGCTAAATACTACTATTTTTGGTTTTTAATATAAGATTCAGTTGTTTTTTTAAAAAAAATTAAGGAAGCTAGATAAATTACTTATTGTGTTGATTGCATATATTGTGTATCATTGGATTATATATCAATTTATAAGTTAGACAAATTAGTTTAGAGAAAAACGATAAAAATAAATACTTTAATATAATTTATTTAGTTTTTTTTAATCTTTTTACAAACAAAAAAGTTAATTAACTCTTATATTAAGAATCAAAATGAGTATTAAAAAAATATTTTAGAGTACTCAAAGTTGGCCATTTAACCCTTTCATTGCTTTAGGGGCAGTTTAGGGAAAGTACTTTGATTCATATTTATAAGAATAAAGGGGATATTCAAAATTGAGCAAACTATAGAGGAATTAAGCTTATGAGTCATACAATGAAATTATGGGAAAAGGTGATTGAACGCCGGTTGAGGTTGGAGACTGAAATTGCGGAAAACCAATTTGGATTCATGCCAGAAAGGTCTACAACAGAAGCGATTTATTTATTAAGGGGGTGTATGGAGAAGTATAGGAGCAAAGGAAGAAATTTGCATATGATTTTCATCGATTTGGAAAAAGCATATGACCGTATGCCAAGAGATATACTATGGAGAGCCTTAGAAAAGAAGGGGGTGCGGATTGCATATATCAAAGCCATTCAGGACATGTATGAGGGGGTTACAACCAATGTTAGAACGCCTGGAGGTGTAACAAAGGACTTTCCTATAAGGATTGACCTACATCAGGGATCAGCTTTGAACCCTTGTTTGTTTAACCTAGTGGTAGATGTTCTAACTGAGCCTATAAGAGAGGAAATCCCTAAATACATGCTTTTTGCGGATGATATAGTTCTGTTGGTTGAATCCAGGGAGGAAATTAATTCTAAACTTGAGATATGGAGACGGACTTTGGAAGTGAAGGGTTTTCGTTTGAATAGGAGCAAAATTGAATATATGCATTGTAAGTATGATAAGAGACAAGGTCGAAATGAAGTGGAAGTTAAATTGGAAGGGCAAGTCATTCTGCAAGTGACAAAATTTCGGTATTTGGGATCAATTATACAACAAGATGGTGAAATTGATGGGGATGTCAATCACAGAATTCAAGCTGGATGGTGTAAATGGAGAAAAGCTACTGGAGTTATTTGTGATCGGAAAGTATTTAATAAAGTAAAAGAGAAGTTCTACCGCACTGCTATAAGACCAGCAATGCTTTATGACAGTGAGTGCTGGGCTTTAAAGGGATTGCATGAGCATAAAATGGGGGTGGCCGAAATAAGGATGTTGAGATGGATGTGTGGTCATACAAGAAAAGACAAGATTCGTAATAATCATATACGTGAATGAGTTGGAGTGGCCTCTATTGAAGGAAAAATGGTAGAAAGTCGTTTGAGGTAGTTTGGACATGTTCAACGAAGGCCGTTGAACGCACCGGTAAGGAGGGTGGATCAAGCCGTATGAAGTCCTGTAAAAGAGGTCGCGGAAGGCCGAAGCGTACGCTTAATGAAGTCATAGAGAGACCTTTTGATTAATAATATACCAAAAAATTTGATTTCCGACAGAACACAATGGCGTCGTGCGATCCATATAACCGATCCCACCTAGTGGGATAAAGGCTTTGTTGTTGTTGTATTGCTTTAGGGGCAGTTTGGTATGAGCGATTCGAAAAGAATAAAAATTTTTATGTTTTAGATTTAAAAAAATTAGAGAAATAGGGTTGAAAACTTTTTATTAACATTTCTTTTTTTTTTTTTGTCTTATATTTATTAAAATTTATAATCCTACTTCAATTTTTAAAAATCTTAACTCATCAAAATTTCCATCCCCTCCATTTTTCTCCTGCCGAACAGACTCTTAAGCTGATCATTGTCCTTTTCAAACATTCTACTGCAAGTGTGTCCTTCTGAGAATTTTGCTCCGTCTTGCTTCTCTGCTTCTTCTCCATCGTTCTTGCTCCTACTTATTTCATCTTTATCTCCAATCATCTCAAGCTCTTTCTCAGTCTTCTTTGTCAGCTCACTTCCCTTGCTTTTTTTTTTTTTTTTTTTTGTGAAAAGAAGTTATCAACCAAATCAGTGAATCGGTAAATCCATCGTATTGGTAAGTTTTTCCTAAATTAATTAATCGCCACCGGTTTAATAGAAGCGGGACTAATCAAAACTTTGGACAGGCCATGTAGCTGATTCACTGGGTTCTCTCGTCAATTGGTCGATCTGCTCTGATATATATTGTTTGCTCTATGTAAATTATGGTTTTTTTCAGTGAGTTGGAATTAGTTTTTTAAGAATAGCTGATGGAAAATAGATTCTTGAGGATAAATTCTGAGGAGAATAGATTACGAAGAAAAAATGATTTTGATAAAATGAAAATGTTTGAGTATAGTAATAAAAAAACATTTTTTTGAGACCCACATAAAGAAAAAAATAGAAGAGAGAGGGGGTGGAGTCCATATAACAAAAATAGAATAGAGCAATGTTTTAAAAGCTGGACCGGACGTCGAACCGGAGAGGCTATCGGGTCATGGGTCACATGGTCGAACCGGTGGTCGGACCGATAACATAATAATTAAATAAAAATAATATTATACGTATATATAATTATATAAATATAAAAAAATATGAAATTTTAACATTACTTAAAAATAAACACATACAAAAACTTATATGTATCATCTTTCCTAAATCCCAAGTTCTAATACAGTAAGATCATTAAAAATATCACAATAATATGTCAATAAGACTAATAAACGGTTCCCGGTTCAACCACTCCGGTTTCAGGTTCAACCCCGGTTTCCGGCTCAACAACCGGTCTGAAGCGGCCTGAAACAGTCCAAATGGTGAAACGATTGAACCATGCTGAACGAGCCGAAAGCCCTCCCGAGCACCGGTCCAACCGGTCCGACCGTCCGGTCCGATCCGGTTTTCACAACATTGAAAGGGAGAGATGATGCGGTCCAGATAAAAAAAAATAGAAAAGAAAGAAGATGGAGCCCACACACAAATAAATAGAAAAAATAGTTTTTCTTAAAATCTATTAAATTTTGCGATCAAAACTTAGATTTAGAAAAATTTTAATAGTTCATCAATCACAAGTTTCTGATTGCTTTGCTGAACACCCTCTAGTCTTTAGAATCATATTTCTTTATCTGTAAAATTTTTTTTGCCAAATGCTTTTAAATAAAAAGACGAGAAGAAATTTAAATGACGCTCTTAGAATAATCTCCTGTTGCTATCGTCATACAACCTTCTTACATTTATGGTCAATTACCATTTACCAGGTGTCAGGGACAAGTGTGCTCGATTTGTGATGCTTTGACTGGCTGCATCCAATGGTTTTTACTTTTTTAAAGATTAAGGAAAAAAGCGACCCAAATCAGGAACCCAAGCACCCAACAAACAAAATTCTATTTTTCTTCTTTTAAAAAAATCCGTTTTTGTAAAATACATGCGGCCTCAACTGAAGAGAGCCGCCAAAAAGAAAGAGAGCAATAAAGGAAACACTAACAGAGCTGCCGAGCGAGCCAGGGCCACCTTCCTTGCTGCTCCCTCGGAGCTTGATAGCTCGCGGTCACGGTAGAAACCACCGCGCAGCTTCTCTCTACCTGAACCCTCCAAATTGCGCAAAACCCCATCGTTTATTCACTTTGTCCATATTCATCTGGACGACCGATTCGTGCATTTCCATCTTCTCAGTACAAGGTAAAGTGTCTCTGGCCCAAATGCAGGAAAATACTTTGAAATGATTTTTTATTTTTTTTGCCATGATGTTTAAACCATTGCAATGTTGTGACTGATCACTCTTGCTTGAATGATTGGCAGGTAGAAATTTGACTGAGAACTGATTCAGATCTCTGAGAATTATTTGTCGAAACAACTGATTGGAGTAAGTCATTTTTTACCACCAGCCTTTCACTACGCGTTAACTGAATAAGCATGGCGAGTGCTCTGCAAATTTGTGGGGTTAACAACACCTTCTCTGTTACCTCGACTAGTTTGCATTGCCAACCTCTGTTATCACGGGGAATTGGTTTTGCAGCATCTGTTTCTTCAGTTTCTGGATTTTGTTGTATAAGAGGGGTCTCAAGGGAACGGGTGTCCTTCAGTGTCAGTTGCAAAGCTGCAAAAAGTGATTTACTCGTGAAGGATGATACTGAACACCAGAAATTTTGTGAAACGGAGAAAAACTTTACGTGCGTCATGAAGTTTGGTGGCTCATCTGTTGCTTCTGCAGAGAGGATGAAAGAAGTTGCTAGCCTTATTCTTAGCTTTCCAGAAGAGAATCCTATTATTGTTCTCTCTGCGATGAGAAAGACAACTAACAAGCTTTTATCGGTACTGTTTTCTGGTTTATTTCATGTCAATATTATTTCTTATTTCTTTTAGTAAACAAGCATAAGTATAAGGAAATGTAAATAATTTGTTAGGCTGGAGAAAAAGCCGTCAGCTGTGGTGTTGCTTATGCGTCATGTATTGATGAACTTAGCTTTGCAAAAGACCTGCATCTCAGGCAAGGGCAATAGTTTTTTTTTTTTTTTTCATTTTTCTTTTCTATTTGAAATGGAAATATGTTGTGTGTGTTTTAATTCACATCCTAATTGACTAATATCTTCTGATTGTGTGCATCTCTCTCATTCAGGACTGTGGATGAGCTTAAAGTGGACAGATCTGTCATTGCAAGTGAGCTACCTTAATCCACATGAGATCTGTTGTATAGGATAAACAGAATATCTATCTTGTATCATGGCCTTATGAGAAACTCACGCTGGCTGCCCTGCTATTTGGGTCTAAGGATTAGCACGCATGTGCTTAACTTGAAACCGTATTTAGATTTTTTACGCGTGCATAGTTTTGCATCACTAGCGTAGTTTACGGAATTGGTCCTTGTTTGAGTGAGATTAAAATTTTTACCATAATTGTGATTGTTGTCACTGGCAAAAATGGAAACTCGATTTGAGCTGGTTTCATCTTACATTCCCTTAATGGAAAAGTAGCCCAATATATGAAGCTATAAAATTCTATTTCCCTAGATGAGAACAGATCAAATTATTGCTTATGTTTAATTTGTTGGAGAACAATGGATCAATTACTGACTTATGTGGATTACAAAATTTTTCTTTTTAATACTGTTCCTCCAGAAGTAATGATACAAGGTTTCCAGCATCCGGAGATTTTAGAAAAAATTTATTATTGATGCAACTTTTCCATTGTCATTTCAACTCACTCATTGAACTAATTCTACCCTCTCAGTTCCCAGTATGGCTGTTCAAGTAATTGTCATTTTTTTGTGCTCACATCTTTGTTGATGTTGGTTTTCTGGCTGCAAATATTTTTAGATCATCTAGAAGAACTGGAGCAACTTCTGAAGGGGATTGCTATGATAAAAGAGTTGACTCCACGGACTAAAGACTATTTAGTTTCATTTGGAGAGTGCATGTCCACTAGGATCTTTGCTGCATATCTTAATAAAATGGGTGTTAAGGCTCGACAGGTATGTACTCCTGGTCTGCTCATCTAAGTCATATTGAACTAAAAAGCTTCACTTTTTGATTATTGATAAAGTTTGTCTGTCTAGGAATAAATTCTTCAGTTTTTATATGTAGTAAATGTTTTTTGGTGAAAAAAATGTAGTAACTGTTCCAAATGATTTGTTGCTAACTTCATGTTCTGGCAGTATGATGCATTTGAGATTGGTTTTATTACCACTGATGACTTTACAAATGCGGATATTGTGGAAGCATCTTACCCTGCTATTGCAAAGAGATTATGTGAAGATTGGGTTTCTGACCCTGCTATACCAATTGTTACAGGCTTCCTTGGAAAGGTCTAACTGAAGCCTTACTTTTCGAACTCTTATTTTAATTTTTTCACTCTCGATGTTTGCTTTGCTGAAAATGCAACCTCCTGATTTAGAAAACTGATATATTTCCTTTTATTTCTTCCTCCAGGGCCAGAAATCATGTGCTGTAACAACACTGGGCAGAGGGGGCAGTGATTTGACAGCTACAACAATTGGTAAAGCACTAGCGCTGCCTGAAATCCAGGTTAATATACCGAAACCTAGTTATGCATATCAAGACAAAGCATGTCAGTGGACTTTATTTGTACGGTTCAATGAGAGGCTAGGTTTCAGGATTGGCTGTCACTGGGTATTCATTCAATGAAATTCCGTATGTATATAAAACATTAGCATCCAGTACTGCACAATTCATCCGCATAACTCCATTACTTGTTCAAGATTAAATGTAGGATAAAAGGAAACAAATTGACTGGAATCTCTTAAACAGGTATGGAAAGATGTTGATGGTGTTTTAACCTGTGATCCAAATATATGCCCACAAGCAGAACCTGTCCCATATTTGACATTTGACGAGGCTGCTGAGCTTGCTTACTTTGGTGCTCAGGTATTGCTGTATTTGTTTTCTAGTTCTGCTGATCATATTCTATGCAGCACCTCCCGTGTATTTATAAATATTTAAAGATTCTAGTTTGCCTGTCTGGCTGCGCTTTTAAGTTGCCCCACTGTATCATTGCTTGAATGTTAGGAAGCATTCATGCATCAATAAAGGCAGTGGTATCCATACTGTATGTGTCTCCAATACTGGTAGTCTCAGTACATATCCCAAGATTCACATATTTTCTTTTCAGGAAACACTGCTTGATTTGTTAATTCAAGTGATCATTCATAATGTCGTAGTTAGCAGCATGATTCTTAGGAGATCAATTGATAGGACTTTGGACTTGGGTATTTTAATATATTGTCAAAGGTAATTATCAGTCATCTCTCTAATCTGTTGCTTTTGCAGGTCCTGCACCCGCAGTCTATGAGACCTGCTAGAGAGGGTGATATTCCTGTTAGGGTGAAAAATTCTTACAATCCAAAGGCTCCAGGTACTGTCATCACCAAGACAAGAGATATGAGTAAGGTCTGCATCAACTCATTATTCCCATGGATAATAAATAATTAAATCAAAACCATGTTTTGGAAAACTAGACAATGTTAAAATTTCCCGTTTCACTTGCAGGCTGTACTTACTAGCATTGTTTTGAAGCGTAATGTGACCATGTTGGATATTGTTAGCACTCGCATGCTTGGTCAGTATGGCTTCCTTGCTAAGGTGAGAAAGCTAATGCCTGGTGTACCTGACAAATGATTGATCCCCTTCAAGTCTAAATACTCTCTTTATTTATGCAGGTCTTTTCAACTTTTGAAGATTTAGGAATATCAGTGGATGTTGTAGCTACGAGTGAAGTCAGTATTTCCTTGACATTAGATCCATCAAAGCTATGGAGCAGAGAGCTAATTCAACAGGCGAGTGTAACATGATATGCTCGTATTTTAAATTTTTGTTTCTTACAATTGATTTACATGAGGGCACCTAATATATATAATCAGATGTGGGTTTCATGTGTTGCATGGAGTCTAAGGCGAGCCCTATAATTCAAAGATCATGTTAATCATATCCTATTTTATGTAATCCAACCTTCTCTAATCTGTGCGCCTGTTACCCTCATTCTTTTTGGGGCAGGAGCTTGACAATGTTGTTGAAGAACTGAAGAAAATAGCTGTGGTAGATCTCCAACAAAATAAATCTATCATTTCTCTCATTGGAAATGTTCAGAAGTCATCATTGATATTAGAGAAGGTTCTGTATAGTGTTCTCTCTATTTGAATGTTAATCCTTGATTTATGCAGAAGTTTTTGTTTTGTCGTGTCCGGTTTTAAATTTCTGAGTCCCTTGCTCCTTCTCTTCTGTTCTCTATCTGTGAACTTGGGCCATTATCAATATCAGCATCTTGGAATAAAGTCCAGAAATTCATACACTGCTTATTGTTTTTTTTTTCCCTGGCTCAAGCTGATTTAAATATGGTGGAAATCCTTGTTTGGCTTTTTATTTTGACTAATAATTACTGATTGGCATGTTACTGCAGGCATTTCTTGTTCTCCGAACCCTTGGGGTCACTGTTCAGATGATCTCTCAGGGCGCATCCAAGGTATCCTTTTTATTCACTTGAACTTTATTTATTTTCCACATGACCGCTCTCAGGTAGTTTTTGACCTCTTCATTTCCCGGAACACTACTCTCCATAAAGTATCTTCGGTTAACCATGTTCATGAGTGCAAACACTCTTACTTTCTCATGTAACATGTTTGGCTAACATGAGAGATTTTCTCACCCACATTTTACTTCAATGTCTTCCAATTCTATCAGCTTTCTAGACTGGGGCACGCACCGACAAGTTAATAAGCCAAAATTTTCATTTTTGATGTTACCCTTCTGATTTTCCTGTTTCATTTCTTGACAGGTTAATATATCGTTGGTTGTAAATGATAGCGAAGCAGAGCAGTGTGTCAGGGCTCTCCACGCAGCTTTCTTTGAGACTCAGCAGTCTGACTGTGAGTTGGAGAAACAATACGAATCTGGAAATGGTTCTGTTTCTGCATCATCATAGTCTACGCTGGAGAGCCTTTTTGAAGAAATATACGTCTTTCTCAGCTTATTAATATTAGCTTAGCATTTCACAAATAATAATAATAATAATAATAATAAAGTATTAGCTTAGCATGTTCTCACCTTCAAACGCAGTTGGGTTGGGAGGAAGTCATAAGTTATATCAGTTCTTGTATTTTGGTAGTCGCCTCCAAGGGGCTGGCCGCTAGCCCTTCATCATTTATTGTATTTAACGGGAATGTTAGGTTATGTTTACTTATGGCTCGCTCTAAACCAGTAGGGATCTGGTTTTTGAAAAGAAAAAAAAAGTTAATTATCTGCTAGTATAAACATGTGAGCCAGGTCTGGAAGTTCTAGTGGCAACTTCTCAAGAGTTCCCTTTACCGCTTTACGTCAGAGATGATCATGGCCCTTGTGAAATGAGCACAACGAGGTCCTTAATCTCTGATGTGATTGAATGAACCAGTCGGAGTCGATTTCAAGCCATGTTGTGTTTGGTAATAGGGACTCTACTCTACATATTTGATTGATACCCTACAAATTTTTGATATCTACCCGTATTCGGGCTTTTATGGGTGTTTGTATTACTATATTTGGAAATGTTCTTTGTTGAAATTTCATTTCCTAATTATGAACCCTACAAATCATTTAAACTTAGTGTTAACTAACTAATTAATGAATAAGAAATTGTTGCAAATTTCTTATTAGAGAAGTTGTTTCCATGATTTGCAATCGTGGTTTATCTTAATCACATGTCAACAATCTTATCATTACTTTAAGGTACACTTTCTATCAAGAAACTACTATCATGATAAAATAGTTTTAAAACTCTTTGGCTTCTCATTTTTCTAACATTTGGTAAGTACGTAATTTTTATGCAAATAGTTATATATTTTCTTTAAATCTCTTTTAAATACCTCATTACTAACAACAATTCAACCTTCGTAAAATTATAAAAGTTGTCAAAAAGATTTAAAATAGTTTCTAATGCTCCAATAGCATTTTAAGTGGGCACCTCCTTATACTTCACAACACTACTGATTTTTTCCATGAGAACTTCCAGTAATGGGCACCCTTTTTCATAGCAACCTTTTTAATTTCACATAAATGAAATATGTAAAAGAAAAATAATTAATGCTCCACAAATATGTAAAGTGACTTGATTAAGACTGAAGACGCCGAGTAGTATGCAGCATCATGATTATAATATTTCTCTTCTCCAAATCATTCTATTTTCAATTATAATTATTTCATTTTTAAGAAATATGGCTCAGTGTCGGCTCTAGTTAATTGGTATAACTAATGTTATACCCCCTTAAAAAAAATAAGGGAAAACTGCACTTAGGTCCCAAACGAGAAAAAATAAGAAAATAATCCCTTAAAATTTTAAAATTACATTTAAGTCCCATTGTACTCTTTTACAATAAATTTTAATTGTCAAGTACCTATGGATGCCTGAGGACTTAACTGCGGAATTGAAATTTATTGCAAAAAGTCTCACAGGACTTAAATATAATTTTGAGATTTTAAGAGACAATTTTTTCATATTTTCTCTTATCTGGACCTAAATAAAATTTTCCCAAAAAATAACGCATTTTGCTCTTACAAGAGATGCCGTCAGGGATTTTTACGACAAAACGAAGACTACCAGTAATCCCCACAAGAGCAAAATCCATTTCTAAAATGATGGAACCTGCTTGAATCCCTGACTGTGATTTCCCTTTTAGCTATTTTGGAGATCACCTTGATGGCAGCATGGCAGTCAGCACAAGCTCGGAGGTTCTTCATCACCAGGATAGGTGTCCCTTCTGGTGTGCTAATTAGTGCAAACGCAATGGCAAGACGTTCACTGTGATATTTAAGAGACTCTATCTTAAGTTCCTCATCAACATCGTGAAGCGTACAACTCGAGTCGGGTTTGTACCCTTCTTTCTCCATCTGCTCAGCCAGTTCATCAATCCTCTTCATAATCCCTTCCGTTTCCGGGTGAGTCTCGTCATTGGCTGAGAACACATGAATTTTGTGTTTAACTTCTACCCAACTGTAAGCTGGAAGTTTTCTAACTCCTCGCTCTCTCATAGCCTTCTTCACCTTGCTTACGCTGTCCCACTCACCGGCTTCTGCATAAATATTGGACATGCTGATATATGGAGCAGCATTTCTAATCACTTTCATATTAAATAGCTTGTCTGCTGCTTTCTTTGCTAGCTCTTGATTCTTATGAATTCTACATGCGTTAAGAATTGATGACCACATTATTTCATCAGGTTCAAAAGGCATCTGAGCGATCAGTCTCTCAGCTTGGTTAAACCTTCCACTCCTACACAGCATATCAACCATTGAAGCATAATGTTCTCTTTTTGGAACAAGTTTATAAGTTTGAGTCATGGAGTCAAAATGCTTTAATCCTTCTTCAACCAGACCACAGTGGCTGCAGGCACACAGAACACTTAGGAAGCTAACTGAATCTGGTTGCAAACCTGATTGGACCATTTGCTCAAATGATCTAAGAGTAAGGTCACCGTCTCCATTTTGAGCATAAGCTGAAATCAGTGCATTCCAAGAGACGGAATTCCTTACAGGCATCTCTTGAAACATTTGAAGTGCATCTTTCATGGATCCACATTTTGCATACATGTCAAGGAGTGCACTTCCGGAGAACACATTTGAAATGTATCCCGATCTGATTATGTATGAGTGTAACTGTCTTCCCAATGAAATTGAGGCTAAGCTTGCGCAGGCTCTTAAGATGCTAGCATAAGTGGCTGAATCTGCGCTTATTTTGGACTTCTGCATCTCAAAGAAAAGGGTCAGGCCTTCTTCGTGGAGGCCCTTCTGAACATATGCTGAGATCAAGGCTGTCCAAGGAACTGAACTTTGGTGAGTCAGATTTGCAAAAATCCTATTTGCTTCGTCAAATTTGCCACACTTGGCATACATGTCAACCAAAGCATTTCCAACCTTAATTTCAGAATCAGCAGTTGTCGCAATAGCCTGGGAATGAATTTGCCTGCCCAATTCCAGGTTTAGAGTATTTGCAGCTATGCTCAATATGGTTGAAAATGGGAATTGCCTCCGGTCAAATTTAGTATACTGCAATTCCCGGAAAAGATCAAGAGATTCTCTGAGTTGGCCATTCCAAGCATAACATGTAATGAGTACGTTGTACGAGACACCGTCATGTTCTGGCATCTTATCGAAGAGCTTCTTTACTTCAGCAACACAGTCATGCTTCGAATAGAAATCAAGTAATGCATTAGCCACAAACACATTCCAGACAAAACTTGTCTTCACTACAAAGCCATGAACTTGCTGCCCAAATACTATGTGATCCAATGCCACACCGGTGCATAAAATAGCGGCAAAAGTAAAATCTGTAGGCCTAAAACCCAATTTCTGCATTTCAAAAAAGAGACTTATTGCTTCTTGATTCATTCCATCTTTTGAGAGTCCTGTCAATAATGCATTGAAAGAGACAGAATCTTTATCAGGCATATGGTTGAACAGGTGACAAGCTAAACAAAGACTACGGGTTTTGCAGTAAGAATCGAGCAAGGAGTTGCAAACCATTAGGGTTGAATCGTACCCCAATTTGATAACATGGGCATGAACTTGGTTTACTTGGCACACAGAGTCAGACTCACTGAATCCGGACAGGAGCGTGGCAAAGGTGATATAATCTGGGTGTGTGCCCCATCGACACATCTCAGCAAAAAGACTAAAAGCTTCGCGACCTTGATTGTTCTGAGAATATGCTCCGATCAGGATGGTCCAGGTAACCGCCGTACGTTCAGTCATTGAATCAAACAGCTGTCTGGCACTAGAAAGATTGCCCGCCTTTATATACCCCGTGATCATCATATTTTTGGAGATGGTATTCTGTTGAGGCATCTGATCAAACACCTTACGGGCTAATCCTAAATCCCCTCGTTGGATAGAGTTCTTGACCTGGAAATTCATACGGCACGTGTTGGGATTGAAGCCAGTCTTGACGGAAAAAGCATCCGTAACGATTTCAGGTTGAAGGAGCGGAGTTGGAGGTCGCGGAGCTCTCAGTGTAGCAATGGTCCTCATGTATGGCTTCCTCATAATATACCAGAAAATAGAAAAAGAACTCGAACTTTCTGTCCAAAAAAAAAAAAAAGAACTCAAACTCAATGCTGCTGTTTGGCGCGAAAGTGCAGCATTCCTGAAGAGAACGAAAACTTCACCGCGAAGACGACTCACGACCCAACTATAACCCAAAAGGACCCAGAGATAGAGCCCAAATGCATCTGCAGCAGTAATTTTCGATAATCAGTTTCTCTCCCCCATCCCTCCGTCCCCCTCCTCCTCATTTTTTTTGGACAACTCAGGTCTAGTTTTAGCTTTAAAGAAGTTTTTTACTTTTTTTCGGGAATGTACATATATAGTTCATAATTGATGTAGAAGCTGGTACTAATACAGAGAAATACTTGCATACTCAAATAATATTATATTATATGAACTCTATTTAATGAAAACACAATATTTTAATTCTAGTTGCCTCATGATTCACATAAAATAATTCAAATTTATTTTATTTGTAAGAAAAAAATTGGTTGATATTTTTTAAAAAAATTAAGATGTTTATTTTTCTTAAAAGTAAAATAAAAAGTATATTGTTTGAAATGACTCATCAATCAACTAGAATTAAAATAATATGAATTATATTTTTATTATATATAGTTCAAATGACATAATACTCCAAAGTATGCAAGTATTTGTCATTGGCATTGATATTTAAATTTTACATGGATTAACCTTAAAAGAGGTGAATTTCTATGTCGTACTATTTTAATATAGGGTTAAAAAGACATTTTCAGGTCAAAATTTTATGACAAAGGTTGGAGAGGTAAATAATCATAAAAAATTTTCATTTTTTTTGTTTTGTCACGCTAAATCTGTCTAGCACGCATGTAAGTTCAGAGCTCATTCCTCTTTAAAGAATGAAGGATTTTATCTCAAACAAAAAGGTCCTCAAGCTGTGGAAGGGTCAGGAAGAACAACGACGGATTTGAAGCTCAAACATATATTTGAGTTATCAACATAAGCTGAGTTTGTCTGACAATGTTGATGCTTATTTAGAAACAAACACTTCTTCCATAGGAAGATTTATCCTAGTTAAACATCAAAAGCTTTTTATATCGGATTCATATTCAAAGTAAACGATAAAGGTGCGGATTTCCATTGGGCCAAGCTCCACAGATAGCTCTTCAGGATCAATAAGCCCTCCCCTAAGAACACGTTCGTCCCCAGAACCAGAAGAGCCTTCTACTTTCCACTTAAGTCTTTTTTTCTCCATATCTGCCCTTTCTTGATTCGCAGATAAACTCATCTCTTTCACCTCTTTGATCTAATATAGGAACAAAAGCACAGCATTATAGAAGACAGACAGGACAGGAGAGAGATTAAAGTACGTTAATTTTTTTAGAGGGCTTTACCTTTTTCCTTGGGAACAGCTTTTTCAGCTCCACACTTGTCATTGCAGACAGATCCTTGTCTTCGTCAATCTTTGCACAGATTTGAAGGGCAGAAGAGTGAGGGAGTAAAACGAGAAGCAAATACAGAATGTACAAATTTATATTAGTAGGAGCAGGCAACAAGCAAGAACTTGTAGTCATTATAAGTAGAAGGTAATGAATACGAAGCATATCATATGGGCATAGGTGTGCCTTAGTGTCCCACTTACATGCAGTTTCTAACTTTCTAGACTGACATGATTTCTTCAGAGGATCTCCAAATTCACAGAGGGCAAACAATCAATTAAAAAATTAAGAAAGTTGCTTGGCAGACACGGCAGGAATTGAATCTTCCGGTATGGGGCTAGGGAAAGCATGAGACTAAAAAACTTTTAAATTCAACAGTCTTATATGAAAAGATAATCCATTGTAAGAAAGTATGCACACAGCCAACAAACAAGTACTTGAAAGGGCAAGGTTACATTGAGACAATAAAATAAAAGAA
Source organism: Inga oerstediana (assembly GCA_963210345.1). Lineage (NCBI taxonomy): Eukaryota > Viridiplantae > Streptophyta > Magnoliopsida > Fabales > Fabaceae > Inga > Inga oerstediana. The sequence goes on from OY723401.1 coordinate 6,733,674, forward strand.
GATCATTTCAAAGCTTTGTTGAAGCGAATTATATAATACACTTTTCGAGAATGCAATTCAAACCTCGTATAGATGTGCTAACCGAAGGAGAACTTTTCCACCATCTAGTTCCTGCATAACACGAAAACACATTATTTACAAATTAGCAACTTCTACTTAACAATAGACATCTATACACACATATGTAGACACATAAATGCAAAGAAGGATTTGATGCCATCATTATTGAGTTGCCATGTCCTCCAGACAAATTAATAATCTCTTGTTTATGAAAGAGATTAGTTGCTCGACCAGCTAGTTACCTGTAAGGTTATAATTGCAACGTTGTCTGGTAATCTGTAATTAGAATCAATTCCTGAATATGTAAGTATATGGGAATTTATCCAGTCATCTCCATCCTGTCAAAAGGAACTGACCTTTTAGTGAATGATACATAGAACAATCTTTCCTTTTCCAGTTTTAAATTTCACCTGTTCACAAAAGGCCAAGAGAAGTGGAGAATATATTTCCTGGCCAACTGTACGACGCCACTTAGCACCCTCGCCCAGGGGATCTATTCTATAGTATACTTTTCCTTGGATCTGAAAAATATAATAGTAAGAAACAGATTCAAATGAAATTTCCCCAATAAATTCTTAGTTCTTACTATTAGGCCTTTGCGCTTGCATGGGTGTATTAGTTACCCAGGACATAGACAGCAAATAAATTCTTAGTTCTTACTATTAGGCCTTTGCAATCATCCAAAACACAGACTGTTTCATTTAAAGCCTCTGCAACACCTCTTGAATCATCAAGTAGCAGTCTCCTGTCAACAGGAAAGAGTGATTCAGTTTTTGCTTGACAAAAGAAAATTCATTACAAGAATAGGTGAGTGAAAAGGTGCCCTTAACAAGAAAATAGAAAATGAAAATATTTAAGAAAAAAATAACGAAAGCGTAAAAAGCCCCCCAATCTCATAGCTTATACACAAGAAGTAAGAACTACCCACCATTTATTTTAAATAATAACAATAATGATGAGAAGAGAATAAAAGTAAAAAGAAGACACCATAAACTATCACATTCCACCTAAAACAAGAAAGAAGCCCACCCTGAAGACCCTTGTGTTAGGCTCTATATAAAATACCAAACGACGATCTAAGTTGCAGATCTCCAGATATCCTCTCTTCACTTCCAATTCCTAAAACCTTTTAATGAAATTTTTTAAAGAATTCCTGCCCTTATTTATGCTTACCTGTTGTTTATAAATAAATATCAGAAAGCCTGTACCCTGTACTCCCTCCAGTTCTATATATAAGAAACAAATAACTAATTTACAAAGACCAAGGAAATTAGTAAAAGCATTTATCCTTCATAATTATGTCACAAAGTGTGATTTTATCCAATAATGCCCCAATGAATTTGTAAATTTTAGCAAATATATAATGACACTCATGAAGAGGTACGAAGGGATTTTTTGAATAAATGAGGCAGACATGGGTGGTTAGTCTCTTATATTAGGACCAAAAGGAGACTCCCTAAAGTCTTTTTATATGCAGGACCGAAGGGAGTAGTGTTTAAATAAGAGTCATTAAACTACAACTTAGGCCATGTGTGGTGCATAATCAGAATGTCCGCCATGAGCTCTTTTTTATTTGAAAACATCAAACTTGTCCAATAGCACTTCAGCCACGGTAACATTGAACTTGTGCATTGCCAAGGATGCATTGTTAAGTGAAACATTGCAAAACTAGCAGCAATAAATATCCAAATTAGGCCCCATGAAAGTAACCAAAAGGGCATGACAGATAAATATTGACAGCCATCTGTTTATAGCACCATCTGAAAGGTAATGTTCTTGCCTGTGAACCATTAGCTCTATTTCTCCATCAGCTAAGCTGGATCCTCCCACAGATCGATCCACCAAAACTGAAAATTCTGTCGAATTATCTTTTACATATATCCCAAGATTAATCTGAAAGGAAAAAATAAAAATATAGTGAATCAAAAAGAGGGATGGTTATTGCTTGCTGTGTACATTTGCAGAATCACCATAAACAAAGCAAGTTGAATTCTGAATTTTGTATGTGGGAGATACAGCATTAAATGGTAAGATGAATTGTTGAAAGAAAGTTAGGAGGACCACAGGACTTGGGTCAAAGTCTAACAAGTACATACAAGATATAAGATTCCCTTATCCAGCAACCACTGACTTCTTACCACTCAATCCTTAGTGTAAGATTATATCAAGGCAGGATACATGCTAAACGTGGAGCATTAGAAAAGATATTTATTATAATAAAGAAAAAGGAAAAAAAAAAAAGCATCAAAGGAGCATTCTAGTCTATCTAGCTCATGGAAATAAATTTGAGAAAATTAATCACTTGGTTCCTTTAGAATATCACAATTTTCAATTTGATTCTTACAGTATACCTTTTTCTAAAAACAGTCTGCGTATTTCTTACGGTTTTAGACCTTATAGTTCCAGCCCCAACACTTAACATTTAACAAACAATAAAATCCCACTCCCTACCATGTCCACGAGGATTAACATTGTTTTTTTGGCTGAAGTGGTAAACAATCTGTTCATACGGCTGCCACATCTGCAGCAAGATTTTATCCTAAATGCACGGGGCAAAGATGAGTTGACATATTGAGCATTATACATATGCATAATATGTTAACACAGAAGTTCAGAGGCTTTATCGTGTGAATGTGTCAATATACATAGTTCAATGGATTCTCCAGAGCTTAGCATATTGGAGGTGATGTAAGATTTTTAATTAGACTCTCTAAACACAGACTCTAAATCTCAGAGCAAGGAAGGTAGACTGAACTATTCCTCCAACGGTGAGACAAAAGAGGCATGATTGAAAAGAATTTGTCAGCTATTGAACCCAAGACAATGAAATGAAAGAACTGAAATCTGGACAAGAGGTGTGTTTGAGAACAGAGTGAACTGCACCTTCTGATCCTCTTAAGTAGTCCCAAACCAATTAATAGTCATGAAAATGTGAACCAATGATGAGTGCCATGGGAATAGTTCGCAAAAGTACAACTAGATTAATTAGAAATAACAATCCTCCAGGCAAGGATAATGCAAAACTAGAACATGAAACAATATAGATGATGTCAAAAGAAAATATGTGAGATAGTTCACATACAGGATAATAGTTTCCAGCAATAGGCTGGTTCACTTCAAGGTCCCAGTCTGATCTGTAATCACGTTTCTGCAATAATTTAATTAAATTCACTCGTGATTGAACCAACCATAAAAGACATCATTTAATTATAATTCATTGTGAAAACAGGAAATATTTGAACACAGTGCACACAAGCACACATAAATAAATTACACAGACAGGCGCATGCACGTGCACATCCGACACAAGCAATCATGGATTATCTAACCAACAGAATGCAAAATTGCAAGCAATTGAAGTTGAGTAGCACACCCTTTTGATAAAATCACGCCCATTAGCATCTGTGTAGAATGATATGTTGGTTTCCATTGACGTTGAAATCCTAGTGACAACTTCTTTACCAATTCCATCATCAATAGGAATGGGGCCAACCTGAAATTCAAAATATTGTCAATGTATATATGATCCCATTTTGCGCATGAGAACCATAACTCCAAATCAATTACCACAGTGAATACACATAAATAAATGCTGAAAATTTAAAAATGACAGATAATGTATGAAATGATCATGAGAAAGAAAAGTATATAGTAAAAGCAACAATTCTAAAGCTTACAATAAACTCTACTTCAACATGCTCTTTTTCCTTGTACAGTCTGGTAATCTGCAAACAAATTCAATGCACATTACTTCAAATAGAAACTTACACTTATTTATAGAAGAGCTATCAGGAAGATAGACGGTTGAATTACAAAAAGAAAAAAGGCAAGAAATACAGATCAAGAATGTAAATATCTCCAGGATGATCTCTCTGCTTGTCAGTGGCCCCTCTAAAGTAACCATCGGCTATCAAAGAGGCTATGCAATGCTATGCTAACCTTTTATAATATGGAAAAAAAGTGATCTGTTTAAGAGTTTATTCCATTAAGGTGCCTCAAGAGGAAGAGTTAGGAGCGCCCATTGCCTCCTTGATCCCACTAGTCATGCTCCTGACTTGTATATATCCAGGGCAAAACAGTAATCCCAACCACTATATGCATCTGGAGGGATTCCTCCTACGTATTGGCCTTTAGCTGCTTTTTCCCACAACTACAATGAATATCATTTGACTAGTGGTGGTTTTGGAAAAAGCTCCCTGCAGAGGATTCTGACTAGTAGCGAGTTCTAACCAACAAGAAAGTTGAGTGAAGTGTCACCAAGTATTGTTGATTGTAGCTGCTAAGACATCGGCTCTCCAAAAGAGGATCAGTTGACGGAAAGTACGGTAGCATAAAATGCGGCTCGATATGGTAGTGTGAGATGCTTTACAAGGTATTTAAGTGTGTGCCTCTCACATCTCAACAACCAACTTTTGAAAGAGGGTTACAAATCTCACTTGACTACCGATCAAGCCTCAGAATGAGATTTTTCATTTCCCATGTCAGCAAATTGGACAACCAATTCAAGTGATCAACCTGATCTAAATGTTTCCCTTAACCAATATTGCATAGTTTTATTCAACACGTCACGTGACGAAAATTTTCTGATGGCCAAAATTATTTTTTTAAAAAAAAAAAATCTTATGTATTAGACAGCAATTTGCTGTCCAATATTAAAATCAGTAACAAGCAAGATACCTGATATATCCATGGATTTATCTGTTGATGTACTTCATCTACTAAGGGTCCACGCATAACAGTCAATGGAACCTGAAAGAATGGCAGTTTTTAGCTGCAAGTTACGATGGAAATTGGCATCAAAGAGAACATATAGCAGAAAGCATTCCGCACCTGTCTTTCATGCTTTAAGAGATGTGTGCTATTAGGACGGAATACATAGGCACCAGAATTCTGTGAGAAATTATATTGCATAGTAAATAGAAGTTGCCTGGAGAAGTAAAAGGTTACTGACATATGGGTATTATACCAAAAAGGAATACCTGCGGCACTTCATCATCAGTTCCATTATATCCTGAGTAGTACAAATAACTCTGTTTAATCTGTTCCTCAACCTTCCATCTCAAAAATAGAAGTGTTAAATAGAGTTCCACTTGTCTATTTTAGTATCAGATACCAATAGTTATAACAAAAAATAACCCAGCAGTATTAATGCCGAAGACAAAATCTAATTAAATTAATCAAACTGAGGAAAAGTGAGAGCATCACTAATTGGCATGATGACACTCAAGACGGAAATTTTATTAATGACATTAAAGGTTAATGTGTGATGTGAATCGCAGGGAGAAGTACTTCATATACCGAGTTCCTGGTATTAACATAGTTGGTAAACTTTTCTTGATCTGGAGAAAATGTAAGCCTCAAATTCCCTTGACCAACTTCAATTTTGGATGTTTCACTAGTTTGACATGTATACACAGATGATCTGGTGGGACCTGCAACCACGCAGAGAGGTTTGTCATTACAATTTCACCTTGTATGCATGAAAAGTATATGATCACTTTTTCAACATATAATAAAGCAAGTTAAGCAACCCCATCTAGGAACCTGTTCCTTTGGCAGCTGAGACTCTGTATGTGCTAAAACCAAGAGGTGGCACAGATGCTGTAAATGCAAGCCAATATTTGGGCGCCTTGGCTGGAGTTTCTCCCAGATATGCCATGACATGGTAGTTTCTTAAGGATGCATAGACCTCAGCCTGAGGTAGAAGTTGCGACACTATTTTTTTACCCTCAGAATCATAAACTATAACATCTTCATTACTGACCTGTAGAAGTTTGTAGATTGAAAGGTCTCATCTCTTCCCACATACTAACATAACTAACTATAAAGTAAACATTATCATAATTGAATAAATAATAAAAGATCATTACCCATACATCATTTCTTTATTCCTAATATTTAATGCTACTAATAGTGACTGTAGCCACACTGAATTTTTCATTTTACAGTCTTAAATTAGATATTTAATTTTAGATGTTTACTGACCATTCCACCACTGTGGAAGTGGTGTTGCTTCTCATTTTGTAGTTTTGCATACCTTCTCTAAAAGCAAAGGATTTAATTGTCTGATGAATCCATCAACATTGTTTCTTTACTATTAAAGCTAATGCCCCTTGTTCTTTTTACAAAAGAAACTTCCAAGACACACACACTTGCTAACAAACACGTAATTCTCTTCTCAAATATTTAATGACCCTAACAACCTTTTACCAAGCTATTGCTTCCTAAAGCAGTAAAGAGTTGCCGAACTATCCCAAACACGGCCTATGATCTTTTAGCCTGCTATAACAACCAACATTCTTTTCGCACCATATAGACACCATGCTAACAAAGTAAATTACCAAATATTATTAAATTCAGAGCAGAGAAAGAATCAAAAGAAATGAGGTCAAGAAATATAATATTTATAATAGCAAGCAAATACTTTCTGTTCTGCCATAGCTAAATCTAAGACACAGTAAAGATGCTAAATTGAAATCACTCACAGGAATTCGAACCACTTCATTCCTCCTCCAGCCAAGAGCGTTGTAAACCACGATAACCTAAATATGAAAAGATCTCGTCAGAAGGCATGCTTCAGAATATATAGGGAATTTCACTCGTGTTGAGAATAGAAAAGAAAAGGAAACAGGATAATTTCTCACCAAATTTTTCCCTTGAATCAGATCAACTTCTGATGGAGGACAGTAACTTACATTCATAAGCGGACACTAAAAGAAATCAAGGAAAGCGATGTAAAAAGATAGAAATGTCAAAATAATATGCAGATACAAGTATAAGAAAGATCCTATAAGGATTCATGAAGTGTGCAAATTAATTGCTGAATAGCCGGCTTTATGAATAACGAAGAAAGTCTCAAGAAAAGCAGGTTCCATACAAAGCAATATTAAGATCAGAAGAAAAGTTAAGATTTTAATGAAGAGTTTAGATAAGACAGTTGTCAAACCACAATCTTATAAGTAACAGAGATAGCCTCAGAAGCTGTAGCATAATACTCCTATATTATAAGAATAACAGTACCATAAGTTTTCCTTCAGGTTTTTTTTTTTCTTTTTTCTATAAAGATTAAATTAAGAAGGAAGAACAGTATTTATAATAAAACATTGAACTAGAAACCGAGTGATCCATTTGTATATTAATACAGCCCAGCAACTAATAATAATATCCCACAAACATGGAAGTCTAGAATTTTACCTGTTGAAACTTGGTAACTGGGTTCTGACATCCTGTAAGTGACGCAGACTCAACCAGGCAAGCAAGTGATGATGCAACTAATTGCTCCGCCTGCACAAATTGCGGTATGCCACTGGATGAAACCCCAACAAAGTGGGTGCAGAGCATTAGAGGAAAATAAATAAATTGAATACACACCTCTTTGTAGCCAATTGATAATCGTTTAGAATAATCATTGGCCACATGCTGCTTTTCAGTACCAGAGACTCCATCATGGTGTTGAGCAATCGCTAAAGCATCAGCCAATGAGTCGGCACTTGGTCCTGAATTCATCCCCCCCTTAAAAAGTTCTAACTGTTTTGCCGCCTAATAATTCATTGGTAAATATAAACATCTGAACTCCATTCTATTACTTTATATAAACTATAAATCCATAACTCATACCAAATAATAACCACTCATTAATCTGACATAGTATTTGAAGGCTGGCCTACTGGTAAAGTATCCCGTCCAGTAAGCATTTACTCGATCTGCATAGCTGTTATGTTTTCATGCACACAATAAGGCAAAACATAAAGAATTGAGCAACCAGAATACACAAAAACTAACTATTGAACTCAAATGGTTTCGTGCAGAACACTTCTGTTTACAAAATATGCATATACATGATATATCTTGCTTAACTTGTAATGTGCCAGTCAACCAAAAAAAGGAGACTATAAACTCACGGGAAGAAATCATCAGTCTTTAATGGCCACGTCTCTTTTGTAGCATATTTTGCATCAGTATATATAGATGGTGTAGAGTAGAGGGCATTGACACGTCCATCCTAAAGTTGCCACAAAACCATTCATCAATCCTTGAGTTCACAAAAAGACTAAAATAATGACAGCAAGTGAAATCGTGGCCTGAAGCACTAATCAAAACCAGTGATACAGGAAAGGTTAGAGCATTAGTAGATAGAAGTGTTGTTAGCTGTATTCTCTATTATAATTACTGAGTTAGTGCATTTCTGTTTCGGACAGGTTAATTCCGAAAAAGGTTGTTAGGAGATGGGATACCCGCCTGACTAACTATCTACCTCACAAGTCTAAGCGAGAAAGGTAGGGGATGTACAATTGTTAAATGAAAGCAATTCCGTAAGTGAGTACCAAATACTCAAATTTTGTATGGACTGGTGTTCACATTTTGTCATCAAAAAATTGAACTAGAGAATGCGGTCCACCAAACACCTTAAAATGAGTAAGGAGTTGGCATTTTACCTGCGTATTACATTTTATAATATCCCAAATTCCCATTGCACCATTTGCCCTATTTATGTTTTGGGGTAAGATTGCGTTCAAAACTTCTCTCTGCTCATGATTGTTTTGAAGTGCTTGAGTCTAACGTGCAGAGGAATTGAGCAGCTTTGTGACACTTTTAAGCAGGGTTCTCAGACCCGGACCGGACCGGCCGGTCTGGCCCGGAACCCGCCGAACCGGTCAGTAGACCGGTCCGGGTCCCAATTTAAAAAAAAAAAAATTTAACTTTTTCCTTTAGAATTTCATACTATAAGTCTAAAATCTTCAATTACTCACCGGATTGGTCCCGGTTTAGCTCCAGTTTGACCCACTGACTCTTAACCCAGTACCCCGACCAGTTCAATACCCGGTCCGGGTTTTAATACCTTGCTTTTAAGCCTCTTCTTAGCTCTTCATCTTTTGTTAACTTTTCTTTTTGGAAGATACGTTATCCCCAAAAAATACAAAAGTTGTACTCTCTTTTCATTCTGTTCAAGTTTTTTCTTTTGTATTTTTCTCAAGTGTTATCGTAGAACCATATTCCCCTGGGAGAAGAAATGATCATAAAAACTGAAATCTGCCAAATTAATGGAGCCAGTACCTCATTTTCTTTCATACTTTGGGCAAATTACCTTGTTGACATAGTGAATTAGCTTGTCCAACTGCCGGAACCATGAGTTTGCATATTGATACTTAAAATCAGTTCCCATAGTCCACATTATATGATTTGTTCGAGTAATGTTTGCCTGAGGGTGAAACACTATCAGTCAGCAATTCAAATCAGACAATGCATGGAAGTCTTTATATTTCCAACTTCAATAACATATTTTATCTCGCATCACAAGCTCAAAGTGCAATTATTCATATATTTTATGATCAACATGTGTTATTAGTGTAGTTGAGATGGACTTTTACCAAGAGTATAAGAACGTCTTTCTGAAACTTTCACAAAAAAAGCAGAGAGAGAGAAAACAAAGGATATTTACATGTTCATTAAAAGCCACATGGCATTCAACAATTAAATGGAAATAAATTTTTGCCAAGCATAATTTATATGAATGGACAAATGAACTGAGAGGGCCTTAGGGTTGAAGCAGGCAAAAATAAACGAACATTCATGATAATTCTTCTCACAAGAACGACAACCCGAAAAGAAACTGCTATGATCATCCATCTTTCATGAGAAAAACATAAAAAGAATAAAAGCCAAGCCATAGTTAAGAATAGTCCTGCTTTATTCATGCCACAAACGAGAAAAGTTGGCTGCATTTGGGTTTAGTTAGAGAAATGAAAGCAGAGAGAAGGTTTTGGAATAAAGGCTCTCAGTCAAAAAGATGAGTCTCTGAGGCCATGTGTCTTGTATTTATAGATTAGAGTACACATCAGCTGTATCCACGTGAGCATAACAAACTCACACCTGATACGGTTTTGCATAACTGATTACAAGTTGTAAAAACTACTCAGTAACAATAATACAATGAACTATTGTACTAACTATTTGGGCCTTGTGTTGGACTGGGCCACTTTATTAATCACACTAACAGGTTTGCACAATGGATAAATAAGGTGCACGGAATATGGCAGCAATAGGTGAACATCTATAATGCTAAGTTGGTTAAAAATGACTGTCTGTCGATTTCTTGTGGCAAAATACCGGAAGTTAATAGTTAATATATATACCCCTCTCCAGTTTGTGTGGGAAAAAGCCTCATCCATCTAAAATCTTTTGGGACAAATTACATGCAAAATCCCAGAACACATATGAAATGCTGATTGCTCAACAGTTGCAGAAGAATGGAAAATCACACTGTTGCCATGACGGCTTGGGGACAGTGATATATAACAGTAGGGAAGAATCATTTCTAGGAAACGAAATATCTTTACGAAGGAGAGCTGGAGCATAACATTAAATCAAACTTCTCTAAAGCAAACTGAAAAGAAACCAGAACATTAACTTAAAAAAAGATGGACCAGTGGCAATCATGTCATCTTCTAACTGTTTTCACTTTCTGTTACTTCTGTGCCATTTTAAGGATTATTCATGTTCTTCTCTCTTATGTAACATGTTCAATTCTAACAAAATGTCTTCCACTTTATTCAATTATATCATGGAAGCTAACTTATCCAGAAGGTCCCAGAAAACCATAATCATTTACCTGTGATACAGCAGCAGCAACAAAATCATTTACTCGATCTTGGACATTGTAATCAAATAAATCAATGTTATCCTTCACAAAAAAATGTAATCAAGATTTAGTAGTCAAAAAAAATATTTGGAATTAAAGTGACCAAAACCAACAAGTTCTTTTTAAAATATATACTTGAACAATTAGTGAATTATCATTAACTTCAAAGTAAAATCCAGCAGGTGGCTCATAATTCTCAGGGAATGCACCAGCAAAGATCTGGAACACAAAGGAATGAGAAGACAACAAAACATGAAGGTTAACAGGATACATCACCAACTGTAAATAAACAAATCCAACTATCCGAGGACTATATGAAACAACTAATAATTTTTTACAATCACCTGAGCAGACGAACCAAGGCTCTTACTTCCCTGCCAGATAACCTCAAGACTCTTTTCAGTTTTGCGCTTAGCTCTATCTTGATAATCTATTCGGCCAAAGAAAAGTGAATCGAAGCCAACCTGCATCCACGATTAGAATTAGAAGATAGCTCACATAGAATTTTAACAATATGCACGACAGTTCTTTTTCTTCCAAACAAAAATAACTAGATTCTGTGGTTGAAGGTCTAAGGCATACTTCAGATCCCAATAAGTATGCCTGCACAGCAGAATGTCCAAAGGGATCAATTTGCCAACCAGTTCTAGGAGTCACACCAAACTCCTCTTTCAGGAATCGATGTCCCATCGTTGTCTGATCAATCATGTCTATGTAATGTGTTGCTGCCTCATCATGCATACACATGCCACCATTTCTGTGACAAGAGGGAAAGAATAAGTCACAGAAAAATCATCAGGACTCAAATACCAGATGAGTGGAGAGAGTGAAAATATATTTTCTGGAACACTCCAAACTTGACAAATAAATTATTTTCTCAAGTAAAGATAAAATTAAAATTGTTCTAGACAGAAAAGTAAATTACATGAACTCTAGTTGACCCGAACTGACAAGTTGCTTAACTACATGCTTAACAGCTTCACTCTGGTCCCTCCACCATCGCTGAAAAAAGGCCTGCATTGATGATGAAACAAGGTAAAAATTGATCCTGGTAACTCTTGGAAGCACTAAAAAAGATCATGACTGATGTAAGATAGTGCAAAAACTACACTATAAAATGATCGTCTGGTTGCCCATGCTTGACCACGTGTATACAATGACATTGAAGGCATAAAAAAGAGGAAGAGTCCATCATAAGTATAGAGTTATGGAACAAACAAAAAATTCAGATATAATTTATCAAAGTTCATTGTAGGCATTTGAAATTTGCATAAATGATGAATAAATTAGGCATTTGCGTCATTGCGTGGCATTTCAAGAAATTGCAATTCCATATTTTTGCAAGATTTCTCAATTCCCCCGTTTATCAGTACCACGAGTATTAGACTATTAGCAAATAGCAGCGAAATTTGCAGGAAGCTGCGTGGATCAAAGGGGACCAAATTGCCCTATTTGATAGAAACAAAATTTGAGGTGGTTTAAAGAAAGCCATTAAGCGCACTAGTGAGAAGGGTCAATCAAGCAGTATGGAATCCTCTCTAAAAAGAAGTTGAGGAAAACTGAAGCGAACATTTAATGAGAGGTTATAGAACGGGATCTTTTGGTTAATAATCTATCTAAAGATCTGGTTTTCGACATAGCACAATAGCGTCGTACACTCCATGTAGCCAATCCCACCTAATGGGATAAGGTTTTGTTGTTGTTGACAATAATAGAAACAAAGTTAGGCTTTCCAAAATTAGTTGAGGGGGTCTGGAGATTGCGCCAATTAGTACGTTAGACAGGCAGTTGAGACCTTCGAAATTTGAACAAAAATTCCAAAGGGCTGAGGTTTATTGGGACGATAACTCCAGCTTTTGAAATACTTTCATCTGGATTACTCAGTAATCGCCAGTAGTAATTTATGGACAGAAAAGATTAGCCAGAAGTAAAGACGGGGGAAAAGCAACTCACTATCTCAACGTAGATAAATTTCCGATTCTTGTCAGCCAACAGCGAAGGGACTAAGGAGTCTAATACATTTTGAACACAAGCACCCTGCAACATTCAACAGGATAAGCGTGTGAAATTCACAATCTCTGTACGAAATAGTGGAAATCATAAAATTGATAGTGAGTAAGAGAAAGACCTGAATCGAATTATTAGAGCCAACATAGTACTGATCAACAGTCTTTAACCAACCAACGTCGTCGTGGGTGTGAGGAACCAGATGAACGTTTAGCTTACCGGGAACTATGCTCTGCGAGGTGTTATACACTATGAACTTGGATTGCCCACAAAAGATTGCTCCAAAAAGGAACAGCAATAGAAGTAACAGATTCGCCATTGGAAGCTCACGCCAATCCCTCAAGTAAAGCAACTCCAGACGCTCGATCAAAATAGTATCTTCTCCCAGTCTCCCGCTCGGTGTTCATGCCCAAAGCTAATTGTTACAACTCATCGGAGTTCAGACTAATTTTCAAGGTGATTTTCTCAGCAATTTTCAATCATACGAAGCTCTTTTGACTTCACCTTCTTCATGCAAATGCAGCCAAAATCAGTCAAGGGATTCGCAGATCGATTCGCTTGACATTTTCCGAATTATAGGCCCTTGGCATTTCCAAAATTTAACACCTCCGAAATTCCGATAAGAAGCTGACAACGCTCCTGTGGATAATCCATATTTCTTGTTAAGTCACGAGCCCAAATGACATTAAAGTTTTGCATTTAAATCCACTGCACGAAAAAAGTTCCATTCCAACGAAGATTTTTAAAGAAAGGTTAGGAGAGTGATTTGATTCTTAATTTTATTTGCATTCGTTTTAATTTAGTGGTTTGGATAAGAAGATGACTGGGCTGTGATGGATATACTCGTCTAATGTATTTCTTTTCTTTCTTTTTTTTTACCTGATACAATGTATTTCTAGTTAAGTCGTGCCAATCAAAGTTTTATTTATATCACTACCAAAAAGTACTATTTATTTCAATAATATTCCAGAAATTCAATGTTTTAGATAGGGACTAAGGAACTATAATATATAAACTGCATCTAAAAACTTGCTTGTTAATTCGCTGATTTTAGCTAATATCGGATTAAAACAAAAATTCCTGCAATGCTGCTAAAATGCATTCCAAGTCAAATCACGAGTGATGACTTTGGCCAAAATAAAAGAAGCACCAGCGATGACTAAAGCCCCGTCTTTAAATAAAGTTTTTTTCTTGTAGTAAAATTAAGTGTTGAAATAATTATTTACTTTTTCTAATACTGATTATTATTAAAATTCATTTTGTTAAGTTTTCAGTATTCATGTGTATTTTTGTTTTAGAATTTCACATGAAATTTACGAAAATATTGACATGAAGCCTAGCTACCTACCAAGTAAAATATAAAATAACTATGTTTTGAGCCTCACCCTTCTATGCATGTTTGTTTGAGATCACGTTTAGTACCTCTGCCAATCTGCCATCCCAAATGGGCTTTTTAAAAAAATATCATGGTGGCTTCTGGCTCTTTGAAAATTGGGATGTTTGGGTTAGCGTTTTGGCAATTGGCCTTTTTTTTTCTCCAAAAGTAGCTTTTGAAAAGAAACTTAAAAATCTGGCTTTTCCAAAAAAAAAAAAAAAACCATTTCTGCCACCGTTAATCCAAACACAAATCACATTTACAATCTAACATTTATCCTATCTGACTTTTGTAAAAGTTAGATTAAAAAAAAGCTACTTCTGTCACCACTAACCCAAACAGACCCTTAGAGTTTTCAAAAGCGCTTATTTACTTTAATTGAAATAAAACTCTTCTCATATACTTATTTCGTAAAAGTTAGATAAAAAAAAAAGTCACTTCTGTCACCTCTAACCCAAACAGACCCTTAGATTTTTCAAAAGTGCTTATTAACTTAAATTAAGATAAAACTCTTCTCATATATTTATCTCATGTACCATAAATTATGATTAAAAAACTGCTTTTAAATAATACAGTTACTATTTCAAACAAGCATATATATATATATATATATATAAGTGTATGTTTTGATCCATTATTGAATGTGTTTAACCTGTTGAAACGTCCTTTTAGATACTTTTAGGAAGATTTGAGAAGTTGGGATTAGCTTTTTTGCCCATTTGGCTTATGAACCAAAAGCTACTTGAGCAGGGGCGAAGGTACTTATGCAGCCGTTACTTCAGCTTATGATGGTTGGGACATTTAATATTTTTTATTAACCTTCATTTATGATTGATTCTCTGCTCATAGTGTCGCTGTCTCTTTTCTCACTGGTCAAATTGTAAGGTACATGTAATTCTTTTTTTTATATATACATAAAGTAGAAAACTCTCAAGACTCAGCCTACATCAGCAGGAATACAATTATCCAGCTCTAAAACAGCTGTTAACTCAGGCGTGAAATACAAAATAAGGTGAAACCCCGTTACACATGAAATTGCCTTTTTCGCAAGGAAGTCGGCAACCCTATTTGCGTTTCTTGGAACAAACCTCAATTCTATCCTCCAATCTCGTTGCATTATGGAACAAACTTCTGCTATTGTATTAGCGTCCGGATAATTCTGACAATTATCACTGTTAATCAAATCAAGAACTTCTTTCGCATCAGATTCTAATACCACTCTACGCTTTCCTTGATCCCAAGCTGTCTTCAATCCTAGAAGAATACCCCATATTTCAGCGGTAACATGATCTCCCAACTCCAATCTGTGCATAAAAGCCATAATAAAATTCCCGTTAGCCACTCGAATAACTCCTCCGCACCCAGCTCTGTTCTTCCCTGCAAATGCTCCGTCTACGTTAACTTTAGTCCATCCTTCCTCTGGCGGCATCCATGTGGCCCCCCTATCCGTTAGTAATATGCCTTGAAAGTTGATTCCGACAAGTTTTTTACTTGCCTTTTGAATGCTGGATATAATGGCATGGGCATGATTTTGTAGGCTCTCATTATTCTGATTCTTCTGCTCAAAAAGATGTTCATTTCTCCTTTTCCAGAATAACCAGCATAACGTTGCAAACCAGTCACCCCAATCCAAGCGTCGAATATTGAAGTTCAACTACTCATTGAGATTAAGTTCAAAGAAAAAACGATCCTGTGGCAATGTTATCTTTTCCATCCACAAACGTTTAGCTTCAGTGCAGTCTCGAAGAACATGCAATACCGTTTCTGATCCTTTCTTACACCAACCACACACATCATCATCACACATACCTCTTCTATATCTCTCCACGTTGGTAAGAAGCTTGTTGTGAGCAACGAGCCACATAAAAGTTTTACACCTTAGGATAGTGTTAAGCTTCCAAATTTTCTGCCATAATACTTCCTGGTTCTCTTCTTCATTTGCAATAACTTTATATGTAGATTTCACAATGAAATCTCCCCTGCTCAACTTCGGAACCTTCTTGCACAAATCTCCATGCCGCCTTGATTCCTACCCAAGTATTCGATCCTATTCTCCGCATATCAATTTGAGGCATCAAATCATTTCCACATTTATATTTGCTTCTAATAATTCTTACCCATAAGTCATCCTTCTTCTTGATAATATTCCATCCTAATTTGGCCATAAATGCATGGTTCTGGGTTTTAACATGTTTCAATCCCAAACCACCATTACGCTTTGACTTGCACACCGTATCCCATGAAACAAGATGAATTTTCTGCTTTTCCTACGTTGTGCCCCACAAAAAGCTTCGATTTTTACTCTCAATCATATCACATGAACTAAGAGGTATTGATGCTGTTTGCATAGTATAAGCTGGAATAGCATATGTGACAGCCCCTACCAAAGTAGCACGTCCAGCTAGAGATAACAAATTTATTTTCCAATTAGATAACATCTTCTTCACTTTATCGACAACCTCACTGAAGCTCTCCTTAGTCACCCTTTTATGATGCAGAGGAACTCCCAAGTATTTACCAAGATCTGCTGCCATTTGGAACCCCAGAATATTGCTCAACTCAGCGCGTCGATTGTGATTCACATTCCTGGAGAAGAACACTCTAGTCTTCGTAACATTGACCTTTAAACCTGAGCTTGCACAGAATTCATCTATGCAAGCCTTAACTCCATTTGCCTGAAAAACAGAAGCTTGGCCAAACAAAACAATATCATCAGTAAAAAATAAATGAGAAATAGGAAGCCTATTCTTGCATAACCTTATCGGTAACCAGGTCGTTGTCTCCATCCTATCTTGAATCATGTGAGCCAGCCGTTCCATGTAAATTACGAATAAATATGGAGATAAAGGGTTCCCTTGTCTCACACCACGGGAAGTTTTAAATAAATCACATTTTTCTCCATTCCATAATAATTGCATTGAAGTCGTCGTAACACAATGATTAATAATTCTGACCAGATTAGGAGGAAATGAAAGATCATTCAAGCATTGTTCCAAAAAACTCCAATTCAGCCTATCATAAGCCTTCTCCATATCAATCTTAATAGCCATGTATCCACGTTTGCCCTGCATAATCTTCATAGAGTGAACAACCTCCTGTGCTATGATAATATTGTCGGAGCTGCGTCTGCCTGGGATAAAACTGCATTGATTAGGGCTAATAATCTTAGGAAGGACAACCCTTATACAGTTAGCAATCACCTTAGTAAGAATCTTGAAAATCACATTACATAAACTGATAGGACAAAGATCCCTTAACTCTTCTGGAGATTCCTTTTTTGGTATAAGTACCAGAAAAGTATTGTTTATGCTTGCAATTTCTTCTGGATACTCCCAGAGTTTTTTAATAAAACTATAAACAGATGTATCAACATGTTTCCATTGACTCTGGTAAAAGAATGCATTAAAACCATCCGTTCCTGGTGCTTTCAACGCTCCCATATTAAAAACCACCTCCTTAACTTCTTCATCCCGAATATCTTTACCTAAGAGATAGAGGTCTTCATCTTCAATTCTTGGATATGTATTGTGACAATTGATTTTCTCCCTTTGAATTCGTTCCTCTGTAAACAAAGTAGTAAAATAAGAAGAAGCCATCTCCTTAATTAATTGCGCTTCATAGACCCAATCTCCATCCTCATTTCGAATAGTTCCAACAAAGTTTCTTTTTCTTCTTCCATTAGCTCGTGCATGAAATAATTTTGTATTTCTATCTCCACTCACTGACCATTCAGAGCAAGCTTTTTGTGCCCATAATAATGATTCCTGCAATAAGACACCCTCAAGCTCGCCCCATAAAGAAGTTTGAAGGTTTTGAAGTTCCATTGAAAGCCCATATTGTTTCTCCGCTTTAGTAATTCCATTAAGACGCCGCATTAGCTCCCGTTTCCTCTTATCCGTATGACCGAACACTTTTTTGTTCCAACTTCTACAATCTTCAGTAAATAGAGTGATTGCCTCCTTCCACTTGCCAGTCGTCCTCCAATTTTCCTTGACAAATTCTTCAAACTCATCATGTAATACCCAAGCCGCGATAAACCGGAATGGTTTATTATTCTAACTCGTTATGCTTAACCCTTCCAAACGAATCAGAATGGGACGATGATCAGATTTATACCATGGTAAATGAGTAACACTTGCATTTGGAAACATTTCTAACCATTCATTTGATCCAAAAACACGATCAAGTATGCTATGAGAATCTGTTCTATGCCACGTAAATTCAGGTCCATTAAACCCGAGATCATTAAGAATAGTAGCATCAACAAAATTCATGAACTCTCTATCCGGCCCAATATTCTCACCCATAGACCTTCTTTCATTCGTCATCAAAGTAGCATTGAAATCACCACCAAGAGCCTAAGGCCCATGTATCCTGTCATGCAACTCAAATAGATCTTGCCACAATTTTCGTCTTTGCATTAAAATTGGGCTAGCATAAATAAGTGTCAGTTCCCACGTTCTACGATCATTCCCACATATTCTGATGTGCATAAATTGAGGATGCTTCACTAATACCTCAACTTTTCCCACCTTTTCAGACCACAAACACCAAATCCCTCCCTTGAAACCTTCTGCATCAATAATTTGAACAAAAGGAAATCCCAGCTTACTAACTATTTGGACTGCTCTATTCCCACTGCACCTAGTTTCAAAAATTGCCATAAAATCCACATTATGGAATCGTGACATTTCCCTTATAAGATTAGGAAAAAGGCGAACTCCTGTGCCCCGTGTATTCCATAAAATGAAATTCATTAAGACAGACTAATATTTTTTTGGGTGGAATTCCCCATCAAAGTATCTTCATCCACTCTAACAATCCCACCTTCAGACATTATTAATGAAAAAAGGTCATCATGATGATCTGTAGTTATTATACCTTGATCCACGATATAATTAGCTTTTGACACTTCACTATTTTGGAACATTTCCCCCTGTTCCATCTCCATGTTTTGATTTACCGCTTCATTACCACGTGATTCTTCAGTAGCCTTCAGGGTTTCACTAGGCCTGTCTTTCAACACAGAAAAAAGATTTAGGGAGATAAATTCGGTTGCATCATGGTTCACAATCTCCCCCCTTTTGTTACATCATGAGTCAGTAATTTACCTCTAACCATGTTTATTTTTTCTCTTGCACGTCTCTTAATCCCGGTTAGTCTTTTTTCTCCCACTGGAATCCACTTCTGCTCTGTAACATTCTTATTAATATCCATCCCAACTTGACGCCTTCTCTCATTTACTCCCTCACTCTCATCCTTCCTTTCAACCGTCTTTCCCTTATCCTTGGCAAACTTAAGTTCATTTTTCTTTTGAGAACCCTTCTGACTTGTAACCCCTTTTTTACCTCCTCCATTAGAGCTTGATCCTACTAAATCCACTTTATTAATATTTCTACTAACATCTCGCCTTACTAGCATTTGTGGCCCAAAAATTCCACCCTTTAATTCACTTTTCTCAGTAACCTTAGCATTCTTCATCAAATTATCCCTCATCTCATCAGAGGATTTTTCTGGTGCTTTATTATGATTAATCTCCCCATTCTCCTTCATTTGATCTGGAATTTTATGTTGACATACCCCTATATGATGGCCATATTGCCCACAGTGAAAACAGACAAGATGTAATCCCTCATACTCAATCTTCCTGTTCTCCCCAAAATGGTTGAAGAAAGGCAATAAAGGTTTCTACAAATCCAACTCCACACAGATTCTAGCAAAGACTCCTTTCTCTGAAAACGCCGTAGTTCTATCAATTTTTAGAGTTTTTCCCACAATGTTTCCTAGTCTTCTTAGAGATTCAATACTGTACAGTTCCGTCGGTAAATCAGGAAATCGAATCCACGCAGCTATTTTCTTTTGATAATATGCCTTCCAAGGATTAAAGTTTGGCCGCCAACATTGTATCATCAAATAATTGTCAACAATCATCCAAGGTCCCTCCAAAAGAGCGTAATCCCTATCCTCTCTTGTAGAAAACGACACAATAAAATACCCATTACTTAAAGGGGTAACTTTCATCAGACTCTTTGGATTCCACATTCTTTCCATTCTCTGCCTCATAAAACCAACTCTGAATGACTTCCCCAAAAGCTTAACAATCAGAGAATTTATGTATGGTTTACACCAAGCTTCATATTCTTCCGCTGAAAATTTTAACTTTGGATATTTCCCTCCTTTTTGCCAAGTGTCACCTGCTTCATCACCATATATATCTTCTTCTTCAACCTCCGCATTCTCGGACGTGTTTTTGCTACTCATTCTCGCACAATAATCTTTCCAACCATTAAGGGCACCACAAGCTGACATATTTACTTCCAGAAATCCGGAGTCTCCAAGACTCAACAATTTGTCCCGGTACGAGAATTGAGTCCCAGGATTATGGGCAACATAAACATTATCAATCCCTTCCCTCCTGCTTCCTGTTTTCTCTGCCTTGCTGTTAAAAACCGGAGACTTACCCCCATTTCCAATCTGACTCCCAACACCCCCACTGTCACTCCCCATCCCTCCGCCGCTCGCACCAGTCTCTCGCTCTCCGTTTTCTCTCATAATGGAATAAAACTAACACAGCAAAAAAAATAAAAAATAAAATCTGACCTGGGAACAGAGAACCAGACGGCCAACGCTGAACTTAGAACAGAAAACACCAACTTCAAAGATCAGATAGCGGTTGAAGCATCACCCGTTCCACGCCCCCCGTACCAGATCCTAGTTCAGCCAAAACCGATTCAGGACGCCGATAACCGACAGTCACAAGCTTCACTATAACAGATTTGAATTTCGCAAGAATCAAACACCAGGATCCGAATCTGCGACACCGGCAGAAAATGCGGTGAATCGGACGGCGATAGCGAACGTCTACACAGAAGATGCGGTGAACCAGACGGCGACACCGACCTTTATTGGGACAGCACCGACGACTGACGGCAAACACCGACGACTGGGCAACGGTCAAAAAACGAGAGCGTTTCTGAATATATCTCCTCTAAGTAATCCACACCTCTTTCTACCATAAAGTAAAGGGACATGTAATTCTAGTAGTTATGTAATATTATTTTGTTAGAAACTTTTACATTTATATGACTTTGGTTTTTTTTATGGATTATATTTGTATGATTTATAATTTATATTCATTTTTATCCATTAAATATATTTAATTAAGTGTTTTAGTATTTTCAAACTATTCTAAATGAAAAATTAACTATTTTTATTTTTTTTATAATTTTATTTTTTTTCTTAAAATTATCACAATATATACATAACACGTGTGTGTGCGGGCGTATATTATTTTATAAGATTCATGCCTTTTAAAATCATTTTCCATCTAAACTTTTATTTTAAAATAATGGCTAAATCATGCAAAACCCCTCTGAACTTTAGGTCAATTAAGTATAACCTTTGATATTTCAAAGTTTAAATTTAACCTCATGACCTTTCATTTTTTAATTATTAACCCCCTGTTGTTAGGTGATCATTATCTTTTTAATATAAATTACCACGTCAAATTATGATATAACACGTGGCATCTTACATGGTATTCCATGTAAATTACTAATTTCAGTAAACCCCCTGAACTTTAAACAGTTGCAGATAACCCTCCTAAACTTTGATCAATTACAAATAATCCTCTTGATATTTTAAAATTTAAATTTGACTCCCTTAAAATTTTGATTTGTAATATTAAACCTCATGTTATTATTTTTATCATTTTAATAACTTTATTAAGTTTTTTGCTATCATTTGTCAATTAAAATAGTTTTCTGTTATGTCAAAAACAGAAAAAATAGAAGAATAATATTTTTAAAAAATAAAAATATCATTATTTATATAACATTTACTTATTTTATTAGGATAATTAAGCGTTGGTAGTATAAATATATCATCATTTGTGTTAAAAATATTATTGGGATGATTGAACATTTATAATTTAAATATTACATTTGTGTTAGAAGATAGCTTATACCCACATTAATTTTTATTAGTAATGCATATTTTTTTATGAATCAAAGGTTCAACATTTTATTTTATATTTTTCTAAATATTATTCTTCTAGTTTTTGCCATATACAAAAGAACTACTAGTATTTTAATTGACAAATAATAGCAAAAATCTTAATAAATTTATGAAAATGATAAAAAGCAAAGGCACGTGATTTAATGCTATGAATCAAAATTTTAAAGGAGTCAAATATAAATTTTGGAATATCAAAGGTTATTTGTAACTTATCAAAGTTTAGAGGGTTCCTTGCAATTGTTCAAAGTTCAGGGGGTTCTTTGTAATTGTTCAAAGTTTAGAGGGTTTTATGAAATCAGTAATTTACATAAGATGCCACGTATAATACCACATGTCATCTCATAATATGATGTGACATTTTCCGTTAAAAAGATAACAGTCACTTAACGGTAAGGGGTTAGTTAACAGTTAAAAAATGAAAGGTTCGGGGATTAAATTTAAATTTTGAAATATCAGGGGTTATATGCAACTAATCCAAAAATCATAAAGGTTTTTTATAATTTAGCCTAAAATAATCATTAAAACATGTCTCAGCTTAAAAAAAATCACTTCTGTTAATCCGAACCTAAATTACATTATACACTTTTATCTTATCTTATATTTATAAAAGTTATATTGAAAAGGAGGCTTCGGCAAAAAAAAAAAAAAATTTTGAAAAGGAGGCATTTTTACTACACCATTATTTGGCTTTGCAGGTTTGTCTCTGTGTTAGGCTCGTTTTAACTAACAATGTAGACAAAATAACCAGCCTCTTTAATTATTTTCACTATAAACATTTTTATACGTAAAAAAACTGTGAACATGTGAAATAAATATCAAAACATTTGACATATTTGTCAATGGAGATATAGTTGGGGCCTTCAAGGGCCGAAGGATCTCTGTCTTTGACAGATGTAAGCGTAGGATTCTCATTTGCCTGATATTATTTACTTTCTAATATATTAACCTGTATTTCGAGGTTAGATTTCCTCCCTCGTAAATTATTGCAAATTAATATAAAAGTGTTGTCACTGTGCGTGGAATATGTATATTGATGTTTTTACAGGCATCATCTCTCTGTTTTTTTTTTCCCAGTGCTGGGTATTCAGTCTGCATGCAAGTAACTCTTATGTGTGTTCCACATGCTTGCATTATATATATATATATATATATATATATATTTTTTTTTTGCTAGGCGGAAATATTATGCATTTATTTAATTAAACTGAATATATGATTGATGAAAAGTTATCATTTTTTAAATTAACAAGTGCGTGTCAGTAATTACATTGTTAGGTCACATGTCAATTATAAACTAGTCTGTTAAATACTTTTGGAAGTCAATCTCCTAACCAACCTGGAAAGTATAAAATTAGATATTTGTTCATTTGGAATAGTTTATTTTTGGGTAAATAAGTGTTTTAAATCGTGATTTACGATATACGAGGTATGTGAAAAGAGTTTTATCTTGACTTACGTAATAAGTGTTTATTCTTAAAAAATAAGTTAATCAAAACATACTTCATGTGATCCATAATATGAGAATTACTCAGCCAATTTAAATATATTTATCAAATAAAATAAACGGACTAATTTGAACAAATGCAACGTGACTTTTCTAAAATATTAACATATAACATTAAATTATATATTAATTTATAAATTAAATAAATTAATTAAACAAATTATAAATTTAGAAGATGGAATATGTTATCACGTTATATTTAAAATCAACTTTAACTAATATAATATTCTAACTCTCACATCAGGGATCCAATGTGCTTTTCCCCTACACACAGTAGCCGCGGGGATTAAGTGTCTGTTTAGATTAACTTTTATAATTTAAGAAATAAATATATAAGGGAAATTTTATCTCGACTTAAAAAAAAACTTATGAAACTAAGGTTTTATGGTTTTCTACCTTCCATCCTTTTTATTTTTTTTTTGTGGGCCCCCTAAAGAACCCGTTACAAGTTATTAATCATTATCCAAGGGTGCAGGCCAGTGAGTCTGAACTAAAGCAAATTTCAGGCCAAGTACTGGGCTCCTAGTGACACCCGAGAACCCGACGCAGACTGAAAACACAGGATAAATTTAATTTTATGGGTGAAAAGAAAACAAAGCTAAGAATATTATTAGTTCTTATTATTTGATTCCTACATATTCAAACGGTTGGTTTTGATTCTAACAACTCCATAAGAATTTGATTTCGAGTTTAACGACCAACCCCTATGTTTTTAACAATTTGTTGTTTTAATTTGTATACTTAAACTCGGATCAAGTTCTCATAAAAATATATGAACTAAAACCAACATAGCTATAAGGATAAAAATAATATTAACGGCAACCTAAAATCACTAATCATTAAAATTTTTTGGGCTTGTATGTTAGATACCCAATGAGCTGGAAGTATAGTGCGTGTTTCTTTCGTTGTTTGCGCGCTCAATCGAACTTAAACAGTGACGTAAACGGACTTAAACAGTAAAAAGCATAAAATGGGTGTTTGTTTTAGGAATTGGATTTAAGGTGAAAAAAGTCATAAGCCTCAAAATAAAGCTTATTGGAGCTTTTGTGCGTGTGCGTGTGTAAAATAATATTGATAGAAGTATTTTCATATTTTTGGAGATCAATGAGGTACTTAAAATCACTTCTAATCATAAAAATTCTTTTATGAAAAATGTTCTAAATAATTTTTTCTTTCTTTAGATAGTAATCTTCTACTAATTAGATAATACTTTGGGATAAGAGTTTAGGCAAGTTTTGAGTTTTGTTAATATATGACTGTAAAAATGTAGAGAATAATTAATAATTAATTTTAATCAGTTTAGATTTATCATTTAGTTATTTTATGATTTTATAATCAATTTTTTTTATAAACATGTCATAAATTAGTTTCTATATAGTGTTTTTACGCATTAAATTTAGTTTAAATAATTTATTTGAATTGTTGGAGGTATTATTGAGGTGTTAATTGGTTATTTTATTAGATTTTGAGCTATATAAAAATATGAGTTAGGATTTAATATTTAAATTAGAGTTTAATATAATTTATAAGATTTAAGCTTGAGTGCACAATATAAAAGACGTTTGGAGTGTACCAATTTAAATTAGAGTTTGATATAATTTTATTATAATTGTACCATTACCAAATTTTTAAAGTTAATTTTTGAGAAAATTGTGAAAAAATCCCTCTGTGTGTAGATATCTTCCCATGTCCCATTAGCAATTAAGTTACCAATGAGGAATTTTTCACAATTATCCCTTCATTTTTTCATTTTTCACAATTTTTATAATTTTTTTTCATAAATAATACAAAAGCCACTTATACAAAAGCCAAACCAAACATCATTCACTTTTACATAAGTTACTTATCCAATCGCCAATCCAAACACTCATCATTTTACCCAATCTAACTTTTTTCCAATTTTAAGATTCCATAAGTCTAAATAAAAATAACTCACTTATCCAATCGTCAATCCAAACACACTCAGTTGTTTTAACATATTCAAGTAGTACAAAATAAATTAATTCCTCCGATTCTAAATATGAGACAAAGTTGACCTTTTTTTTTGGAGAGATTAAATAAATTAAATAAGTTATTTAATCATATTATATGTTGTATATTCTTAAATTATATATTAGTTTATTAGTCAAACTAATTAATTTAAGAAAATAAAAATATTTTAAAATAATTTAATTAATTTTTTTAATCTGTCTAAAAAATTCAACTTTATCTTATATTTAAAGATACAAAAAGTATTAAACAATCAGACAAAAAGTCGTCCATTCCATTTTTGACCGCCCTCAGTATTATGGAGGCATGCATGTTAAGGTGCACTTTGCTCGGAATTTATTGGATTATTAATGTTAGGTTGGCTAATCGCCTTGTGGTTGCAGTTGGAAAACGAGGGAGCCTGACTCGTATAGGATAGGACCTCACTCACTCGGAAACATAAATTATCAATCAATCAACTTCATATATGAAAACATGTAATATCCACTTTAAAACCTTTTTAATTTTTGGGCAAAAAAAAAACCTTTTTAATTTAAACACAGGTCGGTTTTTTCACCTTACAATAAATCTAGATATTATTATAAATTATTATTTAATATTTACACTTTTCCTTAATTCTAATAAGTTTGACTGCTTCTTTGATCTCCTATTTACCTTTATTCCTCAATCCGCTTACAAAGGAATTCAATATCCT
Source organism: Inga oerstediana (assembly GCA_963210345.1). Taxonomy (NCBI): domain Eukaryota; kingdom Viridiplantae; phylum Streptophyta; class Magnoliopsida; order Fabales; family Fabaceae; genus Inga; species Inga oerstediana. Next base: position 6,759,958 of record OY723401.1, read on the forward strand.
AACATTATATCTCAATAAATATTTATTCAGATAATTAATACTCATCTAGGTGATTTCTTTTCTTTCTTTTTCTTTTTATAAACCCAACATTTTATGATTGTTTTCATCTTAAAATTTGGCGCATAATAGTAACTGTTCTAAAAATAGAGACATTGACTTTAATGATTGTGTGTTTGGATTAATTTTTTTTAATAGCTTTTATGACTTACGAGGTAAGTTTGTGAGAGGAGTTTTGTCTCGGGTTGCGCAAACCATGGTTTGAAAAGCTCCCAAACACACACAAAATCTCACATTATTTAAATTGCATGTATGTTTCTTAATGTGAAGGTGCATGTCATTTTTTTTTCCATAATTCATTGATTGGGTAATCGTATTTTCTTTCAGAAGTATATTTCTCAATTTTAGAATATGTAATTTTTTATTTTTTATTATGTTACTTTCTTTATGTGATTTTTCTTGAGTAGGGACTAGGGGGTGTTACAAAATATTCTTCCAATTTTATTACTCCCTCCGGTCCTAATTATAGGACACATTTACCTAACTTTGGAGAAATTAAGGATAGTGGTTAAATTAGTTAATCTTATTTATTTTCCTAAAATGCCCTTTTTTAATACATACAAGAAATCATGTTCTGTTAATGTTGATCACTTGCTTTGATGTAAAACAAGTGATCTTGCCTGTCATTAAAATGGAGTTATGCCGGTTTGGTTCAAGTGGAATTAAAGAAAAGGAAAGTTACAATTTTAAAAATAGAGATAATGACGTTGATAATGTTAAATTGATTTTCTTATCCTTTATTCTTATAAAATAAAAGAAATAGTAGAATTGAGGTATATGTGACATTAATGAATTATAAGTATTACTTACTTTATAGAATATATAGATGTATTATAAAATTATTATTATGTTTCATTATTATTGAGAAAGTATCAATGGGGGTATTTTGGGAAGGAATTGATAAAAATTAAAATTTTGTCTTATAATTAGGACCAAGATCAACTCTCAAATAGTCATATAATTAGGACCGGAGGGAGTACAATTTAATTATATTCGTCTCGCGTAACACGCGGGGAGTAAAGATTTGTTGTTACCTAATACTCATAGTGCTTGTTTGGGATAACTTATTTTTGGGCAATGAGTGTTTATAAATCGTAATTTACGGTATACAAGATAAATATGTGAGAGGAGTTTTATTTCGATTTATATAATAAGTGTTTATCAACCCCCAATAAACAATACCAAACACACACAGTTTACTATTTTTTGATGCCTGATCCTAATTAACATGAATGGGTATATATCACATTCAAATAAAAATTATAGGATCTTTTATAAATATTTTGTATTTAATTCTAAACAACAAAAGCACAACGGGCAACGCATGATTAGCTACGTTGTACGTACACTGCCAGTGTGCTAAAATTGAATTTACAAAAAATATTACATATCGTATGAATAATCAACTAATACCCTTTTTTTTTTTTTTTTGTCTGTCTTCGTTTTCACGCATCATGCCGATCTTGACTTCAAGAGAGGAACAGGGGATAAGATACTCACAGGCAAGACATTCTCGATTTGTTTTGGGAAAATTACTTTAAGGTCCCAAAGATCAAAGATAATATCATAGAATTCTTTAGAAAAAGTCAAATTTCTGATATTATTTTCTAAAATTAAATGATAAAGATGCCCCCATACAAAATTGTAAAACTGAAGGTATAGGAGTTATTAACATGACTTAGAATGTTGTGAATACACGCTTTATAAGTTGTAAGCAAAGCATTTCGTATAGTTAATGTGAGAAAAGATTGTTCCGAACAGACATAAGGTACAAGTTGTTAACATGACTCAAAGTGTTGTGAATACACGCTTCACGAGTTGTAAATAAAGCATTTCACGTAGTTAATATGATAAAAGATTGTTTTAGGCATACACGAGATAGAAGTTGTTAATATGACTCAATATATTGTGAATATACGCTTCACGAGTTGTAAACAAGACATTTCACACAGTTAATGTGAGAAAAAATTGTTCTAGGCAAACATGAGGTAGAAGTTGTTAACATGACTCATAGAGGGGGTAATCCGGGCCATCCCGCTAGCCCGATCAAAATAATCGGGTTCGGCCCGCCATTTGATTTCGGGCTAAACGAGCTCTGTGAGCGTTTGGGATAGCTTATTTTTGGACAATAATTGCTTATAAATAGTGATTTACGGTATAAGAGATAAGTATGTGAGAGAAGTTTTATCCAGTGTTCATTAACCCGGACCGGACCGGCCCGGAAACCAGCGAACCGGCCGGTAGACCGGTCCGGTCCGTGTTACTAATTTAAAATTTTTTTTAAATTTTTCCTTTAGAATTTTATACTATAAGCCTAAAATTTTCAATTTCTCACCGGTTTAGCTCCGGTTTGGCCCCAATTTGACCCATTGATCCTTAACCTAGTACCCCGACCGGTTCAATACTCGGTCCGGGTTTTAATATCTTAGTTTTAATTTAAATTTTTTTTTATTTTTCCTTTAGAATTTTATACTATAAGCCTGAAATTTTCAATTTCTCACCGGTTTACCTCCGGTTTGACCCCGGTCTGACCCACTGATCCTTAACCCAGTACCCCGACCGGTTCAATACCCGGTCCGGGTTTTAATACCTTGGTTTTATCTCAACTTATGTAATAAGTGCTTATTATTAAAAAATAAGCTAATCCAAACATGCTTTATGGAGGGCTGGCCCGCTTTATTTAATTTTTTTTAGTTTTTTTTTCTCAAATACCCTTCCCTTATCTCATTTCCTTTGATGATTGTTTAATTAATTCCCCATAATTTTTATTTGATATTTTTTTATTTCATATTGATTTATTCTATTATTATAAATTTAAAAGAGATGTGCTTATATGTTTTTGTTATGTGAGTAGATGAAAAAAAAGTAAAAATTGAATTGGTTTCCTAACACAAATATATAAAAGAAAAAAAGTGTGATGTGAGTGAGTTAGAGAAAAAGGGAGTGAGATTTAAAAAAAAATGAAAAAAAAAGGCGGGCTCATGCCAGTCTGTCACGGGCCAGCTCGCAACCCTTGGGCTGGCCCAAATTCCTAGCTCTAATAACTCAACATGTTGTGAATATGTTCTTCACGAGTTGTAAATAAAGCATTTCGCATATTTAATGTGAGAAAAGATTGTTCCAGGCAGACATGAGGTAGAAGTTGTTAACATGACTCAACATGTTGTGAATATACACTTCACAAGTTGTAAACAAAAAATTGCGTCTTGCAATTTCTATGGAGGCATGTTTATCATTTCACTTTAGGAAATAATATCAAAAAGAAAATTTTCTGATATTTAACTTTTCTCAGGGACTTTTTTGATATTACTTTTAGTCTTTGGGACTTATGAGTGATTTTCCTATCTGTTTTAGTATGACGTAAGGCAGTGCGTCATCGACTTAGTCAGATGTTGACCAGGGTTGGTCCCTATTCTCTAATCACGGCCCCTTGGTCCCATGCTTGACCACGGGCGTGGTGCCCTCTCCACTATAATTAAAAATTACTTCCTCTCACCTGAAGTTGACATTTAAATATATAAAAAAAATAAAAATAACTGTTTAAGAATTTCATTGAGTACGAAAAGAAAACTGAATTCGAGCTGGTGCCGCATATGCATACATATTTTCAACTATATACGTGTAAATAATTTTAGTTTTGAAGACTTTTGTGTGTAGTTAAAAATATTTTAGGGTAAATATAATTTTTTATTCTTGAAGTTTGATCCAATTTTGGTTTTGGTCCCTTAAGTTTGAAATCTGTGGTTTTGGTCTATGAAGTTTTACTTGATTTTTGTTTTGATCCCTGAAATTTGAAATCGGTGGTTTTGGTCCCTGAAGTTTCACCCGATTTTGGTTTTGGTCCCTCAAGTTTGAAAAGGACTTAACGACCCAATTAAAAAACCCGACCCAACCCAAAAAATAAAACCAAGTCAAAGGGACCAAAACCAAAATCCAGTGAAACTTCAGTGACGAAAACCACCAATTTCAAATTTAAGGGACCAAAACCAAAATTGGATCAAATTTCAGGAACAAAAAATTATATTAACCCAATATTTTACCTACAACTGAAGAAGAACCGCACTCAACAATTATGAGTCACACCTGCACCAACCCCCCTTGCCCAATAAAATTTTCAAATATGCAATTTTAGGCCATTTTATGTTTTATACGTACGGGGAATAATCAAGTCTAAAATTCAACTATAAACAGGACAATTTTATTATAATTTTAATATAACACGCGATGTATATCAACTATCGTTAACAAAACTCGCTCTTTGCCTGTTCACGACCATCATTTGATGTTTCAATAATTGAAAGAGGTTTATACAATATCATTATTAACAACAACTGAATAAGTTATTTATGAGGTTTTTTTTTACCTGAAAAGTTATTTATGAGTTTAAACATGGAGATATATTTAATTTGTTGTTTATTTAATTGGCCCTTTGCTTCCATGATGATGGTACTTAGCTTTGATTATAAATAATTATTATTGGGTTAAGGTGTAATTTTAATAATCAAGTTTTTCTTTAGGAGTGTCTGACACAAATAAGTTTTAGAAAGGACAAAAATAATAGTAAATAATTTAAAAGGGTGCGGATTCAACAAAACCGTTGTTAAATTTTTTCAAACGTCGTTAGGGATTTTCTTCTCTTATAATTTAAAGCAATTTGTAAAAATTTAACGTTTTTATTGAATCTACACCCTTTTAAATTATTTACTGTTATTTTTGCCCTTTCTAAAATTTATTTTTACTAGCCATTGAAAAAAGTTTTGTTGTTAAAATTACACCTTAACCCTTTATTATTTATAGCTGGCTTAGTGTATGTTTGGCAGCATCCCAAACCATGGTTTACGCAACTCGAGACAAAACTCCTCTCACCCATTTACCTCATAAGTCATAAAAACTATTAAAAAAAGCTAATCCAAACACACACTTAATTTTGACAAAAAAAAAAAAAAGACACACTTAATTTCCCTGGCGTTGCTTACGTGGATGCTCGATACTGGCACTTCGTAATTCTGGTAAGATGGAATCATGAAATGAAATGGGAAAAATGATTTTTTAGGGGAGTCGGGCCAACCAAAATTGGCAAGAGACTAGCAGCTTATATACAGGGATTTGGATGAATAATTATATACTCCAAGAGCATTATCTCATCTGTATTCTGGTTAATTAAAATATAGTCTTATTTTAATTTTGTATGGCCGATGAGTCATATAGAAAAATTCAAATTTTATGATTTTGAAAAATAACAACTACTCCAAAGACAGAGTTGCATTTTTTTTTTTAAATTATGAAGTTTATGTTTTTTAAAATTATAAAATTTGCATTTCGCTGGATGACTCATCAACCATTCAAGATTAAAATGAAATGATTTGTTGTATTTTAATTAGTCAGAGTATAGATGAGGCGACACTCATGAAGTTTGTACGTATTTCAACAAGGATTTGTGACAATATATTAAGATGTAATTACTGGACAACCGTTACGCTGGCAACAAAAAAAAAAAGAAGATAAAACCACGTGAAATGATTAAAAGGAAAACCTTTAATTGATTAATAAATGGAAAGGGGAGATACTGCTTTGACAAAATCTCATGAAAGAGATATCCCTAATACACACAGCACGTGTTGTTTAGATTATCAAATAGCCAAATTAGTTGAGAGGTTAAGCATCTATTATTAATTGAGATTTTCTATTGTCTTTTTTAGCATTCACTCAACAAAAGAAACTCACACATCCATTGGAGTATTAGTAAGGGTCGGACTCAAAACCTCTTCCTTAAACCAAAACTTAAAGAGGACATGGATAAACACTAATTACCCCATACATATAGACTTAAATTATACTCGAAAGTTAGGTAAATATATTATATAATTAGGACTTGAGGGAGTACTACATATATCTTATGTTAAAAAAATATACTATATCTATCAATGAACCGCTCATCTTACATTAGGAGTATAAAAGAAGTTATGTTGGAATCATCTTTTAAAGTAATATAATAATCGTCTTCTTCCATATACCTCAAGCAACCTAGACTGGACAAATGAGGGGAAAGATGGAACAAATTAAACACGGTTATCAGTGCTGATAACATAAACATCGAGGAATGAACGAAATTAGAGAAAATTGCCCACCAAATGATGAACATAATAAAAGCTTTTTTGTTGGCAAAAAAAAAAACGGCTTTTAAAGATGCTTAATACGCATAGAAGTTTCAAATAACAAATGTAATAATTAATTACCCGCAGGTTAACCTCACACGATAACATGTAACCATCACAGGAGACTATGAAATGAGACTTATTGATAATTAAATTTTTTATACAGGAATTGTTTATGGAACACCGATTAAAAAATTTAATCATCAATAAGTTCAGCCATAATGTCAGGATATGCATGACATAACTACATACCACACATATTATTGGTATTGGTACACGGGGCATAAAAGATACTCCCTCTGATCCTAAATATAGGATAAAGTTTATAGTGCAAAGGACCGGAGGTAGTATTTTGGTTTCGAGCCGCTGGCTTTAATTTGCATAACATTTAAACACACAAATCATGTAAAACAAGTTTTACAGCCTCCCTTGTAAACTTTTTTCTTACTTTGGATTTCAATCTTTTTTCCTCTCTGGCAGGAGCGTTTTGGTTATTTTACAATCTGTATTAACTTCTAATAATGATATTAGACATTCTTAGCAAGTATAAAAATTAAAGGTGTTTAATGGCAAATATATAAAATAATTTGAGCGTTACAAAAGAGCGAATCTCCTAAATTATTAGTCGCAGATTCAATGTATAGCCGCGCACATGCATTTGATCATTTTATACCTTATATATGGGGTGTGAGATCGCGATACACTGATGCCGACGCAGCTACGCCCCTGCACAGATCGCAGCCACGTGTAAGACCTAACACACGACAACCGACCTTGTTAAAGAAAAAACATTTTTTAAAAAATAATCTATTTTTCAATTTTTTTGGCACCTCCAAATCTCGAAGGGACAAAGAACGTCTCTCACTTTAAACGTGCAGCAATGAAAACCGTACAAGCAAGCCCCATGTTATCTTGTTCTTTTCCTTTTTCACCTTCTCTATCTTTTTCGTCTTTAAGATGACAAGTGAACAGCGAATCCTTCTCTTCCGATCTTTGCTTTGATTCATTAATCTTTTCGATACAAAAATCTTAGATCTCTCTCTCTCTCTCCTCCTCCTCCCTCCCTGCATCAGCTAGAAGAATCAAAGAGCGAGGAGGTTTATATTATTATTATTATAACACAAGAAGCTGAACAAGGTGGATCGAAGGCATGGGAAGAGAGCTCTACCGTCTGATCATCACGATGCATCAGAGGCCAATAAAAGAGAAGGTTCATTCATGTCTCAGGCTCACACATCACCATCTGATCAGACCCAAAAGGAGGAAGAAACTTCACCTTCTTCTACTTTTTCGTATCTTATCAGCACCAGTACTGATACTAAAATCTCACATGGTCAAGTAATAAGCACTCCTTCTGGGCTGATCCAGAACCAGGACCCACCTCAGCCTACACATCAAAATCAAGGTAATTAAAGTCCCATGCCTCCCTTTTCTTTAACTTAATTTTCAAGAGTATTACCAATAATTCTTACCTCACAGGATTTCCCTTACCAGAGATTACTTGATGATATGTCTGGATATATGTGTATGTATAAGCAACTGTCCAAATTAATTTTCTCATAGATCAGACAGAGATTTTCCCGTCAATTATTAACCCCGAGTGCAACAATAATAGCTAGCTATATATCTGGGGCACTTCGATTTCACCTGCAAAACATGTATGATCTCGATCTGATCTGACAAGACGTGCCCTCTCAATAGTACTATTTGTTACGTTTCTAGGCTTGTGTCTATCCGGTAATGATGTTGATCGTACCGCGACAAGTGGTTCGGTATATTTTCGGTGTGCGATATTCGCTGGTGGCTCATATTGTATTCATATGTATAGTTTGAAAACTTTTACTTTCTCATTAACTAGGTAGGTAGTGCTATATATATTTTTTTTCTAAAAAATGTTGGACATATTTTGAAAGGCAACAATACCAACGTGAGAAAAAGGAACTATAGAGGAGTAAGGCAGAGACCATGGGGAAAATGGGCAGCCGAAATCCGAGACCCTAAAAAAGCAGCTAGAGTATGGCTTGGCACCTTCGAGACCGCCGAGGATGCAGCCGCTGCTTATGATGCTGCTGCTTTAAGGTTCCGAGGAAGCAAAGCTAAGCTTAATTTCCCTGAACGTGCTTTTTTAGCTGCTTCTTCAGCCATCCCTCCGTCGCAAACCCAGCTTCCGGCTGCTCCTTCCACAGCGGCACAAACGGTGTCTCGGACGACCGACGAAGGGTTCCCGAATCTATTGCAGTACGTGCAGCTGCTTCGTGGTGGTGGTGATGATGACCTGCAAAGAGCTGCTTCGGGACTTTATAGTCATCATCAGAATGAACCATTTCCCTGTGATTCTTCTTCTCCGTTATTCTCGTCATCATCAGGAGTGTCTTCTTCGTCTGCTTCTATATCTGGGTCTGATCAACAACAGGTTCAAGATCCCCCGACAGCTCAAAAGGGAGATTATGGTTCTTCTTCTGGTTCTTATTTTTTTGATGGAGGAAACACGAGGGGATAATAGATATAGTTTTACAAAATTTTCATACACGTCGGAGCCGGAGCATGCAGTGGAAGAGCGAATAAGTACGCCAGTTCATATATATTTCTAGCCCAATTTTTTCAGTTTGATTGGCACCTCTAATTCGGAGACATTTATACGAATGATACATTTCTTTTTTCTTTGATATACTCATTTATGTTCTATACTTTTGACTCAAAGATGAAATTTTCTTTGTATAATCGACATCTCTAGCACCATTATTCATTTTCACTCTTTGCGAGTTATGCGGTCTAAAATTAAATTCTGGGAAGAGTATGTGCACGTGTTTGTGTCTGATCATTGTGTGTATGAAAGGGATAAAAGGTTTAGAACAACTAATTATATACTTGTCTCCACCATCTAGTTTCCAAAAAAAATTAGCATGATTCAAATATAGTGCCATAATTAATACTGTTGACGATCGTTAGTTTTCCCCCATGCATAGGAGCATGAGATCCTGATCAATTATGAGTGAAAGAAACAAGCTAGACGCGTGCTTATCTGATACTCGAGAATTCAGATATGTGTTGACGCCTCATGTCAGTTTGTTTTGGTTTTTTAGGAGTGCTTTTGTAGTGTTTGAGTAAGTCGAGAGATTAGGGGGTATTCAAAGTATTCCAGTCCAAGTTGTCCCGGGAATTTCCCGTTCCGGCCGGAACCGGGATCTAAAAAACCCGGGACCAGAACCGGACCGGGATCACACCTTGTGATCCCGGGAATTCCTGGTCCCGGTTTTTTTTAAAAAAAAATAAGTTATTCATTTATATTTATATTTTTTATCCTATAAATTAAGTTATCATTTGATAAAATGTATATAACATATTTAGTTAGAGTTAAATCGTATATATCGTGATACTAATCCTAACTATATAATATATAAAGATAATAACAAAAATGATGAATGTGATAATAATAATAATATATTATTCTTCAACTTAGCTCAATTTGTGTGATTTTATGATCTTATTAGGTGTTAAATAATCACTTCAAACACTAAATTATAAAAAATTTAACTAATATAATTATATTATTGAAACCGGGAATTCCCGGTCCCGATTATACCGGGAATTTCCCGGGACTGGGACCGGGAATGAATTCCTAGTCCTGGCTACCCCCGGGACGGGAATCGGGAATGGGTGATCTTGGTCCCGTCTCCGTCTCGGGATTTGAATATCCCTAGTTGAGATAAAATTCCTCTCACATTTTACTTCATAAATCGTAAAAGTTATTTTCTAAAAACTAATTCAAATATGTCTACCAAGTATATAAAATAAGTTTTATTTCGATTTAAGTAAAAGATTTATGATACTATGGTTTGATAATTTCTCAAACACGCACTAATTAAGATGTAATTGTATGTATTTAGATCATGCACGATGATATTGATAATTTGACTTTTATGACCAACTGGGTCAAAGGAAAAATTTACGACCTGCAAGGCTCCGAGAATATAATAGAATCACATCATATTAGGTCATATATACTGACAGTTGAATTTTTTTGTGGGATTATTGGAAGTTTCATTAGAGGTTCTGATCAATTAGCGAGCGGAAAGCAGTTTAATCTGTTTGAATACGAGAAATCAGATTCATACGTCAAGTCAATGATTGCGTCTAATAATTATGCCGTTATGTATGACCCCGTCGAGTTCTTACAACGTAGGATGCTTCGGCAGATAGAGAGCGCTGACGATTTCAGCATTTCGAATAGCAATTTTTTTTCGTTACAACAAATAGCGATTGAAACAACTAATATAAATCTTGAAGCTTCAACTACTGCTACAAAAAAAAATATATTATGGTGTTTAATTTAAAGAATACTATGATGTTTAGTAAGCGTTATAGCTTTCAGAATCATTAAAACAAACTATAACACTTTTTAAATATATAAAAACATCATAACCTAATTATTATTATTTTTTAACATAGAGTTATGACGCTTTCATCGTGAAGTGTTATAGGAAGTTGGTACTTCTTATGACGTTTTTTCAGGGAAGCGTCATATATGACTCTTCCTAAATTCCTATGGAAGTGCTGTTGGAAGCCATTTCCTTTCAATGACGCTTCTTCAGGAAAGGGTTATTAGAAGTCCTTCCTATGGAAGTGCCATTGGAAGCCATTTCCTTTCAATGGCGTTTCCACAGGAAGGGCTATAGAAAGTTAATGACTTCCAATGACTCTTTCCTGGATGAGTGTTATAGAAAGTATTTTTTTAAATGTAAACCTCTGTTTATAATGCAAAATCCACATCAATTTACAATACAATTCACAGAAAAATGAAATAATATAGCACGTATATTTTGCAATATTACATCTTCATGTATCAAGCATAAAAGAACTCCAGCATTTAAGTTACTTAAACTTGAGCCTTGCATGTTACTTCTACGGAATATTAAACTAAGTATTATTATATTTGTAAGCTTAAAAATTAAAAAACTTACAATGTATAGGAAGTTTAAAAAGATAGAGTTGAGACTTCAAATAAATACTTGAAAACAAAATTATGAGTATACATATAAGATTCATGACATATTTTAACTGAAAAAATGTGGACAAATGCTGAAAAAAAAAATACTTACACATTAGGGAGCTTCTGAAGGAAGTCGAGACAAAAAGAAAAGAAAAAACAAATGGGAGAGGAAACTTTGAACTACAGCGGAATTCTGAGAAATGGGGGAACTAATTAGAGGAAACATAGGGAAATGAAAATGAAAATGTCGGGCTATAGGAATTATATAATATATTGTATACAAGATGGGAGAAGCTATCGCGTCTTCATATAAAACGTCACAGCTTCCCTATTTTTTTTAAAAAAATTTAAAGAAACCTTATTAATTATGAGCACCTTTATATTGAAACGCCACACAAGGTGAGGAAGTTAGGGCGTCTTCACACAAAAGTTTTCCTATTTTTTTTAAAAAATGTGTGTATTCATGTGTGTTTGAATCATAGCTTCTCTGAATTATGTATAGCGTTGACGAGATATAATAAGATTGTGTGTTTGAACCTACTTCCCAACGTATTTACGAGCATAATTTATTAGCTATAGTACATGTATATAGAAAATATCTATGTTCAGCATTATTTGTATTTATGTGCGCATATATTGATTTGAATGATTTATTCTAACAGATAATAAATAATAAATAAGATAACAATAAAAAGAATACCAAAATCTAATTTCACTCCAAATAATTTATAAGTGAGATATTATAAGAGAGGGGGCAATACAAAATACCTTATAGAAGAGAAAATGTAATTGAGAGAGCTAGTAGAGAATGTAAGAAGACAGAAAGGAGAGTGACAATGGGGCACCTTGTATGTCACCTTATATAGAAGTGCTATATAAGGTGAGCTAATTTACAAAAAAAAAAGTTGAAGGGAGTTTTAAATGCACTTTGAGAGAAAATACCATTAAAGACATATAATGAAGCTTATCCAACAAGCACTTTTAAAGACCATTTGAATTTTCAATGTGAAGCTTTTTTTTTTCCGCACTTTACTTCCTATGGTGCTTCATAAGGAAGCGCCATAAGAAGTACACTTCCTACACCTCTTCCTTATGAAATGTTATAGGAAGTATTTATTTTTTTAAAAAAATAATTTTACTTATTAAATTAAATATAAAAAACATCAAGTAAATTAAACAAGTAACAACTATAATGTCAAATATTATAAGGGAAAAATAATCATATATAGTTTTTATATTGGATATAAATTGAAATCATAGTCTACCACACAAATATTATTCCCTCATATATTTTTTAATTTTCTCGTTTATTTTTTAAAAAAGTAAATTTGAATTTTGCATATCATGGGATAAAAAAAAAATTGATGTATATATAGACATAGGAAATGTCGACATTTTAATGTATATGTTGTTGTATGAATAGAACATTTAGTTTAATTCTACCAAAAAAAAATTTAGTTTAAATATTTTATTTGACATTCAATATTTATTTTTTGAAAATTACATTAATTATTTTTTTATTATTTTATCTGTCAAAATTTTTTTCTCTATAAAGCCCAAATCACATTGTTTTTATCAAAAACTTTTATGTTTATTATTTATAAAACATAACGAATTATTATTTCATTGATAAAAATTAAGATTTATAAATTTAGAGTGAATTAAATTTTCAATTTTCAATAAAACTAAAAAAAATATTAAAGCTAAATATTGAAATTAATTTGTGACAGAATTTACTAAACGCAAAGCCGATTCAATTCAAAAAGCAAATTATTTCGTTATTTTAAAAAGAACTTATAATTTTGGCTGGTTTCATGCAAGATTTGAACACGTTAATGATAACTTGAACACTTTGGATAAGTTAAATAAAGATCACATCTAAGATAGTAATACTAGTTAATACGATATTTAACATTATATTTTGATTAAGTTAGCCCTTTATTTTTTTAAAAAAAAAATAAAGACATTTCTCACATGGGTTATTAAAAAACATTTGCACCACCTTGGCGAGCGCCATAAAAGAAGATAATAAAATATCCCATTCAATGGGGCCTTTGTATGGTACTTACATTGGCAATTTGAATTAATAGCAAGGCGCCCCATTTTAGTATCTCCTTGTATGTGTTAAGAGTTGATTTAGATATTGTGTATATGTTGCTAGTTCTGTTCGGTCAGTTTGTAAAGTTTTGTAACTGTACAGGGATATGTTTGGGCTTGGGCTCACGTTGTTAGGCCCATTTAGTCAGTTGGTTTATTGTTTATAAAGGTTAGTAGCTCATTGTACAGTTTTGAGTTTTGAATAAATAAGAAATACTCCAATTATTTTCATTGGTGTATAGGTGAGAGGCTGGTTTCTACATGGTACCAGAGCCACTCATTGAGGCTGTTTCTCAAGAAAGCCCAAGATAGTGTCCGCAAGGCCCAAGATTGGCCAGCCCATTCCCTCCACCGTTTTACACCTTCTAGCTGCAAATCAAGATCGAACGACTGTCCTTCGGCTGCATATCAAGATCGACCAGCTGTCCTTTGGTTTCCCCATCCCATCCGCCTGTCACGAGATTTTGCCCTCTTTTCTGCACTTCGGCATCTTCGTCGCAACCTCGTCCTCTTTTCCTCCGTCCATGGCTGACCCGAAACCTGCCGATGAATCCATTTCCAAGACCGCCGGTGACTCACTTTCCTTTCATCATCCTCTCTACCTTCACCCATCGGACACTTATGGCACACCACTCATCTCTCAAACGCTCATCGGCGTTGAGAATTACACCTTGTGGAGTCGGGCGACGTTGATTGCTCTCCGAGGAAAGAACAAAGTCGGATTTATCGATGGAAGTTGTACCAGAGAAGCTCAAGATGAAGCACTCCGATCACAGTGGGACAGATGCGACGCCATCGTCTTCTCCTGGCTTCTGGGTTCTCTTTCGAAGGATCTAGCAAACGGTATGATCTTCTTTTCCGATTCTCGCCGTGTCTGGCTGGATCTTCCGCAATGTTTCGACAAGCGATCAGGCTCACGAATTTTCGCATTGCATCGTGAGATTCATTCTTTCCGTCAAGGCTCTTTATCAGTCATGGCCCATTTTTCCAAGCTTAAAGAACTTTGGGAGGAACAATCCTCCCTAGTCCCTGTACCGTCCTGCACTTGTGCTACTTCTCAGGCCTATTCAGAGGTCGTTCAGCAACAAAAGTTGCTTCAATTCTTAATGGGAATTAATGAGGTATACTTTCCGGCGAGAAGCCACATCCTTCTTTTACTTCCTCTCCCTAGTGTTAATGATGCATGCAACATGATTGTTGAGGATGAGAGTCAGCGTCACATCCTTAGTTCTGATATGGCTCCTTCCCCTGAAGGAATTGCCATGGCTGTCAGGACTAGAGGTCGTGGAAGGGGAAGGGGGAGAGGTGATAACATTCCTGAATGTGCTGTGGCAAGAAAGGGCACATTAAAGACCGTTGTTATCAATTAGTAGGTTATCCACCTAATTTTCGTGGACCCAAAGGTAAACAATTCAAAGAATCAAACGCCAATGCCATTGATGCTGCCTATATTGCTACAGAAAATTCAACTAACAATGCAGCTCCAGTGGGTCCCTTATTCACTTACGAACAATACCAGAAATTACTTGACCTTATCAAACGTGAAGAGGAGCCAACCGTCCATGCCTTGACTGGTACAGGTTTGGATGTTCCTAATTCATTTACCTTTTCCAATGATAAGTGGATATTAGATTCAGGAGCTACAATCCATATGTTAGGGAGTTTGAATATATTGAATAACCACAGACCATATAATGGACCAATTAAAATGATTATAATACCATATGGAAATTACATGCCCATTAGTCATGTAGGAGATGTTAGTCTCACTGATGATATAGTCATTCATAATGTCCTATATGCACCTGGATTGCAATTCAATCTGATTTCTGTATCTTGCCTAACAGCTGACCAGCACTGTGTAGTTTCCTTTTTCCCTGATACTTGTGTTATGCAGGACCTTCAGGGAGGAAGGAAGAGGCTGATTGGTAAGAAAGCGGCAGGACTTTATGTTCTGGATATTAAGAAAAATAGTGAGTCTCTTAATTCTGCTTTATGTAATAGGATTGAGCACAATGACATTGATGTATGCCTTTGGCACAATAGATTATGACATGAACCTATTACTATAATGAGGCATTTGAGCCCTATTGGGAATAAAGTTGAGATGAATAAAAATTGTGAGATATGTGTGCAATCTAAGCAAACAAAATCCCCTTTCACATCTAGCTTTATTAAATCCTGTCATAGCTTTGATTTATTGCATCTTGATGTTTGGGTCCCTATAGGACTCCTACGCACGAAGGACATCATTACTTTCTTACTATTGTCGATGACTACTCACGGGGCACCTGGATTTTCTTAATGCGGCACAAAAATGAGACAATTACCCATATTAAGAACTTTATTGCATATGTATCCACACAATTTTCCATAAAGGTTAAGAAAATTCGAAGTGATAATGGTTCTGAATTTACTAACAATGAGCTGAAGTGTTTCTTTCAGGAAAAGGGGATGGTTCATGAGACCTCATGCCCTTACACTCCGGAGCAAAATGGGGTGGTTGAAAGGAAACACCGAACCATTATGCAAATTACACGTAGCCTCATCTTACAATCTGGTGTGTCAGTGCAATATTGGGGCGAATGTGTGCGAATGGCTATGCACTTACTTAACCGAATTCCCTCAAAGGTACTTGACTATAAAACACCTTTTGAAAGGATCTATGGAGTAGAGCCAGACATAGGTAATTTGAAGGTATTTGGCTCATTGGCACATGCCACTGACTTAAGAGTAAGTGATAAACTACAACCCAGATCTATACCTGCTGTGTTTCTAGGTTATCCTGACAATCAAAAGGGTTTCTTACTTCTTGACTTGAGAAACAAGAACATTTTTGTTAGTAGACATGTTAGTTTCATGAAGGATAAGTTTCCCTTTAAGGATAACATTAATGATAATGAGAGACAAATAGGTACTGATTTTAGGGAAATGTTTTGGTATGAGCCACTTGATTTGGAAATTAAACATACCATGGCTATTAACCCCGCTGATATGAATGACAAAACCAGCACTGAACTTAACAGAAAGGAGCCTATTGAAAATGAAAATCAGACTTTATCTAATTCTCAAGCGACTCTTAAAAGTAATAGGGATAGGAGACCACCCATATGGTCAAAGGATTATGTGTGTGCCATGATAAAATCACCTTCCAATTGCACATACCCTATTGCTGATTACATTTCTTATTCTAATATTTCTGGTGACTATATGTGTTTCCTATGCACACTTAATTCGATTTCCGAACCTAACAGTTATGCAGAAGCAATTAAAGATACAGAATGGATAAAGGCAATGAGAGCAGAAATGGAGGCTCTTGAGGCCAACAAAACTTGGGACATAGTTCCCCTTCCAAGAGGTAAGAAAGCTATTGGATGTAAGTGGGTTTACAAGGTAAAATATAATGCTGATAACACAATTGATAAGTATAAGGCTCGTCTAGTTGCGAAAGGGTTTACTCAACAAGAAGGAATAGATTATCATGAGACATTTTCCCATGTAGTAAAGATGTTTACTGTGAGAGTTGTATTAAAATTAGCCGCTATGAATTGATGGAATCTATATCAAATGGATGTCCACAATGCCTTCTTGCAAAGCGACTTGAGTGAAGAGGTATACATGAAAATACCTCAAGGATTTGAGGTTAAGGGGGAGCGTTTAGTTTGTAAACTGAACAAATCTCTATATGGCGTGAAGCTAATGGAATAACAAATTGTCTAAGGCCTTGATAGAAGGTGGATTTCAGCAAAGCAAGAATGACTACTCTTTGTTTATTAAGCATTGTACTGATGGAATTGTCTTAATTCTAGTATATGTTGATGATTTGCTTATAACAGGGAGTTCTGAATTTGGAATTGAGGAAGCTAAAAGGCTACTTCATGACCATTTTAGAATTAAAGATCTGGGTTTGATGAAATATTTCCTAGGTATTGAGGTTGCCAAATCTGATAAGGGAATTGTGCTATCTCAAAGGAAATATATATTAGATTTGCTTGCTGAAATAGGTATAAGTGGGTGTAAACCTTTGAGCATCCCTATGGCGCAAAGCTTAAAATTGATGGGGTACGATGAGACTAAAGACAAACAGGAGGAGCTGCTTCCAAATCCTAAAAGATATCGGAAATTGGTAGGTAAACTAATTTATTTAACCATGACCCGTCCTGATATCTGCTTTTGCGTGCAGGTACTAAGTCAATTTATGCACCTACCAACTAAACACCACATGGCAGCAGCTAGAAATGTCTTGCGATATTTGAAAGGCACCCCGGGGCTTGGATTGCTCATCAGCAGAGAAGGCAAACCAGTTTTGGAATGTTACTGCGATGCTGATTGGACAGCTTGTGGGATGACTCAAAGGTCGGTGACCGGTTATCTTTTGAAGTTGGGAGGTTCGTTAGTCATGTGGAAAACCAAGAAGCAAGCTACAATGTCAAAATCTTCAGCAGAAGCTGAATATAGAGCTTTGAGCATGGCGGTTTCAGAAATAGTATGGGCAAGAGGTTTGCTTCGTGACTTGGGAATAGTTCATTCGGACCCGGTACAGGCTTATTGTGACAACCAAGCTGCCATACACATCGCAGCAAATCCGGTGTACCATGAACAGACTAAGCACATTGAGGTGGATTGCCACTTTGTTCGTGAAAAGTGGGAATCAAATGAAATAAATCTGCGGCATGTGAGCTCTAAGAATCAACAAGCAGATCTTTTAACTAAGGCTGTTGGGGGAGCTGCCCAAAGAACTCTATTATTCAAGTTGGGAACTTTTGATATGTTCAGTCCCCAACATTGAGGGGGAGTGTTAAGAGTTGATTTAGATATTGTGTATATGTTGCTAGTTCTGTTTGGTCAGTTTGTAAAGTTTTGTAACTGTACAGGGATATGTTTGGGCTTGGGCTCACGTTGTTAGGCCCATTTAGTCAGTTGGTTTATTATTTATAAAGGTCAGTAGCTCATTGTACAGTTTTGAGTTTTGAATGAATAAAAAATACTCCAATTATTTTCATTGGTGTAGAGGTGAGAGGCTGGTTTCTATAGTATGGCGCTTGTTCATACAAGGAGAGTAATTTTTTTCTTAAATGTCTCCTTATAGGAAAGCGTTGTATAAGATATTAAGTAGCTATGACACTTTCCTAGTCAAGTGGTATAGCTATCATATATATTTTTTTTAAAGAAAATAAAAGTCTCCTTTAACATTTGTTTGAAGAAATGTCACAAGATTAGTATCATTAAATTTATATTTTGTAATAGTGAACCACTAGGCCTAAGAGGATGGTAGCATTTTAAATACTAGTCAACGTTTAAGTTTTATCGTGCAACACCACCAAACAAAGTCCTAAGGAGGATAGCCACTATTAGTGTTTGGTGATTATCACTTTTCTATCAAAAGAAAAAAGTCCTAAGGAGTAGGTGGACACTACTTAGCGACGTTGATGAGATAAGGAGAATAGGAGGACGCTTGCACGGACCGCCAACTTTGCTTTGTTACTTATTCTCAAGTCCTCTTCTTTTCATATATTTTTAATGGTTTTTTTTCCAATTTGAATAATGCATTTTCTTTTTCCCGTGGGCTGAAATCAGGACGATATATCATCATCCTGAAGATGAAGAGAGCCAAAGGTCGAAAACTCCATGCATCGTAATTTACAGTCTCTCCCCCATGAGACGTGTTTAGTGTGCACTGGCAAACCAAACAAAAGAAGTTTAGTGTGTGTGTGTCACTCCTACATAACAAGTTAACAACACAATATTAACACAGGAATATTAGTGAACTGATTCTTTAAAGCTTTTGAGGGTGCTCGGATTTGAACTAAAAAATTGATTTCGGGTGTGATTGATTTAGTATAATTTAAAAAATGATGCACATATGTGCTTGTATTCTTCCCTTGGGTATGAAGGCTGTTTTCACTTTTCAACATGCCCATGTTTTCTTAACAAAAGTTATACCTGGGCAAGCATTAAAAACCCATACAATAATTATTCTTAACTCAAAAGAGGAGGAGGGAGAGTTAGGCAAATGGGAAGGTACAGGCCCAACATGAAATGGGCTTAGAGGCTTTGTTTGACCTGTGACCTACCACCAACACCAAGCACGCAACCAGATTCTAGAGTATCCGGATCTCGTGCATGCCCCAAAGACAATACGAACCATTAAAAATGAACATTCTAAGCTTTTCTATTCGAAGTTTCAAACTCATTTTCTTTTTCTAAAAAGGGAAAATGATATTAAAGTTCTAATTAAAAAAATAATATAGAAAAATCCTAAAACTTATTATTGATAGTTTATCTGTTTGCTAATGATTCTCTTTCATTTATCATTAATAAGCTATGTAACTTTTCTGATATTATTTTTTTTAATTGAGATATTGGTGTCATATTCCCTTTATCAAAATTATAAAGTTTTCGTTTTTAAGCTAATGACATTTTAATTTCTTACATGATTTGTTTTTTTGCCAGATATACACAATTTGTTTGTAAGGGGCCATGGTAATCATTTGCATATTTTACTAGATAAATTTTATTTCACATGTTTACCCTATATAACATAAAACTACTTTTTTAAACTACACCAGATGGATGCTAAATTAATAAGAAAGAGTATGATTTCCCCCCTCTCCCAACCGTGGTCTATATATTAGTCCCACATTATTGCAGATTTTTCTCACTGAAATTATCCATTGGATTAGACTATAAATAAAAATTTAACAAATTGAAGGCAAAAAATGCTAACAAATTAAAATCAATAAGCTAATAATTAAAAGTATTCAAATTTTTTGACCAGAATGTAATAAGCATGTTTGTTTGAGCTTATAAAAACTTATAAGTTGCTTTTTACGTAAATCGAGACACAACTCCTCTCACATACTTACTTCGTATACCGTAAATCACTATTAAAAAGCAACTTATAAGTAATCGAATCGCTCAAACAAACATACCCAATATCATGAATTATTATTTATGATTTTCATAGATGGAATCTCTACTTTCAAGGAATCTTTAAAATTGACAAAATAAATATTCAGATTCTGGAACAGATAAATTTTATAATACCTTCATAAATATTTACATGTGTAACTCAAGTTAATATTCCATGCAGTCTTTGGAAATGGAAATTCGATCTAATTATTTATAATTTTAATAAATGGTTGTTGTTACATTATTTAAAAATTAATTTAATTAATTTCATAATTTCGAATTCTTGCGAAGTTTTAATTTTGTTTTTGTCGTCAGTCGAGACTCGAGAGCCATTACGAATTCCAGAAACGGGGCCAATTTCTACATCTCCTCAATTCCAACTTTTCCCGAGGCGCAGCAGCTAGGGATTTGGCTGAGGAACAGAGGCCGAAGAAAGATGTTGCGTGTTGCATCGAGGAGGCTTTCCTCTATCTCTTCATCTCCATGGAGAGCCGACCAGGCTATGTCGGCTTTCTTTTCTCGGAACCCTATTAAATCCGGTGGTCCTTCCTCCTGCGATCACAACAGATCGTCCCCGGATGCTGGCCATTTTTGTCGCAGGCCCGACTTCCTTGTTTCCTTCAGAGGTTAGGGTTTCTTCCTCTTTCTTTATTCTGCACTTCTTTTACAATCTCTGGGCACAAATTATTTGACTGAGTCGGCGAATCTCGAATCATCTGGGTCTTTAAATCCACGCATGTAACTATTCATTTTACCATTGGCTGTTACGATCGTGTTTTTATTTGGCTTGGGCGGAGCGTGCTACATGATAAATTTATAACATTTTGATGCCTGGTTCAGCGGTTCCTGTTGGCAGTAATAGATGACATCTAGATACTGAAACTTAAGCTCGAAATTGAAATGATTACATATTGACATATGAGTGAATGGTTCATCGCAATCATGGACTCCTTCTGGATTCGAGTCTAGATTTGAAGCTATTCGCCGTTCAAAATTCGTAGCCTGCTTTGTTAGTTGGTCTGACTTCTCTTTATTCCTCGAGTTCCCTCGTTGGATTCTCACCTTTTTTAGGGTTGTTTCCATTGATTTGTGAAATTTGAAGTCGGTTGAGTTTTTTAAATCATCCACCTCTGAGAGATCAGGTATAAACTGCATGCTTGAGAGAACCAAAGTTATAGTTATTGCTTTACGCTGCCAAACTGGTGAAATATTGCTGGCGTTGTTACCGTTTTGATTGATTTTGATAGGAGTAACTCATGTTGCCAGTTTGAAAGTTTAGTTTTTTATTTTTTATTTTTTAGTACAGAAAGTTTAGTTTTTTAATGTCTATAAACCACTAAGTGTCAGATGTAAATACTTAGTGT
The DNA here is from genome assembly GCA_963210345.1 of Inga oerstediana. NCBI lineage: Eukaryota > Viridiplantae > Streptophyta > Magnoliopsida > Fabales > Fabaceae > Inga > Inga oerstediana. The sequence goes on from OY723401.1 coordinate 6,781,533, forward strand.
CTGGCTATTCGTCTGTTGTAATATGAACCACTACGAAATGGTAAAGCCCATTTGCTTTCTTTGAAGTTAATATCAGATAAGAACTGAATGTTTCATGCTTTTGATACTGGTTGCCTCAAATTGCTGAGTTTTCCGGTGAATAATTAGAAAGCAATGGTCATATGGATGTTGATCTAATGAATGGGGCATCGTTATCTTTGCTCTTCTGGCATCCTTAATCCACTCAATACGTGACATGTTTAGAATGGGTTGTAATTTCTCTGCTTCTTTTGTCTTTCCTTTACTTTTTTTGTAGGATGAACATCTTTTGTCAGGGCTCAGAAAACTGTTTTTGTCTGAGTTGAGACTGATGTATTTGTATATGAACATTGTGTGCCAACTGCCAAGGCAAATGTTAGAATCTGCATCTCCTATGTACACCTGATTAGCCACTTTATATGAAGCCATTAGTTGATCAGTTCACTAACTGGTCAATGAGACCTATTTTTTCCATATTAATTGTTTCAAATTGGTTCTCTACAGGTTTTTCTACAGACACGCTGATCCATCCAAAAGAAAATAGCATTATTCCAGATATTCCACCTACTGTTGCAGCTATTAAGAACCCTACTTCTAAGATTGTTTATGATGAACACAACCATGAACGATTTCCTCCAGGGGACCTGAGCAAGAGGGCATTTGCCTACTTTGTCCTAACTGGTGGTAGGTTTGTGTATGCTTCTCTAATCCGTCTCCTGATTCTCAAGTTCGTGCTCAGCATGTCAGCTAGTAAGGATGTTCTTGCTCTGGCCTCCCTGGAGGTTGATCTCTCTAGCATTGAGCCTGGCTCTACTGTGACTGTTAAGTGGCGTGGAAAGCCAGTGTTCATCCGTCGCCGAACAGAGGACGATATTAAGCTGGCAAACAGTGTTGATATTGGATCTCTTCGTGATCCCCAGCAGGATGCTGAAAGAGTGAAGAACCCAGAGTGGCTTATTGTGATTGGTGTTTGCACACATTTGGGTTGTATTCCCCTGCCAAATGCTGGTGACTTTGGTGGATGGTTCTGCCCATGCCACGGCTCACATTATGATATTTCTGGCAGAATTAGGAAGGGGCCAGCACCTTACAATCTGGAGGTACCAACTTATACCTTCTTGGAGGAGAACAAATTGATGATTGGTTGAAGTACATGAGGCCGCTTTCCGTGGGGATAAAGGTCATTCAGGCACAACTTTTTTTCATTTATTCGTTATGGTCAAAATTTGCCTTGGACATCTCTTATCGAGTCCTCCATTTGGGGTATGTTTAGATGTGTTGATGTAACTGAAAAAATGTTAACTTTACTGTTTGGCGAGACCAATTTGAATAATCGCCTGGCTTTTGTTAGCATATAAATGTTCAAATCTGAAGACTCAGGAATACGGCATGTAGGAATGATGTATTCCATTTTGGATTTTGCCCATCACATAATTTTTGGCGCATGAGCTACCTCTTTTTTTAAAGGGAAAAAAAAAAAATCTTGTTATGATGTCTGAGAACGGATGACTTACTACGACTGTTCGTATTCATGCATCCCATTTTCTGGGTACTTGAGCATCTGGCGACATTAAGCCGGCAAGAAGCCATCAGAGTTTGGCAACATGTTTATTTTTGAAGTTGTTATTATTATTAGGGGAACCAGGATCATAAAAATGTCAATTAACTAAATTGGTGTAAAAAGACAAGCGGCGTCTCAAAATTGTGAGCAGGCTGGTTCAACACTGGGAATCACAACCGTCGTGTTCGGTACACTGATTCAGCCGAGTGACAAAAGCACGTCATCTTTCAAATATGCCTTTGACATAAACCATGCCTTTTTCGCTCAATTGGAGCTCCTTTCTCATTTGCTCTACTTGTTGATCATCGCCTTGAACAATAATCTCTGACAAGGTTCCATCATCTGCAACTATCATTTTAACCTTAATCTGCTCCTTTCTGGATGCTCGGCTCCAGTAATATGCTCCCCTGTTTCAAATTTGGAAAGTGTCAGTATGGCCACATATTAGCACTCACTGCGAAACCTCCCTTGAAACGAAAAAGCACTGAGAAAACTGAAGTGTACTCCTTTACAATTTACATGATCACAGCATTCACTTACGCTAGTGGACTTAAGATGGTAATCCAGAACCAATTGTTGCCAATATCTGGGAAGGTTATGGTAAGAACAAGGGCCACGCTTGCCAAGCTGATGCAGGTGCAGAAACTCAATAGCGCTGCTTGGCCCCTGCTAGGAACCATCATTCCTTCAAACCTTCATAGACGAAGCACAATATCGTGTCTAAGTCATCCAGCTTCAAATAAAATACACGAAAATACAAACGAAAGAAAGAAACACTCATATAATGCAAGTCGGAAACATTTGAATTTTGATGAACCAAAATACTCGTCGATTATTGTAATCGAATATTCAATTCCTAAGTTTTGCTGCCTCAATTGAGAAAATTAGAGTATGCAAGAAGAGAAGGCGATGATGGTTTACGTGATGGTTTCTCCTCTATCAGTCACTGCAAAATTATTACGCGTGAAGAATGATAATATCTCCCCTGCAACCTGATTTGTTGTCTTCTTCTCGCCTTCGCCTATAAAGGTCTTCTTCACAATCTGTCATCACAGTCACCCGAATCAGGTCAAAATTGCTGAATGAACATAGAAAATAGCAGCAACCAAGAAGGAAAATACTACAAAGCGCGAATTACTTTGGACTTGACAGAACGCTTGATGAGGGACCAAAGGCCCGGAACAGAGATGACAAAGAGACCCAGAGAAGTGTAGTAACTGGCCAATGAATAACCAACACTGTCTGTAAGTAAAACAAGAGAATAAGGGTTTTGCTGGTTTTGGTGGGCGATGAAGTCCAAAATAGCTGAAGAGGAAGAGACGGGGTCGTGAAGTGAGGCATGAAGTTGAAGCTTCTTTGACCTCGGTAGGTGCTGCTCGCATCCAAGCCATGGGTGAACTGGGAGGTGGCGGGTGAAGCCTCCGGCATCGAATTTGGTGGCAAATGGGATGTGAGGTGATAACAGCATCTTAGCTGCCATTGATTCTTCACCGAAGGGATAGGGTGGTTTTTCGAGTCTGGGTTTCGCACTTATGGTCCACACTTCCCTACTGCTATATTTGACGGTCAGGACTCAGCGCTGCTTCAAGTTCTTTTATAATAATGGATGGATTGTTTTTTTCTCTGTGAGTGTGAATTTTACCAACTAAGTTTTTCATGATGGGCATAGAAAACAACTACTCCCTCATACTCTAAATATAAGATAAAGTTGATTTTTTTTAGGAAAATTAAGGAAAATAAATAAATTAATTAATCATATCATTTATTATGTATCTTTAGATTATATATCAGTTTATTAGTCAAGTTAGTTATTTTAAAGAAAAAAAAATATAAATATACATACTCTAAACTAATTTAATTAGTTTCTTTAATTTCTTTAAAAAAATCAACCTTATCTTATATTTAGGACCGGAGGTAATAATTTTTAAAGGTATAAAAATAAACACAATCTTTTAAAAATAATATAATTTTAACATTAAATTAGTTCAAACATCCTTTATAGAGTTGTAAATACTACTTACCAGAAAAAACAAGTGGGTTTCACATTTTAAAAAGAATGATGTTTTAGTCAATTTAACGAAATTATTAAAATTGCTTGTTTTAAAAAGACTGTAACTATTTTTGCATTGTTCAAAACTTAATTATACTAGACACTCATACCAAAAAAAACTTTGTTACTAAAATTACACTTTAATTAAATATACCAAGTGGAGGGTGGATGTATCCGGATCCCAATGTCTGTGTGGTGTCTTCTCAACAAAGGTATTGAGACTAAGATCTATCCCATTTAAAACAAATGGACTGAGAAATAACAAACTGTTGTATACCAGAAACATCTTTCAGACCTTAGTTCAGGTTAAGTCCGAGCTTTTTTCTTCTTCACTCAATGACACTTTAGAACCCTCGGTCTTACAGAGATTCTGATACTTAGCAGCCTCTCATTTCTCTAGTACTTTTCACAGGATCATGATTGGATTCTTTCTGCTGCACAGGTTTTTCATAAAGAGGCAAGTGCAGAGCATACTAGAATCTATCACAGAGATAGAGATAATATGTTATGAATATAGATTTTTAGAAGAAGAAGGCTATTTAAAACAAAGACATTGTATTTCACAAGTGGAGGATTAAAACTGATTTTCGATTGCCCCCTACAGCTGCTGGAGCATCGAATTTATAGTGAAAAAACGATAAGAAAAACAAAGCATACATAGTACAGAGTCGTGGTTGACATGATTTTAGACATCTATCAAACTCCTTTTTTTGTTACATTGACATACCCAACAAATCTTTTTAAAACATGCGGACATAAGGATAAATCACGTGGTCATAAAGTTACAAGCATGCGGTCACAGACATAACCTTTATACAGACACTGACATGGCTTTAGGACAAACTAAGACGTGGATAGTCAGGATGTTGCCGACAATTTTGAACGATCAGGATCTTGCCGACAATTTTGAAGGGCTAGATTCAATCTTTGTAAATAAGCTCGTGATCATCGTTAGGAGATAAGTTGTCACAGTCATGGTCTCCGTAGAGTTCAACACGTACCTTGTGCATATCCCATGTGTAGTCATGAGATCTTTCCCACATGCAAACATGAGACTGTTCTGGATAAGTTATCTCAAAAGCCATTTAAATTGAAGTTTGAGTGCAATAAGGCGGGAAAGATTGAGACCGGCTAGGTTGCGGGAGCTTGAGATCTTCAGGCAGAGGATCCTGGAATGTTTGGGATGATGATCCAGGAAGGGATAAACTGAGAGGAAGGTTATCATTTGGATCTTGAGAGTTTTGAAATTCAAGGCCAAGCATTCCAGTAGGAGGCTGGCTTGATGTTGGCGGAGAGATAAATCCCTGAGTAAAATAGCTTGTTTCTGGAGGAATAATTCCTTTAACGGATCATACTCTTCTTTAGCTAGAAATAAGCCTAAGACATGACAATTTGTTTTCAGTCGAACAGTGATTTATCCTAGATAATGACCAAGTTCTTTAAGAGTATTTTGCTTCTATCAGACCCAATCAAAATGAGAGTTCCACCGTTTTGCTATTCCACTGGAATAAAGTTCATTAGAGTGGAGATGATAGTACCTGTTAAGAACAAATATACAACAAAATCTTTTTTGTTTTCTTTTTTCAATTCTCCAGAGATTATTATCTTCAATAAAACTATAAGCTTTTCCTTTCCAGTAGGGTAGAGGAGCAAAAAGGTCTAGGAACCGATGGAGAAGGGAGTCTTCATGGTTTTTGTCACAAAGGTAATGATAGATGGGTAAAGATGCAAAGGCTATGGCACTAACATGAAGAGTGGTTAAGGACCATAAATACCAAAATAGTTCTTTAGGCATAAGTCCTTGGAGAACAGGTAAGGTAGTGAAAGGAGTGTTTAGGCTAAAATGACTCTGAGGGAATAAGGTTGGTTTTTACAAAAAGAAGATGAAGCCAGTAAATGTTAGCCATCTAGCTTTACCGCAAGCGTATGGGTCTCAAGTAATATAAAAAGATCGTTTCCACAAGGACTATGACAAGAATGAATTAATTATCTTAATTAGGTTATCAATCAAGTTAAGTGAGAATATTTTGAAAGAAATTTTATACTTAAGAATTAATTGATTAAATCGAGAACTTAAAGACAAGAGGAACCTAGGATTACCTATCCTCTATTTATTTCATGAACTAATTAATTTACCCTCAATAAGCAATCAAACGAAGATATGTATTTGTCTAAGATTCAAAAGTATTTGATAATGCTCTATCAAGTCAAAACCAAATATTTATCCTAATAAACTAATCAATCTCTTCCATTAATTTATAAGGACTAACTTTAAACACCAATCTTAATCTGACAATGCTAGGTTAGTAATCATGTCTCTGTGATACTAACAAACCATCTGTTTAATACCTAAACATCAAGTCTAACATGATTTTACTTAAGTTCTACACTTAAATTATCTTTCTCAAGATTAATTTAAATGAACAAGACAACTAAATGATAATTAGGCATTTAGAGGCATTAAAAGCAAGATAAAATCAATACAAAAACTTTATTTGATGCAAAAAGAGAGTAAATAAATAATTGAATCCATAAATAGGTTCAAGAAAATCCTAGAATGAGAAAATTAGCTACTCATATTCATCAACAAACCAAAATCAAAAATAATAATTTGGTTCATATCATAAACTAAGAAAAAGATAGAAGAAAATTAATGGAAAACCAAGTTTATAGCTCCAAATCTCTTTGAATATTCAAGTCCCAGCTCCTTAATCTCTGCTTCTCGCTCTGCTTCCTCGCGTTCTCTCACACGTCGATGTATCTGACTCGGCTTCTTAGCCCTTCTGCGCGTCTCTCTTCAGGCCCTCCTGTGTTGCAATCCGCCTTGCTTCTGTTCGGTCCTGTCTCGCGTCCCGCTCTGGATCCCTTTCTCATCCACCTTTTAATATATATTGTTTAGGGTGCTTTTTGTTGCAGGCGCGACGTCTTTATCTGGATATCCTGAAGATATATCATATCTCATATTTTGGCTAAATCTAAATCTCATATTAGTTCCATCTTTTCCTCACGTGGGGCCCACTAAACTTAGTCAACTTTATCTCTTTTCCATATAATAATATATATGTAAAGAGATATTGCTTATGATGGACATAGAAACTACTCTTCTTTATTTGGCTTTCATCTTCTCGTGTGGGACCCACAAATTTTCTTCAACATTTGAATTTGGCATGAGCTCTTATAAAAGATTTTCATCTCTCTTTCAACACACACACACACACACACTGAATTCTTCTCAGCAACTAAATCTGTTGAGTTGTGACATGGATCTTCAGGATATTGCTTCATTCTTTTTTTTTTTGAATTGAGATGACAAGAGAGTAGACTCTTGAGGCCACGGCGGCTGTTAGATATTGCTTCATTCTTTAATCCATGTGTGGGTCCTGATTATATATATATATATATATATATATTCTTTTTTTATTTTTCTTCTATCATCAAGCTCATAATATCTCTTACAAAATAAAATAGGATATGAGTAGATTTTCTGTTAAAATTTCTTATTATCCTGTTATTAATGAAAAGATAGAAAAGTATATAAACTATAATTAAATAGGCATAAAATATTAATAAATCCAGTGAATATGTTCAAAATATATAACTATTTGATTATAAAATATATACTTATTAATAAAACAGTTGTTGGTCTGCAATCTTCTGAATATGATGGGAGTCTCAGGATAAATATTTGAAGGGAAGAGTGTGGCTTTTATGTTATGGGACATGGTTGGCTGTGCTTCTGAGATGCTTATAATGTACAAGGGTTTTGGAGGAAGGGAAGGCTTTTGAGGTCGAGACAGAAAGTCTGCAATGGTATTATGGTGATCTTTGAGATGTCTCTTTGAGAATTTATAGCGAGAAAACTAGTCTTTCCATCTGAGTAGCTGGGCATCTGGTAAGATCTTTCTCTTTAAATCAAGCATTTTTGGAAAAGACGTATTGTCTATATCTATGACAAAATAGTAGAGGCTCATATGAAAGTTGAACTTTTCAATTCCATGCTTGACAACAAGGATTTCCTTATACGTAGCATGATAATGCTTTTCTGGTTATCTGAATTGTCCACAGTAGTGTCTTTTTCCATTAACTTCTTCAAGAAGTATCACACCCCAAAATTCATCACTGGCATCCGTCTGTAAGATTTTTTCTCCCTGATCTGGAATCTTCAGTAGTACCGGGAATGTGGGCTGGCCCGCGGGTTGCGGGCCAACCCACATAGGCTGGAATCTTTGGCGGGGTGGGCTGACTTTTGCCAGCCCGAGCCCGAGCCAGCCCGCCATTTTTTTTTTATTTCGTTTTTTAAAACAATATTTACTCTCTTTCTCTTTCACCCGCTCATATCACACTTCTTTTTTTTAATACATTTGTGTTATGAAGTCAATTTTATTCTTACTTTCCTTTTTTTTCATCTACTCACATAACAAAAACATATAAACACATCTCTTTTAAATTTAATAATAATAAAATAAATAAATATAATATGAAAATAAAAATGTCAAATAAAAAGTATGAGGAATTAATTAAACACGGCATCAAATGAAAGGTAATAATAAGGGTATTTGAATTTATTTTATTTAAAAAAACTAAAAAAACCAAAAAACTAAAAAAAAAAAAAAAAAAGCGGGCTGGCCCGCATCAGCCCGCGGGCTACCAAAATGGCAGCCCGTTTAAGGTTTTTTTGGGCGGGCTGGCGGGTTGCCCAAATTACCGGCTCTAATCTTTAGCGGAGGAGAATTTTGAGTTATCCTTTTGAGAATTTTGACTGTGTCTATCTATTATTTTCCCCATTGTAGAGGATTTTTTTTGAGAAGCTTAGACAAGTGGTTAGTATGTCGAGATACATAAGGGATAAAATCTTTGAGATAATTTATAATCCCTAGGAACTGTTGAATTTGTTTAACAGTAAGATTATCATCAGGAAAATTCAACAATTCTTGTGTGATATGAGGATCAGGGCTGTACTGACCATTCTGGAAATGCATACCCAAAAATTCAATTTCTGTAACTCCAATCTCACTTTTCTTTAAAGAGAGCATAATGCCATATTGTCCTATGATTTCAGTAAATCTGGATAATATGGCTTTATATAAAGGTTCATCTTCAGAAAAAAGAAGAATATCATCAATGTATATCAAGGCATTTTGTAGGATGGGTTCAAATATTCTGGTTATGACTTTTTGGAATAATGATGGGGCAACTTTTAAACCAAAGGGCATAACAATCCATTGATATTGGGCATTTGGAATACAAAAAGCAGTTTTGGGCCTATCATCTGGGTAGATACCCAATTGCCAAAATCCTGCTTTAAGATTAAACTTTGAAAAAAATTGGGCTTTTTTGAAATGGGCAAACAAAGTACTGAACTTTGGTAAGGGAAACTTATCATCTTGAAGGAAATAATTTAAAGGCTTGTAATAAATGACAAGTCTCTTTTTCCCTTGTTTAATTTCTAATCTCTTTTTAACATAAAAGGCTTGGCAAGCCCAATCAGACTTTGTAGCTTCAATGAGTCCTTGTCGTAATAAAGCTGCATATTCATCTCTAGCAAGTTTCAAATCATCAGGATTCATACCTGGATGAAAAGCTTTACTTGGATTAATATCCTCATTGTTTTTGAAAAGAAGTTTGATAAAAAAACTCCTGATTTTTCCATAATGGGGAAAGATGAGGAAATTGATCATGACTGTTCGAACAGTATTGGAGCAATTGATCCTTGATATCTGAATATTGAAGCGGAGCCTGTTGAAGTTCAAATAGGCTAGGGATTTATGCATAAGGACTGGAATTTCCTTTCTATTTAATCCCTTTAGATATGATCATAAGACTATGAGTATGATAGAAAGCATCAAATCTTAACCGAATATCTTTTTCTAGAAGATCACTTCCTAGTACTTTAATTTTCAAAGTACATCATGGGAAGAATTTAATTTCAATTCTTTTTTTCTGCAAATAAGATCAATCTTAAAATATTTGGCATCAGCTGTGAGAAAATACCAAGGTATTAAAACTCGGACCGGTCATTGAACCGGTCGGGGTACTGGGTTAAGGGTCAGTGGGTCAAACCGGGACCAAACCGGAGCTAAACCGGGACCAAACCGGTGAAAAATTGAAAATTTTAGACTCATAGTATGAAATTCTAAAGGAAATTTTTTTTTTTTTTTTTTGAAAACTCCAACCCGGACCGGACCGGGAACCGGACCGGTTTTCCGGCCGGTTCGCCGGTTACCGGGCCGGACCAGCCGGTCCGATCCGGTTTTCATAACCTGGGAAAATACTGGTTATGAGAGATCCATTCTCCAGGAGGAAGAATATGAAGCTTCATGACTATTTTGCAGGATCCACTATCAAATAATTATAAATTGTGCCTTTTATGAATCTAACTTCATGCCAAAAGCCAGCATGTTTCCACGTTTGAGTTTTGAGAGATGATCATAATTCCACGTCGCCCTTCGTTTTAATCCAAGTGAAATACATGGTATTTGAGAGTTTTTTTCCCCAAAGAAAGAACATACATCAAACGCCCTCGGATTAGAATAAGATTATACTATATCTTATTAATAGGTGTTACTTGATTTTTTTTTTGTTCTAGTGTTGCTTGAACTTAAGTTCTTGACTTCTTTAAAATCATAGGAGTATTGATTTGTTAATTTGATTATTCCTTTCGAAATAGTCCCGTAACCTATATCTAAAATTCCATAAATCATTCTACCACACGTTCTTACAACAACCAATGCAAATCTTTTATATTGGGCGCTGTTCATAAAATAGCCATCTTATGACTTTACAAACTTTTTATACTGTAATAAATAATAATTCTCTTCCAGAAAAGAAAAAACATTATCCAAAAATAAACAAAACTGGAAAAAAAAGTCTTCATTTAAATTTTTATTGATGAGAGTAAGTTGATAAATTTTTAGGCTAAAGTATACTTTTAGTCTTTCAAGTTTAAACGAGGCTCTATTTTAATCATTTAACTTTTAAAGTGTGTTTTTTGCAAGGTATTAAAACCCGGACCGGGTATTGAACCGGTCGGGTTACTGGGTTAAGGGTTAGTGGGTCAAACCGGAGCTAAACCGGGACCAAATCGGTGAATAATTGAAGATTTTAGACTTATAGTATGAAATTCTAAAAGAAAAAGTTAAAATTTTTTTTTTAAATTGGGACCCTGACCAGACCGGTCTACTGACCGGTTCGGCAGGTTCCGGGCTGGACCGGCCAGTCTGATCCGGATCCAAGAACACTGGTTTTTTGTTAGTCAAAACTCTGAGTCAAAAAATGCTGAGGTCTCATTTTTCATCAGTGAAGTTGACGATGTTAATTTAAAAGGATAAAAAAAACACTTTTAAAAAATTAAATGACTAACATAAAGCATCGTCTAAACTTATATTATAAAGCCAAAAGTATATACAAATTTATTAGATTACTCTTATCAATAAAAATTTTAAAGAAGAATCCCCCCCTGTTTTTCTTATTTTTGGATAAAATATAATTATATATTTTTTATTCTTTTCGTCATTCATTCTTTCACCACCAAATTATTTTACAAGTATGTCATTTTGGAACGTATTTTAAATTTTAATATAGTAAATACCACTATAATCTTATTTATAAGTCATTTTTGATCAAAAAATTTGATCCTATTTATAAGTTTAATTTTAGAGTAATAAGTGCATTTTGTACTTTTTTACCCTTATTAATTGCAATAAACAAGAGGAATTTATTCATGTTGACTTTTGGAACCAATCATAGATAAGGGCGAAATTGAAAATTTAACCCATAGTTAATGAATTAACTAACTCTAGTTGATATGTGAGAATTAGTTAAAAAAAACTTATAAATAAGATCAAAATGATATATTTTAACATAGATGGTGAGGGTGGGTGACTTCTTTATTCAAGGGGCGAGAGGCAAGCACATGAAAGAAGGCAGCATTATCCTTTTCCACGCAAAACAATGTCACTTCAAGTAAAGGAGAGGCACGGGACCAGAACAGCTACGAAGAGAAGCCAGGCGCTACAGCAATTTCCCAAATGTGTGAATCCCCATGTTCTGAAATCCGGACCGGACCGGCCGGTCCGGCCCGGTAACAGCCGAACCGGCCGGAAAACCGGTCCGGTTCCCGGTCCGGTTCGGGTTGGTGTTTTTAATAAAAAAAAAAAAATTTCCTTTAGAATTTCATACTATAAGTCTAAAATTTTCAATTTTTCACCGGTTTGGTCCCGGTTTAGCTCCGGTTTGGTCCCGGTTTGACCCATTGACCCTTAACCCAGTACCCCGACCGGTTCAATGACCGGTCCGAGTTTTAGTACCTTGACTGAATCCTCTATTTTCGCATTATTTTCTCCATACCAGGAAAAGCCATGTTCACGTGTTTGTTAGATAGTTTTTTAACCTCATGGTGCCCCAACAAAATAAACAAAACATTACAGCCTTCCCGCTGCCAGTCACATTAGATCTGGCCTGCATATATGTATACACATAGGGCTTATTTGAAAAAGCGGTAAAAAAATATATTCACATAAGTAAAGACAAAATTCTTTTTATGAACTTGCTTTGTATATCATAAATCACGTTAGAAAAATAACTTCTACCATTATTCTATACAAGTGCGCACACACATACATACACATATAATACATTGATATTTTCTACCATCCTCATGTATGAGCTAGCTGCTCTATATCAACGACAGGAGGCGCAATAACCAAAAACTTGATTTTTAAAGTTTAAAATTTATAAAAACAAAAACAATCTTGCCCCAAAAACCCAGACTTGATTTTGCCAGTGGGTTGACATGCTAAGAAATGTTTTAATATAAATTAATACGCGCATCATAATGAAAGCTGTCTAATTATTCAAATATTATTTTGGCATTTCCTTGAATAATAAATTAATTTGGATGTAGTCTCGTTATTTCCCATGGAACTTGGGATGAAAATTATGATGGAGCAAGATTGGCGTAGTTTTATATTTTAATATTTTTTCTAAATTATTTTATTTATTGTTATTTTCATTGCTTAAGATTTTGATTAGGGTTAGCTTTATTTTGTTATTATTATTATTATTATGTTATTTTGTTATCATTATTAATTTGAAATATCTCTATGAGAATCATTGAATATCATAATACAGTTATTTCTCCCTGGACCTTTCTCTCTTCTCCAGTTTCCCTCTCTATTTTCTATGTCTTCCTCTTCTCTTATTTCTCATGTTCTACATCACAGTCACATATGCATGCATGTGTTAGTTAATCTTGGAAAGAAGAAAATGATTTTACAAAGGTGTTAGGCATAGTAGTCTGCTACAAAATAAATGAACCTAATAATAAATAGAAGCAAAGTGAAAACAGATCTCTCGCCTTTGTGCGTGTGAAGTCTAGGGTTTCTCCTAGGGTTTGTCGAGGCACCGTCCTCGTCCGGGCCATCCATAGGCAGTCAATCGGCAATGGTGGCAAGGGGCTTCCGAGGTTCCTTGCACGGGGTTTCATCAGGTGAGGGAAGGAAGGTGGTCGGCGTTAGCGTTATGGGGGTTCAGGGTGACCTTCATGGAGGATCAAAACAGGGGTCGGTGGTTGCGACTCCAAGGCTCATTGGATTTCCTCTTGCCAATCGACGCTACAGCTCTTCATTTCTGCAAGCGAGGGTGAAAGGGACTGAGATTTCAGCGCTACTGATTGGAGTTGCAAGGTGGGTTGCAAACTCGAAAGAATATGAAGATGCCAAGGATGAAGCGTGGAGAAGATCTGAGAAAAAGGAAGAAGGAAGATATGCACGGCTGGTCTACTGCTCAGGATGACCCTCCAATGGTTTTTTCTTTGATGTTTGGTGGCTTCCCTACAGCCACTAAGGTTCCATGAGAGTTGCTTCTTGGTGCTACTGGGGGTGGAGGGGGTCTCTGGTTTTGCACTTAGAGTCTTGGTTACCCCTATCAGTTGTTAAAGTTATACTTTGTGTTTTGTTTGTGTGTCTATTGTGGTTGTCTATTTGGTTTTGTTATTGCCTTTCTCCATGGATTAATTTTGTCTGTGATGGATGCTGGCTTTATTCTACCATGATTACTGGTGCTATGGAATTTGTTCTCAAGTTCCATTTGTTTCGTTACCCTTCTAATGTAGAAGGTGTTTGGAAGCTGCATTTAGTTTCGCAGCATTGGCATCATAGGGGGTGGGCTCGAGCGAGCATGTCCTTGGACAACCACCCTCTATTGTTTCTTCCCTTTGATCATGGTGGAATGAAAGTTAGCCTTCTCACCTTTAATCCGTATGGTTTAAGCATTTGTGCTAGTTTTTTTTATCTGTTCTGGTTGTTCTTCTTTCTTGCTAGCTAGCTTTTGTTTCAATTTTTGATTTTCAGGGTCTGTTTTGTTTCTGTAATCAGTTTTTATTATAATGGAATTGTCCTTTCGGCCAAAAAAAAAAAAAATAAATAAATAGAAGCACGTATGATTGTGGGATGAATAAAATAAACTACAGCCACTATGTTTGTTTTTTCTTCATTTTATGCAAGCAGTGAGGTGACGGAGGTCAAACAAGCAACGCGAGAGAAGTGGACCCACCTGATTAGAAAATCGTTGTTTTTTTATCTCAATAAGTTATTTTTGGACAATAAATTCTTATTACACAAGTCGGGATAAAACTTCCCTCACATATTTACCTCGTATACCGTGAATCATGATTTATAAACACTTATTACCCAAAAATAAGCTACTCCAAACAAATACTAAATAGCGATAATCATTGTTCAGCCTGACCAGCACACTTTATGGGTTATGCAATTAGATCGAAAGAACCGCTCGTGTACTGCTAGGGTACCAGCACATCTACACTCGACCTAATAAAAATGTTCCAATGATTTTAATCTTCGTGTTATCTGACTAATTTTCATTAATTTACTGTTTTGAAAAAACAAAAAATACTTAGGGTTTGATATTTTTTTTAATGCCCCTCCTCCTCCCTTTGTCTCCTTATTTTTTTATTTTGACAGCGGTGATGGTGGTCACATCCTCTCCTAACAATGGCTGTGATGATTCTCCACCAGCAACAGAGGTAATGATCCTCCACCAGCGACAGAGTAATACATTTCCCAGCTTCTTGAGCCCAGTGTCTGTCATGAAGGATTTTGATGGTCTAATCCAAAAATCGATGCTGAATTTTGGCACCGGAAAAACTCCGATGAAGGGATAGTTTTTGAATCTCTTCTTGATCACTTTCTGGTGGGCATGGGAGATTTACGGAATATATATAGAATCAAAAAGAGGCGGATCTGTTAGAGGGAATAAGAGAACACTTGCATTATGCTGGTTCGGGTTTCGAAAGCAACAATAGTGAAAGAGTCATGAAAGTGGGGCAAATGAAGGGGACAAAGGAGCAGAGATTGAAGCGGGAAGAGGAAGAAAAGGGATTGTGGGCAGGGGCAATGAAGTAAATTAAAAAACCCCAAGTGTTTTTATATTTTTAAATCAATAAACTAATAAACATTAGTTGGATGGCATGTAAATAAAAATCATTTGAAGTGGAGTATTTTTATTGGGTAGAGTATAAATATATTGCTATTTTGTGATACATAAGTATTTCTCTTAAATTGAACGCCTAACATCCATTAAAAGGCTATTTGGGATGGTGTTTTGCCATCTAAAACGTGACTTCTTCTTTAAAAAAGTATCATGGTGTTTGATTTTTTGAAAATTATGATGTTTAGATTGATTGGGAATTTGATTTTTTTTTTAAAGTAATTTATAAGAATCAGCATAAAAGTTTGATTTTTTTTTAAAAAAGTAATTTTTGTCACTACCAATTCAAACACAAATCATATTTATTATTTAATTTTTATCTTATCTTAAATTTATAAAAATTGGATTGAAAAAAAAAACCACCCCTATTAAAAACAATAAAAGCAGCATATTCGCACACAAAAAAATAGAAAAGTGGAAAAGTATGCCATGTGAGGGTGTGAATAAGAAAAGCATTACCAAAAAACACCGTTTACTTGAGACTCGAGAGCTCCCCAAGTCCACGAGATCTAAGTTTTGAGCAAAAAAAAAAAAAAAAGTCCACGAGATCTAAGGATTGTCCCCAACACCGTACTTGACGTTACCGTTAGAGAAGCCGCCACCCCGCGACTGTCACAAGCCGCAACTAACAAGTCCTGCAGGCTGCGGCCGAGCCACTCCCACTAATCCATAATATTCATAGGGCAATAAAATTATCAAAATCATAATTATATCAAAAAGTCAAAATACTAGATTTTTTTTTTAAGAGAGGTGTCTCGATTGATTTTCTTCTCTATTAAGTGTATATACTATTAGATCAACTTTCAATGATTGGAATTTATTATGATAGATTTTTATTATAATGATATTATTTATATAATATTAAATATCAATTATTAAAAATTAATATAAGAATATATACCCTCAATGGAGAGTAAACGGAGAGAGAAATCAATGAAGACACCACTCTTTCATTTTTTCATCCTTATGTTAGGTGTAATTTTTAGCAACAATCATGTCGGATGCATTGTTGGGACATTGAATATGAGTATCTATCTAAAAGATGAACAAGGTATGCTCATTTCCCCAATTTTGGTGTGAGACCAATTTTTTTTATGTATTTTTATTTATGTAGATTAAATTGTATATTGCATTATGAAATATTTTTGTCACATGATATCTCAAATTAATTAATTTCTAGTCCAGTATTCTAAAATATTTTTCCTGCAATACCAATATCCTGAAATATTTTTTCAGTGGCACACAATAATTGAACTATTTTTTTAATATCCAATATCTTAAGCTAATTAATTTTTAATGCATGGAGTATTTATTTTTGGTTACCCCCTTATTTGGGGACGAGGATAAGTAAAAAATGTGGATTCACTGGTCTTATTAGGATCGAAAGCCCCATTAACCCTCTATAAGAGGAATACTTTATCATTAGGTAATGCACCATAGTCAGATCTTCTTCTAAGAGGAGGACTAGTGGGTGGCGGCAATACTTTCAAATTTATTAAAGCTAGATAGTGAGTAAAAAAGATAAAAAATTCAGTAAAAAGAAAGACAAAAAGAAATTGAACATATGACTTGGAACTTGAACGGAATATTGTCCACATATGAGCATGCGAAAGAGAAAAATATGGTATATCCAAATCGAATAATAGGCTGGATTCTAATCACGAAAAATTGATTAAAGTTGTTTTTAACATATATTTGTATTTATATTATTGAGTTCTAAATATAAATATTATACCTGACTTATCCTTAGTGTGTGTTTGGTAAACCTCCAAACTATGGTTTCAAATCATGGTTTGCGCAACTAGAGACAAAACTCCTCTCACACATTTACTTCGTAAGTTGTAAAAACTATTAAAAAAATCTAAATCAAACCAAAAAAAAATATAAATTTGTTCTCCGTCTTTAACGTTGTTTCCAGCATGATTGGAAAAAGGGGGCGCGGGCGCAGCGGATTGCTCCTCCATGCTACCCGTTGACTGATTCAAGAAAAACTCGTAATATCGAGTTCAATCCTGTCTTGCCCTTCCTCGCTAAGCAACGGACAAGACACCAAACACGAGCAGAGAGAACCCTAGGGTAAAGCCTCAGAGCCGCAGCTCTAGCCGAGCCGCGCCTAAACGCGCGAAGGAACAATTCAATGCGGAAAATAACGGTTCCGAGAAACCACACTCGTCTGATCCTCTCTCCCAATTGCGGGCGTGGGTCTTTCTCTCATGCTATCGTCCAACCCAATCCGATAATACGAAACGTTCGATAACTCTTCCCCTCTCCACCCCGTCGTCTCTTAGGTCATCGCAGTCTCTGGAGAAGGGTAAGTTTCAATTCGTTCGTGAAGTTTGTTGCTTCGATTTACTACAGATTATAAAAGCCTTCTTTCTCTGGTGCTGGCAACGAGGATTTCGCTGGTAATTTTTCTTCGGCTTTATTTATTTATTCTTTTTTTCCCTGGCAAGTTTTTCTCGGAAGGTTTGGGTTTTAGGGCTTCGGTTCTTTCGAATCTGGAAAGAAGGCAACTTGAATGTGGTTTACTAATTATTTTCTCTAAATTTTGTTTTTCTTTTTAAATCCTCGGATACTTTTAGTGGGCTGCTGAAGGTTATTTTGTTTTATCTTTCTGCTTTTCTTCTTATGGTAATTATTCAGCTCGCGCTCTCTTTCTCTTTATTCACTCATTCATTTATTTTCGTCTCTCGTATGAATTGTCGGCTTTAGTATTTTGGGGAAATTATAAGAAGGGGGTGGAGGGGGTGCCACTGTGAGCAATTCTTTTGCTTCCCTGTTTCGAATTATTCAATGCTAGCGGGTAGATGTTTCTGAGTTGCTTTATTATTGCCCTTGCTCAGGAAGCTTATGACTTGGGTTCTATTTTTTGTTACCTCCAATACTCCCTCCCGGGGGTTTGAGTAACTCTGTATTATCTTTCAGTAAAAAGAAAAAGCAATACGTTGGTAGCGTGGTTTTTTTTTTGGATAACTTTCTCTCCCTAATTCATATTTAATTTGGGCCTTGTGGAGAACTATGAAATTTCTTTGAAATAAATTGAAAAATATTTATATTTATAATTACATTTACTGATTTACCCCAATGTTCCATTGAGAAACAAGATACGGGTACTTTGAATACGTAACTGGTGTGGTTGTGGATATTAATTGTTTTCTTATGTGAATGAACTTGAAAATTATTATTATTATTTTGCCAAACAACTTTCCTTAACATGATGGTGAGGGCTATTGATAGCATTTGAAAACTATATGATAGTTCCTGTTTTCATTCGGCGACTTATATGTGGTGTTTTCAGTTTAACGTCAAAAAGCTAGTTCTTGTATCATCTTTGTTGAACTGTGAAAAGTTTTTTTACACATTTATTCTGGCATTTGCTTTTCCTGTTGTCTGATAGATTTTTTTTTTTTTTTTTAAATTTCCTTGATTTGGGAACCGTCTATGTCTAGGAATTCTTATGATGTTTGTAATTGTGGCATCAAAGGAATCTAGATTTTATCGGGCTATGCATATGCGTTATTTTGTTGATATCCCATGAAAAGTGGGCGTAGTTGTATGAATCAACAAAGTTAGTTGGGAAATTCACCTTTCTTTGTTCTAGTTAGCTGATGAGCTGTGATTCATCTACCTGCTTGGTGAATGCTTTTAACAAGAAATGACAGAGGCTTCTAGCTCTAATTCTTACAGAAGTGTAGGGTCTGTCCTATTGTTGATTAATATGCTTCCTTTAGCATCACTTGTGAAAATCCTTGCTCTCTGTTGACTGAATTTTTAACTAGCTGAAGTGCTTTGTTAATGTGATTGCTAAAACATTGACTCTTTGTGAGGGAAGGAAAGGGTGTTGGTTCATATCTTCCAAGGGAAGAACTTTTTATGACATGAAGTTGCAATTTGTGTTGAGAGAAAATATTGTCTTAACAGTCTGTACATTGGAGCCAGAGTGGGGAGTTATGATATAATAGAGAATCTTTTCCATTTTTCTTGCTAGGTTGTTTATTGATGAAAGATGTTCATTAAAATTGAACAAGGCAGTATCTTGCTTCATACTGGTAGAGTGCTTGGCTGAAGATTATTTCATACCTTGTGCCAATGGCTGCTGATCAGAGGAGAAAACGATTAAGTGGTGCTAGCATTGTTGGTTATGGTTCTAGAGAGCAAGACAGGCATAAAAGAAGAAATTTGGGAATGGTACAAAATGACTTAAACATGAAATCTCACATTTCTGTTGAATGGGATGCCAACCAGAAGAGGGTTGTTGCCAAGCGGGAGCAGATTGGCATCAGTTGGAGACAAACAAAACCGCTTGTCAATTTTATTCCCAGTGGACACAACATCTTGGCTGATGTATTTCCCGTACCTGAAGAAATTTTTGACTTGGATGATTTAAGCAAGGTTCTTTCATATGAGGTAACTATGGTATTGTGGTCAGTTTAATTATTTGTCGGTACAACAACGACAATGATAATGATAATAATAATTACTACTATTATTTGTTGGGGTCATTCCTGACGGGTCTTTTATAAAACTTATGACAGGTTTGGAATACCCATCTTTCAGATGATGAGAGAAGCCTCCTGATGAATTTTCTCCCTAGGGGGTCAGAGCCTCACCAGGTTGTTCAGGAACTACTTGCTGGGGATAACTTTCACTTTGGAAATCCCTTCCTGAAATGGCAAGATCTCCCTTCTTGATATCTTCAGAGTATTTAATAAGTTTTTGTTATCGATTTCTGAAAGCACAGTCTACCATATGCATTCATCCACATATACATATAAGGCTAATCTAGTGCACCCAGTTGTGCATCTAAATATATGGTACACGAGTTTGTGGCTATTTCTTATGATGAATCACTTGTGGGTTTATGAGAACAATATTATTATTATTCACTGGTATATGTTGACTAGCTTCAGTCTATGAGAATATTTTGGGCACAGATTCTATTTAGAAGATCCTATGAAATATTTATAGAAGCAATACGATCTTACAGCACATCAAAAGGTTTTGTTATTTGTAGATATTTTTTGTTGCGTGTAGAAAATTAAACTTTTGCAACTTATTAGGGATCAGGTTAGTTGAGTTACCCTTCTGCTCCTTTTTTAAGGTTTATATTGTTCTTTTATGCTATTTACTATCATCTCTATGTATTCCATGAGATTAGTACTTTGGTAGTTAGTTTGTGGGTAATCATTGTTAGTGGTCGGTAATAACTTCCTGAAAAAAAGTAATAACTGTTGTAAATACCTACTTCTGAAAAAAAGTAATAATTGTTGCCATCAGCTGCTTCTTGTGAGGATTAAAAGTTGAAATTGAGACTTCTGTACATGTTCATGTCCAATGCACTTGTGAACGCCATACACCTAGCAAAATAGCAAGAGGCACCCATCCATACTCTCCACAACAAATTACTACCTACCCCAGGCAGATCCATGCAACCTAGAGCAGTCTTCCGTTCTTGAATCCATGAATGCAGAATAACTAACTGAAACAGAAAAGTCCCTCTACAGCTGACTAGAATCAAATATCCAGCCTCAAGAATAGCAAAACCGGCATGCTTAATGACACATCAATCAAGCAGCTTACCAAGGGAAGAGAAGGGAAGGAGCAAGGGACTGTGCTACTGGTTTCCTGAGATACATTCATTTGATCACAAATTGATGAATTCTCAAATTTTTATGATTCTGGTTCAAGAAGAGGAAGCTAAAGCTTCTAATGATACTTAAATGATCTCTGAAATTGCAGTAAGCTGTCCACAAGGGCCAATCCATCCTGGGTAGCTGGCCCCTCAGAAAGACAATATATTCTTAAACCATCATGAACACACAAGAGGCAAATAATACAGCCATTACTGCAATCCTTAAGGATAATGATTATTTTATGTGGGGAAGTGATTATTACATTGAAGTTCAAGTTATTTAGTTAGCAATCATTGTTAGTTGAATGGCTGGTTAGTGATAGCTGTTGTGACTTGCCACTAAACCCTTATGAGTAATGTGAATAACGGTGAGGAAGGGTTGGGTGTGTGATGGTAAGATTTGTGTTTTAATGGTTTGAATCTGTATGCCCTCAAGACCAAGTAAGGCTATATACCCTTAAACCAATAGAAATATTCAAGATGCAACCTTTACTGGCTTCCCCTAATCCATCTATTACTACAATTGTTGAGGAGTATTGTTTTTCATGTGAGGCGTTATTGTTGCTTGAGACTAGTAGTTATTAAGTAATCATTGTTAGTTGAATGAGTAGTAATGGTAACTATTGTACTCCGTAATTACCTATTTAGGAAAGATTGAGCATGTGCTAATAAGATTCATGTCGAGATAGTTAGAGGCTCCGTTTTCATCTCCTCTGTACTGATGTGTCTGTAATTATCTACCTACCTTCATGAATAATTTAGGTAAGGGTAAATGAGGAAAGATTGGGCATATGATGATAAGATTCAGGTTGAGATAGCTTGAGTCTTAGTTTTTGTCTCCTCTATACTGATGTGTCTGTCTTGCTTGTGATTCTGTATAATACTGTTGTTATGGCTTTGTCATGGTCCATTCTCCGCAACCCCCCCAAAATAAAAAGGACAAAATCTGTAGTTAGTTGGCCTTTTTTGTAAATATTCCTGTTTCCTGAGTCTTAATCGGGTTTGAATTTTATACCTGCAGGGGCTCCTCACTTTGTTCAGGGGATCTTCATCCTGATATGATTGTTGCTAGGGAAAAGCAGCAGAAGTCTGATAAGAAAGCATACTTTGCAGGGTTGCATAATTATCACCATGAGTAAGTTATGCATTGTCATTCCATTGCACATTCGTTTTTTGCCACATTATAATACTTATTGCATTATTTTAATTCTTGTTGCAGTATGATAGGATATTTAAAAAAGTTGAAAGAGAAGTGGGAACACAGCCAAGATCCAGAAAAGGAAATTGTGCCGAAGAAATGGAGGTGTGTACTTATATACTTCTCATGTATGGCAATTTGCCCACCCTACACATGTGCACATATACAAGAATGTTAGACAGGTTTTTCCATTTTGATTATCAGGAGGATGTCTTATTCAACTCTTGGCTGCCAATACTTGCATATTAGTGGTCCTCCATTGTACCTGCATGGAAGATAGCAACTGGAATATACCCTATGCCATTCATATTATGAGTTATTATTTTGAAAATGCGTGAATTTTATCATTGATTTGAGATACCATGTCATTTAAGGGCTGAGATGGTTGATTCCTGCTGTTTCGTTGCTCAGATGTGTTTAATGAGATAGTACTTTCCCCGTTAGTGCCTTTGGAACACCCACAAGTTGAGAACTGAACTGAGTCGAACCCTGCCCTCTTCTGAATTTGGCTTGTAATTTGAGTTCTCCCCCCACCAAACAAAAAAAAGGTGGATTTCTATATCATGTTTATATCACACCAAAATTGGCATGGATTTCACTACCATGGATTCATTTGGTGTTTAAAAGACATTTTTATCCTGTCAATTATCTTTAGTAGCAAAAAAAAAAAAAAGCCTGATCTTCCAAATGCTTTTCAATTTTTCTTGGTGAACTTGTCTCCACCTTTGCGGCTGACTCCGTAATTTTCGACCCTGAAATAACATATTAATAATTGCGGAGGGGGTTATTTGCACAAATTTGAATTTATAAATGGTTTTATTGTCATGTTTTATGGTTGGTGGGTTACCTACAAATTACTCCAAATTTTGAGGGTTCTTTGCGATAAAATTGTATATTTGTTCCAAACACAGGTTTTTTGGGGTAATGTTTATAAATGTAAAAGAATTTCTGATATAAGTACATAATATATGCTAAGTTTTGCTGGGAATCAATCGGATTTGTTTTTGATAGGTCCTTCTCCATCTGAATCGGAAGCTTAGTTGATAATAATTGATGCCATAATTTTATGCTATTATGCAGGTCAAAGAATGTGGAGAAAAGAATGCCCTTAAATGTGTATGAGTCCAGGGTTTACAATCATGATGAGAATGTTTCAGCTTCATCTGAGTCAGGTTCTTGGGCTGCTGAGGAGAAAACATTTAGTAGTGACAACCAAATTTCCTTGGTGAGAAAAGGTGATAAGCTTCAGAAAAGGTAATTAATCAATCCTTAACTACTATCAACAATTGTTTCAGCATATATGGTCTCTAGTTAATTTCATCTCTCTTCTGGGGAACATAAAAGTTAACTGAAACCAGTATTTCTCTTGGTGATATTCACTTGGGCTTTGTTTGGATGTCTTTTTCGTAACTAGTCCTGTCTTTTTTTCTTCCGGTAACATATTAATTTCTTGCTTGCGGGCATGATGTTAATGATATCGTGTGTGTTTGGCAAGCACCAAAACCATGGTTTGCGCAACCCGAGATAAAACTCCTCTTATACATTTACCTCGTAAGTCGTAAAAGCTATTAAAAAAAGCTAATCCAAACACACACATCCTCTTGCCACAACTTCTGTCATAGCTCATGATTAATGGCCATTGCGGAAGATGTTGGTATGTTTTATTTATTTATTTTTTTTGGGGGGTGGGTTGTGGCTGATATTTCTGCTTATTCAGTCATGTTGCCTTGACTTTTATATTCTTCTTTAGGTTGTTTTTGGGATTATGTAATTGAATGTCCTTGATGAATAGTTGTACCGAATCATAATAGAAAATAAGTAATTTAACTATATCTTGAAAGCAAATTTCTTAGATTATCATATGTGGAAAACAAGGAATAGTCGTGTGCAGTTTTGCATGATAGGTTTCACTGTTGAAATATTGGTTTGCAGGGTGCCCGACAAAGGCTCTGTTAAAGGTAAACCTAGGAATCTGAATGTTTCTTCAGATGATATGCTTAATGAGAGGGCAAGACCTATGAAGGGAGACAAACAACTCAAGCGTAACACTTATTCTACTGAAAGCAACAAATATATGTCATGTATCAAGGTTAGGCACCCCCCCAACTTTTTTCTCCACTTCCCAAATTTTATTTTAATAATTTTTAGTTTTTTATGTTTTTAAAATTATAGAACTGGCTGGGACGAACATCTTAATAGTTCAGTCAATTATTTTGTTAATTTCAGTGATTAGAACGACAGATATTGGTCTTTCAGTTATGCTACTTGTCGTTGTCCGAACTCTTATATGATGATTGAAACTCACTTATTTAAGGGTTTTCAAGTCTGTCTCTTTGTTGTCAGATTGCAGTGTTCACAAATTACTTCCATGTTTTTTATTCAAAGCTTCTACTGTGCTTCTCTGCTACCCCCTCGGGGCCCATAAAAATTGCCGCCTCTTTTGCTAGAAATGATTGAATTAAATGTGCTGTTGAGGGACACTAGGTTAGTTTTACATAGGGATTGGCAGGTTATTCTACTGCATAGCTCTAGAGAATTTTTGACTTCGGCAGATCACTTAGTTAAGATGTCATATGCCTTGAATGAGTCCTTTTGTATTCTTGATCAATCTTCACCTGATGTTCCAAGGGTGGATCTTGATGAAGGAGTTTGAACTGTTGTTTTTGCTTTCTGATTGAATAGCAATTATATGCAGTTTTTACTCAAAAAAAAAAAAACAAAAATAGTGCTGTTGACATGTCTATGAATTGTTTCCCTCTTTTTTTTTTTCTTTCAGGATGATCTGGTCTTTTTGTCTCCAGGTTGGGGTGTTCTATTAAATATCTGTTGAATTTTCTGAAATCTTTTTCTGTACATGTCAGATTAGCAAGAAGCAGCATGAACTTGTCAAAAGTATGAAACAGACTGGTAAAAGCATCCAGTCTAGATCTCTTAATCGTGTTTTGGGTAATCTTGACAACATTCATGTGCAATCATATGAAGTATTCATCAAGGAAGAACAGAAGAAGTTGCATGAGCATTGGTTAGTTTGTTGTCTAAAGCATTTCTTTTGCTGCTACCTTGTACGATTCAACACTCAAGATTACAGTTTTAAAATATTTGTTGCTCCTGCTAATTCAAAATTATTAATTGTGTAGGCTGCAGTTAGTGAAAGAAGACCTCCCTGTGGCGTATGCGAACTGGACAGAAAGGAATAAACAAAGAAATGATGTGATAATTTCTTTGGTGGTGGAGATCAAGGATAAACCGATGAAGCTTCTGTTAGAGGTTTGTAATTATGCTTTATTTTTTGAACATACTTTATAATTTCCTAGGATAGAGTTTGTAGGTCTTGTATCAGTTTTTGAAATATCGGGGAGATTATTATTTAATCTGTTAGTACTTTTACAATTCTATTTGGCCCTTTAGGATGAGGATGGTGTGAGTTCGGGGAGCAAGCTTCAGGATCAGGAGGACGATGGAAGTCATGATGATCAGTCCATCTCGAAAGACAGTGAAGAATCTATTTCTAGATCCCCAAAAGACAGTGAAGAATCTACTTCTAGATCCCCAGAGAATCAGTGCCCAACACATAACTCATACCAAGGCAGTGATGGTGAGCTCAACTCCACACCGTCAGATTCAGAGAAGAATCTTGTTTTATCAAAACTGGGCCATAATTTGCAGAAAGAAAGTGAGTATTCAAGGGATATGAATGCTCAAGACGATCCTATTGGTGAAACTCCTTTCTCTTCTGTTGGTGGTGATGTCTGGCAAGCACCTGAAATGCCACATTCTTACTATGATTCTGCACCACCCCATGAATATACAGCCAGTGATTCTACACCACCACAGGAATATACAGCCAGTGATTCTGCACCACCTCATGAATATACAGCCAGTGGAATATCACTTGCAAACACACACGTAAACGAAGAGCAGCAAACCCATCTGATTGATCTAGAATCTGACTTGCGTCAGGAGGAAGAGACCAGCAAAAAATTGCACAGGCAGTCAGGTGATGGATCCTTCAGTTATCCAAACCAAGATCGCAGTGATTTGCTCCAATCTCTATTCAAGGGAGAGGGAGTGTTATCTTATCATCAAGAACAGAAAGGAGCTGGGTTAGATTTCCTGAGTTCTAGCAATGTCATGATAGGGGATGGTCAATTTTCTGGTCACTTCAAGGAGCCCCCCCTGCCAACGTCATTTACATTGGACCAGGTGCATCGGAGACCTAGTGAGGTTTACATGCCAGAAAACATCCCAGGCAACATTTATTCTGATGGAGGTAGCAGATACATGATTCCCAGGCAGGATCCATTATCTGCAGTAAATATGAGTGATTGGGCTAGTAATGCTCCCCGCTTGTCTGCACCTCAATCTCACTTGAATACAGGAGAATTCATTGGTCAGCATTGGTTTCCTGCTGACCATCAAGTTCGTGGTGCCTGGAGTGGATCTGATGCCGGCAGTCTGTCAAGTCAGAGTCTTGGCACTGGAAGCAATTCTGATCAGAGCTTATTCAGTGTTCTCTCTCAGTGTAACCAGTTACGAGCAGCAAATCCCTACGATCCAGTTAGACACACTGACCAATTCATTACTACCAGATCCTTCGGAGCAGTGGATGCAAGCACACCCAGGCTCAATGCAGCTGTACCTCAAACTTCTCATCCACTAGATTACTTAAGTGGACGTGAGGCTCATGGTTCATTGATGCCTGATGAGTCGGCATGGATGAACTTGCCACATCAGAATCCTGCTTTACTTGATCAAATGGGAAAGCCATATTTGAGGTCATGGAATCGGTGATGAATATTTTACCCTTTGCAAGGCAAAAAGAAGAAATGAGGGATGCACAATCTGTGTATTTTTGATATTTTTGTGACTTAAGCAAGATTCACAGAAGCAGTGGATACACAACCTTGTGAATGTGATTAGTAGGTCTCTGTACATACCTATACCAAGGTCAACTCAAACACCTTGTATATACCTAGATGTTAGATGGGCAGGGCAGGGCAGGCAGCCGAGAGAGGTTAAGAGGGAGTTCTAGAATCTCATGTTAGGCAAGTTACAGTTTACATTCTTATTTTCGATTTTTTCCCTTGTTTCTCGAGAGACATTCTTTAATAATTCTGGAAGGTATGAAATTATGTGGCAAGTGCCGGTTTTTGTTTCTTATTGGAAAAGACTTGTCTGGGTTACTTCTCGATTGAATTTGGGTCATGATGCTTGAAGTATACAATCTTTCTCGTGCGATCAGCTAAATAAAGTTTCCTAGTGGAACAGGTCTTTGACTCTTTGACTGTTTATTCACGATGATTCCTAGTTTTATCCCTGGTTTGTTTGGCCTTTTGTTTAATCAAGATGGTTTTCAGGTTACCTGGATGATTTTCTGACAAGATATGACTCTGCTAATGCCCTTGAATCTTGCAGTAAAAACTGGATCTGGTTTAGTTCGTCGGTAAAAATGGTATGTAATTCGGTATTCCACATGCAATGGCCGATTCCCAGCACACATTGGTTTTTTTTTTTGGGGTGGGGTTGTGGGTGGGGGGGGGGGGGGGGTTGTGTTTTTGTTTGGCATATAAAATTGGAGGGGAGAGGCTCAAAATCCCTTCCATCCAATGTTTTAAAAGCCGGACTGGACGTTAAGCTGGAAAGGTCAGCGGGTCAAGGTTCAACTGGTTGGAACAGTTGAGCCGGACCGGTAACGTAATAATTAAATTTAAAAATTATATATATATATTATAATAATTAGTCTTTAGTCTAATTTCATATGAAGTTAGTAAAGTCAAAAAATACCATTTAAGGAAGAACATTTAAATCAACCATTAATCTAACAAAAAGCACAAATAATAATGATTTCATGTCTTGTTAAATATTGGTATTTGGTGGCTCTTAATTGATCAAAGCATAAGTTTCTTGAAAAACATTTGGACTAATAATGTCATCATCTTCTTAAGTAAATATAAGGCTTACACAGATATTTTTCCGGCCAATAAAATCCTATATATACAGCTAAATAAAACTGGCAAAACATACACTAATAAAATATTAAAACCTGACAAAAAAAATTAAAATCAAAATAAAAAGATGAAAAGACTTCTACTATTCTACATGTTTTATATCAAGTTCCTTATATCCATGGCATCAAGTTTTCTTATCATATATGACTGTGTCCTATTAAAGAACTTGATAAAATGGATACAAGGAATTTGATATAAGTATTTTTTTATATAATAATATATTATAATTTTGGATAACAAATAAATAAAATTAGATATAGAAGAAATTAATTCAGATTAATTGAAATACATAAGATCTTTAATACTTATACTTTAGTTGGCAAAAAAGAAAATACTTATCGTTTAATTTGTTTGACGAAAATAGAAAAACTATTTATTAAGAACTTCAAAAATAATAAAGGGATTTTTTATTAAAACTAAATATTTTTTAAAGAATTATTAGCTAGCTTGCATGTTGTAGAGTGTAGACTATCGAAGTGTGCAGACCTTTCTCTTCAGTCACGACTCACGATGACAAGTCTCAGACTCACAAGTCACAATGACTTCCTTTTTCTCTCTCCAGCAGGTGCCTTAGTCTTTACATTTTTCTCATTGTTTTCTACTGTGAAGGACGGCCATGGGGACTAGAGAAGGGTGAGAACAAATGAAAAATCGCCTTTTTTTTGTTTCATCTCAACAATAGAATCAGCTTTGCATTTCAGATAAGAGTTTCATCCCCTCTTCTCCAATGTTCTTATATCGTGTTTTAATCTTCGGCATCTCCTTCCCCCTCTCCTTCTCTTCTTTCAGAAATTTTTCTACATTTTATGTCAGACTCGTCCGGTTCTTAAATAATTGTTTCGGGTAGCGGCTGAATTCCGGCTAACGGCTTAAACGCCGGTTTCAAGCGGCCAAATCCAGCCTAACTCTTTAGACGGCCTAACTATTTGAGCCAAGCCGTTTCTATCTCCGGCCGACGGTCCGATCGGTTCAACCGTCCGGCCCGGCCCGGCTTAACAAACGTTGCTTCCATCCCCTTATTTTTGTTCCTTCCAAATTTAGAAGTTTTAGAAGTGATGAAAAATGAACCCTTCCCTTTGCATCCTTTTCCTTTGAACCAAACCAAGGTACTGAAAACCGGACCGGACATTGAACCGGTCGAGACACTGGGTCAAGGGTCAGTGGTTCAGACCGGGGTCAACCCAGGGGTCAGACTGAGAGTCAAACCGGGGTTAATTAAAAAAAATTATATACTTTAAATGTTTATGTATATCATTTAAAAAACTACATAAGAGTTTTTTTTTCCAACCAATAATCAAATATAACCTCATGAACCTAATACCCACAAAAGTATCATTAAGTATATAAGGATTTTACTCCAACCAGTGCAAAACAGCAAAAATATTCCACAATACTTTTAAAACTCCTTGCAAATCAAAAAATTTCAAAGAAATAATTTAAAAAAAAAAAGACAAAATGATGTCATTTGGGATATAAAAAAATTTAAAAAAAAATTAAAAAAGGGGCAAATCGGTTCACCATGGGTCACCCTGGGTGGGACCGGTTCAGACCGGGTCAGTTAGACCCCGGTTTTTTTACCTCAACCGGACCGGTCCGGCAACCGGTTCATCGGTTTCCGGTCTGAACCGGCCGGTCCGGTTTTTAATACATTGAACCAAACAAACCCTAAGTCTTGTTTGGGAAGGACCAAAAATTACCCTAGTCCTTAATATACTCTTTTTATCCTAAATACTCCTTTCGATCCTAAATATAAGATAAAGTTGACTTTTTTGGAGAGATTAACTAATTAGTTTGACTAATAAAATAATATATAATCTAATAATACACTACATATTATATGATTAAGTAACTTATTTAGTTTGCTTAATCTCTCCAAAAAAATCAACTCTGTCTTATATTTAGGATCGGAGGAAGTGTAAAATAAAGTTGCTTTTTTTTTTTGGAAAGGTTAAGGAAGTTAAGTAAATTACTAAAGTATTTATGTGTCATTTTTTTTTCAAATTATTTTGTCTAACTTATAAATTAATATATAATTGAAGGGTACACGACATATAAGTAATTTATTTAGTTTCTTTAATCTCTCCAAAAAAAAGTTAACTATGTTTTATATTTAGGATATGGGGTAGTAAGACATAGTGGGGTAAATTGATTTTGGTTTTAAATATAAGATGTTTTCATGTTTGTCAATATTTTCTTAATCTAACCATATTGATACTAACTTAACAATAATCAAAGAGAAGAGAGAATAGGGAAATTAAGGGAGACGAGTATGGTGTTTTAAAAAATATATATCATATGAACTAATTCAATTAATTTTTTTAATCTAATCAAATTAAGTAAATATATCTTATATTAAATATTAGATAAATATTTCTTTTAAAACTTTTTTCTGTAAATCAAAATAAAGCTCTTGACGTACCCCAAAAAACTCCGCACATATTCTTATCTTGAATGTTGTAAAATTACTTCTAGAAAGTTAAAATAAATGGCACTAAGCTTGAATGCAATGTATGGGCTAGACCGTGGGAATCCAGAAGCTGCCAAATAATTGTTTTCACCGCCACTCCGAAACTGGAATGATGATGTCCATTGTACGCTGTCGGTGCATTGTCGGCATTTCTTCAGCCACACATCGCCATCTCATAAACTACCTAATATATCTAATAATCATAATAATAAGTAATAAATACAGGATAGACTTGAATTTCTTTAAAGATATTAAAAGAATTAAATAAATTATTTAATTATATTATATATTATATATTCTCAGTTATATATATACATTAATTTTAGATAAAATAGTTTTTAAAAAATAATAAATACAAATATTTTAAAATTTCCCCGTTTCTTATAATTATATCTCCAAGAATTTATTTGGGAAAATTTCTCTAAAATACATTGGAAATAGAAAAATCTCTATTCAGTACATTGAAATTGAAAAATCCGGATCAGTCCAGTGCCAGTACGGATGAACAGTATAGGCGGCGCCAAAAAACGATTTTGCCCTTCAGCCCTCATTCTTGCCACTTCAGAAATAATAACACACGGTTCTTAATTAACAACTCCGGATTCTTGATTAACAACTCCCCTTTCTTATTTTACAACTTTCTAATTTAAGTTTCAAGGCCAATAACAATAACTCTTTTTTTATTAACAACATGCGCTCTTAATTAACAACTCCATATTCTTGATTAACAACTCCAGTTTCATCTTTTTACTTTCACAATAACAACATCGGTCTTGTTATTAATAACACCAAATTGTACATTAACAACTTCCATTTCTTGTTTCACAACTTCGAAATTTAAGTTTTAGGGCCAATAACAACACCTCTTTCTTTATTAACAACACCGTATTTTACATTAACAACACTATATTTTTTAAATGTAAATATTTGGAAGAATAAAGAGGAGTTGTTAATCAAGAATTCGGAGTTGTTAATAACAAGACCGGTACTGTTATTATGAAAAAAAAAAAGATAAACCTGGGTTGTTAATCAAGAATACAGAGTTGTTAATCAAGAATCCGGAATTGTTAATTAAGAACCGCGGTTGTTATTTTTGAAGTGGCGAGAATGAGGGCTGAAGGGCAAAATCATCTTTTGACGCCGCCCGCACTGTTCATCTGTACTGACACTGGACTGATCCAGATTTTTCAATTTCAATGATTGAATAGGAATTTCTCTATTTCCAATGTATTTTAGAAGATTTTTCCCAATTTATTTCTTCCGAAGCCAGAGAAAAAAACCGAAGAAACCCGCTGAAGGCTCAAGAACAAAAAAATAACCAACGTTGAGGCGCATGAGTTTCACATAAACTTGTATTGTTCAGCTTTTGGGTGCGGCTCTTGTAGCTGTCCTTTGAAGTGCCTCTACCTTGTCTGCTAAGCATGAATTGATTCTGTGATAGTTGATAAAGAAACCCTACTGTTTCGTCCAGCTTCTTGTTACCATATCATAAACGATTCCTCTGGGTCCTCACTGATTCTAATTTCGAGGACCCTCCTGGGTGAGGGAGGGAGTTTCAGAGACAAGGACACGACTTAAGAGAGGAGGTTGCGAGTGAAAATGGCTCATCCACATTCCAACGGAGCCGATCATAAAAGGAAAGAAGTCATCCGTTTAGAGCGCGAATCGGTCATTCCAATACTGAAACCTAGGCTTATCATGACGTTGGCCAACCTTATTGGTATGTTGAAACCTTGTTCTCTAGCGCCCACTTACTCCAGCTTCGCATATGAAATTGTTCGAATGTTGTTGCGGTTTTTCTCTTTGTCAAAGGCGGGCTTTTGGTTCTGTTTGCACGTTATACTGTTGTCTTTTTGTAGTCCATGGATTCAAGGTGTATCAAATGTCGCGTTTAGATTTGTTGCGGGGAAATACTAGTGAATAATAATTTTTGGTTCAGGGGAAAACAATTTTTTTTTTAGTGTAACTGAATTGCACTTTCCTAAATGAACATCTTGGGTGAAATTTGCTTGTCTGCTGCCTTTCAGTCAATCTTTTGGGAAATAGTATTGACTTCACATGAAAAGCAACATTCGGACAAGTTCCCATCATAATCTCCTTCCCTAGTCGAACTTAAATATATAGTAGTATTATGAGTTCAAACTTAGCGTTTTAGTTTGGCTGAAAAATAATATAAGAATGGCTTCTCCCCTTTCTCCAAACTTGGTATCCTCTTCCTGGCTTTGAGTCTTTTGAGTTTTTTGCAGAACATAGTTCGGACCGAGCTGAGTTTGTAAAGCTCTGCAAGAGAGTAGAGTATACAATCCGAGCTTGGTACCTTCTACAATTTGAGGATTTGATGGTATTCTTCTTTCCTTGACCTTTTGGAGATATAGCTGTTGATACATTGCGGATCCTGATTTTTTTTTTTTTTTTTTTGCCTCAGCAACTCTACTCCCTCTTTGACCCTGTGCATGGGGCTCAGAAGCTGGAACAACAGAAGTTAGCCCCCGAAGAAATTGATGTACTTGAACAGAATTTTTTGACATACCTATTTCAGGTATTAAGGTTACTTGACGGATTTAATGTATAATGTTTACAAAATCTTCGTGGTTATCTCATTAATATAATTTAGACTTGATGACCTCTCACAATGACACAATTAGTAGTACTTTAATCAGTGTGTCGCTAGTCTTTGCAAATAACTTCTGCACAATGGTCTCCGTCAACATGTTTGAATCCTCAAATGCTGTGTGATGTGATGACAGTTAGTTGCAGGATGATCCTCATTCCCCCTGAATGGCCATTAGGCTAATTGAGATTTTAATCTATGAGATTCTGTTGTGTAACAAAGACTTGGGAATTAATTTTGCTGTTTGTTATGGAGAAAACATTGCTGGGTCAGGGTGAGTCTAGGTGTTAAATGATGGCTTAAAATTAATTGCTATGTGTCTGTTATGGAGAAAACATTGCAGGGTCAGGGTTAGTCTAGGTGTTAAATGATGGCGTAGACTTAATTGCTATGTTATGGAGAAAACATTGCAGGGTCAGGGTGAGTCTAGGTGTTAAATGATGGCTTAAAATTAATTGCTATGTGTCTGTTTTTTGTAAACAACTTGTTCCAAAACCGGACAAGGCATTTAGAAAATTACATTTTGATGACAAAAAATATGGGAGCTGAGTGAGCCAAAGTAGTATGACGTGTATCTTAAATATCCATCCTTTATAGTTTATTGGATTCTTTATGCAGGTAATGGAAAAGAGCAACTTCAAGATAGCAACTGATGATGAGGTTGATATTGCACTTTCAGGGCAGTATCTTCTAAATCTTCCCATTACTGTTGATGAATCTAAGGTTTGTGCTAATTCCTGCGCTTTGTAATACTGCATTTAAAATTTCTTTATGCACAGCGCGCGCGCGCATATATATATGAGGATGCTATTTGGATCTCTTAGCATGGGTTAGTTGGGATAGTTGATTATACATCTAACATTTGATGATCTTCGTGCATATGCTGTATTTAGCTTGACAAGAGGCTTTTGAAGAAATATTTTGAAAATCATCACCATGAAAGCCTTCCAGATTTCTCGGATAAGGTAAGGTCTTAAATTTGATAAAAGGGGCAATGTTCATCATGAAATCATCTGTTTGACATTTTCAGTTCTTTTAATTTGTGGTTTTATGTTCACTTTTATTCTAGTCCGCTCTACGTTTCAACTTCTCCATGTTTGTCAATTTAGTATCAAGGACATGATATTTGGTCGCAGGCTGTGAAATGTGGTTAATTTTTCTTAACTTTAGTCCTCTAGATGACACTCATCACCAAGCTAGAAACTAGCAAAACATTTGATAGAAAATTTTATGTTGTTGATTTAGATCTGTTCAAGTCATTCGAAAATTTGAAGGTCTTTGAACCTTTTGACATTATATATTGTCATGTGATGGGTCTCATAGAGGATTCAAATTACTGGCTTTGTTGTTTAAAGTTTAATTATAGATGTCATGATCTCCGAACTTCCTATAGTAAAGAATTATGTGTTTGGAAACAACAATGAAGTAATATATGCCTTTGTACTATTGGTTCAATGCTGTATTTCAGTCAATTTCTGGTTGCAAAAAAGAAAGTTGACTTGTCTTTATCACTCTCACTTGAGAGCTAATGCATGACTATTATTCTGTTCCTTGTTATGGGCTTGTTTTGCAATCTAATACATCCTATTTTTGTAGTACGTTATTTTTCGCCGTGGCATTGGAATTGATCGAACAGCCGATTACTTTTTTATGGAGAAAGTAGACATGATCATTGGACGTTTTTGGGCATATCTATTAAGGCTGACTAGGTGAGCAAACTTTTGGACTGTTGACTGAATATGTTGATTCTATTGAGGAATCTATTGTAAGATGTTATTAGATTTCTGATTATTTGAATTTTTTTCTCTTCCAAATCCTGCAAAAGTCTTTGAATCCATTATATGCTGCATGGAACTGAAACCTTTTCTTGTTTGCATGCCTTGTAATAGTTAATGTAATCAGCTCTACCTGTGCACTGAAAGGATTTGTCTTTGGATGTGTATAATTGATAATTGCTAGCATATGTGAATACTTTGAAGTGAACATAGCATGCTAGGCTTACTTTCGACACATGATATAAATTGTGGTTCTTGCAGGCTGGAAAAGCTATTCTCTCAAAGGTCAAAAAGACATCATAAGAAAGATGCGAAGAAGGATGATGATATTACCTCTGAAGCAGAGCAAGATGACTTCTTTGTCGAACGGATACGCTTAGAAAATATGGAACTAAGGTTTTTATGCATCTTGTGTGGGCTGTTGCTGTTTTAGTTATTACGTGTTTTCTTCATATCTTTTTGGGCTAGGGTTCTTCTCTGTGCCTTGACTTAATAACTTTTATGTTGATCTATAATATCTTCTTGACTTAGATGGTGGCCATTGAGCAATTTAAATCAAGCTTCCTGCTGGTTTTTTTTTCTTTAGGACTTGTGTGAATTCTTAATTTTGGCATTTTCCATTTAGCTAATGATTTAACTTTATATCACATAAAATTTTCAGTATTACTTGTTAATTACTTTGAAATCATGTTCATCAATCACTTCATATTGTTCCAACCATGGGAAAGAGTTCACATTGAACATGTAAAGGCTAGTGCTTAGAGAACTTGATTGTGTTGAGAAATCTCAAATTTCTATTAGATGCAAATAAGTTGGAGTCTAGATTTACTTGAAGATCTAGAAAATATGATCAAAAGCTTCAAATTAAATTGCATGCACAGTCAGTCTATTTCTCTGTGCAGCACATAATGTTCTATTCTGATTAAAACCACCAAGCTCATGCATCTAAATTGTGTAATTTGATGATCTGGGCTTTGAAATTCATGAGCTTGTTTGCTGCCTCTTCCAGTTTTCGCAATTTGCTGAGCAAGACCACCA
Source organism: Inga oerstediana (assembly GCA_963210345.1). Classification (NCBI taxonomy): domain Eukaryota; kingdom Viridiplantae; phylum Streptophyta; class Magnoliopsida; order Fabales; family Fabaceae; genus Inga; species Inga oerstediana. The sequence continues at coordinate 6,817,396 of OY723401.1, forward strand.
TACAGGAACCTACCTTTGATAGGATAATCGTTGTCTACAGGTGATCCTTCCTCAAACCCTTAAATGCTACCGTGTTATTTTGTTAATGAAACTATGGTCCTGTCATATGCGGATATAAGAATTGTTTTGAACTGTCTTCTTCCTGATTTAGTGCATATTCCTTTTCCATTTCATAGCTCAACTCACAGTTCCTCCAATATTGTAATTTGGTGATGTGTAAAAAGGGATTGTAAATACATTCAGGGGTTTGGTTCATGCTGAGCAATGCTTGGAGTTAATCTGCAATAAGACTCATGTTAATTTATTGAAATATGAGGAAAATGATGATACAGGCGAGCGAGTACCAAATCTAATGCAGAGCGAGGAATATATGTAAAGCACTTCAAAAATATTCCAATGGCTGATATGGAGATAGTGCTCGTGAGTTTCCTCTTGTACTGACGCATTATCCTTCCCTCATCACATCATTGTGGTCAATGAATCTATCAAACACCTTCCCTCATCATGAACTTTTTTACTTGACAGCCAGAAAAGAAAAACCCTGGATTGACTCCAATGGATTGGGTCAAGTTTCTTGGATCTGCTATAGTTGGTCTGGTTAGGCCTTTTTTTCTACTGCTACTACTTAATGCCTAAGCGTTTTTATTTTCTATCCATTTTTCTCTCATGCACTTTTGATTTTCCTCTTCTATTCGCAGGTTGCAGTTATTAGCTCACTTGAAATGCCTAAAGCTGATTTGTGGGTCATGATGGCCGTTCTTGTCTCAGTCGTTACTTATTGTGCTAAGACATACTTCACGTAAGTCTGCTAATGTTCTCCTTTCATTTGAAACATATATTTTGCATGATTTGGTGGGAGAATTTCATGCCTCTTCGGGATTTGCATTTGGATAAAGCTTTTTTTTCTGCTAGTTGACTTACTTCATGGTTGCCTATTGTCAAACTCCTTATTTTCAATGGATCTTTAAATTTCCATAGGTTCCAACAAAACATGGCGGCATACCAAAACTTGATTACACAGTCAATGTATGACAAACAATTGGATAGTGGAAAGGGTACACTTCTCCACTTGTGTGATGATGTCATTCAACAGGAAGTAAGTGCTAACTTTATGTCAATACTAGGTGGCATTATGTAACTTAATTGATGGAAGACCAACAGCTAACTTCTGAGTATCAGGCCATTTTGTGCTTTTGCTGTTTATGTATATGCACTAGTCAAACATTTGAGGCTATTAATCTCAAACTTTGATTTGCAGGTCAAAGAGGTGATTGTTTCATTCTTTATTTTGATGGAGCAGGGCAAAGCTACAAGACAGGTGTAGTTAATAATTATGGATAGTTTTCTATACATCACACCCTTTTTTATTTAGTGATTTTTTTTTTATATTTTTGCAAATATGCATATAACTGGATTGTTCGTCAAGCAAGCGGATGTACTGTTGTCCAACTATGGGCAAGTCAGATCAGTGATGAGTTAATATAAAATATTTACAATATGAAAAAAAACAACAAAGTTTATTTATTTTTCATACACGCACATATGCAACGCTGAAATAGATGTGCCCATGAATGAGATTTTAAGTTTTGAACCCATATCAAACACCAGCCAGAGTTCGATTCACTTTTTTTTTCTGGCTGGTTCAATCTGATCTCTAAAACCCTAATTTATACTAGGAATTTTTTTTTTTTTTTTTCAATATAGTTTGGCAAAAGTGTTCTCTTAGAGGTATTGATACAAGATATCTGGTAATGTGAATCAGGATCTTGATCAATGGTGTGAGGAACTAATAAAAGAAGAATTCGGGGAGGGCTGTAATTTCGACGTGGATGATGCAGTTCATAAGTTAGAGAAGCTGGGAATAGTTACTCGGGTGAGGTTCCTTATTTTTTTCTTCTTTGGTCAAACTGATATTTCCTTTGGTGAAGTATGTAATACTAGATTACTTATAAGGAGATCGCATCTGAGTTTATTGGATTTATGGTCTAAATTGTCATGGCTTATGGGTTTTTGTCTTTTTGATGCATCAATTATGCCCATTATCATGGATATCAGTTCAACTGCAATTATTGTATGTGAACTGAGGAAATTTACGAGTCTCAGGATCCTGGCAAGTTGTGCACACTGCACACCTTGGTTTGGTGATGATGCTGTTGTCCGAAAGATATAACTCGTTGGAGATTCTTTTTTTCTTTATAAAAATTTTAGTGACCCAGAAATTGTATTTCTGAAGATTTTTCACCTGGAATTCAGGATTCTATTGGCCGATTTCAATGCGTTGGGCTGAAACGGGCCAACGAGATCATTGGAACAACCACAGAAGAGCTGGTCCTTAAGGCCAAACAGGGAAGCGCTTCTCCTTGATGGCGTTTTTACAAGGTTCTTGTTTTATTTTATTTATTCCCCCCCCCCCCCCCAAAAAAAAATCTTGTGTGTCTTGCACGAGTATAAATTTTAAATATTGAGATTATGCCCTTCTGACCAGGTTCGAGGCTACCTCGTGTCTCGGGATTGAAGTTGATCGACTGTTCTGTGTAAATTTGTATTAAGTAGTTTATATGTAACTTATGTTCCTTTGTTTTTGTTTGTAATTTCTTGTTTATCGAAAAAAAAACATAACGGCCTCAACGCCATTATCTTTATCTTTTTGTGCAGACGACTTATATTTTTTTAAAAAAAAAACTGTCATCAAAATTTGCAACTCCCAAGAATTATTTGTTGGTCGCAGTGTTCATGAGGCGAAGACTAGATAAATTACACTATGGGAAATACCTACATAATGAATTCTGTAAAACCGTTGTCCTGAATCCTGATTACATTTAGGGCTTGTTTGGTCTGAGGGGAGGGGAGGGAAAGTGGGCGGAGGGGAAAATTTTTTTGGGTTGAATTTAAAAAAATTAAAGAAGTAGGTTTAAAAATTTTTAATTAATTTTTCTTACTCTTTTATCCTATATATTTTCTTTATTAAAATTTTATTACCCCACTTCTTCAATCTTTTAAAATTCAACTCATAACAATTTTCTCTCCCCTTCCTTCCCCTCCAAATCCCTCACACTAAACAGACCCTAAGAAACATATATGCAATTTAAATAATGTGAGATTTCATTAAAGTCAGTGTCTCCATATTCAGAACAGTTACAATTATGCGCGAAATTCTAAGATGAATACAATCATAAAAAGTTGGGTTTATAAAAAAAAAAAAGAAGAAAAGAAATCACCTAGATGAGTATTAATTACCTGAATAAATATTTATTGGGATATAATGTTAGGATATTGAATTCTGTAAAACCGTTGTCCTGAATCCTGATTACATTTAGTGGTTCTTATTAAGTGTGTTTGTCATCACTTATTTTTGGGCAATAAGTCATTATTACGTAAATCGAGACAAAACTCCTCTTACATACTTACCCCGTATACTGTAAATTACGATTTATAAGCACTTATAAGTTAAAAATAAGATATCTCAAACGAGTACTAAATTTGTTTCGTGGAGACTGGATTGCTGGGTGACTAAGCTAGGATCAAGATCACCTGAAGTTAGATCCAAGTGAGATTAGGAGAGAGAAGACATGAAAGCTAGGATCAAGATATCTACTAGGAAAATTTCAAGAGACGAGTTCCCAAATTTAATTCATCTTGTGAACTGTGATTCTTCACTTTACCCAAAAAAACAGAACAAAAGAAAAGACTTCCAAAAGGGCATCTAAAATCAACCACAGAGAAACTTGGACACCACCCATGAAAGTAATGTAACCCAAGAAACGCAGATAAAAGCCGGGTATACTGCTGTTTACACGAGGAGTGAGTCCCTACTTAACAAAGAGAACTATGCGATGATTACACTGCAGACCTGCATGAACACTTAGAAGGACTTTAAAGGACCTTAGAACATCAGCATCCACATTAAATTTTAGTCACAATAGCCTAACGATGGTCAGCAGGAGAACGTGAGTGATAAAATGACTACACAATTTTGTGAGGAACTATACTCGCGCAAGTTTGACATCATATTCATACACACTCCTTTAAGTATGACGTTTCTCACTCACTAATCATCCAACATAAAATGAGAGAAACATGCTCAGATGAATTGAATGAACACTTGGTGGGTTTGATAGAAACAGATACTGAGAGAAAGGTAAAATGCTCGTATTTTCATTCCTGGTTAGAAAGCAATTTCAAATAGTTCGTACACATTATGAGTTAGCAGTGACTATAATCATCAACAAAAAAGTTAATTTGTGGGTTAGGGGTTACGCAATTTGATGAAGGCATGTCTCGCGAAGGAGGTTCCACCTGGTCTTGTTAACAAAGTTTAAGCAAATGCATATACGTGTCTCAAGTTCTTCCATAAGGAGGAGAAAGTTCTGAGAGTCCCTGCGAAGATGTTTGATGACCTCTTGCATGGCATATCTATGTTTACCCATCTCCAAGCCAAGGCGAATGGACCGCTTGTCAGCCTCAACTGCACCGTGTAGCCGAGCAACAAGGCGATCAATTGTATCAAGATCATTGTTCAGGGTATAAGTACCCTTCGAAGCGGCTTCAAGCTGCGCCAATCGAGCAAGTTCCTTCTTTTTCGGGTTCCAATGAGGAGAGATACATGCAGGGCAAACGGAAGTAGCAGCAGCAATGGCTGCAAGTGCATGAGTCGTGACAACAACGGCAGATACAACCACTCCCACGGCGGTGGCAATGAAGCAAAGTGCAGAACCATTGGTAGCACCACGGAGAAAGCGCAACTTGGAGCGAGACTTACGTAGAGAACGATGAAGTCGTCGGTCAAGTTCAGAAAAGGAGTTGCGCATGTTGCTGAAGCTATGTGAATCATGGAAGGGAAAAGGATTGTCATGAGTATCGAATCTGAAGAAGATGTCGAACGCATTGTCACACTGGGATTGAGTGATGTGATTGAAATCGGAGGGGATAACAGAGAGCAGGTCAAGAAGAGGAGTGTAAATCCTACGAGCACAATGGAGACTTCGGTGAAGTAGGAGGCAGAGTTCAGAGGCGGTCTCGCTGTGGTCGAAGTAGGTAGAGACAAGGCGAGTCAGAGAATTGGGCTTGGGAAGTGAGAGAGCTTTTTGGACGGAATCTCGGTCAGGTTGAAGCACCTTTTCCAGAATGTTCCTTTGGGAGTCTACCTCGGTATGCCCATCAACGAGCTCCGGATGGTGAAATACGTCTAACAGTACTATCGATCGAATCTCTTGATAGGAATCGCCCTCTATAGTGCGATTGAATTCGCGAGACACTACATTTGGGGCGGGAGAGGACTGAGTGCTGGTAACGGGAGTGGACTCTGTCGAATACCCTGGCAGTTCAAGATTTCAGTCAGACATTCATACAAACACCTATCGGGCAAAAAGAATAAACCCTCTTTCGCGAAGAAGTTATTCAGAATATTTGTTTAGGAAAGTGAGATTGGGTAATACGAGTATGATCTTGTAATCAAAGTGGATAACCCCAATATGAGAGCCCCAACAAAGGAAGAATTGATTGAGTTACCTTGGCAAGGAACAGGCGGATTACGGGCCGGAACAGAAGCTGAAGACGTCGTCAATGATCCGAAGGAGAGACATTCCAGCATTCTTTGTTTTCCCTGTCTTCCTATTCGGTGCCTCTTGTGAAAGTGTCTCGCAGGTCGATAACATCAAACTTTAACAGGCGATTAACTTCCCTTGATGTTATGTAATGGAGGCTCTTTGAAGCGGTCAGGTCAAAGAGAGAAGGCTCGAGTGAGGCGACTTTCTTTGGTATGGATATGTATAAAATACTAATTATAAGATAAAATTGATATTTTTAGATAAATTAAAAAAATCAATTAAATTATTTTAGAATTTTTTTTTTATTTTTTTTCTTCAAATTAATTAATTTGACTAATAAATTAATATATAATTTAAGAAAATTAAAAAAATAAACACTTTAAGTTAATTTAATTGGTTTCCTTAATTTTTCTAAAAAAATCAACTATATCTTATAATTAGGATCAAAGGAATTATATTTTTTATTCATTCTTTAGTTTCCCTGTATTTTTCTTTAAATATCGGATCGTTAGTTAGAATGTTAGATGGACAAGATATCTCCGCTAATTTTTTTATCTCCGCTTTGTATCATTGTCTCCGTAAAAATTAAATTTTCGTCGCCAATATCCTAATTTCTTTCTTCCGTTTTTTATTTTAAAAAAAAAAGATGGACTACCTTGTGACAAAGAAAACACGTATAACACACACTCATACAAGCGTACGGAAACCGCGGGAAATGAGCAAATGACGATTCCATCCTGTGAGCGACTTTCTTCTGTTAGGCCAAACATTTTGTGAACGAATTATACTCTGATACTCATAGTCATGAGTTGACATCATATTCATATACTACCATCATCAATTAATATCAATATATAATCAATAAAGAAGACTCCCACGGACTTATTACCTAATTACCCTTGATTAAAAAATGTATACAGGGGAGTCATCGGGCACTCGGAAAATGGTAGAGAGCCCATATTTTCATTCACGGTTAGCACATGTGTTCAGATGGGCTGGGGCGTCGTGAACATTATGCGTCGGAAGGCGCGGCAAGTCTATAATCTTCAACAAAAATTTGATTGGTAGGTTAGGAACTAGGCGTTTTGATGAAGGCAAATCTGGTGGAAGAGAGTTGATCTGGCCCTGTTAACAAAGTTTAAGCTAATGTATACATTTGTCTCAAGTTCCTCCATAAGCATGCGAAAGCTCTCATACCTCTTGCGCAGCAACTTTACGATCTCTTGGATGGCATATCTATTTTTACCCATCTCCAGACCAAGACGAACAGAATGCTTGTCTGCTTTAACCGCTTCGTGCAGCTGAACAACAAGGCGATCAATTGAATCAAGATGTTGTTTCAGAGCAAAAGTAACCCTCGAAGCTGCTTCAAGCTGCGCCAATCGAGCAAGTTCCTTCTTTTTAGGGTTCTTAAAATGGCACAGTACAGGGCAAACGGGAGCAGCAGCAATGGCGACAAGTGCATGGGTCGTGACGACAACGGCAGTTGCAACCACTCCGACGGCGGTGGCAATGAAGCAAAGAGCAGAACCAGTAGTGACCCAACCGAGAAGGCGTAATTTGGAGCGAGACTGTTGAAGATATGGACGAAGTTGTTGGTCAAGTTCATAAAAGGAGCTGCTCATGTTGCTAAAGTTAAGGGTGTTAAGGAAATATTTTATCATTATTAGAATTATTTTATCATTATTATTAGATCAATTAGCATAATTAGCGGGATTGATTGACCGTTACGATTCCCTCATTTAGGAGCAATTAATATTTAGACTCCTCACTCTTTGTATATATATAGTACCTTCCTGTGAATAGAAAGATATACAATTCTTTTAGTATTCAGTTACTTTCGTAACATGGTATCAGAGCGAGTGTAGGGTTAGGGTTTTTTGAATTTTTTTTTCCGCTTCACTGTTCATTGGCGGCACTGTAGCACTGTTCATCGGCACTGTTTCGATACTGTGCGGCACTATTCATCGGCACTGTTGCGCACTGTTTTGGTACTGTTCGCGTACTGTTTTGGTACTGTTCGGAGAACTGTTTCGGTACTGTTCGGATCACTGTTTGGTACTGTTCGGCGCACTGTTTTGGTACTATTCGGAGCACTGTTTGGTACTGTTCGGCGCACTGTTTTGGTACTGTTCGGAGCACTGTTCACGCGCACTGTTTGGCACTATTTAGGGTGCTGTTTGGGGCTATTTTTCTCACTATTCAGGTACTGTTCCTAGTATCTTATTTAGTGTTCGGTTTTGTGCCCAAATTTGGGAATTTTCTCGTTGGATTGGACATTTTTTGTTCTTCGCTTTTGGATTCTATGGCTGACTCTAAGACTCCTGAAATGTTACCCATGTCGGCTAAGATTACTTTCTCACAATTGAACTGGACTAATTATAGTGATTGGAGCACCACTGTTAAAATCTATATTATGGGTATTGAGAAGGAAGAACATTTAACTGATGAACCCCCTAGTGACAAAGAAACACTGGTTGCTTGGAAAAGGGCTGATGCTAGAATCTTATTTCAAATTAGAAATTCTATTGAACCCCGGATCTTGTCTTCAGTGAGTCATTGTACTACTGTTAAGGAAATAATGAGTTATTTGGAATTTATGTTCTCTGGTAAAGGGAGCCTCACTCGTGTTCACGAAGTTTGTAAAGGTTTTTATCGCTCTCAACAGCAGGGTCGTCCATTGAAGGACTTCTTTTTGGACTATAAGCGATTGTATGAGGAAATGAAAGTCCTCATGTCTCCACAAGCAGATCTTGCCACTCGTATTAAGAATCTAGAACTACAGGCCATCATTGGTTTTCTTGAAGCCCTTGATCCCTCTTATGAGACCATTCGCTCTCAGATTCTGTCTAGTCAAGAACTTCCCTCTCTTGACGATGTGTTCGCCCGTGTTCTTCGCGCTGATAGTATGACTCGTCCGTCTGTGGATCCAAATGCAAGTGCTTTGGCTGGTCGGGGCCCATTTGACCTCAAGAATTATGGATCCAAACAGAGTTCCAGCACTCCACACATGACTTCTAGCAGTATTATCTGTAATTATTGCAAGGAACCTGGCCATATCAAGAAAAATTGTCGCAAATTGCAAAATAAACAGCAGCGTGATCAACAGCGTGGATTTGCTCATGTTGCCCAGAATTCTGATCAACCTGCACCTGGTTCGCCCTCTGCCGCGGCCTTATCCACAGGTACTCTGCCCTCTGGTCTTGCTACCACTTCCTCAAAGTGGGTCATTGATTCTGGTGCTACCGACCACATGACAGGTAACCATCACTTATTTTCATCGTATGCCCCCTATGCTAACCCATCTTCCATCTATGTTGCCAATGGTTCCCCCGTCCGTGTCGTTGGATCCGGCATTGTTAACCCCACTCCCTCCATTACGTTATCCTCTGTCCTTAATATTCCTGATCTCACATTTAATCTTCTGTCTCCCAGTAAACTAACTCGTCATTTGAATTGCTTCATTTCACTGTTCCCTGACCATTGTTTAATCCAGGATCTGTCGACGAAGCGTATTATTGGTAGAGGTTATGAATCTGGTGGGCATTACATTCTGGTTGATCAGGTGCTGCGTTCCGTTGCCTGCTCTGGTGGATCCTCTCCCTTTGAAGTTCATTGTCGTCTTGGTCATGTGTCAATTTCGTCTTTAAAGAGGTTATATCCTCAGTTTTCTTCTGTGTCTGCTTTGGATTGTGAGTCGTGTCAGTTCGCCAAACACCATCGTGTTCATTTGGCCCCTCGAGTCAATAAACGGGCTGCGTCCCCCTTTGAGTTAGTACATTCTGATGTTTGGGGTCCTTATTCAGTTTTATCTCAGACTGGTTATCGTTATTTTGTCACTTTTGTTGATGATTTTTCCCGAACCACTTGGCTTTATTTAATGAAACAACGCTCTGAATTATTTACTCATTTTCAAAACTTTTGTGCTGAAATCCAAACTCAGTTCAATACTCCTGTCAAAATCCTTCGAAGTGATAATGCAAAAGAATATTTTTCCGCCCCTTTTTCTGATTACATGCATAGCCATGGTATTCTTCACCAATCCTCATGTGTTGATACCCCTGCTCAAAATGGGGTTGCCGAAAGAAAAAATCGCCACCTTTTAGAAACAGCCCGCGCTCTTCTGTTTCATTCTAGTGTTCCTCAACCATTTTGGGCTGATGCCATATCTACTGCATGTTTTCTTATCAATCGCATGCCTTCGGCTGTTCTTAGTGGTGACATTCCCTATTCTGTTTTGTTCCCCACCACTAAGCTCTTCCCTGTTGATCCGAAAATCTTTGGTTGCGTTTGTTTTGTTCGGGATGTTCGTCCAAGTGTTAGTAAACTCGATCCCAAGTCTTTAAAGTGTGTCTTCCTTGGTTATTCTCGTGTCCAGAAAGGTTATCGGTGTTACTCTCCTGACCTTTGTCGTTATCTTGTGTCCACTGATGTCACCTTCCATGAGTCCTCCTCTTTCTTCCAATCTTCAGTCTTCTCTGCGTCTCCTTCGGTCATTGATACGGAGGATGACTTCTTGGTTTATCATGTCCCACCAGTTCAGGCTGCTGTTCCGGTTCCTGCTATCATTACTGAGACTGATCCAACCAATTCTGCGCCTCTGTCAGTAGATGCTTCGCTGTCGGATTCTGTTCCTGCGACCCCAGACCCTCCAGCTCCTGCCCCTGATATTGTTGTACCTGGTTCTGCCATTGATCCATCCAATGACCTCCCTATTGCCCTCAGAAAAGGTATCCGCCCCCATTGTCCTCCTAAACGCTATGCTGACTGCATGTATCCTATATCAAACTTTGTGTCTTACCAACACTTGTCTCCTATTTCCTCTTCCCTTGTGGCCACCCTTGAGTCCATCACCACCCCTACCACCCTTCACCAAGCCTTAGCCCATCCTGGTTGGCGTGCTGCGATGGAAGAAGAAATGATGGCCCTTGACAAGGCTGGTACCTGGACTCTTGTTGATCTACCTTCTGGGAAGAAGGCCATTGGGTGTAAGTGGGTGTTTGTGGTTAAGACTAAGGCTGATGGTTCCTTGGACCGGCTAAAAGCTCGGCTTGTTGCTAAAGGGTATGCTCAAACTTATGGCATTGACTACTCTGAAACTTTCTCCCCGGTCGCTAAGCTCACTTCCATCCGTCTTCTTGTCTCTCTAGCTGCCACCTATCATTGGGATTTGCATCAGTTGGATGTTAAGAATGCTTTTTTGAATGGTGACCTTCTCGAGGAAGTTTATATGGAGCAACCTCCTGGTTTTGTTGCTCAGGGGGAGTATGGGAAAGTGTGCTATCTCAGAAAGTCATTGTATGGTCTAAAACAGAGTCCACGTGCCTGGTTTGATAGATTTTGTAACGTGGTTCAGAAGTTCGGATTGAGCCAAAGCAAAAGTGATCATTCTGTGTTCTATCAGAAGACTGATGCAGGTATGATTCTTCTGGTTGTATATGTTGACGACATTGTGATTACAGGGAGTAACACTTCTGGAATTTCTGAGCTTAAAGTCTTTCTCAACCTCCACTTCCAGACGAAAGACTTAGGATCATTGAAGTACTTTCTGGGTATTGAAGTTATGAGAAATAAGAAAGGCATTCTGTTGACTCAGAGAAAGTATGTTCTCGACCTCCTAAAGGAAACTGGGAAGCTTGGAGCTGCACCAAGTAGCCTTCCCATGATTTCAAATCCATACCTGGACTTGAATGATAGTATGTTTGATGAACTTCCTGATGACTTGAAAAAGAAGATTGATCCAGAGAAACTGAAGCCATTTGCATATCCTGAGAGATATAGAAGATTGGTTGGAAAGCTGAATTATCTGACAGTGACTCGTCCGGATATAACCTTCTCGGTTAGTGTACTTAGTCAATTCATGGCATCTCCAACAGTGGCACAGTGGGAAGCCTTAGAACATATCTTGCACTATCTGAAAGGCTCCCCAGGTCGGGGCATTCTCTATTCGGATTTTGGGCACACTAAAGTTGAGTGTTTCTGTGATGCGGATCATGCAGGATCCAAGGCCACGAGACGATCCACTACGGGTTACTGTGTGTTTGTTGGTGGCAACCTGATATCTTGGAGGAGTAAGAAACAAGGGGTTGCATCTAAATCAAGCGCAGAGGCAGAATACAGAGCTATGTCACAATCAGTACAAGAAATTGTATGGATACTTCAGCTCATGAAGGAAATTGGCATTGTCACGACATTACCTGCGAAGCTTTGGTGTGACAATAAAGCAGCGCTTCATATAGCATCAAACTCTGTGTTCCATGAGCGGACGAAGCACATTGAGATCGACTGTCACTTCATTCGGGACAAGATCAAAGAAAATGTTGTATCTACAGGACATGTGCGATCGGACGACCAGCTAGCAGACCTTCTGACAAAAGCGTTGACTGGGATACGGGTTGAGTATCTTTGTAACAAGTTGGGCATGATTAACATATATGCTCCAACTTGAGGGGGAGTGTTAAGGAAATATTTTATCATTATTAGAATTATTTTATCATTATTATTAGATCAATTAGCATAATTAGCGGGATTGATTGACCGTTACGATTCCCTCATTTAGGAGCAATTAATATTTAGACTCCTCACTCTTTGTATATATATAGTACCTTCCTGTGAATAGAAAGATATACAATTCTTTTAGTATTCAGTTACTTTCGTAACAAAGGGAATCGAGGGAAGAAAAAGGGTTCTCTCGAGTATCAAACACGGAGAAGATGTCGAAGGCACGGTCACACTGGGATTGAGTGAGATGATTGAAGTCGAAGGGAAGAACGTCAAGAAGGTCATCAAGAGGAGCGTACATGATACGGGCATAACGGAGACATGGGAGAAGCCGAAGACAGAGTTCAAAGGCGCCTTTGCTGTGGTCGAAGTATGTAGAGATGAGGCGAGTCAGAGAATCGGACTTGAGTTGTCGGAGAGCTTTTTGGATGGAATCTCGGTCAGGTTGAAGCAGCTTCTCCAGGAATCCGGCGGCGCAGTCATCGGCGAGCTGAGGTTGGTCTTGTAGAGGATCGTTTCCATCAGGAGGATTAAATACTTCTAACTCAATTATCGACCGGATCTCCTTGTAGGAATTTCCCAATGTGATGCTATTGAATTCGCGGGACACATTTGGGGCGGTTGACGACTGGGTGCTGGTGACGGGAGTGTGCTCTGTCGAATACCCTGACAGTCCAAGATTCAGCCAGACGTTAATACAAAGGCCTTTTTTCACGAAGAGTAAACAAATCGAAGTGTTTGTTTAGAAGGATCTGATTATGTGTAGATACCCCAAATCTGAGTATGTGAGCTCCGGCGAAGAAAGGAAGAAATTGAGTTTACCTTGGGGAGGAGCAGAGGGATTAGGGCCCGAAGCAGACGCTGAAGACGACGTCAATGATCCGAAGGAGAGACATTGCGGCATTCTTCGTCTTCCCAATCTTCCTCCACGCTTCTGCTTCGGCGCCTAGAGAGTAGAGAGACAAGGCCCGATGAACTTGATGAATTTAGAGCATCCATCGTGAATATAAATCTATCTCAAATTTATTTTGACTATTCTTCCTACAAACTCGTATGAAAAGCAAGCTACAGTATGATAAACACCTTTTTTGTTTTTTTATTAGTTTTATGTCACGATTTTCATTTTCATTTGAAACTTTAGCTAGACGTATTGTTTGGTCATCAACGTCCGTTTTTTGAAGCCTTCGAGCAATTGTATGTGACATTGACCATCCTTGACCATCCTTCTCTTTTATAGAGCTAAGCCCACTTTGCTTCTTACATTTTAGACGATGTGGAACTACAAACAGTTCTTTCTCTTGCTGTGGCCCAGTGTGCCATTGCGTCAACGCTCCCCTCCTTCCTTGCCAGCTTATAACCAATTGTCAAGTCCCAGACTCTCAGGGAGTGATACATCTTCTTCTGAATGATATTTCTGACCTTCACGAAGATTGGTCTCTCATCATGGAAGCGAAAGAAATATTACGACGCGACTGGGTTGTGATGATTGAATATATTGAAAGAAATTTGAATGCTAGAGCTGATTTAATTACCAAGACAGCTTTAAACGACTACCCTGGTTTGACCATTATGGGCCCTGACACGTTGGCTAACGTTATGCAGCTACTTTAGTTTTGTTTTTATTTTTAATTTTGTTTTATGCTTTCCTTTTGTATCAAAAAAAAACTCGTAATCATATTTCATCGTGCTGGTATACATATTTCATCGTGCTACGTTCTTCACTTGTTAACATATATTTAATCTTGCAGCTAATTGCATTGATCATTGTCCACAACTTCCACCATCAATCCTATAATTCATACTGGACCGAATTTAAGATCTTCCATAATTGCCCCCAGAAGTAGAGCAAGCATTAATGGAATGCAAATTAGTGCGGCACAAGAACATCAGAAACTCATAAACAGACATAACCACACCAACCCAACCATCACTCTCATATTAACAACAAATAATGGTTTACAAGATTTCTCATACATCTTTATAGCAAAAAAAAAAAAAATGAATAAAATTGTTCACTGACTCATGGAAAACGACAGCTGCTCTTTGTGCATTTATCAAGCAGCTTTATATTATATATTAATATTCTCTGTTATCCATGGGCAGAAGAATGAGAATCCAATATATAATCACAAATTTATACTAACAATTTGGACTCCGACTCCGCAGTGATTCTTTTTCTTTACCTTGATGCTTTGAATAACTGGCTTCCAAGGGTCACAGTTGGGGTGCCTTCGCCCATCATTGTTGTCAAGTTCATTTCCTTCTCAAGAATCCGTTCAAGTTCCATGACAACATAACTCATGGAAGGTCTTCTCTCACCTGAAGGGCTCAAACATCGAGCTACCAGCAAGATAAACTCTTCCATGCCTTCCGCTGTGAAACTGCTCCCCAATCTCTCGTCAATGATGTTAGACATAATGCGATGGTCTTCATTAACTTGCACCTTCATTAGATTAAAACAGTAATTAACACATGTAGAACACCTGACACTCGCTGGTTTTTCTGGTGAACTTTTCAACAAGACAAGGCCTGAGAAATTTTTGGGTTAGACATGATCACGTACCCATTCAACTAGATTCTGATTAGAATCCGAAGTTGGAGGTTCTGTTGCTTCCTTCCCACTTAATAGTTCCAACAAAAATACCCCAAAGCTGTATACATCACTCTTTTCAGAAAATCGTCTGAACTCTCTAACCCTGCATTAGATTATGTCATACAAGTCAAGAAAAATGTACAGGTACAGGTACAACCACAATGGACACAGATGATTAATGTGTATCAGTCTCAAATGTTATTACTCGGGAGCAAGGAATATCTCATCTGCTGCCACTTGAGAAGATGAGCCTGCAATATCAACTCTTCCCAGGAAATTACGAAGCCCTGCGTCTGCTACCTTAGCAATGAAATTTTCATCCACAAGAACGTTGGCTGTTTTGAAATTTTTGTGCACCAAACGGGGGCTCAAGGAATGAATATGAGCCAAACCTGCTTAGGAAAAGATGAATGAGCTTTCTGTAAATCACAGACCAGTGTCTCAGACCCTTTATATGCATAAATAAGGGATTGCCAAGAAGCTCAAATTAAGTCTTGAGGTGGCTTACGAAAAAACTTGTGGGGTCCATTCAGATACTTGGGATATTTTATCTAAAAAGAAGAAAACTGATACGAGGAAAGCCACAAATGCTCACTGATTTTGCAGAGGATCACCTGTAGCTGCACCTAGAGCTATTGAAAGTCTAAGCTTGAATTCTAGCTTCTCTTTCGATTGTTGACCAGCACCTGCCCAGAGAAATTGAATTGGTGTGCATAAACTCTAAGAAGGAATGGTGCATTAAGCTAAAAAGAGAGAATAAGAATCTTTTATGACATGCAACAGAAACCAAGTTATAGCTTGGCATGCACGTCGCATGAAACTCAGGCAAAGGCAAACCCAATTATCGAGCTACTGAATGCAGATAAAATCCATAATTTGTATAGGGAAATGTATATATGAAGTGAGATTAAAAAGGAGCAAAGTGACTACATAGAAATTTACCATACAAGTGACTAGAGACGCTCCCATTAGGCACATATTCGTATATAAGAAACTGCAGATTTTGTTCCTGGCAGTAGCCCAAGAGAGTCACAAGATTCCGATGATGAATGGATGAGAGGTAGCGAGCCTGAAGTCAAACTCAGTCCTATTAGACCAAAGCCAAAAGAATGAACGATACGAGATACCATAAATTTGAACCTTGAAGCTAAATCCAAATAGCCATTCCGTTCCAAGTCAAAACAAGGAGGTGAGAGTGGCTGATCAGGAACAATAAATGATCAATGCCACTGCAGTTGGCAGGACTTTGAGGTGAGATAGAAATACTGATTTGCTCACATTTTATCCATGAGAAAGAAGAAAATTCTCTTAAACTGTTGCTTTACTAGAAAAGGATATAATTAGAGGGTAAAGAAAATTTTAGCGTTCTGAACCAACTATTGTAAGCTCAGCGGGAACAACTCAATCAAGAAACTATCCACCGATCATCCCTTTCCCCGGAGAATGTCATCAAGAAGAGCTCTAGTTTTTAGCAAATTTTCAATATAATCTCCTTTTCCCCAAAAATAGTAGCAGGGAACATTACTTCCCTCGAATTATCTTATACCACATTGTATTATAAAACCAAGTTTTGAGAATAACTACCTCATCAAAATAGTAGCAGGGATGCTATTTGGATCTCTTAGCATGGGTTAGTTGGGATAGTTGATTATACATCTAACATTTGATGATCTTCGTGCATATGCTGTATTTAGCTTGACAAGAGGCTTTTGAAGAAATATTTTGAAAATCATCACCATGAAAGCCTTCCAGATTTCTCCGATAAGGTAAGGTCTTAAATTTGATAAAAGGGGCAATGTTCATCATGAAATCATCTGTTTGACATTTTCAGTTCTTTTAATTTGTGGTTTTATGTTCACTTTTATTCTAGTCCGCTCTACGTTTCAACTTCTCCATGTTTGTCAATTTAGTATCAAGGACATGATATTTGGTCGCAGGCTGTGAAATGTGGTTAATTTTTCTTAACTTTAGTCCTCTAGATGACACTCATCACCAAGCTAGAAACTAGCAAAACATTTGATAGAAAATTTTATGTTGTTGATTTAGATCTGTTCAAGTCATTCGAAAATTTGAAGGTCTTTGAACCTTTTGACATTATATATTGTCATGTGATGGGTCTCATAGAGGATTCAAATTACTGGCTTTGTTGTTTAAAGTTTAATTATAGATGTCATGATCTCCGAACTTCCTATAGTAAAGAATTATGTGTTTGGAAACAACAATGAAGTAATATATGCCTTTGTACTATTGGTTCAATGCTGTATTTCAGTCAATTTCTGGTTGCAAAAAAGAAAGTTGACTTGTCTTTATCACTCTCACTTGAGAGCTAATGCATGACTATTATTCTGTTCCTTGTTATGGGCTTGTTTTGCAATCTAATACATCCTATTTTTGTAGTACGTTATTTTTCGCCGTGGCATTGGAATTGATCGAACAGCCGATTACTTTTTTATGGAGAAAGTAGACATGATCATTGGACGTTTTTGGGCATATCTATTAAGGCTGACTAGGTGAGCAAAATTTTGGACTGTTGACTGAATATGTTGATTCTATTGAGGAATCTATTGTAAGATGTTATTAGATTTCTGATTATTTGAATTTTTTTCTCTTCCAAATCCTGCAAAAGTCTTTGAATCCATTATATGCTGCATGGAACTGAAACCTTTTCTTGTTTGCATGCCTTGTAATAGTTAATGTAATCAGCTCTACCTGTGCACTGAAAGGATTTGTCTTTGGATGTGTATAATTGATAATTGCTAGCATATGTGAATACTTTGAAGTGAACATAGCATGCTAGGCTTACTTTCGACACATGATATAAATTGTGGTTCTTGCAGGCTGGAAAAGCTATTCTCTCAAAGGTCAAAAAGACATCATAAGAAAGATGCGAAGAAGGATGATGATATTACCTCTGAAGCAGAGCAAGATGACTTCTTTGTCGAACGGATACGATTAGAAAATATGGAACTAAGGTTTTTATGCATCTTGTGTGGGCTGTTGCTGTTTTAGTTATTACGTGTTTTCTTCATATCTTTTTGGGCTAGGGTTCTTCTCTGTGCCTTGACTTAATAACTTTTATGTTGATCTATAATATCTTCTTGACTTAGATGGTGGCCATTGAGCAATTTAAATCAAGCTTCCTGCTGGTTTTTTTTTTTCTTTAGGACTTGTGTGAATCCTTAATTTTGGCATTTTCCATTTAGCTAATGATTTAACTTTATATCACATAAAATTTTCAGTATTACTTGTTAATTACTTTGAAATCATGTTCATCAATCACTTCATATTGTTCCAACCATGGGAAAGAGTTCACATTGAACATGTAAAAGCTAGTGCTTAGAGAACTTGATTGTGTTGAGAAATCTCAAATTTCTATTAGATGCAAATAAGTTGGAGTCTAGATTTACTTGAAGATCTAGAAAATATGATCAAAAGCTTCAAATTAAATTGCATGCACAGTCAGTCTATTTCTCTGTGCAGCACATAATGTTCTATTCTGATTAAAACCACCAAGCTCATGCATCTAAATTGTGTAATTTGATGATCTGGGCTTTGAAATTCATGAGCTTGTTTGCTGCCTCTTCCAGTTTTCGCAATTTGCTGAGCAAGACCACCATACAGGAACCTACCTTTGATAGGATAATCGTTGTCTACAGGTGATCCTTCCTCAAACCCTTAAATGCTACCGTGTTATTTTGTTAATGAAACTATGGTCCTGTCATATGCGGATATAAGAATTGTTTTGAACTGTCTTCTTCCTGATTTAGTGCATATTCCTTTTCCATTTCATAGCTCAACTCACAGTTCCTCCAATATTGTAATTTGGTGATGTGTAAAAAGGGATTGTAAATACATTCAGGGGTTTGGTTCATGCTGAGCAATGCTTGGAGTTAATCTGCAATAAGACTCATGTTAATTTATTGAAATATGAGGAAAATGATGATACAGGCGAGCGAGTACCAAATCTAATGCAGAGCGAGGAATATATGTAAAGCACTTCAAAAATATTCCAATGGCTGATATGGAGATAGTGCTCGTGAGTTTCCTCTTGTACTGACGCATTATCCTTCCCTCATCACATCATTGTGGTCAATGAATCTATCAAACACCTTCCCTCATCATGAACTTTTTTACTTGACAGCCAGAAAAGAAAAACCCTGGATTGACTCCAATGGATTGGGTCAAGTTTCTTGGATCTGCTATAGTTGGTCTGGTTAGGCCTTTTTTTCTACTGCTACTACTTAATGCCTAAGCGTTTTTATTTTCTATCCATTTTTCTCTCATGCACTTTTGATTTTCCTCTTCTATTCGCAGGTTGCAGTTATTAGCTCACTTGAAATGCCTAAAGCTGATTTGTGGGTCATGATGGCCGTTCTTGTCTCAGTCGTTACTTATTGTGCTAAGACATACTTCACGTAAGTCTGCTAATGTTCTCCTTTCATTTGAAACATATATTTTGCATGATTTGGTGGGAGAATTTCATGCCTCTTCGGGATTTGCATTTGGATAAAGCTTTTTTTTCTGCTAGTTGACTTACTTCATGGTTGCCTATTGTCAAACTCCTTATTTTCAATGGATCTTTAAATTTCCATAGGTTCCAACAAAACATGGCGGCATACCAAAACTTGATTACACAGTCAATGTATGACAAACAATTGGATAGTGGAAAGGGTACACTTCTCCACTTGTGTGATGATGTCATTCAACAGGAAGTAAGTGCTAGCTTTATGTCAATACTAGGTGGCATATGTAACTTAATTGATGGAAGACCAACAGCTAACTTCTGAGTATCAGGCCATTTTGTGCTTTTGCTGTTTATGTATATGCACTAGTCAAACATTTGAGGCTATTAATCTCAAACTTTGATTTGCAGGTCAAAGAGGTGATTGTTTCATTCTTTATTTTGATGGAGCAGGGCAAAGCTACAAGACAGGTGTAGTTAATAATTATGGATAGTTTTCTATACATCACACCCTTTTTTATTTAGTGATTTTTTTTTTATATTTTTGCAAATATGCATATAACTGGATTGTTCGTCAAGCAAGCGGATGTACTGTTGTCCAACTATGGGCAAGTCAGATCAGTGATGAGTTAATATAAAATATTTACAATATGAAAAAAAACAACAAAGTTTATTTATTTTTCATACACGCACATGTGCAACGCTGAAATAGATGTGCCCATGAATGAGATTTTAAGTTTTGAACCCATATCAAACACCAGCCAGAGTTCGATTCACTTTTTTTTTCTGGCTGGTTCAATCTGATCTCTAAAACCCTAATTTATACTAGGAATCTTTTTTTTTTTTTTTTCAATATAGTTTGGCAAAAGTGTTCTCTTAGAGGTATTGATACAAGATATCTGGTAATGTGAATCAGGATCTTGATCAATGGTGTGAGGAACTAATAAAAGAAGAATTCGGGGAGGGCTGTAATTTCGACGTGGATGATGCAGTTCATAAGTTAGAGAAGCTGGGAATAGTTACTCGGGTGAGGTTCCTTATTTTTTTCTTCTTTGGTCAAACTGATATTTCCTTTGGTGAAGTATGTAATACTAGATTACTTATAAGGAGATCGCATCTGAGTTTATTGGATTTATGGTCTAAATTGTCATGGCTTATGGGTTTTTGTCTTTTTGATGCATCAATTATGCCCATTATCATGGATATCAGTTCAACTGCAATTATTGTATGTGAACTGAGGAAATTTACGAGTCTCAGGATCCTGGCAAGTTGTGCACACTGCACACCTTGGTTTGGTGATGATGCTGTTGTCCGAAAGATATAACTCGTTGGAGATTCTTTTTTTCTTTATAAAAATTTTAGTGACCCAGAAATTGTATTTCTGAAGATTTTTCACCTGGAATTCAGGATTCCATTGGCCGATTTCAATGCGTTGGGCTGAAACGGGCCAACGAGATCATTGGAACAACCACAGAAGAGCTGGTCCTTAAGGCCAAACAGGGAAGCGCTTCTCCTTGATGGCGTTTTTACAAGGTTCTTGTTTTATTTTATTTATTCCCCCCCCCCCCCAAAAAAAATCTTGTGTGTCTTGCACGAGTATAAATTTTAAATATTGACATTATGCCCTTCTGACCAGGTTCGAGGCTACCTCGTGTCTCGGGATTGAAGTTGATCGACTGTTCTGTGCAAATTTGTGTTAAGTAGTTTATATGTAACTTATGTTCCTTTATTTTTGTTTGTAATTTCTTGTTTATCGAAAAAAAAACATAACGGCCTCAACGCCATTATCTTTATCTTTTTGTGCAGACGACTTATATTTTTTTAAAAAAAAAACTGCCATCAAAATTTGCAACTCCCAAGAATTATTTGTTGGTTGCACTGTTCATGAGGCGAAGACTAGATAAATTACACTATGGGAAATACCTACATAATGAATTCTGTAAAACCGTTGTCCTGAATCCTGATTACATTTAGGGTTTGTTTGGTTTGAGGGGAGGGAGGGAAAGTGGGCGGAGGGAAAATTTTTTTTTGGTTGAATTTAAAAAAATTAAAGAAGTAGGTTTAAAAATTTTTAATTAATTTTTCTTACTCTTTTATCCTATATATTTTCTTTATTAAAATTTTATTTCCCCACTTTTTCAATCTTTTAAAATTCAACTCATAATAATTTTTTCTCCCCTTCCTTTCCCTCCAAATCCCTCACACTAAACAGACCCTAAGAAACATATATGCCATTTAAATAATGTGAGATTTTATTAAAGTCAGTGTCTCCATTTTCAGAACAGTTACTATTATGCGCCAAATTCTAAGATGAATACAATCATAAAAAGTTGGGTTTATAAAAAAAAAGAAAAGAAAAGAAATCACCTAGATGAGTATTAATTACCTGAATAAATATTTATTGGGATATAATGTTAGGATATTGAATTCTGTAAAACCGTTGTCCTGAATCCTGATTACATTTAGTGGTTCTTATTAAGTGCGTTTGTCATTACTTATTTTTGGACAATAAGTCATTATTACGTAAATCGAGACAAAACTCCTCTTACATACTTACCCCGTATACTGTAAATCACGATTTATAAGCATTTATAAATTAAAAATAAGCTATCCCAAACGAATACTAAATTTGTTTCGTGGAGACTGGATTGCTGGGTGACTAAGCTAGGATCAAGATCACCTGAAGTTAGATCCAAGTGAGATTAGGAGAGAGAAGACATGAAAGCTAGGATCAAGATAACCTGAAGCTAGCTCCAAGTGAAATTAGGAGAGAGAAGAACATGAGAGGTAACCCTGCAAGTCGTCCTCCACAAGACAAGCGACTAATCTGGTGACATTCTTTTGAGGGGAAATGTTCACAAGAATTTGAACTTCCAACCGAAACTGTTATCTACTAGGAAAATTTCAAGAGACGAGTTCCCAAATTTAATTCATCTTGTGAACTGTGATTCTTCACTTTACCCAAAAAAACAGAACAAAAGAAAAGACTTCCAAAAGGGCATCTAAAATCAACCACAGAGAAACTTGGACACCACCCATGAAAGTAATGTAACCCAAGAAACGCAGATAAAAGCCGGGTATACTGCTGTTTACACGAGGAGTGAGTCCCTACTTAACAAAGAGAACTATGCGATGATTACACTGCAGACCTGCATGAACACTTAGAAGGACTTTAAAGGACCTTAGAACATCAGCATCCACATTAAATTTTAGTCACAATAGCCTAACGATGGTCAGCAGGAGAACGTGAGTGATAAAATGACTACACAATTTTGTGAGGAACTATACTCGCGCAAGTTTGACATCATATTCATACACACTCCTTTAAGTATGACGTTTCTCACTCACTAATCATCCAACATAAAATGAGAGAAACATGCTCAGATGAATTGAATGAACACTTGGTGGGTTTGATAGAAACAGATACTGAGAGAAAGGTAAAATGCTCGTATTTTCATTCCTGGTTAGAAAGCAATTTCAAATAGTTCGTACACATTATGAGTTAGCAGTGACTATAATCATCAACAAAAAAGTTAATTTGTGGGTTAGGGGTTACGCAATTTGATGAAGGCATGTCTCGCGAAGGAGGTTCCACCTGGTCTTGTTAACAAAGTTTAAGCAAATGCATATACGTGTCTCAAGTTCTTCCATAAGGAGGAGAAAGTTCTGAGAGTCCCTGCGAAGATGTTTGATGACCTCTTGCATGGCATATCTATGTTTACCCATCTCCAAGCCAAGGCGAATGGACCGCTTGTCAGCCTCAACTGCACCGTGTAGCCGAGCAACAAGGCGATCAATTGTATCAAGATCATTGTTCAGGGTATAAGTACCCTTCGAAGCGGCTTCAAGCTGCGCCAATCGAGCAAGTTCCTTCTTTTTTGGGTTCCAATGAGGAGAGATACATGCAGGGCAAACGGAAGTAGCAGCAGCAATGGCTGCAAGTGCATGAGTCGTGACAACAACGGCAGATACAACCACTCCCACGGCGGTGGCAATGAAGCAAAGTGCAGAACCATTGGTAGCACCACGGAGAAAGCGCAACTTGGAGCGAGACTTACGTAGAGAACGATGAAGTCGTCGGTCAAGTTCAGAAAAGGAGTTGCGCATGTTGCTGAAGCTATGTGAATCATGGAAGGGAAAAGGATTGTCATGAGTATCGAATCTGAAGAAGATGTCGAACGCATTGTCACACTGGGATTGAGTGATGTGATTGAAATCGGAGGGGATAACAGAGAGCAGGTCAAGAAGAGGAGTGTAAATCCTACGAGCACAATGGAGACTTCGGTGAAGTAGGAGGCAGAGTTCAGAGGCGGTCTCGCTGTGGTCGAAGTAGGTAGAGACGAGGCGAGTCAGAGAATTGGGCTTGGGAAGTGAGAGAGCTTTTTGGACGGAATCTCGGTCAGGTTGAAGCACCTTTTCCAGAATGTTCCTTTGGGAGTCTACCTCGGTATGCCCATCAACGAGCTCCGGATGGTGAAATACGTCTAACAGTACTATCGATCGAATCTCTTGATAGGAATCGCCCTCTATAGTGCGATTGAATTCGCGAGACACTACATTTGGGGCGGGAGAGGACTGAGTGCTGGTAACGGGAGTGGGCTCTGTCGAATACCCTGGCAGTTCAAGATTTCAGTCAGACATTCATACAAACACCTATCGGGCAAAAAGAATAAACCCTCTTTCGCGAAGAAGTTATTCAGAATATTTGTTTAGGAAAGTGAGATTGGGTAATACGAGTATGATCTTGTAATCAAAGTGGATAACCCCAATATGAGAGCCCCAACAAAGGAAGAATTGATTGAGTTACCTTGGCAAGGAACAGGCGGATTACAGGCCGGAACAGAAGCTGAAGACGTCGTCAATGATCCGAAGGAGAGACATTCCAGCATTCTTTGTTTTCCCTGTCTTCCTATTCGGTGCCTCTTGTGAAAGTGTCTCGCAGGTCGATAACATCAAACTTTAACAGGCGATTAACTTCCCTTGATGTTATGTAATGGAGGCTCTTTGAAGCGGTCAGGTCAAAGAGAGAAGGCTCGAGTGAGGCGACTTTCTTTAGTATGGATATGTATAAAATATTAATTATAAGATAAAATTGATATTTTTAGATAAATTAAAAAAATTAATTAAATTATTTTAAAATATTTTTATTTTTATTTTTTTTCTCCAAACTAATTAATTTGACTAATAAATTAATATATAATCTAAGAAAATTAAAAAAATAAACACTTTAAGTTAATTTAATTGGTTTCCTTAATTTTTCTAAAAAAATCAACTATATCTTATAATTAGGACCAAAGAAATTATATTTTTTATTCATTCTTTAGTTTCCCTGTATTTTTCTTTAAATATCGGATCGTTAGTTAGAATGTTAGATGGACAAGATATCTCCGCTAATTTTTTTATCTCCGCTTTGTATCATTGTCTCCGTAAAAATTAAATTTTCGTCGCCAATATCCTAATTTCTTTCTTCCGTTTTTTATTTAAAAAAAAAAAGATCGACTACCTTGTGACAAAGAAAACACGTATAACACACACTCATACAAGCGTACGGAAACCGCGGGAAATGAGCAAATGACGATTCCATCCTGTGAGCGACTTTCTTCTGTTAGGCCAAACATTTTGTGAACGAATTATACTCTGATACTCATAGTCATGAGTTGACATCATATTCATATACTACCATCATCAATTAATATCAATATATAATCAATAAAGAAGACTCCCACGGACTTATTACCTAATTACCCTTGATTAAAAAATGTATACAGGGGAGTCATCGGGCACTCGGAAAATGGTAGAGAGCCCATATTTTCATTCACGGTTAGCACATGTGTTCAGATGGGCTGGGGCGTCGTGAACATTATGCGTCGGAAGGCGCGGCAAGTCTATAATCTTCAACAAAAATTTGATTGGTAGGTTAGGAACTAGGCGTTTTGATGAAGGCAAATCTGGTGGAAGAGAGTTGATCTGGCCCTGTTAACAAAGTTTAAGCTAATGTATACATTTGTCTCAAGTTCCTCCATAAGCATGCGAAAGCTCTCATACCTCTTGCGCAGCAACTTTACGATCTCTTGGATGGCATATCTATTTTTACCCATCTCCAGACCAAGACGAACAGAATGCTTGTCTGCTTTAACCGCTTCGTGCAGCTGAACAACAAGGCGATCAATTGAATCAAGATGTTGTTTCAGAGCAAAAGTAACCCTCGAAGCTGCTTCAAGCTGCGCCAATCGAGCAAGTTCCTTCTTTTTAGGGTTCTTAAAATGGCACAGTACAGGGCAAACGGGAGCAGCAGCAATGGCGACAAGTGCATGGGTCGTGACGACAACGGCAGTTGCAACCACTCCGACGGCGGTGGCAATGAAGCAAAGAGCAGAACCAGTAGTGACCCAACCGAGAAGGCGTAATTTGGAGCGAGACTGTTGAAGATATGGACGAAGTTGTTGGTCAAGTTCATAAAAGGAGCTGCTCATGTTGCTAAAGTTAAGGGAATCGAGGGAAGAAAAAGGGTTCTCTCGAGTATCAAACACGGAGAAGATGTCGAAGGCACGGTCACACTGGGATTGAGTGAGATGATTGAAGTCGAAGGGAAGAACGTCAAGAAGGTCATCAAGAGGAGCGTACATGATACGGGCATAACGGAGACATGGGAGAAGCCGAAGACAGAGTTCAAAGGCGCCTTTGCTGTGGTCGAAGTATGTAGAGATGAGGCGAGTCAGAGAATCGGACTTGAGTTGTCGGAGAGCTTTTTGGATGGAATCTCGGTCAGGTTGAAGCAGCTTCTCCAGGAATCCGGCGGCGCAGTCATCGGCGAGCTGAGGTTGGTCTTGTAGAGGATCGTTTCCATCAGGAGGATTAAATACTTCTAACTCAATTATCGACCGGATCTCCTTGTAGGAATTTCCCAATGTGATGCTATTGAATTCGCGGGACACATTTGGGGCGGTTGACGACTGGGTGCTGGTGACGGGAGTGTGCTCTGTCGAATACCCTGACAGTCCAAGATTCAGCCAGACGTTAATACAAAGGCCTTTTTTCACGAAGAGTAAACAAATCGAAGTGTTTGTTTAGAAGGATCTGATTATGTGTAGATACCCCAAATCTGAGTATGTGAGCTCCGGCGAAGAATGGAAGAAATTGAGTTTACCTTGGGGAGGAGCAGAGGGATTAGGGCCCGAAGCAGACGCTGAAGACGACGTCAATGATCCGAAGGAGAGACATTGCGGCATTCTTCGTCTTCCCAATCTTCCTCCACGCTTCTGCTTCGGCGCCTAGAGAGTAGAGAGACAAGGCCCGATGAACTTGATGAATTTAGAGCATCCATCGTGAATATAAATCTATCTCAAATTTATTTTGACTATTCTTCCTACAAACTCGTATGAAAAGCAAGCTACAGTATGATAAACACCTTTTTTGTTTTTTTATTAGTTTTATGTCACGATTTTCATTTTCATTTGAAACTTTAGCTAGACGTATTGTTTGGTCATTAACGTCCGTTTTTTGAAGCCTTCGAGCAATTGTATGTGACATTGACCATCCTTGACCATCCTTCTCTTTTATAGAGCTAAGCCCACTTTGCTTCTTACATTTTAGACGATGTGGAACTACAAACAGTTCTTTCTCTTGCTGTGGCCCAGTGTGCCATTGCGTCAACGCTCCCCTCCTTCCTTGCCAGCTTATAACCAATTGTCAAGTCCCAGACTCTCAGGAAGTGATACATCTTTTTCTGAATGATATTTCTGACCTTCACGAAGATTGGTCTCTCATCATGGAAGCGAAAGAAATGTTACGACGCGACTGGGTTGTGATGATTGAATATATTGAAAGAAATTTGAATGCTAGAGCTGATTTAATTACCAAGACAGCTTTAAACGACTACCCTGGTTTGATCATTATGGGCCCTGACACGTTGGCTAACGTTATACAGCTACTTTAGTTTTGTTTTTATTTTTAATTTTGTTTTATGCTTTTCTTTTGTATCAAAAAAAAACTCGTAATCATATTTCATCGTGCTGGTATACATATTTCATCGTGCTACGTTCTTCACTTGTTAACATATATTTAATCTTGCAGCTAATTGCATTGATCATTGTCCACAACTTCCACCATCAATCCTATAATTCATACTGGACCGAATTTAAGATCTTCCATAATTGCCCCCAGAAGTAGAGCAAGCATTAATGGAATGCAAATTAGTGCGGCACAAGAACATCAGAAACTCATAAACAGACATAACCACACCAACCCAACCATCACTCTCATATTAACAACAAATAATGGTTTACAAGATTTCTCATACATCTTTATAGCAAAAAAAAAAAAATGAATAAAATTGTTCACTGACTCATGGAAAACGACAGCTGCTCTTTGTGCATTTATCAAGCAGCTTTATATTATATATTAATATTCTCTGTTATCCATGGGCAGAAGAATGAGAATCCAAGATATAATCACAAATTTATACTAACAATTTGGACTCCGACTCCGCAGTGATTCTTTTTCTTTACCTTGATGCTTTGAATAACTGGCTTCCAAGGGTCACAGTTGGGGTGCCTTCGCCCATCATTGTTGTCAAGTTCATTTCCTTCTCAAGAATCCGTTCAAGTTCCATGACAACATAACTCATGGAAGGTCTTCTCTCACCTGAAGGGCTCAAACATCGAGCTACCAGCAAGATAAACTCTTCCATGCCTTCCGCTGTGAAACTGCTCCCCAATCTCTCATCAATGATGTTAGACATAATGCGATGGTCTTCATTAACTTGCACCTTCATTAGATTAAAACAGTAATTAACACATGTAGAACACCTGACACTCGCTGGTTTTTCTGGTGAACTTTTTAACAAGACAAGGCCTGAGAAATTTTTGGGTTAGACATGATCACGTACCCATTCAACTAGATTCTGATTAGAATCCGAAGTTGGAGGTTCCGTTGCTTCCTTCCCACTTAATAGTTCCAACAAAAATACCCCAAAACTGTATACATCACTCTTTTCAGAAAATCGTCTGAACTCTCTAACCCTGCATTAGATTATGTCATACAAGTCAAGAAAAATGTACAGGTACAGGTACAACCACAATGGACACAGATCATTAATGTGTATCAGCCTCAAATGTTATTACTCGGGAGCAAGGAATATCTCATCTGCTGCCACTTGAGAAGATGAGCCTGCAATATCAACTCTTCCCAGGAAATTACGAAGCCCTGCGTCTGCTACCTTAGCAATGAAATTTTCATCCACAAGAACGTTGGCTGTTTTGAAATTTTTGTGCACCAAACGGGGGCTCAAGGAATGAATATGAGCCAAACCTGCTTAGGAAAAGATGAATGAGCTTTCTGTAAATCACAGACCAGTGTCTCAGACCCTTTATATGCATAAATAAGGGATTGCCAAGAAGCTCAAATTAAGTCTTGAGGTGGCTTACGAAAAAACTTGTGGGGTCCATTCAGATACTTGGGATATTTTATCTAAAAAGAAGAAAACTGATACGAGGAAAGCCACAAATGCTCACTGATTTTGCAGAGGATCACCTGTAGCTGCACCTAGAGCTATTGAAAGTCTAAGCTTGAATTCTAGCTTCTCTTTCGATTGTTGACCAGCACCTGCCCAGAGAAATTGAATTGGTGTGCATAAACTCTAAGAAGGAATGGTGCATTAAGCTAAAAAGAGAGAATAAGAATCTTTTATGACATGCAACACAAACCAAGTTATAGCTTGGCATGCACGTCGCATGAAACTCGGGCAAAGGCAAACCCAATTATCGAGCTACTGAATGCAGATAAAATCCATAATTTGTATAGGGAAATGTATATATGAAGTGAGATTAAAAAGGAGCAAAGTGACTACATAGAAATTTACCATACAAGTGACTAGAGACGCTCCCATTAGGCACATATTCGTATATAAGAAACTGCAGATTTTGTTCCTGGCAGTAGCCCAAGAGAGTCACAAGATTCCGATGATGAATGGATGAGAGGTAGCGAGCCTGGAGTCAAACTCAGTCCTATTAGACCAAAGCCAAAAGAATGAACGATACGAGATACCATAAATTTGAACCTTGAAGCTAAATCCAAATAGCCATTCCGTTCCAAGTCAAAACAAGGAGGTGAGAGTGGCTGATCAGGAACAATAAATGATCAATGCCACTGCAGTTGGCAGGACTTTGTGGTGAGATAGAAATACTGATTTGCTCACATTTTATCCATGAGAAAGAAGAAAATTCTCTTAAACTGTTGCTTTACTAGAAAAAGATATAATTAGAGGGTAAAGAAAATTTTAGCGTTCTGAACCAACTATTGTAAGCTCAGCGGGAACAACTCAATCAAGAAACTATCCACCGATCATCCCTTTCCCCGGAGAATGTCATCAAGAAGAGCTCTAGTTTTTAGCAAATTTTCAATATAATCTCCTTTTCCCCAAAAATAGTAGCAGGGAACATTACTTCCCTCGAATTATCTTATACCACATTGTATTATAAAACCAAGTTTTGAGAATAACTACCTCATCAACAAATTCCTGGCTCTGAAGTCCCTGCCTCTTTTTGATGGCCACAAGCATACCATCATGAATTAAGCCTTTGTAAACCTCTCCAAACTTCCCTTCTCCGATCAAATTTTTGTCACTGAAATTCTTCGTGGCCTGAGATAGTTCTTCCATCTCAAACCGCCTAGTATCTCGTAAAGTCAACTCAATCCCGCCATGTCTTCCCACTGTATGAAATGGAAGAACACAAGAATAGGTTTGTTGTTCGTATCACTAGAACCCCTTTAAGAAAACTGACATGCACGTTTCAGACAGAAGTTACCTTGGGAAGGATCAGAGGACCCTGTCTCTGAAGTCCTTGAGACACTCCTCCTGCGAGATAGGCAGAAGCATGTGAGTGCCATAACTATCCCTACCAATGCCACGGCCCCTGCAGCTCCTCCTACTATCGCTGCAAGAGACCCTGACATCGGGTATGGGAATCAACTGCACTTTGTGCTTCACTTTGAAATCCAGAGAATAGCAGAAAGTCAAAAAGAAAGGACCTGCATTGAATATGAGACGGATGCAAAAGATTTAACTGAAGTGCAGGACACATGCAGTGAGTAATCCTCAACCAAACATGAAAAAAGAAAATCAATAATGCTGGAAAAAGTTGGAGTGTAATAAGTCGGCTGCAAACCATGATAAAAAAAATGAAGACTGATCTCAAGCTATGAAATTAAAAAGAGCACACTGGGAACAAGGCCAAGGGATCTCAGCCAAAGGCATGTTTGTTCATAATCATCGGATCTTGCAAGATGGCATTATATCTGTATATAGTTGAAATTAGAAGGTGAGGCGAAGTGGAATTACGGATATAACAGAGGTGGAATTTCTGTCAAATCTGCAGAGCTGTATCTCCAGATAAATGAAAGCGTGGGGTCTCAGACAGCCTGAGCTTCATTTACCAATGACAATCTGAATGAACCTCCATCGTCATTATTACCGAAATCGAGATTCACCCACATTGCCCCCAAATGAACCAATTATCTGTCCTTGACATAAACCTAACAATCAAATCAAGATGTTAAGTAATTCGACTCGGGAAATAAATACAGTCAGAGAAACTGGGGACATCAAAAGCAAGCAACCACGAATCCCTTTAGATGAACACTGAGTTTTGACGTTCCAGTTGATGATTTAAGAGAATGCGCTGAATCGCGAGGTCCAAATCAATAGGCCTTCTCACTGTTGTTAAGACTATATAAGTAATGAAAACCCCGTAAGAAGGAGAAGAAACACCACTCTATGTTCGTTGTTGTCCTTTTATTGAATTAATTAGAATACTCTCTTGAGGGTATCATCGTTGGATACAAACAATGCCGACAGAAAGTGACCCCGCGCCGACAAAACACTCTCGAGTTTATTACTCCTTCCCCTACCAAACCATACAATTATTCAAATGATCAGCACACACATGTAAACCCACAAATACGGAAGGGACCCTCTTAATTCTCCTTGATGCTTCCATCCGTCATCCGAGATAAAATCAAATTGCAGCCGAGATGGTTGAAGCAGAAGAAGAAAGAATAGAAGACGAAGGTATGAAGTGGACCGGGGAGGGAGAGGACTAGGCGACAGAAAGGGAGAAAGAAAGAGAAATTGATTTATTTACATTTAGTTCGAATATATAATTGTGGGCTGTAAAGTGGCATATTTGTTGTCTGAAACGCAGGGTTGAGTTGGTTTATTTTCTGTGACGTGTACAGGGCATCTTGGCTGTAACAGATTCACAGCGAAGAGAGGGAGGGAGGGAGGAGGGCAGTGACCAGTGAGAAAGAAGACCCGTGCAGTGCAAATATAAAATCCAAGAGATACAGCAGCGAAATTTACTTACAGAAGAAGATGCAAATGGAGCAGAGAGAGCGAAAAGAAAGAGATTCATAGGCGAGTGAATGGCTTGTTGCTTGTGGGGTTGTTGTACCCCACCAGCCAGCTACGTTGACGTTGCTCCTACTGGGCATTTTAACGAGTAACTTACACTAATTTAAGCGGACAAATGAATTAAATATATTAGAACAAAGCAAGGAATAATGTAACGGCAACTTCTACGTCTCCGTCTCTCTGTCTCTCTCTCTCTCTCCGACTCTCTCTTTAATTTATTCCTATTTCTCGCACCTACACTCGGGATTCTTCGACATTTTGTTTTAATAATATAACCTAATTGTGCGGCGATGATGATTATGATTACCCCGATGATTGCATCAAAGTCTAGAAACTGCCCCGGATGGTAAGCAGTTTAGAGCTGTCTCATACATCACCACATGGATCTCCCTTCATCTTCTTCATCACCACAGTGAAACAAATAATGGACGGTAAAATGGGCAATAACCCTACAGAGACGAAGATGGATCACGTTACAATATTTTTGCCCCCATGTTGTTTAATTGTGTCGTCTCTGACACCAATCAATTTGCTTCCTTTTTCTCTCTTCATCGATGACCTTTTGGCAGCTTCTACTTCATGTGTCCACTACTCACTGGACACACATGCGTCTGCTTCTGGACTTTCCATAAAGGCGTACAGAGAGAGATCGATTGTGCAGAGTCATTGAAAGATCATAAGAATATGGATGGGTAAATGAGACGCGAGAAGGAGTTGCGTTCCCATGAAGGGTGATGATAGTTATTACTTTGAAGGTCCTGGTACGACTTCAACTATGATTCAACGTAACAACGTGGCCAACTAACACACAGGTGAAGCCTCTTCTGATCTTTGTGCCAATATTGCAGCTTTATATATTATTTCACTGTTGTGTGAGACTGGTGAGGCATGAAGGTGAGGAGAGTGGTATTTGAGAGCCAAATAATCTGTGGCTGCTCACGTGAACACAGGAGCTGCGAGTGTAAATGTCTCTTTCAATCAGGTAGGAGCCGTATCGGCGACACTTTAAGATTAATTAATCCAATCAAATTTTCACCGCATTGCTTCATGTCCCATCCAACTTCTAACACATTATTTACTTCGTCTGCTTTCAAACTTCAACTTGCCTATACATTTTTCCTGTTTAGGTACTCAATTTCCTTAATATCCCCTATTCTTGGATAGAGAGAAAGATCAGAAGACAAAATAGGGGTACTCAAACATAACACATCAATAAGGTCATTACGTTTCAATGTGATTTGAACTCATAACTTTATGATTATAACTCAATTGTTTATCAATTAGACTAATTTTTGTTCTTTTATGTGGGTAATTTTTGTTGGCTTTTCAACTAATTGAATATGAATTCAGCCACCCAGTGTTCAACTAATTTATATTGGATCTATCAACAGGGTTGGGTTTAGTAAAAAGAATTAGCCCTTCGTAACATGGTGAATCAAAGTTTGAATCCCTATTGAGAAATATGTCCACATTTAGTATCTAATAGTGCCTCAAACAGAATTACTTCTAATATGAATATGAGGGTACATGTGTCCATAAAAAAATTTTATTGGACCTAATTACTCAAAAAAAAAACATATTGGGGGCTTAAAATTGTTCAGTGGAAAAAAAGCCGGGCCTCTTTAACCAGACATTCCACGCATTCAAACGGCCCAGTTTTTAATAAATATGTCATCTGCAGTCCATACGCCCATTCCAAACTTACGCGGACCTCAGCCTTAGCTTGAAGAAAAAATTTTTTTTTAATATAATAATTATTTTTTTTATATTATTATCCAATTCAGAGTTACCATTCCCAACATAGATATCTCTTATGAGAATCAAACTCAAAACCTAAAAGAATTTAGAGGAACTTTACAACGTTAGATCAAGTTTATATTTATATTTTTAATATAATTATTTATTTGTGGTTCTTGTTACTTCCTCTGTTTGTTTCTTTCTTATCCTGTTTTGAACGTTTATTTTTTTAAATATATGGCATGTTTCAAATTTCAAGATATAATCATTACTTATTTTTAATAACGTTTCTCCTAGACGGAAGGCATTAAATAGATATAATTAAAATTTAAAATACTACGACTTTGGATTATACTCAAACTGGGGAAAAAATTAAACGATGTATAATAACTTGATAAGCTTGTTACCGTAACTAGAAAGGCAAGTGAATCCCAACTCCCTAGGATCGAACTACTGGTAATAAATAGTGAGAATTTTTTGATCATATAAATAATGAGAATTAATTTTTAAAAAAAACAAGAAGAAGAGAAAAAAGTAAGTGTATTGCGTAGACCAGGGTTTGACTTTAATACTCGATGATAATGACACGGTGGGGGGAAAAACTTGCTAATGAAATTGAGAATAGACTTCATGTTGACACAGTTCTGGCAAATACGCTGTGTAATATGAGTTATGTATAAGGACACTGTCTTTAAAAGCTATTTTACAACCACTTGTTGATAAGAAGTGGTATTCCGTCGCATAAAACGGACTCTTCTTATAAGTACAAGGCGAATAGGACAGCAAAATGCAAAAGTAACATGCAAGTAGAGAGATTATGAGATGAAGAGAAAGGCCAGAAGCTTTAGAGGAGGAAGAGAGTACTCGAGATTTCTGAGCAAGGTGCCTTAAACCTTTATAGACTTTGACTTTTATAGGTGGTGAACCAAGGCACCCATTAGACCACATTTGAAAACACATTAAACTTGTTAATGACACTTTAAACCTTAGTTCAAAACAAAATAAAATCTTATCCATGGCCCTTGTAAGCAAAACACTGAGGTCTTGAAAATGGAAGCCTCGAAATATGGGTGTATCTGGTAAGCCATTTTTACAAAAATAAATTTTAGATTCTCTAAAAAATATTTTATAAAAAGTACCCAATCCATATTTAACTCACGCACAGGGAAAGTAGTCAGATTTCCATATAATCATAACCAGTTCAAATAACTATTTCTAAGTTTTCATCCCCATAATCAACTACAAAAATACATATAAAACATCCACACCATGTCATTATTAATGTAGCTAACGCGTATTTCAACTTCCTCGTGCCCTTCCTAGCTTCACTTTCCTTTATTTGATCTTTGTATCTCAACTTTCTTATTTCAACTTCAATTTCACCCAGATATTCATAGACAATCCTCCTCTAGCATCCTGATTTCAAGAAAGTATTCTCAACATACAATTTGTCAATGTGATTAAATAGTTCATTTATGACTTTGTTGGCCCTCTCCCCAAAGTCTTCATTGTGCCAAGTAAAGAACCCATAACCCCCTTCCTGCAAAAATAAATCCAGTATCGGTCGATCACTATGACATCAACAATCATCTTCCAATCACTAACATAAAAATAAATCCAGTATCGGTCGATCACCATGACATCAACAATCATC
Organism: Inga oerstediana; assembly: GCA_963210345.1. Classification (NCBI taxonomy): domain Eukaryota; kingdom Viridiplantae; phylum Streptophyta; class Magnoliopsida; order Fabales; family Fabaceae; genus Inga; species Inga oerstediana. The sequence continues at coordinate 6,852,298 of OY723401.1, forward strand.
TTCCAATCACTAACATAAAAATAAATCCAGTATCGGTCGATCACCATGACATCAACAATCATCTTCCAATCACTAACATACATACTTTATAGTAGTTAGGACCACCATGAAATCTCCTCTCAGGGTTGCCTTCTGTCCATGCCGTCCACCGTGGAACCTCCAATATATGATGACAGCGCCTTCGCAGGCCTTCATAGTTATCCTCGTGACTCGGTTGCCTGAGCATCGTCACTCTTCTTCTACTTCTTCCTATTGTTGATGATGAAGACGACACCATCTCAAGATGGGGCTTTCTCCGACGAGAGAGCAAAGAACTTAAACGAAGGAATGAGAAGGCAAGTGAGCTTCGATGATTTAATAGGGCAAAGGTCGCTGGCCAGATTAATGGAGAAAAGGTGCTTGGTTAGATATTTGATGGAAAAGGGGGATCAGGTTTTCAATCAGACAATACGTCCACGTAATTGCCATCTTATCCCACGTGTCACACAAACGGTTAAAAGTTATATTTTGACGGTCAACGTCCAACAACTTAATGAAATTGACATCATTGGTTTACTTTTTAATGTTCGTGTGTACTTTTAAACCTGAAAAATGTTTACTGAGCTGATAACTTTTTCAAAAAGTGTTTATAGGTAGAATTGCACCTTCACCCAATAAATAAATTATTTTGTTGTTTTTTTTTTCAACATTTGAGGGCAAATCCTCGAAAATTAAAGTAACTAGTCTAGTGCATGTTTGGGAGACTCTCAAAATATTGTTTCAAAAGTCATTTTCTCAAAGTCGAGACAAAATTCCTCTCACATGCTCACATCATAAATCATAAAACACTTCTAAAAAATTAAAATAAATAGGCATATAGGGGAGAATGGCCCCAAAGACAGCCTGATAGTCAACCTGTTCTCACTGTACATTTTCACGGGCCTAGTAATTTATACAGTCAAGTGGTATTGATAAATCAGATGCAACATCAAGGCATGCTAGCAATGGTTAGATATCCACATTCCTTGCTCATCAAAAAGACCAGCAAGGGAAAGCTCATCACCCCAATTTTGGGGTTTTTTGTTTTTTGTTTTTGAAAAAAATACTCTATACACTAAAAATTAATTAGTTTAAAATACTAGGTGTTAAAAAAACATTTTAAATTAATTATTTCTAAATGCAGGATTAGAAAATAATTAATTTGAGATATCGGGTGGTAAAAATATTTCATAGTGCAGCATGCAATTTAATCTAAATAAATAAGAATGTATAAAAAAATAAATAAAAAATTGAGGTGATGAGCATGCCTACTGATCTATTTTATGAGTAGGGAATGCGGACCCAATGGTTAGTGAAGAAGGCCCCAAAAAAAAAAAAAAAGCAATGGTAAGCGAAGCCCAAAAACAAGGGAGGGGAGAACAAATATCACATCTTAACTTCATATTTTTAAATTTATTTTTTTGGTGAAATTTAGATTTATAAGCTACTTGGCTTTATTGTAGAGGTTACTGATTAGGTCAAACTTTATTAACAACCTAACAATACACGTTTTCAATGCATTTAATTCACACATTATGATCGTGTCAAACTGTATTGTTAAGTATAAATTGATTCCTTATATATATATATGTAGATGATGGATATTATAATTCGAATATCATGAATTAAGGGATATTAAACGCGGGCTTTGTGTTCGCTCAAACATTCCAACACACCCTTGCCCAACGAATTTTGGGGTTTGATAGTTAAACCATGTCAAGAATTGTCGGCATTATTTGAATTGCACAAGTTTCCCTACAAAATATTATTGCTTGTTGACGCTTTTCACCATCATTAGTAGAGCCAATAATATAGGCCCAACCTGCGGGTTCAACCCGTGAGCCCGCGGATTTTGACGGGTTAGGGTTGGGAAAATCTCAACAAGTAAAAATGCGGGCTGCACAGGCCTGCACCGCATAATCCGCTGGTTGGCCCGCGATACATTTTTTTTTTATTTACATATAATAATTTTACAAAACTTATAAGTTTTTCACTCCTATCTTGGTACCTCCCAATCCAAAGAGAAAAAATTTTAGCTTCTTCCCTTCTTCTTTAAACAAAATTATTATATCTTGGTTGCTTGATGATAAGTTTATGTTTTGTTTATAAACTTTAACAAATTTGATAACTTTATCTCTTAAATTGTAGATTATGTTTTTAAATTTTTATAAAAGAAATGATTGATACTAGGAAGGTAAATTTAATTACTTATATATATATGTATCATATTTTCAATCATCTTTAAAAAAATATGATATTTTTGTTCAAAAAAAAAAATGTGGGTCCGCGGGCTGGCCCGCAACCCGCACATTGCGGGTTAGGGTTGGCATTTTGCCAGCCCGTAAAAGTGCGGGCTGCACAGACCTGCACCGCACGGGCCACGGGCTAGCCCGTATTGCCAGCTATAATCATTAGCTTCTATATGGTACGAGTATTATTTATTTATTACTCTTGTTTCAAATGTACCAACGTTGCGGGGCAATTTGCAGCAATTTTCACATCTTCAGATGTTATTCATGATCAGTTATACCCGCCATAAATTAAGCACTCAAACAAAATATTCACTTAAAATATTTTTTTCAACACCCAGTATCTTTAAGCTAATTAATTTTTAGTACATGGAGTATTTTTCCTAAAAGAATTTTTTAAAAAAACCTTTTATTTAGGGATAAGCATTCCCTTCTCATCAACTTGGATTCAACTAATTAGCTAATGCATTTTTGGATTAGCGATGGAGAAGGGTTTTTTTTTTTTGCATACGGGCTTTTAGAAAAGTTAGATAAAAAAAAAAGTTAGATTGTAGATGTAATTTGTGTTTGAATTAGCGGTGGCAAAAGTGACTCTTTTTCTAATTTTAAACATGTTTGGATTAGTGTTTAAAACGCCTGTTTAGATGGAAAATGATTGAAAAGAGCATGAATCATATATATATATATATATATATTATTTGTATATATTGTGATAATTGAAGTCAAAAATTAAAATTAAAATTTGATAAAATATAAAAAGTCAAATTAATGCATTTTTTAGGACATTATTACATGATTAAGCACTAATTTGAGTTAGGAACATTCATATTGAATTAATTGTAACCAAGGGCAAAATGGTCTAAATTTGTTAATTATTCATATAAATGATCTCTTGAACTTTTAATGCTATCTTGTGCTTAATCTTGTATTGTACGTGTTTAACAAGAAATTGGAGATTTTAGAGGGTCGAATTAATATTTTGAGGATTGAAAAAAATTATAGAAAAGGGCCCTAGAATTTATGAAAATTACAAGTGAATGAAGAAAAGGATCGGGGAAATCATAGAAAAGACCTAGATATTTCATAAATTACATTTCAACCCTACAGATATTTCAAAAATTTACAGTTGAATCCCTTCTTTAGATCTTTTGAAGTTTACAAGGAAGTCCCTCGTCAAATCGTAATTTGACCAAAGCTTCTTCTTCTTCCCTGGAATAGAGACCCGAACCAGCAAAACAGAGCATAGCTCGAACATGCACCAGCGGAAGAAAGAAGTCAATTGCGTGCCTATTGGGACAACCACCACCCACGACCACGACGCTTCTGACACAGAGATCGGGACGGAGAGCAGCGGATAAACGTGAGCTAGTCATATGGTCGTCGGTGGTCTATTGCAGTGATGAACGTGACTCCAGCAAAGATGAAGAAGGAAGAAGATGGAGGTGATGGCGGAGTGGTGAGTGAAGTTCTGTCTCTTCCTCAAACTCCCAGAAATGGCACCAAGTTCAGTTCTCCCATGTTGCAGCATCTCTACGGTCCCAATTATGCTTCAATATCACAGCCCTCTATGGTTAGAGAGAAGCTGACAGTCATTTCCAGCGATGGTGAATAACAACAGATGCTACGTGGATGATTTTGAGCTCTCTTGTCTCTCACCGTGAAGCTGTCGACGTGGCAAAAGCACCTAATGTGAGCTTCTTCCATAAACCATGTCCGGGGGAGAAGCCCAATGGAGCTCACCGTCAACCCGAATAGCCTTGTTCACCGCCATGCCCTTCTAGGGGTCGGTCGTGGTTTTTGGGTGTGCTATCATGATCCCAAACATGCTCTAAGTGTGTGTTTGGGAGAGCTTTTCATGAGGCCAATCGGGCTTTTGGCATGCCTAATATGACTTATAGAGGTTTTTGGCTTTTACAAGATGTTTGAGACCACTTTTGTTGAATTGGGCTTATAAGGGAAACATGGTTTTTGCCAAAAGCCACAAATCGGAGCTTTTAGCTTTTGCAATTAGGCTTATGTCCTATGTCTTGTATTTATCTCTCTCAGCTCTGATCACAACTCCACCCAACTCAGTGTCTCTGTTCAGCTGTTCTTTTTCTTCTTTCTCGGCTATTCGCGCAGTTGATACGGTGGTCGTTTGTTCTCACTATTTCTCCGGCCTATCGGTGTTTTCAGTGGTCAGACGGCGTTGCTAGTCTAGATCTGCCGATAAGGTATCCTCCATGGCTGGGACCTTTTCTTTCGTCTTCCTCCCCCTCCCTCTACCTTTTGGTGCAGATATGGTTCAACGGAGAAGATGACGATGTGTTCACGGAGGGCAAAATGTGAACACGTCGAACTGGGATGATATCACATAACTTTTGTTTTCTCTCTCCCAATTTTATATGTTAGTGGGCAAAACATTGAACTGTTGAAGTGACTAGTAATATAACCATATCGATGAATAAGAAAAGTGACTAGAAAAATGTTATTGGGCAAAACGTTGACCTTTTGTTTTCTAATCGTTTTTAGTTATAATACCAATATATATAATTCAATATACATTTTCTATAGAAAATCTTCCTACCAAATCAGTCATATTTGTGACTCAATTAGAGATCAAATTGATCGGAACATGTGATCCAGTTAGTTATGTAATATTATTTCATCAAATTATGTATTTTTTTATGGTTAAATTTTCCAACTTTAAATTTTATAATTTTAAATTTAATTTCTCTCTCACCGTTATCACAAAAGTCACTTATGCTAAAGTCAATCCAAACAAGTTCTACTTTTGCAAAAGTCACTTATACAACTGCTAATCCAAACATAAATCACATTACACAATCTTACTTTTACTCAAAAATAAAATTGCAAAAAGTCAGATTGAAAAAAACCATTTTTACAATCGTTGTTCCAAACACACACTAGGTTGCTCCATACCCACCATCTCCTTATTTCAGCTTCTCTCTTCGGCCTAACGTAAATTTTTGGGCCCCTCGTGATCAACGTCCTCATCATCACACAGGAACACTGTGCAACACCACTGTCTCCGCCGTCAGACCCAGCCCGAACCCAAACAAGAGGGCCCACCGAGCCCTTTTCCTGTGGTGGCATTCCCTTCCATCACCGACCTCTTCTTCACCTTGTCTAATATGAAGGTAACACACACACTTGACATGTTCCCGTACTCGCTCAGAATATGCCTCATCGCCGCGAGTTTCTCTTCTTTCAGCCCCAGCTGGGCCTCCATCTGATCCAGAATCGCCGGACCACCGAGGTGGACGATCAAGAAGATGGAATTCTAGTTGTTGATTCCAATGGGTGTAAACGCCTCCACCAAGCTCTTCTCAATGTTATTCAAGATGATTTCAGAAACGTCCTTCATCAAGTGGAACACGAGACCCACTTCCCTCGGGCACCCTTTAGCGGCACCATTGGAGTCGAACAAGATGGTCTGTGCCGCCAACTCTATCTTAAAGATCGGGCACTCGACGAAGGTGTTAGGATTGACACCAATGATCATGGCGGCAACGTCGTTGCCGAAGAGGTCCTGACCCACAAGGGAGTCGAGGTGAGTGTACGAGGGCCTACGGAAAGTGAAGGCGGTGATCTCAAAGCAGACGAAGAGAACACGGGCACCCTTGTTGTTCTCGGTGAGGTCCTTGGCGAGGCGGAGGACGGTGCCTCGGTGAAGCAGCCCTGCTGGTACCTTGTGAGGCGCTTGATGGAGGGTCTGAGGCCGAGAAGCTTGGTAAGCTAGTAATCGGGTCCGGGCATGTCCATCGTAAAAGTGGTACAGAAGACAAGGTGGGTAATCTTGGACTTGGGCTGACCCCATCCTTAATGCCTTTGACGGTCACTTCTTTGCCCAGCTTCAGGACCTTAACCACCAGACCACCACTATGTTATGATGAGCGTCAAAAGACGGAGCCATGTAGGCTCAAATGTTTGGGTTCTCCTTAAGCAACTCCTCTGTCAAATGCATGTAACGCTTCTTTATCATAGATTTTTCGCCTGAAATCACACAAGTCACAATACAATTTAGCAAGACATTTCTTACAAGACAGAATCAAGTGATCAAAGAAAAAAGAGGAAAGAGTGTGTGCGTGCGTGTGTTTGGGGTATACGTACACATGTGCTTAAACTTCTCTTTGAGATCAGTCATGTGCTCACTTTGAGTGATGCGGAAGTAGTAGTCGGGGTGGTCGGCTTGAAGAACACAATTATATGGGGTGGTGGTGACGAAAGCAGGGATGGTGGCAGGGCCACGGGAATGCTGGGCATTGCGGATCTCCTTGACGGTGACCATGTTGGAAGAAAAATATGGAAGATTATAAAGAGTGTTGAGGAATGGAATGGAAGGTCCTGGGTTTGTGGAGTGGGAGTGATGAGAGATGGGGAGGGAGTGAGGAGGGCTTAGATCCGAGGGGGTACGTAGAGGGGATGGCCAGCGGCGTGTCCACGCAGTTTATTAGTGTGGTGATGATGATTATGATTACCCCAATGATTGCATCAAAGTCTATAAACTGCCTCAAATGCTAACAGTTTAGAGCTGCTTCATCACCATGCGTATAATGAGTGTGCATTTACAATTATTTTTTAAGGATGTGTTTGGTTTGAGGGGAAGGAAAGGGAGGGAGGGGAGGGGAGGGGAGGGTGGCAAAATTATAATTTTAGACAAAAGAAATCCAAAAATTACCTTCCCATTTTTTTAAATTTTGGATTCCCACCAAAAATTTACTTTCTCATTCCTTTTAAATTTCGAATTCCCGCCTAAAATTTAAATACCTTCAACCAAAAAATGTAATTTACCCACTCTCTCATTTCATCATCCCCTCCCCTCCCCTCAAACCAAACACACCCTAGGGAAACATGTCGGGAACTAAGGTAGCTATATTTTTGCTAATAAATAAATTATTTACATTTTTTTTTCACAGGCCAGGGCCAATGCTAGAAAATTAAAGTAACTAGTCCAGGGAAGAATGGGCCCCAAAGACAGGCTGATAGTCAACCTGGTCTTACCGAATATTTATTCTGACAGGCCTGGTAAGTTACACAGACAAGTGGTGTCAATAAATCAGATGCAACATCAATATGCTAGCAATGGTCAGCGAAGATGGCCCAAAAAAAAAAAAAATCAATGGCAAGCGAATCCCAAAATCAGGGCGGCAGAGAGCAAACAGGTGCATAATAATTAGAGTGTTTCTTTTCTTAGATTGGACATAGGGCTTCTGATATCTCCCTCGTGAGATACTTATATGTACAGACTACCTTAACAAAGGATGGCAAAAAAAAAAAAAAAAAGACTACCTTAACAAAGATATCCATAATCTCAGGAAACATCTTCAAATTCAGTCGACAGTAAACTTCAAGTTTTTCAACCTGGCTTTTGTAATAATAATAAAAAAAGAATATAACATCTTAACTTTGTATTTTTTTAATTTATTTTTGTTGAAACAGGACTTTAAAATTTAGATTTATAAGTTACTTGACTTTATTGTGTGCTTCTGCTGATTAGGTCAAACTTTATTGAAACTCAAATCTACTCCCGCTCATACATCCTAACAAGTAACAACACACGTTTTCAATGCATTTAATTCACATATTATTTGAATTTGCACAAGGTTCCTCTGCAATAATAATATCAAAGCCTGTTAATGTTTTTCGCTATTGTATTAAAATATAAATTTTTATTAGCTTCTTGAAGGGAAAAAAAATTATTAGCTTCTATATAATGCGAGTATTATTTATTAATTTTATGCCTATGTTCTTCAAAAGTCCCAATCAACGTTTGTGGATCTATTTGCAACAACCTTCACATCTTCAGGTGTGATTCATTATCACTTATGCCCGCCGATAAATCAAAGCATTCAAACAAACTGAAAAAACCCACATCACCAAAATTTAAAGATAAAATCACATGCTCTATACTTTAAAAATTTAGGGAACCACTCCAGAAATTTTTTTAAAACTTCACTGTATCCCTTCAGACTAAACTAAAATTAAGTTTTTTGGTTGAAAAAACGTTTATGCCTTGTCTTGTACATGATGGTTCTGTAAATTCACAAATGTATCTTGTAAATATGTATACATGACTAGTAAATTTTCATATGTGTTTTATGAATAATATGTATTCTTGTGATTATGCTTTTTGTCTTATACATGACCGATCTGGTCTTATAATTTCACAAATTTATCTTATAAATAAGCATATCTGACTTATAAATTCTTACATGCATAGTGTAAATGATCATATTTGACTTATAAAATAATGACACAGTTGCCTTTTCTCCCATAAATTTTAATTTCAATTTAATTATAGGTGCGGTGAAATTACAGAAGTTTTGGGCTCTTTGATATTAAATAACTACAAAGAGGGTGTAGTGAAATTTTTTCTTCAATTTACGTAAAGTTCTATTATGATTTTTAATTTTATAAAGTGTTTTTTAGTTATCTAATCCGAACATTAAACATTCTTACTTTCATTAATAAAAAAAGTCAACATTAAAATTTTAAACATTAAAAATTTATTACTAAATACTAATTTATTAAGATTAATTTTTAAAAGAATGACTACCACACAAAAAAAAATCATTTAAAAATAACCGTATCAAAATCAGAAGAGCAAAAGGAATATTATAAATCTCATATGAAAGTGCAAGATTAAAATCACACTTTTATCAGAAAAGATCTCAACCCACAGGATCGTACGTAACAAGGGATTTAATCGAATTCCGACGATCCTGTATATACAGACATTTAAAACAGTAAATGAAATAATTAATGGCCCTCTCCACCATTTCCTTATTTCAGCTTCTCCCTTCGGCTAACGTAAATTTCTGGGCCCTCGTGATCAGCGTCTTCTCATCATCACACGGGAACACTGTGCAACACCACTGTCTCCACCGTCAGACCCGGCCCGAACCCGAACAAAACGCCCCACTCCAACCCTTCTCCGGTGGTGGGCTTCCCTTCCTTCACTGACCTCTTCCTCAACTCGTCCAATATGAAGATAACACACGCGCTTGACATGTTCCCGTACTCGCTCAGAATGTGCCTCGTCGCCGCAAGCTTCTCTTCTTTCAGCCCCAGCTTAGCCTCCACCTGATCCAGAATCGCCGGACCACCAGGGTGGGCAATCCAGAAGATGGAATTCCAGTCGTTGATTCCAATGGGAGTAAAAGCTTCCACCAAGCTCTTCTCAATGTTCTTCGAGATGATCCCGGGAACGTCCTTCAGCAAGTGGAACGTGAGACCCACTTCCCGCAGGTGCCCGTCGATGGCCCCGTCGGAGTCGGGCAAGATGGTCTGTGCCGCCGACACCATCTCAAAGATAGGGCGTTCGACGGAGGTGTCGGGATCGGCACCGATGATCATGGCGGCAGCGCCGTCGCCGAAGAGGGCCTGACCGACGAGGGAGTCGAGGTGGGTGTCGGAGGGCCCACGGAAAGTGACGGCGGTGATCTCAGAGCAGACGACGAGAACACGGGCGCCCTTGTTGTTCTCGGCGAGGTCCTTGGCGAGGCGGAGGACGGTGCCGCCGGCGAAGCAGCCCTGCTGGTACATCATGAGGCGCTTGACGGAGGGTCTGAGGCCGAGAAGCTTGGTGAGCTGGTAATCGGCTCCGGGCATGTCCACCCCAGAAGTGGTACAGAAGACGAGGTGGGTGATCTTGGACTTGGGCTGACCCCACTCCTTGATGGCCTTGACGGCCGCTTCTTTGCCCAGCTTAGGGACCTCAACCACCACCATGTCCTGACGAGCGTCCAAAGACGGAGCCATGTAGGCGCACATGTTCGGGTTCTCCTTCAGCAACTCCTCCGTCAAGTGCATGTAACGCTTCTTTATCATAGATTTTTCACCTGAAAATCACATACAATGAATTCAGCAAGACATTTCTTGCGAGAAAGAATCAAGTGATCAAAGAAAAAAGAGGCAAGGGTGTGTGTTTGGGGTATACGTACACATGCGCTTGAACTTCTCTTTGAGATCGGTCATGTGCTCGCTCTGAGTGATGCGGAAGTAGTAGTCGGGGTAGTCAGCTTGGTGGACACAGTTAGAGGGGGTGGCGGTGCCGAAGGCGAGGATGGTGGCGGGGCCACGGGAACGCTGGGCGTTGCGGATCTCATCGACGGTGACCATATTGGAAGAAAATGATGGAAGATGTAGTGGGAGTACGTTGAGGAAGGAAACAGAAGGTCCTGGGTTTGTGGAGTAGTAGTGATGGGAGATGGGGAAGGAGAGAGTAGGGCTTAAATACGAGGATGGAGGATGGAAATTAAAAAACCTTTCTAAAAGCATGTGGGTAGAAATCCGTACTCACAGGGAATTGACGAACCAAAAAGAAAACCTCTGGTTTCGTTTGGGCAACGCCTATGGTTGTTGTGCAGTGTGTGTCTGTGTGACAGGATGCGTGAGTCACGTCGTGAGGCTTCGCGATCAATGTTTCTGGGATAAGCGGGTGCATCTCGTGCTGACACCCACACGCTGCGTAAGAAAGCCACGCGGCTAACTCCATTGATGGTTCACTGTATGTTTGAATTAACGTCATGATAGTTTATAAGATGTTTTTTATATAAATCGAGATAAAATCTTTCTCATATATTTACTTCATATATCATAAATCACGATTGAAAAAATATTTTAAGTATTCCTATCTGTAGGAAAAAATATAAAGAAGAGAGAGGACTGATGTGCCAGGATGAATCCATGTCCGGATCGGGTTAAAGCTCCAATGCTCCATAATTGTGCTCACACAATTATTAGACTACTAGAGCCTAATTGTGATTTGCACAACAGATCACCAAAACCAGAAAGATGATAGGAGAGAAGAGAATTGTCAGAAAATTCAATGGCAGAGGTGAATTGCAATTGAAGAGACACATCCTATTTATAGTGGTTTATGGAGGCCGCTAATTAGGAAACATGTGCACTCCTTCTTACCCTCCAAGACAACAATTAAATTAATTGATTCTCAATTAATTTCTTAATTATGGTGATTTGTTCCTCAATTAACAAATCTATAATTATTACCGAATTATTCCTCAATATGCAATTAATGCTGATTTATTCTTATTTGATTAGGCTACTTATATCCTAATCAAATAGTTCGGCCCATCAAGGGTGGATTTGGACCCGAAGTCTAACATCTCCCACTCGCACTTGATGGGCCTCCCATCGTGCGTGCGTTTCTCTTTTTTGTTTCATACTTGGCGTTTGCCGTGACCGCGTGGGCAAAAATGTCTTTAAGATTTGGTGCTTGTGATACTAGAAATCCCTCATATCGGATCAGCATCCAAGGACAACCTTTATATATAACCGTAAGCTATATGTTCATTGTCTCATATACCCCAAATTCTCCCATACATATTACTCATGGCATATCTAATCCCTCTCGAGTTAATATGTTGATTAACTCAGATTGCCTTCCACGCACATAATATTCGCACTTACTACCTACACATAGAGCTAGTAAGGGGTCGACCACAGATACTAGCACATCTTAGGTATTTAGGAGTAAATCTTCCTTTTTGATTAAACATCAGTCCATCCTGACTTAGTCGCTTTCTTAGTTTTTACTCGTCTAATCGAATCGAGTGTGATCACGGAGCTTCAGCTAAAGTAGCTGTCACCAAATCAAGCTTTCATGATGTCGCCTAAGTCTTAAGGGCATCACGGAAGGATTTTTCTTCCTGGGACTCACATTGTAGTGAACTAGGGATCTTTCACCTACATCTCGTGTTGCAATCTAACTCTTAAGCACATGTAGTATGAATTGCATGTCACGGTGAATGGTTTGAGGTGTACGTCGATTTCTTTATCTTTCACCGTACAAACATTAATTTTAAAATGTACTCAACATTCGAACCATAACTTTCTTTTTCACAATATCTCTTTTACAATCTCATTTGTGAAAAAGATTTCTTTACTTGGCTACAAGTTTATATTCATGCTTCGATCCATTTTATGTGTATATGCTCACATGTAGATCTCATCTCAGTCTAATTGAGGTGACTCAAACGCAACGATTCTTCTTAACCATCTTATGGTGATCATTTACTTGTCTTACCCTCTCATGCCCCCACAAAAACATGGGAAGATGATTGTTCGTGCGAGTGAATCAACCTCTTCTTACCTGTACGACATACAAACTTGTATACCTTATATGTATTTACTTATAATATATATACTATTTTTTTTATCTTCATACAAAAGAAGTTCACGACCTTACATTTTGTTTGCGCCCCAAGATTTTCATTAACTCAATGAAAATCAAGTTATGAGCTTAATAAAGGGATCTACCAACATTCTGTCAATAAAAAGTCATTAAACTATCGCTTTCCCTCTTTGAAAGAATATTTCTCATAGAGATATATAAAAAAAGTATGTTTCACCTTATTGTGATACTTAGGATCCTCATTATAAGATGCTATCATTTGGATCCTTCTATCCACAATTCATTCCTAATCTCTCATAGGAACTACTTTAGCCATGTGGCACTTTGAATGATGGTAGAACACGCTCTGTGTTCTATTTCCATGGATAATAGGAAAAATACTTTGTATATTTTTTTACTCCATTACCATTTGCCTAGGTATTGTATTGGAGTATCATTTCAAAGGAAAGTTGTTGTCTTGACAACTTAATCCATGGTTATTCTCATAACCTATTTTACAGTATGACCAAAGAATAGCTTCCAAGTCCGACCAAAAGCATTTGGTCTTATGTACACCAATATGTATATTCATATTATTAACTATAGTCTCACATAAGACTCTATCTACCTTTTCTATGTTGGATTCCTCATAGGACATGTAACCTCTTTAGGTTTGTGCCTTGGACTTCAGGGGTATCCATGGGTTTGCAGTTTGGCATCCTAAGATGTCTAAGGATCACACTTATACATGTCTTAGGTAGTAAAGACTGTATCTTCCTTGTGCAATCTCTATTTACATTGTCATTCAAGATATTTGTGCAACCCATGATTTTCTTAACTCATAATTTAAGGATTCTCTGATCCTTTATTCCTTTGACTCTCTTGACACTTATTTTAGCTAAACATATGTCATTTGATAAAGGATTACTTCACAAAAAATCATCATTAGACTGTACCAATTTGGTACTCATGTAGTCTTCTTCGATTATCTCAAAGTTGGTGAGGCTTTCACCTTGTGAAATCTCATATACTACTATCTGGGTGATTGTTTCTACGAAGCCCTTAAACTGCTTCATGTAGAGTTCATTATCCAATTTCCAAAATTTCAAATTAGAAAGCGGTCTTTACATCATCTTGATGTAATTTCAAGACTAAGCTTGTTGTCATAGCCAAAGTTCAGAGTTAAAAACGCACAACGGATAACCTTCAATTGTGGTACCCCTTAGCCATAAGTGTTTTAGGTTCTACATGCCCCCAATAGATTTGAGAACCTACTTGTTCCCAATCGCCTCTTGGCTAGGTGACAAATTACCCAAACACGTAATTGGCTCAAAGAGAATCCAAATCCTCCTACATGACACTTTGCAATTCTTCTTAGCAGGTCCTTCTAGTATCTTTCAAACACTTATAGGTAGTCATCATTTTCTAAATGATGAAGAGAGAATTTAATCCGTTAGGGAATCTATCCTTTTATAGCCATTTGCTATATGACAATTTGCTCCGAGGTAGATTTCATAGGATTATTTTCCTATGTATGAGTGAGGTAATTCTCCCGTAACTTACCTCTTATCTCTTTTATTGTGAAAATTGTCTCAATCCTCCCACTTGGATCAGTGAATTTAGGAACACTTAGTTATTCTTTATCACTTGTGAACCTCTTAAAGAGATTCAATATGATTAATGCTCATTTCCTACTAGGAAATCTAGGTTTTATGAACGTTGTGTCCCTCGGCTCTCTTGCAATCACTGAGTTGCCATCATTTTTACTAATGAAGACGTGTCTTATCAAATTCTCAGGTTATCTCACAAAGAGATTCCTTGTATACATTGACCCCAATCTTCATTATTCATATGAAGAATTATGGATATAAAGTCGTTGACCCTTATGGTCTTAACGAGCTTGTGCCTGATCTAAGGCCTATCCATGATTCACAAGGTAAGGTCGTGACTGACATAGAGGGCATTTGGTTAAGTGTGAAGATAATAGCTGTGAGTTTACATACCAACATATGGCTGATAGTTTCACTTATGCCATTATTTACTTAACCATGTCAAAAAGAGGTTTATCTCTCCATTTCAACAATTCTATTATGTTGAAGGGTTATAGGTATTGATAGTTGTCTAACAATGCCTTTCTTGTACACAGAACAGCTTGAACTAATCACGTGGGTGTCTTTAACCTTTCTTAGTTCGAAAAGGTTTTATCCTTTTAGTTTAACTGATTCTTGACTAGTTCAGCCATTATCTAACAGCTTCACACTTGCCAAAAATCAAGTAAACATTACTGTATTTCGAGTAAACGTCTGCAACATCAACGAAACACCAAGCTCTGTGTTTTGTCCTCACGTTCATTGGTTCACTAACGTCATAATTTTCCAATTGCAGTGGATTTTTTCAAAATTGTTTCTTTGTCTTTCTCGCCAGGTAGAATAAGTTCTCAACTTATTCAGAAGGGTATTAACCCTTTACACACATTTTTTAGCAAATACTCTTTTGCTAGTTTGATCATTTCTTTTGATCAATGTGTACATATGGTAAGAAATGGAATCTTTTATCCCTAAAAAGAAACATAAAAAACCAACAAAGGATTTGAGAATTATAGTCCCATCGATCCTTAACTAAAGAAATATCAAAGATGTTATTCTATTAGTTGCAATTGCATGGAGTGAATCAGGGTAGTTTAACTATGCAGAGTTAACGTGCAAATTCTAATCCCTTGATTCTATCTCTTTATTGCTTTACATTTGACATGAAGCCATATGCTTCTGTGAAACATCCACAACTCATGTGGATTGCTACTTTTACAACCTTTAAGGATTATCAATGTAGCTTTTCATCTTTGTGGAAACCATTTGACCTCCTCTATATCAAGTTTACCTCATAAGTTTCTTACCCTTAGGCTTAGAGGATGAATCCTCCCACTCTTTAGCTAAGTTCATCTGACTGATGGATCTTGGATACTTCAGTCTTTCACACTCAAGTTCAATGTGACGAATTACATTACTGAAGGTCACAATATGCATATCAGGGGCAATATTTACTTTCGTATAACTCACTGGAAGACGTGACTCACTCCCACTCACTGGGAGACATAGCTTCTTCCCACTCACTGGGAGATGTCTTATCACAACATACACTTGTTTGTTAGAAAGAACTTGACATTTAGTTTGTATCAACTTCTTAGTTTAACATTTGCCCCAAGTGTTGCCTAAATGACATGTTAGGACTTAGTACATTATGTTAAAACTTAACTTAGTTTTAACTTTATGGAAGAAAATCATCAATTTCACTATCTTCCAATACTATCCACACAGTTTGGATAAGGTTACATTGCTCGTACCATTATAAGTTTGAGCAATGTGGTTCTTTCTACACTTGATAGCATAAAATTTTTGTACCCTTCGATTGCTTCAGCCTCTAAATGGTGAAGACTAGTTGGTAAGATGTCCTTGATATCTCATTCTTCCTGAATGAAAAAGAGATTTGAGAGTTTCTAACTCCATAGTCATATCTATTGAGCTTGTCTTCATAAGCTCAGTCAATTAGACTTGGTCATAATTGGTCACTTAGATGATTATGGTATATAAATCATATTTGTTCAACTAAGACAAATGATAATCAGATAATAAGTTCACTAGTTTCATGTTCAGGAGACAACTAGGTTGACTCCTATCCCAATCATGCTAGTTAGCTCATCACCCTTTTAACCATAGTCTTTATTGAACACTTTCCCCTATTGGATTTCTAGACGCATTCCAGAAACCCCCACTCAATCAAAGACAGTTATATCAAGAAGATAATACCACAATATCATCTAATCAACATAAATGTTTACGAAAATAAGAAGAGAATGCTTAATTCAATTCTAAAAAATAGAGAATTTAATCATAAATTTAATGATAAAGAACATTAAAAAACTTTTGCCTCATTTTGTTGCCTCTTAACTAGGTTCTCCATTCTCATTGACCCTTTTGATCATATGAACTTATGTAGCATCTAGCTACAATGTCCAGCTCCTCTTTGCCATGTTTACATCCACTTACTTGGGTGTAATTGTAGTATACCTCCCACTTGATGAGATGATTCTCACATCTTTATCTGTCTTGTCCTTTGTCACAACATTTGTGATAAAAGGTTGACTTTTAGAAGTCATTGCTTCAATCTAAGTGGATCAATTTGGTTCGAAGCATGGGAAGGCTTGTTATTATTCAATAATTTCAAGTTGTTGCAATTTTCAAGTTTTTAATCTCTAAGAGTTTGAGTCAAGGTTGGATAGGATTTTATATTCAAAAACTCATTTGAATAATTCCTCACTTTTAAAAAATCTTTCAACATTAACCTTATGTTACAGCTGAAAATACTCTTAATAAGTAAGCCAACCTATCCCAAAAACAATAGAATCATTATTGACTCAATTTATATGTTTTTGGGAATCTCTAAAGTGCATATAAACACCTTTTTGACTCAAAACACATTCAAACGTGCTTCAAATATATGCAAATTATATATCAAATTGAAGCTCTTGAATTTAGGGATTTTTAGGAACAAACCGCGTCTCAATCGGAGGTCCCATGCTCCCCTAGAAGGTGTCTGGATCAAAAAATTCTGAAAAATTAGAAAACTCCATCGTTGGTCACTTTCAGTGGTGGTGCATGACCTCCACGGGCCGCCTTGCGGTCATCTACTGGCGACATGCGCCGGCTCCAGTGAGTCCACGCGTCGTCATCTCTTCGACGGTGCTTGCTATGTGTCAAATAGGGGCCCCAGTGGGCCCTATGCGCCATCTGTCATTTTCTGTTTTTTTAATTCTTTTTTTAATTATAAATTTTTTTAACGGTCAATTGATGGCTGTTGACTTTGACTGGTCAACAGTTGATTGTTGACTGGTTAACGGTCAACGCTTGACTGTTGACCAGGTGACGTGCGTGTGACGTGTGTCTGAACGCTGACGTGGCGTTGACTGCCACGTCATCGTCTTCAACCTCCAGCCGGGTCAACCCGACCCGGTTGGAGCTCTAGCGGGTCATTGGGACCCGTTAACTTCGGGAAGCCATATCTCCCTCGTTTTAGCTCCGTTTTTCACGTTCTTAGTGTCATTAGAATCATAATTCAGCGAACTACAAATCCATAGCCTTTATTTGATCTTAAAGTCTCTATTTCATTGATCAAATCATGAGTGAAGTGGCGGCAGCAACTAACAACCTGCCAACTTCTTTCCTTTGTTTCTCCCTCATTCAAACTCCGTTTGACACATTCTAAGCATCATTGGAATCGTCTCTTCAAGATCTACACATCTATGGTTTTTCTTTGGGAAAAAACACTCAGTTTCAAATACCCAATTTTTCCTCAACATTGACGATGCTGCGTAATTCAACCTGGATGTGTGTCATCTGGGTTTCGAAGGCTCTTCTAACCTTTGAGAGGTTAAGCCTTTTTGTTTTTGGCTCCACAGAGGTTCCAAAAATTTCACCCCTTAAGAAATCGAAGATGTGAGAAGAAGAGGAAAAATGAATATGTATGACCAGAGAAGCGAACGTATTCTGACAACAATCATGATCCCAGTATTTTATGCGTGCATATTAAGCTTCGATCGAATAGCAATTATGAGAAGAAGAATCTGAATGCACACAGAACACACATATACATACACATATTTTTGAAAGGGAAAAATGAGGCATAAGGAATCGGGAGACATATTCATTCATATGGGCATATAGCATTTAAAACATATACATATTTGTTAATGTTGAACTAAAAAAAATTGCAACGCTTGCAGAAGCCCAGAATCATGTATGTGAGAAGAGGATAAAAAATATGTGCACATATTAACATTATATATTCACATATATAATAGCACAGCGGAATTAGATGGGGATATAAACGAATTATATCAATTAATTATTCACAAAGAATAAATCACACAGCCACATGATCATCATGCTCTGATGACAATGTAGGAAAAAATATAAAGAAGAGAGAGGACTAGCGTACCGGGACGAATCCATGTTCGGATCTGGGTCAAAACTCCAATGCTCCATAATTGTGCCCACACAATTTTTAGACTACTAGAGCCTAATTGTGATTTGCACAGCAGATCATCAGAACCAGAAAGATGGTAGGAGAGAAGAGAATTGCCAGAAAATTCAATGGCAGGAGTGAATTGCAATTGAGGAGGCACACCCTATTTATAGTAGTTTATGGAGGCCACTAATTAGGAAATGTGTGCACTCCTTCTTGCCCTCCAAGATAGTAATTAAATTAATTGATTCTCAATTAATTTCCTAATTATGGTGATTTATTCCTCAATTAACAAATCCATAATTATTACTAAATTATTCCTCAATCTGCAATTAATGCTGATTTATTCTTATTTGATTAGGTTACTTATATCCTAATCAAATAGTCCGGCCCATCAAGGGCAGACTTGGACCCGAAGTCTAACACTATCGCTATTCCAAACATACACGGAATTTAGTTAATTGTTGATGTAACTGGATGGGAGTAAAAAATATTTAATACTGTGAATATAAATAGATATTGGGAAAAGGCAGGGAATCTCAATAACTTCTGGAGTATCTGGTGGTTGCACTTGGATTGTTTGTGGCAAGGAAGGGTTAAATGATGAGCCTAAAATCACCTCAAATTGCCCCATGCAGTTTAGGCGGTTCATCACTATGATCATCGCTCTCACATATATTCTTCCTTCCATCTGCTTCTTTTTTAAATATAAATTTAATAATGCTGATACAATGTTTTAAATGATTCACTCTACGATCTATACACTAATTGAGAAATAAGCAATGTGATTTAAATGTCTGATGGTCAATATGGATTCCTTAGAATGCTGACTAATTTTGTTTTCCCTTCAAACTACGAATATACATTAATGGTGTACTTGATTGACTCGTTCTGAGTTGATGATAAAGAGTTAGTTGTTATTATTATTATTGAGAAGATGGACAAAATAAAGGCATTACTACAATGCACATTCTAGCTTGTTTAAAGCAAGATGGGACCAGGATCTTGTCTCACATTGTCACTTTTACACACATCACAATTACCAGACGGATGAGGGCTGAATTTCTAGCTAGGGTTACGTCACTCTTGAGGTTGATGGGCCAGTTCTAGAAACAGGATAGAGTGGATACGGAGGGGTACTAAAAACACAGGATGGTGGATAGGTATGCGATTACATGACCAAGCTCACATCAGTGCCACCAGCTATTGTAGATATTATTACGATTATTTAGGGCTTACAATTATGTTGGAACAGAGGCCATAGAGAAATTATCATTTTTAGTGATTATATAGAGGCTATTAATTTAGTGATGAGAGGGTGCAATGATACTCATCCCTTTCGAGACATCATAGAGGATGCCCGGTTATGGATGTCTAAGAGATGGCAGGTTTTGATCAATCATTTATCTCGGGAGCATAACGCTGGTGCGGATTTCTTGGCTAAGTCTGCTCATAGCATGGTAGAGAGTTTTGTTATCTTTGATCACCCACCACCTTTATATCAGGAGGAGGTAGGGGATGAAGGATGACGTCTTTTGATTCCGTTGGTTTTGTTTTTTGATTGCCTCGTAATGATAGTTTTTTAAGGTGTAATTCCTTTTGACATTTTAATGGATATACAACTTCTCGTTCAAAAAAAAAAAAAAAAAAAATTCTGATACATCCGAAATACTCACTCCGTTACTAAATATAAAACAAAGTTGGTTTTTTTTAGAGACTAGAAAAGCTAATTAAATTATTTTAAAATAATTATATTTATCATTTTTTCTCCAAACTATTTTGCCTAACTCATAAACTGATATATAATCCAAGAATATATAACATATGATATGATTAAGTAACTTATTTAACTTCTTTAGTTTTTTCAAAAAAAAAAAAACTAACTCTATCTTATACTTAGGATAAGAGGGAGTAATAATAATGCCCTTGACAAACTCTGATTGGTAGGACAGAATTATGAGCGGAAGTCAAAATTGGCATGCTGTTAGCAAAAATATATATAGTCCTATGTAGGAGTGTGGATTTGAAATGGAGGTGCACAAAACGGCCTGCCAGGAAGTGCTTATCGAGTCAATTAGAAGCAAGCATGATTCAAATGCTAATGTCATTCGGACATTGTTATAACGTAGAACTGAAAGTGACTTTGCCTAATGAGTTTGGTCCATTAATTACCAGGTAAGAGCAGTGTATAAGATAAAAAAACAGGTACGAGCTTAGGGATAGACATTTACAATCATTCCCTTATTTTAAGAGTTTGACATAATTTCTTTATGCCTTTCATTTTTTTTTTTTGGTTAATATAAACTTTCATCTCTTAAAAGACTATTTTCCTCCTTGAAGAACCAAAATCTCCTCTTTAAAATTTGAGAGGTCAAAAATTGTATTAACCCTTTTTTTCTGAAAGTTTTATGCCTTTAATTATAAGAAAAATTCCATTAATTTTTTTTAAAAAAAAAATGTTAAAAGACAAAAGGATGATTTGAATATTCATAGTATTAACTCAGTTGGGAGATAATGTTTTTTTGTTGTAAAAAAAATATATGTAAGGATATTTTTATCATTTCCTTTTAATTTCAAAAAGAACAAATTGGTTGACATTTCTCTGATATTGTAAATATTCAAAACATACACCTATTTTAATGAAATTTTTCTTAATTATATGACTATCGATCATACACAAATGTATGTGTGGATTTGACTATCTCTCATCACGGGAGCGATAACTTCTAAAGTTTCTTTTTCTTGAGGAGACAATTGCTATACATTCAACTTTTTTTTGGTCAATGCTATACATTCAACTTGGCGTACCGCAAAGGCAATTGAAATTATCTGAACTGCCGACTCATATTTAATATATCAGCGGTTAGTTGATAAATTTATGCACGAGCGAACATATATGCATAACCTAATGATTTAATATGGTATTTCTTAGTTGCTACGAAATAAATAATATTTGTTCGTTCAACTTGTAAAATACTTATTCTAAGAAATATGGTCAGGTGACGATATATAAGTTTGCAACCAATCAAACTCATGAACGATTTTTGTCTCTATCAGGCCCGATGCATCTAAAAAAGGCTTCTGATATAACTGAAGTAACAATGTAAGGAAACAGCGCACATTATTTTCTTGGCATGGACCATACCAAAGCCACGTTAAGAACAAGTTTTGATCGTTTTAAAATTCCTAGATTGGCAAAAGGTGTTTTATGAGATGTCCATCTTTATGTTGTTTGAACAACCAAACAGTTGGCCAAACACAACCTTGCGCCATGCTTCAATTAATGTAAACAGCTCAGCCCTGAGAAAGTCTCATCAATAATACACATATTTATCTGGTCATTTTTAAAAGAGAGAACAATAAAAGAAAATAGTGCATGTTACCAAATTTAAGCCAGACCCCGCTGTGGCTCTTTTAGAAATAAGAAGTGGAACCCCTTACCCCCCCCCACACGCTGTTGTTCCCCCATTTAAAGAGGCATTAAACTTATCAATGGAAGTTGGCGCAGATGGGTAGGCATCTGCGCCACACCAATCCGTTCCTGGGTTCGATCCCAGGAAACGGAAGGTGTAAAGAATTTCCATTGGGAGCTCTCTCCCCTGGGGCGCCTCAAAGAGGTGAATTCCTGTCGGGCCTATCAAATTGGGGGCGCCAGGACTAGTCGGTTGTCAGGGGCCCATGTCGGTAAATCCGGCGTTGGCCTTCAGGTTAACGCCGGATACCTGGAAGGTGGGTGCACTGAAGTTGGCCTCTAGGTTAACGCCGGATACCTGGATGGTGGGTGCACCGAAGGCTAAAAATGATCCATTGCATAAACCATAAAAAAAAAAGAAGCATTAAACTTGTTCAACAGTATCAAGTCGTCCCTCCTCGTAACTAAGGTGGTCAGTTTCCACGACTCACTCTATCCAATTCTATGTTCATGGTAGCCATCTTACTTGTAAGCAACATTAAATACTACTGTATCACTCTTCCTTATAGATAACTAGATTAAAATTTTGGTTATAGACTTACCATATCATCTTCATACAAAATGGCGGAGT
Source organism: Inga oerstediana (assembly GCA_963210345.1). Taxonomy (NCBI): domain Eukaryota; kingdom Viridiplantae; phylum Streptophyta; class Magnoliopsida; order Fabales; family Fabaceae; genus Inga; species Inga oerstediana. Next base: position 6,874,764 of record OY723401.1, read on the forward strand.
ATCCCTTGAACTTTGTACCTGATTATGTGTAAAATATTAAATGAGAAACTTTTAAGTTTAGTATTGAGGTCGTAGCAGTCGTGTACAAGGGTTTCTTTAACTGTTAAGAGAATTAAGTATATTTAATAATATAAGTTTAAATCGTAGAAAACACATTTATTAGAAGAGTAAAAACTCCTTGTGCTTGAAGCCTTGAAAGAGATGATCAAATGGGGAAAAAAAAAGAATTCAGTATAATTTAATATTCATAACTGCTCACCAACGGGGTTGAGTTTAGCAGAAAGGATTAGTCCTTCACAACGTGGTGAACTAAGGTTTGAGTTTCCGTTGGGACTTGGGAGAGGTATCCATATTTATTGCAAAAAAAAAAAAAAACTGTTAACTACTTTCATAAGTTCCTTTTATAAGAGCTTAAAATTTAAATTGAATTGATCCCTTTTATAATGTCACACATGGAATTGCCTGAATATTTAATGTGTTTTTACCACTTTTGTCCTTAATTAATTTTATTATCTTTGCTCATCATTTTCCCATACTTCCTCTGGTTTATAATATAAGTCATTTTAATTAATTCATTAGAACCAAAAAATGGGAGAAGTTAACTCATTAAATAAGTTATATTTAAACGCTAATTATATAGGAAAGTTTGACAGATAAACATTAATTATTCTTTAAGGGTCTGTTTGGTGTGAGGGATTTGGAAGGGAAGGGAGGGGAGGGAAGATTTTTATGAGTTGAATTTTAAAAGATTGAAAAAGTGGGGTAATAAAATTTTAATAAAGAGAATATATAAGATAAAAGAGTAAAAAAAAATTAATTAAAAATTTTTAACCTCGCTTCTCTAATTTTTTTAAATTCAACTCAAAAAATTTTTCCCCTCACCCAATTTCCCTTCCCTCCCTTCAGACCAAACAAATCCTAAGTGACTTATATTATGAACCAAGTCATCCTTATATATGTGGAGTGGAGGGAGTACTACATTTTCTTTCACATTCTCCCTTTACTATCTTTTCTCTCTCTTTTATTTCGTCCCTTATAAATAAAGATATACTTAAAAATATAGCTCATTTTCTAAATATTTATTACTTTTAATTAAGAGTTAAGGTGCAAAATTACCCATGAACTTTTCTAAAAAATGCATCCAACACCATAAACTTTTTTTAGGTGCAAAAATACTCATGAATTTTTCAAAATGAGGCAAAAATGTCAAACAGTTAATTGGTACAAACGTCCATTTTATGGGACCCATAATATTATTTTTTGAGGTACAAAAATACCCATGAACTTTTTTAAAAAGTGCACCAAACATCATAAACTTTTGAAAAGTTCATGGGCATTTTTGCATATAGAAAAAAGTTTATGGTGTTGGATGCACTTTTTAGAAAAGTTCATGGGTATTTTTACACCTCAAAAAATAATATTATGGGTCCCATAAAACGGATGTTTGTACCAATTAACGATTTGACATTTTTACCTCATTTTGAGAAGTTCATGGATATTTTTGCACCTAAAAAAAGTTTATGATGTTAGAAGCACTTTTGAGAAAAATTCATAAGTATTTTTACACCTTAATCCTCTAATCAAATTTCACCTGTTTTCTGAAACGAAGTTGGATTAAAGGCTGTTGTAAAGAAAAATGGAGGAAGCGCCACCCTAGGTTTTTAGGCGTGCCTGTTAAGCTGGCGAAGTAACTCCCGCTAACTCGTATGGCCAGTTGGCCACATCACATCAGGACAGTTATATGTGTTTTAATGTTTAAATAAAAGGAGACAATTACCTTGGCAGACTCATATTATTCCTTATTATGATTAAAGCTCTACCTGTATTGGGTTTGGGCCCAATCTATCAAAACACATAGCCCAACGGCAACAATGATAGAGGGCATATTGTTTGGAGTTAAGAAAGAGAATTGGATTGGGAACTGACCTTTAGTGAAGACGTAATTATGAAATCACATAATCTGTGTTTAGCATGGAATGTGTGTGCATGCGTAGATGTGGAGTACGTGCAGGAGCATCAAAGCAGAAACATGAAAACCGAATTTGCGTTCAATATGCAGTATATAAAGAGAGGCTCTAGGGATGTGGTTTTATAAATGCAAATAGTAGTGAACAAGAGCAGAAAGAAATGGGCGGGAAGGCGATGATGAAGCAAGCGGTGGTGATGGTGGCTGTGGCGATATTGGTGGTGGCGCAAATAGCAGCAGCAGCAAGCATCGACAGCGGCGGCGGCGATGATGACTACGAGGATGTGCCGTCGTGCCTTGAGGCGTGCGGCACCTCTGTCGTGTCGTGCTTCACAAATTGCTACCTCAACGACATCATGAATTTCATGCCTTGCTCTTCTAAGTGTGGCCAGGATAACTACGAATGCATGGGTGCCTGCTTCGCTACCTCCATTCCCACCCTTCCTCCTCTTCACTCCCCTTATCCACCAGCCCTTTGATAATCCCCCCTTCACCTCTTAATTTCACTTTATAATATTATTCCTTATAAATAAACACATCATTCATTAATAATTGTACTAAAATGATGTTGCTGCCCATCTAATTAGTATTCCCATCACAGAGCTTAGTCTTCAGAGCTCTGTTCTGTACTCAAGCGTTTTACTTCTTTTATATATATATATATATATATATATATTGTTTTATGGTGGATCTGTTGTGGAAATGATCTTCTCCATGGGATGTACGTACTGAACGTAATTAAAAAGAAGAAAATATCAATAAAAAAGCAACCTTACATTTTGCATCTTTTTCTCACCCCTTGAATCAACTCATTACCATCACATTCTCTCTGTTTTTTTTTTAACTATAATTATTTTTCGTTTAACCATTTCCTTACGAGGAGCGGATTTTTTAAACCATTGGATCGATCTTGCCGGCGTTCCCCCTTCCGCCCTCATCGGCGCCGGCTATTGTTTGAACTCTGATCACATTCGCTCATTTTTATGAGAACGCACGGTGGCGCAACCATCTCCGTGAAATCTTGCTTCCTTCTTACGCGAAAGGTATATCTTCTATACTATTTCCCGCCTTTTCGCTGTTTTGCACCTTCGTTCCTTCCACCGTCTGCCCTTGTTCTTTCGGCGGCCTTTTCTTTGAATCGCATGACCTCCTTGAGGCTAAATTCTGTCAAATTCTGGAACGTGATGCTATTTACCTGTGGCGATAAGGCTTTAAAATGCTCGAGGAAAAGCCAATTGTGTTTGTTCAATTATGCTTTCGAAGAGAAATCTGATTGAGGGCCTCTCCTTCATTGGGATGATTGTAATGAACTTATCATCGATCATCTCCTGTAAGCGTGGAAGTGGAACGAGAAGACCTTCCTTTCATTTACTTCTTGACCACATTTGCTTTAATCGTCAGTTTCAGCGTCATAACTTGAATCTGGGGAGTACGATCACCTTATAGTGGCAGGAAACTGAGTGTATCATACTAGCTTAGCCTTATTAGCGTTTCGATGAAGAACGATAAAGAATCCAGATCAAATCGCAACAACCCTGTAAAGAAAACACGAAGAGTGACGATAGATGATGTTTTGCAAGCATCCCAGGAGACGAAGGAACAGAGGGAACAAAGGATCCGTAGTTTATTCAGTTTCTTTGACAAGGAAAATTCTGGTATCATAGATTATGCCCAGATTGAAGCTGCTCTATCTGAGCTTCATATACCTCCAGAATATAAACATGCCAAAAATTTCTTAAAAGCTTGTGATGCCAACAAAGACGGACGGGTTGATTATAAGGACTTCAAGAAGTATGTAGACAACAAGGAAATAGAGCTTTACCGCTTATTTCAAGCCATTGATGTCGAACACTATGGATGCATTGTGCCAGGAGAACTCTGTGAGGCTCTGGTAAAGGCAGGTATATATAAACCAGTCCATAGTCTCTGTCACCAGCTAAAATGTTAAATTTATGCCTTCCCACTTTATTACAAGTGCTTGCTAAGTACTCCCTCCAGTCCTCAATGTAGATCCACTTTAACGAAGAAATTGAATTATAAAGTGGATCTTATTTTAAAGAGGAGATAGTATTATATTGCTAAAATGTGATCTGTTGTAGGGATTCAGATTAATGAAGAGGAAGTTGCCCTTTTTATGGAGCATGTGGACAAGGATAATAACGAGGTTATAACATTTGAAAAATGGAGGGATTTTCTTCTGCTTTACCCAAAAGAGGCCACTATTGAGAACATTTACCATTATTTAGAGCGTGTGCGCCTTATTGATATTGGGGAACACACTGTGAGTCCTACAGGCATCAGTGGAAACATCCATGCGGTTAAGTATTTGTTTGCTGGAGGATTGGCAGGGGCAGCATCACGCACAGCAACTGCACCACTTGATCGTTTAAAGATCATATTGCAAATCCAAACCACAAGAGCTCATATAATGCCTGCACTTAGAAATATATGGAAGCAAGATGGTTTCTTGGGGTTTTTTCGAGGCAATGGCTTAAATGTCTTGAAGGTGGCCCCTGAGAGTGCTATAAGATTTTACACTTATGAGACACTCAAGACTTGGATTGTAAATTCTAAAGGGGGTGGTGGGGCAATAAACCCTGATATTGGGACTGTGGGGAACGTACTGGCCGGTGGGATGGCTGGTGGGATCGCTCAAACTACAATATATCCAATGGACCTTATAAAAACAAGAGTACAGACCTATGTTTATCGTGAAGGCATAAGAATTCCTCGTCTCGGAGCACTCTCTAAAGATATATGGGTTCAGGAAGGACCTCGAGCATTCTATAGGGGTTTGGTTCCTTCTCTTCTTGGGATTATCCCTTATGCTGGTATAGATATAGCTGTATATGAGGCTCTGAAAGATATGTCCAAGAAGTATATTCTTCATGATGAAGGTATTAAACTCCTCCGTTAAGATATTCCTTTATCTGGTATATATACACATACCCACACATTGAAACTCTATCTGCTGTAGAACCTGGTCCTCTTGTACAACTGGGCTGTGGGACAGTGTCAGGGGCCCTTGGAGCAACATGCGTATACCCATTACAGGTCGTTAGAACAAGGTAAATTAATTTTGGCTTCTAAAGTGGCTATTTTGTTTCTTGAGGTTCTGTTTGATTTGCTTTGACCTGTGTCTGTTGCTTTCAGAATGCAAGCTCAAAGGTCCAATAGTAGTACAGCTCATAAGGGAATGAGTGAAGTGTTCAGGAGGACTTTTGAGCATGAAGGGTTTAGAGGATTCTACAAAGGGATATTTCCCAACCTTCTCAAAGTCATTCCATCGGCAAGCATCACTTATGTGCTCTACGAAACTATAATAAAGGGTTTGAAATTGGAGTGAAATTTTTGCTGCTTCATTTGGTCAACTCGGCTTGCACCTAAAAGCCATATATCGATGATGATGGTTTAGCAATGAAGACGCTTGTGCTAAAAAAAAGCCAATGAAGAGACAATAATGCAACAGTGAAGTCAACAGCAACGAGCTGGACAAAATTGATTGGTCCTGCATAGTGCTTAATTACACTAGTTTGGAGGTTTGAGTAAATCAATAGAATTTCAGGTCACAGAGAAAATACTTGAACCCAATTCTGTAATGTTTAATAATTCTACTTATCATAGATTTATTAGTGGATTGGTTTGAGTGCTCATAAAAAAGATGAGTATTCAGACTCATTAGATCCGGACCACTCATATATAATTTGGATGATTTATATTTTAAATTTTTAACCGGCCAATTTTTGATTATATACACATAAGAGATTAACCATTTTGACATGTGTCTTTTAGTGACTTATTTTCGTTTCCTTATCTTTTAATTATCAGCAGCTCTCTGATCCTTTCATAATTTTGTTCTTGCTCAGTTGATTTTTGGCCGAGGACACGGTGTCGTTGTGTAAAATTCGTCTTATTCTGTCTGGAATATATCTCAAGAGATATACCACCTCTAGGGAGAATTGTCATACATTTGTAATTCTTCGATTTTCTATTGAAGGACGTAACCTCTTTATCGCCATAAACTATACCCAGTAGTTAGTATACTTTTATATACCCTCTCTATCTGTGCGTCTTTATTTTGAATTTGTGCTATATCTCTTTCCCATTTTGGCTTTTTTAGTTCATGTTGCGGATACATTGCGTGTTTAGTGCGTGAAGCCGTGAACATTGTTAGAAAAAAATCTATTTATATTGACTTATAATTTATTGTCAACACTAAAAAAAACCACCAATTTTATACGTGAAATAATCCATTTCAATTATCACAAAAAAAAAATCTATGTCAATGATAAGAAAATTTCATGCAAAAAGTTTAAAAATATGAATAAATTTTATGTTATGCAGACAATGATAATTATTATTATTTGAAAAAAATTAGATTGTAACCAAGTTATCCGCGGATGATGAAGTAGAAGCAATAAAGATTTATTCATTACAAAATTTGGTGTCTAAGCTTACATCTTTTTTTCTTCATTTTGATATACTTCTAAGTAAAATTTTAAGCAGTATATAAAACGAAAGAATTTTGAGATTTCTTTCTTTCTTTTTGTTGTCATAAAAGAATTTTGACTCAGAGACGCTGAATTAATTTTATTGCCCTGAAGTAAAAAAAAGAAGAAGAACTTTTCCGGCCCATTAGAGAGGCCCGAGAATGAAAGGCTCCGAGCAAAATATATAAGAATAAAAATATTAAAATAAACATTTACAAGGAGTTCTTCCCCCGATTTGATGCAAGCAGTGACCGCCTTTGGGCCGTGGTCCATAATATCATTCTCTTATAACCAAACTTCACTTCTTTCGTTTGCTCCCTCTCCCGCCGCTCAAGCAGTCTTCTCCTCTTCAAAACTAGGGTTTTGTTTGAGCTTTCCTGCTCTTCCGACTTTTCACAAAATGGTGAGTACCATCCCTGTTCTTATCATCATAATAGATCTATGGTTCTTTTTCCTCGATTTCCGGCGTTCTTATGTTTCTTCTGTTCGTTTGTCTATTGATTCTCTTTTTTCTTGCTATGAATATGATGTGAATGGGATCATAATGATATGAAAAATAGTGCTAATCAAAGTATCTTCTATCCTGGTATGTTTTTGTTTGGTGGGTTCTCTTGAGTAGAAGAGAAAGACCGTTGGTTAAATTAAGGGCTGTCTTTGGCAAGGTTAATTGTCCATATCATGTGATTTTACTTTTTTAATTTTTTCCCTTTAAACGGTGAGCAATATGTATTGCAAACTTGTTGTAATGATGTGATTTCACAAGTTTTGTAATAAAAAATTTGCTTATTCAGTTTTCTAATTAATTGGATCTTTGTTGGTTATGTGTAGGTTCTTCAAAATGATATTGATCTGTTAAATCCCCCAGCTGAGCTGGAGAAGAGAAAGCACAAGCTCAAGCGTCTTATCCAGTCTCCAAACTCTTTCTTCATGGTATTGAATTTAACTCTAATTTCGTCTTCAATCTCTGGCTTTTGCATCATTTGAAAGAGAGATTTTCTCTTATGCATTTTATCTGTTAGTATTTTTTTTTCTTCTAGGTTGTTTTTGGTGTCCTGATCAGTTGTTCGTTACAGAATCATAATTCTGTATTGGGAGAGAGAGGGAAAGAGAGGGAAGAAACCAGAATTAGAGGGCTAGAAGAAGAAGAAGAAGGACATAGAAGGTTTGAAGAAGACAGAGACCAAGAGAGAATTTAGAATTAACAGAGAAAGAGACAATGAGAAATCTATCATTTCATATCAATCACCATCTGAGAATTACAATAAGGATTAGTCCCTTATTTATAGACTAGACTGACTTAATGACTAAGCTAAGGCTAAACTAACTAACTAACCCTTCTAACTAATTCTAACGGCTAACTCTAACTAACTGACATTAACCAACTTTTAAGTCTTTATTACATTTATATATCAATAGCCCTTATTTATAGACTAGACTGACTTAATGACTAAGCTAAGGCTAAACTAATTAACTAACCCTTCTAACTAATTCTAATGGCTAACTCTGACTAACTGACATTAACCAACTTGTAAGTCTCTGTTACATTTATATATCATTGTTTTCTTAGTTTGATCTCTGATGGCCTTGCTGGGTTTGTGTTGCAGGATGTGAAGTGCCAGGGTTGCTTTAACATGTAAGTTGGAATCTTTTCTTCGTTTCTGAATGTGATATTTAAATTCTCTTGATCTCACTGTGGTTTTTTGATTTGAATGCAGAACCACTGTTTTCAGCCATTCTCAGACCGTTGTAGTTTGTGGCAACTGCCAAACTGTCTTATGCCAGCCCACAGGTGGACGGGCTAGGCTAACAGAGGGCTGCTCTTTTAGGAAGAAGGGGGACTAAATTGTGCTTCATCTTTTATTTAGTTATCATTGGAGAGGTTTTCACTTGTTAGTGTTAAGATGGAATCAACTTTTTGTCTCTTATTAAGTTATAATAGTGATTTAGATTGAAGATCTTTTCTCACAACTCTTCCCAAGACTTTCAATATCTCCTAGTTTTGAATTTTTCTTCACATGAATTGTGTATGGTTTTGTTGGATAATTATTTTCCTTTGACTGGTATAAATTATTAATTGCGTTGCCTGTTCACTAAACGATATCCTTGGGTTCAGTTGTAATGTTAATTCTGAAGTCTTCAAATTCCTGGTGTGGAGTGGTTCCGCTTTACGGCAGCTTTGGTTTACAATGCTGGCCTTGGGGCAAGAGTTTTTCTGAACGTAAAATATTTCATCAATCGTGCATGCACTTTGGAACTGCCTGGCGTTGTGCCTTTATTGTTTTTTAGGTCTTGTGTTTGTCAAGCTTATTTACTTAGCTCTATATATTTGCTCAGTATCTGTTATCTCTGTTTTCAGTTAGTTCATTCGTTTGTGCACCTCCTTTAATACAATTGATATGCGGTTATTCTTAGTCCTGGGTAACCCAGTGAGTTACCTCTTTAATCTTTGAAAAATGGTTGGATAATTTTGACGTTTTAGTATTCAGTTCGATAGCCAATCATGTGCCATAACAGACCTTTCTGGGATTTTAGTTGATTGTAGTTTAGATCTGTACAGGAGATGATAGGTTCTGCCAATTATACTGGTTTTCTCTTGTCATGGTGATGTTCTCAGGATATCGGTTTGTTTTCTATTCTTTTTAGCTGGGCGAGGTTTGAGGAATTAGTATTTTTGATTTATTACTATGGTGCTTTTCTTTTGTGGGTGGTAAATGGGCAAAAGATTTAACAGATGTTTGGTTACAGGTTGTAACAAAGCTGGTTAAGTTACCCTGTATCAAGATTCTAGTCTAGTAAAGATCAGTATTCCAGATCTACTAGCGCCTGTAGTTGATGAGTTCGTATTATTCTGTAAACCCGTTGTTTAGATGAATGCTAGTGTATGCAATTCACTTACTTAGATTTAAATACTGTGGTTGGATTTTTATTTTGATAATGAATAATGTCATGCATCTGTGCTTGATAATTTCTTGATTTCAAATTGTACTTGTATTTTAAAGACGGTGGGATAGGATCGTATTCGTTTTCTTCTTGCGCATGCTATTGTTTGCTGGCACATAATTCCTGTCGATGGTAATTAGTAAACGGTGGGTTCACTTTTTGCGTATCGGAATCTTTCAAATACAATAATGAAGTTCTAAAATTTGAGGTTTATTTTCCCAATACGCCCCTTTGTGGGTTTACCGCTATTTTGTAATAACAATAGAGGAGTCTGAAGTTTTACCGGTTGGATCATCGTGTTGTGTTAAAAATCTGAATTGATTTAGGTGTTGGTTGTGTGTTGCATGGGAATGGAGCTGGAAGTTTACAGAGCTCTAGGGTTGAGTGTATTGTAACGCAAATGGTGTGAAATTGTTGTGTTGAGGATGATGCATGATAGAAGGCCCATTAAACAAAACAGTGCAATTATGAAAGATCGTTGGCTAATGAACCCAACAGGGGAGTGAATTAGTTGGGGCTACGCATTTTTGTATGAATTCCCAAGTTACAGGGGAGTCGATTACAACTTACTGAACTGGAATTAACGCCAAATAGTGCCAAGTAGAAATCCAGAAACCTAACCCCAACACTCAGTTGAAGAAATAACCATATTTCCTTGTGGCAAAAGTTAAATAGTTATCCCTCCCTTCAACTCCTCTAAGGCTAGGGATTTTAGCGTGACTACCTGAAATTTAGGCAACGCCTACAACCCTGAAAATGCTGTTCATTAAATTCTCAAACAATTTCAAAACCTATTTCCTTTATCGAGCAATAGAACGAGTGACAAAAATAATTTCCGCTAGGCAACCAGAGCAAACTCTAAAAAACAAAGATAATTCTCTCTAGTTGTGACCTGTTGAAAGTTGGAAGTCGGGTTGGATTCGGGGTTAAGCCATGGCCAAGAAGACTTTTAGAAGCTCATTATTGGTATATCACACACACACAGATACAAGCACAAAAGGGTAAGAATTAAGTCGTCCAAGAAACCAAAAAGAAAAAAAGAAATGCAGGGGCAAGTTAGGTTAGGTGTGGGAATTGAATAAGCGAAACCACTCCCAACAGTATCTGAATTAGACGAGAACCTGCTATTATTAAAAAAGCACTCCCATGAATAAAAGAAAGTTTAGGTAATTATGAAATCATGGTTTCTCAAGTGTTTTTTGTTTTTTAAATCGAGACAATTTTTTTAATATATTTACATCATAAATCATAAAAATATTCTTTAAAAAGCTAATCCAAATGCACAGGAGACTAATAATAGATTGGAGTTTTTAAAAGTACCTTTTCAATCGTGATTTACGATGTACGGGATAAGTATTATCTCAATTTATATATATAAATATTATAAGTTTTTTTATAAGTGATGCCAAACATACCCTTATTATTCATTTCGATGAATGTGAGGGCGCGTGAGATGATGTGGGAACAATGGAAAAGGTTATCGTTTTGGCAGTGCCTCCACGGGATATCCCTCTGGTATTGGACTCAACGTTCATGACACTTATGACAAGCAGGCATCTATGTCAGTTCTGCGCACATCCTCCAAAACACTTGACTTCAAGTAAACGCCTTTCACTATCTCCTCACTATTTTATGTATACAACACCTTTCTTCCCCTCTTTAAATTATTATCCCCTCATAAATATAAATTAAATATAACATATAAATAATTAACTTAGCTGATTTTTTTGATCAAAAAATTGCCGATAAGATTTACATTGGTGAGCAACGTCAGCCGTTAGCTCAGCACACTAACCCTCATCCATTAGAACCTATCCTAATGCGCCAAGTCACACCCTCGAGTCGTGCTCTTTTTTGTCTACCTTGTCTGTCATCTCATTTGTGTTCCCAATGTTGTACTGTCTCTGAATGATTAGTGTTTTTTTTTAAGATGGGCCCTACAAAATTTCATTAGAGCCACTTCCATGAAACCCCAATATATAATGCTGAAGCAAAGTTGGCTCTTCTGTATATATATAAGCCTACAGGGAAAGCTTTGCAGGAACATCCGAACACACACACTCTGGTGCCCACAGATAACATATAGCAGTAGCAATATGAACTCTTGAGCGAGCAATATTCTGAAAGCAAGGAACTCAACTCATAAAAAGTAGCGGAAAGGTCCATCTTAGCTTCCACGTGCTTTGAGATTTGGACGCTACGATTGCGTAAGACAGCAGTAAATCAACTTGCAACTTGCTGCCACCCATTTTGGATTTTGCAGTATCTTTTGATACGTTTGTTTCATTTAATAATATTGCTGCGTTATAACATAGTTACGTCTGTGACTGTGATGCCCTAACTCCCTTAAATAACTATTTACAACATGAGTTTGTTCAATTCTGTTCTGATTAAAAGGCCTCACATTATTGCGTCTAACACACACACACACACACACACACACACACACACCACCCCCGAAAAAAGTCATAAGTGAATGATTGATTAAGGGGCCAGAGTTGAAAGTGACGTGAGGTGTTTGGGTGTGTGGTGAGGAGAGGGCAACATCACCTCTCTCTCTCTCACTCATTTGGTTCTTGTCTCTCTTAATTACTGCGCCCACATGTTCTCCACATGTATTCTCATCTCGCCCCTTTTTATTAATTCTTCATTTTCTTTTTGGGTTTTAATTGCAACAAAGTATTCCTTTTATACACGATATATCACTTCAACTATACATCAAAAAATAAGAAATGATAATTAAATTATTTAATATCCTAAAATTTAAATCTTTTTCATTTTTATTCTTTTTTAAATATGTGTAGTGATATTTTAGAAAGAGGGGATATAATTAGTAAGCAAAGTTAAAAAGTGAGTATTAATCATAAGAACAGAACAGAAAAAAAGTATTAATTAAACTAAAAGTGACTTATATTCTAAACTGTGCCTTTTTTTTAGAAGTATGGGGAGTATCCTACCTAGCTCTTTCATTATTTATTGGGAAAATTGTCATAAAAAAACCTCATTAGCCTAATATTTGCTGAATGGGACCTGACCTAATATGTCATTAATTTCACAGAAGTAAAAGACCGAAATGCCCTTAATGAGAAAAGAGAGGGAAATGAAAGGAAACATAACAGAACCAGTGAATTGCCCGCATAATAAACAAAGCAAGTGATTGACGTCCTCCCTAGCTTCTTCTCCTTAGCTGTGCACAGATAAACATCCTCCCTTCTGGTCGTCGTTCACTGTGGATGCTGCCAGAGGTTCGATGTATCAGTAAAGGGGAGTTGAGTTGTGTCAAGACCCTTATTCTAGAGCTAGGTTTTTGGTGGAGCTGATGATTTGCATTTGCTTTAAAGCTAGGTTTTTGCATTGTTGTTTTACTGAGTGAGGAAGTAGTAAATAAATTAAATTGTGGCTTCATTAGGTTTTCTGATTTTCTCCATAATCATCAAGGTTCCATTTACTTTATAGTAGATAGATTTGTATCCAATGTTGAGTTGTTTACAGAGTAGCGTATTATGTCTGATTTGAATGATTTGAAGAGCTGTTTTGCACATAGGGGAGAGTTCTTGCACATGAGGGAAGATCTTTCGCACATGGTTTAGTTGCACTTGTGAGGACTAGATGAACATAAGTGGAAGAGACATTGAACAAACGGAACATGTTTTGCACATAGGGAAGAGTTTTTGCATATAAGGGAAGAGTGCTTGCACATAGGGAAGAGTTCTTGCACATGAGGGGAAATCTTTCGCGCATGGATCAGTGGCACTTGTGAGGACTAGATGAACCTAAGTGGAAGAGACATTGAACAAACGGAACATGTTTTACACATAGGGAAGAGTTCTTGCACATAGGGAATAGTTCTTGCACATAAGGGAAGAGTGCTTGCACATAGGGAAGAGTGCTTGCACATAGGGAAGAGTTCTTGCACATGAGAGAAGATCTTTCGCACATGGTTCGGTGGCACTTGTGAGGACTAGATGAACCTAAGTGGAAGAGACATTGAACAAACGAAACATGTTTTGCACATAAGGAAGAGTTGTTGCATATAGGGAGAGTTCTTGCACATAGGGAAGAGTTCTTGCACATGAGGGAAGATCTTTCGCACATGGTTCAATGGCACTTGTGAGGACTAGATGAACCTAAGTGGAAGAGACATTGAACAAACGGAACATGTTTTGCACATAGGGAAGAGTTGTTGCACATAGGGGAGAGTTCTTGCACATAGGGAAGATGTGTTGAACATGGGGGAAGATCTTTCGCACATGGTTCGGTGGCACATGTGAGCACTAAAGGAACCTAAGTGGAAGAGACATTGAACTAATGGAGCATGTTTTGCACATAGGGAAAAGTTTTTCCACATAGGGGAGAGTTCTTGCACATTGTGGGAGATCTTAGAAATGAAAATGAATCCAAGTGAGAGATCTTTCACACACAGAAGAAGAAGTTTTGCACGTAGGGAAGATCGTTGCACATTCCTCCACATCTTGCACACATGAAAGAGTTTTTGCACAGAGGAAAGAGTTTATTGCACGTAGGGGAAGAGTGTGTTTGCAGACCACATGTAATATACAAAACAAGTACCGGTGTATCTCAGTTGTATATAAATAATTGAGTTTTATTTACTTTGCAACAAAAAATGAAGACAAACTTCAATATGAACAGAATAAATACAACGTCGACTACTTTCTCCTTATTTTCCCAGGCTTCCAACCTTCAATGGCACGAATGACCATGTCCTGATGTTTATTCTTCTCATGGGCTACTAGCCACCGGACCATATCAACCCAATTTTGATCCATGTCTTCCTGCACAAACACGTTCACAGTCAAAGAAAGTGCAATTGTAACAAGTAATATACCAATATACTCACATTAGGCATAGTAAAAACATTCTATTCGGGCTTTCTAATATTTTCCTAGCTTTGCAACCAAGAGATCACATACATTCCACAGTCTCATTTACACAAAAATGAAATAGCAAAACATAAAAATGTCATCCATTCATGCATACATTAATGATTAATGCTAAACCCACTGCAACTAACTCACCCATTGTTCTGCTGTTGAACAAGACCAAATCTAAACTCAATGTAAGGGTTGTATCAATAGATGTCACGATTAAGGTGTGCAAGTAATTCACCAAAATATTTACTTTGTCAAAATGAAAAGTTCAATGACTATAGCTTGTGGTTCACATGTAAACAATTTGAAGTTTTAAAGGAATATGACTGCAAATGAGATAGAGTATGGAAGATGATGATGGAAAGTGAAGCTGCAAGATTTTATATATTAGGCTTGCTCAGAAATTGAAGTTAGGCAAGAAAGGAAAGCATACTACTATTTGTCATCAGCACATGGTATATCTCCATCTGAAGCAGTGAAGCCATTTATGGTGGGGGTGTTTGAGTGGATTGGTGATGAGGAAAGAAGCCACCAAGAGTGGTGGGGAATAAGGGTTTAACAGGGAGGCATGGATTGATAGCAGCTCTCCTTAACAAATTACTGGCCAGCAAAGGAAGTGCGAGGATTGATGATGTGGGATAAAGATGGATGATAGAAAAGTTTAATGCCTTGAAAAAAATGAAATAAACAAAAGGCATGATGACAAAGAAGCGATAAGACCACAAAATTTCAGAAAGTCCAATATGGAAAGTTGGAAACACATTGTTACACAAGTGATGACAAGGAAATGATGGCATCCTAATAGGACAAATGAGGCTAATGATGGTGACTTAACATTCACGTCCACAAATGCAATTAAATTTCAAAACGCATATTGTAAGTGATAATAGGAATTCCAGGGCACCCTGAGAGAAAAGGCAGATTACAACCTCTTGATAAAAAAGATTTTAAAGGCAATTTTAGCTTGCACTAGAAGTAATGACAGTCAAATGATGCCATCAAAATACCACATAAGAGGATCATGAGGGTGACTTAACAAAAACTTCCATATGTGTTGCATTTAACATGCATGAGGTGTCACTATATTGGACAGTAGAGTTCATGATACAAGGAAAAGATACATGCAAAAGTCATAAAACATACCATGTTTATATCAATTTTAGTGACAAGGTAGCTATGTCATGCATGCTGCTAATATGGATGGAAAAAAAGAGGGGGGTTGCTAATATAGACACGTTTGAAATTAGAACAGTAGAATGTGACATGTTCTGAACATATTGCAAATTAAATATAACTGCTAATAAACTACTTCCCTCCAATAACAGCTTTTGAACATATTGTAGATTAACAAAACACCAACACACCTTTGCTAAAAACATGAAAACTGTATCTTAGCGATGTTAGACCGATATAAAGAAGTAAGCACTGAGAAAAGTGATAAAAGGTAGGAATACTCGAAGCTCTTCCCTTGTAGGCAAAGACAAATTCTACATCATTTGGTGATGGGCATTAGAAACTTGCAGAAAGTGATAAATCACTTTGGTTAAACAGTTTGGTAATTCATGCAATCGAATGTGTATGTAAAAGCATGTAACATTAATATAATTTGACAATTGGCTATGAGACAAAGTTAGCAAAATAGAGGTAGTCAATATACTTGGTGGATACAATCGTGCAAAGAGGTTTTTTCACACATCACCAATCATATTAATAGAAATAAGAAGGTAAATTCAGCAAATTGAAAAGGCAAAACAGGAAATATGAGAACAAAATAGCATCCATTCCCATGATAGCAGAGTCCTTACTGAAATAGTGAGTAGCATAAACAGCATAGAGATATGCGCAAACATGTAAATCAATAGTAATAGGTCCAATGAGGCTAATGAGAGTGACTTAACATTCACGTCCACATATGCAATTATCATATCATGTAAAATTGTCATTATACAGGGTACAACATTTTTGCAAAAGGAGAGAAAAGCCTTCCTACCTCCAGGGACTCAGAGTTATAAAAGAAATGCCATGTGCATGCGCAGAGTACTCCACCTAGTAAGGGTACCTGGAAGAATTAGACAACATCTGAATAACAACTTGTCTCGACCTTATAGTGAAGAATAAAGACATCGTCCAGATGAGAATAGAGATGTCAAGATCCAAAAGAACCGATGAAGGTAGATGAGGGAAGGAAATAATGAATAGGTAAAAAATTATTTATATTACATGAGATAATTGCTAGGCGAAAACAAACAGAACAATGTCGAGCTTAATTTTCTAAACATACAGGTCTAAATCTTAATTTTCAAAGCAACTCAAGTAAAATAACTTACTCATTGGAGGAGGAGTACTTAAAATGAATGTCTAAATCAGTGATATAAAAATATCATTTGGCCTTTAAATGCAAGAGAAGTTATTTCTAAAAACCAGGGAAAAAGAACAAACGGGAATAATGGTGATGATAAAATGAAGAAAGTGAAAAACAGGACCACAAACCTCAGATCTTGGGTGTTTTTCATAGCGCTACTACTTGGAGAGGCCGCCGCCGCCGCCGTGCCCAATACCTCCTCGACGCCGCAAAGAGCAACTTACCGCCCCACTACCGCAACAACCCTAAGATATCGCCTCACCGCCACAGCAGAGACCAATCTTACACCGTCACCTCCAAGACACACACTCCGCCACCCCACACTCTCGTCCGATTTTCTCCACCAAGTTCGCCCTTCCCTCTTCAACTTCGCACGCCTTCAAAATCAAAAACATTCGCTGGTTTTGTTTCGGCCAATTCGACGGTTCTGTTTCCTTTTTCTTTCATTTGCCCTCTCTTTTCTCATTAAGGGCATTTCAGTCTTTTAGTCCTATGAAATTAATGACAGATTAGGTCAGGTCCCATTCAACAAATATTAGGCTAATGAGGTCTTTTATGACAATTTTCCCTTATTTATTTCCTTGATTATGCAAGCCTGTTGGTTGCAACCTATAGAGTAATACCAGTTAGAGCCCTAAGATTGAAACTTTTCACTATTAAACATCTTAATTGAATCAATATAGTATC
The DNA here is from genome assembly GCA_963210345.1 of Inga oerstediana. Taxonomy (NCBI): domain Eukaryota; kingdom Viridiplantae; phylum Streptophyta; class Magnoliopsida; order Fabales; family Fabaceae; genus Inga; species Inga oerstediana. The sequence goes on from OY723401.1 coordinate 6,892,098, forward strand.
AATTTGTGTTCTACAATACTTGCAATCTGTCACTGTTTACTTGCTTTTTTTTCTTTTTGTGAGGACAAGTAGATAAAATGGAGAAAGTAATTCATAATTCGTGTGACTATCTACATGAAAGAAGAAATAAGATTATTCAAAAATAAAACAAAACGAAGAAATAAGAAGCATGTGCATGTATAATGTTGACTGCGTTACACATTATCATGAATCCACAAAGAGAGATCGCATGCACATCTGCGTGGTCCATCCAATATTGTTCATTCAGATTATCAGTTCAAAGCATAACAGCCATAGAGATATGGCTCTTCAAATACATATAAGCCTGCACTTGAGAAGAAGCTATATATATATAGCTTCATTATTATTTTCCAAGTTTTCTGTATTCTGCATGATACAAGTAATAGTCTCATATTGACATTGATGCATTTTAGGTCAAACAAACGCCTATCCCCTCACTTTATTTATTTATTTATTCAACAAATCTGAATGCTTCTTCTTTCTCATTATATTCCCAGCCATTTTTAATACACACATATGCAGGGCATCTTTGAAACTTACGGTGGAATAATATACTCTATTTTACATGTATGTACATACATAAAATCTGAATGCATTTAAAAATATTTCATCCGATTTATAATATAAGATATATTTACCTAATTTGATTAGACTAATAAAATTAATTAAATTAGGTAATATGACATGTTATTTTCTAAAACACTCTAATCACATTCCTTAATTCTATTATTCTCTCCCCTTTTTTATCATTATTGAAGGAGCATCAATAGGGATAAATTATAAAAAGATTAAAAAATATATTTTATATTTATAACCAATACCAACTCTTTAAATATATTTTATATTAAGAATCGGGTTGCAGCAATTGTTAACAATTGTTTTTCATCTTTATAGAAATACCATTCAGACTTGTTGGAAAGCATTAAAAGAAGTTTTGCATTCATATTGAATTAAAGGTATATAAAAGATGGGCTATGTGGTATCATTTGACTTTATTTTTTCCATAGAAAGACAAGTAGACAACCTCAACCTATATCTATACCTATACCTATACCTGAATTCAACTAATCTGAGAGGGTGTGATTATGAATGTGGGTGATGGAGCTTTGAATGGTATGAATTATGATCTGAACAGAAGGAGGGAAAAAACGAGAAAATATGTCGGCATGCATGTGGGTTTTCCATATCATTTCATTAATTTCACATTAAATGTTCTGCCTCCAGAACCTGTCGACATAAATTTTTAATGCTTTCCATGTCGTTTTTTTTAAAAAAATAAAATAAAATACGGCTCACTGTATTTCTCACCTCTTGCCTAAGCCTTAGGCCCCGTTTGGTTCAATTACAGATTCCTTTGGTAATACAATGGACTACAATGCAATGGAGTGTAATGCAATAATAATTACCAACAATATGTTTGGTTGGTTATTAACTAGACGTGGAGAATTATTTTTTTTATCTTGGATCAGAATTAGTAAAGGTCCAAAATGCCCATTAAACAAAAAACATCTCCATCCCCAATTTTCTTCTTCCTCCGCCATAATACCAGCGTCGATGCAGAACCTAAACAAGAATTAGCAAGTTAAAAAATTAATTGAGAAAGTTATCCTCATTGAAATACCCTCTTTCTCTTCCATCCTCTTACACCTTCCTATCGTCATTTACTCTAAAAGGAGCAGTTTCAGTGGGAAAGGTTAGATTATCACCATCAACAAATCAATTTGACGCCATTAATATGTGAGGCTGCAAACACAAAGTCAATCTGGTGAAAAACTCCCATATGAGATAAACCCATGATTATTACCTATATGGAATAATTCACACCATTAACTCATCTTCTACTTATGCGTTTGTTCTTGTGTTGTGTTAGGGCTTTTGAAAAAAATGATTTGATTGCCCCATTTGTTCATTGAGGGTAAAGCTTCTCTTTTAATTGTTTGTTCCTGCGATGTGTTAGGGCTTTTGAAAAAAATGATTTGATTGCCCCATTTGTTCATTGAGGGCAAAGCTTGTCTTTTAATTGTTTTATAAAGGTTAAAATTGAGATTTTATTAAGGATTGCAAGCCTGCAATGAATATTGATAGGGGTCCCCCTATAAATGAAGATTACCAAAAAATATGTAATCTATTTTACTATTGCAATGTGCATTACCATCAATAAGCTCAACCAAACAGACCACCTATGATAATATAATAAGGATTACCATCATAGGTGTGCGATACAATCCAACCAAACGGACTCTTAATATATTCTACTCGTTCCCATTCCTTCAATCCTGCGCAACTACCTCATCCAACAACCAGTTTCTTCATTGGCGTTGGTATAGGAGTGTTGGGTAAAGTGAAAAAAAGATTAATTAATTTGCTTCTTTTTAAAATTCTTAGAAACGTTAATAAGTTGTCATATCTTTTCAAGTCTCTCCTGGGTCTCAGTGTGAGACGAAGGCAACTTCATCGTAAAAGACCACAACAAGAAAATCCAACATTTGTTGCCCCTAAACCTTTATATTCTGAACAGTCCACGTGAAGACATATTACTCTATATGATTGCCTTTTTTCTTTCAGAGAGTATCATAATTAATGATTAATACATTTACCAGGTGAACAGAATTCAATTTGCTATGATAATTACATTTCTACAAAACAAGATGGAAACAAATATATGCTTTTTGGCTTAATGTAAAGCTGTGGTCGCCCCCAGAAATAGTTGTCCACAGAAAGAGGAAATAAAAGGCATGCAGATCAATAAAGGTGCATATATATATATATATATATATCATTCTTTATCAGCTTACGAAATCACTCTCTGTGTGCATATATTATAATAAGAACGAAAGATTTGTCTTGAGTGATTAAACATAGAAGTCTCATGCTGTAAACGAAAACGTATTAACCCGCAGTGAATAACATATAGGCCAATATATACATACACATATAATATATCCTCATCCCTTTCATTCTAATTATGCAGATAGTATGTAGTTTTTATTAAACTATGGACTGGTTTTATCTTATTACTATGTGTGTGTAGCTGTAATTCTTTGTGTTCTGCAATTTTTTTGTTTTGATGGTTTATGCAATGGACCATTTTTGGCCTTCGGTATACCCACCGTCCAGGCATCCGGCGTTAACCTGAAGGCCAACGCCGGATTTACCGACATGGGCCCCCGACAACTGACTAGTTCTGACGCCCCAATCTGATAGGCCCGAAAGGTAGTCACCTTTTTGAGGCGCCCCAGGGGAAAGAACTCCCAATGGAAATTCTTTATACCTTCCGTTTCCTGGGATCGAACCCAGGAACGGATTGGTGTGGCGCAGATGCCTACCCATCTGTGCCAACTTCCGTTGGTTGTGTTCCGCAATATTGACAAAATAAATATATTGTTAAGATGTTGATTAATTACAAACTACTTAAGTGCATGTTTGGGAAAGCGTTTTGTACAGGAAATAAGCCCTTATTACGCAAGCCGAGAAAAAACTCCTCTCACATACTTACCTCGTATACCGTGAATCACGAATTATAAGCACTTATTGCCCAAAAATAAGCCATTCCAAACACGCACTAAAACTGTTAATCAGTATAGTAAATAAGTTAAATATTGAATTCGAATGATTCAAATGAATTGATATTTTTTTTGGAACCGAAACAAATGAATTGATAACATTCGATCTCATGGACATTTATATCTAACATATTTATATTTAACATTTTTTTTTTTGCTGCCATCCATTTATACACACACTTATTTTAAAATTCCTTTTTTATAAGAAATGTTTAGCCTAATCTCGTGGTGGTTCAGAGTGTTAGTTAAGAATCATAAACGTGCCCAGACTGTAACATTTTTTTGACTAAAATACCCTTATTTATGATGATATAGGAAATAAGAAAGAGAATAAGAAAATTATTATAATAAGGAGGATTGAAAAAGAGAGAACATCAGAAAATAAGTATGGTAGAAATAATAGGTCTTTGGGGGTTGTGAACATTTATTATATTGACATTAAACAGGGATAATTAAATAAGGATAAAATAAAAAATGAAAAATAAGGCATTCTCTAAATGTTACTTAAAAAAAAAAAGAACAGAGTGTATGTGACAGTTGTTTCTTATTAAAAAAAGAGGAGTGAACCAGAGGTATGAGGTTGAGTGGTAAGGACTCATCCTCCCTTAATCAAGGTCGGGGGTTCGATCCCTGCTTGGGTATGGAAAAATGTTCAATCTCTTGGCCAACTCTTCCACCCTTTGAGGTGCCTACCATGGGCAATCCGAATTAGTCTAGAGTCGTTGATGTGCCTGAAAGACGGCCTGTCTTGGGATACCAGATGCACAAAAAAAAAAAAAAAAAGCGGAGTGAGTTATGAAAAATGAAAAGGAGATTTTTTTTTTTTGGTAGCACTTGTTATGAAACGGATATGGAACACAAGACCCACCATAATTTGAAAGGTAAGAAGGAAAGAACTTCCCAGAAAATGGATCGGAGGAACATATTGAAAGAGAAGAGGGGCCACATTGATATAATCAGAGAGATCTCCAACTACCACCGCACATTCATTTAATCGGTTGACTTTCTGTTACAAATCCCAAATATAAATAATCACATTCATAATGCAGCTGGAAAATAAAAAATAAAATAAAACCATCATAATGTAAGGGGGAGATAATAAAATTAAGTCGATTCACATGAAAAATCCCCGCAACGCTTCATTAGAGACTTAGGTTGCAATGTTAAAATATAATAGTACTCTACCAATTAAAATATTTGCATGAATATATTGCCTATATTTTAAAAAAAATATAAACTAACGCTTTCCAAGTTTGAATTTTGGTGATTGGGTTACTATATAAGCTGATGCCGTTGATGCGGCACCCGTAGAAAGCAATTTCTCTGTTTTTCTGTGAAAACCATTGCTTCCTGTTCTTTCTCTCTTTCGTTTTCACTTTCTTCTTCGAAAGAATTATTGCTAGAACCAGAAAAAACTGTAACAACCATACGTACAAACTCCACTCGGTCAATCTTTCAATCCTTAAACGACAACCTTGGCGAAGGCATAAACTGTGTGACACTCTCAAATCTGTGCTGATATTCCTCTGTTTCCCACTTCTCTTGTTTAAGAATTCTTGGTCTAGAAACTAGGAAATTGAACCTACCATGTCTTCTGTGCAAGTGTCAGCACGAACAGGACGACTTCGACAACGTTACGAAGACAATTTGCGCCTTGTCTCTGGGTAAGTCTTTCTTCAACTCACAGCTTATTGAACTCTTTATTTTCGATCTTGACATGCATTATAGTCGTTATGCAGTTAGTTAATTAGTTCAAATTCCAGATTCTAAGATGCTTCTTATAGATGAAGAAGAAAAAGATCCACCTTTAACGTATTACAACTAAGGGTTCTGATTTATCTCTTCCTCGGTTTCATTCTTCCCATATTTCTCCCCGCCTGTTTTGTGTCATACATCTTACATAAAAAACTACTCCTCCAGTATTTTTTTAAGTAATTTTCTCTATTTTGGAGTTTGTCTTTTTTTAAAGCACTTTTTTATGTCTCAAATCTTAAATTGTTTTTTTTTTTCTTTTTCTACCTATATTAAATACACATCTTTATATTAATTATCCTACTCACCACTAATTCTCTTTTATTTACTTATTTATTATACATTCGCTCTCATATTTTATACTTATACTCTTTCGTAATTATTATTCATTCTTTCTCTTATGCTTTTTTTCACAAATAGTATATAATATTTAAAAGAAACATGATATTTTAATACATTTATTATTTTTAATTAATCTTAATTGTCAATTCATTTTACCTTATAAAAAGATAAAAGATTTTATAAGAGAGAGAGAGAGAGTATTATATTTGTATTCAGGAGTAGTGGTTATCTAACTTCTTTTGATAAATCTAGAAGGACATCACCGTCAGTTTTGTATTTAATAATATGATTATCTTCTTTGCTGAGGTTTAGTTTATTTCGATGTATTTTCCATGCTCGTCACTTGCAATCATATCACAGCAGTGGGCCACATTATCATTGACTTAACACATTAAGTGCGTGTTTGGAAGAGCTTATTTTTGTCCAAAACGTGCTTATAATTCGTGATTCACGGTATACGAGGTAAGTATGTGAGAGGAGTTTTTTCTCGGCTTGCGTAATAAGTGCGTTTTGACTGTTCAAAACGCTGTGACAAACATGCCCTAAGTTCTTTAAATTACGTGTTGTGTATCGGCCTGTTGTACCGTCATTATTATAAAAATATAAAGTCTTGTTTATGAGTGACATAATTGTGGCAAACACAGTACACAACTGGGGGAAGTAGGATTCATATCAAAGACGTTAATGATTGCTTTCCGCCTGCTATGATTATCAGCTCTGGAAATTTTTGTGTTCTCTGTACATCCATTCAATGGTTCCAAGCGGATCATGCCCACACACCCATTTGAGATTTCCATAAGCAAGTACAGAAATTAACTAATGCTGGATATTCATAGGCAGCTCACATCAGTTCATTTTTTCTAAGCAAGCAAATCTTTCATATGTAATACTAGAAATCATTGGTTCGATAGAATTACTTATCTGTGTATTCCATGTAATCAGGTGTATTCCGTATAGATGGAAAAAGAATAACAACCACCAGAAGGGAGATATGGAGGACATAATAGAAGTTCTTATGGTTTCTTCCCCAAAACGCGACGACCTTGTATTCCCAAAGGTAATTGATCTTTGCCTGTGGCATTGTCTTCCGCTAGGATACAGCATTTGTCTTCATAAGCCAAGTTTTGACCTGGTTGTGGTTTCAGGGTGGATGGGAGGACGATGAGACTCTCATGGAAGCTGCTTGCCGTGAAGTTTTTGAAGAAGCGGGAGTCAAAGGAATACTAAGAGTAGGTTCAATTCTCCACTACATGAATGTAAATGAAGAGATCAGTTCATTGTGGAGTGTTTAAGCTTTAAAATGACAGAAACACAAGACTAGTTCATAACGAACATTAGAGGCACAAACATGCTACATTTTGTCCATATTAATTCTGTGAAATGATAATTATGATCAAATTCAAATATTTCGGATAAAGATGACACAGATCTCCCCCTAAAAAATGCACCGGTTTGCAAAAACTTCCAGTCTTATTTCTGGTAATCAAATCTTCCAAGGCAAATAATACAGTAACTCTTGAGATGCAGGGCATGTTGATTCAAATCCCCTTAATTTTGCCTCTCTAGAAACTCCATGAATTTAGCTATGGATTTTTTCTTAAACAAAAAAAAAAAAATTTTAACCCATCCCCCATAATCAACTCTATATCCCATACAACATCACCAACAACACGAAGAGGTGAATTCAGAGGATCCCAACATGTTCAGACGGCGTTGTGTTAAGTTTTTGAAATCATCATTAGGTAAAAGGCTGACTTACTCTTCCTTGCTCAGGAAACTCCCTTAGGAATGTGGGAGTTTAGAAGCAAAAGCAGCCAGGACTTGTGCTGCCTGGAAGGAGGCTGCAGAGGATACATGTTTGCCTTAGAGGTGACTGAAGAATTTGAGACCTGGCCAGAGCAGAAAAACCGTAATCGTAAGTGGGTAAGTCTGCTGAAATAAATCCACATAACATATACTAATGATATGCTTACCTATATAGCAGTTTTTGCTTTTTGACCGTGAACTTTTCAAGCATATATGATAGAGGATTGCTTCCACTAAAAAACCTCTTTGACTTGCTTAAGTGCATATCTGATTTCGCAGTTGAACATAAGGGATGCATCCAGACTCTGCCGATATGATTGGATGTGTAGGGCACTGGAGGAGTTTTTGAGAGTAATGGCAGAGGACCGAAGTCTTAAGAAGCAAGATGCGCCAGTTGATCCTCCTTCAAATGCAAGATCAGATGTCTCAGAAAATCAAATTCTGTCACCTAACTGTTATAAAATACACTCTACCACTCAACACCGTAACATGTCTCCTAAATCCAATCTCCTGGCACTTGCTTCTCAAGGGATAGCCGTTCACTTTGGTTTTTGACATATTCTGTACCCTTGTAGGTTTCTGTAATGAATCATTTGTGTCCAGTAAGTCCTTCCAATTCAAGAGAGAACAAACTGTAAAGTAACGGTTTGGGCACACTGTTATTTGGCCATGGACTTCTGATGTAGCTTCTTTTGCTTTCTTTCCTTGGTGATCATGTAAAATATTGTGGTAAGGTATCTCCAGCGATCATTCTTCATAGGCTTTCAAGTTTTTCTTTCAATATGAAGCCTGTAAAGTGGCATCATTTGTGAGAGATTCTGGCCTTGTAACAAATAGCACAGCCAAAATTCTATAGTCTTTTAAGGCAAAGCTCCAATCTCTTCATGCTCTGTAGCAGTGAAGGAGTCATTCTACTTAGTTAATTGTTTCCAAGACAGTAATTACTATAAATCTTATCCATTTCTGTCTTTAAATCATCAGAATTGCACTTGACTTTCAATTATTCCATCCAGACGAAACCAGGCATCGGCAGGAATATATTGATGACGACCGCCTAAAGTAGTTGCAAAATACTGAACTCACACACTTGGCGAGCTGTCGCAGGATTTCAATGAACAAATTTATCGAAGTATCCCATAACTAGGCAAATCAACAAGTCAAAGTTTGGATCAATTATTATGATGTGATGTTTACTAACAATGATAAAGAAAACAAACAGATAAATATTGGAGATTTCTCACTCGTAAACTAAACTATCGTTTTACATCATTAGTTAATTGATAAAGGACGGTTTGAGCAAAAAATTGATAAAGGACGGTTCAATCTTTTCTTTGAATTATCAAATACAAGTTGCACACAACGGTCTATGTCATCAGCCATGGGATCATTATCTTTTAGCAAACAAAATGTAGGTCCACCAAAATTATTCAAGGTTTAAAATTACCGTAAGAGTCACATTTTCCCATAACACCTGGACACAGACTAAAGAGAGCCATGCTGCTGCTTGTAGTTTTAGATGTAGGTAGGTCCGTATCCCTAAAACTCAAACTGTTCTTTCACACTTGGATACTCATCAAGACAAGTTTAACCGATGCTAATTACATGCCTATTTTTATTTTTTTCAGATGTCTTCTGTTTTCCTCCTCAAATACAATGGAACCAAAGAACGTTGCCTTGCATACTAGTGCAGCGCATGGGAAAGAAAAGTAAAACCTCTTGCTTAGGCTTGTGTTCTAAGAGGAGGATGTTCCCAGAAAATGAAAGATGCCCTCTTATCATATATGTAACCACTAGAGGACAAAAAGAATGAATAGGATTGGGATTGCCCACTGCGTTTCATTTTCCCTAATCTTAATTTCTAAGGAAGAATAAACTCCTCGATACTAGCATTTGAATTTCTGGTCCATGCTTACTTGGTATGTTAGGTGCTATCTATGACTTTGTTTACATTTTCCTAGGAACATTTTCTGTTTGTAAGCTTACCCATTTATAAATATAAGTTTGTATTCACTATTTTATCACACAGTGTTATCCTAGTTGGTTTCTAGACCACATGGGGATGCTGTGTTTTTGTATTTCAAAATTCAGACCAACCAATAGGAATAAATAAAATGAGGATAAATTATGAATTTCCTCACCTGTACTCACTCACGTCTAATCGTAATAATCTTGAGAAAAAAAAATCAATATGAAACTGTAACAATTTCAAAATAATTTAAAACAAGTGGCAACATATAATTCATCAATGCTTATGTATGAACACTAGCCAAGTAAGAACTGTAAACACAAGACTTAATATAAAATTCTGAACTCTAGGATCTTTAGTTTGAACTTTGATCATATGCAACAGCCGAGTACAACTTAAATATTGTTTATGCAAATATCATAAAGCATCATTGACTATAACTTGCTTATTTTGCGGATGTGGGGTTGAGATGCTTTTGGACAGGCATGACTAAATGCCATTGAAGAAGACAGAGTCCATTATCAATCAGGAACCTGAAATATTGAACATATCAAAACCAAATATTCCAAATCCCAATGGAACTTTGCAAATTGGGTCGGCAACAAAAAGAATGAAATTAACATATGCTTCTCCTCTTACAAATTTTCAAGGTTCCTCGAACCATCTATATATTTCATCATTTATTTAGCCATTTGGAAATCACTTTTGATCCCCTTTATGCAGTTTCACCCATCTATAACAAAGCAAGAGAGAATGAAAGAAACTGATGACAAGAAGCCAAGCATCAGTCCAAGCGTCATCATTCCAGGCCGGAGCACTTAAGTATAATAGTTTCACTGTCCCACAGATATCTTAGATGTCATGAAACCCAAAATCAGTGAGAATATCCACGATGTTTTTGTACTATTCGATATTTCTGACGGCCAGAGTTTTCGCTAGATCTTAATATATGAGCAGTTCATTCACGTTATAATTAAGGGAAGGGACATATGGTCAAAGTTCAACCACCAGGTTTTGCAACTAGTTGTGTCGCTAATTAAGAAATGCCTACTCATTGTTTTTCTCAAGAAAGTTATGCCTATGTGTCTTTCTCACATGCTCCCCAACATATGGCTTCACCTCATTTTGTTTCTATTGTATTCTCTAACATAATGACATACAAAGAATACATTATCGTAGCTCCTAACTTGGAAAAATTATCAAGGAAAAATTATCAAAGAAAAAAAAATTTGCAATAATTTATATCACCCCTGAAAAAGCGAACTTTGGTTTTTGACAAAAAGAAGGGGAAGAGTGGAAGACTGTGGAACATATCATTGATTTGATAGCTCGAATTGGTTGCACATGGGTGAGTAATGATATTCCCCAGCAATCCATTATTAAAATGAAAAGTCTATTAAGTTAGACAATAATCTAATAAACCCTTTCTTTATATATAAGGAGAACAAGCTTGCAATCTTTTCTTAAACCTCCACCGTCCCAATTATTTAATAAACATTTCACACACCTTAATTCCTAAAATACCCACTTGAACTTCTTACCCATAAAATTCATAGACAGAAGCAGACTTTGAGAGTGAAACAGATTGATGTAGTGAATTGTAACTCATAACAACACAAAAACAAGAAAATAAATAACCTATCGTTTGTGACTGCAATTCATACGTAACGAATGGAATTGAAGAGGTCGAACATATTTTTTTTAAGATTGGTACAATCACTGCACCAAATTGACAATCGTTATTACAATAATAAGGTTCATTATGTTTCGGTTGAATGATTAGTTACTTCTCAAAAATTTTAACCGCAGGTCTGTGCGTATAAATAACACAAACATTTAAGATATTTATAGGGATACTTAAATCTTATTTCACTAATATTGCAAATTAATGTTTGGTTACAGAAAAAATTTTATATTTTATTTTGGCCTAAACAGATAAGAACGTGTAGAGTACGTAAATTTTTTTTAATTCAATTCTTTATAAAGAAAAGTAGAGAATTTGTAACACTGCCAGCAAAGAATATCTCGGCAGGAAGAGCATGCTAATGCATAAGCATGCAACAAAACCATGAATAGCCTGGTCATAGCACCCACATAATCACTAATGATAATTTCAAGTAGTTTATTCTGGAAGATCTTACCTTGTATGCGCAATGAATGGGCCCTTATAATCATCAAAATCGAGCATGAAGCCTCTCCCACCTGCAATGATCATTAGAATGTGCAACTGAGGTTCTTATGAACTTCAAACCCTTTTTCTTTTTCCCTTTGGCTAATCAAATAAATGAGAAAGGCCTTCGGATATAATTAGTGATTCTAATAAATCTTGTAAGATTGAGTGTGGAGTGGACATAATTAGCTCCTCGTTCATGTATGATCCCATGATTTGATAGAAAGGTCACATGCAGCAAACTTGGATTATATGGACTATTCCTCGGCGGACAGAATATTTTAAATAAATATTTGGTAACAAATTCTATTATCTAATTATGCCACTGATTGGAAGAATAATCATGAAATGGGGTATCCAGGGGAACATGCTATATGGTCCATTTACAATTCTAATTATGCCACCCACCAATAATTTTCTTTTATTCTCATCTCCTAATTTAATGATATCCATTCATCTATCTATATAAGTGTATAAATTTAACATTGCTTCTACCTATCCCATCATTTGAAACTCATATCTTATTAGAGTTTCCTTAAAAAGTGATGATGGATCCTGTTGCCCTGCTCTCCTTTCTTTCAAATCAATGACTTTCCTTATGATAGATTAGATTGTTCAATTATGATATAACTTGGTGCAGATGCTTATATATATATATATAGATGTATAACTAGATTAAGCTACAAAAAAGAGAGCACGTGTTGGCACTAATTCATAGAACAAGGACAAAGATGGAAATAAAAAGAATGTTAGGATGTTATTGAGGAGGAGTCTTGGTGATCAAGCTGACAAGCTCTCTCTTATTTAAACCCCAGACTCACATGCTGACTCCCACGACAAAACAGCTAAACGCCAACAAAAGAAGAAGAGTCATTGCATGCCATTAACCCAGTCTCCACTCTCTTCTTATTTTCGCTTCTTTACATATATCCTATCGTCTAATCACGGGCTTGTGTGTTCCCCCTAACCCTTCTTCCAAAAAATATTTCCAGTCTCTTAAGCATTTTATCGAGCACCTAATGAACACATCAAATTCGTCATCGCCTTCCAAGGCGAAAAGGAAGCAAACGGCGACAACAAGCGCCAAGACAGTACCACAGCAACAACATGGAACGGCGTGGGGAGGAAGGTACCTGGGTGTTCGGAGAAGGCCGTGGGGAAGATATGCGGCGGAGATCAGAGACCCGTCGACCAAAGAAAGGCATTGGCTCGGCACCTTCGACACTGCTGAGGAAGCTGCCTTAGCCTACGACAGAGCAGCACGCTCCATGCGTGGCTCTCGCGCTCGAACCAACTTCGTATACTCAGATACTCCTCCTGGCTCCTCCGTGACTCCCATTATCTCCCCTGACGAGGAGTCGCACCAGAACCACGACTTCTCGTCTCTCTTCACTTCGAACTTGCTCGCTCAACAACCCAAGCCTGCTGATCGGCCGACGGAATGCGCCCTCTCGGGCGGGTTCTTGGGCGTAAAGGATGCTGATGCTAGTACCTGGGCAGTTTCATCGGGGATTTATTCCCAGCAATATCAATCCCCCACCACGGGGGACGTGCATAACGTGCCCCATTTCCGCCAATTGTATGATGATGGCAACACTGAACTCCCGCCATTGCCACCGGATATTACAAGCTCCATAGGTTACGAAATGGGCCATGAGTTTTACGATAACGGCTTTGGATATTCGGAGCAAAGCACAGGAACGGGATTTGAGGCATTAACGAGCTGGCCTTCGTGCTCGTATATGGGCCTGGATTCGGGTGATTACATGCACAGCCCACTGTTGAGCACAATCCCAAAGGTGTCAGAAAAGATGCCGGAAGGTTTTGAATTGGGAAGTTCCTCCTATTTCTTCTGATCCTGAAAAATAAAAAATGATTCAGTCACTCTTCTAATTTCGTGGATTGTCTGTGTGTTTTTGTGCATCGAGTAGTTTCAACTTTCGAGTCTGTAGACTGTGAATGAGTTGTGTGTAATTGGGCTTTGATTACCCATGTGCAATGGGCCTTCGGCACATCCTCTGCTACTTTGCTTTCTGTCTAATAATAATCATCCGCCTAAAAGGACCTTTACGACGAGGGTAAACAAGTTTATTTCCTGCTATTCGGCTGCTTCTCCAGTCCTTATTCTTGCCTTGTAGGCTGCTAGATTGGTAGTGTATTCGGATGTTTTTTTAAAACGATGGTTTTGATTCAAAACTATGGTTTAGTTGCCACGTAAAATTTTGTCATGGTTACAGGAAAATCCTTTTTTATCCCTTTATGCGGGCCCCACTCTCTCTCTCATTTGTCATTTTCCATTATGTAGGCCCCACACCATGAAAAAAAACTATTCTGACCATAATTCCTAAACACTCTCATTTTATCAAAATCACTTTTTTCTTATAATCTATTTTGCTCATGTGTTTGGCAAGGCTCCAAAACATGGTTTCAAACCATGGTTTGTGAAACTCGAGATAAAACTCCTCTCACACACTTATCTCGTAAGTCGTAAAAGCTATTAAAAAAAGCTAATCCAAATACACACTCTATTCTTCAGAAGCTATTCTCCAAAAATTAATCTGAATACACCCTGAGAGAAGACTAGGGATAAAGAAAATGGATTTGGCTTGCGTCCGCTGCTCTTCCTATCTGATGCCAATCCTTTTCCCAAACGGTGTAGTTTTGGGTGTAAAATGATGGGGGGTTGAATTTTTTTTCAAAAAAAAAATAGTGTATAGTGTTTTGAAGTATTTTTCTAAATGTATATAATATCTTAAAATATTTTTTAAGTAGCATGTAGTATCCTAAAATAATTTTTAATACTTTTAATTCCTTAAAATATATTTTCACTTCTACACAGTCTGTTAGCAGACTGATTGTAATTTTACCCTCAATGTATTTTTTAGCTCCAAAAATTACTTTAAAATATTTTTTGATGCTTTAAGCCCTTTAAAACATTTTTTTTCAGTTGTACCGAGTGTCTTCGGAGATTGACTACAATTTTACAGTTAATGTGTGGCAAGACACTGTGTACAACTGAACAAAAATTTTAAGGGGTTAAAAGCATTAAAAATTATTTTAGGATACTGCATGCTACTTAAAAAATATTTTAAGATACTAAATACGTTCAGAAAAATACTTCAAAATACTAGACGCCATTTTTTTAAAAAAAAAAAATCAACCCCCATCATTTTTTATTCCCAAAACTACACCAAAACGATGTAGTTTTGGGAAAAGGATTGGCAGACGGCGGGAAGAGCCGCGGACGCAAGCCAGATCCAAAGAAAACTATAAAAAAACACTTTTAAAAATAGTAATTTTTTTTACCACTTTTAGAAATTTTCTTTCTTACTATCCTATTTTCTACTCCCTCCGGTCCTAATTATAGGACATATTTACCTAACTTTAAAGAAATTAAGAATAATAGTTAAATTAGTTAATCTTATTTATTTTCTTAAAATGTCCTTATTTATTAGCTGAAATGAACAGTTAAAACAGTACTTCTATATTATTTCTCGTCTCCTCTCTGACCATATCAATCTTCTAAAGGGGAATGCTAAGATCTCAGGATAAAACAATATGGGTTCGTGTGGACATATTTTAATCACGAAAATAAATTAATTAAACATATCATTTTAAAAGAAATCGAATACAAAAAATAAATAAATATAGGTGTATTCTCTTCTCAAATAAGTATACAACTCCAAGGGGGGAATTTCCTAATTGTCCGACCATGCATCATGATTGCCTGGTGCTCTTCACTGTCCAATTTGCAATGTTCATGTTTGGGACTACATAATATGGCTGTGAATTTTGTTCATATTATATTTATTTATTTTTTAATTTTACCTCTAACCTAACCTACATTAAAGGAGGGTGATACACACACACAAATAATGAGGATATTTTTAAAAGAAATTAATAAAAATTAAAACTCTGTCCTATAATTAAAATCAAAATTTAATTTTAAATATTATCTTATAATTAAGACTGGAGGAGTATTTTTTTCCTCACTTTTAATGATAGTATAGATGAGGTTGTAGATTAGATTCCACTTATAATTTTCAGTCGTGAATTACCTACCCTTGATTTTTTTAAAGGCCACTTCCCTTGTAATGCAGTACGATGAAACACGTGTCATGGAAATGTACGGAGGGATAGAGAGGCTCAAACACAAATCTAGCGTAATAATGGCCTATATTAGAAGTAATATAATGTGTGTGGGGGTAGAATATATAGAATAGATAGTGATTATTCGATTACTGGCCAAAAAATAGTGATTATTCGATAGAGTTCATTTCATTCCATGTGCTTTGTATAAAGAAGTTTTAAACATGGCTTGAAAGTGACAAATCTCAAAAGCTAATCAACAATCTGTAACCAATGATCGGTACGTGCCTGGCGGGTTTATGGGATTGAAGGGCTTATCTGATTCCTTGGATTTGAAGGTGGATAAAAACAAGCACGGAGCAATTCAAGCTCGTACAAGGAAACTGACGTGGGGACACCTATCTAAGCAGTAACCACCCCAGTGCCCAGTTTAATCATCATCATCGCGAGAAACACAATTCGGGTCTATCCTTATTAACATGGGTCCCGCGCGTGCTTTTATTATTAATCATTAAATTTTGTACAAAGGCGTGGCAAATACAAATACGTGTTTTAAATTAAAATCAACACGTATAGATTACATCATCAAATGCCTTTCAAAGAATCGGCGGGGGATGTTATGCTGTGGGTGGAAGTTTAGAGCTGCGAATAAGCGTCGGTCTGATCTTATAAGTCCGATCTTTGACGGATTAAAGCTTAAAAGGGTTAGCCTAAAAGATTTGGAGTCAGAAAAATCATAATTTTTTAAAGGCCGGTCCGAGAGTATTAAGGTTAGGGCCGGTCCACATGGTGGGGAAGTCTTTTTCACAATATTTAATTATTTTTTCTACGTATTCTTTTTTAGAAGGATATACAAAGTTCTAATTTAATATATAAATATTGTCAACATTAAAATTTAAAAATGTCTTACGCAATAAACAAACACAGTTACTAATGCATAATCAAAAGTAAAATCATGCCTATAATAAACGCACATAAAGACCAAAATATAAGAAGGCAATAAACTAAACACTCTAACCTCTACACAATATTAGTCTGACGACTATCATTTTCATCTTCTTCACCACTATTATCAATTTTAAGGACATTTGATTGTGCTTCATTTTGTGTGACTGAGGAGTAAAAATATCAAGAATTTTTGGACAAAGGGGTGACTGGGCAAGGGGCAAGGGGCAAGGGGTATGGGCAAACAAAAATTAAAAGGGCCTAACGGGCATGCCTCAAAGGGCCATCGGCCCTACAAGGCTGACCCTTTTAGGCCTGACTTCCTTTGGAGGCTCCAACTTACAAGCCCAACCCGAGACTTAACAGGGCTTAAACGGGCCGGCCCGACGGACTCGGCCCGATTTCCCAACTCTAGGTAGAATCAGCGGGGAGGTCTGCGTAAAAGCAAGAGAGGGTTTTGGGTGGAAAGCAAATAATCATATAAATATTATTTCTGTTTTTTAATATAAGATCTAGTTAATATTTTTTGAACAAGATTAAAAAAACTAAATAAATTATTTAATCACGTCATATGTTGTATATCATTTAATTATGTATCAATTTATAAGTCTGATAAATTTATTTTGTGGAAAATGATGACTACAAATACTTTAATATAATATAATTTATTTATCTTACTTAATCTCTTAAAAAAAAAAAGCAACTGAATCTTATATTATTAAGGACAAGAGGTAGTCCTTATTATAAAACCTAATTCTTAAACATAAAACATTTATGTTAATACAGGCACACGCATGGACCATGTTTTAATTCAAGTAAACAGTTAATAGTAACAATTGGGCCGGGCTTTTCCCAATCTACTTTTGTTGGGAAAATGAAGGTTTTTTACCGCTCACTTTAATCATAAATATAAGATAAAGATAATTTTTTTAGAGATTAAGAAAATTAAATAAGTTATTTAATAATATCATATGTTATATATCTTTATATTATATATTAGTTTATTAGTCAAACTAATTAATTTAGAGAAAAGATAAAAATACTCTAAAATAATTTAATTAATTTTTTTAATATCTTTAAAAAAAATCAATTATATTTTATATTTAGGATGCGATACAACGGTGACATGGATGATCTTAAATCGAACCGAACATAAAAACTGACAATTGTATTTCATATTCATTGGATAATTTGAATACCACTCGGGCAAAAAGGAGAAATCTGAACAGCAAAAAGTGTTGCCAGTTTTATGAATCGTATTTTAAAATAAAATACTCGTAATTGATATACAATAAAATAAGACGTGACGCAACTGTTTTCCAGTGGCGAGAGGTCGTACACAAGGAACACAAGCAATTAAGTAATTAATTTGTTTGGATCCGATCCATCCGCCGCCCGGGACAGAAAACAGGTAATTGTTCTGTTTTTTATGATTTTATTGTACTATTTTTGTTTTTTATTTGGAAGCCGTGCAGGTGCAATGCATGAATGTGTGCCTATACCAAGTTTACAATTTTTGTGATCCACATATAAGCTTACAATTTGTATTCCCCTGCGACGTTTTGTCAATTATTTATGTGCCGTCATCCTAATATATATATTTTATATAATAATAATTCATAAAAAAATAGTACGTTGGAGCTCGGAGGCTCAAGGGGAGGGAGATGAAATACACGCGCCAGGGGCAGCTTAGCCCGCGCGGGAAGCGCGGGGAATGTCATCAGCGCTCTCCTGCATAGACTTCAAATATTTGAATGACACATCTACTAAGCCCGCACTGTGCCACGTTGCATTTTTATTTATTTATTTCATGTGGCTTGGCGATGATGAGATGATGTTTTGAGAACAAGAACCTAGAGCATCCTGTTACATATTAGTGTCCAACTAAGGCATATAATATAACTGATGGCAAAAAAGGCATATATGATTTATATTCTGATTCCTAGATTTTTTTTTTTTTTTTGCGCAGATTCCTAGATATTATTACACACTATATCTGATGCATTATTAACCTGGTATATGTTCCTTGCCTGTGAGATGAAACGGAATTTAACACGTGGCTACGAGTTTGATTAACTCTAACTAATTATTTTTTTGGCAATAATTATTTTCCTGTCTTAACCTGCATTCCTTGTTCACACTATAGCCCTTTTCCTTGATCAACAACAGCTTTTAATGAATTAATGGCTTCATAATCTAGTGTCATGAATTTGTTTTCGAAAAATTATGAATTTGGTCGTACAAAATCCCAAGTCATCAGGGTTTACTTAAAATTAAAAAAAAAATGTTGAAAAAAATCACAACTTGTATTTTGTCATTGCATATGTCACATATGTATATAAAAGAGACGAGGTATAACCAGAATCTTAAAATATTTTTTTCGGGTTAATTCAGTTTTTTAAAATAATTTGTGAGGCGCTTAATACCTTAAAATATATTTTTAGGTGCGTCAATCACTATGAAGTATTTTTTTATGTAATTTAGATTGTTGGATACACCTAAAAGATACTTTATAGTTTTAGATATATCAAACAATAGTCTATGAACGGACTTAAAAAAAAATACTTCATGATATTCATTGTTTCAGAAAAAATAGTTCATGATGTTGAGTGTATCACAAAATACTTTAAGGCACTTGATACATCTAAAAAAATATTTTGAGATGTTTAACATGATTATAAGTCGTATTATCATTTATGGCCTACCAAAATTGTATCAGTCATATTAATTATGTGCTTATTTAGAATTATTATTGGAATGTTTAAAAATAATTTTTTAATTATAATTTATAATATATAAAGTAAGTATGTAATAAATTTTTTTTTTAATTTATATAAAAAATAGTTTATAAATAATTTCCCTACCATAATCTGTGAGTTTGAAAACCGCCCCCTCTTCCAATGGGCAACGTATGACCTCCGCTTAATATTCCTCCAATATTTGGGGTCCTACAAGAACAAGCCATATGAAAAAACTCACGCGCGCACCACTTGCGTGAGTTTGCACGTGCTTCTCCTGTAGGATATGGGAATGGGAAGTTCCTCTGTTTCAACATTTAGTGCCATTTCTCATTTAATTGGAATTTGAACGCAGTGAGATGGGAGAAAATATCGGATTTGGTGAGTGGCTTTCCTCAACACGCACCCAAGAGTAGTGAGTGACTCAGCTTCATTCATTCCAGTTTTGGCTGCGCGCCCTCATGGAAATGGAATCTGGACTTCCTGCTAATCAGAGTCCTTCTCCGGTTAGCACCTTCAATTATTTTTGCTCTGCCATTGTTCTGAAAGTCGAATAAACACGAGTGTCCAAGTGTTTTTGTATGATTCATTTGCTTCTGAATTTCGTTTTCTGTTGGCTCGTTCTACGGTTTGATCTCACTTGCCTTTCTGTACTGTGCTAGTGCAATGGTTTGAATTTAAATTTTGACAGTTTTTTCTTGCATCTTGGCCCTTGTTTCTGCTTGCTTTTGATGGCTGTGGTTAATTCAGTGTGACCTAAGTTTCTCTTTTTAGGGTGAGCTGAAGTTCTTTGACTTGTGTCAGTGGAAGTGTTGCCGAATTCTTTATTATTTGCTCTGCTTTTTATACTTCTCTTTTCATAAGCCTATTATATTTGATTCAATCTCTAATTTTACTAGAGCAGCCTATCATGCAAATATATTTGATGATTTCCCTTTGTCCTTGGCATAAAATTTTAATATATTCATTTGCGGTTCACTCAATTTCTATAGAAACAAACTAGAGTAAACCAGTTATATTTCCTCAGTTTCAGTATCCTATCTTTCCTCGAGATGGCGGCCAATGAAATTTTGACAGAGGCACATGATTTTCTCAAGAAACGGTGAATATTTTGTTGTTCCTTAAAGCGACGGGGTTTCAGCAATTCACCATCGTTTTAAGCCAGTCTCTTCAGATCAATACGTCAACCTATTGATTTATCAAGTTCCATTATTTGTTGTATTTCGCCTGAAAGTATATGTTGTTTGAATTTTTTCTTTTGTTCAATATGTTAGCTATTAACAATTGATGTGATTTTTTTCGAAAGTTATTCTACTAAAAATTTCTACCTATTAACCTGTTTTGAGTTAGCGGTGGAAGCTGTTTTTACATCGTGATTTACGGTATACGAGGAAAGTATGTAAGATGAGTCTTGTCTTGGCATCTATGAATGTTCTTCTCGAACGCTGACTCAAACATGGCCTAAGATGTTTTCCAATATATAATTCTAACATATATTTTGATTCGTGGCCACTGTCACTGGTGTGGCACTGTTTACTTTTTCAAGTTTGTAACCATTTGAATCATAAAAGCCTAATGGTTTACTTATCTTCTGCTGCTTTGCAGATGTCATGGGCAAACCTCTCAAGGAATTTAATATTGGCATATCAAAGCTTTGGTGTAGTATACGGAGATTTAAGTACCTCACCTCTCTATGTTTTTACAAGCACAGTCGAAGGGAAGTTGCTGAAGCACTATGATGAAGAAACCATCTTTGGCGCATTTTCATTGATATTTTGGACCCTGACATTCATACCCTTGCTTAAATATGTTTTCATCTTGTTGGGTGCCGATGATAATGGTGAAGGTATTATGTGATTTAATTCTGCATATAGGTTACTGCATTCCCATATCATCTCTTTTTTCTTCAATTCTTTTTGGGTAGTGAAAAGGCTATAAGGTTTATGCTCTGATTGTGATATAACATTTTGTTAGGTGGGACATTTGCTCTCTACTCACTGCTTTGTAGGCATGCCAAGTTTAATTTACTTCCTAATCAACAAGCAGCTGATGAGGAGTTGTCATCCTACAAATATGGTCCCTCTTCACAGGCTGTAGCCTCTTCCCCACTAAAGAGGTTTCTGGAGAGGCATAAACGGTTAAGAACAGCACTCTTAGTTGTGGTACTGTTTGGTGCTTGCATGGTCATTGGTGATGGTGTTCTCACTCCTGCAATTTCGGGTAAGTTAATATTTTAACTTATTGAATTTTGGCTTTGCATCCACTAGTCCTCAAATGTTAAAAATGTAAAAGAAGTAGAGAAGAATGTTAGTAATTTTAACTTTTGCGTTCTGAATAGCCAAAATGGCTTCCAACAGACATTATGGGCTCTCCAATTTTATATTCTTATATTTTAAACTTTGTAGCTAAATTTAAATATTACTTTAGACTAAAAGGCCTTTCATGGTCAATTAAGCTTTCGTGTCTATGAATTTCATCCAAATGTACTAATGCCCACTAGTGCTCATAGTTTTAGCCTTAATAGATTGAAATGAGATAACAACTTCAGCTTAATATTTATTATTGCTTTACTGAATAATTGATTGTTTGACTTTTCTTACGAGGATAATCTGATGTATAATAAGAAATTAACCATCCACGCACACTTACCTTGCAGTTCTATCATCAGTATCAGGAATACGAGCAACTGGGAAGAACGTCACTGATGGTGAGTCAGTTCTTATTTGTTGTATTTTGTTGAAGATGTTACAATTCTCGCCATTTCTTTACCAATTTCAAGGATATAAAAGCTGGCTTACCATGGAAATTCCATTTTATTTGCAGGTGTACTTGTATTGCTTGCTTGTGTCATCTTGGTTGGCCTGTTTGCTCTCCAGCATTTTGGCACCCATAAAGTAGCATTTATATTTGCACCAATTGTTATAGTATGGCTTATTTCGATTTTCTCTGTTGGTCTCTATAATACAATATATTGGAATCCAAAGATAGTTCGAGCTTTATCTCCTCACTATATCTTCAAGTTCTTCATCAAGACTGGCAAAGAAGGCTGGATTTCTCTTGGGGGGGTTCTTCTCTGCATAACTGGTTTGTCAAACCTAGATCAGCACGGCATTCATTTTTCATGCATCATAAATTTATTGGGACATTATGTTTCCATTTCTACTTCATGAATGTGACTTGACTCACTAGAAGCCAAGATATGAGCACTAAGACCTGAAATTCACTACTAGCTTATCTTTCTCACAGGAACTGAAGCTATGTTTGCTGATCTTGGCCATTTCACTGCTTTGTCAATCAGGGTGAGCCTGTAACTTGACTTATTATTATTATTATTTAAAATGTGTGATATATTCCTTGTCTTTGCATTAAAATGTGAAAAATTTAAAGTATCTACACTACTAATTCTTTACTACACTGGTAATTAGCATGCAATCCCTGTGTGAAGATGAGAGATTTATTAGGTTTTTTTGGTTCTTGTGCAGCTTGCATTTGCTTTTGTAATATACCCTTGTCTGGTAGTACAGTACATGGGCCAAGCTGCTTTTTTGTCTAAAAATCTCAACTCTATCCATAACAGTTTTTATGACTCAATACCTGGTTAGTTAATCTGAACCTCTGACTTACTGATACCTCCATCAAAACTGAACTATTGCAAATTGTTTCAATAATTTGACAATTTTGTATGCCCTGCAGGACCTGTGTATTGGCCCGTCTTTGTTATTGCAACCCTTGCTGCCATTGTTGGTAGTCAAGCTGTTATCACTGCCACCTTCTCCATCATCAAGCAGTGTCACGCACTTGGTTGCTTCCCCCGAGTCAAAGTTGTACACACCTCAAAACATATATATGGACAGATCTACATCCCAGAAATAAACTGGATACTTATGATCCTCACTCTTGCTATAACCATTGGATTTCAGGACACAACCTTAATTGGAAATGCTTATGGTAATTAATTCGTCTAAAAGTATCTCTCTCATTTGCTCTCCGCAGAAGCACACATTTATAGAAGATCATTTATTCCGTCTTCTTTTATCAATATCATACTATGTGAGGGTTCTGCGTTGATATTTCAGTTCCACAAAATTCCTAGTAAACATGCTCTCAATTTGATCATTTGGCTTGTCTGCACCAGAATGAACATGTGCCAAGTTTTCAATCAATAAGTTCCACGACACTGAATCTGTGGGATAATTGCCTTTGAACACATGGTATATCAGCTAATCAATGAAGAGAGAGAAAAAGAACACCCCACCCCCCCCCCCCCCCAAAAAAAAACAGAAAAAGAAAACATGAGAACTGAACTTGTTTTGTTTTTTAAAAATCTTGCTGATGTTCATTCTTCTTGGGTATTTGGTTCACAGGACTTGCTTGTATGACAGTCATGTTTGTGACAACATTTCTAATGGCTCTTGTCATCATCTTCGTCTGGCAAAAAAGTGTTCTGCTCGCCACAATATTTCTGTTATTTTTTTGGGCAATAGAGGCTGTATATCTATCAGCAGCATTCACAAAGGTGCCTCAAGGAGGATGGGCTCCTCTTGTCCTGTCATTCATCTTCATGGCTGTCATGTATGTATGGCATTATGGTACTCGTAGAAAGTATAGCTTTGATCTCCACAACAAAGTTTCATTAAAATGGTTATTAGGACTGGGTCCTAGCCTTGGCATTGTCCGTGTCCCAGGGATTGGTCTCATCTACTCAGAACTGGCAACAGGAGTACCTGCAATATTTTCTCACTTTGTTACAAATCTCCCTGCATTTCACAAGGTGCTGGTTTTTGTTTGTGTAAAGTCAGTTCCTGTCCCATACGTCTCTCCTGAAGAACGATTCCTTGTTGGGCGAGTCTGCCCCAGGCCTTATCGGATGTATAGGTGCATTGTTAGATATGGTTACAAGGACATTCAAAGAGATGATAATGACTTTGAGAATCAGCTCATACAGAGTCTAGCTGAGTTTATCCAAATGGAAGCAGTGGAACCACAACTCTCAAGCCCTGAAAGTTCTTCACTTGATGGGAGAATGGCTGTAATAAGCACCAGAAGCTTGGAATCAAATTCAACGTTAATGGTGTCTGAACATGAGGATGTTGGTTCAGACGACTCCATTACTAGCTGCAAATCAATTTCCCTGAGAAGTTTGCAATCCATTTATGAAGATGATAACACACAAACCAGGAGGCGCCAAGTAAGATTTCAGCTACCTAACAATCCGGGGAGGGATCCTGCTGTGAGGGAAGAACTTCTGGATCTAATTCAAGCAAAGGAGGCTGGGGTTGCATATATTATGGGTCATTCATATGTAAAGGCAAGAAAGTCGTCTTCATTCTTGAAAAAGCTTGCGGTTGATATTGGATACTCATTTCTACGTAAGAATTGCAGAGGTCCAGCCGTGGCCCTTAACATTCCTCACATTAGTCTCATCGAAGTTGGGATGATATACCACGTCTAGTTGTTGAGGGAATTTTGCTACTTGATTGGTGGAGGCAAGGGTAGCTCTTAGAAATGTTTAGAAGTGGCTGTTCCCCACTCATGTGGGAATATGCATTTGACACAGGGTAGAGGTTATGGTCATGTCTATCTTTGCTTTCTGCTACTCTCTTTCTGACGTGTAAATTGTGTAATATATATATATATATATATATATGTGTGTGTCAATAATTTATCTAAAGATCTGGTTGTTAATAGAGTAAAATAACATTGTCGATCCATATAGTCAGTCTCACTTAGTCTCACTTAATAGAATAAGGTTTGTTATAGTAGTAGTAGCAATAGTAGTATATATGTACTTTCTTTCTAGATATTTTATTTTAAACACGATGAGTCCAAACTTGACCATCCATCTACTATTGCTTTGTGGTAATTGCTCTAGCTGG
Source organism: Inga oerstediana (assembly GCA_963210345.1). Lineage (NCBI taxonomy): Eukaryota > Viridiplantae > Streptophyta > Magnoliopsida > Fabales > Fabaceae > Inga > Inga oerstediana. The sequence continues at coordinate 6,917,366 of OY723401.1, forward strand.
CCAAAAAAGTCATTGAGGGAAGACATTGTGTTAGAGATGAACCAGTCAATGTGATACGGAGAGTATTCTGGCAGATGAAAACGTCTTACTGATCCATCTTTTCTTTTTTTCGTTGAACCTTCTCAAAAGTATTGCATCTTTTTTTTTTTTTTGGTCAGAGTTGAGTCATAAAAGCATCTAACATCTTTTGTTACTGAACTCCATACTATTTTTAATATAAAATCTACCATGTAGTTTAATTTATTTGTTAAAGTGGATCTTAATGACTGTAGGGAGTATTTGCAAGGATAAGAATCTACTGATAATCTTTTTCTGCAATGCTTGTTTGCAAGGTCACGAACAAATATATACGACACGATCCCATCACTTTCACATTGCCCTTGAGTTCTTAAATGGGTAACAAAATAATGGAAGTGGAAAGCGAAACGGGTGATGGATCAACTAATGCAGCTGTCATTAACTGTGGAGCTGATGCTATGCGGTGTGAAAGGAACAAGTTGGTGTTTTTAGTGTGTTAGACCTTTCCCTACAAGACTGATGATTATGAAAGGACACCGAATGATGTATAAAAAGAGGGAAGACTCCAAACGTAATGAGTTTTAAGATAGGCACTTAAATCTGGACTGATGTAATTTAAATGGTCTAGATTTTAATTTTTTTTACTTTTTATTTTTTTTTAAAAAATATTTTATTAGTTAGAGAATCTAAAATAAAGATACTATTTTAACTAACATTTTTTTAAAAAATAATTTTTTTATTCAAAAATCACCCGTTTTAAAAAAATCAAATCTGGACAATCCAGATTTAGACGAATTAGTGCTCGTTTGAGATAACTTATTTTTGACTTATAAGTACTTATAATTCGTGATTTACAGTATACGAGGTAAGTATGTGAGAGGACTTTTATCTCAACTTACGTAATAAGTACTTATTTCTAAAAAATAAGCTATTCCAAACATAACTTTAGTATATTTGTTTCCACAATTCCACCTTTAAGACCGGACCTTTGTGTCAATTGCCCAAGTTGATAATAAATAGGATCAATGCTTTTTTTTTAATATTTATCATTAAATCTCAACCATTAAAAATCAAGACATTAACTAAAAAGAAAGGTGAATGGAAACACTTCTACCCTCATTTTTTGACTTGAAAGCTGGAATTCATTAATCTAAGAGAAGACTAATACAAGAGGACAACTCCAAAAGAGCCCTGTCTAGGATCCTTCTTTAACCCCCGTCTTCTAAAATGGCAGGCGGTGGTTGATCAAAGATCACTAAGTTCTCTCCACAACTGTGCGCTAAACTAACTAAACAATCCGCTTGAACATTCTAATCTCTAGGGAAATGACTAATAAGGACACACCACTCCCTAGATAATCAAAACCTAGCCTCTTCAATGACCTTCTTAAAGGGGTGGTGCTCATCACAACCCCTTATGAGGAAATTAATAGCTTCAATACAATCAGTAAAAAGACTAACATTCTTAATATTTCTACACAAACAGATTTGAAGACCCTGGATGATTGCAATAATCTCAGCTACCACTGGTGGAACTTGCGTCAGCTTGCACATGTATCCGCATTCCCATTCTCCGTCTTCCCCTCTAATGACACCGACGCTCGCAATCTGGCCCGATTGAAGAATAGAACCATCTGTTTCTAGTGTATAAAATCCTGGCTTCCTAATTCGCTGGCCGCCTCCTCCATTCACCGCGTGAGTGTAAAATTTGCAATGCACGCTCAAGTACATATCCCAGCTCGCCCGAAAAAAGCTAGCATTCGCATTCGGACAGTCAATGCCGGCTTCTTCTCCAAAAAGCTTCCTGCATCGGTTCACCCAGATATCCCAGCACACGTAGCCAAACAGAGTCGCCCATCTGATCTTCTTGGTGAAGTCCCTGCCAGCTTCATGCCTGAGGTTCCATTCGATCCACTCCATTCCCTGTAAATTAAGAAAGTTTTCCCACATGGTAGGTTTTATGATGGAGATCCACCTTTTGCGAGCGTTGTCGCAATCCCTTAAGAGATGCATCAAGCTTTCATCCCGGTCACAGTGAAAAGGGCAAGATGCATTATCAGAGAATCCTCTCCTTACTCTTAGTTCAACTGTATGCACCCTTCTATTCGCCACAAGCCACATGAATGATTTGATCTTCTCAGGAATATCCCATCTCCAAAGTAACCTACAAAATGTTGTATTATAACTGTAAGAACCTGTTTCTCTATTATCACAAGGGGGTAAGCGCACATGATTCGTTGGACAGTATGAGCATCGAACCATCTTCCCAACTTAGTTACATCCCATTCACCACTAGGATTAACATAATCACGCACTTTCTCCGTCCTATAGATAAATGCCTCCCAGCCTGGAATTTGTTCAATCAATGGTTGATTCAATTCCAACCAGTTGTCATACCAAAAGGAAGCCGAAACACCATTGCCCACTCGAACACCAACTCCTTTCTGGAATTTATCCCAAACCGAGCAGATACCCCTCCAGGTAGAAGAGCTATTCTTTTGAGCAACCGGACCATTTATCGGGTCCCACCTGTATTTCTCTCTCAGGACACGAACCCACAGTTTCTCCGTATTATTCAACATATGCCAGCATAGTTTCGTAATAAAAACTTCATTTTATTTACATATATCACGAATTCCCAATCCACCCTCTTCCTTATCTCTTGTAATCTGATCCCATGAAATGAGATGGAGTTTTTTCTGGTCCTCCTGCTCATCCCATAGGAATTTCCTGCTGTTCCACTCCATTTCTCGCAACACTCCTTTAGGAATAAGAAGAGTATGCATCTGATAAGAAGGCAAGGCGGATAATACTGCTTTAATGAGAGTGGTTCTACCAGTAAAGCTCAAACAGCCTCTTTTCCATCCTAAAATCTTCTTGAGAGATCTCTCCAGAAGGGGCATAAAGGTGATTCTTGACATTTTTTTATGAATAAGAAGAATGCCAAGATACTTCCCCAAATCCTCAGTTAGACAAACACCCATCCTTCGACTCAGATCATAGGCTCTAGAGAACTGAACTTTCTTTGTAAAGCACACCCTAGTTTTGTCTTTGTTCATTTTTTGGCCCGACATATTACAGAACATCTGCAGACAGTTTAGCATAACCTCCACTTGGCTGTTAGAGGCCTCTCCAAATAAAATAAGATCGTCCGCAAAAAATAGATGAGAAATTCTTGGGCCATTCCTACTCAGCTTTATCGGAACCTATTCTCCTGCCTCAATAGCATCTTGTATAATGTGACTAAGGCGTTCCATGCATAAAGTGAAGATATAAGGAGACAAGGGATCGTCCTGTCTGATTCCACGGGATGATTCAAAATTTTCAGTGGCTTCCCTATTCCATAAGATTTGAAAAGATGGACTCGTGATACATGCCATAATAATCTAACAGATTTTCCCCTCCACTCCTACTGATTTAAGAGTATCATAAATGAAAGCCCATTTAAGACGATCATAAGCCTTTTCCAAATCCACCTTAACTGTCATCCATCCCTTCCTCCCAGTTTTAGTCTTCATAGAGTGGATTACTTCCTGAGCTATGATTATATTATCAGTACTTTGACTCCCTGAAATAAAGCTGCACTGATGATCCCCAACCTCTTTCTCCATAATATCTCAAAGACGACGACTCAGGATTTTAGTAATGATTTTATAGCTCACATTGCAGAGAGAGATAGACCTGAAATCCCTTATAGTCTTCGGGTTCTACCCTCATTTTCATGGCATTATTTTCCTTTTGAGTAAATAAAAAAGGAGGTTTATTTATGGATGAAATACCACGTGCCTTTTGTCCTATGCACTTTCCTGTGTTCAATTTAAGTCAGGGATCCATTATTACGTCGACCATTCAGGAAATCGACAAGTGTCCAGTGGTGACAGCGATGAATTAATGAAGAATGATGAGGAACGGGAGCCATCTTCACTGGGCCAGTGGGGGCGAGAGTGGGATTACTCGTCATGATGGAATCGATTCGGCGCCATTTGGCAAATACCTTGAGATCGGAAAGCTCAGAGACGTGAGACAGAATGTTTGGGTCACGAGCTCCACGCATGCACAGCGACCCACAGGGGCTCCGATACCCTTTCGGGTTGGCCGAGCCCTTTATGGAGTCGGATCTTCAAGTTCCGACTTCCTGGCCCCCCCCTCAGGTTAGGGTTTCCTTCTTCCTTTCTGGTAATTTCAGCATTAAACAATTCCTTTCTTGTGAGGCTTGCGAACAAACCCGATTGACGTATTGCTTTCATCTCTTCTGATATGAACGTTCTCAATCAACGTGTTGTTATATAGTTTGTGACATTCATGTTTCACGCGTTCATGTTCGATTCTCTCTTGTTTAAATTGCACTAAAATGTTATTATTTTCCATTATTCTGAAGATCGATTCTTGATTGCACGTAAATGCTGATTCACATTCTTGATTTGAAAGCTCTCTTCATCTTTTCAAATTGAAAACTGTTATGAATATTTACAAGAATATAAATACCTTTTTCAGAAGATGAATTTATATATTGTGTGAAATTTTGGACTAATTAAGTTTTACATGTACTGTTCAATATCATAGTTGGTACTCGTTAGGATTAAGACATATTTACTTAATTTAATTTGATTAGTTTAATTAAATTAGTTAATTTAACATATAATTTCTAAAACACCTTAATAATATTCCTTAATTCCTTCCTTCTCTCACTTATTTGATTATCCTTGAGGCAGCATTGATAAATTGAGAAAAAATTGTCAAATATGAAAAATATGTCTTATATCTAAGACCAAGATTAATTCTACGAATATGTTTTAATGAGTAGTAGTTTTGACAACATAATCGAATTCCTTTGGTGAAGTCATGGATTACTTTAGTACAAATTAAATCTTTCTATTTCAAAGATTATGCTCATAATGTACATGTTTATTAATTACCAGCAAATTTAAAATTGCCTCAACCTTCAAATTTTGTGGATATCGATTATGCAATCATCAGTCACTATACATCTCATTGTATGGTTCTTTCTTATTTTAAATTACTATTGAGTAAAGTCACGAGTGAGAAAATCAGCACGTTTAAGGGTTACTTTCTAGTTTGACACAACAATTTTTATCGAGTAAATGTGATCGGCTATTTCCCTAGTAATCTTCCAAATTGAGTATACTGCCCAATAATGTATGACTACTATTAACTCTTACATTTCCTTGATTAGTGTTTGGTTATGTACAATATTTATCAACCGCTTCGCTTTTCCAGATGAGCAATGCAATAGAATCATGCCTGTTATTTTTCTTTTTTGATATTTTGCAGTTTTCATGGAACAGCCTCTCCCGTAACCTTGTATTACCATACCAAAGTTTTGGTGCTGCATATGGAGATGGAGATCTGAGCAAATCACCTCTACATGTTTATACAAGCACGTTTGGCGGAAAGTTGCAAAATCACATAAATGAGGAAACTATCTTTGGAGCTTTTTCGTTGATTTTTCTGGACCCTTACGTTAATACCCTTATTTAAAATATAGTTTCATCGTATTGAGTGCCGAGGAAAATGGTGAAGGTATTCGAAGACTAATATTCATCCGGCAGATATGTCATCCATAATTTAACATCTCCAAATCCCCTTTCATGGAAACAATAACATACAAAACTATCAAGTACCCGCTCTGATTGTGTTTCCACCGCTTTCAGGCTGGACGTTTGCTCATTGTAGTACTGTTTGGTGCTTGCATGGTGATTGGTGATAGGTGATGGTGTGCTCACGCCCGGTCTGGTGAGATGCCAATCAGGTTTGTAAAATGAGCTTCTCATAATGCCATTTTGATGTACAGAAAACATGGACGCGAGGTTAGTTATTTGATCTCCTTTGTTGGTGATGTCCTTGCTTGTCCAATCCTATCGGCTACGAAGTCAGTTTTGTTTTATAAGTTTTATGTTGTTTGCAAGAGAACTTGTATTGCTCGCCTGTATCATATTTGTCTGTCTATTTTTTGCTGTCCAACATTACGGCACCCACAGAGTAGCATTTATGTTTGCTCCTTTGTCAGTAGTCTGGCTTGCATCTTCAAATTCTTGAGAGAGACTAGTTTGGATGGTTGGAAACTTGGAATTCTCTTGGAGGGACTGTCCTTTGTTGTGCTGGAATTATCTTAGACCTGATCAGGCCAACATAGCATTTTGTCCGTTACGTATGCCCCATAAATTGTTGGTCACTTTTATGCACATATATTATGGCTTATGTTTTGGTTAATAAATCCAACTAAATTTTCATTTATGAGACTCGAGAGAATTTTTGAACTCGTACCAGATTAGTTCACCACCCTCTTGACTGAGCATTCCGTGTGTCACCAGGGTCTGAAGCTGTGTTCACAGATTTTGATTTTTCTAAAAAATATACATTTTCAATTATCTAGACTGAAAATTAACTCTATTAATATGTACAATTAATAAAGGCAATTTAATGAGGAAAACAATAAGATTGAGAGACAAAGCTATTTTTTTATCTTGAGACAAAATACTTTTGAGACAATATTTTTCATATTTAATTCAAATATTGGAATATTAATTCTTTAAAGGGAAAATCCCAAAAAAAAAATCCTTAAAATAGGGAAAAGACAAATCACTGAAATCAGGGAGTTTAATATCACAAATCTTAAGTCAGACATGTGGGAGGAATCTAGGAGTTGTAAATGTTTTAAAAGAACAAATATACCACAGACTACTTAGGTATAAAGAATAACAACTTAAGCATTACAGTTAACAATTTTAGTATGCATATTGACAACTTGAGATCCCTAGATACCAACAACCTCGTGGGTAATATTTTGAAGCCATGTATGTCAAGTGTTACTAACTATTTAAGGATAGAGAATAACAACTTAAGAATCATAATTTACAATTTCAATATACATATTGATAATTTGAACTCTCCAAATGCTATCAGGGTGGATTGGTCATTTAGAAATAGTTGCAAATCCTAGATTCATTCCACGTGTCTAACTCAGGGTTTGTGATATTGGACTTCATAATTTATCTTTTTCCTATTTTAATTTGATTTTTTTTTTTTGGAAGTTTCCCTTTAATAAACAAAGGATTTTCCAGTCAAAGGATTATCTTGTTATTGCTAACTCGGAAACATGACTTTTCTTCATTACTTTTTGGTATGTAGCGCGGTTGTATATTTATCCATTCAATTCAGTGCTTGTTTGGAATAGCTTATTTTTGGACAATAAGTGCTTATAAAACGTGATTTACGGTATATGAGGTAAGTATGTGAGAGGAGTTTTTTTTCGGCTTGCGTAATAAGGACTTATTGTCCAAAAATAAGCCCAACCAAACACATATCCAGTATCGTACATATGATTTTGTGAAGCTAGTAGACTGCCAGACCAATTTCTCGTGGGTAAACAAAAATCTGAGCTTGATAGACGTGTCCTTGTGCGTAAATAAAAATCTGAGAGTGCAAGAGAACTTCCCTTCAGTTATTTAAGCAAACGTATAGGAAAAAATGAAGTGCGCGAGAGAGAGAACGGAGCCGAGAACGTGTGTCTCCGGCGCCGACGTCGGAGGAACGCGATGCTCTGGATCGTAGTAGAAAGAAGATCCATCCGGGTGTTAGTGGATACACAGGAGAATATCAACTGGTCTCTAGAGATGAAGAATGGATGCATGACATGGAGCAGAAGGATCCTGTCATTGGTGAGAATAGCACCGAAAGGAATGGAGATGTGTTAGGATCGCAGACAGAGCCTAAATGGAGATCCTTCAAGGAAGCAGTATTACAAGAAAGGAGTGCAACGGAAGAAGAGGATGAGTGGTGGAGTGGGGATGGGTGGAAGGATCGTATTACGGTTGAGATGACAGCGTTAGGTCCGAATGTGATCTTCTCACCGGAGGAAAAGGACAGGCTAGCGGAGAAGTGGCATAGTGCTCTGATAGTTAAGCTGTTGGGGCGCATGGTGGATCCATCGTATTTTGCAATGAAGGTACAACAACTCTGGGCCAAGAACGGAGAAGTCGACACCATTGACGTGGGTGCTGGTTTTTCTGTGGTGAAGTTTAATGATAAAAGAGATTATGAACTTGCACTCACAGGGGGTCCATGGTTGTTGTTTGATCATTATATCTCGGTGCAACCGTGGAAACAGGACTTTGATCCCGAGGAAGAGGTGGTGACCAAGATTGCCGCGTGGATCCGGTTTGCGAAGCTTCCTCTGGATTATTATGACAAAGGAGCTTTGTTTGTATTAGGATCGCAGATTGGGAAAGTGATTAAGGTCGACATGGCTACGCTGAAGAGGAAGAAGGGTAAGTTCGCTCGTCTCTGCGTTGAGCTGGATCTGGCTGCACCTTTGAGGCCATTTATCTTAATCAACGGGAAAGTCACCAGAGTTCAATATGAGGGTATACATTTAATATGCTTCAAGTGCGGACGGTATGGACATGATGCCGACCATTGCTCTCGTCTTGAGGTTGAAGCTCATCCTACCGAGACGACAATAGGCCGCAAGTCGAGTGCAACTCCTGGAGTAACAGACGAGAAACAGGAGAAGGTAGTTGGGGTTGGAGGCAGTAGTGAAGTGCAGAATGGAGAGAACCGTCGATCTAAAATTATGGAAGGAACGGGCTTTGATAACTGGACATTAGTCCAGCGACCAAGACGGCAGCGCAGGGCTGAGGTTGCTGCTGGTTTAGCCGGAAAACGAGACAGTCGCCCTTACTCTGTTTCGGATGGCCTGGGAACCTCTGTTTTGGATGGGCGTGGATCACGGTATAATGCGTTGAATAAGGAAGTGGTGAAAAGTGATGATCGGCCGACACGGAATTTAGGGGAAAGAGCGCCGTTGAAAGAGATCTCGAATCGTGGTGCAGTAATGGGAGAGTCCACAGCGCGATTGGAGGAGCAGCAACCGGTTTCATCGGCTTCTATCAAGGAGAGTCAAAGTCCGAAAGTAAGTGGGCCTAAGCAATTGACTATGAGCCAAAAAACGCACGCCATTAAGAATAAAGTAGTCAATTTGGATGGGCCAACTGATATGGGCATTGTCTTGGAGGCTAAAGCACGGCTAGGTTTGGTGAAGAATAATAATGTGGAAATGAATATGGGTGGAGTCAAGAATAAGGCGCAAGTGAAATCTGGGACCATGTCTTCTAAGTCTGAAACACAGAAAGTGCCAGTAATTGCTGCCACGGTGAAGGCGCGGACAGAGGAGCAAGGCAATACGAGTATGAAGATAGGAAAGCATGGAGAAATTGTGGTGGCTAATAATTCATGGGATCCAGGCGAAGGCAGGAATGACAAGTTAGGTGTTCTACAAAACCAATTTTCGCATGAGTTGGGTGATACAGAGATGAGTGACGTGGTAAATTCCAGCGTTCAAGAGCAGTAAATTGGGGCATTAATTTTCATAATAATATTTTTTATGGATTTTAATATATTAATATGGAACTCTCGAGGCACTGGGAGCAAGATTTTTGCAGGTTTGATCTCTGAGTTACAGCGGCATTATCGTTTTGATTTCTTAGCTCTTCTTGAACCAAGGCAGAAGAGTGAGAAGGCAGGAGTACTTGGCAAACGCCTAGGAATGGAGAATGTGGAAGTAGTTGAAGCAAATGGGTTCAGTGGTGGCATATGGTGCTTTTGGAAAAATAATGTTGATTTCAAGGTCACAATAAAAGACTCTCAGGTTCTGCATGGGGTTTTCAATGAGGGAAAGGTTTCAAGTTGGGATCTTTCGGTGGTATATGGACATCCTAACTGCTTAAAGCGTAGAGAGCTATGGAGACAGCTTAGTGTAATCCGGGAGAGTGGTGTGACGAAGTGGTGTGTGGGAGGAGATTTTAATGCAACTATAAGGGATGAGGATAGAAGGTCAGTATCACGGGTATCAAGTCGGCATGATAAACTATTTGCAAAATGGTTGATGGAGAGTGGGATGGAAGAAATGGGATTTCAAGGACCTCAGTTTACATGGAGGAGGAATGGATCGGCAAGCAGAATTGATAGAGTTGTAGCAACGAAGGAATGGTTTGATATGTTCCCCAACGTCTCATTGTTGCACCTTCCACAGTACAAGTCCGATCACTGCCCGCTTCTCATAAGGTGGGTGAGAGGACCTAGAGGTAGGCAACGGAAACCGTTCAGGTTCTTTGCACCATGGGTTACAGATGAGTCTTTCTCATCTGTGGTGGAGAATACGTGGAGGTTTTCTAGATCTTGGGAGGAAAATGTTGCTGGGTTCCAAGCAGAGGTCAAAGAATGGAATGTAAGGAGTTTTGGAAATATTAATCACAGGAAAGCTCGGTTGATTCATAAATTGGAGGAGTTGAACGAGAACAGCTATAAAGGTCCAGAGGGGGAAAATCATAGGAGGTTGGTGTGGGAAGAACTTGAACAGTGTTTGATTCAGGAAGAATTAATGTGGTTGCAGAGGTCTCGTTGTAACTGGTATACACATGGGGATAAAAATACAAAGTATTTTCATACAGTAACGAACAGTCGCCGACGGAGGAAGCAAGTGGAAGCGCTTAAAAAAGATGATGGGGTATGGATCTATAGCGAGGAAGAACTTAAACAAGAGGGTTCTAATTTTTTCCAAAGCCTCTATACTGCGGAACAGAATCGTAGTGTTGAGGTTAACTTTGGTGGCACGTACCCGATGATTGCTGAGAATTTATTACAAATGATGGGGGCAATGGTTACGGAACAGGAAGTTAAACAAGCTGTTTTCAGCATGGGCCCTCTTAAGGCCCCAGGTCCAGACGGCTTGAATCCGTTGTTTTTCCAAAACCAATGGAGCACTATACGGAAGATGGTGTTTAAGATGGTTCAGGAAATTTTTTGCCGGCCAAATGAGGTTAGGAGGATCAATGGGACTCAAATCGTATTGATCCCCAAGATTGAGATCCCACAGAGTATTCGTGATTTCCGACCTATTAGTTTGTGTAACGTCATCTATAAGGTTGTTACAAAAATTCTAGCTAACAGGATGAAGCGGATTATGCCACAGATTATCTCACCAAACCAGTGTAGTTTTGTGCCTGGGAGACAGAGTTCTGATAACATCATCCTTGCCCAAGAAATCGTCCACTCGATGAAGACTATGAAGAAGAAAAAGGGTTTCATGGTTTTGAAAATTGATCTTGAGAAAGCTTATGATTGTGTGCGTTGGGATTTCGTGTTGGCTCGTTTACATGAATTGAAGTTCCAACCTCATATTATAGAATTAATTAATGCTTGCCTGACTACCCCTGAGATGCAGGTTATGTGGAATGGCAATCCTGGACCAACTTTCAAACCGACCCGTGGGGTTCGGCAAGGTGATCCTATCTCTCCATATCTGTTTGTACTTGTAATGGAAAAGCTGGCACATTTAATTCAAGCGGAGGTAATAGCGGAGAATTGGGTACCGTTTAGGTTGAAAAAGCATGGTGTAGCTATTTCTCATTTGTTTTTTGCTGATGACTTACTTTTGTTCGCTGAGGCGTCTCTTGACCAAGCAGCAATTATCAAGGCTTGCCTTGATGATTTCTGTGCGGCTTCGGGAGAAAGAGTTAATGGAGCCAAGTCCAGAATTTTCTTCTCAAGGAATGTTTGTCACACCAGGAGGTCCGAGATTAGCGATTTTCTTGAGTTTACACCGACTGCGGATCTAGGCAAGTATCTAGGTATCCCAGTGCATCATGACAGGGTATCGAAACATACGTACCAGTACCTAGTAACTAAGATGGAAGACCGTTTGAAGGGTTGGAAGGCAACAAGTTTGTCAATGGCTGCTCGTCATACACTTGTTTCTTCGATAGTTTCGGCAACACCTAGTTATGCAATGCAATCAGCATGGCTACCCTCAGCTACCTGTGATGAAATTGATAAGAAGTGTAGGGCTTTTCTGTGGGGAAGCTCTGGTACGAGTAGGAAGCCTTCAATGGTTACCTGGGATGAAGTATGCAAGCCGAAGGAGTCAGGAGGCCTGGGACTACGTCATGCACGTAAACAGAACGAAGCCTTTATGATGAAGCTGGGGTGGGGCCTTGTGAAGCGACGGGATACCCTTTGGGTTAAGTTTATGCGGGAAAAATATAAATGTGGGGAAGATATTTTGCCAGTAATAACGAAGGTGAGAGGTGGTTCTCAAGCATGGAAGGGGGTAAGGAATGTTTGGGAGCGGGTGCAGGAAGGTATGGGATGGAAGATTGGAAAGGGTGACCGAGTGCATTTCTGGACAGACCCATGGCTTCCGCATCATGATAGCCTTGTCCAATATTGTGTTAGAGATATTCCGGTTGGCAAGTTAGAGGATCCGGTATGTGCGTATGTGAGTCCGTCTGGTGGGTGGGAATGGGAGAGGTTTGATTCATTCTTACCTTTCACTGTGCTTGATGCTTTAAGGAGGTTCATGCCGGCTGCTCGTGGAACCGAAGATGATAAACCCATATGGCGGGGCTCGCATAGTGGGGACTTTACTATCAAGTCAGCATATGGACTCGTAGCGGGTGTGAGGCCCTCTCCTAGCCGAGGATTATGGCGGAATATTTGGAAGCTGCGTATTCCACAAAGGTGTAAAACTTTTTTGTGGATGGCGGCTCGTGGCAGATTGATGACGAATTCATGGAGAGCAATGTGTGGTATGCAAGTACAGCAGGATTGTTTTATGTGTGCAGGAGTGCCCGAGAGTGTGTTGCATGTTCTCCGGGATTGCCCTCTGGCGAGGGGTTGTTGGGCGAATCTTTCAGCCTCACCGTCCCAGCGTAGCAGATTTTATGAGTTTAGGGATACGAGCTCTTGGATACGATGGAACTTATCACAAAGACAAGAACATGAAGGGGTGAGTTGGCCTGTGTGGTTTGTAATTTTTTGTAGGCAGCTTTGGCTTAATAGAAACTCTGGAGTGTTCCACGGTAAAACTTCGGGAGTTCATCAGCTGACAGCCCAAGTAAGAGCTCAGACAAGATGGTCCGATGTGAAGCTTTGCAAATCACTCTTTGAAATAGGAGAGTCTAGCATATGGAAGCCCCCATACGTGGGCTGGGCCAAGGTTAATGTGGATGGTGCGTGTAGTTCTGACGGGGACTTCGCAGGGTGTGGGGGGATTGTGAGGGATCATGAAGGCAAACTGTTGATGGGTTTCATATATGGCTTGGGTAGAGGATCTAGTCTACATGCTGAGATTTGGGCTTTAATGATAGGGCTTAAGATGGCTTGGGATTCGGGGAGGCGGCGCGTAGTGATCGAGTCTGATTGTTTGGAGGCTTTAGAGTTGGTATTAGGTGGCTGGAATGAAGATCACATGGAAGCTCAATTACTGGGGCAGATTCAAGAGATGCTGGATAGAAGCTGGGAAGTATACATGCAATGGTGTGGACGTAGATCTAATTATGTGGCGGATGCTCTAGCGAAGGAATCTTTACGAATTTCTGCAGGGCTGGTTTGGTTTCGTGATCCACCGGAGTGTATTCGCGCTCTGATTCGATTAGATATGGGTGACTCGTTGTCTGTTTCTTCATTTGGTTTGGGTTAGTTGTTGTTTGTTGTTTTTTTTTATTAGTGTATGTCTATCAAAAAAAAAAAAAAAAAATCTGAGAGTGACATATTTATTTCGTATATAGTGCCTTATAGCTCCCTATTAATCAATCATCAATCAATTTTATATATGAAATCTTGTAATACCTACTTAAAAACCTGTTTAACAAAAATAAGTTGGGTAATCACATCATTAAATTAATTCATGTGTAATTACATTAACACTCATTCAGTTAATACTTGTTAAAGTAACTTCCTTTTTTGAAAAAACAATTACAAATTATTCTCTAATACATACAATTTCCCTTTAATCCAAAAAATTTGACCTCTTCAATGATAATTGTGGATTAAAATTATACATTCCGTTTTCAGGTTATTTAAATTTATTGAAATATTATTCCCACTTAATTCTTAGTTTTTATTATTAGGGTTTGAAGATAAAGTAATAAAGTAAATTGAATTTGATAATAGACATTAAATCATGAATTCAATTTGAATGAATTTAAAAATAGATATCAAATCATGAATGAAAAATCATAATCACTTAATAGATATTTGAAGGCTATAAAAACAATTACGTGTGGGTATAAGGGCCCGTTTGGTTCGATCACATTACACCCTGCGGTGCAGTGCAATGCGATGCAATGGTAATGCAATGCGATATTAATTACAAGGGTAGTGTTTGGTTTGATTTTTAAGCAATGTGCAATGAGTTAATATTTTAACAATTATTTAAAATTAATTATTACACAAAGTCTATTTTACCCCTTAATATAATCTTTGTAGAAAAAATAGTTATAAGACGGCGACGGCGGGGATGGAGGAGGAGGAGGTAGTGGTGGTGGCAATGGGCGGTGGAGGAGGTGGTGGTGGGCAATGGGCGGTGGGGGTGGAGGAGGTGGTGGTGGGTGATAGGCGATGGGTCGGTGGGGGCGGTGAGTCAGTGGGGGTGGCGGGGTACGGGTGGGGCGGATGAGGAGGTGGTGGTGGCGGCGGCGGCGGCGGCAATGGGCGGTGGGGGGTGGAGGAGGAGGTGGTGGCGGTAGGCGAGGGTGGCGGAGGAGGAGGTGGTGGTGGTGGTGGTGGGCGGTGGGGGTGGAGGAGGTGGTGGTGGGCAATGGGCGGTGGGGGTGGAGGCGGTGGGTTGGTGGGGGTGGCGGGGTGCGGGTGGCGGCGGAGGAGGAGGTGGTGGTGGCGGCGGCGGCTGCAATGGGCGGTGGGGGGTGGAGGAGGAGGTGGTGGCGGTGGCGGCGGCTGTAATGGGCTGTGGGGGGTGGAGGAGGAGGTGGTGGCGGTAGGCGAGGGTGGCGGCGGAGGAGGAGGTGGTGGTGGTGGTGGTGGTGGTGGGCGGTGGGGGTGGAGGAAGTGGTGGTGGGCAATAGGCAGTGGGGGTGGAGGCGGTGGGTTGGTGGGGGTGGCGGGGTGCGGGTGGCGGCGGAGGAGGAGGTGGTGGTGGCGGCGGCGGCTGCAATGGGCGGTGGGGGGTGGAGGAGGAGGTAGTGGCGGTGGCGGCGGCTGCAATGGGCTGTGGGGGGTGGAGGAGGAGGTGGTGGCGGTAGGCGAGCGTGGCGGCGGAGGAGGAGGTGGTGGTGGTGGGCGGTGGGGGTGGAGGAGGTGGTGGTGGGCGATAGGCGGTGGGTCGGTGGGGGCGGCAGGGGTGAGGGTGACGGCGGAGGAGGAGGAGGTGGTGGTGGCAATGGGCGGTGGGGGTGGAGGAGGTGGTGGTAGGCGGTGGGCGATGGGGGTAGCGGGGGTGAGGGTGGCGGTGGGAAGAGGAGGTGGTAGTGGCGGCGGCGATGGAGAAGGAGGTGGTGGCGGTGGCGGTGGCGGTGGCGGTGGGAGGCGGGGGGTGGAGAAACATACTGTTTTAGAGAATAAATATCATTGTTGACATATTTTTGGTTGGTGAGGGTAAATCTTGTCTTTTTATTAAATTAGTAGGGTCAAAATTGAGATTTCATCAATGATTACACGCCTGCAATGAGTTTTCATAGGGGTCCCCCTATGAATGTTGATTACCAAAAAATATGCAATCTATTTTGCAATTGTAATCTACATTACCATTAATAAGCCCAACCAAACAGGCCACCAATGGTAATGCAATCAAGATTACCATCGCATGTGTGCAATGTAATCTAACCAAACGGGCCCTAAATATTTTTTCCTTCGTATCCAAAACCAAATTAGGACATTTTTTTATGATAATAATCAAATTAATTCCATTTAACTTTTAACGTTAATGTCACATATTTATTACTCTATCAACATATTTTGATAATCATATTACCTAACATTATGTGTTTGCATATATTATCATCGCAATTAACTCTTCAAGTACAATAGATATTGCTTGTTTCTAAGTAAACCATTAAATTTTCAATAGTATAAAAATAAGACATTAATGGTCTCATTGTCAACAAAATTCAAAAAAAAAAAAAAAGAAAGAGTATGACTCTTGAACTACGCTAGCATTTGAATGCCAGCAAAATTCAAAAAATGAAAAAATGAAATAGAGTAAGAATCCTAAACTAAATTAAACTATAATATCTACAAATGCGGGCATTTGAATGCCAATAAAATTAAAAAAAATGGAATAAAATTGGATTCTGGAGCAAAGTAGGACTCTAGAACTTAACTAAACTATAGTTTCTCCTTTATATGTAGATGTGGGCATCTGAATGCCATCATTATCAGAATCTTGGTTGACGAATTTAGACCAAAACCGGTGTGTCCTCCAAACCCCAGTCATCTCCTCAATGGGAATGGCCTTAGTCTCAGGGAGAAAAAAATAGACGAACATAGTCATGACCAACACGAACACAGCAAAGAAAATAAATAGCCCAAATTTCAAGTGGCAAAGCATGGTCACAAAAATTTGCGCCACTACGAAAGTAAACAACATGTTAACTGCCACCGTCACACTTTGAGCTGCTGATCGAATCTCCAACGGAAAAATCTCACTTGGCACCAACCACCCCAATGGGCCCCACGACCATGCAAATCCCGACACGTATACACATATGAACATCACCACCACTATCGCATACCACATCGGCAACATTCCTGGGTTTCCATCTGTCCCGAACTTCACCCCAATGAAGATTGCAACTATAATCTGTGTTGTTCATTAAAAAACAAAAAATAAAATAATTGAATTGAAAAGCAAGAATCAATAGTGTATTTATAGTTATATAATATATATACACACATACTTGAGATATGAGCATTTGGATTCCTCCCTCGAGAAAGAGGGCTCGTCTTCCCCACCTGTCAACGCCAAAAATGGAAACAATGGTGGCGAGAACATTGATGAAGCCGGTGATGACGGCAGACATAAGAGAAGCGTTGCTCTTAAACCCAATGGAGTTAAAGAGAACTGGTGCATAAAACATGATGACGTTGATACCTGTGAGTTGCTGGAAGAATGGGATCATGATAGACATAGTGAATTGAGGCCTGTACTTTCTTTGCAACAGGTTCTTCCATGGTTGTTCGACTTGTTTGGATGCATCACTAGCTGCGATCATATCATTAAACTCCTCATCAACCTCTTTGAATCCTCGAATCTTCTCTAAACTTGCCCTAGCTCCCTCACGATCTCCTCGCTCGATCATAGAGTTTGGAGTGTCGGGGAGGAAGAAACTGCCAACAGTGATGATAAGTGCAGGCACCATAGCACCACCTAAACTCAAACGCCACCCTAAATCACTCAATGGGGCGAATAAATAGTTCAGCACATTGGCAACTAAAATGCCAATCGTAATAGACATCTGAAACATAACATTGAGACTTCATCTGTACTTATATGGAGCCATCTCAGAGAGATACAGTGGTACGGACTGTAATTAATAACCATTTGTTAGTTCATGAACATAACTACATGCCAAAAAGGAACATGGGGAGAATTATTTATACCTAATTGCAGAATCCGACGCCGAAACCGAGTAACATGCGACCTACAATCAACATCCAAATAGCTTGTGCAAAGCCATTGAACAAAGCACCAGCAAAGAAGAGAATGCCACCAATGAGCATGGAGTTTCTACGTCCAAATTTACGAGTCATGGTAGATGCCACCAAAGAGGACAAGAGTGCAGCGATATACAAAGAAGAGGTGAATAAAGTCAATATTTGACTGTCATATTGACAATACTCATTTGTAGATGTGTCCAAATTTTTCTGACGATACACGGAAGGGAAGAATCTAACCAGGAATGAATCCATGGAAGTCACCCCACCTAATCAAAAATTAATCCCTAAATATTAGTTATAAAATTCTATAATATGAATAATACTCATAGCATTAAAATTTTTTAGAAAAGCAACAAGAAGAGAGGAATACCAGAAATTCCAATATCATATCCAAAGATCAAACCACCCATCGATGCAACAATACAAGCTTTAAAAACTGACAAAGTCAATTTACCGGGATATGCATTATTGTTACTAGCAACTATGGCTCGAGCTCCTCCCATGATGAAGAAATTGAGGGGTGATATAGTAGGAATAGGTGAATTAAAAAAAGCTTGAGAATTATAATCACAACGCCTTGCGATCGATTGAGGAATGAAAGGTTAACGACCAGGGAGAGATATATATAGCCGTCGTAGTCTTAAATGGATTAGGAGAGGTGTATGATTTTTTTTTTTAAAAAAAATGATTTGATAAAAATTTATCTTTTCGGAAATATGAGGATAAACCAGTACATATCCCGATTGGTTAACAACTTTATCCGTTATAATAAATTAAGTCATATTTTTTTTAAATATAATTTAAATCAAACAATAAAAACCAAAATAAAATTCTGGATATATCCTTATTTTTTAAAATTTAAATGTTTATATTTTTTTAAATTTAAAATTAATTTTAAAAAATAAGGATATATATTTCTGGTGCATTCCAACAATAACATTAAATTCATACCTAGTTAATTCTCATTGTCTAGAAATTTTGAAATTTATTACCCTCATCATATCATACTATCTGTTAATTGATATGATGATTAATCAAAATGTGTGTGTGTGTGTGTGTCACGCTTTGTTAAGAAATTTATCTGTTATAATCAATTAAATCTGATTTACCGTGGATTTAAGATAAAAGCATTATATTGTTTTCAATTTCAATCTAATTTAAATCAAACAACACAAATAAAATATAAAGTTCTGAATATATCTTTGTTTTCTTAATTTAATTGTTTATATTTATTTAAAATTTAAAAATAAAAATATATGTATTTTTGAAGAAAAACTCAATTTTATTTTTTTAATTATTTTATCTTTCTTTCTGGTGCCTCCCAACAATAATATTAAATTTATACAAAATCGATTTTCATTGTATAGAAATTTTGAAATTTATCACGTTTATTATTGTAATGTAAGAATCATATCATACTAATCTATCTGTTAACAATTAAGAAATATGATGATAAATCAATATATCACAAATTGTTCAGAAATTTATGTGTTATAATCATTTAAATTTGATTTAACTGTAGATTAAAGATTTAAAGTTATTATTTTCGATTTCAAATCTACTTTACCCAAACAATACAAATCAAAATAAAATTATGGATATATATTTATTTATTAAAACTATAAAAAGTATAAGAAAAAACAATTTTTTTTAAAAAAAATATTTTCCCTGTCTTTCTGGTGCCTCCCAGCAATAATATTAAATTTATACAAAATCAACCATCTCTGTCTATAAATTTTAAAAATTATCACATTCATTATTATAGTTTAATAATCATATTATACTATTATGATTTAAGAGTTAAATATATAGGGCCCGTTTGGTTCGATCCCGGTGCAGTGCAATGCGATGTAATGGTAATGCAATGCAATATTAATTACAGGGGTAGTGTTTGGTTTGATTTTTAAGCAACGTGCAATGAGTTAATATTTTAACAATTATTTAAAATTAATATATTACACAAAGTCTATTTTACCCCTTAATATAATCTTTTAGAAAAAATAGTTACAAGCTGGTGACGACGGGGATGGAGGAGGAGGAGGTAGTGGCGGTGGCAATGATGGGGGTGGCGGGGGAGGAGGAAGAGGTGGCGGCGGCGGCGGGCGGTGGAGGAGGAGGTGGTAGCGGCGGGCAGGGGTGGCGACAGAGGAAGAGGTAGTGGTGGTGGCGGTGGGCTGGGGGGTGGAGGAGGTGGTGGTGGGTGGTGGGCCAGTGGGGGCGGCGGAGGAGGTGGTGGTGGGTGGTGGGCCAGTGGGGGCGGCGGAGGAGGTGGTGGTGGCGGTGGGGGGGGCGGCGAGGGTGAGGGTGAGGGTGGCGACAAAGGAGGTGGTGGCAGCGGGCGGTGGGGGGTGGAAGAGGTGGTGGTGGGTGGTTGGCCGGTGGTGGCGGTCGGTGGGGGTGAGGGTAGCAGCAAAGGAGGAGGTGGTGGCGATGGTGGTGGGCGGTGGGCCGGCTGCGAGGGCGGTGGCGGCGGCGGGGGGTGGAGGTGACGGCGGTAGAGGAGGTAGTGGTGGCGGTAGAGGGTGGAGGTGACGGCAGTGGAAGAGGAAGAGGTTGTAGCGGTGGCAATTGTGACGTAATGCCGCGAGTGAAATGAAATAAGTAAAACAAAGACAAGGAAAACTAAAGGGTAAATTGGACTTTTTAGACCATGCAATGGGATGGTAATGAGGATTCATAGGGGGGAGGTATGAATGAGGATTACCAATTTTTTGGTAATCATCATTACCATAGTAAACCCTATTACCATGCTAAAGAGCAACCAAACACTCTTCTCTTGGTAATACAATCATGATTACCATTGCAGGCATGCAATGGTTTTGAACCAAACGGACTCATAGTATTGTAATAGATAAACTTCGGCTCCCATCATCCTTTCACCGAACGTTGTAGGAAAAGAAGCGTTGCCATCAGCGTCAATGCCATGGTAAGGGGTAGGCATTCAAAGAAACGTTTGCGCTTTTGTTGGGAGAAAGGAAAATAATTTGCACTCTAAGCCTTGATACAGGAGAATCTTGATCAAGCTTTAAAAACTATAAAATTGATTTTTTTTTATAAAATTAGGGAACCTAAATAAGTTACTTAATATTTTTTTTTTTTGGCCAAAAAATAAGTTACTTAATCATATTATATGTTATGTATCCTTAGATTATATATTAATTTATTAGTTAAATTAATTTGTTTGAAGGAAAAAAATAAAAATAAAAATACTCCAAAATAATTTAATTAACTTTCTTATTTTTTTTTAAAGCCAATTTTATTTTATAATTAGAATCGGAAGGAGGGAGTGTGTGTGTTGTGTATATATATATATGTGTGTGTGTGTGTAGTGAGGTAAACTTCTGGCCCAATATGCTTTCAGACGAGTAATGGTTCTAACCCTCAATCGCAAAGCCCACACCTTCAATGTTTGGGCCAGTCTCAAATACCATTAGAAACATTGGAGAATTTCAATAAACATGGACGACGGTAAAAGTAGAACATCAAAATCTTGGCGTTTAAATATAAGATATAATTGATTTTTTTTAGAGATATTAAAAAAATAATTAAATTATTATTAAATATTTATATTTTTCATTTTTTCTCCAAAATATTTTGTTTAACTTATAAACTGATATATAATTTAAGGATACATAACATATGATATGATTAAATAACCTATTTAGCTTTTTTAATCTCTCCGAAAAAAGTCAACTCTCTCTTATATTTAGGACCGGAGGGAGTAGAATTTTAAATAAATTTCTTATAAGAGATACTTTTTTTTATAGCAGAGATAATCTTAAATTTAGTTTTCAAAAAATTATTTTAAAATATTTTGAGGGGAGAATTCTTTTCATGAGTTGGATTCAAAAATTAGAAAAGAGGCAATCTTTTATGTTGTAAGGAGTTTTCTTTTTAAGGAGTTAACTTATAATCTATGAGTTTGTGACTTCAAATCCGGCTTAATAGGCTTTGTTTGTGGGTGGATGATCTCTGGGTACCTTTTTAAATTCTTTTTGAGCTCAAAGATATACCCTGATTCTGATAAGTTTATGTGACCCAACTCACTTAAACTTTATTTTATCAAAAAAGTAGAGATGTTGAGTTAAAAGTTTTTAATTAATTTTTTTTATTTTTTTATCTCATGTCTCACGTTATTAAAATTTTACATTCAAACTTTCCCAAGTTTTTAAAATTCAACTCTTAAAAATTTTTCTTCTCCATACATAAAGGTTCCTCACACCAAACAACCCATAGATTAAAAATAAAATGAAATGAAATCTGCACCAGCACTTGATGGGATACTGTACTTGTTTGTTTCGCCGTTTGCACGCTCAATCGGACTTAAACAATAACGCAAACGGAGTTAAACAGTAAAAATCATAAAATGAGTATTGGATTTAAGGTGAAAAAAATCATAAGCCTCAAAATGAAGCTTATTAGAGCTTATGTGCCCGTGTGTGTGTAAAATAATATTGATAGGAGTATTTTCATATTTTTGGGATCAATGAAATACTCAAAATCACTTCTAATCACAAAACTTCTTTTATGAAAAATGTTCTAAATAATTTTTTCTTTCTTTAGATAGTAATCTTCTGCTAATTAGAGAATACTTTGGGATAAAAGCTTAGGTAAGTTTTGAGTTTTGTTAATATATGACGGTAGAAATGTAGATAATAATTAATAATTAATTTTAATCAGTTTAGATTTATTATTTAGTTGTTTTATGATTTTATAATCATTTTTTTTTATAAACATGTCATAAATTAGTTTCTATATAGTGTTTTTACCCATTAAATTTAGTTTAAATAATTTATTTGGATTATTGGAGGTATTATTGAGCTTTTAATTGGTTTATTTTGTTAGATTTTAAGCTATGTGAAAATATGAGTTAGAATTTAATATTTAAATTAGAGTTTGATATAATTTATAAGAATTAAACTTGAGGTGAACAATAGAAAAGAATTTTGGAGTGTACCAATTTAAATTAGAGTTTAATATAATATTATTAAAATTGTACCATTACCAAATTTTTAAAGTTAATTTTTGAGAAAATTGTGAAAAAATCCCTCCATGTATAGATATCTTTCTAGGTCCCATTGGCAATTAAGTTGCCAATGAGGATTTTTTTCACGATTATTCCTTCATTTTTTCATTTTTCATAATTTTTACAATTTTTTCTCTTAAATAATACAAAAGCCACTTATACAAAAACCAAACCAAACATTATTCACTTTTACATAAGTTACTTATCCAATCGCCAATCCAAATACTCATCATTTACCCAATCTAACTTTTTTCCAATTTTAAGATTTCATAAGTCTAAGTAAAAATAAGTCACTTATCCAATCTCCAATCCAAACACACCCACTATCTTTGCCTTCTTAATTAGGGCCTCCCAACCGTTAGATTAATCTTCCAAAGTGGCGCCACTTCTCTTCCTTCTTGACAAACTGGCATTTGTTGCTCCACATTACAAATAATAATTTAGAAAGGTATAATCATATGTTCTAAAATATACAAGGAATATTTAGAAGTCACAGAAATATAGCAATTTAATCACTTAAACCCCCAAAATACCCAGCCATCACATGATTCGCATCTGCACAATTATTCTAAATCAAGCTCATTTAATCAATTAAAGCTCCCAGAAAGCCTAAGATTAATCACTACAACGCAGAGAAATATACGTATTGATCACCCTCACAGGAAAGAAAAACATTAAATATAAATAGGTCATTTAATTTAATTTAATGCCACTATATTTTAATGAATATAATACATATTTACAAGTCAAATTCCATCACTTATGAGTTAAATCTACATATTAATATTTGCAGATCAAACTTTCATTCTTATGAGTCAAGTTGTATCGTTTACACTCAAATTTTCATATTTACAGATTAAGATGTGTTGTTTACCGGTCAAATTTATAATTGTTAGATTCTATAAGATCTATTACATATTTTCGTCCAAAAAAAAGACCTATTACATATTCCTACAGTAACGCAAGATGAATGTTGAAAAGAAGTTAGGGTCAGCTGAAATGTTACTCCCTCCGGTTCTAATTATAAGACAAAGTTGACCTTTTTGGAGAAATTAAGGAAATCAATTAAATCACTTTAGAATATTTATATTTTTAGTATCTTTGGATTATATATTAATTTATTAATCAAATTACTTAGTTTGAAGAAAAAAATATAAATATAAATATTTTAAAGTGGTTTAATTGGCTTCTTTAATTTCTCCAAAAAAGTCAACTTTGTCTTATAATTAGGACCGGAAGGAGTAATTATTAGGTCAAGACCACTTAGTCGTTGAAGACTGCCTATAGATGAAAGAAAAGAATAGTGTTAGTGAAAATAATAATAATGACTTATTTTTCCTGGGGCATACATTTAATCAAGAATAATTTTTTAATAATAAAAATTAAGAACTTCAGGGAAAATCCCAGAAAAATTCATTCAGAATAAGAAAAAGATAAATCAGAGAGTCCAATATCAATAGTCCCAATTCAAATCTTAAGGAAGAATCTCAAATTAACAAATATTTTTAAATTATCAATCTATCCCTTAATAAATTCTGAAAAAACAAAGTGAAGCGCTTGATATGATAGAGACAAGACTTCACTTTCCTTATCACGAGAGACGCAAGAGATGAGATGGAGAGAAGCAACGGTGTTTCTTGGCTTAAAGAAGAAGAGTGGCTTCAACACCTTGAGAGACGATCGTCATTCGTCGGTGGTTATCAATCCTCAAACGTTGTCAAGTGCCATTGACTAGTTAAGTACATAGAATAACAATTTGCAAATCACATGTCTTAATTTTAATATTTATATTGACAACTTGAGCTCCTCAAATACCAATAATCTGGTGGGATAATGTTTTGAAGCCACACATATCAAGCATCATTAACTGCAAAGATATAGAGAATAATGGCTTATAGAATCGCAAATAACAACTTCAGTGTCCATACTGATAACTTTGACTCCCTAAATGCTGTAAGACATCATTAATTATTTAGGTATAGATAATAACTATACTCAATAGTCGCAGTTAACAACTTCAGTACCCATATTTACAAGCTGAGCTCTCCAAATACCAACAATTTTGTAGGTAATATTTTGAAGTCACACATGTTATGCGTCATTGACTATTTAAGTATAGAGAATAACAATTTATAAATAACATTTAACAATTTTAGTATCCATACAAACAACTTCGACTCCTCAAATGCTGTCAAACACCATTGACTACCTAAGTATAGAGAGCAACAACTTAAGAATCATAATTAACAATCTCAGTATTTATATTGGCAACTTGAGTTCTCCAAATACCAACAACCTTATAGATAATATTTTGAAGCCACATGTAAAGCGTAATTGACTACTTAAATATGGGAAATAACAATTTACGAACAGCAATTAATAACTTCAGAATTTATATTAACAACTTCATCTTCTCAAATTCTGTTAGGCGTCCATTCCTTCCTTTATACGCTCTCTCTGATCTTGTCTGGTGCTCGGGAATCAAAAATTTTCATTTACTTGGGAGGAAGCGAGTAGAAGAAAAGATATCAATGGTAGTGTTTTTAAATAAATCACTTCCACATCCTCTGGCAAGGGATCCTTGTGGATCATCCAGAGTGTTTGACACCCAAGAGTTGAACAGCTACTCATCATAATCTTCTAACTCTGTAACCTCTCAAACAACAGAACCGTTTAGATAAATGGGCAAAATTTGTAGTTTCCTCAAGCCAACCCCGATAAACTATCAGCAATGTGCTTCATAAAAAAAAAAAAACAAATAAATCACCATGAAGTTATAAATTCAACCAGACAAATTTATATTTATAGTAGCGTTTCCAAAATCAGCAACAACCACGATTTTTTGGGAATCAGGGAGGAAAGTTCTCAAGAAAATAAAAAGCGAAGGAAGAAATTCCATATATGTCTGTTGGCACTGAGAATAATGCTGAGAGCTATCAAGCTCATCCTATAGATGGGATCCGGCTTGACCATGGTGACGAACATGAAGAACACCACAATGTTTTGGGATCAGGGGTGGGTGTTACGCACCCGCTGATGCGCACTGTGCTGCGCGCTTCTTTTAATATCTTTCCCAGATGTATTTTTTATGATTCTTTAAATCATTAAATTTTATAAGACATGGTGATATTTTAATATCCTAGAGGTAAAAAATGTAACTGTTTTTTATTTTTTATAATTTTTTTTTAAGATTTAGTGCTCAAAATGGAAAAAGAAACTGCATCATTTAAAAAAAAAAAAACTGTACTGAATCTTTAAAAAATCATAAAAAGTTAAAAATTTTTGCCATTAGATATCAAAATATTACACATTTAATGTAGAATAAACGATTTAAAGAACCATGAAAAACATATTTGAGAAGAGTCCCAAAAAAGACGCACAACACAGTGCACATCAAGGGGTGCGCAGCACTCACCCCTGAAAAGGTTTATGAACCTGGACTGGGCACTGAACCGGGCGGGGTACTGGGTCAAGGGTCAGTGGGTCAGACCGGAGTCAAACCGAAGTCAATTAAAAATATATATATATAATTTAAATATTCATCTATACCATTTAAAAAATTACATAAGAGTTTTTTTTCTAACCAATAGTCCAATATAACCTTCTAAATCTAATACCCACAAAAATATTGTTAAGTACATAAGAATTTTTCTCCAACTAATACCAAAAATATTCCATAATCCTTTTAAGACTCATTGAAAATTTAAAAAATTTAGGAAAATAATTTTTCTGAAAAAAAAAAAGTAAGAAAAATGTCATTTGGAGCATAAAAAAGCAAATTTTTTTTTTTTTTAAAAAGAGGCAACCCGTGAACCGGCCGGGTTGCACCGGTTCACCCCGGGTCAACCCCGGGTTAGACCGGATCAGAACAGTACCAATCTACTAGCTGAACTGGATCGACCAGTTGGTCAGTTCGTCGGTTTCCGGTCCGAACCGACCGGTCCGGTTTGATTTCATGAACAAGCCAATGTTTTGTTGTTGTTCTTGTCGGCCTTCTGGATTAATGCCCTAGTTAATCCTTACTCGGCTTCAAACCTTGTGGCTGCTGGTGAAGCTCACTCAGCTACAATCAAAGTAATCTTAGCATCGAAGCTTCCACCCCATTGCTGCTAGTGAAGAAGGTGGTGACTAGAGAGAGGCGAGAAAATGGCGAAGCACATAGAGCCTCGGTGGATGAGAGAGACGAGGGGTAACGAAGTAATTTAAAAACATTTTCAAAGTCCAATTCAACACCTAGAGTCTGATTTGGGATTTGTAAAATTAGAGTTATTGATTTGTCTTTTTCATATTTTGAAAGAATTTATATGGGATTTTCCCTTCTTTAAAACTAATAAATAATGTGCAATAAAGCTCTTTAATTAGTTGCAACGTTTATGATAACGAGGGAGTACTTTTTTTTTTTTTTTTTGAACAAGGGAGTACTTATTAAATTCTTATAAAGGTGGAGTTTGTGCGCGCGCGCGCGCGTAGTGTGTTGAGGAATATTTGTTTGGGAGAATATTTTAAAAGAACTTAAAAAATGGAAAATGATAAATCAAGTATTTTTTTAAAAAAAATTTAAAAATTATTTTTCAAATTCCACATTTTTTAATCAATTATTAATAAAAAACTTGATTTTTAAGGTCAATTTTTAAATTATATTTTAGGGATTCTCCCTATTTGTTTTAGTATTTGCATAAAAATAATCAAGGAGAAAAGGTTAAAAAAAATATTATTTGAATTTTAAAATTTTAAATAAGTGATTTTTTATTAAAATAAGTTGTCAATTGTTATATTCTTATTATTAATGTCTATACTTTTATAAGTAATAAGAATGATTTGAAATTTTGAAATTTAAATATATTTTTTATTTTTTTTTTCAATAATCAAATAATAATAAAAACGAATTGCGCATAAGAATTACTCCGTAACATTTTTCCAGGGACAATTATATATCTACGTACTTATGCTGCCCAGGTCCTGATATTTTCTGTTTGTTCCAAGGTATTAAAATTCGGACCGGGCATTGAACCGGTCGGAGTACTGGGTTAAGGGTCAGTGGGTCAAACCGGGACCAAACCAGTGAGAAATTGAAAATTTTAGACTTATAGTATGAAATTCTAAAAAAAAAATCAGAAAATTTTTTTTTTTAAAAAAAATACCAACCCGGACCGGACCGGACCGGTTTACTGGCCGGTTCCCGGGCCGGACCGGCCGGTCCAGTCCGGGTTTAACAACCCTGGTTTGTTCATGTCCACGGGCCTTTCCCCTTTCTGGGCCGTTTGGTTGGTAAGAAATTCATTATCTCGACAAGTCAAACGGTCCTGATACCCTTTACCAGTTACCCCCTGGCCCTCTGTTGACTCTTCCGTAGCTAATACGATGTGATGAAAATGAAACACTGTACATCAAAGAATAAAATAAAAATAATCAATAATCAATAAAAAAAATTAAGAAGAGACCTCCGCGGGAATTAAAATGCCAACATCCTTGTCGCCTCTTCTCTCCTCTGCTGTAATTTGCCAAACAGCGGCAGCGGGCTCTCCGGTACCCGCCGAAGTAAGCGTATTTTGCCGGTGTGATCCTGATAACAACGGCTAACCACTAGCCACGCTGAATGTCATTAATGGTTTCGTTGCCTTCTGATCCAAATCAAAAGGGCCACCCAATTGATTCATTGCCTAGTGCTCTGGGAGGCCCAAGAAGTTAGTTACTTTCTGAGCCAAACACTGCCCACAACTTCTCTGCTCTGCTGCGACTATTTTACCCCGTATTCTTGTCTGGAGATATTTACTGAGAATCCAGTATGAGTTTTCAAGATCTTCAGGGCGGGGCCAAGCGACCCACTTCCCGAACTCAATCGCCGTCGCAGGCGGTGGCTGCCGGAATTTTCCAGGTCAATACAGGCGTCGCCACTTTCCGACGACTCGTTGATGCCATCGGAACCGTCAAAGACACCGTCGGTCACCGCCAGAAGCTGTACGTTTGTGTCTACCTTCCGAAACTAACTGCCCTTTTCTTTTATACGGTTTTTTCTGGCGCGTTTTTGTTTGTTACTTAACCGCTGTCTTTGGTTTTGTGTACTATTTGGTAGGCACGAAACGAGGCAGCGGATATTGCAACTGGTGAAGGATACTTCTGCAAAGCTCAAAGCCTTGAGCGAATCCGATCTTGCTTCCGATTCCGATGTATGATTTACTTTATGTCTCACTCTGTCTTTCAGCTGTTTGTTGTTTTTCCTAGCCTAATTGCTGCATCTCGAGTGACTTTGTTGCCCATAACAATTACCCCAATGCGAGACAACTAGAAAAGGGAAGAAAAATCTGCCGTATTGTTTGTTGTTTCGCTTTTCATATTGTCTCCGGTCCTGAACTTGATGCTCACATTTAGGCCCATTCAAAGCATATTGGTTGGTTATATTTATGTTGTTAAATTTCCTGAATGAGGGAAAGAAAAAAAATCTGGTGAGTTTTTATTCCATTAATTTTCTATCCTTTGTTGAACCAGTCTGGTAAGAAAATTGAAGATGCTAAGCTGGCGAGAGATTTTCAAACCACATTGCAAGAATTCCAGAAAGTGCAACAGCTTGCTTCTGAGCGGGAATCTACCTACCTTCCTACTGCTCCTGCTTCTTCTTTACCTGCAAGGTCAAATGATTTTTTGCATAATAAATATGCCTCTATACCTTCAAAATTGTTATGCCCCCCTTTCCTTTTCTGATTCCAGTATTTATGCTTTTTTAAAAAACAGCTCTGGCTCTGTTGGGGAATCAACTGTCATAGGTCAGGAAAGCCAACCTTTAATCAGGGAACAAAAGAGGTAAAAGTTTACGCTTCTCCGTTGTGCCCTGCATAATTTATTTGTCATATACTCACCCCTCTGGTAGTAACAAGAGGTGTTATTGGTGATCGATCTGGTTTTATTGAACAATGATAAAAATGAAGGCAGGAGATACTCTTATTAGATAGTGATATTGCATTCAATGAGGCCATGATTGAAGAAAGAGAGCAGGGCATTAAGGAGGTAGAGGCGCAAATTGGACAAGTAAATGAAATTTTCAAGGATCTAGCCGTCCTAGTTCATGATCAGGGGGTGGTTATTGGTAAATGAAATTACCATTTTACTTAATGGGAATTTATATAGCTTGCCTTTAGTTGCTGCATTTTTTTTGGCAGACTCATGTAGTTTGCTTCATTGTCGCAGATGATATTCAATCAAATATTGATGCTTCTGCGGGCGCAACAACCCAGGCTACTACACAGCTAGCCAAGGCTTCCAAAAATATGAAATCTAAATGTTCATGGGTAAGTTGTAAAGACCTTGACATACTAATAAGCTCTAATAAACATCTAACAATTACTCCTAAATATTGGAGCTAATTGGGGGATTTGTTTTTATCCTAAATGTAAGGCCACAGTCTTTATTATTTTTTCCCAAACTACTCCTATAGGTGGATTCTTAAGTTAAGTTGATAATACCCTAATGTAAATGACTAAAAGGAGGGCTATTTTATGAAAACAGTGCACATCTTTTGCAAATAACCAACTAAATTCTGTAATGTATGTGAATTAATTAACTAGCTCTTACATTTAGAACTAGATGGAATACCAAGGTTCCAAGTTAGAAATCACTAAAACCATGGTTTTAGGGTTTTCTAATGTGGAACCAAACACATTGCATCATCAGTAGGCATGTCAGCTATATTAAAATTTGAATGATAACTTCCAATTTAACATCTGCGGGGGACATTGTCTATTTTGAATTAAGTATGATGGTTTTGTTGCTGCATACTAGTCTTACATCATCTTGATGATTTATGGATATTTGAATTTTTGTTATTGTGCAGTGTTGGTGGGGGCTTATAATTCTTGTTATAGTGGTGGTCGTGGTGCTTATTTTTCTCATTTTTTAGCACGCAAGTGCGTACATGCTGGCATGCGATGATTTGGTTGGACAGACTTTTGGCTTGTTCAGGATCACCTGTCTGATTTTGGTGTGAATTTGTCAAATTTTTCTCTTATTCCATGAGTCCTTAACTGCGTGAGTGTATGATCGTTGTGTATTTCTCTTTATGTCCGCTATTATGGTGTTTTGGGCCATTTGTGTAGTGCACGCCAATTAATCCATTTCTTCAATTTTATCAAAGCAAAGAGAAGAGTGAAGGAAATGAGGCAGTTCTCTCATTGCCTTTGTGGTCTTGTTTGTGTATCATTCTAGTGCTTGAGTGGGAGAAGATACAATAGATTTCCATTTTTTTTAGTGTATTACAAGAGTTTGATCCCTAAACCTTTTATGTATGTTTCACTTTATTTTTGCAACCTGAATTAATCCTATTATGTATTACAAGAGTTTGATCCCTAAGCCTTGTATGCATGTTTCACTTTATTTTTGCAACCCGAATTAATCCTATTTATTATCTTTAATCTGAAAAAGGGGAACAAAACTTGCTTATTTGAATTTTAAATCTTAATGCACCCTTTTGAATGACTACTTTTTTATCTGAAAAACTGAAAGAAAGCTTTGCAAGTCCTCCAGAATCCACTTGCTTCGTTATTGCTTATTAGTCTATAATTTTTGACACACTCGATAATTTTGATCTTATAATTTTTATTTTTTATTCATACTTATCTATATATTGCAGCAACTATGAAAACTGGACACGGTGCTTTTTTTAATTTAAAAAAAAAAAGAAAATTACAGAATGTAGCATGATTTTTTTCTCCGTGAGTATCCAGTATTCCTGGCTAGATCATTGTTCAGATATATCAACGGGTCTAGATTAATCCAGATCGGAGCGGGTCGGGACCCTTACGGGTGGAACTCTTGCCACCTCTGCTGCAGCATTCTCAAGGCTTGAATTCAAGACCTTTGGTTAAGTTAGAATAATTCTCTTAGGTTTTGTTTGGTTGGAGGTTTTATTATGTTAGGTTGGGGTGGGGTTGGAGGTAAAAAATTGGTGTTTGGTTAGAAGGAGGTTAGGTTGAATGTAAACCTAGGTTGTAAACCCTCCAAAATTGGGGTTTTTCTTAGGTGAGAGAATATTTGTCTTCAATTGAGACTAAATTGCCCATGGCAATTTTTTAAAATTCCAGCGCTGCCATCTCTGGTAAAAAGTCGTCATTTTGTTTCATTCCATTTTCTGCCCGAAATCCCATTTTCTCTCATTTTGTTCGTGCACTTTGCAGTCGACCCCTTTGTCACGCTGCTCCTCTAACGTCGTCTTAGGTCTTGTAGATCCAACCGCCGCCGCCGCCGCCTCCTCGAGTAATAAATACATTATAAAAGAAGAAAGAAAATATGTAGAAGGGTATTTTTGTCCACTTATAATTAACTCACCTAGTCTAACCTCCTGAACCAAACAAGATACCAAATCTAACTTAACTTCTGTTTGAACCAAATAACATTATAACCTTATCTAACCTAACTTAAATAAATCTCATTTAACCTAACCTCTTATGAAGCAAACACACCCTTACTGGTTTGATCTAAACGCTTGGCGGTTGAATGTAGCATGATTTTTATAGTAGACTATTCTCATATCAGATATTGCTTTTAATTATCTAATTTAAAAAGTCCCCAGAATGCATAGCTCATTTTTTCATAAAAAAAACACTAACCGGAAAGCTCAGGTTAGGATTTTCGATCTTTTGAACAAGGAAGAATAGATCCAGACCGGGTCACCGCTTTGTGACTTTTCAGGAGGGGAAAGGGAAGGAAAGCTGATTACTTGCAGAACATGATCGGGATTCTGGTCTTAAGCAGGCCGCCGAAGATCTCACTGATAGCCAACCACCTCCGACATTAGGTAAAACTCAATTTCTGACACTCTGATCAGCCATGGCGGACCTCTTCTTTCACTTGTTCTCCTCCTCTGCATTGGTCTCACTTGGTCTCTACAACCTCATCGCCTCCACTCGCTGCTATCTCAAAGCCCCTCATTCCTACTCCGCCAAACCCTTCCACCCTTTCCCTCCTTCCTCCTCCAATAATCAGGACCACCGCCTCCGTCACCTCCCTCTCTATCTACTCTCCGTTTGCCTTCTCATCGCCTTCGTCCATCAGCTCGTCGTTTCCTCCGATTCCGACCCTCTCCTCAAAGGCCACACCCCTGTTCACCGTTTCACCTCCCTCCAATCCGCCGCGGTCCTCTTCCTCTTCCTCATCCTCTCCCTTTCGCTCTTCCTTTCCGATTCCTCCACCCTTCTTCCCCTCCCTAATGATCTCATTTTTGCCCTCGCTTCTGCCCTTTTCTTCTTGCAATACTCCGTCTCCACCTTCTCCGCTTCCGTCCAGACCTCCGATCTCGAGGCGAAATGTGACTCCGTTTCTGCTCGCATTTCAGCTACCGCTGCCCTTTTGTGTTTAGTTGTTGCTTGTAAGCCTAGGCTCTTCGTCGCGGATGTTGGTTTGGGAGCTTCTATAATCTTGCAGGGTCTCTGGGTTTTGCAGACCGGACTGTCCCTGTACGTTGACGCACTTATTCCTGAAGGATGTCATCGTTTGCTTGATGTGGTAAATGGGGTTGAGGGATCGACTAAGTGTGATGCCGAGGAATTCAAGTTCAGAGCTGTGGCTATTCTTGATCTCTTGTTTTTGGTTCATGTGATGTTTGTGGTGGTCATTGTCATGATCACTTATGCTGTGGTTGCAAAGAGCGTTGGAACTCGGAGATCTGGCTCCTACGAGGCCTTGCCTAACAGTTCTTCCCCTTCAGAAAGCAATCATAGTCATATACAGATGAAATCATTGGCTGGCACGCAGGCTTGAATCATTCCTGTCCTTTTTCCTTTTCACTGTTCAGCACTTCTTTCTGATACAATTCCTTTTTCTTTTTCTTCGGCAGTATTAGTATGATCGTTGTGCTAGGTAATGATCTCTGAGCAGAGCTACAATATATTTGGCTTAAGAATTTTGTAATCCGATCGAATCATTAGTGACTTCTTGTATAAAACTAATGCCTATTAATTGAGTTCAAGTCGTTATCAGCTTCCCTTGTCCTTATTCCTCTTGAATGTTAATACTTTTAAATTGCATTTTGCTACTTAGTTTCATATCACTAATTTCAAAAGATACATAAACCCTTGAACTTAACGACAATAATTTTATAATGAATGAATTAAGGAATTGCTTACACATTTCTTTGGGTAGATTTAGACGTCACCTCTAAGATACTCTTAGTGATATTCTTTAGGAATTTTTGTTTTTCATTGAGCCATTCAACTCACACGTTCTTATTGAAACTTTATTTTGCATTAATTCTGATCTCACAACCCTGCTGGTGAAGTGCATACCCAATTTTGCAGTTAAGCTTTAAAGATTTGTGTGACCAGAATCTGCTTATGTTTTCTGGGACTTGATCCAGTTTTAACACTTCAAGATTTCCTTGTGGTGGTCCATTACTTGCTCACAGCATATACAATCAATCATTAATTTGCAGGCAATCTCATATGCCTGAAAACTGAAAACACATCCTAGAACCTAGGTCGAGCCAACAATCCTAGCTGTGGTCTTAAGATTTCTTAAAAGGTTTATATGACTCCGCTAAGGGAAGAAAATCATGCACTGCAACATATTTGTTTCAGTGGAGTTAGGAATTTCAGCAGATATATGAAGAGTTCATATCTCACCATTATTAAATGACAAATGTTAAACAAGTAACTGAAACTGAGTATAATTAATTGAACACATTACTTAAGATATGGTATAACCTTGAGGTTGCGTGGGCTAGTCGGGCTGCAATGGTGACTTTTCTCTTACATATGCATGTGTTGTCTCTTTCTTGAAGTATTTCAGATTTTGGTAACAGCCTGCAAGTTGATTTTTTTTTCCCCGAGTAAAAGCAAGTTGATACTTTAGTACTGATGCTTCCATGGTTGCATGTCATTTTGTCTAATAATATGGAATTTTTATTGTGACTGTCAAGTTCCTTTGTTTTATTTACGTCTTTTTGGTCTTTTGTTATTGTTTTGGACTTTGGAGGCTGAACCTCTTATAGCTCATTCTTTGCCAGAGTGGTGTTAATGATCCTCTAGTTCTTAAGTAGTTTATGAACAATTATTTTGACTCCATGTTTTCACTTCTGGCTGTTACTTATTATCCTTGGGACACACTGATCGAGCATGTGAATAAGATTGGAAAAGACGTTTATCCCCAGTTCTGGTCCTAACTGCTAATTAATCTTTTCTTTTGTTGAGAAAATGATAGCTTGCATGATCCTCCAAGTCATTTTCATATTGTATGCCTGAAGGTTCTCTTACTTGATCATTTAATTAGTATTCTCTGCGGCAATTGGTTTACCCTTGTGTATAATCAATGAAAAGCAATATATCCTGATGAAGAAATGCTCGGTGAATGTTCTTCCACAACGTGAAGAGTTGTAGTGACTGGCATGGCTTTGTGGCCGTGGTTTTTATTAACCATCTGTATTATTTAGGCACAATGACCATCTTTTATACCAAGTTACTAACCCTTTTGCTTAATGATGCCACTCCTCATGGAATGGACACAGAAAGAGCTTCGCTAAGATTTGGTTAATCCATGTCTACAGGCTGGAAATGGATCCTATCACCCCATTCTCATTCAAATCAAGACACAGAAGTTACTAATGCCAAAGCTGGGTGTGACCATGCATTTCTTACATATTTGCTGTTTTAACATCAATTACACAAAACTGGCCTTTCCTTCAATATTTTTTTACATGATCGTTTTGATCTTTGCCATTTTTTCTTCAACTAAATATAGTCCCAGATCTTGCTCAAGCATACAACGGGGTCAAGTTTGTAATGTTCAACCTGCAGAGTGTAGCTCACTCTGCCTCAGTGGAATTCTATTTCCACGAATCAGACAAGAAAAAAATCCCAGCAGATGGAAGTTAAAATGATTATTAGAATTATGTGAGAATCTCTCTGTTCCTTCTAGCGGGTCGTTGGATGAGAAAATGCCACCGCCCACCGACTATGTGTGTGTTTGGATGCAACTTTTGGAAGGCCTTAAGCCCAATTGGAGCTTCAAAAGCCCAACTGCTGGCAATGATTTTTTTTTTCATGTTTGGTTGGTTAGATTAGGGATTGGACTTTTGAGCTTTGAGCTTTTGCAATTGGGCTTTTATAAAAGCCACAAATAGGAGCTTTGAGCTTTTGCAATTGGGCTTTTATAAATTTGTGGGACCCACCTAGGTTTCTCTTTCATGTGAATTATCATGAACTTCAACTTCTATGGGACCCACCAGCTTATCAAGAATGAACAGAAATGCAATGGAGGTGGGGCTCGCATATCCGGGTTCTCATGAGTTCTGACATTGAATGTTTTTAAACCTTAAAATATTTTTCTAGTTGTATCCATTACCTAGCGTGTTATCAGACTGATTACAATTTTACCCACTTTTAAGTTGTACCCACTCAAAAAATATTTTTTGAGTGTTTTTAACCCCTTAAAATATTTTTGGTAGATAATAATAGTGTAGCTGAACAATCTTCCACGACAAATTATGGCAGGCGATCTTCCTCTGAAATGAATCAAATTCGTCACTCAATTAGAGATCAAATTGTACGAAACATGTGATCCAATTGGTTATGTAATATTTTTCTAATCAGATTGTGCATTTTTTAATTGTCTAATTTCCCAACTTAAACTATTATAAATTTTTTATAATTTTTAATTACATTTCTCTTTTATTATTATCACAAAAGCCCAATTGACAATCGCTGTTCCAAACACACCAAATTTTTTATTTTTGCAAAAGCCCAATTGACAATCGCCAATCCAAACACAAATCACATTACATAATTTAGCTTT
The DNA here is from genome assembly GCA_963210345.1 of Inga oerstediana. NCBI lineage: Eukaryota > Viridiplantae > Streptophyta > Magnoliopsida > Fabales > Fabaceae > Inga > Inga oerstediana. Next base: position 6,953,654 of record OY723401.1, read on the forward strand.
TATCAAAAGCAATATCACAACAAGCCCAATTGAAACAAGCTCAATTGACAATCGCTGTTCCAAACACACCCTATGTTTGTTTTAGCGATTCGATTGCTTATAAGTTGCTTTTTAATAGTGATTTACGGTATACGAAGTAAGTATGTGAGAGGAGTTGTGTCTCGATTTACGTAAAAAGCAACTTATAAGTTTTTATAAGCTCAAACAAACATGCTTAATATGAGATCTCTATGCCATGTGTCCCGAGGGCGAAAAGGTCAATTTCACACGGGTTTGGGAGGTTATTTGGTAACTAGCCATAATTTTGCCCTTGCGTTATTCAGCTCCGGCCCCTTATCTTTCCGAACCTGAAGCACATTTGTGCCGCTGAAAAGGAAGTGATACTTTCCTTTCTTAATTTCGAATCAATAATAATCCATTTTTAATACTGACGGTAGCGATTTGTCAAAAAAAAAAAAAAACGTAGCCATGCATAATTTACTGAATTTAGCCTATGTCACCTTATGTATTAGTCTTTATTACGAGATCGTATGCCTACTTTGGAATTGCATCTAGATGCATTTGACGGTCACGTTTTTCTTATTCGTTTAAGTTTGTGTTTGACATGAATTATTTTTGGATAATAAATTTTTATTACGTACGTCAAAATAAAACTTATTTTATATACCTACCTCGTATATTGTAAATAACGATTTATAAATATTTATAAATAAAAAATAAACTATTCTAATCGAACAGCCAACTCTCCATTATTCTTTAATGATGAATTTTCCCTCCTTATTTCCTACATCCTCGTATATTCTTCACCGTTCCTGTAGTATATTCCATTACAACTTGCCGAAAGGAGGTTATCATTTGTCACCCCACTACTTTGAATTCAAAGTTGATCAGCTTCACTTAGATCACTATTGACCTATCCAGGACTATTCTGAAAGGGCCACAAATGATAGTCTACCTTTTGTTAAATAAAGTATCTTAATGCACAATTAACCAACTCAACCTGATCTTTGATTCTAACATGAGCATGATTGTTGATGTCGATATCAGCTATCTAATTTTAACTATGCCTCCGTAATTCAACGGATCCGGTTCTCTTCCATCCCATTCATTTACGGTTCTCTTCTCAATCTAAACTGTTGGATTAAGATCTCAACTATTCAGATTTAATATATTATAAAAATATTAATAATATTTTTTATATTAAAAAAAATCTGAACCGTTGAGATCTTAATCTAACGGTACAGATTGAGAAGATGATCATAAGTGGATGGGAAGGAAGAGGACCGTAACCACATCCGTAATTCGACACAAACAACTGTGTGCACTACGGGCAGGGTCATGACGTCATGACTCCTACGAATATCAACGGTGGAGACATCTCTACGCAAAAGGGTGATTATTTGGAGTTGTACAGGATCATATACGAGCAGTTGTAGGTCGCTCAAGTCCCACGCTTTTGCCTGCTGTGGTATTGACCCGACAGCTTAATTCTTTCGTTGTCTTTCACGGTTTGGCCACATCTTCCTTGCATTTGGGACTTTGCTTTAGGCGAGGCGTCCCGGAACACGGACCAAGAAAAGTCTCGTCCCTATTTTTTTAATGAAAAGTATAATGCTGTATTTTGTTTTTATCAGCTTCGTTTAAATTTTTTTGGCATTCATACGTCTCCCATAGTCTTTCATTCTGTCAAAGCCAAGCATCGATCCTACCAGTTCAAGTTGCTGGGTGTTCTGAGTTTCGGTTGAAGAGCGAAAAGTTCGTTTTCTTCTTTGAGAGGTAAATTAGCATCTTTTCAAGCTTTTTATGGCTCATAATCATTCGTAAGACTTGTCATTTTTGAATATTTTTGCCCTTTATCTGTCTTCTTTTAAATGGTTAGGTCTCTTCTGCCGACGCATTGAGTTGGATCTTTTGGGTCAATAATCTTGTAAAATTTCCAGATCTGAATTCTAGGGGGGAGCATGTTGGGTCTGGAGCTACCTCTATTCCTATTGCTTTTAGGTTTTTTGTTTTAAATTTAATCCTGACGTCTCTAAAAATTCTTAAGATCAAATAGTTGTAGTCCCGTCTTGTTTCTCACCCAAATTCCAGTGTTCCCTGAATTGAGTAAAGTGACATTCACTGTGCAAAGCCTTTACTTTTCTTGGGATCCGACGAATTCTGATGGTGTTACCACATATAACTAGTTAGCTCTTGCTACTTTTCATTTTCCTTTCCTTTTTTGTAACTTTGCAAGTCAATTAATTTTACTCATCATTTGATTTATGCCTGTAGGTGACACAAGGCGGGTTCCCTTCTGAATTATAACTGTGTGAACATCACATTATATTCGCATGCTATCCTACTTGGTGCATAGAAGAAAGGCTATTTCTCATCTGCTTGACCAATGTCTGATTTTTGAGGACTACTATTTCGCACGCTAGCCTACTTGAGAACAACTGTTGACTGATTGTTCATCATCTTCGCATGCAAATTCTCCTTTACGATCCATGGGGGAGTGGATCGTTGGAGCGTTCATCAACCTTATCGGAAGCATTGCTATAAATTTTGGAACAAATCTTCTGAAGTTAGGCCATAATGAGGTAGGGCAAATCTTTTCTTCTGGTTGGAACTTCTTGTGACGTGCCTTCTTAATCTCCGTTTTCATTTTGCAATGGAGTGCAAAAATTTTCTCTGGTGATGAATTTCGTTTCAGATTTTAGGTGCTCAAAACGTGGACAAACACAGTTAATATGGGTTTTCTGACTATTTAATCCTGGTCACTGACTTCAAGATATAGAGTACAGTCAATTTGATTTTATGGAATAAGTAACCAAAAAATATTTTACAATTTTTTTTTGGCATCCCTCTACCACTGCCTTCAATAACATGAGTGAATGGCATAAACATTGATTCAAGTGGGAGCAAAAAGTGAGGAGGAAGTGGAAAAAGCAAAAGAATGGTAGGGTAGAAAATCAAAAGTAAAATCAAATGAAGGAAAGGAAGAAAAAAACATATGAAGTTAGTGGGTCTAATTTGAAATGTCATATAATTAAAATATACATGCATGAACTCATTAAAAATTCTGTAGGTCCAGTGGGTTCAAAATTTCAGGAGATATTGAGGCTTATTATCAAAATCCATACTATGAACATGCATTTAGCAAAATCTAAGGTAGTTGTGCAACCACCCTCCAACGTGGGTCTGCCACTGATTGAAAGGGTTACCTTTGTATGTCAGTTCCCTCTGATTCTATTTATTTTAGAACTGATTAGTATCATGATATGAATATTTGGATTTTGTCTTTATGATGTAGCCTGTGATATCTGTGGCAACGATCATAGTATTTTAAGACAACTATTTCAACAATATGAAATAACCGGGAGACATTGAGATGATGGGCTATTTTTACTGCAGAGAGAAAGACATTCTGCAATTGGAAGTGATGGAAAGCTGACCCCAAAGCCTATTATATACTTCCAGTCATGGAGAGTTGGTATAGTCTTAGTTGCATTTATTTATGGGTTTTGCACATTATGCCTCTATTGGCTGATTCCTCGCTTCTGATTTGCATGCATAATCTTGATATGCAGGAATTGTATTTTTCTTTCTTGGGAATTGCCTTAATTTCATTTCCTTTGGGTATGCTGCTCAGGTATGATTTGTCTATTGTTGACGGGATTTCAGGCTCAACTTATGAAGTGGTTTTATTTTTCTCATAAAATTTAATATATTGTTGGGTGAGTTGGTACATATTTTGTGAGATTACTTGCTCATTTTTTCATTGGTTGGGCACATTCCATGTGCTTCTGATTTCTTTTTCTTGTTCTGCTTGTCACGCAGTCACTTCTTGCAGCCCTGGGATCTGTTCAATTTGTATCAAATATTGCATTCGCCTATTTTGTCTTGAACAAAATGGTGACGGTCAAGTAAGTTAAATCAAATTTAGAATCCTGTCTCACGTTTCATTTTCATCACTCGTCATTTTGGTTATGTGAATTCTGGTGGCTGAGTTTTTGTCATTTAAACAGGGTACTGGTTGCCACAGCCTTCATTGTTCTCGGAAACATCTTTCTAGTTGCTTTTGGCAATCATCAATCTCCTGGTATATTACTTGGACATGTTTCCCTCCTGCTCTTTAGTAGAAAACTTGTGTGGAATTTATATTTAAGAGATAGTGTACCCACCAAAAAGTAGTTTTTGTAATTGGAACATGTTTTGTTAAACCACCCTTAAGAATTATATTTTGACTTTTATCTGGAGAATATCCAACAATAGCTTCCATTGAATAAATAATAGATCTGGATCCTAAAAACAACATTGCTTTTGAATAAGCATGAGTAATCAAATGAAATAAAGTGGCTCGATAATAGCCCATACCTAGTGCTAACATCATATAACCCAATTGAGACATTGTAGAATAGGCCAAATTTCTCTTAATATTCTTTTGAGCAAGAGCTAAAGTAGCTCCTAATACTACTGTTATTATCTCTATGAAAGCTATTCCATTCATTATGGAGGGTATAACTATGAAAAGACGAAGAAGGCAGGCTACAAGAAAAATTCCCGTCGCTACCAATAAGAGCGGAAATAGGGGTAGGCCCTTCTATAGCATTCGAAACCATACATGAAGGGGGAATTAGGCAGACTTAGCAACTGAACCGCCAAATAACAGGAAGGCGCACAAAGTAACTAATAAAAGATTAACCTCATTATTAAAAATCAAGGTATTGAACATTTCAAACAAATCCTGAAATTCCAAACTACCTGTTATCCAATAAAGATTCAAAATTCCCAATAATAAACAAAAATCTCCTACCCGATTAGTTACAAACGCTTTTTGACAAGTATTTGCAGCAATAGGACGTGTGAACCAAAAACCTATTAATAGATAAGAACACATTCCAACCAATTCCCAAAAAATATAAATTTGCATCAAATTAGAACTAGTAACCAATCCCAACATTGAAGTATTAAAAAAACTCATGAGCAAAAAATCTCAAATATCCTTCATCATGAGACATATAATTTTCACTATAAATAAGAACCAGAATTCCGACAGTAGTGATCTTCTATTGCAATTTGCATTTGAATTTATAAGTTCTCAATGCTTATTGATTGATAAGATTTCATCCCTGCTAAACTCAGCGGTTATTTGATAAGTTAAATATTCATTTAAGAAGATATGTTAATGGATGTAAGCTGATGTATAATAAATTGCTTGCATTTCAGTTTATACACCAGAGCAGTTGGCGGAGAAATACTCCAATATTCCATTGCTTCTTTACCTTCTAGTTTTGATTATAGTCGTTGCTGTGCACCACTACATCTACAGGTGATTACAGAAATCTGACCTGTTGTTACTTGAATCAAAAATAGCTTCCTGTGATATTAACATATGGAATATGTAGGAGAGGAGAACTTCTGCTTGCTCAATCAGGACAAGACCTCGGCCCCTATTGGCTCATGCTGCTGCCATTTTCCTATGCTGTAGTTTCTGGTGCTGTAGGTTCTTGCTCAGTGTTGTTTGCAAAATCCCTGTAAATCAGCTACTCCAACTTGTCAATTTGTTGTGATCCCCCAGCTGTACTGATGTCTAAAGCAAAATTCTTTTTGACATTTGGCAGTTCAAACCTTCTACGACTGGCCATGTCTGGCGGTTATCAGTTGCACGGCTGGTTCACATATTCGATGCTTCTTTTATTTCTTAGTACAGCTGGATTCTGGGTAAAGCTCTAATGTGTGTTTATGTTTTCCACTATCTGCAGATGTTATTATGAGACAAACTTTTGTATTTGATTTTGACCGACTGGTTGTGAATGCTAATCCGGTCTATTCTTGTGTGCAGATGGCAAGGTTGAATGAAGGGCTGTCACTATTTGATGCAATTCTTATTGTTCCCATGTTTCAGATTGTTTGGACTTTCTTCTCTATCTGTACAGGATTTATATATTTTCAAGAATATCAGGTACGCTCTAATTAATACAGTAATTTTTTTGGGCAACTGTATAGTTTGAAACCATTCGTTCTCATGTCCTTTTCCTTCATTGTTGTTAGTTCCTTTTTCTTAAAAAAATATTGAAATATGGAAAAAAAATTTAGAGAGGAATAAAGTTGAGTAATTTCCTGCATCAAGTTCCTCCAGTATCCTGTCATTTGAAACCTAACTCTGGAAGCATGCAGTTCTCAATTTGTAGGTTAGGTATCATTATTTGGATAGATGCTAAGTGTTAGATCATGGATTTAGGTGTCATGCAAATCTTCCTGAATGCAGGTATTTGATGCATTGAGGACGACGATGTTTGTTCTTGGAATGATTTGTGTGTTCATTGGCATTTCATTGCTGGCGCCTGATGAGCCAAAAGGTTTTGTAATTATTACAGTTTATGCTTTTACTCATGCTGGTGGAAAATATGTAGCTTATTCTGAAATTTCAGGTCCCGAGACTAAAGATAGTTCTTTGGATACCATGGTGTCTTCTGGTATTTCATCAGAGAAGAACAGGTACAATGCATGCTCTAACTAGAATTTTGAACCTGTGGAAACTTTGAACCACTAGTTCCCCACTTTTTTCATCTCCACTCCTCATTTGTACGATAGAGATTTGTGGGAAGGCTACTAAATGAATGAATCCCTTGCACATGGTTATACTCTGAAGTTCTTCCTGTGGCATAAATGTTACTTCTGTTGAGGCACCATTCAGGAGAAACTTTTTACTCATTACATTAGTCAATGTTTGGTATAATATAACTAAAGTTCATACCCTGTTGATCTGTTGTAGACTGGTGGTGTCATCTGAAGAAGCACATGACAAAGACACGAGAACACACGTAAGAGGATTGTTATTGAAGGCAACAGATGTGCTAGTAAAGGCAAAGGTATGTCCTCATAATTTGGTCTAGTATTTTTGTGTAATGGGTTTGTGAATTGAGATTTGCAATGTGGCTGCAGAATGCTTGTGCATTGTCTCTGGGTTTTGGGGAGGATACCATTCATGCATCTTCAGTTCTTGTGATGCCGATGATGTCGTCCAAGTTGACTGGATTTAGAGGGAATGGGCTTGAGCGGTCTAAGATCTTGGCCATGAGGAATTCTGGTTGGGGTAAGATTCCTCTGGATGAAGATTCTAGCAAAATACTCGAAACTAGCCCTATTCTCCCAGAGAGCCCCTGATAGTGGTAGCTATATAAACAGCCTGCAAGTTCTTCCACGCCATTCTTTTTTTCTTTTATGGGTCTTATTCTTTTCCAAGTGATTGCTGGCCCTGACATGCAGAACGCTCAGCATCCAGTTATTAGATATGTTAGAGAAATCATGTAATCTCCCACAAAAGATGAAAACAAAGAAGAATAGTGTAAATTGCTGCTTGCATATTTGATAATGGAATTTAGAAAAAAAATTAGTGATCAGAATTTACCAATTTGGAAGGTGAAGTTTGATGGTTGACAATACTGCTTGCCCCAAACTGTTTAAATAGTTATTATTTAGACATTTTAGGGTCAAAGTTATGTAATGTATTTTAAGGATCAAGGTGAATTTTCTGGACTCCCTCTGCTTTCTTTCTTCGTTAAATGATATTTTAAACTTCGCTGTCCACTGCAAGGGGAGAAAAACCTCCTTTGTTTGTGTCTTTTGTTTCGTATTTCTACACGCTTCGGTGGTTATAGAAAACTTAAGAATTTAAATTTTTATATGAATTTAATAGCTAAGATGTGGAGTGAAATTTGTGATATGACGAAGAGCTGTTATAAAGGAGTTCATGCAAGGTAAATCAAGGAGTTAAACTCCATCCAACTAAATTTGCTGTGATGGAACAAGTCTTGTTAAAATTCTCAGTTTTTTAAAAAAAGAAAGAAAAAACAATTAATAATCCTATAGCACTCAATGCTGCAACCTCAAGGGAGCTATCATAATAACGAGTTAAAAGAAATAAACCCATCCCCAATAAGTGGTGAAAGAATACGTCATTATCTAAATCCCACTCAAGTGGAGATGAAAGGCCAGGTTGCCAATTGTATTAGAGCCTAATGACATAAAAGTTTTCGTAAGTGAAAAATTAAGCATTTATTCTTGCTTATAAAGTCAGGATGTCAATGGCCTTATAACCTAATGATATTAGTGGCACTGACGGTCTAATTGGAACTGTCTATAAATATTAGGGATTCATTATAGTGCATTGCCAGTGATGATAATGAGCATTATTATTATTTACATTGTATTGTATTATTAATTTAGACCTTAGATTTAAAAAATAAGTTATTCTAATTCTTAAAATATGGTAATAATGAAATATTTAATTCTGAATAATTAATGAGGGCCTTGACATTTGTTGAGGCGGATTTAAATTGGGAAGTGTCAATGGAATCAAGTGTGAAAGGGAATTAAAAATGAAGCAGCCAATGATGTTTGGAATACAGCTCAAATAAGCGTACAACGTTCGTACAGCTCTGAGTGGTCGAAGAGGAAGAAGAGTGGATTCCATGTTTTAAGCGCACGAATGATTGTTTATAAACCAAAAAAAAAACAAGGGCAACATTAATATTTTATTTAATCACCTATTCAATCATTTTAACCCACTTTTGTGAGCTACAAGATATGAGAAACGGTCAAATTCATTCTGGATTCTTTCAGTATAAAATCAAAATGGCCAAGTTACTGAATATAAATAAACAAAAAAAAAATGAAAAACATATATTCTGCGCTTTAATTTGATCAGACAGACGGATTGAAGCCTTCAATTCAAGGTGGGGTTTAAATTTAATCCTAATTTTGTATAGGACTCAGTTCATCTAAATTTTAAGGTCAGTTTGTTTAAATTTAAAACTTGAGTTGTTGTGAGAACAATAAGATTAATGTAGAATGGAGAAAGGTGAGACTAAGTCTTTCATTGAGAGAATATTAATGCTTTTGACAGCCAGACCATGGAGACTCTAATCCTGCTCATGTTCGCTGTAATCTTGTTAAATTTTTTTTTCAGTGGACTTGTGTGATCATATTAATTAGTTCTTACGCAGCGTTCAACTTCAACATCTACCAGCACCAAAACCATACATTCCAATACGAAAAATGCAAGCTTGCTTTCACACCCTTCATTATATTTCCAATTATTAGACTTTCCTCATACACCATGTTTCAATTTTTGTTATTTAGTTTTTATCATTTTAAGCCTTTTTTTGTGTGACTTCACTTGCATTTGAGACTAATCTCTGTGGCCTTGAGCCACCTCCCAACAAGCTCTTTAAAAAATTTGAATGTGTTCTTTTCCTCGGCTGCTACCTCAACCAAGTTTTTCAGTCTTCACGTTACAGGACATGGCTCGGATCTAATGTCTGTTGCATTGTTCAGAGGCTCATACGAGATTTCAGAATAGTGCTTTCTTTCATTCATGGTCGCCTACTTTTGCCGTCCTTGGACTGTTATAGTTTGGTTTGAATTGGATTTTCACTCTAATTGATATAATCTATCTTCACTATTTATGTCTGAACTGGAATGAGACTAAAAAATGGAGGCGATACATATGATTGAATACCCAAGATACCAATTCACTCATACTATCACAGATAGATCATACAGATCATTCAATGGCCATTTGAACTTTGAGGATGTGTGTGGTGGCTGGTGTGAAAAATAAATGAAAAGGAAGACAAAGTTGTTAGTAAAGCGACAATGGAAGTTCAAAATTTTGGATATTGTTGTATTTTTGATCAGCCACCACCTTCTTATTGAAAGAAACTATACCTGATGAGGGATCCTAGAATCCTTTTGGCTTTTGTTATGTATTTTGTTCATGGCTTTTTAGATCTGTAACTCCTTTTATGAGTTAATGTTATACAGTATTTCATGCAAAAAATAACATAAAATTGGGTATTGCTTTGGTGGGCGTCGTTGAAAAGCATTAACCAAAAGAAGAAGCAAATCATAAGTCCAAGAGGCGTTGCCTGCTACACCTACAACGATAGAACTCCCAAAACCCAAAAAACAAAACAAAAGATTCCCACACAAGCTCAAATATCCAAAACATGACAAGACCAAACATGAAATATTCTTTATTTGGACAATGTGAAATATTGAATTAATGCTCCAGAGCCTGTACAAGTATGAATCCACAGAGGAAAAGTCCATAAAGGTGCAAGATTTCAGAGCGTAAATGTCTCAGAATCCAGAAATGCATATATCCTGTACATACATGTCTGGGTATTCTCCTAACTGGGTACGACTTTGCATCCTGAGCTGTTCATGGAACCTAGTAATGAAATCCTCGGCCTGGTCATCAACAGGACAATTCCCAGGCTCATCAGAGTCATCAACAGAGGAAAAATTGGATATCCTAACAGAAAATGGGGATAAAACAGGGCTCTTTCTCTCACCGACAGCAAAATCAGAAGGATCGAACCTAAGATCAAAGGTGAATTCTGAGGTTTTGGGCATCAAAACGATGGCATTAAGGGTTTCTAGTTCAGGCTCTTGGTCCATGACCTGAGGATGGTTGATGCAGGGGAAGTTGAAATGGTGTTTTCGCTTGTGAAGATAGAGAAAAGCAGGGTTGGGGCTGTTGCTGCAAGAGAACTCATATTCCTGCATGCCAAATCCACTGCGTGTCACTCTCTTTGAATGATGAGATAACATGAGATTGCTCAGAGATTTCCTCAGTAATTTTCCCTTCTTCATCATCTGATTCATGTCCGTTATCAGCTTACTCTTCGATATCAGACCCTTCCCCATCATCAACAGGCTGATCCTCAACACATTCCACAGCCTCTTCGCTGCGCTTGTAGAATGCAGCTCCATTTTCACACTCTCAGGGATTAAAAAATACTAGGATTTAGAAAAAAAGTTTGCTTGTGTATAAATCTTAACTCTAGATTCAACAGAACAAGGAAACAGAGAAAACAGAGTAAAGGTTGGGTTGAAGAAGGTGAGGGTTTTCTTGTTTCTGCGAGGAACCCCCACAGAAGAAAAGAAAACCCAATGTGAGAATATGGAATGGCAAGTGGGGGCGGGTTATATATATATATATATAGGAGCCAAATGATGAGCCTTTTTCTTATTTAATTTAATTATTCAATCAATAAAGTGTGTGAGAAGTCTTGTGAAGAATAGAGTATTGTAGAAATGAACCGGACCCAGCAAGGAGCCGCTCCACTCTGCATTTTGAAGGGCAACTGTGAATATAACGGGAACCAATATATTTTAAGGTTGAGTAGAGTAGTTGTGGTGTTGAATTCAAGTACAGCTAGACACAGAGTGTAATGTTTAAGAAAATATAATTAATTTATAAATATTAAGAAAAGTACGTGATAGTGCTGTTGGTCGGATTGGGTGGTGAAAAAAGAAAAAGGGGAAATGTTAGGGGTTCAACTATGATGCGGCAGAAACAGAGACAATGAGGATAGGACTTGCGTGTCGTATTCAGTTTGTGAGAAAATGTTATTATTTTGGTTTGTTGGGAAGCTTCTGCTTGCTCTGGCCTGGCCGTTGGAGTGTATATGGGACAAATAGGCAATGGTATAATATAAGTATATAGGACGTACAATGTTCCCTTACGACGCCTACTTTTGGATTAGCAATGGAAGCTTCATATATATGTATATATTTATAGAATTGGCTTTACATTTTGGAATCTCATAGCATACTTGATGCCCAATTCAAGGATTGCTTAGCTTCCTTTTCCCTTCCCGTTAAAATAACTTGTTTCATAGATATACGGGTAATGTTTTAGTAGGGGATATTTCTTCCATTTTCAAAAAAGAAATGCAATCATAAAAAAATCTCAATAATATGTTAACAATATAGATAATATATCCCGATTTTATTATAATATTTAATATCATATTTAAGGATTTTATCATTAATTTTGGGTTAAATATCATTTATTATGATTAAATTGAATTAAAGGTGAATGTGTGAAAATAAATCTTTAAAAGAGATATTTGTTATAATCTTGTGATTGCTCTTTAAAATTTGAATTTTGAATGAAGATATTATAAGATATTGATTTAAATTGTAGGTTATTTTAGAAAGTTGGATGTGAAGGACAAAATTTTAAAGATTTTCAAGGACTGCAACAGAAAATAAAATTCTGCATGTGGCTACAAGGCAATTTTGACAGGAAAAAGGGTATTTTTCTGTAATATTAGCTCTCAGGTGGAAAAAGATCAGAAATAATTATAGAAAAATACCCCAAATTTACAAAACGTCAGTTAGGTCCTAAAATACGAAGACACCGCTGGAACTGATTCACTTGGCTATCAGAGAAATGTACAGAACAGGACCCCGAATCTCCAAAACTCCATTTTGGTGCAAAAATCCGAAACTCATCGTCTTAGACCTCTGACATTGATTTTTCCGGCCAGCTGTACCGAATTTAGGGAAATCCAATCTAAATATAATTTGGGAGGGATTTGACCGCAATTTAGAGGAGATTTGACCTACATTTCAAATAACAAAAAAAATAAAAATAAAAGGGGACTCAGAATTTTCTTGCGGCAGATCTGGATCCATCAGCACCTTGAAGCAGCCACAGGCGAGAACCAGAACGCAGCAGCAGAAGAGACATTCACCCAAACAGCCAGAGAGACGGGAGGAGGAGCAGCAGGATCGTGAGCCACAGACGAGAACGAGACGCACGCACGCACGCAGCAGACACGAGAGACTGAGAGAAGAGACGCCGTCACTGATCTTTACCAACACCTCATTCAACCACTACCACGTTCATCTTCTTCTCCTTCCATTATCTTGATTTTCATGGATTTCTTGAGGTCCGAAAAAGTTGCGATAGACTCTGAGAAAGGCTAAATACTTTTGTGTATTGGTTTGAGATCCATAGAAACATTGATGGGAGTTATTTATTTTAATCTTTTTATTTGACTGTGTAACGGATTTTCTGAGTTAGGATTTTATGTTATGTAGTTAATTTATTGAGATTGTGAGTTATTTATCTTAGTATTTATTGAACAATTGTGATTTAGATTTAATTATGTAGTTTGAGATTTAAAATTCTATATTTTTTTTTTGGTTTAATGTGGTTGTACTATTCTTTTATAGTTTGAATGACTATTATGACTGTTTTAATCTTGTTTGAATATCTCAGTTGAGTGTTCACTGTATAGAGAAACAAGTTGCCTAAATCCAATCCTAAATTACATAATAAGTGGTATTTAATAGTGTATTAAGAGGTAATTATCTAGCTAGAATTCTAGGGGTAATCACTGATTAATATCACTGGACTTAACGAGTTGTTAAGGTTTAATTTTTGACTTAGTGAGTAGTTTAACTCCCAAATCATTTTGAGCAAGGATAATCTATATTCCATTTTTCCAAGAAGCATTCATCATTAATTTGTTTAAATCACAAGTTCATCAATTATTTCAACAATTTCTCAAAAAAAAAAAAAATAGTGGTCTAGGTTATTTTCTATTATTAAAAAGAAAAAAAAAATCAATTTAAAACTCATATTAATATTTTTGTCACTTAATTAGAACAGGAATTAAATAAAAGACTCCTCAAGATAATACGATCTAAGTTGTGCCCTTCACTATATAATTTGATTTATTTTGATTTAACCTGAGACGACTCAAGGATATAAATCAATAGACTTTTTGTTTTTCTTTATACTGAAATTTATCATTAAATGTTACTCGTGGCTTTTTGGTGATGCATTCCTTTCTTAAACTTAAAAGTGATTTTTCCGTCTATTGTTGATTGCTTTTGCTGCCATTATGGGTAGGGGGGAAAGGAGGACATCCCCTTCAACTAGATTGAAGGCACATGCGCATTATTGTCATTAGGTCTCTCCTAAACTTGATTGAGGATAATATGGAGATATCATGTCACACCCAATCCAAGTCGAGTTCTTTTAGAGCAGAAAGATATGAATCATGGTGAGTTTCATTTGACTATGAAACTTTTGATTTTCTAAAATTAATATATAATGAAAAGGCAAAAAGGGAAGTGAATGATTAGGGAGATAGGGAGGGTGGCAATAATTGGAGCTTGTTGAAAGAGAAGTTGGTTCGAGGACAGTATTGTTCGGCTTATTAGCACCAACACACCTTTTCAACATAAAGGTTTCGGGCTGTTGATTGTTGAAAGCCAGAATCAGTGTTTACTCCTATCCCAATATTTGGAGCCTCTCAGCAACATAAGAAATCAAGTCACAAGAGCTTGGAGTGTCACATTTGATCACGTAGGAAAATTAGAAGATGTACGACTCATGATTTTCTTTTGTAAGGTCTGGAGATTTTTTTGTCACCAATCTATCCTAACTTCCTTTCTTGTACGTTCTTACTATTACCTTATAGTTTGTTTTTCAAAACAAAAAAGGAAAGCGAAAGGCTCCTATATATATCAATATGTGCCAACTCATTCTTGGTGCTGGCCCTAATCAAACCAATATATCCTAAAATGTCCCCATTTGAGGAAAATATGCATAGGAAAGTAGTATATGTAACATGCAGCATTTATTACTACCTCCGGTCCTAAATATAGGACATAATTTGTAGTGTAAATTGTATTACAAACTATGTCCTATATTTAGGACCGGAGGGAGTACTATGTATCTATATATAGGGGTGGAAACAGGCCAGGCCAGGCTTTTACCTTAACAGGCCAGGCCTGTTAAGGCAAAAGCCTGGCTTGTGGCCTGTTAAATGTCAATTTTTAGGCCTGGGCCTGGCATGAAGCCTATTAAGGAGGCCTGAATTTTTAAAATTTTTTAAATAAACCGACAAGCCTACAGGCCACACTGCAAAACAGGCCAACAGGCCACAAGCCGAAAACATGCCTCCTTAAACAAGCCAAAAATAGGCTAAAACTTATAGGTTCAGGCGAAATTATCCTTTAATCTTTATCTGATTTTTTTAAAAAAAAATATTTTTACAGGCTCAGGCCAGCTTGACAGGCCTGTTAAGCCTTGGCCTGACCTATTAAGCAAAACAGGCTTTTATTTTGGCCTTGGCCTGGCCTTTTAGCTTGACAGGCTAAGTCAATCACAGGCCAGGCTACAGGCCCCTGACAGGCCGCCTGGCCTGTTTCCACCCCTATTTATATATATAATCCTTCACCATTAATAGTTTTTTTTATTACTTTCATTTAATCAACTCATTTTTTATCTTTTTTATTTTATTTTCGTTACTTTTTATTATTAACAATTTTAAATAAGATCAAAAAAATCTTGTATAGTTGTATTTGATTTTGTTTCTATCATAACCTCGATGCATTTAGATATTGTAACAAATTAATTGCCCGTATGTTCGATTAGTTAGGGCAAATTCAAAAAATTGGATTCTTTACTCATTTACACTTTTTACTCAGATAGAATGCTAACATCTCTAACATTCAAAATCAACACATGGCTAAGTACGTACGTCTTTGTTTTGAATAATTAAGGATTTTTACACTTTTTTTTAAGATTGATGCGCAAAGTTGCAACATAAAGTCATTACTCCCTCCAAGCCTTAATATAGGGTATAATTGGGGAGTAGATCTTAATCCTAATTGTAAAATGTATTTTTTATATTTGTCAATCTTTTTTCAAATTACTAATTGATACTCCATTAACAATAATTAAATAAGAATGGAGAGGATTAATGAAGATGATTAGGATGTTTTTGAAAAACACCTATCATATTAATTATCTTAACTAATTTTATTAATCTAATCAAGTTAAGTAAACATGTCTTATATTCAAGACTCGGAGGAATACTATTTTTAATTAAATTAAATTAAATAATAATTAAAACCAAAATAATAAAATAAATATAAAATGATATCAAAGTATGCATATTTATTTTTGTGGATTGGGAAAGATAATTTATTCTATTTTTCATATGAGCATGGCTAGGAAAAGATGGGGGTAAAGAAGCTTCGGGGTGAGTCCAGAACAGGGAATCTTGAAGGAAATAATTGCTGCAAATCTGCCCCACCGTCCAATTAAAGCACTCCTTCCTTAGGTAAATATAAGATAAAGTTGATTTTTTTGAGAGATTAAGAAAACTAATTACATTACTTTAGAATATTTATATTTATATTTTTTTCTTCAAACTAATTGTTTGACTAGTAAACTGATATATAATCGAAGGATATACAAAATATGATATGATTAAGGAACTTATTTAACTTCCTTAATCTTTTCAAAAAAAAGTCAATTACGTTTTATATTTAGGACAAGAGGCAATATAATAGTTATCACTCCAGTCCTATTTATTAGTCTTTTTTGACCAAAAAATTTGGCCCTATTTATAAGTTCAGTTTCAGTATAGTAAATGAAATTGTAACAATTTTGCCCATATTTATTGTACCAACGAAGAAATAATTTAAAGATAGATAAATAGAGAAGAAAGAATTGAAAAGTACCCATTCATAAATGAGGGCATAGTTGGAAATTTACCTTATAATCATTGAGTTAACTATCTCTCCTTGACATGTGAGATTTAATTAAAAGAGACTTATAAATAAGACCAAAATATACATCTTATCCAATTTTTACTGTCACCACAGGTGCTCTCCTCTATTTATTTACTGCTTTTTATAAATACAAATTACTAAATCCGCACTTACATCTTTATGAATTATATACACAAAACTAATACAACTTCATTCTAGCTGGTTTACCAGTATATACAAAATACTAACATATAGTCTTATTTATTTTAAGAATTAATGTTTCACTGTTTAAACATTATCATGGGACTCGTCACCACCCAGATGAACTGAGCAGATAGAATCATCTCTTTTCTATTTTTACTAATTAAAGTGAGATGCATTACCGATTGTAGAGTCATGTGAACGTTTGAGGTCAGACAATTCATTCGACGTTGTTGTTCCTTCAATGCTCAAACTTTATCATTTCCACCCATTAATTAACAATCGCAAGTAGTTCAGAAGCCCTTGCTGTTATATTTATATATACATATTTGAAACTGCTCTCTTAGGAGCTCCAAAAAAGTTATAATATAATCAATTCATTTTAGTTAATCACGTGCAGAATGAAGCTGGCTGGTATCATATTAAAAAAACCAACATTATATTCCATCTTTATAACGATCACTTACTACTCCTGCGTGTTTACTTATTAAAGCGCCACACAAAAATAAAGCTGAGGAAATCGTAAAGAAGATTACAAAACGCACTTAGAGCTAGTTCTGGGTAATTAATCATTCAACGTTCGTTTCAAAAAAGTTGAAAAAAATTAAGAAAGCTAATTAAATTATTTAAGAATATTTTTTTTTTCAAAATTAATTAGCTTGACTAATAAACTAATATATAATCTAAGGAAACACAACATATGATATAATTAAGAAACTTATTTAGCTTTCTTAATCTCTCCAGAAAAAAATCAACTCTGTTTTATATTTAGGATCGAAGGGAGTACTTTATAGTAGTGTTTATAGTAGTGTCGAGGCTTTAATTTCCACGACATATATACCAACGTATTTATTTAGTATTAATTACTTCAAAAACATCCAGAATCAAAGGCTGATTAAATTAATTAACCAAGTTGAGAGCTTTACAGACTAAGTTGCACCATGCACCCAGACGCTTCCTCTGTGATGTCCACAAAGTTAAAAGGGACGGCCTTGTGGGTGCGTCTACTTTAATTAGGTCAAATGAGATTGTTGAGGAGGGAAGATCGATGCATGCGTTTTTCTAGTTACTTTTAGAAAGCATCCACGTCTCTTCTCTCTCTCTGATTCTTCGTATCAAACCCTAGGTAGCTGCCATATTTGAAACTGCGTAAAGCTCTAAAAAGCGTATATGGATGGCAAAAGTTCGTTTATTTTACTACAAAACCACATGTATACGGAAATGAACAGCTAGCTAGCTTGATATTTTGTGGTTTGGATCAAGTGTGTGTAAAAATACAGATGAGGTTCTGGCGGACCAATTATTCACATGTGATTTGGAAACATGCATGCATTTATCCCTATATTATATTATTATGCATGCTTTATAATATGGATCTGGCAGTTATTGTAAAGTATACTGTTGCTAAGCCCACGGAGGCGCAGCTCGATGGTTGAAAGGGAAGCCACGGTGCTTTCCCACCATTTGCCCAAAGGTGACCGAGTTCGAACCCGTGGGAAGTCTCTTAATCCCGGGGGCGACTCCGGATTAATCTGCATCCAATTGGGTATAATTATATTTTGGAAAAAATTATTTATAGTATTTAATTACAATTTGACATGTTATATTTTAAATTTATTTATTTCACAAGTAAATTCCAAAACTTTATATTAATTATGTCTTATGGTGCTCAATAAACTGATCCCATAATAATTATTATTATAGCATCTTAATTACGACATCAGTTGACTATACAACTGATGTTATATTGTATATTACGGCGTCAGTTACACTTAAAACAGAAGTGAATGTATGTCACATGAATTATCACTTCTGTTCTTCAAGTAACTGATGCCATATTGTACATTACGGCGTCAGTTACACGTAAAACAGAAGTAAAATTATGTCACATGAATTATCACTTCGGTTCTTTAAGTAACTGATGTAAAATCATGTAGCTAAATTAGTATTTTGCACTAGTGTGTGGGACACCGGGGGCTTTACACAAAAAAAGTAGACTGTTGCTTTATTATATAAATAATTTCCTCCGAATTAAAACTCGTTTTATATGTGTAGAGATTTTGGGGAGAATAAGTTATATCTCCTTATGCGTTGTATGAGGTGAGACATACCAAAACATTAATTGTTTGATTCGGTATTAATATCCCAATTATTAATCAATATTCAAAAATTTCCTTAACCCTTGCAATATTAATATATTTATGGAGATATAATTTTCGTTCACCAATAATAAAAATTAGGAATCAATATTTCAAAATCAAATCATTATCATTGGGACATAATTTTTAAAAACTATTGCAATAAGCCAATAATAGCTTAATTGTTAATATAACTATTAATATAATCTATGGACATTCCTACAATCATGAAAGGTGAAGTTTCTTGACATGCTTAGATCACAATTATATAATTATTAATATAATTATGATCCATATTTTAACGTCTAATTTCAAATTCAACTTATTTCCTTCTTTATATGCAAATCCCAATAATTGCGCATGGAAAATTTTGATGGTATGATTGTTTGCACTGTCAACCAAATATAAAGTAAACTGTTTAATGGAAATTTGATCATATTAATATAATTTTTAATATAATTCATTGCACTAATAACTTAGTTGTAGAGATCCTTAAGATCGTGAAATATGAAGCTCGCTTGAGCCACATTAATATAATTATTAATTATGATTTTACGATAAAATTCAATTTACTTCCTTCATTATAGTCAAACTTCAATAATATTGGATGGACAATTTTGATGATGTGATGGTCCATTTGTGAGTTAAACAAGTTACTAAATAGGTATTATAAGATTTCTAGTATAAAATTAATTGATGGTTACAAAATAAAACATAATACAGATCGAAGTTCATCATGCAACATCCTACTTGCACCAAAAGGTCCACTTCTTTTATACTTGGACGCAGAGCTTGAGTAAAGCTAGCGTATGGAGTTGTGCAGATGATATAATTTGCAATTAGTGCAATTATTTATAAGTTTTACTGTATATGGTGATATAATATTAATTAATTAATGGTGGACAAGTAATGAAGCATGCATTGCGATTCAATTCTTAGTGATATCCTATTATTGCTTGGCACGGGACGCACAAAAAACGAGAAGTGGGTGGGATCCAAATGAAAAATGAAAAAAATACTAATGTGAAGATATATTATCATAATATTATTATGTAACCTTAGGGGTTAAGTTTTCAAAACAGAGCCCTGAAATGTTGTCTGTTACAGTGAGAGGGGTCCGGAATTTGTGAACAGTCTATGGGGGGCCTCGTTTTTTTTTTTTGGGGTCAAAGGGCCTCCTTTTGTTGAAGATCTCAGCAAAAATAAGATTCGTATTTCAAAGGGAAGAGAATATATCTCCAGCTAGCAGACACATCGCACAAACACAATGTCATTTGTATTTTGTACCATCTTAGCCTCAAGAGTCAAAGAGAAAGAAGCTGTAACTGCCAAAAAGCAGATGGTTATTTTAGTCATTAAGCCTAAAACAAGAGGAAACCTAAAGGTCATGATTTGAATAGAGGCTTGTAATGTTGAACAAATAACGGGGTTGGTTAGGTCCACCGATATTTTGTTCTTCTAGCTTCCTCAAAAGCTTCAAAAGTCTCACCCACAAAACAGGGCTCAAATTATTGAAAGAGCTAAATGAAAATGGAAATAGAAATAGCTTGAGTTTTACCGTGTGTTTGGAATAGTAACAAAAAAATATGATTTTTTTATTTAACCTTTTATAATTATATTTTTTATAAAAATTAAATTTTGTAATATGATTTATGTTTAGATTGGTGGTTCTATAAATGATTTTTGTAAAAGTAAGTGAATGTTTAGATTGACTTAAATATAAATGAATGTTGTGATAATGGTAAGAAAGAGTGGGTGAAAAATTATTAAAAAATCAAGTAAATATTTAAAAATTACTTTAAAATATTAGGTATAACTGAAAAAATATTTTACTGGGTTAAAAGCACTAAAAAATATTTTAAAGTAATTTTTAGAGTTGATAAAGTACATTAAGGTAAAATTGCAATCAATTTGATAGCACACTGGGTACAACTAAAAAAATATTTAAAGAGTTAAAAGCACTAAAAAATATTTTAAAGTAATTTTTGGAGCTGAAAAAATATATTAAAGACAAAATTACCATCAGTTTAATAACACACTGGCTACAACTAAAAAAATATTTTACTACATATCGAACAAATCAATAGACAAAAAGCTCCAAAATACAGTTTTAATATTTAATGCGATTTCACCGTGATGTTCTCTAAAAATCCAAATTTATTATCATTAAACCAAACGCTTCATTTCCCCCACCACGATAGATAAACGCACGAAAACACACCAATCATACGAATTTTCCTACAAATCTCACTGCCAAGCACACTTCGTCACCTTTTAGGAAGAGGGGCAACATCTGATTATTTACTTCCGCTTTTGTTGAAATAAATTTTCAGATATGAAATAGTTAATGGCAGAGAAGGCGAAATTCCAATCTGAACCCGAAGCTTGGGGGACCACGAGACCAATCATTACTCCCATTGCCAATCACGTAAGGACACCTGTCCCCTTCACTTTATTTTTTGAAGCACTCACTTTTTCCTTTCCTTAGCCACCAATCTTCCTTCGCTAAGATTGGTTCTGGCCCTCATACTCGCAATTATAGCTGCTCCTAACTCTGGCTATATAAGCCCAAGCGGCACCTTGTAGTGTTTCATGCCAAATCACTGCTTTTGCACTCCTCAAAGTACAAGATCTGTACAACCATCCATATCTCTTGATATCTCAGAATCTCTCCTTCTTCTATCCATCTATCATTCACACACACAAAAGAGTTCCTAGATAAAAATTTTGATAGCGATCTTTAGATCTAGCCGCAAAATCCCTTCTTGGCCTGTGTCTTTCCATTTGTTTCCTTAGGTGTACAGTTTTTTACAGAGGAGTGAGGAGATGAAGAACAGAGCACCTGTGTTGTTGAAGCAGATCATAGCTACTCTGAAGTCAATGGCAAAGTCCAAAGCCTTGGCTCTGAAGACAAAGACAAACGCTATCAGGGCACGCCTGATCATATTCGCTTTGCTGAGGAATAAGAAGTTTCTGATGAGCTCTCTTTCCCAGAAGTTTCACTCCGTTCTGGGCCATCATTCACGTCCCAAAAAAGACAGCTTTCTGGAGGATGGACGTGACCAGAAGCAGAGCAATGACATGGCGATCCATAACGAGAATGCCGAAAGCTACGAGGCTCTTCCCAGTCCCATGGAGACAAACTTGGTGGAGGAAGGAGGTGAAGATGGGTATGAAAGTTGCTACAGGTATGAGGAGGAAGATGAGGATGAGAAGTACCCGGATCTGACCCATACTCTGTTTGAGTCAGAGGATTTCGAAGGCTCTGTTATTGATATGGTGAAGAGTTCGAGGGAGGAGGCAGGGGAAGAATTCAAATTGGAGGATGAAATAGACCTTGTGGCGGATTTGTTCATCAAGAGATTCCACAAGGAGATGGTTCTGCAGAAGCAACTGTCAATCAAGAGGCGCCAGGAGGAGATGTTGAAGAATAGCGGGGGATGAATTACAGAGTCGTCCAGATATTATTGGGTTAAAAAGTTCGTACAGATTACAGAATAAGCAACACTCACAAGCAAGGGTTATTATGCAGAGAGTTCTGTTGCTGGTATAGTAGAAGACGAGACGAATCGAGGATTCGTGTGGGGGATTCTTTTTTTTTTTTGTTGGAATGAACAGTTGTTGATTTAGTGGGAGTGTTATAACAGTCGGGGAGTGATTAAACATTAAAGTGGTTTAGCTCTGTGAATCTCCTACAATGGAAGTCATGTACAGACAGAGCACTGGAACCATGAATCCTAGCTAAGCTGTATATGTCTCATATCATGAAGAGTTTTTGCAACTTATAAGAACTGTATCCAAAAGAAGCATGAATCATGGTTGTGAATTGAGGAAGAAAAGGAAAATCTCCCTGCTGAATGAACCAAGGGAAAAAAAAGTAAAAGGAAAGACAATCCTTTGGTAAGGAGTAACAGCTCCCACTGCTGAAGTTCCCTTTTTCCTTTTTTTATTTATTTTGGTTGGCCGGGAAGAATGATGATTTTTTAAATAATGTTTTTAATATAACTATTTTTTAATGAAGGTGATTAAAGTAGATTTATTCTGGACTGTGGAGGGGTATTCGTGGACCAGACCATTCCAATGGAGATAAGTAATCACCATCTTTTTCTCTCAGCCTTGCTCGTCTCTCTTTCATGCGAAACACCATTCTACATTTAAATAATTTATATTTTATGTAAATTGTGGGGGAAAAGAAACGAAGATGGTAGAAAATGATACCTCTGTCTCCGTATGTATAAGGCGGATAAAATGGAACCGGAAAGTGATTCAATAATTTCGCGCGTGTTACGTTACCCCTACGTTTCTTGTTACCTAAACCACAATCACCTTCACCGCCAAAAAGAAATCCAAGCCAACTGTTTTTCTTGCTTTCCTCCTTGACTACTTCTCATTTTTTTCTCAACCAAAGAAATAAACTCGTGCCATTCGGATCCTCTGCGGCACTGTGCGACGTCGTTTTCCTGAAGCTTGTTGCGCCATGTCAGCTGCGAGGCCCGCTTAACCGCATCTCAATTATCCGTTTCTGAACAACCTTGATTGATGTTCAAACTCATTAATTTAAGAAACTCGTAACAATAACACGAGACCATATGATGGGCTCAAATCGGAAGAGTTTACTTTTCATGCATATTTACTAAATACACATGAATACATTTTATGCATTTTTTTTTTAAATGTCCAATAAACATATTTCTTTATATTGCTACCTGACTTTAAAAACATTATCAACGTACAATCCATTTAGAATGCTTAATATTTACAAACTCGAAACTCATTTATTTCAATTTCCGATATGAATTAGCGGTGCTTATAAAATAACTCACTTTACTTTTATTAAGTTGTGTTATACTCTTTCAGTTTTATTTATAAGTAATTTTTTTCTTAATTGTGTAAAATGAACTGGTAGTTAAAAACAATAATTATGTTAAAAATGTCATATTTTTTTTTCATATATGCTCCTATTTATGAAAAGAGTATAGGAGAGAGAATGTATAAAAAATATGAGAGATAGTAAAATATATACATTTTCCCAATGCTTTGTTGACTTCGTGTGCGTTTGGAATAGCTTATTTTTGGGCAATAAGTGCTTATAATTCGTGATTCACAGTATACGAGGTAAGTATGTGAGAGGAGTTTTTTCTCGGCTTGCGTAATAAGGGCTTATTTACTGTGCAAAAAGCTTAAACAAACATGCACTTCATTCACCTAATCTTTTTCACTCTCTCTCCTAAATATAACTCTTGATGTGTGTGATAATTAATTATAGATTATGTATTGAATAAAGGTAAAGTAGGAAAAAGAAACTTACATTCTCATATACAAAGTGAAAGTTGTTTATAAAAATGACTAGCCTCATAAGAAAGAAAATTATTTATAAGTAGGACCGGAGGGAGTATATCTTTTACTTTCATATTTCAACCTTTTATAATCATCAACTAAAATTATTTTCCAAATTTAAAATAATTTTCATTCCTCTTTCTTTCTTTCTTATTTGACTGAAGGTTCTTCTCTCAAGGCTTGAAGCGTAAAGAGTTTTCATCTCTCCTAATAAGTACACTTCCCAAAATTTAAATTTGTGTTCTCTTCTTTATAAGGTGAGACCGCTTACTATATCAACCAACAACTTTTTGGTTCCATTCCCCTTTCTAATGACAAGGCTCCATCTTATTGGTATTAATAGTATATAATTAAATAATTAAAATTAAAAAATAACAATAATTTGCTTTAAATATATTTCAAAATCCAAATAATTGAAATGAAATTCATCAACGCTAATAATTTATTATACTGAACAAATTTTTTTTATAAAATTCATATATACAGTCATTAAGTATAATCAAATCGAAAAAATTAATATTAATTTTAAAATGAGTTAACATGATTTTATGAGCTGAAAATATAAAAACGTTAAATTTAGTATGTAGACTCACGAATTTAACTGAATTTACAGCTAGCATTAGTTTGAGAGTAATTCAATATGATTTTGTAAATAGCAACGTAAAAATGATTAAGTGCTCGTTTGAAATAGCTTATTTTTGAGCAATAAGTGTTTATAAACCGTGATTCACGGTATACGAGGTATATATGTGAGAGGAGTTTTATCTCGACTTGCGTAATAAGGACTTATTATCCAAAAATAAGTGTTTCTAAACATAGCTTAGGTTGGAGAGTTCATTTCCCGACCATCCGTTTGCCCTCTACTAATATTCAGCCATCGCAACCCTATGAACTATGAAGCGACTTCTTGCGCCAAATTCCGTTGGCTGGAACGGCTCAAATAAACTTCATCGTTAAATCTCTTTCGGAAGACAAGAACAGCGAATCGTGTAAAAGCTGCAAACAAACAAGAGAGAGAGACTCTAACAGGGATCTTTTTGCGAGAGGGAGGGGAAAGAGACGACTAAACGATGACGCGTCCAAGGGTGGGGGTGGGGCCTACCAACCGGGGAGAAGTTACGCATCCCGAGTCTGGACTCGCCAACTGCCGACTACCTGTGTAACTCGGAAACCCGTGAATTTCAACCAGATCCTTTCACCCGCCAACCAATGCTCGCCACGTCCCTCCGACCAATGGAGTTTCCATTTTGCTGTCGATTTCAGTATTTCTATTTTTTTTTTTTAATTTCCCATACATAATATTACCCGGAAGAAAAGCGACTGGGTATTCGTAATGTGCCCATACTTTATCCCACCTAAAACGCGAGTTTGAAAATATCTCTTCTTTCCGATTCTTTCCACCTCTGTATAATCCTCCCAACACCTTCCTTCTTCATTCTTGTTTCTCAATCGCAGCAGAATCGCAGGTGGCCTTTTCTTTCCTCATTCTTTTGTCTTGTGTTGTTCCTATTTGCCACTGTTTTTGTGGGGTTCTTTTGATTCCTATGTTCTTGATTTGATCGATATCTATGTCTGCTTTCTTGCTTTTGATCTCCATCCTCTACGATTGGATTTCTGTGAATCGTGATGTTGCAATCATGCCATTTCACCTCATGTTTTGGGTTTTGGGCAGAAAGCTCCTTCTTGTGTAGCAATCAATTGCTTAGATCTGATTTTTTAATTTGTATGCTTCAAGTCAAGCAGCCATTATTGTAAACCCGCCTCTGGTTAATCGAAAGGCTGTTAGGTTTCGAGCTATGCCTTTCTTTCCATGTGACTGAAATTTATTGCTCCAAAACCGTGAAGTCAACCAATCATATAGACTTAGAATTCCGTTTATGTCCGTTGCAGCCTCATCGATGAAATGAGTCATCTAGTAAAATGTTACTAGCCCTGGCCTGTCATGGTGTTATTTACTTTGAATATCTGCTCAGGCGAAAAAACAAGATGATCATATGCAGTTATGATAGGTTTGGTAATCTTAGAAGGTTGAGTTCTCTTTGATTTCGCCATAAAGAATTACCATTTCTTTTCTTTTGGGTGATGTCTGACCTGTGTGATTTACTCTGTCTCAATTGGTGCATCATCATCATCATGATAATGCAAAACATTTTTCTCAAAGTACTCTTCTGGATAAATATTCTCAAAAATGTTAGTTAATAAACAGTCAGTGTTGCTTTGGTTTTTTGTGGTGTTGTATTAAGACTTAATGTTAAAAGTTTCCGGTGTGGAAAAACCCACAATTGTGGAGAGTTCTAATGGATAAAGGTCTTTCAATCGTTGCAGGTTTATTAACTTAGGATCATTGTAAAATTGGTTTTTTCTTGAAAGTTTTTGGTTATTGGCATCCCAAGATATGATGAATGGAACTCAATATATCGGTGAAAGTTCGAGTTCAACTTCTCTCAGTAGTCAACATGATATTGAGGATGACCGCATGATTGCTGTTGTGTTATCTGAAGAGTATGCCAAATTAGATGGCGCAGTTGGTAGGCGCCTTACCAACCTGGCACCTGTTCCTGTAAGAATTCTTGCAACTCTGTTATTGCCCAAATTATCTAACAATGCCTTTTACTTTAATTTTCGCACCAATTCTGGTAATTCTGGCCATACTATGTTCATGCCAAATTTCTAACAATGCTTAATTTAGGTAAATTGTTATGCTACTCATGCATATCTTATCACTTAAATTTGAAGGCCAAAAAAATCACTAAAATTGAATGGAGGAGAAGGGATAGGTTTAATTCTTTTAGAGGATCATGATGAGTCGGGCATTCTTGATATTTTCTTTTATTATCTTGCTGTTTTTTCTCCCTTTGGACTCTGTTGGGATATGGTTCTTAATGACTTTGTTATGGTATTCTGCACTGTCATCTCTTAGGAAGTGAACTTTCTTTATAGTTGTCAATGAATGACCATGGAGGGAAAGATTATTCACCTTTTATTAAAAGCAGATGGGAGAGAAAGTTGTCTGAAATTTTGTGCCCTACTAATTTTTTTTTTAACTTGAAATTTCAGCATGTGCCCCGGATTAATTCCTTCATACCTGACACAAATGATGCTAGTATGGATCACCAGCGCCTTCTTCAGAGGTATGCCATCTTGCAGTTGTCTGTTTCAGCTATTTTTTGACATGACTATTCTAAAGCTTCAAAGTTCTGATAAAAAAAATGGCTGTAATAGTGATGAGAAAGTGTTCATCATGCATGATTAATAACATCACTGGTCAGGCAAGTATTCTGTTTTCTTCTTTATATCGAAAGAAGTTAGAAACTATATGCATACAAATTGGGCATTCAAAGGAGGATTACTTAGTCTAATGATGTATTGTCACCAACAATGAGGGATCATCTAGTAAAAATGTTACAAGCTCATTCCTGCTATACAGTTACTCTTGATTGGAGGTGTTAAACCGGTCTCTCTTGACTTTTGTAGGTTGAACATGTATGGTCTGTGTGAAGTCAAAGTTTCTGGAGATGGAAATTGTCAGGTATTATTGTGGCAACAATTTTCTAAAATTATCTGCTTAGGACATTTATTAACTATTCTCCCTATCTTGCAGTTCCGTGCACTTTCAGAACAGTTGTATCGGTCACCTGAATACCACAAGAATGTTCGGAAAGAAATTGTGAAACAGGTATGTCCACTCAGAAAGCACTAGCCAAATACATATTGCTAGCTATGAGGACATCTGGTTTTCTTAGGTTATGGTTGTTTTAACTAAGCTAAAGGTTGAAATTTGCTGATATGTAAATGAATGAGTTTTAAATTAGTGATAGCATTCTCCAAAGGAGGGCCTAATTCGAGTTTGATTCATTTAATGTCCAAGATATATTTAATGTGTTTGTAAAGGATGCTTGCATTAACTGGACATACAAGGGAGGGAAATAGAGAAGATAACATATGTTGGTAAACCAAAATACAAATTGTTTATATGTTGTGAGGATACAAACTGTCACTTGCTTAAGGTGGATAAGGGTGGAATTCAGTAGTTCTATCACAATATTATATAGACGATTTGAAATGCTTATTTGCCTAAAATTTCTCTTTGCCAGCTCAAGGACCATCGCTCATTGTATGAGTGTTATGTTCCAATGAAGTACAAACGATATTACAAGAAAATGGCAAAGTATGTGTCTTTCATTGATACCATTAAACATTCATTGAGCCATTTCCTTTATGAGTTATATTTTTTCTTATGTGTGCTGGTGTAAAACTTCTCAATCTGTCTTCCTCATGACAGATCTGGAGAATGGGGGGATCATGTTACCTTGCAGGCAGCTGCTGATAAGGTGTGTTATGCTGCTTTCAAATAGTCTATTTCTTCTGCAGGATGCAGCAAATGGATTAATACTCCTCTGTTCCTTAATATAAGATATATTTGGGGAGTTGATCTTGATCCTAAATATAGGACATAATTTTCATATTTGCCAATCTTTTCCTAGTTTACCTCTATTGATGCTTCCTTCCTCAACAATAATCAAAGAGAAGAGGGAATGAGGGAATTAAGGAAGATGTCTAGACTGTTTTAGAAAATATATCTCATATTAACTAACTTAACCAACTTCCTTAATCTAATCAAATTAGGTAAATTTGTCCTATAGTTAGGACCAGAGGAGTATTTGTTTCTTTCTTCTTCATTTTATCTATACACTGCTGTTTTAACTAGGATGGAACTATGGAAGTTCAATTCTTCTATGGGATGCGGCAAAATGATCAATTAGTGCTTTGTTCGAAGTTGTTTATTGCTGATAGGTTAATGATTTTATAAAAATCATTACAATAATGATGACTATAACGAATCATCTGAGAAACGGTGATGACTCGCATACGCGTAGTGAATGTAACTATTGTTTTTGCACATTTGAAAGGGTTCTTCTACCTTATCGTTTGCTGTCACTGATAGCGACCAAGTATAATGATAAATTTGCTCTTTATATATGCTTGGACATTTGTTTGTATGCCTTTTGCAAAAATATATTTGTGTACATTAGGTACGTTTACTTTATCATCCGCTGCCCCTAATAGTCCCTAAAAAGTATAATGGATTTTCATTTTATATCATTAAATTATGATATGCGTTATGTTCGAAATTCTTCTTTTTCCTTTTCCATTTGTGTGTTTATGGGATTTTAGAATATTGATGCTTTAAGTGAGTTGTGGATAAATTATTCTCTTCTCTTAGGGTGGAGTCATCTAGTAGAACTTGATATGATCTACTACACTAGACTATTTGTGTTGTACGCGCTATAAAATTGAGTTTCAGCCATATTTCTTGCTTCATTTGCTGTGTATAGCTGTTAGAATGAAGTATAACCTGGCTTGTTTGTAATTTAGTTTGCAGCGAAGATATGCCTTCTAACATCATTCAGAGAGACTTGTTTCATCGAAATTATGCCGCAGTACCAGGCGCCAAAGCGTGGTAAGACTCGTTACTCATCACCATGGTCAAAACACTTGTTCAGTTAACCATGAATCGATGCATCTGGTGGAAATATTGCTTGTCTCGTAAAATCAATAATCTTGCTAAAGTGTGTTATGCTTGCTCTCAAGTAGTAATTCAGACCTTGCAGATCTTTAATTATGAAAAAAGTACGTTGATGCGAGCATTCTATTCATTTGTTAATGATGCAGAGTTGTGGTTGAGCTTCTGGTCTGAGGTTCATTACAATTCATTGTACGAAATCCGAGGTTGGTTCACCCAAAATTCCGACAAGTGGCTTGTTTGGTCGGAGCATTGAACACCACTTTATAAATTGCTTATTTGTTTTATCATCTTCATTGTAGATGCACCGATCCAGCATAAACCAAGGAGGAAGCACTGGCTGTTCTAGGAGAGTTAGGTTCGTTACATTGATGAAAGCATCAAGGACATGTATAGGAGTGAGAAATTATTTTGGTCCTTGAAAGATAAAAGCTTTTTTCAGTTCAGCCCCTTAATGTTTGGATCCATCAATTGAATCCTTGATGGTCTTAATATCACTGCAATGTTATTTTTCGATGCTGGCTCCAGATTATTCAATGATTCAATTGAGAAAACTGTTGGAGTGACAAAATTGAGAAATGGTATACCATCTTTCAAGGATCAGAAGATAATTTACTCAATTCAGAGTTCTGTGTATATTTTCTGTTCTATATATCAGATGAGAGAGGGACTAGAGGAGGAAGAGAAGTGTGGGAGAGATTATGGGTCTTCTCTTGCTCCGTTTTTTTCACTTTTTCAATTTTCATTCTTTCATTTATTTTTTTTTTAAAGTTTTATAGTTTTTTACTTTTTATCTCCTGTTGTAGGAGGAAGTACAGTATGAGCATTGGAAATTGGTTAGTGAAAGTAAATATGGTCACAGTTATGCCTTTTGGTTGTAAGCTTAAATGTTATTTATGCACGGATTCACGGATTTTTTTTTTTTTTTTGGGTGAGGATTACAAATCTTTATAGAACATTGATTGTAAACATAAATTATAGATATGATCGCCCCAGTTTCATTTATTGAAGATGTAAATAAGGGTATGTTAAGTTAAACAGAAATTATGAGCAAGTGAAATATCTCCGCATCGTGACAAAAGATATCATCTTCGGCCGCGAGGCAATGCTAATTTGTGTGGGTGGAGAATTATACCGAAATATTAAATTAAATTTACGAATTGATTATTAAAAAAAGTTGTCAAATCTATCATTTAAGTTATGTAAATTTACAACTAAAAATATATTTAATATTATGTTTTACTCAAACCACGAGTTTATAAGTAAAATAATAAGCATTTACATTATGAATTTCGGTTTTTAAAAATGCGTTGTTATATTTTTTTAAGAGAGAATCTTGATAACTTTTGTTTAAATTGATGTACTATTGAAAGTTTTGAAATATAAAAAATCAATAATACCCAACTCGACCCCTCATATTCATATCCATATTTCTCCCTTTCGGACAAAATATTTCCAAAATTAAACCCAGCGAACCTAGTAACCAAGATATTAACGAAAACCGCGTGTTTGATATTAACGGAATTGAATTAGGAAAAAATTGTTGAAAAAAATCTTTCATGCAAAATTTATTGCCCAAAATACTTGAAATTTATTAAAGAACTCACGTTCGAATATAACTCTTTTAATGATGTGCACCATATTTTTAGCTATGCGCGCTCTACACATGGTTGAAGCTGAAAATATATTGCACACAGTTCAGAGTTGAAGAAGAATTATGTACGCTGAAAATGAATTGCGTCTATTCAAAGACCTACATTATTGAGTACTCATGAGCAATATATGTATTACAATGAAGGAGTTAGGAATTTTCAGCAATTTTCTTAATAATCAGGAAAGTTGGGGATCCAATTTTTTTTTAATGAAGTTTTAATTTTCAATAAATGAGGCATATATATATATAAGAAATTTCATGAACAAGATCAAAATTTGTATTTCATATAAATAAGCATAATGAGCCTGTAAATGTGGGCGGGGAGCACTGGAACTGGAATACCAAGCTAAGGAGATAACATTAAATGTTGCATGGGACGTGTATCATACCAAACTCAATTATTGTAAAATTAGTAATTACCCGTATTGTAGAGCCTATTACTTAAAAGCTTAGCATGCTTTGTTCATCATCGCCAGCTAATCGCCAATTCATACTAAGTTTCCAACCAATTGTCAGCTGTTCCCACCATAATTATTGTCGTATTATCTGTTTATTGACGTAACATAAAGTTATCCCCGTCCTAAATTTATTATTAATTTTATCAAAACTTGGTCAATAACAGTGGACTTCTCCCTAATGCTAGACTTCTAAACTTCTCCTCAAAAGTTGTTTTTGGAAAAAAAAAAAACCTAGATATCAAAATGCCAATCTAAATACCTCAGTTTTTAAAAAGCCAAAAGCCACCATGATTTTAAAAAAAAAAAAAAGCCTGTTTTGCCATTCCAAACAAGCACTAAGTCTGTTTGGGCTGCAAGAATATATAAACATTCACGGGTCAAATTTAAGTAATAGCTTTGAACTCAATATCTCATGTTTAAACAGTCAAAACCTCTTTTATTAGGATTAACATCTATTGGGAGAAACACAATAAACTTAAATTACAAATCTTAGTTTAAGACTATGAAATTACCTAATCACTACAAAGTCTCTATGAATTAGTTTAAAATTAAGTTTTTGTAGTGAAATTACCTGAATACCCTTAATTTGAGAAAACAAAGTGACAATAACAACCTGATTAGTGACAACTTTGATTTATCAAAGGGCAGAAATTACTAAGATAATGATGACTAATTGTATCAAGGGTGACTATGTTATTTAAGAAAAACTTAATTTCGAAGTATTCTGTAAGGACTTCATATAAAGAGTAGATAATTTATTTTGAAAGACTATTTCAGAAATATCATTTTTTCGGGCTACTTGTATATTATTCTCTCCATATAATTTTGATAGGTTCAAGTTGAAGTCTCAAGTCTAATTGGTTCCATTATTGGGGTTATAAGGTGGGAAAATGGAAGTGTTATATATGGTTGTCTGTTTGGTCAGAAATTAAGAGGAAAAGATTCATAGCATAGGATCTAACACCTAAGTGATCTGCAGTTGCAATACAGCGCACGTTATCTTTGTCTCCATTCGCTCCATTTTGGTCACATCACCCTTTTTTAAGGGTTCTTCGGAAAATCACTTACCAAAATTATTATAATATTTCTGTTATGAATATTAAATATGTGGATGTCCATTGACTCATATTAATCTTCCAGTCAACTTGACATAAAGAAGAAAAGAAGACATGACACAAAGCAAAAGTAAAAGAAGACAAGGACATAAAAAAAAGAAGACAAGGACATAAAGACGATATAAAGTAACCATGGTCATTTAAATATAACCATGGTAATACAACCAGGGTTAGATTTCTGCCTCTATATAAAGGGCTGTAATCGATTGTTTCAATTGAACTGAATGAGAACATCTCTCTAGAAATTCTATCAATTTTCTTTGAATCCTATCAATCTTCTTTCTTATAACATATACTTTTATAACACGTTATCAGCACGAAGCTCTAAAAGAAGGTATGATCTTCTTATGATTTCTTTAGTAATTATATATACGTTGTTTTATTTTATAGATCTGGGATAATCTGAGCCACTATATGGAATTAGAGAGATACTTTTACAGATTGTTATATAACATCGGGTTCCATGGCTAAAGATTGGAGATCGTTATTGTTTTTATATACAAGTTCATTTATATTATTATTATTATTATTATTATTATTATTGTTATTATGGCCAGAAGCCATACATATCTGATTCTTGAAATTATGACCAGAAGTCGTAATGTTTTAATAATATGGCCAGAAGCCATATCCATTCTTATTATATAGCCAGAAGCTATATATATTTTTCATCTTATTATATGGCCAGAAGCTATATATATTTTATCTTTTATCTTATTATATGGCCAGAAGCTATATATATTTTTATCTTTTATCTTATTGTACGGCCAGAAGTCATGTACAATTTTTATCCTGAAGATAATAGTTAATTTCTCATCTTGAGATTAAATGGCCCGAAGCCATATATGGCCTGAAGTCATGAGATTAAATGGCCCGAAGCCATACATGTTTTAATTTTCTTATCTTGCCTTATGAATTATTTATTGTCTTTATGAATTTACAGTTATTATATGGCACATTTACATTTCATATTTTAATTATGTTCATTTATTTCTTTAATTAGTTTGAACAATGGCAAACCTGGCAAAACTTGAAATTGTGGCTCTTGACATTACCGGGAAAAATTATTTATCTTAGAAATTGGATGCGGAAATACACTTGAATGCCAAAAGTCTGGAAGACACGATTAAAGAAGGGAATAAGGCATCCAACAAAGATAAAGCCAGATCAACGATTTTTCTTCGCCACCACTTACATGAAGATTTAAAAACTGAATATTTGACAGTTATGGACCCACTTGTCCTTTGGAACAATTTGAAAGAAAGATATGATCACCAGAAGTTGGTCATTCTTCCAAAATCTCATTTTGATTGGATGCATTTACGCTTGCAAGATTTTAAATCTATAAGCGAATATAATTCAGCTATGTTCAGAATTACTTCTAAATTGAAATTATGTGGAGAAAATGTTACTGATGATGATATGTTAGAAAAGACATTCTCCACATTTCATGCATCCAATTTGCTCCTGCAGCAGCAATATCGTGAAAAAGGTTTCAAGAAATATTCTGAGTTAATTTCTTGTCTCCTTGTGGCTGAACAAAATAATGAGCTTTTATTGAAAAATCATGAATCCCGTCCAACAGGCTCAACTCCATTCCCTGAAGTGAATGTAGTCACTAATGAATCTTATTGTGGCCGTGGCCGTGGACGTGGACATGGACGTGGATGTGGGCGTGGCTACAGCCGTGGGCGTGGTCGTGGTCGATATCATGGAGGTTCAAATTCCTACCAGAAGTGGGAAAAGACTGATAAGAACCAAAAAGGGGAAAGCAGTAGGCATAACAAATATGCTGATAATCCATGCTATCGATGTGGTGGAAAGGGCCATTGGTCTCGTACCTGTCGTACACCAAGGCACCTAGTTGATCTTTACCAAGAATCAATAAAAAATACTGGTAAAAGATCAAATGTTGAAGTTAATCATGTTGATCAGGGCGAGAATTCTGAGTATGCCGATATAGATAATAACTATTTGGATGTTGCAGATTTCTTAATATAATTTAAACTGTTATATTTTATTTAAAGTTGTTTCTATCATATGTATTAATTTTATTTATGTTTTTATGAAGAATGAATTCTATTGGCATCAATCCTGAAGATTTATGTCTCGTTGATAGTGCAACAACCCACACCATACTCAGACATGATAAATATTTTTCTTCCCTGGTAATACGAGAAGCCAATGTTCAGACTATATCTGGTAGTATAAATTTAATTGAAGGCTCCGGAAGAGCTAATATTTTGTTACCTGAAGGAACAAAATTATACATTGATAATGCATTTTATTCTACCAAGTCTAAAAAAAATTTACTGAGTTTCAAAGATATCCGCAGAAATGGATATCATTTAGAAACAACAACTAAAGATAATAAGGAATATCTTGTCATTACAAATATAGTTGCTGGTAGAAAATGCATACTAGAAAATTTTCCTATTTTTTCTTCTGGTTTGTATTACACATGTATAAGCACAATTGAAACACATACTATTGTGAACCAGAAGTTCAATAATGCAGACCAGAAGTTTGCCAATACAAACCAGCAGTTTGATAATATAAACCAAAAGTTTACTAATAAATTTAATGTTTGGCATGACCGGTTAGGCCATCTCGGTTCAATAATGATGCGACAAATAATTGGGAATTCATGTGGACATACCCTGAAGTGTAAACAAATACCACAATCCCATGATTTTTCATGTGTTGCATGTTCCAAGGGAAAGTTAATTATTCGCCCCTCACCAAGCAAAGTAGAAAGTGAGTCTCTCACATTTCTAGAACGGATACAGGGAGATATTTGTGGGCCAATACACCCACCATGCGGACCATTTAGGTACTATATGGTTTTAATTGATGCATCAACTAAATGGTCGCATGTTTGCTTATTATCTTCTCGCAACCTGGCGTTTGCGAGATTACTTGCTCAATTGATTAGATTAAGAGCACATTACCCTGATTATCCTATCAAGAAAATACGTCTTGATAATGCTAGTGAATTTACATCACAAGCTTTTAATGAATATTGTATGTCCCTTGGAATTGATGTTGAACATCCTGTAGCTTATGTTCACACGCAAAATGGACTTGCAGAATCATTGGTTAAAAGGTTGCAACTTATTGCAAGACCTTTACTTATGAAATCTAATCTACCAATTTCTGCTTGGGGTCATGCCATTTTGCATGCAGCAATGTTAATTCGCATCAGGCCAACAAGTTATTTAAAGGTTTCCCCCTTACAAATGGTTTTTGGTCAGGAACCTAATATTTCCCATATAAGAACTTTTGGGTGTGCGGTATATGTGCCTGTAGCACTGCCACAACGCACCAAGATGGGCCCACAAAGAAAGATGGGAATATATGTTGGATATGAATCTCCATCAATTATAAAATGGTTGGAACCATCCACAGGAGATTTATTTACGGCACGATTTGCCGATTGTCATTTTGATGAATCATTTTTCCCAATATTAGGGGGAGAAAACAAGCAGCTGGGTAAAGAAATTAGTTGGAATGAATTATCATTGGTTCATTTTGATCCTCGTACAAAACAATGTGAACTTGAAGTTCAAAAGATAATTCATTTACAGAATTTAGCTAATCAAATGCCAGAAGCATTTACTGACCCAAAGAAAGTGACAAAGTCACATATCCCAGCTGCTAATGCTCCTATTAAAATTAATGTCCCTGAAGGACAACCTGCTATGAATGAATCTAAAACACGCCTGAAGCGTGGCAGGCCTATCGGTTCCAAAGATAAAAATCCTCGAAAAAGAAAAGGAGCAAAGAATATAGATGGTCAAGTCGAGGATAATGAAGAAAAATTAGTAGCTCCAGAAGAGCCATCTCCTGAAGAGATATTATCTCCAGAAGAGAACATTGTAGTCCCAGAAGAGACCCAGGTACCTGATATATGTGAAAATAATGAGATCTCAATAAATTATGTTATGAATGGAATCCGATGGGATAGAAATGAAGTCAACGTTGATGACATCTTTGCTTATCATATAGCATATGATATAATGAATGATAATGAGGATCATGAGCTAAAATCCATTAGTGAGAGCCAACAAAGAAAAGACTGGCCCCTATGGAAAGATGCCATTAATGCAGAATTAAAATCATTGGCAAAACGAAAAGTATTTGGACCTGTAGTCCTTACACCTGAAGATGTAAAACCAGTTGGATGCAAATGGGTCTTTGTACGAAAAAGAAATGAAAAGGGCAAAATAACTAGATATAAGGCACGTCTAGTAGCCCAAGGTTTTACACAAAGACCTGGCATTGATTTTGAAGAAACGTATTCACCAGTAGTGGATGCGACTACTTTTCGTTATTTAATCAGTCTAGCAGTAGATGCAGGACTTGATTTACATCTAATGGATGTTGTAACTGCCTATTTATATGGATCACTTGATAGTGATATTTATATGAAAGTCCCTGAAGGACTTAAGATGCCAGAAGCATCTAATTCAAGTTCTCAAGAACAATACTCAGTTAAGTTAAATAAGTCCCTGTATGGCCTGAAGCAATCAGGGCGCATGTGGTATAATCGCCTTAATGAATATTTGTTGAAAGAAGGATACAAAAATGATCCGATATGCCCATGCATCTTTATGAAAAGATCTAATAGTGAGTTTGCTATAATTGCTGTTTATGTTGATGATATCAACATCATTGGAACTCCTGAAGAGCTCCAAAAGGCAATTAATTGTTTGAAGAAAGAATTTGAGATGAAGGACTTGGGAAGAACAAAATTCTGTCTTGGATTACAGATCGAGTACTTCAAGAAAGGGATATTTGTATATCAAGAAACTTATACAAAGAAGGTCCTAGAGCGATTTTACATAGATAAATCTCATCCATTATGTACCCCAATGATTGTAAGATCTTTGATGGTGGATAAAGACCCATTCAGACCTCGAGAAATTAGTGAAGAAGGTGATGAAGAACTACTTGATCCAGAAGTACCATATCTTAGTGCTATTGGAGCACTAATGTATCTTGCTAATCATACACGTCCTGATATATCATTTGCTGTTAATTTACTAGCAAGATATAGTTCTTCACCAACACGAAGGCATTGGAATGGAATAAAGCATATTTTTCGTTATCTCAGAGGTACAACAGACATGGGGTTATACTACTCAAATGTATCCAAGCATGAACTGGTTGGTTATGCAGATGCTGGATTTTTATCTGATCCACATAATGGTAAATCACAAACGGGCTATCTATTTACATGTGGAGGTGCAGCTATTTCATGGCGATCTATGAAACAGACTATATCAACCACATCATCTAATCATGCAGAAATTCTAGCAATACATGAAGCAAGTCGAGAATGTATGTGGTTGAGGTCAGTAATACATCATATACGTACAACTTGTCATTTATCTTCCGGCAAAATAATCCCAACAATCCTCTATGAGGATAATGCTGCATGTATCGCTCAACTTAAAGAAGGCTATATCAAGGGCGATAGAACGAAGCATATTTCACCAAAATTCTTCTTCACTCGCGATCTTCAAAAGGATGGTGAAATAGATATCCAGCAAATCAGGTCAAGTGAAAATCTAGCAGATTTATTCACCAAGTCACTTCCAGGTACAATCTTTGAAAAACTTGTTCATGATATTGGTCTTCGGAGATTCAAAGATTTCAACAGATATTATCAAGAGGGGGAGTCGATACACGCTGTACTCTTTTTTCCTTATCTAGGTTTTGTCCCACTGGGTTTTCCTAGAAAGGTTTTTAATGAGGCAGCACTCGACGGTGTATCAATGAATGATGTACTCTTTTCTTTAGCTAGGTTTTTATCCCACTGGGTTTTTCCTAGTTAAAGTTTTTAATGAGGCACATTCATAATGGACATCCAAGGAGGAGTGTTATGAATATTAAATATGTGGATGTCCATTTACTCATATTAATCTTCCAGTCAACTTGACATAAAGAAGAAAAGAAGACATGACACAAAGCAAAAGTAAAAGAAGACAAGGACATAAAGAAAAGAAGACAAGGACATAAAGACGATATAAAGTAACCATGGTCATTTAAATATAACCATGGTAATACAACCAGGGTTAGATTTCTGCCTCTATATAAAGGGCTGTAATCGATTGTTTCAATTGAACTGAATGAGAACATCTCTCTAGAAATTCTATCAATTTTCTTTGAATCCTATCAATTTTCTTTCTTATAACATATACTTTTATAACAATTTCCATATTTTAATTAACACAAAATGTAAAATGTACATAGACGTTAAAACCGAAAGAGACCTGCAGAGATAATAAGTTGCGTTAGTAATATTTAAGACAAAGGGTTTAGTAGTTATTAGACTATGTACACGGTAGAGGTGGTAATATGGTTCGGTCCGGTGGGTTCGGGCCAACCCATCACAGATTTGGATCATATGGGTTCGGTCCCAAAAGGACCGCATCAATATGGGTTGGCAACCCATAACCGCTGGGTTGGCGGGTTGGGCAGGCCAACCCATATTTTTTTTTCAATTTTTTTTTAACAATATACTAAGATTGTTTTTTTTATATATACAATAAGATTGTTTTCTCTACATACTTAAACATAACAAAATTAAAATATATTACAAATTAAATATTCATCACAGGTCCATACACAACAAAATAAATATAAATTCACAAGTCATCAGTATAACTTAACAATAATCAATAATTAATTAATATTAAAGGTGTTTCAATTTGAAGCACGCTGAGGAGGGTAGGGATTGAGGAGAAATGAGTTGGACTTTGGAGTTATGGTTTTGGATATTTGAACTATTGGCTAATGATTTTTTCTTTTCCCTCTTAGTTAATAAACAATATGGGCCAACCCGCCAACCCGGTGGTCCAACCCGTGACGGGTTGGGACCATATGGATTCGGGCAAAAAAGGACTGCATCAATATGGTCCCAGTTTTGTAGAACCCAAATCGCTCATTTTGTCGGGTTGGGCGGGCTCAGCCCATGATCCCAACCCATATTACCACCTCTAGTACACGGTTTAATTTGGTATGACTTGCATGTACATGTGTCGATTAAACTTATTGCTCAATCTATTTTTTATTATACCCTTATTTATAATTTTAATGCACTATCAATGAATACTGTTTTGCACTTCTTACTATTAAATTTAAAATAAATCAATAGAAATTGTAAAAATTATAATATGTTAATTTTATTTATTAAACCATTTGCCATAATCTATAAAAGAAACTTGCAACCTGATGCGGATGAAGTGGCAATTTAATATAATTATAATCTAGCTCTGAAACATGAGGTTTATCAATTAGTGATATGGATTAGGTTATTTTACATGGATATATACAAATTAAATTTGAGGATTATATAAGACAGCTAGAAAAGATTTTGATTTTTGGTTCGTGCCAAGAAGCTATATGTTCACATGAATGAAAGTGGTTCTATTTGTATACCAACCAATAATAATGCTAAAATTATGAGTCCCTCAATCCCACTCATTTAATTTTAAACGCTGCTTATCTTAAAAATCAAATCACACAGCCTTCCCTTGTTCCTCTAACTCACACTCGCCTCACATGCCATGTTCCTATTTCTCTCCGTCCCTTCTTAATTCATACACCAAGTATCAACAATAGTCAGATTTGCTTAGATTAATTAATTAGATATTTATATATATGGTGTGGTTGAGACGAGAATCTCGTAATATATATTCGAGAAATCAATAACATATTATTATTATTATTAAGATATGCAAATTAAATTGTACAAACCCTAAAATTATATTACCCTGATCTTAAATATAAACCCTAGTTGACTTTTTGGAGGAGATTAAGGAAGCTGATTATATTACTTTAAAATATTTATATTTCTCGTTTTTTCTTCAAACCAATTTGTATGACTTATAAACTGGTACTCCCTCCGGTCCTAATTATAAGACAAAGTTGACTTTTTTGGAGAAATCAAGGAAGCCAATTAAATTACTCTAAGTGTTTATATTTTTAGCATCCTTAGATTATATATTAGTTTATTAGTCAAATTAATTAGTTTGGAGAAAAAAATAAAAATAAAAATATTCTAAAGTAATTTAATTGGCTTCTTTAATTTCTCCAAAAAAGTTAACTTTGTCTTATAATTAGGACCGGATGGAGTATATAATTTAATTCTACATAACATATGATATGGTTAAATAACTTATTTTGTTTTCTTAATCTTTTTTTTAAAAAGTCAACTAAAGTTTATATTTAGGACCATAATTTTTGTATCTTAACTTGTGCACTTATTATATTCATATATAGTTTGAACTGCCGACATCACTAAGTTTAAGAAATACTTGATTAAGTGAAGAGTTTGATGTCATTGGGCTGCAAGGCTTGGACAAAATCCCAAAAATAATACTACCTCCGGTCTTAATTATAAGATAAAGTTAACTTTTTTTTGGAGAAATTAAGGAAACTAAATAAGTTACTTAATCATATTATATGTTATGTATCATTAGATTATATATTAATTTATTAGTCAAACTAATTAGATTGAAGAAAAAAATAAAAACATATATACTCTAAAGTAATTTAATTAACTTCATTAATTTCTCTAAAAAAGTCAACTTTATCTTATCATTAAGATCGAGGGGAGCAATATTGGATGCGCGTAAGGTAATTGATGATAATGGAAGAATAATTATGCATCTGAAATGGTATGTAGAGTGGATTAATTAGAGAGGGAGATTAATTAAAGGAAGGAATAATGGGATTAATTAATGGATATAGAAGATGCCAATTAGTTGGGAAATGGATGGGTGGTTCGTGAGCCTAACGTACCACAAACCGCCCATGGGATGCTGCGCCTGTAACCATAGACAACCTTGGTCCCATCTTTATTATGATTATTAGATACATCTAATTTGTCACTTTAATATCATACACCCACCCACACTCAATCAAATTATCATCGTTATCTAAACACTTGTTATAATATTATTTATTACGTTGCGTTTTAATTGATAATTTTGATGATGGACTAATTTTCTTTTCGTATTTAGCATGTTCATTTGTCTGGGACATAATTGGTGAGATTGTTTAAGGTTCATTAGAAAGAAAAAAAGTGACTTTGGTTAATTAAACATGAGGGAGTTGTTGGGACAGAACCTTCAGGCAAACATAAGAGTATGTTAAAAATAAGTATACTTTCAGCTTAGTTTGATAAGCTAAACTCCCAATAACTTTCTCATGTTTAATTAATAAAGTTATTTTTTTTAATCTTAAACAAACTGGCCCATTCTCTAGCTAATTTGTATTTTGTATGCATATTAGCACAGGAAATCTTCGGTTTCAATTTTCGTTCAAAGTGTAAGAAGTTCAAGGACAATTTCGTAAGTATACATTTATTTTTTTTAACAGAAAATGACTATGGGGCCTTATAATAATTTTACATATATTCAGAATTCTTCGGAATAACAGATTTATAAGTTTGATTCTTTTAGTATAATCTTTATTTAGTGTATTTAGGTCTCTCAATATGTCCAAAAAAAAGACAAGGGACATAACCTTCGCTTTCTGAGCCTGAAGAAGAAAGTGATTCGCATTGGAAAATGATTTATAACTAAGTATCATAATTTTTTTTTTTTTTTACAATGAAAGATATATTGTATAATAATTTAGACTGGATAAACGTATTGATGGATAAACGTATTGATGCAAGCTAAACATGTTTTTGTCATGTACGTACCTTGTAAAATCCAGTTACATTATTTTTGTCTTTTCAATAGCATAGTTACCACTCGTTCCTATTTATTATGTCTTGACCTTGATCTTATTCATCTTTCTCACTAGTGAGTTTTTTTTTTTTTGGATGGTTTATGCGATGGACCATTTTTGGCCTTCGGTGCACTCACCTTCCAGATATCCGGCGTTAACCTGAAGGCCAACGCCGGATTTACCGATATGGGCCCCCGAC
This sequence comes from Inga oerstediana, assembly GCA_963210345.1. Classification (NCBI taxonomy): domain Eukaryota; kingdom Viridiplantae; phylum Streptophyta; class Magnoliopsida; order Fabales; family Fabaceae; genus Inga; species Inga oerstediana. The sequence continues at coordinate 6,996,389 of OY723401.1, forward strand.
AACCGACTAGTCCTGGCGCCCCCAATCTGATAGGCCCGACAGGAATTCACCTCTTTGAAGCGCCCCAGGGGAGAGAGCTTCCAATGAAAATTCTTTACACCTTCCGTTTCCTGGGATCGAACCCAGGAACGGATTTGTGTGGCGCAGATGCCTACCCATCTGCGCCAACTTCCATTGGTCTCACTGGTGAGTTTTTAGAGGGGAAAAAAACCATCTTCCATTAATGTCGTAGAGTTTATGAAAAATGTTTTATTGTGCCTGAAGTTACTTTGCTTGGGGTCCTTTTTTATGATGCACATCACCAAAAGGAAGGTGGGATGACAGAACACGTTTTCATTCAAAGCGAATAATAATCCATGAGGACAAGACTTCTCAACTATAATTTTTAAGACTCTGGCATGAATCGGATTACACAATTAACGTAAAACAAATCACAAGACAACTAAAGATGATCTAAACGTTTTGGAGAAACCTCAAAGTTCTGATCATGTAGTAAATAGAAAGGCTTCGTTATAACTACGTGTTCAAAAATTAAAACCCCCCAAGCTTTTCCTTTTCGTTTGTATGCTTCATAAGACAGCATTCACAATTCACAATTCATTGAATAGTCAAGGAGAAGACATTAGTGAATTATTACTACATTTAAAGTGAAAAGTAAACATATGCTAAAGATTTGTTTAGTGTACTTTTATCACAGATGTTTTACATGTCTGATTCTTCTTGAGATGTGGTAATAATGGACAAGAGGAAACCGCGTGATGGCTTCTCAAATGCAGATTCCTAGTAGCTTCTACTAAACATTTTCAAAAGGATAGATTTTGAACAGAAAGTGAGAGATAATGAATTGAAGGGCCCAATTGAGAATGGCATTGTTCACCTTTCTCTGCCTCTATATATACCCTCTACACTCTGCTCTTCTTCCCACAAGTACACGTCATTCATTCATTCTTCAATGGCTTCTGCTCTCTGGACCCTCTCTCTCATTTTGGCCTCACTCTCCTCCGCCGCCCTCGCCGGTGTCCCTAGGAGGCCCGTTGATGTACCCTTTGGCCGGAACTACTACCCCACCTGGGCTTTTGATCACATCAAGTACCTCAGTGGAGGTTCCGAGGTTCAACTTTATCTAGATAAATACACTGGTACTTTACTGCTCATCTTCATTATTCATTTCTTTCTTTCTCCGACGAACTTATTCATCACTGAGCTACCATTTTGCTCAGGCACTGGCTTCCAGTCCAAAGGTTCCTACTTGTTTGGACACTTCAGCATGTACATCAAGATGGTTCCTGGGGATTCTGCCGGCACTGTCACTGCTTTCTATGTAATAAACTCTTCAAGTTTCATTTTTTTAACCCTCTACTCTAGTTCGAGTGCTCTGTTTTTTTTCCTGGTTCAGGACATGTTTGTGTGACTCTTTGTTGTGAATGGAACTGCGCAGCTTTCTTCCCAAAACTCGGAGCACGATGAAATAGACTTTGAGTTCTTGGGGAACAGAACAGGGCAGCCGTACATTTTGCAAACCAACGTCTTCACCGGAGGCAAGGGTGACAGAGAACAGAGAATCTACCTCTGGTTTGATCCTTCCAAAGAATACCACAGATACTCTGTTCTCTGGAACATGTATCAGATAGTGTGAGTACTTCACATATACACACCCTTTTCCCCCAAAAAATTATGGAATAACAGAGATGAAAATGGTGGTGCAGGTTCTACGTAGATGATGTTCCAATCAGGGTATTCAAGAACAGCAATGACTTGGGATTGAAATACCCATTTAACCAACCCATGAAGATATACAACAGCCTGTGGAACGCCGACGACTGGGCCACAAGGGGTGGGTTGGAGAAGACGGATTGGTCCAAAGCTCCGTTCATAGCCACCTACAAGGGCTTCCACATCGACGGTTGTGAGGCCTCCGTGGAGGCCAAGTTCTGCGCCACTCAGGGCAAGCGATGGTGGGACCAGGCCGAATTCCGAGACCTCGACGCCGCCCAATGGCAGCGCCTCCGCTGGGTTCGCAGCAAGTACACCATTTACAACTATTGCACCGATCGTAAGCGTTACCCTCAAGTCCCTCCTGAATGTGCCAGAGACCGAGACATTTAAATTCAAACACCATCATCATCTTCCATTCGTATTATTACCATATTACACTATTATTTACAACTACCACAAGTGGCATCATTATGATTTACTGATGATACGAATCTCATAAGGGAGGGGTTATTCCTTCCTTCCCGTGTTGATCATGGATGTATGATTACTTATTGTTGAGGGATCGGAGGTTGAGGACAGAGGAGCCTCTGGCTTCGGGAATCTCAACACTGTGAGCTCTGTGTGTAAACGTGCAAGTGTAACGCTGAAACTGGCGAATTATTCTTAATCAATAATATAGCAAGTACTAAGTTTTACTTGGATGTACGTGTACTGTATTTTTTTTAATAATGACCCGGACACATTTGACAATGTGACCGACAGGGATTGTAAAAGTAGAAAGCGATGGTTTTGAAAACAGAAACAAAGGAAAAAACATACGATGAATATGGGAAATGGGGCTCCACCCAGCACTATATATCAAGTATGAACGGGAGCTGTAATAGAAGTTGCGCCACATGAGAATTTTGGGGGCCTAATTGTGAAAGGACGAGAATAGACGTGAGAGACAAGAGTGCAGGACTAGGTCGTCGGTAGATCATTTACGTAGCCCTGTGACACGTGGGGTAATGAGGGTAAAACAAGAGTGTAGGACTAGGTGACTAGGTCGTCGTTATCATCATTTAAGTAAAAGAGGAGGCCGTCTCATTTGCAAGGAACGAAAAATCGGACCGGTCAATGAACCGGTCGCGGTACAGGTTCAAGGGTCATTGGGTCAACCGGGGTCGGACCGGTGAGCGAACCGGTGATTGAACCGGTCACATTAAAATATTACAATTTAATTGACAATAACAAAATAATGAATATTCATAACTCATAAATTATCACCAACATCAAAATAACTAAAATACCTAATTAATTCTTCAAAGCAAAACCATAACTAACCTCAAAACATAACAATATCAATAATCATTCATCAAATAGCAAATAACATCAAAATAGTCAATATGACCATAAAGTGACTTAGGAAGTACTGTTCTTCGTCATTGGTGGAGAAAAGGATTTTGTAGTTTCCACTTTCTAACCTTTGAGCCTTTCCTCGTCTTTGCATTCCACAAGAGCGTGACCGACCCCTAACATTCTAAGGTCCTCTTCTGCTTTCAAAGCATCCACCTTCCCTTCTTTCTGCTTTATTTTTTCACCAGAGCCTCCTCAGATCCGCCTCTTCAGCTTGACCTTCTTCCTTTCACGCCCATACCTCGACCGCACCCACCTTCTCATCTTCGGATTCCTTGGCTCTCTGATTCTTGTAAATACTGGTTTCTCTTCTTCTTTATTCCCATGTTCTTTTTCAGTTTTGATTTTCAATCGAATCTGAGAAATACCTTCGATGATCTTCGTCGCTTGCCGTCGCCGCCTGCTCCTCGCCGCTCGCCGTCTTCGCCGTCGTTCAAGCAGCCACCGCCGATTGGAGCTAGGGCACAATGATCTTCGTCGCTGATGAATGAAACTCGCCTCACTCGTCTCGCAATCTCGCATCGCACTCGCACGCGGTTCTGATATCTCAGATCTGTTTTTTTTTTTTTTGTGACCCGGTCAAACCGCCTGACTCGGCGGTTTTTCCGGGTCACAAGAGAACCGGCCGGGTCGAACCGGTCTTTACCGGTTTGACCCCCCTCCCCTCACATATATGTAACCGGACCGGGCCTGGGACCGGTCGGCCGGTTTTCCGGTCCGACCGGCCGGTCCGGTCCGGTTTTTTCTTCCATGCTCATTTGCGTTGAGTTTGTGGTTGAGAAATACGTTTAAATAAAATTGAGATAAAATTTTTCTCACATATTTATTTATATTCGGTTTTTCTTCTTTATAAAGGAGGATCTGTTGTAATATCTGGACTGTTGAGATCTGATCCAACAGTTCATATTCTGTAAAGGAGCCTCCTTTTCTCCTTTACAAATGAGGAAAGTCGGATCCTGCTTATTTTGTATACCGTAAATCATGTTATAAAAATAACTCCTACCGCTGATGGAAACATGCACTTAGTGGGTGTTTGGCAAGCAGTTATAAACCTAGTGTGTGTTGGGGGGCGTTTGACCCCCAATTGAGCGTTTGAGCTCAAACGCTCAATAGCCCAACTTAAAAAAAAAAAAAAAGCAGTGTTTGGTTTCACCGGTGAGCAATCGAGCTTAATTTTATCTTAATAGCTTTTGCCATAAGCTCAATTTCTTAGCTTTTACTGATTTAGCTTTTGGGGAGAGTGAGAATGGTTAAAATATTTTTTCAGTTGTGTCCAGTGTACTATCAGACTTATTACAATTTTACCCTTAATATACTTTTTTTGCTACAAAAATTAATTTCAACTATTATTTGGTGCTTTTAACCCTTAAAATATTTTTTCAACTGTACTCAATGTGTTATAAGACTGATTGCAATTTTATCTTTAATGTACTTTTTCAGTTCCAAAAATTATTTTAAACTATTTTTTGGTGTTTTTAACCCTTTAAAATATTTTTCCACCCACTCTCTCTTACTATTATCACAAAAGTCACTTGTGCTTAAGTCAATCCAAACAAGTTTTATTTTTACAAAATTCATTTATACAATCGCTGTTTCAAACATAAATCACATTACACAATCGAGCTTTTACCAAAACTAAAATTACCAAACGCTAAATTGAGAAACTCTATTTTTCTCATCGCTCTTCCAAACACATTACTAATTGGCTGCCATAAGCTCAATTGGCAACCATCATTTTTTTTTCAAGTGTTTGAGGAGGCTTGCAGGCAATTGAGCTTTTGCCAAAGTCTAATTGGTGAACGCTTAATTGTGAGAAGCTGGAGAAAGAAGCTTTTATTAAAAGCTAATGATATTTTATGCTAGATTGGGTTGTCTAAAAATTAGTTATATAATATTGGCTTTTTTCATAAAATATTTTTTAAATTGTATGTAATATCAAAAAAATATTTTTTGAGTGTTTTTAACCTCTTAAAATATTTTTCTAGTTGTACCCACTACCCAGTGTGTTATCAGATTGATTGCAATTTTACCCTTAATGTATTTTTTCAGCTCTTAAAATTACTTTAAAATATTTTTTTTGATATTTTTAACCGCTTAAAATATTTTTTGATGTTTTTAACCCCTTAAAATATTTTTTTAGCTGTACATAGTATGTTATTAGAATGATTGCAATTTTACCTTTAATGTACTTTTTCAGTTCCAAAAATTACTTTAAAATACTTTTTAGTATTTTTAACCCCTTAAAATAATTTTTCAGTTATACCCAGTCTTAGGAGACTGACTACAATTTTACCTTGAATGTATTTTTTTTAAGTAGTAAAGAGTACCCAAAACTTATAATATTGATTTCCACACACTTTAAAATATTTTTTCAGTAGCACCTGATATTTTAAAGTAATTTTTAAATATTTACTTGATTTTTTAAATATTTTTCCACCCACTCTCTTACCATTATCACAAAAGTCACTTATATTTAAACCAATTCAAACAAGTTTTATTTTTACAAAAGTCATTTACACAACCGTCAATCCAGACATAAATCACAACATACAATCTGATTTTTATCAAAAATAATATTACCAAAAGTCAAATTGAAACAAGCTCAATTACCAATCCCTATTCCAAACACTCCCGTACCCGTTTGGTTTTGTATCATTCAGGTGTAAATGGGAAGTTGTGGCCTCCACGAACTGCCATGATCCCTAACGGCTAAGTAACATTTATCCAAATCCGAACCCTTTGTCCTAATGACTCGCCGGGTGGTCATCGCTACACCCTCCATGTAGTATAATAGTTTATCTTCACCACCTACCTTATCTCCAACAATGTTCTTCATATGTGCAGTGTTTGAAATGCAATGGTAAACTGATTCGTTGTCCTTTTGCTTAGTTATGATGGTTGTCTTGTATTTTCATGAGTTTTGGTGTTTTTATGCTCTTGATTTGCTTTGAGCGAATTGAGCTTAGTTATAGTGTTGAGCTTGTTTTTTTTATGTATAGAGGCCCAAATATTATATTGCCTTATTTTAATGAATTGTGTATTCTTATCAGAAAAAAGTAATGCTTATCGAGTGAGCTGAACTTTGATTTATTATAAAAGCAAATGCATCCCCCCAATTTTAAATAACTCGTGTTATAAGCATTTTAGAGTTGAACCATAATTGTCATTTATATTTCAACTCACCCATACTCGTAATGTTAGATTCATGTAACCCTTTTTTTTTTTTGAAAAAAAAAATAAGCAGATTTATTTTTGAGTGTGTGGAGGAAGTTGGAGCACGTTGTATATTGCTATCCACCTTTCTTTTTGGGTAATTTGTGATGAAGGAAATCAAGCATGGGGCATCAACACTTGACTCCATAGTCTAGGTGGGTGCCCATATCTTTTTGACTTTATCTGGCCATGAAAAAGAAAAGGGTGAAGTATAAATGATACTTTGCTTTTTATAAGAAACAAATTACCGCCATACATATCCCAGTTCTTATAAGAAACATTCAAATAATGCCTGATTTTTTACTTGTTATTTTTTTATTTTATCTTTATTTAATTACTCCTATTTAATGTCAATATAATAAATTTTCACAATCTTAAAAAACCTATTATTTCTACTACATTTATTTTTTTTATTATCTCTCTTCTACAATCCTTCATATAATAATAATTTTCTTATTATCTCTCTTATTTCCTATGTTATCATAAATAAAGGCACTCCAGGGAAAAAGGTTACAATTTTGATATATTTATTATTTTTAATGGAGGATGATTCGGTTCAACGTTTCTTATAATAAAAATATGTATAACTTTTAACGTTTTTCTAGTCTCAAGTGGTGGTTTTCATCTGATCACATCATTGACTATTGCACTTGAGTTTGAAATACCATGTCTGTGAAACATTTGTTCCAATCAATTATGCGAAATTTCTTATATCCTAGGTTTATTCTATGCTGATATGGAGCCTGGAGGCTCTTTTTTTAAAAAAAAAAAAAAAAAAAAGAGGTCGGATTGGATCACGACATGGCATGGGAATGCTGACACGTTCTTGAGATAAGTCAGCGTTAATAGCAGAGTTATGAAAGAAATGAAAATGAAATGAAACAGAGAGCAGAAGGCAGGGCAGCGGCATGAGACGGAGAAAAACAAAGTAGAAGTGAGATCACAACATATATTCCCTCTGATTCAAAACATTTTTTTGGTTTTTTTTAAGAAAGTGTAAAGCAGTATGCTCCTCTTGTCCTGTTTACAGGGTAGAGGGGGGAATTTTTCATATAAACGTCAATTTCAATCTTTATTTATTAGCATATTGATTTTGTTCTTATGTGACATAATACATATGAAAGAAAGATAAAGTTGAAAGGTGGTTGTATTTTAAATCACAGTTAATGCAATTTCAGTGTGAAACATGTTAGAAGTAACTTTATTATAAATAGGTGTATGAGAATAAATGTTATTAAATGAGAAGCTTACATAGCAACAAGTGATTTAGGCCACAAAAATTGAGGCTGCTTTTTGTGATATATCAGGAAAAGGATTTGAAAGAGCAAAGGGAATGGGTTGGCCTTGTTTTAATATCAACTCATGCATGTTTGGATCTCTCTCCAGTTTCCAGAGTCCCCTCGACCGCTTCTTATTTATCTCTATCTCATCTTCATATCCATCACTGTCTCTGTATATACTCCACTAATTCTGTACTTTGTTTTACATGTTAGTATATTATATATATATATATATATATCGGGAGGATCTCAACCATCAATTTTTTTTTTGATGTTCTCCTGAAGATGACAACTAGTCAACTTCTCGAGTTCTTTTATTCTCTTTGCTAATGCCTTGCCTTTTTTCTGGTGCGCCAGTCTCAATTCAATCTTTTTTCCCCTGACAACTCACATTACGGTACGGGAACAGAACATTTTGATAATCTCAGAATAAACTTGCTTGAGCTGGATTGGGTTGCAAGGCGGATGATATATCAAAGTCTCTTAATTCAAGCTTTTGGAGAAACATATTGAATATCAGATTGCTGCACCAGGACAGGCTACTGAGAGAACTAGGAAATTGGGTCACACATACTCATGAAATTAGGGGACCATGGTTGAGTAGACATTTTCCATGACATAGTTTTTAGCCGAAGCTAAGAAAAGGCTCCTAGTCGTGGCATGGCATGACCATACAGAATTCAAGGGAAGAAGAATTTTATTACAGGATAAGAAGGCGGGAGAGAAAATTGAGGGTTCTATTTGTGGGTACAGGTTTCAGTAAGACAATTGTAAAAAAAGAAGCAAGAAATTTTAGAATCATACAAAAATAGAAATGGGCTAAAGTCTCTGTAGATGATAGAGAACTCACTTCCATTTGTAGGCAACAATGTGAGCCAAATCCACAACCCTTTGGGAGTAACCCCACTCATTGTCATACCAAGCAATCACCTTCACCATGTCATCTCCCATCACCATCGTCAACGACGAGTCCACGGTGGAGGACACGTCGGTGCACCTGAAGTCCACCGACACAAGCGGCTCATCGCACACTGTCAATATGCCTTGCAGCTCCTTGTCCGCACTCTCTCTGAAAGCAGCGTTCACTTCCTCTGCAAATGTCTTCTTCTGAACCTGAACCACCAAATCCACAACGGACACATTTGGTGTGGGCACACGCAGGGCAATCCCGTTCAGCTTCCCCTTCAGACTCGGCAGCACAAGAGCCACCGCCTTCGCCGCTCCGGTTGAGGTCGGCACAATGTTCAATGCGGCTGCTCTGGCTCTCCTCAGATCACGGTGGCTGGCGTCGAGCAGCCTCTGGTCTCCGGTATAGGAGTGAGTGGTAGTCATAGTACCCTTGATGATTCCTGCGAAACATAATGTTAATATTGTTGGGTATTAATAAATACTTAAATAGTGTATCTGAGTCGAAGATATTAGCGGAGTCTGTTAAGTCTCAAGTATTCATTCGTGCTGAAATAATACGCAAGCTTTCTTTATAGTTTTCACAACAAGTAGGTTGGTTATGATGATGGGAGTTAAATTTGAAGGAGGAGGCAGGGGTGATGATTACCGAATTTCTGGTCAAGGACCTTGACGAAGGGGGCGAGGCAGTTGGTGGTGCAAGAAGCGTTGCTGATGATGGGCTCGTCGGGTCTGTAATCGCCTTCATTGACACCGACGACGTAGGTGGGGATGTCACCTTTGCCTGGTGCGGTAATGAGCACCTTCTTGGCTCCGGCCTGAATGTGCTTCCCTGCTCCTTCTCTGTCCACGAACACCCCTGTACCTTCTATCACCAAGTCAATCCCCAACTGCCTGCCATTCACATACACGAGTTTAATTTGTTGAACAAGAGGTTATATGTTATCAAGGAGGGAGATGTACGTTGGTGTGAATGTGAATGTGAATGCGAATGCGGTTATTACTTCCAGGGGAGGTTGGCGGGGTTGCGGTCGGAGACGACCTGGATGACCTTGCCGTCCACGGAGATGGCTCTGTCACCTGCGGGTTTGACGTCGGCGTCGAAGATGCCGAGGGTGGAGTCGTACTTGAGAAGGTGAGAGGCCTGCTTGACACCTCCGGTGTCGTTGATGGCGATGACGTCGAGGGGAGAGTCCTTGCGACCGTGCCAGCATCTCAAGAAGTTTCTGCCGATCCTACCGAAGCCGTTAATGGCCACCTTCAGTTTTGCTTCCGTCACTCCTTTCCTGTACCCTCCGCTGCTCTTTACCTAAATTCACATCACATTTCATTTCTTCTTACGCACCAAAGCATTCTTTCTTCATTTCATAGTCACATGCATTCTTCTCTCTTTCATATATTTATATGAATAAAGGCCTAGTTCGATGTGCAAAGATATATATATATAATCATGTCCTATATACAGGGCGAGTTCTTTGGGGAGATTCAAGTATATACATTACCATGATGGAAACAATTTGATGACCCCTGATTGTTTAACTAGAGTTACATCAAGTATATATATATATTCCAGTTCTTGTAAGGAAAAACACCACACACAGGCCTATGAAGCTGCTAAATATTCAATTACATTAGTTTGGACTTTGGAGTGATACATTATCCATAAGAGATTCCAGGATCCTCTCAGAGGTCAACAAGTGAAGTACTGGTAAGGTGGGAATATCATTTATGGCATCCACACAGGTAAGATAAGAATTGAACAAAGAGGCAATGGAGGAATTTGAGTACTCACTGCAGAGGTCTGGAAGGCAATGACAGAGTGGAAGTCGTCGGAGGATTTCTTAGAGAGGGGAAGGTAGTTTGATGAGCTGCGGAGGCCGGAGAACTCCGAGAAGCCCTTTCCATTTCCCTACACACCAACAAAACAACACCGATCTTTTAAAATGTTTAAGCCTAGGAAAAATGGAAGATAAGAGAAACAACAAGTGGGCGAGGAACCTGAAGAGTTGGTTTGGCAACAGAGAGAGTGGCCGAAGCCATGACCATCACCCAGCGAGTGGAGCTATGTGGAGTCGGAAGCTCGGAAGCAGCTGGGGGTGGAGCTAGTGAGAAGAGAAAATCAACACAAAAGAGTGAATATCTTCAGGTTCAGTATAATAGATGAGCATTAATTTTAATAAGCGTAGGAGAGGAGGAAGATGTGTGGCCGAGGCTCATGAAAAGCAGAGTGAGGATGAGATTCTGGATAGCCTCTCGTCCCACGAATGGCTGTGGTTAGTGCCTGAGACTCCAATCATCTGTGGCTCTCCTCTTTTCCTCATTTCTGCCCATCATCGTTGGGCCTGACCCGTCAATCCTAACCGGTCCGCTTTGCTTGCATCTAGTGGATGACATAATTCTGAATATTACAACTAGCACCTCCCACAAGTCTTCAACTCAAGGCTAATGGACAAGCGCCAACACTTGGGGCCATTATTAACTTGGGTTCATTTTGTTGCTCACAAATACACGGTTCCTCTTCCTCCATTAATATTTGGAGATTTTGAAGCCATGACTTTGTGGTTAAATGAAATTGATGGAAATTGTGGTTACACCTCTCTTTGTTATGGTAATAAGTGAGATTAAACTCAGTTTTTCACTCATAAGGAAGTTTTTATTCCACTTGATTATCCTTTCGTTCAAACAAAAAAAATACCACTTGATTATAAGAGCATATCATCAGTCTCACATACGTCCCTTTATATTTCCTTATAGCATCATGTCGTTGCAACATAGAGTCAAGGCCTTGAGAGTTGAAAGCCAAACTAAATTTGAATTTGAGGTGTTTGCGGGGTCTTAAATGTACATATGAGATAGTTAGCGCTCTCTTTTGTTTATTTCTAACGGTTATTATACTCGTGTTTGGTCCCCATGGTGAGTCTTCATAATTTTATAATTTTGAGGTTTAATGCAGAATGAGAAAAAACACTTACAATGTTATTTGAGTGGTCAAACACGTTCAATTTAAATGCCAGTGATTGCTAACCCCTCTTAGCCTGTTCCTTTAACTTGTTTCAACATGCCAAATCCAAGGCATTAATAGCGTTTTTGCGCTCAATTTTTAATTATAATGAATCTATGTATCCCCATATATCTTTAGTCTAAATAACATTGGTTTCCAAATATGTTTAGTTTAAATGTTAGATTTGGTCTAGGTCTGTCTTTTTGAGTCACACTATTTGATTAGAAATAGGAAACCTAATTAAATAAGAAACAAATTACATTTATTGTGGATTTGGAATTTAGAAATAAGAAACTTTATCTTAGAAACTTAATCTGCACTAATTTCTTGATTGTTACTTTGAAAGCAAGTAAGGAATGCTCACCAACCTTCATAACTAGTGGTCATTATGACAACGTGAACCTCTACAAATAAAATATGCCTCCTTCAATTGCTTATTGCTCCTACTATTGAATTTTTTAGCAATCTCTCTCTTATAATCTTCTTTGTTTTGATGCATCGCTGCACCAAACCTAATTAGGCTCTAATACCCTAATATCTGTGTTAGCTCTGAATACCCAATTCGACCTAGAGCTGGGAATGCGGGCCAGACAATGTAGGCTAGCACAAAAGCTAGCCCTAACTCATAGTGGCAGGTTGATAAGCTCTTCGAATACCCAATTCGACCTAGAGTTGGGAATACGGGCCAGACAGTGTGGGCTAGCACAAAAGCTAGCCCTAACTCATAGTGGCGGGTTGATAGGCTAGCCAGCTGACCTGCAATTCAGCAATTTAAAAGAAAAAAAAAATCTTATTTTCTTTAGATGACAGAAAGCCTGAGACACACATATATGAATTATCAAATTTGCTTTCTTAACATTAATCATAATCCACAATCCAAGAGATCAAGTTATTAAATTTGTCAATGTTTACAAACAAAATGTCAAACTATCCTCAAGCAATCAAAATATAATAATTTAGTTTAAAAAAGGAGGACGGAGGTTAAAATTCTCTCTCTTTGGGATTGAGAGATACTAAGATGGGAGTGTGAAACTTAAGGGTTTTATGATATTATTATTAAAAAAAATTATGCGGACTTACCCGCGAGTCATATGGGCATGTGCGGCCCACACTTTAGTGGGTTGAGAAACTTTTAACCTTAACTCTATCCAAACCCATAGGTTAGTAAGTTGAACCCATATTACTTATTCTAGTTAGACGCTGCCCTCGCATGGGTCTCTCATCCATCTATATTTTCCTACATTAAACTTTCGCACGACTTCAATAAAAATACACTGGTTTTAACAGGAGCATGGAGTTGGATCGCATCTTTGCTTTTCTCTCGGGGTCACAAATCCACGTGTAAGGTCCTCCGTAACATACTTATCTGTGTCATAATTAAATATGCAAAGCTATAAAAGTCAGCAATTATAGGTACCTGGGACCTGGGTGCCTGAATCTTTGAGTTAATCGAATATTGAGTCCTTGTTGGCATGAGGAAAGCGTTCAATCAAACTTAATAAATAAAAACAGAGCAAAGCAAAAGCGCCCTACAAAGATTGCCTTTGTTCTTAACATTTTTTCATACTCGTTTCTTTTTCTAGGCCAACGACTCATATTCGGAGCTTAAGAAACAAGCTTTTCTATAAATCAATCATAGTTATAATAGATTATACAAACTACCCAAATCGTAGGGTTCAAAACCGACCATCTTTCTTCTTTACACTGATTTTTCCACCCTTTGAAAATTCTACGTTTAAAATCCTCACTTATAGCACCACAGCCACGAAATCTCCAATGGTTGAAGAAGTTGTTGAGTAGAAATATCCATATAGACTAACGTTTCACATTTGTACCTCAATATGAAGGTTCCATCACCATCCTCAATTTTTCTAATGACAAATTAGCGGTCAGTAGTGGAGTTTATGGAAGAACGAATCTTGTGGTCGTTTGCAATACTAGCCACCCATTTTAAAGAATGATAAAGGTTAAATCTTGTCGTATAATCCGCACTAGATTACCTCAATAAACTCACCACCCCACAAAAAGAAAAGGCAGTGACGAACTAGCAGAGCATTCCTATTAATATTTAAGGTCATAGCAATATCAACATTCTGCAACACGAAAAATGTTGTGAAGGTTAAAGTAGTGTTGAAGTTACAACTTACAAAATATGCTTTGGTTACTTGAGAATATCCGAAGCGTCAGCTCTGGTTACAGAGCTGTCCCAAAACGCTTTTGCGTTGGAACTAAATAAGAGAAGGTGCATGCAAACAAAATAACTTATAATATTGAAAAGCAAAGGTACATATTATGTTTAACACTGTTCCTCTGTTTTTTTGTTGCATATAAATAGGGTGGCCACTGCAACAGGTAGATTGCGCCAGAAAGCTCTCTAATTTTACACTTCTTAACTTACTTTGGGGCCCCCTTGAACCCTTCTACTTCCAAGTTCTACTTTCAATAATAAACTGATCAGAGACATGTCAAGGGAAGTAGACTTGAAGGTATCTAGTTACTTTAGTTTCTTTTCATTTTCATTTGCTCCATTTTTAAATCTTCACATGAACTGAACACCAGAATTTATGAGCTTAAACCTGTTTGAATTGACATTATTTCAGAAGGTTGAATTGAAGGTGTCTGCTAACTGCTGTCAAGGATGCAAGAAAAAAGTAAAGAGGGCGTTAGGAAGGATTGAAGGTGATGAATACTGGATAACTAATTTATATGTTTTCTGGTTCTGGTTCTTCAGGCGCTGACTGTTGTGAATCACATTGTTAGGTGTTCTGAAGATGGATATAGACCCCTCGCAGCCCAAAGTAACAGTGTTAGGCAACGTGAATCCACAAATATTAATAAAAAGGCTTTCAAAAGTTGGAAAGCATGCAGAACTGTGCAGGCACGAGGAATTTGAAGCTGAAAAGAAAGAAGCAGGAAAAGAAGCCATAACGAAAGAGAGAGAGAAACAGAATAATGAGCAGAAAGAAAAAAAGCAGGTGGATTCAGGTGACATCAAAATAGAGAAAACTAGGGAAATCAAAGAAGGAGGAAACGGAGGCAAGAAACAGCAAGATCCAATAAAGGAAAACAAGGATCCAAAATCCAACATGACTGAAAATAATTTCAGTCTCCCTCAAGACATGAAGAAGGAAAATCCTCTTATGCCTCATCCTAAAGTAGATTTCAATGTTCAGCCACAAGTTGATTTCAGTGTTCATCCAAGTATGCATCCAGACGGTGACATCAATTTTCATCCTCAGTACTGTTACATTGCTCATCCTTACGCAGTGGCAGTTCCCTATTATACAATCCCCTCTTATCCAGCTCCTCCTGTTGAAGAATATTACCACGTTCACAGTTCAAGCTTTCAGCCACCGTTCCAGAGACCAGCTGAACGAGTAGGAGACTATTTCAGCGATGAAAGCACAATGGGATGCCATGTTATGTGAGAGGTTCGGTCTACTTGCGTGCAGCTTAAATTAGTTTGATCATTTTTGCAGCCCATGCGATAAATTTTGGCCCTCCCCTGTCTTCAACCACCAAAAGATGTTTTTCTTCCATTCATTTACCACAATTTTGATCGTTGAGAAATGACAGTTAATCCTCTGCTTAAGGTGTTCTTTGAAAGTGTTGCATAATTTCTTGTGGAGAACAATGTATTTCCTTGCGTTTCGATTAGTACGGTTTCTAGTCAATTACATAATCTCACGTGTCCAATCGAGGAGATATCGTCGTATTCTTACTTGCGAAAATGAGCCTTAGCAGAAGCTAAATCAAGTGGGTGGCAATAAAAGGCTAAAACTTATATTTGGAATATATACAAGATGTGGACTTCATTAGCATCACATTATCCTTATGTCACCATCTTGAAACACATGCACTTTTAATTAGTAGTTTTAGAACGATCAATGCCAAAGAAATATACTTTGGATGTGATGGTTAATCTACCACGTATGCTCTCCCTTCTTCATTTACCGTAAGTCAAAATCTTTGATTGAGATCGAAACTAAGAGGCACAATGAACCCAGAAAAAATGGATTTGCACCAGATCTCAGCTAACAAACTCACTACCAATGTCCATCTTCTAATGCCCATATCTCTCTCTCTACTTTTCATGCTCTAATCAAATTAGCGAAAAAAAAGGACAATTTCGTCTCATACTGGATCTATTTGCAAGTTTCATTTATCAGAGTACCATTTAAGACAACGTGTTATTTGCCATATGCGAGATTCTCGACTCACTGTTTCGTCACACTCAAAAATGGAATCAGGGTAGATCCACGGATGTGATTGTGCATGAAGTATTTCATTTCTAGAGCCATCATTTGCATTTGCATTACACTAGTTCTTTCGAGTTAGCCTTTTAAGGTTTAATCGGTAAAACAAACAAGGAAAGACCGGTAGCCTTCAAGGCACTAGCATTAAACTCATGGAACAGAAGACTCTTGTCCTGCTTCGTGTTGCGCATCAGCTGAACCAAAATGGACAAAAAATGATCGAAAATTCGAACAAAAGGGTTTTCTTTTGGACATGATTCATACTCCATACAGTTGCCTGAACAGGGGAGACAAAATGTCATCAAATCATCCAAACAGGGTTGGAGCATGCTTACAATAGAAAGTAAAACTATAAACCTGAAATCTGCCATGCATCTTCAGAGGCAGAAGCCAAAATACTAATCCTTTTATACCCTTAGAATCTGAAGCTTGGAGGAGAAAGAAATCGCAACCCAGTAAGGCTGAGACGAAGACCACTGAAGCTGCTCAATCTCTGCCCCAGCAGTGTATGCGAGAATAGGATCCAACCCGCCTTCCTGTGGTTGGCCCATTGAGGAAAGATCCGAAATCAGAGCCTGAGAATCATCCCCTGCAGTGAACTGTGAGGAGCCCAAGCAATGGCATTCACACTGGCTTGATGCCTCTGCAACTCAACCACAGGAATTGAAGCGTCGGAATCCTGTTTATCCGATGATTCTAAAGCGGCACTATAGGGAACTCTCACCACTCATCATTATCGGTATATATGCCCCTTCTCTCCCATTGGACCTATACATTATCTCCTCCTTTCCCACTACACACACATATATATCAACCCAGCAAAGTCACAAATATCAAAACGAATATTTCACCTCCCAAATCAACTTGTGGATGGCCATGGATCATAAACTCAATAAAATTAATTAAATTAGTTATTTATAAAACAATACAGGTTGACTTTTTAAAATATTCTTTTTAATCATTTGTACTAAAAACTACTCCGTTGATGAAAAAATCTATTAATATTTATAATCAATAATGAGGGTTTAAAACAAAAAAAAGTTACTCCTTATGATATAACTTTTCCCTCACACTATCCTCTATTGAGTGCACATAGTGAGCGTGTCTGCATTAGAGATAATTCCAATGTAAATGGTGATTAAGCACGATATTTTAGAAATATCAAGCAACATTTTTTCACATGCAATTAACTAATTTAATTTTCTTAAATGTACAAATTACTATTAATCTCGCATGTTAAGGATCAAAGAGAGAATAAATTTAAGAAACATAGTTGACTGAATCTTACACTTATGGCTAAAACAAACCCAGTTATTTTGATTTTTACGTTTGGCATTAAAGGAGTTCTCATAATCATAAATATGTAATCAGAATCATTAGCACGTAGTCCTTGTTAGGGTATAAAATCTGTTTCTTTTTATAGACTCATTAGCACGTAGTCCTTGTTAGGGTATAAAATCTGTTTCTTTTTATAGATAAAATTTAAGTTTGATTATGATGAAAGTTATATTTGATAAAAAAAAGTCATGGTTCATGCATAATTTTGCTGCCAAATTATCAGTTATATATAAAATATAACTCTGAAGCGTCTTTCTATTCCTTTTGCTCTCTGTTAATTTGGTGGCATATATAAGTGAGAAAGTAACCAATGAGGTTTGGCACAGTTAGTTAAGGTCTTGCCACCCCGATCATAAGGGAGTGTGTTCGAACCCTCTGACCGATGGGGAGACCTCATTGGTAGGGGATCTCGTAAGTCCCTTGTAAGCGCTCGAAGAGCCCTGGGGCCGTGCCCTGGCCTTAGTAGGGGACTGGTGCCGAACCTACCTAAACTTTTCTTTATCAAAAAAAAAAAAGTGAGAAAGTAACTTATAGACCTTTTCTCACCATTGAAATATTTGATTTCACTTTTCAAGGAGATTCCAAATTGAAAAGCCTGCCTTTTTATCTTCGCTTTATGTAATCTCTACTTTACGCCCCCGAGATATGCATCTTTAAAATTTGCAGTCTTGTTAATATCTTTTTTCTTTTTTAAGGGTATCAACCATCATAAATATTTTATTTTATTTTTATTATTATTATTATTCAGTATTCAGATCGGAGTTCATGGTTACCCCTCCCAACATAGGCACCTCCTCTAGAACAACTCAAGTAACAAGTTATTTTTTATGTAAAATCTGTGAACTATCTAAAAATTACTTATTGATTACAAAATATATAATTTTCTTGGATTAATATAACTTTTGATCCCTGAAGTTTGATCCAATTTTGGTTTTGGTCCTTGAAGTTTGAAATCGGTGGTTTTAGTCCCTGAAGTTTTACTCGATTTTGGTTTTGGTCCCTGAGATTTGAAATCGGTGGTTTTGGTCCCTGAAGTTTCACTCGATTTTGGTTTTGGTCCCTTAAGTTTGAAAAGGACTTGGTTTTTTTTCCGGGTCGGGTCAGGTTTTTTAATTGGGTCGCCAAGTCCTTTTCAAATTTGAGGGACCAAAACCAAAATCGGGTGAAACTTTAGGGACCAAAACCACATATTTCAAACTTCAGGGACCAAAACCAAAATTGGATCAAACTTCAGGGACCAAAAATTATATTAACCCAATTTTCTTTTTTAGCATACAAAACTATATGTTATCTTTTATATTTATTAAAGGGCTAAGAGGCAAAACTACCTTTAAATTTTTCTTAAAAGTGCACCAACCATCATAATTTTTTTTATGCAAGAATAACCATGAACTTTCAAAAAGGGGGTAAAAGTGACTCTATCGTTAAAATTAACAAACGTCCGTTTATTCAAAATTCTTTAAGGGGCAAAAATACCAATAAATTTTTGTCAAAAGTGCACCCATCACCATAAATTTTTTTGGGGTGCAAAAGTAACCATAAACTTTCAAAAAAGGGGCAAAAATGATGGTTTTCTTACATCTGATGGGTTTAAATATCATCTTTTGATTATTCTAAATCCAGGAAAAAGAGCACCCCGATTTATCTACCATAATTTTTCCAAACCAAAAATTGAAAAACCCATCTTAAATGAAAATGACATCGCTTTTCACCTCATTCCAAGAGAACTGTCACAGTAGAAGAACAATCAAAAGTTTATGGTGGACAAGTTGAGGTGTTCTTTTCCTGCACTTAGAACAATGAAAAGATGACATCTGAACCCAGTAAGAGAACTGCATTTTTGCCCCATTTTGAAAGTTTACGGTTACTTTTGCACCAAAAAAAAATTTATGGTGGTGGGTGTATTTTTGAAAAAAAATTATAGGTATTTTTACCCTTTAAATATGTTTGAGTAAATGGCCATTTGTTAACTTTAACAGTAATATCACTTTTATCCTTTTTTTAAAAGTTTATGATTATTTTTATATTAAAAAAAAGAGTTTATGATAATGGGTATATTTTTTTTAAAAAAAATTAAGAATACTTTTACCCCTTAACCCTATAAACCATAACTCTCAAGCGTCTTTCTATTCCTCTTGCTCTCTGTCAATTTGGTGGTATATACAGGTGAGAACTTAAAGACGTTTTCTCACCATTGAAATATTCGATTTCACTTTTCACCCCAAAAGAAGATTCCGAAATTAACGTCACCGTACGCTCGCATCACACATATACCCACCCATATCTTTTTTTTTTTTATTAAATACAAACGGCTAAGACGAAAGTTTGGAATTAGAAATACTCCTAAGACAAAAGTTTTGGAATTAAAAATATTCCTCTAGACTACATGTCCACCTACCATATCATACCGCATGTACCCCATACAATCAGGATGCGCTAGTGGTAATACTACTAGACCACCAACTACCTGATGAGCATCCTGATTAAAAAATCGGCACATCTAATTGCTTCTCTGGAAGCATAATACCCACCCATATTTTACAAGGATCAAGTTTCAATTCAATCCTAAGCAGATTTGATGAGCATGAAGAGTTAGGAGATTCTGGGCCCAGATCAAATTCGACAGCCCAAAATCTCTTAATTCTTCATGCTGATCGAATCTTCTTAATATGAAAACCAATTCCTATCTTACAAAACCTGCCTTTTTATCTTCGCTTTATGTAATCTCTACTTTTTTTTTTTGATGGTTCATGTAATCTCTACTTTACGGCCCCGCAATATTCATCTTTAAGATTTGTAGTCTTATTCTACCCCTTTATATAATAATTCTGATACTAAATATAAAATAAAGTTGAAATTTTTTGAAAGATTATAGAAATTAAATAAGTTACTTAATTATATCATATGATATGTATTCTTAGATTATATATTATTTTATTAGTTAAACTAATTAGTTTTGAGAAAAAATAAAAATAAAATTATTATAAAGTAACTTAATTAGCTTCCTTAATCTTTCCAAAAAAATCAATTTTGTCTTATATCTAGGACCGGAGAAAGTATCTTTTTTCTTTTTTAAGGGTATCAACCATCAAAAATATTTTATTTTTTTAATATTATTATACGGTATTCAGTTCGGGATTCATGGCTACCCCTCCCAACGCAGGTGCCTCCTCTAGAACAACTCAAGTAACAAATTATTTTTTATGTAAAATCTGTGAACTATCTAAATATTACTTATTGATTACAAAATATATAATTTTACCTTTTAGTATACAAAACTATATGTTATCTTTTATATTTATTAAAGGGTTAAGGGGTAAAATTACCCTTAAACTTTTCTCAAAAGTACACACATCACCATAAACTTTTTTGTGTGTGTGTGTGTGTAAAAGTAACCATAAAGTTTCAAAAAGAAGGCCAAAGTGATGGTTTTCTTACTGGGTTCAAATGTCATCTTTTGACTATTCTAAATCTAGGAAAAAAGCACCCTGACTTATCTATCATAATTTTTCCAAACTAAAAATTGAAAAACCCATCTTCAATGAAGATGACATTGCTTTTCACCTCATTCCAAGAGAACTGTCACAATAAGAGAACAATCAAAAGTTTATGGTGGACAAATTGGGATGTTCTTTTTTTGGACTTAGACCAATCAAAAGATGACATTTGAATCCAGTAAGAGAACAGTCACTTTTGCTCCCTTTTCGAAAGTTTATGGTTACTTTTGCCCAGAATAAAAGTTTATGGTGGTGGTTGCATTTTTGAGAAAATTTTATGGGTATTTTTGCCTTTTAAACACTTTTGAGTAAACGGTTGTTTGTTAACTTTAACGGTAGTATTATTTTTGTCCTCTTTTTGAAAGTTCATGGTTACTTTTACACACAAAAAAAATTTTTATTACAATGGATGCACTTTTGAAAAAAAATTTAAGGGTAATTTTGCCCCTTAACCCTAAAATATAACAAAAACAGCATGCCTCCGCACGCACTTGATCACATGCAGCTAGCTCTCTTGCGCGTCCATTAAGCGACGATGAAGAATGTACATGCATACATTTGGGTGCATTGTTTTTTTCAGCTTAATTATATTATATGCGAATTAATTTGCAAGCCTAGTATCTTTAGGAAAAAAGAGACATCTCGTAAGCTAAAGATCACAGAACCAAGAGTCCAATGATGAGACGGAAGCTAAAAGCAGATGCCTAAGAGACGAATATATATACACATATAGATTTGGAAAGAACCAAAACAAGCTAAGGCAAGCAAAAAATAGGACGCTAGTACGAGATTCATCATTATTATAATCACTGAGATGGCATCGTCACAACAACGAGATGGTGGTTGTGGAGAAACACCTCTTGTGGTTGGGAGGGTGATAGGGGATGTTCTAGATCCTTTCACAACTAGTGTTTCGATGGGGGTTGTGTTTGGTAACAGAGATATTGGTAATGGCTATGAACTCAGGCCCTCCCATGTTGTTAATCGCCCAAGGGTTTATGTCGGAGGAAATGACCTCAGGACTTTCTACACTCTGGTATTTTAATTGTTCAATATATATTTATTACGTACTCTTGTCGATCTATCGCTCAAATTAATAAGCTAATTATATTTATTATTTGCTGATTAATGATCTGATCAGATTATGGTGGATGCTGATGCGCCTAGCCCCGTTAACCCATTCCTGAGGGAGTACTTGCACTGGTCATTCAATTCTCTCTCTCCTCTTTTTCATTTTATCTCTGATATATCTAGTCATCTGAAATATAATTGTTAATAATTTGATCTGAAATAATGAATATTCACTCACCGATGACGACTTATTACTTGTTAATAATTAAATACTCATTTTGAATTATTGACGCTTTTGCAGGATGGTGACAGATATTCCTGCCACCACTGATGCAACCTTTGGTAATAAATTAAATATAATATAGAGATTATTCTTTTTCCACTTTAATTTCACCCTATTATCGTTATAAACATGCATGTGTGTGTAATAAAGTGGCTTCTTATAGATGTGTGTAGCTGTTATGGAATTAATGATGTAGATATATGTCCACACGTGCCATGCATGATTTGACATTGAAAGGTGATATGATAGAGGTATATGTACGTATGTATTTTGTAGGGAAGGAGGTGGTGGTTTACGAGACACCACAGCCGATGGCAGGAATTCACCGATTTGCCCTGGTGTTGTTCCGGCAACTGGGGAGAGAAACAGTGTTTGCACCTGAGTGGCGACACAACTTTAACACAAGACAATTCGCTGAGAACTATAATCTTGGCCTTCCTGTTGCTGCTTTCTACTTCAATTGTCAGCGAGAACGTGGTTGTGGCGGAAGGAGGACTGATTATCATCATTAATTAATTAACTAACTCCTAAATACAATAATGCAACTAGTTAATGAATAATAATGAGCTAGCTAGCATGCTTCTTTTTTATCAGTAGTACAAAAAAAAATGAAGCTCCCAATTACTTGTGTACTTGTTTCACTACCATCGCTACCTAGCATATTGATGTACTGTTTAAATGTTAGTGTATAAGGAAGCTAAATAATGAAACTAAATAAATTTATTTAAAATATTTATATTTATTATTTTTTCTAAACTAATCTGCCTTACTTATAGATAAACTGATATATAATTTAATTATACATAACATATGCTATGTTTAAGTAATTTATTTAGTTTCTATAATTGCTCCAAAAAAAAAATTAACAAGTGGGTCTTATATTAAAGATCGGAGGAGGGACGAATTAACAAGTGATCTTTAAGTTTAAATTAAACTCCTCTCAAGATGCATGCATGTACCAAAAGAATAGTATTATTGAATGAAAGAAGAACACAAACTGTCAGCAATAATAATTAATCAGAACATCTATCTCTTGAGTTATATTTTTGTTTCCTCGTATAATTAATTTCTTAACATCAAACACACTATCTCAACGTCAAACAGTGATCAAATCTATGTCGTCATAAAAATAATCAACTCATTGCTCATCACAAAGAAGTGAAATTTTATTAAAAAGTAATTGAATTCGAAACCAATATATATATAGAGTAAGTGTGTTTGGGATAGCGGTAGGAAAAGTGATTTATTTGCAATATGATTTATGGAAACTTAAGATTGGGTAAAAATCAGATTGTGTAATATAATTTATATTTAGATTAATAATTGCAAAATGCTTTTGTGAAAGTGAAAACTTGTTTGAATTGGTGATTACATAAGTGCTTTTGTGTTAATTGTAAGATAAAAATGATATTTAATATTACAAAAAAGTGAAAAAATTTAAGTTATTAAATGTGGTGCCAAAAATACATAATTTGATAAAAAAATATTACATAACTAATTGGCTGACATATCCCGTTCAAATTGGTCTCTAATCATGTCACAAATATAATTCATACGAGTTGACGATATCCCAACATAATTGGTCATCAAAGGCTCTTCATCTGAAGTATTATTGTCAACATAACCTATATTCTCATTTTCTGCTTACTCAAAATTAACACCACTTCGAGAATTTCTTCTAATAAATTTATGTATGGGCCATTGTTGCATTTTTTACCTGTAATATATTTTGCCGCCACCACTCATTTGATGCAACGATGTTATTCGTTGTAGGGTCTTGACTGACACCGGTCTCTTTATTTGGTCTCTTTGTTTAATTGATCCCAAGTCTTCAAATCTTTACTTAAGATATCGAACATCTTCTTCAATTGTTTCTTTTGATATACTTTCCTAATTTTCTCATTAAATGTTGACACAATATTGTTTCAACCCTTCTTTGTAAATGATAGAACTTGGTATTTTTTTTGGTATATTTGCTCAATGCACACGTTAATAAAAATTTCAGTTGAGTCTTCATTCTATACTGCTTACTTTTATCGTTATCCATAATTCTATACCAAAATTTCCATATTTTGCAATTAAATGACATTAAACAGTCGCCCATCATCTAAACATTATTTTTTGCCAAAAACCAGCTCTTTTTTCTTCCAAAAATTGAACAATATGAACGTTGGAGAGTAAGCAAAGAATGAGATATAAACCATACAAGATAGTTTAACTCAAGAAATTGAAAAATGAACATACCGACATGTTGGGAATTGGGCTTGGTCTACCATTGGTGGATTAGGCCCAAAGCCATTAGCTTTGGGATCAAATAAAATACCCAAATATATATGGGGTATTAGTTAGTAATATTCCCCAAGGCTTCAAAATTGAAACTTGGTGGAAACAGTTTCCACGTATGTTTTAGGGGGAACGGTTGTCTAACTACATATGTGTGTGTGTGAGTAAAAAAACTACGAACTACACATAACACACAATACAGAGAAAATATTCTCTACAGAAATTTCTTCCTCCTTCTTGGTGAATTCGCTGTGTTTCATAACTGGTGTCCCGAAAGTGATCCGGTTCGTGTGGATACCTTAGGAGTACAAATCGATACTTCAGGTACACCCAAAATTCTACATTGGTATCAGAGCATCTGGTTTTAACCTGTCCGGAATGTTGCTTCTGCTATACTGTTCATGAATTTTGAATGTATGAAAATTTGATCTGCACATGTTTTATGTTGATGAACATATGAAAAACTTACTACAGTAAATTTTGAGTATATGGATATATAAGAATTAAATGATTCTGACTCAAATACATTTTCTTGGATGTATGAGATTAGTTTTCATATGTTTGGCATTGCTATACGGTATTATATCAAAATTAGTTTTTTTTTCGTTTTTCACGGTGCAATGTGGTGTGTTCAATTTACTGTTAATTCCTGTTTATTAATTTGTTTTATGAGTAAGAGTGTATTTAGATGTCTTATAATACACATCATAATTGGATTGAGCAGAATAAAACGAAGAACCGAAGAAACCGAACGAGAAAAATGAAACTTCGGATTGGGTCACCATAAAATGAGTTTTTTAGGTCTTGAAAAAATCTCATTGCATAGAACTCAGAAAAACAATGAAAATGAACACCAAGAACGCACAAAATTGACGTCGGATGGCAAAGTTATGGAGGAGAGAAGATACCGGGTCGACGGACATAACCAGCGCCTGAAACTGGGTTTGAGTCGACCCGGCTGGAGGTTGAAGACAACCTCCAGCACCCCAAAACGACGCCATTTCGTGCTGTAAGAAAAATTGGATCAGGTTAGAGCCCAACCTAATTCGGTGCAACTGTTTAAAAAAAAAGATTTGGGCCATCGGTGGCCCAAAAAAAAAAGAAGGGATTGGGTCAAAGGGTAAAGGCCCAAACCGACCCAGCAACAAAAAAAACAATTAATAATGAAAGGGGCAGAAACGCCACGTGGCAGACCCGTTTGCCACGTGGCGGACATAGACCGACAGCAGAAGGCGCATGGAGTCCAACTATCCAGCACATGTGAGGATTGGGCAACTACAGTGTGGCACGTGTGAGACACGTGCTTCTAGCGAGAGTGGGTTTTATGCAATTTCTTGATTTTTTCTGGATTTTTCTTCTTGGGGCGTGTGAGGGCTCGTGGAAGCTCCGTTTGAGACGCTATTTGTCCCAAAAAATCCCTAAATTCGAGATCTTCATGATGATATGCTATTTGCCTATTTTTGTGGCAATTCAGAATCTATTTGTGAGGTTTTAGTGCTTATTTAAGTGTCTTTTAAACATTTAAAAATACCTAAAATTATGATAATGACTTACATTTGTTTATTTAGGTTAAAAATGAAGCAAGAGGCTTCTAACAGCATTGAAACACTTGAGTATGGGTCATTGAGCATTGAGTTTGTGGATGATCAAGCTCATATGGATGATCCTGAAGAGGACTCTGAAGAAAGTGAATTTTTTAAGGAAGATCCTGAGGATGATCTCTATCTTATCCTTGAAGAAGATTTTTTGGTGCCTGTTCTAGAGGAACCTCAAGTGGTCTACTCTGATTCTGGATCAAAGTCTGTGCCCTCCTGTCCTGATGAACTTCAAAATTTAGAAGAAGAGGTCGACTAACCCTATTATGCTGCTATGGTTGAGAATAAATAACTAGAATAAACATAAAAATCATATACTCAATCATTGCGAATTATGTGGAAAGCATAAAAGACAAAAAAAAGTGCAGTGTTCTATTGAGCGTAATGATGAAATACCGAGCAGCTGTAAGGGCAAGGGGCACATTCTCAATGACTGTTGCTTGGGTTGATGCTATGATGAAAACAACAAGATTCATGAAGAAAAAGAAAAGATTCTTTAGGAAACTAAGGAAAACTATTATTGACTACTGTTGTTCTAACATTTAATGGTGTATAATGTCTCTATTTCCTTTTATGCCGGTTGTATTGAGAATATAACTCTAAATGTTATTGTTTGTATATTTTATCTAGGGTTAAGGTGTAAAAATACCCATGAACTTTTCTTAAAAGTGCATCCAACACCATAAACTTTTTTTAGGTGCAAAAATACCCATGAACTTCTCAAAATGGGGCAAAAATGTCAAACTGTTAATTGGTACAAACGTCCGTTTTGTGGGACCCACAATTTTATTTTTTGAGGTGCAAAAATACCAATTAACTTTTCTAAAAAGTGCACCCAACACCATAAAATTTTTTCTGGGTGCAAAAATGCCCATGAACTTTTCAAAAGTTTATGGTGTTGGGTGCACTTTTTAGAAAAGTTCATTGGTATTTTTGCACCTCAAAAAATAAAATTGTGGGTCCCACAAAACGGACGTTTGTACCAATTAACGGTTTGACATTTTTGCCCCATTTTGAGAAGTTTATGGGTATTTTTGCACCTAAAAAAAGTTTATGGTGTTGGATGCACTTTTGAAAAAAGTTCATGGGTATTTTTACACTTTAACCCTTTTATCTATGAACATGGTATTTTTCATATAATGAATTATGTTTGTTAGTTAACGCTAATTTTTAATTGTGCATTATAATACCATGTATCCCTGATGAGTGGGAGCTTTTAGAAGGTGAACTTCTAAAAGCTGATGACTTTTTAAAGTACTTATATAAAGTTTTTGATAGAAAATAATAAAGTTGCTAGTATTTGTGTGATGGGAGGTACAAACGTATTCTCCTGATCATGGATCTAGTAATAAACTTATTTTTGGGTCAAGAATGATATAAGTACAGACGTTGTATACCATGTTGTGCTATATAATTGTTTGGTTATGTTTTCTTAAACAGAACAACGTTTCTAAATATGAAAAACGTTGCTTCAGAATTGATAAATGGCCATGAAAGGCATCATTGCTGAACTAAATAAGGGGGAGAAATTGAATGGCGACAACTGGGACATCTGGCATCGTAAGGTGTAGTACATTTTGGAGGAACAGGAGGCTGTTGAACCACTAACCACTGTTTTGGTGGAACCTGAAGCTGGAACGACTTCTCAGCACAAGAGAAACTTAGAAGTTTACCAAATATGGAAGAAGAAGAACATCATTGTAAGAGTCACCTTATTGAGCACAATGGAGAATGACTTGATATGCCAATATAAGAAGTACCAAATTGCTCAGGCTATGTGGGCTGCACTCAAGGATAAGTTTGGTGGCACATCAACCACTAAGCTTAGAAGGTTGACAATCAAGTTTGATACCTATAAGCTTAGAGCAAATACTCCTATGAAGCAGCATATGAGATAGATGTCCAACATGATCAGAGAACTTCCAAAAGTTGGACACACCTTGACTGATGAATAGCAAGTTCAAGCTGTGATCAGATCGCTTCCTTCTAGATGGGAGCACATGAAAGTGAACCTGACTCATAATAACAACATTGTCACTTTTGATGATGTGGTGAAACATCTTGAGCTTGAGGACGAACGCTTAAAGGCATATAAGGCTTCTGGACAAGCCTACTACACTGAAAATGTCGGTCCTTCTAATGCAAAGCCTGATTCCAAAAAGGGCAAGAAATCTCAGAAGAGAGGCAAGAAGGATGACTCTAAATTCAAAAAGGACAGAAAACAATTCAAGAAGAAAGGTAAGAAGGGCGGCAAGAAGAAAGTTGACCTGAATAAGGTCAAGTGTTACGCTTGCCAGAAAATGGGTCACTTCGCATGGGACTGTACCGACCGAAACGACCGTGAAAAGGTACTAGTGGATTATATGAATTCACACGTTTCTTTTATTCTAAGTACTTCTTTTCTAACAGAACCTGTTTGTTCTTCTTGGATTTTGGATTCACGCTCAACAGACCATGTGACGAGGAATCGGGGATCCTTCGTGGAATACCATCGGTTGCCGCATCTAAGCAAATGGCTTTACGTGGGCAACAATGCAAAGATCGAAGTCAAAGGAATTGGCACCTTCAAGTTAGCTTTGCGTTGTAGGAAGACTTTGATCCTATATAATGTTCTTCATGCACCTGACATACGACGAAATTTAGTTTCAGTACTTTATTTATTAGATTATGGGTTTGATGTAAACTTTCATGGCAAAGTTGCAAACATTTTTAGCAACAAGACCTTTTATGATTTAGCTTTCCTTTTTGGAAAGTTCTTTGTTATGGATATTGTTGGTAATTTTAATGTGCATGACTGTTTCGTTATTTCCTCCAATATAACTGTTGATATGAATATCTGGCACTCTAGACTAGGGCACATTAACCAAAATAGAATGATTAAACTAGCTAGAGAAGGTTTGCTAGGTGAAGTTTTGAATATGGAAATGTCTTTACGTGAGAATTGTCTAGCTGGTAAGGCAACTAGGAAACCTTTTAGTAAGGGAACTAGAGCTGAGATTCCGTTGCAATTAATCCATTCTGATATATGCGGTCCAATGAGTATGAGGGCGAGGCATGAAGTTTGGTATTTCATTACCTTCATTGATGACTATTCGCGATATGGTCACATCTATTTGATCTCACACAAGTCTGAAACTCTTAAGTGCTTTAGATGATACATGAATAAAGTAGAGAATCAAACAGATTGTAAAATTAAAGCGTTGCACACTGATCGGGGTCATGAATACTTATCTAATCAGTTTAAGGAGCTCTGTGAAGAAAAATGGATAATTAGGCAACTAACCATCCCTGGCACTCCACAATAAAACAGAGTTGCTGAAAGAAGAAATAAAACTCTTCTAGACATGGTTAGTCAATGATGGCTCAAGCAAATCTGCCAATTTCATATTGGGGTGATGCTTTACTAACGGCTGCCTTCATTTTTAACCGTGTGCCCTCAAAATCAGTCACTTTTACACCCTATGAGTTATGGACAAAACTCAAGCCAAATTTAAACATCCTGAGACCCTGGGGGTCGGCTACGTACATTCATAATGATTCCCATAAGTATAGGAAATTAGGTCTTAGAGGAAAATAATGCATCTTTATAAAATACTCTAGCAATTAAAAGGATATGTTTTCATAAGTGAAAATGAAGATGGAATTGAGATTGAAATTGAATCAAGAGATACCGTATTTCTAGAAAGTGAATTTCCTAGCAGGGGAGATATTGATCGTACAGTATCTTTTTATGAGACACAAGAACAAGGCAGTACCAAACAAACTCAGACTAATGATCATCAATCGTCTCAATACATTGACTTGAGTGGGAGCTCAGAAAAGTCTTTATAAAGGGCTAGACAAGAGAAGTGAAAGAGACAAGAAGTTCCCATAAGAAGGAGTGACAGGGGAAATGTACCTGGGAAACACTTCTCCATAGAAGGAGAGGCACTTATTGTTACTCCAGACGGAGACGATAAGCCTTGTTTTGTGCAAGAAGCCTTATTAGGTCCTGCTAAGGGTGAATAAAAGAATGCAATGGAGGAAGAAATTGATTCAGTGAAGAAGAATCAAGTTTGGAAACTAGTTGACCTACCAAAAGGACAAAAAACCATTGGGAACAAATGGATTCTCGAAATTAAAAGAAAAGTTGATGGATCAATTGACAAATACAAGGCTTGATTAGTTGCAAATGGGTACACACAACAGGAAGGTATAAATTATGAGGATACCTTCTCCTTGTTGTACGTTTCAATTCTATAAGACTTATTCTTGCAATAGTAAATAGTTTAGAGATGGATCAATTGACAAATACAAAGCTTGATTAGTTATAAATGGGTACACACAATAGGAAGGTATAAATTATGAGGATACCTTCTCTTTGTTGTACGTTTCAATTCTATAAGACTTATTCTGGCAATAGTAAATAGTTTAGATCTAGAACTGCATCAGATGGATGTAAAAACCTCATTTCTAAATGGTGATCTGGATGAAGAAATCTATATGGAACAACATTAGGTTTCATTAAGAAAGGAATGGAGAGCAAAGTTTATAAGCTCAAAAGGTCCATTTATATATTAAAACAATCATTCAGACAATGGTATTTAAGGTTTCACAGAGCGATAACCTCTTATGACTTTTAAATAATTGAAGAGGACTACTGCGTCTACATTAAGTGATTTGAGCGTAATTTTGTAATATTATCCTTCTATGTAGATGACATACTATTAGCTGGAAATAGTCTAAAGTCGGTCTTGGTATTAAAGAATGACTATCATCGAATTTTGAGATGAAAGACATGGATGAAGCAGAATATATACCTGGAGTTAAAATCCAAAGGGTCGCTTTAAAAGAATTATCTCTTTCACAAGAGAATTACATCAAGAAAATTCTTGAGTGATTCAATATGAGAGACTGCAATCCCTTAGATAACCCAATAGCTTCAGGTGTAACCTTAAGTCTTGATATATGTCCCAAAACTGAGTCAGCAAAGAAGAAAATGGAAAGGGTTCCCTATGCTAGTGCTGTTGGAAGTTTGATATACGCAATGATGTATACAAGGCCAGATATTTGTTACGCAATTGGACTGGTTAGTAGATTCCATTCAAATCCTGATGAGCAACATTGGAAAGCAATGAAAAGGATTTTGAGATACTTGAAGGGCATGTCAGATTATATTATGTACTATGTTATCAAGGAAGCGATCTACGCTTGGTTGGATACTCTAACATTGATTTGGGTGGAGATGAAGTTGAGCGAAGATCGACTTTAGGATATACCTTCTTACTGAACAATAGCGCCATATGTTAGAGCAGCAAGAAGTAAACGTGTATTGCCTTACATCCTATGGAAGCTGAATTCGTGGTATGCACTTTAGCAGTGTAAGAGGCTATATGGCTCAAGAGATTTATTGAACATCTTAGATTTGGACATGAAAGTATAAATCCGGTGTTAGTGTATTGTGATAATACTGCAGCCATAGCCTATATAAAAGATCCCAAATATCATAGCAAAACCAAATACATAGATATAAAGTATAATTTTGTGAGAGATTATGTAGCACAGAAAGTTGTTACTGTACACCATATTTCAACCAAGAGTATGGTCGCAGACCCCCTAACCAAACCTATAGCCAAGGAAATGTATGACAAACATGTGAAGGCTATTGGGATGCACAAAATATAAAATTGCAGACACTATGTAATATGTTTATGATTAATGAAAATGTTTTTTCATAAAATTTTATGTGTCTATATAAAGGTATACAATGTCTAATATGTTGTACAAGAAGGTAAGGTTGGCTCTCTCACACTAGCAACCGCCTTCGATACTCAGGAGGAGTATGCAAAGATGAGATAGTTGTATTTCCCAGTAAAGTAGCAGGAATGCTGATATAGTAAAGAAGAAACACAAATTATGTCACCTCGATAAGAGTGTGGTATGTTAAGATGAGATCCAATAAGATGTAATATAAATATGGATCGAATCATGGATGCCTGTTGCCAGATAATAAATTCTTCAACATTGACGTCATAATAGATAAATGGAGTAGAGGAATTTGGGTTTAGATCCTGGAAGCATCTAAACTCATGTTTGTACGGTGTTAATAATAAGATTTAAAATGACGTACGCTCTTATAGTGCAAGAGTAACACCGTAGCATGTGATTCATACCACATGTGTGAAAGAACCACAAATAGGAAGCAAGCGAATGGACCCCTGCTTCATTGTTGTGTGAGTCCTAAGAAGGCTAAACACTTTTATGATGTCCTTCGACTTTAACATTATCATGGAGGTATACTTCAACGTCTACTACCTTAACATTCATCCTATGATCACAACTGATACGATCCAAGGTTTTATGTTAGGAAAGCGGTTGAATGCATATCAAAATGATATATGAGCAAAAGGAAGATTACCTGGAATATACATACCTATGTTGGTGTCTGAGACATGCCCCTTATGATATTAATATTGGTAATTTCATAATTGTGGATACTAAACATATGAGAAGGCAATCTAAGTTTTATCTTGACTTAAGAGGGATTAGATCTGCTATGTGGAAGTGTATATTGGTATATCTAGGATATATGAGGCACAATATTAAATTCAAACTACACAAAAAAAGGTTGTCTTATACTGGTCTTATGAGAGGGATTTCTAGTACAAATACCTAGGAGACGTCATGCCCATGTGGTTATGGTAAAGCACCTAGTATGAAAGAAGGAAGAGAGAGAGACGAACCTCACGACATCCAATCCACCAAGTATAAGTGGGAGATGTTGGGAATTAGGCTTGGCCCACCCTTGGTGGATTAGGCCCAAACCCATTAGCTTTGGGACCAAATAAAACATCTAAATATATGTGGGGTATTAGTTGGTAATATTCCTCAAGGGTTCGAAATTGAAACCTGGTGGAAACAGTTTCCCCGTATGTTTTAGGGGGAATGGTTGTTTGCTACATATGTGTATGCATGAATAAAAAAACTGCGAACTGCACATAACACACAATAAAGAGAAAATGTTCTCTACACAAATCTCTTTCTCCTTTTTGGTGAATTTGCTGTGTTTCATAACCAGTGTCCCAAAAGTGATCCGGTTTGTGTGGGTACCTTAGGAGTACAAATCGACGCTTCAGGTATGCCCGAAACCTACACGACACTTATAGCACATATAAGGATTCATTTTCTTATTAATCTCAAATTTAAAACGAATTGTCAGCTTTCCTCGAATAGGTACAATATGAAGGTTAGAATGAGTGATTGTGTTAAGAAATACGCAAAGTGATGGATAATGGATAGGTAGACAATTCTAAAGGGGTTAGTTGTTCCATTTGACAGTGAAGCATAAGAAAATAACGTGCCTTCTCAAATTCATCTGTAATGACCATTAAAAGCATCATATGAAAATTAACCCGCATTTGAAGCAACGAAATCAGAGGAAGCCAAAACAAACTACGTTTTATAACATAGAAGAACTTGCAAGCGAAGTTCTTTCACTAATGTTGTTTACCCAAAAAAAAAAAAAACAGAGAGCCATAAGCCACCACACGCTATATATAACATAAGAAGGAGGAAGCTAAAACAGAACATAACTGCAATGAGCCATTTTTCAGGAAACCATTACAATGTAAATCCGTGTATACATCATCTCTGTCAGTTCATAGAGTCCAAAAGCAGAGTCCGTATAGCTCAGAACATTCAAGCAAGAAAAAACCATATGAAAACCAAGGACAGTCGGTATAGCTCACAACATTTAGGCAAGAATAAAACCATATTCAAGATTTAAATGTTACCACAAAAAAACTGAGGAGCAAAGCAGATATATGGCCTGGTGGAAACTTGAAGCCGCCGGTAGCCAACAAAACGGATGAGCAGAGTAGAAGGACGACCAGATCCAAACTTGAAGCCAACCAACCACGAGCTGCTTTACATGCACAGATCGGCAACCCTGACACCGACAACAACGTGACCGCACACCACAAACCTCCGCCGGAGACACAATAGAGCAGAGATCCAGACTTTAAGATGGACGGCGACACAGAGACACGGCCCCCAAATAAACACCCACACCGACGCAAAGCAGAGCCAAAACTCATCACCCACAACGCTGACAAGATGGTTTGACAGTGCAGAAAGAGTCGCCACACAACGCCGGAGGTCCACAGCGCATCACCCAGAAGAACGAGCTCACGGCGAGAGTTTTCCACCCCGAGTTCAGAAACATCAAATAACCCAATAAGGGGGAATAAGGGAGGAGAGAGGTGAGATAAATTGAGGGTTGGCGAGATTTTCAAAACACATTTATTAATCATAACGGTAATTTTATTCTCCGCACCAACTCCAATCGTGAAAAAGCTCCGATTTGTGGCTTCTGAATAAAAGTTCCTTTTTACCCATAAGCCCAGTTCCATAAAAGCTCAGCCAAACATTTGTTTAAGTCAAAATATTTCAAAAGTCACTTTTGGTCCTTGATAAGCACGTTTGGGAGGCTTAAAAACCCTCCCAACAAACACACATTAAGAGTGTGTTTGGTATAGCGGTGAAAAAAAGGTTTATTTGCAATCTGACTTATGAAAACTTGAGATTGGGTAAACTCAGATTATGTAATATGATTTATGTTTGGATTGGCGGTTGCATAAGTATTTTTCTGAACATAAAAACTTATTTAGATTGGCGGTAACATAAATGGCTTTTGTGATAATTGTAAGATAAAAATTAAAATCAATATTATAAAAAAGTGAAAAAAGTTAAAGTTAGAAAATGTAGCTTCCAGGCAGATAAAAAGCATTGCTAAACTGGGCAAAGACAGTGAAGAACAAGAAAACCCAGTTGATCCAGATTTTTCCTCAAGGAAGGTAACTCCATTTGGTTGAACGAAAAAACAACAGATGCTGGCACTTTTCCTGCGAATTATCTAACTCAACTGATGCATTCAAAACCAAATCTACACACTACTACAAAAAAAGTAATTATGGTGCTTATTTTTAAATTA
The DNA here is from genome assembly GCA_963210345.1 of Inga oerstediana. Taxonomy (NCBI): domain Eukaryota; kingdom Viridiplantae; phylum Streptophyta; class Magnoliopsida; order Fabales; family Fabaceae; genus Inga; species Inga oerstediana. Next base: position 7,031,194 of record OY723401.1, read on the forward strand.
ACGTGGCACTTAAAAAGAGCTACATATCCCATTACCACTAAAAGAAGCTGTGGCGCTTGAAAGCACCACAATATATATATATATATATATATATATTTTAAAAAAACACACTTCCTATGGCACTTCCTTGAGGTCTATATATTTTTTTTAAATTTTTACTTCTTGAGGCACTTTTTTAAGGAACTGCCACAAAAAGTATTCTTTTTTTAAATAATAATTTTTTCTTATTTTTCTTTTAGAACCCTATAATTATAGTTGATAACACACTTTAAACACATTTTCATATCCACAACAAAATGAAGAAAAGAAAACTACAATAAAATAAATCCAAAATTATATAAATTAACAAATAACTAATTAATAAAATCTCTACTAAGTAAGATACAAGTGTTAAAAATAAATAATTATTTTACTTATGCAACCCATCAATGTTAACAGTTCTTACAATAACTAAAATTATAACTACTACATATCTTCACATACAACATATATATAATAACATTCAATTTTATCTCATTTATTTTTCAACATATACAAATGAGAATAATTTTTTCAAATTTTATAATAAATTAAATATAAAAGATATTGAGCAAACCATTAACTACTAATAAAATTATATTTGTAAACTCAAAAATTTTAAAAACTTATAGTGTATTGGAAGTTTGAATAGAATGAGCTAAAAACTCAAACACAACACCTGAAAAAAAAATTAATAAAGGAAAAAAGACAAAGACAAAGTTGCATAGACGTTTAAAAAAAAGGTGGTTAAGAAGATATTGTATTATATGTAGGGGTGGAAACAGGACAGACGGCCTGTCAGGGGCCTGCGGCCTGGCCTATTTTCGGCATGCTCAAGCTTGACCTGTCAGAAAAATAGGCCAGGCCCAGACCAATTAGTAGGCCTTTTTGGCCTATCAGGCAAGCCTGTTACTGTGTATAGAAAAAAAAAATTTAGGCTGCCCCCAATTCCCTTACTCTCAATCTCACAGCTCAGTCACCCAAAAAAAGTTGGGCTGCCCCAATCCCCTCACCCTCAAGTCTCAATCGCCCGTTCTCTCTGTTTTTTTTTTGGCTCAAAACTCTCAAGACCCTTGGACAAAAACAATCGAACAAGAACCCAAGTGATTCTCATTTCTCAGAAAAACACCGACTCTCGCTCCCAATCTCTCACAGTCTCACTGTCACTCCATGTCTCGAGGATCGACTCTCGTCTCAGATCTCGGCCGACACTCACACTCGACATACACCCACTCTTGGCCGAACCCAAGCGACCGCCGACCGCCCCCTTTCTTCATCTTCGCCTTGATCCCTTGATTCTTTTCATTTCTTGGCCTTAAGCCATTGATTATTGAACCATCGAATCCAAACCCTAACCATTCGGCCGTCCTTCCTCCGACTTGAAGTTTCTCTTCCTCGGTGACCGGTTGGGAGTAGCCGCAGATCTGAAAAATTGCTACAGATTCGAGCAGAGATTGGTGCTGTGGCCAAAGCTGACGGGTACGGCGAGTTTGCTCTCTTGGGTTTCATTATAATTCGTTCTCAATTCGTTTTGAGATTTTTGACATTTAAGTTTCATGCCTTTCCATACATGTAATGTTTTACATGTTTTTGAGTACTTGATTATAGGCTTGTTCTGTTTTGCTTTTCAGTTCTGCTACTTTCGAGATGGCAATACCAAAGTGGTTGTCACTGTTGATGACAGGCTTCTAGATTTTTTTTTGTCAAATTATTTCATAGTTTAAGTAGATTTACATAGTTATGGTGCACTGCTTGGTTAATTACAGGTAGAATGTGGGGAAATAGCAAGTCATCATTTCAATCCCTCTTGTGTTTACTGCCATTGAAAGTGGACCTTTTTTGTTATAATGGAACGAAGTTACTCTCCAGGGCTACTAAAGCATAAGTTATCATTCTGTCATATTTTCATCTTTTTGAGCTTCCACTTCTACTCATTAGTTCTTTTAATTCATGATGGACCTCGATGAGTTGAATGGGAAGCATACTATTTATTTAGCATGAAGTGGTATTTTTATCATAGCACGAGTCATTGAGATCTTGTCTTTGCTTTAGTTAATTGAAATGGTTTGTTTTTCCATTGCTTCACAATTATGTGTTCTCAATTATGTGAAGTGTTCTGAATTTTTTCTTTCTATTCTGTGATGACACAGGTAAGACTTCCATTTAAGTTTTGAATACTGGCTATTGGATGTTATAAATGCTTTTAATGAAATGGCGAAAATAAGCATTTGGCCAAATGTTGGTTCATATCTGAATTTACTTTCTGTTGTATCAAACTTTGATTGCATAACGTATAGGGACTTGGTTTCAGGCCTACTTAACAAGCTTCAGGCCAAGCCAGGCTTGTGTACAAGCCAGGCCCACGCCTAAAAAATTGCCTCCAACAAGCCGCAGGCCATCCTGTGCCTTAACAGGCAGGCCTGTTAAGCCAAAAGCCTGGCCTGTTTCCACCCCTAATTGTACGTAACTTTAAAATATTAAAGAAAACAAAACGGAAAATGAGTGGGTACGACTTACAAGATGAAATGAAACTATAACGAGGATAAAATAGGACCAAAAGGGACAAGGAGTAGGGTCAGTTTGGTGCAAGAAATGGTATAAAAGAAATAAGAGGGAGTGTCGAAAATAAAAAGAAAAGGAGGAGGAAATGTGAGAAGTGATAGAACAAAAGAATGAGGGGGAAGTGCAGATCAAAGTGAGGATGGTGATGAGTGGCAAAAAGAGGAGAAGGAGGAAATGTAGGAATTAAGGGGATAAAGAGCGATGTCACCTGTTGGATGAAGAGTGGAGACTAAGAGGATAAAGGTGATGGAAACAAATCGTGGGAGAAAGAAGGGTTTGAAAAATAAAATTTTAAAAATATTACTTTGTGTGGAGCTTGCTAAGCCAAGTGTCACACAAAGTATGTAGCAATTATGACACTTCTTTAGCAAGCACCACAACTGCTGTTTCAATTTTTTTTTAAGAAAAACACACCTTATGTGGCGCTTCCTTAAGGAATCATCATTTAATGTCACCAAGCAGATGTAGCACTTTAAGGAAGCGTCATTGATGGTGTTTTTAAAAAAAAAAATTAAAAAAATTTAGAAGAAACTGTAACCCTTTTTTAAAGAAGTGTCAGACAAGAGAGAGAAATAAAAAGAGTTGGTGTGCATTAATTAAATGGTTAAGGTGTAAATTTATCAACGAAGATTTGTTTGAGGGGCATCTGATACAAATAAGTTTTGGAAGAGGCAAAAATAATAATGAACAATTAAAAAGGGAGTAAATTTAACAAAACCGTTAAATGTGACCTAATAACGTTAAATTATATAGGAGAAGAAAACTCATAACAGCGTTGGTTAAATTTAACGGTTTTGTTAAATTTGCATTATTTTTAATTGTTCATTGTTATTTTTGCCCCTTTCAAAACTTATTTGTGTCAAACGCCCTTCAGACAAAACTTCATTTTTAAATTTGCTCCTTAATCCTTAATTAAATACAAAAATAACTGTAATAAATCAAGCTCCCATAAGCTAGAAGCTAGAAGCAGGAACTGGTGGCTTTTTAAAAAAACAACTTATTTACCAAAAGCCCATTTGACCAATCGCCCAACCAAACATATGTCAATCGTTGATTCACTTCCAATCGCACTTCTAGGCTCCCAATCGGGCTTATGGGCTTCCCCGTCACCCAACCAAACACATGCTAATACTAAAAATTTATTGAACGTAGAATCATGTCTGGAATGTATATGTGATGTAGTCTATGAGTTCGAATGAAATCACACTATCAATCAATAAGCCACCATTTCTGATGCCCAGAAATAATTTTTGAGAAATACTTACATACTCCCAGAGTACCAATTTATCCATACTCTATCTAATAAAAGCCTTAGCCAACCAATTTTCACTAATTTATAGTTTTAAAAAATAAAATGCCTAGGTTTCCTAATTTCCTAACCTACCCTTATGTTAACTCTTTCTCGTATCTCACTTGTGTCTCAGAATCCCTCCCTCTCCCTCCTTGCATCTCCATCTACGGCGTTTCTTTAAGCAACCGGAAAAGATAAAGGTACAACGGATAAGAAAGCACCATGGTTTACTCATCCCAGTGACGATGGTGAGTTGGGGGCATCCTCCATCACCATCATCATATATATCTGCTTTAATCTAAATAAATGAAGAATCCTATATGATTTTGAAGCAGAGCCCCATGGATATCCCCAAAGTTTTTTATAGTACAGAGTAATGGATATGCATAGCAGAGAAAAGAATTGAGAGTCTTTCTCATATGATATTGTTAACATCTCCATCACCATCACAGAAGAAAAAGAGGTGAGATGAAGGACACCATAGGCTTTGACATTGCTTCCTTCCCTGGTCATGGAAGAAATGTTGTTGATCGAGGTAGTCTGGGTCCAAATGTAGAGAACGTGAGAGAGTATGAGAAAGAATAAAGAGAGGGGGTAGTAAAGGAAATTAGAAAACCCTAGGCATTTTATTTTTCAAAAACTATAAATTAGTGGAAATTAGTAGGCTGACACATGGGTTGAAATAATGAGTTGGAGGATTGTTATAGGATAGAGTATAAATGAGTTGGTATTATGGGAGTATGAAATATTTCTCATAATTTTTATGTTGTATTCCTTAATTGGAGCGAGAGAAGATGTAAAAATTCAGGCCATCAACCTTTTTAGATGATCCATTAATTCATGAACTATGGGAAACTGATCGATGAGGTGATTCTATATCAACCTTTAAACCATGTGTAGCTTCAAGGATTGTTAAAATAAAACAGTACCTTATAAAAAACAAGAGAGAGAGAGAGAGAGAGAGAGAAGAGAAGCAAAAGGACATGCAGATGCCAGATTTTTAGGATAAGATAAGACGCACTACTACTACAGTGCGCACCAAAGCTAGCTTGCGACAAAATAGAGATTCATTTTCATTATGTAGTTTATTGCACTCTCATTTAATTATAAGCTTCATACAGAATAAGAAAAAGCTTGAAAGAGACGATATTCGAGAAGAAAAGACGGTGGGTTCTCTGGGGTTTCACTCTATTCTCAGATTTTTGTTTTTTTATAGACTAAGGGAATCGGTTAGCTTATGATCATTTGGATATATGCCTACTACGTAATGCGCCATCAAAAGATTCTCTGGGGTTCCCTTTCCATGAGGCATCATAAATACATACCAGCAAAACAATATATATGGTTCTAATTTGAGACTTGAAACTTGTCAAAAGTAGAAATACTTCAAATTTATAATTCGGGCAACTCATTATCTTTTTTAATCAAGTAAATTATATATATCACATCACAACTGCTGAAAAAACTATATGGAATTTACTGCTCTCAATACAATTTGCTTGGATTAAAATAATGGACGACAGCGAATTTACAATCTCTAAGGTTTATACAAGTTGACAGGGGGAAGACGATATTGGGTGGCTGACTTAGAAATTGCAGAATCTTGGAGTCCTTTTTAATTCGTTGTGTCGCATAGCATCCTCATTTAGTCTATCTGCTAGTCGATTCCTCCAATAGCAATGTACGTAGAAAGAAACGAGGAATCTGAAATTGTGGCAAGAGATTAAGAATGTGAAACCGACACATTGCATGATTGAGAATCATATTAGAAATGAATCGCGCAGCTTTTGCTTTATTTCATCTAAGACCCAGAAACACCGAGCTTCCTCATATGAGTATACGTCATTGCTTTACTTCATGTAACAAGAATCAATGGCTTGAGTTTTGTGAAAAAGTGAGATTTAGATGTGCACCAAGAACTCATATATATATATATGGGTATATATCCTCAGATTAACTAAGGAAAGGATTCCATCTTTTTTCTTTTGGCTTTTGGCCAATAGGGGAGAGGGATTCCATCTTTATTGTTTGGCCGTTACGCTGAAGTTACAGAGAATTGGGATTACAGTATCGGAGGTTTGAGATTCCTTCTGTCTAAAGATACATCATTTCATCAGTTGGTCCACCACATTTGAAGAAGTCGTAATACAGCTGTGACTTTGCTCCACACAATTTGTTCTCTTCAAAAGTTTATCTTTTCCCCTCCTTTTTGTAAGCTTCCTTTCTTTTTGTTATAAAAAAATCTATTTTCTTCTTTAAAAAGCTCCTTTACTGAAACAGCTTTTCTTCTTATCTATTTTCTTCTGTATATATGTTACGTTGTTATAAGATGTTAGTCCATTTTCTTTATTCATTGATAGAGTACAATATGTCATGCATGCGATGCATGTAGCAGATCCGATTAATGCAATAAGGCTTGTTTTTATTGTTGTTGTGTTTTTTTTGGTGACGGAAGGGCCTAGCCCCAGCAATCACGGCTTGTTATTGTTGTTTATGCTATAGAAATAGGACCAAGAGGTCGGCGATGAGTAGAAACATGCTGAAGTCTAAAAGTAGCACACACGAATTATATTTTTATTAAAAATAAATCAACTAAGTGAAGAAGCCTTTTCTTCTTTTTTTTTCTTTTTTTTTTTATGAATGCAATGGACCGTCTAAGCCTTCGGTGCACCCAACATCCAGGTATCCGACGTTAACCTGAAGGCCAACGCCGGATTTACCAGCATGGGCCCCCGACAACCGACTAGTCCTGACGCCCCCAATCAAATAGGCCCGACAGGTCACTTGCATGCACGTATATTAATTAGAAGTCGGCTACTTTTTCTTTAAAAGGAATATAATTATGCAATATGAAAACAAGTTGTTGCTTTTCTTTCCCAAAAAAATGGCATCGTTGTTTGTTATGCCTAAAGTTTTGAAAACTATCAGCACTTGTGGTGATGACGACTCATTGGTTATGATTGGTTGTCACTGAAGGTTAACTCTCTTAGTTATGTTATTGTTTAAATTAAAGGGCTAACGTCCATTTTCACTGTTTAGGTTGTCAAAAAATCTCAATTATACCTCAAAAGTTTTTTTTAGAGTAATATTGTCCTGAAAGTTTCCAAATCATAACACTTTTACTTAAGCCATCATCCAAATTAAGTTTAACTCTTAATTGACAAAATATGTTGAACTAGCAGTCTACATAGCGCCGCATTATTTTTTGTTTTGGGTTTAGATGCAAAGTTGCCCCGAAAGTTTTCATTCAAAAGTTACATTGCCCTGAAAATTTTCAAATTGTAACAATTTCATCTTAGTTGTTATCCATGTTAAGTTTACCTATTACCTTAGAAATCTTGTTCAGTTTGTCTTGAATCCGGTAATCTTTTTCTTCATTATTCTCTAGCGAGAGAATGTAAGCTTTCCTCTATCTGCGGCTTCTTTTTCAATGTCTTTCACGATGTTAGTTTAACATATTTGGTCAAGATACAATTAAACTTAATTTTTATAATAGTTGAGGCGACATTGCTACAACTAAGAAAACTTATAGGGCAATATTGTACCCAAAAAAAATTTCGGGTCAACATTGCTCTTAAGTTAAAACTTTTAAGGTAAATTTGCATCTTAACAAAATGACATCGATGACACATGGACTTGTCAACTCAACATATTTGATTAACTAATAGTTAAACTTAACTTAGATAATGGCGGAGATGAAATTATTGTGTTTTGGAAATTTCCAAGGCAACATTCTTCAAAAAAAAAACTTACGGGGTAAAATTGAGATTTTTTTACAACTTCCAAAGCCAAAATAACCTTTTCATATAATATTATATAATCTCTAAAAAAACAAATGAAATTATTCATAATTTGAAAACTGTACCTAAGAGTTACTATAAATTAGTCCTAGTGTATATAGATTCCTCTATAAAAAAAGTCCCAGTGTAGATTCCTCTGTAAAAAAATTCCTAGGGACCTCAATAACATAGATGAGTTTGTCAATAATCACTCTATAACTTGTCAATATAGTCACATACACTTGTCAACGGAAATTGTTTTCGTTAACATAGATGGGCTTGTCAATAGCCACTCTATGACTTGTTAATATAGTCATATACACTTGTCAGCGGGAGCTACTTTAGTTAACATATATGAGATTGGCAATAGCCACTTTATGACTTGTCAGTGTAGTCACATACACTTGTCAATAAGGTAAGTTCACATTGGGAATCTATCTCACTAAGGTTCCTAATAAAGACTTTTTTTATAGTCATACTGAGACCTTTTTATAGATGAATCTATACTAGGACTTTTTTTCTTGTCCTTGGAACTTGAGTGAAATTTTCCCAATTTTATAGTTTTGTTGTGATGATCTATAAAGACAACCTATATATATGGAGTTGTTTGGGACTGCAGTCTGATGTTGTCCCTCATGGAAAATATATAGTCTGCTAGCTCCAACCTTTCTAATTAATATTCTTTTTAATGTTTTAAGGCATCACACACACACATTAATTTAAGGGAAAATTCCTAATAAAGAACTTTACAAATCCTAAAAGATAAAAAGATGTTTCGAATATCCATAATCTCATATAAGTGTTAGTATTTGGTTTATCTTTTTTGAAATTTAAAAGAAATGACACAAAGGCCCTCATCAAATCTCATTTTTACTTTCTTTTGTCTTCTCTCTTTCTTCTTCTTTAGGTTCCATGCCGAAAGGGTTTAGCAACGACGGTTGAGACAACCTCCTCCAACAATGGCGATGGCTGCCTCAGCCTCTTCTAGCAACAAAGAAGAAGAAGAAGAAGGGGCATGAAGATTTGGGTGGAAGTGGTACCTTCACTTTTGGAATTTCCTCGGAGGTCTTCTGGTACTCCCAAGCTTAACACAATCCCTGGATTTTCAAGAAGACGATTCTTTCGACTTGTGATCGCACAAGTTGCAAATTTTCACAAAATTTGATAAGGGTTTCACAAGTTCTGATAGAAGTTTCACAAATTCAGATAAGGTTTTTATAAATTCTAAAAAAATTTCCCAACTTCATTAAAGAATTTCACAAGTTGCAAATCAAAATTTACAATATTTGATAAGGGTTTCACAAATTCTCAAAGATTTCACAAATTTGAATAAGGTTTTCACAAGTTCTTAAAAGAATTTCACAACTTCCTTAAATAATTTTACAAGTTGCAAATCAAAATTCACAATATTTGAAAAAGGTTTTCACATGTTCTAATAGAGGTTTCACAAGTTTGGGTAAGATTTTCACAAGTTCTGAAAAGAATCTCACAACTTCCTTAAAAAATTTCATAAGTTGCAAATCAAAATTCATAACTTCTGATAAGGGTTTTCACAAGTTTAGATAAGAATTTCACAAATTCTGGAAAGAATTTCACAAGTTCAAATCAGATTTTCACAACTTACAAATCAAAATTCAATTTTAATAAAGGTTTCACAAGCTGTGGTAAAGGGTTCACAGGTTTGGATCAGGTTTCACAGCTTGCAATTTCATTTTCATTACTACCTTGCCATTCATCATTATCACTATGAACACTCAAATGATCATTTATGTTCTGCTCTGCCCGCTTTCGAAGCATGAACACATTAAAGTAGTAGCTCACTATCTCCTTTTTGGTTTGTGAAGGAAATACAATTGGAAAAGTGTTCCAAAAATTCTTACCCAGGGAAACCGGATTATTGTAGACAACCTCATGAACGAGTTGTTCATCTTCTACATTTCATTTTTTAGTCACTTGCTCTCCTATGTCACACAAGCCCAAATCAGTAAATCTATCACACCCTATCCTAATTTCACCTTTGTTAGAGTATTCATGAAAAATGATATGAGGTTTGGTGGATAACACAGGAATAACATAAATATACTGATAATATGTACATAATTAAACAATTTCCCCCTAGGGGTTGGTACCAGATAATTACAAATCTTGTTGCCCACAGGGCTACTAGGGTATCTAAACTCATCCCAGTGAAGTGGAGACATTTTTCCGTCTTGGTTCCACCACTGCAATCCCCTCTTGTGTAGTTCTTGTCTTTGATATTTACATACTTTTTGTATTCACTTGTCTAAATTGTTGGTAGGGGAGGAGGAGATTCGAAAGAATCTTAGTAGGAAATAGATGTATTTGACATGCATGATAGATGTTATGTGTTTGACATGTTAGCTTTAACTAGATGTATGCCCTATAATGACATTTTTGCATGCTCAATGTTTCATGCAACAAGACTATGGCCACAACAAAAACAAAAACAGAGCTTCATTTATTCAAATATGCTCTACACAATCAAGTAAAGCAATCACATACATCATTACACAAGCAAAGATATAAAATACATGTAAATAAGTTAAGTCCCATGCCTTGTGTCCCTTTTGCTAAATAGAAATAGTTTCTCAATTTACGTGCAAACAGCTTAGGCTCCATATTCGATCCTACAATGCCAAATGTACCATTAAGACACTTCTATATTGTTTCTAGGGGTTATATGAGTCTATATTAAAAAATTACTAAATTGCCCGCAGGGACCCGGCTTGGCCCGTTGTACCTGGTCCGACTGTACTTTTTCCAAAATTCAAACCTGAGCTATCCTAACATATTTCTGCCCAAGAAATCTATTTCCAAACTCAAAACTACCAAGTTCACTGCCAAAAGGCGAAATTGCCCTTGGCAGCCCCACTTTAAGAGGTTTCAGGGGCGTTTCGTAATTATGTTTTTTCGGCCTTTTATGAAAAAGTGACCAACTGTAACCTCACCTAATTTTCCCTCCTGAACATAATGGAATCATCAAATAATTAAAAATCTAACTCTAAGGCCTCTAACTAGAGCTGGCTGAATTGTACAAATTCCCTGAGAAAAATTGGGGTTTTTGAAATCCAACTCTGCAGATGTGTTCCTTTCTACTTCTAACCACTTTATTAACAATTAGGTTATAACTACCATTTAGACCCAATTTTGGCAGCATAACCTCTAGGCCAATTCAATTTCCAAATTTCAAATCAAAGACAATCCAGAGAAATTTCACCGATTAAATTGTCCACAACAGCCTGTGATAACTCTCCATATTTTGTACATTTAAAGAATATTTTGAAGATAATTGAAAAGTTATCTATGCAATTTTAGAAGATTCAATGGGATTTTATTATGAAAAGATCAAATCAAAGTGGTGAATTATTTGTGGGATTTAGATTGTAAATATTTAGAATAAAAATAATTAATTTTAATAAGATAAAGTTTTTTTAAAAAAAAAGAAGTTGTTGTTTTTATTTTATTTTATTTTATTTTGTTTTTCATCTTACCTTTTTACTTAGATACTTATATTGTCATTAATGTTTTAATATTGAGTAATGACAGCAGGTGACGTGGTTTGGATGCCAAATATATATTATCTACTTTGTGCTTGCTTGATCACCACTAAGTATGAATTTGAGAAATTTAGATTATCCTTGGGAGAGGGATCTTAATTAGACCATAAGATTAAGTAATGTGGGATTAGAATTTATTCTAATTTGTCAATAGGATAGGAATATACCTATTGGACCCATATAATCATATTAGAGTGAATTTGAACATTTATTGCCTCTTGAGTAAATTAGTTAGGGATAACAATTTTAACTTGAGAAAGGGGTATAAGTGATTGGAAGATACTTATATCCATTAATACTCTAGATTAACAAATTAACATTAAGTGCTTTTAATTGGGTAAATACATGCTCTAAAACTTAAATAAGGGATTAGCAACTCTAGGTTGTTTTTATTAATTGAAATCTTTAAATTATTAGATTTGTTTCTTTTACATTTGTTTAAATTGTCTTTCAATCTATTTCTTTGATTTGCTCAACTTAAATGAAAATGGGAATTTTAATGCCTAATTATCAATTACCTTGAATCTCTGTGGGATGACCTTGATTTGCTATTATACTATTTCTACGGCCCGTACACTTGCGGTGCTTATTTAAAATTTAGTAGCATCAAGTTTTTGGCGCCGTTGCCGGGGATTCAAGGCAATTGGTGATTAGAATTAGAAATCGTTTAGTAGTTTTAGCTTGAGCAATTTTATTTTATTTTTGTTTGTTCTTTGTGTTAGTGTGATACTTTTGAGATCTGTTTTGTCTTTCAGGTAATTTAGTATATGCCCCGCAGATCCAAAGCACCTAAGACACCACAGAAAACAAGGAGCGTCCAAGAACTTTTGGAAGCTACGCAACCTCATACTCAACCAAAGGAAGGTGTACACACTGAGACTATAGTAATGGCTGAGGATGAAAATGATCGCTTGGGTGTTAATGATTTCTTGGGAAGGCAATCTCATGGGTATCAATCAGGAATCTGAGTGCCTGAATTTCAAGCTAACAACTTTGAGATAAAGCAAACTATGTTGAATATGCTTGAGCTATATGGTCAGTATGCCGGAAATGATTTAGAAGATCCAAATCGACACTTGATTCAATTTCTTGATGTTTGTGACTCATTCAAGCAAAATGGAGTTCCTAATGATGTGATTCGCCTTGGGCTTTTTCCTTACTCTCTACAAGGAAAAGCCAAAGAGTGGCTCAACAATTTAGAAGAGGGTAGTGTCACTTCTTGGGCTGAATTGGAGGAAAAGTTCAGATTAAGATTCTTTCCTCATAACAAGATGGTGGATGCTAGAGCTGCTCTAACTAATTTTTGCCAACAGTTTGGGGAACACCTATATGAAGCTTGGGAGAGGTTCAAGTTGCTTGTTAGGCAGAGTCCTGGAAATAATTTTGAGAAATGGGTCTTACTTCAAATCTTCAGTACCCGATTAACTCCCGAATCTCGATCAGAATTGAATGCTGTCACTAATGGAGGAATTACAAAGCAACCGGTGAATTATGTTTGGGGATGCTTAGATGACTTATCAGCTGACTTTATTCAGAACAACAATGACAGAAGATCTGTGAAGTCTACTGAAAGAGTTAATGAGGACACTTCATCATAATTAGTGGGAATGTTAAATGCTCTCAACAAGAGGTTTGATAATCTTGAAGCTCAAGTACACCGATCCAATAGTAGACATATGGGAGTTAATGTTATTTTTGCTTCTTGTGATTATTGTGGAGATGGACATGCTACTGGACAATGCCTTATAGCTCAACAGATAGAACCAGTTAATTATGCTGGAAACTACCGTGGCAATAATTAGAGTAACCCATACTCTAATACCTACAATTTAGGGTGGCGTAAAAATCCTAATCTCTCTTGGAAACATGGTGCAACTCTTAATGAAGCATCCACTTCTAATATAAAGCCAATGGCACCTCCTGGTTTTTATCACTTAGAAAAGGAAGTTAAGCCTATTCAAGAGCCCAAACCTGATCTTGAGGCAATGATATCTCAACTTGTTAGTTTTCAGCTAAAGAGTTCTCAAGATCAAGCTACTGCTAATGCAACATTTAGTTCATCCATCAAGAATCTTGAGCATCAAGTGGGACAACTTGCAACTAATGTGAATACATTACAACAAAGAGAATTGCCAAGTAATACTGTGACTAATCCTCGTAGAGATGGACAAGAGGAATGTAAAGCTCTCATATTAAGAAGTGGTAAAGAGTTACCTGAGATTCCTCATTCAGTGAAGACACCTTCAGCTTCTAATGGTGATGCAACTCTTGAAGTTGTTATAGAGAATGATGAAGAGCCTACTCAGAAGGTACATGGAAAGGTCAAGGAAGCAAAATTTGATAATGAGTCTAAGAAGAGTGAAGTGAAGAAGAAGGCTACTAATGAGAATCTTAAATGGGTGCCACCTTTGCCATTTTCTCAGAGGTTCTAGAAGAAAGCTTTAGATGAGCAATACAAGAAGTTCTTGGGAATTTTCAAGCAACTCCACATCAATCTCCCTTTCCTTGAAGCTTTAGAGCAGATGCCTCAATATGTTAAGTTTCTAAAGGAGATGTTGAGTAAGAAGAGGAGGTTTGGTGATTATGAAACAATACCTCTCACTAAAGAATGTAGTGCTATTATTCTCAACAAGTTGCCACCTAAACAGAAAAATCCTGGTAGTTTTTCTATACCTTGCATAATCGGAGAAAAGTTTCAAGGTGGAGCATTATGTGATCTAGGCTCAAGTATCAACTTGATGCCACTATCTATGTTTCAAAAATTGCAACTTGGTGAAGCTCATCCAACCTCTGTGACACTTCAGTTAGCTGATCGAAGTTTAGCTTATCCAAAGGGTATCATTGAAAATGTTTTAGTTAAAGTTGATAAGTTTATCTTATCCAAAGGGTATTAAAATAACCGGTCTAAAAAGATAAAAAAATTTAAAAATAAAAAAAAATTGTAAGTTTTTAGATCGGTTATTCAGACAACCGGTCTAAAAAGATTTTAAAAAAAAATCTAAAAGTTTTTAGACCAGTTTTCACTAATAACAGGTCTTAAAGATGAAATATTTTAGACTGGTTGTATTTTAAACCGATCTAAAATATTTTGTTTAATTTTAAGACCGGTTATGATTCACAACCAATCTAAAAGGTTTCCCAAATCTACCACCACCCGCGCTAAAATGGTTGAATCCCGCCCTAGCGATCTGAACCTTGAACCTTGCTTCTCTTCTTGTCGTGATTTCTCACTTGAACTCCTCCTCGCCCCTCTCTCCGCCGCCGCTCCCACTCCTCCTCCTTCCTCCGATCTCCTCTGTTCCTCATGCATCCACACCAAAAACGACCGCATGAACCCCAAAAACCACATCGAGTGTTACCATCTTCTTGCGGCTGTAGAGATTTATGGGCAGTGTGAGAGATGCATTTGGTTGAGGTTAACTTGTCTCTTAGATGATTTATTTTTTCTTCTTCCAAATCTTACTAGAATCTAGGCTATACGATCTGCTTTTGGAATTTAAATAATCATTTTGTGAGGAATCAAATGCATTTAATCTTTCTTTTTCTCATTTTCGATTCTCTGTTATGCTTCAGCTGAGCCTAGCCTTTTTGTTTTCTTTTCCCATTTCTTTTACTTTAGGCTGTTATGATACTTGGAAAAGAACAGAATGAGAGATCTTATAAATCAGCGCAAGATCTGGAAATTTGTGGGAGGTGTGTCAGCCATAAATGGCCTGATTTGCTTTCGTCTAAGCTCCACCGCCGACATGACATTTGTGAAGTTGGATTTTTTCGACCACCTTATTTTTCTATTGGTGGGTTTAATCTTGTGGTACCTCATCGTGGAGGCCAAGAGAATTCCAATTTCATCCGGTTCCATCACTCCGAATGTCTATGATCTCGTTGTTACAAGTATGCTTTGCTTACATTTCTTATTATCATCTACTTGTACCTTCGTTCTTTCATCTAAGCGGAGCAACTACCACGCCAGATTGTGTTGAAGAAGGTGCTTCTCTTTCAAACTTCAAATTTTGATATCTGTTTTGAAAGTTTTAAATATGTTAAGATATTCTAGACCGGTTTTATGACTTGATATTTTTGTTTTTCAGTTGCTACCTTTGTTAGCTTCCACTCTTGAATTTGGTTCAGTTGTGGCCCCTGCTTTGACAACATTGTTGAAAATGGGTTCCTAGCTTTCAGTTGAGGAGTTCAGTGTCAAGGTAAGCAACTTGAAATTCAAGCTCTTGGTATTTATCTTAGGCTTCTTGAAAACCCTCGGTTTTCTAATAGTGTGCGGAAGTAAGATAATATTATATTGAGTATCAACTAACTTTTCTTAGTGTAGCCATTTGTCTATTAATATGGCATTCTTCATCAGTTACCTTGAATTCTTTGAGATACTAATATCTTGTGTGTCTATACATGTTTTTTGCAATTGTTTTACAGTATTGCTGCAGTTACCTTCAGGCAAGCTATGGCCTTAATTATTGTCAATTTTTTTATCTTATGAGTTGTTATTTTTCATCATTTAATTACGGTTGTCATAGCTTACTTAAAATTATATGATAGTGAAAAAATAGGGCACTTTTTTTTGGATTGGGATGATTTTAAAATCCTTCCAATCCAAAAAAAAAAGTCCTATTTTTTTTTAAATGTCACTTTTAATACCGGTTCTTAAAATATTTTAACAACCGGTCTTAAAAGTCTTGAAAAAAAAATTTTAGACCGGTTTTTAAACAACCGGTCTAAAAGGTATGAACTTTTAAGACCCGGTCTTCGAGAAACCGGTCTAAAAAAGTGATTTTTAAAACCAGTTTCTTAACCAGTCTAAAAAGTAGCAGACTTTTAAGACCGGCTGTATCAAGACCGAATCCGGAACCCGGTCTAAAATGTCATTTTTAACCGATCTTAAAACTGATTTTTCCACTAGTGAGGTTTATAATTGATTTAATCAAAATATAATCATTCTTGAAGGAATGAAGAGGGACAATAACGGTTGAAATTGGTTGCACATAACTCACACCCTATCTTTGTCATATCTAAACATACCAAAGCGTGGCCGGTATAAAGTATAGGATGACCTTACTTCGTAAGCTTATTCAATTTAATATTTTCTACTTATAATTGGCAAGATCTACTTTGATAATATAATTTCAAATAACATGATATTTATCCATGAGCCTTTATATATATATATATGAAGAAATATCTCTTTAAATGCTAGACTTTCCAAACATAACAATCAAACAACCGATTCATAAAGAATAGTACGACTTTTTCTCAATATACATATACATATACATACCGTAAAGGAGTAAACCTCATGTCTACAAGATTTTTTTTTTGAACAACTTTCCTCTGCAACAAATGAATAAATCAAATTCATCTCAAAATTAACTTTATAATATAAATTAATACAACCATCTAATAAGTGATCAACTCTATAATTGATGAAGGGGTAGGCTTATTTTTACTATCTGAAACACAAATAACTTGATAAGTGAACGAAGTCTCGATACAAAACTAATATAACTACTAAATACTTGAAATAAATTTGTATGGGGATGCATACTGGTTTATAAAATTTCATACTATAAATGAGATAAAAGTTATCATTAAAATATGTATAAAAACTAGTTTTCAGACTTAGAATAATCATTCGTTTGTATTTAAAAAATAGAAATTTAAGAAAATAATCATGAGTTCAACGTAGACAAAGATTCGATAAAGTAATTTCTTTTCAATAATAAATAATTATGAAAATTTGTTTCATCAGAGGAACCGATACAAAATGAATGGCCACGAATAATAGGCGCAACCCAAAGGCAATGATACAAGTGCAACCCGAAGACCATGAAATAGGCGTAGCTCAAAAGCCATGAATAACAGACGTAGACACACAGTCTACGAGGGTAAATAACAAATTCGGCGCTCTGTATCTAGTTCCTCCAATAAAAATATTCATAATCTTGTAAGAAAAATCTTTTATTCCAATTCATGAAGGTTTGCTCGAGAAAAATATGTCAATAAATTTTTATAAACTTTCCATAAACAAATCCCCAAATTCCTCTCAAAGAGATCACACACACCTGCACACACAAATATACACCAAAGCTTAACAATAATAATACCAAACTATGAAAACAAAACATATATTTTCTTTAATTAAAGTTCTTTTACTACTTTACTTGTAACCATCTCACATGGCTATCACCTGATGACGGCAAAGAGTAGAGGCGATAGAGAAGAGTCTACAGAAGCTCCAGATTTTTCAATATCTCCAGCGATTTTTTTGCTTCCTCCACAACTCTCTGTCCCCCAAACCCTCCTCCCCAAAAATTGCCCAAAAGCTACGGAAAGGCTGAAAAATTTGATTAGAAAATTTTCTTAAGGGCATAATGGTAATTTCAGATGGTAAAGCAAAAGAAATCTTCTCCTTTGACCCTGCCAACATGCGAACTTATCTAATATATCTTATGAAAGCTCATAGTAACGTTGCTTCCACCCATTTCTATTGACGGCGCACAGCGGTGTTTCTTTGTTGCTGCTTCTAATCTAATTCAAATTGACGGTGTGAGAAAAATCCAAAATAAAGGACAAAATAAAAGATTGTTGCTGTTTCTAATTAGCTGCGCATTGAATGACAAAATAAAGGATGCAAGGAAAACGCCAATATCTTTCACAACTGCGCATTGAATGGCAAAATAAGGCTGCAAGGAAAACGGCAAACCCAATTCATTCTTATTTTTTGTGGCAAAAAAAAAGCAAAAGTTAATATTAAGAATTAGCCTGCATAAGAAACGAGACAAATTAATATCATCAATACAGCCTCATTAAAAATGGGACTGATCAATATTATCAACCAAACTGCATAAAAAACGGATCTTGAACAAATGATTAATATTTTAGCCTAAAAAAACAAATAATTAATATTACACCAACTGCAACCTTAATGGAAAACTTTAAAAAAAATTAAGAGAAAAATAATCATATCTATCCTCCATTAACTTATAAATAAGTGGGTTCAGCTGTAAACTAACATGCTCCTCCATGGCTCTATCTATTGTAGAACTTATAGGAATCATCCATGAACTTAATCATCCATGGCTCTATCTATTGTGGATAAAAAAACAATGAACCCATTCTAAATTATTCTAATGAATACAAGAGTGTTGATTTGGTTTTATTTTATGTTAACTTGCATGAAAAAGGAGAAATAAATACAAGAGTACTGATTTGGTTTTATTTTATGTTAACTTGCGCTTAAGCAATTTGTTGTGCCCAGTACTTTGTAATGTTGACACAACTTTAAATAAATCCAATTCCTTTTGAAGAGAATAATGGATTTAATAATTATCATCGAATGACTTATTATTCAAGGGAAAAGGCAAGTGTAACCTGGGGCATACCAAAAGGTGTTAGGAACTGATATGGGGAAGTTCTAAGGATGAATCTAAGTAATTAAGGGGTTACACTACTATTGATCGGATCCAAAGGTTGCCGTTAGAATTTTTTTTGTTGGATTTTTGGGGAGGAAAATTAACATGGGGGTTACATAAATAATACGGTGGATTTTGTTGGGTGGATTTTTTGGTGTTTTTATTTAACGACATCTATAAAAGGATCCCCCCCCCAAGAAAAACACATTGCCAACCACATTTGGCGTCCACACACTAAAGAACAATTCTAATCTCCCAAAATGTCAACTATGTAGCGAGATCTGATTTGTCAAATCAATGATAGTAAAGATACCTGGGTTATCGTTGCACGCGTTCTTAGGAAGCTGGTTGGGAGAAAAAGTAGTCCACCGTATGATGCCTGGAAGGTGGGCATGATTTTGGTGGATGAACAGGTTTTGACATTTATGAAATCCCGCTAATTGTACACTAATTCCTACAATGACACTTACATCTTTTAATGAAATAAATGCAGGGTACCATAATTGAAGGTTTTGTCACTCAAAAGCAACTGAGAGAGCGTTTCATGAAGGAGCTTAAAGAGGGTGATGTTTATCAGTTCCAAAACTTTGAGGCTTTAGACAACAATGACCAATATAAAGTAACTCCACATTCATGATGAATCTGGTTTCACAAAAAAATATTTTTCCAAGAATCAGATTTGCAAATTCCAACGAAAAAAAACTACTTTGTCCCTATTAAAAATATTGCAGATTACACCGTAGATAATGAAGAACTAATTGGTTAGTGCTTTTTAGTAAGATATTCTTAGCAACTTATATTTCTAAAAGGTCATTGTCATGTTCCTTTGTTGTGGTTACGATCTTAAACATCAAGGCAAACCTTTTTTCAGATGTCATTGGGTTGCTTTAAGCTTTTAGAGAATTAGAAGATCAACAGAGAGGATCTGAGTCCTTCAAATGACTTAATCTCACCCTGGCAGATAAAGAGTAATGTTTTCTCCATTTAATGTGCCACTATTATTATATTGTGTAGAACACTCAATAATTAGGTTTACCGGTATAATTGTTGTCCAGTGATGCTACAATCAATGTAGTACTATTTGGGAACTGTGCGACGCAAACATTTAACAATAAGCATACTAAAATGGAGCCACCGATTATAATTGTTATCAAGTTCGCGAAGCTAAACAAAAATAAAGGTAAATAATTGTACAACCCTTAAAAGACTAAGCACGTGATCCCTTTTACGTGACAATATTAAACACTTGACAGCATATGGCCACATTACTAATGCTCTGGAAGCTACAACAGTTTTATTCAATCCCAAAATTCCTGAGGGAAGGATGCTACTGGACAGGTGAGTAATGTTTTTCATAGTAGCTTTAAATAGGCAATTTATGTATTTATGATTATTTATAAAATATAGTGTGGTCACTTATGCTTGTAACTCATGAGCAGCTTTAGCATGACTCCGGGCACAAAGCAAAGTTTCTACCAGATAACCAGCATTGTGAAACCCAACATCAGTAATAAGGATATGTTGATATTTCCTACTAGGATACCCCTTGGAGATTTATGCAACATTAAGAAGGTATTTTTAACATTGTGCAGCCTAATTCATTTTGATCATGACTAAATGAAAAAAACAAGTTGTTATTGCATGATCGTGTACCAATGAAAATAGGAGTGCGAGATTGTCTCAACAATATGTATCCAGAAACTTGAAACAGCATATGGGTGGACCTATGATGGATGCCCGTAGACACCAAACCAACCTATGAAAAAGGCCAGTTTACATGCAGCAATTATAAGAAGGAAGTGTTGATGACTCTGCCTAAGTATGTTCATGTCATTTTCACTAAAACTTATAGAACTTATAGAATTATTGATTTTCACACCCGCCCACGCTAAATCAAACAAACCATTGATCGTGACAAATTTATCACAGATTAAAAGTGCATTATAGGGTCTTTGATGCTACTGGCAAATGTTCTGTATTGTTCTTCAATAGGCATACAACTCAACTTCTGGGATGCACAGCTGAGCAGCTAAAAAACAAGCTGGACGAGGTAAAGTAGGAAATGTAGTACACTATACTGTTTAATGCATCCTAATAAGACCACAATTATTTTCTCATCTACTTTGACCAGGAAGGAACACCATACTCTTTCCTGAAGGAATTGAGTAGTTGCACAGGGAAGAAAGTAGTAATCAAGTTTAAGATCAAAGCGCACAACATACAACATCCATCAAGTAGCATGCCAATTACACAATTTTCAGATGATCCGCAACTTATAGCCCAATTTACTTATTCCAATACTAACACTAAGGTGATCCTGTAACCATATAAATACAAAGAACTTTAACACATTACATTCCTACATCTAATGTAGATGTTAACATCCCATTTATAAATCATAGGTGCTACCCATTTTGGGAACAAATGAAGAAGCCAATGTGACAGTTTCTTAACAATTGAGCTCCCATAAGCAAGTGACCAAGAAACAGAAGATTACAAAGGAGTCAATGATTGAGCATGAACATGTCAGCCCTAGCACAATACATGCTACAACATCTTGCATAGCTGAAGTCATGAAGAATATGAAAAAGGAGAAATAAATCCATGAGTGCTGATTTTGTTTTATTTTATGTTAACTTACGCCTAAGCAATTTGTTGTGCCCATTACTTTGTAATGTTGACACAACGTTAAATAAATCCAATTTGTTTTGAAGAGAATAGTGGATTTAAAGGAGTGGAACTAACATAGCATATGGGTATGCAAACAGCAAATTTATATTAATAATGATATTAATTGATGATAAACGATTCCAGCATAAATAAATTTGAACAAAAGAGCAAGTTAAATTTATAGCATTTTCTAATTATTAATTAAATTAAGAATGAATATTTTGAGTTCTTTAGATCTTGATCAACAGATAAGATACCAACACGATATATAAATTAACGATTATTATTACTTACAATTTTGCTGGGAATACAAAAGCGAAATTCTCAACATCATCATCATTATCATCATTATAAAAAAAAAGGAAATACAAACTACAATCATTTAATATTAACATTAACACAAATATTAATATTATTATAAAAAAATTAAAAAAAATTATCAACTATTATACATGTTGTGCCATTTTTTTAAATTAATGATAATGATGGAAGAGTGAATTTTAGGGGCTTTCGTTTTCATAGATACATTACAAATTACAAAATTAACTAAAATACATAAATGCTGATGTTACAGACAAAGGAAGTTCACAAATAATGATTGTGAGAGGTAATTTGAATACCACTACATACATACAAATGATTACAATTATTAAAATGGCGGCTGCTTGAATGCGTATCCATACAATAGTTACAAGCATTTTACACAACAAACTTATAATAAAAAAATTTCTAATAAAGACATTCTAATATTTATATGCACATTTAGGGAGAGAGTATTAATAGCCGAAATAGACAAGGTTACTCAAAACAGGCTGAAAACAAAAAACCAAAAGATCACTACATTAATTCCAAACCAAAAAAAAAACCCATGGATTTAATGGCTACACAAACAAATGGGAAACCACAAGATGTTGTGCCATTTGTTCTTAATGATGGAAAAGTGAATTTTGGGGGCTTTCGTTTTTATAGATAGGTTATAAAATTAACTAAAATAAATAAATGTTGATGTTTCGGACAAAGGAAGTTACACAAAATAATGATTGTGAGAAGTAATTGGCATACCACTACATACATACAAATGATTAACTATTATTATAAAAAAAAGAAAAATTAACTAAAAAAATGATGACATTACGAACAAAGAAAGTAACACAAAATATATCAATACAAATTACAATTATTTAATACTAACATTAACACTAATATTAATATTAGTATCAAAAATTAAAAAATAATGATAAACTATTATACATGTTGTGCCATTTTTTTTAATTAATGATGGAAGAGTGAATTTTGGGAGCTTTCGTTTTCATAGATAGGTTAAAAAATTAACTAAAATAAATAAATCATGATGTTACTATTTATATGCGCATTTATGGAGAGAGTATTAATAGCCAAAATAGAAGCGGTTACTCAAAATAGGCTGAAAACAAAAAGCCAAAAGGACACTACATTAATGGCAAACCAAATAAAACCTATGGATTTAATGGGTGCATAAACAAATGGGAAGCCAAAAGATCAAGAAACACTATAATAATGGTGAGCAAATAATAAATTCGATTAAATAGGCAGTTACACAAATGGGAATCCAAAAGACAAATCATGACTTTAAATGTATTAATAGTCGAGATAGAAGCGGTTACTCAAAACAAGCTGAAAACAAAAAGCCAAAAGGTCACTACATTAATGGAAAACCAAATAAAACATATGGATTTAATGGGTGCATAAACAAATGGGAAGCCAAAAGACCAAGAAACGCTATAATAATGGTGAGCAAATAATAATTACGATTAAATGGGCTGTTACACAAATGGGAATCCAAAAGACAAATCATGACCTTAAATTCAACTGCTGCACACACCGCACAACACAGAACCAGAAAGTATGGCCTCACAAGTATCCTGCACATCAAGTCAAGAGCAACCAGGAAACGGGAATTTGCTGATAAACCAGCATACTGCACACACCGAACGCAATCCAAAAAGACTAGGCTCCAGGGTCAAGTAGAAACATCACTAACACACAACAAAAAAGCAATTCAAACAGATATTGAAGGATGTAAGTGAATGTGAATACATGATGCTATAGAAACCTGTTAACATTACATATGCAATTGAGGTAGATTAATGAAATTATGACCTAAAATGCAGGGGAAATTGAAGAGTCGTCGAATGACGAGGCCACCACAATGCAGGCTGCACCCAGGAACACTACTGCAATCTCAAATACAGGATATCAAGATGAAGGAGACCCTATTTACAAGTGCCAATATTGTGGTGCGCTGTTATGGTATAATGAGAGGCTACAAAGAAGCGTAAATTTAGAGCACCCACTATTCTCAATCTGCTGTGGTCACAGAAAGATCAACATGTCATTCTTTAAGGCACCACCACCTGAATTGAGACGGCTCTTCTTCGACAAAGATGACGCCCAAGCCAAAAAATTCTTAGCTAACATAAGAGCGTATAACGGTATGTTTGGATTCACATTTATGGGGGGAAGATAGACCATTCTGTCAATCGTAATGGCCGAGGGCCATATTCATTTAAAATGTGTGGCCAAAACTATCATTACCTAGGAAGCTTATTGCCCCCTGAAGGAAGAACACCAGTGTACTCTCAACTATACATATATGACACTGAACACGAAGTAGCAAATTGAATTGCATCAGTCAGGTGACTACTACAAAAAAAACTTCCAATATCCCATCAAAATGCTCAGGTTTATATGCTTCTCCTCAATTTGCATGCCATAATCTACTTGCTGGAGAAACTCGGATGGCGTAGAGCTCAATGAAACCATAGTAAGGGTAATCAAAACATGCCTGGACCAAAACAACAGTTTGGTTTAGCAGTATAGGATGACTGCAGAAATTTTAAAGCAGGATGAGCTTGCTGACATAAGGATTCAACTTATTAGACAATCAAGCAACAACTAAAGAAATTACAACCTACCTGTGGCATCAGAGGTTACAACACTGGTAGTGGGGGACTTTGACAGGTCCTACTTTAAGAGAGATATAATTGTGGAGAAGAAAGCAGGCACTCTGATATGTGTTGATGAATTACATAATGCATATCTACCCCTGCAATACCCATTCATTTTCTACTATGGTGATAATGGGTACCTCTCATTTATGGAAAATAACAGTCATTCACAAGTAACCTTAAAAAAGATGAAAACACTAACAATTTGAGAGTACTTGGCATTCAAATTGATGGACAGGCGTGAAGAGAAATCTGTGTTGCTACATTCTAAGCGACTACTACAACAATTCATAGTTGACGGTTTTGTGATGGTGGAATGTAAAAGGTTGTCCTACATACACAGGCATCAGAAGGACATCAGAGTAGATTTGTATAGGGGTTTAACCGATGCAATAACTTAAGGAGAAACTGATGTGTCAGCCACAGGGAAGTGAATAATCCTCCTCTTATCTTTTACTGGAGGAGCGAGATACATGATACAAAACTATCAGGATATAATGGCCATTTGCAAATGGGATGGATATCTTGGCCTATTTTTAACATTCACATGCAACCCTACCTGGCCTGAGATCACACAATTCTGTGAGCTCCAACAGTCAGACCGTCCAAACATCTTAAGTAGGGTGTTTAACCTTAAACTCAAGGCACTAATGAAAGTTATAAGGAGCGGAAAGGTGTTCGAACCAATCAAAGCAGGTAATCTGAAAATAATTTTTTAGGAAACTCATAATGTAGACCAATCCAGCCATTAATATAATTGGGTGCCATATTATATTACTTTGCCTCAACTCACGACACATTTTCCCATTTCCCTAATGTTTCAGAGATATACATGATCAAATTTCAGAATAGGGGATTGCCACATGCCCACATCATATTGTTCTTAGAGTAAGCAGTGAAGCCAAAAACGCCAGAGGATATTGACATAATTATCTAGGCTAAGATACCCGATAAGGATGCAGATCCCCTGCTCCATGACTTGGTGACCAACTACATGATACACGGACCTTGTGGCACTGGGAACCCCAAATCCCCATGCATGAAGGACAAAAAAATGCAAAAAATACTTCCCCCGAACATATCAAGAGCACACAATTGTCAACGATAAGGGCTACCCTACATATCGACAAAGGAATGATAGAAAAACAATTGCTAAGAAAGGGACACAACTAGACAATAGATATGTCGTGCCTTATAACTCAACATTGTTGAAGCTTTTCCAGGGGCACCTTAATGTCTAGAAAACAAACCAGTCGAGGGCAATCAAGTATTTTTTCAAATATATTAGTAAGGGGAACGATAGAGTCATTGATGGCTTGTATAATAACGAGCGCTCTCGCGACTCCAAGCAATCCTTTAATGAGATCACACATTATCTCAACTATAGATATATTTCATCATGCGAGGGTGCTTGAAGGATATTCGCATACAATATCCACCACAGACACCCTTCGGTTGAGAGATTGAGTTTCCACCTACCTGACCAACAACCAGTCTACTACCCAGGAACCTAGGAGATGCGTTCTCTATTAAACAAGCCAAGGATCAAGGAGTCGATATTCCTCGCGTGGTTAGCTCAAAATAAAGATGATGATTTCACTAAAACATTGACATATGTCAAATTCCCCCAGCACTACACATTCAACAAGCGAAAACGGGCGTGGAAGCTGAGACAGAGAGGTTTCTCCGTTGGAAGAATTGCCCATGCATCCCCATCTCAGGGCGAGACTTATTACTTACGCGAGCTACTAACAAAGGCAAAGGGGCCAAAGTCTTACGAGGACATCAGAATGGTAGATGGTGTCGTCTACCCAACATATAGAGCAGTTTGCTATGCACTTAGCTTGCTCGATGATGATCAAGAGTTCATTGACGCCATAAAAGAGGCATCCCATTAGGCTACTGGCCAATACTTGCGTCGCTTCTTTATTAGCATGCTCTTATGCCATTGCCTGTCATATCCATTAATGGTTTAGGAACAGACAAAGCAGCTAATTTGTGAGGATATGATTTATATACCATGACATGACCCCCCGATTCCAAGGTACAACTACCAAATTTAATATCAAACGTATTCTTCTACAAAAAGAGACAAAATAATATTTCAGTAACATATTCTAATGACATTTACCACACAATACACTTCATCCTAATGGATAACGAGGTACGGTGACTCAAAAGAGACAAAATAATATTTCAGTAACATATTCTATGACATTTACCACACATAATTCCCATAACTACCTAACTAATCAACTATGTCTATAGTTCACGAAAATACATGCGATACTGGTCGACCATACGGCGTTCAACAGGTTCAAAATGATCATAAAGGAAGGGTGGTCTTACTACTTCAAAAAGTTCATCGTTATTGAAAACACTATGCCCCTCCAAGTATGTGACCATCCATAGGCCATCATATTTGAAAAAGAAATGGAAATACTCTTATATGAAGGAAATAACATACCCGCAAATGCATATGAAAGCTTGCCACTATACAGAATTGTGAAGGAGAAAACGGCATTGCCATTCTTAAGAGGTCACACCCGTTCTTAGCTTACCCATATGCTTCCTAATTCAAATAACTCTAGCAAACAAATCTAACGCCACAACCGTTGAAATGTACTCCCAGATATTGTTGGGTTGGCTAGGAGCCCGGGACGGTACAAACTATATGCCGACGTAATGGCCAGGCGCAACTACAAGTCAAGGATGCGCATCACATTGACGGACTATAGGTGAGGCACAAGTATATCATTTACCGTTTATGTATTGAGATACAAACAAAAACATACAAATGACATAATGAAAAAAAAAATGTTAGGGGAAATCAGGTGAAGTGTATACTTAAAGATGAGGTCACAGACGATGCATACAGGAAATATAATGTACCGTAAAGGAGGGTACCACTAATGCTCATTTAGTTTTGCATCATCAAGAGACAAAGAGATAGCCCCACAATAGAACGCACAAATACAAACACAGCACCATAAAGTGCACTGGAGCACACCCACTACTCACATGCTCTTGTCTTTGTAATAGGATCAATAAGTGTTCACAGCTGCGCTAATGTCACGTAGATCACGTTGGATCTGTGCCTCCCTCAAGAGAGCCAGTACCATTATATGCTAGGGAAGGACACCGAGGAGGTGTCGACAGATGAGTCATCAGCATGATCAAGGCAACAAAACCACTTCAAATGGCATAGAGCATAAAACAGTGGATCATCAAAATACAAAAAGATTCCCAGCAACAAGACATAGAAACTACATGTAAAATATGAAGATTTCTCATGTCACAGCCATATTGAACGGCAATCTCCAAGTTCGGACTTTTGCAAATAAATTGAAATGATGTGATGCAATAAAGGATAACAGACTGTCTCCCTCATTACTTCCAGTAAGATCTGGATGACCTCCACTCATCTCTTAAAAAGGCACTAACAGACAAAAAGAAATTTACATAAAAAGAAAACACAAGCACAACAACAACTAAAGCACAAATTTCCCCATCAGAAGTACATGAACTTGGGCCACCTATAAGTTCAACTGACGACATGCAATTGAATTACCTCACTACCTAAACTTCTAGAAATATAAAAAAGGGATGGGACATTTTAGCATACCAAGAAAGGGCTCACAATGATGGCAGGCAACAAAACAGCCAAACTTACCCAAGCTACATTACCGACCTGATAATCCCGGCTCGTGCAACGCACGGGGATAAGACCCTAGTTTCCTCCAAAACATGCAACAACGTTAGTTCCACTAAGCCATCACCTTACATTTGCTAAAAATCTCCTACAAATAATTAAAATATTAATTATGAATGAAATAATTATTCTATATTATTTTCAGGGTCATTACAATATTCAACTAGCTTGACCAGATAGATGACCATTTCACACATAGTTGTATGAATCATTGTTGTCAAACTCGCGAGTTGATTCTCTGAGTTTACCGTTTTTATGTTTCTAGCTTACAAAATCGAGTCGAGTCACTGATAAATTCGTGATCATTGTAAACTCAATTAAACTCACAAGTTTATATACCGAGTTTACCGTTTTTACATTTATAACTTATAAAACCGTATTAACTCACCTTTAAACTCGTGTTAACTTCTTCGATTTGATCATTTCAACGGCTTTATATATAAATTTTATAAAAATTTCTTTATTAAATATAATAAATTATGAATGTTGATGGATTTCATTTCAATATTTAGATTTAAAATATATGTAAATCAAATTGTTGTCATGTTTTATATTTTAATTATTTAATTATACACCATTAATACCTATTTAATGATAAAAATAAAGTCTTATAAGTTTACGATTCGAGTTCACGATATGAGTTTAAATCATTATTATGAGTTTGTTTAAACTCGCAAGTTTGACAACCTTGGTATGAATAGTTAAACGGATCTCGGATGTACTTGTGTAAATGCACGAACTATTGATTAACTTAATTAAATAACCACTTGAAGAATATTGAATTATTGTTTGTAACCGCTCAGAAATCTTCGCACGCTCGCTAGCTAGACAATGGCAAATAACATTTTTGTCAACCCAAATTTATTATATATATTCTAGATATCAGATATCCATTATCCAATATGCGTCGTGTCCATACATATATATCAGATTATATATATATATTTATATATGATATGATATGAACTTGAAACCAACCGATGAAGCGGCCTCCATCCACCGTACAACATACATATATAAGCAGTCTACGTACGTGTGTGTGTATATATATATACACGGGGTTCAGACTGGGGACGAAATAATAATAATAATAAAAGGAGCAATAACTGAATTTAAGCTATTCTTCGGCCTCCAGTTCCAGTCTCCCTCTGACAGTTGAAATAGAGCGCTGCGACGGGAGCCCCAAGATTGTAAAGTTGAGAAAATTGTCTGTTATTGAAGTTTTGGCGCCATGCTGGAGCATACACTGTGTCTCTCCCCAGCTGTCTATATAACACAAACACAAACCTATGAATCCCTATCACCGGCCGTGGACTTTCATATGTCACCACCTCCTGACCGAAACTCACGGCTGTAGTCGCCGGAATATCTGTCACTAACCTGAACAAACATGTCCATTTCCAGAGACGGATATATACCTACTTACGTTAGTTATTCACACCAACATATATAAACTAATATTATACATATAAGAAGAGAGAATCATCACCAATGAAGATATTCCCTCAAATTTGGGTCACTTGGGCTGGGGGCATCAGCGTCTATCATGACCTGCAATATATATATATATATATAAATTTAGGGAAAATATATCTGCAGGTCCTTATACTTTTTTTATTTTTTCTAGATCCTTCGAGTTTATGCCGTTAGTCCCTCACATTTAAAACTGTTAAATAACGCCTAACGGTGTTAAAAATGTCCGTTAGAAAGGAAAAAAATTGGTCATTCTGGTTTCTACCAAATCTTCTCCCGAAGAGTGCCTCAAAATATGAGGAGTGCCTTGTTCTCTTGAATTGGTACTCGTTGCTTTACGAATTGGAGGGCTTGGCAATAACCAACTCTTCCAGCCCTTGGAGGTCTATCTCGATCGGACCGCAAATTCATCCCAACACAAGAAGATTTAGGGTTAGTATGCCCAAGAGGTAATGGAGAAAAACCAAGAAATCATCTAGAAGTTCAATGGGGTTGAACTCAATCAGATGAATATTGGTTTCCAAAAACATCCCATCCAAATACATTGAAGCCCCAGGATCGGAGTATTATTGCTGCACCGTAAAATCTTAGCTTTGGTCTTATCAAAAAAAAAAAAAAAAAACTTCGCTTTGGTACTATGAATTGCGTTTCAATATGAAGCACAAGAACATGGTTATATCTGAGTACTTGCCGAATGGAGCAGGCTAAGGCGGAGCTGATGGAAGAAAAAGAAATTATGTGAAACAATAATATATGAGGAGTGCCTCAAAATGACTCTGTTTTACTATTACTAAAACGGGTTTGATTGATTTTTTTTTTTTTTGTGTGACAGACTATTTTTCCCCATTTGAACACTGTTGCCC
Source organism: Inga oerstediana (assembly GCA_963210345.1). Taxonomy (NCBI): domain Eukaryota; kingdom Viridiplantae; phylum Streptophyta; class Magnoliopsida; order Fabales; family Fabaceae; genus Inga; species Inga oerstediana. The sequence continues at coordinate 7,061,545 of OY723401.1, forward strand.
TAATTTTCAGAAACATCAACAGATGTTGCCCCGAATCGAAGCGACTTTAATGAGCAAAAATGAAGACCAGCCAGTTTGCTTTCCAACCGCGGTCACTCTCTTGGATAGAAGGTTGACGAGAAAATCGTAGGGGAGGGCCAAAATATACTTTTATTTCCCTTCTAACAGACATTTTTAACGAGAAAATCGTAGGGGAGGACCAAAACTGATGAAAACTGACCTACAGATATATTTTCCCATATATTTATCAGGATCAAAAGTCAATATATGTATAAAATTAAGTTGATGAGATGTTTTTGGGAGATAGATCAGTAGGACTTACTAGGGTGTAGAAGTTTCTGAGGTCATCTCCACCAATAGTGACTCGAGGTTGGGAGACAACATGGGAGGGTCTGAGATCACTGCCATTGTAGATATCTCTATTAGCGTACGACACTCTCAGATTAACCGAATTGTCGAAGGGATCTAACACATCCCCTATAATTCGTCCAAGAACAAGAGGGTCTGCACCTACGCCTCCAGATCTTGGCATTTTGTCTCTCCTCCTTTATCTGTTTCTAGCTATATGCAAACCTGAAGCACCTAAATGCCGATGCATATGCTCAACTTGTTTGCTTGGCTGCCCCATATTTATACTCACTACTTCACACACACTAGCCATCTCTACTCTTATGGCCCCAGAGAGGGAATTGAGATCGATGTCATTTCAATTCAATCATGGTTAATCTGAGAATATTAAAGCCCAGATTAATTAAATACTAGCCCTTAGATCTGTTCCAACCAGTGATCATGCGTGCGCCACGCTAAATATTACTTCTCCGATCATTAATATAAGACATATTTGTAGAGTTGGTTTTGGCCTACATATAAGTCATAGTTTTCATATTTGTCAATATTTTTCTAATTTACTTATGTTGATGCTCCTTCGACAATAATTAAGGAAGAGAAGGTGTGAGAAAATTAAGGAAGATGTTTAGAATGTTTTAGAAAATATGTCATATTAATTAATTTAATCAAGTTCCTTAATCTAATCAAATTAAATAAATATGTCCTATATGTAGCACCAGAGGAGTTTTTTTCTTCTGAATATTTAAAATCCCCACTGACTCTCTGTCTCTCTCTCTCTAAAACCATCATACGTTGCCGTGCATGTATTTGATGTGGGTTCTGTCTCAGCTTGTAAAGTTTTTAATACTTTATTCCTATCTAACGTGGGACCTGAATATTTCACACACCATATAAGTAGCTTTCTTCAAATGACCTCTAACATAATTTTCAGCCCTTTATAGTGGTAGGTGTTTAAATATTCCTCCCAAAAAGGGGGGATTTATCCCTTCTTTCATATTGTATATATACATGCTATGAAGATGCCCCATGTCATGCAATTAAAACAATTAATTAAGGAGCTTTAGTTTAAGCTATACTTTACCAACATCTTCACCAATGATAACTAATATAAGTTAATTAATGATAAGGATAAATTGAAAATGGAAGAATGTGGGAGTCATTTCATTTTGTTGGAAAGGATGCCTTTGTTCAGCATATTGTACAGTCGGTATATATTCAGAGACCATCATAATGCGCACTGTCGGTCCATATAGGAGATGAGGAGGAGGAGAATTAAATGAATGAACGAATATATATATCTTTAACATATCAGTACATTTTTATTTTTTGCGGCCGGTGTCATATTATGATATGAGTAACAATTAACATCCTCAGTTATTATATTCTATCGGAATCTGAATGAAGTTCTTGCGAATCTGAAAGTGACGCAACGGTACGGTCGAGAATCAATCGATCGTGAAATATGTGGCCCCCCTCACCTATCGCGTCCCAAAAATATTGGCCTCACACACCCATATATGTTCGTTGCAGATTGGCTTTACACACAGATCAGGCCTGTTCAAGTCCATCGATCCTATAATTAGAAGATTAGTGTTGCTCCTTTGTTAAGCACACTACTAATAATTACAGAATTCCTCTTCCTCGTACGTTGCGTTTCCTAGCTAATACGACAAATATGATGAAAAGACACTGAGATGTGCACCGAAAGCTATTGCATTTGCAGATACCTATATTAACCAACGAACTAAAAGCCGCCAACCCAACCATTATTTTGTTCCATGAAATTAAAATTACTATTTGTCAACTATTGGAATATGGATAGTTATGTGCGTTACAGTCCAACTGTGTGTCTATATTTATTTATAATATGATGGCATATTGTTAATTAATGAACTTCTATGTAAATATGTGTACATGGGAAGTCGTTAATTAATCACCTCGCACTCCTTCTCATCATATACGACCACATACATAATAATATTAGAAAATGATTGCGTCACTACAAGTAATTAATATGCGCCAATATATAATTTATCAGTATTAGTTACCAAGCATGCATAAAAAAGCAATTAATTAATCAAGGAACCCTAGAAGCCTTCAAAGCCTCCCAGAAGAGGGTGTGGAACTTGTCCATTTCTTTGGGAGGTAAAGCCACCAGCACGTTCACGCCTTCACCCTCGATGGGAGGGAACAAGAGGATGATATCTTTTCTGTGATTCACCACTGGGCAACTATACTTGGGCTTTCCCCAGGGGTATTCAACCTCTGCAAACCCTAATTTCCACCATGATGATACCAAAACCTCCCCGTTTGGAAACCCATTGTATATCTCTCCCCAGTCCACCGCCGACCTCGCGTACTCGTCTGTTATCCTTATCGCTCCCTCCTTCACCATCTCCACCAACCTCCCCAGCGGCCATTCTTCCAGCTCTTTCACCTTTGCCGTCGCGTATGCGGTCAGCACCGCATTCCCGGCGTATGATTTTGGCAGCGGAGGGTTCACCCTCGGCCGTATGTCCACCGCATAGAGTACATTCGACGACCGATCAGGGTCGCCGCCGCCGCCTGCAGATAAGGCCTTGCACCTCCATACATGGGCGGTGATGACGTTGAAGCCGCTGATGCCGGCGGTGGAGGGACGGCCCTCGGAGGATTTGGCCTTGTCCTTGAGTGAGGAGATGTCATCGGAGGTTAGCCGGAAGATCTTGAAGTCGAGGTTCTCGGAGGAGGCATGGAAGACGCCGGTGTGAGGGTCGTTGTCGGGGAGGCTAGCGCCGAGCTTGAGCAATTCAGGGTGGGAGAAGGTGACACGTGGAGGGGATCGAGCGGCTAAGAGGTGCCTGTCGTGGCAGGGGGTGACAGACAAGGGCTTGTTAGCAGCCAGAGCGGCGAGGTTGTCCAAGAAGGTCTTGAAGCTTAAGCCGTCAAATGTGGTGTGGCTGGTGGAGAAGCCGATCGCGAAGCCACCGCACTCGAATGATGTCACCTGCACTAATTAAAACCAACTTAAATGAATGGATTTGATGTTAATGCACAGATAATTCTACTTATCTAGACAAAAAGTGTATAAGAACCTGGACGACACAGAGAGGGTGGTCGCCTGGTTTGAGGAAATCCTTGTTCTTACGAATCAACTGTGCAAAAGCTGGATTAGGATACACTAAGTCTCCGACATCATCCAATTTGTAGTCACAAGAAGCCACCACGAACCCTACTCCTGCGCCATTGCAATCTATCTCCAACCTACTTGTCTCACTGTTTATCTTCAATCTTCCCCCAAAGAAATCATAAGCCACCAGAGCATCGGCTAGTGCCTTCTTCAACCTGTCCGCGGCAACCTCCGCCGGAAAATCCTTTCGACCTGCGAAGAAGTGGACTGTTTCTACGTCGAAGTTTAATACTCTGTCTATGTTTGACAAGAACAAGGATCTTCTCTCGCTTGGTTTTGATGGAAAAACCATGGATGTTTGCTGGATCTTCACGTTCAAGTCTTGAAGCAGAGGCTGAGCTTCCTGGTGATCATGAAGTGACCCCATTATTTTCTTCTTTAAATTGGAAAATGACTAAACAGTTGTCTACACTTTGGAGCTATATTTGGCCTTGACCTTTGATACATAATATAGCGGGTATGACCTTACTATTTGTAGTTTTATAATTAAGCTTCATTTATTAGAGCGTTGAATGGGTAACAATGCGCCCCAGAGGTAGCTGGGAGTTAAGGATAAGATATACTCTATGATTTAAAAGTGTTAATGTTTGATTTTAATGTTGTGACCATAGTGCATCTAAAATGATTTATTTACATTAAGAGGCTGTTTTAAGCCGTTTGTGTGAGTTTCTAGGTTTAGTGCCCAAAAAAGTAGTTCTCAAATTCATATACTAACTGTGTGTTTGGATTTCAAAAAAAAAAAAACATTTTTTAAGAAAATCATGGTTTTACTAAAATATATCCAAACATTAAACAAAAATCAGAATTCCGGTTTCATCAAAACCATATTTTGAGTGTCCAAATCCATAGTTTGTCACAATTTATTTATTTTTCTCTTGTGCTGTACTTCTTTCTTTTGCTCGGAAAACAAGATGTGAGGAGGGAGAGAGAGGAAAACAAATGATGTTGAGGAAAGAGAATATGAGGCCTACAATGATAGAGAATTTTTACTATTCTCCTATAATTTTTTAAAGAAATCATTATAAAACTTATAAAAGTTAATATCCTTTTTAGTAATTTTATTATGAAAAAACTATTCTAATCATAATATTTAAACACTCTCATTTTATTTAAATCATTTTTTTCCATAATCTATTCTGTTTATAATCTATTCTCTACTTTTTTTTTTTAGAATTTATTCTCCATAAGTTAATCCAAACACATTCTAAGTAGGTCATAAGTGCGATAATGATGTGATCTGATAAAGCATCAGAATCACTGGAAATCATAAGTTTAATTGTAGTGGCATTAGGATTTTGAACACCCTGGCTAGGCAGCAAATAGTTAATTAACAAACAGGCAGATTAGAAATGAGAAGAATTAGTTTAAAAATAACTTAAGTATAATTTAATTTGAAGAAGATTTATGTATAAATTTGATCGAGGAGACTAGAATATTACAATGAGAAGTTTAATTATTTCGCTGTAAATTTTTAACAAAATAATTTGAATTGTCTTCTTTTTTAAGTAAGAGATATCAATAATTGACTGAAGTAGTGTGTCCACCACCCTTCTTCATGAGGCTGCTAGTTTAGTTAGCCCGCTCGCCGGGCTATTTAAACGGTTTGGTGAGTAGGTCAGCTAGTTATTATTGGAATTTATAATTATACAGTGGCAAGGGACCCATATAATAATATTCCCTCCGGTCCTAATTATAGGATATAATTACCTAACTTTAGAGAAATTAAGGATAGTGGTTAAATTAGTTAATTATATTTATTTTCCTAAAATACCCTTATTTAAAATTTAAAATGATATACAATTATGTTGATTCTCTGTTTTTTCTTGTACCTCTCCTGTTTCACACACGACTTCTTCAAGCTCTCACACAATCCGACGTCTTCAATCTCCCTCTACAACTTCTGATATACTCTTATTAAATTATTATTATGTTTAATTATTATTAAGAAAGTATCAATAGGGGTATTTTAGAAAGAAATTGACAAAAATTAGAACTTTGTCCTATAATTAGAATCAAGATCAACTCTCAAATGTTATCCTATAATTAGGACAAGAGGAAGTACATAAGATGCCTCAAATGAGAATCATGGCCTTTAATTTTGAAGTTCGAAATAATAATCAAGGATAAAGTCTTGTACTAATCTTTAACAAAGTGCTTTTGCACGATGAGAAACATGCGTAGCCACTCTTAAACCCTGAAATCTCAGTTATTAATAATACAAGTTCATTAATAAAATGAAAACAAATCTTGATCCAAAACGTCCCCTTGATACGTGTAAAGAACAAACTACCTTAAATTAGTTCTTAATCCTCATTTTAACTACCTTGAAAATGGCACTATAGTAATTTCACACGAACGCATGTATGGATATCACAGTCAACAGTGAGGAGACGTTGTCATTAATTAGCTGGCATAAAAGCGAAGTCGTCGCTGAACTATATATTTATGATGAGGGACCGTCATGTCAGTCGTCACAACGTGCATGTCGAGGTCGAATTGGGCAGCCCATTACCACATTTAAGGTAGACTGGCCAATAGGACCGGAAAATCCGGTCGAACTCGCTGAGTGGGTTCGTTTAGACCTGAATCCTTTAAGGGTTGGGTTTATAATTTAGAAGCTAAAATGGGAAGCGGGCCTAAAAGGGTCGTTCCTATAGGACGGGTCCTGCAGCCTTGTAAGACCAACCTTTTTAGGTCCGTTTAATATTTTTAAAAAAATAAATTAATAAAGATAATATCATTATATCAAATTATCAATATGATAGATACTTAAGTACCTAATAGAGTATTAATAATAGGTAAACACTTATTAACTAGTTTAATTTATTTTATTTTCTACAATGTTTTACTCATTTAAACTTTAAAAAAAAAAGCTAATTTAGACATTAGGTGATTATTTTAACTAACAATTTATGAGTTTTAAAAATAATGTATTTCAATTTAAAGCAAAATAATAAATAAATTGTAAAATTTGAAAAAAAAAATTGAATTAAAATGAGTTTAAACCCATTTAAGCCCAAGTCAGTAAAAAATTAGCCCTATAGAGCTACAGACTTAGAAAATATGATACTTTTTAGGAAACAGACCAGCCCATTTAGACCCAAGCATGTGAAGGGCCGGCCCATATCTTCGACTCTATTGGCCAAGGTGATTTTCATAACAAGAAATGCCTCTATTTGGGGTCGATTCTTGTCCCACAACGATGCTTTGTGTGGGAGGTTTTGCTTTCTTAATAAAAGGAAAAAGTTTAGGTAAGTTGTTTGTTTGAGGCTTTTTAGAGTCAAGATATACATTTGATTTTAAAAAGCGATTATAGAGATATTACAGGTCATCCACCTATAAGTTCCTTACATCAGCAGTGGAATTTAAACTTATAATCTTATAGGTTATGATTATAAACCACCTCCTCCTTGCTAATCGAACTGACTTTTGTGTGCTGCGTGTTTAGTTGTCTAAGGGAACGGTGAATGTGTGAAAGAAGCGTGTAGAAAGTTGAACCCCGTTCATGAGCTGAGCCCACATGAGGCTTTCGGCATTGGGTTAAATTGTGAACCGAACCACATTTTCAAGCTTTAATGTCAACCGTTAGGCCCCTCAAATCGCCTCTTTAATACCGGAAACCACTCACTTGCCCCTCCAGAAATTCAACTAAGCCCCAATTTTGTAGCTAGAATGGATTGTCACCATTTTGTCAGCATTTGTTTTTTCCCTTGTTTATTCGGCGATATTGATTAAACCATATTCAACCCAGGTAAGGCTCTAAATTGGAAGGTGGCTCTTCCAACATAAATTTTTCCATCTACAAAGTCTTGAACTCAACATTGTTTGAAGAAAAAGATAAGTAAACAGCCCTAACCAGAAATCAAGCTAGGACACCTCAGCAAGGTGATGCCCTGGATAGCTATGTCTGCTCTGTACTGAAATGTCGTTTATCATCATACACAATTGTGTCGTTTGTATAGCTGGTCCAACTCTGTCCTTCAATGGAGACCGAATAATACAAGTTCAATACTATTTCAGATTACCTACAAACTCTACTATGACTTGGGAAGAGAGCTGGGCATGTGGAATTTAACCTTTTCTGTCATAATCAATGAGTTAGGATGTGAACTAGGAGATTACATCCACTGGGAACGCCACCCAGCAAACCAGTTGTAAGTCGATAGCAAAACCTCAATCAACTGTGGAAACAGACCAAACTTGTAATAATGCACGACTCCAGAGAGGTACAGATTCATTTGAGCTCCACCATCTGATGGAAGAAAGTTTTAAATCATGCTGAATTCAGATCTCATGCTGTTATGGAGAACCAATCTGGTTATACCACAAAAGACGCCTTCATGCAATCCCAATGCAATGAAACCTGTACTAAAGTATTTCTTTCATGCAAGGAAACCTAATACTTATGTAGGATGATTGGTTTAATTTCAATGTGAAAAAAAGTTAAAAGTGGACTTCCTCCAGGGGAATATTAGCCCCAGTACCGTGAATAGTAGGAAACTTGACCGCAAAAATGCTATCACTCTAATGAAACTTGAACTAGATGCACACATGTGCAACATACAGATCAACAGAAGGAGTAGCCTCCTTCTTGATGTTAAGGATCTTTGCAAATGAGAGGGGTGGAAGGAAGATCAGTTATCAATAATTCAATCTAGAATGGAGGTTTTTCAATTATATCGAACTCAATTAGAGGAAACTTGTCTGCCGCATACTATCAAAATCAACTCATTCTCATAATTTCAGGACAGCTAAAAATTACAACTAGATGCTAGGATTCTCGAAACAATATGCCTCTATGACCATAACCATAACTCCACAAGTCCTTATGAAATACTGATAAACTCCAATGCATCCGCCTCTAAAACATTTCAGTAAATGTCACAACTGCTTTTTGCAAAATCATTAATGGCCCTTTTGGTTCAGACATATCACCTTACTTATTTCAGAGTTATCAATTTCCAGTTGCCTTAAATAAATCCATTCAATATAAGGTGTTCAAATTTGTAGTAATTTGCAAGTAAATTACACTGTTTATTCTCTTCATTCAATTATCATAGATTCATCAAGAACTTGGCTTCTCTTAAGTATAAATGCACCTAAAGAGTAAAATGAGAACAAAGCATTGACAGAAAGATTGTGGTTTTACTTTTATAAAGTAAGGCCACTGGTCAACAATTGACCTAAGTTCAAAAGTGTGTAGAGTAGAACTGTTTAGAGACAAGATCAGACCATGTAGTTAAAGATTCCAACCTTCCACCCATAGGTCATGAGGATTTACTAGCCCCAGAAAAAATGCCATAGGGAGTTAAATTCAAATCTCAACTTAAGAAGGCATCAGCATATTAAAAAAGAAAGAAAGAAAGAAAACACATGGATCCTCAAGTTTCATCCAACCACACTATGTCAGAAAGTAATAAACGTGTACCACTCACTAAATGCATGCATATAAATGCAACCTCAGAGAATTTAACTATCACTAAACATCATTATCGAAAGTAAAAACCTTTCATCAATACAATGGTTCGTGGTTCTCTTAAAAAAGTGAACTTGTTAAAAGTAACCACAACAGAGATAAAATAGATCAACTGTCTCTAACAAGGGCATTTATCAGTTAGTCAAAGAATGAAACAAAAGAGTTAACAAAAAGCCACCAACGAACAGCCTGACAATATCTGAGCACATGATTGATGACTGTAGTTACAAACAATAGCCATTGGTTGACTACGTAGAAAGAGAACTATAGAGAGCTGCCCAAGGAATTAGTAGCCTCTTATAAGTACATAATCCTGTTGGGCCCCATTGCAATACAACATTGAAATGATCAAGCTGTCATAACCATTCCTTTTACATATCATGTGATCATGCAGTTAATTAAACACCATGGGATTTTTTTCCACGTGTTTTCAGATTCCTATTATTTTGCAGTGTCACAAGAGTAAATATCTTAGATATCTCTGAAGAAGTATTCTTGATCCAAGTCATCAAAGAGACAGAAAAGAAATCTTAACAATAAAAACAAAGTTTAAAGTAGGATGAGAATTCTTACACCAAGAAAGAAAATAAGAATTGAATATATTGTGATGCTTCTCATAAGATGACAGGGAAGTTCAATATAATATCGCATGGGAAAAAATGATATCGAGAACCTAATGAACTGACAATATACAGGCCTCTAAAAGAAACGTACTGTTTCTTATTGACATCTCATGTTTCATCACCAAATAAAGATCCTATTTCTCACGTGATGGAATATGCCCACTCTATACACTGTGCAGAGTATTAAGAAAGCTAATAGTCTATTGTAGAATCAGCACCTTTAGTATAGTGTCTTATTCAGTCTCAGCTTTAGGTACAGTCACCTTCAATGCAGCTTTTCTCTTTTCTTGAATTTGGTGGACAAATCCATCAATTACTGCATGCAATTTTGGACTAGGCTTACGATGAGTTGGGATGGCATAACCTGCCCTTCTTACTGCACGAATCAAACACCTTTCGCCTAATTGGTGATGACTGGGGCATGCAGGAGGAACTGTGGATCTCAATACAGGTTTATTACACATAGAAGGTCCAGTTGGCAAACTGCAAAGAGAACAATCCTTATCAGCAATGTTGTCTGTTCTAGAAATGGGTTTTATCACAAATAGGAAATCAAGTAAGCACATTGGGAGCCTCATCCTGGAAACAAATCTCAGCACAGCTACCATATTGAACAAGCAAGATAGTTTCAAATTCTTAACCTCGCATTAGAATGATCAAGTAAATGACATTTACATGCTTACTTCCATGAATCACAATTAGGCCTGAAACTGAAATGTCCAGATACATTGGTTTTCTGGCGGTATCAATCGAAACGGGCTAACATGCCAATCATAGCAAAATCATGATCCTTAAAAAGCAGCACATGGACATTATCCAGAAAGTAGAGTTAAACTTATGCCTCGTGATAAGCAATATGTTATTTTTTTAAACTAATTTACTTGACCATTCATTCGTAAATTGAAGTAATTGCCAAAAGATTTAAAGTCTGAGAAGATAAAATGTTACTTAGTCTGTATAGTTATTAGACATGAGAAGATGAAATTAAGATAAGGAATTTAATGCAAAAGCTAGTTTTAAGGTTCAGGCATGCTAATAGGAGGATTTAGCCAGGCAACTTCAAAACAAACTATTTGACTTCATTTTACATGAAGGCTTACAGTATATAAAAGGACAAAACTTATGTCCAGTTCGCCAATGGGATACTGCCACCTAGTATATTTTTCCACATCAGCCCTAACGCTGTTAGGCCACTGAAGTTTCTGAAAAAAAAAAACAAAAAGAGAGAGAGAGGAGCTGCACGAGAGCAACAACAAGATAAAGCCTAGAGTTCCTGACAACGGCAACCTTGAGAGTTCCGCTGGCCTGGCTCTGTCAAAGGAAGATCAAGATCCTATTGATGGATATACTAAAAAACGCAACAGGGACGTCTAGCTGCTCATGACGGAGGAAGAGATGACCAAAAAATCAGTAGAACGTTGTTTTATAGATTCTTCCATCAGCAACCCTCCTCCATTGTCCTCTAAAGTGTTGGTTCTAGGAAATGAAGCCATGGAAACATAGTCAAATTATGATGTGTAGGCGGCAGAATGGCTATTGGAGGAAAAAACTGGATTTGAAATATACAGAGGAGCAGTAGGGGATTATTAATTTTAACTAGCTAATTGATAATAATGGACTGTAGCTAGTTGGATTCATTTAAAGAGATTCATGTAAGTTCCAATTTCCATTGACTACGAATGAGGTTTCTTCAAGGTTGCTGTGGTCTGGAACTCTCACACCCCCGCCATCCACCAACTTCACATGCTCTCTTAGTCTCTCCCATCAAAGCTTCTCTGGTTTTTTTCCCCAGAAACTTCAGTGGGCCAACGGTGTTAGGGGCTGATGTGGAAAAATATTCTAGGTGACAGTATCCCATTGGCAAACTGGACGTAATGGACCTAAGGAACTGGACACAAGTTTTGTCTTATATAAAATTGGATTCAACACTGCAGTTTGAGTTTATCTTGATTTGGTTCAGAGAACTAAAGAAATAATTGGGGCCATGCAGTGGGCATAAACAAATTAGTTTCACTGACACCAAGTTTTATCAATATATTGCATTAGAGCTTAAGAGTGTGCCCGTTATTGGTATAAGCAACGCTTTCAAGAGAAATGGGGGAAAAGCACGGCAACAGCACACAGGTGATGCTGGCTCTCTACAAGAGAAATGAAACTAAAAATTTTAATTAAAAAAGACAACCAAACAAGCTTTCAACATAAAAATTAAGAAATATTAAGACCAGGAAACTAAGTCCTGGATGCCAAAGAGCAAACTAAAAGCCGAAAAATCTAATTAAAATCTAATTTCTAGGATCCTTATACTACAAAATTGATAGTTGTAAAATTTTTAAAGCAACAACCACCATAGATATCACAGTAGTTCCACAGTTGAACACCTCATAAACCAAATGTTAAATGGTCGCTCAAAACACCAAATCCTCATGAAACCACAAGTCATAATTAACACATTAGAAACATGACAAAGGAAAAGTCAATCATTCGTCCCTTTGACCCATTGCAAGGTTAGTTAAAGACTTTGAAATGAATTTCAGAATGAGATCCACATACACCTTAAGAAAACCACACGTGTAAAGCCTGAACCTGTTTGTGTCACCTAGAACGCCAACCCATCTATGCTTCTAATTCTAAACCTCATCGTGATGATTTCTCTCAAGTCTCTCCAAGCAAACACAAGACCATCCTTAAGAACAAAAGCCACTAATCATATATCCTCCACAGCCTCACCTCATATTTTCCACAACCGCCCATCTAATTTTAGAAAGGCGTGATATAAGGGCAACAAAAAACTACAGCATGCAGTAGAGTTTGAAAGAAATAACAAATTTCGTTATTTGGTCAGTTCAATAGCCGGTCAACGGTTATTAAAAATGCAATGAACCAAATTACTACCTGCCAACCACTCAAAAAAAAAAATACAAATCCCTTTTTCCCATTGGTTTTTCTGACCAATCAAGCACGTTCAACTACCATTGCAGACTATTATTAATAGAAAGAAAGATTAGGGGAAGAGGGGCTAACTTCTTGGCCACGGCGGTGCATCCCCGATAGAGTTTCTGCTTCGAATCCGACAATATATGGTTGTGACAATACCTAGTTAACGCCATAGCCTTCGACTTGCAGCCGCTGAAAGCGCAACGTACGACATCTTGACCAACTCCGCCATTGGAACAAATGATTGCCTTTTCATTGCCATTGCTGCAACTTACATTCTCCCCAAATGCCGCGACACCTTCAGTGTGTCTGGCCTGATTGTTCTTGTGATCCTCCACAAAAGGGCTCATACCGTAAGTCCAATAGTACTCTTTGTACCTAACCTTGAGCTCCTCCATAAGCGCCCAGTAATGGACTCTGTAGCAGCGGGCCAGTTGCTTGATTCGACGGAGTCGGCGCCGGAGTACTTCCTCGCGCGTCAGATACTGCGAATTGGCCAAGACCGAATCTTGGTCGGCGCCATCGATAGTAATAGTAGGGGGTGGTGCAGAGGATGGAGAACCCAGCTCGTCCATGACCGAGACGCCGGAGCAACAGAAAATAATTGACTGAATCGCTGGCGAGCTTGTGTTGATTGTTTCAAGCCTAGAATCTTCCTACTGCTCCTGAGGAGGAAATCCGAAAAAATATGGGATTTTGTTCTGGTTAATCCTAATGCCTAAGGATTTATTTCTTTTGGAATTATTTAAAGTTTGTTCTCTTGTTTTTTTAGTATGTTCTTTGTTGATTGCTTATTGAAGTTTAAAAAAGGCCGCAAGCTATTTACCAAACGAGACGTCGTGAGATCACAGCCACTCCTTTTTTTTTTTTTTTCTTTTGCCTTCCAACAGATCCCCCCGAGTAAAGTCTTATTTTTCTCTGTCTTTTTCTTCAAAACCAAAACTTATGCTGACTAATCCATTAAAAAATAAAGTTAAAATATATTTTTAGTCTTTCAATTTTTACATGATTTATATTTTTTATCCTTTAATTTTATATTTCTAACATTGATAATATTGTTGGCTGAAAATATTGAAGCAATAAATTTAAGTGATAATTGTGTAACTGATACAGTATATTTAAGTTATAATTTTGAAAAAATGACATAAAAAAAACTTTGAAATTACAAAATACTAAATTATGCTTTTTACCAGTAATTGATAAATAAATAATGAGATTTGATATACAATTCACAACTTATTTTAGAAAAAATACTTGATTTAAGATTTTACAATTTTAAAGTGTTTTTTTCATCATTTTCCCTTAAATTTTTTTTAATATAATATATTTAGAATATTGAACTAAAATAAATCAACAAATCAATATAAATGAAATCGAGGTTTTGATATTTAGATTATTAAAATGATATATTTTGATTATTAAACTAAAGTTTTTTAATACAATCTAGGCTTTGATATTTACTCTTTATTTGGGTTTTAGATGTTTTTCAATTTACACATATTTTAAATTTAAGACCAATAGTATTTAATTATACAATCATTATTTAAGTTTATTACGTAAATATTTTCTATTTGTAACATTAATAACTTTAGAATTATAAAACCAACAATATACTTTATAAAGTTGATAGACTAAGAGGATACCTAATGTGAATTTAAACCTTTGCCAGTTATAATTTTTTAGATTTATCCTTAATTAATTTTGGACATTTTTATTGTCATTTCTGAATCTCTCTCACATGATTAGTATAACAGACATTTTATGACAAAGTTATTTAATGACCTACAATGTAATTTACATTTTAGACCTTCAAAATATTCTAACAGGTATTTATCATATATTTGAGAATTAAAACAGAGGGAGTTGAAGGTGTTAGCCTTGCATGGGAAGATAAATTCCACACCTTTAACTAAATTACATATACATGCACTTTCTCTGTCTATAACATGTTTAGATATCAGGTTTTTATTTAATTTTAGGAAAAACGTTTTTGGGGCCTTTACAGTTTTTACAATATTTAATCTGGCTACTGTATGTTTTTTCTTCTTATTGAATCACTTCATTTTACTTTTTTGTTGTTGGGATAATTACAAAAATTAACTCCCTAAATACATAATATGAATTCTAAAATAGAGAATAGCAACAGAAGACTTTTATTGATAGTAGCTCTAACCAGAGTAACTTTGCACGCTATTTATTGATAGTACTTCTAACTATAGTAACCCTGCACGCTATATTTTACAAATCTGAGAGCTCCAAGCTGAAAAGAGAGAAGAGATGCACACTATATTTTACAAATATGAGAGCTCCAAGCTGAAAAGAGAGAAGAGATTATAAGACAAAAACTCAAGATTCTTCTACCGGGAAGATGAGGCACAACGGTAGTCTGGTAGTTGCTGTCGCCAATCAAAGAACCCTTGAGGAGCAAGTTAGTATTCAACATGTTGTTCTAAGACCCAGTTTAAGCTATTTATAAGTTATAACCTCCCATCAAAGCTTGTAACAATTTTAACAGCTAACCTTAAACCAAATCTTTATCCAAATCACTTGCGGGACATAATCGGGAGATATTTTATCCAAAATATATTAAACTGATAATGTTTAAAACAATATTATAATATTCAAAATAACTTTATAATATCTAGAGTATTTATTTGATCAAAATGATTAACTAGTATATCTTTTATACGATCAAATATACATTTAGATATAATCTAAATAAGCAAAGAGATAAAATATTATCATTTTAATAAAAATATCTAACATTTTTAACTTCGTTAGCCCCGATAACCCTATCACGTTAGTCCTTTGTACAAATGTTAATTGGGTTAATCGACTAAGATTTTAAAAACTACAATTGAAATGGAATGCCCTTTTCAGGTCTTTGATTCATTCCCCTTTACGGAGAGGTTGGTCCTTCAACTATGAGATTGAGAACCCAATTGTGGGGCCTACATATCCAAATTGATGTTTTAATACAACACGGATATTTTTTTTGGATATAATTAGGTCCCATGAAAAAAAAAAATGGTCTCTATAAATTACAAAATGAAAAAATGGTCCCATTAATAACTTCATGAACCTGTATTGACAATTCGTTAACAACTCCATGGGACCATTTTTTCATTTTGCAATCTATAGGGACAATTTCTTCATTTATCCTCTTTCTTGGAACTTGAATATAATTCTCCAAAAAAAAAAAAACACGGATCTTTGTCAGAAATCTCTATCGCAGTATGACAAATGCTTTGTACTGTTCATGATATACAAATTTCCCCCCTTATTCATGCTTTGTTGTCACACATTTTCCATGATCAAATTAAGTGGAATCGCAGTTGGCTTCGAGCAGGGCAATTATTGCTTGTTTGGGATCTTGTTTGGAATCCAAAAATATTTATTCATATAAATTGAAATAAATTTTCTTTCACATACTTATTTCCTATATCACAAATCATAATTAAAAAATTATTTTTAAATGAACTTATCGTATTACAAACAAACATGTATTCTTGCTTGTTTGACTGTGCTTACAAGTTTGACTAGAAGCAAGCTACAATTCTGAGATTTGCCATTCATGTTGTGATCATTGATCTCCTGCAAGGGACTCAGATCATAAGTTGTGTGGATCCAACAAGGCAGCTACAATAGCCAAAACTTGCGCCGGTTCTGATCATCATTCTAAACTGGCATTAAATCAATTGCATTGTATTGTCAAGATGATCCTTTTCTTTGGCAAAAAAAAAAAAAAGATGACCATATAGAATCGTAATGCATTAGGACAACCATTATTTTTTCTTAACAAACACTTTAGGTAAGTTGGATTCTAAATGCTAATTATGGTCAAATATATCTCAAGGTTCAAAAAAATGTTTACGGACACACTTATATGATTTATTTGGTACAATGGAGATGGATGGGCAGAAAAGTTTGTATGTGTTGAATTTTAAAAAATTGAAAATGTGGAATTACAAAATTTGAATAAAAAGAAAATGTGAGATTAAAAAGTAAAAAAAATTAATTCAAAACTTTTTACCCTACTTTTCTAATTCTTTTTAAATCCAACCCTAAAATTCTTTCCCTCCCCTCATACCAAATAAGTCCATGGATGATAAGTATATATAAAGATGACACGAAAATAATAAATAATTCTTTCAATCTTAAATATGAAACATTTACAACTAATGGACCAGTGGACCCAAATAAATTAACAAGAAATATTTAAGTAACTAAAAATGGTTTAAAATAAAAATAAATTTCTAATTTATTTTTATTTTAAATCATGATGTCTTTAAAAAATAATTTCTTATCTTTATTATGAAAAAAGGATCATATAGAAGAGATTTTTATTTTAAAAAAGAAAAAAGAAATTATCTTTGCCCTGGTCATAGCAGACGGAACCCAGAATTTGACCCCATTGACTTTAACTGTTTTCGGTTTTACAAAGCCCGAAAGAGGTGGGGTTTGCGATGGTGATGACTAATGAATCTTTAATTCTTTATTAGCATTCTTGAGATTTTCTTTTTTTAGATAATAAAAAAAACATGAATTTTCTACGGTGCAAGAAGGAAAAAGCTGAGAAGCGCTCTGGTGGGGCCGGAAGCTCTTGAACAAAATACGAGAGGGGAAAATCCTGCACTTGCAGCTTGAAGGAGCAGCTTGTGTAAGCTTGAGTGGAAACCCTAGGCAGGAAGAAATCGGGGGCCGAAAGTTTCCTAGTAATCATCATCCAACAGGTAAATTTCCTTACAATCTGGATCAAACTTTTTGGGCTTGCATCTCTGGATGCTGATTGATTCAATTGTTCGTTTGCTGCATTCGTGGTCATTGACTTTCACTCGGTGCACTGATCCATGTTGAACCAAGACTAATTGATTTGTTTGGCTATTCCTCTCTGGTAGATTTCTTTCGATACTTTTAATTCTTACGATTTAGGAATTGTTCTGGTCATTTTCTTTTCTTAATTTGTTTGAGCGCTGTTTGTAGTTCCCGAGAATATGTATATAAGATTTCTGGTTGGATTAATCCTGTCTTAACCGAACTGGTGCAAGAGCCTGGTCAACTTGTGATGACTAGAAAGTGGAGGCCTGTTTTTACCGGTTTTTAATAGCGAAGCACCTTTCCACTGTCAAACTTTAGTGGAAAGGACGTGCCTGAGAAAAATGGACAATTATTGCAAACAGACACACAGAGAGAGAGAGAGAGAGAGAGAGAGAGAGAGAGAGAGAGAGAATAAATGAGTCTGAGAAGGATTTCACAAAATGCTACTGGATTTGCTATAATTGATTTCAATTTGTTAGAAGTCAGAAGAAGATTTCGGTGCAAGCCTGACAATATTGACTTGCACCGAAATCCTCCTTCAATCTCGCCACTGACCATTGCCTCTGTTTCTCTATTCCCACTGCGTTTTCTCATTCTTTATCTCTATAAATACAGTTTGTAATCTGATTTCAATATATCAATGAAACACATGAGCTCTTAAGCTCATATGGTATCAGAGCCGGTCCTAAGATGACTGGCGACCAGAAACTGTGAGAGCGAGAGAGAGAAACGGCAGAAACGGAAAAACAGAGGAAGTCCGAGCCGACGAGATCTTCACAACGCCGGCGAGTGATTCATCACCACCCACCCAGGATGAACCAGAGGGCGCCGATCGGCCATTCCCAAGAGTTTCGCGATGATCTGACCAGCGCGTGAGATCCACGCGCCGACACAATCCCCTGCGCGTGAGATCCACGCGCCGACAGTCACAGCCGCGCGTGAGCCACACGCGCCGCCGTCTGCAACATCTCCGGCGACCATTTTTGAGCCAGAATGGATCCTTCAGCCTTTCATCCCCATTTTGGCTCTTTTCCCACAAGTCCCGGAGTCAATCCATTGGCACTAATGTCCGGTACTACTTCTGTAACTCAAGATACATCCTCTCCTTCTCATTCCTCCACTACAAACAAAACGGTGACGACCCCAGAACTTTCCGATAGTCAGATTATGGCTATTAACCATAGGTTTAATGGACGGAATTACCTCCAATGGTCTCAAACCGTGTTAAGATATCTTCGTGGCAAGCGAAAAGAGAAGTATATAAATGGAGAAGCATCCCAGCCTGGCCCTGATGACACTCATTTTGATACATGGTTTGCTGAGAACAATCAAGTTATGAGTTGGTTGTGCAACTCAATGACTGATGACATCAGTGAAGGATATCTTCTCGCAACTACTGCAAAAGAAATTTGGGATGCAGTCAGAAGAACCTATTCCTCTCTTGATAATACTGCAGCCTTGATTCACTTGAAGCGCCAACTCCGAGATTTAAGACAAGGTACTCTATCTGTCACTAATTACTATAATGCGTTGATCAAACTCTGGCAACAACAGGACCTGTTTGAAGTACATCCATGGAAAAATGTGGAAGATGCTCAGTTATACAAGAAAATAGTCGAAGAAGGACGAGTCTATGATTTTCTCCTTGGACTAAATGACTCATTTGAGGAGATACGGGGCAGAATAATGGGCCTAAAGCCTTTACCACATCTCTTTGATGTTGTCAACCATGTGCAGTTCGAAGAAAGCAGAAAGCTCTTGAATCAAGGAAGTTTAAGCTCAATTGAAAGGTCAGCCCTGACAGCAAACCAAGGTAGTTCAAGCCCAACTGAAAGGTCAACGTTGGCAACAAAACGACCACAAGACGAACGAAGAAACAAATGGTGTAGTTATTGCAAGAAGAAGGGCCACACCAAAGAAGAATGCTGGAAGCTTCATGGAAAACCAGGAGGTAACAAACAAAGCCATATCTCTGCTTCTGAGTCAGAAGCTGAGGATAACAGTTCCTTGACTAAAGAAGAACTGCGGATGTTTCGTAGAATGCTAGACAGACAGAATAAGTCTAATTCTATGCCCAACACCAACCTTGTACAATCAGGTAACTCTATTTTAGCTTTAAATATTGCACGAGCTAATGAGAATGCTTGGATTATTGATTCAGGAGCAACTGATCATATGACTGGTAATCACACATTGTTTACCACTCTTAATTTGATTCATGAGAATCTTAGAGTTAAAGTTGCTAATGGCCTATACACAAAAGTTGAAGGAATTGGCACAGTCATACTCTCTAATACCCTGAAAATCCACGATGTTCTATTTGTGCCTGCACTTACTGTCAATCTTATATCTGTAAGTCAGTTAACTAAAGGCCAACTATGCCGAGTTATTTTTGATAACGATGTTTGTACTATTCAGGATTTAAAATCGAGGAAGAAGATTGGAACTTCTAAAGAATGGGATGGATTGTTCTACCTTGAAGATTCAAGCCTGAAATCAGAAGTTGCAAGAAAGGCAAGAAGAGCACTGGTTAGCTCCAACTCACAAAAACATGATGTATACTTATGGCACTGTCGCTCAGGCCACCCTAGTTTTGATTATATGAAGCATTTGTTTCCAAATTTATTCAATAACAATTCTGTTCCTTTTCATTGTGAAACTTGCCAAATTGCAAAACAAACCAGAACTTCTTATCCCAAACAACCCTACAAACCTTCCTCACCATTTGCACTAGTCCATAGTGATATTTGGGGACCTGCACGAATAAAAACACTCACCAATGCCAGATGGTTCGTTACTTTCATAGATGACCATACTAGAACCACATGGGTTTATTTAATGAAAGATAAATCCGAAGTAGCCAAAATCTTTCAAAACTTCTACACCTTTGTGCGCACTCAATTTAATGTTTCCATTAAGGTGCTACGAAGTGATAATGCCAAGGAATATATGAGCAACACCTTTAAAGAATTTCTTGACCAACAAGGAATACATCACCAAACCTCTTGCCCATACACTCCTCAACAAAATGGAGTAGCTGAGCGAAAGAACCGGCACCTGTTGGAAGTAACCCGAACCTTACTAATGGAACGAAATGTTCCTACCATTTTCTGGGGTGATGCCATACTCACAGCTACCTATCTCATCAACCGATTACCTTCCAAAGTACTTAAATACAACACCCCTATCCAAACACTACTAGAACACTTTCCCACTTGCTCCATCATCAACTCATTGCCTCCTAAGGTATTTGGTTGTGTTGTCTTTGTCCACAAAAATGATGGCAACAAGCTTGGTACTCGAGCTATCAAATGTATATTCCTTGGCTACTCCCCTACTCAAAAAGGGTACAAATGCTATTGCCCTACTTCCAAGAAGCTTATTATCTCCAGGGATACAATCTTCTCAGAAGAAGAAGCATATTATCCAAAATTACCCATTCAGGGGGAGTATACTGACAATAAATGGCTAATCTTGGATTCAGAACAACCATCATCATGGCTAATCTTGGATTCAGAACAACCATCACCATCACAACCTAATCTCATACCTGTCATTGACCCCTTACCTCTCACAAACCAATCTAGTCCTACCCGTACCCGTAATTCTGAAACCGAACAAAGTTCGTCTCAACCTCCCTCATTGAATGAATTGGAAACAAATGTTGAAATCAATTTAGGGATGGATGCAGAATCGGGACAAGAGGAAGAATCCAGACTACAAGATGAATCAACCACTGGTAGAACTATCTCTCCTATTCGAAGGAATGACCATGACTCTGATCCGGTATTAAATCCTGAAGAACTGGGTTGGCCTATTGCATTAAGAAAAGGGGTAAGATCGTGTACTCAACACCCAATTCAACGTTTTGTTTCATATGGTAACCTTTCTGCAAAAATGCAAAGCTTTGTTGCAAACAGTGCACAGATGAAAATTCCAGACACGTTTCAACAAGCTATGACTGATCAGAACTGGAAACAAGCTGCAGAAGAAGAATTAAGAGCACTTGAGGAAAATAAAACGTGGGAGATTACAACTCTTCCTAAAGGAAAGAAACCAGTAGGATGCAGGTGGATATTTACTCCTAAATTCAATCCTGATGGCACAATCAACAAATACAAGGCTAGACTTGTTGCCAAAGGATATACCCAGACATATGGCATTGATTATCAGGAGACATTTGCTCCAGTAGCAAAACTTAATACCATCCAAGTGCTACTATCGATCGCAGCTAACTTGGATTGGTCATTGCATCAACTGGACGTGAAAAATGCATTTCTAAATGGCAATTTAGAGGAAGAAGTATATATGGAGATTCCAGATGGAATTTCAGCTCCTAACAACTCTGTGTGTAAACTCAACAAATCACTGTACGGGCTCAAACAATCACCTAGGGCATGGTTTGGTAGGTTTACCAAAACTATGAAAAGACTTGGGTACACTCAGGGACAAGCAGATGACACTTTGTTCATTAAACGGAATAATGACAAAGTCACTATCTTGATTGTCTATGTGGATGACATAGTCATTACAGGAAACGACGAAGGATCTATTTCTCGACTAAAACAAGATTTGTCAACTGAATTCCAGGTGAAAGATCTTGGACAAATGAGGTATTTCCTGGGCATGGAAGTGGCAAGAACTAAAAAGGGCATCAATGTATCTCAGCGGAAGTATACCCTAGATTTGTTGCATGAAACAGGAATGTTAGGAACAGAACCTGTAGGAACACCAATGGAAGAAGGTTGTCACCTCAGAATCAAACCAAATGGTGTCTCAGTAGATCCTGAACGATATAGAAGACTTGTTGGGAAACTCATATACTTGACTCACACACGTCCAGATATTAGTCATGCAGTTGGAATAGCAAGTCAATTCATGCATCAACCACAGGTAGAACACATGACAGCTTTGTACAGAATCCTAAGCTATTTAAAGCTTAATCCTGGAAGAGGGATCTTCTTCAAGAAAGGCACTATCAGAGGTATTGAGATCTACACTGATGCAGATCATGCCAGAGACAGGGAAACTAGAAGGTCGGTCTCAGGATATTGCACATATGTATGGGGAAATCTGGTTACATGGAGAAGCAAGAAACAGACTGTGGTGTCAACAAGCAGTGCAGAAGCAGAACTGAGAGCTGTTAACAATGGAGTACGTGAAGGACTTTGGATTATCAGATTACTGAAGGAGTTAGGAATTCCACATGAGGGACCAATGCAAGTATGGTGTGACAACAAAGCCAGCATTGAAATGGTAAAAAACCCAGTCTATCATGATAGGACAAAACATGTTGAGATAGACAGGCATTTCATTAAAGAAAAGATTGAAACAGGTATCATGATATTGTCCCACATACGATCTGATAACCAAATTGCAGATATTATGACAAAACCACTAAGCAGAGCCAAGTTTGAAGGATTTAGGTGCAAGCTGGGAATGATCGATATATATTCTCCAGCTTGAGGGGGAGTGTTAGAAGTCAGAAGAAGATTTCGGTGCAAGCCTGACAATATTGACTTGCACCGAAATCCTCCTTCAATCTCGCCACTGACCATTGCCTCTGTTTCTCTATTCCCACTGCGTTTTCTCATTCTTTATCTCTATAAATACAGTTTGTAATCTGATTTCAATATATCAATGAAACACATGAGCTCTTAAGCTCATACAATTAAAAGTTCTACTTTTGAATCTTCCATGTGTGCAACCTGATCTGGTTTGGAAAACCCAAGCCTTGAAACTCCCACATTGATACATGAATAAAATTTCTTGTCACAAACATGCCTGATATGTATGTTTTATCTGTAAATGTTATATTGCTCTATGGCTATGTCAATAGACTTTAAAACTTTGAGAGACCTTAGAGCTAAAGTTTCATTTTCAAAAGAATGTGGGTCAGGTTCCAGATATTGGAAAGCTTTGCATTTTATCACGATTTTATAAAGTTGTTTTATCCTTGCGCAGCCTAAGCCAAAACCTATTTTTTTCCTCCGAAAATTAAGTGGCTCAATAACTGATTTATGTGGAGTTTCTTCTTTACAAGGGTTTGCTGCTGTGATGCATAAATGTTAAATGCTTCTGCTAACAAATGAAGAGGAAGGAAAAGATAGAGGCTTTCATATTGCTATGAAAGTCTTAGCTTGTATTTCCTGAAATTTTTCTGTGTTTGGTATTTCTCATAAAAGAACACTTAATGAAGTTACTGAATGACACCTTTTAGTAAACAACATATCCAAAGATTTGGTTGTTGATAGAGCATAATGTATTGTGCCATCCATGTAGCTGACTTTACCAAGTGAAATAAGGCTTGTTGTTGTTATTTCTCAAAGTTAGTATTATCTCTACTCTTCTACTGCCACATATGTCTTTTGAGTGGAGCTTTGATTGTGAGTCTGAGGCTGCTACTTACTAAGCATGTGGAGCTTACTCTTATCTAATTTGTGAAGGATGTGAAATGGGGTTCTAAGCTGCATACATATTTTAAACTCGAGAAGTTGATTGGAGGGCCTGATGTATAGAATGAAAATGAAGTTTTGGAGTGTATCTGTGGTTGTATTGAATATCTTGATGTTTTCCAGCATTGGTAAGATCTAGACAATGCTTGTATCCCATGAAGTATCTTCAGTTTAATCTCATCTTCTGCATGTGTATCAATTTTAGTTATTGAAGTTTAAAAGTTTCTTTTGAGAGTCAATGTTGTATTACTTTTTGGCCGTTTCTAATTATGCTTTGATTTCCATATTGAGAAAATAAAATGAAAAGACTTTAATGATGGAACATAAGTGCATGACATAGGAAATTCATGGTTTTGGTCTCAGCCGGAGGCCAGTTTTCACTAGGGTCTTGGTGTTTGAAACTACCAAACTAGTATAGTCTTGTTTACTTCTCATGGCTTACCGCTGAGTCTATCATCATTAAAAGATCTGTATCAATTTTTTCATTTGTCATTTTAGGCAACCAATTTACTAGGATTTGATTTTCCCTGCCTTCATTGTATACCATGCTTTTGTAGCAGAAACAGATGTACATAATAGTCCTTTTTTGTACCATTGTTATCTGAGTAGTGAATGAACTAAAATATTTTTGATTTTGACCTGCTTTTACTTGTTTTTTGTTTTGTTTCCTAAATTTGCTGCCGTGCTTTTTTGTGGTATTGGTCGTAGGTTAGTCTCCCACTTTACCTACAATGGCTGACAGTAATGAATCGGACAAGAACATTGAGATATGGAAGATCAAGAAATTGATTAAAGCATTGGAAGCTGCAAGAGGTAATGGTACCAGTATGATTTCTTTAATAATGCCACCACGTGATCAAATATCCAGAGTCACCAAGATGTTGGGAGATGAATTTGGAACTGCTTCAAACATCAAAAGCAGGGTGAATCGACAGTCAGTATTGGGAGCCATTACTTCAGCACAACAGAGGTTGAAGTTATATAACAAGGTTCCCCCAAATGGATTGGTTCTTTATACTGGAACTGTTGTCACTGAAGATGGCAAAGAAAAAAAGATGACCTTTGATTTTGAACCTTTCAAGCCTATAAATGCGTCACTTTACCTCTGTGATAACAAGTTTCACACTGAAGCTTTAAATGAGCTTTTAGAATCTGATGACAAATTTGGTTTCATTGTTATGGATGGAAATGGTACCCTTTTTGGGACATTAAGTGGAAACACTCGTGAGGTGCTTCATAAATTTACTGTTGATCTACCAAAGAAACATGGTAGAGGAGGGCAGTCTGCCTTGCGTTTTGCTCGTCTTCGCATGGAAAAACGACACAACTATGTTAGAAAGACTGCAGAACTCGCCACTCAGTTTTTCATTAATCCCGCCACTAGTCAGCCAAATGTTGCTGGACTTATACTTGCTGGTTCTGCTGACTTCAAGACAGAGCTGAGCCAGTCAGATATGTTTGATCCTCGTCTGGTGGCAAAAATATTGAATGTGGTTGACGTTTCATATGGTGGGGAGAATGGTTTTAATCAAGCTATTGAGCTATCTGCCGAGATTTTGTCAAATGTGAAGTTCATACAGGAAAAAAAACTGATAGGGAAATACTTTGAAGAGATCAGCCAGGATACTGGTAAATACGTCTTTGGGGTTGATGACACATTGAAGGCTCTGGAGATGGGTGCCATTGAGACACTTATAGTATGGGAAAGTTTGGATATCAATAGGTATGTACTGAAAAATACTTCTACCGGTGAGACTGTCATAAAGCACTTGAACAAGGAACAAGAGGCTGATGAAAGCCAGTTCCGGGATTCAGCCACCTCTGCGGAGTTGGAGCTGCAGGAGAAGATGCCATTGCTGGAGTGGTTTGCCAATGAGTACCGGCGATTTGGTTGCTCACTGGAGTTTGTGACCAACAAATCTCAAGAAGGATCACAGTTTTGCAGAGGGTTTGGTGGCATTGGAGGGATCCTTCGCTACCAGCTTGATATCAGATCATTTGATGAGTTCTCTGATGACGGTGAAGTGTATGAGGATTCTGATTAAGCATCTCTTCTGTAGAGCCTTCCTTCACTTGGTTCTGGACAATTGGATGAGGCATCATTGCTCCTATGGCTGAACATTCCCTTCCATCACTTGGGCTGTATGGCTAACATGTAGTTATTCTGTGTTACATCCATAAAAATGTGCAAGCACTTGGGATATCCTCTACTTCAAGCTTTTTTGCTTTTCGTTTTTCTGTTTTCTGGGTTTTTCAGTCAATGTAATATGGCAACTAAATCGTCATGTCGGTTGATTTCTCTAGAAAAAATAACTGTCGAGCCAGGGCTCAAATTACAGGTACGATTGCTTCTACTGCTATATGATATCTAATTGTCGGCAATATAACAGCTTTAAAATTTCTCTGGTTTGGTTGAATTATACATCTTTAGTTGCCACCAGAGCCCATTCCCAAATGGAATCTATGCTGCAAAAAGGCTGGGGCCTCCCGCGCAGGGACCATTGATACCATCTCATGGCCATAGAGGGATGCGCAAAACGTATAAAAATCGTTCTAATGTTTCCGTCCATTCTGATTCTGATTCTGCTTTGCGGCTGGCTACCTATGGAGGAGTAACAATGGGAAGTTTAAAACTCCTCCTTTCCTACATTTCTGCCAACAAATCCTTTTTAGGCTTTGGTATATAATTATAATCATGATCACATAGAAATTAATATGGCTTGTGGGTCAGGGTGAGCCTAGCCCCGGCCTAAAATTTATCTATAAAAATAATATAAATAATTCTTAGGACATGACTACTGGACATGAATTTTGAGGAGGAAAGAAAAAATAGAGTCCAGAGAGTAGAAATTTAGAGGAAGAAATTGTGTCTGACATTCTTTCTCACACGACTTCACAGGCATGGAAAATCGCAGCTCTAAATTATGAAGTTTTTGGCAATGGTTTAATACAATATGCTCTCTTCAGTCTTGAATATAAGATAAAGGTGATTTTTTTTAAAGAGATTAAGAAAGCTAAATAAATTACTTAATCATATCATATTTTATATATCCTTAGATTATATATTAATTTAATAGTCAAATTAATTAGTTTGAAGAAAAAAAATATAAATATAAATATTTTAAAGTAATTTAATTGGTTTCCTTAATTTCTCCAAAAAAGTCAACTTTGTCTTATAATTAGGACCGGAAAGAGTATTTTATAAGTTAGGCAAAATAGTTGAGAGAAAAAAATGATAAGTATAAATATTTTAAAGCAATTTAATTAATTTCCTTAATCTTTCTAAAAAAAAAAAAAAAATCTAATCAACACTGTCTTATAGGGCACGAGGGAGCACTTCAAAAAGATCAACAATAAACAATGGAGTAAACAGCAGTTATTAGCACGTACTAGTACAGTGCTGTCTTGGGGTGTCTCCAGTCCCATGCAACCGAAATCAGATATCACACCAATTATGGTTTGGCGTCCTCCACCTGCTGGGGTGGTTAAGGTTAACACAGATGGATCCAGGAATGAAGTGTTGGGAAGTTGTACATGTGGTGGAGTGATACGGGATGACCAAGGACAATTTGTTCGAAGATTTATGTTTCGAATTGGAAAAGGGTCTGTGATCATAGCAGAGGCCTGGGGAATCCTGTGGGGTATAAAGTTGGCTTGGGAAGGAGGATTTAGGAATGTTCTTGTTGAAAGTGATTGTAGCAAAGTATTGGATCTTATTCAAGAAGCGGTCTCTGATGAACATCCTGATGTTACAGTAATTTTGGAGATTCAATCGATGCTGGAACGTGAGTGGGAAGTGGAGCTGCTACACTGTTGTCGAGAGGCGAATAGAGTGGCTGATTGCTTCGCAAGGATAGCATGGGATATGGCGGTTGATTTTCTTATACTTCACAAAAAACCTGATGAAGCGAAACAATTGCTTATAGATGATGTTGTGAATCAGAATTTTTGTACTGACTTAGTGAGGTAGAACCTTGGGGCTGTATGTTTATATTCATTCACTGTCAAAAAAAAAAAAAGATAAACCAAAAATCAATTCTTCCCAAACAAGCAAAGATAGACGGACGGTCTATATATCTTCCTTGAAACGTCTTATTTTCAGGTCGCCATCGTCTGAAAGAATGACACAACTGGGGGCAATTTTATCAAAAAATTTGGATTTAATCTTATAGTTATAATTCCCTTGGATCAAATAAATAGTTGTGACATATTTGTAAAGTCATCAATACAAAATTATAAGTTTTTATGTAAATTTATAATAAAAAATAACAATTTTGTGGCACATTTGAGAATTTTAATGTAAATATTATATTTTTAAATAAAAATAAAGTAGTTAAATTTATATTAAAAAAAGGAAAAGGGCTTTATATTTATTTAATATTGGGGATTCATCCATACAAAATCAAAGGTATTTTATATTTGTGCATCATTTAAGAAATTTTAATGTAAATATTATTTTTTAAAACAAAAAAAGTATTAAAAATAATTTAAATATTTTTAAAAAGAAGAAGAAAAGAGTTTCAGGTTATTTTACTTTATTTCGTCTTGTTTTATTATATTCTCCTTCTTTTCTACGATGGGATGAAACAATGCGGCTGAAGAGAAGCAAACGGGGCAGAAAAAAGAGGGATCAGTTGGAAAGAGAGAGTGCCTTGTTTGGTTCAATGGAATGGAGGGGCGGGAGGGGAGGGGAGATTGCATGAGGGGAGGTAGGGGGAGGTTCTAAGCTTTATTTAGTTGGATGGGAAAATAGGGGAAGAGAAGTTTTTTGTTTGGTTTAGGAGGGGAAGTGAAGTGAGTTAATTATATGTTGATAAATATACCCTCAATACATTATTTAGATATTAAAGTTTTTTTTTTTTTTGCCAACAGATATCAAAGTTATTGCTATTTCCTAAGTTATAAATCGCGAAAAACCTGTAACCTCACTTATATGTGATAAAAACCTTATATATACTTGTAATGATGATTTTATTAATTTTAATATGTTAATTAATCAAATTTAATATGTTTTTTAATCTTAATTTTAAATCTAAATCCTAAATTAAATTATAATTCTAAGATAACGAAGATAATTATGGGAGGAAGATTGAAAGACGATTAGCCGTTAAAACTAATAAGGAGAGCTATCATCACAATTCTCTTTCTTGTTTTGATACTGAATTCAAAGCCAAATAGAATTTGAATAGATAGGATTTGATTAGATAGATTTTATTATATATATATATATATATATATATTAGATAGATTTTTTGATTCATTTGACTAATCCTAATAACAAACATATGAGTTTTATCATTAGATAGGTAAACTTGGGATAATGAAAAATTAGCACAAATATTTTAATCAAGATATAACATACTATTTCTCGCTCCTAAAAAAAAAAAACCCCCCCCCCCCCCAAAATTTAGAGGGTTCATAAAAAGGGGAGGGGAGCATTAAAAAACAATGTTCCCCTCCCCTACCCTCCTTTTTTCCAGCCAAACATGTTAACCCCTAGCCCACTACTCTTCTTTACCTTCAAAAAACCTTGAACCAAACAATTCTAAAAGGAGAAGTCGAAATTATTCTAACCCTGAGCTATTTGGCTATTTTACTAAAATAAATTTAAAAGTCAGGATTGATATGGTGATGACTTAGCTTTTCTCATTTTCTTTTCGCATCTGTTCATATTTTTTACCCCTGATCATTAGATTAATATCTGATAATCCACATTTAATATCTCTTTTCCATTCTTCTCTCCATTTCTTTCTTTTTTTTTTCTCTCCATTGTAATAATATCGTTATGAAACATTAAAAATGGAACTTAGATCTTGATTCAAACAGTCGCCGAAAAGAGAAAAGGAAAGAGACCAGATGAGGTGACATGAGAGAGATTAAAGTTGAATTAAACTTATTATTGCCCTGAACAAGTTCTTCACAAAATTTAAGTCGTTGGTTGCCTAAAGGATTTCTATAGAATCTGGGGAATTTTTTTTGCTGTGCGTATCATCTTGATAAAATTGCCCACAAATGGGCCCCCCAGTGGAAGTCTTTCCTATTTGGGTTTTTAGGATTGCGGGTGCCATACTTGGATTTAAAGCCTTCATTTTCTCATTTTCTTCTCTCATAAATCACATCACCCCAATTCCCTCTTTCTTCCTTCTCCTTCTGCTTCCGCACCTATTCAATTCAAGCTGCTGACTTGGCTGGTGCACCACTCTCAAAATTCCTTGCTGTCGCAGCACAATTCTGCAAAAATATCCGCAATTTCGTCGGTGGAAGAACGTGAGCTTGAACCACCGTACACACATGGGGGCCAGTAATGACCCGACCCAAGACGGACTGGACGAGCAGCAGAAGCGGTCGGAGATCTACACCTACGAAGCACCATGGCACATCTACGCCATGAACTGGAGCGTCCGTCGCGACAAGAAGTACCGGTTGGCCATAGGCAGCTTGTTGGAGCAGTACCCGAACAGGGTCGATATCGTTCAGCTCGACGACTCTAACGGGCAGATTCGATCCGAGCCTAACCTCTCCTTCGAGCACCCTTACCCTCCCACCAAAGCCATCTTCGTTCCCGACAAGGAGTGCCAGAAGCCGGACCTCCTCGCTACCTCTAGCGATTTTCTCCGACTCTGGCGCATATCCGACCCGGAAGAGAACCCGGCCCAGCGGGTGGAGCTCAAGAGCTTCCTCAATGGGAACAAGAAGAGCGAGTACTGTGGCCCTCTCACCTCTTTTGATTGGAACGAGGTGGAGCCAAAACGAATCGGCACCTCTAGCATTGACACCACCTGCACCATCTGGGATATTGAGAAGGAGACGGTGGATACGCAGCTTATTGCTCACGACAAGGAGGTTTACGACATCGCGTGGGGCGGTGTGGGTGTCTTTGCCTCCGTCTCCGCCGATGGCTCTGTTAGGGTTTTCGACTTGCGGGACAAAGAACATTCGACTATCATCTATGAGAGCTCGGAGCCTGATACACCCTTGGTTCGACTCGGCTGGAATAAGCAGGACCCAAGGTATATGGCCACCATTATCATGGACAGTGCCAAGGTCGTCGTGCTCGACATTCGTTTTCCGACGCTTCCTGTGGTTGAGTTGCAGAGGCATCAAGCCAGTGTGAATGCCATTGCTTGGGCTCCTCACAGTAGTTGCCATATCTGCACTGCAGGGGATGATTCTCAGGCTCTGATTTGGGATCTTTCCTCAATGGGCCAACCACAGGAAGGCGGGTTGGATCCTATTCTTGCATACACTGCTGGGGCAGAGATTGAGCAGCTTCAGTGGTCTTCATCTCAGCCTGACTGGGTTGCGATTTCTTTCTCCTCCAAGCTTCAGATTCTAAGGGTATAAAAGGATTAGTATTTTGGCTTCTGCCTCTGAAGATGCATGGCAGATTTCAGGTTTATAGTTTTACTTTCTATTGTAAGCATGCTCCAACCCTCTTTGGATGATTTGATGACATTTTGTCTCCCCTGTTCAGGCAGCTGTATGGAGTATGAATCATGTCCAAAAGAAAACCCTTTTGTTCGAATTTTCTATCATTTTTTGTCCATTTTGGTTCAGCTGATGCGCAACACGAAGCAGGACAAGAGTCTTCTGTTCCATGAGTTTAATGCTAGTGCCTTGAAGGCTACCGGTCTTTCCTTGTTTGTTTTACCGATTAAACCTTAAAAGGCTAACTCGAAAGAACTAGTGTAATGCAAATGCAAATGATGGCTCTAGAAATGAAATAATTCATGCACAATCACATCCGTGGATCTACCCTGATTCCATTTTTGAGTGTGACGAAACAGTGAGTCGAGAATCTCGCATATGGCAAATAACACGTTGTCTTAAATGGTACTCTGATAAATGAAACTTGCAAATAGATCCAGTATGAGACGAAATTGTCCTTTTTTTTCGCTAATTTGATTAGAGCATGAAAAGTAGAGAGAGAGAGATATGGGCATTAGAAGATGGACATTGGTAGTGAGTTTGTTAGCTGAGATCTGGTGCAAATCCATTGTTTCTGGGTTCATTGTGCCTCTTAGTTTTGATCTCAATCAAAGATTTTGACTTACGGTAAATGAAGAAGGGAGAGCATACGTGGTAGATTAACCATCACATCCAAAGTATATTTCTTTGGCATTGATCGTTCTAAAACTACTAATTAAAAGTGCAAGTGTTTCAAGATGGTGACATAAGGATAATGTGATGCTAATGAAGTCCACATCTTGTATATATTCCAAATATAAGTTTTAGCCTTTTATTGGGAACCCACTTGATTTAGCTTCTGCCAAGGCTCATTTTCGCTCGTAATCGGAAGTAAGAATACGACGATATCTCCTCGATTGGACACGTGAGATTATGTAATTGACTAGAAACCGTACTAATCGAAACGCAAGGAATTACATTGTTCTCCACAAGAAATTATGCAACACTTTCAAAGAACACCTTAAGCAGAGGATTAACTGTCATTTCTCAACGATCAAAATTGTGGTAAATGAATGGAAGAAAAACATCTTTTGGTGGTTGAAGACACGGGAGGGCCAAAATTTATCGCATGGGCTGCAAAAATGATCAAACTAATTTAAGCTGCACGAAAGTAGACCGAACCTCTCACGTAACGTGGCATCCCATTGTGCTTTCATCGCTGAAATAGTCTCCTACTCGTTCAGCTGGTCTCTGGAACGGTGGCTGAAAGCTTGAACTGTGAACGTGGTAATATTCTTCAACAGGAGGAGCTGGATAAGAGGGGATTGTATAATAGGGAACTGCCACTGCGTAAGGATGAGAAATGTAACAGTACTGAGGATGAAAATTGATGTCACCGTGTGGATGCATACTCGGATGAACACTGTAATCAACTTGTGGCTGAACATTGAAATCTACTTTAGGATGAGGCATAAGAGGATTTTCCTTCTTCATGTCTTGAGGGAGACTGAAATTATTTTCAGTCATGTTGGATTTTGGATCCTTGTTTTCTTTTATTGGATCTTGCTGTTTCTTGCCTCCGTTTCCTCCTTCTTTGATTTCCTTAGTTTTCTCTATTTTGATGTCACCTGAATCCACCTGCTTTTTTTCTTTCTGCTCATTATTCTGTTTCTCTCTCTCTTTCGTTATGGCTTCTTTTCCTGCTTCTTTCTTTTCAGCTTCAAATTCCTCGTGCCTGCACAGTTCTGCATGCTTTCCAACTTTTGAAAGCCTTTTTATTAATATTTGTGGATTCGCTTTGCCTAACACTGTTACTTTGGGCTGCAAGGGGTCTATATCCATCTTCAGAACACCTAACAATGTGATTCACAACAGTCAGCGCCTGAAGAACCAGAAAACATATAAATTAGTTATCCAGTATTCATCACCTTCAATCCTTCCTAACGCCCTCTTTACTTTTTTCTTGCATCCTTGACAGCAGTTAGCAGACACCTTCAATTCAATCTTCTGAAATAATGTCAATTCAAACAGGTTTAAGCTCATAAATTCTGGTGTTCAGTTCAGGTGAAGGTTTAAAAATGGAGCAAATGAAAATGAAAAGAAACTAAAGTATCTAGATACCTTCAAGTCTACTTCCCTTGACATGTCTCTGATCAGTTTATTATTGAAAGTAGAACTTGGAAGTAGAAGGGTTCAAGGGGGCCCCAAAGTAAGTTAAGAAGTGTAAAATTAGAGAGCTTTCTGGCGCAATCTACCTGTTGCAGTGGCCACCCTATTTATATGCAACAAAAAAACAGAGGAACAGTGTTAAACATAATATGTACCTTTGCTTTTCAATATTATAAGTTATTTTGTTTGCATGCACCTTCTCTTATTTAGTTCCAACGCAAAAGCGTCTTGGGACAGCTCTGTAACCAGAGCTGACGCTTCGGATATTCTCAAGTAACCAAAGCATATTTTGTAAGTTGTAACTTCAACACTACTTTAACCTTCACAACGATTTGGGTAGTTTTTATAATCTATTATAACTATGACTGATTTAGAGAAGAGCTTGTTTCTTAAGCTCCGAATATGTGTCGTTGGCCCAGAAAAAGAAACGAGTCTGAAAAAATGTTAAGAACAAAGGCAATCTTTGTAGGGCGCTTTTGCTTTGCTCTGTTTTTTTTTTAATTTAGTTTGATTGAACGCTTTCCTCATGCCAACAAGGACTCAATATTCGATTAACTCAGAGATTCAGGCACCCAGGTCCCAGTTACATAATTGCTGACTTTTATAGCTTTGCATGTTTAATAAATTTAAATACATTGATTGGTCAAGCGAGTTTCAAATTGAACCCATCCCAAACAGATTACGAGGCTTCGTGGTTAATCACCGTAACTTTTTATATACAGATACTACATGCGATCCTTAATAGTATTAAAAAGCATTTGTAGTGTAATCTATGCTACGAATAATATCTTATGAGTACATATGCATTTTAAACCCCCATAATAAAGCATGCTTGCTCAAATTAAAAGTGCGTGGAATGGTAATGACAAAGTTTAAGATAAATAGTAGGGAAAGTGAAGGCGAGGAGGAACAATACAAAGTGAAGAGGCGAGATGTTGCGTGCGTCATTAAAAACAAGGGGTAAGATTGATCACCACTCTAAGGGCTTGTTTGGTTTAAAGGGAGGGGATGGAAGGGGAGGATGGAAGATCACCTTGTTTGGTTTGATTGGAAGGGGAGGAAGGGAAAGGTTTTTTAATGATCCTTTGTTTGGTTTAAGAAGGAAGGGAAGGGGAGATAATATCTAATTTACCATTTTACCTTAAATATTAGTTTATATATTTTTTCTTATATAAATAATTTAAATTAGTTTACACCTCAATATCATTACCCAATTTGAATCCTTAGCTGCACTCAAGAGAGAAATAGTTGATTCTCTGGATCATTATAACTAGTTGGTGCAAAATATAATGATATTAAACGTGCAGAGAATTTACTATTGCTAGAAATGAAAAATGAAAGCAAGTCATGAATGTTCAGTTAGTTCATAAAGCTTCATCCTGAAAGAATAACAAATTTTCAGGACCATTACATGAATTTTGTTACTATGACAAACGTAAATACTACTAATATAATAGAAATATATCAGTCATTTCTGTATAGTCTTCCTGCAAGTCGTTTTTTGGTGAATAGCTCAAAAAATAAGGCTGCTTAAGAAAGTTATTTGTAAATGTGTAGAAGTTCACAAAGCTTAATCTGAGAGATATGCAGTAGACAATGAGCATTTCAAAGTCATTGAAGCAATAGCATTTTCATATTAGTGAGTATTCATTACGCATCCAAGCTAATTAATAAAACCAGTACGGCAACAACAAGAACAAGTTATAATTGGGAAGCGAGATGGGAAACACCGGAGATGATGGAAGAAGAAGTTATATTTTTATTTAAAACTCAAAGGGTATAATTGAGAATATGAAAAGATCATGGGGTAAAATAGTCCCAAATTTTTTGCTCCCTCCAAAACCCCCCAATTTGGAGGGAACCAATTTGAGGGAGTGGGAGGGATTTGGAGCCTCTTTTTTGGGCCCCTCCCCTCCTACTTTTTATACCAAACAAGGGGAGGGGGTCATTTTTCATCCCCTCCCATCCCCTCCCCTCCAACCAAACAGGCCCTAAGGGCCTGTTTGGTTCAATGGGAGGGGATGGAATGGGAGGGGATGGGAGGGGATGGGAGGGAATGGAGGGATAGGAGGTTACCTTGTTTGGTTTGGTTGAAGGGGAAGGAAAGGGAAGGTTTTTTAATGATCTTTTGTTTGGTTCAAGAGGGAATGAGAGGGGAGATAATATGTAATTTACCATTTTACCCTTATATATTAGTTTATATATTTTTACTTATATAAATTATTTAAATTAATTTACACCTTAATATAAATTATATAATTTTTGAAAACTTACTCTCACCTTAATATGTATACAACAACTGATATAATAATTTTTGTTTTAAACTACGTTTTCAACGAAGGGCTAATTTGACTCTAAAAAAAGATGACTCCAGTAACAATGCTTTAGCAAAAAATGACTAGCAACAATGCAAATTATTTAGATCACCCTATAACGTGGTTCTCAAAATTCAATTGCTAACAAAATTTATTGAGCCGAATGTGCATTAGGATTTGTGAAGATGAAACTATCAACCATCAGGATTTCTTATATGTTACTGTGCAAAAAATGAGAACATAAAAATAAAGTCCAAATTTACGTTTTTGGCAGAAAGTAGAGGAAGGGAATTGAAGGCAAGAGACTAGGAGCAACAGCAGCGGAGAGGGCATGAGTTGCAACCATGAGCATTGATGGGATATGAAAAAGATTATGAGGGCAAATTAGTCCCAATATTTGGCTCCCCTCCAAAACCCCCCAATTTGGAGGGAATCAAAATAAGGGGAGGGGAGGGGAGAGAGAAGCAAATTTTTACTCCCCTCCCTTCTAAAATTTCAAACCAAATGAGGGGAGGGGCTCATTTTTCCTCCCCTCCCATCCCCTCCCCTCCAACCAAACAGGGCCTAAAGTTTTCATGTGAATCCAGCATATCAAAATATTTATGATTTATCCGAGTGGAGGAAGTGGAAAGAGGAATTAGTGAAGACTCTCTTTTTCCGATTTATTTAACACCCAGAAGTATTTTGTAGTGCACTTTTACCCTTAAATGTTTTCTGACTTAATTTTTTTTATCACTCTTTTTTTTTCCATTTTTTTGTATCCATCGTCCATATTTTTAATACCCATCTTTAATATTTTTAATGATCACTTTTGCAATTTTTTTTTCAGCAGCAATCTTAAATATTTTTTAAAATTGTCTTTCATGTTTTCAACCATGATTATCTTCAGTACTAAAAACATGAAAGATAAGTACCTTCACCTAACAGACTTTTTAAGTTAACAATTAGGTTAAAATTACTCCTAAAAAATATTTAAAAAGTAAAATTGAACCATAAAATACTTTAAGAAACTAGATATCTACAATATTATATGAACCACAAAATACTTTATAATAGTGAACCCACCTGAGAAAAATACTTTGGTGCAGGATCAACGCCAACACCCAAAAAAAATGCATTTTCAGATAATGTCGTGCGCCTTTTTCTCCTTTCATTTGCAGCTTCTTTCTAATATTAATCATCCATTTTGTTTTCTTAACCACGCGGACAATAGTAATTATTGGGCAATTCAGCTAGTGAATGAATTCATATGAATTAAAATAAAAAAGGTAGACCTTACCAGGTATAAGAGCAAAATAACGAGTCACCAATTTTCTAATAAGTGCATATTTGGATTAATTTTTGGAAAATAACTTTTATAATTTATGAGGTAAGTATGTGAAAGGAGACTTACAGAAAAGGACCTCTGAAACCTTAATTTTAACTTTTCCCAAACACTCACTACACAAAAGCGTACGGATTGACATTTCACTTAATCCTATTTCATGATCATGGTCACGATTGTGACTAGCTATATATAACAGTGGCCTCTTCACCTTTGAACATTGAAATACGAGTAGTTATTGGGTGTCTTTTTAGACCCAATTTCACTCTGATTTGGCCCAACGGGCCTTATAAAACACAAAGACATCCAATCCAAGTGTCAAATGGGTCAGAAACATAAGTAGTAAAGAGTGTGTCTTAAAAAGAAAAGTGCATAAGGAAATAAAAGAAAGGATTGAGAATATCAGAAACTGTTACAGAAACATGACCGTATTATTGAACAATGATAGTAAAAGTGGTTTTTTTTAATTTGATTTTTATAATTTTATTTTTGGGTGAAAGTCAGATTGTGTGATATGATTTATGTTTGGAATGAGGGTTGTATAAGTAACTTTTCTAAAATTAAAATTTATTTGGATTGACGATAGCATAAGTGTTATTATAATAATGATAAGAGATAAATTAAATTAAAAATTTTAAAAAGTGAAGTTGGTAAATTTAACAATTAAAAAATACATGAAATAATATTACATAAATTGGATTTTATGTACCATACAATATGATCTCTAATTAAATCATGAATCTAATTCATTTGGATGGAAGATCATTGAGTATAATTTGTCATAAAAGGCTCTTCATATACACTATTATTATCTATATGGCTTAAGGTTCAACTTACTCAAAATTAACATAGAGTTAGAATTTCTCTTATTTGTAACTTAACGTCAGAGTTAGAATTTCAGGCCATTTTCAAAAGCCAATAGCAGAAAGCTTCTTTTTGTGACTTGTGATGAAAGCTGTTTAAAAAAGCAAAAGCCCTTCTCATAAATTGCTCCTCTAAACACTCAATTTACCAAACAGCTTCTTCGATCGGGCACGATTGGCCCCCCAATCGCACTACCAAACACAGCATATAGGAAATTGTGAATCGCGTATCGAAGAACTTTCAATGGTAAAACCATACCGATACCATTGGGTCCAAAAAACTTCGCAAAACTGCTGAGACTGGTGGCTACGGGAATGAGTCGAAGTACAGCTCAAGGCAATCCAACGACGATGAGTCGAAGTACAGCTCAAGAATGAAGAAACAAACGAGAAGAATGAAACAGGGCACCTAAGAATTAGCCCCTTAAAGCATCATTTCAAGAACTGCTGAGACTGGTGGCTACGCGAATAACAACTACAAGAATGAGAATCAGGAGAAGTATTAATCCAATACACATCCACTTTCTGCTACTCTTCTGGTATTTCTTTGCAGTTTGCAAATACTTAGTCCCATCCTTAACATAATGAGAAGCATGAAGCACATGGTGTTCAATATCATCCATCTTCTCACCCTGTGCCTCTACCATCACTGCCATATCCAGAAACACTTGGTGCAGCTCTAAAAGGCTCTTCTCTATCTCTTTAGCTGCGTCAGGCCTGTCCTGTATCTCCACCACCGTCTCCAGAACCCTTCCCCTACCATCCTTTTGTATTGCCTTGCTCAAGAATTCTTTGCCTCCATTTGAGATTATCTTCTCTATGATTTCCTCATTTGGGTGTTCCCCTGTTACTGTGAAATATCGTCTTCCCACTGTGTCTTTATACTCTGTCATCATCCTCTGCCTCAGTGCCTGGAATTCCATCATGATCTTCTTCAGTTTTCTTCGGAGTCCGTGGGTGACGGCGATTCGGGTCCTGTAAATCGCCGGGTTTCCTTCTTTGAGCCCGGAAAGCCTCCTGTTAGCAGCATTGGCTTGGTCCATTTCTTCCAGATGAGACCGTATGGTTCTGGCTTTCTTGAGCACAGTGACAATGTCAGAATTGATCCTGTTTCTTAAGGATTTAAGGGCTTCAGGCTTGTGAATGGATTTGCTCTCTTCACTGTCCTGCTGAAATCGCTCAGTATTTCTTGGAGATAGCCTATCTCTGTTTTCACCTTCTCTGCCTCTTCTAGGAAGAAACCCATGTCGGTTTCCATGTTGGTCGTTGAAGAGCTCAGTTCTACGTCGTTGGGAGGAAGACCAGCTTCCAGATCCACATCTTTAGTGGTGGCTTTCTTCAAATCCACGTAGCTGGTGAACGATTTGGTCATTAGATCGTTCATTTTTGCTTTCAGAATATTAGGAAACTCCTGCATAAATCGATGGTAAAAGTCAGAATTTTATCTTACCACGTGTATTGTGATCCAGATTGAACATAGAATGAGTGATAAATTTCAAATCAGCTGAAAAAATTGGAATCAGAAGACCGTAATCAGAGCTTTTGAAGTGGATAAAGGAGAGAGCTCACAGTGTGGGAGGGAAAATCGAACTTTGGCAACAAAAGGAAGATCTTGGAGCGAGTTTGGAAATCTAAGACAGATGAAAGTGACTTACGCTGAGGATGGGATTGATCAAGAGCCCAACGGATAGTTTTCAGGCGACAGAGGGCATGTGGGAATGTAGCCGTTAAAATATGGAATTTGGCAGCGGCTTCATTTTTTTCATTTTAAATTTTGGTTACCCCTTCTTCTTCTTCTTCTTGTTTTTTTAGCAAGAACCCCTTCTATTTTTTTTTCACCATGCTTTTTCTTCAAGTACCTGTGACGGAAGTATTTGCTATATTTTGTATTAATTTATGTTTCTATGAATTTTTCCGTTTAAAATCTAATATGCAATTTATACATTTGACTCTGAATTATAAAACAAAATTATATCATTATCGTAAAGAAGTATGTTCCCATATATACATAAAGATAAGATCGAACATTTTTGGTGAAAATTTTTCAGCCATTGCAAGATTTGCTCTAGATTTAAGGGCACGTTTGGTACGATGAAATTAGGAGATGTGGAATTAGAATCTGGTCTCAATTCTAAGCCTATGTTTGTTTGGTATGATAAAATTGAAAATTTTTTCAATTCCATTTGAAAGCCAAATCTCCCAAATTCCATCAAATTAGCTTTCACTCAAAAAGTAAAGATTTGCAATTCCATATACCCAAATTCTTTTTTGCCCTTCAACCTGCACGATCTCATCTCATCCTACCACCGACAATGATAGCAGTGGACTAGCCAACGACCGACAACGGCTTCCTCCGGCAACCCCACCATCAATGGGTCCTTGATTCTCCCTCTCTCTTCAGACT
This sequence comes from Inga oerstediana, assembly GCA_963210345.1. Lineage (NCBI taxonomy): Eukaryota > Viridiplantae > Streptophyta > Magnoliopsida > Fabales > Fabaceae > Inga > Inga oerstediana. The sequence goes on from OY723401.1 coordinate 7,101,850, forward strand.
CTTACTTCATCGACCTTCATTACTCGGACTCCAAAGCCAAACCCTCATGTTTGACAATGGTGACGGCGCACGGTGCTCCTCATTGTCATCTCTGTAGATCCAGATTGACTTCGTTAGACCTTCGACGTGGCAAAGAGTGAAGACGGTAAGGAGGCAGCGAGGATAGCGATGACAGTGAAAATCCAAGGTCATTCGAGAGCAATCTTCTCTATCACTTGGTGAGAAGGCTTCTTCACGGTTTTAGTTTGGACACGCTCCGTAACATCCCAAATTTTATTTACCAAAGTTCCTTGTATATTAGTGACATTAAATAGAATAAAATGGTGAATTTTGGTATACCTGAGATAATAGCAAAATATTGAAGTTAGAGGTTACATAAAATTTGGCTAAGTGAAAATACAAAAGTGTAATTTTGTACCCTTCAAGGCCTAATATTGTAGCCCAAATTGAAGAAGGGAAAAGCACAATTTTAGCCCAATTCTTTGTATAAAATTTCAGCAAAAAATAAAAGGAAAGAAGGAAGACAGAGTGTAATTCAAAAATTGAAGAAATGCAAGGGTAAAATGGTTATTTATTGAATAATCAAGAAGGCTCTTGATTTTCCTATAATTAATGGCCCAATTTCGGCCTAAGAGAGAAGAAGGGAAGGAAAATAAATATTTGGACATAAAAGGAGCCAAGTGGAAGCTTATGGAAGAAAGTGGAAGCTTATGGAACTAAGTGGAAACTTATAGAAAAAAGTGGAAACGCATGAGATCAAATGAATTTTTGGATATAAATAATGCCATGTGGAAGCATTATTGGCCAAGTGGAAAAATAAATAAATATCATTTTATTTGATGACATGTGCAAAAATTATAATAAAACAATATTATTTAAGGAGGTGAAATTAGATATTTCAAGAAGCAATTTAGCTCTTCCAAGGGCTTTGCCCAAATAGAAAGAGGAAAGAGAGAGCACAAGTTTGAAGAACATAAAAGCAAAGAGAAGAGACAAATATTCAAGAAACAAAACTAGGTAAGTTTGGTTGCAAATTTCATGTATTCTTGTCTCTAAATTCATGGAAATCTCTTCTAATCTCTATATCCTTCTTGAAATCACATAAATCAAGAAGGAAATCAATGGGAAAAAGGAGAAGGAGGTCACGGTTTTGGAAGAAGAAGAGAGAGAACCAAAGATAATTCAAGAAACCTTGATTTCTTAGTAAATTCATGGTTGTTGTTGATGTTGTGATTGAATTCTTGGTTTGGCTGTCATGAATTTGTGATTTGGGATGCATGAACCCTAAGGGGAGGTGCTGCCCAATTTTAGATTAATCATGTGAAAAGTGTAATTAAAGGGTTCAAGAAATGATTTAAGATGAAAAGGAGGTGTATAGTTGATTGAAAGCATGAAACTTCATTTTTCATGATTTTTCGTTCAGGGGCTATTTCACTATGTTTGAGCTGGAATTTGATGAATTTAATGATTTTTTTGTGTTTAGAATGGAAAATTGTATAGGGAACATGTGAAAGATGAAGTATGAAGGCTTTAAGGTGTGAAATGACAATTTTACCCCTAAAACCCTAACCTTGTAGTTGCCAAGGGTATTATGAGAAATGGAGTGTGGTTTTGGCAAAACAAAGGTCAAAAATAGATTCTACACGCGAAATTGTGTAAAAGTAGCCTGGGTCATAATTTTTGGTAAAGTACAATTATACCGAGTATAAAGGGACTTAGATCAGGTCCCTAGAGGCATTTTTGGTCATTTCGTGATTTTTAGTCAAGATAACCAACTACATGAGTTTAGGAATAAGACAGAAATGAGTAATAACTCATTTATTGTAAATTTGGGTTTAGGAATAAGACAGAAATGAGGGCCTAGGAATTTTAGGATTGTCATTTGCCCGAGCCAGACAAAAGATTATTAAATTGGATTAGCTAGCAATGAAAAGGATTGCAAATAGTAACTCTATCTTTCATATACTATGTAATTATTTTTATGTATTATATTGCCATGTTTTGTGATGTGAAATACATGTTACAATACCTAGTTATGGTGTGGGAAAAGCACAAGATCATCAGGCCCAGTGAGACCCAGCTTAGGTAGTGACACGAGCTTGTTACAGATCCTTGCTGTGGTAGGGGAAAAGCACAAGTACCATCCGGCCGAGTAGTACCTAGTTGAGGTAGTGAGACAAGTAGGGTTCAAACAGTCATTTAATCCTAAACAATGAACACAGATTGACTAGTAGGGACAAAATAGTCATTTTGATCCTTAACACTAAACAGACAGACAGATTGTAGTGTTTATTTCTATTACATGATATGGTGCATTGCATGTTTATTTATTGCTTTTATATGATTGATTGTATGTTACTATTGATATTTGTATGAATCTCACCCCTTTCCATAAAATTGAAATTATTCATCTGGAATAAGCGGCTCAAAAAGCAAAGGTGTAGAGTAACTGACAATTTCGGTCCTTTACAAGTTGTAGTATTGGTTATCTGTAGCATCTCTTTGTTATTTTGAATATTGCAAATATTTTATTTCAAACCATGTGAGGATTCTTATAATATAATCAAGTATTCTATATCAGTATGTATATGCTATTTCTGTTTGCCCACTGAACTGCGCGTCGTCACTATGATAAATATAGAAATATTAAAGGATTTGATACGCCCTATGGTGAGTCTGAGAGAGAGCAAAGAACAGCTTGCTTGGCGATCGCTTGGTGCAGAGGCAGGGAGGCAATGATTCGCAAGCATACGACTCTGACTATCTTTCTTCTTCCTAGTTTTTCGATTTGATCTTCTTTAGCTAAAGAAAAGAAATAATCCCTTTAGCCTTTTGTTTTTTCTGATTTGATTTTTTTGTTGGTTATTGGATTTGATTTCTGGAATTGTAATTGGTATCTGAAAGGGTGGTAAAGAAGAAGACGTGGTTACTGGGTTCCAATGATGGTGGAGATTGGGTTTTTAGGGAGGGCATTTTGGTATTTTCGTATAAAAAATATGTCTCATTTTCATGACATACTAAACACATTTTTAAACATCATTTTCATATCCATATACTTTTTTATTAAAATCAATTCTATCATACCAAACATGATCTAAAGGAGGGGGAATGATAAATAGTAGACCAAGCCCTATAACTTGGGAGTAGCTACACTCAAATAGAGTGTGTTTCAAAGTCTCATCCTTCATGCATCCAAATAAGCAATTACCAGAAGTATTTTTAAGATGATCAGCTCTTAGGATATCAAAAGCCGGTAATGCTTTTTGGAAAATTTTCCATACAAGCAATAAATATTTACGAGGTAAAGAAAGTACTCATAAAAATTTCCATAAAGGGTTTGTTAAACCTATCACATTTCCTACAGTTGCAATGTAATGTTTATAACCTTTTTTTGCTATGTATTCTCCCAAAAAAATTGAAAAAACCCTATCTCACACAAACAAAAATGATCCATAATGATTTGACAAAACCAGATTAACAATTGATAATGGAAAACTATTTTCTTACGAGAACACACATCGGGGTCCAAGGCACAAAACCTGCCCACAAACCCACTACAGAAAATCCATCACTCGGCCATAAATAAGAAACAACAGAAAATATAGCTCATAAGTTTTACAACATTGAGCCCTACAACAAAGAGTCTACACAAAACAATTTCCAATACATTGTTGGTTTTTGGATCCACCAAAATATTAAAGTGTATAAAATAAGGCCTCATGCCCAACAATGGTTAAATAGTCATCACAAAGCAGTTATCCAAAACGATAAATATAGTATCTTAAAAACATAAAGGCTATAGTATGGCAATATATAAATCGATACAACACCAATACCAAAAGAGGCATACAAATCTCACGACGCCTATGCCTCTGGTTGCTTCCCTTGGCCTCTAGCAGAATTAGAGGCATCGCCTGAAAATATTAGCAACGACAGGATGAAACGTAAAGTCCCAATAACCAAAATCAACTTACAAGGTGTGCAGGAAAGGATTGCAAGTCAGAAAAACATGTTTAACTAACATAATAATAATATTCTCAATAGTTAAATATTACATAATACTTTCAATGATTATAACTATCTTCACTCATCTATCATGCTCCTCCTTCTATCTCTTAGACGTGGTACAGCCTATCGGTGCTAGTATACCAGGCCAAAGTTAGCTAGTCACTTCAAATATATTGCCCCCTCCCATGCCACCACTGATATACTGTAACAAGGAAGTGTCAGCCCAAAACACTCAACTCAAAATCCGGGCCAGGAATGAGAAAGCTCATGAACACAATTTTTCCATATCTCTTCCACACAACCCAACATATCCCATAAACAGAAAAATGATATATCACTATAGTTTTTAAAAACATTTTACAAGATTATCATTCCATAAACAACATCCCATCACAAACATCATAACTATCACAACAGTAACAATCTTAATAATAATCCCCACTCATATATACAAGTTGGAAAATACACCGCTTCACTAAACTAAGTTCATATTCAAACATACACATAATTTTCAAAACATATACAAGTAGTACAGATGAAAGTAAAATTTAGAAAAATACTTTACAGCCCAAACATGCATATAGAATAAATTAAGCTCGGTTACCTCAACCCCAAGTTCAACCTTGACTTGAAGAGCTACATGAGTTATCACCGGTCACAAGCAAACTCTACATTAACAATGTAGACTCACCATTAAACACAATACAAAGCAAGGAAATAAGCAATACATCTTAATTTTCAACTTTACACTTAAACCCCTAAGACTCGATTTTAATAACTATCCATAACTTTAACAACCCAAGGTCATAAATCATATTCCTTAAGCTCAATTCACTTTTAGAATCCTTAGATGATATCAACATCATCCTCTTACAACAACCACTCAATTTCAAAACTTAAAGTTTCACCTAGGGGTGTTCAAAACCGGGATGGGACCGGGATCACCCATTCCCGGTTCCCGTCCCGGGTGTAGCCGGGACTGGGAATTCATTCCCGGTCCCGGGATATTCCCGGTATGACCGGGACCGGGAGCGGGAATTCCCGGTTTTATTATTATTATTATTTTAGCTAAATTTTTTATAATCTAGTGTTTGAAGTGATTATTTAACACTTAATAAGGTCATAAAAATCACACAAATTGAGCTAGAATTGAAGAATAATATATTATTATTATTATCACATTCATCATTTTTGTTATTATTTTTATATATTATATAGTTAGGATTAGTATCACGATATATACGATTTAACTCTAATTAAATATGTTATATACATTTTATCAAATGATAACTTAATTTATGGGGTAAAAAATACAAATATAAAAGAATAACTTATTTTTTAAGAAAAAAATTAAAAAAAACAAAAAAAAAACCGGGACCGGGAATTCCCGGGATCACAAGGGGTGATCCCGTTCCCGGTCCCGGTCCCGGTTTTTTAAGATCCCGGTCCCTGTCCCGGTCCCGGCCGGGACGGGAAATTCCCGGGATAAAATATCCGGGACCGGGCCGGGACAACCGGGACCGGGATACTTTGAACACCCCTAGTTTCACCTCCAATACACCTATGTTCACAAATCAATCAATATCAACATTCTAAACCGATTAAACCTCTTTTCTAACTCATATAAACATAATCAAATCAATAAACAACTCCTTAAGCCTTTACATCATCAAAATCATAGCAAATTCTAGGCCAAATATCAAACCATAGCTCAAAATCTCACATAAAACAAAATCTAAAAAAACTAAACCGATTAAACTTTTACTCTACTTCATGTAACTCATTTAAACCAACAAGATTCGGTGAAATCATCACCCAGTTCAAAATCCCAAAGAAACCCTTAGTTTTCAAAATCCCCAAATATGAAAATCTAAGGAAGAAAGGTAGAAATCAAGTTAGGAATACTTACTTTGATATTTGGAAGTTCAAATATACTCCCAAAAGAGTAACCTCAAACACTCTTCCCCACACCTCTATTCCACAAAAGATCAAGATCAACTACTTAATACCTCAATTTCATTAATAGTCAAATCTTAATTAACTCTAAATCTCTAAATTAAAATTTGGGATGTTACAAAAATGACATTCCCAGATTATTCGATCTGGCTAGTTAGATAATGATGGTGGAGAAGAGATTTTGGGCTCAACCGTGGCAGGTGGGTAAACAGCTCTTAACATGTGGACATTCCATTGAATAGGATTCCAAGAAAATTGTAGCATGCACTAAAAGGTCACTAACTATTCTAAACTAGAATTAGTTGGAGTACCTGCTTGCATAGGCCAACACAAAGTTGGGAAAGAGGAATAAGAGAGTCATTTCCGACTTGCCATTTAAGTTTTGAAGTAATTAAATAACCAAATTTCCATCATACCCTTCCTGGCCTTCCATATTCAACATGAATTATAAAGAAGCTTTAAGAAGTCTTGCTGCCGTCAATCAACATATTGGACTTCTATCGAACCTCTTTTTTAAAAAAAGACTAATATATAAAAATATTCAGGAATTTTTATCAAAAATGCGCTTAGCATCATATTCTTTTTAAGGGCTCAAAAGTATCAATAAGTTTAAAAAATAGGTGTAAAAATCCCATTGCTATTAATCCTTATTATGTCAGGTTGACACTTAGTTTACTGAAAATATTTGTGTGCATGTTTAGGAACACTTATTTTTTGAATATAAGTGTTTATTTCGTAAGTCGAGATAAAACTCCTCTGATATACTTATCTCGTATACCTTGAACCATGATTTATAAATATACAGCCCATACGATGTAACAATGTCCTATCGGACAGTGAAAGGAAAAAAATAAAAATATAAAATAATGTCCTATCTGACGTTAAAAGGAAAAAAATAAAAATACAAAATAATCCACACGTGTCTTACTAATATTAATTTATTATTTTAAAAAATGATAATTCCTAACCTACCCCCATCTGCAACTCTTGACCCATTCTCGTCTCCCACCCTCGCGCCACACCCCTTGCCGCAACCTTTCCATCCTCCCCTCTATCTTCGTTGCTGGCCACCGTCTTGGCGACGCATTCCCGCCGTACTTCATCTCCTTTCTCTCTTCCTCCCTCTGCTTGTAAAGTTGCATTCTACGAACCGTAACCCATCGATGTGTCGTCCGTAGATCTGCTATATGTCTGCCAGATTGTGGGGAGGCAGGGACGAGGGTGCAACGGGGACATTTTCGCCATCGATCTCAGAGTCTGTCGTCGCCGTCAATCGTGCCCTCCATCATCATTTGATGCAGTATGTGTTTTCATTGATGGATTGTTGACGAGCTGACGTATCAGTGTTTTCAGTCAATTAACCGTAAACATGACAGGGATTAACAGCATTGGTATTTTTCTCTAATTTTAAAAACTTATAGATATTTTTATATATTTGAAAAACATATAATATTGAACATATTTTTAATATGAGTTTATAGATATTTTTATATCTTAAAAAATAAAACAATATATATCAGGAGGCACAGGCGGCAGCTAAGTAAAGCCTCTAAAATTTACTAAAAAACTGCACAAAATCTGTAATTCAATAGATTTGCTCAGCTTTTTCCCCAAATATTGAATATGACATTGTTTTTGGCTTTTTATCCCCTCACGTGAATTGCGTTTTATTAAGTAATAATAAAATAAATCATTGCGCCAAATCCACGACACAATATTTGACTTCCTGTTTTATGCTTTAATAATTTTGATAATTACTTGAAATACTATTACTCTATGATTTACTGATATATATATATATATATATATATATATCCCGGTGTTTTTTTAGCATATATATCTTGAATTTGACTCGGAATTTTTCGCCAACTCGCAGTACCGGAATTGAAGCAATTTATCCAGGAAATATGACAAATTAACAAGGTAATTAAACCCGGAATGGTCAGTGAACCGGTTGGGGTACTTGGTCAAGGGTCAGTGGATCAAACCGGAGCTAAACCTGGATCAAACCGGTGAGAAACAGAATATTTTAGGTTTATAGTATAAAATTCTAAAGAAATTTTTTTAAAAAAAAATTTGACCCGAATCGGTTTAGTGCCCAGATCGTTGGTTTCTGATCGGGTCAAATAACCTGGCAAATTAGCAGGATATCGTTGGCCAAAATAAAGTTAGTAGGATAAAAGTGTAATTGAGCTTATCTGCTCAAACTATTTTTTTAATTAATTTGGGAAATGGGGGGCTGTAATGACCTCTCTTAATTACTTTATAATTAATCTCCAAATCAAGTAAAATATTAAATATTACAAAATATAACATATTATGGGGCTCCGCCCACAGTATAAATCTAAGTATGCAGCGAAGTATTTAACATATGCAACGTAAACAAAAAAAGTCCTTAAGTTTGGTAATATACATTATACTCATGTAACCAAACAAAACATACGATTGAGATCAAATCAAGTCTCATTTGCCTTCCTTTTAGTAGCACCATCTAAACTCTCACATGAAAATTTTTAAATATCGATAGGGTGAGTCACATGGACTTAGTAATCACAATTCAATTTTAACAATTATGCAGGAAATGATTATAAGATAATTAAATGGGCAAAATTTATATATATTCATATAACATAAAGTTTAATCTTCCCAAAACATTATTATTTCAAAACAATTCAATATGCATAAAACTCCCTCAACCATTTTTATAACCTTCTTAACCGTTGACAGAACCCATGAGCTATAATATATAATAAAATTAGTCTCTTTGACAAGACTGCACCAAGCTCTCCAATAATGAGGTGTAACCTGGCCAAAGGCTATAGAACTCATATTGGATCATGGATTCCCTTTCCGTCGAAAATGGAAAGGTGCCTTTGACTTGACCCTTAACCCGGCCAAAGGAAAGGATGATACCAAAGGCCCTAAAAATGCCAAAGTCATCCACTATGCACAGGGTGGTGGCTATACCACGTGGGATAAAAAGAATCAAACCTTTCTTTAATCACAACTCACCGCATTCAACATCTCAACATCACAATCTTCAATATCAATAATTTATTCATATATTTCATATTTAATACTATGCATCATCAATCATTCAGGCTCACTTAACTAAAAAAATTATTAAAAACATGATTAATACTGTTATTGTAAATTTTTTATATATAAATTTCTATAACATATTTATAACAATTAAAAATACTAACATACGCCTATAATCATTTCAACAAGCATACATGATAAATTGAACAGTGGTTACCTCAAGCTCTTGACACAACTAAATTTGAGAGAATTTAATTCCAACAAGTAAAATTCAAATTCACTTTACAATAAATAAATATATATATATACACACACACACGTATTAATATAATTTATAATAATTGTTAACTATAACAAATAATAATCCCCATAATTAGCTCAATTTTCTTAAAAATAACAACAATTTATATATTCCTCAAATTCCTTTTAAATCCAAATTTCTAAAATTTGTTAACTCTATTTCACTCAATAAAATTTTTAATAACTATAATTCTCTAATTATAATATTAAATCATAATTTATAATTTCACATAACTCAAAATCTACAAAACTAAACCGATTAAAATTTCAATAATACTTCCAATAACTCAAATAAATTGTTTAATCCAAATTTAACAAGTCAAAAAGGTTCCTAAAGCATAATTTATTATTTATTTAAGAATAAATTAATTATAAAATCATAAAACAACTAGATGATAAATCTAAACCGATTAGAATTAGCTATTATTTATTCTCTATATATCTATAATCATCTTTTATAAAAACTCACAATTCTCTGAAAATCCTAACCCCAAAATTCTCACTATTCAGTATAATATTACCACCAATAGAAAGATAAAAATAAGTAGAAAAACTTTTATGAAGGAAGTTTGATAAGAAAAAGTGATTTTAAGTACCAAAATTATCATAAATTTAGAATATAACCTGTTAAAACTGCGTTCGCTCTCCGCTCGTCTACTCGTGAACTGAATGAGAGAAGTGAAGGGGAAATGGTATTAATAATACCCTCCCCGTCACTTTTTCTCAACAGGCCCCTCACGTTTTTTTTTGAAAAAAAGCTGGCAACAGCTTTTTTTAAAAAAATATTACAGGGGGTTTTATATTCATCACTTGTTATGTGCTTAGATTTTTTCACTACTGGAAAAAAAACCCTTTTTAGACCATCACATTTAGACCGATTTTGGCGGATAAGATCTTAAAAATTTACGTGGTGGCAGTTTTGTAATTATATTGAACTTCTTAGACCGGTTCTTAAAAAACCGGTCTTAAAGTCTTAAAATTTTTATGAATTTAAAATTTTTTAACATTTAAGACCGGTTTATACGTAAACCGGTCTTAAATGTTAACACATTTTAAATTCAAAATGCGTTAACGTTTTAAGACCGCTTTTGGTAAGAATCGGTCTTAAATGTGTTACATTTAAGACTGGTTTTAGTAAAAGCCGATCTTAAATGTGAAATTTTCCTTTTTAAGACCGGTTTTTAATAAAAACCGGTCTTAAAGGTAAGATTTTTCACCTTTATTTTTCCTCCCGCGCCCAGATCACGCTCTCTGTGAACCCTTTCTTCTCTCTTTGCCATTTCTCTGTGAGCTCTGTCTATGCTTATTCTGAACTCATCTATGCCGTCCCGTCCATCATTTGCTCAACTTTCCTCCGTCATTATCGCTGTCGTTGCTGTGTTCGTCATCGCTGTTCTTTGATTATTGTCAGTCTTATCCGCCACCACCTTTAATCTCCGCAGGGACCATTCTCCTATGACTTGACTTCCCTTTGTCAATGCCATGAATTTGAGGACTTCATTTTAACCTCAGTCGTCGCCACCGTGACTTTGGGTTGTAGCTCACTCCTTGGTCTTCATTCAGGTTAGTGTTTGATCTGTTATTTAGTTGTACGTTTTTTATAATTAATAATGTTTAATGAAAAAATGGTTGCTGTTGTTGCTTTGAGCACTTAAACGTACGTAATCTGGAAAAAATTAAATATGCACATTCTTGTTAGATATATGCTCTGACTTTTAATTATATCCCTGTGATATTTGGCTTGGATTCATACCACTTTATATTCTGTTTTAGTTTAATGCGGTTGTTTGATTATTGTCAGTGTTATTGGTTTGTTAAAACAATACTAGTTTCAAATGGTGCCTGTTAATTTCGTTGAAATATCTAAAACTCTATTATTGTTGTTTTTTTGTCTATCCTTTTGTTGTTGGATATAGGGTGCTAGAAGTGTTGAGATATATATGGATCATAGTTGGATAAATGCTAAACGAACGAGTGTTGAATATGATAATGGGGTAAGGGATTTTTTAGATTTCGCTAGTAGAAATGTCAATGATGGTAGTGGAAAGTTTTATTGCCCCTGTGTAATATGTTTGAATGAGAAGCGACTAAGTACTGCAGATATATATACACATTTAATTTGTGAAGGATTCTGCAAGAGTTATACAGTGTGAGTATGGTATGGTGAAGAATTAGAAATGCCAAGTTCTTCTCAACAAGGAGGAGTGAACTTTGATGATAATGACACGGATGTGGATGATCGAATAGAGGATATTATTCATGATGTAGGAGAAGAGACTTTTGAGCAATCACATGCATATGGTAATATGTGTAGTGATGCTGAGACGCCGTTGTACCCGGGGTGTAAAAAATACCAATTGTTGAAAGCAGTATTGAAATTGGTAAGCTTGAAAACACGACATGGATGGAGCAACAAGAGTTTTTCAGAAACGCTTGAGGCTTTTAAGGACATGCTTCCAGATGATAATGTGTTGCATTCTCGATACTATGATGCTAAGAAAATATTGTGTCTACTAGGGATTAAGTATAAAAAGATTCATGCAAGCCCTAATGATTGTATATTGTATAGAAAAGAGTATGAAGAGGAATAACAGTGTCCAATATGTGAAACCCCGAGGTACAAATCAAATAACGTTCCTGCAAAAGTATTGTGGTACCTTCCAATCATATCAAGGTTCAAGCGCTTGTTTGCTAATGAAAACGATGCAAGAAATTTGAGATGGCATGTGGATAAGAGGATATCCAATGGAAAGCTTCGACATCCGGCTGATTCTTGTCAATGGAAGAAAATCGATCAATTATTTCCTGCCTTCGGTGAAGAGCCTAGGAACCTTAGGCTTGGGCTTAGCACGGATGGCATGAATCCTTTTGGTAGCCTGAGCAGTATACATAGTTCATGGCCTGTTCTGTTGGTAATTTACAACTTATCTCCTCTGTTATGCATGAAATGAAAGTACATCATGTTGTCTATGTTGATTTCGGGACCAAAACAACCTGAAAATGATATAGATGTTTACCTGGAGCCCTTGATCGAAGACTTGAAAGAGTTGTGGGACGAAGGTGTTGATGTTTTTGACGCGAACAAGAAGGAGGTTTTTAAAATGTAAGCCATGATCTTTTGTAGTATAAATGACTTCTCTGCATATGGAAATTTGTCAGGCTATAGTGTTAAAGGCCATAAAGCATGTCCGATTTGTGAAGAAGGAACATGCTACCATCAACTTCAACATAGAAGAAAGACAGTTTATCTTGGTCATAGGAGATTTCTTAGATGAGGCTACCCGTATCGCAGATTAAAGAAAGCTTTTTTTGGTGGACAAGAGTTTGAAGATGCTCCGAAGGCATTGACTGGGGAGCAAGTTTATGAAAAGGTGAAAAATATGAATTTTATCTTTGGTAAGACTACAAAGAAAAGTAATGATAAAAGTAAATGGAAAAAGAGGTCTGTCTTCTTCAATCTTCCATATTGGCCGAAGCTTGATGTAAGACACTGTATTAATTTCATGCATGTGGAGAAAAACGTTTGTGATAATATTGTTAGGACACTGCTTAACATACAAGGTAGTTCTAAGGATGGCGTGAAGACAATATTAGATTTGCAAGAAATGGGGATTCGAGAAGACTTACATCCAAAGCCATAGGGTAAGAGAACTTTTTGTCTTCCAGCTGCTCATACTTTGTCTAAGGATGAGAAAAGAAGCTTTTGTCAGTGTTTACATGGCATCAAAATTCCTTCAGGGTATTCTTCAAATGTTATGAAGCTTGTGTCGATGAAAGACTTGAAGTTAGTGGGGCTAAAGTCTCATGATTGTCATGTCTTAATGCAACAACTGCTCCCAGTAGCTATCGAGGCATTGTCGAATATGATCTTCAACATATTTTAACTAGATTTTGTTTCTTCTTCAATGCTATTTGTAGTAAAGTCATTAAGACAGAAAAATTGGATGAACTGGAAAATGAAGGATATATGATCTTATACCAGCTTAAGAAGCTTTTTCTTCCTTCTTTTTTTATATCATGGTACATCTAATTGTTCATCTAGTCAGGGAGATCAAGTTGTGTTGCCCTATCTATTTACGATAGATGTACCCAATTGAAAGAACTATGAAAATCCTAAAAGGGTATATGAAGAACCCTAACCGGCCTGAAGCATCTATTATTCAGAAATATATTTCTGAAGAAGCCATGGTGTTTTGTCAAGATTACTAAATAAGTAATGAAATTGATTAAAGGCGTAATGCGATGAGCATGGGCCGGACCACCAAGTTTTTGCCCACGCCTTATCATTACACTTTTAGTCAGTTTATTTATACTTTAAATTAATATCATTACTCATTTAGTGAATATAGTTACGCTTTTAGTTAATGTCATCACTCATTTAATTAATACAATTATGCCTTTCATCAATATCATTACGCATTTAGTCATTTTCATTACTTATTTTGTCAAAAATATTATGATTTTATTTATATTATACGTATATATACAAATGCATATTGGCCACCTAGCCCTTTTGGCAATGTGGTGGGGTAGGTTTGAATCCCATCCCTTGCCCCCTTGCTTTAATTTTTTTTAAAAAAAATTCAACCCTATCCCCCAAAAATTTGCCCCAGGAGCCAGAGCTTTGACGCCCGAGGCCAGAGTTCAGGGTGCCGATTGGTGTAGGCAGGCCAGGGCCAACACTCTAGCGGCCGCCCTGTGGCAGTGCTTCGGTAATAGCACCTTTTCTCTCTCTCTCTCTGTTTTTTTTAAAACTAAGGGGCATAATGGTAAAATCATCAACAATTTTAAATATCAATTTGATACCTGTCACCTTTATATCATTTCCATGTGTTACATAACTTTTTTGAATTTTATGAATTCATATGATATTTATTTAAAATTTTCCCATTATTTTAAGATTGAGAAGAAACGTTAAAACCTTCCCAATATATTTATCGAAGGTGACTCAAAAATCTTAATGTCTTTCCAATGGCCCGTATTTTCCAGCTGAACTTCCCTTGAATGTTCAGAATATTTCTTAAAAATTGAGGATGTGGGTGAATAAGGGCCTGTTTGTTTATATTTTTTATTTTTATCCGCGAACAGTTTTATAAAATTATTTTTAAAAGTAAGTTTTATCCGTGAATAAGGGCCTATTTGGATAATTATTTTAAAAGATATATTTTTTAAGTGATATGGTAGTGACCATTGTCGATAGTGACCTAGTGGTAGTCGTCACTGGTAGTATAATGTTGATGGTGGATAGGTGATGGCTTAAAAAAAAAACAACTAAAATTTCTTTTTGTTTGTAAAAACAATTTGTTGAAAATAGTTTTCCAAACAAATTTTTTAGTTTTTTAAAGAAAGCTAAAAAACCTATTTTAAAAAACAAAGACAAACAAGTCCTTAGTCATTGATTTTTTTTGGGGCAAAAAGTTGCTGATTGAATGTATGAATTCAATCAAACAACTTCATCCCAATTTTGACAAGTTACCACAAGGCATTTACCCAAGATGAGTTCTTATACATGTGCGTTTAATGGCTTTAATTAGTATCAATTTTGATTAGCCAACGAAAGGGATTAGTGTCTAATGGAAGGGATTAATCCCTTACAATACGATGAATCAATGTTCGAATCTTCCGTTAAGAAAGGTGTTCGCACCTAACACTAAAAATATCTCGAATAAGATTGTCTTCTTCTTTTTCTATTTGGTGAACAATATCATATTTGATAGAATAATATATGCCCCTAAAAATTCAATAATTGGGATCTAATTACTAATCCTTGATCAATAGCTAGTTTAGATATCTTAAGTAAACAAACAAAAATAAATAAAAATATATAACGAATTCATGATAACTAAATCTCAATTAAAAACAGTTTGCAAAGTAAAATCTACCTAGAATATTTCCCTTTTTATATGAAAAATAGAAACATCCCTCGAAGGCTCGAGCAAGGGACCAGAAGCAATGGCAATATGCTAAGCTTCATAAATAAATTACAATTAAAAATAGTTTACACTTATCCGTACAGATTCAGAAAAATCTAGTA
This sequence comes from Inga oerstediana, assembly GCA_963210345.1. Taxonomy (NCBI): domain Eukaryota; kingdom Viridiplantae; phylum Streptophyta; class Magnoliopsida; order Fabales; family Fabaceae; genus Inga; species Inga oerstediana. The sequence goes on from OY723401.1 coordinate 7,117,190, forward strand.
AGAATATTTCCTTTTTAATTTGAAAGAAAAGGGGAAAAACACCAAATAACGGGCTAGAAACAATAACGTATAACTAAATTTCAATTAAAAATAGTTCACAACTGATCCGTACATATTAAGTAAAGTATTGTGAGTTTTGTTTGAAAAAATGACAAAATGCTCAACTATATAACTAATTTCAATTAATAATAGTTTACAACTGATCCGTACAAATTCAGTAAAATATAGTGTGAATATTTCCTTTTTTGTTTTTAAAAAAGAAAGAAAAAAATCATCAAACAGTAGACTGTAAACAGTGACAAAATGCTAAACTAACAGCTAATCCGCACAATTTTAGCAGGAGAACAGTTTGTTTTAACTTGTTGAGAGGTGTTTTTACGATTTATGAGGTTAGTATGTGGAAGTGGTTTTATCTTAATTTATGAAATAATATTTAAAAAAAGTACCTTATTTTTCCCAAGCAAGCATTAAGAACATTTTCTTTTCTATTCGGAAAAAAAGGGTTAAGGTATAAAATTATCCATGAACTTTTACTAAAAATGTTATATTAAGAGCGTTGGCCCTGCTATAAAATGTAATGATGTTAAGTTAAATTTAACGGTGCTAACATTTTTGCTCCTATTTTAAATATTCATAAGTATTTTTGCACATCCGAAAAGTATATAATGTTAGAGGCACATTTTATAAAAGTTAACAGGTATTTGTAGCACAATACCCTCAAATAAGGAGCAAGAAACAATTGCAAAATGTTACTCTATAATGCGTTGGATTGAACAAAGCAATATATAATCAAATCAAGAATTAAGAAGTCATAAATGAAAAGATAACTAATCTACATAATCCAATTTAGAAGGTGGGGTATAATTATATATTCAACATACAAAAATTTCCCATCGACGATTTTTAATGACGCAAATTATAATTATAATTAGTTTTTTCGATGACAAAGGCAAGCTTAACGTTTTAAATATAAAAGATAGGAGATTACACCCCCTACATATTGACAACCTAAGAGAAATCTATCCTTGCAGTGTATAGTGACTTCTAATTTCAGGGATACTTAACTTTTATCATGAGCTTCCCTTACTAGCATGTTTGCATATTCTATAGTCTCTCTGTAACAGTGGAACAGTTCAATGGTCCAACTCTCATGTATGAGATCTCATGTTTCTTCAATCTCAGCTTGAAATATTTATATTTATAATTTTTCTTTAAATTTACCTGAGTATAAATTAATATATAATCCAATAATATATATAGCATTTTAAAAATATTGTGTAATATGTTATAATTAAGTTGTTTATTTTGCTCTATTAATCTTGCCGAATAAGTGAATTAGATATTATATTAAGAATAAAAGATAGTGTCAAAAAAAAGAAAAGAATAAAGGGTAGTATATTGGTTGGCAGCAGTTAAATGTATTTCCTTTTCAATGAAAAAGAGTAGTGAGATCAATATTTTAAAAGCCGGATCGGACGTCGAATCGGAAAGGTTAGAGGGTCATGGTTCAAACGATTGGAATGGTCGAGCCGTTCGGACGGACCGGTGATATAATAATTAAATTTAAAAATATTATTTATATATGTATATTGTAATTAGTTTGTAATCTAATTTCATAGGAAGGTAATAAAGTCACAAAACACAATTTAAGGAAAAATATTAAGTCAATCATCAATCTAACAAAATGTATTAACAATAATGATTTCATGACTTGTCAAACATTGGTGCCTCTTTGATTAATCTAAGTATGAGTTTTTTGAAAGGCATTTGACCATACCACTCCGGTCCTATTTATAAGTAATTTTTGACAAAAAAATTTGGTCCTATTTATAAGTTCAGTTTCAATGTAATAAATGAGATTGTGACAATTTTACCCCTATTTATTGTACAAATGAAAAGATAATTTACAAATATATAGAGAAGAAATAATTGAAAAGTACCCATTCATAAATGAGGGCATAATTGTAAATTTACCCCATAATCATCGAGTTAACTACCTCTCTTTAATATGTGAAATTTAGTTAAAAAATGAACTTATAAATAGGACCAGAGTGGTAAATGTCATCATCTTTTTAAGAAAATGACCTAAAATCAAGACCATCAGCTTCAATCCAATGCTTCCAATTTCATCCTTAGCTTGAGGATGAATCTCATTGCTTTTTCTTCAAAAGCATCTTTATAAAATAGGTTGCAATAAACCAAATTATTAAAATTAGTAACATATAATATAAACAAAATAAAGTAGCGTGTATAAAATTTACATGCCCTTTTTAATTTTTTTTTTAAAAAAATTTGCAGCAAAAATTTTTTTTTCACATTTTTATTGAGTCGGACGATTTTTGAAAAACTGATCTGGTTTCTGGCCCAAAAACAGATAAACGACGGCCTAAAACAGCTCCCTCAGGAAAACGGTCCAACACATATATCCAATCCGTCTCAGTGACCGACCGATGGTGCGACCGTGGTCTGGTTCTCCAAGCAGTGAGTGAGATTTTCCACCTTTTCATTAAAATTTTTCCATTAAAAAAATTAGAATTGCGTATTTCTGTATTTATACGTGCCATCCTTAGGAGTCATGTTAATCTTGTCCGTGTCATTCCAATTTTATCAGATATCCCCGAAGCGACTTTGAGTGTGTTTGGGGGGCGCGTTTGGGCCCCCAAAAACTCAATTGGTGCCCAAATCCCAATTGGCAATTGGAAAAAAAGAGAGAGTATTTGGTGTTTCCAATTGTCAATTGAGCTTATGATGATCAAAATAGCTTATGCCATAAGCTCAACATTAGAGCTTTTACTGATTTAGATTTTGGGGAGGGTGTGAATGATTAAAATATTTTTTCAGTTGTGTCCATTGTGCTATCAGACTGATTGCAATTTTACCCTTAATGTACTTTTTCGGCTACAAAAATTAATTTCAACTATTTTTGGGTGCTTTTAACCCTTAAAATATTTTTTCAACTGTACCCAATGTGTTATCAGACTAATTGCAATTTTATCTTTAATATACTTTTTCAGTTCCAAAAATTATTTTAAACTGTTTTGGGATGCTTTTAACCTTTTAAAATATTTTTCCACTCACTCTCTCTTACTATTATCACAAAAGTCACTTATGCTTAAGTCAATCCAAACAAATTTTACCTTTATAAAAGTTATTTATACAATTATTGTTCCAAACATAAATTATATTATACAATCAGAATTTTATTAAAAATAAAATTATCAAAAATTAAATTGATAAACTCCATTTTTCTTATGTTTGCGTCAAATACACTACATGAGTTGCGTATTTAGTTGCGTATTTAATCGTTCAGTTATGCCTCATCCAAAAAAAAAATCGTTCCGTTATAACAGAGGTATTAGTTTTTTTTTTAACTCTTTATAGTCACCTCAACATCTTTTTAACGTGTTAAACAGAGTGTGAGATTGAAATACATCCGCTGGTGAGCTTATCTACCTGTCATCGCTCCCAAAAGATTAGGTAAGTCATTCGAATGGTGGCAATATTATATAATACCTCAATTGAAACGGCAATTCATGCTTTTTTGCTCACTCCAAGATTCTCAAGCTTCTCTCTCTGTTGCCATTGACGCAGAGAGGGACCGGCGACCCTAGAAAGCGATCTATTTTTGACCTCTTCGTTTTTCTGCAGAGATTCTTTTAGGGAATAGTGGGAATAGTCGAGAAAGCGAGCGGGAAAAAAGGTTAAAAGCAGCGATATAGAAACATGCTTGGTCCGATAAAGGCCGCGATTGGAGATGCAGTGCTCACCTTTATGTGGGTCTTCTGCGCATCTTCGCTTGGATTAGCCACTAGCTTCATAACAGCATCACTCGGTATTCAGCATCTATCCTTCAATGGTCTAAATTACGCATCAATTCTCGTCACTACCGTCCTTGTCTTTGCCCTTGTCTTTATCTTCACCATCATTGGTAATGCCTTGGGTGGTGCTACCTTCAACCCCACCGGCACGGCTGCCTTTTATGCCGTTGGTCTCGGCTCTGACACCCTTTTCTCCATGGCTCTCCGTTTTCCTGCTCAGGTTATTCTTACTTCAATTTCTAGATTTGATTTTTTTTTTTTTTTTGTTGAGGTGGTTGAATCTTACTTTGGTTATGAATTCCGTCAATTTTGTCCTCCTCCTTAGAGTAAATTTTAAGAGATCAATGTGAATTAATGAGTGTCCTGAAATGTTTAATAGCTGATTTGGATCTTTGGATTCACAGGCGTTAGGTGCTGCGGGTGGTGCTTTGGCAATTATGGAGGTGATACCTCCGAAATTTAGACACATGATCGGCGGACCTTCGTTGAAGGTTGATTTGCATACTGGAGCTATTGCTGAAGGGGTTCTGACATTTGTGATCACTCTGGCTGTTCTTTTTATCATACTCAGGGGTCCTCGCAGTGAATTGTTGAAGACCTGGTTGCTGGCTATGTCTACTGTGGCTCTGGTCATCGCTGGCTCTGCTTACACCGGCCCCTCCATGAATCCTGCCAATGTGAGTGATCACATCATTGCGTTAGCTTTTGAATTTTATAACACATTGTTTGATAACATTGGAAAAGGACTTGTTATTTTACCAGTGTGACTCCATGTCCCATTGTTTTCAAAATATTTTATTCCGTCTAAATTTTTGTCTTTCATATAATTCCTGAAGGTATACCTTCCATGTCCCAACCTTAAGTACTGTTTTGTATGGCGTGACTTCCGTTTGAAAGTTTGTTATATGGAAATAATGAGTAGTTAGGGGATAGGTTGATGGTTGTTAATAGGTTAGGCACCCAAGTACACGGCTATGAGTTTAAATTGGGAGATAAGATATCCAGATGTAATAGGGCGTGTGATATGAATATATAGTTCTATCGTAAAATACTGATTAATATGTTTTCTCCGCAACAATTAGTGTGCATAGGTCCTAACCTTCTGTTGTTCAATACATAAAACTAATCACTTGCAGTGCAAAGGTCATTGGTTTACGTCTTGCTATTTATGTGAAATTTTTTTTGTATTGATCAACAATAACACTAGATCGTGATAACATTAAATAGCTTTTTAAAATATGCCGTCCTCATCATGTTCATTATTTCTTGGAATCTCACTCACTCCTGCACTACTGCTAAAGATGACTTTTGCGTGTTGATTTGTGAACGAACACTTTTATCTCTGTCATAGGGTTGTTAGTTCCAAAGGTGTGAGTGTTATTAAACTGATAGAAAATCAGGGGTTTGCTTATGTACTCCCCTCATGCTACCCTAAATAATCCTGATGATCACAAAAAGTTCGGTCCTAGGTAACCTTTGGTGGTCTCTTCCCATTCCTCTTTGGCTCCTCTTGTCCTCTTTTATATGCCTTGATAATGTTTGTAGTTTAGCACTTTGTTCCTGTGAATTGTGTATTTAGGTATAATTTAGGCCTCTCTTCTTGTATTATATAGAGTAACGCTAATAGGACTTGGTGTGGTGAGTTCTGGTGTTCAATCAGTCTTTACTTTGAAATAAGGATAAAAAAGTTCTCTTTCTGTGCCTGTGGTGGGTCATGCACTCATGCGTGAGATTTTTTTTGTGGTTGTTTTTTTTTTGGGGGGGGGGGGGTTTCTGTTACTGAATCAAAGATGGAGAATGAGTATGAAAATCAGGAACTGCAGCCATAGCTGCTCTACCAAAGAAAAATGACTACTGTGGTTTCTGCTTGTCATGTGACAGATTAATATTTCATTGACGTTGTCTTCTACTTAGGTGAAGCAGTGAATTTTTGGAAAAATGCTTGATCAGTTTATAACGTTAATGAATTAGCAGTGAATTTTTGGAAAAATGCTTGATCAGTTTATTACGTTAATGAATTTGCTCCATGTTATAGTAATAGAAGTCGTATTTCTTGCTCTGTTTATGCAACTGAAGTTGCATTTCTTTCTTGAGGAAGTATGATTAAACTAGGATAGATAATTACCTATGATATCTGTTTATGAACAGGATATCATAATTTCTCTCAACATATCCCAAATGTACTTGCCAAGCTTGTCCTGTCAGAAAAAGAAAAGTGGGGAAGGACATCTTTGAGCTGTCTAAAATTTATTGCTTGCCTAAGTTTGTTCAAAATTATTGACTGTTGTTCCCCTTGGTAAATGTGTCAGGACATTTTCCTCACCCCGGCTCCAGTTTTGCCCTAATGGCACTTCTTCCTCTATTACAACCGTAATGGACAATTAGACCATGAATTTTAAAAACACTAGCTATGTCACACAAGATATAAAAATGTCTCTGATAACATTGTCAGTACTCAGTGATGTTGAGAAATTTTCTTTCCCAACTTCAAAGATAGCTCTTAAACATTATTTTGATGCTTGAGTTGCTCCAACCTGAATTGAACTCCCCCCTCCCAAAAAAAAAAAAAAGCACGAATTTGTAAATAAAATGGATTGTTCTGTAACCTATCTGCTTGACTGTGATATAATGGGTAATGAATAACTGAGTTTGTTATGTTTGCAGGCATTTGGTTGGGCATACGTAAACAACTGGCACAATACATGGGACCAATTCTATGTGTACTGGATTTGCCCCTTCATTGGTGCAATAGTAGCTGCCTGGGTGTTCCGCATTTTGTGTCCCCCACCTGCACCAGTGAAGAAACAGAAGAAAGCCTGAAGATACCTGGCAGATGTGGTTATGTTCGCTTCATATATTTATTAGCTCTATTCGTTGGGACCCTTTTTCTTTCTTTCTTCCTTCTCGCCTTCCTTGTTGCTGCTGGAACTCCAGCTTTCAGCTGATCATCAATCAATAACATGTTGTGCCTAGCCAATTCATACATCTGTGCTGAACTCATGGTTCCTTTTTTTAAGCTTTTCTTTTTTGGGACTCAGCTCTGACGTCAATAATCAATTTATTCAAGATGCAGATCTAGACACCTAATTAACCATTAAAGTTGGATCGTTTCTGCCAGCCTGGCCCGCTAATTACTCCGTGTGAATTTTGGTTTTAAATGTGAGATATTTTTCTATTTTATCTCTTATTTTTATATTTTTTCAAATTATTTTATCCTATTTATAAGCTTATATATTTTTTTTGGCCAGTAAATTTATAAGTTTATATATAATATAATGTTACATAACAATTCACATATGTTATGATTAAATAATTTATTTAATATTTGTAATGTCTCAAATTAAATAAAAACTTTTCTAATTCTATTTATAGACACTTTTTATTTTTTTCACATAGACTAAAGAAAACGTTCAATCTCATTAACTTTGCTATAAAATTCAACTCTCCAACTCTGCGCTTATTGGATACCTGCATGATGCCGAAAATAAAGTCAACACTTTAGTGCTTGTTTGGAATAATTTATTTTTGGGCAATAAGTGCTTATAAATCGTGATTCATGGTATACGAGGTAAGTATGTGAGATGAATTTTATCTCGGCTTGTGTAATAAGGACTTATTATCCAAAAATAAATCATACCAAACACAGGCTTACGAGGTAAATGAGGTGCTGGGAAAAATCTCTTTTTACCCTATAAACTGCATCAGAGGAGCAAGCTTTACACTAATGATGAGAGGACAACTTACTTTCCATCTGAGTAATGCCCGAAGAAATTCTATTTTGGTTGAAAAGAAGTTACTACGAGTGTTCATCGAGAATGAATGTCGTAACGTATTTAAGTGGTTCTAAAGGTTGACACAACACTGGAACTACCTAGTTTTCGTTTCCTTCTTAACCAGGTCCTAAAAATGGTGCCTGTCAGCAACTGATACAACGTTTCAATTTTCTCCCCAACGTTGCGTTTTTGGTCAGAGTGATGCGTTTAGCTGATTCCCCGTTTCCATTTTTATTTTTAAATCCTTGTGTGTGTTTTTACTTTTTTAACTTTTTGTCTGGTTATTTATAATAATTTTTTGAGTTAATATAATCCTTGGATCTCAAGTTTACCCTTATTTTAATTTTGGTTCTCAAGTTTCAAATTACATCTTTTGATTTTTTAAGTTTTATTTTATTTAAAATATTTGTCTCTATGACTCAATAAATTCTTAAATCATTTTGACCTTTCATAAATCAAAATCTATAACTTGAAATTTAAGGGATTAAAATCAAAATGACCATAAATTTAAGAAACAAAAGATTCTATAAACCCATGATTTTTTATCCGAGAAAGCTGTTGAAGATTTTTTTGGCCGAAGTTATGAAAACCGGAAAGGTTTAAAATATTGGCAAAAAAAGAAAAAGAAAGGTTCAAAACAACTCGGGAATGCGCGTTTCCGATTCCGAGTCCAACTGGGAGACCTGACTCGGTGTCTTGATTACAATTTACAGTTGCATCACTTCATGTAACAGGACGCGGCACGGACACACAAAGTACATTTCTCTTATTTCAGAGAAAGAGAGTTGAATTCTTTCACTGGCCATCATTGCCTTCATCGCTTCATCATCGGCGCCATCACTATAATCTTCTTTGCCCTCATAACCAACAGGCTTTTTTCTTTGGCGATTGCCCATCTCGATTGTACTGAATTGGACGACGTTTTGACATGCTCGTTGTTTTCAGATTATTTAATTCACAGACCAATAGATCATTTTCCATCACTTTGTAGAAATCCTCAAGACTTAGAGCTGGATCCGCTACCAGAGCCCAAGCAGTTGAAGGGTCCGCCTGCCACTGGAAACGGTCAGATCCGGTACCGATCGCCATCTGCGGCTGATCTTTTTGAAGGGCAGGGCAACAATTCTCCACCTTCCTATTCCACCGATCAACACCTGCCCGAATTCGAATCTAGCAAAATGCTCAAGCGCCCCAGTCGACAAGAGTCTTTCTCCGACAAGATCTATAGATTCCGAGGGATTTTGTTAGTGGTCTCCGTTCCACTATTTCTCATTACTTTTGTACTCTACTTAATGCCTGCAACCTCTTCCAACGAACTCATTCAGGATTATGCGCTTACTCATCGTAAAATTAACCCCGACCAGAAATTCTCTGATTCCTTTGCTGTTATCTTCGATGCTGGTAGTTCTGGGAGCCGTGTACATGTTTTCCATTTTGATCACAATCTAGATCTTGTTCACATTGGCCAAGATCTTGAGCTTTTTGAGCAGGTGTCATCTTTATGTCTTTGCTGTGCTTTTGTAATTACTAATTTGCGCTTATTTGCGTCAACTATCATCTATCATCCTCTTTACTGCTGACACTCTTAATTATTATATTGTAGATAAAACCGGGTTTGAGTGCATACGCTCAGAATCCCCAGGAGGCCGCGGGTTCCCTCATTTCCCTTTTAGACAAAGCGGAAAGTGTTGTTCCCAGGAGCTTACGCCCAAAGACGCCCGTTAAAGTTGGGGTGGGTATATCTCGTCCCATTGTCAATGACGATAGTACTATTGATGTTTCAAAATATATTGGTTTTACATCGGAGTTTCTGAAGGAAAATTGAATTTCTATGGTAATGCAGGCAACGGCAGGTTTGAGGGCTTTGGAAGGAGATGCTTCTGATAGGATCTTGGAAGCTGTGAGTACAGCTGCATCTTATCATGTTGAATGCATTATCAACTCTATTAACTTAAAGGTTTTCAAATTATTTATTTAGGTTAGGGATTTGCTTAAGGATAGAAGCACTCTAAAATCTGAGGCTGATGCAGTTACAGTACTGGATGGAACCCAAGAAGGTGCTTATCAATGGGTATGATTTATAATCTTATCAGTTAGGATTTTCGAATCCTGGTTTTTTCCCCTAAGCAAGTTTGCTTAAAAAATATTGCACGCCTGTGTGCTGTGTACCTTGTTTTATTTGGATTTTGGTTTGATATATTATTGAGTCACAATGAACACCCATTTCACCTATCTTGCTCAATTTGTTGCTTTTATATAGTTATCCAACTAACATACCACCATTTCCATGTCAGATGCCCTCAAATAATGTATTAGGAATGGGGCACTGGTGTGAGGAAGATAGAGAAAGGGATGGAGGGACTGTAATATTTGGGTGATACCATCATTGAGGAAGATGAAGGAGAGTAAAATGGGGAATTACAATGGGAAGAGTGATTTAGTAGTTTCATGAGTTACACTGTTAAAGATATATGTAACTTACAATTTAGACTTTTTGGGGTTTAATTGAAACAATTTAGACTTTAGGGGTTTAACTGAAAGATCAGGGCAAAAGAAAGGGTGGATAAATGCAATTTCCCCTTGAAAACCAGAAACAATTAACGTTTTACTCTCTCGGACCGGTTTTATTTTTAGTTCTGTGGTTTGATTTTGGTCTTAATTTAGCACCTGAGCATTTATTGTGTCGTCTCTTTTTTTTGGGGGGGGGGGGGGGGGGGTCAAAAGCTGTGTCGATTTAATTCTTGTAGTAGTTGTAATTTCTCATAAGGCGTAACGTGGTCCCTGTATCACCTTTATTTTTTTGCCCAGCTAGAAATAATTTGATGTAGAAGTTGTCATTAATTTTTTGGCACTAGAACGTGAAGAAATCAGTTAGTTCCATGTTCAGCCTTAACTCATAATCAATTTAGGTCTTTAAGGGTAAGAAAGAATGAACCGGACCAAATATTTAGATTTCATTGTTTTCTGGAGGGGAGTGGGATTTAGCTGCTGATGTGACGAAGTAAAGGCATAGAGTAACCACTTATATGATGGATTATTACTATTTTCGTCTCAACTAGACATCTTTTCGCCCTATGATGATGCATGGCAAAAAGAATAATTTGAAGTTTCTTGAGATTGTACTCATGTTTCTCACATTTAAATCCTACCAAAATATGTGGAGATATATTCAAAGAATAAAAACAAAATTGTATGGAACCCAATAAAATGTGTGAAGAAAGGTTGAAAAAACTGAAAAAGGTTGCACAAAAACTGAGAGAAGCCCCTTCGTTTATGATTTGTGAATAGCATGGCTCCCTATAAATGTTATATTTTATATATTGATACTGATGATAAGTAGTAATACTACTTTAATGTGAAAAATAATGGGTAATAGACTAGCCACATCAGCTATCACTTGGTGTATTGCAGACCGATAGAGGGACGGCACTGCAGCTTTTGGAAGTGTGAAGTTCAGGTTTATTTGTATTGAAATGAGCTCTGTTATGGCAGATTACTGAATTTGATAGATTAAAAGGGTCAAGTGTGTGCGCGCGCTCATGTGAGAGAGAGAGAGAGAGATTTTCATTTTATCGACAATGCCTTCCTTAGGTCTCTTGTAGAAGAATTTCTGTTTAGTTCCCTTTTTAATAAGAGATAAGTTTCTTTTTTAGAAGTATTTGTATTCGTTCATTCTGAAGAATTTTTACTTGGCTCTACCTGTTGTGCGTTGTGAAAAGGGTTGAAAATAATTAATCGGTAATGATTTACCCATAAAGTCTTTCAGGTTACCCTTACATTGTACGTTAGATAATTTAAAGTACTTAAATGTGAATTCTTTTGATTGTTCTTCCATGATAAATATTATTATTGTGGGGTATTTGTCATGTTATCCTTAATTGTAAACTTTGACTTCAAAATGGAAGGTATTTGTGAGTAATCCAATGAAGTTTGAAGTCTCACAATAAATGAATCATGTCGTGTGGGAATTAATCACAGATATTTATCTAACCTTGCTATTTGTTTGATTTAGGTGACTATTAACTATCTTCTGGGAAACCTGGGAAAAACATATTCAAAGACAGTTGGAGTAGTTGATCTTGGGGGTGGATCTGTTCAAATGGCATATGCCATCTCAGATGCTGATGCTGTGAAGGCTCCCAAAGTAGCGGATGGAGAGGATCCATACATTAAAGAGATGTTCTTGAGGGGAAGGAAGTATTACCTCTATGTTCACAGGTTTCCTTCTTACTCTAGAATTAAGATATGCCAACGTGAGTTGCTATAACATGTACAGTTTTAGGCAGAATTAACGCATGACATTTGTTGTCCTTAGCAAGACTATTCAGATGACTAATGTTATAGACAGACAGATAGGCTCAACCGTTTTCCATGGCTAACGGCATTTAACATCTTTCTTTCAGTTACTTGCGATATGGATTACTGGCAGCTCGTGCAGAGATTCTAAAGGGTTCTGAAGATTCTGACAATCCTTGTATCTTATCTGGCTTTGCCGGTAAATATAGTTCCTCCTTTCTCCTTAGCTTTGTTTTTTCAAGGCTGGAAAAAACAACCCCCCCCCCCCAAACACACAACAACACAAAATGAAAAAAAAAAAAAATCAGTGTTCAGAACTGAATCCATGGAACTTTGCATTTAGGTATTTTCTTCACAACTAGAATATAATGCAAATAACAGGCTTATTTTCTTTACTATCTTATCAGGGTCTTACAAATATGGAGGTAAGTCATACAAGGCCTCAGCCTTCCCCACGGGTGCAAGCCTGAATGAATGTAAAAGCGTAGTTCTCAAGGCTCTCAAAGTTAACGAGTCAGCATGCACGCATATGAAGTGCACTTTTGGTGGGATATGGAATGGTGGAGGAGGAGATGGTCAGAAAAATTTTTTTGTGGCCTCATTTTTCTTTGATCGGGCTGCAGAGGTATTTTATTATTCTCTCCGACTGTGGAACTAGGACTGAAAGGGTCATCTGTTCTTTAATCGTGGTTGCATGGCCATGCTAAATTCTGCTAATAAGAAATTTTATTCATAGGCTGGTATTGCTGATCCAAACTTACCCGTTGCCAAAGTTCATCCTGTGGATTTTGAGGATGCAGCGAAGCGAGCTTGTGAAACTAAACTTGAGGATGCTAAATCCACTTATCAAAGCGTTGGGGAGGGGAATCTTCCGTTTATATGCATGGATCTTGTATATCAGTATACATTGCTTGTTGATGGATTTGGTAAGTTATGAACCGATATTTGAATATTTATCATGTTTTAAACAAAAATTTGAGCAATGGCGTCATCTTCCTGCCCTGACTGGTTCCATTTGTCGGCAGGCCTAGATCCCTGGCAAGAGATTACATTGGTGAAGAAAGTGAAATATCAGGATTCTCTCGTTGAAGCAGCATGGCCATTAGGCAGCGCTATAGAAGCCGTATCATCACTTTAGATTATTACTCGTCCGGATTCTTGAAGCTCACTTTTATATTTCCCGTCAAAGTTTGCGAGGTGAAATACTGCCCATTTTTGGATGACCAGAAATTGCAACCACGCTGAACTGAGATTGGAGTTGGGTGTACGTCTCAGTAATAATTGGAGAAGATATATAGCTTCATTAAATTTCATTTGTTCCTCACAGATTGTCAGATTTGCGGCTCTCGGCAACTGATTCGATTCAATTATCTCAGATATATGGGTCTTAGGAATGAGAAAATAGCAATACCATTTCATTTTTGTTTATTCATTAGGTGAACTGTTTTGATTCATGATAAAAGTTCATTATTTGTTATTTATTTCAATTTTATTTCAATTTAATTTAGATTTTAAAAATTATTCAGTAACTTTTCTTCTATTACCATTAAATTAAAATGATCCATAAAAAGGTTAATGACTTATCAGTAATTTAAAAAAATTGTTAATCCTTATTTAGATTGTAATAAATTGAACAGAAATAAAATTAAGAATTAATAAAGATAAAATCTATTTATGACAGAAATAGAGAATCGAATTAAAATTGAATAAATTAATACCTGAGAGTGAAAGTGATTTTCAGGATAAAATTAAATTAATTAAATTTTGGATTTTTCCTTTTTCCCCCTTAAGACAAGGCCATGTGTTCAAGAGTAATACGAAAGGAAAGTTCAATCGAGTGTATAACACCTGTAACGAACAAAATTACGTATAACACCGCGAAGAGCCGCAGAGGAGGGGGTGCGAGGGAAATGAGAGAACGCGCTACCCCCAACAGTATAAAAGGAGGGGACGAGAACCGTGGCCCAGGCCCAAATTTTAATTTGGTCTCTGAGGGGTTCTGTTCTAGCCTTTGACCGGTCCCTGCAAGCGAGTTGTCCCCTCCTGATTCTGCTCCCTCGCCTGCGAAATCTGAGGTTCGTTTCTCTGAAGCAAGCCACAACGCCATTGTTCCTTTTGGCTCGACAGTACACATCTCTGCACATATTATGCAATTGTCTTTGACCAATCATTCGAAATTCGTTTCGTCTGGGCATTTTTACAAACAGCTTGTGCTCAGTGGTTTCTGAATCGCCGAAAGTGATACTGTCAGTTGTCCCGGAGCAATTAACCTTTGGGTTCTTATTTTTCACTTAGAATTATCTCTCCGGTTTCCATTTTCAGTGGATAGTTGTGAGCTCCGCCTTTTATTCATCATCAACTACTGTACTTGTTGTATACGGATTTGGACAAATGATCCGAATTAGATCCAATCTATCTGTTTTCTCTGTTGTGCTACTCATCCGTCAGAATTTATATTCTGTTAATCACAGTTGTATATTTGAGCAGCTCCCGAACACTGCTTTCAATTTCTTGAAGCGTTCGGTGCCGGCCTCTTTTCCGGCTCCACCACAATTTGGTTTCTCAGCCCTGTTTTCCTCTTCATCCCCGACCACAAAAGTTAGAGTGACAACTGATGCCCCCACTCTAGGTTTTGATGAGACTTCGGGTGATGATGATGAGGAGTTGCTGGATGAACTTGACAAGAATAATCATACGAACCTTAGTCAGTTAGACTTGAGGGATGATGGTCTTGGCGAAGATGTTAAAACTATATTGGACATATTACGCGGAGCAGGTTGTAGACCATCTGAAATTAAATTTAAGCTCGAGCATTGCAACATTACTGTATCATCAGAGTTTGTTGTAGAGGTTCTTTCAAGAATTCGGAATGATTGGGAAGCAGCTTTCACTTTTTTCCTTTGGGCAGGTAAGCAACCGAATTATGTTCGTTCTGTTCGTGAGTACCACTCCATGATATATATCCTTGGTAAAATGAGGAAGTTTGATACTGCTTGGACCTTAATTGAGGAAATGAGACGAGGTAGTACCAGTCCATCTCTTGTCACCCCTCAAACTCTCTTGATTATGATTAGGAGGTACTGTGCTGTTCATGATGTTGGAAAGGCTATAAGTACTTTCTATGCATATAAAAGATTCAACTTTCAAGTTGGAATGGAGGAATTTCAAGGCCTTCTTTCTGCCCTTTGTCGGTACAAGAATGTAGAAGATGCTGAGCATCTTCTTTTCTGCAACAAAAATGTTTTCCCACTCAACACCAAAAGCTTTAACATTATTCTAAATGGATGGTGTAATGTGATTGTTAGCCCACGTCATGCGGAGAGAGTTTGGCAGGAGATGGGCATGAGAGGAATCCAGTATGATGTTGTCTCCTATGCAAGCATCATGTCTTGCTATTCAAAGGCTTCTAAACTTTACAAGGTATTCAGGCTGTTTGACCAGATGAAGAAAACAAAGATCAGTCCAGATAGGAAAGTTTATAATTCGGTCATTCATGCTCTCGCAAAGGGTAGGTTTGTGAAAGAAGCTGTAAATCTCCTGAGAACAATGGAAGATGCCAACATTTCTCCAGATACTGTTACTTACAACTCACTAATCAATCCTCTATGTAAAGCCCACAAAATTGATGAAGCTAAAGAAATTTTGGATGAGATGGTGCAGCGGGGTCTGTCCCCTACAATTCGGACTTATCATGCTTTTTTCCGTATGCTAAGGACTAAGGAAGAAATATTTGAGATTCTGGGCAAGATGAGGCAATGGGGCTGCTACCCAACTACTGAGACTTATCTAATGTTGATAAGAAAGTTTAGTAGATGGCAACAGCTTGATGTTGTCTTTAAGCTATGGAGTGAGATGAGTGAAACTGGAGTCAACCCTGATCGTAGCTCTTATATTGTACTGATTCATGGTCTATTTTTGAATGGAAAGCTGGAGGAAGCTTGCAAATATTATAATGAGATGCAGGAGAAAGGCTTCCTTCCAGAACCAAAAACAAGTGAAATGCTTCAAGCGTGGCTTTCTGGTAAACAGGTAGCAAAGGACCAGATGACAGATTTAGAGCACAAAAAATTAGAGAGTGTTTCTTCAAGAAAGAATATCAAGGATATACCTAATAAACCAGATAAGGAGAAAGATTTTCTTCACCAACCTGAGATTAGAAGAGTAAAAAGAGAGCGGGGTTTTTCCTTTTGGGATCAGTAAAGTCTCATGTTGCGGTTGGATCCGATGACACAGTTTTTCCTAGATGACCTTTTTCTATTGTTTAACAATCTTATCAAGTTCATAGTATACTCCATAACGTGTATAGCATCTTTTCTCTATGTATACCCAGACTTGACAAGCCATGACTTGCAATCTATATTAATCTGTTCTTGACTTATGGTTAACCTTAGTGAATATTCTTATATCAGCGCTGAACTCATCTGTCATGGATATTCATTAGTTTGGACATTAGAATATAAATTTCAGAGCTGTGTTGTATATTATGGAGAATAGACCCAATAGACCATTATAATTACTGGCAGGGACTTACTGCCTAAAATCTGGAAGTAGAATTTGGACATAAGAATGTAGATACCGAAGGAATTGCCTTGGAAGATTGGATGTTAAATCTGCACATTCACCTGAATTTAAGCTTGCGGGGTAAGGCTGTGTACATCTGATTTCCCCCAAACCCCACCTAGTGGGAGCTTGGTGTATTGGGCTGCCCTTTTTTTCTTTTTTTTTGTTTTCTTTGAGGAGATGTTAGTTTTTTTGTAATAACTTCAGTCATCCTTAGTTTACATATTTGTCCTTGTCCAGGTATGCACCTTCTGTAAATCAATAAATCTTATACAGGAGTACTTTCATTTTTATTGAAAAAATCATGAGCTGGTTTAACATTGTGTACAAAAAACCATCAGGTTGCAGTTGGATTTGTAGCTGATTTTGCTGATCACTTGAATGGAGGCAAGGATCGTTAATAGCATCGCTTTTATTCTCTATAGTCAGTATTAGTATTGGGTTTCTTGTTGTGGACTGTAATCATAGTGCTGATCAGATTTTCATTGCTTTCTAAAATTTCTTTTGTAGCTGTGTTAAAAGCAAATGATCAGATGTCAATTATGCCTCTTTGTATGCAGCTTGTGACATGTTGGACGGGCTTTTAACATTGAAACAGAGGTGCAGCTCACCTTGTGTTGGGACATCTGTTACGATGAAAAAAACCCAAAAAACATAAGATCAAGTCTCAGACATGTCTGACATGACCAAGGATGCTTCACATTTGATGAAGTTCTTTGACGTCAAATTGGGATATGATAGAGGCTTCCACTTGCCAAGGTAGTCTTTAGTTACTATGTGAATGTCTACTGGAAGGTAAACAACGTGATCTTAATTTCTCCATTTTTCGTATCACACGAAAATCTATCTACACAAAAATTTGAGTGTATATAAACAGATATATTTTCATATTAGGCGTGATTTATATTTTATACCATAAAAGTCTTCAATTTTTATATATTTAATATATCCAAATATCATGCATATGAAGGCTGCTCCATCAGAGGTAGGGAAATATAACCCAGGATTTCTAGGTCAAGTTAACATTTGGTGTTACTTCTCAAAAACTTGTTCCAATGGGCAATGATGCAGTAAAAGTCATGATTCATTTTACAATATTGCATTAAGTTCACGGGCGGAAATGCATT
Organism: Inga oerstediana; assembly: GCA_963210345.1. NCBI lineage: Eukaryota > Viridiplantae > Streptophyta > Magnoliopsida > Fabales > Fabaceae > Inga > Inga oerstediana. The sequence goes on from OY723401.1 coordinate 7,134,764, forward strand.
CTACTTTTCCACCCCGTACAGCGGCGTTGCCATTACTTGACAATATATCCGGCTTTCCTCCTTTGTAAAGGAGAAAAGGAGGCTCTTTTACAGAATATGGATCGTTGGATCAGATCTCAACGGTCCAAATTTAATATATTATAAAAATATTATAACCTCCTTTATAAAGGAGGAAAGCCGGATCCACTTGACAATGCATCTTATCTAGCTTATGCTTAAACTCTTTCAAAATTCAAAATTCGGATTCCGATTCCTCTATTCCATGTGCAGCTTGAATATCTTATTTAGCCACTTTTTTTTTTTCTTTTTAAAATCAGTAGTTTATACTTGAACGAGAAAATCTCGCCTAACAGGCATTTAGCACTATCATCACATGAATTGATTAAAGAAAACCGCGTTTCAAGATGCGGATCTTAGTTATCAATATCCACTAAAATATTAGATATGTGCATGAGTCTTGAGGCCTGATGAACTTGTGATTGTGCTAAGTGAATAATTTGAGGTTAGGCAGAAGGCAACGTTGGAAAGCAGGGCAAGCTGCAGGATTGGCTATTTTGACAGTGGATAAGGGCAATCCAGCGGATTAGGTAAACTACACGTGGACAACTACAGGAGTCACAATCAAGACTTTATGGTAGTTGGGAGTTAACTAATTATGTATTTTTTCTGTGTTTGACTAGTCTTGGGGTTGGCTATGTGTAATTTTCAGCATATGCTTAACCAGCCAAATTTTCTAACCACATCACTGCTGCAGCCATTGAAATATCTGTCATCGCTGATCACGCCTATGATCCTTATCCAATATATAAAATAGAATAATTGGAGATGGTTAGTATTATATTTTATGCAAGACAATATGGGTAGGACTAGAGACTAGCAACAAGCTCATCGCAGTCTTAAAATATGAAATTGAAATCGAACGAGCCCTCACAACATTGACACAGATAATTTATATTTGTTTGCTTGTTTTAGTCGCAGCAAATGTTGGATATTCAACTAAATATATTTTTATAAAATTATTACTCATGCCTTCGGTTAATTCTATTTGAACAGGCAATTTGGTTCATTATGATCAAATGCTGTAGGTATGGATGGGGACTCGTCAAGCTCACCTCAATCTTCAAAAAAATGAGGCTGAATTTATGGAAGCTATCAGCTTATTTGCACAGATAATTATATATTTGTTTTGTTGATTGCCTGAACCATCCCCGATAAATGTTAAAATTCTGTCACTCATGCCTTAGGTTAATTGTACTCGAATAATCGTTTTCAAGGATTTGCGACTGGATGTTCGTTTTTTACCGTCATGAACTGGTACTCTCCCTGTATGTACACCAATTTTCTTTCTCAGCTTTGTGCGCGTTGTATACACACACACACAGCAGAAAGATTCCTCTTGGGGTGCTGCGTAAGACACACTTACACACACAATTATATACCGCATTCGCCATTCAGCATGTGGAATATGAATTTTAGGTGAACAAGTTACCTATGACGACCTCGTCTATGAGGCTATCTTTATAGAATAATGTGTTAGAAATGCAAACCTTAGCAACGTGCTGTTTCTTACCTCAGCTGACTCAATACCCCATTAGTTTTAGTAAATCCAAGGTTCATGAATCCGGATCGGGTACTGAACCGATCGGAGTATTAGGTTAAAGGTCAGTGGGTTAAATTGGAGTCAAATCGGAGCTAACCCGGGGCCAAACCAATAAAAAATTAAAAATTTTAGGTTTATTAATAGGAAATCCTAAAGAAAACAAAAAAGAAAAAATAGTGAACCGTACATGATTCCAAACCGGGCCAATTTACCTACAGGTTTGCCGGTTTCCAGGCTGGACCGGCGGGTCTTGTCCGGGTTCGTAAACATTAATTAAATCTAAAGAATGGTGTGGAGACCGAGACACCCCATCTGGGAAAGAAATCATAATCCAATAAAAAAGCATCTTTTCTTTTTAAAGATATTTACATGAGAAGAAAAAGGCCTGAGAGTTGTGGATAATCATCACTTTTTTCATTGGTTTATCTCATCCACCTTTATTCATTATGATTCATTCATTTTGACACACCCATCTGTGTGTGCGGCCAATTAAGTTTGGCTGTTTATGCCTTTCGGTCTAGAGAATCATGACCTCTCCATCCCTTTGAATCAAAGTCTCCCTCCACTTTGGGAATCTCTTTTAAGCCATTTTTCCTATTTCGGCAAACTTTGTTTACAAAATCTGTAAAGAAATAATAAAATATTTGATTTGAGTCGCGTGTGAGGACACTATCCTTAGGAGATATTTCATAGGCTCCTCAGTAATAGGAAGTGGAATCTCCCCAGGATTAAATTAACCCTTCCTGTAAAGATATAGGGAGGAAGAACTGGCGGAAGATAAAGTAATTCAGTGAGAGATTACCAAAGATTTTATTTCTCTTCTCTAAATGGTGTCACGATTGGGGTATTTATAGATAATGAATCAATACCTTGAAGTGGTGCCTCTTGAAGACTACATCTTTTCAATTAGAAAGTCATAACTATTTGTTAAATTCATAAAGTATATTGATTCATAAACTAACATAAATCCCTTGATTTATAAGAACATGACTTCTCAAAACGCATTTATTCATTTAAACATATTCCATAATATTGGAGAGACTTTTTCTTTGACACACCTATATGCAATATTTACAACAATCCCCCACATGTGTCAAAGAAAACACACCATGTGATGAGTTACACCCATGGATATAACCATCGTATCTAGTGGTCCATAGAACTATGAACCAGACCTAGACTAATAACACTTGATACATAGAAATGTCAATGAAACATGCTTCTATGAAACAAATCTTGGTGTGTATCAGAGGCATTAAGAGTCAGATTATATCCTAACATTTCTGCTGTTAACGGCAATTTTGCACGCTATATCGGCCATGCGCGTGCCTGGTGCATAATGAATGCTCTAGAGATTTTCCAATATCTCATAGGAGTAGCCACACTCCACATTAGGGGATTTCATTTAAGTTTGTGCCTGCACTATGCACACTGCCTTGTTGAACTATGAAATCATTAAGAGCTTTGTTCAACCTACAATAATGCAGTCTAGCACATTCAAAGTGTCGCAGGAAGGAACGTAAAATATATATGTGCTAATAAGAACTGACGAACGACTTGTTCTTACCCATTGAACCTTCTTCATGGGATCACCAATCACAAAGGTTGGGTTGTCATCGTTGTCAATTCATAGCTAGCTTTAGTTCCATTTCTCTTGACATTTCAACAATCATTTTCCTCCCAAGGAGTTTTGTTAACAGATCCGATAGGTCTATTATTGACCTCACCAAATCGATTGAGATAACTCTACTATAATTCTTAAGCATGCTTATTCATATAATATCTCAAACAATTTTCCACTTACATCATTTTTCTTTCCACAATAGTTATTGCCATATCTAGCAAGCACATATCATCAACACTTAGTATCGGTTTCATAACAAAATATTTGTTAAACTCATATAATATTTTATTTTTACCACTACTAAAAGTGAATTTTCTCACATAAATTGAATTTCAGTCAACATCCATCAGTATATTTCTCTACAATGGGAATCCACTGTATATGATGTCATCATTTATGACATCCCTTAACTATTTTCTTTCTTCTCATGATAGTTTATATGTGCTCAATCTCCACACATCATTTATTATGTCACGTGATTAACATTTATCAGTGCTACAAATTCTCAACAATTTGTGCATACATTGATTGGGCTTTGAAATCATCTTAAGTAATATCATAAGGACTATTTACACAATGATTCTCAAAACCAATCTTTACAAACATTTCTTATTTATCATCACTTGTCTTTTATGATATTTAACACCCAAAATCACATGTGATTCTGTCATGATTTCAATAGCATAATATAATATATTTGACCATACAAGTCATCCACATTAAAATTCAATATATGTTTACAATAATCATGCAAGCATATACCAAGATAAATACATATCCATAAATTATGAAAATTTAAAACACATTTATCTAAACACTAGATAAATAATTAAATTTCCATATCACTATTGTAATGCTTATTTCAAGCTATGTGCAAATTTTAATAATTCACATCACAAGATTTACTCTTCACAACAAATAATAAAGCCTTCATTAAATTAATTTTAATCATAACACACGTCATATATGACAATTTTATAATTTTTCAATATATCAATATATATATTCCAAAGTGCTCCCACAAGATATTCTGTCTTAGCACCCCACACTTTTAAATATTTCATTAACAATTTAATTCTAAGTAAATTAGAATCTCATGATAGAAATTCATTCCATGATAGTTAAACTAGAATTTCTCAAATATTTCATTCTAATTTTACATATGATAACGGAATTTAAATTCAAAACTTGTTTCCCAGAAAATCACATGAACATGATCTCATATGTCAAATATAATATCTAAATAATATCACGCACCATTTTTGTTCAAATATTTCAACCAAAAAAAAAAATATCTCACAACTTTTCAATAGTAATTCTAATTAAATTAGAATATCACCATATAATCCTCTTCCATTCTAATTAAATTAGAATTTTCTACCCACTAAATCATTTGAAAAGCCATAAATACCAATACTCAATGTTATATATATATATATATTTAATAATATTCTGTCCTTACAAAGAATTTTCCACATAAATTTCTAAATATTTAATTATTTTAAATACCAATATTTAATAACATTCACACATATTTAAACATGTGAAACCAATGCCGCAAATTCTCTTTGAAAATTTCAAATGATCAGATTATAAAAATCACCAATTCATGCAATTAATTTTTTTCTATTCATTGATCATGATAAAAAAATCACTCCGATAAATTAAATAGTGGCTAAGATATTCATAAATGTCACTAGATTTATTAAAACAATTTGTTTCAACTTCCAACTATTATCAAGTTAAACACCAAAAATCCCAAAATTTATTCATCCATAAAAAATAGGAGATTCGCAAAATTGTAGGAAAGATAATAGGGAATTAGCAACTATTAAACAAAATAATATTTCATTAACGTTATACCCTCTACATAAACATAATAAATAATCATTTGGTCAATCACGAGATAATAATCCACTGACGGTTTCAACTAAACAAATATGAATTTCTCAAACATGTTATCATCTTAAAAATTAGGAATCTATATGATTATTATTTTTAATAAAGTCTCCAACTGAATAAATTCACCACTGTAAAATTCAACCTCTTAACATAAATAATATCAAGATTTTAAACAGCACATCACATCTCCGCCATAAAATCACACATAAATTATACTCCCTCCGGTTCTATATTTAGGACCGGAGGTAGTAACAAATAGTCTTTTTTTTTAATGTATGCCAACTAATATTCTTGAAAATATTAAATAAATTGGACGCATACATAGGAAGATTGTTTATTATTGGAAGTGTCCTTCGAGACTAATTCATAAATCCTCCTCTGGTCTGTGTACACGACGTCAAACAGTTGCATCGCAACGATCGAGGCTTTGAACCTTTATTCTTCTCTATCATTTTCTCTAGAGGATCATACACAAATAGTTGCATCGCACCAATTAAAACATGGAAAGACATTCCTTCTTTCTTATTAGAGTTGTAGACTTTTTTCCTCCTCTTGCCGTATTTGCAAGATTCATGATGCCCTCAAAATCTCTTTATTATATTACAGTACTGATTAAGATCTGTTTTGATCATAAGTTTATTTTTAATTTGCTTTCATCAGATACTGTAAAATCCAATTCTTACCCTCTCCATTCTCAATTATCATGAGACTAACATATATATATATATATATATATATATATTCTAAGACAGCCATCCTTGCTTCGCTCATCATGAAACACCCCAGAATTGGGTAATATATCTTCTGCTTCCTCCTCCTTTAGATTTGCCTCCTTCAACAGATCAATGCTCGTTTTCCATTGATTTCAATGGTGGAATGTTCAAAAGAACAAGATAAACAGTATATATGGGCAACGATTTTGTGAAAGAACTGAGGCAAAAGTCAAATCGAAATTCCTTGACTTTGAAACCAAAACGTTTAATATATAACTTCCATTAACTTCAATGCGCAAAAGAAAGTGTTTTTGGGACCTCCATTTTCTCGCCTCCCATAACACCTTTTCAAAACCCAAAGCACTTGTATCATCCAGGAAAGTAACAATCTTTATAAATGATGCAATATTCATTCCACCGCATCTTACAAATATTTCATGAAATTAAAATATATGGGGTAAAACTGAAATTAATATTGTTCGCAAAATCTGTAAAGAAATAAGAAAATCTTTGATTTGAGTCGCGTTCGAGGACATTGTCCTTAAGAGATATTCCGCAGCCCCTTTAGTAAATAGGAAGTAATATCTCCCCAGGATTAAACGAACCCTTCCTGTAAAGATACAGGGCGACATAACTGACGGAAAATAAAGTAATTCAGTGAGAGATTACCGAGACTTCTATTTCTCTTCTCCAAATGGTGTCACGGTTGGAGTATTTATAGATAATAAATCAATACCTTAAAGTGGTGCCTCTTGAAGACTACACATTTTCAATTAGAAAGTCATAACTATTTGTTAGATTCATAAATCATATTGATTCATAAACCAACATAAATCCCTTGATTAAGAACATGACTTCTCGAAATACATCTCTTCATTTAAACATATTCCATAATATTGGAGAAACTTTTTCTTTAACACACCTATATGCAATATTTACAACAAATTTTGCTCTATTCCATTTCAACTGTATTTTGCTTTTCTTTCAATAATAAGATATATTTATCATCATTATGTAATTACCCAGATGTCAAAAGATTAAATCTTTTCTATGCATGTTAAGTCCAACACAAATCACCCACCTATATGCTACTGGATAGAGGTTTTCCAAAGGTTATTATCACAGCAATTTGGCAACTTGGATGTATTGTGGGGGTGACGCATAGATTAAACATTTCAATTGGCACAAGAGAAGTACTCTGTCTCTAGCGTTGTCATATGATATGTGGTTAAGGATGAAGACGGATTAGCACAAAACATTGTTGATTATGCCAAATTAATGAGTGACGTGGCAGGCTTTGCGGTTGACTAGTTTTTGGGACAATGATTGCTTTGGGTAGATTGATATTGATTCCTCGTTTGCTTTTTTCCGTTCATAACTTATCTTAGCTGACCAAATCAAATTTTGAGAAGCTGACCCGCAACCATAAGGCTACGTGTTGTTTTTAGTAAAATATTGAAGGATCGTGCGCCAACGGCCAATCAATTATAATCCTCACTTTGCGCAACTAATTCCAGTTTTGTAAATTTCTCCTGTTCTCCTGCACGTGCCTGCCTACTTCTCTCACATAAGATTCTCCATAACAAAGAAATCTTCAACTTAATTTTAATTGCTTTGGTTTGTAGTATATACTATATATAGCCAGCAGCTTTATTAGTCAAAATTATTGGTAGATTGAGTGCTCTTGATGCTTGTTTTGCCATCGATGGTCATTTTTCTTTTGGGTAAAAAGTATATGACATGTGTTATTCAATTAAAGTTTATATATTCAAATAGAATTTGGCCATTTAGCATGTTAATTTAATTTTTTCGATTCAAATGAAAAAAAATAACAGAGTCAGTGATATTCATACATATGAGTCACATTAGACTGTACTGTGGTTATTTCTTTGTGCCCAAGGACTCTCTTTCTCGCAGAGGATGCAAAGCTGAAGTAAACCTCGCATGTTTCTGTATCTGTTCTTTCTTTTCCGCCAACGAGCATGTTCTTGTATCTATTTATTATTGAAAACTAGCATGCTTAATCTTAAAGAAATATTGAAAGAATTCAAGCTTCATGGGATATAAACTATAAAGGAAATCACAATGGGCTCCTAGAAAATAGCAAAAGGAATGTCAAAATCTTAAACTACTCATTCTCTTGTGCGGCATACATTGGAGGCTAACCAGACTGCTAAACTTTTTGGATTGATTTAATTTTGGCTTATTTTAAATATTTTTGCCCGGTAGAGGTAACGTGATAGAAATTTTATTTCAAATTATATAAATAAATACTTCTGATGTGTCTAATCGTGATTCTAAATAAGCACGGATGATTAGTTGCTTAACGGTTGACCGAATCTGTACTAGTAAGCAATAGGTGGCCGTGTTTTGTGTATAAAATATATATGACCACACCAATCATCACGAGTCATGCTGACGTTTTTTCAGATGCTTGAAGGTCAAGGATGCAAGCAAAACTAAAATAATTCATCACCATTTATTTTTTTTTAAAAATAGAATGGATGAATTCCTAATTATTCTTGTCATTTTTATAAATAATTTTCTTTCTTATATGGTTGGTCCTTAATATAAAAAAATTTCTTTTTGTTTTTTAAAATTTAAATTATTTTTTTATCCTTATTAAATACATAATTTTATATTAATTACCTCCACTCATCACTAATTCTCTTTCATTCAATAATTTATTAATCATTTTTTCTTATATTTTATATTCACCTTCTCTCATATTTTTAACTCATTCTCTCTCTCATCCTCTTTTCATAAAAAAAGGCATATTTAGAAAAAAAATATGACCTTTATATATATATATATTTTTTTTAATTAATATTAATCGTCATTTTATTTTATGCAATAAAAAAATTACTTGTAAAAAAACCAGAGGAAGGATTAAGTTGGAGACCTCCGTTTTCTCGTATTTGGAAAAGAAATAAAAAATTATAATCAAAGACAAAACAAGGAAGATAATTAAGGGAAGCAATATCAGAAAAATCAATAATTGATCTATCATAGCTTTGAGGAAAAGGAGAGCTTTCTTGTGGATTAAGCCATCCTTGGAATGGTCAATGACCAAGTATTTGATTCGGGGACCGCATTATTGGTACGAGATACCTGTGTGGGTATTATACACTTATAGTACTCCAAAAGCAATAATTATCCACTTTCATATTTTTTCAGTTTTCCACAGCGTGCCACGTGGACGAATTACTGAGGCGCACTTGGAGAACAATGCAAGTCTTTGTTTTAAATTGCCAACAATGCGATCACCCACCGCCTCCTCTGTAGCTAGGCGGTGGTTGATGAAAGATCTTTAGATATCTTTTTTTTAGGAGTATTTTGTATTAATATCTATTGGATTAATGAATTTCATATTTTAATTCAAAAAATTGCCTACAATGGAAGGATGTGATTCGTTTGGATAAAATCACTACGCATGTTCTTTCCTTTGCATTTATTACTTATCAGAGCATGTGCTCAACATCAATCACTCGTATTTATAATTATAATCTTAAGTTCTTAACCTTTAGATTATCCTAAGAAAGAGGATAAGATATGGTTGAAAGTTTTGTTTTGATTCAAAATATAGTGTTGGCTCCATCCTTAAGGCTCTGTTTGGTTTGAGGGGAGGGATAAAGGGGGGGAGTTTGGTCTCCTCCCCTTAACTGATTGGGAAGATAAAAAATTTCCTCCCCCCCTCAAAACCTCTCCCCCCAATTAGGGAGATTTAGAGGGGAGGCTTAAATTTTTTTTGGATTGGGTAAAAATGTTGATCGAATTATGATTATAACTCATAATTGCTCTTCCCATTTTCATTCTTCATAAACTCTAAACCCTATTTGGCCAAACTCCATTTTTGTATTCAGCCATGCTCCATGCAATAGCAACAAACTCAAGCAAAACCTTCATTTTTGATTGAGATGAATGTCATGTGAAATTTCAAAATTGAATAATAATTCACATGATTTTATCTGCCGTAAGAAAGAATACCTTCATTTTTGAAAATCACATGATTTATACTCCATACAGTAGTCAATGCCATGCTCCATATTTTTTGGGATGTCATGTGATTGGCATTTGATTACAGTTGATTATAATTTAGAAAATAATTTTTTTATATTTAAACTTTATTATATGTTTAATAGAGTTTGGATAAAATCACTTATAACATAAAGGGTAAAGTTGTCCATGTGAAACTAATTTCCCTCCCCTCCCCTTCTAAACCTAATAAGGTAACATTAAAATCCCTCCCCTCCTCTTCCTTCTAATTAATCCAAACAAGATAATATTAAAATTCCTCCTATCCCCTCCGTTGAACCAAACAATATAAGATTCAGTTGACTTTTATAAATTGATTGAGAAAGTTAATTAAATTAATTTAAAATATTTATATTTATCGTTTTTTCTTCAGACTAATTTGTCTGACTTATAAACTGATATATAGTTCAAACATTCACCACATATGATATGATTAAGTAATTTATTTATCTTCCTTAATCTCTAAAAAAAATCAATTGGATCTTATATTTAATATCAAAGGTAGCACATTAATTTTTTTTATCCTCATTTAAATTTTTCCAATATTATTGTCTTAATTAAGGTTGTCAAACTCATAAATTTAAGTAAACGCAGAACAAGAATGTGAACTCCAATCGTAAACTCGTAAGAGTTTACTTTTATTAATAAATAAGTGCTAAGAGTATATAATAAAATAATATAGATATAAAAAATGACAATAATTTAATTTAAATATATTTTAAATATAAAAATCAATATTAAATTCATCAACATTTATAATTTATCATATGCAACAAAGAAATTTATATGAAATTCATATATAAAATCATTGAATATGATTAAGACAAACAAGTTAATGAATTTAAGAGTTGAGCCGACACAATTTTGTTAGATGAAAATATAAAAATGGTAAACTCGATGTATAAACTTAAAAGTTTAACTGAATTTATGACTAGCACGAGTTTAAGTGTAAGTTGACTCAATTTTGTGAGTTAGAAATATAAAACAGATAAACTTGTAGAATAATCGATAGTTTAACAACAATAATCTTAATTTTTTCCACTGTTTTCTCCCTCTCCCGCCCTCCTGAGGAATACTTATATACTCCGGAAGCGCCACCTCATATGTACTCTGATTAATTAAAATATAACAACTCATCTTATTTTAATCTCATATGGCTGATGAGTCATATGGAGAAATTCAAATTTTATGATTTTGAAAAGTAACAACTCAAAGGAGGGAATTACGTTTTTTATTTTTCTAAATTATCAAGTTTATGTTTTTAAAATAAAAAAAAATTGAATATTTTCATATGACTCATAAGCCATGCAAGATTAAAATAAGATGATTTGTTGTATTTTAATTGGTCAGAGTACAGATGAGGTGACACTCCTAAAGTATGTAAGTATTTCTCCCTCTTATTGCCCAACTCTCTCTCTCTCTCAATCTCCTAAATAGCTGCATTTAACACTCTTTAAAATGAGTATTTTGAGAGAGAGAAATACATATTTTTCGCGCAATAGAATAATACCCAATCAATTTAACCAATTTTTTTATTTTATAAATCAATTTTTTACCCAAAAATATTTATAAATTAGCTAAGTATGTCATATATTTAGTGTTGGAGATAGTAGTGGTAAACACTCAAGTCTCAGTGGTGTGAGGTTAGTGATGCCTGTTCCTTTGCTGGGTGTAATTTTTAAAAAAAATATTCTCCTAATCTCGAATTTCATAAAAATCAATATTTCATTGTTGCATATAAATTTCAGACCTTATAATCTAAGAACTCAACTCTTTCATACCCCTGACCAAAAAAATAAGCTCTTTAATAACCCAATCTTCTTTAAAAAAATATATACTAACAAGGCCATGATTAAAAAAAGGGAAAAATTAGGAAGAATGATCAAGAAAAATAAATATTTATTAATAAGGATTTTAAAAATTTTAATTATTTTAAAGGGTTGGAAATCAAAATATAAACTTTCAATTATAAAATTCACCCAAACCATATTTCCTATATTTTCTCTAACTCCATCTAAATTATTTTTTTATTTTTTGATCGGAACTCCATCTAAATTATTTAACGGTTAGGTATTAATTTATGTTTTCTCGTTTCTCACCTTATATCATTTGTTACCTTTTTTTTTTGGCCAACTATATCATTTGTTACTAATTTTATGTTTTTGGAACTTATTTTCAAGAATTGGTTTAGATTAATAAAATTCTGTACCCCCTTGCGGAGACGCATCTTGAAGTTTTCTTAATGGACAATCGTCGCCATTTATTAGTCGACCTCCATCTAAAATTGTTTCTAATTTATGCTCAATCTATATCCACGTGCGACTTTTCTAAAATAAAAAACAATTTGACGTTTTCTTAAATTTATAAGCAGCATTATTATCTAGGATTTTGCACAGGCCTCCTCTTATGAATAAATAATCTTGTTCGATACTGAATCGTACAATATGGTTACATCCTCTAATGAGAATTCAGATATAAATTTTTTTGGTTAATTTGATGGATAATTACGTCTTTGAATATAATACAAGTTGAAGTATCTACGTTTTTTATTAGTAGTCGAGGAGGCTAAAGGGAGCTCCAAGCAACTTTAATTTAATTATTATATCACGAGATCGATGACTTGGCTTCCTGGTAGGATTAGACCATTAGTTATTGACCTCTAATTAGAGGCTACCTACTTGCTACGCAACTCCTAAATCTCGGATTAGCAGCCTAATCATCACCGTGAATATATATATACGTATGTATGTATATATAAAAATAATACTCCCACTTATATTTAATATAAAATATATTTACTTAATTTGATCAGATTAAAAAAATTAGTTAATATAATATGTATTTTTTAAAATATCTTTGTCATTTTTTTCTGCCTCCTCTCCTCTCCTCTCGTTATTGTTTGAGAAACATTAATATAGACAAATTATAAAAAGACTGAAAAATATAAAAAAAAAAATTATATATTATATTTAAAATAAATATCAACTCTTTAAGTATGTACTATATATATTTAGAGAGGGATATGAATTATTGGTTTAGTAAATAAAAGGATAAGAGAAAAGTCAAAGACATACCCATCACATGAGCTCGGCGTACTCCGAAAATGGCCAATTATATTGGCTACTAACACTGTACTCTGTACTCCCTCTTCATAAATATAAAAACTAGTGTAGGCGTTTGATTCCATTCAATCCATTAATTTTAGATTTATAATTTTTTCTTCAAAACTCTTTGTATCTATAAATATATATATATATATATAAGAGAGTTTTAACAAGAGTAATTTTTAATATGAATGATTAAAAGGTACTTTAGGGAAATCACCATGCAATTTTATAGTTAACCAAATTGAATCATTTTTATAATTTTTAATAATTAATTATCTAACTCTTATTTATAAAATCCGGAGGAGTAAACAACATTGTTTTTCATCCGCGTACACTACCACCTTGATGGCAATTTCGATGAGTTGACATTAGAGATTTATTAACATATTTAAAAAATATAAAATAAATTATATATATTTTTGCACTTCAGAGTTCAGACTATTTGTATGATATACTCATTTTAATTTTGCCATTGGTTGAAAAATACTTGATCTGTCGTGTTTGTTTTTTAAAAATTCGTATGCCATTTCATAACATTAAAGAGATTATGTCTACAAAAAATTGCAAACCATACCTGCCAGCTCACCCCTTAATAGAAACTCTGGAGTATTTCAAGGTCAGACCTCGGGGCCTAATCAGTTGATAGCTCAAGTCCGAGCTCAGACAAGATGGGCTGATGTGACGCTATGTAAGTCTTCTTTTGAGACAAGATTAACTACTTCATGGAAACCTCCATATGTTGGTTGGGTTAAAGTTAATGTGGACGGCGCATGTAGTTCGGGAGGGGATCGTGCGGGGTGTGGTGGGATTGTGAGGGATCATGAGGGCAATTTGCTGACTGGGTTCATGTATGGCTTGGGTAGAGGATCTAGTCTTCATGCTGAGGTGTGGGCAGTAATGATAGGGCTTAAGATGGCTTGGGATTCGGGGAAGCGGAGAATTGTGATAGAGTCGGACTGCTTAGAGGCTTTGGAGCTGATAATGGGTGGCTGGGAGGAAGATCACATGGAAGCTCAGTTACTCGGGGAGATTCATGATATGTTAAATAGAAGCTGGGATGTATCAATGGATTGGTGTGGACGAAATTCTAATCATGTGGCGGATATTTTAGCTAAGGAATCACTGAGTGTCTCTATAGGGCTTGTCTGATTTCAGGAACCACCAGAATGCATTCGTTCTACGTTACGTTCAGATATAGGTGTCTCGTAGATTTCTTTTGTTGTTTTGTATTTTATTTCCTTTTCTTGTGTTGGTCTTGTTTTTTCATACTATTTCTTTAAATTGTTTGTCAATCAAAAAAAAAAAAAGAGATTATGTCATTAATCAATTTATCTCGAGGGTGAGGTGACACGTGTCAGAAGTTAATCCAAATGAGTTGACGTCAGTGGGCACAGCCGCCATCTGCCCATTCCCAGCTTTATTCTTGCGCCCGCATCATTTGTCACAAACCACAAATGGGATAGGCTCGAGCGAATCAAATGCGGTTTTATCACACTAAATGAGTTGGGGTATTGAATTAAAGGTCACTATATTAGATTAAAGTTATATCAGAATTAATTTAAAGTTAAGCGGATAAAAAAATTAAAGATTTTAAGATTATTAATATAAAAATTTTAAAAAAATAAAAAAATCAAACCAAACCAATTCGCTGGATCAAACCGGTTTGAGTCTAGTTCGAGTTTAATTACACTGGACACGCTACCCTCTCTCCTCACTCCGCTCTCTCTTAAACTTTATTATCATCATCCTAAATACTTCTATCTCCGGTCCTGATTATAAAATAAAGTAGATTTTGTTTTGGAGAGACTGAGAAAGTTAAATAAGTTACTTAATCATATTATATGTTATATATCCTTAGATTATATATCATTTTATTAGTCAAATTAATTAGTTTAGAGAAAAAAATAAAAATATACATAGTATAAAGTAATTTAATTAGCTTCCTTAATCTATTCAAAAAAATCAATTTTATCTTATATTAATTATAAGAAGGAATAGTATATTTTAATATATGTGTATATATATATATTAAAAAAAATCATGCTACTTGTAATGTGTACCCTGTTGTCTCTACTTTCCTATGTGCAGTTGGCAATATCATGATGGTAGAAAACTTGCGAACCTCTGATTCCACAATTTGAAAAAAAAATTTATTTGATGATAATAATTTAAATATAAATATATATAAAGGATATTAATTATAGGGTGCTAGCGGGTGGTACCGAACATTAAAATATAGGGAAAAGCACGGTGAGGTTCCAAAGACTAAAAAAAAATTACAACAAAATCCCATAACAAATTCCCTTATTAAAAAAGTCCTTAGGAATTGAATTGTGATGAATTTTGGATGTGAAGTTACCGGATTACCCTTTTTAATTGAAAACACATTGTTCGGCATTGACAACTTCGTCAGCCTATTTTAATAGCTACATCTACTTACTTTGACAAGTTCATTTTTTCACTTTGACAAGTTCTAAAATTGTAAGTTAATGGGCCTATTTTAATAAGCCTCTGTGCCAATTTTGACAACGTTGTTAGCCTATTTTAACAATTACACCTGCCTACTTTAACAAGTTTATTTTTTCATATTGGATAATTATATCTGCCTACTTTGACAAGTCAAAGTAGATAGATATCGTTGTGAAAATAGGCTGAAGAAGTTGTCAATACCCGATAATGTATTTTTAATTAGTAAAGGCAATTCGATAACTTAACATTCAGAATTAATCACAATATAATCTCTAAATACCTTTTTTATAAAGGAATTTGTTGTTATGGGATTTTTTTCTAATTATTTATAGTTCTTGGCAACTCACTTTAATTTTCCCTTCAAAATAATATGGAAGGGAGGCAGGTAGCGACAAGATGTTCAAGATAGCCACCTCCTTAAATGGTCATCCCTCATCCCTTCTCCAAAATTTCAATCCCTCCTGTCATCTCCTCTGTTGTCTTCTTCCTCTCTCTGTTTCGCCATGAAACCTCCCCAGTCCAATCTCCCACCTGGTTTCAGGTTCCACCCCACTGACCATGAACTCATCCTTCACTATCTCAGCAAGAAGGTCGCTTCCTTGCCCCTCCCCGTCTCCGTCATTGCCGACGTCGACATCTACAAGTTCGATCCTTGGGACTTACCAGGTCTCCCCTCCGCCCACATATATCCCAATTCCTCTCTGTTTTCTTATTTATGCTTGATGTTACTTTATTTGTATCAGGAAAGGCCGCGTTTGGAGAGAAAGAATGGTACTTCTTCAGTCCTAGGGAGCGAAAGTACCCGAACGGAGCGAGGCCGAACAGGGCAGCTAGTTCCGGGTATTGGAAGGCCACTGGCACTGACAGGCACATCGTTCCCCCATCACTGCCTGCATCAGCACGCCACGCCATTGGTGTCAAGAAAGCTCTCGTTTTCTACAAAGGAAAGCCCCCAAAAGGCGTCAAGACCAATTGGATCATGCACGAATATCGCCTCGCTCACTCCAACACCAAACCCGTTAAGCTCGCAGACACCTCCATGCGGGTACTTACACACAAACACCTTCCTCACCATGTTTCTGTAACCACACAGATTCACTGACATCTTTTCCCCCCTGTAATCTGCAGCTGGATGAGTGGGTTTTGTGCCGGATATACAACAAGTCCAAGCATGACGCATCATCGTCGTCTACCCCAGAGGCTCTTCTCACGGTGGCTGATCAAGCACAGGATCATCAGCAGCTGCCGGCATCAACCAGCGGTACCATGAATCCTCATCTTCCTCCTCATACCGCCACGCTGCCGTCGAACAAGTCTCTGTCTTTCTCTAATCTGTTTGATGCCGTGGACTACTCTATGCTGAGCAACTTCTTGTCTGATCAGAGCCATTCCATCCCCACTGCTCCAGCCTCTGTTATCGGTGCCGCCGGCGGCAATATTCTGGATCACCACTTAACTGTGCCTTCAGCCCCAAACATGGAACACGGCAGGCCCAAACGACAGCCTCCTGACGTGGACGAGGAAACCTTGTACCCATCCAAGAAATTCCAGCTCAGTCCCTGCAGCTTCCCAGAAACCAGCCGTGATCAATTCGAGAATAATAATCCACAATGGAATTTTCTCCATAAACAGCCGTTGATGAGTCAGCAATTACTTCTGGGTCCTCACCTTCGATTTCAGGGATGATCATCCAAACTTGAATCCCACAAAACACACACACCAAACATAAAAAATGTTGTTATAAAATAGGAAAAGTTTTAAAAGGAGCGTGCATCTAGAAATTGAGCCCTTCACACCTATCAGCCGATCATTACGAGATGATTAGAACATTTTAAAAGATAGGTTCCTTTTTTTTAGTGCTATTGGAGAATGATTTGGCATGTTAGAGGTTAGATTGGATTGGACGAAAGGGAACTGTTTCATTTGGAATCAGAAAAAAAGCAAGATTCTGCCATTAAAAGAGTTTATTAGGAGAAGAGAAGATAGATTCCACAGGTTTGAAGAGAATCATGAAGGGTTCGTGTATACAAGATGTGAATTCAGGTTAGATAGTTTTATAAAATATTCTGTAGATAATGTATTGATTTGATTTGAATTGTAGCGAATTCTCTTTCTGTTTTTTTCCAGCTAAATCTGCTAATTTGCTTTTCCATTTGGACTTTCACCACTTTTCCGTTTCGGGATCCTGTACTGGGCTTCCCAATCCAAACCCTCCTCCTCTGGCTTTGCCTTTATTGTTTTAAAAAACGTGTAAAATGACTATATCATTAAGGTGATATTTATCTCAACATTGTAGAACAAATCATTAAAAAAATTAATGTGATTCATTGAATGTTTTCCAGTCGAAGTCGCACGTGACTTTTTTCCAAGGCTAATACTTATTCAAAACGTTTATTAGTCGAGCCATCAGTAATTGACCGTGCGCGTGCAGTATTGGCGTCAGCAAATGTAGACATATATTATTATATAAACCATTAAAGTATAAATAATTCTATATATATATATTAAAAAAAAAAAAGACTCGAATGCCAATCAGAGCCTTGTAGTACCTGCACTATCAGAGGTCAAAAAAAAAAAAAAAACGTTAGTCTCAAGTTCCTCCCCCCGTTTCCGAGGTTTATATAAAATGCCTAATTGCTTTGAAATGGTTTGGACAATCAAAGATACCAAGTCCAAGTTTGCTTGTTATATTTGCCATCCAGTTCATGAACTACTTGGTCTTTTAAAAATTTCAGAGTTAACTCGTTTAATGGTAATTAATTAAAATAACTCCAAGCACGTTGCAGTTCCTTTATTTTAATATAAATGAACGATATTAAAGAAAGAGGATTATAGCATGCGTGGGGCTTGTAAATAAATAATCCAAAATGATGAAGATGGCAGAAGTTGGTAAATATTAATTCAAAAACACCGAAAATTAACGTGCATAGTTAAGACTTAATAAGAGCACGCAGATTAATTATTCAGTTAAAGAAAATTATTATATTGCAAGTTAGGCATTGGCACCATTGTTTTGAAATCTCAACCGGAAATTGGCTAATCAGCAAAAAACAAATTGATTTTTTTTTTTGTTATAATTTTATATCAATAACTCTAAAATCTTTAATTTTTCTTCAGTTTAGTCCAAGATTAATTTCGATCTAACACATTGACTCTTAAACTTTTACCCAATACTTCAGCCAATTCAGTATTCATGTCTTGATTTAATTATTTTGATTAGCACCATAAAAAGAATATAGTTTAAAGTGAGTAGATACGGTTAGGTGAGTGTATATTGTCCTTTTCTTTGTTTTCTGATTGCTGAGCCTCCCACGTGCTGTTCACTTAATTTTTTATTATAATTGATGAAAATAATCGTTTATTTGAATTTTGTCTCAAAATGTCTTATATTATATATAAATTCAAGCAAAACTTGAATTGAATGAACGAATATAATATGCGAAAGCATAAAAGCGTAAGTGATTTTTTTTTTTCAGTTCATTATTCTTTGATCAATTATCATTATTTTTCATCATATGAAGTTTGAAAATTTATTGTCCCGTTATTTATAGTTCGTAAACATTGACATATGGAATTGCTGATAGAAGAATATAATTCAGATGCATTGTGTGATTGATTTGGTCAGTACCCACCAAACGCGACTTCCAGTTACTTGTGCAATCCTCCCATCTTATTCAATTTGTCTTATATAAATGCTTTTTCTTTTCTTTTCTTTTTTTTAGAAAAAACTCAAGGCACAAGCATTTCTTGATTTTATTGGAGTATTTTTGTAGACGAATCTGAAATCTTTCTCACTCATCTCTTATATCATGTCAATGGGTTTCCCCGTATGTTAAAAGTATTCTCAGCTAAAACCAACAAAATAAGGGAGAATTATATTTAAGTTCCAAAAAAAAGAAAAATAAAAAAATTGTCCCTATAGATTGCAAAATGAAAAAATGGTCTCATGAATTTGTCAATATAAGCTCCTAGAGTTGTTAACAAGTTGTCAATACAAGCTCCTAGAGTTGTTAATGGAACTATTTTTTTATTTTGCAATTTATAGGGATAATTTTTTCATTTTTTCCTTTTCTTAGGACTTAAGTGTAATTCTCCCAAAAAAACAAAATTCCAAAAAGGCGAATATATCTTCCCTTGTAACACGCGTGGAAAAAATTTATGAAGTCGAAATATGTTCAAACTATCTTGCTTAAACATGTTTTTTAGTTTGTAAAAAGAAAAATGTTTTTTTTAAGGTTTTATTTCAATATGCCGTTGAATGAACTTTGATCAATGTATATATTAGAGTACTGTACGGTATTCCCTCATATTATAAGACGTATCTATCTAATTTGATTAGATTAAAAAAATTATTTAATATTATATGCATATTTTGAAATACCTTAATCATTTTCCTTAATTCTCTCATTTTCTCATTTTTTTAATTATTGTTGAGGTTCGTCGATAAAAATAAATTAGAAAAAAATTGACAAATATAAAAATATGTTTTATATTTAGATGTTAGGACTAAAATAAAACCCCCAAATATATCTTATATTAAAAAGTGGAGGGTGCAAGCAACAATACTCAAAAGCCACAAGTCACACGTCTGCACATGTCCTTCATGCATGTCGCACGTAACGCTTTGCAAAGTAAGATGCGTGTAGCCGTATCGATATAAAGTCACAATTATTTTTTTTAAAATGACTATTTCAATATTTGTTAAGGATATTGTGAACAGAGGATATGATAATAATATTTTGGTTAAAATAAATATAATTGCACGACTGGGGGCGTGAGGGGAAATATATGTGTTTATTACAGAAAAGATGAGTATGTTATTCAAAATTGTCATCTTATAGACCTATAATTAGTGGGAGTCAGTCATGCGTGTAAAATATAGTAAATAATTTTTTATTAGAAATATTAAATAACCGAGGGAGCCTTTCATGTGCACGGAACACTACGAGGAATGAGGATGGTGATCCAAGAGGATAAAGTTGTGTATTTTATTACGGTGCCACGCTCCGGTCAACGTTCCTGATGAACACCCCGCATCTTTGAAAGAATATTCTCTCTATGGCTTCCACTGCCACTGTTAAAAACAAAGGAAAAAAATATAGCGGGAAGAGAGAGATGGGTCCCACATTTGCGAAACTCATCTTAGCTTGCAGATTTGCATATCATATTCTCGCTTTCATGCGAAATAAATTATGGCAAGTTGTTCCAGTGTCAAAGTTGCTGTAAGGGGCAATGACACTGTCACCCGCCACGCTTTAATGTTTAAAGTTTGACCTTATAGTTAACATGCTTGTGTGTTTAAGATCAAATGGGCTACTTTATTTTGTTACATATGCTGGGATATTTGAATAACGAGGTGTAATAAATTGTTCAGGGGTGACTTTATTTTGTTATATATGCTGGGATATTTGGGTAACAAGGTGTAATAAATTGTTCAGGGGTAAAGAGATATATGATTGTGATAATGCTCAAGCTAGCTTTTTCAGAACCTATTGGGATCAAGATATCTTAATACAATGTTCCTTTGATAAACAAGGTGAGCTAAAGGAACAAGGTAACATAGATATACTAGCAGGTTTTGTACGACTTGAAACAGATGCATTGGTTTTACCTTCAAGTAGAAGTGGTTGTGGTGGAGTAATCAAAGGTGCACAGGAGGAATGGCTAAGTGGTTACATCCGTAAGCTAATGTTGGTCCCAATAGCTATTGCCGAAACCCTAGGAATAATTCATGGGTTGCACCTATGCTGGGCTCGTGGTTACTGAAGGATCAAAGTGATATCAAATTCTACTGAGGCTATCAACTTTATTATTAGAGGATGTGAACCAAACCATCCTTTTAAGGATATCATTGTCGAGGCTAGAGCTCTTATTCATAGAGACTGGAATGTTGTCGTTCATCATGTGTCTAGAGATTTTATTAGTATAGCAGACAGATTAGCTAAACTAGCTCATAACCTGGTAGGAAACTTTTGTATTCTTGATCAACCGCCACCTCCTGATTATAATGTGGAAATTGATGAGGGATTAGGTTCGTTTTGTTTTTTGTTGCTTTTTCCTTTTATTTGTAATTGTAAGGATGTAAGTATTACTGTTATGTAAAAATATCCAGATTTCATGCAAAAAAAAAAAAAAAAGGATAAACCAAGAAAAAACTTATGGCAGGTTGCCATTTCTCTCTCTCGATTCTTGACTGAACATTTTTGGGGAATTGGCCGTCTATTCTTGTTGGGCCTCTCACATCCATGATTATGCCCTCCTTTTCTGGCCTTTGGGCCACCCATGCCCTCTTTTTATTTCTTATGAATAATTTGGTCCTTTTTACTCCACTCAACCATCATTAATATAATTTTCTTGCTTCTGTAATTAAAGATGTTCGTTCTGGAGGCCAGAAAAAGATAAGCTGTTTGTGTGTTTCTTTTTTGTGATTCAGGTCCCAAATTTGATTGTTGTAGTTGAAACAAAAAATTATTACTAGTATTATGGAAAGAAAAACAGTGGTTCCCAATAGTTGAGAGGCGACTCGATTTTAAAATGTTACGCGTTACCCGTCTTTACTGTTGGCAAAAGGTACATTACTTTGCACTTAGAATACAAGGGTCATAAAATCTTGAATAAACCAGTCCGAGGATGGAAAACATCCATGAATATCTATAATCCGCTATGGATGTATTCAAGACCGTTTGGTCAGTAGAATAAAATATACTTCCTCCGGTCCTAATTATAGGACATATTTACCTAACTTTGGAGAAATTAATAATAGTAGTTAAATTAGTTAATTTTATTTATTTTTCAAAAATGCTCTTATTTAATAGAGGTGATTTAGGAATACTACATGAGTCTACCATGAAGCAATCCAACCATTATCTAAATTAGTATTCTCTCTCTACCTCTCTGTGTTTACTTTCATGGTATTTTATTTGGTGTATGTTTGATACTTCATGGTACCACACGTCGGACGAGACAATCCAACCATTATCTAAAGCAATGGGGGTATTTTGGGAAGAAATTGATAAAAATTAAAATTTTGTCATATAATTAGGACCAAGATCAACTTTCAAATATTGTCATATAATTAGGACCGGAGGGAGTATTTCATAATTCTAAATAAGGGTAAATGAGTAACTATCATCAAACTAAATATGATGATATAATAAGACATTCAGTACTTCATTCCTCAGCCAAACTTGAGAAACATCTTTTTTTAAGGTATTAAAACTCGGATCGGGTATTGAACCGGTTGGGGTACTGGATTAGGGGTCAGTGGGTCAGACCGGAGCCAAACCGGAGCTCAACCCGGGCCAAATTGGTAAGAAATTGGAGATTTTAGACTTATTAGTATGAAATTCTAAAGAAAAAAATTAAAAAAAATTGATTTTTAAAAATAATAATAAAAAACTCAGACCGGACCGGTCTGATGCCTGGTTCGGCGGTTCCCGGACCGGACCAGTCGGTCCGATCCGGGTATGAGAACACTGCTTTT
This sequence comes from Inga oerstediana, assembly GCA_963210345.1. NCBI lineage: Eukaryota > Viridiplantae > Streptophyta > Magnoliopsida > Fabales > Fabaceae > Inga > Inga oerstediana. The sequence goes on from OY723401.1 coordinate 7,157,697, forward strand.
TTTCTTGTGAAATCCAACAAGCAGCCCAATAACAATATTATTAGTTGTATTTAGATGAAGTTCTAAATTCAAGCCCTTGTTTAACACATTTGGCATTTGGGTGTGTATGTTAAAATTAAGGAAAAAGACATATAAATACTATGTGAATTGTCAAAATCCAGAAAGGTCTCTTGACACATTTAAAGGACAAAGAGAGGATTAAAAGGGAATCTGAGTTTTTGATGTTTGTATGAAATCACCAAAATGCCCCTCAAATTAAAACTTCACTCACCCTCTCTCTCTTCCCCAATCTCGCCACCATTTCCCTCTCCCCCCTATCGTCTCCTTCCCCTGTCGACAGTGCCCGTGGTACCGCCTCTCAGAAACAAGAACCTGGTATTGCCTCTTCCTATAAATCATCCTCATCCTCTTATAAATCATCTGAGAGTTGTCAAATGATTTGGGGAAAATGGGTCGCTGAGATCTGTCTTCCCAAAAATCGGACCCGCCTCTGGCTCGGCACCATCGAAGAAGCTGCCCTCGCCTACGATTGATTCACTGCCTCTTTCCCTCTTTTTACTCTGACTCTTTCGGCTCTTTTCATAGGAATTCTGTCGGTGGTGGTGAGAATGGATGGGAGAACAGCCAGTGCCTTCCGATGGTGGTGTTGCATGACCTCCAGCAGTAGTAATAGTGGATCTTATGGTGAATGCGAGATCTCCGATGGTGGCGGTGGTAAACTCTCATCCCTTCTCCCTCTTCGTTCTCAACATCTTCCCTTTCTCTGTGGCAACGTTGATCTGATTGTTTTGAAATTAGATTGCTTCTTACCGGATTGACTAAAAGAGTAATGTTTTTGACAAAATCAATCAATACCGCCAAAATGTGAAAAAGGATTCACAAAGCGTTTTAGGTTGTGACCAATTTAGTATTGAGCTTAACTAAAAAAAGTAATGATTTTGACAAAATGCGCAATGGTTTTGGTAAAATCAATAAGTATGATATTGACGAAATGAATAGTGATATTGACGAAATATGTAATGTAATAGTTTTGACAAAATTAATAACTACTAACAAAATATGAAAAATGATTCACAAAGAGTTTTGGGTTGCGACCAATTGAGTAATGAGATTAATTAAAAGAGTAATGATTTTGACAAAATGCGTAATGGTTTTGACAAAATCAATAAGTACGGGATTGATGAAATGAATAGTGGTTTTGGCGAAATTTGTAATGATTTTGACAAAATCAATAAGTATTGACAAAATATGTAAAATAAGTGACTAAGAGTTTTAGGTTGTGACTAATTAAGTAATGAGATTAACCAAAAGAGTAATGAATTTAACACAATCAATTTGTAGTGATAATATGTGTAAAAGGATTGAGTAATGGGAGCTTTTTGGTCTTTTTTTGCAAACATAAAAGACCTAGATTCTCACTCCATCCCCTCTCCGTCCTTTACATGTGTTAAGAGATTTTTGTGGGTTTTAAAAATTGAAATAGTATTTATTTGTCGTTTTCCCTTAAAATTAACTGTAATTAAGAAAAGAAACTTGTCCAATATTCCACTGTTTGCATACTTGACTTGTAATCCTGTACTGTGTATATTTATATTATTATTACTTCTACTATTTATATTTACATTAATACTACTACTTTTAAACACACACATATATATATATATATATATTATAAAAGAATTTAGCCATGAGTTGTTTCTTATAAATAAGCTAGGAGATAGTGATAGTACTATCTCAGTCCTTAACATAAGACATACTCTACTCCGATCCTTAATTCTTAATGTAAGACTTACTATATAGTATTAGATTAGGAGGAGTATTATATTATTGCTGTTATTAATCATTAACTAATTATTGACAGTTTTCGGTAGATATGTATGGAAATAATGGCGGTTGGCCACCTTACTTTCTAAGTTCAGTTTCTCGTATGATTATGCCCTTGCATCACCATCATCGTCACACACACATATGCCTGCCTAATTATAATTAGATTCTTTGATTTATTTAATTAGCTGGATAAATTTGTGCTGAGAACAAAACTAACAAAAAATATTGACAGTCATATCCGGTCAAATGAAACCCAACTTGCTGAGTGGATTACACCCAATAATGGCGTGGATCACTGTGCTTGCTGAGGTGTCATTCTGGATCGCCCTATTCCTGTTGTTATATATTGTTTCCTTACGTATACGAGGCCAGAGCATTTTGCAGCAATTAACTACTATTTTAATCACAAATTAATTAGTCACCCAGCCTAGTTAGAACCGCTTCGAGATTGTATGCGTTAAGTTTTTTAAAGTCAGATATATTTATAACATCATTTTTTATATGCCCATATATATCCATTCATTGTTTATTGATTTCAAGTCTGTCTCGTGTGTTTATCGTTTTGTGCAGAGTTTATATTATACGTAGTCCATTACTGTTTATATTATTCAGTAGTACCCATTATAAATCCTAAAAATGATTTTTGTTACAATTTTATCCTTAAAATGCTTTCTCATTAGTACCCTAAACTTTAGATACCGAGTATGCTACTGAAAAAATACTTTAATGCTTGTTGCATTAAAAATTATTTTAGAATATTGGATATCATTAGTAAAATATTTTAGAGTATTGGATATATAAAAAAAATAGTTTAGGATACTGAGTACTGATAAAATATTTTAGGAGTTGGATGCTACTTTAAAAAAATGATACGTTTTGAAACGAGGATATATTAATTATGGGAAAGTTTTGCACTTATACTTTATTAGGTATATTTATACGATACAACATTGAACTATCGTTGTTTATAATGTACTGTGTCAAAGAAGCCTATTTGTTCATATCTCGTCTACACTATTTGCTTCTTAATTTTAGGTTTCTTATGTTTCAAAAAAGGAATATATTTATCTGTATAACAATAACAACAAGATGCGAACTGATAAGCTTACACGTTCAATTCCGTATGGGTTTACTAATATGCCTAATCTTTAATTAGCCAAATAAACCAACAACTGGCTTTTAAAGATACTTTAATATATATAATTCTTATCAGCTTCCTTTGATCTTTGAATATGACTGATTTATACAAATAACTATACTTACAGCAAAACTAAGGTAGATTTTTTCAGTTGCAGCGTTGTTCTCTGTATCTGTTTATTTAATATTTATATCTAAACAAACATATATAGGATTTGGTCATTTATGTGTGTGAACCAAACTTGGTTCTGATCATGACCTGAATTACTAAAAATTTACATCAAATATGGATTTTGAATTCCACTCGCGCATGCACGGATGGATGTGATCATGGCAGTGACAGATCTGTTTTTTTCTCCTTTTTTTACTCTAGTACGTTAAGGTATGATCACTTCTAATCACGTTTTCATTAGTTACGGACAAGTAATTTCTTAACCGCTTTGTTTCTTTGAATTAGAGTGAGAACGATAGTAGATGTGATGCCTGTAATTTTATGTTTTATTTTTTTTTAAATTTGAATAACATTGGAGTAAGTAATGACGGCTGGTCAACAGAAGCCTTCTTGATTTGCCGTTAATTAATTTGTCATTTTGTTACAGGTTTGAAATTTTACTGTTTTTAAACTTTTTTGCTTCGAATCTTCTGAAAGAAGGAAGATCTAACGAGATAATTTAGAGAAATTAATGGATTGACTTGTGTGTTTGGAAACTTTAAAATCAGTAACGTTGATGAAACTAGAGTTTGGAATGCAATTAGTTACTTTCGATTTGAATTTTAAAGCACGTAAACGTATTTGGATGGTAAATTGAGTTTTATATAACTCAATTAATTTGAACCTTTGAAGTTTGAACTGAAATCCAAAGATGCGAATGACATGGTTAGAGTCTGTTTGGCAAAGCGGTAGCGGTTCCCATGGCTTACCGCTCGTTTGGCTTAAAAAAAGCTCATTAGACACAAATGCACCGTTTGACAAAGCTTCAACATTCACTGTTCTTAACTTCTTATATCACTACCGTAGCTTTTTTTGGAAGCTCATTTGCGTAGCTTTTGCTTTTCCCTCCATTGTATTTCTGATCTCTCTCTTCCATCAATGCTGCAGAAGAGCGTTGGAAGCATTGATTTTTGGCTCACCAAACTCCTTGACTGTTGTTCACGCATGCAAAAGGTGATCTCTGAGCTGTGGTTTTGTTTGAATATGAGCTTCCGCTGGTGCATTTCCGAGCGCTCTGTAGAGGACTCTGTGTCTAAGCATCGCCGTCGTGGGTCATAGCACCGTCCAGATCTCCGTGTGTGAAGAGTCGTTTAGGTGTGTGCAGTGGCGATCTGTTTCTTTTCATTACACTCATCACTGAGCTCATGGCTTGCCTTCAGTGGTTCAGTGTTTCCTCCTGATCTGAGGTTACATCTGTCGGCGTCTCATAGTAGTCGGCCAAGGAACTTGCTTGTGCTGAACTTTTTTGCTCAATTGTGCTTGTCTTGTGGAGATTTGTGCTACCGGGACTTAGGAGGTCCAGATCTGTGACTTGGGACATAGAACAAAGGTCGTCAGAGCTTCTGCAAATCGTCGGAATAGTGTGAGGTGGCCGGTTCTTGTCTCTTCATCTCCTCACCGTGTCTCTGTCATATCTTCATCCAAAATAGGCAGCCAGCGTCAGGTAAAAAGCTTTTGCTTTAGTATTTTATGGTTTCTAACCGTTTTCCCTATTTTGAGGAAATTGAACAAATGCTAAGTTTCGTTTCTTTGTCTGGATTTTAGTGTTAGTAAAATCAAGATGATGCTAGAGGAGCAATGTGACTTGTTGTGTTCATTTAAAATGTTGTTATTAGGGACAAAAGGCCGGGTAATTAGAATTGAACGTACAAGTCTTGTTAAGTTTTGACCTTGTGACTTGCGTGAGATAGAAAGATGAGAAGCGAAGAAGATGATGGGATGATAGGGACCAAGATGGCAAAAAAAAACAGAGAGAGAGAGAGAGAGAGATGGCAAAATGTTAAAAGAAAGAAGAAAGGAGGCAAAATTAAAGGAAATGAGGAAATAAAGAATGAAAGAGGGGCAAGAAATGGAGGAGGAGGAGGAATAAGAAATGTAAGTAGAAGTGTAGTTATGAAATGAAGAAGGAGAGGGAGAGGACAAAAATGTGATATTCTGGCTGTTATATCGCATATTTTGTATGTGTTTGTGTACACTGGTTCAATTGATCTTTCTTGTTTAATTTTATAAATATTTGATTTTCTGTTTCACTACAACTACAATTCTATCTCGGCTGAAATTTTGATGTTAAATGTTCATTTTTATGGTGCGCCGAAGGTGATAGCGTTTTTAGTTCCTTGTCTGTCTGATGGTTTGGTGATTTCTTACCATGAATTCCTTAATGTATATATTTCTCTAGTTTTCTGGTGCTGAATCTACATGTGATATTCAATTAGCCACTTCTTTGCATTGATTTGGATTACCAATACAGGACTATAAGGCTTTGTAAATTTATTTTTTTTAATGATGAAATGGTGTATTTAAAATTTATATACGAAAATATTTATCCTTCACAACATTGTTGAAATTTGATATTTTCAATGTTTGAAAATGACAATGGGAAAAATTAAACACCCTTCTCTTTTTTATAATTGTGCCACTAATTATAAATGACCAGCAATGAAATAATATATGTTTGTGTTAACTTCTTTATAGATCACATACAACTATGAATAAGGACAAATGTAAAGCAACGTGGGATGTCAGTATCATAGGGATTTTCATCCACGAATGCATTGATCAAATCTACAAGAAAGAACGTCAAGGATCTTCATTCAAGAAGAATGGGTGGAAATACATTAAGTGTGCATTTAATGAGAAATCAGGATGATCATATGACAAAAAGCAACTTAAAAATATGTTTGATAGCTTGAGAAAAGAATGAAAGGCATGGGATAAGTTATTCTCAAGAGAGACTAGTATAGCTTTTAACTCAACGAGGAATATGGTTATTGCAGAAGATAAGTGGTGGGAGAGGAAAATTCAGGTGAAAAATTGTTATTGTTGTTGTTATTATTATTATAATAGAGGACTTAATTTTTGTGTCATATGATTATTATTAATTGTATTGTCATATTATTATATTCATACAGGAGAAAGCAGAGTACGCAAAGTATAGGTACAAAGGCCTCCAGTATGCCAAAGAATTGGAGATTATATTTAAGGATGTTATGACATCGAGCAGCAATATGTTCACATCATCTTCTGCATAGCAGATGTCAGTGGGTGATGATCTTAAAGACGATGTCTACCGACCCACAATGGACCTAGAAGAAGGATCGGGAGATAGTGAAGAAGATTTTAAATGTCCTGCTACAAGAGGTAGTGTGGGAGTGACTAGTGATTTCAAAGGAATAACGTTGACAATGAACACTATCACTAATGCACCTAACACTACACCTAGTGGACCTAATGGTTCGGGAAACAATAGGAAGAGAAAGAGGGATGCATGGTCCAAGAAAGAAAAAAAGATAAAAAGACCAACGTCCAAAGTAATAGTAGACGCGGTTAGTAGAATAGCTGATGCATCTACGGATAGATTACAGGAGATAAGAAAGATGTCCACAAGTGATGCACTAGCGAGTAACGTCGTAGTAGAGTGACCCACAATTCCAGAAGTTGTTAATGATAGGGAATTTCGCCACAGATGTTGTAATATGATGATGCACCAGATGCCTCGTGACATGTTAGATGGACTGAAAGGAAACAAAGAAGCCTTACTGGAGTGGTTGCAAGAACATACTTACAACAGCCCACATCTTCATATTGCCCCGAAGCCCTAAACTCCATTTTATGTTACTTTTGAAAACTTAGTCATGTGTAGTCATTATATCGATATCTTGACCTTATGCATGTTATGATAGTACTTATGTTAGATGACGCACCTATGTTTTATATCAGTTATGAATGTTACTAACTTTTGCTATATTATTTAGTCGTACTTGCACTTTTTTTTAATTGTATTGATTTCGTACAATCTTGAAAAAATACAAGTTAAATGAAGAGATGATAGGGTATAAACACGTAAGCGCCTTGATGGCTCAATATCTCGTATCTTATATTTGTAGAGAGCCATGCATAACTAGTAAGAAAACATGTGCAAGAGGTATTGGAAGGACATGATGGAATTTGTCATGAAAATTTTGAGTGGAAAAAATGTCTTTTTTTCGTGCTCTAAATTGGTAGAACATGGGCTAAGGAAAACTAGGTACATTGGAATTGAATAAATGGTTGCCATGTTCTTACATACACTTGGACATGCACAAGGAAATAGGATCCTATAGGAATGATTCCAACAATCAGGATAAACTGTCAGTAGGATCTTTCATATAGTTTTAAATGCTTGTGTCAATCTATCGATAGAAATTATCAAACCGCTAGATCCTGAGTTCCATCATTGTTATCCAAAAATATGCAATGATCGGCAATATTACTCGTATTTTCAGCATGCAATAGTTCCAATTGATGGAACTCACATCAAGTATGTGGTTAGTCAATCAGAGCAAGAGAGATATATAAGAAGAAAGGGATATCCAACACAGAATATTATGGCAGTATGTGATTGGAATATGTGCTTCACTTTTATGTTGGCAGGGTGGGAGGGAACTGCACATGATGTTCATATCTTCTAAACGGCTATCTCTACTCCATCTATGAATTTCCTCCATCCACCTCAAGGTATATCTTCAACACCTATACCTACATAGTGTCTTTGTATTTTTTCCTCACATTTGCTATAATTTTACAATCTAAATTAAATTTCGTCTATTTATTAGAGAAATATTATTTAGTCGATGCTGGCTATCCAACTCTAGTTGAATATCTTGGTCCGTATAGACATGAGCGATATCACCTTCCAGATTTCAAGCTACGCGAGGGATTTGCAAATCCCAACGACATGTTCAATTATTATTATTCAAGTTTGAGAACCACTATAGAAAAGACGTTTGGAGTATGGAAGAATAGGTTTCAGCTATTGGGAGAAATTAAGTCATATAGCTTTGAAACACAAGTTCACATAATTTGTGCAACAATGACTATACATAATCTTATTAGGAGAAATTCCCAAACAGATGTGGCTTTTTAAGATGCTAAACGAGGAAATATACATGGTGAAGGTAACAATGATCCAGTTGATGTAGCATCCACATCAACTATCCGTAGATTATCTTCAACACAAATGAATCATATTCGTGACACAATCAGAGACCAACTTATTAACGGTAGATGATTCAATAATGAACCACTTCAAGTATGCATTGTATTATAAATATCAATTTATCCATTTTTAGTGAAGTATTTTAGTGTCTATTTTTTTAAAATAATAATTGAAGTTTTTTTAATCAAATTTTATTTATGTTTTTTCACTTCAAGTATCTCAATATATACAAATAATATATATATATATATATATGTAGTATTTAATAACATCCATGCCCTTTTCAGTCATTTTGCATCTAAATGGGCTTTTCAAAATTTAATCCAAACAGGTTTAAGATTAAAAAAAAAGTCATTTCTGCCACCGCTAATCCAAACACAAATCACATTTATAATTTCTCTTTTAATCCTACCTTACTTTTCCAAAAATCAGATGGTAAAAAAAGTCACTTCTCCACTACTAATCCAAACGGGCGCTTAAAAGATTTGTTGCCAAATTTTGTTTTATTTGCTGCTGACATAGTCAACAGCCAAAGAAAATTGTAAAATAGGAGAAGTTTTAAGCCTTTAAACTAGCTAATAGATATGTGGCCCTAAAAAAACTTAGATGATTGTCTGAGTGGAAGGCAAGAAAATTACAAGTTGAATTAATTTTCAAAAACAGGGGGAGAATAATATTAAAATAAAATAAGTTGGAGAAAATCTTATTTAAATCCAACTGAAATATCAAAATCAAATTTATACATCCATTTTTTGCTGAATGTTGTTAAATAACCACATTACCTCCTTAAAGTCATCTCTTCTTTCTCAAATCACCTCTGTCTACTAATTTGATGAGAAATATTTAGATACTCTTAGAGTATCAACTCATCTATACTCTAACTAATGAGAATGCTCCAACTCAAATGATTTTAAATTTACCTGTGAGCCAACTATTTCTTATTATTTTATTGTTTAAAAAATTTAAAATGTCCAGGTTTAGCAAATTCCTTTGCTACCCCTTCTCCTCTCTCTCTCTCTCCATCCCTTCTCTCTTCTTCTGGTCTCAAACCACTATTGAAACATGGCGCAGGCTTCCCCTCCCTTCCCTCTTTCTCAGACTCTCTCACTTCTCTCTATTTCTTCTCATATTTTCTCACAAACTTCATACATTGACGATCTTTCTTCAAGAATCACCATTGAAGTGCGTCATCAATTTCTCCCATTTTGTTCTCCGGACGATTGTGGTAGGAGAAGGAAGCACCATTAAAGCCCATGACATCCTTCATCTCTCTTTGTTTTCGTTAGGCGCTTACTTCTCTTCATTTTCTTACTCTTTTACTCCATCGCCCAGTACAACATAAGCATCAGAATTGCTTTTCATATATTCCTTTTCGGTGGATCTGGGATGATTTTGCAGATCTAGAGTCAGAATCACACAGGGACCCTTTTGCTCCATTTGAGAAAGAATAAAGATTTACTTGAGAAAAAAAATAGTTTGAATGGTGGTCTCCAATGGAAGAAAGAAGGGATGGAGAGAGAGGAGGGGTGTGGTGGCATCGTGGTTTTAAAAGAAAGAGAGAAGGAATGGAGAGAGAAAGAAGGAAGGGAAGGGAGGGGTAGCTGTGGGATTTAATAAACCTCAGTATTTTCAGTTTTTAAAACAATAAATTGATAAATTATAGTTTGCTTCCACATAAGTTTAAAATCATCTGAGTTGAAACATTATCATTGATTAGAGTATAGATGAACTGGTATTCTAGGAGTACTTAAGCATTTCTCTAATTTGATTATCTCTTTGCTATGTTGTTTTTAGTTATAATTATTTATGTATTAATTAAAAACCAACAATATTTATTTCATGATTTAATATGTGATTCAAAAATGAAATATTCACATAAATGTTCAGTAATTTCCCTTTAGAAAAATGAACAACAGATTTCTTTGTGTGAAGGTTAGTGAAATGGAACAAGTGAAACTCTCCAATCACCACATGCAAAAGTTTTTGATGAAATAGAAGAATGAATCAACTCATTATATTATTATATGTTTATAATATCTTGGTTTGACAAAAATATTTGTTGCAATTATAAAGGATAAATATAATTTTAAATAATTTTATATCAATAAACAGTACATGTTTTTTTTAAAAAAAAGTTATATTCTACATATAGATACGTTCTTATATTTATATAATATCTTTGCTGGACAAAAATATTTGTTGCGATTATGTAAGATATATACAAATTTGAATAAATTTATTTTGATAAATAGCACTTTTTTTTTAAAAAAATATTGTATATATAGATAAATATTTGTTTGTTTTGTATAAAAAATCATAAAACTAACTAACTAACTAAAAATAAAGAGAATTTATTAAAAATGTAAGCCTGAATTTAAATTTTGATATTTCAAAATCAGATTTATACAGAATTCTCCCAGTAAGTTGCAAGTTGAATTATTTTCCAAAAAAGAAAAACAGAGGGAGAATAATATTAAAATAAAATAAATTACAAGTTGAATTAATTTTCAAAAAAAGGGGTAATGCAATATGCAATATTCAAATATTCCTCAATTGTGGGGGTTAATTTTAGGAAAAATGACATTTAAATACCATTAACCCACATAAGCTTATTAAAACTTGCAAAGGACAGAGAAGGCATATGGTAGTAATCTGGGTTTTAAATGTTTGAGGTAAATGATGAATTGCCCCTTTTCTTCAATCATCTTCCTCCTTTGAATTTCTCTCTTTCTTTCCACTACTATAAAAAAGTAAAGCTGTGGCGCTAGAGAAGTGCCACATATCTGGACGCCACTAAAAAAAGCTATGGCGCTTGGAAGCGCCACAACATTTTAAATTTTTTTTAAAAAAAATACCCTCCTGTGGCGCTTGTTTGAGGAAGTGCCACAGGAGGCCCCCCCCTCCTGTGGCACTTCCTCAAACAAGCGCTACAGGAGGATCCTTTTTTTTTTTCTTTCTTCTTCTTCTTCTTCTTTTTTTTTCTTGTGACCCCTTTTTTATGCTTTTTGATTGTAAAGCTTTATATAAAATGAGTGGCTTTCGTGTTTATCATCTCCACAAATTGTCAATATTTCTATTTTATATTTCAACCTATTATATATATATATATATATAATTTTCACATTTAAAATTCAAGTTCCCCAACAATAATGTTCTTATATTAATACTCTCTAAAGCTAACATAAAAAATATCACAATACAAGAACTTGATATGTGAACACAGTACATCAACAACTAATTAAGTAAATTAAAAGATTACTAAAAAGCGCAAGCTTGTTGGCAAAAAAATTTAAACAAAGCAAAAAGGCAAACGAAACAAGCTAAGTTTTCACTCTTTCCTATTAAATTAGGAATAAAAAGGCAAACGTTATATTACGGTTTATCTTGACTAAAAAAAAATTTAAACAAAGCGAGCTAGAATGAAACAGTCTTCTTCTTACAAATCTATTAATTGACCGACATAGGGAGTGGGAGACCACGTTGGTGACGGTAGCTTGAGTGACGAGTGAGCGTGTGTGTGTATTTTTTAGTGTGAAGATGATAGGAGATGGAGGGAGGGAGTCGACAGATCCACAGAGAAGATGAGAAAGGGAAAGTAGTTTAATAGAGGAGAGAGTAGTTGAATAATTAAAGTGGAGTAGTGGTCAAAAAGAGAAGGAATGAAGGACGGACACGGGACCACTACGCGGGAAATGAAATAATTAAGAGCTATACACTATCCATTTGAAATTTTTCCTTTTTTTTATAGAAATGCATCAGCTGTGGCGCCTAGGCATTAGGCGCCATAGCTGATATATGTGTGACGCCTAACCATTTAGGCGCCACACATGATCTGGTGCAGCTGTGGCGCCTGGTGGGTCAGGCGCCACAGCTGCTTGTGTGGCGCCAAGTGTGGCGCCTGTATAGGTAGGCGCCACACTAGGCCTCCCCAATTGTGACACCTAATATATTAGGCGCCACAGCTGGTACTCAAAATAAAAAAAAATTATATAGGTAAAAAATAAAAAAAGGGAAGCTGTGTCACTTGTTTAAAGAAGGGCCACAAAATGTGCGCCACCTTTTACCCTTTTTGTAGTAGTGTTCCTCTTATATCTTTCCTCTCTCTTTCCCTGCTAACAACCCAGAACTCCTCCCCGACCATCCTCCCTTCGCACTCATCCCGTTCTTGACTCATCGGCGGCAACTCCGATTCCAACAAAATCTCGCCTTTGTATATGGGCCATAAAACCACTCACTATTTGAGCACCGAGTTCAAAGGCCAAAACTTGATTTCCCTAGGCACTAATTAGACTTTTGAATATGATAAGCAAAAGAGCTTCGGGATTTATGAACTCGATGTGAAGCTGGATCTTAGGATTCGATTCAAGTTGGGCATGTTCAACACCGGAAAGTTCAAGCCCAAGATTCATTATGACCTCAAGGTTATAAATAACTGCATTTTTGTGTTTCCAAAAGTTTCAAATGTTCACTTTATATGTATTATAGTTGTTGTCATACAGAGTCTAATTTTTTGTAAATGTCAATACTGTATTTATCATTATCATTACTATCTTTGTTAATGGCGACGATTTATCATAAATATATATGGGAAGAACATGTTCTCTGGGGATGACCTGTATCCATTAGATATACGTGGAATGAGTAATGCTCACAAACCATTTGACCACTTGCATGATAGTTACTGTCATGAACATTTCTGGTTTTTTGTTAACGTCATCACTGTACTTATCATTACCATTACTAAACTTGTCAATATCATTAACAAAATTAGTCAACATATTTACTCATTTTGTCAGTACATAACGATTTTGTCAAAGCCATTACATTTTTTTGTCAAAATCATTAATGTTTTAGTCAATCCCATTACTCACCAAATTTGTGAGTGTTGGCCCAAAAGTGCTGGCCTCTAACAAGTTCACTAATGCGATTGACAAAGTTTTTAATTGTTTTAACAAGACTGCTAAAGGGAATGACAACTTATTCTTTCCAAATATTATGTGTGCAAGTGTTGGCCCAAGAGGGCTAGACACTGACAAGTTCAGTAACGGGAATGACAAAGTTTTTAATGGGTTTGACGAGTTTGGTAATGGGAATAACAGCTTATTCTTTTCAAATATTATGTGTGAAAGTGTTGGCCCAAAAGGGTTGCACGCTGACAAGTTCAGTAACTAGAATGACAAAGTTTTTAATGGGTCTGATGAGATTGGTAATAGGAATGACAAGTTTAATAATGGTAATGACAAGTTCTGTTCTGACATTAACAAGAATGTTTATGATAGTAACTATCAAGTAAAGGGTTCAAATGACAATTTAACATTATTCATTCCACCTACACCCAATGCATATAAGCCATGAACCCAAAAGAATGTGTTCCTTCATGTATACTTTAATTACATCAACTGTCACGATTAACAAGAGCAGTAATGGGAATGACAAGTACAGTAATGAAATTTACAAAACACTAGATTCTTCATGACAACAACTATCATATACATTGTCAAATTACAGTTTAACATGACTCATTCCACTTACACCCAATGCATATGAGCCATGAACCCAGAAGAAGGTGTTCCTTCATGTAACTTTCCGGTGTTGAACATACCCAACTTGAACCGAACACATCGAGGTCATAAATCTTGAAGCTCTTTTGCTTATTATATTTTGAAGTTTGATTGGTGCCCAGGGAAATCAAGTTTTGGCCTTTGAACTCAGTGCTCAAATAGTGAGTGGTTTTGTGGCCCACATACAAAGGCGAGAATTTGTTGGAATCGGAGTTGCCGCCGATGAGTTAAGAATGGGATGAGTGTGAAGGGAGGATGGTCATGGAGGAGTTTTGGGTTGTCAGTAGAGAGAGAGAGAGAGAGAGAGAGAGAGGGAGATGATTGAATAAGAGGGGCAATTCGTCATTTACCTCAAACATTTAAAACTTAGATTCCTACCATATGCCTTCTCTGTCCTTTACAAGTTTTAGTAAGCTTATGTGGGTTTTAGAAATTGAAATGGTATTTAAATATCATTTTCCCTTAATTTTACTTTCGGTTTTGCTTGTGAACATTGCTCTTGACGTGTCAGAAAATTACATAAATGCGTATGCATGGGTTTTTTAAAATTAATTTGCAAATAAAAAACGACTCAATTACATATGGTTTGTACTTTTAAAAGTAGTGAAAGATAAATAGGTGGAACTCGAGAAGCTGCGAACTAATTAGCTAATGATTATGGCGTTGATTCAAATTTATTTTTTCTCAAGTCAGTATACTTTTAAATTATTTTTAAATGTGAATCTATAATACTTTGGGAATTTTGAAAGTGTTAACAAGAATAGTGCAGGTTTAGATAACTTATTTTGAGTCTCTGACCATCGCCGGACAAACATTTAAGCATCCTCTTCTTATTTTTCAATCCCAATTTATATATATTTAACTTAACACCATTAAGAATAATTAATGCTTAAATTGTTTTAAGAATCTGGGGTATGAGATAGATAATTCGTATACGTACCGTGCCTCATGTATTGCTATATTAGCTGGTCCTTGTAAAATGAGACAAGAGCGAAGGATAAATCGTTAGGAAATTTTGTACCCAGGTTGGACAATGTTTGAATGTCTCAGAAATTTTCAAATGTAGGGTATTGTAGGCGTATGTGTGACCCAATATTTGGTCAGCTGTCTCAACATATGAAACAGTGTATTTGGTTTGAGAATGAAGCCTCCTTTTGGACTCTAACCAATCATTTGCCCCTTTAATTTATCATTTCCCCTTCGGGTAATTAATAATTATGGATCATTAGAGAGATTTGAGGTCCCCCCTGACGTCATCATCCCCTCCTTCAACGGTCCCGATTTGTTCGTTCAGCCTCCTTATTAATCATGCATCAAGCATAAGCATACCATCAAGCCTTTCTTCAACCTCGCAATAATATATATTTTAGTCTATTTATTTATTAAAAGGATATGCTGTATATTATGCTTTGCGTTTGAGTTTCTTCATGCAAAAGTCAATCACTTCCCATAAGTTAACACCCTTAACCTTTCATTCCAATCCAATCCAACATATATATTCCAAGACCCTCTACTTATCTTTATATAATTAAATTAATCAAACTCAGGTGGGGTCCCACACGTTTCCATTATTATATTTTTGGCTTTCTTGGATGAAATCCCAGCTACGTACGTATGCCCAAACTACTAATGAGTGATGATTGGTTATCAAAACTAAACTTCAAACATGATAACTTTATTAACTTCTGATTTTTTTTAAAATAATGTTTAGCGGAATATATTCCGTGAGAGCCGTGGAGGATGGGTTGAATTTTGTCTGCGAAAACATGAGAGGAAGCTAAGGGCAGCGCCTCTCGGCGTAATCTAACAATTTAATCGTATTATTGCACTTAATTAAACCCTTTTTTGACTTTGTTTGAATTAAATTAGTGATTGCCTTAGCTCACTAACTTTAATCTCCAACAATGCCAACACCTTGTCACGTGTATGAGCCTTGAATTGCCATGCCTCTCTGTACATTCATACATGATTCGCTGTTCACATCTAATCAATCAAGATATATATCATGGTAAAATGAAATTTACTGTCCTTAATTACAACAGCTGTAGGTTCATTATTTTCCCTCCCGTGTTTCATTTGAAACCTTTTCTTTTTCTTTTTCAAATTACTGTAGAATCAATATCAAATCTACAGGCCTTCTTCGGCAAAAAAAATTTCAATGCTAGAGGTATTAGTATGATTGTTATCATGTCAAAATGCTGGGGGTTTTAAACACACTCACGATCATATATATTCATTAAAAGTAGAATGTTCTACACTTTTACTGTTGTTGTTTTCTTATGAATATATATATATATATATATATATTTGGCTATTAATTCGTCGGGGCCAGCATCCATTGAATTGAATAAAAATTAAAAAGATAGATGTAAAAAAGATGTATTTCGTAGTTGGAACAATCAGAATCAGATCAGTATGCTTAGGTACAGATGTTTCTTCACTTTCAGGATACATTCATATAATGATTATGTCATATGAAAATTTATCCAAACTGAAAATATTCCATATGTTGGGCGGCATGTTAATGCAATTCTTTCAAAGGAAGGCACAGGTGCAAGTTCATTGATTCTGTGATGTAAGTTTACCTCCAAAGTAAAGCGTTCTAGATTAAGTCTCGTGACATCAAAATGGGAAAACATATTAAGACTTTTCTTTTTGGTTTAAATGAAGAAAATCAGGAACTACTACTGTATGTATTTACAGTGGGCCCACAGACACTTGAAAAAACTATCCCGTAAGCGGAATGTTATTATACAAGTTTCAATCAGAATTTACGGGAATAAAAAAAAAAATCTCCGCTAATCTCTCTCTTCATTTAATTTATCCACTATTAGATTAGTTTTTAATGGTCAAGATTTATTCTGTAAAATATTATTATTATTTAATATTAGTATTACAATAAAATTTTAATATATTATAAAATCTTTATCATTAAAAGCTAATCCAATTATGAAAAAATTAAGTGGAGAAAAAGGGGAGACATGCACCCCTTTCCCAGAATTTACTCACCTTGGTTTAGTGGTGGACCACTAATATTATAGATGAGTGAACTGAGTTAAAATTCCATCTTATTTAAAAAGATTCATGGGAAGAGGCATCTTCCGAAAGCCTTGATTTAGATTGGTCGGTTGCTTTAATATATGGTAATAGGATGAAAAAAAAACACCGAATATCCAGTGGCCCAAAGGGTTAAAAATATTAATTAGTTAGATTTTTCTTTTAAGATGCTGAAGAGCTGTAAATTTAGAAAGTAATGTTATTAATTAATACAATGGAAAAGTTACACATTCTAGAGGGGGAGCAAAAATCAGACATTTTAAAAGGAAGGTTCATGGAAGTTATTGGATTAATTAAAGTATTTTTGCAGCTTAGCTTGTTCCTAATTCCCTTGACTTGTGTGGGTGTGAATAAAGCACGTATATTCGCTTCAACAGGCACTCGTTTAATTAGCCCTCTTATTTTCGCCACGAACTGTTGCAGCGTATTCCTAAACATTTTCATCATCGCCTATTAATTAAGACACCCATGTATGGGCACACTGCTCTTCAAATGTTTATGCACATTTCACTTTAATTCCCCTTTATTTTTCAATATAATATTTTTATCACTAGGTTATATATATATATGATGAAGATATTGAAACTACATTTGCAATGAACTGACGATTTCGCAATTAAATAATTGGACTGGGAAGGGTGCCATGTAAACATTTTTTTTTTTTTTTTGACACCTAACTAGGAGGTTTTGAAGCGGGCACGAAACTGTCCAAAAATGTTAGGTTGAAGAAGGTAAGGGGGGTTTAAAGTTTAAAGCAGTAGTTGTTAATGATTTTTAACGGGAAAGAAAATGAAGGGAGGGGGTGCTTAAGAATAAATTAGCAATAAGTGTAATTGTCAGTTTGATTTTCAAAGGGTAGATATATAGTGGGGGATACGACATACGTCATACGAATATAATACACGTATCCAAACAAAATACCCCCTTGCAGGCTTCCCCAAAAAGTTCCTTGCCCTCCACGGATCTTTTCGCTCATGAGCTGTAACCCCTCCGCTATTTAACCCCCTCCGCTTCCCTTTCTTTTCCTTCTCTTCATAATTACCTCCTCCTCCTTCTTCTTCGATCTCTGCTATATATTGTTTCACACATACCATACATACTTACACATCTGGGTTAATTTGATCCATGGAAGAAGCGGCGGCGGCGGCACTGGTCGACAAAGGAGTGGCGGAGGCCCTGGATTTGCCTCCGGGTTTCAGGTTTCATCCGACAGACGAGGAGATCATCACCTGTTATCTGACGGAGAAGGTGCTGAACAGCAGTTTCAGTGCAACTGCAATCGGTGAAGGTGACTTGAACAAGTGCGAGCCTTGGGATTTCCCCAGTAAGTTGTTGTTTCTGTATGTATATCACATGATTGATTTGTCAGTAGTTAGTTGTTAATATGTGTGAAATGGATGGGTTGTTTGTTTGTGCAGAGAGGGCGAGGATAGGGGAGAAAGAGTGGTACTTTTTCTGTCAAAGGGACCGGAAGTATCCGACGGGGACGAGAACGAATAGAGCGACGGAGTCCGGTTACTGGAAGGCGACCGGAAAAGATAGGGAGATATACAGAGGGAGAGACAACCTTGTGGGGATGAAGAAGACCCTCGTCTTCTACAAAGGGAGGGCTCCCAAAGGCGAGAAAACTGGCTGGGTTATGCATGAATTCCGATTAGAGGGCAAATTCGCCACTTACAACCTCCCCAGGGCAGCTAAGGTATATGCATACATCCAATTTAATTTCATCATGAAATTAATCACTGATAATAATATCACCGTTCCTTTTACCTTTTCTGTGTATGTTGGTTTGAAAATTCCTTTCATATTGTGCTTTAATCATCATACATAGTAGCTTTTGGGCTTAATTGGCATGATGAGGAGGAGAGAATCTTACAGTTTGGGTGATGATGATGCAGGATGAATGGGTGGTGTGCAAGATTTTCCACAAGAACACAGACGTCAAAAAGATTCCTGAGCTTCTAAGGATCAACTCTCTCAGCGATCATCTTGTTGATTTCTCTCCCTCGCTCCCGCCTCTCATGGAGCATCCTTCTTTCACTAACGCCGACCAGCCCGGCTACAGTGATTGTGGCGATGAATTCAAGGATCAGCCGTCATCGGACCGCTACTATTACTCCGACTTCGCCGGCAACAATCAGACGACGGTGATGAAGGAAGAACAACAAGATTACAGAAACTATGAGATGATGACGATGATCCCCAGTTACTGCACCGGCGACGCCAGTCATAATCCTCTCTCGCGAGGAACAATCCAGAATAATCCGCGTTTGTGGGCTGAGCAGAATAATGCTGTGATGTCGGATTACAGGAACAGAGATGTGGGGGGTGGTGGCGTGAAGCATGACACGGTGTCGTGGGGAATGGATAAACAGTGCAATATGGAGCATTCTTTGATGATGAGTGTGTCGCAGGATAATGACAGAAACGCCGAAACTTCCTCGGCGGTGTCGGCGAGGAGAGACATCCTAGGAAGGAATAAGGCAGTGTACGAGGATGACTTCATCCTCCACAAGCCTCCGTCACTTGGTTCCTTTCCAGATTTGGGCTCCCTCTGGGATGACTACTGACATTCAACAACAACGATATTTATCAATCAGCTGATCAAGAGATCGAGAACGCCAGTTTAGTTTGCCTGTTACATTGTGGTTTTAATTTCTAGCACAAATTAGATTTTCAGACAATGCATATTTCTTTTTTCATTTCTGGTTTTTAATGTCTTCTATATTTGCGGATTAGATCAATGTCTTGGATACACATATACTGTATAGATTATTTATATGACATCCAAGCCTTGCCTCATCTTAGATTTTCATTCATAGAACCGTCCGTATGCCAAGGGATTTGATCCAAGAATACTCATGTACACCTGTCATTCTTTTGTATGTTATTATGCTAATTATTAGTTGGTTTTGTTTAATTTATTTCATATTTCAGTTTCTTAATTACTTCTAGTTGCTAACTATTAAATTAAGTTCAACTTGTAATTTGTGTGTATGTATATGAATTAAATTTCGCTTGAATTTCTTAATTAGTAGAATAAATTAATACATGTATCATTCTTCTCTCTGTGTGCGTATATATATAAATATAAATAAATTCTTGTTGAGATTCCAAGCAAATCAAGCTTGGGCATTCATTTAGGACCCTTGGGTTGAGGCCGTAATATTTTATGCCTGCCGAATATATTTATGTGACACCCCACCATCCAAGAGGGGAGCAGCATTAATTCCGAAGAAAATCGTACATTTTTCCTTTTAAAATTTCCTACTTTCGAATTTAAAGGTTCCGCCTGCCTAGTGCTTCCCACCAAGACATTACTACTGTTTTTTCCTCAAAAAATGATCGCACGACTATTTTCCATTTGGCTTTCTCATACTTCAGTAACTACCCAGCTAGCTAGCTACACATAAATTAATTAAAAGCTAGCTAATACACTATAGTATACAAGAGTGCAGACAATAGCTTATGATATGGACATCAAGAAAGAATATAGTACACTACTGGGATTATTTTAATTAAATTGGGAATGTGGTTAATAAACACGACAACTGGTTAATACATAGAATATTAGCATAGGGGTGGCAAATCAGGCTCATGATTATAAAACTGTACTGTGACACAACAAATTAAACTGAATCTTGTGTCTAAAGTAACCTCTTAGTCCTCACATGTGCCCATGCCTCCCACTGATGAGCTCCCACAAGTCGAGTCTCTGCTTTCTTTCCGAACCAGTTTTTGTCATTTGTAATCCTATACAATATGCATATATAGAACATGTTTTGTAGATTTGCATATCCATATATACCTTGCTCAAGCAACCTATATCCATTCGCTGTTGCTGGCTAGGCCAGCTAGCTAGCAAGAGGGCTTTGAATTAATATTTCATTTCTCCACACACATATAAATACGTGTGTACATGTACGTATTATTCGAATGCCAGTAATAATGTATTTAAAGGGATGAGACCGATCGTGTATAGTGCGGGAGTATGAGAAGAAAGAGAGAGGAAGGCTTGTAAGCTAAGGGGTACGTACTTAAGGGCAAAATAGGGCACGTGCCTTGCCGATGGGATCGTTGTGATTTCTCATCTCTCAAATGGGAAATAAGTAATAACTGCACATATATTTTGATTTCCATTCTAAGCAAAGCGTTGTTTGGGGTATTATGCTTGCAGGGAACTTAACCGCCTTAATCTGGTCGTGTCTTCTTCAGTTTCATTATATTATATTCCACTCTTGGGGCGAATAAAATGAAGTAGTGCAGAATTGGAAAAGGGTGAGAAAGTGATTTATGAGAAGCAAAGAAATAAAGGGCTTAACGCCATATATATTCATGGATAGATATATATACATGAAGGGTGAGAGAGAGAGAGAGAGAGAGGTGGATTGAAGAAGAAAGACTTTATGCTTGTATCTGAATCAGAAAACCCTGATTTATTGCATGAAAACAAGGTGGGTGTGGGGGCTCACCGACCAATGAGGATTCTGCACCAATTCATCCTCTATCACTGTCTCTTTGAAAAATGAAAACTATGTGGATTTCAGCAACACACAAATATATCCAATTTTATTTATTTATATATTGATGCCCAATCAACCTCACAGCTTATGTCATCTTCTACGCTTGATCCATTGCCAGGCATTAATGTAATTATTAATCTTTCCCACTTGTCCCCACCCCACCTATGGCTTCTCTTTCTGTCAATTACTTTTTAAAAGGGGACCTTCTATGTATCTTTATCTTTGTCAATATGTGAAATTGAGCCACGACTTGAGTCATTTGACCTTAACAATGAAATTTAGTTGAAATAAGTATCTCCTAGCAGAAGAGATCGATGTGGCTGATCCTACCTAATTCTACGTTGCAATTTACAATTTGTTAACCCGTTTAACTATTTTCTCGTGAAGCATATGTTAATAGAAAATATATATAAACCACATGCTCCGTCTACAAAATATATACGTCACTCATCTCCAATAATGCTTACCTGTACGTAGACTTGAAGGAGTCAGCAAAGTTCTCAAGTTCAACGGTTTGCAATTATGAGATGCATTTGTAAACCCGTTTATACGATTTTGCGAGATATGATATATGACAATTATTTGAATGAAATTAATAATGAGGATCTTCTTGAAACTTTGTATGGACTATATAATTGGAAACGGAGGAATTCAAATCATAAAACAATTGGTCTGAACATGCATGATTTTACCACGGAGCTAGCCGGACCTAATTAACCTAAGAGAATCTTTCCCTCAAACATAATCATGTCGCTAGACAGTGCTTAATTTATGTGAGCAGCGAATTAGCATTATAGACATGTTACGTTTTTAATGAAAACCACCAAAAAATGACAAACGATCATGAATAACACTAATGATGGCTGCCGGAGGGTGATTGCAACTTTGGCTTCTTCTTTTTTCAATGGCTACTGTATCATTATTAATCTTTGTTTCAATTACAAAGCCCGGTTCTATCATCTCCGAGAATTTGCATATCAATCATTATAATGAATGGGACCAATATTGGATCATAACTTCAGAACTCTTATAATTATATTAGCTCAAGTTATTGGGATTCCACATTTTTCCACTTCTATATTCACACTATTACATACATAATTTCACACAATATAAACGCTTGATGAATAATGAATCAAGTACTCCACGTAATTAATCATCCCAGATATGATTAAGATGCACGCGTGTATGCGAGGCCGAGCCATCTCAGTTGCGTTATTTATTGACTTGTCATCAATCTCAAACCTAAAATTGAGCCGTTTATTGACCGAAGTGTCAAACACGCACAGGGCTGATTATGAAATTAAGAGAAGTTATAATCAAGCATCGCATATATATCAATTATTGGTTCCTAATTAAATTCAAGTTGAAGAGAAGTTAAAATTTCAAGGCTGCGTTTCCATATTATCAAGTGGAGTCAGAGGCTGATATTAGTTACGTGGTGGCAGATATGTATGCATTTTCAATAGTCTCATAGTCCTATATGAGACACCACAATCTTAATCAGACAGCATCAGCCATACCCCACGTCATATATAGTGTCCAGCTAACACAAGACTCGAGAGAGGAAACTGACAATCTTGAAACTTTTGTCTCTCTGTCCTTCTTTGCTTTTTCGTCTTGATCTCATTGGAAATTGCATTATTTAGCTTCCATTTCAAGCCTTCTTTTTCTTAGCAGCAAATTAAACTAATGAAGCTGGGTATGGAAAGCAAAAAAGCAAAAAAAGAGAGACCCTAATAAAGCAGAGTCTTCATGTCAACATAGAAGAAAAGTAGAGTAGAATCTCTGAAATCTTTTCCATGTGATTTCCTCTCGCATCTATACCGAACTTTAATTTGTAGTGTGAATTCATTTGATGATCAACCAAAAAGATCAACTGGACAGTATTATCCGGCTATATTTTTGTTGTTTTGTTTTTGGTAGTGGGATTGGCTAGGCATGGCCATTAATATGGTCTCTTTGTATGGTTAATTAGTTAATATTAATATTTAATTATTGTAGATATAGGATCAGAAAAAGAAATCTCTGCGTTTTTTTTATAGGAAACGAGTCTCTCCACTAGCTTCCCTCTTCACTTAATATCTCAATCATTGAATCATATTTTAATGAGTGAGATTTAATTTAATGTAATAATATTATAATTGCAGACTTTTATTTTATTTAATATTATAATACAATTTAATACATAACATTAAATCCCAGCTATTAAAACATGATCTAATAGTTAAGATATTAAATGAAGATAAAATAGAGAAAAGGGTTAGTAAAGACAACCCTCCTCCATGTTTGATAGTTGATTTGATCTGCTTTCACCCCAGTCATCATGTGAGAATAATGGAGAATTCGGTATTTTTGGTGCAATTTTAGTACTACCTATACTTCTCAATATAATGTATACTTATGTACTAAAAAGTAAATCTGAGGACTGGGGGTAACATTTAATTTCTTTTTCAGTTTAGAGCATAAGCACATGGCTAACAAATATGAAATTTCGTGGACCTGAGTGTTTAAGAAATTAAAGATGAATTTCGGAAAAGTAACTCATTAGAAATTTTACTGGTGAAAACAATATAAAAAAAATTTATAGCAAAAAGCAGTGTTGTTTTATGTATTTTGTACCCACAAATTAATGTTGCCCTAAGTCATGTCATGTTAACACCAATATAAAGTTTCCAATAAAGAACTCTTTTCCCCAATTTTTCCAAATTAAAACGAATAGCTGTATATCTTACCTGGAACTTAATAAAAAATTAGGGCAAAATATATATTCAATCCACGCGTAAACAAAAATATTGAACACACTAACAGGATAGCACATCAATTTTTCATTTTCTTTTTCTTTTGTGTGTGTTTATTGTGTGATTGATAAAAGTTGGATGCTGTCGGACTCTCTTTTTAGGTTTTATTTTTTTTTCCTGATGTGCTCTTTTAAATTATTTTTACATTGCTCGTGTGAATGCTTATATTTCCACCACAAGGACTATTTAACAGCATAAGCCAACCTTCAACATCACATACTGTGCATAGTATTATCTTTTGTTCTTAATATAAGACTCAATTAATTTTTTTTCGTCTAAGAGATAAATGAAACTAAATTAATTAGTTAATCATAACATATGTCGTGTATTATTTGATTATATATCAATTCATAGGTCTGACAAATTAATTTGGTATAAAAAAAGATAAATATCAATACTTTAAAGTAATTTATTTAGTTTAATTAATCTCTTTAAAAAAAGTCAAATAAATCTTATATTAAGGACTGGATGCGGTATAATGCAGACTTTTACTTTGTATGAATTTTAAAATAATGTTATAATTTATAACAAGCTTATATATTTTATGCTATATATATATATATTCCCTTCATATTTTATTTCTTGCATATATATGGGAAAATCCCAAAAAAGTACTTTAAAAATACTAAAAAACAAAATGATGTTTCGAATATCCATAATCTCAAATAGATGTGAATACTTGATTTGTCCTTTTTAAAATAAAAATGAAATGATATAAATGCCATTATATATTTCTTCCTAGCTTCCTCACCATCTCTCTCATGGCAGCGTTTTCTCATTGGGTTAAGGTGCAAATTGATCAATGAAGCTTTGTCTGAGGAGCATCTGGTACAAATATCTTTTAGAAGGGGCAAACATATCAATGAACAATTAAGAAGGGGCAAAAATACCAATGAACAATTAAAAAGGGGCATCCACCACAAAAACCGTTAAATCCGTACTAACGCTGTTAGGGGTTTTCTTCTCTTATAATTTAACGCCGTTATTACGGATTAACAGTTTTTGTGGTGGATGCCCATTTTTAATTGTTTATTGGTATTTTTGCCCCTTCTAAAAGATATTTGTGCCAGACGCTTCTCGGACAAAACTTCGTTAGTAAATTTGCACCTTAACCCTTTCTCATTCCAGCATTGCTTCTTCCTCTTATCAGTTTTCTGCAACCAACCTCTCTTAAATTCCACTACCTACTATAACCACCTACTTCCTATTCTCTTGACTCACTCTTCTTCCAATGAAACTAATATGAATCAAATCTTTGGGATGATTGTTAACGATTGTAGTGAGCCTGTTTTCGTCACCAAAACCCACTCTCTACCGCTGTCACCTCCATGGCTCCAATTAAGCTTGAAAATCCCGACGACGACCACAGTGTTCCAAAGAAGAAGAGGAGGAAAAATTACATAAAGGGTTCTCTCATGGTACGTAAAGCATTAATTAGAGGTTTCTGCATATAATTTTGCAGATTTTGACCCAAAACTGGTTTATTATTGTAGGAGGGGCAAAAGGAAGAAACAAGAAACATAAGAAGAGCAACAAAAATAGTAATGGTGTTGTGAAACAAGTGGAAAAGCCAAAAGTTACACAAGAGCCCATAAATTTTTTATCAAATTCGGATATGAAATTCACAGTTCCCCGCTTCAAATTAAACATTTGTGAAAATGAGAAAATAGATATAGATTAATTCATATACTTGATATGAGTTTACCAACTTTGTATTTGATTTTACCAAAATCTGATATGAAATTCACAACCTACCATTTCAAATTAAAAACCTTGTGAAATTGAGAAATTAAAACATATATAGATTAATTTTTATACTTGATATGAGATTATCAATTTCGTATATGAAATTCACAAGTCACCATTTCAAATTAAATACTTGTGAAAATGAGAAAACAGACATAGATTAATTTCTATACTTGATATGAGATTACACTACTACCGAATATAGATTTTGCTATCATAAAAGACGTTCTTTTTTAAAATAGGGACGTCTAAAACATAGGCGGTGGCATTTTTGTAATTCTGTGTGGAAACTAGGTAGTTTTAGACGTCCCAAATTGAATTTGGGACGTCTAAAGTTAAAAAAAAATTAATTTTTTTTTTAACTTTAAACGTCACTTTAAACGTCCCAAATTGAATTTAGAACGTTTAAAGTGGGACTTTAGACCTCTCAAATTCAATTTGGGACGTCTAAAGTAAAAAAAAATTAATTTTTTTTACACTTTAGACGTCTCAAATTCCATTTGGGATGTTTAAAGTAATAAAAAATAATTTTTTTTTTTTTTACATTTTAGAAGTCCCAAATTCCATTTGGGACGTCTAAAATTCCCACTTTAGACGTCCCAAATGGAATTTGGAACGTCTAAAGTAATTTAAAAATTTTTTTACGAGCTGTGTTGAATATAAGGGACGCTCGTGCCTTATATTAAATAAAAGGATGATTTCGTTCCTCTCTCTCGCTCTTGCTCCCACAGCATTTTTCAATTTCTTTGAGAGGAGTTGTAGAGAGAGACCCACATTCTATAGATTCAAATGGCTTTTTCCTTCGGTGTTTTTGCCATCGTTCCCCCTCTTATCATGCCCTTCGGTGCCCCTAGTTGCTACAGTAACTCTCTCTTTATCACTTCCCAAATCTTACATGCTTGTCTGTTTATTATTATTATATAAGTTCCTCTCTTTTTTCACAATCAGATCTGGTACAATGCATTTAGGTAAAAAATGGATTTTTGAATTCAAAAGTTTGACTAAAAGAAGTTTGAACAAAGCTAGCAAAGTGGTGGAAGTGTGATGATGCCAAAAAATGAAATTCCGGAGCTAAAAAGAGAATGGAGAAAACTGGCATTTATGTTCAACAAAACAATTACAGAAGATTCTCGTCTGGAATTTGTGTTTTCTTTCGTAATTGATAACCTCAGCATCTACAGGAAATTTGAAATTCAAATGACTTTAGACATCCCTTTTTAAAAAAAAGGACATCTAAAGTGGAAACTTTAGACGTCCCAATTTTAGATTTGGGACGTCTAAAGTGGAGGACTTTAGAGGTCCCAAATTGAGATTTGGGACGTCTAAAGTCCTATACAGGGGGACTTTAGACATCCAAATTCTTAATTTGGGACATCTAAAGTCCCCCCTTTAAACGTCCCATTTTTTTAAGACGTCTTTTCTTAAAACATACTACGTCCCCCATATAGACGTCCTCCAGTTTTTGGATGTTAAAAGTGCCAAAATAGGGACGTTAAAACCCCTTTTTGTAGTAGTGTTACCAACATC
Source organism: Inga oerstediana (assembly GCA_963210345.1). Classification (NCBI taxonomy): domain Eukaryota; kingdom Viridiplantae; phylum Streptophyta; class Magnoliopsida; order Fabales; family Fabaceae; genus Inga; species Inga oerstediana. Next base: position 7,185,065 of record OY723401.1, read on the forward strand.
GGATTTGTTTTTACCAAGTTCATATATGAAATTCACAACTCATTAGTTCAAATTACACATATGTGAAAATGAGAAAATAGACATGGGTAGTTTTCTATGACATGAGATTACCAACTTCAGATTTGATTTTGCCAAGTTTGAGATATGAAAGTCACAACTTACCGCTTCAATTTAAGCATTTGTGAAAATGAAAAAACATAAATTGATTAATTTCTATACTTGATATGAAATCAGAAGTTGGTAATATCAAATCAAGTATAAAACTAATCAATACTTGTTTTCTTATTTTTCACAAGTGTTTAATTAACTTGTAACTGTGAGTTGTGAATTTCATATCCAAACTTGATAAAATCAAATCCGAGGTTGGTAAATGGTAACTCATGTTAAGTACTAGTATATCAATTAATCTATGTCTGTTTTCTAATTGTCACAAATGTTTAATTGGAAATGGTGAGTTGTGAGATTTCCGAACTTAGTAAAAACAAATCCGAAGTTGGCAATCTCATTTCAAATATAGAAAAAATCTGTGTGTAATTTCATAGATCAATTATGGGTCGCTAATGCAGAACCTAAAGCTACAATCCCAGTGAGCAAGGGACTTGACATGGCTAAGGTTTTGTTGAACTTGAGAGCCAAGTTTCGTAGTCTGTCATAGTCCACAATGTCTTTACTCTTCATCACTTCAATAATCTGCCTCATTTCCTTTTCTAGTTCAGGTCTAAATCAATTATTCGTTTTCTTGTGGGATCTAGAGACTTGCTTTTGAAAATCATTGGTCTTAGTTTTGGACCACCAAACAGCAGGCTCAAGTTTGGAAGGGAATTTTTCAAGCATAGCTCCCAAGAGAGGGAGAGGATAAGCCCTGGCAAGTGCTAATACCTTCTCCATTGCACTTTTGACATCTTCCTTAGTTGGATTTCCAATAGCTATTGTGGTTTGGATTTCTGTCCGAAGCTGCTTGAACAACCTTGTCATATTTCGTTCCTGCTTGGTGAGCTGTGAAGGCTGAATCTTGTTCATGAAGAGTAGAATTCTGGTGGTGGCAGAGAATAAAAGGGTAGATGATAATTTAAGTGCCAACATCGAACACCTCGAGGGTGATCATATTGTTCGAGTTGACAAAAAGGGAGTTCCAATTGTTGCGTTGCTTGCCAATGTTCTTATGCATTTCAACTCAGTCAACTACAGCCTCTAATTGTGTATAGTTGAATAGTGGCCTTACTAGACTTACTGGGTTTGGAGGAACCATTTCTGTAATTGTCCCTCCTCCTCCTCCGCCTTCTTCGCAACGCCATGGTCGTCGTCGGGATTTTCAAGCTTAACTGGAGCCATGGAGGTGACAGCGGCCAGAGAGTGGGTTTTGGTGACAGAAGCAGGCTCATTACAATTGTTAACAGTCATATTGGAGCTTTGATTCGTTGGAAGAAGAGTGAGTCAGGGGAATGCGAGGTAGGTGACGGTGGTGGGGAATGGAATTTAAGAGAGGTTGGTTGCAGAAAGCTGACAAGAGGAAGCAGCAATGAGAAAAAGCTGCCATGAGAAAGATGGTGAGGAAGCTATGAGGAAATATATGAAGGTATCCATGTTATTTCATTTTTATTTCAAAACAACAAATCATGTACTCACACTAAATTAGGATTATGAATATTCAAAATATTATTTTATTCTTTAGTATTTTTAAAGTACTTTTTGTGAGATTTTCCCTATACATGTATATAGATGCCGCCGAAAATGTAGTCGGGCATGTAAAATGTCCCCCCCCCCCCCCCCCCTTCTTTTTCTTCCCTTTTTCTAAATCACAGGGTCCAGCTATACTGAATTACTAATGCACTCTTGAGGCATTGGGTCAACAATTTTTTGGGGCAAGTTTAAAAAGTTGTAACCTTACTATGTAAGGTAAGGAAGATTACGGGCGAAGGCCCAACTTATCAGAATGACTTGGGCCAAACAGGCCCGAAAGAAAAAAAAATGGACACGACTAAATCCACAGAGGGCCCCAGTAATAGGGAAACGTGCAAGAGGTGAGTGGAGCGATAATCGGAGCCACGTCGTTTTTACACCAAAACACATCCTGGTCAATGAATTAGACGAGACCTGCCTTGTACGCTACTCCATTTTATCCTTAATTTTATCCATTTCTTTATTATCCCCTATTTTTAGCTTTCGTATTTAATGATTGAATTATCAATAATGCATTTTCGAGCATGCCACGTGTTCCGAGTGTGAACTTCCAGCCACGCGCCTTCCCCGCGATCTCTTTTCCACCGTCCGATCTCACCCCACCATTTCATTTCCTCGTCAATTGAGAATCTGTACATAACTTTTTCGATTTTCTACGATTTGCACTTTTGCAGTACTAGTACAGGCAAATTTTTTTTTTTTTTTTTTGTATTTTTAATCGTTTCCCTCGCGTGATTTTCCTTTCGCCACTGTCTTCACCTTCGGCAAACTGAAAGTTAGATTCCGTATCTCCATTCGAATCGATGGCGAAGGTTTTGAGCCAGATTGCTTTGATTTCAACATGGCATGACGATGTGCAACAACAACTTTACAAAATTTCTCTATGTCCAAAGATTCTTAGCTATGATTCTGGTTCTTGCCCTGTGAAGGGGTTTCCTTCTCTGAAACTAAAATCCCAGGTTCTCATATCTTCATCCTTTTTGTCTTCTGAACTCCATGGCAAACACCCGGTGCTTCACGAGTACGCTCGCAGGCCCGGCAGAGGGAAATCTCTTTCTCGATCTTCGTCGGCAGCTCAGGTTGGTTATTCCCCCATCAACTATTTATAATAGAACTGTAAGCTAGAGTAGATTAAGTCTAACTCGAAAAAGAATATCCCCGTCATTTCTAGTTAGGCTTTAATCGTTCAAGCCACTATTTCTATCAAAATTATAAGTTATAAATTAATGCTTCTATTATTTTTGATTTGAGGTTTGTATTCCCCTGGTGGTTTTGACTTTTGATCCTCATTTGGTTTCCTTCCGGGGATCCATAACGAGGAAATGTCTTTGATTTCCATCTTATGAGCCGGAAATTTGTGGAGCTTCACATTTATAGATTTTTGAATTGAGTTTCCGTTTTAATCTTGTTCCCGACATGGCATTTGCAGATGGCCCTAAGAATTGGTAAACCTCAGAAATGGTGGGAAACAGGGCTTAAGCCAAATATGAGGGAGGTGACTTCGGCCCAAGACCTTGTGGACTCCCTATTAAACGCAGGGGACAACCTGGTGGTTGTTGATTTCTTTTCTCCTGGTTGTGGTGGTTGCAGAGCTCTCCATCCTAAGGTATTCGCAGAGATCTCTTGTATCATGGATTCACGTCTTTCTTCGTTTATGACTTATAATTCTGATTTTTCGTTGCTCCCGCGGTAGATATGTCAACTGGCAGAGATGAATCCAGATGTTCAATTCCTTCAAGTGAATTATGAGGAGCATAAATCTATGTGTTATAGTCTTAACGTCCACGTCCTTCCCTTCTTCCGCTTCTACAGGGGCGCTCATGGTCGTTTGTGCAGCTTTAGCTGTACCAATTCCACGGTGAGTTTACTCTTTCTTAATAATTTTTTTTTTTTTTGCAATTGCATGATTACATGTTTGATCTCTCATTCTCTCCGTATCAAAGCTTGGTTCTTATCCTGGTTTATCTCTTCCATAGTGGCTATGCGCTTCTGGTATGAACTGATTGTCTATTATGTTTATCTAGCCTTTTGGTATTAATTTTTGGGGTCCTTTTGTCTGTAAATAGTCGATATTTTGTTGACATAGTTGACATGGTGGAAATTTTTTGATTCTTGTGTTGTCTATAGGATTGTTCTAGTGCCGCATTATATTCAGAATTGCGATTCATTTCACTTGTGCGTTGTCTAAATAGGAAAATGAAAATAACTGATAGAAACTGATGGTTTCATTGCAGATTAAGAAATTCAAAGATGCATTGGCCAAACACACCCCAGATAGATGCAGCTTGGGCCCAACCAAAGGGTTGGAGGAGAAAGAGCTCTTAGCTCTGTCTGCCAACAAGGATCTGTCATTCACTTACACACCAAAACCAGATGAAGCCCCTGCACAGCCAGCTCCTAGTTCAGAGCCCCTTCCATTAGCTTCAGTGAGCCCCAAGTCTTGTGAAGTGGACAAGGAGAGAAGTCTGAGCACTGCTGGTCGTTGAGGCGGTGAATTTGTAAACATGCCTCTTCTCTTGATTACAAGCCTTGTACAGTGTATCTTTGGCGTATAATCCTGTAGAAGTAAAGGTGAAGGTGTTTTTTTCCTTTGTTTTTTGGCCAACTAAAGGTGAAGGTGTCATTTGTTCCCCTTGGCTGCTTCAGGCTGATGGATTTGTTTTTTGGGATCCAAGCCTGGTTGGTGATATGATTGGAATAGGAAGTTGGGAATAGAAGTGTGTCGTACACTGTCAAATAGTATCATGTGCTGTGATGTTTGTGGTATTACAGGATGCATATCCTTCTATTTTCCAATAGAAGATCATACTTTTGTTAAGTTCAATCCGTGAGCCTCTTGTTTCCTGTTCTGATTCAAATGCGAAGATGAAATGGTTGAAGATTTAGTTTTGAGGGTTGAATGTATTTGATGGTGATGTGTGTTTTGCTGAACAGTCCGTTATTTGATTGAGTAGCTAGGCTTAAAAAGAGGAAACAGGAGTTTGGTGTTTGGACCCCCACTCCTCACCTATTTCTGAGGGTACCGGAGGCCATGGAAGCTTCAAGAAAATGCACAAGTGTCTGGTACAGGTGTTAGTGGAAGTTCCCACGTGTCGGTGGTGACCGATTCTTGACGCGGATAAGGTTGCGTGGATCGTGTTTGGTTTGACATATGGCGGGAAAGCAATTTATGTGCGTGATGCCGCCAGGCGATATTTCAACCTTGTGGGCCTTTGTGGCCCATTGGATAGATCTCAATGTTGGTTTTGGATCTGACACAGTCCATGTGTCCCAGTTTATATCCACTTGAAAAAATCCTTTTCTTCGACATTATCTTCTTTCTCATACTTGAAAGCAACCTGCACTCATTTCTCAACTGCTGCGATTACGCCTTACGCGCTCCACTTTGATTACTCCTTTGATTTATCATTTAATTATTTGTTTCTTTGTATTTCAATCCTGTAGTTTTCAATTTACACTATGCTCCAGGTCAAAAAAAAAAATTTACACTATGCTCCCATCGTTCTCGTCTTGTGTGGTGGAAAATGATTTTGGTTAAGGTGCTCGTAAGTTTTCAAAATCGCCTATTAATTTATTTTCAAAATAATCTCTCAGACACATAAATATTGGACTTGTTAAGACTATGCTTGCTAATTAGAGTAAATCATAGACAATATAAATAAATTAATTGAGAAATGATTCTTTGTAACTGTGGCGCATAATACATCGCGTTGCTTAAATTCTACGGAAAGAGGGAAGGTTAATCTTAACACTGGTTAAAATCAGTAATACAAAAGACCAAACGACAATAAATATGATTGCAAGAAAGATGAGAAATTTTTGTATGAATCTTATTTGCCATGTTATTTATAGTATAACCAATTAAAATATAATAATTCATAAGTTGATTTGGCACTTCCTGAATATTAACTGGCATATTAATACTGAAATATTAATTAAGGAATTTATTTTTGTGAAAAAATAAAAACGTAAATTACATGAGCAGCCAACCAGAATTAATATTAGTTGAGTTCTTGTATTTTAATTAGTTACATTATAAATGACGTGGCAAACTAGGTTCACACAATAATTTTTCGGGAAAGATAACAAAATGATCCTTTGATTTTAAGTTTTTTTTAGGACCTAATTCTTTGACTTTAACTTGATGATATGGCTGTGGCTGTCGTTCCTAAATTATTACTCGTATTTACTTACACAACATAATGAACCGAACGCGATGAAAATTAACCCAAAAAAAAGTAATAATGATATATTCAAACTAGCTATTTAAATACTATAAAATAAGGAATAAACTATAAACTATAAACACCATATGAATTCTTACATAAAAAAGGGGCGAACCATAAAAAAGAATCACGCTTGGATCCAAACATTCAATATTCAGGAAACATCCTGCTTACACAGGCCGTTAGTAATTATCGCATTTTTTTAGCTAATTATAATTATCTTTTTATTAAAGATAATCTTATTCGATGTATTATCAGGTACAAAATATAAGTACATCTTTTGGCAGAAATTCAAATATTTATTCATCAATCATCACGCAGTAAGAAACTAGCTCATTCCGTATCTTTAATATTAATTATGACAATTATTGGAGAGAGATATATGGCTGCTGATCTAATAGATTAATTCCATTTAATCGGTAGAACCAAGTCTATTTTTTCTCAACGACATAATAGGTTGGAATCAATCATTCATGAAACTAAAAATTTTATTCATCATCCGAAATCCAAACATAATATATATATATATATATATATATATATGTATATGTATGTATGTATGTATGTATATAGGTTTGAGTGGTCATGAATCGAGCTCCCGTTGCTTGTGAGGATATATATGGGCCAGCGCGCGTTTCCTTTCACCTGGCTGTTTGAGAAAGTAGAGTGATAGTTTCATGTAACTAATGGTTTTAAGAAACATTTCCACTGTGGGAAATGAAGCAAGTTTATAATTAAAAGCACCTGTCAATTATCAGAACAACCGGAGAAAGATGGCACTCCATTTAATAGGCTTACAGACTAAAGTCAATTTCTCTCGATTTTACAATAATAATGGAGGCTTTCCCCCAGTAATTGCGAAGGCTCGAAATGACGTACCGCAAGCAAGTCACCTGATCCATACAGAGAGGAGAATGAAACTGAAAATCAAAGTCATAAATCATGAGCTACTCGAGCTTTAATGTGATGGCCCTGGTCATCAATGGTACCTGTCAGCTTCATTTGACTAGTAACCTTCGGCTACGAAAGTCGAATATAACCGTTACATGAAAACTGATGAGAGTTTTTTTTTTTTTTTAACATTTTAATTGCATGTGAAACTGATGGAAAGCGGACCAAACCAAAAAGCTCTGGTTTCTGATGAAACAAGCTTATTATACACTACTTCAGCATTGTACAAGTGAAATTCACAGATTGAACATTCTGAACCACAAGTTCACTTCAAAGAAAAAAGCCTTCTTCATACTGCAATCATAGAAGCATAATAGATTAGCTCCAACAGAAATGAACAGTGGGATATCGCAATAAACGCTCCCAGAATGTCATTAATATAATGTGTACTCAGGAGAACCAGTTTCTGTGCCTATGCAAAAGATAGGTTGATAGGCACCAAGCGCCTCTCATCTGGACAGTCCAGATGAGATAAGCGCTTGGTGCCCGAAACTGGTCCTCTTTTTCTTATCTGCATACGACTAGTACAGAAGCATCAGTTGACAGCAAAAGAGAAGATTCATATGGTTTACTTCCAAAGCCTCACGACCATAAGAAAAACAAGTGCTTAATTATTATATAATCACCATGAGTTAGCTAGCACTGAAAACGAAAGAGGTTCAATCTCTCTCTCTCCCTCCCTCTCTCTCTCTCCCCCTCTCTCAATATATATATATATATATAAAAAAAAAATCACCACCAAAGAAAGGCCTGGCATGAGAAGCAGAAAGAAGCATGTAGCCAAAGACAACTTGCCAGATTTCATGAACACCAAGGCAAAGTCGTGAATATACAGAATCCGGCAAGTCATCCTTGGCTGCACTCCCCTTTCCGACTCTACATGCAAGGCTCTCGGTGGTCTCTCTGATCAATATGAGGTGAATACTAACTCACAGGACTTTAGCTAATTTATAGATAAATCTGATGAGAGTGAAGAAGAGAGAGAAATCATAATATACAAAATAAATAATTGTATATATCACCGTTCACGTGACAGACGATTCTTATCTGGGCTTACACATATCGGTTTCTCTGAACACAAAAAATATAACCGCACTAGACACACACACACACATATATGTATATATCCATGCATGTACCGAGGCACACTTGAGAGGCAGCCTATCCAAACTTGGCAACCAAGAAATGCACTGTCATAGAAATTGTTGAATCCTTTTTTTCTTTTTATTCTTTGAAACCGCAAAGTGATGACCGTATCCTCAGATCTCACAGAGGTGGGTGGGCTATGTTGGTGCTCACATGTATACTGCAACTGCGGCCGATTATATGTGTGGGCGGTTTTAACTTCTCGTACATCGAGGTCTCTGCTCCGCACTCAAATATAATGCACTAGTAACATATATTTAGATACACTGCTGTTTGTGTATATTGTGTGTGTCTATGAGTTAATGTGTAAATTTATTTCAGAAATTTTCACTTCAGAGTAATATCGTTGTAAAGGTTTCAAGACGTAATAATATTTATCTTTACAGATGTTGATGGTTAATTTTTTAACAGTAAGGGATAACATTCCTCCATTTTAATATTTCTGAAATAATATCTATCCTAAAAAACTTTCAAGAAAACATTATTACCTTAACCCTATATACATAGGATTTGGTTCGGATTCCTTTTCTCTCTGCCACTACTCTAGGGTTCCACCTAAGCAGGAATCTGCTTTTCATTCCCGTCTCACGTCAACTTTTGTTCCCTCTTCATCATCTTCTGAACATATACGACATTTTTGCCACTCTCATATCTGAATCAGCTTAATTATGGTACCTTTCTTTCATCAGGATATGGGGTCCTCTCTAACATATGTACTACATATGCACAGTTATAATGAGTACAAGTTCAATACTTGTGACTAGAAAAAAGGAAATATTGGAGATTGTTACTGCATTATGAGGGGTATCAGATATATATACCCCATTTAGTATATATATCAGATCATCGGTAAGAACTCAGTATAACGAAAACGTATACTGTCCCTGCAGGCTAGCGAAGCTATGAGCTATATTTTATCAAAACGGGAAAAATCTAGGAACTCTGAATCATCATACAAGAAAATGCCTTTTTTTAATTTCTATGTAGACAGACAATACCATCTTGGCAGAGTTGACAATTGACATGCCTATAGGGTAATTATTTATTTATTTTCTGGGGATGGACAATTAAAGATTCAAGATTCCTTACCATGTTTAAACACTACTCTATATATATTTTTACATGCCTGATAACTCTAAGAGGTAAGTTAATTCCCATTCATATCATATTTATGTTTGGGATATAGAAAAATTGGTATATATCCATTTTTTGTGGTGGGATAAATGGTGAGAGCGACATGCTAAATATGAAGGATTCATTGTATTTCTCTGTGATTTTAGTCTTTTCTTCTTGAATTGAACTTGAACGCTGAACCGACCATTATTATGTTCAGACTTTTTCCCCTAGTGTACGTATGATTCAGTTGGAAAGAGATAGAAAAAGCGGTGGGACTCATACTTGTGAAACAGACCCCCCAACATCACTCTCTCTCCTCCCCTTACTAGAAGATACCGTTGTTACAAAGAATCCATATATGTCCATCGTAGATTAACATATATATTAAGCTAGTAAGTATGTTTAAAGCTATATATATGTGTGTGTGCCAAGTCATTGTGTTTTTTACACAGCTGTTATAATCTCCTCAAAACAAATGTCGCGACCAAAGAATATTACTTTTGTTTATAATTTTTTAAACTCTTATGGAAGGCATACATATCTTATCATCTAGGTTTTCTTCTTTGCGGGGGTTCTTTAATTCTAGATGGTATGGATTTTTAGCTCTATTTCAACTTCCTTCAAATAATCCCAAGAAGAAAAACAATTGGAGAGTAGTAGAGAATTTTCTAGATAGACAGGGATACCGAGAAAAATTTTCCGCTGCTGTGATTTTCCACTAATTTGCACGGGTCAATGAAGATATATGTGAAAATTAACTCAATGATTTAATAATTCCCATTGAGAATTTCATGAATCAGCAGTACCTATAGATCTTGCCTGTATTTCTAGCTTTGTTATCTGTTCTATAGGCACCAGCAATGACAGAATCTCTTGCTTTTCTTGTAGCCTGTGTCAAAATAACTTGAATGCTGCTCCCCTTTCTAAATATGTTTCCCCTTTTCTTTTCTTTTCTTTTTTATATTTTTTTTTCCTTCTAGATTTTTCCTTTAAACTCATGCATGTTCATGACTTTGTAGTGTTCTGTCGGTTTATAAAGCCATTTTGTCAGTCTATGTTTGGATTAGCTTTTGGAAAATAGTTTTTACGATATACGAGGTAAGTGTGTAAGTGGAATTTTGTCTCGACTTGTAGAAAATGGCTTTTGAAATCATGGTTTTGTGGTTTGCCAAACATGGACTCAGTCCAAGATTTTTTTTTTAACAGTTCATAGCTATTGAATCGAGGCAGTTTCAAAATGGGCTTTGAACTGTGGAAAATATAATGGTGGGTCATACTGTCTGTGTAAATATACATGCAATCAATATATAATACAAAATCTATATAAAGTTGCAGTATTCATAAATAATACTCGTAACAACGTAGCTCACCTTAAATCTCATGCAAAACACAGCTCACAGTCTGATTTGTGATTGTTGGAGCAATTTATTTTGTTAGGCTCTTTTGGGCCATACTAGACATAGACACAATACAGACTGAAGTAATTGTCTCTAATGTGGAACTATTGCTGGAGGAACTCAATCCTGATGCATGGCCTCTAAATTATCAGCTAGCAATTCCAGCTAAATCCATTCAAGTCAAACTGTTGGCAGTCAGAAGAAGCATCATTTTTATCATGAACATTTAGGTCAAGTGTGGTTTCGTAGTTAGACATCCTATAGTCTTGAGAAATTTTCTCATAGTTCAGTTTACCTGTCACAACCCCATTTTCTGCTCTCTCCTTTGTCAACAACCAGCTTTCTTCCTCTTCCTTCAAAACATGCGGTTTCCCCAAGCTTTCTTCTTCTCCTTCAAGTTCAACATCCATGGATATGAGTTTTGAGTTTCTTTTATGTTCATCGTTTGGTGGGGAAAGAAACAGCATTTTCTCCTGCAGCTGATCACATAATGTGAGATCAGACTTCAGAAGAACAGGCTCTTGTGTACCCTCTTTTGATCTTAAAAATGGAGTTCCATCACATAATCTCAAATTTAAACCCGTGGAATGCGTGTCTTGGCCTCTCTGAGATCCTTCACTACAATTGGTGGTTTTGGTCACTAGTGCTTGCTGAGGCCAAAGTGCCTGTAATTCTTTCAGCTCTGAAAATGCAGGCTCTATGTATTGAGTTGATACTTTGGATGCCAGTTCAGAGAGTTGAACCTTAGCAGCTTCAAGTCCTGCTGTGACAGGATTCTGTATCTCTAATGTCTCTTGGGCTTTCTCCAGCACTCCTTGGAGATACTTCCCTTGAGCCTCTATACGAAGCTGCAAGTGTCTCTGTACCTGATTAAAGATTTTGGAAACAGTTTTACACTCATCAAAAGTGAACTAATCACAGCTTAGAATACCCAAATATTGAATGCAAACTTTTGGAAATCAAGTTGATGTTCTATGATGTCTTATACCTCGAGCTGTTCATGCAGCCTTCTTTGCACTTCAATTTGCATCTGTAGTGCCTCATTTATTTCTAGGTTCCTGGATTCAAGGCCCATCCTTGTTAGAAACTGAAAAAACAATAAAAGAACAATGGATACCTGATGACTGAAAATCTGAACATGACAAGTTATTATGTGCTATTACTTGTTGGGCTGGAGTCTGATGCTTAAATTTCTCATATGGACTCCACTTGCCTCAGACGTTTGGCTTGTTGCTTCTGCAATTTAAGTCAATGAGATGAATTCTTTTCCAAATTCTACTATTCATATCAGATAATTTCTGCACATGTGTCTCAAGCAACTTGTGGAATACATGGAAAGGATATGATGAAATAGTTCCCTCACCGTTTCTATGGGTTCCACTATTGCCCTGTCCATGCAAATTTTGATTGAGTCTGTATTTCTGTTGTCCGGAATGGATTAGTAATAACTAAACATATAAAAGGGAAGAAAATTTTACTAAGTTTGACTTTCAGTGCAGGGCAAGTTCCATTGCATAACGGGTTTTAAGGTTCAGATTTTCATTAAAAAAAAAAAGCTTTAGTTTTCCTGTGTAATAATTCAGAACAATCAGCCATCTACAAGTGGGAAATTTTATCTTGTTCTTCCTGTTTGTTTAACTAATTAAACTGATTATGTCACTTATATAACATTACTGTGTGTTTATTATCAAATCTAATCTAACTGAACATGACCAAAATGGTGAGGACCTGGATCCAGGAAAATCTAAGGAACTTTCAAGGTAAAACAAGAAAAAAGGGTACCTGTAGATGACTCTTTAAGTGGTATAGAGTAAGTCCAGGAATCGCCATAAGTTTCAATACTGTTTTTGGTGTAGCTTCTGCAAGGAAAGTGTAGTTATCAGGATTAGCTTCAAAATATAGATATTTCCTAATTCACAATCATTGAAGTATAGGCTCACTGTCTGGCCCTCCTAGCTGGTTGACTGCTTCTACAAAGCGTTCATGGAGATCTGGTGTCCATTTTAGCCTTGGCTTAGCATCAGTTGAGAGGACAAGTCCTGAGTCTCCATTTCCACTTCCACCATGGACCATCATACGCCTCTCAGGAGGGTTGGACATCCTTAAAGAGTGAATGTTCTTTGCTGCTTGTTGCTGATGATAGTACATTCTCTCTATACTACAAAACAAAATCATCTTTTTAATAAACCCAGAAACACAAACAGTTATATTAAGCTGATCAAAATAATCTCATTACCTGGCAAATGATACTTTTCTTGATACAAAGACCCTGAGAGTTGGAATTTGTTGTTCTATATTATTCAAATGCTATTCCCTTTGAGGTTTCAAATATGAGTAAATCTTTTCCTCTCCTTAAACAAGATTTTCACATGCCTTGGTTGTACCCAAGGATGTCCTTATAAAGCAAGTGACCAAAGAAGGGGCACCATGCGAAGCATAGAATCTTGTACAGAAGCAACTCAAATTAAAACTGAACTTCATACGATATTCAGAGTTACTTTAAAAAAAAAAAGTTTGTTGTGGCCCCTCTCTCTCCTCTTGCACTTTCCAATCCAAGGAAACTCTTCCCAATAAAACTATGTTCGTTGTACTTTCTTAAACACCCCAAACGTTGCATTTTGTTCCAAAATTGACCCATCAACTTGTATCTGCTTGAGCCTGCATAAATTTTTGTCCTTCTGGCAAAGGTAGGAACCTCATTCCAAAAGTTCAGAGGAGAATTTTGTGTCTGGGATCACAAATTAAACATTTTCTTTCCCTCACAGCATCAAAAACCACACTTTTACCTCCGTTTTCCTCATGGAAGATTCTTGCACTCTTTGGTCTTTGTCATTCACCTAGGGTAGTTAATTTACTGACATCCTTAACACTACTAATGTAATCTAAACAACTGAAGGGTTTGGCAAGACATTCCAAACGAATGCAATAACTGGTTATGTTATAGAGAGAATAGGGAAAAAGAAGATTCTTTGTGACTGGGGCACCAAGAAATAGATACTAAGTGACAGATGCATTCAAGAAAAAGAATAACAGTGGAGCGATGCTTCTCAAAGTCCTTGAAGAATTTTCAAAGGAAAGGATAGAATAAGAATACAGTCCTTTTGTTGTCTGGTCTGGTTCGATGAGTTTAGTGCATATGTAGACCACAACGAATAAAAAATAAAAACTAAGGATCCAATCCTTTAGGTCCAGCCGGCTGAGCCGGGACCAAGTGACAAAAAGGAAAAACGTGCAAATGTACCATCTTCACTTGACATGATCGTGCTCGTTTGAAATAGCTTATTTTTAGGCAATAAGTGCTTATAAATCGTGATTCACGGTATACGAGGTAAATATGTGATAGGAGTTTTATCTCGGCTTGCGTAATAAACACTTATATTCAAAAAATAAGTATTCCCAAACATGCACATGCTTTTTATTAAAGACATTGGCCCCCATTACCACTTGCCCTAGACTTGTGCTTGGGTTGAAATATCAGGTCTTCTTTTAAAAAGTGTCATTGAGCTCACAAATCTACAAACATGAAAATTCATATTCATATTATTCTTAAACTTACAAGTAGGTCATAAAAAATATGGATTCAGATATACAGAGACATCAGACTCTGAAGCAAAGTAATTGGAAATGTTGAAAAATAGTTTGGTTTGATTCATTTTCAGGATTTATGCCCCCAACATGTGTAGTTGTTAATGCATTATGCTTATGCTGTTTTATTTGCAATGTAATCCATGCATTTAATGACCAGGAATAATTATTTTAGAACACCGAATCAGTTATGTAATCAATAGCTAGTGCAGAATAAATTCTACCACTTTCCTATACCCAATATGTAGAAAAATGGGTTTTATTGATTATTCAGAACGTGCATGATAACTGAGTAAACATGCAAAACATTTCAGGACTTGATTTTAGGTGCCTTTCCTTTTATGTAACTTTCTATAATTTTACCAAACCCCAAACATACACACGTACACCTTTAGATATGAAAAATGTCAAGAGTTGAAACTTATTTAAGGAAGTTACTGGAAATCATATTCAAACCAATGATAAGACACTCATTATTGTACTTAATTATGTGACCAGCAAGAAATTCCATTGGCTGAAATAGGAAGTGCAGATTGGGCATTATTGTTATGCCCCATAATGATAGGAGGCTGTTAAGTGCACTTCATGGCATGGGGAGAGAATCTTAAACTAGAAACCTAACAGATCTGATTCTCAAATCAGGAACTTAATTGTTCTTCTCTAGGATCCACGAAAAATGGGTTCCCTTAGCCCACTAAGCTGTTGCCTTTAGGAACTGTAGGTGGATTCTTTTCAAGACAGTTTAGCCAGTTATGACTAAGCAATGTCCTTTCACCACAAGTTTGTCAGGTTTAATGCTTGCTTTCCAGTGGCTGAGGCCTTGCTACTTGTAAGGATTGATTTAATGGTCATTTCATTCCACCAACCCCTGTTTTGTTATTTGATCTGACTTGATTTCTGTGTCTGGGAAAAATGCTCTGTTATTGATTTATGCTTGTGAGGGATTCTGATAAGAGATTGTTGGAGATTATTGAAAGCAACAGGCCTCCACCATGAGATAATTTTCAAGACCTTTTATGTAACACTGCATTATACTTTTAGCAGGAGAATGTGATTCCCTTGGGGAAAGAGAACTGAAACACAGAGGATGAGCTAACAAAACGTGAGTTGCAGAGAAACCAGTTCACATCACATATACGCAAACAACAGAAGATTCTGTAAGGACCAAAAACAAAAATGAAGAATAAAAAAAGAACATGGCTTTTCAAAAAGAAGAATGCCCCAACGATAACCAAAATTATCACAAGATTCGTTTTTCAAGTTTCACGCCTTTCTGGCCCTCCTCTTCATAATTTTAACTGGCAAGAGTATACAATTCCTTTAAATTCACCTCAAATTTCAATTTTAAACTTATAAAGTCTGTTTTTAATCCCTTGACATTAACACCATTAGTCTCGTTAATTAACAATGATAACTTAACGAATTTAAACGGTGACTGTGTTATGAAATGATAAGTATGATATCTTAATAAATTGAAATTTCGTTTGAAACAAATTCAGGTAATAAATGTGGGTATCCTTTCTAATAAATATTTAAATATTGATTTATCGTGTTATAATTTGTAAGAGACTAATAGTCCCTTTCACTAAACTTAACTCTTGTTGCCTAGGCTTTAGTCTTATTTTAGGCAATAAATGCTTATAAATCGTGATTCACAGTATACGAGGTAAATATATGAGAGGAGTTTTATCTCGGCTTGCGTAATAAAAACTTATTTTTTAAGAACTCGTGATCCCAAACATGCCTAATAATGTATGTACATACGTACGTTCTCAGCATGACATTGACATGAGAGAGTTTCTTCAAGGAGAAGGAAGAAAGTAATCAAAAGGCTGCAATATGGAAAGCCGATTCCATCTTCCAAAACTCATTCTCCGTTCTCTATCCATCACTTGATCATTACTCGGACCACCTTCATTCCTACGTCCACCGTTAGCTTCAACCTTGGAATCATCGGACGGCATCTGAAACCTACAAACAGGGCAAGAACTCCGAAGTTTCAGCCACGAGACAATGCAGTCACCGTGAAACTTATGCCCACACGGCATCTCCTTCACTTCACTCCCAACCTCTGCTTCCTCCAAACATATTATACGCTGCATATTCTCCTCCGTCATCACCGTCGGCATCACCTCTATCGCCGCCTTCTGCGCCGGCGGGTTCACACTAATCACATATCTATTAACCTCATTATTAGTACTCTGTGCCAAATGTTGCATTAATAACCCAAACCCAGGCCCATCCCAAAAGTTGCCAGGAGACCCCATCGGAGAATTATTACTTCCAGCGTTGTTCATCTGCGAAGGACCTCTCAGAATCAAAGCCTCTTAGTTAAACGGATCAATCACAACCACGTTGAGATTCACGTTATTATTATTTCTATAACCACCACCGTTATCGTTTTCCGTGTGATCAGATTCCGGGTGGAGACGACGAAAGATGAGCATGAGAGAAGTGGGCGATGTTCTTCTTCTCACCATAAGGTCACCGTGCGGTTCCGTTATCTCTTGCTCGTCGTCTTCCTCCTCCCTTGAACTCGAATCATTGTTGTTGTAGTTGCTGATGATGGTTGCTAGAGCAGGTGTGAGAGCACTCATCAAGCCCAGTAATATTGGCGCATAAAGAGAGAACAAAGAGGCTGATCTGAACAAATCGTTGCCTTCTTCGTTCTCCATGTTAAAGCACGTGTTGCACAATCGCCCATCACCCTCCATGATCCACAATAATAATTCTTCTCAGAAGGATTTGAAGATTGTTGTTCGTAAACTGTGGGAATGAGAGAGTTTTGTTATTTTGTTATTTTCTGAGCATCATTTATTTGGATTCGTTTAGGTGAAGTAGGTAAGAGGATGAGATGCATGTAAACTTCAATTATTTATAATAACCTTCTTTTTTAGTTAATAACTGATTGTTTTGGGGCAGAGTTTGTTTTTACCTATCATTTTTACTCTATTACTGCATTGGATGGTATAAATTTTCAGGCTGCTTCTCTTTTGGCTAAATTAATTTCACTTTTATGATTTGCAGGCTCTTCCCCGCCTGAATATCCATCTCACCTTTATGGATCTATCATCTGTATTTGGAGTTATCGATCTAAAGTTAACTCATTACTGTTTTGCTTAAAAGGGTGCATGGCACCTGGGATTCTGATTCATCCTAATTTTTTTAGTTTTCTAAAATAAAAAATTATTATTATTTTCATTTTGCTTTTAGAACCAGCAATGATTATGTAAGTATATATGCCGGCAATTAATTAGCAAAATATCTTTCAACGATTTATTGCCTTCAAATTTTAAAAAAAAAAACCTTTAAAAATAATAACAGTTTTGTTCCTCTCTGGGAAGTACTATATGTCAACAAGAGATTATCTATAAAAATCTTATTAATTTCATTTTGCTTTTAGAACCAGCTCACAATGATTTTGTCAGTATGCCAGAAATTAATTAGGAAAATATCTTTCAACGATTTATTCTCGTCGAATTAAAAAAAAAACCTTAAAAAATAATAACAGTTTTTTTTCCCTAGGAAATATATGTCAGCAAGAGATTATCTATAAAAGCAAGTTAATAATATATTTTGCTGGCAAAGGAAATTTTAATAATATAATTTTCCTTTTTTAAATGGAAAAATAAATTTATATTTTTTTGGAGCGAGATAAATTTTAATTTAGCAAATTCTAATAATCTCAGCACGAGGCTATCGTCTAATAAATTAATTAATGGAGAGTTATTTTTTAATATAATCAGGCATATGAAAAGAAAATGTTCACAAAAATAAAAAGAAATTATTTAGCCAACAAATAAATAAGAAATAATTGAAATTATCAAATGAGAATAATAATTAAGGCATTGATAATTAATTTTATTTAGATAATCAAATTTAAAAAAACTTAAGTTTAGGATAATATAAAAATTTCATGAAAATTAAATTATTTTGTGGGGCATTTTGAAATTTTTATATTCCAGTCTTTTAAGGAAAAAAGACACATAAATATTATTTTAACTTTCAAAACCCAAAAATATCCACTAACACATGCATAAGATAGAAGGGGGATGGGGTGAGAATCTGGGTTTTTCATGTTTGAGAGAAAAGACAAAAAAACACATTACTCAATCATTTTATACATATTGTCAGTACTCATTGATTTCATTAAAACCATTACAAATTTTGTCAAAATCATTACGCTTTTAATCAATCTTATTACTCAATTGGTTTCAACCTAAAACTCTTTGACAATCATTTTACACATATTTGTCAGTATTATTGGTTTTGATAAAATTCGATGTTGTCAAAATCATTACTTTTTAGTTAATCTCATTACTCAATTGATCAAAACTTAAAACTCTTTGTTAATCATTTTACATATATTGTCAGTGTTTATTGATTTTGTCAAAATCATTACATTTTTAGTTAATCCCATTATTCAATTAGTCACAACCCAAAACTCTACCCAAAACTCTATATCAATTATTTTACACATATTATCAATACCTATTGATTTTGTTAAAACCATTATGGATTTTATCAGAACCATTATGCTTTTAGTCAATCTTATTACTCAATTGGTCACAATCTAATACTCTTTTTCAATCTTTTTAAACATATTAACATTCTAACCAACCCAACAAAGAATACATTACAACGAAACAAACCCAGCCTCAAACTTTAACAATGAGAGAGATAGACACATGTAGGAGGGAAAGGAAGAGCAAAAGATTATCCTCGTTTAAAGCCGCCAATACCTTTTTTTGGAACTAAAAATGAAAGCAAGCACTTTATTGTAAAATTCCAGATTCTAACTCCTGGGAAGGAAGTTCATCACAAACTCTCTCCTCTCAACCCTCCTCTCTTCATTGTGTTGCTTCTTCGCCATAGCTCTATATCCTTCAACTTCTTCTCCTTTGCAAACTGATATTTGAAAAAGCCCCAAACTTCGCATTCATCCTTTATCGCTTTCTCCTTGGGTTGCTTCGTCGTTCTTCCATGGCAACGAAACCCCTCCCAATATCATTCAACCTCATCCATTCTAGCCACCAACTCATCTGAAGGGATTTTCCTCGCCATCGTCATGCCTAATCCTTAAACTGGAACATTACCATTCCGTCATTATCGCAAATGAAGTAGCCGTCCTCGTCATCGCCGTTCTCCTGGAGGAAGCATCTGTCGATGTTGGTAAAGAGGAAGGGGTGAAGGTTGTTGAGCTAGATGAGGGGCTTGTCAAGGGAGGACCGTGAAAGCGAGTGGTGGAGAGGGAGGAGGTTGCTCTTGGAGGAGAGAATGTGGGAAAGAGAAGATCGGTGAGAGCTTGCGGAGAGAATTTGGATTTTGGAGGAGAGAAGGAAATCGGGGATTACGTTATACGAGGGGTAATTCTGTAAAGCCACCTAAACTCAAAAAACTCATATTCCTACCCTTTCACCTATACGTTATTTTACATGTTTACGGGACTTTTTGGTTGTGTTTGGTTAGTGGAAGATTAGGATATGTGAGGTTTATTTAAGTTAGGTTATGGGAGGTTATAATTTTATTTGGTTCAAGAAGAAGGGAGGAGAAATTTGGTATCTTATTTGGTTCAGAGGGGAAGGGAGGAGAATTAATTATAAATGGACAAAAATACCCTTCTATGTATTTTTATTTTTCTTTTATAATAAATTTATTAATAATTATTACTCATAAACTCATTATTTATAAAATAATTAATCTAACAATCATGTATACTTTTTTTCACACATGCCTCTAACGATTATATACACTTTCTTGAAGAGGCTTAATCATTTGAGAACTGCATCTTCAATTAAAAGCTCTCGATTTGATCCCAATTCAATAATTTCTGCACACCAACTCAAACCTTTTCCTTTCCTATACATTCTCAGAAGACATGAACGGTGATTCCTCATAAACAAACAGGCCTAAGCTTAAGTAGTAAAATGCATTAGAAAACTCTACTATTGCCCAACGAGATGGAATTGGCACTTCCCAAACAACGCCTCTATTCAGCAGAGGTGAAGGAAAAATGCCAAAATTAGCAGCTAAGAATAACAACAGAAAGACCAACAGGCTGAACTTAGCCACTGATCATAGCCAGAATATTCTCATATTGCTACGTTCCTTCTACACTATGTATATCTGAAGAGGAAAAGGCTTTAGAGAATGTTTAGCCCATGGTGGTATCTCGCTGAACACATATCATATCTCACTTCTTTATCATAAGCTGCCAACCAAACTTTTGATCATCTTCCAATGTAAACTCGTCAACGGTCTAAAACACAAATAAGCAGCTTCTTAGAAATCATTAAGCGCATGTCAAAACCCCCCACCTGGCATTCTGATTCAGCAAAAGGCCATTCTAACTCCCCTATTTAATATAACAGGATCAATTTAAGAAGGCATCAAGAATGAGATAAGAAACCATGCCACATGGGACAGTTCACTTTTAATTTAATAGAAAAGCGCAGAACACAGCACAATATGATCATAATGGAAACGATATATATTATAGCAACGTACTGACTGGAATATTCATAAAGTTAAGAAGAAAACATTAACAAGTTATTTAAAGGGCCACCAGAGGCCCACAAACAAGTTCTAAAGGTCACATATCCCAAAAACAATCACTGAATCCAAGTTATGGTTATGGTCCTCCATTGAGTTATTTGGGAATTATAAATATAGTTATGGTCCTCCATTGTAAATTTTAGAAGAACAGCTCTTCAATGCAATTATCCCAAATGCACGCTATACACATTTTGTTTTACCAGGTACTGGAAATTAAGTCAGACCTTTGTGACACCATAAAAAGGATTGTTTATATTTGTTTTACCTGAACTTGTGCCCTGTATCCATATCCAAATCCACATCATACAATTCCCATGTAATTATTAACTGTTTATAGGTTTTCAAGAATCAACTTCATTTTCTTTGTCATACAAATCAAGAATACACACACATATCCCTTTAATCCCTTTACAAGTCACATCAGAATCCAGAAACACAGTAACTTCAAGCAGATTCACAGTAGATTTACAAGTCACAGCAGAACCCAAATCATGCTTTGGTCGAATTCAAGCCATGCTCAATAACTTCAAAACACAGTAAAAGCCACAATAGTTACCAGAAATGCTAGACGGAAACAGGGAAGTGCAAAACCGACAGAAACAAAGCATCTCTCTTTTTTTTACAGAAAAATCATGACAGAAAATAATGTTACCTGAATGAAGGAGTAACCGATAGAGCAGGCAGCGACGGCGGCGGCGGCGTCTGGAGGAGGAGCCCGATAAGACGTTGGAGGAGCAGAAAAGCGAAGGAGTCGACGCGATCTACAGCTCAAACGGACTGGCAGCGATCTTCAAAAACCAAACGATGTTTGCTGCAGAGGCAAGAGGTGGCGACGGCGGCAGGAGGAGCGGCCAGAGATGACGATCAACTGCCGAGCCCGCGAAGCAGACGAGGGAAAAGGGATTTTGAGCGTGAGAGGGGATAAAAACACGGAATGGCAGAGGGAAATATGTTTTTTAAAGGAGAGGGCTGTAGTGAAAATATGAAAAAATGTCATGGCTAATTTAATCAAGATTGAATATAAATATTCTCTAACCTAAAAAAACCCCAAAATCTAGAGATTTTATAATGGGGAGGTTATCACTAAGGGTGTGTTTCGTTTGAGGGGAGGGATGGGGTGAAAATTATAATTTTAGGTTTAAGAAATCTAAAATTTATTATCTCATTCAAATTTTAGATTCTCATACAAAATTTAAATACCTTTAACCCAAAAAGGTAATTTAACTCTCCTCTCCTCCTTCCCCTTCCCCCTCCCCTCAAACCAAACACACCTTAAGGGCCCGTTTGGTACGCTGGAATTGGAGGAGGTGGAAATGGAATTAGGTCTCAATTCCATAAAGGGGTTTGTTTGGTATGATGGAATTGGCTCTCAATTCCAATTCCACATAGAAGCCAAATTAGCCAATTCCACCCAAATGAATTCCATCCTAAAAGCTAAGATTTGTAATTCCACCTCCACATTTCCCTCAATTAGCCTCCTCACCAGGGTTCTTGGACCCGGACCGGACCAGCCGGTCCGGCCCGGAACCCGTCGAACCGGTCAGTAGACCGGTCCGGGTCCCAATTTAAAAAAAATTTAACTTTTTCCTTTAGAATTTCATACTATAAGCCTAAAATCTTCAATTACTCACCGGTTTGGTCCCGGTTTAGCTCCGGTTTGGCCCCAGTTTGACCCACTGACCCTTAACCCAGTACCCCGACCGGTTCAATACCCAGTCCGGGTTTTAATACCTTGCTCCTCACTCCATCAACAGGGTATATTAGTAATTTCATATTTTAAATATAAATATTAAATAAAAATAATATCTGAATTCCATGTACATACCAAACACACTTTTAAACTCAATTTTCATATCCATATCCATATCCATATCCATTTCCATTTCCATTTTCATATCCATATCCATATCCATTTCCATTTCCATATCCATATCCATTTCCATATCCATCAAAATCAATTCCAGTATACCAAACGGGCCCTAAGGCTTTGTTTTGTTGAAGGTTTTATTAAGTTGGGTTGGGGTGGAGTTGGAGGTAAAAAAGTGGTGTTTGATTGGAATGAGGTTAGATTAGGTGTTGGATTTTTTTGTCTTCTAGTAATCACCTAACCTAGGTTGTGAACCCTCCAAAATTGGAGTTTTTCCTATGTGAGAGAATATTTGTCTTCAATTGTGACTAAATTGCCCATGACAATTTTTTAAAATTCCAGCACTGCCCTTCCTTATAAAAAAGTAGTCACTTTGCTTCATTCCCTCTTCTTGTTCGCACGCTCTGCAGTTGACTCCTTCACCACGCTGCTCCTCCAACGTCGCCTCTTGTAGATCCAGTTGCTGCCGCCGCCTCCTCGTTCTCGAGTAATAAATACATTGTAAAAGAAGAAGGAAAATATGTAGAAGGGCATTTTTGTCCACTTATAATTAATTCAACTAACCTAACCTCCTGAATCAAACAAGATACCAAATTTAACCTAACATCTGTCTGAACCAAACAACATTATAACCTCCTCTAACCTAACTTAAATAAACCTCACTTAACCTAATTTCCGTTGAACCAGACACACTCTAAAAGACAAAAACTCCTCCCCTCTTCTCCTTTCAACTAAACACCCATTTTTAATCTCCAACGCTCCTTCAATCTAACCTGACTTAGCAAAACTTCCCACCAAACACAGCCAAATGGGAATTTGCTAGTTCATGAAAAAAAAAAAAGCCACCTATGAACGAAAAAACAAAACATAAATAAATCGTCGTTTTGTCGCCGCGTTGTGGCCTGATCGTATTGCTCTTCCCCCAAAAAGTTGAGAAAGTTCAGTGTAAGTGAAACCCTAGAATACTACGACTGCAATTGATCGTCGACCGTTTCGCGATTGCATGATTAGATTAGGGACAACGTTTCCGTTGGTTTGAGTTAGCAGAATGGGCGCAAGTCGAAAGCTTCAGGGTGAGATAGATCGCGTTCTCAAGAAGGTCCAAGAAGGCGTTGAGGTCTTCGATAGTATCTGGAACAAGGTTCTTTCTAGTCTAGTTTGCTGCTTTTTTTGGATTTGGATTGCACATTAACCGTGTTCAACTGAATGACTCGACAAATGGTTCACTTTGATTGTGTTTTTTTTCCCCCTTTAAGGTTTACGATACAGACAATGCTAACCAGAAGGAGAAATTTGAGGCAGACCTGAAGAAGGAGATTAAGAAGCTCCAGAGGTACAGAGACCAAATTAAGACTTGGATACAGTCTAGCGAGATCAAGGATAAGAAGGTATATTCAAGTACCTTTTGTGTCTTCGAGTTTCTCTCTTACCACAACTTCACAAGCTCATGCCGTCTCTTAGCATTATGCATGTTGAATTTTCTTGGGGCTATGCTAGTTAATAATCTCACACCTGTTTCGTTTTTTTTTTTTTGGCAAAAAGGGGCAATTGTTGATTTCTGCAATGTTTTTATTTTTATTTTTAATTTCAATGATTCAGTGATTCCTAATCAATCATATTATTTGGGACATTGTAGCTTTTAGAAGTATATTAGTCTACACTACTACTTGCCCCATCGTATGGATGGTCTGCAATATCTATATCGTTTACTGAAGTTGACTTTTGAAATGAGATGTTGATCTTATGGCAGTTAGCTTTGAGAATCTATATGTATATTTCTGTATATAATATAGGATCTATAGGAAGCCACATCACTCATAAGCCATCAACAATGCGCCTTATTTCAAGTTCTTTGCAAAGCACGGGACCACATTCTAGTTATGTATAAATGCCTTTCAATTAAAGATACGTTTGATACCTGTGTGTTCTGGTAATATGGAACACATCCTTTATTGTTTTCCTTCACCGAATGCTGGGGAATCTTTCATTGCATTATATCTTCTTATGAAGCCGAGTATTATTATCAATTTATTCCATTTATTAAGTGTTGTCCAATATCCCATCTTTCCCATCTTTTGCTCCTCTCAGATTCTTTTTTGGTTGTGCTTGGAGGTAACTTTGTAATATGAGCTTCTGAAATGTTGCTTGGGGTTTTAATATTCAATTCACCTCGTTGGTTTTGAATTTAACATTTTTTCTTTTGATATATGTTGACATAGGTTAGTGCCTCTTATGAGCAGGCTCTGGTGGATGCTCGCAAGCTCATCGAGCGTGAAATGGAACGATTTAAGATCTGTGAAAAGGAAACTAAGACCAAAGCCTTCTCCAAAGAAGGCTTGGGTCAACAGCCTAAAACTGTGAGACTTGAACCTGTGGACATTCTCTCTCTCAAATTATATTTAAAAGCTTTTCCTTGCTTTTCCTGGCATAACTTGGTCTATTTATGTGGCATTTGGGCTGAAAAATGTGTTGTCCTGTGCTTGATATAGTTACTGGTTTTTTATTTGTAGGATCCAAAGGAGAAGGCTAAATCAGAGACAAGGGATTGGTTGAATAATGTGGTACGCAATCAATTTCTTTAAATGACATTCAACCTTTTTATACTTTTCTAGAAGTATAGTGAATATTTTGTTGCATTAATAATTTGTTCACATTGGTCTTGGCTGTTGCAATGGTCAGCTTTGTTGTATTTTTGTGTTATAGCAACATGTTAAAAGTTGTCCCAAGATCATTCAACTAATTGCGATCTCTAAGCTGGTTTCTTAGATTTGTTTCTCCTATAATTACTGTGCAGTCAAGTCTGGTGCTTATTTCTCTTGTGATTCTTGTTGCGGCATCTTTCAATGATACGTTGTCAAGTAGTTTATATTAATATATTTTTTTATGTAAACAAATATTTATTTTATATGCATCATTATTTTGAAGAATTAATGAACAGCTTTTAAAACATGAGTAGGTTGGAGAGTTAGAATCTCAAATTGATAACTTTGAAGCTGAGCTTGAAGGACTTTCTGTCAAAAAGGGAAAAACCAGACCGCCTAGATTGGTATGATTATGAAGTAAACACCGGATGTTCACTTTGTGGGAGTGAGGGTTTACCTTTCTCTGGTCATTCACATGTTACATCTGTTTTCCAGACGCATCTAGAGATGTCAATTGTTCGACACAAGGCTCATATAAAAAAATGTGAGTTGCTCTTGAGGCTACTAGACAATGATGAATTAAGTCCTGAGCAGGTTAATGATGTCAGAGATTTCTTGGAAGACTATGTGGAGCGTAATCAGGTTTTCTTTTTTAAAATTTGAACTCTTATGATCTGCATGGTAAATTCAAGATGCTTAATAGATTTTTTTGATGTCTTTTTCATACTTTTTCCGGAACAGAGTTTTGCATGGTTAATACTAAGCAAGCTTGATGTCTTTCTACTTATTTTTCCTGTTCCTCTTAAAATTTCTTATTTTTATACAGGAGGACTTTGATGAATTCAGTGACGTCGATGATTTGTACAGTTCATTACCTTTAGACAAGGTGGAGTCTCTCGAAGATCTTGTCACAATTGGTCCACCTGCTCTTGCTAAGGTATTTCCCTACCCAATCGAAATTTCCCGTGTTTTGGGATTGGGATATATACAATAACTTTTTGCGTGTTGGCACTTTTACTCTAGAATGCCATGTTGAACTGTTATTTTTCTGATGGTGATAGGTGTCTGGTCACAACACATTTAGTGCATGTTTATGTTGGTTTTTAACATCCGAGACCCCTATATACATGTTGAAATTCATATTTGCTGTCAACAGATAAGAATACTTCTCTATATATAGTACCTAAGTAATTGATATTGTATTTTGGCAGGGTGCACTTAGTCTTAGCTTGAAGACATCTTTAGCTGCATCACCTTCACAAACATCTGTATGTATTTCTCCTATATATTGCCTGAAAAATATTGAGTCAGCAATTTTGAAAAATGAAGCCATTCGGTGATATATTCTTTCATGAATCATATGTAGTATATTTAGGCTTTTTTTAAAAAAATTTTTTTTCTTCTGTAGCCTTGGTTCTCCCGTCTCAGAAATGGGTTTGGTTGCATTCCATCGTGAATGTCATGGTCAGATAATGCATTGGGCGGTTTCTGATTACTTGTGAATAAGCATTTTTGCATATGAATCCAAGTAGTTTGGAAACCTTCTGAGTGGTAGTTAAATGAGTTTGCCCCTGTTAGTCATGAAGTATGGTTCAGTTTTGCATTTATTTTATTGAAAATAGTTAAGTGAAAGGGACCTTTTTCTTCAGTCATATTGGCAACAACAACAAAGTCGTATCCCACTAGGTGGGGTCGGCTACATGGATTGCATGATGCTTCTGTGCTCTATCAGAAACTAGATCTTTGGATAGATTGACCACAAGATCCGGCTCTCTAATCTCATTAAGTGTTCGTTTCGGTCTTCCTTGACCTCTTTTTAGAAGACTCCATATTGCTTGACCAACCCTTTTAAGTGGCGCACTCAATTGCCTTCTTTGAACATGTTCAAACCACCTCCAATGATTTTTTACCATTTTCTTCTCATTAAGTGCCACTCCAACTCATTTGCGTGTATCATTATGAATCTTATCTTTTCTTGTGTGACTACCCATCCATCTTAGCATCCTCATTTCGGTTACCCTCACTTTATGTTCATGTTGTCCCTTTAAAGCCCAACATTCACTACCATATAGTATTGCTGGCCTTATAGCACTGTGATAAAACACCCCTTTTACCTTGTTAGGTATTTTCTAATCACAAATAACTCCAGTAGCTTTTCTCCATTGATATCATCCAGCTTGATCCCATCAATTTCACCATCTTGTTGTATAATTGATCCCAAATATCTAAACTTTGTCACTTGTGGAATGACTTGCCCTTCCAATTTAACTTCTATTTCACTTCTAACTTGTCTCTTATCAAAATTGAAATGCATATATTTGGTTTTGCTCCTACTCAAACGAAAACCCTACGACTCGAGAGTCCTTCTCTATATCTCAAGTCATATTGATAACACTTAAAAATAATTTGTTTCAAGCCGTTTTATTGCTGTAGGATTCTTTTTTAATATTGGTTAATCCCCTCCTCAACCAAAGGAAGCCAATGAAAAACAAAGCTATATTGGTCTAACAATTCTGTTTAATATTGGCTGGAATTCGCCCCCTCCCTCAGCTAGTCAAGGAGAAAAATGACAAAAAGTTGTGACAAGGAACTTTAACAAAGTATATGAGGTCATCCTGTGTGATTATTCTAATTTGTTTTCTGCTCGAATTAAATTGGTTTTGCCTTGATTCTTTGTTCTTGTCATATGATGACATATTGATCTATGGCACCTTATTTCCATGTAAGAATAACAGTGGAGGATGAGTCATGATCGTAGATCCTTAGTCCCTGCCTCCAAGTTACTTGACTATCTGTATAAGTGAAAAGAAAAACAGCCATGTCATTGTTAGGCATTGCTTATTTTTTTCTAGACAACTATTATGTCTAATCATGACTCAGTATGATTCTATCCAGGAACAAGCAGATGACACTGCCTCCCAGGATAGCAATTCTGATACTGTTGTCAGAACACCACCTTCTAAAAGTAGTGGAATCAGTTCTGCTATGTCGACACCAGCTGGGAACCATGCTACTCCTGTTTCTTTGAATGTTTCGTCTCAGAACTTGCCTGGTGCAACTGCTGCAGCATCTGTCCTCCCTGGTTCAAATTCGG
This sequence comes from Inga oerstediana, assembly GCA_963210345.1. Classification (NCBI taxonomy): domain Eukaryota; kingdom Viridiplantae; phylum Streptophyta; class Magnoliopsida; order Fabales; family Fabaceae; genus Inga; species Inga oerstediana. The sequence continues at coordinate 7,213,324 of OY723401.1, forward strand.
TTCGGACTGCTGTGGAGAATACTGGTGCTGCTAATTCTTCACCTGTAAATCAGTCTACCTCTGTGAAAGAAGATGAGGTTAATGGCTTCCCTGGCCGGAGAGCATCTCCATCACTTTCTGATGCTGCACATGCGAGAGGCATCAGTAGAAACAGCCTGCCAAATCAAGTGACATCTGGAATCCCTCTTGCTTCCAGCAACATTGTTTCCAGCAATGGGGCCCTTGGTTCAGTCCCTTCAGCCTCTGAAATAACAAAGAGAAACTTACTGGGAGCTGATGACAGGCTTGGAAGTAGTGGGATAGGGCAGCCTCTTCTATCACCCTTAAGCAATAGACTGATGTTGCCTCAGGCTGTGAAGGCTAATGATGGAACCAGTCCAGTTGACCCTAATAATGTTAATGAGGCTGCAGCTGTATCTGGAAGAGTTTTTTCCCCTTCTGGTGTTCCTGGCATGCAGTGGAGACCGGGAAGTCCTTTCCAGAACCAAAATGAGACGGTAACTCACTTATGTTTTTATTTTTCTCTGGATGTTGATTGTTGGGTTAAATAAATTATGTAACTCACTTATGTTTTTATTTTTCTCTGGATGTTGATTGTTGGTTTAAATAAATTATGTGCAATTACATACATAGATAAACATTGTTATGTCTGTGAAATGAAAAGTAATTGAATCAGATTGCTGTACTTACAAGTTAGAACATCTTGTTTAGTTTCTTGTTCTGTATGTTTAAGCTATGTTGCTCAAGAAGAAAATTTGCTTTCATTTCTAGGGGCAGCTTCGTGGAAGAACTGAAATAGCGCCCGACCAGAGAGAAAAGTTTCTGCAGAAGTTTCAGCAAGTGCAGCAACAAGGGCATAGTACCCTTCTTGGTATGCCTTCTCTTGCTGGTGGAAGTCATAAGCAGTTTTCTGCTCAGCAGCAAAATCCTCTCTTGCAGCAGGTACCTTTGTTGCACCTTAAGTTTGGCTTCTGTTCTCTTTGTTTGTTATTTTGCTTTCAATATAGGTGTAAAGCCCACCGTTCATCATCCTATAGTATGTCTTTTGTGGCACTCTATACCATGTCTTTTCAAACTAACTGCTATATTTTTCGCCCTTCACTTCTCTTGGAGTTTAATCGTTCAATCATGAAACCTTGTTTTTCCTTTTAGTATAGTTGGTAAAATAATTTTTCAAGGGCCCTACACTAAAAAAACTTTATGGACCTTGATTTTGTACAACTGATGAAATTACACTTTTGCATTTGTTTCTTTGGGAAATGGAAAGGAAAAATTGAGGGAAAGGGGACTATTGTTCTGATTATATTAATTACTTTTTCTCTATAGCTTGTATATTTTATCTCTCTATGGTTGAGTTATTCTAATGCATTCACTAGTGATCTGGACTTAACTTAGTATTTTGGGGTTGGTGGGGATTTAGGCTGAGGCCCTACTCCCAAATTCCCCATTTTCTAAAGGGGTAAACATGCGTCCTCTTTGCTTAGAGTAAGATATCAATTCGTGCACGAAAATTGTGATTAGCCATATGTGCTACTATATGTCCACTTTCACTCTTAAAGCTTATCTGTTTCTTCTTGATCTGATTGGTTTTGGAGTCCAGGCATCAGGTCTCAGTAGCATTTCATCCACCTCGTTACAGCAGCCATCCAATTCTGTCCTTTCTCCATCTAGTCAACAGGCTATGATATCAAGTGTTTCTCAAGATTCTGGTACGTTTCATGTCCTCCATGATCAACGTAGCTTGATTTCTTGAATTTTCCACCCACTCCTAAGATGGATCAGCACCCCCAAATTTTCTATAATAATTCCAATATTTTTTTTCCTGGTTTATTTTTTTCCTTGTGAATGAGAGAGTAGTTAAAGTAGTATGGTTATTTCCTGGATATTCTCGATTTCCCTGCCTAATTCTTACAGCTAAGGTTTTTTTTTGTGTGTTTTTCTCCCATCCCCTTTTTAATATCAATATAGAAGGCAGTTGTATTATTTTGTCATTGTTAAGTGTCTTGTTGCATGTCTAGGATAGCAGTGAATCTAATTTGCATAATATATTTGGATTCTGCAGATGGCAATTCTAAAGTTGAAGAACATCAGCAACAACTGAATGCTCCTGATGATTCAGTGTCTGAATCTACTGCCAGCAATGGGCTTGGCAAGAATCTTCTAAATGAAGAGGATTTAAAATCCACATATGCTGTAGATTCTCCTGTAAGTCGACTAACTCTTCTAGGCTTGTTATTGTCTTCAATTATGCGCAGTTTTTGGATGTTCTTGCTGTCCATTCTTCCTGCAATATGATTTCCTTGCCTCGATACATAGCTATGCTAGCAGTGCATCAGATTTTGTATTTAATAAATTATTGGTTTTCAAGCTCTTGAAAGGCAATGACTGGCTAGGTTAGCCTATGGATTGGGTGCTCCATCATGCATGGAAATGAACTAGACTTCAGTTGCAATCCTGATTTATGGCCTACTTGCCAGGGTAGTATACTGTTATTTAGAAATATGTGATTACTGTTGAAGTTACCCAAGGGTCCACGTGCAAACTTGCCAGCTCGTGTTCTCTGTTTATGCCGTTTTATTGTAAGAAGCAAGGCGTATGACCCACTCAGTATTAGTGGTTTAAGAAGTTAATCTATTCGAAGTAACAGTGCGGTTCATGTTGGATTTTGACTTAGTCCTGCCTTGCATACAAGTTAAACACATTATTTTGATTTTTGTCCACACATGATTGGGAGAACTCTGAAGTTTATATTTATATAAACGATCTATTAAAAAGAATTTTGATTTGGGTTGGCAATTTTTCTTTTATGCAGCAGGCAGGAGTGTCCAGTTCTCTTACTGAGCCTGCTCAGAGTTCCAGAGATACTGATTTTTCTCCTGGCCAACCTTTACAATCCAATCAACTTTCTGGTAACCTTGGTGTTATTGGAAGAAGAAGTGTTGCTGATTTTGGAGCCATTGGTGATAATCTTAGTGGAACAAATGTCAATTCTGGCGGAGGGCGTGACCATTTATTTAATATGCAGATGCTTGATGCCGCATACTACAAACTTCCACAACCTAAAGACTCAGAACGTCCAAGGACTTACACACCTGTATGATTTTTAGTTATATTCTTCCTCGTGTATTATAAATTTATAATATGGTCATATGATGAATGTTTCTTGTTCTGCAGAAGCACCCAGCAATAACACCTCCAAGTTATCCTCAAGTACAGGCCCCCATTGTCAGTAATCCCGCCTTTTGGGAGAGAGTAGGTGTTGAACCATATGGCACTGACACCCTCTTCTTTGCATTTTATTATCAACAGGTACTTGAAGTTTTTGTGGTACGAGTGCCTTTACTTCATTCAATCCAATGAGCTTAAAATCATTTTTGTTGCCTTTTGCAGAACACTTACCAACAATATTTGGCTGCAAAGGAACTAAAGAAGCAGTCTTGGAGATATCACAGAAAATATAACACATGGTTTCAGAGACATGAAGAGCCTAAAGTCGCTACAGATGAATTTGAGCAGGGAACATATGTATACTTCGATTTTCATATTGCAAATGACGATCTGCAACATGGGTGGTATGCTTAATCAACTTTTTAGCTCTATTTGTTTACATTCATGATTATCGCGTATATATGTGCACTGATGTTGACCGCTGTGTTGGACTTTTTTTAGTTTAACTTGTGTTTTGAAGATTTATTATGGGTCTAACTATGATTAACATACTCTTAGATTTTGGAAGATTTTCCAATAATTGAATATCATGTTACATTAGGCATATAATTAGAAGTTCTTCCCGGTAAGATGTGATGAAGTCTGGCCTGCAAGGCTATTATAACTACTTTCAAAGGACTTGCATATGTTCAAAGAGCCTGAAATTCTCTTTGGACCAAAAAGAAGGGGGGAAATTGGTTTAATTTTTTCATTGAAAACCTAATTTGGCGACTGATGTTAGCTTGTCCAGTTTCTACAGTAGCACATCAACTTCATATGCTCTATTACTCTGATCGGCTGATCAGTTCATGTCTGAGGACTATTTTGCTGGGATGGATTAAAATCTGATATTTTGATCTGTTGAATTTTTGGCTTGACTCATGATATCTTATTCACTTGGTTCTGAATCGTGATAAGCACTTGGCTCTGTTCTTGTTATTTACCCACGGGGTTCATGCATTTCATATTGATTCCTCCATTCTTTGGATACTGAGGCAGTTATTGTGTTTTTTCTCCCGGTTATGCATGACTCACTAGTCTGGAAACATATTTGACCTGTGAAAGAATCTGGCTTTGGATTTTGAGATTTTGCTTCTCTCGTTCTGTCCATGAATGTAAAATTGTGCTACTGTCCTCACAACTTGTCTGCACTTTGTCATTATTCAGGTGTCAGAGAATCAAGACCGAGTTCACTTTCGAGTATAATTACCTTGAAGACGAGCTTAGTGTATAGAAGATTTGTAGACGACTCCATCTGGTAATTTGGTGTCTTGTTTTCTCTGTCAAGTATTGTTTTTGTCAGATAAACCAGTATCACCTGCTTCAAAATAAACAATGTATGAAGTTTGAAGGGAAAAAATGTTATTAGTTGTTCAACGTGTTTCCAAACATTGTCTTGCATAATCACAACATCCAGATACGGGTGTGAGAAAGTTATCAAGAATGGCAGGAGCTGGGACCAAAACCAGCTTGCAGAGAGCACAGGAATGAGTAGACTAATTAAATGACAGTGATCCCCTATCAGAAAGTACGTACACTGGGACAAGATTTCGTGTATTGTAGGGTCTCGGTTATAATTATAAATAATACTTTTTTTTTTAATTTTAACAATCGAGGGGAGGGGACCCACAAATGCACTAATACCCATCACACCCACCGACCCCATTTTTGGCTACTTGGGGTTATAGAACCACAAACTCCTCAATGAGAAGAGGTGCGGGGTGCCTGGTGAACTATAATACATTTGTTATACAATGGGGGGATTATTGGTTGAGATGTTCGTTGAAAACTGAAATTGATGATCTGAGTGGATGATTTCGCCCTGTGCTTTTAAGGACATCAGGTCAACTTTTTCAGTCGGAGCAACATTTGGTATAGGGAAAAATGCTGGCTAAAGAGGAGATGAAAATTGTACCTGTTAAATCTTTTTTCTGGATGCATTTTTTGGCTTTTTTTTTTTTTTGGGCGTATCAACGTTGCCTAAATCATTTGATCTTTCCCGTTAGTCGTGATTCTCAGAAGTTTTTTGTTGGAGGAATCCTTTTTAACTGGTGTATCGGTTGTTCTTAGGGAGACTAATGCAGTTATATACAGAAGGACAGGATCAATAAGCATTCTATTTAACAATTTTTTTAGGGGTTGATCTTGCTAACTTGTTGATTGCGTGTTAGATTATGTGAACATTGCTGCATCACCTTTAACGTCGTTAATTCTTTTGCTGTCGTGTTTTGGCGCATGCTTCCTTCTTGATTTCAAGCCTGGCAAGTAATTATGTGTTTGAATTGTTGAAGATTAACATGTATTTATTTATTGGGTTGGTGTCATATACACAAAAGCAAATTATATTCGATAATGTTATTTTTGTCATTTTGATGTAATCCAAGTTGGGCCCCTCTTCTTGGAACCGTGGAAGCTTAACTAGCAAGCAAAGAGAGCCCAAGGACAATGACGGTGGATCTCGTGTTTTTTTTTTTTTTTGATGAGATCTGTCGTGTGTTTGTGTGAAAGGCCACATCAATACACACACACACACACACATAAAAGTTTTATTTATTTATTTAAAGGTTTGCCCGTGTTGTTTGGACGCTATAATATTATTATAGTCGCCACCCAATTCCCCAATTACATGTTTTGAGATTATACATATTATATGGTTGAATAAAATTAACTCACCCATCTTTCTTATCCTCATGTTGAGACCTTCTCATGATCTCTTTGAAAAGAAGAGGTTGTTTTTAACCAGTCTTCATTCTTAATGATTGCTTTTTCAGTGATTGCTGCAACAGTGAAAGGTGAAAATCAACAGTGTCTTCTTCTCCACTCTCCTAAAAGTAGGAGGTTGGTTGCCAACCAACTCTTTATTATTCTCCTATTTTCTAGCTTAAATTTTAAAAATAAAATAAAATAAAAAATTTCAATATGCTGTCATTGGATCCCACATGCCCTTTTTGCATGAAGATGCACTTCTCAGCTTTAATTGTTTTCAAAGCATCTCAGCAACAGTTCCCTGTGTCCAAATCAATTTTCTTTCGTACATACCTGGTTGTTAATTTAAATATATATATATATATATGGGGCAAGACCCTCCGTTTATTCTTCTTCTTAAAGCCAATATAACCAGAAAACAAATTCCAGTGATCTATATCTCGTACCTTTTCAATTTGAACCAGCTAATAAGATGAAGCTCATATTTTATGCTAGATTGCCGGTTCAAAACCAATATATTGTGCATGGAGCAGCCAAACTATAAATTATAAAAAGAGAGACTATTAAAGATGAAGAAACTGTTATAAAATTCAATATATATATATATATATATATATAAAATAAAGATCTATACTTTTCAATACAATAATAAAAAAAAAGCATATTTCTGTAGTTGAGACTTGAGAGTATCACGGTACTCTGTTGAATGTGGACACCGTTAACATAAACGAAATTATTGAGAAGTGAGAAGGGGGCATCGGAGAGACAAAACACATGCTTCTCGGCCTTGTGGTTCCAAATCCACCGCCGTCCATACTGGTGTCCCCTTCATAGCTCATTGGCATGTGGTCTCTTGAGACGCAAAATGAATGTTATATTATATTATATAAAAATATATATTATCAGTTATGCCGACCACTTCTTATATCATCCCTCAGATGGGGTCACCGGCCAGTGACCCCCAAAAGAGTTGTAGGCTTGATTAACATCTCTCAGAAACAAGTCCAATGATGCTCCTTTCTTCATTGATTAACGTTAGCCTTCTGTGAGATCCAAACGTGCCACGTTACTATCCATTGCAATATGATAATAATTAACCAATATAATATTCGGACCACCCTATTTTGCAGCGCTTAGTGGCATTGCTAGTGGCATTTGTACCACTTTGTCTCGGGTTCGATCCCGCCCGCCCGCACCAGCGTGCCCAATGGAAAACTACCCTATTTTAAGACAAATTGGCCAGAGCCCAATTTCTCGAAATAAACAGAATCGACCTAAAGCTCCTTTCCCAATTCAGAAATCCGCGGCCCCTGCACCAACTTCCATGCTTATTTCATTTTTTTCAGGTTCATTCCCTTTTTTAAATAAAAAGATTTCAAAGCGGTGTTTAATTGTAGCCGTTGGAGTTTCCTTGATCTTTGATTCGATTTGGGTCCCTCCAACATCCCCAAAATAAAAATAAATAATGGGCCTCCATTCGTCATCTGCGCGTGAGGGTATTTGTCCCTGCTCTCTCAAGAAAGCCCTCAATCTCTATCTTCATTCTTCATCCTCCCCTTGACAAGTTTCTTGATTCTTCTGATTTTCGCTTTTACTCCCTCTCTCCCTCTCGATTTCATCTTTCAATAGAGAAGAACAGGCTCTTTCTTGTCCAACTGTTTTTCTTTATATCCAAATCACTCTCCCCATCTGTTTCTCGTCCCCTGTTTCTGTAGGTACATCAGTCTTTCTATCAGCGGTTGGCTAAAGAACTGAACTTCCGTATAGATTCTTAATCATCTCTATGATCATTTTCTCACCCATCGCTTGTTTATAGAACCCATTACTAGAATCGGTTATTTTTCTCTTGTTTTTTCGCTGGCCATCATCTTGTCCTGGAAAAATTGGTGACATCTATCTTGCAAGAACTTTCTCAAGAATGGGGAAACTTTGGATCTTGAGGTGGATTATAGTGGTGGGGATCATGAGTTGGTATGTTGAAGGGCTTGGGGTGAATTGGGGAACTCAGGCAACGCATGAATTGCCGCCAGACACGGTGGTTCAGATGTTGAAGGACAATGGAATTCATAAAGTGAAATTGTTCGATGCAGATGAGTCCACCATGAGTGCTCTGGCTGGGACTAACTTTGAAGTTATGGTCGCCATTCCCAACAATCAGCTTGCCGCCATGAATGACTATGATCGAGCCAAACAGTGGGTTCGTAAGAATGTCACACGTTACAACTTCAACGGAGGCGTCAAAATCAAGTGAGTTAATTCGTTTTACTACTTTCTTTTGAAGTCAACAATATCCAAAAATTCTATTTCTGATCGCTATTATGGATGCGAGGTGTCTTAACTCATGCAAATTTGCAGTGGTTATGACTTATCGAAACAACTAATCATGTCTAAAACTAGCTATAATTTTTCTTTTTCCCTTCGTGATTCTTGGTTCTGCATCTGGTCGTAGTTCAATTTTTCAAATTTGGAGAGCATATGATACCAAATCCTTGACCTATTAAAATTTCTGCAAGAATCTTGTCCGACTACATACTATTTTAGCTAGTACTTTTCCTAATGGAACTAGAAGGTTTTGTCGTCAAATACCATTGGCCTTAGAATTTTATTAGGAGAAGACAGCAATCCCACTCTGAAGAAGAAAGGTTAAAAAAAACTGATTTGTTGACAAGTTGTAGGGCAAAGAAAAGTGTGGAGGAATTCTTTTGCAAAGCAAACCCAGGCTGTATCTTCACTTTTTCCTTTACTACATAAAAAAAGGCAACCCCATGCCGTATCCCTTTTTTCCTTTTTAATAAAATCTGTATATTTCATTAATCAGAAAAACAAAACTATAGCAAGGTTACGTCAGATCATTCCTAGTAGCATAATTCCTTTCATCATCCACCATGACCATGCTGTATCTTTACTCTACTCCACAAGCAAGTCTCTATTATATACTCCCTCCGCTCTTTAATATAAGACCTAGTTGATTTTTTTTGGAGAGATTAAGGAAACTAAATAAGTTTAGTTAATCATGGCGTATATCATGCATCATTTGATTATATATTAGTTTATAAGTCAGACAAATTAGTTTGGTATGAAAAAGATAAATATAAATACTTTAAAATAATTTATTCAGTTTCTTTAATCTCTCTAAAAAAGCCAATTAGGTCTTGTATTAAGGACCGGATGTAGTACTAGGCAGTATCACAAAAATAAACAACCAATATTCTAAAATCTTGGTCGTGGTCGTAGTGACTTCTTGTAGCAACTCTTTATGTGACTGAAGAGAAGTATCTTTGGAAAGAGAATCATCGGATTGGACCATCGGATCAAACTCTTGACGCAAGATGTAGCTAAAAGAAATCCTCAAAAGACATGAATTTTAACATTCCCAGAAACAGGACTTGTCATTTCAGTTGTATGTTGGTGTTAGGTATTTGGTTTATTATTTTGGATTTGGTGATGACGATAACATTGCGGGCGCTGAAAGTTTCATTTTCCTAAACATGGATGTGGAATTTCTCACAGGTATGTAGCAGTAGGAAACGAGCCATTTTTGCAATCCTACAACAATTCATTCTTGAACATCACCTTGCCAGCACTACAGAACATTCAAAATGCCCTAAACGAAGCTAACCTTGGAGACACCGTAAAGGCCACCGTGCCCTTAAATGCTGATGTTTACGAATCTCCAGTAGACAACCCAGTTCCATCTGCTGGAAGATTCAGGGCAGACATAAATGATCTTATGACACAAATAGTCCAATTCCTCAATAAGAATGGAGCACCATTCACAGTTAACATCTACCCCTTCTTAAGCCTTTATGGGAATGATGACTTCCCTTTTAACTATGCCTTCTTTGATGGGGTAACCAATCCCATAAATGACAACGGGATTCAATACACAAACGTCTTCGATGCTAACTTTGACACATTGGTTTCTGCTCTAACTTCAGTAGGGCTTGGGAATATGCCCATTTTGGTAGGAGAGGTAGGGTGGCCCACAGATGGAGACAAGAATGCTAATGCAGGTAATGCTTTAAGATTTTACAATGGCCTTTTGCCTAGGCTTGCTGCAAATAAGGGTACGCCACGTCGTCCTGGATATATAGAAGTCTATCTGTTTGGACTAATTGATGAAGATGCCAAGAGTGTTGCTCCAGGAAACTTTGAGCGTCACTGGGGTATTTTCAGGTATGATGGGCAACCCAAGTTTCCTATGGATCTTTCTGGTCAGAATCAAAACAAGCTTCTTATTGGTGCTCAGAATGTGAAGTATCTTCCTCAGCAATGGTGCATGTTTAATCCTGATGCTAAAGATCTTAGCAAACTTGCAGATAATATAAATTATGCTTGTACCTTTGGAGATTGCACTTCGCTTGGGTATGGTTCTTCTTGCAACAATTTGGATGCCAATGGGAATGCCTCATACGCGTTTAACATGTATTATCAAGTGCAGAATCAGGATGACGCGGCCTGCAATTTTCAAGGTCTGGCGAAGCTTACCAACCAGAATCTTTCACAGGGCAACTGCAATTTTATTATTCAGATTGCTTCTTCATCGTCTTCTTCTTTGAGGTCCTCACTAGTGGCCTGCGTTTTCTTCGCACTATCAGTGATTCTATTTTAGTAGACCTCTCTCTCTCTCTCTCTCTTGTATATACATCAAAGATGTTATTGGTGATTTGAATATTTGTTAGTTATTGTACTAGATAGTCTGAATGATTCTTGGCTTGCAGATTCATTTAATAAGTGATTTACAGATTTGAATATCTTTCAGTTGATGAACTTTTGCCCTGTGAGAATCGATGCTTTCCAACTTGTTTATTTACACCAAACACTTTTGATATTTCCAACTCTGCAACAATAGGAATAGTTTAGTTATAAGTTTAATTGATGAAGTGGATTGAAATCTTACATTTACAATTAAAGTAATCTCCACAATTAACTTTGATGTGTGTGGGAGCATTAGAGAAGCTATTGTTGATTTGCATTTTCAGTTATTGCTAAGACAGTATAAATGATTATTGATTCAGAGGTGGGGCAAATTGGCATACAGGTTAATCTAAAAATTAATTTTCAGATTTGAAGTCTTTCAGATGAAATAGCTCATGCCCCATCTGAACTGATGCTCTAATTTAAAATCCCAATTTCCTTTCCATTGGAAGGTTATTTCAATTGTTCCCTTATTCTTCGGCATGAAAGCCCACCGCTCGTATAGGTAAAAGCAAACGAAGTTCAACTCAACTCTAAAGCCCGTTCAATGAAACATTGGGCCGAAACTAACAGAGTCCTAAAACAAATCATGGCCCATTTTTCAAAAAATTCGTAGACCAAAAAAAGTTTTGTAATACTCAGAGATGCTTGAGGATTAATCCCAAACTTACCCAAGAGGATAAAAGAACGGGAAAATCACTTCTAGCGCCCAAGAAAAAAAGATATTATCATAAAGGTTCTTTGAGGTTGTAAAAAACACTCAACAAGTTGTGAATAGATTGTAACCAGAGATCTTTCTGATAATATCTTCTTTCCTTTGGACCTATGAGTGATTCTCTCTAAAAGAAAATTACTTAAATTAGCTGGTGATGATTGATGTTAAAGATGCCGCAATATTTGAATTACATTTCAAAATAGTTAATAAATGCATACACACACATGGGGATGGTGGGTGTGCCTTTATTCTGAGAATGAAGAATCTGTGTCCTTTCTTCATGTAATTGATTGCCTACAATATTGGTGGGAGGGAGGGAACTTCAAATTTGAGAACCTAAGAAATTTAAATTGAAATTTGAAGCTCAGGTCAGCACAAGAGAGGTTGCTTTCTCCTCTGAATATTGAATAATTCAGCCAACAACCCCAAAAATTGGACTTGGATGGGTGTGATTTGATTTCTGTAAAATTAAAAAAAATATTATTCCTCTTTTTTTGTTTTAATTATAATTAGAGTGCTATTATATATGTGATTCTATTATGTTGTGAACTAAAAGTTGCAACTTTTTTTTTTTTTGGTACCACTGAGACAGCCTAATAATCAGTGATTCTCCATCTTTTGACAAATTCTAAAATTTCTAGGCAGATATCATAATTTAAATGGCTAATTGCGTGTAATGTAATCTCAAACTCCTTGTCCTTTTGCAGAATCACGTGCTGCCTCCATGATGGCCTCTTATTGCTCCTCACATTCTTTAATCCCCTCTAATCATGCTTCATTACTATCCCTATTATGAATTGCACAAACTTCAAACAATAAAATATACTTTGTCCAAAAAAAACAATAAAATATACTCTTTCCAATTTTTAATATAATACTTTTTGCCACACAGCTCTTGATATATTAAGATATATAGTAGTTTGGTTTTTAATATAATACTTTTTGTCACACAGCTCTTGATATATTAAGATATATAGTAGTTTGTAGGGTAAATTATACGTCAAACTATATTGTACATCGAAGACTAGGTAGTATCGTAGTACTTTTTTAAAGTTTTTATTATTATTATATAGAGGTAAGTTGTGTTTGGTATCACATCTTGCGATAAATAAGCCCGTTTTCTATGAAAATAAGTTTGAATGAGTTGGATTTTTTTTTTTTATGTTTGGTTCAGCGTTTTATATTTGTATCATGGGTAAAATAAACTATTTATTAAATAGCCCCTCACTGCAGCTTTTCTATTAATTCACTTATTACGTAAGTCGATATAAGACTCTTCTCACATACTTACCTCGTATACCGTAAATCACGATTTATAAGTATTTATTGTCTAAAAATAAGCTATCTAAAATTGCTCATCTAAATATAAATCACATTATAAAAACTGATTTTTCTATTAAGTCATTTTTAATAAGTCAGAATCATAATAAATCATTTTTACTACTGCGATCCCAAACATATACACGTATACATGTAGATATCTAGTTTCTTCGTTTGAAGTTCAACGCACATATACTCTGTATCCGAGCAGAGAATCTAAGCATAGAACTGAAGTGAGGTGCCCAAAATAAATTTTTTTTAAAAATTGATAGAAAGTGAGGAAAAAGAAAAGATACGATGCTTACATTACTTGCATCGATCTGTAACGCAGTGTTGTCTCCAAAGCCGAAATAATATTTCCTTGCCACTAATTGTTGCCTCTCCTTTATTTTACAAACTTTCACTTTCCACACATCCCCCAAAGTCACACACCTTGTGAACCACGCTATGATCATTAGCCAACACTATGCAAATACAACCACCTCAAATAAAAGTTGCTCATTCGTAGTCCGAAGTGTTGTTTTTTTTTTTTTTAACATCGTAACATGTAAAGTTGGAAATGCATGAAGCATCATCCCATGTTAAATCAGAACTCAGAACTCAGAACAGAGGAGGCAAGGCATGCTGCCAAAGCAAACAGAAGCCATTGTCCCAGAGAAGCGAGAGTTTCAAGTAAAACAGTAGCAGTACTATAGGTTAAAAATAAATAAACAAATAAAAAAAAAAGAAAGAAAAGGGCCAAAAGAGCCGTAGAGAATAAGGCAAAGGGACAGAAACATACAGGGACTAGAGTCTCTCAGTATTTGAGGACTTCTAAGAAAACAAGGACGAGAGCCTCTTTTGAATATTTTGATATTTTCCCTACCTTCGCTTCTTCTTCTTTTTTCGTTTTCTATCTTGAGAATTTGAAAGTCACGTGCCCTTGCATATCGAAATGCATTATCTTATCTTCTCTGCGATGGTGCATGCCAACTGCCAAATTCAAATAAACGCCCCACACTCCACATGCTTTGCTTATAATGACAGCATACATAGCATACGATACCCAGCTAGACCAAATCAACGGCGTTATGTTTTAAAGTTAGCAAAAAAAAAAAAAAAAAATAGTTCAGATGAGAATGGAAAACTAAAAGAAAAATCAGAAGGATATATCGGACATCATCAAGTCTTCAATGTCAGGTTTGCCCTCGCTGGTTCTACCCTCTTCGTTGTAGTTTAGGTGCAGCATTAAAAGCCCATAATTGGAAAATCACTCAGCGACTAATGAGTAAGAGTAATGGCATACGAGAGAGAAAGTTTGAAGTTTGAACCAAAGTTGGAGCTATCCCAGCTCATGACAAGACATCCTTGTACAGAGACTAAGAATAGGCAGTACTATTTGAGAATGCATTGCATATAGCTGTGACGAGAAAGAAAGAAAGATGAAATGAAAATCAGAAAATGGATACTACTAATCAATATGTATAGAAGTCTGTAATCCTAAGGGCTAACCCAACAACCCATTGCCTCATTAACCCCTCTGTTCCTGAAATATATAATATTGTCCCCTAAACTTGCTGAGTTTCGATTTACATGGAGAAATCACTGGTGCTCTCTGGGAATAGAAGAAGAAACAAGAGACATCCTCATCTCCATGACTTTCTTGTGGGAATTGGAGTGCAAGTAGCTCACAAAAGTTGGACTCTTGGCTGGCCTATACTCTGGCAACAACCTACCAGACTTGTACCTCACCCCACATGCATTGCAGAGTGTTTTGGGACCCAATGGTCCTGCCCTCCATTGTGGGGTCCTCTGTGCCAGGCAGTGACTGCACCTCCTCGGCATTGGATTTTGCCCATTGCTGACCTCACTCTCCGACTCCTTCCTCACCATCATCCTCTTCTCCATCTCTTCTTCATCTTCTTCTTCCTCCTCCTTTGCCTTCTTCTTGGGGACGATGAGTTCACTGTCTGCTAACCAGTAAGCCTGTTTGAGCAGGGGAGGGTCTGAGCTTATGGCTTCGTTTTGTGGGTTTAAATGGTGTGACCAGATGCTTAAAGGGTCTTTAGCTCTTGGGGCTGAAAGTCTCTTCCTTTTGCTTCTGGCTTTTCCGGGTACCGGAAAATTTTGCAGAGAAGACTCATTCTGGTGGGATCTCTGCAATGGTTGTGAAGGTTTGGAGGTTGCGGTTGTAGCTTGATGAACATCAGGAGGTGCCAAGAGGCAGCTTGCTTGGCTTGAAAAGCAGTCTTCAACAAACACTGACAGCCACTCCAATCCGACATCCACCTCCTGCATCCATATATAAGAAAAATGCTTACTTTAGTAAGAAATATGACGCAGAAAAGCAGTACATGTATAGAAATAAGTGAACATTTAGTAATACACGCAGAAACAGAGCACGAGTGATAAAGTATTTAAGCTCACAAACTTAGCAAGACTTAACTACCAATCAAAATAACCCCTTTATTGCTTCATGAAAACTATCACTTAACCAAAAAGGGAAAGCCCGGCGAGAAGACCCAGATGATAAAAACTCGAACAGAACTATTAGGCCATGGAATTTTACGGAGAACAGAGCCAGAAGCAGAGAGAGAAGAGGGAATAATAAAGAAGCCAGAATAAAACAGGGGAGATATCGCTGACCGTGTTCTGAGCAGAGAAGAGGTCATCGAGGCTGGTTGAGAAGGAAGAAAGCTTTGAGCAAGAAGGGGAAAGAACCTGCTCTTGCTTGCACTCACCGGAAACTGATACATTCCGGCACACATCCATGGCCACTGACAGCAGAAACGAGAGGCAGAGGAAGAGGAAAGCTAAAATTTGTGTCACACAAGTCACACACAACACAAACCCTGTCTCAGTGCTCCCTTTATGTCCCTCGTTTTTTTGTCGGCAGATAAAAAGCGAAATAAAACAAAATCAAATTTACTGAGAGACATTTTAGAAAACAGACATCTCTATATCGTGTAAACACAAACAATAACCCCATTCATATATATGCCCTCTCCATTTTCCCTATACTCTGTTTACCCCCCTTGTTTATTTCTTCCCATGGCACATACCAATGTAAGCAGAATTGACTACCATTTTTGTCCCTAATGAGAGAAAGGTTAAGATATTAGTTAATAGGACTCTTGCCCTTTATATTGGGGGAAATGGGGGTAGTTGAAGGAAAAGCACAAGCAGTAAATTAGTAATTACAAACTCCCCTTGACCCAGCCTTCTACCCAAGGACGGGTACACTATCCATCTTTTCTTCTTTTGCAGGTAAAAAATAAGAAAAAAAAATTCAAAAGATGCATTGGAAGAGTCTCAGACAGCAGAACTGTTGGTAGCAGAGGGAATTCAGTTTATATTCTTTGTAAAAAGAATTGTGTGAGAAGCACACTTGATGGCAATAAAACTGTGGTCCAAAAAGTTTTAGTGTTATAGGGTAAGAGAGACAAGTTAATTGCTAGTGCTGGTGCTGTATGCTTAGTTGCTTTCGCCATTTGGAAATGAACTCACTTTATCAGAAAACAGAGAGCCCTCCTTTTAAAGCTTCTTTTCCTGTTTTAACACTAATTATTATAATTAATTCCTTGGCGTTCTCTTTTATGATTTGGGTTTAGCATCATATCTTTCCTTACTCGTTCCAGCCAACTGCATCATGTTAAGGTATTGAATATTCCATCTTGAATTAGTTAAAGTGAAATGATAAACTTATCTGATTTTGAGATTTTCTCGTAGGACATGGTATTATTTGATCCATTAACTTTCATATTTTTCCTTTTCATTATTTTCTTTCGAAAATTGGGAATGATAAGTGCATTTGAAAGAAATTTAAGAAGAGTCGTTGAGAGGAAAAGGGTGCCAGTTGTGGTTGATGTTTCTCATGTGAGATGATTCAGAATTGCTGATTCAATACTCACGTATCTTTGTTTCTTTCTAGAGAACTTTTAGTAGTAATTTACATCCAAGAGTGATGTTAGGCATTTGAAAATCCCGTTTAGAGGCTCAAACGTAATTTTAAAAAAATTAGGGTGTCTAAATATTTTTGTTTAAAAAAAATCACATTTTGAGCGTCCATAGTTGATTATCCTCGGCTCTAACTCCTGTCCAAACATGCCCTAATATAATTAAATCAAACTAGCATTCATCCGTACTAAAAAGATCTTTCAACGAGTACGAGCAGTTTCATGAGAATATTGAGTCTATAATGTCAAAATGTCAGTTTCGAATATACAGTGCTGGAAATATAAGAATAGTTGAGCCAATTTATTTTATTTTTAAAAATTCTCTATTACTTAATTTTTTTGTATTTGATCAATGGGGTAATTTTTATAAAAGGTTTTCCCTTCTCTTAATAAGAACTCTTCGAGATGTATTCTCTATTACTTAACTTATCTCATCTTCTTCTCACATTCCCTCCTCTTCTTTTTCTCAATCATTAATCATTATATCAACATTTAGACGATTTAAATTTTATTTTTATAAAATTATTATTAAATAGGAGTGGAAGGATAAAAACAGAGAGAGAACGTTGGTCCCCTCTTTGGAGTTCAGATTATAATATAACCGCCGAAAGTACCAATGAGTTTTGAAGTGGGAAGACGTGTTGCAAAGTTTGAAAAATCCAGGAGCCTTTTTTACATAGGAGTGTGTCATAAAGCCACATGGGTAACTTCAAATTTTTAACTGGCACAATCAAAGTTCATTAAAGAATCAGGAACGAATGTTGAATTTGGTGACCCAGAAAGTTCTCAAATCCGCTGGGTGATAAGGATTTGTAATGGCGTGACAGGTAGAGAATTAAAAGTCAAGGCAAAATGGACCAGTGATATACATGCATGTGCATGATGAAGGTGAGGTGGGTCACTTGTTAGCTGAGTAATTAATTGAAAACGAATGATAATTAAAGGAGTTGTTTCAGAGGACACAACCAAGTTACTAACCTCATATCCAAATGCCTCTTCCACTTTTGCAGAACTTTGTCCTCACTTCCATGGCTTTCTAGTTCTGCTGGTCCAATTTCACCCACAAGCTTCCATTCTAAGAGGTTCAAATCAAAGGGTTTTGTCTCCTATCAAGTATGTATCAACCAGAATAATAAGGACTCATAACAACTTCACAAAATTACACCTGCCAATTACTGCACCCTCTAACAAATAGAAAGAACCTGAGTTTCTGTGCTGCATTTTCCTCAAGCTTTAGTCGTTGTTATTGTTGTGTAGATAGGAGCAATCATGCTTTGACTTTGGTTTTGTTTTCCCCATTCTCTCTCTTGTTATGTTGAGGCCTTGAGGCCTTTACATATCAGACCCTGAAGTGAAAGGGGCACAAGTGAATTATGAAGGGAGGTGTGTTTCCCAGCTTGGGTGGGAGTAGGACCTGGACGAGGGGCTCATGATAACTGTACGATTGAAGAGGGGGCCTCAAAGAAGGACTCATAGTAAAGTTACTTTGTGTAGGACACACTGCAAGCAATAATTTCAAAAGATGAGGCGTGACCAGTGCAATGACAGCATGTAGATACACTAAAGTGGGGTAAAAGAGAACCTCGCCTCACCCATTGGAAATGTGTATTGGAATTAGGATGGCCTCATTTGGTCACTTGCCAATTGCCATCTCCTTCAACCCTTCTTTCTCTACCTTTTCATCTTCCCTACTGTACGATGTATCCAACTCAATGGTTAACAGCTCAAGAGTTCATAGTTCAGCTTAGGCCCCTTGGCTTGTGAGCATTTCATTACTGTAGCATTACCTGTCAAGATAACAAATGAGATTACAAATTCCTCTTAACTCCACACTCGTGTCAGATTTATGACATTTATGTCGACACTTCAATAGAAGGATCATGGTAGAGACCCTGGCAAACGTAAATCCATTCAGAAGGCTTGGTGTCTGGAGATTTTCTCAAGAAGGATTAATCATCAGCATGGGCTATTAATGCCAAGATACTCTGAACACACTCAACATGAATGAATGCAAACATGTTTATGAGATTTAGTTACTTAAATTTAAATAGTTATATACTTGAAGCATTTTACGCATGAGTTGCGAGTTTTCAAGTGCGGTCAGAATCAAATATAGGATAATCAATATTTCTCAAGGAATAAAATATAATATCACTGTGTTATCATGATAAAGATCAATCATTACATGGAATCAGCCGATTATCATGACTTGAGGATCGTGCCCAAAATAGGCATCAGCAGAATTCCACTAAGAAAAAAGAGCAGTATATATGTATGAACACTGGCAACCGACAAAACATTCCATAAACCATGAGGCAGCTATGCTTAACTGTTCTATGTAACAGCGGGTGGCAACCCAAACTGTTCTCAAATGAGATGCAGGCTATCTAATGATCTTGAATGTGTGTAACAATGATGAAGTGCAAAGTGAGCTCAAAGGAAGGTGAATAACCCAAGGGTCAAGCAACACGATAGGATAGGGGGAATAATAAATCCCACTTGAAGTGGATAGACATCAATTGTATCAGTTTCATACATCAGTTTAGTAATTTACAACAGCGTTACAAAAAATGAGAGAGCTCTCAATTACAATGAACATTTCAAGTTAGCCTAAACTATCATTTTCTTCCCCGAGGGAGCAGGACAAATTTGCTATGAATGACATACTGGGCTCAAGTGATTGGTTCTTAAGACGACCTTGATAGATACTGAAGCCATTCTTCAGGTGTTCCCTTTCTTACCATCAACATTCTTAGTGCTGTGCTCGTTAGGGGTAGGGTATGTATGTCATAGTCCTTTGGTGCCTGAGCAACAAGAGTAACTTCTTAATGGTGCAAAAGTAAAATATTGGATCCCTCAATGTTTTAGTAGGAAATCCCTAGAATATCTTGAGGTAAACACTGCTTCAATTAAAATTTACTTGTGCAATAGTAAGATTTGCGTTATAACACTGGCAACCTTTTTGGTAGCGAACATGTTCTCCATTCATGTGTGTAGATCACAGCATGATCTGGTTAGAAACCGTAAAAATGCATACAGTCATGATTATCATTCTTCAAAGTCAATTTTACAATAATGTTCTACAGATTAACATCAATCTTAATATGAAGAATGATACTTATATTCTTCACCAGGAAAAAAAAAACAAATTTTATGTTATTCATGACTTAAAACAATACCTTGGGAATCTTGATTAGCTTCATTTTTGCTTCTTCTAAAGTTTTTTGACCTTTCCTTGAGTTACATTTGGCACAAGCGGTAACCTGTCAAGTGAAAGGTTGTTTGTTAATGCATGGTAAAGAGGCACTACATAAGAGATGGGCTTTAGGACTAAAGGTCCAAGTCTCCTCCCTTCTGTCTTGCATTGATCAGTCTCCTTTAGTCTTTTGTGTCCACTTGACCTCAAGTCCAAGTATCACAAATATGGTATCTCTGAAGCTGTGGTTCTCTTTTGAAAATAAATGTACAAGATTTTTTTTGGCAATAAATATAGAACAAACAAATTAACCCCAAAAAAATCTAAGATGAACATATGAAGTTTAGACAAACTACAGTGGACAGCCCTTAATTACTCGTCCTGGAGGTTGTGGTTCAATTTTCACACACAAACACATTTTGAAAGCTTCTGTAACAAACAAATACATGGTGCAGTCAATGCCCCCGACAAAACTCAACTCCTCAGTTCCAGGATGAGATCCTTTCCTTTTTCTGGAAAAAAGATGAGTAACATAAAACTTCTATGCGTGCATACATATTAAGCTGATAGTCGTCTTACCAGATTTTCCCATTTCCATTCTCCACCTAGTGAAGCGGGCACAACATGGTCAATGGTCAAATTCTCACGTGAAGAACAATACCTGTTAAGTAAAGGAATCTCATATCAGCATGATGCGAGTCTTTATATAAGGACAAACCTAATCTCTTGAAAAGCAATATCAAGAGAGAAACCCTTTCTACAGCCTGAACATTGCCCCATAACAATATAAATATTATTGAGAAGTCTAATGAAGATTTTTTGGTAGTGCACCTGAAGCAAATGTTATAAGTCAAAGGATGGTATTGCATTCATGACACCTCCTTTTATTTAGTAAAATGCTAAGGAAGAGAGCAATATTCATGTTATAACCCCAGTCCATTTCCGTCTAAAGGATTGACACAATGATAGCTACCCAGTGTTAACTTATAAAGAGGATAGGGGGAATGGAGAACCCAAATACATAAATGAAGTCCATTTTGTTCCTTTTTTTCCTTTTTGGATTTTGTGTTGAACTAAATGCATTTAGATCTATTAGAAATCAAATTTAAAACAGAGTACTTACTGACAAGTGTAGCAGTCCCGATATAGTATATTCTTCCTATTAAGATTCCCCTTGACAACTCTTCTTTTGACAACCTGAAGTAGATCAGGAACCTGTTCCAAAACATGTATAATCAGCTAACCCTGTTTGTAGAAGCGAAATAGCAGGAAAATGTTTTAACCCGGTTGAGAAGAAATTGGTAACTATAAATTGCTGATGAAGGACCCATGCTATTACTAGAGCCGTGCATACAAAGGGTCAGAAAACTAAAAAACCAACAGACATTACCGTGGGCATACCCTTAAGACAGCTGGAATATAGAAAGATCCACTGGGTGAGTTCACAGTCTGATCATAATACTCAAGTACATCAGCCTGGATAAAGCAACATTTGAAGTTTGAAACAAAATAAGACCGTATTCAGTATCTGTTTAAAAAGAAAGGGATAAACAAAGACAAAACAGGTTGTTGTGAGCATGTGTCTGCACTTGCATATATGAGCAATGAACATTATCACCAGGGAAATGAAGCAGAAATAGTATACACATTTAATATAATCCCATCAAAGTGAAGCTATGTGTGAGAATTCAGACGTACTTTACTTCTAAATGGAAATCATACGCAATGGGATGAAGAAAATAGCTGGGCAACACTCCCTGTCAATAGATTTAGACAGCTAATTCACATGATAATATGCTATAGTATAATCTTTAAGTGATAACCTAGGTTTCCTTAACTTTTTACATAAACTCGTGTCTGTTTTGAAGCAATAGACAGCATAAATAACAATAAAATGTTTTACAGTAATTAACTCAAAGAAAGGGTTGTGCTGAAAGATCTGACCTTCTCCATAAACTCCAAACATATAGCACGTTTCCAGCCTACAACATTAACTGGCCTGAAGCATGATGGCAGCAATCAGAACCGTGAGCAAACAACTGATCATGTCTCTTAACTATACAAGAGAAAATCATGTTACATAGTTCACATCATCCAGACTAGATGGCGGGCCCGTGCATTGTACAAAGTTTAAAGAGAATCGTACTATTATATATATTATTTCAGACAACAATAAGGATACATCATACATGACATATTTCATCCCAAATGAATACATTAAAACCATTAGGAAGACAAAACCACACAATAATTTTAAAACCATCCACGATTCCCCAACTTATTTGCAGTTATGGTTCTTCTATATATATTATCCGGATCAAGTAATCAAAATGAGAAATAATACAATCGATACAAGAATTATAGCATTTGCGTGTGTAGAATCTACAAAGGAATCCCCTTGACTTATCCAACATATGTGCCATATAATAAGTACTCACACACAAAAATATATGCTTGAGCTCGCGCACCCCAAATATGTCATGTTTGCATCAATGATCATATCTACAGAATTCATGGCAGTTTAACAGCAGTAATATTGATCCTCACCGTGTCATGGAAGTGGAATCACCAGGTTTCTAGAACATTCACTCTGTCAAACAGCTAACTCATGGGGCTTCTCATATTTTATTTGGTTGGAGTAAATTAAAATAATACAATGCATTGCAAAAAGTAACTTATTTTAGCATATAATTTGTACAATATTAAGCTCACCACAATCTTCCCAAAGTAATGTATAACAACCACAAGTTCACCCTATGGGGAAATGATTATCGATGAAGTCAACAGTAAATAAATTACTCCACGGTACGGCAAAAATCAGTTGAACCCAGGAACTAGAAAAACCAAATGATATTCACCGAAGCCTAGAAAATAAAAAGAATGGTACTTTTTAATCACTGGTGTTCTCAAAACAATGCTATTTCAAAATTTAGATTCTCAATATGCAGAACAGTAGACAATAGAGTAAATATTGAAGAAGTGACCTGTACGATACATCCAACACCAGGCCTCTAAAAGAAGATAAGCTATCGTTCTCAAATTCATAATCATCATGATCGGGATCATCCTCAACATGAACACTGCCATTGCTAAAAGTATGACTGGGGAGTGCCTGCGCATTGCAACGGTTCCTTTTCCTACTCGGATATGATGAAAAAGAACCTATACACCAAACCTTTAGCTCGCGGCTCTGAGTTGATCGGAACCTGAAGTGAAACGGGTCCTTCTGCTCCGAAGGAAATGAGAATCCCTCGCCATTAAAGAGTGTCTTTAAGCGACCGTGAGTTGTCAACTGTGCCATCCCCTCCTTCCCTTGACCTTGCAATTGACAAATTTCTACCTTTCTTTTCTAACTTTTCCAGGCTCTGTGGGATTAATTAATCCGAAGAAGGAAGACAAAATTGGCAAAGGAATTCCTCCCCGGAATATCTGCCATTATCGCACTTCGTTAGGCATATTGCGGTCCACATGAATTGACACATCTGCCCTCTTTTTTTTTTTTTTTTATCAGATATTACGATGGGGACATTTTTTATTTTTAGTTTACACTTTTTTTCCCTATAGTTAAGTTAATAAATTATAATCATACGTTGTTGTGAAGTTTTATTTGTTTGTTTACACATATTTTTAACCCACTGTTTTTATTTGTACTTACTTGACCTACAATATTTATTAATTATTTTTATTTCCTCTTTCATTTGTTAATCCTACTCTAATATTGATTATTAAAAACATTCTTGGGAAGCCATTTACCAAATTACCAACTCAAAATAAAATCTGAATTATTTGTGATGACCAGTAGTCTCATGGATATGGGATGCAGAAGTTTGAAAAAAAAAATTCTAACAATCTCTTGTGAAGATGAATTGATGCATCATATAGATGTGCAAATCGAACTATTCGAATGACAAAAATTGAAGATTCTTATGGTTTTTTGAAAAGGAATGACAAAAATGAGTGATATCAGTATACGCAGTGCAAACCTGCAAAATCAATTTATTAAATAATTAACGCCAAAAACAATTTGGAGGCGTGGGGTGGAGCTTAACCTGTAGTACCTTTGCACAAATGCAGATCAAAACTCATTTTGTATGCACATACAGATGATGTAATAGAAGCTTAGTGTTCCCATGACCTGGAAGCTTTCCGCGCATATTTATAAGTCAATCTTATTTAAAATCTATTTTCCCATGGCTAATCCAAACATGCACACAAAATTACATACTGATCACTGAGAAGATATAAACCATGGGAATAAAGATAAATGCCCTCATCAGCTGTGAGTTATTATTCATCTACATTACACAGCCTGTACGTAAGAAAAATAGCAAGACCGTCATCTTATATGTCTACACGGAAAAACAGCCCCAGTACAAGATCAATCATCATCACCCTTAAACATAGCCACCGTTAACACGAATCGCCTGACCATTGATCCACTCACCGGCGTCGGAGGCCAAGAACCCCACCACAGGGGCTATATCCTTGGTCTCGCCAAGCCTACCTAGAGGGCATATTTCAATAGCCTTCTTCACTTGTTCTTCAGTCTTACCAGAATAAAACATTTCTGTTGCAACTGCCCCTGGCGCAACACAGTTGGCTGTGATTCCCGTCCCCTTCAGCTCTTTTGATAATATCTTCACCATTGTCTCTACGGCTGCTTTGGATGCTGTGTATGCCCCAAAACCTGGCATCAACGAACCCACCAGTGATGTAGTTATCATTATAATCCGACCTCCTCCCCCACGTTTCAAACGGTTCGCTGCCTCCTTACAGCACAGGAACGCCCCTCTTGCGTTTACACTGTGAAACAGCCAACAATCCTTCTATTAGCATTCTTCTTACAATACAATTATTACCAACCAGCATCATTCAATTACACAAGTCTATATATGAAACGAAAGCTAAATAATCTGTTTTTGTTTTATGTATCAATAACATAATATGGGGAGATTACGCTACTTAATTTCTGCTCTATCACTTTATTTCCAAAACTGATACACAGACCAACAGGATTAGAGATGGAAAATTGTCTCATTCGTGTGACCAACTAATAAAAGGGAAGGTAAAAAGCAAACGAAATGCTCGGATGCTCACATGATATGATACTAAACCCGCAATCCAAAAATGTATCCACACGTTTCAATGCTATTCAGGGTGCCCTGAGTATTAATTCACCGACAATTTAGAGATAGACACTTTCCCATATATCGTTAGAGTTATCACTTCATCGAACGGTAGACAAACAATTAAAGACAGCTCATGTTTTATCGCAATTTCATAAACTGAGGCAAAAGTAGAAAGAGACGAAAAGCATACCTGAAAATGTAATCGAAGTCCTCCAAGGAAGTGTTGGCTAAAGAAGAGTATTTGCTGTCAATAACTGCAGCCGAATTAACCAGGATATGAACCGGTGAGTTGAAGGCCTTCTCAGCCTCGTCGAAGAGAGACTTCACCTGGGTCGGGTCAGAAACATCGGCCTTGACGACTATGGCTCGTGGATTACTGCCACTGGGGGAAGAGGAATTAATCTGAGCGGCAACTGACTCCGCAGGGGCCGAGTTGGAGCTGTAATTGACGACGACTCTAGCACCGAGTGAAGCTAGATGAAGCGCAATCTCTCGACCGATTCCGCGGGACGAACCAGTAACAATCGCAACTCGTTCTTCAAGTGATCGAGTTTGAATTTCCTGGTTCAATTCAGTATGGTCGGAACCCCTGCCTTGCGATGCCGGCACCATTCCGATCACCCTACGGCTCACAGTAGGTTTAGGACTAACTCCGATTCAGTGCCTTTCGCGTTGCGATGCTGGTGAGTGTGTTGTGTGGCTCATAAAACGGATAGCGTCTGAGCTTCGCCAATAAAAATGGAGGTAGAATCTGCGTTAGCAAGGCATCACATTTCCTGTATATATGCACACTCCATCCCCCCAAAAAAAAATTATGGAATCAAAACATTAGCTTTCACATCCTTGTTTTATTTATAAGTAATTTTTTTTATAGGGTTAACTTTTTTTATAAACAAATTTTATTTTTTATCTAAAAATATAAGTTTCTCTTTCCTATTTTATCCTTATTAAATATTCATTCTTTCTCATATATTATACTCATTATCTGTAGTACTTTTTATATATTATATCTCCTACACTCTTTTCATAAATAGGGTTATATATGAAAAAAACATGACATATTTTACACATTTATTATTTTTAACTACTAGTTCGTTTTACGCAATTAAAAGAAAAATTACTTATAAATAGGACCAGAGTAATTATTTAATCATTTACTCATTTATATATTGAAAATTAACCCTAATAATTGTAATTAATGATAATAATTTGAAGGAAAAAAAAATCCATGCTTTATTATAGTACATGGAGAATCATCACATTACTTTTGAAATAGTTGTATGAAACTCAAAATTTATTTATGCGTTAATGTAGTAAAGACGCTATTATTTGGCGCGACTAGGAAACATAAGAAATAGTAATACTAAAATTAAATTAATTATTTAAGTATTAGCTTTTTGGAGTATTTAACGAGGCCATGACCCATTAAATAAATACGGGATGGAAGGATCGGGTAATCGCGCGAACCCAACGGTCATTTTGTTTCGCCGATTTCGCGCTTGTTTCGTTGATCTTCGCCTTTAAAGCTTATAACGCACACCCTTATACGACGACGTTGGAGCTTTCTTCTCCTTTCGAAACCTGCAGTCATCTAGGGCTCGGATCGCAACCCCGGGAATTTCCATTACAGATTTACGTTGATCATTACAGGAAATGGCAATTTCACGAACAGGAGTATACGTTGACGACTATTTGGAGTGTAATACTCTCCATATTTTTCATTCTCTTCCTACTTTTCAGATAAACTCGTTTTTATTTTTATCCTGGCTAACTTGAATTATCAATATTCAATTTCCACAGATGCAAGCACATTGCCTGCTGAACTCCAGAGATTGTTAAACACCATCAGGGAACTTGATGAAAGATCCCAATGTAAATGTTTTCTACATCCTGTTTCTGTTCGTTATTATGTCAATGCATATAGATTTTTATATGCCGTTGGTCTGTGATGTCTGTATCCATTTATCGTTGCTTATGTATTTATGTATTTTTATACTGTTGGCTGTATATTTGTGCGTTGGGGGCATGGCAGCTATGATAAACCAGACCAGGCAACGCACTAGGTACTGTTTAGGGCTGTCTTCACAGGGTTCTAAGAAGGTTAATCATAATAGTAGCCATAGCTATAATAACATTAACCCCAGCGAAGAAGACGATGCAACAATTGAGAAAATGCATAAAGAAATTGAGGCTAATCAGGACAATGCCTTAAGTCTATGTACAGAGAAGGTTTTGTTGGCACAGCAGGCATATGACCTGGTGAGTTTCCTTTTCAGTTTTGTTGTTGCCGTGTATTCTCAACACTAAGCATTTATGTTGAATTGTTGATTGTATTTTCACCTGTTATATCTTTTTTTTTTAAAACTTGATATAAGTTGGTGCATTTCACAGTAAGAAAGTGAAATACGAAATTGAAGAAAGAGATCGGTGGAGGAAAATATTGTTTTAGGCACATAATTAAATTCATTAACTAGACTTATTACATGTTTTGACGGGGGTTTGAACCCGAGACACTTTCTGACTACCCACCATCAGAATCACAGAAAGTAGCTTGAACTAGCCTTTATATAGTCTTACAAAAGGAAGAGGGAAGGAACCCCTCCAAATAACTCTGCCAATCATATAGTCTTGACCTAATATACCTTCTATAAACCTTGCTCTTTTATATATTATGTGGTTGAAATTTTTGTTAATACAATCTGGCAAATTTCTATTTTCCTATGGATCTTCATCAATAAAGCAGCCCTTTCATGATTTGTGATTTTATAAGGCGGTAAAAGAGCTATTTTGAAGTTCAACATGTCTTTTTGGGTTCTATAGTAACTTGCACCTGCTGTCAGAAATTCAAGAGTTCAACGTTTGTTTGCTTGGTCACAGTGTATGTTATGGTCTTTTGAACTTATCCTTGCACAATCAACAGTAAGTTGATTTTTGTATTGATTTTCAAAGTCAATCAATCTGATCAAATTTCTCTCTTCATTTCCTTAAAAGCTTGAACTATAAATTGTTTATTAATTTGGGAATTTTTTTTGGATGATTTGTATTTGTATGCAATTTTCTCAATGTTATTTTATCATCCTACTCTCAAAAATTTTGAATTATATAAGTCAGATGCATAGATTCTAAACAGTCAGGGCATAGTTTGAAGTTTTAATTATGTAAGCATGCATGCTGTGAAAAGAGGTTTTTAAATAAAAGCGTTGAGAAGCACCTAGCTCAATGATGGGAAGAATTCATGTGAACTTTTTGGAATTTGCTTCCTCTTGTGCATATTAAGAACATCGTAAACAAGAGTTTATAAGCTTTTATCTTATTTAATTTGCTTCAGATAGATAGCCATATAAAACGACTTGATGAGGATTTGAACAACTTTTCTGAAGATCTAAAGCAAGGTAAAGGAACCATGTAATTTGCATTCTAATTTACTTTGTGTCAGACATGTAGGGCTTAAAATTATTAAAGCCAGAAGGTTAAGAGGACCTGAAAGTTATTATCACTATGTAACACAAAAGAAAGGATTGGGTGAAAGAAAATTTTGTTTTGGATTTTAAGTTGTTCTCAGTAATTTTCTCCTGATTCATCATATGGTTATAATCTTTTTTTTTTTTTTCCAATTGTTCTTTATTTCACATTTCCAAATTTTATCAGAAGGCAAAATACCACCAGATGAACCCGCTATTCTCCCCTCCTTGCCTATAGTCCCAAAAAGTGAAAAACGCAAATCCTTATATGGAACTCCTCTATCAAAGAGACTTGATCACAGGGATAGAGATTGGGATCGGGAGCGTGATAGAGATTTTGATCTTATGCCCCCACCAGGAAGCCATAAGAGGGAGTATGCAACGCCCATGGATGTTGATCAACCAGTTGATCCGAATGAACCTATATACTGTATCTGTCATCAGGTTTTGTTTTGTTGTTTTAATGTATTCTTATATTCTATTACCCTCTAGGTCGATTACATTATTTTGTTTTTTAATGTTCTTTAAATGCTCTGTAAGGATTTGACATACTTTTTTATGTTGATCTTTCAGGTGTCTTATGGAGATATGATCGCCTGTGACAATGAAAATGTAAGTACCTTTTACTTTGCTTTCTTTCATGTGTGCTGCACCTCTTTCTTTTTCTTCAAGTAAAGCCGGATTGGCAGAGTTACAAGTCATCAAATTTGATTACTCTCTGGTATCTTTATATCATTACCTTATTAGTGCCCCAAATGCATAGTATATTTTTGGGCTGGATGCAATCCTTTACTACAGCCATAGTTGATTTACTCCATGCATAAGATTAATTTGGTAATTTTCGATGTGGAACCAAGCACACACTTATCGCTATGCCAAAGGTTACAAATATTAGTGAGGGCATGATTTCTTAACCTGCTCACAATCTCCTCTCTCCCTCCAAAGCTGTTGGGTTCAGACTTGTGACATCCCTTTGATATCAATTGTAAGATCAACGCCTACTGTCACAACAAAAGTTACCATTAATTAGGACTCAACACTATTTCTTTAACGCATTGTAGACTAAACGCGTCATGCCATGGTTGGAATACAATGAAAGTTCATAAACCACTCTTTGACGTGCCTACATTATTTACATAACGTGTATAAATTTGGGACATGGTTGGAATACAATGAAAGTTCATAAACCAATCTTTGACGTGCCTACACTATTTGCACAACGTGTATAAATTTGGGACATCATAAAAAATTGGCGTAACTCAACATTGAACATTGTGCAAAAAGGCATGTGAACAACATGCCTTCATGCTTAGGGGTTGACCGGGGATGTCCTGGTTATATTCACATTAGTTGACTGCAATATTTCAGACATTTATTAATTATTAATCACATAATATATGTCCATTTACCAGAAATTACAAGTTTATATAGTTTTTTTAGTTTCTCCGTGCAAGATAACAGATGAATATTGGTGCCATGATTCTTTGTTGAGTTGTATTTGAATAGTGGGTTTTATTGGTTTTAACTCGTTTTATTTGAATAATGGATTCTATGATAATATTCTTGTTCCTGTCTGTAGTTGTTTCTGGTTTTTTAAAAGCTTTGATTGGTTTTCTTCCCAGTGCCGAGGAGGTGAATGGTTCCACTATTCGTGTGTTGGCTTAACTACGGAAACAAGATTCAAGGGGCAGTGGTATTGTCCTACTTGCCGACCCTACTTTCAATGATTAATCTCAGTTAGGTTTGACATATTCATGAGATTAGACAAGTTTGTAAAAAATAGGTGATTTGTGATGTTTGCAAAGAGTTTATTTCTATAAAGAAATAGTTGTTGAAATATTTAGTTGCATAGTTTTTCGGGAAAAAAATACTTAAATACCACTTGAATTTCAAAATCTTAAATTGGTTTTGTGTATAATAAGAGTAATCAAATTGACAAAGAGCCTGTTTGGCAAAGCGTTTGAAGGCACAATCGCATGGCAGGAAATGAGACCGTGATTTCGACCATTTAGGAAGTCGTTACCCTCCACTGGGCTTCTCCTACAAATGTGGCTTCTAGAAGAAGCCCATGTTGCCTGCTTTTCTCTCCCACGGTAGCACCATGCAAGTGGGCCACCCTCCTTCTCACAACTGATCCTTTGTACTCGGGTGGGTGTTTGAAGCTCAAGGTGAGCCGTCGGTGTCTGCAAGGTGTTCACCGTCGCCTTCTGGCACAGCTTCGCCACAACTTAGATTGGGAGGAGATGAAGGACGACAAAGGAGAAAAAGTGATGACCGGTGGAGGTGGTGGAAGACTGAAAGTGGAGATGGATGAAAGAAGCTTAGGTCTCTATTTCCGGTGCTCTGCAACTCAACCTCTGAGTGAAGAAGCTGACGGAAGAGAAGGTTGATGATGGTGGAAGCTTGCTCAACCTCTGGATCAGAGTCAAAAGCACACATCAAGTACTGTAGAATTGTAGCAACTTGGGAGCATGATTGAGTTTCAAAAGTCTTTGAAAAATATGAGTGTATGACCAAACAAAGCATTTACTACTCATCGAGTAATAGGACGCACATGCCAATACTTAAAAGTCTCTGGATTTGATGATGACCTCAACCTCTATTTCTATTTTCTAACGCACTGCAACTCAACTTATGGGCTCTTTTTTGCAATTTTCTCTGGTTCCTTCCTTCATCAATTTGTATTTTCCAAAGATTTTGGATTTTTTCTGTAATTTTCACCAAATTGGTATGCAAATAAAATAAACTCAAAATTTAATGCATTGTATTCCAAAAATTAATCAATTAAGGCAAGTCATAGATTATATGATATTTTTATCCTTTTTCAACCTTAATTTCACACCCAGGTAAAAAAAAAACCTTAATTTCATACAAACTTTTTTAATAACAAAAGAGACATTTTAAGCTTAATTATTATGACAAAAATCTCAAATAAAATATGTGAATATATAATAAAATAGGGATTTATTACAGATCGTCACTCATTGATGAGAGAACCATAATTAGTTTTATTTGTGTTTTAGATGGTTATTCCCAATCAAGGTCGAGGCCATGGAAGTTGTTTTTTCTGGCAAGAGTAATGGAGGAATCAAATCTTGCAAGATATGCAGTATTTTACTTTTTTTTCAATTTTTAATTTTAATTTTTCCCTTTAATTATCATAATATATACAAATAATATATATATATATATATATGCAGTATTCAATAAAATTCATACCCTTTTTAGTCATTTTTGGTTTAACCAAGCTTTTCAAATACTAATCCAAACATATTTAAGGTTAGAAAAAAAAAAGCCACTTCTACCACCGTCAATCCAAACACAAATCACATGTATAATCTGACTTTTTCCGATCTGATTTTTCCAAAAACTCATCTGTAAAAAAAGCTCATTCTCCACCTCTAATCCAAACAAATACTGATTTGACAAAAAGAGTATAACAATTGACAACTCGAGTTTTTGGAAAAGCTTGTTTTGAGATTTTTAAGTTCAAGTGGTATTTATTTATCTTTTTTCCTAATTTTTCTTGATGGAAAAATATGTAGTTACATAGTTAAAATATAATACTACACACAACAATAAATATGCAAAAGAAATTGAAATTAATCCTTGAATTTGACTCAATTAGATAGTAATATGAAAATTACATTAAAAAAAAAGGATTGTCAGATGAAAATATGCAATGTATGTTATGTTAATTCAAAAGAAATTTATCCTTACTTTATAATTTACAATATTCATTATTAAAATTCCAATTTCATACGCAAACAATCATCCGACATAACCACTTAAGTATATTATTTTGTAAAGAACAATGTTTGTGTGGGGGCGTTAGTATATTTGTCTCAATCCATAACCGTAAGCCAAATTTACTACTTAATTAAGTATATTTATAAGGAATATGATTTATAATTTATTTCTTCCTTACGTTTATTTGCTACTTCATTTAGTGCATTAAATGGTGAATTTGAATTATTTCCGTCTAAAATCTCTTCCATTATCTCTACCATAATTTATAAATACTCGATTACTTTAGTTCGTTATTACAATTTTTGCTTGAGTTAGGATTGCAAGATTTATTTTAAGTTATAAATCTATAAAAATATCAATCTGAAGCTCTAGGTCAATCTAAGAACTTATAAATAAAAATGATTTTGAATAGAAAGCACCAAATGTACCATGCGGTGTTAGAGTTCTTCTAGATGCCAATAGCTTTGTTGTGTTAGATAATAGTCATATGAAGTATATTACATACACCAACAAAGTCATTGAGATAAAAAAAAATCCCATCTTAAAAGAACTCAGGTATTGGATTGAGATGTATCAAACTTAGTGAGTTCATGTTTATATGATTCAAGATCTTAATCTAGATAAGGCCTCATCATTTCATTTTCACTAGGCTACGTTAGGACCTTAATCTTTATGCACTAGGAGAGAGCTTATAAGTTTGTTACCTCTCAGCACCAATCATGGATCGTCGGTCAAATTCTTTCTGATAGACAAAATCATCCTATAAGAGGTAAATACAGAGCATACTTAAATCCCTATAGATAAAAGTAAGTAATTAGAAACTCAAACTTTCGAGAGAAAGGGAAAACTTAGAAGAAATTCATGGAAGCACACTTCTATTATAATAAAAGATATTACAACTCATCTTGTCTTTCTCCGGAGAAAGGTTCTCTTTATATATAGACCCTTAGACTCACAACACGACAACTAGACTATTATTGCTTGTTTCAGACTAAAGACACATTTAAAGTAGAAGCTTACAGACACATAACAAACTTACAGACTTGTGGCATAGGGAAAGTAAGACTTTGCGACATACAACTCAAAGTTTTGTATATAGCGAACTTTACAAAGTGACTTGACTCGTGGCATATGGAAAGCAAAGCTTAGTACCATATAACTCATAAAGTCTTTGCACGTATAGTGTATTCTGTGAAGTGACTTTTGCGGACACAACTTTGAAGAACTTCATTTATCCTTACAAATGGACCTATGGTTATAATCAGCCGATAGATTGGAGTAATTTTCATCATATCCTAGATTAGTGGAGTAGGTCAATCTATGACTTATAAATAAAAATGATTTTGAATAGAAAGCATCCAAATTAATAAATATTACGGTGTGTAATTAAAATAAATTGTTAAAATTTGACGTTAGAAATAACAAAACAGCCATCACCAAAAAAAAAAGCAGCTGACAAAAAAGACACGAAGAAATGTTGAGGACATTATCGTCCAAGCACCCCGAAAAAAGGATAGCGGCGGGATATCGATAAAAGATTGTGAAACTCGTTACGTTCGAAATTCTAAAAGCTGTGCGTTTGGATCCAGTAATTTCCAGGTCAGAATGCATTTAATCCAATCATTGATATCCAGGCCGCAGTTTAATCGGACGTCTAGGGATTTGCCATGTCTCCCGATGATGGCATGAAACGCAACGTTTTTCTTTTGAAATATCATCACCTCCAGCGCGAGTCCCCTCCGTCGATACTGAGACGACGATCTGGCTCACGCACGCCCAGGGCTCCAACTTGAAATCGTAGTCGTAGTAACCACCATTGAAGTGCAAGCCACTGAATAGGGGGCTAAAACTCTGCTGCCATGATCTTCGGCTTTTGATGCTTTCGGTGAAGGATTCATCTACTTTACGATATCCCCTTGTATCTAGGACCAGGGAAAGAAACAGAGCAGAGGTGGAGCCACTATCCTTTAATCTACGATATAAGGGATTGATCATTCGTCTTCGTCTTGGAGTGATTTTTTCTGTACATCTGAACAGTTGCTTATGAATTGTGCTGCAGTACTGTTGCCAAGGTATGTTCTTTTACACCCTCGAATACTGATACAGACTCGGTGCCAATTATGAGCCTCTTGTTTCGTCTTTTGGGGGATAATACGAGTGGTTTTTCTTGATAAAAAGGGTTTTGAGATCTGTTTCAACGGTTTGATACTTTCGAGCATGATGGTTTTGCTATGCCCAATTTGTGGAATGACGATTTGTTATTTGATCCTGTCGCATTACATGATTTGTTATTTGCTAACTCTTGTAATGATAATATTCCTCCCATTGTTTGTAGTATAATGAATTTCTATTCGTTGCAATGAAATCACACTGCTTCGTTCTTATGCGTTTTGTATACTCGGTCTTTTTTTTGGTTGAAGCAAGGCTCAAGAAAGCAGAAGAGGGCTTCAAGATTTTCCAAACACTAGGATGCATATGCCTGCATGACTCTTCAACCTTTTAAATTCTTGCTCTACTTCATTTCTTGTTTTAGCGTCGAGTAGGACAATTTAAGCGTAAACATTTAATGTTTTGATACATCAATCTCATTTTTGGAGAAAAAGAAGCTCATACGCAAAGAAGAAAAGATAATCTTGCAATTGACATGATTAATCAATTCATTTTTAGTGTTCATAGAAAGTTTTGAACTTAAACTTTTGGATGTGGCTGGCATATATTGGGATAGGATACCTATATTGATGTCTCTTCTGCAACAAGCATGAAATATTTGTCAGATTTACTTTTTTCTATTTGAATTAAATTGTGGTATATGGTCAGTTCGGGCTCCACCATGGAACTCCGGCAAGAGATAGAAAAACTTGAAAAGGATGCAGGGAGTCAAAAATCTGTGATGGAAGCGTTGCAAGCATACGTGAAAGATTTGGATTTTAAGACCATTTCTGTCTTTCTTAACCAAATTTCTGAAATCAAAGAGACCGGTTCTTTATCTGGAGAGTTCATAATTTCACTATATGAAGTTCTCGCTCGAGCTCACGGTGTCAAAATTGTTCCCATGGTCGACAATATTATGGAATCCATGGTCCAGGCCTTAGCTTCGAGTGCGGGGTCTTTTTCTCTCCATCAAGCTTGCTCAAGGGTGGTTTCGGCAATTGCTAGATATAGCATTGAACCCACTACCCCGGAAGAGAAGAAGAGGCATGTAATTTGTTCACTTTGTAAGCCTCTTTCAGATTCTCTCACAAGTTCCCAAGAGTGCCTCACTTCAGGAGCGGCCCTTTGCTTAAATGCTCTTGTGGACTCTGATAACTGGCGATTTGTTTCAGATGAAATGGTCAGCAGAATTTGCCAAAATGTTGCTGTGGCATTAGATGGAAAGCCCACCCAAACCAATTCACACATGGGCCTGATTATGGCCTTAGCGAAGCGCAATGCTTTAATTGTTGAAGACTATGCAAGGTTGCTCATACAATCTGGACTAATAATACTGAACGCTGCTCATGAGGAGGGGAATTCTCAGAGAAGCTTGTCAGCCATCCAAATGTTGAACTCCTTCATCAAATTCTTGGACTCCAGGAGTGTATTCTCCGAGCTTGAATTGATCATTGAGGCGATGGAGAAGTGTCAATCTGACAGAATGGCATATGTTAGGGCTACAGCTTTTGAAGTTTTACTAGCTGCTGAGGAAATTGCATTTGACAAGAAGTCGAGGCATATAAACAGTCATGATTCGATTTCTGGGTCAAGCTTAAGTGGAAGAGAGGCGGAAGATGTTTCTGGTGATGAGGACCATTCTCCTGCATCTATGTCACTGGAACAACATATCATGGGCTATTTCCCTGGATATGAATCAATTGTTGAGTCGCCAATGTTAATGAACCAAGCTTCTCAGAACTTGAACTATGAGCATAGGTCTTTGAATCCAAAGCATGGAGTAATAAGAAGTAACACCAAAAGTCCCCTAGTGAGTTTCTCAACCAATGTTCATATTTTATTTGAAATCCTGGAATAGATAATTGCATCTGCTGGTCGCATGTTTATGACTTCTGGTTTCAGATCATTGACAGTAAAGGATCCAATTTTTAGGCAGAACATCAAATTAAATTGTGTCTGTTCTTTTTACTGAAGCCTCAATGATTTCTTTTGTTAAGAAAATCATAAGTAACATGTCTCTTCTTTGTAATTCAGAGGTCAGGTGCCCCTGCTGCCCCGGACAGCATAATATTCGCGACCCCTACAAAACATGTTCACTCTCTCCAGAATCCAAGTGATGTGAACTGGAGTTGCTCGGAGCGACAAAGTAGAAGGTTGAGGAATCTATCCTCAGGCAATAAGGATTGGAGCTCAACATCTAGATATGACCACAATTATTTTCCACATAATCTGACATACGAATGCGATTATAACGAACACTTACATGCTGATGTACAATTTCAAGGTGGGCCAGAGTCAGTTTCATCCACAGAAGACCTTCCTGCCGGTGCTGACATGCAGGCGCCTCCCGAGATGGTTCCTCCAAAGAGCAATGATGCTTGGACTATAGTTCGCATTGAAAAGGCTCTTCATAAGACTAAGCTGAAACTGGTTTTTGGCCTTTCTTTTGTTCTACTTGCAATGGCTACTCCTCTACTTTGGGTCAACATTCAAGATGATCGTTATCTTGTCCCTACTTAATGTGCGCTATATGACGTTCATGCTTAGGATAAAGATGATGGTTGATATACAGCTTTAAACAGAGGGTTCTATAACTTTGTAAAAGTATCGTGCTTAGTTTCACTTGCATGCTGGGAAGTTTAAAGTTACAGAGTAAAAGATGTAATCCATACTGTGTGTATCCTTTCGAGAAAAGGATTCATTTTTTCTGGCACAAGAATTGAGATATATAGTATATGGCAGGTTCCTCATGTTATATGCTACACTCTTTATCCTACTAATAAAAACAAAACTAGGGATTTATTTTGATCTTAAATATTAGAATTCAATTCCTTTTTTTATCTAAATTTATAATTTTCTTCCTAAAGTATCTCTATTAATTACATATAAGAAGGGAGTTTCAATCAATAGTAGTTATCATGCACATAATTAAAAGGGGGTATTCTAAGTAAATTAACACATATTTGTTATACACAACTAACTTAACTAATTTTTTTAAAATCTACAAATTAGTTATCTACCTCTTATATTAAAGATGAGAGGAAGTATTATTAAACAATAATTATATTTTTTAAGGTGGCAAAGTCATAATGAAAGAAGCCCCGACTTGCAAATATCCTTTTTACTTTGTGTTGTCGGCTAGGTTGTTTGACACAATAGAAAATAGTACTCCTTCCTATCTTTAATATAAGATAAATATGAAATATAAGGTAAATTAGGAAAAGATTGATAAATATGAAATATAAGACATAGTTTTAATATTTGTCAATCTTTTTCTAATTTACCTTTATTATTGCTTCCTCAGCAATAATCAAAAAGAAGAGGGAATAAGAGAGTTAAGGAGGATAACTAACATATTTTATAAAAAAAAAACATGTCATATTAACTAATTAACTAATTTCTTTATTCTAATCAAATTAGGTAAATATATCTTATATTTATATTAATTAAGAACAGGAGGAGTACTATTCAATCTACACAATATCTGAATTCAGAAACAATGTATGTATTTGTTTTGACAATTGGGTGTGACAATCGAGCAATTTGGGACCAAATTTTCACCGTTCATTGACAATAACGATTGGGCAAAATTTTGGAAGTGTTTGGTATGGCGTTTTATTTGCTTAGCTTATTCCTGCAAGCAACTTTTTTTTTTATAAACTGGCAAATGTAGCTTTTGAAAGCACCTATTAGCTTTTAACTGTTACCTATGTTTTTTTTCCCCAACTACCTATGTATTTATTTGGCTTATGTATATATATATAATAATAATAATATTGATAGGAATATTTTCTTATCTTTGGAAATCAATAAGGTACTCAAAACTACTTCTAATCACAAAACTTCTTTTATGAAAAAAGTTCTAAATAATTTTTTCTTTCTTTAGATAGTAATCTTCTGCTAGTTAGAGAATATTTTGGGATAAGAGTTTAGACAAGTTTTGATTTTTGTAAATATATGACCGTAGAAATGTAGAGAATAATTAATAATTAATTTTAATAAGTTTAGATTTATTATTTGATTGTTTTATGATTTTATAATCAATTTATTTTATAAATATGTCATAAATTAGTTTCTATATGGTGTTTTTACCGATTAAGTTTAGTTTAAATAATTTATTTAGATTATTGGAGGTATTATTAAGATTTTAATCAGTTTATTTTGTTAGATTTTGAGTTATGTGAAAATATGAGTTATGATTTAATATTTAAATTAGAGTTTGATATAATTTATAAAATTTAAGCTTGAGGTGCACAATAAAAAGGACTTTTGGAATGTGGTAAAATAGGTTCGAAATATTACCAAAAATGCGCAAGTACAACTTCGACTAGATTGTACGGGACCTTTGATCTAATTAGTTCTGTTGTATTTTACTTTATAAAAAACTTTATTATAATTTCTAATTTATCCCCATTTTATTGTAATTTTATTATGTATTTGACCATTGCCAAATTTTCAAAGTTTATTTTTTCACTTTTCATAATTTTAAAAAAAAAATTCTCTTAAATATCATAAAAGCCACTTATGTAAAAGTCACACCAAACACCTTTCACTTTTATAAAAGCACTTATCCAATCGCCAATCAAAACATTAATCATTGTATCCAATCTTAAGATTCCATAAGTCAAAGTAAAAATAAGCCACTTATCCAAACTTCAATCCAAATACACCCAATATAGTTCATCCGACCTCCCAATCCAGAAATGGGAGAAAAAGCACAATAAGCATATGGGGAACCCACCCCCCTCCCCCCACACACAATTGAATAATAGGTACATTTTTGTGTAATGGCAAAGAAAAGCTTAAGCATATTTCATTTATTTAGATTGTACGGGATCTTTGATCTAATTAGTTCTGTTGTATTTTACTTTATAAAAAACTTTAAGTTAGTATAATTTCTAATTTATCCCCATTTTTATTGTAATTTTATTATGTATTTGACCATTGCCAAATTTTCAGAGTTAATTTTTTCACTTTTCATAATTTTTAAATTTTTTTCTCTTAAATATCACAAAAGGCACTTATGCAAAAGCCACACCAAACACATTTCACTTTTATAAAAACACTTATCCAATCGTCAATCCAAATATTAATCATTTTATCCAATCTTAAGATTCCATAAGTCAAAATAAAAATAAATCACTTATCTAATCATCAATCCAAAAACATTCCATATAATTCATTTGACCTCCCGATCCACAAATGGGAGAAAAAGCACAATAAGCATCTACCCCCCCGGGGGCGCACATTGAATAATGGGTACATTTTTGTGTAATGGCAAAGAAAAGTTAAGCATATTTCATTGATTTGGATTGTGTATACGCTGCCCACCTATCCACACACCTTCAGGTCTCAGTAATATCGGTTTCAGAACAGCTGCTTGGCCAACACATATGTACGCATATTTGCTGTAGATTTCAACTCTTGAACCCGGACTGAATAGGTACATTTCTTCAAATCCATTCCTTCCCACTAGAACTGAATTTCTTCTACCCTGATCCACAGGAAAGGTTTTTAGATGTTAACTCCTATCCAATATCACATTACAGTAAATATTTTGGGAGATTAATAGGGAATGATGAATGCGTACCCTGTCAATCACAGAAAAACTTCGAGGTGCATTTGTGTATACTAGGCTTATTTGCTCTCCTAAATGTTTGTAGTTGTCCATTTCTTCACTGTCAGTGTCGGCATCTTCATCGTCTTCTAATTGGCTGCTTTCTGCTTCGTTAAAGTTCTGATTTTTTGTGCCCCAGCGTGGAAAGATTTGTTTTTGACCCAAGAAATTCCATATTTTGCCCAAACCTTCTTGGCTAAAATCTGGAGGGCTCAAAAAGAATTCTGATGCAAATGGGGGTTTGCTGCAGTAATTTGATCTTTCTAATCCCACTGCATAAGTTGCATCCGGTGTGCTCACTGTCAGATGACTCAGGATGGATCCTGTCATCTGAATAGGCATGGACCTCAAGTTTGTAACTTCAAGCTCTGTCCCTAAAGTATCTTCTCGCAGATTCACCCTATATCTTAATTCAACCATATCCTCTGATGTTCTGCTTATCAATTCTACCTGCAAATGGTTATGTAGCATGTTCAAAAAGCTGTCTGAGTCAAAAACTAGAAAACCATGATAAATCAGATAAGAGCAGACAGACTTGGATTGATTCCTCAGGATTGCCTTCAATATCATGAAGGACCCAATTAGTTGGAGACCATGAAACTTGGCCATCATCAGTTTGAAAATTGAAGTTCAGAGACACCCCTCCTTGAATGATGGCTTCTCCATCCTCTCCCTCTGAAACTGCTGTGTGCATCAACTCCATCTTTTCTCCATGCCACATAGGGGACTTGTAGGAGGTGATTAATCCGCTTGGAAGCATTAGAGTTGCAGTGCTTCCATTTTGCAGCTCCATCTTAGCAACACAGCTTTCACCAACACCTTCAAAAGTGACTCCATGCCCACTGAATTCTCCTTCCAGGTAATCTACATTGAGTGGTTGGTATGGGACTGAGGCCACTAGTGGGATTGGAAACTCTCTCTTGGAGTGGTGGTTATGTGGAAGATAACTAGTGCAAGGGAAACAAGTGTGTGTTGTTTGTCTTGCAGGAGTTGGGATTAATGTGGGAGGGAACTTAAGAGGGGAAAAAAGTGAACTAGAAGCCATGGTCTTGCTTCATATCAGAGTTAGGCTTAGTAGGCGCATTCTGGAGGCAAAGGAAAGAAAAGTATTCTGGGCTTCGTTGGCTGCTTGGCTTGGTTAGAAATTGGTGTAAGCGGATAAGATGACAGCTTTGTCGCTTTTTGTTCTTTCTGGTGAACATTTCAGATATTGCAAGATATTTATGTTTACCTTTGTCTTTTTCTACCAAGTTGTTTATGCCCTTTTCATTTACCAATGCATATCGTGCGGGAAAAAAAATGCTCCTCAATTTCGTCACCCATTACCAAAAAAAAAAAAGTTTATCTTTACTCAGTTTACTCCATTTCTGAGGAACCATTTGAATACTGCAAGGTTAAAGTTTATGCCATCTTAATTTATAAGTACAGTCCGGTAAAGAAACGATATGTACTCTTATCCTTAAACTATGGAAATATGAGGACTTAAAAGGATTTTCCAGACATTGGTTCTGTTCCAAGATATTATTGCTGCATTGGTTAAGTGAATGACCACAAGATTTTGTAGGAAGCTTAATGATAATGTTGAATTAGAGACATTTGTCCATCAGAGATAACATTTGTTCATTAGAGATGACACTTTATGTCGCATAAACATAGACATGCGGATCGAATCTCTACATTTCTTATAGCTGCAGAAAAATAACCGTATCCTGAGAGCTTCTGCAGTTTGACATTTATAAGAATACATAATATACAAACTTTACAGGTATTATGTATTTTAATTGAATGTAACTTGTGGGAAGAAAAAGATATTAATCCTGCCGCAGCAAAAAGAAAGGAGGGACAGGAGGAAGAATGAGCTGGAACCTGGAAGCAGCAAGGATATATATTTCTACATTTCATAAATTTTATCAATGCAATTACAGATTATCATGCTCAATAACTTGTGCTCCTCTCCATTGTTCACCAGGATTTACAGTGACAGGCACCAAAACTGAAGCAGGACCAGTGCAGATAAAGTAGTCCCTTCCATATTTTTCTGACATTGAACCGGGGCTAGATACATATATATCCTCAAAACCCATTCTTATCACCCTAAAGCTCAGCTCACGTCCCTGAAAAAACCAGAAACTATTAAAACACAAAATTCTTCAATGAATATCACAAATAATCTGTTATGCATTCTTACCTGATCAACAGTTTCATACTTGGAAGGTGGGGTGTTATAAAATGCCTTTGATCTCTCAGTTGGAGGAGCAGCATACACTCTGCTTATCTTATTCTCCATAATGGTAAAAGGCACACTCTGTTGAGACCACTTGCCCTGCTTCTCTTCAGCCTCAGACTCAAAGGTAAGCCATCCAGGAGACTCGGTTTTCATTGCTTCAGCTGGAGTCAGGATTTGAAAGGGAGATGATGGAGGAGGGTGTGGGCAGTAAGTGCAGCTGCGGAGACCGTTGATTGCGGTCCCACCTCTTTTCTTAAATCTAAAATGGCTAAGTATGGCATTGCTCAAAGTCACAGCCTTCCGACCTGTGTTCTTTACTATGACTGCAGTGGCCAAGCTCATTGGGTACAAAGTTACAACGTAGGTGATATCAAATGTTCTACTAGTGTAACTCAATTCAACCTGAAAGATAACAAAATTGACAAAAACCCGCTTTCAATTTC
Source organism: Inga oerstediana (assembly GCA_963210345.1). Lineage (NCBI taxonomy): Eukaryota > Viridiplantae > Streptophyta > Magnoliopsida > Fabales > Fabaceae > Inga > Inga oerstediana. The sequence continues at coordinate 7,255,879 of OY723401.1, forward strand.
TGAATCTCTGTACCAAAGGTTAAAACTTTAACATGGTACAGGTGAAAACATAGAGGAACAGAGCACCCAAAATGGCAATCAGTGATTCAGAAAGAGCGGAAAAGAAAAGGGGAATTAAGATGATACCTGAAGAGCATCAATGGCATCAGAATCAACATCCTTGACGGTCCACTCTAAATCAGAGGGAAGCGACTCTTTAGAGCCAGGTTTTGACACTTCATTCAAGACCAAACCGATCCCACCCTTGTGTCTGAAAGGGCCTGTTCCACCACTAGCTGGAAGTGTATATAGGACCTCCTCGAAGCCATCATCTTTCCAATAGACTTTTGGTTTGTAGGAAGTGACATGAGCATCTGGGATGTGCAGTCTCAAGGAGCTTCCATTTCTAACAGTGAGCTCAACAATGGGGGTGTTATCAGATTCCAAGAACTTAATGCCTTTCCTACCAAATTTCTCAGTAAGGGCCTCAGGAGTAGTGAGGGTGGGGGTGGAAGTGGATGCAGAGGAGGCCTTAGCTAAGTTTAAATTGGGGAGTGATAGGGATAGAAAAGAAGCCATGGAGAAGAAGAAAGAAGCTGCTTCAACAGCTTCCACACAGCGCGTTCAGTAGCATGATGATGCTAAGGCTCATCCTTACCAACGCAAGTGTGTGTTCGGATTTAGTGGGACTTTTACTTAATCTGAAGACAGCGCTTTTTCTTACACAAATCGGAAGAAAGCCATATGCGAATTGCCGCGTAGCTGGATGGGTTGACTGTGAGGGCCCAAAAGGACGCTGAGCCCAATTATCAAGCCCAAACTGTAAAGAATAGAAGACCTTTGAAACAAAAATAACAGAGGATTGTAAACAAAAGGAAAAAAAACAGAGTATTGCACCAAAATATATATATACATATATATATATAACACAGAGCACCAATGGGATTGAGTCTAACGGAAGAGGTTAGTCCCTCAGAACATGACAAACCAAGGATCGAATCTCCACTATGAGAGGTACATACTTTTAGTAGCAGATAATACTCATTATTTCTAATAAAAGGATGCATATACCTCAAAAGAACAAAGATAAAAAAAATACAAAACAGAGTCGAAGATAGTTGGCTTTGGAGCTTTTGGTTTCACCTTTCATGTTACTGATTTGATGTTGTCTTTTCTTAAGAAATTGTATTAATTTATTTGAAAAATTAAATATGTGGGATTGTAGGTAGACAGAAATTTTCCCAATAATATTATGAGGGAAATTGCATGGAAAATTTTCTTTTATCTTTAAATAAAGGCATAAGTTAAAAAAATAAAAAAATAATTCAAATAAAAACAACTTGTTTCTTACTCTCTCACTCCCATTTGTTACTTATAAAAAGGAATAGAGAGTACCACTGACTTGGATAAATTCCAAGTGAAAATTTACAAAGCACGTCCCTCATCACTTGACCATAGGCACTTCAAAATTAAAAAATTCGTATGCCATATGGGACAACAGGTAACCTAAACCAAGTTATCACAAGAATAAAAAAATAGAAGTCAATTATCACAAAAAGTTCAGGTAAAAAATAAAAGAAAATCTCAAAAATTCAGTCTTCATCCATGCCAGCAGGATGATCTCTCCTTGGGCCACCGGCCGGTCTGGCCATAATGATCTGAAACCATCAAAACGCCCATAAATTTATGCTTTCACAAATTAATATCAATCTGATGCAACTGCACATAAGCAAGCTTTATCAATCAATTATCAGCAGTTATTCAAGAACATGGCTAATCAATTGCTAGTCTGTGAATCCACATCGTTGGAGCTACTTGCCCACAGTTTGCGATTAGATATCATTTACTAACTAAAAGACTCTTCTAAGCTTGTCTATGTACCAGATAATTCTTGAACAAAAACAAGGAGCAACCTTACAACCATACCTCAAACCCCAAAAAGAGAAAGGTTTTGTGAGATAAAACGAATAATGTCAGAGGCACTTCCTTAAAAAGATCATGAAATCATTTATTACTAAATATTCCAGTAAAATACCTTATCCACCCGTAGTACAGTGCACGCAGCATCTGCAATATATTTATGAGCAAAGAACCTGAACATAAAAATTAATCATGAGACCTGACTTAGGACTTGATACAGCATAAATTCTGACTTCTGATTCTGACCCAACCTACTACAAATCAAATTTAAGCGGTGGAAATCAGAATCCATCAATCAAGGTTCCTTGTTATTCATCTTCCTAATTTTCAGGCTACTTAGGCAAATCTACACTCTATCGATAATGAAGAACCACTTTAATAATACCTGATCCCAGTAGAGGGTTTCCAGAGAAACCACAAAGCGTAAAGATGTATGCAAGCAGAACAAGAAGTGACCTACAAACCCCTTCCAAGTCAATGCCAACTCTGGTATTTCCGGATGCATGTTCGGTGTAAAGAGAAGATATGATCTCCATTGCATTTAGCCCAGCATTGCTATTGCATACCGATCCAATCTGCAGAACAACAGCAACTCTTTATTCTTTAGTAATATATGCTTGCTTCAATCATATGGCTCATAAGTTTTATCCCTTTGTAGCTGGCACAATTTTAAATATCGCCTTTATTCTTGTAAATAGGAACTAAAGTATTTCTTCTCCATTCATAAGGCATTTTCTTGGACCATAAAATCTCATTAATAGCTTAGTCAGTTACATCCATTTAACAAAAAGATAAAATTGTACAAAAAAATGTGCCAATGATGCACTCTAGTGGTGAATGATCAAGGGTGATGAAATTGCAGGCAAAAGAAAAAAAGGTCAACGGTGATGAAATACCGAAGAATGTAAAAATGCCGGAGGACACAAAAATTCATTTTCGCATTTTAGTTTATGGACTGCAATATTGATCAATAGTTGTCAACTATTCATAGCAGGCATACAAATCATTAAATTTTCATTAAAGATAATTCATTCCCAAAAATCACAGCAGCACTATTATGGAAGTGTATAGCCTTGGAAATCACCTTATAAGTATTCACACCATCACAAACAGCTCTTTCAATGTCCTCTAATGTAACTATCACCACCTCCTCATTAAACAACAGTGAAACCGGCCGGATTCACAGAATAAACTACTCCAACTAGTGCATTATACATAAATCAAAAGGTATCCAGACGCAATTGTCAAGTGAATAATAGAATTGTAAGGTACAGAAAAGGTAAAGGAAGATAATAACAAACATTAGTAGACTTATACCTGCTCAGCTGAATGAATTAGGACAGTTCCTTTAGTTTCACTAGCAGATGTATCAACACCGTTAGCAAACACGGGAACCTAAAATGTCAATGACAAAGGATGCAAAAATCGGTGAAAAATCCAATGCAGTATCAGCTATATAGAGAATTGCTGCCAGTACAAAGATATTTCAAGCAGTCAACAATTTAGAATGCGATGAAGTGAACTAAGTGTTTTATGCTTTGCAGGTTTCAAGCAAACAAGCCAGGTAAGGCACCATGAAAGAAAAAAATTATAGCTGCTGTTGGAGCCCATGATGTACTGAAGAAATCACATCTCAAAACTATTTGATGTCTGCATTCTTTAAGATAAGACAGTCGCATATTAATTATCAGCAACACAAAATATAATCATAAATCAATCAACAACTCAAAAACTGACTTTGTATCTCACATAGACGAGTTGTTTGCCTCAATCAGGGTCATTCGTTTGTGCTTCATAGTTTATTGTTATGCTTTTAATTATATATTCATTGCAATAACCGTATCTCAAATAAAAAAAAAAACATGGAAGATAAGTGAGACATGCCAGAACTGAGATTATTGCCCACATATTGCTCAAAAGACAACAGTACATTCACTTTCCATATATTCATAGCAATGAAAGCACAAACGACATCCAGGTGAGAACATTTAAACTCAACTAGAAAAGGCACAGTGGAAATTGAAAATGACAAGGTTTGCACTTTGGAGCGTAAAAATGTATAGAAATGGAATTATCTCCAACAAAACTCCAATCCACAAAATCTCTAACCTTTGCTTTTTCCATTCGTTTTATAGTCCCAACAGCATCATTTTTCAAAACCATTCCTGAACAACCGTACTATTGGGCAGACCTCCTCCCAAAAGCTTTGCTACTCGGACATTATCTACATTAAAGTTTGCAGCGTTTTTTTGGACATGCCTGGATGCATGCCTGAATTTTAAAACAAAGTCAGAACTATCTCACTATCAGTTATATGCTAATAAATTAGTTCATCATATAGAATGACAAAATTAGCATGTATTTGTACATCTGCGATGAGCGAGCATATAACATCCTCATGACCAAACTGTTGCTACGGACATCCATACTCTCTGAAGCTTTCTCAACCAATTCATCCAAGATTTCTATAGTCTGAAATATATGACCAAAATTGGCAAAAAAAAAAAGAAAAGAAATATATGACCAAAAAGTTACATAAACATGTGCAAGTGTGTGCATGCGCGCGCTTTTTTTGTATCATATGAATTGATTTTCTTTAATTCAACCACTGTAATTACCATATCAATCTTGCATGCCAAATCTTAGAAAAAATGGAAAACTATATAGTCAAATGATTTAAAGTGTCTTTATATTTGAAAGCTTTATTGAATTAAATTTTGTTATATATCAACGCATTGCCAAACAATGCTGGATTGATTTCAAATTTTGTGGATAATAGATATGATATTTGTGTGTGTGTGTGATTAGAACTCTAAATGAAGCGGTAGATTAAGCATAAATCCCATCCTATTGAAAGTTATTCCTTCATATAAAAATGATTTTGATTAACAATGGTATCAATTTGACAAACCTTATTGATTGCTTTAGTATATCCACTGATGATCTCGCTTGGGTGCGGACCCATCCTGACAAGTTCCTCCGCATTTTGAAGGAGCTCGGCAAATGAAAATGTCAAGTTTTCTCCATCCCCAATTTCCAGTTCATTTCCAATAGCAGCGGCGTCATTTCTGACAAAAAGCTTGTCCAAATGGTTAATAACCACCTGATTCATAGCGGAAGCACGCATAGTGGCTTAGACATAAGAACGCTAGAAAAATCCATGAAAGCCTCAAAACCAAATGAGATATAACTAGTTCAAACGCTTCCCCTTGTAAATCTGCTGTAAAAACAACGTCGGGAACCAACATGTGTTCTCAAACAGTCCAAAGTCAGCAAATGAAAGCAAACCATACAAGTTAAATATCCAGCGATAACCACCATTATAGATTATTAGCACATGGCAGTCCGATAAAAGCTATATATGTTTGCAAAGAATGTTAATTAACTCTCAGTAGCGCATGGATTGATCTTGTTAACTAGTCCGAAGATAAGTAGGACCAGCATAATATCCAGACCACCATAAGATACCAACACACTGAGGATTGATCAACCGAAATCCTCAAATCGGAGCCCTTCGAATCTACACAACCAATTTTCCCACTTCCCATGAATAAAAAGAAGAAAAACATAAGTAGAAATGGCCACTGAATCGGTCATCAGAATGACGAAACAGGAATACTGCTACTAACCATTGGGACCAAGAGAAGTCCGAGTGATATTGGAAAGCCGCCTGCATGCATCAATGCTCTTCGTCGAGACCAGAGAGATGATCATGACCCTCCTTAATTAAGCATTGACTGAATCCCATAAGGCTGAATGTAAAACCCCATTTTGGGCTTCCCAATAGATAAGAACTCGATATCTTGTTCCTCGGGCAGCACTGTAGCAGCAAGCGAAGGGAATGAAACTTGAAACGAACGGTATATACTTTCGGCTTGGTCAGGAAATAGTATTATAGATTTGCAGTCCACGTTTTCCAGGTTAATATAATTTTCTACAAATAGCTGATTTTCAAGGGAGTTGTGGAAAAAATTTTAACGTTTTCTTGCTATTTAAAAAATTTTTCAGCGTTGATACATTTATGTTGGTTGATGATATTTTATCTTTGATATTAGTTGGTGGTTGATGTTTGAGATTGCACCATATTATGCAATCAACTTTATTTCTTTAATAATGCTATTTATATTTCTGGAAAAAAAATAATAATAAAGCTAATTGCATTTTCATGATTATATTTAATAATTACAATTAAATATGACTTAATAAATGACATGTATATTTAAATATTATATTTAATTTATAATCGTTATTATTTAAAATAATTTAAAAATTCAGGTTAAGTATAAGGCAAAACAGTATTTAAAATAATATTATTTGAATTACTTTAGTTGAAAAATATTAGCCAAGATATATGTAGAGAATATTTGGAGAATGGATCAAAGGGTAAATTAGAGAAATTGTTGTTGGGGAAGTTTCAATTAAGATTTTTCAATTGCATAAGCACCCTTTTGTCACTTATACTTAATGTGCAGTTGGAGGATAAAATTATAATTAGGAAAAAAGGTTAGGCTAGCCCTTCATGAGCTTATTTAGGCCCGAATCCCCTAAAACTCTTTAATTATGAAGCGGCGCCCTTATACTAGCGAGTCAAGGCCGCACGGCCAGCTTTAGGGCCGTTTTACTAAAAAAACACTATTTTTTCTATCTTTTTAGAGAAATAAAGTTAAAATAAGAAATTCATAATTTAAAACATAAATATTATCAAAATTAAATTATAAAGAAATAAAATTAAAATATCAAGACAATATGAAAGAAAATTTAACACTTTATATATCCATGTTTACACTATCACATGTAAAAACAGATTTTGGTAGCCATATAGCAATAGACTTATATTTTTTTAGGAAAAAACAACCTTTATGGATATCTACATCTAATAATTTATTTTAGGTGACGAATGAAGCTGCAACGTAATAATTTAAACAGAACTTAACTCTTTTTTGGGGGGACTTGGATTTATATTATATAGTGTTTATTTAGAATAATTTATTTTTGGGTAATAAGTACTAATAAATCGTGACTTATGGTATATGAGGTAAATATGTGAAAGGAGTTTTATCTCGACTTACGTAATAATTGTTTATTTTTTAAAAATAAGCCAATCCAAACATGCTTTATGTCATTTAAATTTTGCAAATTGTAATCTTCGTTTTAATATAAATTAAATTCACTTTCAATTTTTACAGTCTAGTTATTATTTTGGTTGAAATGAGATACATTGTTATTGAAACTCTTAAATTTCTAGTTAAAGTCATTATCTAATGTTTAAACCAGCCTATTTTTTCAAAGTTTAAATGAATAAATCATTGTGGAATATCAAATAAATCAAACAATTTTATAAAATTCAATTAAAAAAAGGATTATAAGAATTAAATATTTGTAATATCATTAATAATATAAAAATTATAGGATTATATACTCCCTCCGGTCCTAATTATAAGAGAAAGTTAACTTATTTGGAGAAATTAAACAAGCTAATTAAATCACTTTATAATATTTATATTTACATTTTATCCTTCAAACTAATTAGTTTGACTAATAAATTAATATATAATCTAAGAATACATAACATATGATATGATTAAATAACTTATTTAGTTTCCTTAATTTCTCCAAAAAAAATCAACTTAGTCTTATAATTAAGCAGAAGATAGTAATATTTTTTTAAAAAATAACAATAAAAAGGCCTAAATAGGCCGGCTCTTGTTCCTACAAGGCAAGCCTTTTTAGGCAAGGTTGCAATTTAAGGGACCAATTTTCTAGCTTGCCCCTCATGTTAAAAGAGCTTAAATGGGCCGTTTTCTCAACTCTAGGTGAAATCACGATTTTATTAGAGTTGATTGGGATTCTTAAAAAATTATCCAAGTAGGACAATCAAAATTTATAATCACTTTTTTTATTTCAATCGGGCTTATTTGAGCCCCCACTGCTTAATTAAACAAGTATTAAGAAAACTAAATAAATTATTTAATTATATGATATGTTGTATATTATTAGATTATGTATCAATTTATAAACCTGACAAATTAGTTAAACAAATGATAAGTATAAATATTTGGGAGAATTAGAATAAAGGAAATAGAGCAAGTGATATTTTTTTTTTAGAAAGACCATAAAAACTCTAACTATTTAGAGGAACCAAATAATATAAATTAAGAAAAATACTTGGTTGCCCCTATCCAACCACATGCTCTTGGACATCTGGATGTGACGATTGAGGAGCATTACTGGCTCTTTTTAGCGTTGGGCCGCATGGTTCTACACCACCATCCTATGGTCTATCGTCTGAGGTTGGGATCTGGCTAAGAATGGCCATAAGAACGTATCTGATTTTAACATGGGATGGGTTTCGAATGGTTGATGGTTCGACTTCGGCCATGGAAGCCGACATTGAAAGTGACTGTGAAAGCGACTCCTCATCGTCGGCATCTGTAACTTCATATCTCTTCTGGAATTCCGATCTCCCTTGCCCTCACAGAAAATCAAGCGCTCCTTTGAATATTGTTTGATTTTTTTGTTCTACATCTTTGTTAAAATTGGTTGATTCTTGTAATATGATTCTACATTTTAATGTTGATTTTGCATTTTTGACAGTAAAAATGATGGGGTCGTGTGGTGTGAGAACTAGTGACCGGAAGAGGGGAGAGAAACTAGAAGAATGGCGTGGGAGAGGATAAGGGCAATTTAGTATTTTTAGTTTTTGATTTAGGGATTTGGTCCTTGCAAATAAATACACTTTTTAAATCCTTCCTGATAAATATTTTTTTCTTTTGATTCTTTGTTCTAATTCTCCTTAAATACTTAAATATCACTCTGATCCTACTTATAAATTCTTTTTAATTAAAAAATTTGTTTCTATTTATAAGTCTAGTTTTAAAGTAGTAAATACATTTTATATTTTTTTACCTCTATTAATTGTAATAAATAAAAATAATTTATTTATATTGACTTTTAAAATCAATCATAGATAAGGGCGAAATTGAAAATGTAGCCTATAGTCAATGAGTTCACTAATTCTCCTTGGTATGTAAGAATTAGTTAAAATAGACTTATAAATAGAACCAGAGTGATAGTTATTTAACTTTCTTAATCTATTTAATAAAAAAAAGTCAATTGTTGAATATTGGTCTGAAAAGAGGTAGTATTTTCTCAGGTTCAAGAACCCGGACCGGACCGGCCAGTCCGTCCTAAAAACCGGCGAACCGGTCCGGTCCGGGTTCCAATTTTTTTTTAAAAAAATTATATTTTTCTTTTTGAATTTAATACTATAAACATAAAATTTTCAATTTCTCATCTATTTGATCCCGGTTTAACTCTGGTTTGACTTCGATCTGACCTACTGACTTGTAACACAGTACCCGACCAGTTCAATACTCTATCCAAATTTTAATACCTTGATATTTTCTTCAACTTCGTTGTTCTTCTGCTTTATTATTCTACTATGGCAAAAATGGCCCACGCTTACAGTAAACAAAATGATGACAGATAGCGATATGTCCTACAACCTTAATTTTTTTTTTTTTTTTTCTAAGAAAAGAGGACCACCAGACCCTAGTACAATGTTGAATATTGGTCTAGAATCGGATCCCTTCCCGTGCAGGCGGTGCCTTTCCTCAAAGAAGTGCGGTAGAAACAAGGTTTCTTTTCAATACCCTTCCCATCCCTTTTTCCTTTTTTTTTTAAATATTATTGGATTAAGATTTTAACAATCAATCCAGATTTAACATTTTAAAAAAATATTATTATAATTTTACTTAAAATATACAAAGATAATTTTAACAATTCAAATTTATTTTGTGTCTTGTATAAAAAAAATCATTTTTGTATCTTTCAATTAAAATTTTAATAATATTTTTATAAGAGGTTAAATCTTTCAACGGTGAAAAAGGGAGAATGAGGAAAAAGGATGGGAAGGGGTACTAGAGAGAAGGGAACCAGCTTCCTTGCTCTTGTAGCTTCTTCCATCTGGGCCATCCATATGGGATTTGGACAATCTATATTTAATTTTTTTACTTTTTGTTTTTTTAAAAAATTTATTTTAATGGGTATATAATCTAAAATAAAAATAATCTTTTAAGTAAAAATTTTTTCAAAAGATGATTTTTTTATTTAAAAATTACCAATTAAAAAAATTAAATATGGATCATCTAAATCTCATCTGGATGGGTAGATAGAAAGAGCTCTTCCTGATCATCTAAAGAATAAGCAGGAAAACGGGTTCCTGAGAGAAGCCAATTACGTTCGGGTCCGCATTTCCGGCTCATCACACTGATGAGAAAAAAATTTCTCATCATCAAAACGACATAGTTTTGTCTAAGGGAGAGATCTGAGTCGTTGATATAAAAATAATCAGAGCCGTCTGTGACATATCTAGTATCTTAAAATATTTTTTAAGTCTCTCCTCTCATCCTAAAATAATTTTTATTACCTTTAACTCCTTAAAATATTTTTTCAGTTGTACCCGGTGTGTTAGCAGACTGACTGTAATTTTACTCTTAATGTATTTTTTCGGATCCAAAAATATTTTAAAATATTATATGCTACTAAAAAAAATTTTAGAGTAGGTGGAAATTAATAAATCAGTCTCCTAAGTTTTGAGTGCTCGTTACTACTAAGAAAAATACATTAACGGTAAAATTATAGTCAATATCCTAAATCACTAGGTAGAACTGAAAAAATATTTTAAAATGTTAAAAGAACTTTTTAGAGCTGAAAAAATACATTAAGAGTAAAATTGCAGTCAGTCTGCTAATATATTGGGTACAACTAAAAAAATATTTTAAGGGGTTAAGCATAGTAAAATTTATTTTAGGATGAGAAGAGAGACTTAAAAAATATTTTAACATATTAGATAGGTCACAGACGGCCCTGATTATTTTTATATCAACGGTTCAGATCTCACCCTTAAACAAAACTACGCCGTTTTGATGATGAGAAAATTTTTTCTCATCACTTTGATGAGCCAGAAATGCGGACGCATTACGTTCACTAATCCCATGGTCACACAAGGTTGGAGCTGCAATTTTATATCTTTATATTTTCATTACTGTTTAATAGCAATTTAAAATTATAAACTCACTTTTTACAGTTTTATTTCTTTTTTTCTACATTCAACTCTTACCAAACAGGCTTTTAAAATTTAAATGGTTAGTATTTGACTATGATTATTTAAATTCAAGATCTATAACAAAAAAATTCAAGATTAATTTTATTTAATTGAAGGTTACTTAACTTTTAAGATTTAAATACTTTGTACTAAATTTAAAGGAAAAATTGGTTAAAACTTGAGAGTACCTGTTCGGATATTCTATTGGGCTCACGGACTTAGTGCCTCTTTGGATTAACGGTAGAGAAGTAGCTATTTTTGCAATCTCACTTTTAGAAAAGTCAGATTGTAGATATGATTTGTGTTTGGATTGGCGGTGATAGAAGTGACTTTTTTTCTATCCTTAAACATGTTTTGATTAGTGTTTGAAAAGCCCATTTAGATGAAAAATGATTGAAAAGGGCATTAATCTTATTGAATACTACATATATATATTAGTTGTATATATTGTGATATTGAAGTGAAAAAATATAAATAAAATTTGATAAAATAACAAGAGTTCAATTATTATTGAAAAGAAAATACACTGAAGTACTTAATTAAAAACGGATAAATGTATATTTAAATTAGAATGCATACATGATATGTCTCATTATTGGATCATCTATCCCTGACAAATTGGTATCTGATTGTGTTATGAACATGATTCATTTGTATTGAAGATAATCCATGGATAGTTGATGTGGATGCGACATCAACTGGATTATTATGAAAGGATAGTTGATACGGATAGTTGAAGATAAACATGTTTATAAATTCATTTAATATTTATATTTGTCTAAACTATCTATAAAATTGCTACAGCATTCATGAGCAAATTTAAAAAACCTTGACTCAAGCCAACCTGTGATAAATGTGAAAGGAACATTGGAATCCAAATTCATAACCGTAAAACCTTGTGCACCCAAAAACCCACTTCAATTGGAAGCAAGGATTTCCTGGGTAGGTAAGCATTCATGCAACCAATTCCATGCCTTTTTATAATAAATATTAAAGGAACATGGGAATTCAAATTCATAATCGTAAAACTTGTATATATTTTAAATCACTATTGTGTTGCTCTAGAAACTAGAGTATAAAAAAAAAAGAACCCCTCCCCTGTCAATAGAAAAAATAGAAGACAAGAGAAACAAATGAAAGCCATCAAACAGAGCAACGGATCAACAAACCTTGAAACAGAAAAAATGAACTAAAAATTTGAAAAACAAATGCACACCATCGAGACATCAAAGAAAGCAAACTGATGAACAAAAGGGATGAAGATATAGATCAAGAATGGGGAAGACACCTCCAAGCAAGGAAGGCACTCTGAAAGCAAAATACCAGGCTAGCCGATCACACAACTCTGAACCAACACCAAAAAACAGAGCGAACCAGAGCAACAACCACCGACCACAGGACTTCTGGCCACCACAGGAGCTCTAGCTAGCATTTCAGATCCACAAACCATAGATGCGAACCAACAGATATAGGAACCAACTCCAAGGACAAGTTGTTCGAGCACCACCCGATACCCAATTGCACAAGGGATGGCTCAACGAACGACAACGAGGACCCATTGACAGCCGGCGACTTCTTTAAAGCTCCGACGACGCTGAAACTCAATGGTGCTCAAGCGGTTCTTGCATGGAAGGATGAAATTAGGGGGAGCAGACAAAAGCCAACCTCTCAACTTGCCAACACATACCAACGGAGACCTCGAGTTGCCTCCTTTGACGGCCTCTTCCTCAACGGCGCTAACGCTGTGAAGATCAAAGGATAAAGAACAAGCACTCGACAAGGCTTTGTGACAGGCAGCTAAGGAGTAATGGGACGTTCAGTGGATGAGGGATGGATCGAATGGCATTAATACTCCAACAGTCACCGGGCTGTCTTCTGATAGCACCTTTAAATTTTTTTTATTTTTTTTTTGTTGTGCTGCCGAACGTCGCCCCGAAAAAGCACTTCAAGGTAGCTTCTCTAATAAGCTGCTTTTTTTATTTAAGCCCATCCTGTATGACCGCCTTCCCAAACGCATGCTTCCCACCCAATTGGGCTTTTGGGTCTCAACTAGACTTTTTTTGCCTCTTGCCGTGTTCACAAACAGACCCTTAGGGTAAGTCTGGTTTGAGGGGAGAGGAGGGGGTAAATCATAAATTTGGACAGGAGAAACCCAAAATTTATCCTCTTATTTCTTTTAAATTTCAAGTTTCCGTCCAAAATTTAAATACCTTTAATCTAAAAAGTTAATTTACCCCACCCCTCTCCCCCTTAGATGAAACGCACTCTTAGTGGAACTCATTTTCAAATAGTACAAGTGTATAACCCTTTTTTAGTTATACGGAACATATCTTCAACTTCAACTATACGTATAAGCCTTCAAAATTAAAATTATCTGCTATAACGTATAAAAAAACGAGTTGCTTGTACCTGCTAAAAATAGTCGTGCATGCTTAAACTTAGGTTTCCGTATCCAGAAAAATTTCTTGACAACTGCTTCTAACCGAATTTTTCAAATTTAAATCATCGATATATATTTTTTTCTCATGACATGTAAATACGATGTTTTTCTTGTTATAAAAAATATCTTCCTGATAATTTTTTGTCGGTATTTGCAGTTGTAATTCCTACCATAAAAAGTGGACGGGTGATTATGGATGCACAGCTTTCTTTTTTGGCGGCTTTGCCACATAGTTGCTTTTATAATCAGAGTCAATCCTTTTTATCCAAAAATAAATAAATAAAATCAGAGTCAATCCAGTTTGACCAACGTTTCAGTTCCTAATCAACATCTCGAGTGTTTGTGTATATGGAGGCCTTTGAAATATCAGCACTGTAGCAATGGCAAATTAAATTTTACTCATTTCAAGTATATTAAAAAAATATATATGTTGCATTAGCCTGCACGTTTTCATATCAGACAGAAAGTCATGACCTCCGAGTCTGGTCCTAATATCTGTTCAGAGTGTAATCTGGTTTCATTCCTACTTTATTTTTTTTCCCTGTAAAATAATATTTCATCAAAACTAATTCAACGAAGGATACAAGTCCAAAATAAAATTTTTATAAAAAGAAAGCTTAAATACATAAAAATGTAAAGAAACTTTAAAAATAACATAACCCTAAAATATGTGAGAGAGAGCCACCACTGTAGCAAAAAACCCTACCGAAATTGAAATTTATCGGTAGAACAACACCATCACCAACAACAAAACCACTATAAGAAATACTTGTTTGAAGAATCATCTAAAAGGATTTATCGAATTTATAAAAAAACAACTACATTGTTTGTTTAGGAAACTCTATGAGAAGATCTTATGAAAGAAAAAACACTCACAGACACTAGTAAAAAAGTATGAAGACAAAAAAGGCATCAACTGCACAGTGAACAATATGGTCTCAACTATGACATACGCTTCAGATTTGTAGTTGCTAATAACTCATAATAGTCTTTTGAAAGATAAAACCAACAATATATAAAACTAAAGTTACTAAATCCCAACCTCCAAAACCATGAAAAGTAGCTATCAGTTAAGATTTGCCGCCACTGAAAGTACCAACTCAATTTATTGCCGCAAAAAAAAATCAATACCTCCATAGGAATTCCAAAGAAACATGAAAATAAACGGACATCAACACAAAATACGAACGTTTCCATCCCGACCAAAACCGAAAAGGGATACACTGTGAAACAAGCTTGTCCAACGACGAGAGAAAAGCTCCCACCCCCAAAAAGTGGAGAGGAGGGGGAGGGAAAAGAGAGAGAGAGAGCCCCTACATGTTATTTCTACTTTAATAGAATTAATCTCTATTATCAGTCCAAAATCCATAGGGTCTCACAAAAATAAAAAAGAATATATACTGCAAAATAATTAGGAATGCATTTATAGCAAAGTATTAAAACCCGTATTGGGTACTGAACAGGTCGATGTACTGGATTAAGGGTTAATCATGACCAAATTGAAGAGAAATTGAAAATTTTAGACTTATTAATATGAAATTATAAAGAAAAAATAAATTTTTGTTTAATAAAAAACAATGATCAAGACCGGATCGGTTTTCTTATCAGTTCGCCGGTTTTCTAACCGATCCGGTTCGGGTTTACGAAGAGTGATCTATAGCATAAAACTATGCACGTTTTGTTTACACGCACGTGTTGTATATGTCACCATATTAAGTACTGTGCTTTTTTTTTTGGTCAAATAGTACTGTGCTTTTTTATGAATAATAAATAGTGCGAGTTGATATATTAGCCATCTTTTGTTTGCATTAAATAAAAATTTAGTCAACAGAATGATTGGACGAACAACTTATCAAAAGAGGACATGGAAAAATATTTTTAACGTGGCCGAGTTTACTAACGCGTGTTTTCATTCCTTAGTTACCGTTAATGAAGAAATTTAAACTCATACATGGGAATCAATCCCTTACCTGACAAATAAAAATAAAATTCAACAAGCAAAAAAATCCATAAATCTCCGCCAAAATAATTAAAATGAATGCTGATAAGAGCCACCGAATAAAATATCCCCCGGCTATAAATTTATTTTGGCCTGCCAGTCGCCTCACGAGTCTTCAAATATTTGAAAAATAATATTCAAAATGAATTTTGCCTATCTATAGTCTATACTCACATTGATAATTGATAAATTTGAAGCTATCCTTTGAAAAAAGTATGATTTGAAAAAAAAGCAATAAAATGTGAATTTTCCTTTTTTGAGCTGATCGCTCGTCTGGACTTACATGTTGTATATATACAGATAAAAATACATGACATGAGCTAATAACAGGCTTTAATATGTTCAATCAAAAACATCCGATTTCTTTTTAAGATAAATAGTTAAATACAACACAAATTAATTTTTTTATTTATTACTATTTTAAGATTTTAAAATAAAACAAAATAAAAATATCAACCGGTTAAAAGTAAACGAAGATTTTCTAGATCTTCGGCACAATGTGCTCTTCCTTGTAATAAATGGTCCTGCCCCAACATCAGGCAAAGTGTGAAGGAAGAATCACTCCTAGTTCTTAAGAAAAGAAGATATTATTAGAAAGGTTCTTGAGATTGTTAAACACACTTAATAGATTGTGAATACACGTTTTGAGGTTGTAATTAGGGATCTTTCTGATAATATCTTCCTTTCTTAGGATCTAGGAGTGATTTTCCCAAATAATAAAACACCACTGGTTAATAATAGTAAATATCAATATCAATAATATAATAGCAAGAAATAAAAACAATAATAGAAAACATAACATCCTTTTTTTTTTTGGTAAAAACATAACATCCTTCTGGCTATCACAAAGCCACAATTCCATGTTCCGCAAAAAAAATCAAAATAAATATTTATATGATAGCAATATATATATTATTTTTATCTCTCCCCCATGTCATTACACACGATCGATAGAAAACATAGTGGAAGGCAAAAGAATACAAGAGCCTCACCATTACCGCATTTCCCCTTGTCCTCGACATTGTTTCTACACCAAAAAGGCTCTAAACCATATCTCCACCTAATACTTCTAAGCTTTCATCTCCTCAACCCTAAATTCCGCGATGCCTTCTCCAAAGCTTCACTGCCTGAAAAAAATAAAAGCTTCTCTCTCGTAATGCGTTGATTGCGTGTGCCTCCCTGTTTTCTTCACTGAAATACAAGGATCCGACTCCGATCGTCCTCGGTTTGTTATCTTTTCCACTCGCCTTCTTTGATTGTTGCCTCCGATCCTTCTATTTTTTAGCTTACCGGACCGATCTGTCAGTGTTTGTGGTGGGTTTGTCCCAAAAATAAGCATATTTATGGCTGAATTTTTTTTCCTCAAAAGAAGTATTTTTTCTGGCTAATCTGCGCATGAGAGATGGTTGCTACAGTTGAGCTAGTTTTGATGATCGGTTGTGAATTTTTTGTGTTTTTTTATTTATTTTAAATTTGTTTCCAGACATCATTGATCGGGTTGAAGATTGTTGTTCTTCATCCGCTGCTGAATAATCTTTGATAATGAAAAATCATTTTTATGTGCGTATTTACTGCTGTTGTTTCAGATGAAATAATTGACTGAATTGGGAGTTCTGACATAATTTCATCTATTATGTAGGTGAATTCCCTTAGGCTAGTTATTTTGGATTTCATTTTTTACCCAGATTTTCTGCGAAATAGTTTGAACTGGTGATCGACAAAAGATAGTATATGCTGCATTTGAATGCAGCAAGGGACGGTTTCTTTATATGCTTTTAGGTACATTCTTTTTGTTGTTAGGCTGTGTAGTATATTTGCTTACAGTAGCATCTTTTCCTGGTACCTACTGCTTTTTCAGCACGCTACTTTCTTAAATGTTGTCATCCAACTCAAACAAGTGCTAGCTCCGTAGATATTTTCCCCGTTTCAGATATGATTAATCAATCTAGATATTGATTCTTCTAAGTATTTTTGGATTCGCTGCTCCAATTTCTGACAAGTTTTCTCATTGTATGCCCTGAACTTATTTGTCTATTTACTTTAATTTTTTGTTGTCATTGCAGAGGTTTTCTGCTGTTTCTGGGGCGACTCAAGTGGGTTATGATTTGAATGGGGAGAGGATGCCAGAGTTGAGAAGTGGAGCTAGAAGATCGAAACGACTTGGTGATCTTCAGCCTGCCCCACTGCCTGTTGATCAAGGAGAGAATTGTGCACAACCTGCTCCAACTAGAGCCAGGAGGAGAGTTGGAGGTGGAAGAGGACGTGGTAATGCCACAGCTGTAGCAAAAGGACCTTCACCAGCAGTACCTACAAGGAGAACTGCAGCTGGACGAGGTCGGGGAGTAAGATTAATTAATCTTGACCCTGAACCTTGTGAGGTCCTTCCTGATCCAGTTGCACTAGGAGCCCCTGAACCCCTACGTGTTGAGGCGTTGGGCAACAATAAAATTGTGATGGAAGGTGGAAGTGCAGACAAGGTGGTTGGAGCCGAAGAGGAAGCTACCACGACCCCTATTCCTGAGAAGGTATCCCTTGATTGCATAATGCTTATGTTAGTTGCATTAGTTCATTTCCTAATTGATGATGCATGAGTGCTCTTTATGGTCATAATAACTTGGACGTCTGTGGTCTGTAATGAATTGATTATAGTTGTCATGTGTATGCTTTTCTTGTCAAATTCGAAGATTCAAGAATTTTTTGAACTGAATCAAACAATGTTGGGATGGGACTGTTTTGGAAGCTTTGAGTTGTGATGGTTGCTTTAGTTTTAGATATTTCTTGAATAATGTTGTGCCATATTAGTGCTTATTGAATTTTTTTCGAACAGTATTGTAAGTTATGTTCTTAACATCTATTTAATCTAGATCTCTTTGTTTCTAATCTAAGATTGTTACTTTCTTATTGATTCAGGTTCAAGTTGGTACTTCTCCTATGTATAAGATTGAAAGGAAATTGGGTAAGGGTGGTTTCGGTCAAGTGTATGTTGGCAGAAGGGTAGGTGGTGGCTCTGATCGAACAGGTCCTGATGCAATTGAGGTATGACTTTGAAGTTTCTCATCTCTTTCAGTGTGTTGATTTAATGTTAGTTATGTGATAGATAATACTTCTGCTCTTTTCCTTATTTGAACTGTGTTTGCAGGTTGCACTGAAGTTCGAGCACAGAAATAGTAAAGGTTGCAATTATGGACCTCCTTATGAGTGGCAGGTCTACAAGTAAGTAATTTATGTTTTGTGTCCGAACAGGTTTATCAAGCTTATTATTTCAAGCTTCAATTGTTAGCTTTTATTTTCTAACTAGATCTTGTATATATATATTGATTCTCTCTTCTGACCTCTTGGAATTTGTCAGTACTTTGAACGGGTGTTATGGCATTCCCTGGGTTCATTACAAGGGCCGACAAGGAGATTTCTATATTCTGGTGAGATGCGATTTGAGATGTCTATGTCCTGACTTGCTTCATAGTGTCTAAAGGAAAAATAAACCTTGCAGGTTATGGACATGCTTGGACCCAGTCTTTGGGATGTATGGAATTCACTTGGGCAATCGTAAGATTTGGCCTGCCCCCTCTCTTTGCAATTTATACGTGCACTTTGCGTAGTTCAGTTTCTTTATAATTTTCCTGATTAATTCCTTATCTTCTGGACAGGATGTCTCCAAATATGGTTGCCTGCATTGCAGTGGAAGCAATATCAATTCTTGAGAAGCTCCACATGAAAGGGTAAATCTCTTTATTATTCTTCTTCTGTGTTAGGCCTTATACTTCCTGTTATTTTGAAATTTGAATACTTATGACTGATTGCTTTTACCAAAAAAAAAAAATCATTTCATCAATCAAGGTTTGTGCATGGAGATGTAAAACCAGAAAACTTCTTACTTGGTCAACCTGGAACAGCTGATGAGAAAAAGCTATATCTTATCGATCTTGGGTTGGGTATGTTTTCCTTCCTCACAAGTTTTGTTTCTGCTTTTTATATTGTGATTGACTTGTGCTACTCTATCAATATAAGGTTTTAGCTATTTGGAATTATCTGATATATAGTTCCTTCCATGTGTTGCCTTCAGCTTCAAGATGGAAGGATGCATCATCTGGTCAGCATGTTGACTATGACCAGAGACCCGATATTTTTAGGTTCGTGCATGTCATTTGAGGTTAACATGCCTATTTTATTCTTTATATATTGATCATATGGCTTTTGTTCATAGGGGAACAATAAGGTATGCTAGCGTGCATGCACATTTGGGTAGGACAGGAAGTCGAAGGGACGATCTTGAGTCACTGGCCTACACACTAATATTTCTCATAAAAGGGAGGTTACCGTGGCAGGGGTATCAGGTGCATTTTATATAAATTCGTACTGCTTAATATGTTGATTCGTCCAAGGTTTTGTTTTATGTAAATATTATCTGTTCTTTTTCCCTTCGTACAGGGTGACAATAAAAGTTTTCTTGTCTGTAAGAAGAAGATGTCCACTTCTCCAGAGTTAATGTGTTGCTTTTGTCCTGCCCCATTCAAACAATTCCTTGAAGCAGTTACTAACATGAGATTTGATGAGGAGCCCAATTATTCCAAGCTTATATCTTTTTTCGATAGCTTGATTGAACCATGTGTACCATTGAGACCAATCAGAATTGATGGAGCTTTAAAGGTTGCAGTAACTGCTCTGTCTTCATTTTTTTAAGTTCGTTTTTATTGATTTAGTTATAAGTTTTATATCTGAATGCTAACCTCTTCCTGGTCTATTTTCATGAATAGGTTGGACAAAAGCGTGGGAGGATGCTTGTTACCCTGGAAGATGATGAGCAGCCAAAGAAGAAAGTACGCATGGGGAGTCCTGCTACACAGTGGATTTCAGTTTATAATGCACGTCGTCCCATGAAGCAGAGGTTTGTTAGACAGTCTTCTCAATTTGGCATGTCATCAATAAAAAAATACAAATTATGACATACAAGTATTATATTCATTTAAAAATGTTTGACAAATTAGTTACTTTTCATATGGGTAGGTAGGAAATATTGTTAAGTTACACCTTAAAAAGTTTCTTCATAGGATATCATAAAGATTTATGGTTTTATTCTTAGTATAACTAATGTTTTTGTTTCCTTTTTTCAATGGCAAGTTAGTTTGAAGGGATAAACTGTGGCCATAGAAAGGGATAAACTATAGATGAGTTGTAACGATTTTGAAAGTTGTTTTTGCGTCATGCTTGAAGATGGATTTATAAGATTTTGATCTCTCAATTTCACTTCTCTATTATTGCATTTATGGTATGATATTGCTCATTACTCTAAAAAGTGTCAGTGATGCTTTGTCATCCCTAGTATGAATCTCGGAATTGTCTTAAAAGGATTGCATACTAACTTTCAAATTTTAGCATTACTGGTATTGATAGAGTTCTCCTGGCTTGGCCTTAATGATTGTTTCGTGGGTGTAGGTATCATTACAATGTTGCAGACACAAGGCTTCGTCAGCATGTAGAGAAGGGTAATGAGGATGGGTTGTATATCAGCTCTGTGGCCTCCTCATCAAATCTATGGGCCCTAATCATGGATGCAGGAACAGGTTTTTCTTCCCAGGTGTATGAATTGTCACCTGTCTTCCTGCATAAGGTGGGTCCATGATGTGTATGTTCAATCTTTTTGTTATGGTGTTAACCAAAGAAATGAGAGAGAAGAGGGAAAGAGAGAAGAAACAGAGGAATTAGAGAAGAGGAAGAAGAGAGGCAGAGGAGAGATGAGAGAAAGAAAATACGATTCAATCCATAGATTGAATCCTAATACAACGCACACTGGAATTGCATTGATTACCTCTATTTATAGCCTATTATGACTAGTAGCTATCACATCTAACGGTTATATTCTAACCGGCTGACTAACTGACTAACTAACTAACTTTCTTATCACTTTATTATTCCAGAACACTTTTATACAGTCACGCATGAGTGTAGTATTATTGATATTAACTTGACGGTAATTTGATTTCTATCAGGACTGGATTATGGAACAGTGGGAGAAAAATTATTATATCAGTTCAATAGCTGGTGCAACTAATGGGAGTTCCTTGGTCGTCATGTCCAAAGGTTAACTATCTGTGCTTACTTTATCTTCTGTCCTTTTATTATGGATGTACAGGCTATCTTCTGCCATTTTATTTGTTTTTTTTATGTTTTTTTAATATACTGTTTATTTATAGAGTGCTTTAACCCATACTATAATTTTTTCCAATTGTTGCTTGCCTTTGGTGCTCATGCGTAATTTGTCTATGTTCCCTGAATCCTTTCACGGTATTGCTTTGTTTTCTAGATTATGCTCTGCCAATTTATATATATAATGGCCATTATTTGCCTTTTGAGACACACGAGACAGGAATTGGTTAGAACACGTTGCTAGGTTTGGAAATTTTTATTACTATTTTTTCACTTCACTTTAAATTGGTTTCGGTTGTTTACAAAGCACTTTGGGAGGCGTCGATCATTTTCCTACCTTCCTCTCTGGCGTCTTCCTCTTTTTGGGGCCATTAGCCGCCCCATAAAATGGGCTTCTATTGTTGTCTATTAACAAATTTTAGGTTGGTGAACTCTGGGCCTGACTCACGGTTATTTGTGATAATCACCTGAGTAGTTTTCTCCGTTGAAATGATTTTATTATTCAGTTAGAAAAGCTGACAAATCACAGCCAACGTTTTGAATGAATAGATTATTAGCAGGGTTTACTTCATGAATGAGGGAAAAAAACTTTTGTACTTGGAAAAAGCCAGTGGCGTAAAATGCTCAGTGTTGATTAATACTTGTTGATTTAGTACTTTATCATCAACTAGTTGCTAATACCTTAAGATAGATGAAATTTTCTGCGATATTATTTATTTTTCCTCCTTGGTTCTTTTAGTTGAGGTGGGCGGGTTTGTTAGCTGTGAAGCTTATGTTAGGTTTGTAATGGAAGTTAACCATAAAAATTGTTTCACCTCTTTAATTGCCTCAATTGGCAAGACCTTTTGATCTCGTGGAATTCTTTCACCATAGGAACTACTTACACACAGCAATCCTACAAAGTGAGTGAATCATTCCCTTTCAAGTGGATTAATAAGAAGTGGAAAGAAGGATTTCATGTTACCTCCATGACTACTGCCGGCAGTCGCTGGGGTGTTGTAATGTCCAGGAATGCTGGGTATTCTGATCAGGTATCTAAACTTTTTAATCTTGATTTTATCTTTTTAATGAATTTTCTTCTACCTTCCTCATTAAACCAACTACTTGTTCTGCCAATTCCCATTACGATGATGCAAGGTTGTGGAGCTTGACTTTTTATATCCAAGTGAAGGAATACATCGGCGATGGGAAAGTGGCTACCGCATAACATCTATGGCTGCTACTGCTGACCAGGCAGCTTTTATACTCAGCATACCAAAACGCAAATTGCTTGATGAAACTCAAGAGACTCTGCGTACTTCTGCCTTCCCTAGCACCCATGTAAAGGTATTTAATTATTCCCCTTATATCCATTAGATGGTGGTTCGTTGTTTTAGTATTCTTGACAATGTGTCAGCAGGTGATAGCTTATAAATCATGATTCTCCTCTGTTGATAATCTTAATTGAGGCTCTGGTGAGTACAGAATAGCATGTGGTTGAAAAATGATCGTTCCTGCCTTGGAAAAAAAAGCTAGAAATAATGAAAAAGATTCTGAAACTGCAATAATTTTATATCATTGTGTTACCTCCCCTTTTTACTAAAGTAATAATGGTAATCGCTGATGTACTGGTTTTGCAGGAAAAATGGTCCAAGAATCTCTATATTGCATCAATTTGTTACGGGCGGACTGTGTGCTAATTTCTGGGATATAAATTTGGTATATCATTACAAGGAGGGAATCAAAATCAGAAAGGTGAGAGGGCTTTTGAGAAACATTAAGATGGAATGGGTTGCTTTTCTTTTGCCCTCAGTTATCGATAAAAGATCCCAGGCCTTCCTGATGAAATTTTCCTCATTAATTGGTAAAGAACAAAAATGGAATGGGATATAGCATATTTGATGTTCGCCAACCAACCCGGGCCAATGGGAAAAGATCAGTTGAATGTATTCTCATGTAATAGAAAGGCTGGCTAATCGGCCGTGTTCCATGAATGTGCTTCACACAATTTGCGATTTTGTATGTAATGATATATATATATATTTCTTTACCATCTTTCAGCTCCATATATATCGAATCTTGAATATGGTTGAGTGGGATTGCCTTGGGTTTCCTAAGATCTTGCAAGTTCCCCTTTTCCTCAAAGCATCGGGAGTTCAAGTTGGAACTAGTTAAGGCTCTAGGTGTTTCTCCGTGAGTGACATGACGCACCTTAATATGTTTGATTAATGCTAATCAAGGAGTGTCAGATAATCAATTAAAAATACTTGAGAAAGCATATTTCATAGTTCTTTTTAGCTTCATTTCATTATTTTGGCTTAGTGGAGTTTGAGGTTCTGCATTTGTATTTTTATCATGACATCTAAATCTCTTGAGAATGCTAAGTCGATGCTGTTCAAATGAGAGAATTGTGACCATGACATAACCTAGAGAATCTCGTATATTGGGTTCATTTGCTTGTGTTTTCTCAAAATTCAAGTGTGCTGCTTGCGCTTAGCCTAAAATTTACATGCTTTGCAAAGTTAGTGACCGCCTTCCATATTCAATGGATTGCATGATACTACTAACGTCTAACAACGCAAATTCTCTCGGGCAATGCTTAAGACAACTCATGTATTAAAGAAGGTGAGATTTTAAAGGAAAAGTTAACTGCTAAATGGAATATATATGTATATCTGGCTGATAAAAAAATTGACATTTTCACTTTTTTGGGCCGTTTTTTTCCCCTGTTATTGCTTGAGGAACTTCTCAAGACCTGCAATGATCATTTTTTTAGTCAACTCTAAGGAGGAGCCCAATTCGTAGCCCAACCATTATTTGGGCTTATTGAACCCAGGGTAGCTGTTTTTTTGTTGGGATAAAACCAGTGGTAGTGTTTAGCCCCAAAAGTAAAACCCTAAACAAGATTTTTTTTTTTTTAAAAAAGAGTAAAACCCTAATCCCTACTAAGCCAGTACGCGCCACTGCCTGGCCACTATTGTAGATCTTTTGATTGGTGACGGATGAGACCTCCGAGGGGTGGCGGGTTCAGAGGGGGCCGAGATGGTGGCCGCGGTGGGGGATTCAGAGGGGGACGAGATGGTGGCCGCGGAAGAGGTGGCCGTGGCGGCGGCTTCTTTCGTGATGAAGGCCCTCCCTCCGAAGTAATAGGTTTGTTGCCTCGACCCCGTGGGAACTGGGATACGTTGTCAAATTCCGTGCTTTCCGTTGAGGAAAAAGTATTGTGGCCTGTTTTCGATTTTGGTTTTAGGAAACTGCACGGAAAAATCGTGAATTCCGTAAAAGAGAAAACAAAAGAGATGGGAAACTATTCGCTTACTATTCAAATTCCCTTGCTTTAGAAGCAATTGAAATAGCACAGCCCACGGGCGGTGTCCAACATGTTTTTTACGGATTATTTTACATTTGCAGAGGTCTCAACATTTCTACATGCATGCGAGGGAGATGCAGTTACAAAGCTTACAAATGAAAAAATTCCCATGTTTAATGCTCCTATATATCTTCAGAATATGACTCAGATTGGGAAAGTTGATGAAATATTTGGGCCCATAAATGACGCTGTGAGTAGTTGATTTCTTCTAGTTTTCTGTCTATTTTTAGACGTGAGATATGGTTGATGAAAATTTGGCCAAAGAAAAGGACGTGAGATATAATTTTCGTATTAAATTGCGCTATTGCAGCTTTTTTCAATTAAGATGATGGAAGGGATTGTGGCAACTTCGTATTCATCGGGCGACAAGTTTTACATTGATCCCAGGAAATTGTTGCCTCTTGCTAGATTTCTCACGCAACCCAAGTATGTTTCTCTTACATCTGATTGCAGAAATAACCTGCTCAGTTATTGCATAATTAGTTTGATTTCCTACAGTCCATGATTTCCTATCTCCTAGGCTATTTTCTATTTTACCTTTATCTGGGAGGTGGAGGCTTATAAAATACGATGACGTCAAGTACGATGGAAACAAACTTTGGTTTTGCCAGTCCCGTGATATATACTTATGAAGTATTTTTCTCTAACTTTGAGAAGGAAAACTAGTAAATATAAACTTGATTCCGTAGTAGTATTTTATACCATAATTCGATCAATAGTCTGCTCTGTTGGGAATGAGCAGGTGAACTTGATTTTTCAGTTCCCTTTTTTGTTTGCCTTTATGGACTTGCTCGAATGCCATGTATGATCATCTATCCATGGGAGAAAGTATATCTAAGCGGCTTTCTTTCTCATATTTCTAGCCATTTCTCATGTATTTGAAGGCTTTGGTCTCATTCATTCCCCACCTTTGTGGTTTTTTTTTGTTTTTTTTGGCGCCCTGTAAGACTTTCAATATCCATAGATTTTAATGTTTCCTAAGCAGCGAACCGTTGTGCCTCTATACAGCCCTTTAAGCAAGGGATGCTAGCGCTCTGATCCTCATAAGCGAAAATCCTCATATTCCTTTTTGGTTCAGGATGCGAGGATATAGCTTAGCCGGGTGAAAGAGATTATCTTTTGACTATCGGATGATTATTCATCAAGTGGGATCCTTTGTCCTTTGCCTTAGTAGCTGGGATAGTGGGCTAGGTCCTTTTGCCCTTCAGACTTTGGGAGGCAATGTTTTACTGAAATGGGAGCTGTATAATCTTTGCCTATTCATCTAGATATGCTATTATAAACCTAGTTGGCATTGTACTACTATTTTTGTTTAATTTTTACAGTACTCTCCCTTCTTTTCATTGATGCCATTCTCTACAATTGGCTCTTTGTGACGAGTGTGGCTTTATCTCACTATCAACTGCAGTGGTTGCTTAAATTTTATACTTGCACATGCCATACTGACATTGCTGCGTAATGTGCTGTGGTCATTTGAATTTAATCAAGTTTAACATGATTGGTTGGTTGCTGTTGCAGGGGGCAGCCACAAGCCTCTAGAGGTGGAGGCCGTGGTGGAGGCAGAGGTTTCCGTGGGGGTGGTGGCTTCCGAGGAAGGGGTGGCCCAAGGGGTGGTAGAGGTGGTCCTCCTAGGGGTGGCGGACGGGGTGGTGGTTTCAGGGGAAGGGGGAGACCATAAGGGACGTCTGTGTAACGTTATGGTACTTAAATCGTTGTGTTGAGGAGAAGAGAGGGGGATTAATGAATGATCGGAGGCTGAAATGTTTCTCAAGGATTGATTAGTTCCATAGCCTCCTCATGTATGTAGATTTGATTGATTCACCAATTGCAAGATAATTGGAGATTTGTACTTCCTAATGTCCAATGAATGTACCATTCTTGTGTCAAGGTTACATTGATGCCACCGCTAGCAGTTCTTGGATTACACGCGTGTGTGTATTTTTCCGATTCTGAACTTGCAGCCGAAAGTTGGGCTGAAGGAGATATTCCGTAGTTGGGACTCACAAGTTGCAGGTGTTTTCAATAAAATAAACTACTCCCTGCATTCCACAATGCAAGATTCGATATCTATTTATAAATCATTTGTAACTCATCCTCCTAAATCAAGAAAAATATTAAGTGAATAAATTTTTCAAATTTGTCTTTATTTATGAAGCGGCACATTTTATCTCACATCTTTTTTTTCTTCTTCTGTATTTACATTTCTCTGCATTTATTAATATATTAATATAAGACAAGAAGGGTAAAATTTGACAAAATCTCATTTATTATCTCACAATCGGCTTATATTTTAAATAATTTTTTTTTGGTACAAGAGACTTGTAAATAGGTAACAAATGGTATGTTGTTTCTGGAAGAATAATTTGGTCCACAATACAAGTCATTTTAAGAGTAATTAATGTTAGTTTGTTATTTTACCTGTGTGGTTAATGTTTAAATATGACTCATTGTATTTTTCTCTTCTCTTCAAAACCTCATTTAATATGGGTAAATTTGAAATATTTTTAATATAAGTTTAATGAGTTAACTACCATTTCTTGATTTTGATGAATCAGTTGAAGTGACTTGTATTGTGGACTGGAGAGAATATAGGGCACTTTAACTAATTTACAGGAAGCAAAAAGTGACAGCTAACTTATTAAATATATCCTAAATATAAATTTTTTTCACTTTCACCTTATTGAAAAATGTGTTTGAAAATTTAATAAGTGTGCAAAATTAGAAATAAACATTAATTATAAGAAAAAAACTGAAAAATGAATATTAATTATCTTACAAGTTATTTATATCTTGAACTAAATTATTATTTTAAAAGTGTCTTATATTATGGATATGAGGGAGTAAATTTTTTTTTTTTGAGTGAAACTAAAATATATAATTTAACATGTCGCAGTAACATAAGAAAAGCTCCGGGGTTGATCATAAGATCGAAATCAATGCTATCTGTATTTCTTAAAAGAAATAACAATTCTATCTATATATTTTCTAAAACCACCGGGCGCGATCGGGCTATTGTTCCAGATACACATAAATAATCGGGTAAAAATTCTAATGTCGTGATTGTTTACTTCTATCTCATTTATGATTTGGGGATAAGCAGGGAAGTTGACACAGTCTCTTTTTTTTTCTTTTTTTGCCAAAATAGATGGCACAAGTCTTGCACGCAGAGGATCTATAGTAATTTTATTTCATATGAAGGAAATTAGCATCATAACATCATGGCAGGGAAGGTGCCTTTTGTTTTGATAACGCGAAAGGCATGAATGAACCTAATAAAGCTGAGCTGAAGCCTGAAGGTTAGAATCCACTCATCGCCATGAAAACAAGAAAAAAACCTGTGGGGTATATCTCTCACGGTAGCATCACCAAATAACAGAGACCAGAATGTGAGATTTATTCAATGCAGCAGCAATCATAGAATGAAGATATCAAGCTTCCCACCCTCTGAGGACTGTCGCCCGAGCCACCCGGTTAACCGCCAGGGTGAAGGCTCCCATGCGAAGATCACAGTCATGGGTTTTGCACATCTCTTTCACATCTTTGAAGCTCTTTATCATGTACGTCTTTAGCTCTTCGTTCACTTTCTCTTCATCCCACATGAACCCTTGGATGTTCTGCGCAACACAAATTCACCGTTCAACGTATTTGTACTGTAGATTCTATTGTAAACTTATATGTGAACTCTTATAATTTACCTGCACCCACTCAAAGTAGCTAACTGTGACTCCTCCTGAATTTGCATATATGTCTGGAAGGATTATAACCCCTTTCTTTTTCAAAATCTGCAGATTAGCTTTATAGTTAATAACACTATTTCTCCTTCCTCGTCCATTTTTATCTTGGAAGAGAGTATACACTGACCTCATCCGCATCTGGGTCAGTTGGGTGATTGGCAGCTTCAATAATAAATTTCGCTTTGATCTCATTGGCATTTTCCCTTCAACCAGAGCGCAAGTTGAAATCAAAATGTTTTCGCTTTGCTTCTATTACAAAGGAAAAGAAAAGAGGAAAAAACAGAAATACTCTGCTATTTTGAAGTTTGAAGAGTATTTTGTTTGCCTGAGGGAAGAACAAAAGACTCGTTCAAGGAAAAGTACCTATTAATTACACCCCCTAGAGCTGCAGGGATGAGAACATCGCAGTCCTCAACCAATACTGAGTTGTCCTCTATTGGATCAGCACCATGGAATCCCTTAACGCCTCTATGCTCTCTGACATGCTTGAGCAGGCTTGGGATGTCAATTCCATTACTGTTCTTTATGGCACCTGTAATGTCACTCACAGCAACTACCTTCCCACCTTTCTCACTTGCCAATCGTGCAGCCCACGACCCCACATTCCCGAAACCCTGAATTTATTTTCTCAAATTAATCACAACACTAAATACATAATAAAACTGTCTTCTTTTTCTTCATTCATCATTACAATCAGCAGTGTCTTCAAATTCAAACTGCCGCCGCCTTAAAATGCTTGCAACATTCACTAGTAACAATACAAATACCAATTTGAGCAAAAGAAAACTGCACGAGACCTACCTGAATGGCAAACCGTTGTCCAGAAATGCTCTTCCCATGCTCATTAAGCAGAGCCTCTGTGGCAAAGAGGACTCCCCTTCCTGTGGCCGCATCTCTTCCTAGAGATCCACCAAGATCCTTTTTTGGAAATGTAGAAGAAAATGAGATGAGATTGTTTTATTAAGCAAGATTGCATGAGATTGGCAATTAACAGCAACAGTTTACTTACTATAGGTTTTCCAGTCACAATAGCAGGAGAATAGCCATGAAATTTTGAGTACTCGTCCAGTATCCAAGCCATAGTCTGCATAACCAAGAAGAAACACAATGCTAAGTTCTAACATCAAATTTTAATACATGTTATACACAAGATCCTGAGCATTAGTAGAATCTACAATACGAAAAGCAGTATATGCACTGGGCTAAATCTTTATACAGACAGACCTGTGGTCCCGTTCCCATATCAGGTGCAGGTACATCTGTGTGAATTCCGATCAGATCGTGAATTTTCTGAGTGAAAACCCTAGTAAGCCGTTCTAATTCCGACAAACTTAGTTCTGAAGGATTGCACCCTATTCCTCCCTTGGCACCACCATACGGTATGTTTGCGACAGCTGTCTTCCAAGTCATCAGTTGTGCTAAGGCATTCACTTCATCTGGGTCAACCTAATTAACCCGAGAAATCATGGAGGTAAAAACGGGAATTAAAGCACACGGTAACACAAAAATCATATCTAACGTTTGCAGGATGATTTCAATCAGCGGGTAGTTGACAAAAAAGGAAATTGTAATTTGGTCCATCAAGTGTTTATCTCGTCATGGTGATTCCTTTATATAGGGTATCAAAATGCATCATACTGCCGGCCAAGTGACCGAAATTCTGAGAGTCAGAGATCAGAGTGTATTTAACCTCAGGATGGTATCTGATTCCTCCTTTCATTGGCCCTCTGGCATTATCGTGCTGAACTCTGAACCCAACATATGATGCTAAGGTGCCATCGTCTCTTGGTATGGTACATTCAACCTGCATTTCCATTCAACAAAATGAAATAAGCGAAAGAAAACAGGCCAAGTCAGAATAACATGCCAATATAATTTCAAGGGAAGCATATACGAAATTTCACTTGCCTTGATTTCTCTAAATGGAATAAGTAAGCTTTTTTCAACCTTAGAATCCAAAGCCAAGAGCCGAGCGGCCAATTTGAAGTTCCTGTTTGTGGCTACTAGCGCATTCATTGTTCCCCACGGTAACCCAAAAATCTAAAACAAGAATCACTCTATTGGTCAGAGATATGTAAGGACGCCAAAAACAGAGCTTCCAGTATCTTTATTGTTACGGATACATGTATCTTTATGCATATATATATGGAAAGCAGATGGATCCGGGAACAGATCTATCCGCCCAATTTTTTCATTAGAAAAGCCAGCCATATGCAAGGGAGCCACGTCTAGTCAACGTCGCTGGTCATATCCTATTAAGAGGTGGCTAAATGATCACATGGGAAATCAAAATTGGTAAGTACCATGCACGTACGATGCCGTGTGGTCTTAAAGCAACAAATTCATTCTTAATTTATAAGTCGGAAAAACATGATGCCTTCACTATCTTACAGAGGCTGAATAAAGATGGTTACAACTTATAGTTTCATTTGCAAGAAAAGACTATTAATTTGTTCAACGAAATTTACCTGTTCTGTCTCGGAAAGTTAAACTTCTTTAGATCTCTAGTAATATTCTAATTGAGAAAAGCTGTTCTGAAAAATGACCAAGCAGCATATGAAAATACATATTAAAATTTCTGCTCTTTTCAAAGCTGATCTGAGATTTATGATTACTGCCTTCTTAATGTATTTAAGGCGAATTGTTCAGCCAGCGCCCTTTCCGTTAACAAGTTATGCCATTTTATTGGGCTAAGTGTTGCTGCAATTACCAAGAAATAATCTCAAGAAAAGCACCCATTGAAGCACCAAGAGGTCACCAAGGGGTTTCTGTATTATGAATTTGCATTCCCAGAGGCCAGAGGCTCCAAAAACATCTCAGGAGGTGTTATTCAGTTCAGGGATAACAGAGGATACTCTAACAAAGGGACAAAATGAGCTGTCACTAGTAGGAGATTTGTTTTGTTTATAGTGGTTGAAGGCAAGAGAATCACATTCATTGCTTTCCAGAGCCTCAAAATTGTCAATTAAGGCCCCGGATATTAAGGAACATATTTTATTCATCTAAACAAATCCACATCTCATTCCCACTATTCGGAAGCATGAACTCTTGCAACATACTCTAATATTTTATTACAGACCGTCATAAACTATTTGCCATGCGCTTGCCTTTCACGATATTCAATCAGTACTATAGGTCACGCAAACCCTGCTCTCTAATATATGCTTCCACCTTGATAACAAATGGAAAAAGTTTTTTTGCCTTTCCTTCTCTGTTTTATTTATATAAAAAACCTCCTAGTTGGCAATTTTTGTTCTGCTATTGTATTTTAAAGCACAAGCTCTGAATCGAATAACTTTAAAAACTTTCTCTAGAAACTCTTGGGTTGTACGTAAAATAAGATGTGATGCTAGGTGTCCCAGCCAGCATAGTTTTCACTATTTTAACCCGCCTAAATTCAATGAACATAAAACAAAATTACAAACATGCTCATCCTAAAATTATCAGCGTGTAAAATCTAAGTAGAAAAGTAATGGGGATGGTTGTGCCTGGGTTATAAGCTGGCAGCTTCACATGGATGAGAAGATAACACAGTTGACATGAAATAGTTACAACTGTGAAAAGTCTTTGTCATTGATCAGGCCTGCTTTAATAGTTTCAACAATTCAACAAATGGGGTAGAACCGTAGAAGAGAAATTAAAATCAGATGCTGTTTCCAACGCGGCATCCCTAATGCACTTTTTTATGGATAAAGAATGACCAATAATTAAACGAATAAAAAGAAACGTCTCCATACAAAAGTCCTTTGGGTACTAGTCAAAAAAAAAAAAAAAAGTCCTTGGGTTGGGTGAACAATTTTATATTCAAAGGATAACATTATCCCAAACTGCAGGGCTCAGATTAAATATTTATTTATGGTCCCACTTCCAAGTTTATGCATGCCTTGCACGTATCCAATCCAGGTCAAGCATACGTCAGTTTCCAATATATTATATGGGGAATGGACCCCATGAGAATTGATTATATTTGTTCCAAAAAGATATTAAAAAATGTTTTTATTTCAACACACCAGAAGGGCAGTTAGGCAGAAACAAATATCGCCGTGTTACTTCATGTTTGTTTGGAATAATTTATTTTTGGGTAATAAATATTTATAAATGATGATTCACGATATACGATATACAATATAAATATGTGAAAGGAATTTTATCTCGGTTTACGTAATAAGTTCTTAAGCACAACCAAACACACTGAATTGAATCAGAGTTGTGATCATCTTCCAGGTTACTGTTTAGAAAAAGTACCGACGTAATAGAAATGCAACAAATCATGATGCTAAGCGGAAAACCATTCAAAGTGAGGGGAAAAAAGAATTTAGATCGACGACAGATACTAGAGAGTTAGGAAACATACCTGGAGATAAGTTGTTAGTTGGAGAGGGAAAATGCAGAACTCTGCGACACCTGATCGAGGGAGATTAGCAAGTTCCGACAGCTGATAAAATTTGGGGATCTATATCTATATAAAGAGGAAACGAGGGAGGGAGGGAAAACCCGAACTCTGCGGGAATCAGAATTTAATTCCCAGTGGAATCTAATTCAAAAGAGTAATCTCGTTGCAGGCGCCAAATCCGCCCAAATCAACTCTCAGTCAAATCAAAGAGCTGATGTACCTACTTTCGTCAGAATTACAATTCGCAGAAGGAATATGATGCTTATGGCATGGGAGGACGTAATATCCACTAGACAGCATATATCAGCCCAACCTCCATTAACCCCTCCGCCCTCGCATTCTGCCTCTCACAGACACTTTCCTAACACTTTCGCATCGGTCACAGAGACAATCGGGTCGTAAGTCGCAAGTGGGGAGAATTTGGTATCACGTTTTAGGCAGGAATAAGTCTCTTTTTGGACAATAAGCCCAAATAAAAATGGGTTATGTTTTTACAGTGATTGGTATTACGTTATCTAATTATATTATGGGTAGAATAAGCTACTTATTAAATAAGTTTTTCACTGCAGCTTTTCTTTTAAGTTATTTATTATATAAGTCGAGATAAAACTCTTCTGACATATTTACCTTGTATATCGTAAATCACGATTTATAAGCACTTATTATCTAAAAATATCGATCATCCAAACATAAATCACATTACAAAAATTGACTTTTTTATTAAGTCGTTTTTAATAAATCAGAATCATAATAAGTCATTTTTCCTTACGCCATTCCAACACTAAGTGATGGGTTTCGCTCCAGCATGATTATATATAGAAATGGGTCGGCTGATACGTGAATCCAACACGATTTCCACAAAGCCCAGCCAATTTTTTTTCTTTTTTACATTATTTACAAAAAGGGTTGATAATGGACTCCGAGTAATGGCACAAATACGATTACATTGGCATTTGAATTTGCCCCTCTGCCCCCACAGGCATTAATGGTGCTTGGGTCTCTGAAAGGACGCCTTTTGAAGTATGTTCATCCGGAAATGATTGCACCACAGAGCCGAGGATTAAGGGTCCATCAGTGATTAATCTCTCTTTGCACAAAATACTTGGTGTTTGCTGAACAAGCCTCTACCAAATGTTATTTTCCTTGTTTAATTTTTCTTCTTCACCCACCTTTCAAAATGGGATGTTTCACGTGTTTTTCCTTTTCAAAAGAAAAACAGAGGGGCCACCTAGAAGGCAATTATGGAAGAGTGAATTACGCAGATTCTGGCAAAGAAATGTCAATTTCTTACTAGTCTAAATGTCACCCATATGGTTTGTTTCTCGCTTGCTGCAAAATTTTATAAGAAGCAATGCTTGGATTTGGAATCTCTTGCTCAGCTAAACCGTACTTGCAAGAAAAATAACCTCCTCGTTCACATAAACATTAGAGTATTTTCCGATGAGTGATGGAGTATAGTGATTACCAAAAGTCTTTCATTTTAAATTAATTTCCGAAGAACCTCAGCTTGCAATGAAGATGTAACCTTTGGAAATTCCAAGGACCGGAATTTGGTTTCTAAATTCCTATAGGACTTTGAACAACATCGTGCAATGCAACGTAAGAAAGCAATGCTGAGATCTGTCATATGATTCAAGAGTAGGCATGAAAATTGTGCATTCCAACATGCAACTCCGCCGCCTGTTCTTTTTGCCTATGTCCCCCTCAGCAAACAATCTTGCGGACTCTCACAGGATTGAGTTTGCGTAAGCCAGTAATCAAGCACATCCAAAGTATTTGGAGGTGAAATTGTATTTGGTCTCTGCTTTTCTATCACATGGACGTAGGATAAGATCGAAGCCGGTACCGTTCCAATTTCAAGACCATCATTATTACTAATTCGTTTCCACACAAACAAAACACTTGTTGGTTTATGAGTCAGTCCTGAATTCAAAATTTTCCTCTCACCGTCGAGGGGGAAAAAACAAGAAGACAAAAGCTTGCATGATTCACGACCCTGAAATTTGGTTTCACAGCCTACCGACATGATAATGCCTTCCAACCATTTTCCTTTCTTGACCACGAAATTGAATTTCATGTTTGTGGATGTCTTTTTAAAAGAAGTGCGTGATAATGCTAAGCTTCCTTATACCATGTTGTAGTGAAGTAATCAAAAAAGGTTGGTTATTTACGACCCACTAAGACACATATTATCCTTCTTCCATCGGCTGGATCTTCTTGTACGACTGCAGCAGATAGTGGGAAAGAGGATTCCATTATTTTCAACCTTGAGAGTTAATGTTCCCTCATTCTGAAACAATATAAGTTGCTTACGATCACCATCAACAACTAAATATAATGTGAAACCCATTCAAGTGTAGCAAATCATGGTTTCAACTTTAAACTCAATTTTTTCTGGGAGGTCTTGAGTTTTCTTAATTGGCTGTCTGACTCCTACAAGTTCTTTGCTCTGTGTTGACAACTGTATTATAACATATTTGATTACTCTTCTTATTTTTGTTATGTATTCAGTTATATATTGGTTAGCTATAGTTTGTTACAGATTTGTATAGTGTTTAACTTGTATAAATATGTACATTCATGAATAATACATAACACACTTTTTCCAATTATCTCTGGTCACATGGTATCCAGAGCCACCTAGTTTTTTTTTTCAG
Source organism: Inga oerstediana (assembly GCA_963210345.1). Taxonomy (NCBI): domain Eukaryota; kingdom Viridiplantae; phylum Streptophyta; class Magnoliopsida; order Fabales; family Fabaceae; genus Inga; species Inga oerstediana. The sequence goes on from OY723401.1 coordinate 7,291,600, forward strand.
ATCCTATTCTTCTATTTCCCTCTGCCTTCTTCTAAACACTTTCCCATTTTTAGATTTGTTTTCTCCTTTCTTCGATTTCCATGGCTTCCACCTCTGTCGTCCCGTCCGATCCGGCGAGTCCTTACTCCATTCATTCGAATGAGAACCTCGCCTTGGTTCTCGTCGCGCCGCCACTCGATGGCTCAAACTACCACACCTGGACACTTTCGATGCGCAACACTCTCCTCTCCAAGAATAAGCTCCACTTCGTCGGCGGGACGATTCCTCTGCTACTCTCTTCTTATTCGATCTTTTCGGCGTGGGAGCGTTGTAACAACCTGGTTCAGGGATGGCTCATCAAATCGGTAACCCCTTCCATTGCTAAGAGTGTTTTGTGGTTTGATTTAGCCTCTGAAATCTGGAATGATTTACGTTCTCGCTTTTTTCAATCTGATGTGTTTCGTATTGCTGAGATTCAAGAAGAAATTTACAGTCTAAGGCAAGGTAGTTCTACTGTCAGCGATTATTACACTAAACTGAAGATTTTGTGGGATGAATTGTCTAACATCCGTCCTCTCAAAGCCTGCACATGTGGTTCCATTAGCAGTGCTCTTCATCATTGTGATGAGGATCAAGTTATTCGATTCTTGAAAGGCCTCAATGAACAATTTGCCTCTGTTAAGACTCAGATTCTGCTTCTTAATCCTCTACCTCCTATTACTCGAGTATTCTCTCTGGTTCTCCAACATGAGCGTGACAATCCAGTCTCCTTTGAACCACAGATCTTGTTTGTTAAAGGTGAAAAATCTTCTGGTTCTTCTTCTAGATCGAAATCGAATTCAACCAATCACAAGCAATGTACCTATAGTGGCAAGCCTCACCACACTGAAGAAACATGCTATAGGAAGCACGGATTCCCTCTTGGATTCAAGTTTCGCAACTCTGGTTCTTCTGCCATGATTAATCAAGTCTCAGTTCTATCTTCTGATTCTCCTCAAGCTATCAATACTGCTTAAGCCAGTTCCACTCCTTCTCCATCTTCCGTGACAACCTCTATTCTCCCTCAACTCTCGGCTGATCAATATAGTCGTCTCCTTGATCCTCTTAATTCCACAAAGCCCTCCGTTATTCAATACATCAAATTTCGTCATCTGCTTCTCCTCTAGTTGCAGGTATTTGTAATTCACTCAAATCTATCTCTTCTGCTAAGACTTGGATTCTTGACTCCGGCGTAATAGATCATGTTTGTTGTTCCTTGGATTTATTTTCTTTATTTCATTCTATTTATCCATTATCTGTTAGTTTACCAACTGGTTCTCATGTTATTGCTTCTGTTTCTAGCACTGTGATCTTATCTCCTGCTTTGGTTCTGACCAATGTTCTTTATCTTCCTAGTTTTTCCCTCAATATTATCTCTGTTTCCAAATTAACCATGTCCTTAGACTGCTCCCTAACTTTTTCTTCTCAAATGTTGCAGATACACTTAACCCAATCTTCTCTGATGATTGGTACAACTAAACTTTTTGAGGGGCTCTATCTTTTGCGTGCAAATATAATTGGTACACCTCCTTCACAAATCAATTTAGCTTCAAACACTGATTCCCTGTATACCCTTTGGCATCATCGGTTGGGTCACTTATTTGACTCCACCTTTACTGTTTTTACAAAAGAAAGTTTCAGATATTTCTTGTATTCCCCATTCCCTTTCTTGTGATACTTATCACTTTGCTAAGCAAAAACGTCTTACTTTTCCTTTAAGTGCAAGTTACAGTAATAAAACCTTTGATTTGATCCATATTGATATTTGGGAACCATTCTTGATTCCCTTTATTCAAGGGCATAAATATTTTTTAACTATTGTTGATGACTACTTTAGATGTACTTGGCTATTTCTCATGAACACTAAATCTGAAACCAGACTGCATCTCAAGAATTTTTTCATTCTAGTTGAGAATCAGTCTTTCGCTTCTGTTAAAAATTTACGAATTGATAATGGCATTGAATTTTTCATGCCTAACTTTTATGCATCTAAGGGTATTTTGCATCAAAGGTCTTGTGTTGAGACTCCTCAACAAAATGGTTTAGTAGAAAGGAAACATCAGCATATTTTGAATGTAGCTCTCGTATTATTGTTTCAATCTAATCTTCCTATCTGTTATTGGTCATTCACTGTTTTACTTGCTATTTACATTATCAATCAGCTCCCATCCCCTACAATCCAAAATTTTACTCCTTTTAAGTGATTGTATAATGTTTCTCCTTCCTATTCTGATTTTAAAGTCTTTGGTTCATTGTGTTTTGCCTCAACATTAGCTTCTGCACATTCTAAATTTGATCCTCGATCAAGAAAGTATGTGTTCTTGGGTATTCATGTTGGATCAAAGGCTTACACATTACTAGACTTGCATACAAATCAAATTTTCCTCTTTAGAGATGTGGTTTTTCATGAACTTGTTTTTCCTTTCAAAGTTGACAAGATTACTTCTGCTTCTTCATCTGTTTAACCCACTGTTCAGTCTTTTCCTTCCTATCTTGATGACCTTTTGCCTACCACTAGCCTTGCTACCTCCTCCTCTGTTTAACCCATTGCTTTGCCTCCTCCTTGGTTTTTTGCTAGGCCGCATCACCCACCATCATATTTGCAACAATACCATTATGCCCTTACATCTACTGCTGTTCCATCATGAGGGAAGGCTCTCCTAGGTACCCTTTATCTTCTGTTTTATCTTATTCCTCTCTTACTCCTTCATATAAAAATTTTGTTTTTGCTATCGCTTCTTCTTCTGATCCAAAAACATACCACCAAGCTGTTAAACATCAGATCTGGAAGGATGCTATGGCTGTAGAAATCAGTGCACTTGAAAAGAATCATACTTGGACCTTGACTTCTTTACCTCATGGCAAGAAAACCATTTGTTGCAAGTGGGTTTTCAGGACAAAATATAAAGCTAATGGTGACATTGAGCTACACAAGGCAAGATTGGTTGCAAAAAGTTATACACAAACCAAGGGAATTGATTATTTTGATACTTTTTCCCTAGTTGCTAAAATGACTACACTCCGTTTGCTTCTTTCTATTGCAGCGGCCAAGAATTGGCGTTTACATCAATTAGATGTCAACAATGCCTTCTTACATGGTGACTTAAACGAAGATGTTTATATGGATCTTCCACAAGGTTTTACTCCTTTTATGCCTAATATAGTGTGTAAATTGCAGAAATCTTTATATGGTCTTAAACAGGCTAGTCGCCAATGGTACTCCAAATTATCTACATCCTTGTTGTTTTTTGGTTATTGTCAATCAGCTTCTGACCATTCCTTATTTTTTAAAGCTAATTCTGATTCATTTACTGTCATTCTTGTCTATGTGGATGATGTTATTTTAGCTGGTACTAACATTACTGAGATCAATTCTGTCAAACAACAACTTCACCCAGCTTTTGCCATTAAAGACCTTGGCGATCTTCACTATTTCCTTAGCCTTAAGCTTGCTCGGTCTAAGGAAGGTATTTTTCTTTCTCAATGCAAGTTTGCCTTGGAATTACTTGAAGATGCAGGTTACTTAGCTTTGTCGTCTTGCTGATTGCCCTATAGCCCCTCATTTAAAGCTTTCAAAGGATAAAGGTACTCCTCTTGCTGATCCTTTGCCTTATCAAAAGTTAATTGGTCATCTCTAATACTTGACAACCACAAGGCCAGATTTAAGCTTTACAACACAGTAGCTAAGTCAGTACATGTCTGCTCCAACAGATTTGCATTTGCAAGCCGCTCACCGTGTATACATTAAATCATCCCTTGGTGCTGGTATTTTCTTTTCCTCTACTTCTGATTTGCGGCTGAGGTGTTTTAGCGATTTGGATTAGGCTAGTTGTGGTGACACAAGTCACTCTGTCACTAGCTTTGCTGTATTTATGGGTTCTTTGATTTCTTGGAAAGCCAATAAACAGGCTACTGCTTCCAAATCCTCTTCTGAGGCTGAGTACCGAGCTCTTGCCTCCAGTACTTGTGAAGTTCAATGGCTTATTTATCTTCTCAATGATTTTCATGTTTCTCATACTAATCCAGCCCTATTATATTGTAACAACCAATCTGCCATTCACATTGCTGCAAACCCCACTTTTCATGAGAGAACAAAGCACATAGAATTGGATTCTCATATCGTTCGTGAGAAGCTTCAGTCTAAACTCATTCATCTTCTTCCTGTTCGAAGTTCAGATCAGCTGGCTGATGTCTTCACTAAACCTTTACATCCTAAACGTTTTCATGAGCTGATATCCAAGCTGGGCATGACCAATATCCATGCTCCAACTTGTGGGGGGTAACAACTGTATTATAACATATTTTGTTACTCTTCTTATTTCTGTTATGTATTCAGTTATATATTGGTTAGCTATATTTTGTTACATATTTATATAGTGTTTAACTTGTATAAATATGCACATTCATGAATAATACATAAGACACTTTTTCCAATTATCTCTGGTCACATGTGCCTCTGTCCCATTTTAGCCATGAAAGGTGGGCGAGAAAGAGTGAAAGACGTAGAGGGTTGAGGCAAATGTCTTGTCTGAATAGGAAATAAGGGAAACATAATCAGTGTTTCTGGCATCAGAACAAGTTGGTGAAATGAAACGTAATAAAGTGTGAATTTGCTGCACCAGAAGAAAGCATGGTTCTTTTTCTATTCACTACCGGAAAAATAAATAAACCATACCAAAAAGGAGGCTTCACTATTGTTAAATCCAACGCATTGATGAGGGAACAATGGAATTCCATATCAGAATACAAGATAGATTCCCTTGTCCTTTGGCTAGCAATCAGGTATGTCTCCCTTACATTATGCGTGCTTTTACTATCAAAACAAGCTATATCTCCCGATTGTTCTTGGGGGTGGCATATATGTTGGCTAGTATGATTATCAAAATATGTTGATTATACATGATCATCTTGTGGTGACACTGAAAAATATAAGAAGAGACGAACAAACTTCAAGCAAATGACCTGGTTTTTTTAACCTATTAACAAATGACCTAATTAGGTGTGTTTGTTATTCGCTTGCACCGGGCTGGATACCGCACCAAATGCCATCGAGAAATAGCCTTTGAAAAAAATATTGTGCAATGTCTTTTGAACTATGGTATTTGATGATAGTGAATAATATGATCGTTATATATAAATCAAATATGCATAGTATGAAATTGAGGAAATTAGAAAAAGGAAATGTAAAAATTAATAATTAATGATAATCATAAATTTTGTAATGTTTGATTAGAGACATTATTTTTGTAGCATGGATCACAAAATATGCAAATAAAGGCATTAGGAAATTTGAGAAATAATCAAATTATTTCCAAATATAATTGCTGAATTGACCATTAATAATAATCATAAATTATGTAATATGATTTATTAGAAACATTATTTATTTCTACATGAATCACGGCTTGAAAAATTTTGGAAATAAAAGCAATTAAGAACTAATCAAATCATTTCCAAATATAATTTTTAATCAATTAAATAGAAACAAACATAAATTTAGGAAATCAAAACATATTTCAAAAAAATCATTAATATCGTGTTTTTATTGATTGATGAATCCAAACCGACATGTTTTTCATTTAATGGTGTATTAGAAGTTTTTAAGGATATAATTGATTGATGGTGATTGATGATTTTTCTTTTTTTTCTTTTTCCTTTTTGCTTTAAAATTACCAAGAAAATAAACAATGAAAAAACATATAAAATGTAGGAGCTAACTATTCGAATAAACTGTTTATGCATGACTCTCGTTAATAAGGTAGAATGAAAAATTAGAAATATTTCAATAATTTAAGTTCATCCAAATTAGGATTAAATCATTTAACATATATCATTGAATTAATTATAAAAACATTCCTTTAAAAGCTATAAAATTTAGGAGCTAACTATAAGGTTTTCTTTTCAAGTCAGAAAAAAAAACTAGGAGGTTTTCTTTGGTGCTAAATGCAAGATATTAATCTACTATACCTCTCAAACTTAATTAATAGGATTAAGGTGTAAAAATAGTAACAAATTGTTTTCCTATGTGCATCTAACACAGATAACTATTTTTTGAGCAAAACTAGATATTAATAATTTTTTTGTAACAATTATAACAAGCCCGTTAATCAGATATTATGGACATGGATGGAAAAAAAATTTTGACCAAAATTGATGACGTGGATAATGTTTGAATGTTGAAGTGGCAAAAGATTGAAGGTGATGTCATAGGACTTTGTAAAAAATGGTGTTAAAAATGATTGAACCTAATAGAAATAAAAAAGAATTAAACATAAGGAAAACGGGGAAAAAACGGAATTAACCAAGCTAGGTTTTGAAGGGTCTAGGTTTCAAAGTCTTTAAGGTTGTTCAAGAGAGAAAATTTAGAGGACCGAATAGCCTTCTTTGATAATGAGCAATCCTTATTTGAATATTTCATCATCTATTCGAATAAACTTTCAAAACTTGAGGTGTATCAGAATAATCAGTCCCTTATTCGAATAGCTTCTTCAAAACAGGTGATGTTATTCGAATAATCCCTCTTGTATTTGTATAGACTCTTGTTTTTCTTGAGCACTTGTATTCGAATACTCGTCTTTATATTCAAATAGTTTTCTCAAAGAGTGAAGCATATTCGGATAATCACTTCAGTATTCGAATACACTTACCTCTATTATAATACATTTCAATTTTTGAATAATCTTTCAAAATTGAAATGTATTCAAATAGTCAATTTATTGTTCGAATAGCTTCTCACACAAAATATATGGTTTTATTCTAATAGACTTGTTGCTATTTGAATAAACTTCTTACAAAACAAGGAGAGCATATTCGAATATTGCAACTTATATCCGAATAAACCACTGATTCTAACAAGCACAATCCTTTGGATATAACTCCAAATTTGGCAAATGACTTATCCTTAGAAAGCTCTTTAAGTTTTTTTTTCATAACAATTGGAATCAATTCAAAATATTTTGTAGTTCAAAAGTTATGATCAATTTGTATCGATTGTTTTGGAAAAAAGGGTTGAATTTGAGCACCAACTTTAAAATTTCATCTCTTTCATCTAAACACCTTTGAGCTTTCTCTTGGTTTCTGTGTGTCATATTTTAAGTATAGTTTTATATGAATCAGGTTTCACCTCAATCGGATTTGTGGTTTGAGATATATATTCAAAATATTAAACTTGTTATGAAATACAACGCTGATAATGAGTTCCATCTTTCAAAATTCATATATCTTTTATTTGAACTCTTTTTACCTTGATCGTACTGTCAAAATGACGTATTGAAAGTCTAATTTTATATGAATCAAGTTTCAGCTCAATCAGAGTTGTGGTTTAGGAGATATGACCAAATTACTAAACCTCGCTCATGCTAAATGAAACAGAGTCCACTGCGTTATTCAAATAATATTGCTTCTATTCGAATAGAACATCTATTATTCGAATAGAAGTCCTTTTATACGAATACAACTTCTTCTATTCGAATAAAATCCAATATTTTGAAAGAACAGGCACTTTTAAGTTTCGATTAAGTCATTCCAACTTCCATTTGACCATAGAGACCTCCAGAATCACTTCTAAGAACTTGAATCTTGATATTCCCATTAGATCTTGTAAGTTCTTCTTTCTTTGATATTTTCTTTCCTTCTTCTTAATTTTTCTTCATAATCCTTTTATAACTCCTTGCTTGACTTTTGTCTTCAATTTATTTCTTCTTCTCCCTCTTGTTCATTCTCATTAATTCAACCACTTCTTTGTTTCTCGACTTCATTTTCCTATATTTGATAATTTCATTCTTCAATATCTTCTCATTCTTCCTATTTCTTTGCTTGACCAATCTATGGTGGCAAAACCTTCTCTGAGCTTCGTACACCTCCTCCTAACTTGCTTGTCTGAGCAAAACTACCTATATTCTGCATCTTGCCGTACTTGAAGAAGACGATGAGTTCATCAAGCTACTACCTGCTTCATCGGCATCAAACTGGGTTATGGATGAAGAGATCACCTTTGTCGAACTGGGTTATGGGTAGGGACAACACATTTGTTCTAAATCACTGTGCCTTTTCCATACTCCTTCACCTCCGTCGAATGCTTATGGCTTTGGGCACACATAGATCATTGATGGGTGAAGAGATGAGGTAGGTGTTTAAATCAATTAAGCGTTGAATTTTCCATCTGCCACATTTTAAGATGATATGTCATATTTCAACACAATTCCTGCATAATACATGCCAAATGGAACAATTGTGGATCCCACAACTATAATAATTGACAAAAGTTAAGTCTGGTTAACGGGCTTGTTATAATTGCTACAAAAAAAATTGCTAACGTCTAGTTTTACACCTAAAAATAGTTATTTGTGTTGAATGCACATAGAAAAATAGTTCGTTGCTATTTTTAAACCTTAACCCTAACTAATATTACAAATTAACTATCAAACCCGAGGATTTTATAATAGCCCAAAATAGATGGGAGACATTGATCCAATTGAAAGCTGGAAACAGATAAGACAGGCCCATAAAAAAGTTGGTCCAAGCCCAGAACCCAAACCGACCCAATATTTTGCCCACCGACAGTCTGGCCGAACCTTTTCTTGATCTTATCTATCTGATCACAAGGAAGGGATAAATTTAGTCAGCGTGGAAGGTTTTTGTCCTGACAAGTGATCCTCAATTAGAGTTAGTGGGGAACGTGGGATGTAGAAGATTGTCAGCTGGGCCCCACCATGTAATGAATGAGCACATTCAATAATTTAATTAGTAGTGAAGAGCGTATAAGATTTTGAATGCCCTGGCATTAGGCATGAGGATGAGTAATGGCTGAAGGAGAAAATAATAGTAAAACGCGGATAGGGGGAAGCACTACGGCACTTTGGCTGAAAAAGAAAGAAGGCAGTTGGTGAAGCCAGCTCCTTTGACATCGTAAACAACAAAAAGTCGCATAGTGGTTGAGAATTTCCCACTCCACACATCGCACGCGTCTTTACTCTTTCCTTCTCATCCGGCCGCCCACCTTCACGCTTCTTTTTCTATTACTATTCTGCTTCTTTCTCCAGAAATCTCCACCTTACAATTTCCGCTTCTTGGGGGAAGCTATGTGCCCTCTGAGGTTTATCTTGGTCTTCTTCTCCGCCGTGCTTGCGGGCTATTTTGCGTGGAGGACGGTGCGCTCCTCGCCGGACACTGACGTCGCTTCCGATGAATCTGCTGTCGAAGACAAATCTCCCACCAAGAAGGATTTCAATTTCAAAGAGGTGCGCTTCTTCTTTATTTTACCATTGGTTCTCGGTTATGCTTTCCTCTTTTTTCCCCCCGGCAAGTCACAACAATGCCGTTTGGGTTTCAGGTGATTCAGAACGGATTCTGGGTATTCGTCGACATGGCCAGTGGCAGGTATCTCTGGAGAAATCTGAGGGCTGTGAACACAGACGCGGAGCAGAAAAGCTCTTAGGAGTTAGGACTAGTGTCCCCAATGATCGGCTTGCCCAAATATGTACAATCATATCTTCCCTATTTTCTTCGCCTTTATTTGAACCTAGATGGCTGTGCTATTTGATGTGGGAAGGGAAGAGGAGAAACTTTGGTGTATAACTCTCTTGAATTTTTTTTAAAAATATATCATATCTGAAATTTGTCCGTGTTAGTTTTTCGGAGGCCTGAAACTTACTTATCTGCCCAAGTTTTTATTTTACTTTTCTTTCAACGCCAAGAACCGCATTCCATTTCCCAGAAAGAATGAAAGATTACTTATTCCAATGGCAAAAAAAAAAAAAACAAAGAAAGAAAGAAAGATTACTTATTCAGTATTCAAGCAAGCTGCTTCCAAAAGATACCTACTACATACATACGGATATACATGTACAACAGTACAAGCACTTAATCAAGAAAAGAGGTAAATCCATGCATGACAGTGGAAGCATGGTGTTTATATTTATAGGTCAGATTGTAGCTTAATGGACATGTAGATGAGGGTTAGCAAAGCCCCTTGGGGAAGAGGGGCATACCTTGCAAGATGGGACCCAACCCACATGGCTACCACAACTAGTGAAACAACACTACTACTGGTTTTTCCACAAACCCAACTCGCAAATGACAAGCACAATGTTAGCAATATGCCACCCCTACCACCCAGAATCCATGCCATTACATAGCCGATTTTATAGCCAGTATCCAGCTTCCTGTCAAACAATGCCGTTAGGCTGCTAAACGTGAGGGACAGTCGGGCTCCAAATGTTTGGAACAATAGCAGCGACATGAATGCAGATCTCAGAACTTCTATGAAGGAACTTCTCTCTTGTAATTTTTCTTCCTCCTCCTCTGTTTCACTACTGTTATAGTAGCCCTCCTTGACGTTGTAGCGCTCCCAGTAAGCTTCATTATACATTTTCTGCCTCAGTTTCGCCCATTTATACATTCTTATCTCATCATCAAATTCAGGGTCGTAACTCCATTTTTTCCTGTTAGGCTGCTGGCCAAATTTTAGAGACCGATCATACTGATTTCTTGTTACCTCATTGGAGAGTACCTGTTTTAAGGGTAAAGGTAGAAAATTATATCTGGACTCTAATAAAGTGCATATACCAAAAGGATAGGTCAGAGCGAAAGACGAGCCTAAATTGCTTAAGGAATCCGGGAACTTCAAGTCCTTTATATAAAGAATTGCAAGATCTGTTTTATTCCGAGAGGAAGAATTTGTTTTCAGTGGTTTCATCTTGAATTCAAAATGAGGCTGAGAGAATGATTTTCACATAAAATTTGATGTTGATTTCAAACAATCCGCAAATAAATCTTCAAAAACCATCTAGTCAGCTTCAATTTTGTCCTAAGCGAATACATCAAGTTGTTAAACCAGAAGTAAAGGAAGGAAACAGTCAGGCGACTGAGGGTTAGCAGAAGTCCTCTCACCATGAACTAACATTTATTTCTCTGATACATACAATCATTTCTATATTGCGAGTAAAAAGGTAAATGGGGTATTGCTCACTTCATAAGCTCGACGAATGCTCTTGAACAATTCAGAAGCTTGTGAATCCTTGCTAACATCAGGATGATACTGCAATCGCAGCACAATAACAGACAAGGAGAATTTGTTGATCATAAATTAGATTTATGATATGTCAAGATGCAATGCAAGCAAGCAGTTAAAGCATCCACGCATCATGAGTTTGAAGTTAAGAGCAAAACTACATGAAACATCTTAACCAATCCGGGGCCACTTAGGCTTATGAAAATGCTATTTCTGTATGAATTTATCACATCAGCGAAGTGTAACGAGCGTATACTTCCCATGCGTTGCACGGAGAGATTATACTCTTGTTAAGTTTCCTTAAATACAGTAACAACAACCATTTGCATTTTTATTCTTTTCATATTAGTGCATTGTAAGTAAGAATAATAAACATAAGAACTTGTAACGTGACATTTCAGTGTTTGAGAAAGCACATTGTCAGTTGTTCGTTTTCTCACATCACAATTGCATACCTACGCATTTACGTTTCTAAATACTTCTTAGTATACAACATTCTTTTATAGTGTTACTACCTAGAAAAGTCAACTTTGATTTAATAACTACCAAGAAAAGCAATTACTAGAATTGAGGTCCAAAGCAAAGAGACACAATAAACTTTTCACACTCTAATATGGTGAGAGGAGATAGAACGATTATCCTGAACATAAAGTAGATTCGTGCATGAAATTTATGTTCGAGCTATAAAATATCACTTCAACTCTAGAATTCTTTTGGTCCAAAACAAATAAACTTAGAATTCTGAATGTGTCAATAAATTTTGGTACCCCGTTGCCAGGTTTAAGGAACCTCTCCGCTAAGGATAACTGATGAAAACGTCAAAGTCTGAGATACGAAAATATAATGCAAAGGCAAAGAAGCTGTGTCAACTGTCAAGAATTTATCAACTCTCACGCTTCTGCTCCACATCCATCAATCCTCCTGTCCTAACAAACCCAAAAAATAATCCTAAGGCATGTCAATACATCATTTAACTAAATGGTTAAAGATTGGTTATCATAAAGCTTAATTGAAACGAGAGTTGGTGTGTGTTTGGAATGGCTTATTTTTGTCCAAAACGTGCTTATAATTCGTGATTCACGGTATACGAGGTAAGTATATGAGAGGAGTTTTTTCTCGGCTTGCGTAAATTGAGCTTATTTACTGTGCAAAAAGCTTAAACAAACATGCACTTGATGGAGTCGCCTTGTAATACCTCTGGTCCTAAAACTTAGACAGATTAAGAAAACTAAATAAGTTACTTAATCATATCATATGTTATGTATCCTTAAATTATATATTAATTTATTAGTCAAACTAATTAATTTAAAGAAAAAAATATAAATATAAATACTCCAAAGTAATTTAATTAGCTACCTTAATTTTTTCAAAAAAATCAACTTTATCTTATAATTAGGATCGGGTGAGTAATTCACTGTTAATTGCATGTCCTTAGCGGACAGGTTGCGTGCTATAATGAAATTAGGACCCTCAGATCATTGCAGTTTCTATATTCATACTCAACTTCCGGGTCAATCCCTTACTCATCCCTTGTGTGTTTGGTTTGAGGGGAGGGGAGGGGGTTGAACTATCTTGTTGGGTTGAAGGGGGCATTTAAATTTTGGGCGGGAAACCAAAATTTTAAAAAAAATAAGAAAGTAAATTTTGGACGGAACCTAAAATTTAAAAAAATATAAAAAATATGAGGGTTTCTTTTATCTAATATTATAATTTTGCCCCCTCCACTGGAACAAAACACACGCATACAGCTTCAGCCCTTATCTTGGAATTTCGATTGCGTAGACTTTCAAAGGCCAGACACTCAATATTTGGGTCAGTCTTACTTAAAAGACAACCAATTCGATGTTCATACAACTCAGCCACATGCCTAAAATATTTTCCATTGTATTGAATATTGATGCATCTCCAGACAAGCACAACAAATGAAATTAATAAAATTTAACAAATTTTCTAGAAATGACTGTGAAGTATGACTATGAAGGTTATCTATACCCCATAGGCAAAGGCTGGAAGCCAGGAATTTATCTCAACTCTGAATCCAAAGTCTCCAAAGGCCTTACTTCCGATTGTGGTACATCGCTAATCGAAACCCCCAGACTAATAAAAATCAAAACATATTTGGAGTACGAAGTGAAAGCACAAAAATCCCTAATACTTTAGTAGAAAGGAAATAGCGAACCTTGCGAGCGAGGAGGCGATAAGCCCTTTTGATATCAGCGGCGGTGGCAGTCTGATCAAGGCCCAGCACGACGTAGTGGTTCTGCTCGCCGTTGATTGCGGCAGCCGAAGACGATGCTACAATAAGTGGGCTCCGCCAGTGACCATGGCGGAGTCGCCGGTGCCGATGGTTACTCCAGACGGGTGGAGCAGCGATGAACAGATTGGTATCGGCGATGGAGTTTAGCCCGCCACCACAACCAGCGATGGGGATGGGTCCCACCAGAAGGTGCGCTTGCATTATCGTTCAAGAATCGGAAGCCTTCCCCTTTGCGCTTTCAAACTACAAATAACGCATTTTTCCTGGAGCACTGAGCAGGGGATCTCGCCCAATCCAATTAAATTTCTAAACTTTTTAATTTTTTTAAATTGACAAAAAAATGCAATTTAAATTCCAAAAACCCTCAAAATATCTAATAAATTAGCAAAACACCAAATAGGTAATTAGGTAGGAACAAATATTTTGAAATTTAAGTATTGACAACTTCAAAATAATAGTAATTAGTAACTTGGACATACATAATAACAATTCAGAAACTCAAATTTTCAATCTCTTTACCCATGTTGTTAATTTATATATTCATGTTGTCGGTTTTCAAACTTCAAAATCTTATATTTCTATCAATGGTCTAAAAAAGATTCCTACCAAATTATCTATTTATCTTTTTGTTAATTTAATAGACATTTTTAGATTTTTATAATTTAAATCGTATTTTTCTTTCATTTCCCTTTTATTTCTAACGCCGGAATAGATAAACTAATCCATTTCTTTGAGAAAATGACAATAATATTATACTAAAAATTTAAATGTTCCAAATGATATAGGGCAATAGTTAGATGAAACTGGTGAGGAAAATGCATCCAATGGTAAAACTATAACATTAATATTCGAAAAAAACGTGAAAAAAATTTCTTAGATCAAAAGAGATAGAATTGAGACATTCAGAGGAGAATCTTTTGAGTTTGGACAATGATTCTCTGCTTCCCAACTGATGCTATCGCCAAGGATGGATGTCCTGCTGAGTTGAAAAGATCATGTCGCAAAATCCATAAGAGGGCACTTCTTAAGCACTGAAGAGGGAAATCTTTTATTAAAAGCTTTCCTTTCTTCCATATGAAATGTTCAAGAGGCAAACCAGAATTGCATATGATAACATGTCCTATCTTCTCCTTCTTCCTCTTGTGAATATTCATGATCATCAACCAATCAGATCGGAAATTATGGTTGATGGATATATGATTCTCTGAATTGGAAGAGGATGCGGGTTCAGATGAAGACACAGAGGAAAACCATATCAGAGAAGTGAATGTGACCATGGATTTCTTGGACTAAAGCTTGAGGAGATTTGAATAATCCTTCATGAATCACCTTATTTCTATGGAACAAAAGGAAGTTTAGAAGAATAATAATTCCTTTCAGCATCAAAACCTGATTTGATTGATCCAGGACAACTAGAGAAAGTTTCAGCCAAGATAAAAACGATAATTCAACACAGTCCAATTTAATTGACAAGCAGCCAAACCATACCGCTTTTAAAAAGGGACATGAGAAGACAATGTGATCCAAAGATTTAGCTTGATCACAACCAAAAGGACATTGGTTGGTAGAATTAAGGTGATGGGCCATTAGAATATCTGCTGTTGGAAGAGCTCTCTTGAAAATTTTCCAAACAAGTAGAAGATACTTATTAGGAAGGGATACTGACTAGAGGAACTTTCAGAATGGATGTGGTGAATGCGGAATTTGGTACATATCTTTCAAGCCAATAAAAAATCCATCTAACTCTGTAAGACCCCGAAAATTGCCACTCCAAACTAGTCATTCCTCTTGATTTGAGAAAGAAAGTGAAATGCTTGAGATTTTAGCAGCAATTTGTGGAGAATGCAGGCTGTGAATTAGAGGAGTGTTCCACATTAGAGGCTTCCAGTTGAAAGAGGCATGCAGTATAAGATCGGACACTCTACTCAGATTATGAGATGGTGTCGAATCTAGTTGCATAGGCCACCATAAATTATGGTTTAAAGGAATAGAAGAGCCTGAGCCAATTCTCCAATCAAGGTTACTGATAATGAGGCTACATTGTTCAAAATACCTTTAGCAATCCAGGAATTATAAGGCCTTTTAATAATATATGGATGAGAGAGATCAAAGTATTTCACCTTCAAAGTAGCTGCTAAGACTGATGAGTCAGGAGATGAAAGAATTCTCCATGCCTTCTTTGTAAGGAAAGCTTGATTAACTACTTTAGCAGGCCTGATCCTAAGTCCACCATTTTCAATTGGAAGGAAGAGATTTGTTTTATTTAGGAGGTGAATTCTTTTTTTGTCATTGGAGAATCCCCAAAACCAGAAGAAATCTAAACACCTGCCATCAATTTTGTCACAAACGTGCTTCGGTAAGTTTATACATGAAAGGACATGATTGTTAACAGCAGACAATACAGATCTTAAGAGACACAACCTCGCAGCCTGCTTCGCAGTTTTGCTTTCCATACACTGGTTCTTTTTTCAATAGCTTCCATTACTTGATTGTAAATAATTGATTTGTTTCCACCTGGATCAATCTAGGTGCCTAAATACTTCCCCAGTCTTGTACTGAAACTCATATTTAGAGAGTGAGCTAGGTTGATCTTCCTTGAGTGATTCACATTAGGGCTGAAAATCATTGGGGATTTGGATCCACTAGCCACCTGACCCGACCATGAAGCATATTTGTCTAGAGTCTCCTTAACAATTTCCAAATTGTTATTAGAGCAGTCAATATATAGAAGAGAGTCATCGGCATATAGCAGGTGTGAGACTGCCATGGCACTTGAAGAAATTTTAATTCCCTTCCACAAAGAAGCAGCTTCATACTTTGAAATTAGGCAGGAAAGAACAGTTGATGCCATGATGTAAAGATTACGTGATAAGGGGTCACCTTGACGAATTCCACTAAATGGATAGATATTTTCAACAAGAGAGCCATTGAGATGTACCTGGTATTGAATAGTAGAGATGCACTTTGAAGTTAGATTCACCCATTTAGGAGGGAAATTCATTTTTAGCATGACAGCCGCAATGAAGTTCTAAGAGAGTTTATCAAAGGCCTTGGTGAAGTCTAATTTAATAAACTGCTAATTTCTTCCTGCCTTTCCCTGAAGAATGAATTTGGTGCATAATAGCAGCTGCAAGAACAATATTGTCAGAAATTAATCTTCCTTTCAAGAATGTCCATTGGTTAGGAGCAATGAGGGTGTGCAGGGGAACTTTCAGCCTAGTACATAATAGTTTCGAAATAATCATGTATGCAAAACTGCACAAACTGATTGGCCTGAGATCTTTGCAAGAATGGGGATTATTTGTTTTGGGAATGAGAATAAGAGAAGTCTTAATGAATGCTTTAAACAGATGCTCAGAGTTCCAAAAAGAGACAACCATATTGTACAAATCTATCTTGATCAAGTCACATTGATCTTGATAGAAGTCATTGTGAAAACCATCCAATCCAGGAGCACTTCCTCTAGGTAGACCAAACACAGCTTCCTTGAGTTTAGATAAGCTGATCGGAGCCATCAAGGAGTTCAAGTCTTCATCTGATAAGAGGGGAAGGTTAAGGTCCTCAGATAACTCTTCAATGGAAGCTGAAATGGAATTCTGAAAGATAAACTATCCATGATAGTTCAGGATGGCCAAAGAAAGAAAAATAAAATAAAATAAACATTTTATTATTTAAAGGAATAAGCCTTCTTTTACTCAATTCAGCCATCGATAACATTTTTCATTCGGATTCTAATTACTCCCTTATGTCCTAAATATAATACATATTTAATTTTTTTGGAGATATTAAAGAAACTACTTAAATTAGTTTAAAATATTTATATTTATCATTTTTTTCTCTAAACTATTTTGCCTAACTTATAAACTGATATATAATATATGATATGATTAAGTAACTTATTTATCTTCCTTAATTTCTAAAAAAAAATCAACTTTGTCTTATATTTAAGAGCGGAAGGAGTAGTAATTATGCTAAATAAAATATACTACATCTTTAATGGCTTCTACGTATTTTAATTCTTAACTACAAAATTAAAAGAAATCAAAACAGTATATCCAAATTCTTTTAGACAAACAATTTTTTTTTAAAAAAAACACTTGGAAACGTGAAAATGACAATTTCCTGTTCAGAAATTTCATCCCAGTACAGGTGCATATCATGTCTTCAAAATACTTGGCCCATCATTTAAGTTTCCCATGTAACAACTGTTACCCAATGTTTGGATGAAGAAAAATTCATAGGGAAGGAATGCTAAGCAAAAATACTTCTAAAAATAGTAAATTTTTTTTTATCATTTTGGGAAGTTTTTTCCTAGTATTCCCTTCCCTTTATTTTCTCATCGCTTTTTTTCTCCATCTAAACATAATTTTAGCGAGATAGCGCTCATAATAAGGAACAAAGATCCATAGTACACAGTACACACGCAAGTATAAAGAAAGGGACACAGATTCATTCCTTAGGGTTCACTGATTCATGGAAACGCCAAACAACCGAGGAAGGAAATCTCACAGGAATCCCCAAAACAGGAGAAACCATAGCAAAGTACAAACAGAGTATAGATATACGCTGCTGAAGGAAGTGATAGGGTCAAATTTATGCTCTTCCCAATTGGCGCGGTTTAAATGCCTTGGACATTATATGAAATATGATTCCCTGCTTTTATACCTCTAATGTCTCATGCCATCCTCACCTATAACAAATGCTTTCATCTATACACTGTACAATGTCTCATTTCATCCTTATCTATAACAAAAGCTTTAATCCATACATTGTATGTGCACTCCAATCATGTGAAAATACTTGCTTTTGTCGACAAAAACAGGTGGCTGTGATGACTGATGATATCAGAGGCTCACTACTATCCACAGACTGGCGAACAAAAAGTGCAGATGCTTGTGCAATACTGTACCTGAAAAACATCTAATTTTCACTTAATGGGAATAACCATCAGCATGGGCTCAAAAAAAATCTCAATTTTGAACAAGAAAGCTGTTATGAATCCCATACAAAGGGAAAGCCTTATAGGTCAAGTGTGATTTTTAAGTTCAATGGATTTTTCGACTCAATGCTAGTTTTTTTGTGGGATGAACTCTCTCTTTAAACCTATACATATGACAAAGGCCGTCCTGAAAATATATACGTACAACTGGTTAGTTAGTTAATTAGTCTGTTGTCTGTTCTATAACTACTTGAAGGAGATACAGTAACATTGTTCAGTGTTTCCTTTGAGCAGCGTATTATGTCTCCTTCACTTTTCAATGGCAGATATTTGAGAGACATAACAGTCAGCACTCTGTCTGGACCAGGGGACTGCCATGATGAACTTCAAATTTCGTGAACGTTGATATAAATATGGCAAGAGGGAGATCAAATTTAATTTCATTTCAGTGGTGTGCAAGATATTTCCAACAGAAAGCAGAGGTGATTCTTCTTCATATCGACACAGAAGCAGCATGGTGTGAAAAGTTGATTTTGCTTTTGAAACTATGCTGCTTACTCCCTAATTAAACAACAGCTGAAAGCCTGCATTATTTGCCAGGCATGGATGTGTGCGACAGAGATAGACAAGTTTTCCAGGTCAAATAGTATTGTGAAAATAAGCTATAAATAAAGGACTTCTGCAAAAGAAATTGAAAACTGAAAGGATATTGCTGGCCTCCTGTGAAAATTCTGTTATACATTATATTTTATTTTACGAAATTTATCTCTATGATCAAGATTTGTCATGTTAAGTTTTAAACCAAAAAAAATGAGACGTGGAAAATTTTGGAGGTCAGAGATTAAAATTTTTAAAAACAGAATAACATTACACGCACGCAAGCACAAGCGCGCCTTTTTAATTTTGTTGGTTGTGAGGAAAGCGACGACTGAACCTCAATTATTTATTTTGTTTTTGAAAAAATGGTTTTGAAGATTCTACAAAGAAGGATGACCACCCTCAATTATTTAACCGGGGTCCCTTCAAGGAAGGAAGATATTTGAGGCTTGATATTTAAAACAATGAAAGTGACGGCGTGTTACTGTTGGGCCAGGAGATGACCTTCTCAAATATAAATACTAGAGCGTCGCACAGTTCATTCGAAATTTTAGCTTCGCGTCTTCCTTCCATCCCCTAGCTTTCAATTCAACTGGTGAGGAGTTTATATCAAGTTCACATAATATATTGAGTCAGCAGTTTTAAATACTTGTTGTTAAAACTTTGCATTTGAAAGAGTTGTACCTGATTTGATTTGGATTAATCTGAGCCCCTGATAAATTCTGCAGTTAAAAGTGAGTCAAGTGAGTCAGATCCAAAGTCTCGTTTCGTTTGTGAGGTGTGTCTGGTCTCATGATTTGAATTCTTAAAGGCTCATGCTCATGCTCTTTCTAAAGGGCTGACAAATTGTTTTACAGGGGCGAGAATGTAATGTAGTTAGTTGTGAAGATACTATGTATATGATAAGTAACAGGCAAAAAAAAAAATATATGATAAGTAAATTTAAAAAAACAAAAATAGTTGAAGTCGACATGAATTCGACGACAGATGATGTGGGATTGGGACATAGCTGCGGCTGGGTGGCTGCAATTTGCCTGCAGGGATTCGAGGTCAGCGCTGATAAGAGTAAATGTGAACAGTTATTTTCTGAATATAAGTGTTTATTATTCAAACCGATATAAAACTCTTTTCACATAACTACCTCGTATAACGTGAATCATAATTTATAAATATTTATTAATTAAAAATAAATCATTCCAAACCAATGTCTAACTCGCGCCTCTAAAAAGGAATATTTTGTCTTTTGTATGTTAATCATTTTGTCTTTTGTATGTTATCTTTGTAACTAGGACCTCTGTATTGGCCGCTGTGGCCTCAAGAGACTAATCTCTTGTCATTATAATTCAAAAAAAAAAAAAAGAATATTTTGAAACAAGATCAGCAGTAAAGGAATATTCGCGATTATATCTCTCTTCCCCCTTTCCATCGTACTAATACGCATAACCAAAAATCATAAATTACCAAAATAGTACAAAAGCCTCGCCCCGGATTTTGTCAATTGAGCAGCGTCAAAAATTTAGATTAGGCCTGGAACAAGCATAGAACTTTAATCTTTTTTTTTTAACTTTTAAATGATCGAAACACAGATTCTTTTGTGCAGTATGAACGTCTTGCTTCAGGTCTGGAGGAGCCCTATTCATAAGTATCAGCGAGAGGTTTGAATGACCAGAACGCTGATGTTCATCTGTTGTGTGAACTTCCTCCATGTCAACCTGTTAAAAGGTTGTAGCTTTCAGCTTTGCTATATAAACTACTCTAGTGTTGCCCAACGAATGGCTTCATTTTGATTTTGCAAATACATGGGATCAGCATTCATACAAGAACTGTAATCCTTAAAACTCGTAATTCTTAAAAACTTGTCTCTTGGTTTCCTAAAAATGCCCTACTTGTCACTTTGATGTAGGGAATGGATTTATGGGAAAGAAGCTTCACGTGAGGCAACCAACATGGAGAAAAAAGAGACACATTAGGTGAAACAGGGGATGCGAGTGAGTGATCACCCTCCTAACTTCTAACTCCCAACCCAATCCTAGAACTAGTAACAACTCAGTCATAATCAACCATTCCTTTGTTTTGCTTCTCATCTAATCATATCCCCTTTCCTTGTCTTGTTTACAAAATCACCAGTACAGGAGGGTAGGTCACTTCCATCATCAAAACCATTTCATCACAGTGCAACGCAACTCATTCAACACCTGCTATACTGCATCATTCAGAATCACTTTCCATGCTTCCCATAGCCTTCAATCCTCTTGGTCTCTGCATCAAGAATACCAAAATCCCATAACCACTCTCAAACATGTAAATTATTAAGATAGATATACAGTTATCGCATATTAATCGCCTACCTTCTTGTTGCTTTTCTTCTCCCTCACTTCATATCTCTCCTGGCACATATCACTCAACCACGCACCTGGACTCACCAACTGCATCCACCAAATCACACACAAAAACAATCCCCCATCAAACTTAATTCATCAAAGCAATAATATTTTCAAAGAGGGGGATCTATGAAATATAAGAACGTGAGTGGGGAAACAGATGATACTTACAAGTAAGCTCCTTTGAATAATCTTTGCCCTTTTCTTAGGTCTCTGAGGTAGTTTACAGCCTTTCATGGCCAGAAAGTCCTCTTCTTTTTCTTTGCTGGACAGCGCTATGTAAAGTTTCGGCCACACCACCGCTCTCTCCTCGCCGTTGTTCCCATCCCCTGAAACCTTACCGGCGTCGTCGCCTCCCACCGACCCTCTCGTCGTATAGTACCGGTCCTCCTTCTCCGGCGACGCAGATTTCCTAGTCTCTCCCGCGCCAGACCGAAGCATTGCCCCCTCAGAATTCCTGCACAGGACGGAGATTTAACTGCCTTCGTTATTTTCTTCACTCTCACAATGTTTCCCAACGACCAGAGTAAAAGAATGAGAAGAAGAAGAAGAAAATAGAAGATCCCTTGGCTATTCTCACCTTGTGAAGCGATTAGGTTGAAAATGAGCGTTTTCTTTGTCGGAAGTAGTGATCCCTGAACGATCCACTGTCGACGAAATCTTCCTTCGGATTCCGCCGTTTAGTCGCGATGATACCCGAGGGTCTTTCAACCTCACGCACCGGAGCCGCTTTCTGTTACCCCACTGCAATAAAAACTTTGACTCCGAACTTGTATACCCTTTCTGATTCCTCTCTTCCGTTTCCATATCTGCTATAAATAAAGCATAAAAAAGCCAAGAAAAGATGTCTCAATCTTCAAGGAGATTTATATTTCATAATGAACAAACAACCTTAGAAATTTTCTGTGGTTAGTTGAAGCCCAAAGTGAGAAACCAAAATCAAAGAGAGATTTCGAACACACCTTTCCTCACAATCGGATTCCCTCAGGCGAGAAGCCCAATGGAGAACAATCGGATACCGCAACAAGATAATGATTTGGGTTTTGCACAAAAATCAAGCACAACTGTGGAAAACAATGGCAAATTGTGGGAAGATTTCTGAATTGCTCCAACTTCAAGATCTACGCGTGTAGCAAACAAGTGGACTAATATCCTCGCTAAGCTAGCCTGCAAAACGAGAAGTGCCCAGGTTAGAAGGATGATTAGAGATAGGAAATCCATTTGTGAGAGAACCAAAATGAGAACAAGAATTAGAGACCTTACAATGATATATGTCTTCAAGTCAGGAAAAATGGAAGAAATGGATTTCCCTCTGCAAAAGAACGAAAAATTTTCCTCCGAGATAAACAGATTATAGATCTTTCGTGTTGTCAGATTTCCAGCTTCTGATAAACTACTATCCTTCGATTCTCGCAGTTGGACCGCGTTTTCCCTCTATTTTTTCTGTTATGTTTCAGTGCGGCTTCCCTCTTCTGTTTCAGCCTTCCTCCGTTCTTCCCTTCCTCCGCTTTCCCTCTACTTATCCTTCTTTCTCAAGTGATGATAATAACTATAGACAATTAAACCCGTTGGATTGAAAATGAACGGTTAGATTCAACCCCCTTGTGGCTTTAGACTTCCGGATCCCTCGCACGCTCGCAACTATGCACGCACCTTCGATTTTCACATGATCACAGTCTTTTCCAATAATAATAAAAAAACGTATTTTGAATGTGTTCGTTTGTTCGCTTTGAATCGTGCCATCGTCTACTCACAATTTATGTTGGTGTTTAAAAATTACTCACGTATAAGATATATTTAAAAAGTTAATATTGATCTTAAATATAAAATAAAATTCTTATATTTATTAATATTTTCTTAATTTATCCATGTTAATACTCCCACAATGATAATGAAAAAAGAGAGGGAATAAGCCAATAAAGGAATTAAGAAAGATAATTAAGGTATTTTAAAAAAAAATTAAAAGCTGTTTCTACCCTGAAAGTATTCATTGAGGGTCAATTTTGCCCCGAAAGTTTTTCAAGGACCAATTTTACTATGGAACTGTCAAATTTGAAGTAATTTTGCTCTTACCATTAGTTGACCGTTAATTGACCAAATTTCGGGCAAATTTACTCTTAGGTTAAAACATCCAAGGCAATTTTTTCGTCCATGTCATTTTTGTTAAGATACAAATTTATCCTATAAGTTTTCTATTATAAACAAATTTGTCTTGAATTTGATCAACTAACGGTTAACGAACGATAAGGATAAAATTGCTCTAAATTTAATACTTTCAGATGAAAATTAGTCTTCAAAAAACTTCTAGGGCAAAAAATGGCATTTAACCTCTTTATAAAATATATGTTATATTAACTAACTCAACTAACTTTCTTAATCTAATTAAATCAGATAAGAATGTTTTATATGAAAGATTAGATGGAGTATTTGTTTTCAGATAGCAGGTTGAAGGTAGATGGTATTATGCTGAAGTGATTAAGCACATTTTTTGCATTCAAATTTAAATATCAAAGTGGGAACCAGCGTGTGGAGAGTAATTTGCATGTGTGTAAGTTGCCGCTCCAATTTGTCTTTTGTTTTTATTTTTACCAAGTATAAAGTGTGGCATAACCATCAAATGTATGTAGTCTAACGTCTATTGGCAAAAAAAAAAATTTATGAAGTCCAACGTCTGGTTAGACAGCGCAAATTTTAAAATTATATTTGTTAAGCCGGAACTAATGTTTTCTTGCGGCACTCTGTCATATTTATATTGCCTTCTGTCATGCATTTTCATTTGTTTAATTGTAGTGGAGTACTTTGGTATGTGTGTTTTTTTTTTGGAGGGGAAGTTGGGCTTTTCCCAAAGCCCGAATTGAAACCATGGATTGAACCTTAATTTTAATTTAAGTCATTCTCGCTAATAAATTACTGGCCTCTAAAGACTACACAGCCTATATGAGGTATAAAATCTCATTTCAAATGGGTCGTGCTTGCAAGCACAATGTCCTTAATTTTTATACTTACTGAAATGAAATTTCCAAAACGGCTGTCACGTGGAGACAACATTTTTATTGGGAAAGTTTCAATCAGCCCAATCGATGAAACTTAATTTCAGCCATTCCCAACAATTTTTTAACATTCATTACATACTTTAGGTCAAAATAAAATTAAATTTTATAGATGAAAACACAATAATATCTTAGTTTTATTTCTTAATAAGAGTATTTATAAAATAAATAAAGAAATTCGAAAGAAACTAGGGAGTTAACAAAAATACTTTAGCCTTTCATGAGACAAATAAAGACATTGGTAAGATAAATAAAGGAATTCACAAGATAAATAAGGGTATTCATAAGACCAATAAAAGAATTTAAAGAATAAAGTAAATACATTAATGTCTTTTCACTCATATAATTTAGTTTCATTTTAACATAAAAGAGGGTGGTGAAGTTTCATAAGGCTTAGAGCATAAGACTCTCATCAAGTGGAATCTGATGAGAGATGGATGTACATATCATGGTTCAAAAAACCGGACCGGACCGGCCGGTTCGACCGGTTGAACCGGGAACCGGCCCCTGGTCCGGTCCGGTTTGAGCAAAAACCGGTCAGACCGGTCGAACCGGTCAGAACCGGTCGGACCGGTCAGAACCGGTCAAAACCGGTCAAACCGGTGGTCCGACCGGTTGACCCGGTTTCTTCCTTTTTTTTTTTTTAATTTTTCAAATTTTTATTTTGTGTTTTTTGAGGGTAAAATGGAAAGTTGAAGACTAAAATGAAGAGAAAAATAAATAAAGAAAGAACAAATCTAAAAAAATGGAGAAAAAAATGAAAAAAATTAATTAAAAAGATATAATAATTATAGGAAATGAGATATCTTTGTATAAGTATAGGTATTATAACTAATACTAATAGATTTTAAACATTTTTTTTCTAAAAATCTTTATTTTTATCTATAGAAGTTTAAAAATATATTAATATATATTATCACTAATAAATTATAATATTTTAATATGACCGGTTATGACCGGTTCAACTACCGGTTAGACCCCGGTTGACCCATTAACCCTTAAACCTGTGCTGTGACCGGTTCATTGCCCGGTCCGGTTTTTCGTTCCTTGGTACATATCCTCCGTCTCAAACAGACCAATTGTTTCCAAGATTTAAAATTATAACCCCCAGATTGCACTTATGCAATCTTAGTTCTGCTGCAAAGCTGACC
This sequence comes from Inga oerstediana, assembly GCA_963210345.1. NCBI lineage: Eukaryota > Viridiplantae > Streptophyta > Magnoliopsida > Fabales > Fabaceae > Inga > Inga oerstediana. The sequence goes on from OY723401.1 coordinate 7,317,004, forward strand.
TTTATTTTTTTCAAATAAACTATACTTTCATATCTTATGTATTTGGAGTTCACTTCACATTACTTTTTTCTGCCCAGCCTTTTTTATCCATCTTGATTTCTCAAACCATGCATATTTTTAACAATACCGATGCATAAAAATTTATAGTGTGTGTTTGGAACAACGATGACAAAAATGACTCTTTTTAATTTGACTTTTGTAATATTATTTTTGGTAAAAATCAGATTGTGTAAAGTGATTTATGTTTGGATTGACGGTTGTGTAAATGACTTTTACAAAAGTAAAACTTGTTTGAATTGGCTTAAGCATAAATGGCTTTTGTGATAATGGTAAGAGAGATATTAAATTTGAAATTATAAAAAATTTATAAAATTTAAAGTTGGGAAATTTTGGAATTAGAAAATATACAATTTGATGAAAATAATATTTTAAACCATAGATTTTAGTCCCTCCATAGGCAAAATAGCTTAAGTATTTATTAAATTATTATAGAGATCAATGTTTTAAATAGAACGAAATTTGAGGGACCAAGACTAAAATGAAAATAAACTTAATAAATCCCCCATAAATAACTAACTTCTTTAATATCCATGAATTAGTTAACTAGCTTTTATATTAATACCATGTCAAGCCCAATCATGAATAACTTCGTTATGGTTTCACTAAATCAGATTACGCTTATGGTAAAAAAAAAAAAAATCAGATCAAGCTTGAGTCGACAAGCATAGTTCATTACCTGTAATAAAGTATGATTAATGAATGTACAGCTTCATCATGGTTTCACTAAATCGGATTGAAGCATGAAATGTACATACATTCCTACACCACATTGAAGCACGACGTAGAGTCTCAAGCTGCCCCTGCATTTAATCCAAATCAAAGATAATTTTACCCTTCGAGCAGATCTTGACATCTTGAGAGAATTTGGGTTCAACCAATAACAAGTCTAATAATGAAGAAGGAAGAGGATGAGAAGCCTATAACTATGGGGTAATCGGGATTTAAGTCATAATTAAAAATGATGGAGGCGTATGAACAGCCATAGCCAATGGGGGAGGACAAAGCAGGTGTTTGGTTAGACGTCTATGAAGATGATGATGAAAAGTTGTTGGGTATCGAAGACCCAAGCAAAAGAGATTAGAAGGGTTTGGAGGAATTGGGAGAGATTGAAATCTACTAAGTTAAATTGATTATAGAGCTTAGAGATGGAAGTTCAAATTTATCGGTGGAATTGGGTTGGGATAGAACTACTTAAGAAGCAAGTTTGAATGTTAGTTAATAATTTGATTAGTACCATGGTTTATTATAAATTCATTGGGTAATATGATTGGGATTCTTTAGCGATTTTGAAAAAGCCCCCCCCGAAGGAATACTCATATAATACTCCCTTGTTTCTTTTTAATTATAAGCAATAAGTACTCAAACCATGTAAAACAAACTGGCAGTCAAAATTAGTTAAAAGCAATGAATGCATAAGGGTGTGTTTGATTTGAGGGGAGGGGAGGGAATGAGGGTTAAATTACCTTTTTGGGTTGAAAGTATTAAATTTTGGGCAGGAACCCAAAATTTAAAAGGAATGAGAGGATAAATTTTGGGGGGAATCCAAAATTTAAAAAAATGAGAAGGTGAATTTTAGATTTTTCCAGTCTAAAATTGTAATTTGTCACCCTCCCCCCTCCCCCTTCCCTCAAACAGAACACACCCTAAGAGATATAATATTTTTCTTCAAATGTACCTTTATTTATGAAGATATACGGAAATTTTGGGAGTGACCTAACATTAATTTTAATATTTTAACAAATTAAAAGTATAAGTTTTTTTTTTTTTTTGCAGAAAGCATAATAAATATTTAATCAGACTAAGAAAGTCTTTACATCTTAACATAATTGTCATGTTCTCCCATTCTAAAATTTAATTCAAAAAATATTTTTTAAATACGTGGACACCAAATTTATATCAATAAGGATGTTAATAATGCACAACAACATCCCAGACTAATCTAATATCTAATATGTAACTATTAGTGAAACAGACTCTTAAAGTTTCTACTAATAAATCGTTATACTTACATTCTTTGATTTTCCTCTTTAAATTAACTATGTATTCATATTGGATGTTATTCTTCTTTATTTAAGTGTTTAAAATTCTACCAAAATTTATTGTTAGAATTTTATTGTCAATATTTCAAAAAACATTTCTAAAGGGCTGTTAATGGGAGGGGAGAGATTAATCCACTTTTAATATATTAGGGGTAAAATTGTACAACAAAATATTTTAAGGTGTCAAGTACCCCTACAAATATTATCATGAGAACAATTTCCTAATAGTGATTCAAAAAACGTAAATTTTAATTTTGTAGAACACACACAATTATTTTAAATGATTAATTAATTGAAATATAATTATTTTAGTTGTCTTAGTCAAAGGGTGCCAACATTGGTGATCAAACCCTATCAATTCATAGACTTTTTTCCGTTAATGAAAAAACAACTACTTCGTCTTTACTGGATAACTTATACCATTTAATAAAATAAGCTAACAAAAAAAGAATCATTTATTAGTGCAACCAATTATAAATTTTGAAAAAATAAAAATATTTAATCGTAATCATATTTTAAAATTTACCTCATAAAATACATAATTCGTACATCTCATGGAGAGAAGGCTCTGTGGTTTTGAACTATTGGCGATACCTTTTGACGAGTGGCTCGCAGCGATTTAGAAGCAAGTATGATTTCAGGTTCAATTTCCATGCCTAACGTTGAAAGCTTGTGTGTGTGACTGTGTGTGGTCGGGCAATTTATGCCCGTCAGAACATGGCCTCCAAAAAAGGAAGTTTGAATTGAAATGTTGTTTCCAGAAGCTTTTAAAGCTTAGAAGCAATATGTGACGCAACACTCTGAAAACCCTCACCAACCGTTCCCACTCGTGAATTATTTGATCCGGTTTTGAAGTTTGAACCCACCTTTGGCCAGAAGCATGGTTCAAAACTTTGAATTAAACTTTAAAGTTTTTAAACTCACTCTTTTTTAATATATTTATTATTTGTTGGGTTGTCAGTTTAAAACAATAGGTTTATAACGTAATAGATTATTATGCTCAATAATCACAACCCACCCACATGGCCAGCACAGAAAGGATAAGCATAAGCTCAGTGAAATCAGCTAATTATAGTTGGGAAAACCACAGCCACATAGGACAAGTATGGGAAGCATAAGGTAATATGGTTCCGGGGCATAAAATCTGCAAAAGACGTCCTGCAATTAGAAGAAGATTAAGTGCTCGTTTGGAATAGTTTATTTTTCGGTAATAAGTGCTTATAAATCATGATTCACGGTATACGAGGTAAGTATGTGAGAGGAGTTTTTTTCGGCTTGCGTAATAAACACTTATATTCAAAAAATAAGTGTTCCCAAACATGCACTAAGTGTGTGTTTGGTATTGTTTATTGGGGGTTAATAAATACTTATTACATAAATCGAGATAAAACTCCTCTCACATACTTTACCTCGTACACTTTTAATCATGATTTATAAGAATTTATTATCTAAAAATAAATTATTCAAAACATACACTAAATTAATATTGATGATAGAGGACAAGGTTCATTGAACAACCTGACAGTCATCAACCCCCACGGCTTTGAATATGTTAAACATTTGGCTACACTGCCAACGATACACCCTTTTTTCCTCTCTTTTGGGTGGGTGTAGATATATAATCGCTTTCATATGCAAGTGCAACATAGTAAAAATATTGTCAAATATCTGGAAAATGAGAAAAAGCATTTTTTTATTGTAAACCATGGTTTTGAAATTTAAAACTATGGTTTTAGAAAAGTTTTTTTTTTCCGTTTTCTCTTTCATCTTTTTCTCTCTTTCCCATTTTCTTCTTTTCTCTTTCCTGTTTCTCTCTCCTCTTGCTCTCTCTTTCCCCACTTTGACTTTTTTCATCTGTCCCTTTCTTTCCCCATTTCCCCTTTTTTCTCTTTCCTTTGGGTAGTGCCATGCTCTTTTTTTGGTTGGGAAATGGCGCACAAGTCCCAAGGATAAAAATAATTACAATAAAATTCTAGAAATCTAAAATAATAACTTATTAAATTGTTTTTATAATATATTTAGTTATTTTTTCTGTTTTCATGACAAAAAAAAAAACAGTTATTTTTTTATGGGACTTCATTATAATTATATTCAATTCTTAGGACCTCTATGTCATTTTCTCCTTCTTTTTTTTTTTTTGCCATATAATCCCCCCATGACACTAATTTTCAGTTTCTTGGTACATCGATTATTACATATATTTTTAAACTATTTTATTATTATTAAAATTGATTAATGTTATAATTTTTAATTTTTCAAATTATTTAAATTTTATTGTTGTATTATGAAATTTGATGTTAAATATATTTGAAATGGAATCTCATACTTTATATGTAATTATTACATTATCTAATGTTCTTTTTGTTAATTTGTATGTAAAAAGTGATTATGATAACAATTATCCAAACATTTTCATTTTATCAAAATCACTTTTTTTTTTTATAATCTATTCTCTAAAATCATTTTTATCACTTTTTCTGCGGGAGCTAATCCAAATACACTAATAATGAGAAAAATACAAAAGAAAAATTACTCTATCCTATATAAGAAATCCAGATTCACAAGTCACCCAAATGCTCTTATTTATTTATTTTTTTTAAAAAGGCTCAATCCCTTCACTATTGTTCGTCGGAACTTTAGCAATTTGGCCGGGCATCGTGATCACTTGGGAATGGGATATATGAAGATATAGAATAGGGATATTTTGATAATTAAATATGCATACTAATTTACGCATGAAAGACACGCACGGAAGGGTTATCTGTGCATTTCATGAAACTTTATTATATTTTAAATTTTGTATGCGTTCCCGACCTCCATAATAATTGGTTGAACAAGCAAACGCACAGCATTAGGATAAAAGGATATACGATTTAACGGGTAAGAGGGTAATTTAACGGGTAGCCTGTTATGCGGACAGAGCACCAACCTTGAGCGTTGTGCTTGAGATGGGGACAAATATAAAACAAACAAGTAGCAATAGCAAAGGGAGTAAGGGTTGAGCTTAGTGCAAAGAGTTAGTCCATAATAATATAATAAATTAAAATTTAAATTCTTGAAAGATTTGTTTATATTTAGTGTCTGACAGTGTCTCAAATATAATGGCACGTTTGGTTCAATTGCATGGGAGGGGATTACATGTAATCCTATTTTAATAGGCTGATTACAATGTTTGGTTGGGCTTATTATGATGTAAAGAGGATTACATTTGTAATCCTGATTACATCATTTGATGTAATCAGGATTACACTGCCAGAGCTAATGAATGAGGATGCAGGCATCCTGTAATCCAGTGGAAAAGACAATATTATCATTATAACTTTTAAAATTGACCATATTACCCACAAATAAACCCTACTTATCTATTCTCTTCGGTGAAAAAAAACAGAACACTGCTTATTGGTTCTTATGCATATTACCCACAAATAAAATTGATCATATTACCCACAAATAAACTCTACTTATCTATTCTCTTCGGTGAAAAAAAAAACAGAACACTGCTTATTGGTTCTTATGCATGGATTTATATATTGGCTTATTGGCTCAGTTTTGATTTACATAGAAATTATACTTCTTATTATATAATACACACACAAAAATTAATAAACATGCATTATACTTTAATTTATTACTATATACATGAGGAAGATTCAACTTATACAAGTTGTTAAGTTAATAAAATTGTTGTTATACATATGGACAAGGGGTAATTTTGTCTATTAATTGATTATTATAGGTGTGGATAGGGTTATTACACATACTTGTAAAATAATAGAAAATTTCAAGTCATTATACATATATATGTAGGCAGGGGTAATTTTGTCTTTTCATGTGTTATTATCATGTATTCCCTTGTTTGATGTAATCCAACCAAACATTTTCATGCTTATGCATCATCTTTCCCTAATGATAAACTAAACGAATTCATGTAATCATTATTGCATTACATTGCATTACATTACATTACATTCCTTCCGATTCCGTGAACCAAACGGGCACTAATTGTCTCTAATAATAATCATTTATTTTTTAATTAATGCTACTAAAATCCGTTTTTGACGGGTTCCCGAATATAGCAGCATATCAGCATCCTGCAGTGATTCTTGTTTCAAATAATTTTATATGAATAATTTTCAAATCTTCTGTAGTCTATTTAATTTTTATATCAATTTAAAATGAAACTCGGTTTAAGCTTTTTAAGCAACTCTTAATGCTCATTTTGTAGGGATAGTCATTCCGTTCAACAAGTACAGTTTTAAGTTTAATTCGAGTGCGGCTACTTTTTATATTCTGTAAAGCACAGAGAATAAACAGAGGACCATATAACCAGAGCTACAATTTGAAAATTACCTACTAAAACATAAAAATAAAAAGTCTTAAAAGACTAATTGCACAACAAGTTGAAACAAAACTTTTTTTATATATTTATCACTAATATCATAAAATCACTTTTAAAAAAGAATAAAATAAAGGAAGAATTTCTAAAAAAGAACTTAAAAATTAGAATGAAAAATCAAGTTTTTTACATTGTTCTCTAACCCAAATTGGACCGGAAACCGGCTAATCGGCCAGTAAATCGATCCGGTTCGGGTGAAATTTTTGATTTTTTTTAAAATCATTTTTTTATATATATATTTTTTAGAATTTCATACTGCAAGTCTAAAATCTTCCATCTCTTACTGGTTTGATCCCGGTTTAGCTTCGATTTGACTCCGGTCCCAATGCCTCGACTAGTTCACTGACTGGTCTAGGTTTAATTACCTTAGTTTTTTTTATCAAGAGGTGATTAGAAAATATCAAAATTTGATAAGCAATTTCCAAAATTTTTTTTAAGAAATACTTGATTTATCATTTTTTAATTTTTAAATTATTTTTAGAGGATTCTCCCTAAAATAAACATGCATATGAAAACTTTTTTTTGAGTAGATAAACCAGAAGAAGAAAAAGGGCAGGGAACCAACCTGAATTTTGAATTGTCCCGACCAAGTGGCAGGGAGCAGGGGCAGTAATGGTAATTCGTGAAACGATATGGCCTGCATGTGTGTGTGTGGGGTTTGGGACGGGGCAAGCACGGGAGAGAGGGCTAGGTTTGGAGGAGGCGGAGATCGATAGTGCGAAACTGCGAGTGCAATGCTCTGCTTCCGAATACAGAGTTGATTCAAGAGGGTACGCATTCCATTCCCCTCTCTCTACTTGTTAGCCTCCTAGCCCTAGCCACGTGTGCAGTTCGTGCTCAGCACCCCAACGACGTAGTTGTTCAAAGCATAGAGGGACCTGGGAGAGATGCGATCGTCATCTAGCAATTTCGAATGCTACAGTCCACACACAAGTTCGACTATGGAACCAGATTACTATTTCATGGTAGTAATCAAGTTCCACGGTGAACATAATGTTTTGAGTTTCAATTCATCTTCTGTGGTCATAGGAGATGAAACTATGATTTCATCTTTTGTGTATTTAATTCCCAATATATAAAAGTCAAGCTGGAAGGTGACTCATCGTAGTTTCTACAGAAGCTGAAAGGTTAAGCTAAGAGTAATGTTTGGTATGATGGAATTAGGGGTAATGGAAATGGAATTGAGGATCGATTCCATCATGATGCTTGTTTGGTATGATAGAATTGGAAAATTTTCCATTTTTTCAATTCTATGTGGAAGCCAAATAGGTTCAATTCCACCCAATCAATTTTATCAAAATATCTAAGATTTACAATTCCATGTGATCATTTCTATCTATTACCCTCCACTACCTTCAAAAAAAATAAAAAATTGAAGGACATTTTGGTATTTTTATACAAAAGTTAGATCTCATTTCCATGACATACCAAACATACTTTTAATCCCCATTTCCATTTTCATATCCATATCCATATCCATTTCCATCAAAATCAATTCCAGCGTACCAAACGGGTCCGTTTGGTATATTGGAATTGATTTTGATGGAAATGGATATGGAGATGGATATGAAAATGAAATTTAAAAGTGTGTTTAGTATATCATGGAAATGAGATATAATTTTTTAATTAAAATATTCATTGATTAGATTAAAAGTTCACAATACCCTTCATAATTTTTAATCCTAACTTCAACCCAAGGACCCATCTTGTTCTATCGTGAGATCGTGTTCGGCCGTTTCACCGCCATGACAAGCTTGTAGAGAATCAAGCTCGTGGGCACAGAATCAAGCTCCCACATAGATCGAGCTCGTCGCCGTCAAGCTTGTGACATCCTTGTTCAATCGAGATGAGCGAGGGCTCAAAATCAAGCTTGCACAGAGATTGAGCTCGTGGCTGTCGCGGATCGATTGTGCTCTCGCTGAAGTTTCCGCCGCACATGGGTCATTGCGTGGTGGCGGGGGTGAAGCCTTTCGACCAGAAAGAGGAAGGGGTGTGAAAATGGTGGATGATTGCAACCCAAATCTGAAGTGAAGAGGTCGATGTTGTCATCGCTAATGAGTGTGCATGGTCGTTGTTTGTCGCCGCAGCCATGAGTAAGCAAAGGTCGCCACCGGTGAGTGAGCAAGTTAAGGACATTTCAATCCGAAAATTTGGGCTCCATGGAACCATTTCATTTCCATGGGTCTTAGCATCGAAATCAATTCAACCCATTTTGGTGGAATTGTGGAAATCAATTCAAGCAAACCAAACAAATCTTTATCATGGATTTTAATTCCATTTCCATTTCCATCTCTCCAATTCCAACATACCAAATGGGACCTAAGCTTTCAGTTCAAACGAGACTCATATTAACCCAATCTTTTATTTTCACTCGTTCAAGGAGCCAACATCCCTATTTGTTGGTCTTCCCTCCTATTGCTTCCGACAATTCCTAATGCCCTTGTGTTTTTCTACTTGGGTTCCAGTATTTGGTACCTTGGAAGACATTTCTCAAGTTCATTGTTCCTGCCAAACAATTCAACAAACTTGCAATCCCCTTCTTTCTCTCTTTTTACCCTCCATCTTTGTTTTACCTTCGGCCCCAACTATTTTTGGGCCTTAAGAATTATCTGACAACAATTTTGGGGCGGAAATGCAATCCCTGTTACTTGTTCTACCTCTCCATTTCCATAACTTTCCTAGGCCTAGCCCCCGACACCCAACCAAAATACTTGCATGTATGTCTTAAAGCAATAGGGTCCCAATTCCTGGGATTTAGTTGTTGGAACAAACGGTCAGGCATCGACCTGGGCCCAGGAACAAGCTGGCTTGACTTTATTCTTCTCTCATAGTGAGATGAGTAATTATTGATTGTATCAAACAGAACTAGAAATCTTAACAAGTTAATGCCGTTGTTTATTACTTTATTATTTTGGAAATCAAGTTTTACAATTACAATGATAGAATTCAAAAAACCCTTCCCTTAGATGTAGCAAGCTATTACTATTTGTCAGATTTGTGTAATAAGCATCCCGCGGGATTCTAAATTTCCTAATATGGATCAAGTCCGCAAATCAAGGGGGTGCAAGCAGCAAAATTATAAACTTCTTTAGAGGGGGCCACCATATAGGAGATAAGAATCTTAAATAATTGATACCCCACAGGTCACAAAACGACTTGCTCCTAAATGCCACGGTGTTCCCGCTCCCACATAGTCCGTCACATGGCTCTACATTTCTGTGATTCCAGTGCTATCCACGTCCCCAGTTTGACGATGAAACCACATGAACAGTAGCGTATGCCATTTGTGCTCCTCCCTCAGGGTGATGGAACACTCCTTCTCACTGGACTTTAAATCCTATTAATTGGGGCCGCTCAACTTTCAATCAATCGTTTTCTTTCCCTCTTACAGTTTTATCACTGTTCTATCTCATAAATATCTTGAGAGCTATGGGGAAGGTAATCTCTTCACTTTGCACTTTGGATTCATTCATCCCAGGAGACGTGAGCATATACAAGAAGAAACTATTCCACATCAACCTATTTGTCTCACTCTAGCGGCGTCTGGATCTTCAAGAGGGGAAAAAACGTGTTTGGAAAATGATATGTGCTCATTTGGAATAGCTTATTTTTAGACAATAAATGTTTATAAATCGTGATTCACGGTATACGAGGTAAGTATGTGAGAGGAGTTTTATCTCAGCTTGCGTAATAAAGACTTATTGTCCAAATATAAGCCCAACCAAACACACACTATACTAATACTATACTAATATAGATTCTTACGTCTTCCCATGGTGGGGTAGGTTTAGAACCCCCAACTTCACTGGGGATTATGAGGGAAAGACGTGTTGGTAGTAGCTTTGGTGAAACATACAGGGTATCAGGTTGATAATATTTGGAAAACAGAACCAACAAGTTTCTGAAACATCATTATTTCTTGTAACAACTCTTTTGAACTTGAGTCAAGAAACATAGGTCATTCTTGTTGTAAAACCACGTGGCATTACTTACTCAAAGTATACACCTCACATGATTATTCAATATCCTCAATTTAACCAACACTATTTTAAAAATGGATGGTTTCTTTTTCTGCCATTACTCTGCAGGGTGGCAACTTCCAAACGTCAAATAACCAAACATCAATTGGCATCAGCTAGTTGGAAATATAGACCGGATAACAAGCTAAATTATGATCCATCTACAACACACAGATCTACATAAAGGACTGCGGACGATAGGGATATAAGAATAAGAATCTCATCTCATGTAATATTATGTACAGAACTATATAATAGTAATACCAGGAGGTAGGATTTCATATTTCAAGGTTCTTGATTGAATAACGCTTCAAAGACCATCGTGATAGCCGCCATAGGTTATGTGAGCTCTGCTCAGAGGAACACCTGCTGCTGCAGAAATTGCCTCGTTCATTTTGTTTGCCTGCTGCATTACTTGCTTAATTCTCTGCAGTCATTCAAAGGTTTGGATCAAATTCAAATCACAATCCATATTATAAACACAATTATGGTATACAAAAAAATATATAGATATAACGAAGCCGAACAGAGTTGTGAGAAGTTTTAGGCACCTGCTCATCGGCATAGATCTGGAAACGAATCTTGTGGTTGTGGTGGAGTTTGTTCCTTTGTTGGCTACCAAAGAACAAGATGCAGACTGTAGCAGCAGCAACACCAAAGGAACATATAGCTCCAATCCCTGTGGAGCTCCACTTCCATAAATTGAACCCATCTTTGTTGTGCTCCCAAGTGCAGTCCTCATCTTCTTTGTGGGTAACTGCTTCTTTCTCAATTTTGAGTCGCGGAGAGATCATGATTTCCATGGCTTCTCGTTGGTCATCGAATTTCATGGTATCAATCGGAGGCAACATGCCTCTGCCACCGGACTTGGGTGAGTCCATTTTCATGTCGACAAATTCATTTTCCTTCATTCTGAAGAAAACCTGCGAGACTGAGTCCTGATCAGCCTCCACGCCTCCAATCATGGAGCCTCTGTTTTTCTGAATCGAAGCTGATGGGACTTCACTAGGATTCTTAATGATTATTTCCTTCGCTGTCTCATCATTTGGAGGTCTAGGTTCCAATCGAATCGGGATTGGAACAGGAACAAGATGATTTGGCTGCCTCGAATTCCTTGGTGGTTCGATGCTCTTCAGAGATGTGGGCGAAGGGCAAACGAAGTAATCAGCATCGAAAACGCTAATTGAGTCGGAATAACGTTTTCCCAAGAAAACCTTCTTCTGATTCTGACCATCTTCGCTTAAATCAACGAAGCCATCATCAGAGAGGAAATCCCACTCATCGAGATTCAAATCCATGACGGAGAGGATTTTTGGTGGTGGAAGGGTGAGGACGAGAGTGAAGGCTGATTTATAGAAAAGAAGGGAGGAATTGGGAACGAGAGGGTTTGAATAACTGAGTCGGAGAAGGTGGCTGTCATGGAGTTATGCGTGGAATTTCATATAGCGATCAAGAGGAGGCCACCATTAGGGTGTCATGTAGCTCCTGGAGAGAAGACTCAAAAGGAGTGTTACGTGATCTGAGTGCTTATCCATCACGAAACGGACAATTTTGAGAATTGTCTACGGGGCCCGCCTGGCCCATTAGCCTCGTCGCTAGGATTCTCAGTTTCTCACATAAATTTTTAATTACGTTTTATTTTAACAAGATTTTATCCCCATCAACCATTTTTTTAATTGAAGGATAATTAAGAAAAGGAGGAGGGAAAGGAAATTTAAAAAGGAAGGATAAGTCAAGTTAATTAAAAAAATTTAAATTTTGTTTCTCCATTTTACCATTTCAATTTCCAAGACGTGTTATTTTCACGTAAATTAAAAATCAAACAAATTGATGAGAATTAAACAATAATGGCATTTGCACCTGCCTTTTTTTAACTATAATTTATGTAAACGAAACTCATAATTTTATCAAAAGTCTTTCATATTTACATAATGTTTGATAACTACTAGACTACTCCCCTTTTTTTTTTACCGTGGATCCCACGCCAACTTTTTTATTAGGGCCCTCAAGTTCTCCTTTATTCTTTACTAATTACTACATCAAAATATTTTAAATCTTCATCGAAAAAAATAGGGAGAATTACATTCAGATCCCAAGGAAGAGGAGAAATGAAGAAATGGTCCCTATAGATTGCAAAATGAAAAAATGGTCCCATGGAGTTGTCAATACAGGCTCCTGGAGTTGTTAACGAGTTGTCAATACAGGCTCATGGAGTTGTTAATGGGACCATTTTTTCATTTTGCAATCTATAGGGACCATTTCTTCATTTTTTTTCTTCAATGGGACCTAATTGTAATTCTCCCAAAAAAATATTTTAAAACAATTACTAAATGGAAAATTTTGAAAAAAAAAATGCATGAGTAAACGGTATTTATAAACGAAAATAGATAGATGGACCCACAACCTTTCAAGCTAGCTTAAATTTTTATTCCCTGTAGATATCTAAGGTGATAATTGAAAAATTTTATAATAGAGGATTTTTCTGCTAAGAAATAATAATGTCCAGCTAACTTACGGGGGCGAGCTTCGAATATATTATGGTAATATATATGGGGGGAAAAGATGAATAACAGCAAAGCTACAAGAGTCTACTTTTTCCCCTAAAGAAAAATAATTAACTATATAAAAACGGGAAAAGAGCAGGGTTTTCGCCAATCTCCTTAAAGAAGAGATTCTTTTTGATAATTTAATGGGATCAATATAATGAAAACAATATAGAAACAGGAAAAAGAGAAGTGTCGGTTCATGGCTTCATGCGGTTGCTTGTTGAAATTTATAAATTTTGAAGTGCAATTGATGGGTTCCAGAAGAAACCTAATAAAGAAGCCTCTCACAGGTACACCTGTCCATAGCTTATTCATCTTTTATTTGAGCTTTCCCATTCTCATCTCTACGGCAATAGTTATGGCTTCACCTACTTTCATTAGTTACTTTCCCTTTCCTGACCTTTACCGCTGTACGATACTTCCCTTGCTTTCATGTTGATGCCTTCACTATTATTATTACATTAAAAAAAGTTTAATTGACCAAAAAAAAAAAAAAAGTTTAATCAACGTCCATATGTAGCATAAATGTTCTTCCTTTTTTTTTTTTTTTTAATTAAAGGTTATTTTTGTCCTAGAAGTATTTATTTGGGGACAATTTTATGCAGAAAGTTTTTTGAGAAGCAATTTTATACCAGAAGTGTTAAACTTGGAGCAATTTTACTCTTATTGTTAGTTGACCAAATTTGAGATAAATTTGCACCTTAACAAAAATGATATGAACGGCAAAATGTCCTGAAAGTTTTAACTTAGGAGCAAATTTACTTAAAAATTGGTCAAATAATGGTCAACTAACGGTAATAGCAAAATTGCTTTAAATTTGACATTTCCAGACTAGCCCCTCGAAAAACTTTAAGAGCAAAATTAACCCCAAGTGAATACTTCCAGAATAAAAATGACCTTTAACCCCTTTTTTTTTTTTTTTGGTACCGGTAGTTTCTCCATCCTTAAATATAAGTTTTAATAGTAAAAAAATACACAAATAAAAGAGGCACCAAAATTTATGCATTTTATAAAAAAACATTTCCCCCCTCGAACTTTTATCCTTTATTTAATGACATGAAAAGTGGTGCATCTACTTGTAGGAATGAACAAGAACTTCATTGCAATCTTGACCCTCCACCCACATTTTACCTAGCAATATAGCACACGAAGCTTGTAGATGGCAGCTGTATCATCTCCTGAAACAAGGAGCTTTATTTGCAGGTGAGATAGAGAGATGCTTAAATTCCAGTGGTGCGTGTATAATTTGCTTCAGACAACAAATAATTTACAGGGGGCGAAAAAGCTGTACTCAATTTACATACATGCCAGTTCTCTTCCTTCCAAAACCCAGCTCAAACAAGAACAACACTCAGCTATTAGCACTAACACTAAACTTTGACAGAGGGCCTTGTGATCCCAAGCTTCGCTGTAGCTTGAGGATGTTACTTGGGAAAAAAAAAAACTTTCATACTATCCTCAACAAGACAGGCGTAATTTGTTAATTCAAACCTTGAGATGACCATCTCGCTGACGACGACTCGCCCAGAGAAACGGAAGCCAGAGATGATGCCCAAACTTGAAAGTTCCTAGCCTTGCACATTCTAAGCTTGGTCCAAATCCTTCTGACGTCAATCACATGAGGAACACGTCCCATCGCTTGGCTAGTCTCCCCAAATATTTGCAAGTTTAAATGAGGAACATACAAAACCCAGAAAGCCCTGACGCTTGATACAATCTTTGACGATGCAGAAAAAAGAACTCTCACACAGAGAAACAATATGGAGAGTACTAAGTAAGGCTCCCTGATTGTCATTTCTTCCAGTGACAAGCTCGTCAATGACTTCATAGTTGATTTTTTCTCACACTCTGAGCTTTGCCGTTGATCATCAGCAAAATATTGGATTGGCTCAATACCTGAGACATAGGCAGATAAGTCAAGAGAGGTATAGGCTCGCTCACTATAGTCAGTTAGTCAAGTCTCTTAGAATCAAAGTAGGTTTTTCAATATATTATTTGCATAGAACACCAAAGCACCATAGTATTTCGGCTCTTTTCTTGGGGATAAAATACACTAATCACCTGGCCAATAGCTATCAGGTCAAGAGCAGGTGTCAAATAGCAGTCTCAAAAATTAACCGCCAATTTACATACAAGACTCAGGATGAGCTTACCCGTGTTTCTTTCATAAAATTGTGCAAGTAAGATAAGATCTTTTGGCCCCCGATATCTCAACCTTGATGTCTGGTTCACCAGTAATATAGCTGGCAAACTATGGATTCCATTCCTTGAAAATATGCTGCAGAATTAAACACAGACGAAGATACAACAACACACACAATTAAAAGATTGCTCATTCAGTAAAAAAGTTTCTGCTCAATCTCAAATCGTATTAAGAATAAAAAAACATAACATTGAAAAGAAACTATTTGACAGCACTTCAAGGCTTTAGCCCAGCCAACAAAGAGCCTATCTAATTCTTACTGAAAGAAGAATGAACTAATGTTCACAAACCAACCAAGTGACAGAGAAAATGCAACAGAATACATAATTATCCAAAACTTTAGAATAGGATATAGCTTTAGAACCTTGGCAAGGCTGACGATTGCTCAAGTTCCAAATGCTCTACTTGAGGAAACATTGAACTGAGGGTTTCAAACTTAGAAAGCAAACTGCGTGAAAATGGGCACTGGGAAGAATAAAAGAGAACAGAGATATAACCAATCTTCTTTTGGCCAGACAAAACTCCTTCTACGAAATTCCCATCCACCTGAGCAAATCAAAACAAGGATTAAATACATAGCATAAGAATCTGCATTCTGGGATAAGTACAAATAAACAAAATAAATGTTCAAAAAAAGACCACAAAATAATTAAATCTTTTAAGTTGATCTTTCCAATTATAAGAAAGAAAGACTACAGAAAAAACCACCATTGCACCTCAAATGCCCCTTTTTCTGAAGAACTAGGTTCTACGAAGTGGCCCCCAGACAAAAATTGAGCCTCTTCCCCATATTCTACACGCATCCACTAAAGATACAATAAACGGCCATGTTTATCTATAAATAGCCATGTTTCCATATATTTGCCAACGATTAAATAATGCTTTGGGGATCAACCTAAAGTAGTTTATTGGTAAAAAAACATACTTCAGTTATAAATAAGCACAGTAAAAACTTCAAGATAAGGCAAGACGCTTAAAGAAAATAAAGAAACACGACAGATCAATAACAATAGACAAAAGCCTTGCCCAGTAATCAATCTCTGCTAGCCATTGCAAATCACCCCGCAATCCAGCTTGACACAGTGAGGATATCGCATCCAAGAAAAAAGACAGGAGGAACTTGAGAACCAAAACAAACTATTGTCCATTTAAAAAGGAAACCTACATAAAAACAAAAACTTAAGCCCACACTAACTAAGGATCCTAGCTGAAGTGAACCAGTACATAGGAACAAGCAGAATTACCTAGGTTCCTAGGGAAGCACAGAGTTTTTTAAACTTATTCTGATAGTGTCAACTTTCCGGAGGGAAGAATCTTTAATATGCAATTTAACTAAATTTAAGATTCTTTCCTCTTAATAATGGGATACATCCATGATACATTTAATAGCAAGGAGTCCGCATCATATTGTTGGGTAGGATTGAGAATTAAATGGAATCTCCCAAAAATTCATAACATGGCAATCATCACATTCACATGTGAACTATCTTGTCAGCAGGGAAAAGGACAACTCCTCTCATGATAATTAAAGTGTATGAAGGCGTGACATCACATAAATATTTTTATTTTTGCATAAATAAGACTAAAGCTCATATAAACGTTTCACTGCATAAGATAAGACCAAAAACAGTATCCACAATGGCTTCAATTAAATTGTGAGACTTTAAACTCGCGCTGATTACAGTTCTGAGCTATTTATGAACAAGCTGACCTCTAATTAGTGTTAAATGATCCAAGAAGATTAATCCTCATAGTCATATTGAATTAGTTAAAACCAGATCAAGTGCAACTTTGGTCTTGCTGCAAGAGAAAGTACAAGACTTGCTTGTCCCTAAAAGCATTCATGGTTTTCATTCTGTGTATTGTTGAAAGAAAATATCCAGACTCAAGACAATCTACGATGAAATCCATTATCAGCTTAGAAAATTACATTGTCGCCCATTCTCTTAAAAAGTAAAACTTCAAAGATTACCGCGCAATTAGTGTTTATTTGAAATTATATCATATCAAACCGACAAATAGACTACCGACATCCAATATTCTGATTTGCCATTTTCAAATCATCAAATCAGAAACTAGTTCCTGAGACCAAAAATCCATGAATGAATAACATAGGAACAGCCAAGAATACACGATTTGGAAACCAAAATATCTAAACAGCCATTCTAACTGAACAACCAAGAAGAGAACAATTTAGATATAAGAGAATAAAGGCCAAAACCACAGGCCCATTAATGTCCGAGATAAAAATGATATGTAATCAATCAAACGAAGGAATAAAACGGAAACATACAACCAACCGCAAATTGAAATCAAGAAAGAGAAATAGAGATAAGGAGCATCTACCTGATGAGGAGGATTCTGGGAGATCGATAGAGGACATTGAGATTGAAGAGCGTGGAGAAACAAAGCAGAGGAGGGAGGGCACAAAGCCGAAAACCCAGGTGAGGATGATGCCGATTGAAACAAAGATAAGGCAGAAATGAAAAGGAGAAGAAGGGAGGGCGCCATAGATCTCGAAGCTGCCATGGGAGAGCGGTATGCGAAGCGCATAGAAGAAAACCGAAGGGTAAAATAGGAAGAATGAAAATAAAGTTAGATAAAACCGTTCCCAGGATAACAGAGCGGTGATCTTCTATCTTCTCTCTGGTCGGCTTCGACTTCGGCAGCTGGGGGTTGGAGGTGGTGCTGTGAGGGTAGCTTTTTCTGTTCTGTACTGGTTGTGCGATGTTCGGCTCGATGATTGCAACAAAATGATCCAAGAATCTCCGTTTTCCGCTGTGTACGGGAGAGGCATTGCCTTTATTATAGTTTATATATTATTATTATAAATCGGTAAATCGAAAATTAATAATAAAAACAATTAAAATTATATCATTAAGGGGAAGGGAAATTAAACTAATGCTTGAAAAGAATGTTAAAGAAGAAATATAATTTTAAACGAACTTGATTTTCAAAATTAATTTAAATTAAAAGTGAGTATGACTATGAGTGACCATGATTTTCGTAGTAATAAATAATTTTAACAGCGTTGATTTTGTTTGGATATTATTCATCAAAATCATTTCTAAATGTATAGTTAAAAAATGCATGATAATTAAATTTTAATAATAATTTTTTGCCATATATTTTAATGATGATTAGGAAGAGAGATTGGACTATATTGGAAGAAAAGAAATACGGGCAAAGGAGAAAAAATGCCTATGATATTTTTTCAAAGAAGCATATGACCCTATAAGCAAAATTTAGATTAAAAAATGCCTATGTTCATTAAAAAATGTAGCTAAAATGCCAAAACCGTTTATTATATGAACGTTGACCGACCGTGTGCTTTAAAAAATTGACCAAATAAGCCGATGTGGATGATGACTTGGCAAATTATGTGTTGATGACACAGACGCTGAGCTAGAAAGCATACAATCTGTTAAAAAAATGGCAGCCTTCAACAGACTTCTAGGGCTAAATCGAAAGAAAGAATTGTGAGTAGTCGAGCAAGAGCGAATCGTGAGAAGAATGTAGGGAAAATGGAGCAAGTTCTGAATTGAGGGAATCTAGGGTTACAGGGTGAGAAATAAAGAAAGTGAGAGTGAGCGAAGTGATCGAAACGTTGGAATCTACAACCCATGTGAAGAGAATCTCGTATATAAAAAAGGAAGGGTTAAATATCTTGTTTGCCTTGAAAGTATTGTCTTAAGGGTAACTTTGTCTCGGGAGTTTTAAATATGAGATAATTTCACTCTGATTGTTATGATAGTTAAGTTGACCATTAGGTAACCAAATTTATGGGAAAATTTGCTCTAAAATGAAAATTTTCAGGGCAAATTTATCCCTAAGATAACGAGAAAATTGTCCTGAAAGTTTCAATTTAGGAACAAATATACTCTGAAAGTTTTCACTTAGAAACAAATTTATCCTGAAATTTGGTCAATTAACAATCAAACTTAACTGGGGTGACAGTCAGGACGAAATTACCCCACATTTAAAAATTTCCGGGTAAAATTGCCTCAGACGAGACTTTCAGGATAAGATTACCTTTGAGCCAATGCTATCTGGAGAAAAATGGCCGTTAACGGAAAGAAGCGACAATCTTGGTTTATTGGTGAACGGAACATACTGGCATTACGTTTAGCAGGTGCAAAACGAAAATACCCTTCCGCTACCTTTTTTGTTCTTCTCCTCTGTTAAAATCCAATAACGCAATTTCCATAATTCCATCTCCATTTTTCTTCAATCTTGGTTTATTACTGAAAGGCTATGTTGTAAAGCATTGATGGAAGGGAAAGGAGCTAGTAAAGGTGGATTTGTTAGCCAAACAAAAGGAAAGTGGTGTTGAATCTGAGAAGAAATTGAGTATGTTGAAGCAGGAGACAAGGCATGAGAGAAAAAGCTAAAGACAATCCTATGCATGCTCTAAACCTCAAAGTTATTGTCGCATTTGTTGCCTGACCTCATTAACCTCGAAATATCATGCCTTTCATTTGCTTTGTTCTCCCATTAGCCATTCTTCAATTTTGACAGCATTAATTCTTCTTATAGCAGCTGGGTTTGGGGTTTAATTCTTCTCACACAGCAGCTGGGTTTGCCGTTGAATTCTTCTCATAGCAGCAGAGGTAGGTCACGGTTTAACTCTCCTTACCCACAACATTAATTATCCTCCCTTACCAAGTCGAACTCTTAGTGAGCAAGTGAAGACACGTTTGTGAAGAATTTAACGGTTGTTTCCTCCATTAAACGGCTATAGGATTTTAGCTATTTTTTTTCAATGAATATGGGTATTTTTGAACCTAAAAAAATTGTTTATAGTGGCATATGCTACTTTCAAAAAAGATCATTGGGCATTTTTGCTCAACGCCCAGAGAGATAAAGCAATTCTCCTTGCACAACTGCTCCATTCCAGCAGGCATCAATTTGTTTTGCAAGCCAAAAGCTACGTAGGAAGTGATCATATACGAAGCAGGGAAAGGGTTTTAGGGTTTTGGGGATTAATGATGGATTTGGCAGCGGAGAGGAAAGAACTTGGTTCCAACCATAATGCTTCCAGTGATAACAATAAGATCGGTAACACTGATAATCCTCAAGAAATCGCAGATTTGTCGTCTTCATTCGTATCTGATGGTAACAGTAACCCTGATAAAGGAGCTGAAGAATGACAAGCTTGTGACCTTAAAGCTGGCCTTCATCCACTGAAGGTTTTTCTTCCTCCGCCCCTCTTACTTTCTGTCTAAATATATGCTATTTTTCCCTCCTTAGAAATGCCGATTGAATTGGTTGAACTTTATTAATTTTGTTTTGTTATCTTCGCTGTATTTTTTTAGTTTAAGACATGTCTCCAAGGGGCTCTGCTATCGCAAGATGATACGTTCGTCAGTTTTTAACTTTGGGCCCCAATTCATTTTTCCTTTTACTTTTAGGTAGCTGTTTATAATTTTCTTTTAGAAGTCTGGATCCGTCTATGCTTTCCCTTTCATTTGTCATATATATTTTTCAATAGATCTACCTTTTGTTCACAAGTCCCTCTGTTTACTTCTTTCCCAGTTTCTGTTGATAGGCTTTTCACTTCTTATATCATCAGATGTTGTATAGTGGATTCGACATTTACATTTTGGTGCTTTCATTTCGTACGTCTTTTCTCTCAAATGTATAAGCCAACCAGCGCATCTCCTTTGTGGGATTTCTCTTTCGTTTTCATTTCGGGTTTTGATTTTATCACTGGGTTCAAAGTCTTTCACGTTAATGTTAAGCTTGGTTTTAATTCTACAAGGAATGGTGAAATATTAATGACTTTGTTCGATAGTTTCTCTGCATGATAAGTGTATGCTGATGCTTTTGTTTATTTCTCTATGCGACATTCTCATTTATCTTTTTATGGCTTTTCCTCTGATCAGCACAAATTTGTACTTTGGTTCACTCGCCGAACACCTGAAGTTCAAAGTCAGACATCATATAAGGACAACATAAAAAAAAAATTGCTGATTTCAGTACGGTAAGATCTGCTAGATCGTTGGATCATTAAACTGCTGCCTGCAGCTGAATTCTTGCTTCATTGTTAGCTTTCTTTATTGGGACATTCTTTTCTTCTATTAAAACTGTTATTTATATATAGGTGGAAGGATTTTGAGTATGTTGTTGCCATCATGCTCGCCCTCATCTTTGCCAATTCCAATAGATTTGCACCTTTTTAAGGAAGGAATTCGCCCTTTTGTGGGAGGTAGACCCTAAGAAGCCTGACCTTGGAATTCCAATTTCAAATGATTGGCAATCTCTGCTCTTTTTCTTTTTTCTAATAAAATATTTAGCCCTTCAGTGTAAATTTGCAATGACGGCACTATTTTTCTTTTTAGGATCCTGTGAATTGCAATGGTGGAAAGTGGATTATACGATTCAAAAAGGTAGTGTCTGGTCGTTTTTGGGAGGGCTTGGTACATAGAAGTCTTTGATAATTTCTTTCCTTTGTTCGCGGTAAACAATGACTCTTTGTCTTAGTGGTACAGGAGTTGTTCATTGTGTTGAAGAAGGATTTGAACTTAAATCTCAATTGGGGCCAAAGTTGACAAAATCCTGATATAGTGATGATGATAGTAATAATAATGACCTTTTAATTGATCCAAAATTTGAAGGAATTCAGATTTTATCATTTTCTATCACATGCTGCCTGAGTCCCCTATCATGTTTAAGCCACTTTGCTCTAAATTGTAGGCACTCTGGATATCAAAATCATTACCATGAGACATGAGTAACGTTTTTGCACTGATGGGATATACCTATTACTGGACCCATCTATTCAAAATGTATGCTAAACTTGTAAATTCTATGATAAACAGAAGGGAAATGACATTTAAAAAAGAGAGAGAGATTGTATTGTCTTGAATGAATGAATTGATCTAGATAATTCTATTTCAAAATATTCTTTAGACAGCCGTCCTTCTCAATTACATACATTTTAGTTCTCTTTATAATGGTATAAAGAACAACTCAATCCCCATTGGAGTCTCCCTTGCTTGGCGACATATGATTCCATGATTGTTATGTTCAATTAGTAGTTAATTTTGTCTCTAGACTCCAAGTCTTTTGACATAGTGCATTGTTAATGATAGGCTATATATGGTTCAAGTCCGAGTATTGCTATGTACATTAAATTTTTGAGACTTCGCTTCATAGTTCATATATGTTTTAAGGCTGTGGGATAGAGTCATAACTTTGATTAGTTTGCAGGTAGCATTTTGATTATGCAACAAAACAGCAAAATAGAAAAGGTCTGATGGATCCGATCATCGATTTCTGTATTTTGACTTCATTGCAATTCATTTATAAATTTTAATTTCATTAAAATTCACTTTTTAAACTTTAACCTGATACAATTCAACCTCAATACTTTGTTTTGTCTTTTAAAAAATAAAGACTAACTTTTTATATAATTAATAGGATAATGATCAGATAAAGTACCAACAAAATGCACTTTTTAAGATCATTATATCGAAGTTTCCCTCACCTCATCAGAGGATTTCTTCGGAGCTTTATTTGGACGAATCTCCCCATTCTCCTTCATTTGATCTGGAACTTTATGATGACATACCCCTATATGATGGCCATATTGCCCACAGTGAAAGCAGACAAGATGTAATCCCTCATACTCAATCTTCCTGTCCTCCCCAAAATGGTTGAAAAAAGGCAATAAAGGTTTCTGCAAATCCAACTCCACACAGATTCTAGCAAAGCCTCCTTTCTCTGAAAACGCCATAGTTCTATCAATTTTTAGAGTTTTCCCCACAAGGTTTCCCAGTCTTCTTAGAGATTCAATATTGTAAAGTTCTGCCGGTAAATCCGGAAATCGAATCCACACAGCTATTTTCTTTTGATAATCTGCCTTCCAAGGATTAAAGTTTGGCCGCTAACGTTGTATGGTGTGCAAATCAAAGGGTAATTGTGGTTTGGGATTGAAACATGTTAAAACCCAGAACCATGCATTTATGGCCAAATTAGAATTGAATCTTATCAAGAAAAAGGATGACTTATGGGTAAGAATTATTAGAAGCAAATATAAATGTGGAAATGATTTGATGCCTCGAATTGATATGCAGAGAATAGGTTCGAATACATGGACAGGGATCAAGGCGACATGGAGATTTGTGCAGGAGGGTTTCGAAGTTGAGCAAGGGAGACATAATGTTTGATGGGAACACACAAGAAATGGAGAATTCACGGTGAAATCTGCATATAAAGTTATTGCAAATGAAGAAGAGAACCAGGAAGTATTATGGTAGAAAATCTGGAAGCTGAATACTATCCCAAGGTGTAAAACTTTTATGTGGCTCGTTGCTCATAACAAGCTTCTTACCAACGTGGAGAGATATAGAAGAGGCATGTGTGCTGATGATGTGTGCGGTTGGTGTAAGAAAGGTCCAGAAACGGTGCTGCATGTACTTCGGGACTGCACTGAAGCTAAACGTTTATGGATGGAAAAGATAAATTTGCCAAGAGATCGTTTTTTCTTTGAGCTTAATCTCAAGGAGTGGTTGAACTTTAATATTCGACGCTTGGATTGGGGAGACTGGTTTGCAACTTTGTGCTGGTTATTCTGGAAAAGGAGAAATGAACGTCTTTTTGAGCAGAAGAATCAGAATAATGAGAGCCTACAGAATCATGCCCATGCCATTATATCTAGCATTCAAAAGGCAAGTAAAAAACTAATCGGAATCAACTTACAAGGCAATTTAGTTACGGATAGGGGGCCACATGGATGCCGCCTGAGGAAGGATGGACTAAAGTTAACGTGGACGGAGCATTTGCAGGGAAAACCAGCGCTGGGTGCGAAGGAGTTATTCGAGAGGCTAACGGGAAGTTTATTATGGCTTTTATGCACAGATTGGAGTTGGGTGATCATGTTACGGCTGAAATATGGGGTATTCTTCTGGGATTGAAGACTGCTTGGGATCAAGGAAAGCGTAGAGTGGTATTAGAATCCGATGCGAAAGAAGTTATTGATCTGATTAATTGTGAGAATTGCCAGAATCATCCGGACGTTGATACAATAGCAGAAGTTCGTTCCATGTTACAACGAGATTGGAGGATAGAATTGAGGTTTGTTCCAAAAAACGCAAATAGGGTTGCCGATTTCCTTGCGAAAAAGGCAATTTCATGTGTAACGGGGTTTCACCCTATGTTGTATTCCACGCCTGAGTTAACAGCTGTTTTAGAACTGGATCATTGTATTCCTACTAATGTAAGTTGAGTCTTTAGAATTTTCTACTTTATATATAAAAAAAAACGCATTGATTCTTAACTCCGATGAAAGAATTAAAAAAAAAAAGGTTTCTCGTAGCTAGTAACAGCTTGTGACATAAGAAGTACAAATGCCAATCCCCCCACAACGGCGCTACCCGACTGAAGAAAAACACAAAAACCATGTTCTTTCATTCCTATTCCCCATGTGCCCAGCCAGCAACACCAATGGTCACCCTTGGGGCTTCCATGTCCTATGTGTCGTGCACAACGACTCTTTGTTTATCCTTTTTTTATTTCCTTTCCATAAATCAAACGGTCATTATATATTTATAAAAATTCGGACTCATCGCATCACGTCACATTTAAGAAATTATTAGGAGAGATGCTTGGTGTCAGTTGGATTAAAAGGTCTAAATACTTTTTTCATTTCTGTTGTGTTAACTCCACACCCTTACCCAATAATAGAATACACCTTCACTTTTTTTCTTACAAAATTATATTATTTCTATCTATCACAGATGAAGATAAAGAATTATTCTTCAAAATAAAATTTGTGCTGAAATTTCTAATAAGCTGAAACAGACTATTCTTATATCCGTGGGATCCAAATCTAAAATAATAAACGAATGATAGCGTCAATCTCATTTGGGAGCAGCATGCATGGTGTGATGAGTATTGAATTTGAGGTGAGATATTTAGCTTCCAACTTAGATATTTAATTTCATGAAACGACGACTTCTATAGCTCCCTCGCTGGTGTGACAATGATTGAACCACCGTCGCTCTCTTGCCATCACATACACTTTCAAGTTTTCAAAAGCTCCAAATAATACAATTGGCTTTTTTTTCCTTTACAGTGTCATCAGCTAAACGTTTTACCATTTTCTGGGTTTCTCTTATCTCCTTCTTCCCCAATTATCGACTGCCTGTTAGCCGTTTTCCATCATCCTTCAAATGCATATATGAAACATTTAAATAATAGTTTTCTGATTTTTTTTTTTATATAATATTTCAGACAATTGAGATTTTTGAGGGAAAAAATGAATTGCTACTATAAGAAAATTGGTTGCGCGAGTTCCAAAATAGATCAAGATAACCAACACAGAAAAGTTGGCGCCAGGTCATGGGACCCGCTTTATGTGTAATTTTTTTGCCGTTCATTAATTACTATTAAGTAAGGGATTGAGTGGGCGGTTAAAGATTGGGTTTTTCCATTTCCCTTTCCTTTTTTTTTTCTTTGCTATTTATTTATCGGCCTGACCATTGCCCTTTAGGGCTTGACCCGCCTTGAACGTTAAAGAAGGAAACAAAGGAGGTCTATCTATCTCTCTCTGTTTGTTCTACTCTGCCATTCATATTTTTCCAGTTATCCATATTATAACAGAACGATAAGAGAGAGATACAAAGAGGGGAAAAGATGAGAGAAATAATAAGTATTCATATTGGTCAAGCTGGAATTCAGGTGGGGAATTCATGCTGGGAGCTTTATTGCCTCGAGCATCAAATTCAGCCCGATGGCTTGATGCCCAGGTATATTTCTTTTTGTTCTCATTTAATCAGTGTCTGGTTTTGTGCCAACATGTTTCTCCAGCGATTGAATTTCTCGTACTGTTTTATATGATCATTGTCTTTCTACATCCGTGGAAATACGTTCTCATGGCTAAGTTTTATGAGATCAATGCCCAGGTATATTTCATTTTTATTTTTTGGGGTCCTAAAACATTGAGAACCCCAACGAATCGAACCTTTGAACTTGATCTCGCTTTGGTTCTTCATTCTAACTTTTACCCCTTAAAATTTAACTATCTCGCTCATCTTTGTTTATTAATTATTAAGTTTTCAGATCCTTCTGTATTCCCGTATTCCCTTTATCTTTCTATGATGATTTCTGTGGAGTAACATACTAATGCTGTAATGCTTACCAAGCAGTTGAAGCTAGATTTTTTTTTTTTTTTTTTTTTACGAAAAAGAAAAACACAAAAACATATTTTGAACTCTGTAATTTCGCTTCCCCTAACATGGTGTTTCTAAATATGATGTTGTTTCATGTTATTGTTGTTATTTGCCGAAACGCTTCTTGAATTGAAAGGCATAAAAGAAAAAAGGATTGGAATTATTACTATTTTAATGGTTATGAATTTTCCTTTGTAGCGAACCCTCTTTATTGTTCCTGTTCATGAACAGAAGAAATGGACTCTTGGTGAAATCTTAGAAAACAATGTAATCTGGGGGATCATGTGGTTTGATCCTCTGAATTTTGATTGCCTTGAAGAAAAGAATGTTATTTTTTAAAGTATTGTATTATTGTTTACCCTTCTCTTTGCCCCAGATAACGTTTCATTTACCTACTTGCAGTGATTCCTCCGTTGGCGTTGCAGATGATGCCTTTAACACCTTCTTCAGTGAGACTGGTTCTGGCAAGCACGTGCCAAGGGCTGTATTTGTTGATCTGGAACCCACTGTTATTGATGAAGTAAGGTCTGGTCCTTACAGACAACTCTTTCATCCTGAGCAACTCATTTCTGGCAAGGAAGATGCTGCCAATAACTTTGCAAGGGGACATTACACTGGTACCTCCATTTCTAACCCCAGCTCTAACTAAATTTGCCATTACACTGTTTTATTTACTCAACTGTGCCACTTATTGGCTTATCTTTGCTGCAGTTGGAAAGGAAGTCGTTGACCTATGCCTTGATCGTGTGAGAAAATTAGCAGACAATTGCACTGGTTTGCAAGGGTTCTTAGTTTTCAATGCTGTTGGTGGTGGCACTGGTTCTGGTCTGGGATCATTGATCTTGGAACGCTTATCTGTAGATTATGGCAAGAAGTCAAAACTTGGCTTTACCATTTATCCTTCTCCTCAGGTGCTTCCTTAAAATCCTTAGCAAATAAGAATACAAGAAAATGATTTTTTATAGTTGATAGTACATAATGTGGATTGTCTAACAGTACTAGTATTGTAAATGCAGGTTTCTACTGCAGTCGTAGAACCTTACAACAGTGTCCTTTCTACACATTCTCTTCTTGAGCACACTGATGTGGTTGTGCTTTTGGACAATGAAGCTATATATGATATCTGCAAAAGATCATTAGACATAGAAAGGCCAAGTTACACCAACTTGAATCGCTTGATATCTCAAATTATCTCTTCCTTAACCACTTCCTTGAGATTTGATGGGGCAATTAATGTAGATATCACTGAGTTCCAAACCAACCTCGTGCCATACCCTCGTATCCATTTTATGCTCTCATCTTACGCCCCTGTCATCTCTGCTGCAAAAGCCTTCCATGAGCAGCTATCGGTTCCCGAGATCACCAACGCTGTCTTTGAGCCATCAAGCATGATGGCCAAGTGTGATCCAAGACATGGAAAATACATGGCATGCTGCCTCATGTACCGTGGAGATGTTGTTCCCAAAGATGTCAACAGTTCTGTTGCCACCATCAAGACAAAGCGAACGGTTCAATTTGTTGACTGGTAATTGAAATACCCTACCTAATGGTTCTGTTTAGGTTTAAATCTTATATCAAGGACCGGGTAGTACTATGGATTTTCTTTGGACTAGAAAATTGGAATTCTGTTCAACATAATCTGAAGGTTTGATTTTGGTGACTAATTGTAGGTGTCCTACTGGGTTCAAGTGCGGTATTAATTACCAGCCTCCAACAGTGGTGCCTGGAGGTGATCTTGCCAAGGTGCAGCGTGCAGTCTGTATGATAAGCAATAACACGGCGGTGGCTGAGGTTTTCCGTCGTATCGACCACAAGTTCGATCTGATGTATTCTAAGAGAGCATTTGTGCACTGGTATGTGGGTGAGGGAATGGAAGAAGGTGAATTCTCAGAAGCACGTGAGGATCTTGCTGCTCTTGAAAAGGACTATGAAGAAGTTGGAGCAGAAGGCCTGGAGGATGAAGAAGAAGAAGAGTACTGAAATCAAATCTTTCCTTCAGCATTTACCTGCCTAATAAATCTCTTTTCTTGTCCCTCTCTATATTGTATCTCTGACACTGCACTGCCTATTCTAGCCAATCTTTGTGGTCTTGTGGCTTTGTTATTGATGATGATTCCCAGTTAGAGATTTGAGATAATTTAACTCCATGATGTATGATGAAGGCAGTTTTTGAATCAGTTGCTTGCTTCTTTTGAAAATCATGCGTCCGGTTGTTCAAAAACTGGATACCCTGCCACTTAATGGAAATTAGATGTTTAATTGTGCTGTTGCAATAATAGTAAAGTTGGAAGATTATCATCAATATCAACATAAAATATGAAATTTATAATTAGCCAACAAATTTCGTCTTGAGAATTTTAATTTGAAGTTGTGAGATCAATTAATAGACAAACTCTAGTATTGTCAAATCGTGTACAATACTTCCTCTGCTTCTGAATATCAGATCTCATCTGTATGTTTTCCCCCCTAAAAATTAAACCTTTTTGTTAAAAAAAATGAAGAATTATTTGTCGGGTTCTTCCAAAAATTTCCTTTATTAATGGCTTTCTGCAATACATATTGCAAAGAGAGAGAATTAAAATTATATTTGGAATACAAGGATAGTTTTGGAATGTCATACTAATTTTTTGAGAAAATCAAGATATTCAACTAATTTCAACCAATATTCTTGATTTGTGCAATATGATTAAAGATGCCTTATAAAAATGGAGGGAGCAATAATAGCTATTTTTCATGCTTTAAACAACACACAAACAAGAATTGGCATATCAAACAATTATTCCGTTGTTTTTCCCCCTTTGTCGTTAGTTAATTAGGATTAGACGTTTGTTGAACTGAAAAATGTGTCCAGAATTAGGAGTCGTCGTTATAAAGTTTATTTAAACTATCCATTAGCTCATAAGAAAGCAAAGAAACATTCTTCGTTCTTCTAAATTTAAAAACAGCACAAAAGAACTATTATTATTAAATAAAAACAATATAATTGCAATAAGAACAAATAGTTTACTCATTGATTAGCGGTACGTATGCAGTATATACCCTGGCTTGTCTTCGTCATTATAGAGGGGTGCCACCTAAAATAACGTGGGGCAAGCCTTTTAAGGCTATCAGCAAAACTTAATCATGTCTTTGTAGATTCCAAGTATAAGCAGTATTTTTTAATGATTAATTAATAATTAATTCAAGAGCATACCTAGAACCAGGCACGGATTGAATTTGTATGTAAAGAGTAGTTCAATATCATATCTATGAAAATTGACCTGTTCAACTCGACCTTGGCTAAGAATTATGAAATAATTTCGGGAAGTAAAAGTCATGGTCTCTGTCTTTGCCTTGGGAAGTAAGTCATGGTCTTTGTCCTTTCTATATTTGCCCTTTCAAGTGGCAGACAGAATTTCCAGCTATCATCCTTTTTATAATTACAATCAACAATATTCATAGCGAAGGTCAACCATTGAAGAATGTAGGATGGTATCTTCTTATACCAGCATTTACACATGATAATCTATATGTTGCTTTCTCCAAGGTAAAGAAGTATGAATGGTCTTATGGTATTAATCCATGATAATGACAACATCTCAATGGCTAGAACCAACAATATAATGTTGTTTACAAAAAAGATTTCAGGAATTTGTAAATGGAAAATTGTGTTGTAGCTTGTGTTAATGCTGTGGCAATTGGTGGTAATACAATGGACAGATGATTTGTCCTCAATATTTTCATAGTTGGCCTGTGCATACACAAGAATTTATCCTAGCTGCTAATGATAGTTATATTAAGAGGAAGAGACTTTATTTTCTTTAAATAGTGTCAAGGATTTGAATCATGTAAATAGGAAAATAGATGAATTACATCAGATGTAATTTCTTAATATTGAATACTAGATAATTTTATGAAATAAATAAATAAATGTATAGTACTGGCACTTTGTGTAAAATAGAATTAAAAAACTCAAACTTCAAAAGCTATTTTCACACGATATAGTCAATTACTACTTCAAAGTTTTAGTTATTTTTTACTTCACAGTTGACAGTTCAGCTATTGGAACTATTCAGCTGGCTGTTTTTGCAGGCTTTTCTAATATGCCTCATTGTGATCTTCATGAGCCAAATGGCATAAGAAAGGACAGTGTATTTTAAGGAAAACAATAATAATAGAAGACCTATTGGGTCCACAAGGGCAGGTAAAACTGTCGTCCTTCAATGGTGAGCAAGAGGTGAACATATCTCTACAAGTGATTGTGGATATGATCCCAATTCTATCATTATCTATGGTTATTGGTTACTCGTTTTGTTGATGGTCTCCACATGACTTAAAGTTTCTTTATTTGGTCATTTTTCTAACGGTTCACCCAATAAGGGTGGGGAAATGAAACTATCATTAAAGTAAGTAATAAGCAGAGAAGGATAAACTCACTGAGAGAAACAAAAAGCATGAACAATTCAAATGACTGAAATGCATGCTTAATAGAGAAACATTGTATTAAGATCGGCAGAATTAATATTTATTGGCCTTCTTCTTGCATCAATAAATATACAAGGAAATTTTGAGGAAGTGAAATTACAATGCCTCCAAATGTCCTAATTCTACCATTAAAGGTAGAGATAGAGACAGTATTCACATTATGCTGTTTTAGAGATTGGAGTCAATGATGAAGAAGAGAATCAAAACTGAATGGATATTTTACAGATTGATTACTAAAAAAGTGGTCCCTGAAATAACTCATGTAACTTCCTGCTGACACTTATAGAAAGAAGTCAGAAAAACAGAATTTCAAACCTCACTAAAAGTTATATCTCTGCTGATGTGATCGCAACCAATCCTATCTCAACCCCAAATTTAGATGATGGTAAAGAAATACTGAATTTGATACTAGAAATCAATATTTCAAGGTCCTTTAGAGTTTAGACCATCAAATTTAACAGAACAGTGAACACAAGGGTGGAAGATCCCACAGAGCTTCACTGGAGTCCTGAACAGTTTCCATGTACTCTTGCACTCCATTAATTGCATAGAGTGAAGCTGAAATTTGCCTCTCAACTTTCATCCTCTCAAATTCTAGAAGATCCAAGTCACCAACATTAGACATACCCCCATCATTCTTAGGAACATCTGAAATCTGAGGAAGAGGAAACCGATCAAAAACCGGTCCAAAACCACCCCATGAAAGATTGGACGAGGAACCAAACCCAAATTCCTCCTCGCAGTTGCTCATATCTGGTCTATAAGCATCATCAAACAGAGAGGTATCTTGGACTGTCCCACTGGAAAGAGAACTTTCATTGCCGTCAATATTATTGCTAGAACTACTGCTAATACTAGCACTAGTACAACTATTAGTGCTAGTATTGGTCCTTTTGGCTTTAGGGGCAGAGGCAGCTACCACACGATCTTTTTGTTGTTGTTGTTGTTTAGTTGCAGCTTCTTTGTTGTTGAGAAGATTCCTAATCCGGGAGGCCAGAGGAGAATCCAAGGAGACATGGGTGATGAAGTTGGTGCGAGTGTTGGCTCCTCGAAGAAGGCAAGCAGCTTCATCATAAGCTCTGGCAGCTTCCTCTGCAGTCTCAAATGTGCCAAGCCACATTCTTATCTTCTGTGTGGTGTCTTTGATCTCAGCCACCCATCTCCCTGAAGGCCTCTGCCTCACCCCTACAAACTTGTTTGGGTTTCCTCGGCTTCTGTTTCTACCTTTGAATTTCCCCACTTTGCTGATCGGAATGCCTGCTTTCTGATGCTGCTGCTTTGGCTGCTGGAATTGAATTTCCATCACAAGTTGAGGCTTGAGGGAGAATTCTTATGGGACTTGATTCAAACAAGTCAGGGAGGGATCTTAAGAAGAAGATGGTAGGGGAAGGTTACTCTTCAGCTTCATGTAGTTATTTTGCGAGTTGTGAGATTATATATGGTGGAAGGGTTGATGAGAATATTGAGAGCAAGTGGGTTTGAGATGCCTATATTTTAAATTGTCTATGTGATGTTGACAACTTACCTTTCATTTTGCCTCTTTGACTTCCAATGAAATGACCGCCATACCTGTCTTGTTTGTTGGAGTTGCTTGACTATATTTGTATCTTGTTCGTTTTTCACTTTCACACATGCCCCAAAAGGAGAATTAATTCTTCTTAACTCCAATTATCCCTGATTGCTATAGATTTTGACTTAGTTCTTGCGTTTCCTCATAAGGTGCAATGTATCCCTATATAATATATATATATATATATTTTTTTTGGTTTCTCAGTTGTCAGAAACTATTTATTTCAATAATACTGCCGCACTATTTAAGAACTACCTCCTTTTCGTAATAAAATGAAAACAGAGAATACACTGCAAAAGAATAGAAGAACTAGGAACCCTAATCCAGAATCCAGAAATGTCACAAAACAAAGGCGCTAAATTGCTCTAAAGCCACGGTAAGAGAACATGTCACAGAATCACCGAACCATCAATTAAAAAAAACAAAATTTTAGAAACCAAACAAGAAGCCAGGTTAGGATTAGGGATGAGTGTACCGAGTCATTGTCGTTAACTTCTGGAAAGGATAAGCGTGAAGGCACGAAGGAGTGACATGTGGAGCCTCCCGAGCGATCCTGCAGACACTTCCATAAACAAAGAGACTAACAAATTTAAAAAAACCTTCTCAGCTTCAAACTATTATGGTGGACCACTTCTTGGTTTATAATTTTATGTTTATTAATTGTTTTTGTTTAAACAAAATTTGTTTATCAATTATATCTTGTCGTGCGAGCTGCGTTTGTTGCAACCTCCTCCCCACGTCACGAACAAATTAAAATCTCGCTGTTTCTCCCTTCCTTTGTTACGTTTATTTAATACCAAGATTCTTCTTAGCCCTTGAATCACTTAATCCCTGTTTATCATATCGTTGTCTGAGACGTTGTGTTACATAATTGTTGTCGTCTTGATTTATTGGTTGAGAGAGACCATTAGCCAACCTAATAAGAAATTCCAGACTTGGTTTATCAGTTGAACGTTGCTCTCTCTGATGATCGCAAACTACTTGTTTAAAATTTTCTTTAAAAAGTTCATGTTTGTTCTTTTACGTTACCGCCTCCTGGAAAGTGACACAAGCATTTCTATATCAATCAACTTGGTTATATCTAACAGTTGTCATCCAAGGAGGTATTTGAAATTCAAATGTAGGCTTCAAGGATAAAAAACGGCAATCATCTTATCATTCATCTGTAATGAACAATAATTAGCCAAGTAGATTTAATATATATGAAATAGTAATCGTTAAATGAAACATTGATCAAGTTTGAATTCTGATCGCTATTAATTTTCTGGGAAACTTGTGAGAGTGCGGCCAATTTTTTTCGTGCCACGGGTGAGAAGCTAAGGGTCTGTTTGGGACCACATTAGAGAGAGCAAAAGCCCAATGTAAGTTAGAAAAAGCTCGGTGGAGAATTTTGAACCGTTTGGGATAGCTTTTGATTTTGATGGGCTTATTTAAAAAAAGTGGTTTTTGATAGAAGTCACTTTTTTCAGCTTCTAGCTTCCATTCATTCAATGTTTTTAAATTTTTTTAAGGGTTAAGGTGCAAAAATACACATGAGTTTTTCTCAAAAGTGCGCCTAACACCAAATACTTTTTTTAGGAGCAAAAATAACTATATGGTTATAAAATAGGTGCAAAAGTCACATTTTCCGTTAGTGGTAGTAGACACCGTCAGTTTTGCCGTTGCTCCTTCTTCTTCAACCCTTCTCTCTCTCTCTCTGCGCTTTTATCTCGATAAAGCTCTAGGCTTTTGGGTCACTGTGAGCCATTCGGGTCAAAATAAACGCATGCCATCGATGGCCACAATTCAAAATAGAGTGACGATGACAGAGAAGAAGAAGCACGAGCTGTGTCTATCCATGGTGTGGAACCAAGCCTCTACTCTTAAAGAATGGGTCATGTACCTTTCATGGCTGGGGGTCGAACGATGGTTCATCTACGGCGATAACAACAACGAGAACATCAAAAACTTAATCTCAGAACTCGACCTCAGGGTACACTGTTAGTAGAACGACATGGCCATGGATTAAAACCAAGAAGCTGGCTTTTCTTACTGCGTGTTCAGATCAAAACAAGAATGCAACTGGTTTGGCTTCTTCGACGTCGACCAGTTCTTTTACCTCAAAACAGAGGCGGCGGCAGATACGACCACTAGAACACACTTAAGTCACTGGTCTCCAATTTGTCCTCTTTCTCGACATCGTCAAAATAGTGCTCTGGAAGATGGAGAAGGAGATGACAGTGGGGGGCCGAAACAGTAATGGAAGTGCATGAGAGTGAGGGAATGACAGAGTTGGATATTGACGGAAATGAAGAAAAACAGGGGAATGAAGGAATGGAAAGAAACAGAGAGTGTCGATGGTGTAGTGTGTTCTAGTGATAGAGGAGATGACGATGATGGTGGTTGGTGGTCTTATGAGTCAACGGTCTCCTGAGAAACTGAAGCTTCGTAGTTGATGGTGGAGTTGTTGGTGATGTGGAAGTTGATCCAGAAAGGCAGTGAAGGTCTGTGATCGCTGGTTCAAAGTCTCGCAACTCCGGTGGTAGTTGTGGTGGTGAGAAGGAAATGGCCAAAGGTTTATAGCTCCTTGATCGTGGTTCACAATGCTTTCTAGTTTGTGGTGATGGTTCTTGGCAGACTGAGAGGAGGGTCGCCAGAAATGGGGCCGGAGATGACTGTGAGAGAGGGTGATGTCAGTGGTTTTTATGCCATGGTCTCTCTCTGATAGCTTTCTCAGCTATGGTGGTTAGGAAGTGGAAAAATGAAGAAGAAGAAGGATGCAATGGCAAAATTGACGGTGTCCACTACCACTAACGGAAAATGTGATTTTTGCATATATTTTGTAACCACATAGTTACTTTTGCTCCTCAAAAAAACATTTGGTGTTAGACGCACTTTTGAGAAAAACTCATATGTATTTTTGCACCTTAACCCTTTTTTTTAATAATAATTTAATTATTTTTAAAAAATTATCAAATAATATACAACTAATATATATATATAGTATTCAGCAAGATTCATGTCATTTTTCATCTCAACTGACTTTTCAAATAATCATCCAAACAGCTTATTAAAGTTAGAAAAAAAGCTACTTCTGTTACTGTCAATCCAAACACAAATCACATATACAATATGACTTTTTTCCTATCTGACTTTTCTAAAAGTTCATTGTCATTAAAGGTAAAATTGTAGTCAGTCTTCTAAGATTGAGCACAACTGAAAAATTTATTTTAAAGAGTCAAGAGCACCAAAAAATATTTTAAAGTAATTTTTGGAGCTGAAAAAGTACGTCAAAGATAAAATTACAATTAGTCTGATAACACACTGGATATAGCCGAAAAAATATTTTAAGGGGTTAAAAAAACTCAAATAATATTTTTTGAGTGGGTACAACTAGAAAGTGGGTAAAATTGCAATTAGTTTGATAGTACACTAGGTAATGGGTATAAATAGAAAATTATTTTAAGGAGTTAAAAACACTTAAAAAATATCTTTTGATACTACATACTATTTAAAATACATTTTATAGGAAAAGCCAATATCATATAATTAATTTCCAGACAACCTAATCTAATATAAAATATCATTAGCTTTTAACAAAAGCTTCATTCTCTAGCTTGTCGCAATTGAGCTTTCACCAATTGGGTTTTGACAAAAATTCAATTATAAATTGGCCTCTCCAAACATTAAAAAAAAAAATGCTTGCTACAAATTGAGCTTTTATCTCCCCAATTGGTCTTCTTGGCCTCCTCAAACACACACTATAAGTGGAAAGTTGTAATTCAAACCTTGTGGCCTTATTGTTAGTGCACGCTTATCCGATTGCAAGAACAATGGGGGGAAAAAGCGTAGTTTGTTGGAACAAAATATTAGACGTAAGAACAGCATTATATCATTGACCCAAAAGAAAGTTTAATCAAAAATATTAATCATTAAATTATGAACTAGTGGTGTTGAGATTAAGACATTCGTTTATTATTATTATTATTATTATTATTTTTTAAATTTGTTACTCTTTGTTAACATCACTGGATCCCAATCTAATCTGATGATTAATATTTCTCAATTTGAAGAAATTCAAATCTGATACAACTACAAGCAGTAATTATTTAATACAAAATATACATATGCGCGCGCGCGCGCGCACACACGATGTTATGGATTATATGTTATGCTTAATTTTTAAATGATATTGACCCCCTTTTTTTTGTGTGAAAAAGTAGTAAAATATAGCTGCGTATGAATTCGTTTGAAATTATAAACTAAATTTTTTTTTTCGCCAACAGAAATTATAAACTAACTAGCCCAACCTAATCGCTCTGCTTGCAACTCCAAATTGCTGCACCAAGTTTGTCATTGTCACTGTTATTTGTTTCAAAATTTGATCCCAGAATTCATATGGTTTTCTGGCTCCGGCAACCTGACATTCCAAATTTTTTTCATATAGATATACTGCTTATTTAGTGTATACATACTCAATATTTACTATAAAATTGTAAAAAAAAAAAGGCAGCATTATCCATTAACCTTGTTTAAAAAGACTAATCTAAAATTGTCATGCGAAAACATAAGTTGTTGGATGTTATAAACCAAAAGGAGAAGGACGGCTTGAACAACAAAAGAGATGGGCTTGACCACTTCAAATACGGGCTTTTTCCTTGGGCCAACTGAATGGTGAAAACACAAGTATTGATGAGTTTTTGAGGAAAAAGAAATACTCTTTCATTTTTCACACTAAATAAATTAAACTAATGGAGTTCGGAATGAGCTAGTTCCTTACAAGTTTTTTTCTTTTTTCTAGCATGCTTATGTGAAATAACCAGAGCAGCAATATACAGACAGTGGGGAAGAAAAATCACAAAAGCAAAAACGGATACCCCAGAGAGATTTTTTTTTTTTTGCCCGTATACCCCAGAGAGAAGTGAAGATTACATAAAGGAGAAAATTTTGGATGCAGAGACAAACATAAAACACTTGAATGAACATCAGAATCTGGACATGTAATGCTTACATGAGGCTCTTCACATGGAATTACTTGCTGATGGATCGGCAGACTCCTTTTCTGATTGTTGTGCTCACATGACTTGTGTCTTTATTTGATCATATAGAATACTTTTCTGAAATGGATTAAACAAACAAGTGCCCAAAAATTTTAAAAAAATATAAGCGTCATGTCTCGCTCCAGCTATATATAATTAAACTATGATCAAATAAGATAAGATCGCTAAAAATGTATTGTAACACTTACAAAGAGATCAAGGGAGGCCAATATGCTTTCTTTATCCCAACCAAACAGAGGAATTGAGCGACAGAGAGAGAAATGAAGTAATTATTCTATCATGTTATGTTGCTGTTGGAACTTGGAGTACAAGAAGTTGCCTCATAATCCTAACTGTACGAGGCGTGGTAGGATATCTGGGATACCATAATTCTCTGCAAAGTTTGGTTCAGAGAAGCAGCATGAGAGCCTCCAATATACAAATAACAAATGACAAGAAGGATTAACAACTTCATCGCCAATAAATTATTCAGATGTGTATATTACAAAACTGGAGTCAAGATTCATCATATATACTTGGACAATGATCATTGGACCAAATTGAGTCGTTTAGGAAGCAAAATAGAGCCTCAGGACGACGATGTGATTGCAAGAGCCAAAAGGTGAGCAATCTTAAGACCAAAATATATATCACCAAACAAGGTTGTACATGCACCGTTCATCACAGACCAAAATTATGATATGAGTGCGTACCATCATTTTGTTAAGAAGTACTATTGAACGCGTAAGAGTGCTCTGTATCGGAGCGCTTTATTGGAGGTTTACCTGCAACCTTTGAGAGGATGTAGAGACCACAGAACCATTGCCCACACCAGATCCTACAGTGAAACCTATTCTTATTGTTATCACGCGATCTCGCTAATTCGCCTATGTATGTGTGTGTGTCTGTGTGTGTTTGTCTACACTTCATTCAGCTCGTCACTGCAACTTCACCTTCTGTTTCATCTAACTTCCATGATTATATTGCTCATACTCTTCTTCACCGTGT
Organism: Inga oerstediana; assembly: GCA_963210345.1. NCBI lineage: Eukaryota > Viridiplantae > Streptophyta > Magnoliopsida > Fabales > Fabaceae > Inga > Inga oerstediana. The sequence goes on from OY723401.1 coordinate 7,355,501, forward strand.
CCTTTACTTGGAGATATTGTTTGCTCCATTGGTATATATGCAGCTCAAAGGCAGCTTCTCATGTGGCACTATATATAAGAGACAGAAAACGACGAAACCCTTGTAGTGGTCCCCATGTCAAGTGCGCTTTTGTTTGGAGCCAAATAAAGCTTGGTTTTGTCACTGCCAGAGTTTCAATGACAATGCATATTTCAAAACCCTAGGGGATGTTATTGTGCTAATGGCCACCTTCAACAGGTCACGCAACGAAGCTCAGTGAAGTTCAGCTGTTGTACGTACCATGAAAGGACTTCGTCGTCGTCGTCGTTTGGTGCTGGACATTTTCCATCTTCACGTGACAGCAGAACTGTGTGAGCCAGAGATTTGCAGATATGCTTTGTTAACTTGTTTTTTTCCCCCCGTGTCTTTTTTGTCATGTAAGGCCCATTTAAGTCCTTGTAGTTGTATGAACTGAACCACAAGTTGTTTGTTTTCTTTAGCTTTGTCGGTGTTTGTTTCCTTTAGTTTTTTACTGTAGCTCTTTGGTTCAAAGCTAGTCTTCTAAGATTCTTGAGCCTTTTGTGCTAGTAATTACTGTAATAATTTTATTTTTAACCAAATTAACTCGGTTTTTTTCCCTCTTCTAAATCATACATGCAATATTTATAAAGATATAAATTTATTTCAAAAAAAAAGTGCACACTATGAATAATTAGAGAGCACTGCAATAAGTTCAATGTAATTTTGGTCAATAGGCGGAGTCTAAAAGTTAAATAAACTATATTATTCATGATTTTAAAATAGTAGTGCCACTTATTATATTTAATATTAATATGTATATTGATATTTTGAAGATAATTGGTATAGTAGTGCATATGATACTTCCTCATAAGATTACATATAATTTTTTTTTTATTTGAGCCCTGCCCCACTTGATAAAAAAAATCTCATAAGAGTATATATAAAAGTGTAGGTAATGTTGTTATGAAAAAAAAGCGTAGGTAAAGCAATAAAGCATCGACCGTCCAGAAACAGTACTAATAATCAAAGAAGAAGAAATTATGAGGCAAAGAATTTATCCACTTGTTTTCCTTTCTATATTGATAAAGTGGGGACAAGGTGGGGTCCACTTGGCCCCTGTTAGATCGCCCTATTCGTCCGCAGGAGCACGCCAGTGCACGCACTTTCTTTTTTATTTTGGATTTGGATAATATAAAATAGGTCAAAATTCAAATACAAAGTGCCCATTTCCATATCAGGTTTTCAAATTTTGTTTTGTGCCATCGCCAACCTCGAGTTTTTCAGGTTACGTCTACCTTTATAATACTTGCCCGCCACCACCATGAAACCCTAGCCATATGTCTCGCTTCCCTATTGTGGATCACTTGTCACCATCCATATATAATTAACAAGCAATCCCTGCATCCCAACATATATACAAGCACAGAGAGAGAGAGAGAGTCGAGAGAGAGACGATGAGGAGTCCAAGAGTGAAAGGGCAGATCACGCCATGTTGTAGCAAGTTAGGGATAAAGAGAGGACCATGGACGCCGGAGGAAGATGAGGTCTTGGCCAATTTCGTCAAGAAAGAAGGCGAAGGACGGTGGCGCACCCTTCCCAAGCGGGCGGGGCTCCAACGCTGCGGCAAGAGCTGCCGTCTCCGATGGATGAACTATCTCCGTCCCTCCGTCAAGAGAGGTCATATCGCTCCTGATGAGGAAGATCTCATCCTTCGCCTTCACCGCCTCCTGGGCAACAGGTAATTAATCAATTAATCAACAACTACACTTACTAATCAATTAATCCTCAAGTAATTTCTTCGTTTTTAGGGTTTTACTCCGTGTATGTATATATATCCTCTTGTTCACTTGTTTTTTATAGATGGTCTCTGATAGCTGGGAGGATACCTGGGAGGACCGATAACGAGATCAAGAATTACTGGAATACCCATCTCAGCAAGAAGCTTATAAGTCAGGGAATAGACCCTAGGACTCACAAGCCTTTACTCTCTTTCCACAATAATTCCAAAACTAATGAATCCAGTAATCCTGATCGTCAATCATCTGCACCACAGATTAATGGTGGCGGCAGCCAGCAACATCAGACAAATGTTATCCGAATCAACAGTTCTATCGTCACTATTGGGAATAATTCGGGAACAACAAGTGGCGGCAAAGTGGCGGCGAGGCTTGAAGAAAATGGGGTTGAGGCTGAAAGAGAGGTTGATGACAAGATTATGGGGGAAGAAGATGATACCCTATCTACGTTTCTGGAATCTTTGATCAACAACAACGACAACCAAGTACTTGGGAATCAACAGTCGCAGGATGATGTCGACCTCCACGTGTTTCCTGCTCCGCCACCACATCGAACAATGGCTTCTTCTTCTTCTTCCCACCAATTTTTCGATCTTTCCTTCTGGGAATCTGAATTCCAGAGTTTGGGAGGAGATCATCAACAGTATGGTTACCCTTTCAAGCAATCATAATCAGTTAATCACTCGCTATACTTGTGATGAGTCAGCAAACATTATATATATGCGGGTAATATATATGTATATGCTATAACTGGCTAGTATATATATATATATATGCTTCATTAATTTGTTCAACAACAGTATGCTTTGGTTTCTTATTGTGTTTGGATATATATAAGGGTCCTGTTCCATATATGTAGGGAACGAGCCAATCTGGGAAATTGTATTTTGTAAGACTGTTTGTGCACGAACCTCCAGTTATATCGGACATATATATCATCCCACGGTCTCTTAATTGCTGTAACAATTGTGTCAGGCCTCTGCTTCATTAAATTCTTGTATTGTAAAAGTACATTCCACATATTTATATATCATTTTAAATATTTTTTTTTGGCCAATTAGCATTTTAAATATTACTACCATACTGACCAGTAGATTTTAATTTCCTTGCTTTTCTGTCTCCCCGTTGGGTATCTATAATCATTCTCTTCAGGAGTAAGCCATGATATACAAAAGCCATACATATACGACGGCAAACCATTTGATGAATTAATTTCGATATCAAATATTTCATGACACATGATGGTTCTTCGTCAACTTCCGACCACGTACGTAAGTGGGTGTGGGTCTGTGAGTGTTGATTCTATAACTAAAAGGAGAAAAATGGGATCCCCTATAATAAGGATGGTCATGATAACCCAGATTTGTTGATTACTCCAATTAGAGATAGGGATATAATTATATATGAATTGGGAATCATCAACTATATACAAACTCGAAAGTTCTGCTCCTATATATGAACATGTTTTATCAGACAATATAAGTAATGAAACCTCCACCCACAGAGGCTTGTCGCATTCCCAGTGTGAGGAGCTAATATATTCGCCGCGACTATATATATATATATATCATTGTTCTTGGTCAGTGGCTATAATCCCACAAATCAACACAACCACTCTGCCATGGGAATGTGAAATATTTATGGCGCGCGTATTTCATTGGTGTGCGTGTGTGTATTCTCCAATATTTATATATGAAATGTTTTATTTGATATCTCCAAAACACAGATATTAAATATTAAAGAAACTAACAAAATATTTCAAGGCTGCAAATATATAATTTGGGAATTATCATGTAATGTCTATTATATATGTATCTAGTATACACGTGTTTGACACAGCATTTATATTACGCACTGGCCTTTCTAAACATAGTAAACATCTTAATTTGTAGAAATCTCGTGTTTCCCCCCCCCCCCCCCCCCCTTTTATGTATATGTTGTTGTTGACTGCTGTTTGACGAGATAATGGCTGTGCAGAAGTGGAGCATCCTAGTTATAAATAAAAGATTTATTTCGCTTATGTGATATTAGCTAATTTATTTATGTTTTAACAGTTTTATTTGTATAAAAGGATATTGCTAATTGAGACTGATATGCAAAAAAAAAAAAAAAAAAAAGAAACTCAATTATAATATCCCTTTAGAGATTTTGCTTAAATGGTACTCCCCTCCATCCTTAGAATTTTCTGCAAGTTTCATAGTATAACGCGCTTTGTCTAAAACATTAATTTTTTTAAGCAGTATAACCCATTTTACTACCCTAAAAAAAAAGTAATAAAGACATGTACTCCATCCAGCCCTAAGATAAGGCGGAGTTGATTTTTTTTGGAAATGTTAAAGAACCTAAATAAGTTACTTAATCGTGTCATATGTTGTGTATCATTAGATTATATATCAGTTTATATGTTAGGCAAACTAGTTTGGAGAAATAACGATAAATATAAATATTTTAAAGTAGTTTAATTATCTTCCTTAATCTCCCCAAAAAAATCAACTATATCTTATATTTAGGATCAGAGGGAGTATAAGAAACAACCATCACACATGCTCCTTTCCAAATTATAAGAAACAATCAATGTTTTATTATTTTACTTCTTACTTTCTCATTTTGCCCTTATTTAATGTCAATATAATAAATTTTCACTAATCCTAAAGATCAATTATTTTTACCATATTTATTTTCTTATTCTCTCTCTTCTACAATCCTCCTTATTATAATATTTTTTTTATTCTCTATCTTATTCCCTATCTCTTCATAAATAAGAGTATTTTAGTTAAAAAAAAATTATAATTTTGACACTCTTATTATTTTTAACCGTCACTTTGAACCATGAGATTCGGTTAAATGTTTCTTATAACAAAGAATGAAGGGAGTAACATATAGGATCATATAAAAAACACACAATAAAGTTGTAGTTTTTTTCTTTCAAGTTTCAATGCATATATGAATAAATGTTCGATATTTTGTTTCAAAAACGTGTAGACAAAAAAGGTCTATCGATAAACTACCTTCAGTCTTAAATATAAAATAAATTTAATTTTTTTAGAAAAATTAAGAAAATTAATTAAATTAGTTTAGAGTATTTATATTTATATATTTTTTCTCTAAATTAATCAGTTTAACTAATAAATTGATATATAATCTAAAGATACACGATAAATGATATAATTCAGTAACTTATTTAGCTTCCTTAATCTCCTAAAAAAAAGTCAACTTTATCTTATATTTAGAATAGTATCATTTTTTTTAAGTGATATATAAACTTTTTAATGAAACTCATACCAACTACGTACTAGTTAATTAGACCACAGATATATCTAACAATTTTACTAGCAATCTTGCATGTCAATTAACTATGTGTAATAGAGTAGCATGAAAGCAGGCATGCACAGGGGGCGATTCTAAGTCGAACTAAGAAGTAAAAACATCGACATCTATATATATATGTGTGTATATCTTCGTGAAAGTCGCACGCAAAACAAATTCAATGGTCATATCATTCTCATAAGCGTGATCGCGTTAACTTCTCTCTATCTCCCGTAAACGATACCAACTGAAACAAACGACCATATTCTGGAATTCTGCCCTGGTGTGTTTGGGATCATATTTGGAGGCCTAATTATTCACCATCCCAACAGTTAAAAGACACTTTTTGGTTTTTTATAATATTTGGATTAGCTTTTTTTTAACTAACTTTTAAAGAAAAAGCTGTTTTAAGCTATAAATCAAAATTTCATGTTTTTTTGCTATTTTACTATGGAGAGAAAAAAAGTTTCTATTACGAAGAGAAAAGAAATTAAATACCCTATGCATGAAGAAAAGATATTAGGTTCTACCTTCTTTTTCAAAAGCCAATCTAAACACAAATCACATTACATAATTTAATTTTTACCTATTTAGCTCTTCACATTAAAGAAAGTCATTTTTGTTACCACTAATACAAACACATCATATATTTACAATTTGTGTAAACTAAACATGTTAAAGATCATACACGTGTATAAGTGAATGTTAAAAGATCGAATAGAGAGATACATACCAGGGAAACACAGAGAGAGCTGGGCTGAAAACAGCAATCAAGAAAGTTGGAAAAATGAGAGGGAGGGAGGGAGGGAGGGAGAGGGAGAGAAGTACAGAAGTTGGGAGTGGGTAGCTGATCAGATTTTGGAGAGTGGAAAGCCGTCTGCTGGAGGGCACGTGATCATATAGAGCAAACACAGTCAATTACCGAACATTCCAACTCAATGGGAGATAGATAGAGAGGGGGAGAGGCGTGCGTGGTTTGGTACTTGGATCCATCGGTTTCTCATCTGGTGGACCTAACCTGCTTTTGAATTGTATTACCGGGACAGGGCTTATCTTAATGGGCTTTAAATGGCGGATAGGCCCAGGATACACGAGTTTGACTCGTTTGAATTGTTTGTCTCTGAAGCCTAGTCAACGACTCAGCCAGCCAGCCAGGGAGACAACAGCGTTTGTGTTGTGCTCCTGGTCCTGGTTTATTAATTGCTGTTTTTCTGCGAGTCCCTGAGTCTCTTCTCTGGCGCCATGGATCGTCTTCCCTCCTGCTCTCCTCAGAGGGGCTCACAAAAGGGCTTGTTCTTTAAGCTGAAACCCACATGGCTGGCTCTTTTGTCCTTGTATTTCTTCTTTCTCTTCTGCTTTTACTCAACCTCCAACTTCTTCATCCCTCTCCTACACCCAACCCCATCTGATTTATTCTTGGAATCGCCACCGTCCGACCTTCTTCCTCACCCTTCTCCCACCACCCTTCGTTTCATCCAAACCTCACACACAAACGCTTCTCCTTCCTTGAACTCTCTTGCTTCCGAAGAGGCTGTCGGTGAAGCTTTTAAAAGTCAACGAACCGCCGGTAGGTATATGCTATTATTATTTTCATTATCATTCTCTTGCTTCCATATATTATTCCAATCAGGAAATTTCGTGTTCGTAATTCTTCTGTGACTCGCTCCATTTTCAACATCATTTGGCTGGGTTTTCATTTCGTAGTTATTCCTCCTGCCGACAGAAGTCCTGATCCATGATGTTTTTCATCCATTTGTTTCAGTTTGCTTTTTCTTTTCTTTTTTTTCAAGTCTCTCGTTTCTAAAGTTATCATAATATATTATGGTCATCAGAGCTGTGCAATATGCAAGGGTTGGAATCCAAATGTCTCAGACTTATGCATTTGGTTTTCCTCTCCCATGCATTTGGGTATCGTTTTTGCGACAAGCTTTAATTTGTTCCAATGATTTCGGTCACAATTTGTCACCAAAAAATGATTTTGTATCATAAACGAGCAATACTCCATTATACGCGTATTAAATGCTAGACGCAAATAAAACTTTTAATTACTTGTTCTGTTTTCTTCTCTTTGTTCAATATCCTTGAAGAGACAGAGAGAGAGTCTTTTGATAGGATCAAAATTTTTAATATTTTTCAATTAAATTTTCTATCTAGTTTGAAAATTTGACCAACTAGCTGGTTAAGAGAAGTGGGGAGAGCTTTCATTTACATTGAATGTAAAATTAATACTAGCTCCTGTACTTAATATAAGATGAACAATACGAAGAGATGATATCTTATAACCAGACAAATTAGAAATTCTTAGTTGGTGTCAACTTTTGCTTGCTTGTTTTGGACTATAGCCCACAGGTTCCCTTTTATGGCCTTATTCCAAGATCATTTCTGTCCATAATTATTGTGCCCAGCGGCTGAATGTAGATGGTAATTGACCATGGTTGTGTGGGTGATTCCATGGCAGAGTTGACTAGTTTTAAATTTTAGGGTGTAAATTTTAACTAATTTTGAAGGTGACAGAGAAAGTGAGAAGAAGGACGTGTATCATGAGAGAGACATGTTCATGGAAGACTACAAAGAGATGAAAAGAAGCTTCAAGATATACGTGTATCCTCACAGCAAGGACGATGCTTTCGCCAATGTGCTGTTGCCGGCGAATGAAGAACCCGGCGGCAACTACGCCAGTGAAAGCTACTTCAAGAAGGCTCTCATGAACAGCCAATTCCTCACACACGATCCAGCAAACGCAGATCTCTTCTTCATGCCTTTCTCCATTGCGAGCCTGAGGCACGATCGCAGAGTCGGCGTCGGAGGAATCAAAGGCTTCGTCAGAGACTACATTCGCGAAATCAGTCACAAGTATCCCTACTGGAACCGATCCGGCGGCGCCGATCACTTTTACGTCGCTTGTCATTCTGTGGGAAGAACCGCGATGGAAAAAGCTCCCCAAGTGAAGTTCAATGCCATCCAGGTTGTTTGTTCTTCTAGTTATTTCTTAACTGGCTATATTGCTCATAAGGACACCTGTCTCCCACAAATTTGGCCTCGAAAAGGAAATCCTCCTAACCTTGCTTCCTCAGATAGGTATGCCTTCAACCTAACATGATTTCATTGGACTATATATCTCTGTTTTTGTTCTGCTCCACAATTTCGTCACTTCTCTGATTACTTCCTTAATATGATTTCAATTGGTCAGTAAGAGCATAAACTTATTTTGATTTGTTGCTGGTTAACCATGTCACAGGAAAAAGCTGGCCTTCTTTGCGGGAGGAATCAATTCCCGAGAACGAAAACAGCTGGTGAAAACATGGGGAAACGACTCTGAAATATTTGCTCACGCTGGACGACTAAGAACACCTTATGCTGATGAATTATTAGGAAGCAAGTTCTGCTTGCACGCTAAAGGCTATGAGGTGAACACGGCTCGTATTGGAGATTCTATATATTATGGTTGTGTTCCTGTGGTTGTTGCTGACTACTACGACCTCCCATTCGCCGATGTACTTAACTGGAACAGCTTCTCTGTGGTAGTGAACACCATTGATATACCTCTACTGAAGAAGGTGCTCAAAGACATCAGTCCTGAGGAGTACCAGAAGCTACACAGCAATGTGTTGAAGGTGAGGGAACACTTCAAGTGGCATTCATCCCCTGTCGATTTGGACGCTTTCTACATGGTTATGTATGAATTATGGCTTCGACGAAGTTCTATCAAGTTTTCATTGTTGTAAACAAAATTACTTTGTACATCATGGATCTATAGAGGAAGAAGAGAGAGAATCCATCAATGTAGCTACACATAATAAGAAATGATGCTTCTCTCCCTTCTGGGTGCACATATTTAAATAGATGTGTACAGGTAAAAAAGAGGGAATCTGTCAATGAAGAATAATACATCACGCTTCTTTGATTCCATCTATGATTCATAGGTGTGTGTCTATCTACATATGTGTATATATAGATAACTTATGATAGAAATTAAAGGAAATGAAACAGGCAAGAACATGAATTATAGCGTGAACAAAATGCTAATGAATAAATGAATTCAATCGTTTTGTCTCCGACATTGTACAACTCAATTTTGTTACATGCTTGGCACCAATATCCATGAACCGGAAAAGAACAAAGCGCAGTTTGAAACACGCACAAATAAGAGTGATCAATAAAAAATCAGCTTGTGCCGGGGACTATTTACATAACGTAAGAGTTAACTACCCTTCTTGTTAACCCAAGGTTTGATGACGGCAACGACAATGATAATGACAACAATAAGGAGTATAATGATTGCAATGCACATCCATTTTCTAGATTTCTTTTGAAGGCTTTTGGCTTTCGTGAGGGCAGTGTTGCCTTGCTGCACGTGATCTACTGCAGTTGACACCTACATGGGAATAACAGCAAAATAATAGTATCAACATAAGCACTCCATGTGATTTTCTTTTCCTGATTAAAGTTCTATTTCAATGACTGCCTTGTATCCAAGAGAATGTTCAAAATACCTGTGATTCTATATTGTCCAGCATGTCCCCCTGTGCATCCACTAGCACTGCTATGTCCATGAATATCTGCAGATACATAGAATCTTTCAATATCATCGTCCAGATTTCATGTCTCTTATCTTTTTGCATGAGAATGCGCCATGATACATCCAAGGACACTTCCTTTTTTCCTTCTTTCCCCCCTAAATTGTTCTTCAATTACATATCTCTTGAAAGAGTTATGTAGCCTTTGATATATTTTACGGGGTCTATGGATAAATCACAAAAAGTGCCAAAATAAATAAGGTACGTATGCATGCTATACTCCAAACTAAGTTCATCAGCACTGCTAATAAGCAGGCTAATATATTATTACACTAATTTGATCAATCAGAATGGACTGATTAAATACCTGTTGCAATTCCAGGAGTTTCCTCTCAACATCTCTAACTGCTTCATGCCGTTCTTGAATTTCTGCCAGGGTGTCTATTATCTGCAAAGATAACTAAAATGTAAGAAACGAGGGGGGGAAATACTGAAATCTCAGGGCATTAGGTATTGCCTTCCAAGGAATTTCAACAACATATTTCATCCAGCCCCCAGACACTAATATGGAGAGATGGAGAAGTGTAGAATGGAATGTTAACATTCAGACTGATAAGATTGAGAGAACTTGGATAGGGACTTGAGGAGGGAGTAAAGGCAAAAGCCACACATAGGAGAATAGACAAACCTGGCCTCTTCCTTGTTCCTGAATAGCCTTCTGGAAAATTTGTTCACTGTCGCCTGTCTCAATTAATCTATCAATTGTCTGCACAATGTTAAATAATTATAAGAATAGCTTCAAAAAGACATTTTCTTCAAGTAGAGCAAAAACTTAGAATATGAAAAGTACCTCCTCATCAGCCCTCGTGCCAGTTACTGACAATTACATGACCAAATCGGAAAAAAAAAACTATATCAAGAAAACTTGAGTGCATCAAATTGCAGATGGTTAAAATCAACAAGTAACAAGTAGAAATTCAAACCTGTAAAGATCCGTCTCTCAACAACCTCACGATATTCTCGATGGATAGCTTCCCGCAGGACCTGAAAAGATTTTTGAAACAAGTTAGATTAAAGAGCAAAATCTTGTTCATTCAAAAATATCTCACAAAAATATTAAGATCAGTCTACCTGAAATTCAGCCATCTTGTCCTTCAGCTTCTTTCTCAAAGCGCTGCAATAGAATGCAATCCAAGAAGTCATGAAAGATCATGCAAAATCTTTTTCATTTTAAACAAACATCATGCAAAATCCCAAAATGGTTGCCTTGAACATGAAATATTGATTTCCAATAATATCTTGTAATGATGATTTTAAGTAAAACTTTCAGTCTCAAGAGGGTATGATTAAGCAGTGAAGGAACTTGTGCTGTGAATGGATGAAGAATCATGAAAGATCAGTGTACTATTAAAACTGTATACTATACCAAATACGCAATGCAATCCCCAAATCATTTTAGTTTTCTAAGGCATGCGTCAATGAAAATGAAAAATAAAAATTCAGATCATGACTCACGTGGTTGTTGCTGTTCTAGACCGGTCAACTCCTGATCCTTTTCCACACCCAGGCTTCTGTCTATTTGCCAAATTCTGCAATACATAATGAGTTATAAAAGGAGGCAAGGGAGTTCATAGCTAGAATCAAGGTATCAAACAAAGCACAGAAAGATAAAAAATATAGATCTCACTTCTCACCTCTTTGTCAAGTTCTTCAATTTTCGTCTTGATATGATGGGCAATTTTCTTAACCTCATCAACATCTTTCTCCATTCTCTGCTTAATAGCTGCAGAGGAGTATTGGATCAAGCACAATTACTGAGTGCATATAAATAATAAATAATAAGTCTAATACTATGAACTTTACTTGATCACACAATATCACCAATCTTTTAAGTCTACCTCTTTATCAAGTAAACTGTTCTCTTTTGTTTTCTATTTATTACTTTACAACTAGTATTCGAAGTTACTTTTCCTTTTATATGACCGACAAAGGAGTATTAGTTTGCATGTTCGCACACATACCGCACCATATTATATAAATGATTAATGATTAATTTTAATCATCAAGTTGCCAAATTGCAGATACTATGGGACAAGGCTAGGACTCATCAATTCCTCTTTTAATATTCTAGATCGATCGCGTAGAACAGGTCATTGAGTGAGTTTTAACCATATAAAGAGATGAGGAAAAACGAAATGGAGAAAGGACTTTGGAGTGTTGGGAAATACAAAACTGCATATAGGCAACGTAAAAGATAACAATGTAAACTAGGTTGGACTTACTTTTCATGGCAGGAGCCTTGGTTACAGCTTTGGACTGCTCATGGGCATCCTGCATAAAAGTTTAACACTAACATTATCAGAGTGCTTGTTTAATCTAGTTCAGAATATAGACAGTCAACATCAATAAAATAATAAGACGTGAAACTAACAAGCAAACTCTAAAGTTTTTTCTTTTGTACTTTGGAAGATAGAAAAAGAAAATCCAAATGCTGTCATTTCGCCGTACTCTTTTCCTCTCTTGCCCAAGAAAATTGCAAATAAATTGTTCATTCTGACAGGTTTGTTATGTGTCACAAAAACTAACGTACTAGAAGAGCTCTAGAAAATTGCAATTCTAGGCTTCCCACAAGTGATCATTATGACCAATTTTCCCATCACTACTGTTTCTACATATTGATTGACCATGGGTGACCAACCTAGCTCACCCAGACGATGCATATTACACTTAAATCAATACCATGCCTTTAATGCCAATTCATTCATGTATCATATTTCAGTATCATTACAAACATTAGAAATCTATGGAGTCAAAGAAAAATCAACTCAATACATGTTCATGCATAAGGAAGACAGCAAGCAGTGGCCAGGTGCAAGAGAGTGGAACAACTATACCTGGAGCTTTTTTAGAAGTTTATCCAGCTTTGCATATTGCTTATCAAGCTCCTGAACCTGGAAACCATAATTCACAGTAACATTCACATTGAGACATGCAAAATCACTGACCATATTTTATATTTATTTTTTCAGTGAAACATGAAATTTACATCAATAAAATGCACAAGATTAATTAGTTGGCCTAAAATAGCACAAAGAATCAAAAGAATCTAGATGAGATGATGCAATAGATCATGCTATTTAGAGGCTTATATATATTTAATAAATTTATAATACCTTTTTGAAGAAATTATCCAAGCCCGTGTCTGCTGAGTTCATTGCATTTGCCCCTAGCTCAATATCTCCACCACCATGACCTTGCTCACGAGGGATCTCAAATGAATCCTACAAAGAGATCCAATCATCAGCATATATGACTCAAATGCAAGCGACAGAACTGGAGAATACACTAGATTATGAGGTGCCCATTCTTATTGCTGCTGCTATCTGCACGTCCTAGTAAACTATCAAAAACTACAATACTAAAATATGCCATATCACTGAAGCAGGCATTTATCCAGCAAAAATGTAAAATTTAGAGCACCAAGAACCATTTTGTCTCAAGAACATTGCAGTTATTTCACATCAACACATGTCATGAAGGTAGCCAACTCTAATTCAAAGTATGAATGTTGTTACTTGACCAACCATCAGGAGAAGCAAATATTTAGTGGTGCGACTGTATTCAATTTTTCTTCCTCCATAATCCAGTTTACAAATTTGAGCTATGGATCTGATTGTATTCAGTACAGGATATAGGAAATAAAAGATCAATATGCAGTTTCCCTATCCGATGAACTTTCTATATGCCAAAAAAGGAGGTCAATTATAAAATACTTACATTCCCTCAAATTGAAACAAATAATTCAAGCAAAAAGCACCAATTTAGTTGGCAAATATGACTCAACCTTCCATTTAGTTCCAAAAATTTATTTTGGTTCAATATCATCCGCAAAGTTCCAGAAAGGCCGTTTTATAATAAATTCCCCTAACTCTTGTCTAACGTTTCTTAGTTCCACCAATGGAATGTGGCTCATACATGGTTGAACGGGTTGAATGAAGATGCTAACAGTGAAAATATTTGACAGATCAGGTCTAAATCAAACCGAAAGACCAATCTTGAACTACATCATAGTGACCAACAGTTTTTAACCGGTGATCTTCACCATTAAGCCTGTACAGCTACGCTGGACACTTCAGATAATGGGGTCAGCATAGATAGGCAAAGGATGATATTTAACCTTTTTTAAACTTTGATGGATATATTAAACCAAAACAAATTTCTGGAACTAAATCAAGATCTGAGAAAACTTTAAGGAGCTAGAAGTGTGCTTTTGTCAAATATGACATTTTCTTTAATCTATGTTTAAAGCTAACATTTTTTCCTTTATAGTATGTTTGAGTAGAGGAAAATCAATCAAAGGCAAAGGCATGCCTATGAATGCATCTGCGACATGACTTGGAATACATCCGCAGCCCTCTCTCGCATATGGCCACGATTTAAAACCAACGTAACTCTTTGAAAAGAAATGTAATTCCAAAAATGACTTTTCCTCCTCTATGAGGCTTTTGTTCTTCTGCATGGCCACATTTGCAAATTTCCTTCTCTCTGAACTTGAAATGCTACAAAGTTGCCAAGCTTATCTAGAACCCAGATCAAAGTTCATTATCCAGGTAATCTCTTATTTCGGACGAGCATACTAGAATGTCGTAGTCGTATGCCAAATCAAATCATTTGACATTTAGACAAGATCGGTACTTCAGTCCACGTAACGAAACTCCAATTCCTAAAATCTGATGAACAAGATAGAAAAGACCTCTGAAGTGGTAGATCGACTTGGGAAAAGTATTTGAAGACCATCACAGTTAGCCAACAGCTGCGCATTTCCGCAGGGGACATATAAACATCAAATCGGACTATTCAGAATTCGCAATCTCCAAATTCCTTCATTTTCAAACCTTTTCTCCGGAAGAGAGCGGAAAGACTAATGCAGAAGGTGAACTAAAACTCGCATTCAGATTGCCCAACCCAACAAAAAATCAAATATCCCACTATAGCCAATTCTAGATCAGCACAAGACCAGAACAAGAACACCCAAATACATCCCAACAAACAAGAGGACTCCTTAAATCAACAATGGCGAAACAAGAAAACTACTTAAAGAACAATACATTACCGTTAGAAGATCGTTCATTGTGGGGGAGAGCTAAAAAATTTCAAGGCTGAAACTTTATCAAAGGTGAGAAAATAATAATCGAGAGCTGGTAATGGCCTGGTGATCAAGATACCAGGCCTTGGAATCTGCAGAGAGAGGGGGGGGTAAAGTGAAGGAAGGAGCGTGGTTTTGGTTTTCTTTTATCGGTATCAATCTGATGAGTTGGATATTTGGCATGGAATTGGAACCACCCCAAGACAGGTAGGCAAGACGGAGTGGAGACAGCTTGAAAGCAATTTTCTTGGGTCTGGATTCTCTCAGAATCCTTTTTCTCCTTTTCTTCTCAGAATCTTATCTTCACCATTAGATTTAAAAAAATAAATGGTCCAGATTTAATATTTTATAAAACTATCATTTTAAATATAAATAAACAAATTTAAACTATGAGAATCTGATCTACACCATTTGTAGTTGCAATACAAACAAAATTAATAATAAAATTAATTTATAAAACACTATAATAATAGGTTTACAAAATATTAAATCTGAACCATCTATTTTCTGATCTAAGGGTGAAGATGAGATTCTAAGAAGAAAATGAGAGAAAGGATTCTGAGGAAATCTGCTCCCAATTTTCTTCTTCCCAAAACGTTGAAAATGAAATAAGATCTTTTTTAAATTTACTGATCTTAATAAATAATCAATTTATAGCTGTGCGTGGACACCCCTCTTCAGTGGTTGATTCGTAATTTTCTTTTAATTGGTTGTGATTATAATTTCAATTCAATAATTTTGGAACAGATTTAGCTTTATTAAATCAAGAGGACTTGATGCAGTGTTATTTAATTCAAATTGACTGATAATTGAATTGACTGGCGATCTGACGTCGTTCTTGGCTTTAAATATTTAATACGTGAGAATTTTTAGCTGGGGATAGATTGTGAAATTTACCAGATTAAAAAATTGATTCTTTGTTTAAAAAAAATAATTTTGGTCAACAATCAATTTTTTTAATACTCGTAACAAACTAATCACTTATTATTTTGTACAGTCGCCTTCTCACCGTGACAATTTTTTTTATCGCATTTGCACAGTAAATATTTGTGAAAGGACATTCCTTTCTAAGAGCACAGCACCTAAAGGTGGGAAAGTGAGCATTTCACCTAAATTCACGCCATCTATTTCCCAACAAACTTCAGTCCATCGCGTCACAACCTCAACAACACTTTCTTCTAACATTCCCCAATGTTTGTCCAAAAAAACATTCCCCAATCACCAGCGTTGTGATGTTAGGTTCTAGATATAAGATGAAGTTAATTTTTTAAAAAAAGTTAAAAAATTAAATAAGTTATTTAATCATATCATATGTTGTATATCTTTAAATTATCTATCAGTTTATAAGTTATGCAACTTATTTGTTTAACCTAGTGGTAGATGTTCTAACTGAGCCTATAAAAGAGGAGATCCCTAAATACATGCTTTTTGCTGATGATATAGTTCTGTTAGCTGATTCTAGGGAGGAAATTAATTCTAAACCTGAGATATGGAGACGGACTTTGGAAGTAAAGGGCTTTCGTCTAAGTAGGAGCACAACTGAATATATGCATTGTAAGTATGATAAGAGACAAGGTCAAAATGAAGTGGAAGTTAAATTAGGAAGGCAGGTCATTCCGCAAGGGTATGTTTGGTTGAGCGATTCGATTGCTTATAAGTTGCTTTTTAATAGTAATTTACGGTATACGAAGTAAGTATGTGAGAGGAGTTGTGTCTCGATTTACGTAAAAAGCAACTTATAAGTTTTTATAAGCTCAAACAAACATGCTTTTTAAGGGATGGTGAAATTATACAACAAGATGGTGAAATTGATGGTGATGTCAATCACAGAATTCAAGCTGGATGGTGTAAATAGAGAAAAGCTACTGGAGTTATTTGTGATCGGAAAGTACCTAATAAGGTAAAAGGGAAGTTCTACCGCACTGCTATAAGATTAGCAATGCTTTATGGTAGTGAGTGTTGGCTTTTAAAGGGATTACATGAACATAAAATGGGGGTGGTCGAGATGAGGATGTTGAGATGGATGTGTGGTTATATAAGAAAAGACAAGATTCATAATAATCATATACGTGAATGAGTTGGAGTGGTCTCTATTGAAGGAAAAATGGTAGAAAGTCGTTTGAGGTGGTTTGGACATGTTCAACGAAGGCCGTTGAATGCACCGGTGAGGAGGGTGGATCAAGCCGTATGGAGTCCTGTAAAACGAGGTCGCGGAAGACCGAAGCGTACGCTTAATGAAGTCATAGAGAGAGACCTTTTGATTAATAATATTCCAAAAAATTTGGTTTTCGACAGAGTACAATGGCGTCGTGCGATTCATGTAGCCGACCCCACTTAGTGGGATAAAGGCTTTGTTGTTGTTGTTGTTGTTGTTGTTGTTATAAGTTATGCAACTTAGTTAGGAGAAAAAATGACAAATATAAATATTTTAAAGTAATTTAATTAGTTTTATTAATATTTATTAAAAATCAACTATGTCTTATATTTATGGAGTAACTTTTTTTTTAGAGGGTAGTATTTGACCATTGGAGAAGACCCATAATACTGTTTGGAATAGCGATTAGAGTCTTCAAAAGTAGCTTTTTAATCGTGGGTTATGATATACAAGGTAAGTATGTAAAGGGAATTTTATCTCGATTTACGTGAATAAGCACTTTTAAAAACCCTAAACGGGATCCCAAATAAGTATTATATAGTCAATTAAAAAACTCTCATTTTTTCTATATTTTACAAGATAAAAGTCTCTCAATATATTTATCCCACACCGTATAAAATCACTTAAAATAAACCAATTCAAACTCTCGCTAAATATTTATTTGGAGTTACTAATCATAACCACATTTGCACATGTGAGGACTGAAATGACCCTTTCTCCGAACAACAATTTACCGTAATGATTTTATAAAATCTGGTTAATCAGTGATAATAAAAAACAATTTCCCATTTAAAACATATCAGAGTTCAAGGCACAAACTCGCCCACAAACCCACTACAAAGATATTCATTACTCAGGGCAAACATAACAACAGAAGAACTTACAGCCCACGATTTTTATGACATTGAATCCCACAATTAAGATTTTAAAACAGTTATCCAAACAGTAAATATGATATATTTGAAAACATAATATGTCCTATAATGGCAATATAGAGAATAATACAACACCAATACCACAAGAGGCCTACAGGATTCTTAACGTCTATGCCTCTGGTTGCTTCCCTTGGCCTCTTGCCAAATTAGAGGTTTCGCCTGAAAAATATTTAAAACGACGGGGTGAGACATAAAGTCTCAGTAACCAAAACTTAATTTACAAAATATGCAGGAAACGATTGTAAGTCAGTAAAGCAGCTTTAACTAACATAATATTAATAATATTCTCAATAATTAAACTTCATATGATATGTTCGACAATTAGAACCATCCCCACTTATTCATCCTGCTCCTCCTTATAGCTTCTGGACGTGGTACAGCCTATCAGTGCTAGATACCCGGCCAAAGGTTGGCTAGTCACTTCAAGAATACTGTCCCTCCCATGCCACCATCAATATACCGTAACAGGGAGTTGTCCGCCCAAAACACTCAATTCAAAATCCGGGCTAGGAATGAGAGAGTCGATGGGCACATTTTCACCATATATCTTCCACACAACCCACCATATCCCATTACAGAAAAAAAAATATCATTATAATTCTCGAAACATATACAAATTATCATATCTTCTACAACATTCCATCTCAAACATCATAACCATCACAACAGTAACAATTTTAATAATATCTATGCTCATATATACAATTTTGAAAATACACTGCTTCACTAAACTAGGTTCATACTCAAATATACATATAATCTTTCAAAACACATACAAGTAGTATAGATGAAAGTAAGGTTTAGAAAACACCTTACAGTCCAAAACAAGCATATAAAATAAATTAACCCCGGTTACCTCAATTCCAAGCTTAACTTTATCTTGAGTACCAAATACGAACAATCACCGATCCCAAGAAAACTCTACATTATCAATTTAAGTAACAATTAACCCCAAGAAATACTAAAATAAATAATTTACACAATTCATCTCCAATTTTCCTCTACTATTATTATCCTTAAATATTCTAACTTCCTTAACAATCCTTAAACAACCTCTATATCATTCTCTCTCGTCAACCACTTAATTTTTATAAATTAAAGTTTCACCTTTAACATATCTATTATTATATAATCATCAATATCAACCTTCTAAAATAACTAAATCTCTTTTTCTAATTTATATGAATATAGTATAATTATTAAACAATAATTGAAACTCTCACATAATTAAAATCATATAAAAAATCTAATTCTTAATATCAAATTATAATTTATAATTTCTTATACAACAAAATTTACCAAACTAAACCGATTAGAATATTTATAATACCCCCAACAAACCAAATAAATTATTTAATCCAAATTTAATAGGATAAAAAGCCTAATATATAATTATTCTTAGATTAATTATATAGAAAATTCATTATAAAATTATATACCAACTACATAACAAAAGTAACCTGATTAAAATTAACCATTAATCCTCCTCTATATTCTTATAGACTTATATTAACAAAACTCAAATTTGTCCAAAATCCTAATCTTAAAATTTTCTCTAATCCACACAAAATTACTATCATAAGAAAGAAAAAATTATTTAGAACATTTTCATAAAAGAAGAGTTGTGATCAGAAAAGAATTTGAGTACCTTATTGATCCCCAAATATATGAAAATACTCCTATGAGTATCACATCCTACACCATACGCCTTCTGCACAATCACTTCACGCAGATGATATGCGTGAAGTGAGAAGGGAGAGGGGGTATTTATAATACGCCCCTCCCTTACCTCTAATAATTGGCGCCTAATGGCGTCAATTAATGAATGAGTGGAGGCACTTTCGGTGCCTACCTCATTCTTTCCAACTGTGGGCCACATACAGTTTATATATATATATATATTATTATAATATTTATTATTTATTAATTAATTATTATTATTTTTTAATTATTATTTTTTTTTTTTTATTATTTATTTTTTTTTTCAAAATGTTACTACTAAATTCATAATTATCTTTAAATTATAATTATATTTTAAAAACAAGGATGTTACAAGGACAAACTTCTCTTGCATTCTTATTGTTGAACTTTGGTTGTCATGAGCATTTGATAGTGAAAAACAAATAGCCCAAACCAAATGAGAAAACAAATCACCAATTGTCAAAAAAGCACTGGTCTTATTGGAATAAGTGTTCGCATCTAGTAACTGACAATGTCTTGAATAGGATTACTTCAAATAGAATGATATATATGCTAAGCAAAAAATAAACACTGATCTAAGAAGATGAGTCATGAGTAATGGAGGATTTGTCAATGCAAATCAACAATGCTGATTTGTTTTAATTGACAAGCAAAACACAATTCATTAAGAATCAATTAGGCATTAATTGCTTGATTGTGGCTTAAAGATCAAGCTGTGGTGGTCTCCCCGACTCCTATAAACAGAGGTTGCCCCCTTGCTTGTTTTTTCATCTTTGTCATAGAAATCTTTGACAATCTCTCTTCTCCTCTATCAAAACCTTGATCCTGAATTCGTCTCGACCCAATTCACATTCCTCTCATCCCCCTTTATGTTATTCTAACAATTCCTCACTGACCAACCTTGTAATCTCTTAATTTATTTTTAGAGGGTATTTGACTATTTGAGAAGCACCACAGGTGATTTAAAAAACTATCCCTTTTTTAATATTTTACAAGATAAAAACTCTCATAATATATTTATCTTATATCACACAGAATCACTTAAAATAAACTAATTTAAACACCCATTAAATATTTATTTGGCGCTACTAATCTAAAGTACATGTACGCATATCAAAACAAATTGTTCTGTTATATTTATCATGTATATCATAAATTAAAAATATACTTTTAATAGCTCCAATTATCATTAAAAACAAGTCTTAAATTGTCTGTGTCCCTGTTCCTTCTTTTCGCTATGTGTGTGTTTTTTTCAAAAAAAAAAAAAAATCAGTTTCTTTGTTTCTATTGACACCATTTCTTAACTAAATTTTCTCCTAGGGGCCGTTTGGTACGCTGGAATTGGAGGAGGTGGAAATGGAATTGGGTCTCAATTCCATAAAGGGGTTTGTTTGGTATGATGGAATTGGCTCTCAATTCCAATTCCATATGGAAGCCAAATAAACCAATTCCACCCAAATGAATTCCATCCTAGAAGCTAAGATTTGTAATTCCACCTCCACATTTCCCTCAATTAGCCTCCTCACCAGGGTTCTTGGACCCGGACCGGACTGGCCGGTCCGGCCCAGAACCTGCCGAACCGGTCAGTAGACCGGTCCGGGTCCCAATTTTTTAAAAAAATTTAACCTTTTCCTTTAGAATTTCATACTATAAGCCTAAAATCTTCAATTACTTACCGGTTTGGTCCCGGTTTAGCTCCGGTTTGGCCCCAGTTTGACCCACTGACCCTTAACCCAGTACCCCGACCGGTTCAATACTCAGTCCGGGTTTTAATACCTTGCTCCTCACTCCATCGACATGATATATTAGTAATTTCATATTTTAAATATAAATATTAAATAAAAATAATATCTGAATTCCATGTACATACCAAACACACTTTTAAACTCAATTTCCATATCTATATCCATTTTTATTTCCATATCCATATCCATTTTCATATCCATCAAAATCAATTCCAGTGTACCAAACGGGCCATAGATAATGACGGGGAGAAAAGAAAAAGAAAGAATTATAAATTATATTCCACAGTACAACAAGTATTAAAATCAATTATTTAAAATAGGACGACTACTGTGCTGCAAATATATTAAGTGAAACAGATTAATAGAATTAAAATTAAAACAAAATTGGACTTTAAACATGGCAGCAGAGCTAAATTAATTGGCCCGTAAATGATTGTCCCTGTCGTGCGGTGAAAGAAATGCCATGTCACCTTACTCTCGACGCGGAAATTCTGTCGTGCGGTGAAAGAAATGCCATGCCATCTTGCTCTCGACGCGGAAATTCCAAGCGAATCGTCACACCGCGTGAGCTTTTTTGGTTAAACATTCAGATCCTCAGGAATTATAATACGAGCAGGGCCCACTTCCACCATACTTCAACACATCGAATCAAAGCTATATTAATCCTTCAAAACCCATCCACCGATTCATCGATCCTTGAAATCTTCCAGATTCCGGATTCTCTGTTTCTCTGTAGCGAGCTGCTCTTCATTTCTTTGCATCCAATTATCCTGTACCTGCCATCAGCAACCGGTACCTTTTCTATCTTTGCCTTCAGATTTTGCATCTGATTTAACTGTGATCCGATTCTTTGGCTTGTTGTAATTTCGATTGCCTGATCGTGTTTTCCATCCTTTGATCCGTGCGTCCATGTCTGGAAGTGAATTCGATTGCTTGGAAATGTTTTGGTCAAATCTAAATTTATGCATTAATTCTCTTCTGATACATCTTATCCAGCTGGATCAGTTCTGAAATTAGTTGTCAGTCCACTGAGGCTGATTAGCGTTTCGACCCTGAAGGAAGAGTCATTCGATTAGGATTTCATGCTGGGAGTTTTTCTTCTTGTTTTGTTTTGTAATTGAAACTTTTGCTCTGCTTTGTTTGATTCAGTCAGGTTGGGGATTGATTTGTTCTTAATCATGTAGCATAATACTAGCGATAATACGATTCACTGACTCATTCTAGTAGTCGCGACTCTGTTTTGATCAACCGAAGCTGAGAGGGCGTATTGGGCACGTGTCAGTTCTCTACAAAGAGAGAGTATCATGTTAAGCAAGTGCTCACTATGCATCTCAGTCTCTCCAATTGTCCCTCGAATGACCTTTTGCTGCAACAAAAATTAATGTTTTTTATATTACGACTGATATATCCAAGTATCCAACATTATTACCAATTACATATAATCCTTTTTCCTCTTTCTGTCTAAGCGTGACCCAAATGAAGCCAAATGGTTTTGTCAATGATTCAACACTGCCTCCTTCGTAGCCATAGTAACACTATAAGAATTCGAATTGATCGATTATCATTTGCCCTGCGTGAGCTGCTTATATAGCTGGTTTTTTTAATCTTTCTTTTTCAAGGAAGCTACATTTGTTTAATAATGGATGGATTAAAGTAGTATGTGATGCATATGTGCTGCTAGGTGTGTTTTGAGTTCATCATTCAAATTAACGGTTTTGCTTCTTAACTTTTCAGGGACCTTCCAGATTCAGTCAAGGAGGCCTTTTACATCAACTCTTGAGATAATATTCTAGATATGGATGACAAGACTAAAGTATCTGTTGAAATGAAGACCGAGGATAGAAGCCCTCGTGGGGTGGAGCAAGAGAAAAGGGAGATTAAACTTGAGGCGAAGAACAAACATAAGGATGAAGAGAAAATGAAGAAAAAGAAGAAAGATAAAGAGGAGGAGGGGGGTGATGGTGAGGAGAAGAAAAAGGAAAAGAAGGAAAAAGATAAAAAAATTGACAAGGAGAAGGAGAAGGGTAAAGAAGATGAGGATGGTGAAGAGAAGAAGAAGAAGAAGAAAAAGGAAAAGGAGGAGAAGGTCGAAGAAAAAGACAGAGAGAATGAGGAGGGAGAGGACAGGAATAAAAAGAAGGATAAGGAGAAGAAAAAGGAAAAGAAGGAAAAAGATAAAAAAATTGACACGGAGAAGGAGAAGGGTGAAGAAGATGAGGATGGTGAAGAGAAGGAGAAGGTCGAAGTAAAAGACAGAGAGAATGAGGGTGCAGAGGACAAGAATAAAAAGAAGGATAAGGAGAAGAAAAAGATAAAGAAGGAGAAGGGGAAAGACAATGAAGGGGAGGATAATGAAGAGATTAAGAAAACGAAGAGTGAGGATGGGAAGAAGAAAGAGGAAAAGAAGCAAAAGGATGAAAAATTAGAGAAAGACAAAGGAAAAAATGATGAAGGTGGGGATGGCGAAGAGAAGAAAGAGAAGAAGGACAAGGATAAGAAGAAAAAGGAGAAGAAGGAAGAAGATTTAGAGAAGGACAAAGGAAAAAAAGATGAAGATGAGGACTGCGAAGAGAAGAAGAAGGAGAAGAAAAAGGAAAAGAAGGATGAGGATGAGAAAAAGGGCAAGAAAGAAGTGAAGAAGGGGAAGAAATCTGAAGATAAGGAGGATAAACAGGATATCAAGGGTGATGATGCTTCGAGGGAGATTGAAGTGGAAGGAGGTGACGAGGAAGAGAATGAGGAAGATGGAGAAAAAGATGATGGGAAGGAAGCTAAAAAGGAGAAGAAGAAAAAAGAAGACAAGGACAAATGTGGGAAGAAGAGAAAAGTGGGTGAGAAGGATAAGAGCAAGGATGTTAGCAAGCTAAACCAAAAGCTTGAAAAAATTAACGCCAAATTAGAAGCCCTTCTCCAAAAAAAGGCAGACATAGAAAGTCAGATAAAAGGAGCAGAGAATGAGAATCATGTGGCTGTTGAGAAGGTCAAGGACGCAGAATAGTAGCTGCTCGGGATATACTTTGTACAGTAATCCTGCCTCGCATTATGGTGAGTAAATAACGAGCCTTTGTGTGTGATTATGACTCAATTCTGCATGTTCAAATGTTTCTGAGCTTGTTTGTCAAAGCGTTTGACAGCGAAAACGTACTATTATTTTCAATAAAAGCACGTCAAACGCTTTCGTGGTGTTTGTGCAAGCGTTTATCTCTGCTGTACTTCTCAAAAAAACGCCACGTTCTATAAAAGCTAATGGAAGTAGCTTTTTTTCCATTACCCCGCACGGTGAGGCTATGGCCAAGAGAGAGAAAAGCTGGAAATAGTGGAAAGAGAGATGTGATGTTAATTATAAGATAAAGTTGACCTTTTTTGGAGAAATTAAGGAAGCTAATTAAATTACTATAGATTATTTTTATTTTTATTTTTTCTCCAAACTAATTAGTTTGACTAATAAACTAACATATAATCTGAGGATACATAATATATGATATGATTAAGTAGCTTATTATCAAATTTTATTTATATTTTTTCATTTCAATTATCACAATATATATAAATAATATATATATGTAATATTACATAAGATTCATGCGCTTTTCAGTTATTTTATATCTAAACCGACTTTTCAAACTCTAATCCAAACAGGTTTAAGGTTAGAAAAAAAAGTCACTTCTGTCACCGCTAATCCAAACACAAATCACATTTACATTTTCACTTTTAATCCTACCTTACTTTTTTAAAAGTCAGGTAAAAAAAAAAGTCACTTCTCTACCGCTAATCCAAACGGGCACAGATCTGTCCGTGTAATTTAATTCCCTGTTAGACCAGCTGGATGACATGTATAATAGTGTGTTTAGATTTAGTTTTTGGAGAATAGTTTAAAAAGAAAAAATGAAAAAAGTGATTTCAGAGAATAAATTTTGTAGAATAATTTTTGAAAAGGTAAAAAAAATGGCTTCAGGTAAAACCATGGTTTTGAACCTTCAAACTATGGTTTTTAGTCAAATTCATGATTCTACAGAATTTGATAGTGTTTAGTTCACCTAACCTAAATTTTATCCATGATTTGGAGAACAAAGTGTTTTTGCCTTTTTGTTGGGTGTTTGGGTAATATTTTTGTAAATTATGAATGTTATTGTTATCCAAACACAGTGTGTGGCAAAACCGCCGAGGGAAATGCCTTACCATTGCGCTGTGCGCAGAGAATGAGATAATTTGTATGTAGCAAATTAGTTCTTTTACATTTTTTTCCTTTTTTAACTTTAAATTGCAATTAGTGCTCGAAAAAATACCTCTAATTGATAGCTCTCGCTGTGGACCACAGCTAATTTTTTTAGGATGTTTTTCAGAACGGACTAGAGGCGCCTTTCTCAAAGGCTGGTTGATAAATGATTTTTTTTATTCAATTGTATTGCTCCCCTGGGATTATGAAATGCCTGGAGTTGGGAAACAGGCCGGTCTAGCCAAGGGCTTGGTCATAAGGGTTAGGTCTATAAGTCTGTTTAGGAATTTAATTTAATCTTCTAATAAACATAAAATCAAACTTATGGGCTAGCCCAAGTCCAAACCCATCTTTTGTGGGTTACGTGGGTCCAAAAGTCCTTTTTAGGCTAAAATTGTCAAAATTTCAAAACCCAAATTAGCCAATTGGACAAACCTAGTTAAGGGTGAGCATTCGGTTTTTAGTTCGGTTTTCAATAAAAACTGAAAAACCAAAATATAAAAATTTTTGAAACTGAATAAGTGAAGATAACATAACCGAAATAATTGAAATAATTCGGTTCGGTTTCGGTTTTTATAGATAAAACCGAAATTTTTGTCTTTCTAATTAAATTAGAATATCTAAATTTTCAACAAGCAAAATTTAATATAAATTATAAATTGAATAGCCTCAACAAGATTTAATGAAAGATGATATAAAGTATAAACAATATATATGATCAATGTAGTATTGACACTTAATTAAATCAGAGAAAAAATGTGAAAAAATATATTATATGATGTATTTTTTGATTTTTCGGTTAAAATTGATTTTTTTTTTTTTTACAAAACCGAACCGAATCGAAACACTGAAAAAAATAATCGAACATGCACCGAAGAAACTGAAGTGGATTCGGTTCGATTCGATCTTCAGTTTCAATTTGATTTTGTTCCCCCTACCTGGCTAAACTCTGTACCAGACTATAGAAGTGCCTCGTGTTCATTACAAAATGCATGTGCCCTTGAGTATTGAGAATAATTTCTCGTTAAAACAGTCTAAGAAGGCGGAATTGCGTCATTCTTGGAAACGTGTCTATTTTATAATATTAAAACAAAATAATTGAGAAGAAGAGATGTTGAAATGGAATAGTCTTCACATAAAAAGA
This sequence comes from Inga oerstediana, assembly GCA_963210345.1. Classification (NCBI taxonomy): domain Eukaryota; kingdom Viridiplantae; phylum Streptophyta; class Magnoliopsida; order Fabales; family Fabaceae; genus Inga; species Inga oerstediana. The sequence continues at coordinate 7,382,162 of OY723401.1, forward strand.
TAACGCATTAATTAGACAACCGTCTACCTCAAACCAGCTTCAAGTCAAAATCTTACTTCTAAACAAAATTCAATTTTGTTTTGATGATAATAATCCTAGTAGCGTTGTTTCATGTTATTAATTTGATCACCATCATGACTTATGAAATAAAAAATTACTCCCTCCGGTCCTAATTATAAGATAAAGTTGATTTTTTTGGAGAAATTAAGAAAGTCAATTAAATTACTTTAGAGTATTTATATTTATATTTTTTCTCCAAACTAATTAATTTGACTAATAAACTAATATATAATCTAAGGATACTAAAAATATAAATACTCTAAAGTAATTTAATTGGCTTCCTTAATTTCTCCAAAAAAGTCAACTTTATCTTATAATTAGGACCGGAGGGAATATATATTAACACAGGTTATATGATATTTTATGCGATACATACATGTTATTCGAGTACAGGGCAAAATTGGTTTCGTCCTATGACTATCGGCTCTTAAACGTACAGGTAAGATAATTAATTTATAGATATTATAAAAATTAGTTAAATTAGTAGACAACCTAAAATATTTTATTTAATTTAATAATTTGTATTAGAAACTAAACAGTAATTAATCTACACAATTAACAAGGATGATCTAAAAAATATAAATTTGAGAAATAAAATCTACTTCTGGTTCTTAACTAAAGGGCTAGTTTCTTTTTTTTTTGGGGAGCAGGGTGTTATTTGATATTAAATATAAGAACCCAATTCACTTTTTTTCTATATAATTTACCATTTTTTATGTTTAGCTATCATGATTAATTGCACACGTTAACTAAATGCCGACTTTGTTTCTGTCTCAAAAGACAAGGAACCATTCACTGAACCGTAGGAACCCACTTTCAATCTTACCATTCTTCCTCTTTGACTTAATTATTGTAATCCAATATTGACGTAAGTAAACCTCATCCATGTCCATTACCTATGAAAGTACGAGTCCTCCACACACATTATTTTATTAAGCCAAACGAACGAGCACCGCCTCCATGGTTGTTATCATTCTCTCTTCTCAAACCGTTCTTCCTTCTGCACAAAAATCTAACAGTATAACATCCCACAACTCACAGTAAAAAACTACCAAAACAAACTCTATTACCTATCAGTATTATTATAGATCATATATCAGCTAAACAACAATCAATATATACATTAGCCTATACCTCCTTTGCTAAAGCCTGTCTTCTTTCCCTTCTCGGATTCCCCGAGCTTAGTAGAGTCACGGGTCACAGTGATGCTTAAAGAAGATGGAATCAAACCCAACCAATCTTGACACCCCTTGCATTTTAAGACCGAGAATTTCCTGCAAAATTTCCAGGCTTTTCCACTCGCAACCAACTAACTGTCATATTTCTCCGTATCATTCCATACAGAAACCTCACAATCAATCCATCCCAGAAATCACATGCGAGTCTGAATACCTTTCTCTATTCAACAAAGCCCAGAAATCACGTGCGAGTCTGAATACCTTTCTCTATTCAACAAAGCTTCTCGTACAGCTTGTTTGGTATGAAGGGAGGGGAGGGTAGGGAAAGTGGGCTGAAAATTTTTTTGAATTAAATTTAAAAAAAATAGAGAAGTGGGGTTATAAATTTTTAATTAATTTTTTTACTATTTCATCTTATATATTCTCTTTATTAAAATTTTATTACCCCACTTTTTTAATTTTTTAAAATTTTATTTATAAAAATTTTTCCTCCCCTCCAAATCCCTCACACCAAACAGACTCTTAAAGACACACTCAGCCATGAAAGGAGAATCAGCTTCCACTCTCTTCCTTATCTCCACACGCCGATCCAATTCCAGCTGCACCGTTTTTTCCAAGGGACGACCCATCAACATTAACATTTCAAACCAATCCTCACTTCTTTTAACCTACCATTTGCTAGACCGAACGCTTAGCTTGCTACCAAATTAAACCAGCATTTTTTGGCCCAAGAACATGGAAAAGGAAGGTGCTCACCCTCTGCATATATATGGCAAATTGGATCTTTAATTTGGAACAACAAAAGCTTACCATGTTGTTTTGATTGACTTAGCATATACTTCAAGCCGGTTTCAAGTCAAAAGCTGACGTCTAAACGAAATTTTGATTAACTTCGTTAATTTCATCACTATCGTGGCTTATTAGGAAATAGAAAGCTATGCATTGAAATAAGTTATAAGATGTCAAACGCTAATTTGAGTACAAAACTGAATATTATTAGTTGCGTGTGCGGCTGTCTATGGACCAATGCACTGTGTATAAATAATTAATTTATAAATGATATTTTTAAAAAACTAACATCCATTTATTATAAATAAATAGTTTAACTAATTTCTTAATATTCGTAAATTAATTATCTACCAAGCACATATTACTTAGTATTAAATAGACTGAAACTCAACTACTTTAATTTCTAGTAACATGGAAGAGGATGCCGACTTGGGCACGTTGAAGAAACATTATGAGACGAATATAATTAATTATGGCCTCAAAAGACAAAATAAAGGAACCATTCATTGAACCTTAGGGACCCACTTTCAATTTTACCATAGGAACATTATAAATACCTTATACGTAAGAATCCTCCCCATACATTCAGCCAAACAAAGCACCGCCGCCATGGTTACCATTCTATCTTCTCAAGCTGTTCTTCCTTCTGCGCCTACCCCTTCTCTTACCTTACCTTCTTCCTTATGCGAACAATTCAAGCTTCCCACTCACGCTCCTCTCCTTTACGCTTACAATTCCAATAATACCCCTCCTCCTCAACATCTTCAACCCCATCACATTCTCATCACTTCTCTCTCCCAAGCTTTGGTTCCTTACTATCCCCTCGCCGGCAGATTGTCTTGGTCTGCCTCGGGCGGCGGCCGATGGGAACTCCATTGCAATGCCAAGGGAGCTCACTTCTATCAAGCCTATTGTCACTCTACTTTAGATGATCTGGGTGACTTTGTGCCTGCCCAAATCGTTCAGCAACTCATACCACACATTGATTATGGTTGTCCCATTGAACAAGTTCCTCTTTTGGCAGTGCAGCTCACCAGATTTTCATGTGGCGGCCTCACCATCGGGTTGGCCTTGTGTCGCGCCGTCATTGACGGAACCGCCACCATGCCGTTCATCAACTCATGGGCCAAGTTAGCCAGAGGAGAGCTTCTAGCTTCGGTCGAAATGCCGTTCAACGATCGATCATTGCTTGATTCATACAAACTGAATAAAACGCCGCGTTTTGACCATTCCGAGTTTCACCCACCCCCACTTTGGGCAGGTCGCTCAGAAGGATCAGAACGTGAAACGAAGACGGATGTTGTCGTTTTGAAGCTCACGGGACACCAAGTCAACAAACTGAAGAAGAAAGCCGGCGACGTTATTGCTTCACCTGGTAATAAACGGCCATACAGTAGTTTCGAGGTGATCGCGGGGCACGTATGGCGGTGCGTCAGCAAGGCACGTTATGCCGGCAACGACGACCAGCCGACAAGGTTGTCGACGCTGGCCAACTGTAGAAACCGTCTGAAACCGCCACTTCCTAGTGGTTATGCAGGGAACGCAGCTTTTCCAACTGTTACGTCAACCTGTTCGTTTCACGAGCTCATGCACAAGCCTTTGAGTTATGCGGTAGGGAATGTGAGGGAAGCACTAGAGAGGCTAACGGACGAGTATGTGAGGTCTGTTCTTGATTATATTGAGAGGGTGAAAGAGATGAAGGTGGTGAGGTACAATTTTCACTACCCTGCGAGGAGTGTGTGCGAAGGAGAATTTAGGGGGAACCCGAATCTGTTTGTGGTTAGTTGGATGAATTTTTCATATCGTGAGGCTGATTTCGGGTGGGGAAAACCCGTTTATTTCGGCCCGGGATTGATGGATTCTGAAGGCAAGGCTTTTGTTCTCAACAGTGCTGATGGTGATGGCGTCGTTGTTGCCATTTGTTTGCAGGCTCTCCATATGGATGCTTTCAAGAGACTGTTCTTTGAGGATATTGAGGAGGTCCTTCCAATTTCAAAGTTATAAAATTTAGCGCACTGATGAGAGTTAGACAAGTCTAGGCTGTCAGATTTGATCAGGAAAACCATTTCTGTGAAAAAGTATCATGTTCATATATAATAGTCTCCAAACTATTTAGCGCGTGATTTGCTCAGCAGGGAGAGCAGGCAAATCCAGCTCGGCTGTCAGATTTGATTTGGACATTAGGGAAACCATTTCCGTGAAAACCGTGTTAACTTAAAAGAGTTATTTTATTTTTTTCTAGAAGCACGTGTTAACTTAAAAGAGTTAAAGTTCATCCAGGTGCATCCATATAGGGTATGTTTGTGATAGCGTTTTAAACAGTCAAAACACACTTATTACGCAAGCCGAGAAAAAACTCTTCTCACATACTTATCTCGTATACCGTGAATCACGAATTATAAGCACGTTTTGGACAAAAATAAGCTCTTCCAAACGAGCACATAGTGGGATAGTCATATCATCAAAGATTAAAGTTATTTATCTTAAAATTAACAAAAATTAATTATGACTATGAGCATATAGATTTATACCAGCAATTAGTTAAATTTCATCCAGTTATATTTGAGATAAAATTAGGAAAAATAATAAATAAATACCACTTGAACTTTAAAATTTTAAATTAATGATTTCTTAAAAAACTGAGTTGTTAATTATTATACTCTTTTTATCAATCTCATTACTCTTATTGTTAACAAAACTAATTTAGAATTTTAAAATTCAAGTGGTATTTAATAGTCTTTTTCTAATAAAATTATAGGAATTTCTATAATAATTTTTCCTAAAATTTATTTGAGCAACTAATATTGCTTTATATTACCTTCAGTTGACTAATTTGGGGTGATTAAGAAAATTAATAAATTACTTAATTATGAAATATATTATATGATCTCCCTCAAAATATTTATATATCATTAGATTATATATCAGTTTATAAGTTATGGAAATTAGTTTGGAAAAAATTATAAATATAAATATTTTAAAATAATTTATTTAACTTTTTTTAATCTCTCTAAATTAAGTAAACCATCTTCTTTTTTTTTTTTGGGGTTTGAATAACCCTGAGGTGTCATGATATTTTTTCATTTTTTGTCACTCAATTCTCGATTAGTGTAGCTATTCCGTTGCAAATGACGTCCGTGTCATGATCTGTTTATATACAGAATATTACAAAGGAAAGGAATGACTAAATTACAATAATGAATAACAGAATTACAACTAATCACATTAATCAAGCTAACATAAATTGTTATAAGGTAAGTCTAACTATTTTATAGTTGTCACCCCCCGCAAGCTGGAGCATGAATATTGATAATGCCAAGCTTGGAAATGAGCTCATGAAAATGAGTATGATGAAGAGGCTTAGTAAACACATCAGCAAGCTGATCTTGTGTACAAACACGCATGAGCTGAATCACCTTGTTCTGCACTTTCTCACGAACTAGATGGCAATCCAACTCTATATGTTTAGTCCTCTCATGAAAGGTGGGGTTGGAAGCTATTTGAATTGCTGATTGGTTGTCACAGTAAACAAAAGCAAGATCAATGTGAGAAATGTCAAAATCAAGGAGCAAATAAAGTAACCATTGAACCTCACAAGTGGTAGAACCAAGAGCCCTATATTCGGCCTCAGAAGAAGAGCAAGAAACAGTAGTTTGTTTCTTGGCTTTCCAAGAAATAAGGGAAGAACCAAGAAAAACAGTATACCCAGTAATAGAACGACGAGTGTCAACACACCCGGCCCAATCAGAATTACTATAAGCACGAAGCTTTAAATCAGAATCAGCAAAAAAAATAAATTCCAGCACCAGGATTGGACTTAAGGTATTGTAAGACCCTGTAGGCGGCTTGAAGATGAGCATCCAAAGGGGCAGCAAGAAACTGACTTAATTGCTGAGTGACAAAAATGATGTCTGGATGAGTTGTAGTCAAGTATTGAAGTCTGCCAATGAGGTGTTGAAACTCCTAGAGATTGGCCAATGGAGTGCCCTTCAATTTAGAGAGCTTGAGATGTGGATCCATAAGAGTGGAAGCAGGCTTACAAGCCAAAAATCCTGCATCTTCAAGCAATTCAAGAGCAAATTTACGTTGTGACAGAAAAATTCCAAATTTAGAACGAGCCAACTCAAGCCCAAGAAAATAACGCAACTCTCCAAGATCTTTAATAGTAAAGGCCTCATCCAAATTCTTCTTAATGGTAGTGATTTCAGCCAGGTCATTACCAGCCAAGACAACATCGTCAACATAAACCAATATAGCTGTAAAAGAAGTAAAGGAAGCCTTGAGAAATAAAGAATGATCAAATGCTGATTGGGTATAACCATAGGAAATTAAAGCAGAAGACAGCTTAGAATACCATTGCCTACTAGCTTGTTTTAGATCATATAATGATTTTTGAAGCTTACAAACCATGTTAGACTGAGGAGGAGTAAGACCTTTAGGTAGCTCCATGTAGACATCTTCATGTAAAACACCATGAAGGAAGGCATTGTTTACATCAAGCTGATGCAAATGCCAATTCTTGGTGGCTGCAATGGAAAGGAGTAAAGGTAAAGTAGTCATTTTAGATACAGGAGAAAAAGGTCAAGATAATCGATACCCTCTACTTGAGTATATCCTTTAGCAACCAAACGCGCCTTATGTCTCTCTATCTCACCATTGGCCTTATACTTAGTTTTAAACACCCACTTATAACCAATAGGTTGTTTGCCCGGTAGTAAAGTAGTTAGTGTCCAAGTCCTATTCTGCTCAAGAGCCTTAATTTCAGAAGCCATGGCATCCCTCCAAATAGAATACTAAACAGCCTTATTATAAGTAGTTGGATCAGAAGTAGAGGAAACAAATAAAACAAAACTTTTGTAAGTGGGAGACAAGGCTGAATAAGAAAGAACATAAGAGAGAGAATACCTAGGAATGCCATGTGATGATGAGTGGGCAGCAGAGGAAGAGAGGGCACAATGATAATCATGCAAATAAGAAGGTGGTTTATGGGTTCTAGTAGAACGGCGAGGTAATGAAGAAGAGGAGGAAGTGGAAGAAGAAGGAAGGGCTGAGGACTGGGAAATGGGTAAAGATGAAGAAGAGGGAGACAAAGGAGAAGGATCATCAAGGAAAGTGGGGAAGTTTTGGATGGTAGGATCAAGACAAGGGGAAGAAGGAGACAAGGCCGAATGGGAAAAGGAGTGAAAGAGAAACACAAGTTCATGAAAGACAACATCCTTAGAAAGAAAAATTTGATTTATAGACAAATCCAGTAAAGTATAAGCCTTAAAACCTAAAGAATAACCCAAAAAGGCACATTTTTTGGCTCGAGAGTCAAACTTGGACCTATGAGAAGCTAAAGATGTAGCAAAATAAAGGCTGCCAAAGAATCTAAAGTCAGAATATAAAGGTGCAGTATGAAACAAGCATTCAAAAGGAGTGAAATTGTTTAAAACAGTAGTAGGTAATCGATTAATGATGAAAACAGCATGCTGAATTACAAAAGACCAATAGCAAATGAGAATATGATATTGAAAAAGTAAGGCACGTGTAATATTAAGCATATGTTGGTGTTTACGTTTGACCAAACTATTTTGTTGTGGAGTGGCCACACAAGAAGTTTGATGCAAAATTCCCTTTGAAGCAAAATAAGAAAGCGTGGAAAATTCAATACCATTATCTGTGAAGAATTTTAACTTTCGTTGAAAATTGAGTTTCTACAAGTGCCAAAAATGTCTTAAGATGATCACGAGCTTCAGATTTGGTTTGCATTAAAAAGACCCATGTATAGCGAGAATAATCATCAATAACAGTCAAGAAATAACAAAAATATTGCACAGAAAAAGGGCCCCAAATATCAGCATGTATTAAATCAAATGTTGCAGTACAAGAACTTGTGCTTAAAGGAAAAGTAAGGCGTTTCTGCCTAGCAAAATGACAAGTATCACATGGTAAAGGTAAAGGAGTACATGTAATGTCTGTAGCAAGTTTATTCAAGACAGTAAGAGTGGTATTGGGAGCATGGCCTAATCGGAGATGCCACAGAGTAAATTGAGAGGCTGGAGTGGTAATGGCTTAATGAACTTGAGAAACAAGATAGGAGGTTGACTTAACTGCATAAAGAATATAAAGCTTATCTAAACATCTAGCTGCACCAATCATCATCGAAGGCGAGAGTGAGTGTATCTAACAAGAATTAGCAGAAAAAGTTAGTGCACAAGTAAGAGACTGAGTGAGTTTAGAAACAGAAATTATGTTGTAAGTGAAATCAGGAATAAAAAGGACATTATGTAAGACTAAAGAAGAAGATATGCGAACAGAACTAGAGTATTAAGTAGTGGTATAAGCACCAGTGGGTAAACGAACACGAAAAGGAATGATAGATGAATAGGAAATGAACAAATCTAAAGAGCAACAAACATGATCGGAGGTGTAACTCCCTTCACGACATAGGCCGAGATTAAGTTAATAAACATGTGATTAATGTAGAATTAGAGACCATAAAGAGATTTGGGATTTAAACAAAATCAAACTTCCCAAAATCAAGGTTTGTAAAAACTTTTTCCAAACCCTGTTCACAATGGTCTCATATTCACAATACAATTATGCAATTGGCCCGTACAGGTTGATTTCATTCATACATATCAGAGTAGAACATGAATTCTAGACACACTCGGGTTCTATTGATTAATAAAGGGTTCATACAAGGCATAATGCCCATAATTTCTTTCCCTTTACTTGGAGATTACACAAAACTATACATTAATCCAAAATATATACAATTGTTTCCCAAAACATCCAAATAATTTTACATGATAACCAATATCCAAAATAATTTCCTACATTGGAGCTCTATTCGCTTTTCGTCGCCCACTTTCCCTTAGATCCTTTGGCCCTGTCTAAAAATTTGTTTTTGAGAGAATGAGATTCTAAGGAATCCTCGTAGTAACAAATCACTCATAATATGCACAACATCAAAGCATGAAAGTAAATCATCTATACAATACACAGCAATCACAACAATAGTTGCAACGACTGGGGTAGGTATCATGGGCATTGCCCCCTACGACGGCTCACGCTGAACTGCTTGCTGTATTGCACATACACATGAACATATCACATATATCACCATAGCTGGGATCTATATAAAACATTTCACAACATACAACCCCACGGGCTGGATACTCAAACCGGAATCCATGATTCTATAACGCAGCCTCGGCACTTACAACGGTAGATATAACGGTCGGGGTAGGTATCATAGGTATCGCCCCTACGACGGCTCACGCTGAACTGCTCGCGTTGTAATGCTCTATGGTTGATAACACATTCACAATGATAAACATTCATACCAAGTATCATACACAACATGAGAGAAGAGTCACTACCTTAGTCCTTCCGGGCGTATTCTGGCACCGGTCTCTCCCAAGTAGGGCAAATGTCAAATCCTAGAATCATAATTAAGGACGAAGAGTTATACTCTATTCCAAGACTTAATTCACTTTATAAAACTTAATTTGGTTATCATAATTGACCCTTAAGAGGCCACAAATGTCTCTAATAAAAGACCTAAAGGGTTGAGAAACAATAGGTTAGAGATCACTTTTCAAAAACTCAAAGTGCTGGAACACAGGGGTTGGCCATGACTAGTCCACCCTTAGGCCACAGCCAAAATATAGTCAGAAAGTCACTGGCCGTGGCCAGAATCAGGACAGAAAGGTTTGGGCCGTGGCTAGCTACCATGGACCGCAGCCAAGAAATTCCCTGATTCTTAGCTGAACTTCCAAAAATCATAACTAATTCTATAAAAATTGAAATGAGTTGATTCCAAGGCTAAATGAAAGGTATTTAAGTCCTCTTTAATGGAAAAATATGGACCATAACTAGAAATCACCACAAAATTCCAGAATTACACAAAACTCAACACTGCTCCAAAACAGAGTCCACTTTTTGTCCCAAACTTTGGCAAAGCATAACTCTCAGTTAACAAAACGAAATAGCATGAATTATATGTCCATTTTGAAGCTTGGGATGTGAACTTTAAGACTGAAAATTTTTATAATTTTTTGACACTATTTAGTCATTCAAGAATTTCGTGCAAACTAACTGTCAAGAATAGAGTTCACACAAGACAGATTTCCAATTTTCTACCAAAGTGTCCAATGACTCCAAAATTAATAACCAAACTTATTCTCATACAATTTTCCACAAGGAACACAATGGTAACCTCAAAATGACCAAAATCACAACCCATTGACATGCCCTGTTTTGTCCAATGCACAAAAACCAACACAAAGTGGTCAAACTTTACATTTAATATCAATTCAAAACACTAAACAACAATGCACCATTTCCATAACAATAACATACCATACTCCCCCATGACCCTAAATCAGGAAAATTAGGGCAAAATTTTCAGAAATTCAAGGCCCAACCAATGGTCACTAAACTTATATGAAAATGAAGCTTTCACTCACCTCAACAACTTTCTTAAAGGAATTTCTTGGTCCTCCAAACTCTAAAATTTCCTAAGAGCTCAAACACCACCAAATAGACAAACTAAAACCATAAAATTGAAGCTCTCAACATAAGGAACAACTTTATAGGAGAGCATTTTTCTATTAGAAGCCATTTAGAGGGTTAAAAGTTTACTTATTTCACCAAGCTTCTTCTTCCTTTTTCTGCAGAAATGGAGGACGAATTTGAGAGAGAAAGAGTGAGAGAAAGAAGCTTGAAGACAATGGAATGATGGCTTCTCACTCCCCCATGCTTGTCAGCTGAAAGTGGAGGGAAGAGAGGAGAGAGAAAAGCAATAAAATATGTAAATTTTGACTTTCTCCAATCTCTTGCTTTATCTCATCTTGACACTTGTCAGTTTTTTATTTGTTCTCATAAAGTAATCACCCTATTAATCACTTTAATCCCTCCATTAACCATTCTAATTACACATCTCATTTTCCACTTAGTTAGTAATTAATTTCTTCCATTAATCACTAACTTATGACCATTCTTTCAATCTCTCAAAGATTATGGCATATTTATTAAAATTGTCACAAAATACATAATAATTCTAATTAATTCAAAAATTATCCACAATAATCATCATTAACCCTTAATTAAAAATTTGGGGTATTACAGGAGGCCCCTGAATCAATGATCCAGGTATCAAGATGATAAGAAAAAATGTTGTTGCATATACCTGCGATTGGAAGAGGGGAAGAGGTAGAAAGATTATTGACCAAAGCAGAAGGCGGAGGCTGAAGCAGGATGAGGAGTCACTGGTATTGTTCTGGTGAAAGTGAAGGAAGTAGAGAGGTTGTAGTAGACATCTGAGAAGGAGGTGCGGGCTTCATAGAAGAAGAATCTAGAGCAGAATGGGACGAAGAGACTATATTATTAACCGAGGAAGACTGATTACGGAACTTGAAGCCAGGGGAAAACCGTGTTTACGGTAGCATGTATCCTCTGTGTGCCTTGGTTTGCCACAATAGGTACATATCTTTATCCCAGACTGTGGAAAATGTGATTTAGGAATAGAGGATTGTGGCCGTACCTATTTAGCTAGAAGAACTGTAGGAGAATCAGGCAAGGGACGATGCTCACGTTCTTGCCGGATGACAAGTGAAAAGACCTTAGTAATCGAAGGCAGAGGATCGAGCAAGAGAATCTGAGACTTAACAGACGCTTATTGCTCATTGAGACCACGAAGGAAGCGAATAACCTGATCTTCATCCCTGTGAGTGAGAGCTATTACCGTCGAACCACACGCACACGCCTTGAGTGGCCGAATGTTAGCCAACTCGTCCCAGAGAATCTTCAAATGAGTATAGAACTCACTCACACTCAAACTCCCCTACTTCAAAGAGTAGATTTCCTCTTGAAGCTCAGCGATCCAAAACAAATTGGATTGAGAATATCGAGATTGCAAATCGGACCAAATTGCAGCAGCAGAATCAAACCACAATATACTCTTAGCAATGGTAGGGGAAAGGGATTTAAGCAACCAACCTTGCACTAAATTGTTGCAACGTTCCCATGCCGGAAAATAAGGATTAGAAGTCGCCGGTTGAGGGAGAGAACCATCGATGAATTAGAGTTTGTTCTTGGATAACAAAGCCATGCGCATCGCTCGAGCCCGGCCGTGGTAATTCGAGTCATCGAGAGGAGGCGCAACCAAGATCAACGTAGGGTTCTCGCTGGGATGGATGTAGTATCGGCTAGATTGATCGATAGAAGGATCAGAAGCCTTGAAGATCGGTGGGAGAGAAAATGAAGAAGAATAGGGGAAAGTGACGGAGAGGACGACGAGAGAAAAAGGTAAAGTGAGAGAGAGAGAGAAAAATCATACGGCTCTAGATATCATGTTACAGTAAGTGGGAAAAAGTGGAATTGTGTATTATTGAATATCTGATATATTTGTATACAGAATATTACAAAGGAAAGGAATAACTAAATTACAATAATAAATAACAGAATTACAACTAATCACATTAATCAAACTAACAAAAATTGTTATAAGTTAAGTCTAACTATTCTATAGTTGTCACATCCTATTATTACATGTTAAAACGAAAATAGATTTGACAATAATGATCAATGTTACTATTAGTTGAAAATGATAACTATCAAGTGTTTAGATGTTTAATTTTGTACTATCCGTTTTGGCTGTTCGACCGCTTTATTAACAATACAAATAAGCTTTCTTATTTATATTGTGAATACGATTTTTCCCTCATAAGTTTAACAGATCAATCTAATCCCGAAAGTAGTTGATGTGATATGGTAGGAGCTAAACTACACGGATTAAGTTGCCTGTGTGTCAGGTAAGTTAGGTAGCGTTGAAGATAATAAGACAAGGATAAGTGAATGAAAAGTATTATTGATGATTGTATTACACATCGGGTCTGTACATACACATAAACGTATTATTGATGAATGATGATTGTATTACATATCGGGTCTGTACATACACATAAACGTATTATTGATGAATACCTGTATAACTAACTTCCGTCAAACTGTACAGGCTAGGATTCCTTTGACAATGGCAAGAGGAGATAGATCATAGTGAGGATTTCAAAGATTTATCAGTAGGTTTGGTAGAAAGGCCAAACCCAAATGGGAAAAGGGGACCGTAATGAGGATCTCCAAAATTCATGGGTAGTTGATCAACAGTTTTGAACCATGTTCGAGGAAGCTTTCCTGTGAAACCATAGTCACCAAATAAAACATCAGCCACACCCTGGCCTTCACTTCCTGGAAGCCAAGCAGCAACAAGAGCATCCATTAGACCAATATATGGTTCAATAACAACAGGGCGACCAGAGATTACGACAACCACGCATTTTGTAACTCCGCAAACATTTGTAATGGTCTCAGGGCCAGGATAGGGGATTGTTAGGTTCTTGTTGTCACCTTCCGTTTCAGCATAAGGATGCTCTCCTACTACAACTATGGCATAGGAGAGTTCATTAGACTTGACAAATTCTGCATCAGGGTTCTCCTTGTAGATCACTTTGGTCTCTGGATCAACTGTGTTGTTTATAGCAGTGAGAATAGTAGTCCCTGATCATACCAACATTTAAATCAGTAAGAAAAGTTGCAATGACATAAAAATTTAAAAGAAAAATGGAATTAGAAACCAATTGCACCTTCAATAAGATCATTGCCACTGACACCTTGCCACTCAATGGTCCAGCCCCCACATTGATAGCCTAAATTATCAGCGTGACTTCCAGCTACAAGTATTTTTGATGCCTTTTTAGGAAGAGGTAGAAGTGGTTCACCAGGTGACTCACCATTTTTTAGTAGGACCAATGATTTCCTTACAGCCTCCCTACCTAATTCTCTATGCTCCTGTACAGGTTATGGTGATAGAGAAGTGACTTGAGTGATCCTTCCATGTAATTGTGAAACGTTGAGAATTAAAGGAAAATTTTTAATGACAAATTTTCTGACCTGAATTCCTAGATATTTGACTAAGCTGTAATCAGCCAATGGATTTTCAAAAAGACCCATCATGAACTTGACCCACAAAATTCTTTTCACTGCATCGTCAATTCGGGACATGGGAATGACTTTGATTTTTACCAGTCTGGTCACACCATCTATGAATTCTGTAAAGTTCTTTGGAACCATGAACTACATCACAAGAAACGTCCATTACAGGATGAAATGCTTAATCATGGGATGAAAATTTGAAAAGGCATAAGGGACTGTTAAGTGTAGACTTAACCTACCATGTCAATGCCAGCATTAACTCCGGCTTCAATTGAATAAGTGTAATTTGCACGAGGTGGGGAGGTGATTCTGTCTATGCCCTCAAAATCTGATATAACAAAACCCTGGAATAAGCCGCAAGTTAATTATCTTGGGTAGGCACGATAATCCAAAGGGTCTTCAAAGTTTAAATTGGGATCAAATATTTCCACCTTGAATTGGAGAGTTCTTTTAAGGAAGCCAGTAATGAGGTTGCGGTTAGTGTGCATTTTTACTCCATTCCAACTAGAGTATGAGATCATGATTGTTGACACACCCTTGCTAATAGAGACCAAGTAGCCGGGCATGTGAATTCTCATCAGTCCATCTCTATCTATGATTGTGTTGTTCTCATCAATTCCATGAATTGTCCCACCATCACCCACATAGTGCTTAGCACATGCTAACACCTTCTCTCTGAGCAAGAAAATACGTGTATTTGAATAACTAAAGACAAACTGAACCTCAAACGCATAACCTAACATGAAACAGAACAGTTTTACAGTATTTTGTAGCTTAAAATGCAAACATGTACTTCAAAAAAATCGTAACAGGAATCCAGCATGTGATTACCATTCGCGCTATTTCTACTCAAGTGAACTTTGAGAAAATAAATAATCACAAAATAGGAGATCGACTGTGGGGGAAATGTCAGTAAAGATAGAAATCTGCCATGTGACAAACTGTCCTGCACTCGGAGGAGGTACTGATTTTTACTGAAAGCTTAGATTAACCCAAGACAAACATAATCCAGAAATGTAACGGACGGCTCCTCAGTCATTAATGCAGAGGAAAATTACAATTTAAAAGCTAGATGCCCCATTCTATAGATTCTTACCTTCCACCAACAAAAGGGACGCCCTTGGGTAAGTTATCAGGAATGTCCCCTTGCAATCCTGGTATAATTTGAATCATCTCTTGTACTAAGTTAGGATCTTCACTGTAGCTTTCGTAACACCGACCCCATCTCGGATCTCTGCAGACCTATAAATAGTAAAAATCATAGGTGAAAAGTGATTTAAACTTCAATGCGAAAGAAGTTCATCTTTGTCACTTACTGCTATACAAGGTGCAAAAACATACGGAATTCCAGTAGCTCGAACTTCAAGGGCAGTGGCAACTCCAATTCGCTTCACAAGTTCTGGGTCCCTAACCATCAAAATAGATATGCGCAATGTGATTTTTGCAGAGCTCCGAAAAAAAAAAAGATACAGTGTTTTGACAAAAGAAGGCTCCGAAGTATTTTGTCCAATTGTTTCGATCTAATGAGTAATTATTTGAAATGATTAAGATTCAAAAGGTCTTATGATATGGATGTTAGCACACATCCTTAGCACTGAAAATAAAATTTTTCAGAAGTACCAATTGATGGAGCATCAACAGTATTAAGGTATTATATCTATTTGCCTGGTAGCTCCAAGTCCAATATTGTGGGGAAAGACAGTTGCTCCGGAAACAGGGCTATGTCCATGAACAGCGTCGATTCCATAAATCATTGGGATAGCAAGCCGAGATGATAAAGCACCCTTTTGAAAATCATTCACCATGTCAATCCAAGTTTCAGCTGAAGCACGCGGAGCAGGACGACTCCCACCCTCACTCATTACACTCCCTAAGCAAAAGAGACGTTTTCCATATATTAATGCGTATCTATCAGAAAGGTCAGAGAGGTGGCATATGTTGTGGTATTTACCAATGAAATGTTTCTTGAGCACATCAGCAGAAGCAACCTTGCGTTCAATCTGCAGCATTTGGCCAATCTTCTCCTCAAAAGTCATGCGGCTCATAAGATCCTCGACCCTCGCATCAATTGACTGTTTCGGGTCTTTATACTTGATGTATTTTGGCCCTGAAAGGTATGCCCAACCCCCGAACAGCCAGAGCCCCACCAAGAACACGAGAAGTTTAACCATTTCCTTCAACTTCCTAGATATAGACACAAGAATATCAGAAATGAGTTAGTTAGTCCTCTAGCCATCATTTTAGCCAGTTAAGAGCCGTAAGCATATATCAATCGGATGCATTATATGAAGTTTCCCACGATGTCAGGAACAATGTAATCACATTTTGGAAACCGGTGGTATGAAGTTATCTACTATCTATGGAGGTAGAAATCAATTGTATAGCAACAGTAATTCAATCGAGATTGATATTTGAAATGCAAGGTCAACGTTTTTCGAGACTGTAGTTGATAGCGTAATTAATAATCAGAAAAGAAAGAATACGAAATCAGATGAAAACAGTAATGGCAGAGCTGGAGAAATTACACTGACTATTTTGCGTCTTGAGATCCAGAGAAGGAGATCTTGGAAGATGGTAGAGGCTGCGATGGGAAAAAAACGGTGGGAGGCGATATATATAAGCATTGTAAGGGAGACGATACTGTGGGGACATGGACGCCAACTCTGCTCCGCATCGACGAGCGGATTGATTCATTTCTTTGATACGGAAAATTCTCAGATTTTTTTTTTTTTGAAATTCAAAACACGGGATGGTCAGTCGTCCACGAGGAAAAACAGTCGTCAGATGGCAATTTTTCTCTTCCAGAAATTTCACAGAGATAAAAAGCATGTTTGGTTGAGCTTTTTTTTGCTTATAAGTTGCTTTTTACGTAAATCGAGACACAACTCCTCTCACATACTTACTTCGTATACCGTAAATCACTATTAAAAAGCAACTTATAAGCAATCGAATCGCTGAAACAAACATACCCAAAATATTTTTGGAAAATTATATAAAAAGTACAAAATGACTGTTATTTAAAATAAAAAAAAGTACTATTGTATTACAAAATATTAAAATAACATTTAAAAAATCACATCTAGTTGCATTAATTTGGAATGATTGATTTTGCTTTAATATTTTCTTAAAAGGTTTTTACTTCAGTTTTAGAAAGATTTGAATGTAATACAATTTTCAACATAAATTTTAGGGAGAATTATATAGTGGTCCCATGGAAACAAAAATACGAAGAAATGGTCACGGGAATATCTGAAATTACCCTCAAGTCCCAAGGGACCATTTTGTAATAAAATTCAGGTGAGAAATGTCTGAAATACCCTTAGATTTGAAAATAGGTCAAACTGAGTTTGGAGCTTCTTTGGCTAATTTGACAAGCTGAGATTCGGCCACTTCAGACGAGCTGAGATTTTGCCACTTCAGTGAAGGTGTTTGTGCAGTTCGAAAGCTAGCATTCGGCCACTTGAGTGAACCCCAGAAGGCGAGATCTTTAGCAAACGGAAGCTATAATCGGCGACGGTGTTTGTCCGTTCTCGGAAGCTAGCATTCGGCCACTTAAGTGAACCGTGAAAGGCGAGATCTTCAGCAAAGGGAAGCTAGCTTCGGTGACGGTGTGTGTGCGTTTTCGGAGTCCAATCTGCTTCGATTACCTGAGATGCGACCAGTCGAGTGAAGCCCAAAAGGCGACATTGTTTATCCGTTTTTGGTGTTTCTGCGTTTTCGGAGGCAAGATTTGACAGTTCGAGAACAAGAAACACACCACAAAGGGAAAGGCAGAGGCGAGCGGAGCCAAGAGATCTTTCAAAAAATCCTACTAGCCATTTGGTCGGTTAAGTTCCTCTTCGTACCTTGTCCTCTTGTTTCTTTTTGTTTCTTGATTATTTACTCTGTGATTTGTATGATTCATTAGTTTGTGTATATTCATATTAGCATATTCATTTCCACATTCTTTAAAGATGGACAACCTCGATGAGCATGATTTCCACAGAACTTGCGGTATAAATCTGCATTCAATGTTCTAAAAGTTTGTGTCTTTGAGTTTGTCACACTGGGACGCGGAGGCAGGGGCACACATGGTTGGTCAATACTAGTGTTTCTGTAGGATTTAGCTTAATTAGGTGTTGTGAATTTGATATTTAGGTTCTGTAGCTTGATTAGGCCTCTCTTCTTCCTCATCTTCATTGAATGAATAAGCCACATCCTTAACAGCTTTAGAGCTCAGAGAAGTTACAACTTTTGTCTTATCTTTGGCAATTATGACTGTGTCCGCAAGCAGCATTGAAAAGCTCTTGCTCTTTGGCTTGCTGCTCTGACTCTGCAAGTTCTGAAATCCAAGCGTAACATTGAAGACCATGCCTTCTTTTACTATTTGTTCGTTTTTAGCATTAAGATTTAATCCTGACTCACGAAACTCAATGCCAATGCCTGTCCCAGCAAATTTAGTCAAATTAGAAACCAATTATGATTGTGTGTTTCAGTTCGGGCCACTGAGTTTAATTTGTTTCTGAAACTTGTTGATTTTCCATGGTAGCTAAAACAGAATTTGCTGAACTGTGATGACCATTGTTGCTCATAGTTATGGTTGTTTTTGGCATGTAGAGAGTGCTAAACATTGTGTTGTCATTAAATCATGGTCAAATGCTTGTGATGTTGAGTGTCTATTAAGCGAAGCAATTCCCTCAATTATATCTACTGTTGTTACCTTTGTGCTTTATTCATTGACTAATTGACAGGGTTGTATAAATTTTTGTTAAAGTGAAATATAAATGTGACAACTTGAATTTTCTCAAAATATAAAAAAGGAAGTTTAACATTTATCTGGTTGTATCATTGGGGGACGAGGTAATGTGAAATTGTCTTGTATTTCCAATCTATTGCATTTTACATTTTGCAGTGAAATCTATTTGTTTACTCTTATTATCTTGTATACTTATGCAAAGATAAGCCTAGTACCTTGTGACATTATGCTGAACTGTGACCTATAATCAGAATGACATAGGTTTATTTCAATGTTTCTTTTGAATTAGTGTAATCTATTCCATTTTGGTGATAGTGTTAAAATAAATCAGTTACAGAGGTATAGGAAAAGTATATTCAATTACCTACAGTTTAAGATGTTGTTAACATTATTTACACCACTGTTCTTCATGTGTTTGCATTTTTTAATCATTTGTAAGAGTAATAAGCAATTATGAGCATGGTTTGGTTTTTTCTCCAGGATTCCCTGCTATCCTGAGGTGGTTTTATTGTGATAGTGTTTCACCATAAGTCATTTGTAAATATTAGTTACCAAAGCTTTGAACTCTGTACTCTAGCTTTGACCTCTAATGCATTAAACTTGACTATGATGTTATGCATATGTTTTTTATTTAGTTTTTATGATTAGCTCATTCCTCTCTACTCTCTGAATTTTTAGTTTGTTCTTAATATCTAAATGGAACAATAGGTGGATATGAATTTGTTGTCAATGGCTTCTTTTGAGATTTTCATGCCTCCACCTCTGACATATTAAACTTGACTATGATCTTATGTATATTTTTTATTTAGTTTTTGTGGTTAATTCACTCCTTTTTACTCTCTTTATTTTTCGTTTTCTATTGCTTTTTTGTTGCATAACATGTTTCTTTTTGTGCTGTACTTGCTGTTTTTGGATTGTGTTTGTTTATAATAAGTACTCTTTTGCTTGTGTTATGTTTGAAAGTTTGAGTGGTCGTTGTTTGAAAGCTGAGGCGTTTTTCTAAAATATAACCATTCCCTTCATATGTTCCTTTGTTTATGCTCTCTCCTTTCCTTTTTTATGTTTTTATTTTTTTTCGAGATAAGCTATTAATTCCAATAATCTTAATTTTTGTGGAGGCCTTTTTGCTAAGTATACTTTTGAAATATGCAAATCTGTATTGTGTTTAAGGAGCTTATGTTGAACAATCTATTTGCAGGGAAGGAAGATGGAAAAAGCTGGTTCTGCCAAGAAGGAAAAATGAAGTAACAACCTCACACGAATCATCATGTGTTTCTCCACTGACTATGCCATATGCCAAGGGAAACAATTGATCATCAGCATCATACGCATTAGCTGAAACCAGTGTTCCCTTGTAAGGACCACTGAGGTGACATCCATCTATATACAGTATGCCTTGACACCCTTGTAAGAAGCCTTTAATCGAGCATCCATAAGCAATGAATAGCCTCTCAAATCTATCACCCTTAGAGAATTCACATCGGGCTACCATGTCTAGATCAGTCTCTATAAGCCTATCACATATCCAAGGAAGAGTCATGTATGAATCTTCGACGCGGCCATGTATTTCCATCAATGTTCTTTCTTTTCCCTTGTACACTTGACTATAATTTAGACGCACCCCGTAATCTCTATACATATCTCTCATAACCTCATTTGCATTCTTGTCTATGTTACACCTCAAACTATCTGTGATTACTGATGAGGTTAATTTGGATCTCTTCAAATGAGGTACAAGTATATTATCCTGTGCGTCATGTTTGTAGTCACCTTTGAATGTCCTTATAGTGAGGAATTCTGTATCTTGTCGTTCACCCATTGAATATGCTCCCAAGTACCATGGACATCCATCAACCATGCATTTAGCGATTATCTTTTCCTTGTTGTTTTTTACATATTTATATGCAAACTTGTGGGCAATGCCATACTTGTATAATGTTTGTCGAAGGCCATCCGCATTCACAAAAACTTGTCCCTCCCCAATTATAAAATCCTTCCACTTTGTAGAGTTCATTTCAGGTGTTCTATTGGCACCATTTAGACAGCGCATTGCAATGCAGGTGAATCTTCGATAGACATAGTGGCTGATCCTCCATCCCAACCTTCTGACAAGTTATCAAACATGCACCATATTGCAAAGTAAAACATGTTACTAATGACAAGCTCATTTGCATTCGTTCACAAGCTTTTTTTATAACGATTTTAAACTTGCACATATTGCTCATCACTTCGATCATCCCTTATTGCCGTTGTATTATCATCTTTATTTTGTCCTTTATCTACATAGACATGCCCACTTTCTCCACTATAATTGATTAAATGTTCAATTGCTTCATCATCTAGTATGTCTACAAATGTTGTTCTATCATACGGCAATGTGAACTTCATAACAAGTCTACCGCTCTCTTTTCCCACAATGAAGGATATCATTGTTTTAAACTCTTCTAAACTTGTTCCTTCCTTAATAATTCTAGATCTGAAGCTTCCACCAACATATGTTAAATCACCATCTCTACTGACTTCAAACCTTCCCCTTATATGAAGGAAACATAGTAGATTATTGCCAGACGTCGTAGCCATCTCTGCTGTCTACTGCATAAAAAAGTTGTCATTAACAATGTTAGCAGCCTTATTAACAAATGCCACAACCCCTATTAACAACACTTTCTTACTACATAATCAACACCGCCAACCACACATATTTCATACCTTGTTCATTAAATCCCACTTATAATGACTGAAAACGGCATAAAATACCGAAAAACATAACAAACTTTTCAGCCCCATTTCAAACACCATTACACCACAAGGAAGGAACATTTAAATATGACCTCTAGTTGTTATTAACAAGTTATGGAGCCTCCATTGACAACTATCACTGCTGCCATTAACAACTCTTTTTTCCCTACGCAAATCAAGTAATGTAGCCCTTAACCTTTGACCCTCATCTTCATTCCTTACCTCTTCTATTGCAGAAACACACCACCATGAACCAGAAAACAGAGTATAATGATTAAAAAAACAGAGCATACAAAATTATACCAAAACACATTGAAACCTTAGCCAAGACATATCCGTTGCATTTACAAGACCTTCCTTTATAGCTTGCAAGCATATGGAGGACAATGGCCACAAAAATCT
Source organism: Inga oerstediana (assembly GCA_963210345.1). NCBI lineage: Eukaryota > Viridiplantae > Streptophyta > Magnoliopsida > Fabales > Fabaceae > Inga > Inga oerstediana. The sequence goes on from OY723401.1 coordinate 7,404,044, forward strand.
TGACCAAAACAAATATAAATAAAAAAAACATTTAGTTGTCACAAAAACATTTAAATATGACCTCTAGTTGTCATTAACAACTTAAGGCGCCTCCATTGACAATTATCGCTGCTTCCATTGACAACTCTTTTTTTCCTACGCAAATCATGTCTTGTAGCCCCAAACCTTTGACCCACATCTTCATTCCTTACCTCTTATATTGCAGAAACACATCACCATACACCAGAAAATAGAGCATAATAACACAAAAAACAGAGCATACAAAACTATGCCCAAACATAATGCAAACTTTGTCAAACCATATCCATTGCATTTAATAGATCTTCCTTTATAATTTGCAAGCGTACACAGGACAATACCCATCAAAAGTAGATAACTTTTTCCATTTTCATGATCAAAACGAACATGACTCAACAAAACCTAAAGCTATGTTTACCAACTAAACAGAATATGTGAGTCAGATGCAATAATCAAGACAAGACAGTAGATGGCATGAATTCCCTACCTTAATCTTCAACCATGGCTATTGATCTCCACTGAGTTTTTCCCGCCTTCTCCAGACTTTTTCCGGACGTAATATACGTGATTCACAACATTTAATCACCTATTTTACTGTTTGTCTGACATAGGGACAATTGTGATATTTCTCACCTGGATTTTATTATAAAATGATCCCTTGGGACTTGAGGGTAATTTCAGATTTTCCCGAAACCACTTCTTTATATTTTAGCTTCCATGGCCCCGGTATAATTCTCCCTAAATTTTATCACTTTGTGACTTGTCGTTCTAATCTATTCACATCATGTGCCTTGTTTCTGCGAGGAACTAATTAAGGAAAACCTTATCAACACCTGGAAATCCATCATATAACACCCTTCTAATATATCCATATTCAAACAAAATACTTTGATCAAAAAAATATTCAAAGCAAATACCAAATCAATAACTCTCAGTCCAAAAACCTTTTTCTTTTTGAAGAAGTAAAAGAATAACTCATTTGCTGAATTTTCTATTTCACGACCAAAAAAAAAAACAGAAACTCAACGACTGAATTTTGAACCTCGCATAATTGTTTTCGTTTTCGTCATCTTTTCTGTCCATATAGCAGAATCTTTAATTAGCTGGATAATTTCTCCCTTTTTTCAAAAAAATAAGTTGAATATGGTTAGTTAGTATCATTGGGCTATCGATGAATCCAAAATTTTTTTGGCCTCCCGCTAATTTAAAGCGGGGTCAATTCAGGGGGCTCCTGTGGAATGAATTTCACGTGAGATAAGTTGTCAACGTTATTACCTAATTCGAATGAGAAATAAAAAAAGTTAAAGTTAATAGGTAATTTTGTCCCGAAAGTTTAGGAGAGGATTTTTCCCCTAAAAATGTAAAAAAAAAGAGTAATTTTGTTATGACCATTATTTTAATTAATTTTGACTATTAGTTGATTCAATATATTGAATTAGGAATTTACATGTTACCAACGTCATTTTTGTTAAAGTATAAATTTAGTCTGAAAATTTTAAACCTAGCTTTGAAAAAAATAAAGTAGATGATACATGGACTTCTGGGGTAAATATGCATCTTAACGAAGATGATGTGAATGATAAATGAACTGTCAGATCAGCATATTTGGTTAACTAATTATCAAAATTAACTAAAATAACGGTCATGATAAAATTGCCCATTTTTTGACACCTTTAGAGTAAAATTATCCTTCGGTGAAAATTTAAAAGGCAAAATTGCACCATAACCTAAAAAGTTACTCCTTCCGATCTTAATTATAAGATAAAGTTGATTTTTTTGAAAAAATTAAAGAAGTTAATTAAATTACTTTAGAGTATTTTTATTTTTATTTTTTTCTTCAAATTAATTAGTTTAACTAATAAATTAATATATAATCTAAGGATACATAATATATGATATGATTAAGTAATTTATTTAGTTTCCTTAATCTCTCAAAAAAAAAATTAATTTTATCTTATATTTAGAATGGGAGATAGTATGAACTAATTTTTTTTTTTAATCGTGATTACCTAATTATTATGATTCACTGGCTGATTGATTTCTACAAATCATTTGGATGGATATTGATTTGATATTCCTATGTTAGTACGTCATTGCGTGGAGCCAATACGAGATTCTCACGCCTTAGAAACATTATCATCTCAATGTTGATTATTAAAGCACGATATCTATTGACAGTTACGTTTCTTTTTTTGGTTTCGTTGGGTCACTAGGTCAAAGTAATGATAAAAAATGAAATATTCGCTCAGGGGGAAAATGTTCCGTGTCAATGTTCTCAGGACACCCATAGCTTTGAAATATCAGCTTGTAAGGATTTTTATAAGCGTTGCTTGAGTAAAGAGTCAATGTCTTAATTTTATTAAGATCCGAGGCTAATTAATTCACCTACACCTTATTCTTTATTAGGAAAACTGTAATGATATGTGATGATTTCAGTGGGTTAAAGACGGAGATATCGGAACTAGTTATAATTAATTCACCGACGCTAATTTGGTTTTTTAACTTTGAAAGACAACTCATGGCTCGCTTGCGTTGAGCCTCCGTGCTTGCTTGTCTTTCAAAGTTACGCAATTGTCAGTTGACCTAAACCGTAGAACAACGAAGACGGCATCAAATACGATATCTTCACGAGGAGATCACCGTTTTTAGGGGTGACTTGTCTATATAATAAGTTGTGTTTGGTGTTTTTTCTTATCCTAAATATAAGATAGATTTGATTTTTTTTTAGAAATATTAAAAAAACTAATTAAATTAGCTTAAAATATTTATATTTATTATTTTTTCTCCAAACTATTTTGTCTAACTTATAAACTGATATATAATATAAGGATACACAATATATAATATAATTAAATAATTTATTTAGCTTTCTTAATCTAAAAAAAATCAATTTTATTTTATATTTAAGAGCAGAGGGAGCACTGGACATACAATAAACTAGTTACCCAACCTTTTAAGTGTCTCGGCCTTCCAATTCCATACCTAGAATCTAAAACCTCATTGGAAGACATGTTTATTAATACAACAGAGCATCCCATGAATATATATATATATAACCCATTTTGAACTATAGCTCGCGTGCTTCGTTAATTAATCAACGAAAACAAAAAGAAACTCTTAATCATGCATGCACTAATAATGTCAAAAAACATGCATATACGTGAAGACCCGAATTTTACATGATTCGATCTGACAGCGAAGGAAGCCTTCTGAAGAAGTTGAGAGCAGGGGAAGGCGTCCTATCACGAAAGATGGGATGCCTCAAATGGTAGAACCCAAAAGCCATGGCCACCATTTTGGGCGGCACTAAGTACAGCACTAACGCCACCACCAAACACATCCCTACAAATATGCCCGTCCCACGTGGATCTCGCCACGTCACCAGCGCCTGCACTCTCTCCCCCTGCGCCGCTATATCCCCCAATACCGTCTGCACACGTGCCCCTAACGTCCTCAACTTGTCATACCTCATCCGTATCATCTCTCCCGTTCTACTGCTTGGCACCATATCGAATTCCTCATCCAGCTCCTCCCGATCCACCACCTCCGCCAGCGATATTTTCTGATCGAAGTGTGGAAGTGGGTCCCTCGATCGGAACCTGTAGTTCCACGCTCCTATCACAAACACGTAAAATGCCAGCGTCGGAATTATCAAGTCAGGAAACCACACCAGCATCACCAGCAATGCGTGTACCAGAATGGTGGCCGTTGGATTCTTCCACCCACGTGTATCTTCTATCCACCGTAGGATGTTGATGAACCCTGCCACCACGTTGATGATTCTATACCAATTGGCACGTACCTTCCGCATGCTGAAGTTGTGAGAGTCTGCGTCTAGCATGTAAAGCACTACCTCTCTTTTCAACGGTGGCTCTGATCTCCACAAGCGTCCCGCCACGATCTTCACAGCCGTGTTTCTCAACATTTCTTGTTGTGCCAATCCTAAGGGCCTGATGTGGTGCATTAACGGCAGCATTGGCTGTGAGTACACATGAAGGAAATCCAACCTTTGAGCGGTTCGAATGAATCGGATGGCAATCTCTATCTCACCCATCTTCTTCGTTCCTGAGTTGGTCAACACAAGTAACGGGTATGTGTTTCGGTACACCCGACCCGTTTGCAGCGTGGATATACGGACTCGTACCTTGCCGATGCGAACATCGGTCCTCATGGCTTCTTCCTCACTATCTGCTTCGTATAAGCCGAAGCTATCAAAGATTCCAATGGTCAAAACCGTGCAGGGATCAAACACCTTCCACGTGTACTGCTCGTTCCACTTGGGGTCCAAGCTATCAGATACGGTTCGGGTACGTACCCATTTGTTGCCGTATTTGGCAACACAATACGCGTCTGTAGAACTTTTGCCGTTCACAGTTTTCATGGGTACCAGGTTCCTGCAACTGATGATTCCAAGTTCAACTGTGCCGACCGGTGGCTTCCAGAGTTGCCTTGCCGTGGGACGGAAATCGCTGCACACGTGAGCTGACTCATCCATCACGTGATATCCGCCATCGAAGCACAAACGCAGGTGGATCCTGCCCTTGTAAACTCTCTGGTCGTTGTTGACATCCTCAAAAGGGAACCAGCGGGATGCGAGGTTACGGTCATCCACCCTTCTTTCAATGCCGATAAGAGGTATTCTCACGACACCAGCTGTCATCGATCCTTTAGGTTGCCGAATTTCAAGAGTGAAAATGAGCTGCTCACTGAAAGGCTCCGCAGCCACGAAGATCAAATCGTCGTCCCACGAAGCAATGCCGTTACGAGTAACGGAGACTTTTGACTTTAGCACTTGAAATCCGAGCTGAGCTCTGACCTGGAAGCAAGCCTCTTTTAACACCGTTAGTGGCAGAATGTCCTGAGCTTCAAGCACTGTGGCCCTTAGGTACCACAGCTTCGGGGACTGGTAGATCTTGGCGCGAGAGTGAACATTCCCAGCCGTGTCCGTTTTCCACGCGTCGGGGAACGCCTCGTCAGCCTGAGTGCCAACCCACGTGGCAATCATAAGGTCCCCGTAGCGGGCCCCGCCACCTTCCAGTCTGTACCACTGTGGGGCCAGAGGGCTGTCTGGTGGGTCCCTAAGCGGGATCTCCGACACCTCAAAGCAGAGCCCACCCAGAAAACTGCGAGAGTCGTCGTCCAATGTGGTGGGATCAGAAGCGGGGGGGTCCCACAAGGAGACTTCAAGGAGGGAAGCTGATTCGGGGGAGTCACGGCCGAAAGCAAACGTTTGGTCCCATTCGAATAAGGTGGTTTTACGAGCGGGCTTGGAAGTAACTTGATGGCCGGAAACTGCAACTTTAACGAAGGGATTACAGTTAGGAGGCAAGTATCGTGCCTTCACGACGCGAACGAAGAGGTAGTGCATCTTCTCAACCAGATCAAACGAGCATCGTTCCATGGACATGGTGTCCGACACGTCTGACGTAAAGCTCGCTGTGGATGCTGCCCTTCGAATTGGTTGTGGTCCTTGTGGAACGTTCATCCCACTGAACCTTACTTCAGACATCGTTCTAGATGTTTCCAGTGGTGAAGCTTTTACCTGATCTGCAACTTCTACAGTCGGCGGTTGCGGCGGCTCATTCACAACCGGCTTTCCAGCATCAGGAGCTGCATTTTCAGGTGTGGGAGCTTCAGCAGGTGCTGGCTCTTCACTGGTCTTGTCGCTTTCAGGCGGTGGTTCTGTAGGTGGCGCCTCCGCGGCCTCAGATTCTTCGACCTTATCTGTGTTCGCTGCTGCTGCTGCTTCTTCAGATGGTGGCTTTGCCTCCGCTCGCTCTGTTGCTGGGGTTGTATCGGATTTTGCTTCCTCTGATGCCGTTGCCGCCTCCTCGGGTTTCGCTTCCTCTGGTAGTGTTGCTGTTGGTGCTGGCGGAGGTGGCGGAGACGGCGGTGGAATTTCCTCGTCCATGTAATAGATTTTCAACCCAATTTCACCTCGAACCCAGGTGAAGAAGCTTTTCTTCTCCAACTTGTAGTAAATCAAGGCCTCTTCGCCTTTACGCACGAACTGAGAAGAGCTGAGGCGAATTCGACCCAGGAAATTGTTGCGTCGGGTGGGGCCATAATTCTTGTCATGCAGAACATCGAGCTCAAGCATATCACCAAGAACGTCAGAAGGCTTGCCCACATTAAACGACAGCGTTTCATTCCAGTTTGGGTTCAAGTCACGAGCCACCGTCGGGATTCGTTTCCGCTGGCCGTAGAAGTCCACCACCACATATGGACTGGAAGTGCCGTGCCCATCTTTCGGGAGAAGATCTCTAGCGTCCACAACCTCTACTATTAGTTTACGAACTGTGCCCATTATCACAGTTGAGTCTCGTTCTTAATTATCGCTCACAAGTTTGTTGGAAGCAGAGATGTGGCTTACAGGGCTCAAACTCATGGCCTAAACAAGCGAGTGTCGTTATGAAGGGAGAAAAAAGAAGGGTGGACTGATATCATTAGTAGTGCTTATATATTAAATGAGAGAAAGATGGAAAGGAAGTAAGTCATTATTCATGCTTTGTTCTGTTTATATGTTTTTCACTTTTTTGTGACCAGAAAAAAATTATACATTACAGGCAGTGGATTGTGAGTCGCATAAGGTTGTAAAGCTAGAGGGATAGGGACTAAGGAATAAGTGTGAAACGAGGCATAACTTGGTCTTCAAGCACCTTTAGACATTTGAGTTTTTTTGTGGGTCTGTCCAGTTGTAAATATTTTTCCTTTTTCATATGCTATGCTCGGCTTTAATGGTTAGGAATTAGGATAATAGTTTCTTTTTTACTAGTTATTGGATTTTCTTAGCAGAGAAGATTCTTTGTCAAATGTAGCCTTTGCTTTATGGCCGTCCCTTGATTTTAAAGGGCCTATAGAAGAGAGCAGGAGAGCGGGAAATGGGGATGGGAATAGGCTTTAGGGTCACCGCCCTTATTCTGAGATTTGTCACCGAATACAGCTTTATGAATATAAAATGGAAAGTTTGACAAAGATATGACGCTCACTGCTTTTCACACATTTCTTGGTATTCGTAAGTAATTGATCTAATCTCTTCTCTTGGGGTACAGGCACTGTGATTATGCTAACACAGTGGGTTACAACTTGCCATCGATATGCTTCCAATTACATGCACGGATGCACCAAAACATAACTCGTATAGAGAGTATATAATTGAGGGCAGAAGAGATATCCACATGACAGCTACTATATATAAAAACTAAAATGAAGGTTTATGACTTTAGGCTTGGTATATAATAAAACAACCCTGGAGTGGAGATGCCCCTTCTAATTTCCCTAAGAAATCATACAAGCATTCATTCATATATATATATATATATATATAGACACACGAAGGGACGTTCCATATATTGCATTCTCATCCACCTACGTACCAATCACTGTGTGTGAGGTTAGATCTTATATCCCCAACTCCCTCACCCCAGTCTTTCTATTTCTATATTTATTCCCCATCCCCTTAACTAGCATTTTATTAACATGACTTGGTGGTTTATATTATATATGTGCAATTACCTCAGATCCTTTTATCAAAAAATCTATGAGTTTATTGATTACTAGCAATTCTTCATTAACAAAATGAGGGTGATAATTAGTCTCTGTTTTTTAGAAGAATTTTCTTATTATTCACAATTTTTTTATCAAATAATTTTATTGGATATTACTATTTTGCAAAAAATCCATGATAAATGATAATAATAAAAAATATTCAAACTAATATATGGTCCACCGAACTCAGCTGCTGGCTCCTTCCCTGTACATATGGATACAGGGAAAGAAGAGAAAGCATGAGACTAATTAAGAGAACGTACATATTATAAGATTGTTAATATGGGAGAATATATAATATGGATCATCATGTCCTGGGTATTGAATCAGAACCAAACAGTTGATGCATGCGTGCCTTTTTTTTTTTGCCTTAGCATGCATGCCATATATTTTACATAATGGCTACCAATAATTATATATATATATATATATATATATATAGAGTATATATATTCAGTAGCAAATTGGAAAAGCAAGTGTTTGAAATAGCTTATTTCTGGGAAATAAGCACTTATTACATAAGTCGAGACAAAACTCCTCTTACATAGTGCGCGTTTGGAATGGCTTATTTTTGTCCAAAATGTGATTATAATTCGTGATTCACGGTATACAAGGTAAGTATGTGAGAGGAGTTTTTTCTCGGCTTGCCTAATAAGTGCGTTTTTCCTGTACAAAACGCTGAAACAAACACCCCATACTTACCTCGTATACCATGAATCACAAATTATAAGTACTTATTACCTAAAAATAAACTATCACAAACGAGCACTTAGTTATTAGCTAGATAAATCCATGTTTAAGGGTTGGTTTGATTCCAGCAGAGAGAGGAGCAGAGGTGTGAAACACAAGCTAGGTTCCAAAGTTGTACCCAGTAGTATAATGATTTTGCATTGGCTTTTAGCTGGGAATCAGAATTCAAAAGAAAGCTTTGACGGCATCCTTAGCTTTGTGATGATTAAAGCGCAAACATAAAGTCCAAAGGAGAACGAAACCCACATTTGATTTGCTCCTGAAATTTTGCATTAGTAATCTTGGATCTACCAGTGTCGGCTACACCTCACCATATATAATAAATTACTACTATATATATATATATATATATATATTTGCCCACTAAAGCTACTTATTGTCCTAATAGTATCACAAGATTCGGGGCCATGAACAAATGACAAGGATCAAAACTTTGAACTTAAGTCCATCTATTAAAACGAGTTTTATCTAATACATTAGTCCATATATTATTACATGAGCAGATGGAAATTAAATGAATGTGAATATGATTTATGATTGAGCTCGTTACGTTTATCCGGTGTAGCTATTAGTGTTTGTAATTTTTTTTTATCTGTTTTTGTTTGTTTGTTGGGCTAGAAGCCTCATTGTACCACCAAAAATATTGAAATGTTATGCAATAAATTAATGTATAGCAACATTCATACCAATTTACTTTGTAAAATTTTAAATGTTAGGCTTTTTTTGAAAAAAGGCGAGGTGGAATTGGCTTTTGGAAAGATGAGATGTTTGGATTGGCATTTTGACAATTGAGTTTTTTTTTTCAGATGCACCTTTTGAGAAAAAGCTCGAAAGTTTAGCCTTTTTTTTTTTAAAAAAAATAACTTCTGTCAGTACTAATACAAACATAAATTATATTTACAATCTTATTTTTATAAAAATCAGATTAAAATAAAATAACTTCTGTTACCACTTACGCTAACCCAAATGAACCTTTGATAATGCATCCTCAAAAGTGAGTAAAAATATAAATTAATTAAAAGAACAAAATTGTGCCAAGCAAAGATGTCTAAATCATGCATGTCTGGTAGTACATCACATGAGGACGTAAGGGTAATAGTAGTAAGAAAGACGTTCCTTTCTTAAGATCACGTGAGAAGTCGAAGTTGTAGTTGAACTGCATCTAGTTACCGAAAATCTCAGATGCTGCTTCGAGACGAAGAATTCAGAATCTTTGTTGACCAATTAGCTCACTTAAGAAGAGATTAAGAAGCAAAAGGCTTTATGCATGGAGCTACGTTAGATGCCAACTATTTAAAATAATAATTACGCTGAATCCAAATCTCTTGGACTTTTTTATTTTAAGATTTTTATTAAGTTCGAAAATACAACAAAATATAAATCTTGTAAAGAGAATTCAGCAGTTCAACAAGACATGTTTAGGTGGGCTTAAGGCTCTCTACATCTGTGCGTGCGTCTCAAGGGCTCGCAACAGACACATGTTTTGATATTTTTAGTTACCCTGAATTTCAACAACTTTAATGTTGACATCTTATGATATGTGTTCAGAAATGAAAGACTCGCCGATATAATTAATTGATGTAAGAAAACAAAGTATGGATGAAAATGAGAAGTTAAAACAGGATAAATGAGTATAAGCATGTTTGTTTGAGCTTATAAAAACTTATAAGTTGCTTTTTACGTAAATCGAGACACAACTCCTCTCACATACTTACTTCGTATACCGTAAATCACTATTAAAAAGCAACTTATAAGCAATCGAATAGCTAAAACAAACATACCCTATAAATATTGGTACATCATATATGCAACTGTAACCCCACTGTTTAGGGTGCAGTGCAAGATATCTCTGATGCTTAAAGGTTATAACCATTGTGTAGCACGCACACAAGAAACCTCAAAACTAAACCACAGGGACACACACACACATACATCCCCTTAAAGCCAATAGTTATTGATGGTGTATACACGATGGGGTTAATGTTTCCTTTTATTGATAATGACGTGTTCATGATCTGATAAAATGCACCTTGACATTAATATATATATAAGTGGCATGTCATAATGAATATGCTGGTCCCGTTTATATACGTAGTTTTCTACACACGCGCGTATATCCACAAGAAAAAAAGGTGGTAAACTGAAGGAAGGCTGTATACAAAGAAAGGAACCGTAAATGGGAGGTTCCAGAAATTTACAGGTGATGTTGACTCAGTTTTCAGTGTCTTCACGCCAATACCCTAGTAGCTCTGTGATGCCCTCCTTTTATTTCACGTGGGTGGCTTTTGCCCCCCACGTAATAAGCAACTTTTTATTTCGGTACTGTTTGTTTTGCTTAGTTTACAATTCATGTAACGGAATAAGAAAAGGAAGCGCATAAAATTCAGTAAAAATAAATATTAATTTATGCATATACAGCAGCAAGCATGCCTCTCACTTGTGTAGGTGTGCAATAAAATAATTAAGGGATGGATTAGTGAATTTAATAACTCAAAGGAATCGGAATCAAACAACATTGCTTTCTAAGCATGCTAGCTGTGAAATGCAGTATCAGATTCCGTTTGTATATAGATGCACCAGAAATTAACCCTGTAGTCTCTGCTGTGTCTGTACTGTGTATTTTTTGTTTTTGTTGCCCAGAAAAGTGGTGAAAAAAAGACAAGCTCGATCACTTACCATTTTTTAGTTCTGTGGCACCGAGACGAAGACGTCGCTTACGAAAAACTTCTGTTGGCAGCAACAAGAAGATGACAGCAGTATATATATATATATATATTTGCCAAAACAAATGAACTCCGTAATATATGCGTCATTCATTTAATTTACTCCAAGGAATTTCATTAGCGCATACAAGAAATTAATGTCTACAAACTAGGGTTTCTTTACCAGGCCACCACCGTACATATGTATATGTAGTTCCAGACTTGCTACGGAGGGCGGAAATCTACACATTATATAAACGAATGTTGTCCTCCCAGTTCATGAACAAAATAATCAACAGTGGAAATTTTCAAGACAACTGGAAATAATATAATAGAAGGCATAGAATATAAGACTGGACGAATACACCATTCTTTTTCTTTTAGTGGAATATATACACCATTATTCTTTGTTCTGTTCATTAGCTTTCAGACGCCCTTGAACAAGAAGTTCACTATACTAGGGAAAATGATCATAATCTAGAACATCAACTATTTATTGATGATGATCGAAAAGGATAAATACTTGGAAAAAAATAGAAAAGGACCAGAAACCGGCCAACGCGCGGTTGCTATCTTTAAAGACACTTCAATAGGAATCTGGCCTAGCTTGAACAGCAGTTTTTGGTATGCAAATAAAGATAGTGGGGTGGTTTCTATAAATTGAGGTATATAATGTTTGGCTAGATACCTGCGGTCTCTTGAGCCTTTAAAAGTTACATGTACACTTTGTGTTGCTGTTTGAGCTTCTAAAGCTGCGAGTGTATATAGCTAGCTAGACAGTATAAATCTTTCATATTTCGTTTCATAATAACTTTTTCCATGCTTGATCTCTCCCCAGAACCCCAAACTTATTATAAATCAAATCGATGCAAGGGAAAACCAAATTGAAATTAGCCAAAAAGAATCCCACGATCTATATATGAGGATCTCTTAATAATGAGACAATATATGTATATATATTATAGAAGGACAAAACAAACTAGGCTTACCCTTTATTGGCTTGATGGCGGCGATGAGCGGATCAATGACTTGTACGAGGAAAGATAGGTGTGAGGAATGAAGCCTGGTCCGAGATCCAACCATATCCGTATGATCCCTCTTTCATCGATCAAAGTACGTAGTATATATAACAAGAGAACACAGAGTGTGTGTGTGTGTGTGTACATATGCAGTAATTAGTAAATGAAGAAGGAAAGTGAAAGAGATCAGAGATTAAGAGATGATATGATAAGTGAAGGTGTTGGATCGCAAATCTCTTTCTCTTTGGTCTCAGTCAATATCCAAATAGATCAGAAAATGGAACGGAGAGATCAATGATTTCGGATCAAACTTCATTCCCGACACCCCTCTTTCCTTCTTCTTCACCTCCGTCTGCATATGTCAAACTTTATTAGTCGCCGGTGCTTTAATTACCATCTTCCCTTGTCCTCCTCCGATGATTGGTCTCATGTATACATATATAGAACTTCGCTTAGACATCTCTTTCTATATAGCTTAGTGGACAACTCTCTCCCTCTCCTTCATGCTCCATTAATCCATATGAAGCTGTTTGCTCCTCTCTCTTTTCTCAAGGTTAGATCAGAGAGGCAACAAAAGGCCTGCAAGCACTCAAGTTCCCAATCAATACCCTAGTACTGTATTTAATAAATGAAATTGAGGACAGGGACGAGAGAGAGAGAAATAAAAGAAAAGGGAACATAATAGAGACAGGTCATTATAACGATATAATAATGAAAAGGGAAGGTGGATGGTGGAGGGGTAGTAAACAGAGAGTTGTCTTGTACTATGGCAAAAGGAGTAGGAGATTGCTTAGAGGAGAGACTTTACAGTGTCTCTCTTTTGGAAAAGCAGAGCACTGAAAATAACGAAGGGGGGCTCCTCAAGGGAAAGCGAAGCATGGGCCTCCAGACACCATGTCCCTTTTTTATATCTTCCTTATTATTTATATATATTAAAGTTATGGTTGGAGGAGTGCTCGTTTTGGTGGAATATTTTAAAATAAAGATATATATCTTTAATTTATATATATAAAAACTTAGGTAAAGAATTATAATACTAAAAGTCAATAAGGTTATGTCTCTTTAGTGAGACACATATATGGTAACCATTATTTGTTGACCTATATGTTATAAAGCCATAATTCTTTATAGAGAAGTTATTTTAAATAACCATTGATTATTTAAGTTATATATATTGGTTCATGAATCTAACATACGATTATGACTTTTAATTGAAGATATGTTACTTTAAAAGATATCATTTTTTTTAATATAGTACTGAATATCATTTCTTAAGAAACAAATTACAGCAAACCTACGAAAACTTTAAAACACCACCTTAAGTTATTACTTCAAGACCTATAAATATCCAGCATCATCAGTCCATTCTATCATCATCAGGAATCACAACAACAATAAGAAATCAAGCTCATTGCCTTTATCCTTGAGTCACACAAAGATAAAGTCAAATAATCACTTTATAAAAGTCATTATTATCTTGACTTGAGTATTGAGAATGCATTCCATGCGTAAGGATCTTCATTATATTCTATAGGAAATTCATTCGTCAATTCAAATCACACCTTATATACATAAGATATGTATAAGTGAGAGCAAATCAAACTTAAAGGAAAGTATTGCTTACGTCTTAAAGATATTGTGTAATACTTTCTTTTTCATCTCATTTTGTACTTCTCAGAGAAGGAGCCCCACCAACAACTATAATAAGCATACATAGAGGCGATAAAGAAGTGATACTAACACGGTATATATATATTTACAGCAATGGAGTTATCTCCGTCTTGAAGGAAAAGGTTGTGACCCGCTCGCTATTCTTGCCTTTTAGTACATGTTACTGTCACTCTCCCATATGCACACACCCACACATCCCTAAACACCTCACATGCTCTTTCCTAATCACTCTTCATCTACATACATATATATATATATATATATATATATCCCCACTTCCCTTATTCAATAGATATTTTCTTAGGAAGTCTATTTGACTAAATTATAGTTTCTGCATAACATCACAATTTGAAATATTTTATTTTTTAACATAATTTAATTAATATTCATGTAACTTTTTCCCCAAAAAAAAAATATGCTGAAGGGGTAATAGGCTAGTTATGTTGAATGAAAACAATGTAGTTCCATATAGCTATAGTGGGTTGGTGAGCTGTTGAAGCAAGCATTGAGCATGTGGCAAACACCATGTGCTAACTAGCTAGTTAGTTCAACATGGCCATCAAATGAATAGAGAGATTGATATTTTCCAGAATTCCCTAATTGGGTGTAATGCAATTATAAATGCTCCAACTTTGTTTCTTTCTCTCTATGTGGCTTTGTCAATACATTTTTCATTCAAGAAGAAGAAGGGATCATTGTAGCTCAGTGAAGATAGCTAGCTTAGTTGGCCTTTGAGGAGGATCTCTCGTAGTTAAAAAAATATTTGCTTGAGTTGGAGTTGTTAACTAAAGCCAATAAGTGCATTTATTTATCTTCACTAATAATTGAAAACAATGTTATCTCCCGCAGCATCTAACTATGTCCTTTAACTTAAACATGATTTTCACTTTCCATTAAAATGGGATGATTGCTCAACTTTGATGACCTAACTTACTTCTCGTAGCATCTAGTTTTATCAAATGCCCGCTCTTTTACCAACCCGACAATTAAACATGCCCCTCTCCTTCCACACTATCTAAAGTTCTCTCTCTGAAATATTCACACACGCACACAGATCGAGTAGGGATATGATGGGATCAATAATTTTATAACCTGTTTAGCATAATACAATTTAATCGTAAACAATTAAGCACAAAGTTATTTAATTTTAATGCCATGTATATATATGATATCGAGACATTAGCAAGTCGTCATTTTAACTTATTACTGGTTATCTATGTGTTTTGCGTTTCATGATTCAAATTTACACCTACAACTCATCTCACCTAAACTTTATAAAGGAGAACAAATTGTAAATCACTTAATAGGTCTGATAATTATATTATATTAATTTAATTTCCTCAAATATCCATGAACAATCTCCTGAATAGTGATTTCTCTCATTTCCATCTCCTTCATAATTTTGGACGCATCAACGAAGACATAGAGAACACAAACATCAATCAAGCTGAGATAATAGGCCAAGCGATATCCGAAAGATTTATAATATTTCTTCGCATAATGTTGTTTGTTGTTGGTGTAATGACATCAAAAAATTCACCTTTTACTTTAGTGGACGACCATCTTCTGCACGTAGTCACAAATATTGCCCCCACAACATTTCCCATCAACCTTTCTCTTTTCTTTCTCTCTTTGCTTTTTCTTCTCGTCGTGCCTTCTTACCTCCCCTGTGACTGAAATGTATGCTTTCCACGTAAATTTAGGATATATGACAAAAATAATATATTGCTCCTATTAAATTTATTCATCACCAAATAGGATAATTGTATAATTTGTTAATAATATAATAAATATATACCTTTTTTTTTATAATTTATTTGTCTATGTGTGAGTATATAAAATTTTATAATATTTTTTTAATAAAAAGTGGGGTTAATTAAAAAGTATAGTTGAACATTAAAGGAAGAGGGGGCAAATGTGACCGATGTCCACTTGCTTCATAACAGATCATGTCACTCGATAAAGGCCCTCAAGTTAGGAAAACCTTCAACTCTTGTTTCGGATCTGACAGGCCAACATATAAATGGAGTCTCTTTTAATATTTTGTCTTTACGTTTGAAATTTTACTGGCATATGAAATAAAATAAAATAAACAATCTTAGACATGAAAATTTTCTTTTCTTTTTTCGAACGAAAATAAAAACTCCTTCGTTTCTCCTAACTATAGGATTTAATTTGGAGTGAATTTTGATCCTAAATATAATTTTTTTTATTCATTCTATCTCTTTTCCTAAACCAATTAGTCTAACTCATAAATTATTACATAACCTGATGTTACATAAAAGTATATTAGATATCATATCACATATATTATAATTAAATAATTTATTTAATTTTATCAATCTCTCCAGATCTGATGAACACACCTTAGTTTTCCTTGGGGGGGTTTGTTTGTGGTCTTGAAAACATAGCTATTACTGTTAAAGGACAACAAACAGGGACTGAAAGTTGTGATCCAGGTGCAGGGCCAATGTCTTTTGCATGATATCTTTTTCTTGCCATTGTCTTTTACATGATATTGTACGCGTAGACTGACATGAACATGAAACTGGCTAAGTGTGTGTTCTGATTAGCTTTTTGGAGAATAACTTTTACAGTTTACAAGGTAAGTATATGAGAAGAGTTTTATCTCGATTTACAGAAAAATACTTTTGAAACCATGATTTTGAGGGTATAAGAACACACACTAATACTTACTCATATTCATAAATGTTCTTCAAATTTTACTTTGTAACTCTTTTTATCTGAGTATTTTTTTCCCCTTGGCTTGGCCTCTTGCCTAACTGAATTTTTTTTCTAGTATTTGTTTGAAAAACAATCAAACCATAGTTTTAAAAGTCATTTTTCGCAAGCTGAGACAAAACCCCTCTCACATGCCTCATAAACTAAAACAAACAGACACTTAAAATCTATTTATCTGTATGCATATACCAATATCAATTCTTACAGTCAATTGTACCTCTCTTATGAGATTCAGTTTGACCCAAAATTTATTCGAAAATGATGGAGATACCTCCATCCTTAGTACACAAACCAAGAAGATTCCAAAATATATGTAACATGTAAAACTTAAATATTTTTTTTCCATTTCTTGTACTCAAACGCCATGTAATATAGCGCTTCTATAAATATCTAGGGTGTAACAGATATTTTACATTTTCTTTTAAAAAAAGCATTCTAAAAACTAGTGCTCCTTAGCACGACGGCAGGACCTAGGCTAAACAGCATAAAGCTAACGCCGAGTTAATAGCTTCGTTCGGAACACAACTGGATGAAGGAAGGTGCAAAAATAGTATCAGTCCTGAAGCTAAAATAGAGGGATTTTCATAACAATGCATGTGCTTCTGTTAAACTAGAACAAAGGTAAAATTGATGCTAACAATGATCGGTCTGTTTATCCCCATCACCGACGGAATCATTCATTATTGTGCCAGTCTCCCAACTTGGGAGTAAGAAACGAGTACAAAGTAGTGAGCTTTGTCATAAACTACTGTGATGTTAGATTGTTTTGACCAAAGTATGCTACGAAACTAGAAACTACACTGGATTTGAAAGGGGGAACAAGTAAAGTGCAGTGCAACTACATGTACAGGCTAATTTACAGTCATTGGGACTAAAACCGAAAAAGATAGCTTAGAGAAGAGAATATGGAAGGGTTTGCAGAAAAAAGAGAACAGAGAAGATCTTGCCTTGCTTCCTTAACAAGACATGAAATTAGCCGTGTAGCTCAACCCTCAAGACTCTTTTTGACAACCTTAACACTGCTGTAGAAGCGCTTGAGATCCTTCATGGCCTTTTCCTCAATCTGAATAGACCGGATTGAGGATATTGTCTCCACCTCTGGCTTGAACCAGCGGTTCATCCCTGTAGCTTCGGATGGCGAGCCCTGACCTGTAGATACAGCAAAGCCAGTTGTTCCGGTCTTTGGACTTTGGGACAAACTCTCGTGCATTTTCCCCTGTTTATAAGAAACAATCCTCAGTTCAATGAAATATGCCCTACGACAGAAGGACAATTTACAGCAAAGGCTATATAATACTTCAGATACGTAAACAGACTGGAATGAAGCAATCATCCTTACTGGTTCACAGTAAACATTACAGACAAGCACGGACATAAACAAATGGGAGGAAACATGAATTCACAAACCTGCTGCATTTGAATGTCCCTTAAAGATGGCCGAGATGGTTGAGGTGGGGTTCTGGAAGCAGCCCAAGAGGAACTACTTCTTTCTCCATCAGATACCCGGGCACTCCGAGTTGAGGCAACAGGTATTGGACTGGAAGGAAGAAATGAACTTAATGATATTTTCCCCCCACTGCTACTATCAGAAAGATCTTGTTCCTGGCGTCTGCTCTTACTTGGCCTGTTTTCCTTCGTTTTGCTCTGCTCAACCTGAATTTCACGAAGAGAAGCAGAACCCTTTAAAAACTTGGCCCCACCCCACGCAGGACCCTCATTTCTTGGCATTAGTGGTGGGGAGGCCACCTCTTTTGGGGCATCATCAAGGGCTCCACTTAAAAACATTGAAAGCCCACCTTTCTTACTCTTCTTCTTAGAAACTTTCATTGCCTGACCCTTGCTTGGAAACTCTAAAACGTCTTTCTTCTGGACCACAAGGGCCGAATCCATTTCATCTTTGTCCGCTCTAGTTTGTTCACAATTAGAATCTTCCACCTATCAAATAAAATTTTAAGCAACACAACATATGAAAGGAACTATGCAACTAATTCAGGTTGATAATATCAAGAAAAATGAAGCTGGAAACCTTTATCTTAGCAGCCTCCAACATTTTAATGTCTAACATGTCCTCTGCAGGTTCTGATATCACTTCTGTTCCAGCATAAATAGATTCCACTTCAGTCTGGACCACACTTGGTGCACTGTTCTTCCTCTGTTTTCTTGCTAGTTTACCTTTTTTATTACCTTTCCCTTCTGAATGCGCTGAAGACAACTCTTTATTCTCTGAAGTTTCAATAGGAACACCTAGCTCTGCAAGTGACCTCACCAAAGCTGACTTAGACTGAAGCTTTGCAATCTGCTGGTCATCAAGGTGATGACCCTTTGATTGCTTAACTTCAAGCACCTCAATCTGCTGCAACTTCTTCCTTAGAGCTCGAACTACTTTGGAGTTTTCTTGGTTGGAATCATCCTTAGGCTGGAGAAATGAATCCAGTCTTTGATATTTTTCCAGCTTCAACTTCATGGGTTTGTCACGGGCCCTGTGAAACTCGATGTCACTATCATCCTCTTCACTGTTTATAACGGGAGGAAAAGGAGCAGTTACAGGAGGGAGTCGGCGGTGACACCATTGTTCAGATGATCTCTGGTCTAATAATGTCTCAAGGTTAGCCAGAATATCTAGTGAAGCACTTTCCACAGAATGTGATGAAACTGTAAAGATATAATCAAGGTTGCGAATGACAGTCTCCTGAAATCAGTAATATAATAGCTTCAGTATAATCAGATCAACCTACCATATCGGACGAATCAATCAAGTATAACAGCACAGGCGATTTAAATCTCAATGATATATGCATGATGTAGCATTACATGATCTGAAAAGCTCAAAAATATTAAGTTTACTGCTAAAAGTTCTGCTACTATACACCTTAGGTCCTCAGAAATCACATTAATTTCAATCTTGTTCCCGAATTTCTTTTCAGAATATTCAAAGAGTGATGATTTTTCATCCTGGTTCAATTCCAGAAGAACTGACGTAATCGTCCCAAAAGTTGCTCACTGTCTCCAAAAATATGCAGATGCGTCAATGCTGCTGACATCAACTATCTTTATCATAATCGTTTGCCAAGTCAGAGTATTTCTTCGCATGTACAACTTCTATTATGATGAGTTCTGGAAAGATAAATATTCTCAGGACCATGCAATTTTTTTTCAAGGATGAAATTTAAAATAGTACAATTTCAGGAGTCCAGTGTAATTTCACCAGAAATTATTTCCTCAGGAATATTGTGGATGGCATTTATTTTGACTGGTATATAAGCCAACATTAATACATTAAAAAAATAATCAAATATTACATGATCAAGGTGAACAAAAATTGAAACAACAGTCAACAGATCCTATTTGATAAACTATTATTTTTCTCAGACATTCTAGTTTAGACAAAATACATCTCAAATTATTTTGGGTCAGCAATGAAGAAGCGTACCTCACAATATTTCTTCAAATCACCGGCTCCTAGAGAATCAGCAATCTCAAGCAATTGAATCGCATTTCGATGCTCCACTATACATTCTGCCGCAACCTTTTCACAAAGGCTTTTTAAACTAGGTACAATCCTCTTCCCAAAATTATCTTTTTGTATACAGTTATTATTGGATTCCAAATCCTCAAATAAAATATCTTCTGTGACCTCTTCCACATCATCCCTATGATTCAGCCTGAACTCCCGGGAAGTCTTTGTCATATCAAGAGGATAGCCAGGATGATAGAGGGAAGCCACAACCAGTAAATGTGTTTCACCAACAGAAACTGAAGTGGCCCTCTTTACACCATGCAACCGAGTCACAACAGGTGGATTTTCCTTACCTTTCTTCCCATCCCACATATAAACATCACCAGTAGTTGTAACAGCTGCAGTCCAGTACTTTCCAGCAGATACACTCACCATATTTCTTCCAGACATAGCATATAGCTGTACACAAATTTTCATTTAATTATTATAAAAATAATAAAGAATTGTCTTCAATCAACATGCCTATCTGGCTATAACTTAAATTCAAGTTAACAGATAATAACCTGTTGGCATTTAAGATCAGGATCTGAGGAGACCCAATAGAACAGTGCACCATCATCTGTAAGAGCTGTGCTATGCATTGTTCCAGCAGTTATGGAAACTACATGAAGTCGTTCCATGCGGTGAAACTTCAAAAGAGTGCTTCCGCTTTTCTTCAAGTTCCGAGTAATGACTACACGCTTTGGAGTAACAAGGCGATGACCCCAAGTATATACCTGTCAAACAGGGTGATGACGTTGGTCTGCAATAAAAATAGGGATCGCATTTGAGTCCCTTGTAAGGGAATTATTAACATTTTGGTCCCTACTTCAGAGAAAAAGGGATTATTAATACAGTATATCATGGTTATTAACATCAAAAGGGGCACTGTTTCAAAGGACCAAAGTGTCAATAATTCCCATACAAAGGACCCCAAATGTCATTCTCCCATAAATTTATCTAGCAAAAGCAAGTCAGTGGTTTGCAAATAGTTACTTCTCCATCAGATCCTAATACAACTGTATGATATTTTGCAGCAGAAACTCCAGTCAAATTCTTTCCCTTCAAGTACTCAACTACATGAGGGGTGTAATTAGATGCTGAGTTTGAGGTGCCATAACCAAGCTGACCCTCTCTATTGCAACCCCAGGTAAAAACTTCGCCTGAATCAGAAACTACAGCAGTATGCTTGTTTGCTGCAGCAACAGCAACAATTTTGGACCGCAAAGAAGCCACTCTACGGGGTGTGGGTTGGGTATCAACAGAAGGGTAGCCAAGCTGTCCCTCTGCAAAATCAATGAAACCAATACACAATGACATAATAACTGTGAAAAGAAATAATGACACTAAGGAAGAAGCATAACTGTTTTCTGTGTCATTCACAAGTATCTTCATTGTAAAGGACAAAACCTAAGAAGTACAGTTACATTGGAAATCCCGACGCATCTGTATCTGATACACATATGTCTGCGTCCGACACATTTTTTTCCTATCTAATGCGCTGGTAATGTGTGGATGCAGATCTAAAGCAGCATGATGTGGCTTAGATGTGACTCGATGCAGAACACAACATTTTTGCCCAATTTTTTTTATCGCTATTAAAGCCCTAAACTTGAAAACCAAACCTCAGATTTGGACAATTGCAAGAGCTTCTTTATTCTTCACTTTGCTGTCAGTTTCTCCTGCTGTTGTGATTTCCAATGTAAGACACTGATCCAGCCAACATCTTCTCTATTCCGGCAAGCTTCTCTCTCTCTCTCTCGTGTTGCTTTGCTTTATGCCAATTGAAACTCTTTCTGTTGTGGTGTGCTTCAAAAGGACGACCCTTCAGCTTGCTATACTGTTCACGTTCTCCCTTCTCTCTTAGCCATGTGCATTTGTTTTTATTGGGCTTCACTGCCTTTTTGCCTTTTGCTTTCTCTTTGTTTTTTAATTGATTTGTTTCCTTTATTTTCTTCTGTTATATTCTTATTAGGTGAATTGTTGACTATATATGTAGTCAAGAGTACGTGCGTCTATAGTCCTAAAAAGTGTCGTATCCACTATATCATGCTGTACCATATCAGATACTCGCACCCAGATCAATGCTTCTTCAGACAAAACAATAAAAAGAACAGCCTAATTCGTACCCCTAATTAACCACTGCAAATAGACAGGGAGAATCATGAATATGCTTTAATAGAAGGCATGGCAAGTCATGATGGCACTGGCAGACAAGATAATTTAGTTGCATGATAAAATTGACAGTCAAAACTAGACATAAAATTAATCATAATTTACCTCTATTGGATCCCCAAGTGAACACTTCACCACCTTCTGTAGCAACAACAGTATGATGCTTAGCAGCAGCAATTGCCTTCACTCTGCGAGCACCAAGCCCAGCAATCACCTGCTGGGGAGTGATGACTGCAGCTTGACCACTGCAATGAGTATGACAACATCAAATCTTATTGACAATAGTCCAAAAGCATGAACAGAAAAAAAATAAAACCCTCCTTAATAAAAGGGGAAATATACAAGTACTGCCTAAATTTTCTGAGATGACCCACCAAAATAAGTGTCCATTTGGTCTCGCTGTGATATTTCTGTCACAACAAAAACTCCGTTTTCCATAAACACCCCCCAAACCAAAAAAAAAAAAACTAAGAACCAATACTAAGTAAAAAAGAAATCTATTTCTGATTTTCTGCATCTAGCAGACACTCTAAAGATTAAAAGAGAGAATGGCACACTCAATACCTTCAGGGAAATTAATCTCTGCTGCTGACGGAGAACACTCGTTGTTCACACCCAAAAGAGGGGAAGGGAGAAAGAGATTAAGTAATAGGTAATTCTCTTTATGTTCAATATCGATAGCATAAGAAAAAAATGCAATTCCAAAATCTATAACATGATGGTAACACCAAAACTAACTTAAAACCATGCCCATGAGCCTTCATATTGAAATAGAAAATTTACCTATGGATATCAAAATCCGGGTGACCTAAACGGCCCCCTCTCCCAAATCCCCAGGTATACACCTCTCCAATAGCTGTAACAGCCACACTGTGGAATTTTGCGGCAGAAATCAACTTTATGTAGGAACCACCAAGTGAATCAACTTTACATGGCAACTTTTGAATGTGAGCATTTCCAGTTCCAAGCTGATAGTTTGTGCCACTTCCCCAACTAAAGACCTCAGTAGCCACTAGACCCAAAATATCATATTGTAATTTCTCAGCCTCTATCACTACTTTGCATTGCTAACAACTAACAGAACCGTTACTAAATAGTCAAAGCACAGCAATTCATACCTGAATCACAATCATTTCTTAAGGCCTGAAATACAGGGCCAGATAAGAGATCTACAGGTACTCGAGATTTATAGTCCTCCATAGTAATAGAGGCACCATGCTGAAGAAGGATGCCTGCCACGGCAAGATGTCCAAAATGCAAAGCCCTGTGAAGGCTACTCCATCCTGATTCTCCATCCTAAAAATGAAACAAGTTTCAGCACTCATGAGACATAAGTTCTAGAAGAAATCCAAAATGGCCCTTAAGGAAAAACTGGGGATTGGACAGTTCTTGGTTTCATGAGACCTAAAATTCTCCTAAAATCTGAATAATTTTCAAACAAAACTATAAATAACGATTTTTTGAGCGACCATAAGCAAATGTCAGACAATCAGAAGCTATTTTAGTTAAATTCAACACTATCAGAACTGTTTTTAGGCCAGTACGTTTCATCTGTAACATTTTATTTCTAGCATAAGCATTCAGTAAGAAGATAGGATAGGGAAGAATTGACTGAGATGATTTGGCGTTGTAAAACGCAAGCTCACTGCATGATTGCAGTAAGAATAAGTAATAGACTAGATTGTGTCACTTGGTTTCTAAAGGCATTATTAACCATTAGTTCATCCACATCGTAATGAATAATTTGATAACCAGAACAAACAACACACACACACAAGGACATTTTATTAGAAGTTTGTTGATGAACCATGGCTGCAATTATATTTTGTCATTCCATCACAACTTGCAGTTCACAGACTTTTCATTAGCAGTACCTTTGACCAAGACATTTTAGTAAAAATTGAGAAGCATCGCACAAAATTTTATCCTTCATTAAAATTTACAGTGCGCAAACATATACATAGACCTATGTTATCAAGTATCAACTCTATATATATGAGATATCTGGTAGCTTTAAACTATATTAATTTAATTCGTGAACAGATATTAAAACAGGGAAAAAATAGAAAGATCCCTGCAAAGCAGTACAAACAAACATTGAAAATAAAACATAATATTTACTGAATACAGAGACTTCTAAAGTATGTACAATAATCACTATAACAAATAACAAATGTTTCTTTAAACCCATGTGATTAAACATGAAGAGAATGTCAACACACGTCCTAAATCTAAGAATACCAAGTAACCTCCTACCTAAAACTTGAGAAAGGGACAGCTGCATATTTGTAAGACTGACATTCACAAAAAGAAAAAATTTTCATACTCGAGCATCAGGGTCTGCACCAGCTGCAATGAGTCTCCTGACAATGGGGATGTGGTTCCTCCAAGTGGCAATATGAAGAGGGGTCAGCCCGAATATGTTCCTTGAATTGATATTGATTCCTTTGTTCTTTAATAATGCCAAGGCTGCCTCTACATCATTTAGAGATCCTTCTCGCACAACAAGCCACACATCCTTCAGCGAACTGGCAGAAAAATTTTTGCAACCAGGTGTCCGCGATGCTTGTGGAGAAACATTCATATCCATCCTTGCAGTATTGCCCCCAAGTCTATACAAATATACAAGTTATCTCGCAAAATAATTAATGTGAGGTCTGAGAGCTAAATCCAACATATTCTCTATAATTGTTTTCTCCAACAGAATTCTCCCCAATACTTCCAAAAAAATAAACCCAAGCCCTGCAGTCCATCAAAACGGATTTATAATATAGCAAGCAAAAGAACAAGGAAGCTATCCAGTCATAAAAGCTTTTGCTTCAGTAGCCCTCCATTGACTACCAAATCAGTTCATAGGCAGCAGAGAGATCTACAATAAGAAGCAACAAGACGTTGGAATTCTTCAGTTAGTGAGATAATCCTTGAGGGTAATTCGTAACATTTAGAAGGGAACGAAAGATAAACATGCAATAGCAATTAGATTCCCCCAAGTCCATCTAGTATTTGGCATTCAAGTTGCCTGGATCAAACAAATCATAAATCAAGAAAGTCTTAAGTCACATTCTTTCAGCAGAAACAAAAAGGTCTCAAAACAAGATGATGATAGAAGTTATGCAGGATTCAACAATATAGCGTCATAGTAAGATCATAATGTCCCATCATATGATGATGCACTTCTCTGACTCTGATCACAAAAATAGATTGAGTTGAATTCAGTAAGAACACCTAACTCTGCTTTTCTGTGGCAATACAAAATCTATAGATTCAAGAATTTACATCCCTAATGTGAACAATGGTCAACTTAATGATAATTGATAACTATTGAAATGAAAATTCAACATTGACGCTAACTTTTAGGAGAGTTTGAGATGCAAATTGAGCTCCCAGATGCTAATATACTATCATTTGAAAGGCAAGATAAAAGCACTAAAAATCAAATTCTCATATCTATCTGCAGTATCTTGCCTGATCTATGCATCAGGAAACTTGCTCACTGTTTTCAACCCGACACAATATATTATTTGCCACAAGAACTACGAAATGATTCAAATCAGCAAAACAAAAACTGCGTCGAAAGAAAAACAGTTTTCAAAACACCACTCCTATCCTTGCCAGTTGCGCCTGGTCAAGTAAAAATGCAAACTTGACACAAAATGAGGACTGTAAACATTGAAAATGATGCAACAAACAACATATATCGAAAAGCAGACCAAGATTCAGTGAAACCATTCGAACCCGATTAAATTTGACACACCTACTGCAGAAAAAAGAGTCGAGATGAAATAGAGCAAGTCAGCGACTGAACGGCTTGGAAACAAAAGAAACAATGCAATACCTATCCAATTGAAACATTGCCCGGATCACCCACCTTACCCAGAATATTTTGTTTGTAGAATAAAAAATGAAAACAAAGCCGAGATAATCAGTGGAATTAATTTACGGAAACATGAAGACCAAAATCAGGAACCATGTCATACCCTTTGTTAATAGACAAATCCACAACTGTCTGAATAATGAAGCATCTCATTGGTTTTAAGCAAGTTACTGATGGTGTTTCCCGCAAAGAAGAGTATCAAACCGACAGAATCTCCATTCTACTGAGCTGAGTGTGCGTCAAATCTAAAAGAAAATGGTTTCTTATAAATCATAAAAACTATTAAAAAAAACTAATTTTTTTTTATCGAATTAAAAAAAACTAATTCAAAACACACATTCAGTGAGAAAGAGAATCTACGAAACGGAAATCAGGAAATGAAGGACAGTTTCGGAATTTAAGACTTATGTTTGGACCCAAGACCTCAGAGCCCGCGAGTGCTCCTCCCTCAGGTCCAGGTCGGCGTAAGCGTAACGCTTTCCACGACACAACAGCTTGTTACGGCATTGTTAATGACCAACTAGTCAACTACGCTTTTTTTTTTTGGTCAAAAACCAACTACGAATTTTCAACTCTAGCAGTTTAGTCATTAAATTTATCCTAAATTAATAAATTTTCCAACTTTGTACTTTTTATTGATGTCATTTAATTTTATCAATTTTAAACCTAAATTAATAGTTGTTGGCAAAAAAAAACTAAATTAATAGCAATAGATAATGTGAAAAAAATTAATAAGATGGTTGGTGCTTTATATATAATTCCAAAAATGGAACCAGCGTCTTTAGGCGACATGGTTATCGAAGTATATCAAAAAAATAATTCCAAAAATGGCTTTTAGTTAGTCTCTCCAGAGGGAGTACAAGGCAATTTTTTTGAGGGTATAAAGGGCAATTTAAAAAAAAACATACATGTTTGTTATCATAAATGACTTGATCAAAAATTAATCAAATTTTTTTAAGTAATAAATATTTAAAGCTATTAACTATGAGAGAGAATATAATGCAAATTTTTTCAGATAAAATTAACAATTTAACCACCATTCTTTAGTTATATTTGTTTTGTGGCTTGGGTGCCACCCTTTCATACGGCAAGCTTTAAGCCATCAATGTTGACCTCTAGTGTAGAAGGTAGATTTTCTCAACGTACAATAATTTTTTTTTAAAAAAACCCTCACTTCTTTAACAACGCAGGTTGATGTAAAAGGCCAATTAACTTGCGTTTCGTTGACATAATTACAATATGATTAAGAGTGTTTGGAAAAGCGGCCCAAGACATTAAACAGGCTATCGATAGCCTGTCTAAAAGTACAATGGCGGTGATTTTGAATGTTTGGGAAAGCATTGGATCCTACTTAGCTTCAAAGGCAAAAGCGGCTTCTTCAAAAAACCCACTCTAGCACCAACGCAATGTGGCGCATTTGGCATCGTGTGAGGCCTTTGTGCCTCCTTATCCGGGATCGATCCCAGAGTGCAACTAGTGGGATGCTAATCAAGAAGAAGCCCACTCTAATTGCTTTAAATGCTATTGTCACCGCGGTCCGAGGGCGTCACAGTCAAGCGTATGTTCCTTTTTTTTCAATAATAGTTTTTCTTTTTTTTTATTTTATCAAATTTTAATTTTAATTTTTCAATTCAATTATCACAATATATATATAAATAATATATATATGTAGTATCCAATAAGATTCATGCCCCTTTTAGTTACTTCTATCTAAACTGATTTTTCAAATAATAATCCAAACAAGTTTAAGGTTAGAAAAAAAGTCACTTTTGCTACCGCAAATCCAAACACATGTTTACAATCTGACTTTTATCCTATCTTAAGTTTGTAAAAGTTATATTGAAAAAAAAAAAAAATCATTTCTAATACCGCTCATCCAAACAACCCTAAGTCGCTCGTAATATAAAAATATATTCATGAAAAGTGCAGATTTCATCTGAAAATTTTATATACTTTAACTTACTTGATTTTAACTATATCAAGACATTTAAATTTTGCACATGTTAGTTATCCACTTACCCTGTGACAAACTTTTGCTCTTATAGTCTCAGATGTTGCATTCATAATAGACGCTGAAAGCTTAAATTGAGCTGTTCAATATATTCCATCCCCAAGGGAATTACTGTTTTAAGGGTCGTGAAGATAATTTGTCCAACAATTTTTTGAAAGCATTGGTGAAAGGAGTAGATGGGAGAGGTCTCACATGACATGCAGGGCTAATTTTTTGAGGTGAAGAGAAAAGCACTTGCATTGCATCTATAATTTCCTTCCCACACGAAAACCAGAATTACCACTGCTGAAATTACAAAGAAGCAACACGGACAAACCAATAGTGACAAAAGAATAAAGCATGGGATCAAAATGAATCACAACACTTGCCACATGAAACAAACTGCTGACGGATCAGGACTTGGGAGGACAAACACAGAAACCAGTGCCTTCCCATCTCTCCTGTTCTGTTTTGCATTCTCAGTGTCTCCTTTTCTAAGGCCAAACGGCTTGACATGGCAACATGTTTCAAAACAATATCATGATCTAAAGAGATCTCTTGATCTGACCGATGAATACCAATTTCTGGCTTATGCAGCAACTGGTGGCTCCTGCATTGATGGGCACAAAATCACGTCACATGATACCAATTTCTTGTGCAACGACTGATGCACTACATGTATTTAATAATTTTCCCTTCTTCCTCATCTGTGTTTGTGTATTGTGTTCCCATACAAGACATTACAGTCTAGAGGGGCTCATATTGTAAGAGTAGAACTCACCTTCGCCGTCAAGTTAGATACAGCCATATGGAACTTTTCTCTAGTTTTCGTACCGGCAAGTTGTCCAGCCCTTGCCATCTTACCAAAAGCACCATTGAACCAGGTCGTTCCAGCAGTCACATATCTGTGGAGAACCAAAAGGTAAGTCATGGACCGGCATATGGTTTGTTATAAGTATTTTAAAAAACACACTACTTGAAATCAAAATAAGCCACTATATTCATGCATATCTTGCTACTCTCCCACCGATGTTCAACCCACGTAGGAACAACAAAGTTGTCCAGATTTCTTTTCCTTTTTAACTGTATTTTCCTATAGGGAGGAGGATTGAACTAACATTACAAAAAGAACACGTTCAGCAACCACAATAGATTTGGCATGAATCATCATGTGCAAAAAGGAACAAACAAATTTTAAGCTAGAAAAAGAAGATCCAGTATCAACGTGCAATTCCATGATATTAAACATGACGCTACTTGGTTTCACAGGAGAATCCATCAAGAGAACTTGTGTAGCCTGTCATTGTCCCCACTCCCCAGTAACAGAAAAATACAATCTTCTCAAAGGACATATAGATATTCAAATCAATGAAAGCCCCCATAGGATCAGTGAGAATCTTCAACGACATTGTGAATTGCAACCTTCTTATTCCCACGGTAATGAAACTCAGGTTTGATGCTATCATGACTGAACCCCCAAAAAAAAAAAAAACTCTCCCCCCATTTAATAGCTGTCATCTCATAAGTTTTATATTCGAGTAAACAAATTATTATCCTCAGAGGAAATTCGAAATATACATCCTAGATATCCGCACAGATATCCATGATTTCTCCCTTTCCCTTGTTCATAATTCCTTGCAGGAAGGGGAGCTTATTAAGGCAATTGGCTCAAGAGGCTAACTGATGTGAAAAAATATTTTATGTGGGATATCATCAGGGACAGAAATTAGGGCAAAACAACTTTCATAACAATTAGTGACACAACATTATTTGTATATCGTGAGAAACATCATTTTGAACCTGCTTGTTTTGACTGCAGATCCAGTATCATTTATCTTCCTCTCAGCCGCTAGTATTGCAGCCATTGTTTTATCTGAAACATGAAGCCTTTGATCAACATACTTCACCTTCTCATTAACTACAGAAATGCCAACTGTCCATTTCTCTGTAAGACCAACCCTCTTGTCAAAAGAAGCAGCCTTAGCAGATGCATTGGCAGTAAACTGATGCTTTTCGTCGAATGCTTTAGCTTTATTCAAGGCATCTTGTCTAATTGCTGAACCTTTAGCGAGCATACTCGTAACTACATCCTGTGCTCTACTTATATACATCCTCCCACTGCTAGCAGGGCTTGCTCTCTCCTGCATAAAGAGATTTTGCACAACAGGCCATTAGCTCACTCCAGAGAAGAATGCAATAAATATCCGGCAAGGAAAACATATTAGACTTTGCATTTTCAGCCATACCTCAACAGGAGCAACATTGGTAGCATTTGCCACCACCATTACTTCCTGCATAAGTTGTACTTGATCAGATTAGAATTCCAGATTAGCGCACATAAATGTTGCATTGACAGTAAGGTCATAATAAATTCACCTGCATCTCTTGTTTCGGTTCATAGTTCTCTGATGGAGTTATACTCACAATCTGATCTACTATTGTCGCTCCCTGCAAAATATATAACAGAACTTTCACTTTCTCAGGTCACATATGTGCAATAGCATAAGAACTCCCAATTTCATATGAAAATTAAAATATTATCATGTCAAAAGAACAAAGGCATGTGACTCTAAATGTTCTTGAAAGTGAAGCCAAACAGATAATGCTAAAAATACTTCAATATTCTATATTCAGGATACAAGTCTCTTTAAAAAAAACAACATATTGGCGTGAAATATCAATTACGCCCCCCTCCCGTTTTCTTTTTCTTTTTCTTTTCTTTTTTTGGGGGGGGGGGGGGGGGTTGTTTCTAAAGCTCAAGTTCATTAAATTTGCACCGGAATCCAGTACATATCAATCATCAGGAGTCAATTTGTTTCAGTTTATAAAGGGCAGGACCCATTATTATTGGCTTTAGAAATGAGAACCTTGATTCAAGCTCCGCAGCTAAATCTCACTTCAAAATGCTGATGATTTCTTAGAAAGCGCACATAGAGTTTGCTGTGCACCTTCAAAGTATAAAAGTTGAAAAACCTTCATTCCGTGTACAGTAAACCTTCCTCAAAAAAGCACTGAACCACTTTCAATTTTGACATACATATAAGTTGGAAATTAATCGAAGACCGTTTCTTCCAGATGTGGTCTTGCTATAAGGTAAATGTCAAGGTTTGCCACAACAACAGAAACATGCATAAAGGGAAATAGACATTACCGATAACAGTAACGCAATCTCAAGTGCTTTTGGATCTTTAAATGTCACATATGCTGTCTTTAATTTCCCGGATTCACTGCAACCAACAGACCAAACCATCCAGTCAAATAATTAATATGGTTGCTTATCATATGCACGAAGAAGAGAAATAGGTACAAAGACGGAAACAAATGTAGAGCTTATTCCACTCTATGCCGCAAATTCACGTACAAACCGGGGGTGGAATGCCAAAATGGAAAGTAGGGAGCAAACCGGGGGCGGCTCACGGCTCAATTTTTTTTTTGAATTTATTATCATTGGATAAAAAGTAAAAGTAACCGTGGTTTCTTGCCTGTCCTCTGTTCTCCCCCATGTTCTCAACATCCAATAAGAGGCAGGTATATCAAAACAACCAAACTTGAATTCGAATAACAGAAAGAAAAAGAATAGAAATCGAACATTTCGGTGCGTAAAATACCTCACCTTTGGATCTCAATGTGGTCGACTTCTCCAGAAAACGAGAAAAATTCGTGAATCTCTCTCTCAGTAGCTAGATCTGAAACATTCTTTACTTGAACCGTCCTCGTCTGGAAAAAACCCAGATAAAGAAGAACGACTGAGTTTCTAATTATGACAATAAAATCGAACTAGAAGCGTGGCAATATAGTAGAGTTGAGCCTCGAATTCGGTAAATACTGACCTGCATTGTGATGACTTAGTAGTAGCAGTATATGCAATTCTTAAAGCAAAAACTATAACTATTTTGATTTTGAATGTAGAGTTTGACAAGTTCCGCGGCCGAGGGGTGCGAGCAGAGGAGAGGTAGAGAGAGAAGGGAGGAAACAGTTCAGGCTACGTTCGTCGCCGAACAGATAGGAGTCGCATTGAAACAGAGGAGGGAGAGAAGTTTAGTGAGAGGTTGGAAGGAATGTAATTATGATGTGGCTCTCCAGCCAGCCAAAAGGATGAGAATGCATTGGCGTAAAGTTCCAGAAATGCCCCCAATCTTGTAACAATTTTCGGCTCCGCCCATCATGTATTATAGTAGTAGTTTTTTGGAATGAAGATTAAAAAAATCTTCCGGGGGCCAATGGCCAAAGCAATCGCCACATGTTTCATGAGTTACGACCCGTTATTTTTAGTTAAAAAAATTATTAAAGTGTGTTCAACGAACTAGCCTCTTGTATTACTTAAAAGAACCGAGAATTTTGTATACCATATTATCTTTGCGCAGAGAAAAAGCCATGCCTTCTCTTTCACGAGGTTCTTCAAATGATATAT
Source organism: Inga oerstediana (assembly GCA_963210345.1). Lineage (NCBI taxonomy): Eukaryota > Viridiplantae > Streptophyta > Magnoliopsida > Fabales > Fabaceae > Inga > Inga oerstediana. The sequence continues at coordinate 7,436,440 of OY723401.1, forward strand.
ATAAATAAAAATATATACAAACAAAATATTGAATCCTGTTTAACAATAGGGTCAAAATGATTTTAAGAAGCCATGAACGCATGAGGGGGCTAATAGGTTGGAAATAATTATAAAGGAAAGGGACGCACCCACCATGTGGAGTAGAGGTGGTAATATGGTCCGGCCCGAAGGGTTCGGGCCGGACCATATGGGTTCGGTCCCAAAAGGACCGCATCAATATGGGTTGGCAAAATGTCAACCCAACCCATAACCACTGGGTTAGCGGGTTGGGCGGGCCAACCCATATTTTTTTAAATTTTTTTTTTAATAATATATTAAGATTGTTTTTTTTATATACAATAAGATTGTTTTCTCTATACACTTAAACATAATAAAATTAAAATACATTACAAATTAAATATTCATCACAGGTCCATACATAACAAAATAAATATAAATCCACAAGTCATTAGTATAACTTAACACTAATCAATAATTAGTTAATATTAAAAGTGTTTCAATTTGAAGCACGCTGAGGAGGGTAGGGATTGAGGAGAAATGGGTTGGACTTTGGACTTTGGACTTTGGAGTTACGGTTTTGGAGATTTGAACTATTGGCTAATGGTTCTTCCTTTTCCCTCTTAGTTAAAAAACAATATGGGCCAACCCGCCAACCCGATGGTCCAACCCGTGATGGGTTGGGATCATATGGGTTCGGGCTAAAAAGGACCGCATCAATATGGTTCCAGTTTTGTAGAACCCAAACCGCCCATTTTATCGGGTTGGGCGGGCTCGGCCCATGGTCCCAACCCATATTACCACCTCTAATGTGGAGAAATGACGTAAGGCAGGAAATACAAAAAAATGAATATTGTTAAAGGCAGACAAGAATGCAAATGAGGACACTGACAGAACAGATCAATAGAATCCACGTACTAGGCCTAAAGAGAGAGACGCGAGGTTAGAAAGGTAAAAGCAACAAAAAAAAGGGTTGGGATTAGGGTGAGTCAGAAGACATGCCGCGATTCCTTTCTTCTGGTCAAATATACCTTGGATCTTCCCTCTGCTTTGTTTTGATTCATATTTTATTAAACAGTTAACTTTAAAAATAAATAAATAAATATCTTTTTGCCAACTAATAGAATGAACAGGTAACTTTACAGGAACAAGTGTGTTGTCTACGAATTGCCATGATTGTGGGGTACTCCAGCTGTGCCACAACCCACATCATATTGACCTCGCGCATGACTTGGCCTCGTTTATTGTTGTCTCCATAAAGTGTCTAATTTGAAAAATTCACATCAGTACAGATATTCCAAGTTACATTTATCACGTTTTAATTTTTTTATTAGGACTAATGATGATTAATAAGAATAATTTATAAATTTAAATTAGAATTATTATGAGTTTTATGATAATATTAATTAATATGTCATGATTGGTAAAAAATTGAAAGAATTGAATTATTAGGCAGTAGTTAGTGATTAAAGGAGAAATTAATTACTAACTAAGAAAATGAGATGTGAGAGTAAATGGCTAATGGAGGGATTAAAGTGGTTAATTAATGGCTTATTTTGTGAGAGCCAATGAAATGACAACACTTAGCAAGTGAAGATGATGATGTAGTTGGTGGAAAAGTCAAATTTGGAGGGGGAAAAAACTATTTTGCCCCCTCTCTCCTCCCTATTTTCGGCAGCAAGCATGACAAAGGGAGGGAGTGCCATCATTCCATCTTCAACCTCTCTTCTCTCTTCATTTTCTCTCTCATTTTTCGTCCTTCATTGAAGCTTTAAGAGAGAGGAAGTGTTATTGGTAAAATGTGAGTTTTTGACCCTCTAAATGGCTTCTAATGAAAAAACTCCATTCTATAAAATTGTTTCTTGTGTTGAAAGCTTCATCTTCGTGATTTCAGATTTTCCATTAGTGGTGTTTTGAGCTCTCAAGGAATTTTGGAGTTTGGAGAACCAAGGAACTACTTTGGAAAAGTTGTAGAAGTGAGTAAGACAAACCTTTCTACATAGGTTTTGTGGCATTTGGTTGAGTTTGAATTTTCTGAAAATTTCTACCCTATTTTCGAAAATAAGGGTCTTAGAGAGTACAACATGTGGTGGTCATGGAAATGGTGCGTTATTGTGTGTATTGGATAGATATAGTTGATTTGAGGTTAATATGTGAAGTTTGTGGATTTTGGCAATTGGCATTGTGTTGTTGTCTTGGGTTATATCTTGGAAATTAATGTGAGTTTGGTCATTTTGAGGTTGCCATTGTGTTCTTTGTGAGAAATTGTATGGGAATAGGTTTTGGTATTAATTTTGGAGTTATTGGACTCTTTGGTGGAAAATTGGAAATCTGTCAAGTGTGAACTCTATTCTGGGCAGCCAGTTTGCACAAAAGTTTTGAATAACCAAATGGTGTTGAAAAATTTTGAAACTTTTTAGTCTTAAATTTCACATCTCAAGCTTCAAAATAGACATATAATTTGTGTCATTTCGCTTGGTGAACTGAAAGTTATGCTTTGCCAAAGTTTGAGACTAAAATTGGACTCTATTTTAAAGCAGTGTTGAGTTTTGGGTAATTATGGAATTTTTTGGTGATTTCTAGTAATGTTCCATATTTTTCCTATAAAGAGAACTTAAATAGCTTTCATTTGGCTTTGTAATCACCTCATTTCGATTTTTCTAGAATTAGTTATGATTTTTGAAATTTCAGCCAAGAAACAAGATTTTTCTTGGCCGCGGCCAGCGGATTCTCGGCCGCACCCCAAATACTTCGGACCTATTTTTGGCCACGGCCAACCCCTAAAAATGACATTTTAGACTTCCAAAGATGGTCTTTGGTCAAGTGTTTTTCCAAGCCTTTAGGTATGTGTTTAGGCTTTAATTAGCCACTTAAAGGTCATAAATGGTAACCAACTATAAGTGTTATGAAAATGAGAATTTGGAAAAGAGAATAACCCTATGTCCTTGTTTTGGTTTATAGGGTTCGATATTCACCCTGATCATGGTTCGATGTTCATCTGATCGTGAGTAAGCTGCGCTGAAGCACACGTGGAAAAATAAGTGTAGGGAACTTACCTCTCCTACATGTATTGATGCATGTTATTGCTTTGCTTGATTATGTGAAACATATATGAATGATTGAAGCTTTGTTTCTATTTATGCTATGGCCATGAGTATGTTGTTGAAACATTGAGCATGCAGATATATCATTATGTGAGCACGAGTTATTGTGATGCAAGCATGTCATGCATTAAACACGTATCTTGCATGCATATTGGTATATGTTTCTTGCTGGAATTCTCTCGAATCTCACCCTCCCTTACCAACATTTTAGACAGGACAGGTGGCTCGAAGAAGGAGCAAGCAGCTAGGGGCGGTGAGAATTCCTTATGGGCATTTGGATTTGGTTGTTGGTCATCATCATATGTTGGGATAACTGTATATGTTTAAATGATAGGTTGGAATGAGTATTGTGTAATCCCCATTTAAGAAATTGTAAAGGGCGTATGTGCCCTATGAATTTTTAGTGAATGTATGAATTTGGGATTGCCGGGATTATTATTGTGCACTTTGATATTTATATGAATGTGATTTATCTTCACAAGGTAATTGTATTCGAAATATGATTGTGAGACCAGGTTAAAGTATTTGTGAAAAAAATTTGTGAAAACCCTATCTTAAGGATGGGAATGTAAATGAAATTTTATTATTATATGTCTCTATTTCATTTTAATCACGTATTTCGGATAATAATTACGGAGGGGTTACAACATTCATTCATCATCTTGTACCTTAAAATACTGCTAAGCATTAAACAATCAATTAAGGTCTGTAAACTACATTTTTCTGATGAATTTTATAATTTAATGGAAAAAAGTTTCTCTCTCTATCAGTAGAGTTTCTCCTCTCCCTCTCCAGATCTTTCTTGAAGCGGCGAGTGCCTTCTTCCTCACGTTTGTGCAAGCTACTACGGCATCTCCCTCCCTGGTGGTCTGTTTCGGTGGAAGGGACGTCTATCTTTTTTTATTTCTCTTTTGGTGTTGGATTTTAGTAGTAGTGTTCCCTGTTTTTTGAGTAATAAATAGATCTGCGGAATATGATTATGACATCTCTTGGTTGGATAGTAGCTTGAAGGTTGAGAAATCAAATCCCAATTTGGCGGCTCAGATTTGCATTTTTGGGGAAAGGATTTTGTTGATGGTCGATGTTGCTATATGCTTTACTTCTCAGAGGACCATTGTTAGGTTTGTTCGATGGTGGCAAATCCAAGGCGCTAATGTTGGCCATATGCATCATCAAGAGGCGTTGTTCTATGGGTGGTCGACGATGAGTTCTCTTCCTACTCCGATGTTGAATTTGAGTTGGATGTTTGTGGGTGTTCTGTTTGTATGAGTTATCTCATATTGTTCAAAAACCATTATTAGTGGTTTCTTTGCTTACTAGAGGGTTAGGTCATTTGGAATTGGTTCCTTCAAATCACCACCCCTTACAATAGCGTCATTGCTGATGACAGCGATGCTTTTTCTGCAGATTCTGGTGAAGAGAAGGCGCGCTTTTCTAGTGATCTTGTTGGTGACTGCTCCTGTTAGTTTAACTATTATTAGGGTTAATGTCGTTGCTATATGGCTAAGATTTATGTTTTGAGCCTCTATTTTGTAGGCCTTTTTTTTTTTCTTATTGGATTGTGTACTTCCCTATCTTTATAGTAATAAAAGTATCATTATATTTGATAAAAAAAATGAATTTTATATTTTTACTTTCAAATATTTTAGAGTGTAACTTCAATTGTAATGCCTTTGCGGACATCTCAAAATGCGGCCTATTAAAACAAACCATTACTTGTTGTTTGCTTCGTTTATTTAAGTAAAGTAATAATCTGAACAAGCTAACGGTAACATAGTTCGCGTGAAGATTTGAGCATTCTTCTTGTGTCACTTTATTTCAGCCAGATTCCAATGTGATGCACAACTTTTTTAGTTGAATCAGAATGGCTACCAAATATTTAATATTAAAAAATTGACCCCATCTTTTGTTTTTTTTTTTTTTAAGAAAAAAATACATCTCTGTTCAATTGAAATTCAAAAGCAGGAGCAATCAACGAACCCAAAGATCTAAAAGCGGTCCACATGACTTTGATGTGGCGGTGCCAAAAACGGTGTTGGGGGCTTGGAAAAACCTAAAGAGAGGCCCGACTTTGCAATCACGTCGCACACTCCATCTCCTTAGAGAGAAGGCCCAAATATACCCTGAAGCTAGGTCCAGTATAATATTTGGGCTAAAACAAAGGCTTCTTGCTCTATACTCCTTCCGATTCTAATTATAAATCTCAATTGATTATTTTGGGGAGATTTATGAAGATAAATAAATTATTTAATAAAGTATATGTTATGTATCATTAAATTATATATCAATTTATAAGTCATATAAATTAGTTTAGAAGAAAACGATAAATATAAATACCCAAAAATAATTTATTTAACTTCTTTAATCTTTCTAAAAAAAATTAATTAGGTCTTATAATTAGGACTAGAAGCAGTAATTTGTACAGGGGTGGGGGACGCCTATGCTGTACTCTTCTCATCTTCTGAAAAGGAGTGGATAATTAATTGTATTGAAAAAAAGGAACGGAGAATTGATATAAAGTTTTAAAAGGACGGATTCAATAATAACAAAGTTTTAATAATAAGTTAATAGTATAAATCTGTTGTCATTTTAAAGATTTAATCCATGATCCCCCAGTTATAAGTTATAAATTTGCTTCCGTATCATTAGGCTATAAAGTGACTAGCGTATATAAATAAAGCATTGTTCTTGGCTTGATTGAAAAGTATTGGGAGAAAACTTTTAGAAGTTTAGCTTGGACGTCAATGGCATCGGTTTGGAACGACTATAGCATTTTGTTGGTTGGTTTTCCCAAAAAAAAAAAAGCATGGCATCTTTGATGTGTATATTTTTAAGAATGAATATTGGATTTGGGTTAATTTTCCTTACAACGTATGCGGTAAGTTAGGGGAAAAAACGCTCAAACCAAAATCAAAAAGTCAAGCTTGCGTGTAAAAACACACACACACAATCAAAATGTCAAGTGGTGGATTAATAGCTTATTACTCACTGATCAAAATAGGTCGAGATTGCAAGATGACTCAGGAGGATAGCTTCTGAGGTGTTTGTAGTTTTTTATGTACTATCAAAAAAAAAATGTCAAGTGGTAGGGCCATGATCCGGGTTAGCCTTGCAAATATACAGTCTGGTCTAGGTCAGGAAAAGGATCGTTCTTTTTTATTTTTTAGATTGTTGGATTAAGATCTCAATTATCTAGATTTTATATATTATAAAAATATTATTATTATATTAAAAAAATTATTATTAAAATATATTAAATCTAGACTATTAAATTCTCAATCCATGCATAGAAGAAAAATGACCATCTAAAGCCAAGTTCCGCAAATATAAGGGTCATGACCAAGCAGTGCATCTCTCTCCTCTCCGATTGTCTTTGAATAAATTATAGGAACCATATTAAAAACCTTAGTTAAGTTATAATGTAACTGAGATTCGTAAAAATCATTTTTTGGACCATTGAACAACTTTTACAAACAAAATAAGTCCAATTAATTTAAAGGTACAACCCAGCTCGTCCACACCATTCCTCACTACAAGTTAATTCTTGATTTTTTGATTCATCACATCTTATTTTTTTTCCTAATCAAGTCAAATAAGAACAGAGAAGTTAGAAAGGGAGACATGCACGCGCCACTTGCTTTTGGGGGTCTGGTATGCTTTTTTTTTGCTATATGAACTGACCTACTTTATAAGTGATTCTAATAAAATACAAATTGCTATCGCTGTTCATTCAACAACCAGCAACGGATTGAGGGATGTGAAAAAGAAAAAGGAAAAATCACTATTAAGTGTTTGTTTGGGATAGTTGATTTTTAGGCAATAAGTACTTATAATTCGTGATTTACGATATACGAGGTAAGTATGTGAGAGGAGTTTTGTCTCGACTTATGTAATAAGTGCTTATTTCCCAAAAATAAACTATTCCAAACACTCACTAAATCCCACACAACAACACAAATCATTTTTAAAAAAAATCTCTCGAAGTCATCAAATTTTTCTGGAATCCTGTGCCTTTAACAAGTTTAATATGCCTTTATCATATTATACATACAAACGTAGGGTCCGTTTGGTTCGATCCCATTACACCCTGCGGTGCAGTGCAATGCGATGCAATGGTAATACAATGCAATATTAATTACAGGAGTAGTGTTTGGTTTGATTTTTAAGTAACGTGCAATGAGTTAATATTTTAATAATTATTTAAAATTAATATATTACACAAAGTCTATTTTACCCCTTAATATAATCTTTATAGAAAAAATAGTTAAAAGCCGGCGACGGCGGGGATGGAGGAGGAGGATGTAGTGGCGGTGGCAATGATGGGGGTGGCGGGGGAGGAGGAGGTGGTGGTGGGCGATGGGCCGGTGGCTGGGCCGGGGGTGGCGGGGAGGAGGACGTGGCGGTGGCAGTAGGTAGTGGGCCAGTGGAGGTGGGCCGGTGGCGGGGCCAGGGGTGGTGGCAGCGGCAGCGGCAGGCGGCAGGGTTGGAGGAGGAGGTAGTGGCGATAAGCCAGCGGCTGGGGCGGCGGCGGCGGAGGTGGCGGCGACGGCGGTGGAGAAGGAGGTGGTAGTCGTGGCTGTGGGTGGGTGGCGGCGGCGGCGGCAGGTGGAGGTGATGACGGTGGAGGTTGTGGCGTGATGTGGCAAGTAAAATGAGATAAGTGACACAAAGATAAGGGAAACTAAAGGGTAAATTGGACTTTTTAAACCATATAATGGGATGATAATGAGGATTCATAAGGGGAGGTATGAATGAGGATTACCAATTTTTTGGTAATCATCATTACCATGATAAACTCTATTACCATGTTAAAGAGCAACCAAACACTCTTCTCTTGGTAATGTAATCATGATTACCATTGTAAACATACAATGGGGTTGAACCAAACGGGCTCGTATAGTTTGTACTCTGTTATCAAGTGAATTAATTGACTCAGAGTTATAACATTTTTTAAAACAAAAAATCGACAGTTTTGGCAACCGTAGGAAGAGAGGAAACATTTTTTTAAAAAATAAAATTAAAGGCATTTGGGTAAAAAAAAAAAGTGTACATTAAACTTATTTACAATTAAAGGCGGCTATGAGACTTTAATTTAATTTGATGACCTCAAGATTTTTTTTCTTTTTGTGATTTGTATTGTTGTGTGAAACCTGAGAGTGATTTTTCAAAGAGAAAAGAAAATGAAAAGGTAGCCAAAAAGGGATAAGAAAAAATTATGAAAAAAACAAAAGGAACTCAATCAGCAACTACTTAAAGGAAAGGACCAAATTCAGAACTGGCAATTTCTTTTCTACAATATGCAATTTACTATTCATGACTCTACACATTTCCTGATTTCCTTCACTTTCTGCAAGTTAGGTCCCTTCTTCCCAAATTAATTTGTTAATTGGGTCCTTTTTCACAATTTTCCCAAAGGATAATCAGCAGAGTCACAGTCTACTTGGACCCCAACAAACCATCGTCATCAGCAACCAAAACAATTCCACGTGACACCCACATACTCAGACAACCTTTTTCCCTATCAAATTCTCAGAAACTTCCTCTCCCGTTTTGCTTTTTTCCTTTTTCCACCCACAAAATCTCGCCACACTTGAAAATCACTCGCATTATATTCCCATATGATCGTATCAATTCAGTATCCCTTACTCCGATGAGTATTTATTGAGCTATTATTAATGCAATAATCAAGCGATACTCAGTATCACCCGTGCCCAAAAAAAAAAAAAAAAGAGGAAAAGTACCATTCTTGCCTTAACCTTCAAGTAATGGATTTGAGTTGCCCTGTCCTTGCTTCCATATATATTGGGACTCTGCTTAGCTAACTCGTTGAACACAGCCACCATTTCCCCTGTTTTCCTCTTATGGCAACTAATATTCTTCCAATGGCTAATCTCAATCTGGAGCTTGATTGCAAGACGCTTCATGATTCTTTGGGAAGCTTGAGCCATTTGATTCCTTCTCTTTCTCGTCTGAATCAATCTCAGAGGCAGCAACTCAGGCAGACCTATGAGGCAGTGTATGGCGAAGACTTGATAAGTCATCTTCAAAGATATGAAGCAGAGGTTTCGTCTGTGAAATGCTCTGCCTTGTCCCTTTGGATGCTTAACCCTCATGACAGGGATGCTACTTTCGCCATCGAAGCCCTCCGGCAAGACGACACCAATTTCAAGGCTCTGGTGGAAATCTTTGTGGGTCGGAAATCAAGTCATATTCTCTTGATCAAACAAGCTTACCTTAAAAGATTCAGAAGGAACTTGGACCAAGACATTATCAATTTGGACCCTCCTCATCCCTTTCAAAAGGCTAGTTTCTTTTTTCCTTTTTCTTTTCCTAGTGGGTATTTCTCAATCCGTGCCTTATGGTTATGGAGTTTGTTAGGTGTTTGTTGAATTAAAGATATGGGTTTGGTTAAGCAGATTCTTGTGGCATTGGCTGCATCTCACGAAGCTCACCAAGCTGATACAAGTCAGCATATATCCAAGTGTGACGCAAGGAGGCTCTATGAAACTGGAGAGGGAGGCTCAGGAGCAATAGATGAAGCAGTGGTTCTTGAAATTCTCAGCAAGAGGAGCATTCCCCAGCTGAAGCTGACTTTTGTAAGTTATAAGCACATATATGGACATGACTACACAAAGGTAATTCAAAAACGTGCCGTTAATTTAATAGCTTCCCTTTTATCATGTTTTTTTGATGGATCTGAAGTTTTTCTTGCTTTTCATCTACCCGCTTTGGGTTCAGTCACTAAAGAGGGGAAACAATCTGGAATTTGTAAAAGCTCTTATTCTGGTTGTGAAATGCATCTGCAATCCAGCAAACTACTACGCAAAGGTAGTCCCAAAATTCCGTTTGATTTGCTTTACACCAAGAAATTGATCATATTAAAGCTCAGATAAAATAAGTTAGATTGGGCTTATATTTGCAGGCACTGTACAAGAGCACCCAAGGGGCAACGATTGACAAAGGAACTTTGGTACGAACACTAATTAGCAGGGCTGAGATAGACATGGACGAAATCAAAAGGGTTTTCAAGCAAAAATATGCAAAGGAACCTGGTGATGTAATTTATCAAAGCATTCCATCTGGAGACTTCAGAGACTTTCTGGTTGCTCTGGCCACAAGAACCACTCTTTCTACTCAAGTATATTAGTTAGCTTCTACTATGGCCCCATTGTGTGTGTAAACTGTAGAGTGAACTGAACTGAAAACATATTTAGCTTTACAAGCAATGGCATATGTAGGATTATACCACAATGTGATAGTCCAAAAAGTGACCTCTGTTGTACTGAAAAGTGAAAACAAAAAAATTAAGTAAATAAAGGAACTTCCTTGAGTTCTTTTCCTGTGTATCTTTCTGTCCGTTTCTTGAATCCATATTGGCTAATTTCTTCATCATGAAGTAAAAAAAGCACAAGCCCTAAAGGCTGACAAGAATATTTGTTACAAGTCAGAAGTTACAACACGCTATCGGACCGCAAAGCAAGAAATATCACATGCTGGTTTTCAAAGATGATTAAACTATTTTGGTTTTCATTTTCATGTTGGCTTCAAAGAAGAAAAAGGTACTGAGTGAATGGCTCGAATTGCAGAGAGTTGGTCACCACGTAATCATGCTAAAATATTCACTCCTTTGTTTGTTCTGCTCACTGTATTTCTCATTCCACGCACCATGGACTTTTATATTGGAGAGCACACTCTGATTCAACTAATGCAATAAGGACACCAGTGTGAAGATATCGCTTCACTGAGTCAAAAGCTATTAGAAAACGTGAGATCCAAGTGGCAAGCAAGCCCCTGGACCAAATAAACCCATTAATTACGGGGTTCCAAGTATACAATAATGCATTTGCTGAACAATGATATCATAAAGAAACTGTATCAGAATTCAGAACTGACCGAGGTGGAAGCTAATTTTTCCAGCAAGATTAATGGATTTTGGTTACTGAGATTGATGCTTAAATAATTTCTTAGTGACATTTGTCCAAGCATTGATGATGTTTTGAAAAATGGAAGCCTTTTCCTTCAAATTTTATCATGCGGTGACTTGTCGAATCCCACTATAGTGGTCGCGACCAAGTCTTTATTACGAGTCTTCACATGATGTCTGTATGTGACAGATAACGTTTCCAATGGAATTAACAGTACAACGTAAAGATTCACTGAATTTCTTTCCACTCTTTTTCTTCCCCCTTTTCTCGAACACACGCCTTGACAAATTTTACACATGATCCAAATTATCTTGATCCTGGTTTATTGTTAATCATGGATTCCAACAACAATTGAGAAATAATTATCAAATAACAGTGGAAAAAGAACAAACCAAGAGGAACGTTGCTGAAAAAAGGATCAGGAAAAACACTGAATATAACAGAGAAGCGAAAGAAGCACATATCATTTGTGTTGAAAAATGAAGGGTTGAAGAAGATCAGACGGAGATAGTGGCCGCGGCGAGCATGGCGGCGAAGAACAGCAGGGAGGCAGAGGAGAGGAGAGAAGAAGCAGCATTAGGCATAACGTTGAGGGTAAGCTTCATGCCAAGATCCTTACAGTGATTACTAACACCACAAATGTACCACTTTTTGCCAGGTGAGTCTAGTGGAATCAAGTCATTTCCTGAGCGTAGTGCTTGGTTCTCATCTGGCAATGTGCAGCTCTGGAACATTGTCCCGTTCACTTTGAACACATTGTGCTTCGTATTGTCATACTTGAACACTGCCACAATACAGGCAAATAATTTCAACACTTAATTGCTCTCATACATATACATGCACATATTGTCACGGCAAGAGAAGAATAAAATGTGCATACCAAGGTTGTCACCAACAACAAAATTCATGTTATTGGTCCAGTCGGAGTAGCTGTAGTTGGTGGTCCAGCCACTGTCGCCACCCACGACGTGATCGGTGGCCATGGCCACTGAGGACAGCTGCAGAACCATGAAAATGGCAAGCAAGGAAACAGCAGCACCAGAAAGAGAAGCCATTTGAGTAGTAGTAAAGATGATTGGCTCACAGGTATATTGGACTTGGGCTGGGGCACGTAATATATATATAGGGTGGAGTTCATATCCAGTCCGGCCTGAGGTCGGCTTCTTGTTATTATGTTATGATTGGTGTGACATTGAAATGCACGTAACAAGAAAATGAGTAATGTGAGGGTAGTGAATAGAAGGTGCCAGGTCAAATATAACAAGAAGAGTGTGAAAAGAAATGGAATATTTGGAATAAGGGATCAAGAGTAGAGGAAGAGGGGTGAAACGAGGGAATTGGATTTAGGAAGAGAGGGCCGGCCTTGTCGCCTTCTTTTTCCTTTGTTCTGTTCTTGACCCCCGTCTCTAATCCCCTGCAAGCGTAAGCTAAATATTAATCATTTATTAAACTCATGCCAACATTTTCACTCGTCAAATTTCCGATTTCATTTCGAGTTAGATGAAAAAGAAATGAAACGCTGCAAAAGAAAAGGAAAATAGGGATAGGAATATTTAATAATACTTTTTAAAAAGAAATGACTTTTTGGGTCTTTTTAAAAAATTATATGATATAATGAGTTGCAAAAAATCTAATAATTTATAATTTCAAAAAAAATTTGTTTTAAAATTCTCATAGTTTTGTTATAATATATATAAATAATGAATTAAAAATCTTGACTGCTTAAAGGTGATAATTTTAATTTGTAACAACTAATAACTACATACATTTCTTTGTGTGTGTATATATATATTTTTGCCATAAAAAACTATGGTTACAATAAATTTTTAATTTTATACTGGTTGAAATTTAATATTTATTAATTCATTTGTAATTATTATTCAGGTTGGTTCTTTTGCACATAGTCACACAGTACATATAATAAATAGAAAATTTTGCATTAAATTCTTATTTGTAATAAAACTGTATAGCTATCTTTCATATTCACGTATCACCACAATATTAATTATGACTATTTTTCAATGTAGTTATAATGGCTAATTAACCTTTTTTTTTTTGCCAGGAAAGACACAAAATACATTGAAATCAACCGAAAGTTACAGCAACATACAAAGCAAAAAGAACAACCTATAAACTAAGGACGCAAGGTAAAATTTAAAACATACAGGCATAGAATCTAAGAACATAAGTCAATAAAGATTCCACAATGTATCAAGAACATAAAACTTAATTAAACCAATCATTCACACCACTAAAGGCCCAGAAGGCCAACAACTATGACAGAGGTTAAGGTACCCAACACAAAGGGCAAGACCATCCCGAGAAGCTTTGGCAGTCCACACGATCACCAAATTTGCTTCTATGAGAATCCATCTATAAAAGAGGTTCCTAACAATTTTCCTTGAGACAATATAATGCTCAAGGAGGTCAACAAACAAAGCACTAGCAAACAGAGCACGGTTAGTATGACAATAAGTGAAAGAAATGCAATTTTAGCCCAATGATGAACAATGCCGCCATACCCACTGAACATGCACACATTGAACCCAAATATGAACAGTGTTGAGAAGTGTGTTGAACAGGCAAATGTTTACCCAATGAAGAACATTGTGTACGAACCCACTGAACATACTTAAATTGATAATTATATCATCTACAAACCATATATAACGATGTAGAGCAGCACATATAGCCATACTACCATACTCAAATCTCATACCCAAAACACCAGTAACATAGAATGTAAGGATTGGAGGATTAATATATGATTTTCTTGAATAAGCTAAAAATCCCCAAATCCCGTCCATCCCCTTAGATAGTTGAACAATTACATACTTCACCACCCAGCCTTTGACCAATACCCTTGACCAAGCATAACCAATGTATGAAGCTATCTCCAAAGCCCTATTTTTTGAACCAGGATCAGTCGACCGGTCCCTTTCCCCCCCAAATACCTTCCATACTATTTCCATTAAGATAAAGGCATCATCATGATTACTGGATTTTGTCTTATAAACCCCGCTACCTAGTGGAGACTTATAACAAAACACCCAATTATATAAGACGAACCCGAATTCACCCAATGTCAAAACTTCTGAACAATAGACTAAAATTAGCAGAGAGAAATCAGCAATAAGCCAACCTGTCTTACCAAAAGCAAATCTCAAACCTAACAGGCCATTGTAAGGGAAAGGTGAAACCTTTAGCAAATCACTAACCTCAAAATCTAAGGATCGACCAGTTGGTACCTTTGAGTGCGTCCGTGACATTGCCTTAGTTTACTTAAAGCGGTTGCAAATCCCCAACTGCTAGCCTCCATTGAGCTCGTCATATCACCGGGGTGGAAAGAGATCCACCGCTTTGATTTGTTCTTCACTTACGGGGGCCACGGGGGAACCCATTGAAGATCCTCATTGGAGGGTTTCACTGAGGATTGAGGCCTAACAGTCTTCTCGCATCCCTCCTCGCTCATCGCCATCGCCGGTTTCAGTCCTAACCAGTACCTCCCCCGACCGCGACATGGGCTACTCAAGAGGTCACCCAGAAAGGGAGAGACAAACCTTATAGAGAAAGTTGAGATCTACCCCCTGGCAGGGTCGGGCCGCCGCTGGAGGAGATCAACACCTACTGAAAAGCAAATCGCACTGACTGTGAAACCCTAACAGAGGGAAAGAAAATCGCACGGGCGGCGAAAAGTGCAATGGCTAATTAACTACCTATAACAACTGATACACAATTATGAAATAGGCTCCTATCACTTTTTCCCTACCTTAGTAATTTTGCTAACAATTATGAAATAGTCAGACACTTTTCACTACTCCGTTGTTCCCTCTTTTTTTATGAATCCTCATCCACAATTGAAACAAATCAATCAGACAAAAAATTGTCTGAATTAGTATTTTAATAACACATAAGTGCATTCTTATATCTGAACAAAAATTCCACTCCTCCGGTTTCAATATAAGGTATATTTATCTCATTTGATTAAATTAAATAAGTTAGTTAATATGATACATATTTTCTAAAACATCCTAATCATCTTCCTTTATTCCCTCCTTCTCTCCCCTCTTTCATTATTATTGAGGGAGCTTCAATAGGGTGGATTAGGAAATGATTGACAGATATAAAAACTATATTATATTTATGAATAAGATCAACTCCTCAAGTATATCTTATATTAAAAACCAGATGAGTACACGACGCACTACATATATACATATACATATACATATACATATACATATACATATACATATACATATACATATACATATACATATACATATACATATATATATATATATATATATATATGCGCACTTAAGTTACCTGAGTGTGATGAAAACCCATGTAAGATGAATAAAACTCTGTTTCATTGATTATATTTTGAAATAGACGTTGACATCATTCTAACTTTTTTCATTATTTTTTGGTATCATTTCACTGTTAAAATCATTGATTTGGCTCTAATTCTTAAAATATCTGCTTCTTCAAAAGATGAATACTTTTGTGTGTCTTGAAAACTAGTGACACAAAATCGAACTTGGGAATAGTAATAAAACGATACCCAAAAAAAAATTACAAAAAGAACATTGCTAATCAAATACGTTTCTCTGGTATACTTCTATTACTATATATGAGCATCGTGTTATAAAAGTATATGTGATAAGAGAGAAGATTGATAGAATCCAGAGAAAAGATTATTGAATTTCTAGAGAGAAGTTAGAGAGAAGTTCTCATTCAGTTCAACTGAAACAATCGATTACAGCCCTTTATATAGAGTCAGAAATCTAACCCTGGTTGCCTGACCATGGTTATATTTAACTCTGGTTACATGACCATGGTTACTTTATATCTTCTTTATGTCCTTGTCTTCTTTTGCTTTTGCTTTGTGTCATGTCTTCTTTTCTTCTTTATGTCAAGTTGACTTGAAGATTAATATGAGTCAATGAACATCCACATATTTAATATTCATAACACTCCCCTTTGGATGTCCATTATGAATGTGCCTCATTAAAAACTTTAACTAGGAAAAACCCAGTGGGATAAAAACCTAGCCAAAGAAAAGAGTACATCATTCATTGATACACCGTCGAGTGCTGCCTCATTAAAAACCTTTCTAGGAAAACCCAGTGGGACAAAACCTAGATAAGGGAAAAAGAGTACAGCGTGTATCGACTCCCCCTCTTGATAATATTAGTTGAAATCTTTGAATCTCTGAAGACCAATATCATGAACAAGTTTTTCAAAGATTGTACCTGGGAGTGACTTGGTGAATAAATCTGCTAGATTTTCACTTGAACTGATTTGCTGGATATCTATTTCACCATCCTTTTGAAGGTCGCGAGTAAAGAAGAATTTTGGTGAAATATGCTTCGTTCTATCGTCCTTGATATAGCCTTCTTTAAGTTGAGCGATACATGCAGTATTATCCTCATAAAGGATTGTTGGGATCATTTTGCTGGAAGATAAATGACAAGTTGTACGTATATGATGTATCACTGACCTCAACCACATACATTCTTGACTTGCTTCATGTATTGCTAGAATTTCTGCATGATTAGATGATGTGGCTGATATAGTCTGTTTCATAGATCTCCATGAAATAGCTGCACCTCCACATGTAAATAGATAGCCCGTTTGTGATTTACCATTATGTGGATCAGACAAAAATCCGGCATCTGCATAACCAACCAGTTCATGTTTGGATACATTTGAGTAGTATAACCCTATGTCTGTAGTACCTCTGAGATAACGAAGAATATGCTTTATTCCATTCCAATGCCTTCGTGTTGATGAAGAACTATATATTGCTAATAAATTAACAGCAAATGATATATCAGGACGTGTGTGATTAGCAAGATACATTAGTGCTCCAATAGCACTAAGATATGGTACTTCTGGACCAAGTAGTTCTTCATCACCTTCTTCACTGATTTCTCGGGGTCGGAATGGGTCTTTATCTACTTTCAAAGATCTTACAATCATTGGGGTACATAATGGATGAGATTTATCCATGTAAAATCGCTCTAGGACCTTCTTTGTATAAGTTTCTTGATATACAAAGATCCCTTTCTTAAAGTACTCGATTTGTAATCCAAGACAGAATTTTGTTCTTCCCAAGTCCTTCATCTTAAATTCTTTCTTCAAACAATTAATTGCCTTTTGAAGCTCTTCAGGAGTTCCAATGATGTTGATATCATCAACATAAACAGCAATTATAGCAAATTCACTATTAGATCTTTTTATAAAGATGCATGGGCATATTGGATCATTTTTGTATCCTTCTTTCAACAAATATTCATTAAGACGATTATACCACATGCGCCCTGATTGCTTCAGGCCATACAGGGACTTATTTAACTTAACTGAGTATTGTTCTTGAGAACTTGAATTGGATGCCTCTGGCATCTTAAGTCCTTCAGGGACTTTCATATAAATATCACTATCAAGTGATCCATATAAATAGGCAGTAACAACATCCATTAGATGTAAATCAAGTCCTGCATCTACTGCTAGACTGATTAAATAACGAAAAGTAGTCGCATCCACTACTGGTGAATACGTTTCTTCAAAATCAATGCCAGGTCTTTGTGTAAAACCTTGGGCTACTAGACATGCCTTATATCTAGTTATTTTGCCCTTTTCATTTCTTTTTCGTACAAAGACCCATTTGCATCCAACTGGTTTTACATCTTCAGGTGTAAGGACTATAGGTCCAAATACTTTTCGTTTTGCCAATGATTTTAATTCTGCATTAATGGCATCTTTCCATAGGGGCCAATCTTTTCTTTGTTGGCTCTCACTAATGGATTTTGGCTCATGATCCTCATTATCATTCATTACATCATATGCTATATGATAAGCAAAGATGTCATCAACATTGACTTCATTTCTATCCCATCGGATTCCATTCATAACATAATTTATTGAGATCTCATTATTTTCACATATATCAAGTACCTGGGTCTCTTCTGAGACTACAATGTTCTCTTCTGGAGATAATATCTCTTCAGGAGATGGCTCTTCTGGAGCTACTAATTTTTTTTCATTATCCTCAACCTGACCATCTATATTCTTTGCTCCTTTTCTTTTTCGAGGATTTTTATTTTTGGAACCGATGGGCCTGCCACGCTTCAGGCGTGCTTTGGATTCATTTATAGTAGGTTGTCCTTCAAGGACATCAATTTTAATAGGAGCATTAGCAGCTGGGATATGTGACTTTGTCACTTTCTTTAGGTCAGTAAATGCTTCTGGCATTTGATTAGCTAAATTCTGTAAATGAATTATCTTTTGAACTTCAAGTTCACATTGTTTTGTATGAGGATCAAAATAAGCCAATGATAATTCATTCCAACTAATTTCTTTACCCAGCTGCTTGTTTTCTCCCCCTAATGTTGGGAAAAATGATTCATTAAAATGACAATCGGCAAATCGTGCCGTAAATAAATCTCCTTTTGATGGTTCTAACCATTTTATAATTGATGGAGATTCATACCCAACATATATTCCCATCTTTCTTTGAGGGCCTATCTTGGTGCGTTGTGGTAGTGCTACAGGCACATATACCGCACACCCAAAAATTCTTATATGGGAAATATTAGGTTCCTGACCAAAAACCATTTGTAAGGGGGAAACTTTTAAATAACTTGTTGGCCTGATGCGAATTAACATTGCTGCATGCAAAATGGCATGGCCCCAAGCAGAAATTGGTAGATTAGATTTCATAAGTAAAGGTCTTGTAATTAATTGAAACCTTTTAACCAATGATTCTGCAAGTCCATTTTGTGTGTGAACATAAGCTACAGGATGTTCAAAATCAATTCCAAGGGACATACAATATTCATTAAAAGCTTTTGATGTAAATTCACCAGCATTATCAAGACGTATTTTCTTGATAGGATAATCAGGGTAATGTGCTCTTAATCTAATCAATTGAGCAAGTAATCTCGCAAACGCCAGGTTGCGAGAAGATAATAAGCAAACATGCGACCATTTAGTTGATGCATCAATTAAAACCATATAGTACCTAAATGGTCCGCATGGTGGGTGTATTGGCCCACAAATATCTCCTTGTATCCGTTCTAGAAATGTGAGAGACTCACTTTCTACTTTGCTTGGTGAGGGGCGAATAATTAACTTTCCCTTGAAACATGCAGCACATGAAAAATCATGGGATTGTGATATTTGTTTACACTTTAGGGTATTTCCACATGAATTCCCAATTATTTGTCGCATCATGATTGAACCGGGATGGCCTAACCGGTTATGCCAAACATTAAATTCATTAGTAAACTTCTGGTTTACATTATCAAACTGCTGGTTTGAATTGGCAAACTTCTTGTTTGCATTATTGAACTTCTGGTTCTCAATAGTATGTGTTTCAATTGTGCTTATACATGTGTAATACAAACCAGAAGAAAAAATAGGAAAACTTTCTAATATGCATTTTCTACCAGTAACTATATTTGTAATGACAAGATATTCCTTATTATTTTGAGTTGTTGTTTCTAAATGATATCCATTTCTGCGGATATTTTTGAAACTCAGTAAGTTTCTTTTAGACTTGGTAGAATAAAATGCATTATCAATGCATAATTTTGTTCCTTCAGGTAACAAAATACTAGCTCTTCCGGAGCCTTCAATTAAATTTATACTATCAGATATAGTCTGAACATTGGCTTCTCGTATTACCAAGGAAGAAAAATATGCATCGTGTCTGAGTATGGTGTGGGTTGTTGCACTATCAACGAGACATAAATCTTCAGGATTGATGCCAATATGATTCATTCTTCATAAAAACATAAATAAAAATTAATACATATGATAGAAACAACTTTAAATAAATATAACATTTCAAATTATATTAAGAAATCTGCAACATCCAAATAGTTATTATCTATATCGCCATATTCAGAATTCTCGCCCTGATCAACATGATTAACTTCAACATTTGATCTTTTACCAGTATTTTTAATTGATTCTTGGTAAAGATCAACTAGGTGCCTTGGTGTACGACAGGTACGAGACCAATGGCTCTTGCCACCACATCGATAGCATGGATTATCAGCATATTTGTTATGCCTACTGCTTTCCCCTTTTTGGTTCTTATCAGTCTTTTCCCACTTCTGATAGGAATTTGAACCTCCATGATATCGACCACGGCCACGCCCACAGCTGTAGCCACGCCCACGTCCACGTCCTTGTCCACGTCCACGGCCACAATAAAATTCATTAGTTACTACATTCACTTCAGGGAATGGAGTTGAGCCTGTTGGACGGGATTCATGATTTTTTAACAAAAGCTCATTATTTTGTTCAGCCACAAGGAGACAAGAAATTAACTCAGAATATTTCTTGAAACCTTTTTCACGATATTGCTGTTGCAGGAGCAAATTGGATGCATGAAATGTGGAGAATGTCTTTTCTAACATATCATCATCAGTAACATTTTTTCCACATAATTTCAATTTAAAAGTAATTCTGAACATAGCTGAGTTATATTCGTTTATAGATTTAAAATCTTGCAAGCGTAAATGCATCCAATCAAAATGAGCTTTTGGAAGAATGACCATCTTCTGGTGATCATATCTTTCTTTCAAATTGTTCCAAAGGACAAGTGGGTCCATCACTGTCAAATATTCAGTTTTTAAATCTTCATGTAAGTGGTGGCGAAGAAAAATCATGGATTTGGCTTTATCTTGGTTGGATGCCTTATTCCCTTCTTTAATCGTGTCTTCCAGACTTTTGGCATTCAAGTGAATTTCCGCATCCAACTTCCAAGATAAATAATTTTTCCCGGTAATATCAAGAGCCACAATTTCAAGTTTTGCCAGGTTTGCCATTGTTCAAACTAATTAAAGAAATAAATGAAAATAATTAAAATATGAAATGTAAATATGCAATATAATAACTGTAAATTCATAAAGATAATAAATAATTCATAAGGCAAGATAAGAAAATTAAAACATGTATGGCTTCGGGCCATTTAATCTCAAGATAAGGAATTAACTATTATCTTCAGGATAAAAATTGTACATGACTTCTGGCCGTACAATAAGATAAAAAATAAAAATATATATAGCTTCTGGCCATATAATAAGATAAAAAATGTATATAGCTTCTGGCTATATAATAAGAATGGATATGGCTTCTGGCCATATTATAAGAAATTAAAACATTATGACTTCTGATCAGAATTTTAAGAATAAGATGTATATGGCTTCTGGCCATAATAACAACAACAATAATAATAATAATAATATAAAAGAACTTGTAAATAATATATAAAAACAATAACGATCTCCAATCTTAGCCATGGAACCCGATGTTATATAACAATCGGTAACAGTATCTCTCTAATTCCATATAGTGGCTCAGATTATCCCAGATCTATAAAATAAAACAAGAGATATATAATCATTAAAGAAACCATAAGAAGATCATACCTTCTTTTAGAGCTTCGTGCTGATAACGTGTTATAAAAGTATATGTGATAAGAGAGAAGATTGATAGAATCCAGAGAAAAGATTATTGAATTTCTAGAGAGAAGTTAGAGAGAAGTTCTCATTCAGTTCAACTGAAACAATCGATTACAGCCCTTCATATAGAGTCAGAAATCTAACCCTGGTTGCCTGACCATGGTTATATTTAACTCTGGTTACATGACCATGGTTACTTTATATCTTCTTTATGTCCTTGTCTTCCTTTGCTTTTGCTTTGTGTCATGTCTTCTTTTCTTCTTTATGTCAAGTTGACTGGAAGATTAATATGAGTCAATGAACATCCACATATTTAATATTCATAACACATCGAACAATTGTGAGACTTGAGCGCATGCCTTTTACATGAGTCTCTACTACGCAGTACATGTGGCTTTGTAGTTACTCTATAAACAACATCACTTCATAACAGTATAACACGACTACTAAATTAATATGTATACTGCTCTCTTCTTTGTTTAACGAAATAATTAAGTTGCCAAGTTGGGGGGGGGGGGGGGGAAGCAAAATAAACTACGTTTTTTTTATAAATTAGGAAAATTGTTCAAAATTTGAGAAGATAAGTCATGTCATTTCTAACTTATGAATAATATAATTTTCTGCAAAATTTGTATCATATTGACGTGTTGATATCTTTTTGCAAATCAATATCAATATAAAATATAAATTTATACCAAAATCACAGTATAATCATCGTAAATAAGGGATATTTTGTTACAGAAACATAAGTGTATGCATCTTGTCCAATTTTAATTCAAAAAAGTTATGGTCATGAATATAATCGTACTGATGATGCATAGGCAGGGTTTTGCCGATTAATCATCCACCCTTTTTTTTGCCGACAGTATTTTTTTTTTAAACAAGAAAAACAAACAAACAAAAAAGGAGTATGTTTATTTAATTTCCCAATATTACAATTTTATTACAAGCATCTTTTGACACATATATTCTGTCCTTTCGCCGTACAGTGGTATCAAAATTTGCTGTCAGTCTCACTGCCCTCACATATGTCCCTTCTTTAATACATATATTATTCTTGGGCCCTTAAATTTAGTTTTAGTTTGTTTTTTGTCCCTCCAGTTTTTCAAATCATAGATTTTGATTCCTCTAAAAGACAAGATGGTCCAGATTTTAATTGTTAACAAAACTATCAGAAGAATAAGAAGAGGAAGGGAATAACACAATCTGTTGCATAAATCAACATCTTAGGCCATTATAATAAAAGTTGGTAGAAGAAGGGGAAAAAAGGAAGGTCAGACGGACATAGTGGCGGCAACGGCAAGCATGGCAGCTACGAAAAGCAAAGAGTTAGAGGAGAGGAGGGAAGAAGCAGCATTAGGCATAATAACGGTGAGGGTAAGCAGCATTAGAATTATATTACTTCTTCAATTCTTAATATAAGACATATTTATCTAATTTGATTAAATTAAATAAGTTAGTTGAATTAGTTAATATAATATGTAATTTCTTAATCACCCTGATCATCTTTCTTAATTCCCTCATTCTCTCTCCTCTTTCATTATTATTGAGGGAGTATCAATAGGGGTAAATTAGAAAAAAGATTGATAAATCACTAGTGCAAAATACTAATTTAGCTACATGATTTTACATCAGTTACTTAAAGAACCGAAGTGATAATTCATGTGACATAATTTTGCTTCTGTTTTACGTGTAACTGACGCCGTAATGTACAATATGGCATCAGTTACTTGAAGAACAGAAGTGATAATTCATGTGATATACATTCGCTTCTATTTTAAGTGTAACTGACGCCGTAATATACAACATGACATCAGTTGTATAGTCAACTGATGTTGTAATTAAGATGCTATAATAATAATTATTATGGGATCAGTTTATTGAGCACCATAAGCCATAATTAATATAAAGTTTTAGAATTTACTTGTGAAATAAATAAATTTAAAATATAACATGTCATAATTGTAATTAAATACTATAAATAATTTTTTCCAAAATATAATTATATTCACTAGTATAAAATACTAATTTAACTACACGATTTTGTATTAGTTACTTAAGAATAGAAGTGATAATTCATATAACATAATTTCGCTTCTGTTTTACATGTAACTGACGCTATAAGGTACAATATAACATCAGTTACTTAAAGAACGAAAGTGATAATTTATGTGACATAAGTTTGCTTCTGTTTGAAGTGTAACTGATGCAGTAATGTACAATATGGCATCGGTTGTATGTTCAACTGATGCCGTAATTAAGATGCTATAACAATAATAATTATGGAATCAGTTTAGTAAGCACCAGAAGCCATAATTCATATAAAGTTTTGGAATTTAATTGTGAAATAGATAAATTTGAAATATAACATGTCATAACCATAATTAAATATTGTAAATAAATTTTAAAAAATATTTTTTCCCAAAATATAATTATATTATAGTTATATTTTAAATAACTCTTTTTAAGTGGGTTATTTATAGCTCAGGATCATCTGATAGAGATTAGTGAACTTCTTTTAACTACTTAACTATACCTAATTAATTATTAAAAAAATGGATGATCAATTTATGGGTGGAACTTGACCCATAATTTATAATTTATTTATCAAGCTTACTTATAGCATCGGGTCCTATAGGAAACCAAGACCTTAATTATAACCCATATGGCTCTAAGGAAGTCTTAAAAATATATTAATTATTTTTTTCTAAAGAAAAGGAAATATTGCGTCGATTCCCACTCCACCTGACGCCTTAATGCCTTAAAAAAAAACCTCCACTACTCTGCTAACTTCACGGCTTCTTCATGAATTTCGCTCTAGCTCTGCTAACTTCACAACTTCCCTTCATCATTGTTGATGTAGCAGCTTCCAAATAGAGCACTATAAAAAAACACTCAATTTTCGACAGAAAATTCCGTGGCAAATTCTGTGGAAAATCCGTTAGAAATTCCATTGGAAATTTTTTCGACGGAATTTTTCCGTAGCTAAATTTGTCACGGAATTAAACACAAAAAAGTTCTATGGCTAAATTAGCCACGGAATTACGTCGCAAATTTTGCGAAAATTTTTTTTGCCACGGTGCCATGGAACTTTTCTGTGGCAGATTCTGTCGCAAAATTTTAAAATGTATAAAATTTTATATTAAAAATAATATTATAAATATGGCTAAATTAGCCACAGAATTATGTCGCAAATTTTACGAAAATTTTTTTTGCCACGGTGCCATGGAACTTTTCCGTGGCACATTCCGTCGCAAAATTTTAAAATGTATAAAATTTTATATTAAAAATAATATTATAAAATTAATTATTAAATAATTTTAATTAAAAATAAAATATTATTATTAATGAATATTTATTATTATTTATTGATACTATATTTAAAATTTTTGACTAAAATAATATTTTTAATATTATTATATTAGTTATTATTTAATTTTATTTAAAAATAAATTATTAGTTATTAATATTATATGTATTATTTTATATTAAAATTAATATTTATAATATTAAATTATTTGTTATTAATTAATTTAAATTAAAAATATATTTAGATTTAGAAAATTGATAAAAATTTAGTTATAAAAATATTTATTAAATATTTTAAATTTATTGAATTTGAAATTAATTAATCATAAATATATAAATATTTTTTTGGAATTTTTATTTATTTTACTTTATTTTTAATAATATTATATATATTATTAATTTTATATTATGATAATATTATATATATAACATTATGTAATAAAATAACGCAGGTTCATCTTGGCGCAACTGGCAAAGGCTCGAGTGTGAAGGCACCAGGAGTATGAGGTCGCGGGTTCAAACAGGAAGGGAGGCATTTTCAAGATTTAAGAGGTGCAGACACACAGACACGTGGTAGCTCTCGGAGGTGACACTTGGCTCACTTCAAGGAGGGACACGTGGCAATGCTCAGAGGTGACATATGGCAGCGCAAGGAGGAGACGCTTGGCGCACTTCGAGGAGGGTGGACACGTGGCAGTGCACGGAGGGTGGACATGTGGCAACAGTAGGAGGTGACACGTGGTAGAGTGAGGACGAGACACGTGGCTGAACCAACGATGAGGTGGCCTCCTATGGACGTGACATGTGGTATTTGAAAATTTCAAAATTAAAAAATATCCATTAGATTTGAAAATTCATTTGTCACACATCTATTATGGCGTCGGTTTAGTTACAATGCGAAGCCGTAATATATTCATTTACGGCATTATATCTTAAGCAACTGACTCCATAATATATATTTTTTGCTACGGCTAATTCCGCTACACCCTAAATACTGTGGCGAAAATGTAATTTTAACTGATGCCAAATTAACTTTTTACACTAGTGAATATAAAAATTATTTTTTATATTTAGAACCAAGATCAACTATCCAAATTAAATATATTTTATATTAATAACCAGAGGAATGTGATTGATGATAACATTGATAAGCTTGCACGTAAACAAGAAAAGGAGCAACATGTGAAGGTAGTGAATAGAAGGGGTCAGATAAATGTAACAAGCAGAGTGTGAAAAGAAATAGAATATGAAGGAACAAGGAATCAAGAGAGGAGGAAAAGAGGGCCTGCCTTGTCGCCTTCTTCTTCCATGGTTCTTTTCTTGCCTGAACAGACGTTGATTTCATTTTCTCTCTGGTCCTAATTATAAGATAAAATTGATTTTTTTGAAAAAATTAAGGAAGCCAATTAAATTACTTTAGAGTGTTTATATTTTTAGTATCCTTAGATTATATATTAGTTTATTAATAAAATTAATTAGTTTGGAGAAAAACATAAAAATATAAATACTCTAAAGTAATTTAATTGGTTTTTTTAATTTTACCAAAAAAGTCAACTTTATCTTATAATTAAGTTTGGAGGGAGTATTATCTTTCAAAATAGACCTCAGTTACACCAAATTAACTTTTTTCACAATCTTTTTTTGAACCATTTCACTGTTAAAATCTTTTATTTGGCTTTAATATTCCTTGAAATACTTGATTCTAAAAAGATGAGTACTTTTGTGTGTCTTAAAAACAAGTGGAACAAAATCAAACCTGGGAATAGTAAAACGATCCCAATTTTTTTTTAAAAAAAAAAGATATATACGTTTCTCTGGTATACTCTAATTAAGTATTGACCAAATGTTGAGTGCCTGGCTTTTATACAGTAATATCTATATTATTTTCTTCTTTGTTTAACGAAATAAGCTACGAAGGCTTTAAAAAAAAAATGAAGAAGAAGCGAAATAAATTTGGAAAATTGTTCAAAATTTGAGAAGATCAATCGTGTCATTTATAACTTGTAGATAATACAATTACATATGAAATTTGTATCATATTGACGTATTGATATTTTTTCGCAAATCAATATAATATAAGATATAAATTCAAATCAAATC
Source organism: Inga oerstediana (assembly GCA_963210345.1). Classification (NCBI taxonomy): domain Eukaryota; kingdom Viridiplantae; phylum Streptophyta; class Magnoliopsida; order Fabales; family Fabaceae; genus Inga; species Inga oerstediana. The sequence continues at coordinate 7,463,356 of OY723401.1, forward strand.
ACACTATATAGATATTTCAACATTTTTATGCACTTATAGAAATATAAGTACGTCTAGTCCAGTTTTAATTTAAAAAAGTTATTGTCATGAATCGTGCTGATGAAGCACAATGTAATGACATTGAGATTCATTTGTGAACTTGGAAAGAGCTCAGCCTTCGTTTCCGAGGCTTGTTAAATCTTAAGAATTCTAGAGTAGCGATTATAACATCCCCCCCCCCCCCCCCCCCCCCCCCCCCCCCCCCCAAAAAAAACCCCTTTGTGCCGACAGTAGTATTTTTCCTTTTTCTTCTTACAAAAAACAAACAAATTAAACAAAGAAGCAGCATGTTTATTTAATTTCCCACTATTACAACTTTTTTTGTATAGTACTACAAGAGTCCCTAGACTGCTTATTCAAGCATCGCTTTAATGCCCCTACTTAGTCACAACCATCTTTAGAATATTACAACTTTATTATTAATTGACACTTTTAGCGGCGGCTGGTGAAAGACACGTTTAGTGGCGATGAAAGTCACATTTAGCGGCGACAAAAGTCGTTATTGAAAGTACACTTCCAACGGCGACAAAAAAATCATTGTTGTTGCAACTGTCGTCAAAAGTTTTAGAAGTGACAAATTTTATCGCCGTTGAAAGTGTCAATTTGTGTTTTTTTAAAAAAAAAATTTCAGCGGTCAACAACCATCCGTCATAGGCCAGCCACATCATCACTAAGGCCCACATGTCGCTTTGTCCCTCACCACCTCACCCCCATACTATATATCGCCACCTCATTGTACCACATTTGTGTGAAATCAACTTATTTATGATCCCTCCAAGATTTAAACTCAAGACCACATCTTTTTGTGTCCATGCCATTTATCACTAAGCTAGAAAGAACCTATTGATTATTATTGCAAAATAATATATATGAATATATATATATAACAACACAAACATAAATAAATATATATTATGAAATATTACTTATATTGTTAAATATTATATTTATTTTTTATTTTAAATATTATATCTATATATTATTTATAATATATCAATATATGTAACAGATACACACACATATATATATTAACGTGTGTATATATATTGATATAACACTTTAAAATTATTTTTGAATAAATCAAAATAAAAATTTAATTAATATCCTTTTATTCTAAATTACAGAGACCTCCCCTCTGTTTTAAAAATATATAAGAACCTCCCTTAAAATAAAAATATATATGCAATAAACATTTTCTGATTTTGATATTTAACTCCCATCTATTTAACCGTTGATTGACCCTTAAATCATAGCATTAACGTATCATTTTGACTAAAATGCCCCTCCTTAACATATATAATACTTAATAATCATTTTATTACATATCTTCATCCAAAATTTAAAAATTATTTTAATATTTTTTTATTTTTCACATAAAAATACTTAGTTTTTTTTTCTAAATTTAGTAAAATAAATAAATATATCATTAATAAATATTAATATTAAAAGATAAATTAGGGATTTGGCATAATTAGGGGTAAATTAGTAAATAACATTTATTCTCATATAGTTTTTAATTAAAAATAAATTTTGAGAATCTTTTTAGAATATTTTTTAATGGTGTTAATGATTTGGACTAAAGTATATGCTTTTAAAATAGAGGAAATATTTAAGTAATTAAGACAAAACAGATAGATAGTTATAGTATTTTACTCTAAAATTTATTATTATAATTGTACTGATAAATAATAATTATTGAGTGGGATAACAAAGAGAAAGAGAAGCGCAGATAAAAAGCGCTATATCATATTTTAATTATTTGGATGGAAAATATATAAAGGGATGAAGAAGGCAGCGATGATGTGCGAATAAATCAATGAAGGACTCAGAGAGAGACATAGGGAGAAGGCGAGGGAGCAAGTGAAGGCACAACGTTGATGACAAGCTTCATGCCACGAGCAGAGCAGTGATCTGCTAGACTGCTACACTACATATGTCCCACTTCCTGCCCAGCGTCGACAGATTAATGACATCATTTCCTGATGTCAGTGCTTGGTTTCCTACTTCTGGTGGCACTGTGCGGTGAGGGTGGGTATGAACTCTAGAGCTGTCAAAACAGGCTAGCCCGCGGGTTGCGGGCTGGCCCGCACCAACCCGCGGGCCATGTGGGTCGGGCTCGTGTAGCCCGCACTTCTACGGGTTGGCATTTTGCCAGCCCTAACCCGCAGTGTGTGGATTGCGGGCCAGCACGCGGGCCCGCATATTTTTTTCAAAAAAAAAAGATCCTATTTTTTAAAGGTAGTCGAAAATACGAGACACACATATATGAATTATTAAATTTATTTTTCTAGCATTAATCATTTCTCTTATAAAAATTTAAAAATATAATTTACAATTTAAGAGATAAAAATATTAAATTTGTCAAAGTTTATAAGAAAAATATAAACTCATCCTCAAACAACTAAAATATAATAATTTTGTTTAAAAAAGAAGGGAAGAGGCTAAGATTTTTTTCTCTTTGAATTGGGAAATATCAAGATAGGAGTGGACAACTTATAAATATTGTGAAATTATTATATGTAAAAAAAAAAAAAAAATTTGCGGGCCACCTCGCCAACCCCCGGGCTGGCTCGCATCAGCCAGCGGGCCATGCGGGTCAGGACCGTGCGGCCCGCACTTTCACGGGTTGGCATTTTGCCAACCCTAACCCTATCCCAACCCGCGGGGCCGCGGGTTGAGCTCGCGGGTTGGACCCGTTTTGACGGCTCTAGCATGAACAGGACTGAGTAGGGTTAGACTCCTGCCCAATGCTCAACCTAAAAGATGAACGGGCTATATTTGACAACCCAATGCCTAACCCTACTCAATAGAAGCTCTAACCATTTCGGGTAGGGCAAGGGCGGGCTGGGCAGGGCGGCCTTCCTTGTCCAAGTGGTAATTCCCTAACTAATACCATATGTATAAAAACTCTAATTATACTGAATAAATATTGTTAAAAACTTTAAATATATTCCATAATTTCACACCTTAAGATATCTCAAAATAAATCTATAACTTTAATCTTGAAATTAAAAAAAAAAAACTACCATATATCTTAATAATTACATGAGAAATTATGAAGTAATATATGTTTGTGTGTGAATATTGATTGATATGAATATGTGTAATTGCGATAAAGACTTCAAAGAAACAAAATTTTGTGTCTTTGATCTCAACTTTTTAATGTTTTATATCATCCATCCAAATAAAAAAACCACGTTCATCCAAAAAACAATGAGTTATATGTAAACTATAATGGATGAATATTAAATAATAATATAAAATATTTCATAAAAATGAAATTATATATATATATATATATAATACTCTTTATTTTATATAAAATAATATATATTTTAAATAAATTTTATATTTTTTTTTGGGCAGGGGCTATGCCTGGCCTTGCCCGATAGTTAACCCAGCCCAAAGATGCCTAAATTTTTTCTAGTCACTTTTTTTAGGCTGGGCAGGGCAATTTTTTTACTATGCTCATGTAAGTATACGGGTTTCTTGTAACCCCCTGCCGTAATTAATATCCGGATTACAATAATAAAGTGGAATAGAGACCAATAAGACAAAACAACCTTTATAAACCCATCAACCAGACGGGGTTTTTCATGAATGCATTTCGAAATCATTTACAACACGGTCTCATATTTACACACCGAATATAATTACTATGCGAAGATAAATTACATTTATACAATTATCAGAGTACGCAATATAAATTCCCGACAATTCCGGGATCATATCTTCGCTCAATAATCATAGGGCACATTAGCCCATACAACTCAAATAACAGGGATTACACAATTTATCCGAATACATTCTCAATTACTGATCCATATAATCACATACACAATCCCAATTACACATTGATAACCAACTCCTAAGCTCTCACCCAAAACGAGTCCTCTTCGTCCTTGGATGCTTGCTTCATCCTCAATCTTCCTTCCCTGTCTAAAAGGTTGATAGGGGAGGGTGGGATTCTGGGGAATCTCAGTAGGAAAACAAATACCAATATGCATGTAAGATAAGTATTTAATGCATGACATGCTTGCATCACAATAGCTCATGTTCACATAATGATATATCCGCATGCTCAATGCTCACATAACATACTCATGGCCATAGTATAAATAGAAACAGAGCTACAATCATTCTCATATGTTTCACATAATCACGCAAAGCAATAACATGCATCAATACACAAATACAATTATCAATACATGCAGGAGAGGTAAGTTCCCTACACTCTTTTCCACGTAAGCTCCAGCTCCGGCTGCTCACGCTCCAGTAAATCATCAAATCCTATAACCATAATCAAGGACATAGGATTAATCCCTTTTCCAATTCCTTTACATTTAGACACTCAAGTTGGTTATCATTATTGCCCTTTAAGTGCCCTCAAACACCTCAATCCATAGCTCTAAAGGGTTGGAAGACTATCCCCAAAGATCCCCTTTTGAACACTTAAACTTGATATTTTTCACTGCCTCACTCGAGCACAGAAGCTCTCACTCGAGCACAAGTACGGACATCACTCGAGCACAGATGCTCTCACTCGAGCACGCGTACGGACAACACCCGGGCACAAGAGAAAGTGAGACAGAAAGCACATGCCCGAGAGCACAACCCTCACCTGAGGCACAAGCTCACTCGAGCACAGATCCTCACTCGAGCACAAGACCAAAAGTCTCGCTCGAGCACCCGCGAGCACAACTCCGCGAGTGACAACCCGAGAGCACCCCAAAGCTCTCCAAAAACGGGATCACTCAAGCACTCCACTCTCACCCGCGAGCACACCCGCGAGCACACACCTCTCACCCGCGAGCACACACGGCTCACTCGAGCAGATGCCCTCCACCCGCGAGTGAGAAGGCTCACTTCTTGCACCTTGCCCGCGAGCATCCACCCAAGAGCAACCCTCTACTCTGGGCGTACACCTTCACCCGAGAATGCCATGCTCACTTCGAGCATGCTCTTCGCTCACTCGAGCACAAAGCGATGTGCTCGAGCAGAACCCATAGAAAACCCAGGCGCACTCGCAGCACACAGGGAAAACTCACGCATCACTCGAGCAGGTTCTTCCTCACTCGAGCAATGATCATCCCTCACTCGAGCACACCCCTGTCTGCTCGAGTGAATCTATCAGATTCCAGAGAACGCAGCAAAACTTACCACATTCCCTAACTCTTGCCCAATTGATCCAAAGGGATCCAAAACCTCTACCAAAGCTACTCCCACACAAAATCACTCACTGAATTCAATGGAATCCATAGAATTACCAAATTCTCATCCCATTAACTAGCTTTGGTTTAGGGCAACATAATCACCCATTTTCCAAATCATTATCCTTACACATTTCAATCCCCAATCCATTCTATCTATTCAAAACTCATACCAATATACCATTTCCAATGCCATATCATGCCAAACTACCCATTACCCATATTTTCACAATTAGGGCAATAATTCCAGAAATTCATAACATAATCATTTGGCATGAAACATAGATAGAAGGATTGGTTTCACATACCTTATCAACTTTCTCAAAGACACTCTTTGATTCTCCATACTTCATATTTTCGTGATCTTCAAATCACCACCAATAGAGAAGCTACAATCATCAAATTGAAGCTCTCAGCTCAAGGATTAACATTGGAGAAGAGAGTTTGAGCTAAAGAGGTCATTTGCTTACCTCACAATTCAGATTTCCCTTTCTCTTTCCCAAGCTCCATGGCTTCCGCACAAGAGAGAGAAACCGAGAGGGAGAGAAGAGAGGAAATGGAGATGATGATGATGTGTCCTCACTTATGCCTCATCCAAGGGTCCACACTTTGCCACTTGTCACCATCTCACTTCAACTCTCATGGGCTCACATGCACACACATACACATGATCATGCCCCTTACTCAATTACACAAATAAATCCTAGCCATTGATCTTGGAATTACCAATGAGTTTCCTCCTCGGTAACCGATCAACTGGTCGGTAACTTTACCGTTTTGCCCCTGGTTATGGAAATTCACTTAGAATTACCATCAATTCATTTTCATATTTCTTAATCACAATTTGGACTCTTGCTAAACCAGGGCTTAGCAGTCCACTAATCTCAGGCTTAATCTCTAAGCTCAAGTATTAAAATTCGGGATATTACATTTCTAGGCACCTTACTCACCCCTACTGTACAGCTCTAGAACATCATCCCGTTCACCTTCACCATGTTGTAGGGTTGATCACGGACCAACTCAGACTGCGTTTGGCCTCAACTCGAGGTCTGATTTAGATAGTACCTCGGGCTGTCCGATCTGGTCTGATCCAGCACCAGCCCGAGCTCGGGCTAGACTAGAAGATATCCCGAGGTCTAGTCTCGTCCAGCACCAACCCAAGCCCAGACTGGACCAGACTAGGTCCAGTGGACAGCCTGGACTAGTCCAAGTGGTCCATTGGACGACCTGGAACCTCGGGATATCTTCTAGTTCAGCCCAAGCTCGGGCTAGATTGGTCCAGGCGGTCCATTGGACAGCCTGGACCAGGACCTAGTTTTTTTTTCCCTTCTTATTTGTGAGACAACTTAGGTTTTGGTTAAAAAAAATAAGGCCAAAAAAATTGACTGTGGTCGTGGAGGAAGTAGGAGGAGGCACAACACACACATACACAACAATTCCACAATACAAGTACAGAGTCTTTGGTCTCTGCCTTCACTCTTCTCTTCTTCCCCGATATAATCCCCTTAAACTCACTCTCGACCGTCCAACTATGACCGCCGCCTATTTGCTCGAACCACCGTTGCAGTCGCATCATCGATTCATCTGCTCCCACTGCTCGCGCCTCAATCCGGTGTGCCTCTGCCATGTCCTTCCATCGCACCCCATCGAGCTATCGAGGACGCAATCCGTCGAGAGGGAGACGCCGAGACGGGAGTGTCGAATTCAAGTGAGAGACCTAAGGTTCCCTCTGTCCTTCTAAGTTCTGTGGGCTTGAGACTTGAGTTCTGAAATCTAAACTTCAATCTGGTGAGTAATCGAGCTTGGGTTTGTGCGTGTTAGCAAGTGAGCCGTGAGCGTGTGTGGCGTGTGAGAGGGTGAGACTCTATCTATGAGTTGGTGACAGTCAATGTGTGTGACTTGGGCTGGGGGATTAAAAAAAATAAAAACACTATAGGGTCAGACTGGATCAGAACAAAGGGTCTGAGGCCTTGGACCGAAGTCCAGTTAAAGAAGGTAGTATATTCTGAGATATGTTGCTGTATGTGGGTGTGATGCGTTGGAATAGACTACGTTCTGTCAATATATACTACCTTCTGTCCTAAATAACACCCAATTGACTTTTTCCGAAAAGTTAAAGAAGAAGTTACTTAATCATATTGTATGTTATGTATCATTAGATTATATATCATTTTATAAGTTAAAAAAATTATTTTAAAGAAAAATGATAAATATAAATACTTAAAGTAATTTAATTAGTTTCCTTAAGTTTTTTAGAAATAAGTCAATTGGGTCTTATATTTAAGTCTGAAAATAGTAATATGCATACTAAAAACTTTTTTTTTTTTTTTTTGGACCATAAATGAGAGATTCATTGAAAATGCCCAGAGGGCATAGAAAACAAACAGCTGGAAAGTTCATGAGTAACAGCATATACATAAATAAACAAAACAACTACTGCTACGGAATTACAATTATCAAGACAAAATTAACATCAACCTATTCCTTCCCTGTCCTCATCCGCAGACATAGTAAACTCGTTCTGAGCCTCGTCAAATTGTGCTTCACGAAGAATAATGGCAGCTAGAGGAGGTGGTGATACTAAGATCAGACCTTTCGGTCCCAACTCCCTTGAAGTGAGGGCGGCCAGACAATCGGCAGCAGCGTTACACTTTCGTGGTATAGAAATGTGTGTTTGTAACAACGATAAGAATGCTTAAAAATTTTATATCTTAGTGGTATAGAAATGTGTGTTTGGAATAACGATAAGAATACTTAAAAACAACTTTTCAATCATGATTTGCGATATATAAGATAAGTATATGAAAAGAATTTTATCTCAATTTACATGAAAAACAACTTAAACACCATCCAAACACTCACATTCTTGTACAAATGGGAGTTCCCGGTTTTAATTTCACTTGTAATAACTCAGGCAACTCTCCTGCTCCTGTAACTTCAGAAAGGAAATATGATATGCAAACCGAGGTTGTCACCCACAACGTAAACTTTATCCTGGGCCCACTCGGTGTAGTTGAAGTCGAGGGTCCAACCCTTGTCATCGCCGACGATGTGATCGGTGGCCATGGCCACTGAGGAAAGCTGCACAACCATGAAAATGGCAACCAAGCAAACAGCAGCATCACAATATGAAGCCATTATATTTGAGATATACAGATCCTACCTGATTAATTAAGCTTTATGATAGATCAAGTAGTGTTGGCTCACAGCTGTGTTTGATTTGGGTTGGGGCACTTTATATATATATAGAGAGAGTGGATTTCATTATTCCATGGCTGTCCTGTCCCGCCTGAGGTCGGCTTCTTGTTATATACTCCTATTATATTATTATTGGTAACATTGATATGCACGTAACATTGAAGGGGTCCATTATATATATATATAACGATCGAGGAGAGTGTGAAGAGAATTGTTTCGATTATTTCCTTGTATGTATATGAAGAGGGCAGCTGTTCATTAGTTAAGGTTAATTAATACTTTGATATTTGTTCTGTTCCTGCCCTGCCACCTTCTGTAAATTCCCTCCCTTGCATACCTCCATGTACAATAGGTTGCATATCAGTATATAGCATAACTCCATTTAAAAGTAAGTAATCATGCATTGGGTTCGTTTTAAAGAGACAGACGACACGGTAAGTTTTGATGGCTGACTGGGGGAAACATAAATTACTTAATACTGCTGTATGCTTACCATCTAAGATGAAAGAACAGACCAGTAAAACTCCATTTTAATTCTTTCCAGATAGACGTCAGTATCAACTCACTTTTTTCATAATTTTTTTGTATCATTTCACTCTTTGACTTGGCTCCAATTCCATAAAGTATCTGCTCCTCCTCAGAAGGTTAAAAGAAAATAGAGCATAATCAAACTTTTGGGAATAGTAAAATGATACAAAAAAAAATATAGGAGAAAGCGCATTGACACTAAAGTCTGTTGGAAGAATCAAATTAGTTTTACCCACTGATGAGAATCCCTTGGCTTCAACACGTACGCATGAAGCTGCACCTGATGCAACATCCAAAGCCTGCTCAATACGTTTCAGTGTCAATTCTCTTTATTGGTGCTATAAAATTGTTGAGCGTGCCTTCTATATTATGTGTCACTCAGTACTACACTGTACTTGGGGGCTTGTACGTCCTCTAAGCCGCATCAACTCATAACAGTAAGTACGTACGTAATTATAAATATCTGTACTGCCCTCTTCTTTGTTTAACAAAATGGCCATTCCCTTGTGTTTCAACCTCCAACTCCCCGAAAGTAAAGTTCAAAATAAACCACGTACTCAGTTTGTTTATGAATTAGAGTATTACATCAAATTTGAAAAAATTGGTCATGCTATTTATCAATAATAAATAGTGTATTTTGTATTATATTATGATGATTTTTTTTTTCAAATTAATATCAGCATAAAATATAAAGTTTAAACCAAATCAAACTATATATATTATAGTGCATAATTATTATTTTATCATTCTTTGCGCCTTTACACAAATAAGTACAAGGGTGCTAGGTAATGACGTTTAAGGTGTGTTTGGGATCACTTATTGTTAGACAATAAGTTCTTATTACGCAAGCCGAGATAAAACTCCTCTCACATACTTACCTCGTATACCGTGAATCACGATTTATAAGCACTTATTATCCAAAAATAAGCTATTCCAAACGAGCACTTAGTTCACTTGTGAACTAGCACCGAAGGCCCCAAAAAAAATCCTTTTTTCTTATTAAAAAAACGAAAAAAAAACCTGGTAAAATATTTTATTTTCCATTATTATTAGAAAAAATGATAAAAAAATACCATTTAAACTTTAAAATCCCGCTGATAAAAAAAAAAGATTAATAATATAAATCTTTATTAAAAGACTAATTTAAAATTTTAAAATTTAAATAATATTTTTTTATCATTCTCCCTTATTTCTACCTACAAGCATCTTTTGACATATTCTATTCTCTATCCCTTTGCCGACCTACTGCGCTGTCTTAAATTTTCAGTCATAATCACTGCACTCACATCTGTCCCTTTTTAGTACATCAATTTAAAATATTACTTCTTTTTAATCAATTTACTAAAATTAAAAAAGAACAGTTAACTTTTTAAATTTTTTGTAATAAACAATTTTTCAACTTCATCTTAATTAAATAAGATAAGATTGAAGGAGAAGAATAAAAATATAAGAAGTGACATTCAATCCAAAAAAAAAATAGTGATAAATTGTTGTTTCCAAATAGACTGAGGTTGTACTTTCTTTAATTCTAAATATATGTCTTAATTAATGGATTTGTTTTGATTTTAAATATAAGAATCCGATTTTTCATTTAATAATTTTTCCTCACATAATTCTCATTCATTTTACTATTTTTCTTATTGTATTGAAAGAGTGGCATTTAAAAAAACGTAACATACAATTTCTCTACAATAATAAAAAAATAATCAACTTAACTAATTTTCTTAATAATTATAAATTATTAAATTAGATCTTATGCTTAAGATTGAAGATAATACTTATTAGAGTAAAATATATTGACCACCCCTCTATTTTACCTAAATTATACAAACATTCCATCTATTTTAAAAACGTACATAGATCTCCCTTAAAATTAAAGTATCAGTTACAGAAACCTCCTTTATATATTTGATATTCCATTTCCATCCACCCAATCGTTAGTTGACCGTTAAATTTGACTATTAAACATTTACTTTAACTAAAATATCCCTTTTTCACAAATGAATAAACATTTATATTTGCCTAAAAATAAATTTTTATATATAAAAATAATTCTAATACATGCATGTTCAAAATTTCCAATATATTATAAAATTTTAAAATTTTTATTATATTATAAAATTTTAAATTTTTAAATTTTTAGCATATTTATTGAAACTTATTTATTTAGTATTTTTTTAAATGACTAAAAAATATGCCTTTCAAATGGAAGGCAAAAAGAAAAATAAAGAAATATGTTTTATTCAAGTATGTTATTAATAACGTAAATTTGATATAGTATTTGACTTATATTAATTTTAAGTTTTAAATTTTTAAATACATTTTTTGCATAAACATCTATAAACATGTTTATTTTAGTATGCATTTATTAATAGGATTAATCATATTTTTAATTAAGTTTTCTATGTCTATGTTAATTAAATTAATTAAGTATTTATCTTAATATGAAAAAATTAACATATAACTATTTACAAAATTAAAAAATAAGTTAAGAAAAAAAAAACTCTTAAATTACTTAAAAAAATTTAATCAAAATTAGGAAATTAGTAACGATGAAGGATAAATTAGTAAATAAAATTTATTTTAATATAAATTTTAATTAAAAAATTAAAATATTTTACGGAATTAACGGTTTGAACTTAAGTGTGTATTTTTAAAATAGAAGGGAGGTTCGTATAATTAAGGCAAAACGTAAGGGAGATTATAGTATTTTACTCTACTTATTAAGTAGTAAAAAAATGGTAAAACTTATTATGTGTTTGGGGAGCGGTTAGTCACTTAGTCACTAAAGCCACCAATCTCCCCTTATCAAAATGCTACTTCTGGATTTTAATTAAAATCAAACATAGTTTCGGCACTTTAGAATGTGCTTAGTTTCATGCTAGAGAAACCAATAAAACTTTAATTTTGGCAGAAATAGTATATTGCAAATTCAACCCTGAGAAATAAATATATAGTTTGTTGCTAGAAAAAAGTAGTTTATATTTGATTTACTGATGTTAAAATCTCAACGGTTAATTATTTTTGATTGCCAGATGATTATCAACAGTGATATCAAATATCTCTGATTTTTCTCAAAGTTGAAAAAATAAAAAGCAGAATTTTTTCCCATCGGACACAATTTAAAGTTGCCGGATTCGAATCAAAATATATCATCAACACCTAGTGAATGTTTTATTTAATTGAATAACGAACAGTACATGAATAAATACTTAATAGAAACTACATTCGTCAACAAATCGGGAAAAGAACGCAACTTTAGAAAGAGAATTAATGGCACCAGAATGATGAATATCTCAGGCATTTTTACCCATCACACATGCATATATATGTGAAATGCAGTATGAGGATTAGTGTTGGAACAGTGCAACTAGCTTCCTGGTCAGCTGCCATGGATGTTTAGCACGTAAAGGCGAAGAAGATGGAGACTGAGACGGAGATGGAGGCAGTGTTATGGGCAACACAGATGATAATGGTGACAGAGATGGAGCTTGTGCTTGAGAAGGCAACACATCTATGAAAAGCTTTTGCCCATTTTCGCAGTGATTTGCAACTCCGCACAAGTACCATTTTCTGCCTGGAGTTTCCAACACAATCACGTCATTGCCTGTAGTTAATCCCTGTGATGCTGCAGGAACCGTGCAGTTCTTGAAGTCGGTTCCGTTCACCTTGAACACGTTGTGCTCTCCGGTAGGATACTTGAATACTGCAATATAATATATATTTCCCAGAGAGGTGATTGATTAAGTGAGTAATTATATATCGAGGGTGTGAAGAAGTAATTAATGAAGAGCTATAGCTAGGTTGCTTACTGAGTTTGTCTCCGACGTGGAAGACCTCGCTTGAAGCCCAGGCTTGGTAATCAAACTGGATTGTCCAGCCATGGTCGTCTCCGACGATGAATTCTTTGGCGCTGGAGGTGGCTGAGAAGAGGGTTGTAGCGAGAACAATAAGGATGAGAGCACAAGAAAGAGACATGCTTCCCTTATGTGGCTACGGACGTACTTGATTGATGAATTAATTAGGTCAATGATAAGATGTGCTGCTGTGTTTGGGAATGAGATTGATATCATATTTATAGGTCTAAGGAGGAGTACTACTAGGTGCAAGTGGTGGTTTTTGAGTAATTATTATCAAGTGTGATATTGATGGTGACACAGACGACCACGGACGGCTTTGCCAAATACGAATGCTTCAGAGAGTTCAGACGCGTCAATCTTAACTAGGCCTCAAGCACACGTATATGGTCTTGGGCGGCTTGGCGTCAGAAAAAATTAATACTATATGGCATATTTTTAACATAAGAGCCTGTTAATTGCTTTAGATGTATCAACTAATTTTCACAAATGTTAAAGAAACTAAATAAATCAATTCATTTATGTATTATTAGATTATATATTAGCTTATAAGTTAGGTAAATTAATTCGATGATCAATAAATCTAAATACTTTAATATAACTTATTTAGATTTTTTAACCTATAAAAAAGATAACTAACTCTTATATTAAAAATAAAAAAGAATGTATACTATATATACATGTATGCACGGTATTATGCATGTTATTGGGCCCTTCTTTGGGTTAAAGAAAACTGGTGCCATTACTAATGGGCATGGGACGTAGGCTACTTGGGCTTTGGGCCCATGATATACTTAACACATTTAAATTTAATACAAAAAAGAAAGGGCACATTGCCAGAGCACAATTGCAGGCCGGCCAACAGAGCTCTGGCATCGATCCCACCCAGCCAGTCTACTTGTCATCAGAGCTCCGACGCCAATGGCCAAAGCTCTGGCGACAACTTTAATAATGCGATTAACTACTTTAGTTTATAAATTAACAACTTGATCTCCTTAAGTTGTCAATGTATATACCTAAATTGTTAATTGTTATTCTGAAGTTGTCATGGTCTATACTTAACTTGTCAACGACACCAAAATGAGGTAGTTGCTAATTGCAATACTCAAGTTGTTATTGCCTATATTCAACTTGCTAACGACACATGATAGGAGTGTTAACAACTTGAGTATAGGTAATGACATTCATAATACTACCTCCGGTTCTAAATATAAAATAAATTTGACTTTTTTTGGAGAGATTAAGGAAGTTAAATAAGTTACTTAATCATATTATATGTTATGTATCCTTAGATTATATATATTAATTTATTAGTTAAACTAATTAGTTTGAAGAAAAAGAAAAAAATAAAAATACTCTAAAGTAATTTAACTAGCTTCCTCAATTGCTCCAAAAAAATTCAACTATATCTTATAATTAGGATCAAAGGGAATAACAATTAGCAAAGCACAAACAAAAATCCAAAACACAAACAAAAACTGAGCCCCAAACAAGCCAAAATGGGGTAGTTGCTGAATGTTATACTCAAATTGTCACTGTTTATACTCAAGTCGTCAACAACACCTAATAGGGGTATTGACAACTTGAGTATAGGCAATAACAACTACATAATAGCAATTAACAAACCACAAGCAAAAACCCAGCCAAAATAAGAGACGAAGGGTTCCTTTGTTTTGCATTTTAACTCAACCTGAGATGGAGGAGAAGCAACTCTTTGATCAAACCAGAGGCGAGCTTCGAGCTTGATGATGAACCCCCGGCATAGGGAAGCTTGATAAGTTTGATCGGAGATGTCTTAGAGAGTTCAAGCTTTGACAAAAAACTCGACCTATGGCAAATATTGAGTGCTCTTTTTAACTGAGATAACCATTGCCAGAAGAAGATCGGAACTACCTGACACTTTTAGGGGGATTTGGCCAACAACTTTCAAAAACCAAAGAGGAAGAAGACGTTGATAATGGAGAGGAAGAAGGGATGAGAGTTTACCACCACCGCTGCTGAGAATCTCACATTCACCATTAAGATCCTCCATAACTACCACCAAATGTCACACAACACCACCATTGACCTTCCTCTTGCTCTCCATGCTCTTCACCCTACTTCATGGCCTCACCATCAAACCTAATGACTTTCACTGGCCCGTTTGGTCGTCCTCATCACCACCGTCCTTCATCTTACCATCATTATCCTCCTTTTATCACCAACACCACCACCATCTTCTCCATTCACACCACCACCAACAGAAATCAGGGTTGGAAGTGAGGCTATAATTTTTGAATGGAGAAGGGAAAGAAGGAAATAAGAGAAGGAGACGGTTTTTGAATACATCATCACCTGTAATATCCCAAATTTTGGCCCTAGAAGCTTGAGAATAATCCTGAATCAAGAAGATTGCTAGGCCCAGTTTGGCAAGAGTCCCAAGAATGTTTGAGAAATAGAATGAATTCTAGAGACTAATTGACTATATGATTCAGCCCTCTGGGTAGAGAATAAGTCTCCAGATTATGAGGGCTCAGTTTAAGTAATTAGTTGGCCAAGAGGAGAGAAAAGAGAGGAGAGAGGAGATAGAATGATTATGTCTTGACACCTATCCTTTCCCCAAACATCTCTCAAGCAAGCCAGATGAATTCTCGGTGAGTTAGTTGGTGGGGTTTTAATAAAAAGCACCGAGCACCCTATGATTTAACACTAAAAAACATGTCATTAAATGACATCAATACTCTCTCTCCATTCTATTAATTTCGTGCAGCCCTTAGAAAATGGGAAAAATAGAGAAAATCATGAGAAAAAGAAAGAGGAGAGAAGTTTGAGTGTTCTTACTTAATTCAAGCCTGAATTGCCACTTCTGACCGATAGAGCCTTCACGAATCTTCTTCTATTCGTTGAGGGCTACGTTTTGTGCTGCCTCTAAAGTTGAGGTGTTGGCGAAATCAAGAACTGGCTGCAGAATAGAGTAAAGGTAAGTGTAGGCTTCGATTTGAGCATAATATTATGAGGTTTTAAGAAATTCTCATGAGGTTATAATGCTGCCTAATTTTTTGTCAAGAGGTGATTTTAGTGTTCAATTGACCTTATGAACATGTGGATAATTAGGGCTTAAGCATGATAGAAAGAGAGTCTTGTTGACAAAATTATTAAAATCACTTTATGGTGACTTATGGTACAATTCGGCCAGACCTGAATCTTAGGTAAGGAGTATGATTTTGAATTTTTGGAGGTTCCCAATGGATTTTATGGGCAAAATTATGTGAGAATAACTTATGGAAATGATTTTAGAAGGGTTGGATTGAAAACCCTAAAATTGAAATTAAAGGTTGTTTAAGGTTAATACTACCAAATTCGTTTTTAAGAAAGTCAGGTTGATTGAGAGTTGATTTTGGGTGACCAAATCATGTCCAATGATTATGATACTCCCTCCGATCCAAAATATAAGATAGAGTTTTTTTTAGAGATTAAAGAAGCTAAATAAGTTACTTAATTATATCATATGTTGTATATCCTTATATTATATATTAGTTTACTAGTCAAACTAATTAGATTTGAGAAAAAAATAAAAATAAAAATATTCTAAAGTAATGTAATTAGCTTCCTTAATCTCTTTAAAAAAGTCAACTTTGTCTTATATTTAGGACTGGAGGGAGTATTTTACAGGGTGTTAGTAAAAATTCTAAGCTTTAAATTAAGGTATAGAACACATCATTTGGGCTAACAGATTAAAAGTTATGATTTGTTAAAGTTTAATCACTGAATCTGGAACAATTTGATTGATTAAGGGTTTTTGGACTATTATGCATATAAATGGCAATGAGTGATACTTTTTCTTTAAAATAGTCTTAAAGAGCATTACATAGGAATTTGAACCATCCCATTTAGAGTTCCGTAGATTGAGTTATGAATTTTCAAAGTTGAGTGATAAACCTGGCAGATTAGGATTGACCCACTAATTTATGGCATTTGAGGTAAATTGTGACAAATATGGATCCAAAGAATATAGACATGTCTTAGAACCTAATGTGATCACATTAGAAACTCAAGTCACAAGGGACAAGAGACACATATGTCTTAGATTAGTCACT
This sequence comes from Inga oerstediana, assembly GCA_963210345.1. Classification (NCBI taxonomy): domain Eukaryota; kingdom Viridiplantae; phylum Streptophyta; class Magnoliopsida; order Fabales; family Fabaceae; genus Inga; species Inga oerstediana. Next base: position 7,480,264 of record OY723401.1, read on the forward strand.
CACTTGGAATAATACAAGAGTCCTAATGATAACCAATAAAGTGAAGTAAAAGTAGGAGTAATGACTTACTGTCATGGCTCTAATGATGTGGTTATGTATCTAGAGCCATGAGATGTCAAGAAAGAGGAAATAGAAGGCTTTTCAAGCAACTAAAATGGTTGGAAGACAAGGTGCAGGAGGGGGACATGAATACGGGAGGGTAGTAAACTTACCTAGCTTGCATATACTTCATATGTATGCTTGTGTATTGATATATGATCGCTTTGCTGAATTGTGTGGAGCATATATGAATGATTGAAACTCTGTTTCTATTGATTTTATGGCCATGAATATATTGTATGAAACATTGAGTATGCATATATGTCATTATGTTAGCATGTCATGCACTAAGTATTTATCTTACATGCTGAATTAATATTGTTTGCTACTGAGATTCTCTTAAATCCCACCCTCCCTCACCCAATCATATAGGTATGATATGATGAGCACACAGGTGGAATGCTTGAAGATGTGCAAAGAGAAAGTGTGATGTAGAATAAAAGATTGATGCATGATAACTTGATGTGTGTAAATTATCATGCAATGATGTGTATAAATTATCATGCAATGTAATTAATTGTATCACATGTCAAGTTGAATGATGTTATTGAGAAATGTTATCCATGGCCTATGATATGGGAACTAGACGAAAATAGTATTAATTTAAAAGCAGAGAAGTACTCTGATGGTAATTAATGTTATCCATAACCGCTAGCGTCGGTTTCGCAACCACTGTTGTGGGTTTCTCTCTCCACCATCGCCATCTCTATCTTCTTTTTTTGAAGTCCGCCTTTTTCACCACAATCACCATCTCCATCATCGGTCCTTTAATCACTATCGACTCCTACTTTAGGCTCATCAATCTGGCCGTCGGAAGCTGGAGGGGGAGGTAGTGAGCGAGATTGAACAGGAAGAGGAAGAGAGGGAGAGGAGTTGTGGAAGAAGAGGGAGGGAGAAAGAGTGTGAAGTTTTATTTTGAGGGGCATTTTGGTCATTTGCCACGAAGATAAAAAACTTAGATTCCCCCTCAATTCCCTATCTTTCCTTTGCAAGTATTAATAGACTTTTCTAGGTTTCGGAAATTCACATGGTATTTGTGTGTCCTTTTCCCTTTAATCTAATGTGCTAAAAGTTATTACTTTGTGTATGGAAAGGGACTCATGACCAATACTAAAGCTCCTTCAGGAAGTCTACGATGTAAGGGGATTAGTCACTGCTACTAGCGTTGGATACTTTAGGCCTATAAAAAAAAGTTATTACTTTTACCAACAAACTATTAGTTGAAGTAGTAAGTAACATCATTCCTGTAAGGAGGATAATACAAATTTGATTCTTGGGAGCACCTGTTAGAAGAGGCAAAAACCTTTACCCTTAATCGGATTGTTCTAAAATTTTGTGAGTAGCTTAATTATATGCCATGACTTGAAGTTGATAATCCGGTGAGTCCCTTACATTGACGTAGAAGAAATCCTGTGTTTGATAGTCGAATCATGTTCCTCAATAGGCCTTTGCCAATTAAATTAGAGGCTCAAAACTAATTTGCTTAAATTTAATATTTGAGGTGCCATTGATGTTTAAACGGAGATTGAGGAGTACTACTGTACTAGCGTTCTGCTCCTGAAATCTAGTTTCACAACTATCACCGATAATGATTACACGTACAGGACTAAATCATAAAACAATTAATGCCTTCATTTGATCATACAATTATCAATGTACATGTGTGGCGGTAATTACTTTATGAATATTTGAGTCTGTAATTTTCTTTATGATTATTGAACTAATCCTTCTTATGCGCCGCCCCCCCCCCACAACCGTGTGCTCTCGAAATGCAGCAATAGTAAAAGAAAATGAACTCAGGTTATAACAGAAATTGGCATCAACTGTATAGACATGGAAAAAAATATATGAAATTGCTGTAAGAATAGTACATATCGCAACACGCATCACTATGAAATCAAGTCTTCAAATAACAATTAAAACACAAGGTACTATTAGAATATTATCAATGTAGTAGCAGCTCGCTAGAGAAGGACCTTCCTCCAAGAAACACACTAAAACGGGCTCACTAATTAGTGCCGGAATACTGTAATTATCTTCCTGGGAAGCCATCTATATTTGGCAAGCACATGTGAAGAAGGAGAAGAAGACCATGGAGCAGGAGCTGGAGCTGATATAGGTACAGATGGAGACTCTATTTCAGAAGGCAAAACATTTATAAAGAGCTTTTGCCCATTTTGGCAGTGATCTCCAACCCCACATAAGTACCATTTTCTGCCTGTTGTTTCCATCACAATCACATCCTTTCCTGTAGTTAATCCCTGAGATTCTGCAGGAACTGTGCAGTTCTTGAAGTCTGTTCCATTCACTCTGAACACATTGTGCTCTCCAGTAGCATACTTGAATACTGCAATATTTGCTCAGAGGTAAATATAGAAGCTCACATATATGGTAAAAACAAGGATTGTGGATTGATGAACTTACTGAGTTTGTCTACAACTCGGAAGACCTTGTTTGCAGTCCAGGTCTGGTAATCGAACCCCACTGTCCAACCCATTTCGTCTCCAACTATGAAATCTGTTGCCACGGAAATGGCTGGAAAGAAGGTCGCAGTGAGCAGAACAATGAGGATGGCACGAGGGAAAGCCATGCCTGATGATATTTTTCTCTATCACAATATGAGTTTGGAGTATTAAGAATGTTTCAAATTTATAGGCACTCAAGGGGAAAGAAATTTTTGCTCTGGAAGCATATTTAATTGGGACACAGACGACTAAGGACGGCTTTACCGGATCAATTCTTATTTAAACTCTAATGAATCTCTAGGCCTCGTTTAAGACGGCAGTGGAATTTGGTTTGAGCTAAAATAAATGTTTAAGTACTGAAGTAGTGCAGAATATTAAAGTCTTCAATGGGCTAAAATAGTTCAATTGTTTCCTTTGTATCGCAGGAATTTCCCATCCTCTGTTATGGTTATATATCCCCTTAAAAGAAAAATGGAAATCGCTTATTTGCATATGCTCAAGGGACAGTTTGGTACGAATGAGAACTCTTCGGGATTGTGTAGTTTGGTAAGTTTTGCGCTAAAGTTTTTTAGGATTTGGATTTCCCTTGAAATTTAGTTACCCATGGCCATGGGAAAACACCTTCGCCTTAACTTATTCAGCCCCAACGATGTGTGGGCTACTGGCGCTCCGACATCGTTGGTTAAAGAAAAGAGTTACATTTTCTGGATTCACCAAATATATTGGAGGGGTTCCATCTAAGTACAAGAATAAGAGATGAAGTAGAAAGTAGTATAAAATATCTTTAAGATATGGGTAGAACTTTCTTTTAGATTCAATTTGCCCCCACCTATACTTATCGTATAGAGTGTAATTTGGATTGACGGGTAAATTTACTACGGGATACAATAAAGACCCTTGAGTATGGATTGCACTCCCAACACCCAAGCCAAAATAACAATGGGCCTGTTTGGTATGGTGGAATTGATTTTGATGGAGATGGAGATGGAAATGGATATGGATATGGATATGGATATGGATATGGATATGGATATGGATATGGACATGGATATGGACATGGAAATGGAACTGGAAATGAGGTTTAAAAGTGTGTTGGTATGACTTAGAAATGAGACCTAGTTTTCATATGAAAGTACTAAAATACCCTCAATTAAAAAAAAACCCATCTACTACCCAAAAATAAAAACAAAAACACAAATCACTTTTTATAGAGCAGGACAAGACAATCTTCGAGTGGCGCAACTTTAATTCGAGCAGATCTCACTACCACCCCACTATTGTCACCGACTGCTACCCAGATGCTTGTCGTCACCGTCGCTGCTCAAGGAGGTTGATGGAGGAGGCCGTCATCGTCGCCATCATCGTCGAGCGCATGGTCATCGGAGAAGAAGAGGGTAGACGAAGATGAGGATCAGAAGAAAAGAGGCCAGATATCACTAGATCAGATGAAGAAGAGGGGGAAGAGCCGTCGTCGCTGTCGTCGCCAGTGAGGGAGAGATGTCGTTGTCGTCTCCGTCAATCTGGTGAGGGAGATCTATCGTTGCCATTGCCGATGGAAGGGGGAGAGCTGCCGCTACCGTTGAGGGAGAAGAAGTCACAGTCGTTGTCAAGAGTAAGGAAGCTGAAGTAGAGGGTAGCGATGGAAATTTGATGTTGGAATTATAAATCTTACCTTTTTTTATGGATTTCATTTTGGTGGAATTGGATTATTTGAATTTCACACGGAATTGGAATTGAACTCCAATTCCATTGTACCAAATAAACTTCTTCATGGAATTAGGCACTAATTCCATTTCCACCGCCCCCAATTCCAGCGTACCAAACGACCCCAATGGCTTTTACAAAGTGATCATTTGATTTTATCTTTGTCTGCATTTAAGGATAAAGGCAATGAGTTTAATCTCTTGTTGTTGTATGATTTCTGATGTGTCTAAATGAACTTTTGATGTTGGGTATTTATAGGGCACGAATTGATGCCTTGAAGTAATGCCTCTTGAAATAACACCTCTTTAATTAAAAGTCAAAATCATATGTTAAATTAATGAACCCTCATAAACCAACATAACTTTCCATGAAGAGTTATACCTTTACTGTGTATAAGGTTTTCTTAAAAATCAACACAACTTTTCACTAAGTAGTGATTACAACACATTTTCATATGTGTCTTTAGAATTGAAAGGACTTTTATGCTCTACTTGGATTGAGGAAAAATGGGAGAGAAAAGAAAAGAGGGATGGAAAATGGGGGAGAGAGAAAGTTTTTCCTACTTGGATATGGGAGAAAATGGAAGAGACAAGAAAAACTGGGAAGAAAATGGGGTGGGTCTCATAGGTTCTCTCCAAGACTCTAGAGATTTGGAAAGAAAAGCTAGTGCCCCAAATTGCTCTTTACATGATTACATCGGATTATTTTACGTTTTTTTTCTCCGGTCTAATCCCTGCCGCAAGAGTATTATCTTTTTTTTAACTTGCACCGCAATAGCTCTATTGAAAGCACTGATTCAACAAAAAAAAAAGTCCTTCTCACCTACGCCACACATATCTATAAAAATAAATAAAGAATATTTAAAAATTCTGTTTTATTAATTTCTGTAAAAATAATTTTTTTTAAAAAATGTGTTTAACTTTTTATATTACACTTTAACCCTTTCATTTTTATATTATTTTCACCAATAATTGATAACGTGGGATAGTGTATAATTTATTTATTTGATTTTATTATACTTAATTTTAAAAAATTATCTGCTTTTTTGTCTTACCTTAAAAAATAAAATTTTATTTTATTTTCATTAAAATATATCTTTATTATTTTAAATTATTTGATGATGTTAATATTAAAATGATTTTGTCATTGTGATATTTAATTTAATTTTAAATATGATTATTTTAATATATGGGTAAGGGTATTTTAGTCATCGAATATTTTTTTATTTTCTCTCCTCCCAGTTTTTTCTCACTCATCGAAGCAAGAAGGGTGATAATATTTTCTCTCCTCCTATTTTCTTTCCCCCTAACTTTTCTTCCCATCCAAGTGGAGGTTAGTGTTATAACTCTTTACACAATCCTTCACATAAATCCCTTAGGGTGTGTTTAGTTCAATGGAGGTTAAGTTAAATGATGTTTATTTAAGTTATGTTAGAGGAGATTATAATGTTGTTTGGTTCAAACAGAGGTTAGGTTAGGTTTGATATCTTGTTTGGTTTAGGAGGTTAGATTAGATGAGTTAATTATAAGTGGACAAAAATGTCCTTCTACATATTTTCCTTCTTCTTTTACAATATATTTATTACTTGAGGAGGTGGCGGCGACCCGAGGCGACATTGGAGGAGTAGCGTGGTGAAGGAATCGACTGCAGAGTGCGTCAACAAGATGAGAGAAAATGGGATTTCGGGTAGGAGAGGGAATGAAACAAAGTGACGACTTTTTACAAAGGAGGGCAGTGTTGAAATTTTAAAAATTGTCATGGGCAATTTAGTCACAATTGAAGACAAATATTCTCTCACTTAGGAAAAACCCCAATTTTAGAGAGTTCACAACCTAGGTTAGGTGACCACTAGAAGACAAAAAAACATCCAACATCTAACATAACCTCATTCCAACCAAACATCACTTTTTTACCTCCATCCCCACCCCAACCTAACCTAACATAATAAAACCTCCAACCAAACAAAACCTTAATTTATAAAGACACGACTTTACAGAAAAAACAAATCTCTTCATTTTAAAATATTCCAATATAAAATTTTTGATAAAATCTTGAAAAAGTTATGTCTACGTTGATAATTAATTCCTCTTCGGAAAATAAAAATCAATATGATCGACACTCTCTGACTCACGTCAATTTCTTGCTAAGAGAGCAATGTGCCCCGAAATTCTGCTAGCAGATTTTAGTCAGTAGAACATGTTTTTATAGGATTAATATGAAATATAAAATTTATAACAAATCATGTTATTTATAAATCACCCACACACAAGAATTTTTTTAGAATTCTATATAGAAAAATTTGCATAGATTTTTTAAGATGATTTTTGTTGGCTCCGATGTGTGATGGAATCAATATTAGCTTGATTTGTGTAGCTCACTTTCTGCTTATTGGTTGATTTAGTGCATGTTTGGAAAAGCGTTTTGTACAGGAAATAAGCCCTTATTACGCAAGCCGAGAAAAAACTCCTCTCACATACTTACCTCGTATACCGTGAATCACGAATTATAAGCACTTATTGCCCAAAAATAAGCCATTCCAAACACGCACTTAAGTGAAAGCGATAATTTTTATTTTTCGTCATGTGCCGATATGATATAAGATTATACGGTTGTGCGTAATAATAGTTGATACTCAAAACATGGAGCGTATGAAACGGCTTACAAAGAGAATGGAAGACCGGACCCTCCATATTTTATGGGGCGAAGTGGTTTAAAACTAGACGGTTCCCTCAGAATGCAGAGCAGAGGAGTGTACGCCGTTTAGGCTAACAAAATCTCAGAGCACGAGTATGCTAACACATTTAAGGAGAAAATTCAGTCCCAAACACCAGATTTCCTGATGCATGGCCATACGGAGAAGCCTGAGGTAATCTCATTTACACATTAATGACGAAACATTAGCTCATAAACCGAGCTCAAAGGCCAGAAAGAAAAGAAGAGATGAGTGATAACTACTGTTCCTTGTTTTTGTTACTTTGATGTGTCATTCAGGACTCGGAACATTCCTCGTGGCTTAAGGAACATAAAGTATACTGGTATATGTTTTATGCTTTAAAATGATCCATTTCCAAAAAAGCTGTTAAGGACTTGACTGTGTTGTTCTACCTTCTACGTCTCAGCAGACATCATTGTTCTGTCATTTTTCTGGCTAGTAACAATTTTTTTTAGTATTTTTAATATAACAATACATTTTGGTTTTAACTTGGCCTCCCTCGATGGATGCTGAAAGCCTGAAAGAGACGAGACTGAGATACGCGTGGTTATTACCACAAAACTGGTAAACTGCAACTCAATAAGAATTGAGGCCATCGGGGGCCATCGGGAGCCACAAAAATACAAATTCTTTAGAAAACAGAATAACCCGGGGTGGGGAAGCGCGGACTAAACACCTAGATATTCAGCACACAGTTATTGCAACAAGAAGCATAAATTTGCCTCTTTTTTCCTTTTCCTTTTTCTTTAGATGAAGAAGAGCCGGTATGCGTTGTAACATTCACTTAGCAGAGGCGAGCTCATTGCGGATTTGTTTGGCGGCAGCAACCATGTTGGTGAGGGCTGGCTTCACCTCAGTGTATTTGCGAGTCTTGAGCCCACAATCAGGGTTCACCCACAAGACGTTCTTCTCCAGCACTGCGAGCATCTTGTTGATCCTATCGGCAATTTCCTCTGTTGGTGGGATCCTGGGAGAGTGAATGTCATACACACCGGGGCCAATTCCGGCACCATACTTCACTCCTTCACGGAACACTGAGAGAAGCTTCTCATCGGAACGGGAGTTCTCAATGGTGATCACATCAGCATCCATGTCAATGATTGAGTGGATGATGTCGTTGAAGTTGGAATAGCACATGTGGGTGTGGATCTGCGTTCCATCGTTCACATTAGAATTACGCAGCTTACATGATGAAGATGAGAAGAGGAAACAGATTCTAACTCGTTTATATCTAATAGGTAAAATACCTGAGTGGTGTCCTTCACACCAACGTTGGTGATCCTGAAGGCGTGGACAGCCCAGTCCAAGTAGTGAGCTTGCTCTGACTTCCTCAGAGGCAATCCCTCTCTCAAAGCAGCCTCGTCAATTTGGATCACGCTGATACTGGCCTTCTCAAGATCTTCTACTTCCTCCTTAATGGCCAAGGCAATCTGAAAGGTGGTCTCAGATCTGCAAATAAATTTGTGTTATCACGTCACCTATCTAACGATAAAGTAAATACGAGATGAAAAGTCTTTCTTTTTAATTCCCCCACAGCAAATTATAATGGGTCTCGAGTTCGTACCTAGGCTGGTCGACTCTAACAAAGGACCAGTTCAGAATGGTGACGGGACCGGTAAGCATTCCCTTCATTGGGCGCTTGGTCATGCTCTGAGCCATAGCTGACCAGAACACAGTCATAGCTTTTGGGCGGCTCACATCACCATAGATGATTGGTGGCTTCACACAGCGAGATCCATAAGACTGCACCCACCCATTAGCAGTGAAGGCAATGCCAGACATCTGCTCACCAAAGTACTCAACCATGTCGTTTCTCTGCATTTAAAGGCATTCAGAATTAGGGGAAGTTAATAACTTAATAACTCAATATGTGTGAAAGTGAGAGCTAACCTCCGGTTCCCCATGCACCAGTACATCAATATCAAGCTCTTCTTGGAGTTCAACAACTTTGCGGATTTCTTCTCTAATGAAATTAACATACTCTTCCTCGGAGATCCTGAAGAAATAAAAATTATGGCCATTAAATAACTGGTACGTGATGAAGAAAACAAGGCAAGGACTCCCCCTCCCCCTTTTGTGTGGCCAGAAAGGCAAGGCCAGAGATCAACTGAAAAAGTTTCTCACTTTTTAGCTTTGAATTCACGGCGTACCCTCCTCAGCTCTGCAGTTTGAGGGAAGGATCCAATAGTAGTGGTTGGGAGAATTGGGAGGTTAAGCTTCTTTTGTTGAGCATCCAGTCTGCCACTGACATTAGTGGCACGGCGGTGATCAGAACCCTTCAATGCAGCAACCTGACAGGACAAGAAGTCGTTAGATGGAGCATAATGAGTATTTCCAACAAATACAGATGAACCAAGCTGGGATAAAAGACGAAACTCACAGCCTTCTGAACAGCCTCATTGACCACTCTTGGAGAGGACTTCCTTGAAGCATGAGCTGCGGCGTTAGCAGAATGGAACTCCTGAAAATGGAACAGATGAAGAATTATTCAGGAAATGGGGTAATGAAACGAACGGGAATAATGCAACCCTATGATCTAAATCAATGTTTCTACAAATAAACCTATAATACAAACTGTCTTAAATGTCTAATCATATCATGTTGCTCAACTCTTCTGGTGGCATGTTTTGAAAATCATCTGTGATTCACTGATTTGCAATATAAAAAAGAAACTTCGCCAGCCAAATTTCCAGTCAAGTGGTAAGTCATTTCACAATACATCTCCTACAACATTTCCAACTTCACACTCAAGCACAGACAAGGAACTATTTCAGGTAAAGAACATTGCTATTGCTAAGTTATTTAATAGCAACATCTACATCAGATATTAAGGAACTGAAAGAATTGAAGATACCTCATGTTTTGCACCAGACAATGCCTTGGCCAATGCATTAACTTCAACAACTTTCTGGGCGGCAAAAGCCAGCCATGACTTGATTTCATCATCAAGTTTGGTCTCATTTGCAAGATCAACAGCAGTGTGAAGAAGCGAGCAGGAGGTGGAGACAACAAGTTTGTCTGCACAAAATTTAGGACATAGAGATGTCAGGCTATGATACTAGACGTACGCCACATTATATTTCGTGAATGCATGTGTACTAATAACCTTTGCCGACAATGCCCTCAAGATCCTGGAGTAAACTTAGAGAAGCAGCAAGATCATTAGCCCAGATGTTCCTTCCATCAACCACTCCAGCAAAGAGGTACTTTCCGCTGGGAAACCCAGCCTTGATCAAATTGAGGGTCTGAGTTCCACGGACAAGATCAAATCCATAAGCTGTGACACTCTTGAGGGAAGTGAGGGTCTTGTAAGTATCAGCAGGAATATCAGCAAAGTAGGTCTCGATCAGGACATTCAATCCACATAAAGATGATTCAAGCTCTGAGTATGCTTCAGTAAATGCTTGGAGCTTGTGAGAGTCAAGATCTAAAACAAGGGTTGGTTCATCAAACTGGATCCATGAAGCACCGGCTGCCTTAAGATCAGCTATAACTTCCCTGAGTTCATTATTGTAAGCAAGTTAGAGAAATTCAAGGATCTGATCATCTGGGGCAAGAAATTAACCGCTGTATACAGTTCGAGGCTCTTACTTGTAAATAGCAAGGATTTTTGGAAGGAGAGAGAGGAGAGAAAAGGTTTTCTCAACACCCTTCGCAGGTTTGGAGAGCAACAAGTACGAGACAGGACCGATCAGGACTGGAACCGTATCTACTCCAAGCTACAAGAAGAAATCAAATATTCAATGACAAGGGTAATATAGATGAATGCACGAAGTTAAGATTTTATCATAATGACCCAAACACTGCCAACACAGGAGCATCGACAGAACACTTCTCTGCCAACCTCTTGCTTGACCCTATCATAAGAAATAGGCACGAGCAAACTAGCACAATTATTTCTATCAAGTTCCTCAGCACTTCAGAGCTTCTGAACTATAATTGCATGACCCTGAACCAGATACATGACATATTTTCATGACATATTTTCATAGTAATGCTTCTTAGGCTCACAGCACCCAACTTCAAATTTCAAAGTGAAAAGCAAACTAGATAATAGAAAGACATACAGCTTTGGCTTCCTTGTACTCGTCCACGGCCTTGTGAGAAGAGTAAGAGAAGTGTACATCAGGTCCCAATTCAGGGACAATATAGTGACTGCACCAATTCATTTACAATAGTTTAGCTCTTACCTGACAGCTATGGAATAATATTTTAATTGAAATGCAACGCAGCATGAGCCATCACTTACTAGTTGGTGTCGAACCATTTGGTCATCTCCATAGCAGGTACTGACGCGTTACCTCTGGCCATGGAGAAGTAGGTATCAAATCCAATCTCCCCACCAGTCCAACCATATCTCGGTGGGACAGAACCAAGAAAGGAAGTAGCATCAAGCACCTGATCGTAGAAAGAAAATGTGTTGCTGGGGATGTACTTGATACCAGCATCAGCCATTTGCTTCCAGATTGATGCCCTGAGATCAGCAGCCACCTTCTTCAAATCTTCAGCGCCGCTCTTCCCATCCCAGAAAGACTCCAGAGCAAACTTGAGCTCTCTCTTGGGGCCCATGCGTGGATATCCGACAATGTGGGATGCCATTGTTCTGGTACGTCAGGTCAAATTGCACATGAAACTCAGTTGACGAGATTCAAAAGCTCATAACGTAATAATCACTGATTGCTTAGATTTTAACACCATTTACACGTAATAAAATCATCACGCAATGAGGTTCAAGGATATATATATATAACTTGGAAAGCATAGAATAAGAATAACAGTTACTGCTGCGAACTCGCAAGAATATATATCATTTGGAAGTTGTCTAATCATGAGATGTAGAGACCAAGCGAAAGATCTTTGAAATGAAGCTTAAGCAGGTTCATAGATAACGTTTGACAAAATAATAAGTTTATCAAACAAAATCACAGTGAAAGCAAATGGAATGAAGTAATAATGAATAGAATAGCATGGAGCAGAGCAGATTACGCAGTAGCTAATTCATATGTAAACAGAGTCCATTTGTAGTTCAGAAGAATCTTAAATCATTGAATAGAAATAATCTGATCTGCGTTTAATTGTAGCGTCATCACCATGATGTTCTAAGTATAACAAATACGAAACCGAAGGATGAACAGACAGATCCACAATGAAGAGCAAAACCCTGAGTTAGATCTGAACATCAGGCTAACTAAACAGAACAGATCTGAGATCTAATTTGCAAGACAAGTTGCCAACAACTATCGCGCAGCCATGGTCAAAATAATGTGAATTCAAATCTCTAAAAGAAAAGCGATGCATACATCAGCAAAACAGCAAAGCCTTCAAGTATGCAAGTAAAATTTGACGGAATCGACTAAATTATCAGTAGATCTCAGTGGAAATAAAACAGTTGAGGTGTGTAGTAGTAAAAAAGAGAAAGGAATGGAGAATCGAGAATCAATATTTCAGCAGGTCTTCATCAAATTTAAGAATGTGCCACATGGTGGAGAAGACTTGGAATGGACTATGAAAGAGAATCAGAATGAAACTCGCAACAGAGGGTGAGATAGAGGGGGGCAAGGGTCTCGTACCTTTCGGGTGAATAGATACCAGTTCTCGCTTCTGGGAATAGGCAGTGGTAGAAGCAGAGAGCTCAGCGCGAAGAATCAGGGGTGGCCTTTGGGTTATTTATATAGGCTATAGCCAGTTTGTGGCCAAGCTGCCGAGATCTGAATCCTGAGATCATTTTTATTACCATTTTCTTTTGTTGAATAACACGAGGCTCAATTTTGGAGAGGGATTTAAAAAACATAAATTACCTTCTCACCACAAATTAGTTATTGAAGCATTTGTTTGAAATAAAAATAGTTACACGTGATCAATATTATTAGTTTTTAACCTTCATTGTTAGGATGAAATGTGAAATTTTTTAAGTAGATTATACCTATCCTATTATTATAATAATATCACATGTTTAACCACCTTTAATTGTTATTAATAAGAAAATACAAAAAATTTCTTCCAATTAATTATTAATAATGAGCTCACTAATTGCAGAACAGGAGGAGTTTTTTATTTTTTTGGCCCGAAGCATGGCAGAGTTTGGTAGATTTTTTTTTTTTGTTCAAAAGAGTTTGGTAGATTGAGAACGAGGATATTTGAGAGGTTTCGCTTTACGCGCCACTGTGCCCGTGATGATAGATCCAAAGCACCGACTCTACAAATGGGACCCACTTTAGGCTTTTTTTTTTTTTTTTTGGGCCCAAAACATATATGGTAAACTTGAATATGTGTATGACTTTTTCAAAAAAGATTTTAAAGAGTCACCTTCTGTCAAGCTAGTTATAAACATAGTACAGAAAATCGGTCTGGAAACCGATGAAGCCATCGATAAATTAGTCCGATTCGGTTATTGATCGGTTTGTACTTTTTTAAAAAAGAAATCGATTTTTTAAATTATTTTCTTAAAATTTCATATTAATAAACCTAAAATCTTCAATTTCTCACTGATTGGGACTCGAGTTAGCTTTGGTGTAACCCACTGACCCTTAACCCAGTATCCCGGCCGGTTCAGTGACCTGTCCGAATTTAATTACTTTGGTTATAAATCAGTCATGCTCCAAATTTATGGAATTTATTTCTCCATTTATTTTATGGAGTTTCATCAAAAGTAAATTAAGGGCCAGAAGTTGGTTTATAGGTAAAATCAATAGAGACATTACATCAAATCATATGTGGGGAACCTAACCTCATCAATGTCCACCTCTCAAATAAAAGGAGAAGGTTAATCAAGAAAATAAGATACCTCATCCATACTATGTGAGTATCTATTTAATTGATCAGCAGTGGTTATATACTCTTTGAATCTGTGAGCGATCATAACCTGCCAATATATGTGAATAATTAACTTAAAATCATTCATGATGTTCTTGAACGGATGATCATCATCACAACCTCTCAATATATAGTTTACAGTCTTTATACAATCAAAGAACAAATAAATCTTTCTATACCCTTTAAACCAATACAATTGTAGACCCTGAATACATCCAAGAGCTTTTACAAAAAGAATGAACATTTACTAATTTGCAACTAAATCCATCAAACCATCTGTCATTGTGATCCCAAAAGTAGCCTCCACACCCATTCCTTCCATCATCCTACACCGAGCTATCAACTTTTAGCTTGATGAAATCTCCTTCTTGTTGATGTTAATTAGTGCTCATTCCAAGAATATCCTTATCCGAGCATGCTTTGAAAAAATTATGATGAGCTTTGAGATACACTCTGGTGCTTCACTATTGAAAAGTTCGGCACATTGTGAAACCACTTTTATAAAAGCCAACATGGCATTCATAGCTATTTGCACAAACATTAAAAATATTCGTAGCCAACCTTTTTTTCCTCCCAATAATTGGTTGGTAAAAATAACATGGGAAATTCATATAATCTTAGAAGAAAAATAAGTGTCAAAAATATTTTCTGCTTCTGCATAATGTTGCCAGGTGTAAAACGAATCAAGCAAACGACAATTCGTTTTGCTAGACGACACCGACGGGGTTTCCTGGACTATGAAAAGCAGTAATTGAGATCGATCGCTACGAGATATGATGTTGTTTCCCCATTCGACGATCAAACAAGTGCCTCTCTCACCAGTCAGGGCCACGCGCCACCCAAAAGAGTCAGATTTCAAAATTTGTTTTTGGTATATTATTATGGGAGAATTACAATGAGGTTCCAAAAAAGAAAAAAAAGAAAAAAATGATCCCTATAGATTACAAAATGAAAAGATGGTCCCATTAACAACTCCAGAAGCTTGTATTGACAACTCGTTAACAATTCCATGGGACCATTTTTTCATTTTATAATCTATTGGGACTATTTTTTCATTTTTTTTTCTATGAGAATTTAGTGTAATTCTCCCTATTATTATTAACATCGTCCAAAAATTTAAAAAAGAACATGAAATGATGATATTATTGTTGTGACGAATAAATTATGTGCCTGAGGGTACGTGGGAGTCAGTAGGGAGAGAGGGGGTTGGTTGAGGGGAGTTGGTGGGAGGGAATTGGTGGCGGGCCCCCAGTAGAACACGATGATGCGTCTGGGATTTGCAATTTCGTGCCATATATTTTTCTTAATTTCCCATATTACCCTCCACTGCCTCTTATAATGACGAACTGGGGGCGCGGTTGTTGGCTTTGGGATGGGGAACTGTTCTCTGCGGCATCACTATCGTTTACTTTACTGCACGCTGATCCTTGGACTACGGATTGAGGAATGAGGATAATAAGAGCGCCCGACAGTAAATTTAACTATATTTTTCTTTTCTTTATTAGTGCGTGTTTGCTAAGCGTTTTGGTTTTGAGGGGTTTAACGCATGGTGAATAAGGAAAAAGTATTCCCTTAATCAAGCCGGGGTTCGATCCCACTGAGAATAGAAAAATGTCACTGGTCAGCTATCTCATCCTTTGAGGTGACCCGCAATCCAGTGATCCGGATTAGTCTGGGGTTGTTATAGTACCTGAAATATGGCCTACCCTGAAATACCGGAGGAGAAATCCAAAAAAAGAAAAAAATAACTTCAAGTTGGTTGGTGTCATATTTAACCGTTTGGGTTTCACGATAGGAATGGTGGTGTTTTTTTTATAAAAGCTACGGTAACTTTTTTGTTTTTTTTGTGTTACATGGACAAGAGAAAATACTCTTGGAGGTCACGCTGGACCTATACAACAACCTGTTGTAGAAACAAAATGATTGAGGTAAGGACCAAAAATTAGCTGAGATCAGCTAGCATTTGGGTCAAACAAAACCTCGGGAGAGTCATCAACAAGGACAAATCATAGTTTGAGTCTATTGCCGTTTTGGCCAAAAAATCTGCGCATCTGAGCGCTTCCCTGTGTAAGTGCAGAATCTCTAGGTCCTAGTGGAGGTAAATTAGCTGTCTAACTTCCTCAAGCTCAGCCTCGAGAGGATGAAAATGAGCATAAGGCTGATATAGCAATTGGATTGCTTCAGTTGAGTCTGTGAATAGCTTAACCTTGGTGAGTTTCAAAGAAATGCAAACTTGTAGGCCGGTCCTTATTGCCTGGATCTCAGCCGCTGTCGAGCCTAAAGCGAAGCCCGTGTTTTGCTGGAAGCCGCATATCCATGCTCCTGCGCTGCCACGTACTACTCCTCCAACAGCTAATTGTCTGTGCTCATCCACTGCCGTGTCCACATCAATCCGCACAAATCCCTCGGGTGGCTTCAACCATCTGACTGAATCCCTGTCCGGAACTGTGAATATTTTATGCTTCAGTCGACCCTCTTCGATCCCTTCATGTAGATAGTGAAGGCCCTTGTGTAGTAGTTACCGTGTGTGATCACTCGTTCCTTCAAAAGCTTTCCTGCACCGATTCTTCCATATGAGCCAGCACAGCGACCCAAAGACCCTCAGCTAAGGCCATATAGTAAACTTACGACCACCAGGTGAGTGGAGTGCATTCCATTTGATCCAATCCTGCAAATTGCCAGAGAAAAAAAGCAGAATAATATATGGGGTTAGTACAAGAAAGCCATACACTACTTGCAAACTCGCAATCTCTCAGGGCGTGAATTGTTGTTTCCTCACAGTTACACTCAAAAGGACACTCAAAATTTATGTTCCCATCTCTCTTAGCACGGGTTACGTTTGTAGGAATTCTCTCTTGGAATAACTGCCACATGAAGAATTTAACCCTCTCAGGAATAGGCCACCTCCAGAAACCTTGCCAGATAGGATCCGAATCTGAAGAGAGTGATTCATAGATCATGGAATAGGCGGATTTAACACTGAAGTTCCCATCCGAGGATCATCTCCACCAAAATAGATCATCTCCCTGAGCTAAAGGGGGTTTTATTTTTTTGATTTCCTCTATCACCCATCTAGGCAAAAACATTTCCCATTTATGCAGATCCCAGTTGCCAACACTATCTCTGAACCAGCTAACCACCTCCTCTGGGTTTATTAAGTCATGATTTCGCTCTACATAGAACATAAGTGGTTGATCTAGGTTGGTCCATAAGTCCCACCAAGCATTGGTAGAGGAGCCGCTACGCAGTTTACACCCAACAGCTTTCCTGAATGTATCCCAGACAGATGTAATTGCATTCCACACGACAGATTGGTTTTTTTTCCTTTCGACCCTCGGAAGTCTTCCATCACCACAGCCATACTTTGATTTGAGTACTTGCACCCATAGAGCATCTGGTCTAGTAATTAAGCTCCAGCATAGCTTCATGATGAGAGCTTTGTTCTGGCTAGCTAGATCTTTGATTCCTAGACCTCCCTCTTTTTTGTCTCTCTTTATTTTCTCCAAGGCGATCATGTGCATCTTCTTTCCATCACTTCCCTGATTCCAAAAGAAATTTCTATTAATTTTTTTCCAATTCTTGAAGAACCCCTTTTGGCAGGATGGTGGTTTGCATCTGATATTATGGCAACGATGAGAGAACTAAATTTATCAAGACAGTTCTTCCTGCCATACTCAGGAGTTTACCCTTCCAGCTGGAGAGCTTCTTCTGAACTTTAGAAACTAATGGGGCAAAAGTCAATTTAGAGAGCCTTTTATGCAGCAGAGGCACGCCCAAATACTTCCCCAAGTCGGCTGATACTCCAATTCCCAGCGATTGTCCAAGTTCCACATCCCTATGAAAATGAACATTTCTTGAAACGAAGATCTTTGATTTAGGAAGACTGATTCTGTGACCCGATACTCTGCAAAAGAACGACATTAAGTCTCTTATGTTCTCCATCTGACTAGTCGAGGCTTCACTGAACAGAAGAAGATCATCCGCAAATAAGAGGTGGGAAAGCTTTGGGCCAGCGGGACTAAGTTTTAGCGGCTTCCATCTACCCACTTCTACATCCCTGCTTATCAACTGGCTCAATCTCTCCATGCAAATGATAAATAAATAGGGGCTCAGGGGATCACCTTGCCTCACTCCTCTGGAAGGGTGAAAAGTCTCTGATAATGAACCATTCCAGGAGACCTTCATAGTAGCGGAGGAGACACACAACAGCATAAGCTTCACAATGTGGTCATTTAAACCCAGGCCCTTTAGGTTAAATTTCAGGAAACCCTAGTCAAGCCTATCAAAGGCTTTCTCCATGTCCACTTTTATTGCCACGTAGCCTTTTCTATTCCTTGTGGATCTCATCGTATGAATAACTTCTTGAGCCAAGATGATATTATCACTACTCTGCCTTCCCCTGATAAAACTGCATTGAGTGGGCTTAATCAAGTAGTCCATTACACCTTTCAGTCTGTTTGCGAGGACCTTACTCAGGATTTTGAAGCTACGGTAACTTTGAAGGTAAAATTTGGTACTTTTATAGTCATCATAGAGAGAGAAAGCAGTAATTATGGAAGAAGAAAAATGCTCTTTGGTAAATGGGAGAATGAGGATGCTCTTGATATATGGTACCATTCTGATCCTATTTATAAGTCTATTTTGATAAAAAAATTTGATCCTTATTATAAGTATAATTTTAGGATAATAAATGTATTTTTTACTTCTTTTGCCCCTATTAATTGCAATAAATAAAAAAATTTATTCTATCTTTTCTAAAGCCAGTTTTTTGAGAAAAAACTCAAAAGTCTAGGTTTTACAACAAAAAAAGTCACTTCTGACACCGCCAATTCAAACGCAAATCACATTTACAATCTGACTTTTATCCTATCTAACTTTTATAAAAGTCAGATTAAAAGGAAAAATAATTTCTATCACCGCTAACCCAAACAAGCCTATAAAATATAGTTAAATTCATATCAATAATCACAAAATAGATAAGGATTTGTAAGTTAGGGGCCGTTTGTATCCAAGAAAAGGTTGGAAAGGAATGAAATGGAAAGGAAAAGAATGGAAGGGAGTAAAAAATGTTTTGCCGTATAGATATTATTTGGTTTACATTGGAAAAAAATAGATTGATGGGAAAATTTTTGTTTAGTTTAAAGAAAATAAAGTAGAAAAATAAGTAAAAAGACTATTTTACCCTTGAGTAAAAATATTATTTAAATGTTCATGGGATCTACTCATTTTTTTATATTATATCCAAAGTCACATCAAGAGACTTTTGTGTCTTTAGACATTTTATCTCTCTACTTAAAAATTGATTCTAACCAATTTTTATGGGAACCCATTTTCAATTATATGGCTGAAAATTGATGGGCGAAGCAAAATATTTTCCTTCAGAAATGACAAATTAAACCGTTGCTGCCGTTAGAAAAATTCAATTTTTCCCTTCCCTCCTCTCATTTTTCCAGAACCAAATGGGCCCTACGATTTTTTGAAATTCGTACATGCATTGTGTATATTGAAAATGTTTGTGACCTTAGAGTATTCATTAGTTTTCTTTAATATCACAAGTGAGATTAAACCAGCGACATACCATTTTAATAGGAGCTATACATCATAATGCAAACTCATTGACCCTGTAAATGACTTTATAAGTCCGAAATGAATTTCTAAAATTGAGTGTGGAGTTTTTTTGGCAAGAAAAATACTTCAAAATTAAAATTAAACATCTAAAATTCATTCATGCAATGTTATAATAAAAAATATTAAATTAATATTAGTATAATTCAGAACCTCCAGAGTGCTATTATTTTCATTAATGTTAATTTGATGTTCTATAATAAATATTATATTAATATAAACACGCACACTACAAGTCTGAAAAATCGTATGTGCATGGTACTCAAACATAAGCTCGAATGCTTAAATAATTGTAAACTTTTTCATGATTAGTTGTAAAAAAGGGACAAAAATTCTAACCATTAATACAGTCTAGCATTTTGCTGCGGAACAAATTTCAAACCTGAAGTGGAGAAAAGGACATTAAATATAAAATTATTTAAGTATCTGATGTTCAAGTGAAAAGTATGCGGGTATTTGTAGGCGTTAATCTGTCAACAAGAATAATATGAATAATTTACATTTAATTTATGGCTTTTTCAATGAAAAAATGGACGGTTTAATACTAATAATTTCATTGTTGTAAGTAATTTTCAGGCAAGTTGAACAATGGAAATTATTAATAAACTCCTGTCTGTCCCGTGTATTTCACAGGGGCATTATTGTTTTTAACCCAAAAAGGATAATATTAATAACTGAATAGAGTAATTTTCTTCTATGTCTACTTATCCTGTATATGCAGCATCTTAAAATAAATTTACAATGCATAACATAAGTCATTTCAAGAATTATTAGTCAATATTTTATAGTTTTATCTTCGTTGTAAATTATTAAAAAATAATTAAATTGTAATATTGGCACCTCGTGTTTTCCTTTCTCTTTTCCTTCAATTTATTTTAGCTAGGCAGCATTAATTATTTTAATTATCAGACAAATTTAATGAGTTAATCGTATTTTCTAAATCCGATGAAATAATTTAAACTTAAAAATGACTACTTACTGTAAAAAGGAATTTCTTCATGCTATGGACATGATTTTTTTTTTTTTTGCCAAGGCTATGGACATGATTAAAGTGGTTGGTTTAAATAAAGAAAATAGATCCCAAAATAATAGGAAGTGAGGGGGAAATTATTTTAAATATGAAAATATCATTGTCATTACACTTTGACTATGTAAAATACAATTATTATATTAACCAACTAATAATAATACAATATTATATTTAAAACAGAGTATCATCAGAATCAGCGATAACATATGTGTGCATGTTAGAACTTATTTTGTTTGGCACGGGGGCTTTTGATCTTGGTATAGTCAAGACTCAAGGTTAATTTTTCTCAGGAATCACAGGAGAATTGAGAACTAAACCTCTTTGTCCAAAAAAGAGAACAAGATTCACTATATGAAAGCAACTCATGCAATTTCGTTTAAAAAAGTCTAATACTCTAACTAGTTGCACACCTCGGCTGGGTTTTTTTTTTTTGGACAAACCTCGGCTGGGTTTGAAAAACGGGCATGCTTTATTTGGAAAACGAATGATTAAAAAATTCGCTCACCCATCTACCTACCCCGAGAGCAAGGCCATTTAGGTCTTTTTATTCTTCGGCCTTAGTCAATTAAACAGCAGTCCAATTTTATGAAATGGTCACGCCTTAAATTACAATATTTGCCTATGTCTATTATAAATACCTAATGTTTGACTGACGTGTTCACATCTCAAACATGTTTATTTGTCTCAGCCCAAATCAAAGCACGGTGCTCCCTCCTGTCTCAAATGACTGAATAAAGTAACATTAACGAACTCGATTAACGAAACTGCAGGTAAATAAAACCAAATATTAATGAAGTAGATATATCACTTATTGGAACCAATTTAAAATTTGAGAAGCTTTTGCATGTAATCCTACAATTCACGTTAAAATGTTCGATGATGGGTTCTTATAGTTTGATTAGTATAGTTTTACTTTTATGGTTTTGTTGATTGAAGAATCTTATGAATCATTACAAGGTACTCACCAACCCCAATAAGAATAAGATATTCACTCCATTTTAAAATGCAAGTCATTTCTTTTTTAATAAAAAGTTGTTTCCTTTTACATATGACTTTTTTAAATTCCACACGGCACTTATTAATAAATCCACCCGTTTAGTTGTCCTGACACCTCCGATATATTAGTTGGCAATGATATATTAAATTATTAATAAGATTAAAAGATTTCATAACATTTACTTTTTTATTCCCTGGGCTTCTAATATTAATGTTAGTCATGAAATCTATTAATTTTATTAATATGCCAACTAATATTTAAAAGATGTTAAATCAATGAGAAATACCCACATATTTTAGGAGTACCACGTTATTTGAATCATGTCCAATAAAAACATAACAACTCATATTATTTTAAATCTAGTTGGCTGATAACCCATTTAAAAAAATTCAAATTTTATGTTCTCTTTAAGGGGAAAAACATCTTAATTTGAAAGGGAAAAAAACACTATAACAAGATGATCATCCAATATTTTTCTTAAAAACAAGATAAAATTTGAATTTTTTTAGATGAGTCGTAAGTCAACTAAGATTAAAATGATTCGAGTTGTTATATTTTCACTGGATATAGTTCATATGACGTATTACTCTTAAAGTATATAAGTATTTCTTTAAATCAATTCATAAGCTCTTATATTTTAATTAATCAGATCGCACATGATGCGATAAACCATGTTCATAGAAAAAAAAAATTCCTCTCTTTTTTCGGCTTTTTGATTGTTAGTGTGTCAGATGAAAACTGGGATTTTCCTCTCTATTCAAACGGCTAATTTAATTACTCATACTCTCGTCGATCTTCAAACATTATTTGTCAAAATCAAGAAATATCTTAAAACTCACTGAACTTGTCCATTTTTCCCCCCAAAGAGATCACAGCACATCACACATATTAAATACAATCTTCAGAAAAGTTCACATTTTCCTCGTCAGCACTAAATAAGGATAACAAGATTATCCATTTTTTAAAAAAAAAATATAAATTACACTTGTTAAATGCTACATCTAGTCTTAAATATAAGACAAAATTGACTTTTTTTTTAAAGATCAAAGAAATTAAATAAGTTACTTAATCATATCACATATGAGGTATTATTAGATTATATATTAATTTATTAATTAAACTAATTAGTTTTGAGAAAAAAATAAAAATATAAATACTCTAAAGTAATTTAATTAACTTCTTTAATTTCTCCAAAAAAGTCAACTTTATCTTATAATTAGAACCGGGGAGTACAATCTTAAAAAAGTTTCACATTTTCCTACATCAGCATTAAACAAGAATGAAAAATTTATTGGTACATAATAAATAGTAATCAACATGGTCCCTTACAGGTAAAAGAATCGCAAAATTCCTCATATAGATGCCTCCAAAACAGGACAGGATGGAGTAATTGACTATTGATACAGTTGATTGCGTATTAAATTTTGAAATAAAATATTTTCCCTTAAAAAAAAAAAATCAATGGAAGTCGAGGTGCCCATGTTCTGGGGCGATGCCGAATAGAAAGGTGTATGTATTTTTGAGCTGTCTTCCCTGATAAAGCGAGGCCATAAAAAAAGGAAATTAAAGATTGGAAGAAATCACTTACAAATTGATTTTTGTAAGGAGACATTGGAGTCAGTAGGTGATTACTTCTAAAATGTGCTCGCTTGCAATGCAAGAGTTATGATTAAGATAGTAAAGTTCGTGCAGCAATAATTCATTACAATCCGCATTTATTAGCCACGTCCCTGGGAAGCTTAATAAAACTAGCCTGCTAGTACGAGTAATCACTCCTTTGAATCCAAAATTGAAGAAGCCTTACATGTGATAGGGTGAATAATGATTATTGTCCATTTCTCCCCTTACATGAAAGAGAGAGGTGACAGACCGTGAACAAATACTTAAAGATCAAAATATTTAATAAATACAAAATAAATAAATTTTATTAATTTAAAACGTATTAAATAACCCAACTAACATTACGGTCACTGGTATTAATAATTGACAATATTTTTTATATTAGACCAGATGGAGTACACAGTACCCACCTAATTCAAAATACACACGCCTAACTAGGGGTGATTGGAATCGGGAAATGCCGATCTGATCCCGATCCCGATTCCGAGAAGGGTTCGTAAATGATTTTTATTCTTAATCCTGGATTTCTTTTTTTTTAAAAAAAAATCCCTATATTAATTTTTTTGTTATATTTTCTTTAGTCTAGTGTAAATATATAATTTAAACTAATATCATATTGTATTAAATTAGTCAAATATAAATATATCATTAGTCTAATACATGCTTAAATTTATCGATTTAGCTACAAAAGGCACAAAGATAAGAATAAAAAAATTAGAATTATTTAATAAATAATAAATAAAATTAACTAAAAGAAAATATATTACCTTGAGGGTGTTAGGAATTTTCACATTTTATCTTGTATTTAAATTTCATAATTTTACTAGTGGTTCGTTGTAAAAAGAAGTTGAGGAGTGGTAACTAATACTAATGTTTAGGGATCTATTAATCTGTAAAGCAAATTGAAGGCGTCGAGTCGGTCCGCGCCCCCGTTCCACCTTCCCAGTGTCGGTGCTCGACACATCATAGATGGTATTTTTATTTTTCATGTTGACAATTTAGTGATCTTCGTCAATAAGAAAGGGTCTGGCGACATCCTTACGAATGCATTTGCCACTCCTTTTCCTCATTAAAATGCCATCGAAGTTCACTCAATAATCAATGGAACTTCAAATTGAGTAATAGAAAAACTAATAGCGGGAATTTGAATTAGTGTGCATTTTGAGTTGGATCGAGCAAGTTAGTTTGGGTTTGATTTAAAACCAAGCAAATTTTTTATTACAATTTTTTAAAAATTTTAAATAACCAATTTACCCTTATTATTTCAAATATTAACCGTCTTCTTTTAATACTCACCTTCCAAAGTTTAAACAATTGGACAAATCACATAAGTGGGACAACTCATTCTTATTGCTGTAGAGGCGTACCCTGTCCACAAAGAGATGGGCAGCATTCTTGTCTCTTGGGCCCAGACGTAGTCGGTTGCCATTTGGTGCCGGATACCGGGAGGTCCCAAGGATAAAAAAAAAAAAAAAAAAAATTTACACACATTTATACCTCGGATTAACTTATTTTCAAATTATCTTCTTTTGCATTGTAATTAAATCAAGGGTTAAGGGGCAATTTTGTACCCAAAATGTAAAAAATGGAGTAATTTTGTCCTCACCATCAGTTGATCAAATATGCTAAACTGACAATCCACATATCATTCACGTTATTTTTTGTCGATGTGCAAATTTGCTCTAAAGGTTTACATCGAACCTTAAAAAAAATGAAATAAATTACATATGAACTTCCAAAACAAATTTGTCCTGAACAAAATGATATAAATGACATGTTGATTGTCAGCTTAACATATCTGATCAACTAACGATCAAAATTAATTAGACTAACAACCAGGATAAAATTTTTCCCTTTTTTTAAACTTCCGGAGGCAAAGTTGACCAGCAAAAAACTTTGAAAATAAAATTGTTCATTGATCGTTGTTTTCAGAGCAAAATTGCCTCTAAACCCTTACATCAAAGGCAAAAAAATTCTCATTCAGCAATTACTGATTCAGAAGTCCTCGTACGGCGGAGCCCGTGGTTCGAGGGATATGTGAACGTGGCGATCCCCGCCCTATCACAAGTGACGGTGCGTCGGTGCCAATGGTCATCCATTCATTTTTGCATGAGGCGCAAGTGAATCCGTTTAATGCGCAAGTCCATCCGCACTGCTCCATTCTTATTTTAAGTCGTTTTTTAACTTATTTTCACAAATTCCATTTATTGAATTATGTCATAGATTGATAAAATTTTAAAATTTGCCTTTATTTAATAGGGTCAAGATTGTTTGACCAAAAAAAATAGGGTCAAGATTGAAAAACAACAATTAATAGCCTTCTAAATGATTTATATTGTGGCCCTTCCTTTTTTTTTTTTTTTTTTCCTAAAAGAGATTTAAAAGGGGGTAATTGATGTTTATTTGCAATTGTATGTTTAAAAATAGCTTATCTTACTTTTCTCTCTAACTCATGACCTTAAAACTATGTTTGGAATAGCTTATATTTGGGAAATAAGCATTTATTACATAAGTCGAGATAAAACTCCCTCTCACATACTTACCCTGTATATCATAAATCACGAATTATAAACACTTATAAATAAAAAATAAACTATCTCAAATTAGTACTTAATATGAGTAGATTTTTTTTTTTTCCAATTCAAGGTGGATTTAATAAGTTAGTTGATCTTGATCTTTCTTGAATCCAGCAAAGCCGTTGAAAGTGACCAATATCTTTTCCTCTCCTGAATGATTTAGTTTATAGTGTAAGTTACACTATAAATTAGATCTTACATTACATTAAGCACCTGGATAGTAATAAAAAGGGAGTACCTTCTTTAATGAACACAGGTATAGCATCTAAGATTCCCTTTAATTATGCACACACTGTCACACTCTTTTTGAACCCATTTGTTCACTTTTGATTATAATGCAATTCAACTAAATGATTTTCACCTACATTCACTGTGAAGTTATGTTTGGGTAGAGAGGAAGGGGGGGGGGGGATGCTAAGTTTAAAAACTTCCCCAGATGACACTCCATTTGATCTTAATTATAGAATAATATTTAAGAGTTAATCTTAATCCTAATTATAGAATAAAGTTCTAATT